>CM066038.1:424819793-427560344 GCA_033557465.1 Ichthyophis bannanicus
ACTACATCCAAAAGCATCCAGGGTTCTGCATTCACGTCCTGGAGGATTAGAGGCATGTCTTTTTGCACTTCTAATCCTTCTCATAGCTGACTCCACCACAATAGAGTGGTGAGGAAGCAGAGTCTTATGGAACCCAGGACAAGGAGGGACATGATACATAGTATCTAACCTACAAGAATGAGGAAGAGGTGGTAAGAGGTGTTTCCCACATCCTCAGCATGAGATCATATAGAATCTCATGAATGGGTAAGATAGCTGCCTCCTTAGGAGTTTTGGAATATTGTAAAATTTCCAACTCCTTGGCCCTTGGCTCTGTTTCAGGGGCCACAGTAAATGGACAGGCCCTGAGCCACCTCTGACGACATCTTGGAAAGACATGTCTTCTGGAGGAGACATCCTGCGTTTAGGGGAGGACAACTCCTCTGGAAGAAGAATCGCTGCAGACAGAACTGTCAGAATCCTCAGATTCTTCTGAGGACTCTAAGTATCGCCTGTCCGGATGCTCCTGCAGAGCCCGATACCTGTACCGACCAAGGTCAGTACCAGGAATAACCAGTACCGGAGAAACAGTACCAGAGGGCATCAGAGGACAGAGTACTGGCATAGCAGACACTGATGCTATCGGTACTGGTGCCGATACTGATGCCAGTGGAGTTCTGTTGCGGTACCAAGGGCGTCGATGCCGCAAGGAAAGCTGCCAGACTGTTCCATGGTCAGAATTCTCTGGTCCAGGGATGCCGCCAATGCCTGGAAGTCGGTACTGGTGGAAGCCACTGGTACCCCAGAGCATGGCACCAAGAGATCTGTCGAGGCCAAGCCATCTAGAACATCCTGGAAACCCGATAATGCTTTGGAAGCCGAAGCCTCCCACTGGGGTAATTTTGCCGGTGTAGAATCCTTGAGGGCAACGCCAGAGGCATCTCGATGCTTAGGAGATCTACCCTTCGAGGAGCAGCTGGATTTATGTTTAGTTAGCCGAGATCCACAGGAGGAAGAAGCAGCCCTGGAAGACATTGATGCCACCGAAGCTGCATCAGAGGGAAACAGGGTACTGAGCTTGGCAGCTCAGTTCTGCCGACCTCTTTTAGACATCATGGCACAGGACACAATCTGTGATGGAGTGGTCAGGACCTAAACATTGTAAACACCATTCATGGGTGTCGGTGACGGAAATGGTACCGCCACACTTTGTGCATTTTTTAAAACCTGAGGCAAGTTTTTCCATGTTAAGGAAAGTTTTTGGGCCTTAGGCCCAAAAAGGTGGATGCACCTGCAGAAAATAGAACAGATTTTCTTTTAGAAATAGGGAAATACCGACCAGCGGTACCGGTAGAGCGAAGGCGGCAGATGCAACCACAAAAAGAAAATTCTTCTGCGGTGACAAGAACACGACCTGCTGGCTCTGCGGAAAAAGAACTGGAGAGAGGCAGTTGGGAAAGGCAGGAAGGCAGCACGCAGGCACTGTGGGATGCTCCCAAAAGCGTTCTAATTGGATGCTGGGGAGCATTCCTGCGCAGGCTCTGTCGGTACCAACGATACCCATATGTGACTACATTCCTGCTTGTTCCTGGAGATACCGCCTGGTTTAAATGAAAAGGCGAGATCACCTTTGGCATAAAGTGTGGATGAGTCCTAAGGACTACCTTATGATGGAACCTCGTGTAAGGAGGATCAGCAACTAATGCTTGCAATTCACTGATGCATGTGCTGATGTGATTGCAATAAGATAAAAAAAACTTTCCAGGAAAGGAATTTCAAAGAGGTAGTAGCTAAAGGTTCAAAAGGCAGCTTCACGAGCTGCCCAAGAACCAGATTTAAGTCCCATGCCACATGTGGTGGCTTAATGGGAGACTTAGTTAGAAGGCCTCTCAAATCTTGCTATGAGAGGATGGGAGGAAATAGGTTGTCCATTTAAAGGCTTGAAAGAAGCTGCAATAACACTTAAAACTAACTCAGTAAGAGTCCATTTAAGTCCTGCATTGGATAAATGAGATACTCTAGTAATGATTCCAGAGCTATCGCAAGGGGGTTAAGACCCCTCTGCAAGCACCATATGGTAAACCTTTTCCACTTGAAAGCATAAGAGCGTCTTGTGGAAGGTTTCCTGGAAAACCCAAAGGACATCCCTTACTTGTTGAAAAAGGTTAAGACCATGAAGGTCTAGGCTCTCAGCAACCAGGCCCTGAGATGCAGAGAGTAGGGATTGGGATGCCACAACATCCCATCCTCTTGAGACAGGAGATCTGGAGCAGATCCTAACTCCAGAGATGAAGCTTGAGAGAGATGCAGGAGCAGAGGGTACCTGCTGTGACCAATGTGGAGCTATGAGAATCATGTGGCCTTTGTCTCTCTGAAGCTTGAATAGGGTCCTGGGAATTAGGGGAATGGGTGGAAAGGCATATAGGAAGTCCTGACACCAATGGAGGAGGAAAGCATCCCTGGCCTGAGAACCCTGAGCCAGAATTCTGGAACAGAACCAGGGACGTTTGGCATTCAACGGACTTGCAAAGAGGTCTATGTCTGGAGTTCCCCAAATTTGAAAAGTTTTTGCTACCTGGTCTGCATGGAGAGACCATTCATGTGGAAGCAGAACTCGACTGAGTCTGTCTGCCCAAGAGTTTTGAATGCCTGGCAGATACACCGCCAGGGGATGAATTTGATGCTCTGGCGAGGGCCCATAGTCACAAAGCTTTGCTGCAAAGCGACAGAGCCTGTTCCTCCCTGCTTGTTCAGATAGAACATAGCTACTTAATTGTCTGAATTAGGACTGTCTTGTAGTTGAGCTAGGTATTGAACACTCAAGATTGCTCTGAGTTCTAGGAGACTGATAGATAAGTGGGTCTCCTGTGGAGTCCAAGTACCTTGGGTAGAGAGATCTTGCAGATGAGCTCCCCAACCCACTTGTGAGGTGTCTGATAGGCAGCCTGATGCCTGAGTCCACTGAGTGGATAGAGTCCATTGGGCTGTTCTCATATGGAGGTGAGCATAAGGAACCACATGTATGGTAGATGCCATGTGGCCTAGTAGTTGTAACATTTCCCGAGCAGTGAGATGAGTTTAAACACTGCTTGGGAGGCTAACTGCACAATGCGAAGGCAGCAGGCCTGTGGAAGATGGGCCCTTGCTTTCAGGTGTCCAGCAAAGCTCCTATAAAAACTCTAGAGACTGAGTGAGAGTTAGGCTGGATTTTGGGATGTTTATGACCAGGCCCAATTACTGAAGGATATGCATTGTGCAAGCTAGGGAAATTCTGGCCTCCGACTCTGATGGGGCTCGAATGAGCCAGTCATCTAAGTAGGGGAAGACGAATATTCCTAGAGTGCGAAGAAATGCTGCCACTACAGCCATGCATTTTGTAAACACCCTTAGTACTGAGGCCAGGCCAGGCCAAAAGGAAGCACCCTGCATTGGTAGTGCTTTCCTTGAAACAGGAAGTGAAGGAACCTTCGGCGAGTTGGATGGATGAGAACATGAGTGTATGCATCCTTGAGATCTAGAGAACAAAGCCAATCCTGACTCTGAAGGTATGGCAGCAGAGTTCCCAGAGACATCTTGAATTTCTCTGAACAGGAATTTGTTCAGTTCTGAGGTCTAAAATGGGTCTGTGTCCCCCTGTTTTCTTTGGAATAAGGGAATAAGGGGAGTAAAACCCTGTATCCTGTTGGGAAATGATTACGTCTTCTATTGCCCCCTGGGCAAGAAGTAAACTGACCTCTTGACAACTGAGTGTTGAGAGAAGCCTGAGAATTGAACTGTCTTACCACTGTAGGAGGGGGTACACAACTCGACTTTCAAAACCCAGACTACAACCCACTTGAGACTTGCATAGAGGAGATGCAAGACTGGTTAAAACAAAGCAGCATGTCAATTAACTACAAGAAAACCGAAGTAATGTATATCTCCAAAGCACCGAATTTTGTCCCACCCTCTTCAATAACACTATGCAACACCACATACCAAACAAAAAACAAAATAAAGTATCTGGGAGTCACATTCGACTGCGACCTAAAAATGGAGAAACACCTCCGAAGGACCAACAGAGCAGTTTTCCACAAACTGCGAGTTCTTCATCCCATTTGAAACATCATTGACCCCCAGGACTTCAGAACCGTAGCTCAAGCACTCATCATGCCACATTTTGACTACTGCAATGCCATCCTTCAAGGTCTACCCAAGAAAACTCTGAACATACTGCAAATGGCACAAAATGTAACTGCCAGGGTCATTATGAAGAAAAACATAAGTGACCACATCACACCAGTACTAATTCAATTACACTGGCTACCCATAGCAGCTCGTACAAAATACAAAATTTTGACAACTACTTTCAAACTCATCCACAACTTAGCACCATCCTTCCTAAACACCCTCGTCAGTTCACAACCTCCTACCAGAAACAGACGAACCACCTACACCAACATCCTCCACACACCACCTGATTTCTAAATCTATCAAAGCCAGCACCAGCAACAGGGCTTTTTCATATGTAGCACCAACACTATGGAACCAACTCCCACCAGAGCTACAAGCTAGCAGTGACCTGACAGACTAGAAAAAAGCTCACACACATATTCCAAAACCATTTCAATCTGATCTAATCACACATATGCAACACAGGAAGCCTATCTTGTATGAATGTAATATGTAAAGGCTTATATGTACATATGTAAATGACTTCCCTATAACTAAGAAACGTTAATTCTGTGCGTTCTGTAAATAGCTTCCCCATAGCTAAGAATTGTTACCTCTGTGTGATCTGCTTCTAAACCAATCTGTATGCATACAAAAATTGTACCTGCCTTGATTCGGCAGTTTCTCAATGTAATCCTACCCGCTTCTGATCGCTGGAAGGAGCGGGATACAAATGCTTGCTAAATAAAATAAATAAAATGTTGAAGAAATGAAGTTTGTACCCCTCTTACAATGGAAAGAATGCATTCTGCTGTTATCTGCTCCCATTTGGGGGCAAAATGACAACCTTCCTGGGATAGTGGAAGGCTCTGGCCCATTCAGGGCCAGGAAGGCCAAGTTCTCTAGATGGGAGTCAAAGCCCCTGTGGAGACTGAGTCTGCTAGGCCGGTTGAGGCTTAGTCTGATTTCCTTTGCTTTGAGGGCTGCTGTCCCTTTTGGGCAGACTAACCTGCAGAATGCACCTGCTGGGTATAGGAGGGATAAAACCTCTTTTTTAAAGAGGAGTTTCTTGTAGGATTTTCTCCTTGCAGGATCAGCTGTAGCCTTGGATAGTCTATCCAAAGTGGTGTTAGCATCCAGTTCATTAGCTTTCTCTTGCCAATTTTTGCCAAAGATTTTTGCCTGTACAAGGGATATTCCCCAGTTTGTCCTGTACCCAAAGTTCTAAGTCAGATACCTGGAGCCAGGCAATCCTACGAGCACCTATGGCAATGGCAGAGGTTCTGCTTATGCACTCAAAGCAGTCAAAAGCTGCACAATTAAACTTGGAAACATCCTGGGCATGTTTGACAAGTGTAAGATAATCCTGCCTCTTATCAGAAAGGAGAGGGCTCATAAGCTCTAGATCTCCTGTAACCTCCATAAGGAACATTCCCATGTATAAGATGTAGGAACTAATCCTGGCAGAAAGCATAGAGGCCTGGAATGTTCGACAACCAAAGGCATCAAGAGTCCTACATTTACGTCCTGGAGGATTAGATGTCTGTCTGCACTCTTGATCCTTTTCATAGCTGACTCCACCACTATGGAGTGGTGTGGCAACTGAGCTTTTTGAAATCCAGGACAAGGAGGTACTCGATACATGGTATCCAGTCTACAGGAATGAGGCGAGGTGGTAAGAGGTTTCCCACATTCTTAACATGAGACATGCAAGATCTCATGAATAGGCAAAGTAGCTGCTTCCTTGGGAGCTTCAGGATATTGTAAAATCTCCAACTCCTTTGCTCTGGGCTCTGTTTCAGGAGCCACTGTGATGTAAAGACCCCTAGCCACAACCCTGATGAAATCCTGAAAGGATATATCCTCTGGAGGAGACATCCTACGTTTAGGAGAAGGCTCCTCAGAGAAGTACTCTGGCATCGACAGAGCTGTCAGAGTCCTCAGAGTCAGAGGATTCAAAATATCTTCTGTCCTGGTACTCTTGTAAAGCACGATACTGGTACCGATTGACGTCGGTACCGGAGGGGTCTGGTACCAGCCTGTCGATACCAGAGGAAATAGCACGACTGTGTTGGTAGCATACTTGTTGTCGTCGATGCTGTCAGTACAGGTATTGGTGCCGGAACCAGTGTCTATACCGGTTGAACTGTCTGAAGTGGTCCTGAAAGCACTGATGCTGCAAGGAGAGCTGCCAGACTGCACTCAATAGCCAGGAATCTCTGGTCAATTGATGCTGTCGATGCTTGGGTGTCGGTACTGGACAACGCAGTTAGATAATGAGAGATATTTTGTAACAGCAAGCTTATCTTTTGTCTTTTTCTTCAATGTCCCAACGCCAGACTGGGCGCCTCTGCGTTTCACAGCCTTATGTTTCTTCAGGGGATTTTACTTAGACAGGCTTGTAATATCAATTATCTCCTCCGTTGTTTCTGAGCTCGAACCTAGTTTTGGATAGCAAAGGGACGCGCGTAAGGCTGTGAAACGCAGAGGCGCCCAGTCTATCTAGTCTAGATATTCTAGCTGGTGACATCGAGTGCGATGTGGCGAGACTGAGGAGCATTCAAGACAGTGAGAAGTACATTGATGAGATGCTTCTTGCAGCAACCAGGCTCTCCAGCACAGGAGAAGATGGCTGCCAACAGAACGTCGATGGTTGGACAAAAGTCACTAGAGCCTGCAAAATCACCAATACAACTTCTCCAGCCCTTGAATTGAAGAACCATTATGCAGCCCTGGAAGTGGAGGTGAAAGCATCCCTGGAAAGGGAAGAACCAGAGTTCAAGTACCCCATAGTTGCGGAATCAGTGACCAGAAGGAAACGAAGGGTAGTGGTTGTTGGAGACTCTGAGGGGTACTGAGGCGTCCATCTGCCGACCAGACTTGATGGCCAGAGAGGTATGCTGTCTGCCTGGTGCCAAGATCCAAGATGTTACGGAGAGTTTGCCGAGACTCAAGCCCACTGACTATTACCCAATGTTGCTAATCCATGTAGGAACAAATGATACTGCCAGGTATACCTCGGAACGTATCAAAAGTGACTTCATGGCTCTGGGACAGAGGGTGAAGCAGGTAGTTGCACAGGTGGTGTTCTCTTCAATCCTCCCTGTTGAGGGTAAAGGCCAAGGCAGAGAGGCTCGCATCCTGGAGATGAATGCATGGTTGCGTGGATGGTGTCTTCGAGAGCATTTTGGTTTCCTAGACCATGGGATGCTGTTCCAAGGGTTGCAGAGCAGAGATGGCATCCATCTGTCCAAGAAAGGTCAACGCATCTTTGGTAGTAGACTGGCTAATCTACTGAAGAGGGCTTTAAACTAGATTCGTTGGGGATGGGTGAAGAAAGCCCCCAGGTAAGTGAAAGCCCCCAGGTAGGTGATACATTAAATACCTTTATGGAAATGGGTAACAGGGGTAACACATGGAAAGCAGTGTGTATTAATGCCCGTAGCATGGGAAATAAGATCCCTCAAGTTGAAGCTTTGATGGGAGTTGCTGACTTGGATTTAGTGGCGGTTACAGAAACATGGTTCACAGAAAACCATGACTGGGATGTAACTATACCTGGCTATACTGTATTCAGAAAGGACAGGCAATGTTCCCTCTAATTTTCTGTAGGCTGTGTGCGCATAAAATATCAGCTGTGCAGCTTTTGAAGGTTAAATTTTTGTGCACCACATAACGATACTCGGAGTTATGTACTTTAAAATTTGACTACACGACAGAATACAGTATGTACACCACATTGATTTTAATCAAATTAAATGAAAATAGACGATTACTAAATGAAGCGGAAAATTTCTAGTAATTACAATCACAACTTTTACATTTTAAGAACCGTAATTTTTGTGCGCTGTTTTGTAAAGTATGTGCGCTCACTTGGCGAGGTGTGTGCGCGCGCACACGCGCACAGCTTAGAGGGAACAGTGAGGACAGGGTAGGAAGAAGGGGAGGAGGAGTGGCACTATATGTAAAAACTACTATTAAAGCTTTGGAATTACAGAGCTTAAAAGGGAGAGAGGAGGGAAAGAGAAATCTATTTGCATTGGTGTGATATACAGACCTCCCTCACAAGAGGAAGAGGTGGACAGAGAGTTTATTGAAGACATACGCAGCATTGCTAGGAAAGGGGAAGTGCTACTGCTAGGAGATTTCAATATGCCAGATGTTGATTGGCACATTCCTGTTGCAGTATCATCTAGAAGTAAGGAGATCCTGGATTCTCTACAGGGAGAACTATTCAGGCAATTGGTAACAGACCCACACGTGAAGGGGCCATACTGGACTTGGTGCTTACCAATGGTGAAAGTGTTTCTGATGTTGTAGTGGGAGATCATTTTGCATCCAGTGATCACCAGATGGTGTGGTTCAGTATTAGGACTAGGGCTGTTAGAATCCATTCCAAGGTGAAGATCTTAGACTTTAGGAAGACTAACTTTGCGAAGATGGGCCAATACCTCAGGGAGTCGTTAGAGGGATGGGAACAGCTGGGGGATGTAGAAAAACAGTGGGCAAAGCTGAAAGGGGGTATTTTAAAGGCAACCAACCTTTGTTAAAATGGTAAATAAAAGGCAAAAGGAACAGGAGACCGCTATGGTTTTCGAAGGAAGTAGCTGAAAAAGTGAAGAAAAAGAGGGAGGCCTTCATAAAATACAAGAGATCACAGAGAGAGGAAGACAGGCATCTGTATTTGGATAAACTTAGAGAAGCTAGCAAAGTAGTCAAGAAGGCAAAGATTAAAAAGGAGGAGGAAATAGCCAATGCAATAAAATGGGGGGATAAGACATTTTTCAGATATATTAGTGAGAAGAGGAAGGGCAAAAGTGGTATTGTCAGACTCAAGGATGCAGGGGGGGGGAATATGTAGAAGCTGATAAGGATAAAGCGGAATTGCTTAACAAATATTTTTGTTCTGTGTTCACAGATGAAGAACCAGGAGCAGGACCTCAGAAAACACCCACAAATAAGAACAGAAGCGAGGGACATCTTGAACAATTTTCAGGAGACTGTGTTCGTGAGAAACTAGCTCAACTTAAAGTAGACAAAGCGATGGGACCGGATGGGATACACCCTAGAATACTGAGGGAACTTGGGGACGTTCTAGCAGCTCCACTGACTGACCTTTTCAATGCCTCATTGGAGTCGGGAGTGGTGCCAAAGGACTGGAGAGGGGCTCATGTGGTGCCTTTACACAAAAGCAGAAGTAAGGATGTGGTTGAAAACTACAGGCCGGTTAGTTTAACTTCAATGGTGAGTAAATTATTGGAAACGCTGCTGAAAGAGAAAATAGTGAGGTTTCTGGAGTCCGGCGGATTACAGGATCCGAGGCAGCATGGATTCACCAGAGGCAGGTCTTGTCAGACAAATCTGATCGATTTCTTTGACTGGGTGACCAGGGAGTTGGACCAAGGGAGAGCTCTAGATGTGGTGTATTTAGATTTCAGTAAAGCCTTTGACACTGTTCCTCACAGGCGACTTATAAACAAACTGAGCACCCTAGGGATGGACCCTAAAGTTACTGCTTGGGTTAGAAATTGGTTGGGTGGGAGGCGACAAAGAGTACAAGTAAATGGAGCTCACTCTGAGGAGAAGGATGTTACCAGTGGTGTGCCCCAGGTATCTGTCCTTGGTCCGATTCTTTAACATCTTTGTTAGTGATATAGCGGAAGGGCTGTCGGGTAAGGTTTGCCTCTTTGCGGATGATACCAAAATCTGTAATAGAGTAGACACCCAGGAAGGTGTAGATAACATGAGGAGGGATCTAGCTAAGCTTGAAGAATGGTCTAGAATTTGGCAGCTGGGATTTAATGTTAAAAAATGTAAGGTCATGCATTTGGGCTGCAGCAATCCAAGGGAGCAATACAGTATAGGAGGTGAAGTACTTTTGGCCACTAAAGAAGAGCAGGACCTAGGCGTGGTTGTGTCTGATGATCTTAAAGTAGCTGAACAGGTAGAAAAGGCGACGGCAAAAGCTAGAAGGATGCTTGGGTGCATACGGAGAGGAATGGCTAGCAGAAAAAAAGAGGTGATAATGCCTCTGTATAAGTCTTTGGTGCGACCTCATTTGGAGTATGGTGTGCAATTCTGGAGACCGCACCTTCAAAAGGATGTGAACAGGATGAGTTGGTGCAGAGGGTTGCTACTAAAATGATTAATGGGCTTCATTATAAAGCATATGAGGACAGACTTAAGGATCTTAATATGTACACCTTAGAGGAAAGGCGGATAGAGGTGATATGATTGAGATGTTTAAATACCTCCGTGGCATAAATGTTCAGGGAGAGAGCCTCTTTCAATTGAAAGCAAGTTCTGCTACGAGGGGACATGGGATGAGGGTGAAGGGAGATAGATTCAGGAGTGACATGCGGAAATATTTCTTTACGGAAGGAGTAGTGGATCTGTGGAATAGTCTCCCAGTGGAGGTGGTGGAGATGAGGACAGTGACTGAGTTCAAAAAAGCATGGGACCAACACAGAGGATCTCTAAAGGTAAAAAGTGGACTGTTGTAGTTGTTGTTATGGAAGGACAGACTAGATGGGCCTTGTGGTCTTTCTGTCATCATGTTTCTATGTTTCTATGTGAACTGGGTATCGAGTTGTGTTCAATTCTGAAGATTTTCTATTTGAGCTCCAGCAGGAAAGATACTCCAGTGGGCAATGGTCAGGACCACTGTTCCCTCTAAGCTGTGCGCGTGTGCGCGCGCACACACCTCGCCGAGTGAGCGCACATACTTTACAACAGAGCGCACAAAAATTACAGCTCTGATTCTGATAGAAAACAAACGTCTTAAAATTTAAAAGTTATGGTTGTAATTACTAGAAATTTCCCGCTTCATCGTCTATTTTCATTTAATTTGATTAAAATCAATGTGGTGTACATTCTGTATTCTGACGTGTAGTCAAATTTTAAAGTATATAACTCCGAGTGTCGTTATGTGGCGCACAAAAATTTAACCTTCCTTCAAAAGCTGCACACAGCTGATATTTTATGCGCACACAGCCTACAGAAAATTAGAGGGAACATTGGTCAGGACCCAAACATTTTAGATACCAAGTATGGGTGTCTGAAAAAATCTGTACCACCACACTGAGCATTTAAGGGTAGTGGCTGGCTTTTCCATAATGGAAAGAGGCCGAGAAACCATCATACACTAAACAGGAAAAATTTCTGAGGAAAAGAAGAAATTCTTTAGAAAACAGAAAAAGCACCGGCGGTGTCGAGGGAAGGCAGAAGCGACCACAAAAAACTAAGAATAAAAAGAAGAATTTTCTGCAGTGACAGGAATGCGTCCTGCCGGCTCTGCAGAAAATGGAAAACTGATGAGGGAAGTGAATGGGTGGGAAGGCAGCGCGCATGTGCGTGGGATGCTCCCAAAAGCATTTTTGGACGCTGGGGAGTGTTCCCGTGCAGGCTCTGTTGGTACCGACGTACCCATATGTGAAGACTCATTCCTGCTTGTTCCTGGCGATAACAGCGCTGCTCTGTTTTAAAGCCCTGTAGCAAGGGATCCTCCAGTGGTTCCTGTGGAACCGAAGGACAATATTCAGTGCCGCCAAAGACTGCGTAATAAGAGCTCCTAGTTCTTTCTTGCTAAATACCCTGAACACATTTGGATCTTTGCCAGGCACAATCTCACCTTCCTCTAGCTCTGGGGTCTCAAACACATGACCCACGCCCACGATGCATTTAGCCTGGCGTGTTAAGCAGCTGGCTGGTAGATTTAAAAAAACAAAACAAAAAAACCAAACACAAATACTTGCTGCTGCTGCCGTCACTGCAGTATCAAGTGTCCTGTGGGCCTCCCCCCCTCCCAGCAGAGTCCTCCCTGCAGCATCAGCTCCAAAAGCGGCAGCTTTCAGAGCTGCGAGAGAGAAACTTTGCAGCTCTGAAAGCTGCTGCTGCAGGGAGGAGACTGAGCGGGGGGGCCTGTGGGACGCTTGATATTGTGGTGGCAGCAGCAACTTTTTTTTTTTAATCTACCTGGGCTGATGGGGGGTTAGGACTGGAAATGAGCTGAGTGGAAGGGGAACTTGAACTACAAATAGCTGATGGGGAGGGGGACTAGAAGGGAGCGGATGCTGGGTGGGGCTGGAACTAGAAGTGAGCTGATGTTGGAGGATGATTAGAATGGGATGGAGCTGGGAAAGTGAAATGGAGAGGGGAAAAATTGTGTGGGAGGGAAGACAAATCTACAATCGGGAGAGTAAGTGGGGAATGAGGATGGAGGGGTAAAATTTGAGTGGATGAAATATAAATCTCTCCTTTTTGCTCATTCCTATGTTAAAGCAGATGTAGAGAGAATGGGGAAAAACCTAGAAGAAAGAAGGACAAATGGACAGCAGACGATGGAGAGTTAGCAGAAGACAAAGAAACCAGAAGTGGGCAGTGTTTGTAGTAGTTCCTAATGTGCCTGGCAGTTGGCACTGGATTATAGTAATGCAGAAGTCTTTTAGTTTATCCATACACTCATTAAGAGGCATGTTTACTAAAAGTTAGTGTACGGTAACATTATGCAAATATTTATGCAAATTAGGCCCCACATCTTATGCAGCCCACGGGTTACTTTACAAGTCCTCATTTGGCCCTCAAAGCAATTTGAGTTTGAGACCCCTGCTCTAGCTCCTCTGCCCAGGAGTCCAAACCAGCCTGACAGGATTTTCCCCCTCCTCACCTACTGGAGGCGCCAGAGGGGGTTGGCTCGACTTATGGAACCTGCTTCAGGCATGCTGCCCTTCTGAGAGGTACCCTCACCTGGATCTGTCCTTAAAATCCCCCTGTGGCACCCCTAACAGGCTGGAATGAACCACACTGTTGTCAGACTGTTCCACCTGCAAATATGCCCTATGCAAGGCCAAGATAAAATCTGCCAAAAATGATTGCATGCCTTCAGAAACCCCAACAGGCTGTCCCCTTGGCTGGTGTTTCTGCAGGGGAAGGTTTCTTTGCTTTAACCTTTTTTTCCTTGCCATGAGGCACAGGAGAAACAGCAGCCCCAGACAAAAAGGCTGCCATTCCTGTCTTCAGCTCCTTTGTTTGAGGCCTGTCCGAGCTCTCCTGAAGGCAAACTGGGATCCATAACTCCTATAAACAGCCTCTCTAAACTACCGCTGCCCCTAATGCAAGAACAGCAAAAACCCAGCCGACAGCCCACGGCGATTTCCACATGCTACACAAGCTACCAATGCTGGGAACATGCGCTAATACTGGCAACCTCCTGCCAGCCCAAACACCAGTATTTTAAGACCTGCGGCAGCTCGGTTGCCGCTCACACCTCCTACCTGCTAGCAAGACGCTGGATCGGCAGCTCTCCCTGCTCCTACTGCTAGCAGGACCTAGAGAATGAGTGCCCAAGGCAGAGGGGTGGCTTCTGGGGCCCCCCAGCTTCTCCTCTAACCTCCCACCGAGACAGTTCAATGCTGAGCAGGCTCTGCTCTGCCTGATTGCCACGATTCCAGCAGTGAAGAACCGTCTTAGTTTGTGGTAGTGGGGTGGGGGGGGTGGTTCAACTTTGTGTGCATTCTGAGTGCCTGCACCTATCTGATCAAAGTACCCTGCTAGAGCACCACAGATCAGAGTTTCTCAACTCACACTATCCAATTCCACTCAGTTTCTCCAGGGAGCTGCTGAGGACTGAAAGACTGGCTTGCTGACACCAGGGGGAGCTGGTTATCCTGTCAGCAAAACTTAGATTTCAGTCCTCAGCTGCTAGAGGAGGTTGACTACCCTACTGTTCCTGGACTGACCCGGAGAAAAGAAGAGGAAAGGTTCAGTCTGTAGTTTCCATATCACCCCTAGAATTTTTTTTTTAAATTAGAAAACTGGCCATTCTCCAATCTTTGGGTACTACCGATTTTAATGATAGTCATCTAAACTAATAGAAGGTCTTCAATCTTATTTCAGTTTAACAGCCTTATATGTATACCATTTGGTCCAGGTGATTTGCTACTCTTCAGTTTATCATGTAGCTGTAAAACATTTTCCTGGTTTATCAAAATTGGTTTCAATTCTGATATCCATGCCTGAAATGGTATTTAGAAGGTGATGTAGCTTTCCTACATCTTCAATAGGGACTGAAGCAAAGAATTCAGTCTATGGCCTTGTCCTCCCTTAGCACCCTTTTTACCCCTTTATTATCTAATGGTCCAACTGGCTCAGTTTGCTACAAATGTGCTTTTAACCCTTTGAAGGCCTTCTTTAAATTTTTAATCCATATTCTGCAGCCAGGTTAATTTTTGCATATTTCAGGAAAATTGTACCCATCTTATTCAATGTTCTAATAGTGAATTTTCCTTCTGCTATGGTCATGTATTATATACCATTTGATAGGAACATTTAGTCAGAATTTTGGATCAAGAGTTTTGGGCTCAGCCTGGAAAGGGTGAGTACATATTTGTTTCCATGGCAAGCTTTCAAATTTTTTGCCTGCCTTGCATCTAACTTGCCAGTGCCTATATTTCCCCTTTGTCGTCATTTGGCTCCTTCCATTTCCTGAAAGATGCTTTTTTGGCATCAGCCTCTAACCTCACCTTTAAACCATGCTGGCAGTTTTTTGGCCTTCCTTCCACCTTTAAAAAAAGTACAGGATGTTGCAGCAGGACATGCTAGGGAGATAATGACCAGACAAGAGGGGAAGCTGTCACTTAACTAGTTGCTTCAAGAAGCAATTTTTGGACCTAGTGCTTAGTGGAACACAGGATTTTGTGTATGAGAACAGTGTTAGGGTCACTTGGCAATAGTGATCATAGCATGATTGCATTTGCTTTAATAAATGAGGATAGAGGAAATCCACAGTACTACCTTTTAACTTTCAAAAGGAAGATTTTTTTTCTTAACTAATTTCCTCAAAGTAGCTGCAAAGGTTAAAAAGGTGTACATCAAACATGGGAGTTTAACTATACCATTTTGGAAACCCAGACTACATGTATTGGCCCAGTTGATACTGGTGCAATTGAAAAAAAATCACCTATTACTACTTATGTTTTAACTTGGTTTCCTTGATTTTTAGGACCTTCTGTTCATTCTGGCCAGGTGGACATAGTACACTCCTGCCATTGTCTACCCCTTTTTATATGGCATTTCTCACCATTAACATTCCAGAGTGTTCTGTTTCCTGAAAAACATTGTGTGACTCCATGCCTTCTAAAAGGGGCCACTCCTCACCAATTTGATCTACCCTATCATTGCCAATATAGTTTGCACCCAGGTATCATGGTATCCCATTGGTTGTCTTCCTTCCACCAGGTCTGATATGCCAATTATAGCCAACCATTCATTTATTTAGTCTAGTTCTCCCATCTTTTTTAGACTTCTAGCATTTACATACAGGCATTTTAGAGGTTGTATGTTATTCATATTAAACTGGTTATCAGTTGTCAAGGGTAATTTGGGATCTTTCAGCTGTCTGCTCTGCACTTAAGGCATTTGCGTTACTTTTATCTATTGGAACCACCCTATCAGGATGCCCCCTCTTACTAGTATCCTTCAAGGATACACCCCTTCCAAAACCATGCACTCAAGGGAAAGCCAACAGTCGTTTTATCTAGTTTAAAAGCTCTCTCCTTTAAGTGTTAATGCCAGCAGCCTGGTTCCACTCCAATTAAAGTTGAGCTCATCCTGTCTAAAAAGCACCCCCCTTTCCCAAGACTGTTGTCCACTTCCTAACATGGGCTGTCAACTGGCTCCAGATGCACCTGACAGGCTTGCTCCAGTCCTGGGTATACCCCACTACATGCAGTTACTTGTAGTTCTCTTATGGAGTGCAATTGAGAAAACAGAACTACATATCCCTGCATGCAATGAGGTAAACCCAGGACTGGATCAAACCTGTCGGGCACATCTGGAGCCAGTTGGAAACCCTCTTCCTTGCACCAGTTTCTCATCCATTTATTCATCAAGAATCCAGAGCTTTGCCTGCCTTTTGGGTCTTGTTATGGAACAGGAAGCATTTCAGGAGAATGCTACCCTGGAAGTTCTGATTTCAACTTACCTAAAAGCTTGCATTTGACTTCCAGAACCTCCCTCCCACATTTTCCTATGTCACTGGTACCAACATGTGAAAGCAGGTTCCTCCCCAGCACTATAAAACACCTTGTCTAGGTGGCATGAGGCCTGCTGCCTTCATACTAAGCAGGCATGTTACCAGATCATGTTTAGAAACCACCTAGTTATCTACATGCCTAATCGAATCAGCAACTATGTCCATCCTAACTTTCCCTCATGCGCACATGTCCTGTCCTTGGAGAATACTCTTCAATGTGAGAGAGTTTTATATCACCTAGAGGGCAGGTACCAACTACAGGATCGCTTCCTGCCACACCAAGGTGATTCTCTCACCAACCCCTCTCCTCCATGGCAGAGCCTGCCAGTACTGAAGACCCACCTCTAGTCTGTCCTGTAGGTCTTGTCTATATACCTGTCTCTTGGCTCCAAGTCTGCTAGTCTAGCTTCTAGAGATCAAGCTTATTCCCTAAAAGAGCTCCTTGCACCTAGTGTATGCAAGATTCATCACCAACTGAGAAAATCTTACATGCAACACTCAACGCAAGAGACTGGCTAACCCCATCTCGCTGCTGGACTGCTCTTAGTTTAGTTTAAAGTTAGATATTTAACTTGTTTAAATGTTGCTGGAGATACTTGTACCAATACAACTATACCTAAAAGTTTAAGGGACTTTGTTCATCAAGATGAACTTCAGGGCCTTAATCTATTCCTGATGGATAACCAGTAGAACCTCAGTGAATTTGAGCACCTTTCCCTTTAATAAGTTTAAGCGTCTATCAATCTAAGATTATGCCTAAGGTGGGTGGAAAAGAAACTCAGTAAAAGCTGGCTTGCTACACAGCGCTTTGACCTGTGCTTCTATAATCTATTTCCTGCATTATTCACACAGCCCTTTGATAGGAGGGAGCTTTTCAGTTAGCTAAGTGATACATCAAAAGGGCAAACACCTATTTAAAACAAAATTTCACAGGTCTCTTGCCCCCTAACTGGACAGCCTTTGTAAAAGGTCTCTAGAAAATTTTACTCCAATATTTACCCTATTCTACCTTATGCTAAACTGTACTCTGATTTGATTTAAATGAAAAGCTATCTGGTGTACTAAGCCCTGACTAACTTACAAAACAAAAGCCCAAAGGGAATTCCTTGGGTTAAAACTATTGAATGTGTATTTTAGAATTAAGTATTTACCTGCTGGGAAATTCTAAGTGTTGGGGGGGGGGGGAAGGGGGGAAGGTTTTTCCAGCTGTAGAAGTCCCTTCTGGTAGTCCTTCAAGGCTAGGCAAAACAGAGTGCAAGGCAGAGATTGGTCCTCTGCTCTGAACAGTCCCCCTTACCAGTCTTGAAAGACTGGTAAGGGGGACTGTTGCTTCTGGAGGGAGATCTGCAACTGTGAGTATTTACTTTTGGTAATTTTCTAAAAGGAATTCTTTGTATTAAAGCTAATTAATCTGTGATCCACTATTTTTGTTAAATCAGTCAGGGCCTAGTAGCAGCAGTTTAAGTTTACATTTAAAACACAGAAGAGAGCTTTCTGGTTACATTTGGAACCCAGCAGAGGGCTTGTAGTTTACATTTAATAGTCACTCAGGGCCTAGTAACAGCAAAGTTCTTTTAGCTTAAATTTACAACACAGAAGAGAGCTTTCTGGTTAAATTTAGAACCCAGCAGAGAGCTTGTACTTTAAATTTCATAAGAAGTTAGAGCCTAGCAGCAGCTAAGAGCTATAATTTAAATCAAATCAGAATATAGCTTACCTCAGCAGCACAAGACAGGGTACTGTGTAGCAGCCCTCTTTTAAGAATAAAAGGAAATATCGATACATCGAGAAGATGTATTACAACTATTAGATAAGCTGAAGAGTAGCAAGTCACCTGGGCCGGATGGTATACATCCAAGGGTATTGAAAGAACTGAAATATCAGATTGCAGACCTGCTATTAGTAATCTGTGAACTATCATTAAAATCATCTCTAATACCTGAAGATTGGAGGATCGCCAATGTAACACCAATTTTTAAAAAGGGTTCCAGGGGTGATGCGGGAAACTACAGACCGGTGAGCCTGACGTCAATACCGGGAAAAATGATAGAAACCATCATAAAGAATAAAATTACTCAGCATGTAGATAGTCATGAACTAATGAGAGACAGCCAACATGGCTTTAGACAAGGAAGATCTCGTCTTACTAATCTGTTATGTTTTTTTGAAGGAGTGAATAAACAGGTGGACAAAGGTGAGTCGGTTGATATTGTGTATCTGGACTTTCAGAAAGCCTTTGACAAGGTCCCTCAGAGACTTTTGGCAAAACTAAAGAGTCATGGGATAGGAGGCAGTGTACTATTGTGGATCAGGAACTGGTTAAAAGATAGAAAGCAGAGGGTAGAGCTAAATGGCCAATTTTCCCAATGGAGAAAGGTGAATAGTGGTGTACCCCAGGGATCTGTGCTGGGTCTGCTGCTTTTTGACATATTCATAAATGACCTGGAAAGTGGAACAACGAGTGAGGTTATCAAATTTGCAGATGACAAAACCATTTAAAGATGTTAAAACCCAAGAGGATTGTGGAAAATTGCAAGAGGATCTTGATAAATTGGAAGACTGGGCATCAAAATGGCAGATGAAATTTAATGTGGACAAGTGCAAGGTTATACACTTAGGGAAGAACAACCCAAACTATGGTTACACGATGCAAGGTTCCACATTAGGAACCACCACCCAGGAAAAAGATTTAGGCGTTATTGTGGATACCATGTTAAAACCCTCAGCCCAGTGTGCAGCGGCGGCCAAGAGAGCAAATAGAATGCTAGGTATGATAAGGAAAGGAATAGAAAATAAAACAAAGGATATTATAATGCCTCTATATCGTTCCATGGTGAGACCGCACCTTGAATATTGTGTGCAATTCTGGTCGCCGTATCTTAAAAAGGATAGAGTTATTAGAAAAGGTTCAGAGAAGAGCCACCAAAATGGTAAAGGGGATGGAAGGATACTCCTATGAAGAAAGGCTAAAAAGGTTAGGGCTCTTTAACCTGGAAAAGAGACAGCTGAGGGGAGATATGATAGAAGTCTAAATTAATGAGCGGAGTGGAACGGGTAAACGTAGATCGATTGTTTACCTTATCAGAATATAGAAAGACTAGGGGACATGCAATGAAGCTACAGGGTAAGCTATTTAAGACTAATAAAAGAAAATATTTTTTCACTCAATGTGTAATCAAACTCTGGAATTTGTTACCGGAGGATGTAGTAAAGGCTGTTAGTGTAGCTGGATTTAAAAAAGGTTTGTTGGACAAGTTCCTGGAGGAAAGATCCATAAGCCATTATTAAGAAGGGACCCAGGATATCAATGCTTGAACCAATACAAGCATTGTGGAACCTGTGTCCCTTGGGGAAACTGCTAGGTACATATGACCTAGATTGGCCACTGTTGGAAACAGAATACTGGGCTTGATGAACCTTGGTCTGACCCAGTATGGCATATCTTATGTTCTTATAACAGCTTCACTGCCAAAGAGGTCAGCACATGTAGGGGGGGGGGGGGAGGAAGAGGGGCTAGTCCTTCACCTAGAGTGCACAAGTTAGAATTTACACAGGCAGATTCTGCACAAATGGCAGAAATAGTTCAAACAAAAAGACCTCAGATGAAATAAAACTAGATACTATTCCACTCCTTGAGCCAATGCAATGATTGGCCCAAGGGTCTCCATATAGAAATGGAGCACTCTTAGCTTGGCATAGACTGCCGTCAAATCCAGAATGGGTTGAAAGAATTTGCCTTTTTGGGAGCCATAAAGGCAATGGAATACCTCCTGACCTTGTTCTGCAAAGGACAGGGATACACCACCTGCAAAAATGTAGGAGATGCTAAAACTATTTCAACTGCCACTCTTGGTTAAGGAAAGCATAAGGACTCTACAAAGGTGTCCTGAAGAGGATCTGCAAATTCCAGCACATACTGCTGAGGGACACTTGGTCTAACACATGTGGGTACATGCTAAGTAGAACAGCCAGTCCCTCAAAAAGGGCCCACCAGATTTCATGGGGGGGGGGGGGGGGACGACTAGTGGCTTCTGAAATGGTGCCTGCTTAGATTGCTAGAATCCCTGAAAGTGCAGACTGACCCCCCCCCCCCACCAAGCTCCCTGGTGGGCCATGCATGAGGAACGGCCTAGAACCTCTATGCTTTTCTAGGAGCCTCTGAACAAGTTTCTCTAGGTCCTCCAAGAGCAACCTGTCCTTGGAAAAAAAAAGGGAGCTTGTGCAGCCAGAGTCACCTTAACCACCCCCATGGATTTAGAAATCCTGATCAAGTTGTACAGAACATCTGCCACAAATGCTGAAACCTCCAATCTTACTGCGTCTAGACTGTCCAGCAATTACTGGAAAGTCTACTCTGGCCACCACATGAACAAACGTGCAGCCCAATTATTCAAAGTTGAAGCTATTAAAGCATTCTTGAACAATGCTTTGACCCTATCATGAAGATCATTCAGCAGGGACACCAAAAAGCTATTCTAAGGTGGCACTATCTCAAGGCAGACACAGCCAAGCCAGGACCCTAATATCCCCTTCACCCCAGTTCTGGTGTCTCCATAGAGAATGCAAGCTTTGGCATTACCTCTGGGAGGGGGAAAATGGATTGTTAGTCTCTTTATGATTATGGTCCACTTGTGGAGACCTCTCTGAATGTGTCACATTGCAGAGCCATCATGAATAAGTGTGGAAGTAGTATGGACCACCAATTGATCCTCTCCCTCTGACAGAGTAAGTTTCCCTTTTCTGGTGACACTCCCATTGTAGACAGTCACCTTCTCACTAGCCTCCCCCCAGAGGGTAGTGCTAGGCTCTGAGAATGGACAGGTGAAAAGAGCACAGGTGCTTAATCTTGCTGCCAGAGAGCTGTTGAGCCCCTCCCCCCCCCCCCCATACAGGGGAGGTCTGGGCCTCAGACCCCCCATGAGGGGGAAAGCACAGTTACTTACCTGTAACAGGTGATCTCTGGGAACAGCAGGAATTAGTCCTCACATATGGGTACGTCGGAACCGACGGAGCCTGCGCGGGAAAGCTCCCCAGCTTCCTAGAATGGAAGCTTTTGGGACCTCCCACTGCACATGCGCGCTGCCTTCCCGCCTTCCTGAACAGCTCTCCTCAGTTTCGAGTTTATAGCTGAGACAATAGAGAGAGGACAGGAAGACAGATAGAAGATACAACTCCTAGGGGAGGTGGGTGGGTTGTGAGGACTAATTCCTGCTGTTCCCAGAGATCACCTGTTACAGGTAAGTAACTGTGCTATCTCCAGGAACAAGCAGGAATAAGTCCTCACATATGGGGACTCCCTAGCTGAGATGCCTGGGAGATCCCCCTCCAAGGGTTCGCCATCTTTGTATGGATCTCAGGCATCCATCCTGGGAAGGTGGGCAGGAGTTGTCTAAGAATGGAACAGGTGTTTGAGGACAGCCTGGCCAAACAAGGCATCCCGGCGGGAGTCCTTGTCCAAACAGTAATGGGCTGTAAAGGTATGAACCGAGGCCCAGGTAGCGGCTCGACAGATCTGATCAATGGAAACAGAGTGCAGATGAGCCATAGAAGTTGCCATGGCTCTCACATTGTGAGCTGTGACATGGCCTTCCAGAGAAATGTTTTTACTCTGGTAAGCAAAGGAAATACACTGAGCAATCCAATTGGAAAGTGTACGCTTGGAGACTGGAAGTCCCAAATGTGAAGGATCAAAAGCCACGAAAAGTTGAGAAGACTTTCGATGTGGCTGAGTCCTATTAAGGTAAAAGGCTAGAGCTCTTTTACAATCCAGAGTATGAAGGTTCCTCTCTGCACTGGAGGCATGAGGAGCCGGAAAAAAAACCGGTAGATATACCTCTTGATTAAGATGAAAAGGCGAGACCACTTTGGGCATAAAGTGGGGATTCGTCCTAAGGACCACCTTGTCATGATGAAATCTTGTATAAGGTGGGATTAGCCACTAGAGCCTGCAGTTTGCTGATGCGGCGAGCGGAAGTGACTGCAATTAGGAATAGTACCTTCCAGGAAAGAAATTTCAAGGAGGTAGAAAATAACGGCTCAAAAGGTGGCTTCATAAGCTGACCAAGCACTAGATTCAAATCCCATGCGACTGGGGGGGGTCTGATGGGAGGTTTAGTGAGAGTCAGGCCTCTCATGAATCTTGCAACAAGAGGATGAGAGGAGATAGGTTGTCCATTTACAGGTTTCAGGGATGCTGAAATAGCACTTAAATGGACTCTTACAGAATTCGTCTTAAGGCCTGCATTGGAAAGATGCAGGAGATAGTCTAAGAGGGAATTCAAAGGAAGTGCCAGAGGGTCAAGGCCCTGCTGAGCACACCAAATGGAAAAACGTTTCCATTTGAAAGCATAAGACCGCCTCGTGGAAGGTTTCCTAGAGGCATGAAGGATATCTTTCACAGGTTGAGAAAGATTAAAGTCTTGAAGACTTAAGCCTTCAGTAACCAAGCTCGGAGATGTAGGGATTTGGGGTTTGGGTGCCACAAAGTCCCCTCCTCCTGAGACAGAAGGTCTGGTGCAGCTCCTAAGTCCAGGGAGGATCCCTGGGAGAGCTGTAGAAGCAGAGGGAACCACACTTGGCGTGGCCAGCGTGGAGCTATGAGGATCATAGAGCCGTGATCTCTCTGGAGTTTGAACAGAGTCTTGGGAATCAGCGGAATGGGTGGAAAGGCATATAGGAACGCCTGACCCCAATGGAGGAGAAAGGCGTCTGTGGCCTGAGCTTCCTGACACGGAGTCCTGGAACAGAACCGGGGAAGTTTGGCATTCCACGGACTTGCAAAGAGGTCTATGTCCGGGGTCCCCCATTCCTGAAAGATTCTGGTTATCTGGTCCACGTGTAGGGACCACTCGTGTGGCAGCAGAACTCGACTGAGCCTGTCTGCTCGAGAGTTTTGAACTCCTGGAAGATACACTGCTAGCAGATGAATTTGGTGCTCTCTGGCGAAGGCCCATAATCTGAGAGCTTCGTTGCAAAGCGACAGAGAGCCCGTCCCTCCTTGTTTATGTAAAACATGGCCACCTGATTGTCTGTCTGAACCAGGACAGTCAGGTTGGCAAGGAGGGTATGGAAGACCTTGAGGGCAAGGTAAATTGCTCGCAGTTCCAGGAGGTTGATATGAAGGGTGGCCTCCTGTGGAGACCAAGTGCCCTGAGTGGAGAGAGTTAGCAGATGGGCTCCCCACCCCAATTGGGAGGCATCTGTTGTGAGGGTTGCTTGGGGTAGCAAGGGCTGAAAGGGAGCCCCCAACAACAGATTCTTGGTGGATATCCACCAATGGAGGGACCAAGACAGACGGTTTGAGGTTTGTATTTGGTCTGAGAGTGCTCCTGACGCCTGAGTCCACTGGGTGGCCAGGGTCCATTGAGCTGCTCTCATATGAAGACGAGCGTAGGGCACCACATGTACTGTGGAGACCATATGGCCCAGGAGGCGTAGCATTTCCCTGGCTGTCAAGTGAGTACTGGACTGGGCTTGGGAGGCCAAGCTCAGCAGACGCTGACCCCGAACCAGTGGAAGGTAGGCTCTTGCAGTGGTGGTGTCCAACTGGGCCCCTATGAATTCTAGAGACTGAGTAGGGCTGAGTTGAGACTTGGGAAGGTTTACCACCAGTCCCAGATACTGCAGAAGGCTCCTTGTGCGGTCTAGGGAAATCTGCGCCTGCGACTGAGTTGGAGCTCGAATGAGCCAGTCGTCCAGATATGGGAATACGAAAATCCCCATGCTTCTGAGAAATGCGGCTACGACTGCCATGCATTTGGTAAAGACTCTTGGGGCAGAGGCGAGACCGAAGGGAAGTACTCTGTATTGGTAATGACTTCCCCTGAACAGAAAGCGAAGATATTTTATGTGGGATGGATGGATGAGTAGATGTGTATACGCATCCTGGAGGTCTAGAGAACAAAGCCAGTCCTGACTCTGAAGGTATGGAAGGAGAATGCCCAAAGAGAGCATTTTGAATTTCTCCTTGTACAGAAATTTGTTCAATTCTCTCAGATCTAGGATTGGTCTGAATCCCCGTCTTCTTTGGAATGAGAAAATAGGGGGAGTAGAAACCTGACCCTTGTTGATGAAGAGGAACCTCTTCTATGGCCCCTTGGGCAAGCAGAGAAGAGATCTCCCGATCCAACAGGGCTAGGAGAGGAGATGGAGAATTGAAGGGTCTCACCATGTGATGAGGAGGAAGGTTGGAGAAATGAAGTTTGTAACCCTCTCGGATGATAGAGAGGGTCCATTGCTCTGTTGTGATTTGTTCCCATCTGGGAGCAAAGTGAGCTAACCTTCCAGGTATGGTGAGAGGTTCTGGTTGGTCCAGAACCAGGAATGGCAAGTTCTCTAGGGGCAAGTCAAAACCCCTGAGGGGGTGGAGCCTGTTGAGCTGCAGTAGCTGCTGCAGGCTTTGCTCTTGCTTGTTTCGTTTGCTGACGTTTAGCCGCAAAACGAGGTTGAGAAGATTGCTGGCCAGTATTGGAAGCATATCTGGCCTTCTTATAATAAGGCCTCTTGAAAGACTTCTTCTTAGTGGGAGTAGAAGTGGACTTAGAAAGTCTCTCTAAGGTGGCATTTTCAGCGTCCATTTGAGTGGCCTTAACTTGCCACTCTGCACCGAATAAGTTCTCACCTGTACAGGGCAGATTCCATAAGCCATCTAGAACCCAGGGTTCCAGATCAGAAGCCTGGAGCCAAGCCAGACGTCTGGCTGCAATGGCAATGCCAGAAGCTCTGCTGGCTCCTTCGAAGGAATCAAAGGCAGCTCTGTTGGAGAACTTAGAAACATCTAAAAGTTGTTTCACAACAGAAAGGAAGTCCTCCTGTTTATCCTCAGGGATAAAGGGGGCAAAATGCCGTACTTTCTTGGCAAGTTCCCCTAGGAACATGCCCATATAGAGGCTGTAGGAATTAATCCTGGCTATAAGCATACTAGCCTGGAAGATTTTCCTACCAAAAGAGTCCAGTGTCTTACATTCCCTTCCTGGAGGTGTAGAAGAGTGCCTTTTAGTACTCTTGATCTTTTTCATTGCAGACTTTACCACAATGGAGTGGTGAGGCAATTGAGTTTTCTGAAAACCAGGAGAAGGAGGGACCCGATACATGGTGTCCAACCTACGGGAATAAGGAGACAGAGTTAAAGGGTTCTCCCAGAAATCCATCAATTGTTCCTGAAGGATTTCATGGATAGGCAGAGTAACTGCTTCTTTAGGAGACTTAGAGTATCCTAAAATATCCAATCTTTTTGACCTTGGTTCCCTTTCAGAGGAGGTAGTGATAGAAAGGCCTTTAGCCATTTCTAAAATAAAGTCCTGAAAGGACAAATCCTCTGGAGGAGACATTCTCCTTTTTGGAGAAGAAGGTTCCTCAGGAAGGTCAAGGGAGAGCTCTGCAGACTCAGAGGAGCCAAAATCCTCAGAGGAATCGGTGTATTCTCTAGTTTCCTCCAACGCACGATACGCATACCGATCGGTATCGACATCGGGCGTACCGGGTATGGAAGCGGTATGGAGCGAAAGCCCATACGGTACCAATTTGCGTTTAGAAGAGGAAGGCCTGGGTTCCGGCATGGCGGACGATACCGGAACCGCTGGAAGCGGTACCGATGGCGTTGCAGCTTTAATGAAAGCCATGACGGCCTGCTGCATGGATTGGACAGTATTGCCCATAGACGCCACGGCTGCCTGGATGTCGGTACCGGTATGGGCCGGTACCCCAGAGCAGTCCAACAGGTGATCTGTCGAGGCCGTGCCATTGATGTCAACCTGTAGCCCCTGAATTGGCGGTTTGGAAGGCAGAGCTTCCCGCCGGGGCTGTTTGGCTGGGGCAGGGTCCTCAAAACTAAGAGCCTCTCGATGCTTTGAAGGAGATTTGCCCTTTGAGGACTTGCCCACAGAAGGTTTGGTTACCTGAGATCCATCCGGAGATGATGACCTGGATGACTGTGATGTTGGATTCTCTGAAGCAAACAGCACATGGAATTTGTTGGCCCGGTTCTGCAGCCCACGCTTAGACATTTGGGAGCAGGAAGGGCAGTCCGGAATGGAGTAGTCAGGCCCCAAACATTTAAGACACCATTCATGGGTGTCTGTGACTGATATTACAGCAGTACACTTGGTACACTTCTTAAATCCAGGGGCTGGCTTCTCCACGTGGAGAATTCAAGTAGGCCTGAAGGCCTAACTGAAGTGACCAAGTGCTGAAAAATAATAAAAGAAAAGAAAATAATTTTTCAAGAAAGAAAAAGGAAGACCGGCGATACCGGTATGGGAAGGCAGGTACGCGGTCTAAAGAAACAAAACAAAAAACTACAATTTCTTCAGCGGTGACAGGATACACGACCTGCTGGCTCTGCGGAAAAAGAGAAACTGAGGAGAGCTGTTCAGGAAGGCGGGAAGGCAGCGCGCATGTGCAGTGGGAGGTCCCAAAAGCTTCCATTCTAGGAAGCTGGGGAGCTTTCCCGCGCAGGCTCCGTCGGTTCCGACGTACCCATATGTGAGGACTTATTCCTGCTTGTTCCTGGAGATCTTACATGAAGCTACCATAAAACTGGTGAGGGGGGCTATTATGAGCAGTTTCAGGCACTGCTTCTCAAAAGCTGGCTGACGTTAGGCCCGCCAAAGGAATAAAAACCAATATAAAGGAAAAAGCTGTTAAATAAAAACTGGTAAACAGAACCCCCCCTCACCATCAGGCTGGCTTCCTCAGCCATACAGGCTTGGAGAGGCCTGGCTGCCAGAAAGCCAATCTTGAAAGCTGCTTTACTCAAGCAAAGAGTATGCCAAATAGAGGGAGAAAGAACATGAGAAACAGGAAAGGAGGAGAAGGGGAGCTTGGGTCCAAACTTACCAATCCCCTCAGGGGCTCCATGGATCTTCCTATCCACTCTGGCCCACCAGTGCTAGAACCTGTGATTAACAGTGCTAGATAGATAAAGGACAATGCAACTTGAAAAGAACAGCTATCAGCTTGAAAAGGAGTATAACCAAGCTCCAAGCAAACACAGGGTCAAGGTTTCAAAACACATGCATCACAAGACCATGATCTGGGCCAGAGGAGACGGTCCTATCTGAGCTACATTAGTCCATACACCTTGCCAACTCTGGTTTCTCATTACTGTCCTAGCATGTATACGTGTGACATGACCAGGACCAGGGCCAGCCTGAGTTTGTCACCCCAGGCAGAGGTCCTGGCTGTGCTGCTCCCCTGTGCCAAGTTGCCACCCCCAATTCAATTGGCGGGGTGGGTCAGTGCTGTGGACACTGCTGCCCAGAGGTCTGCTGCCCTAGGTGGCCACCCTAATGGATGGGCCAGCCCTGGATATTATTGAATATTACCCTGGTCTGCTTCTTCCTGCTTGATAAGGAGCATAATCCATTTGACTGGTTTAACAGGATAAGAAATTTCTAATAAAGCATAGTCATATGCTGCAGCAGTATAAAAACTGACACTCTCGCAGACTGCTTACCTCTTTCAGCTTTGCTTACAGCGATATTGTATGTTGCTTCACCACCTTGACTTTTTGTCCGGATGTCCATTGTGAAGTCATTTTCAACAAAGAGGCTATCTCTGATCACCGAGCACTTCTTTCCACCAATAGTCAAACCACCAGTGAAGAAGCCTTCCCGATCCTTTCCTACCAGTACATCTATTTCTGAAGGCTGTCAAAAGAAGAATTTAGCAGAAGTTTACACATGCAGACTGAATACTCATTTTAAAATCCTTTTAATGTTTTGAACATGTTTGCTTAAGCCAAAATTAAAGGAAAATGACAGCCTCTTGAAAAGACCACTTGATATTATGGGGGGGTGGGGGGAGGATAGTGTTGATACTACTGTATAACTATAGCCATTTTATTAAATGGACATGTGGCAGATAGTTATGCAAAATGTAAATTTAAAAAAGCTGTAAATGTAGCAGGTGGTGAAGTTAGAATTTAGCAGGTAAAGTCTTTCCTGGAGTTCCTGCAGTCCAGTCAAGTGCGTTATGCTCCTCTACCAGCAGGTGGAAACTGAACAGAACAAACGTATGCTGTCAGCTGCCTGTGCTAGTCAAGTAAGCCAGTATGATCACCACAAAGCAGGGAAAAAAGGAAGTTCAAACACCAGTTCTCCATCAGTTATATGCTCCTCAAACATTCAGCAAAGGGGAGTCAGATTACCTTTGACAGAAAATATCCCAAGTAGCTCAGGCCCAAACCACAGTATCAGTGAAAGGTTTATTTTGTTACCCCTCATTTTGTACAGGTAAAAAAAAACCCCCAAGAGCACACAGTCTGAAGTTGGAGAACTGGGTCAAAAAACCAACACACGAGTATGCAGTGATACCTATGCATCCATCAAGAGCTCTGCAAAACAAGATAGTCACCCACAGGAGACAACCCCCCCCCCCTCCCCACACACACACACACACACCATACCTTGAGTCCTGGAGGGACGTATTGGAAGGTAAAATTAAAAGCTTTAGCTGTTCATTTTCTTTCCTGAGTCCTTCCAGTCTAGACAAGAGATGTAACAAAGCAGTACCAATGATGGGAGGGGGTCAAGACCCCAGCCTGTAGGACCCTGGCAGGCCTCTGTCTAGACAATGTCAAAGGAATGGAGACACCCAAGGTTGCTGACTTAAACATATTGGGATAGGATCAAACTGAACTCTGACAAATGGGTACTGGGTGCATTCTATACAGGTGTCCTAGGCAGATATGCTAATGCAATGGCCTCCTAGATCCACCTTAGAAGCTGCCTTGCCTTTGCAAGGGCTGCCAAACAAGACAAAGTGCCTCTATGAATGCTGAAAGGTTCGAGTTACATGGCGATACCACTTAAGTGCCCTGCAGGCTCAGACTTAGGTGACTCAAAGGACAGCAAACATTACTACTGGGTGAGGTGGAAACTGGACACTACTTTAGGCAAAGGGAAGGCAGACACAAGACCACCTCCTCCTTAGAAAAGGACCAAAGGCACCCTGCATGACAAAGCCTGAATGCTCCCCAGCATTCTAGTGCACCTGTGTAGCTGCCTTCCCAACTCAGAGCATGTGCTCGCTTGTTACAGGTGAGTAACTACGCTATCTCCAGGAACAAGCAGGAATGTAGTCTTCACATATGGGACTCCTTAGCTTGGAGATGGCCAGGGAGATGACCCAGAGAGCAGTCAAACACCAGCTGAATTGGGTCATGTTTCCTCCCAAGGATCTCTGGTATTGAAACCTGGGGGGGGGCCTAGGAGTTGATCGAAGTCTGAAAAAGATGCTGGAGAATAGCCTGGCCAAATGAGGGCATCCCTGCAGTAGTCCTTGTCTAAGCAATAAATGGGCCACGAAGGTGTGGAAAGGGGACCAGGTTGCTGCTTTGCATATTTTAATCACCGAGTGTAGATTTGCTAAGGAGGCAACCATTGCTTGCACACTTAGCAGGTAAGTCTAATTTCTCTTTTAGAAGGACAATTATGGATTAAGTTGTCACAACAGGATATCCTGCTATCTGTGCTTTAAAATGCCCTGTATGCAGGGAAGGTGTTGGCACTCCATGGGGCCCCTATTGCCACCTTCGCTAGGGCTTGCAACAGTGGCAATAATTCAGAACGTGAATCACCACAGGTGGCTTGAAGCTTTGTGGTTTCCAAACTATTGTCACCACTTCAAGCCATGGGGGGGAGGGGGGGCAGGTAAAAGGATAGAGGAGCCTCCAATGCTGGTATTAGTCTATAGTATAGTAAGGACAAAGCTAGACAAGTCCTGGGTCCTAGTAATATGATGTTTTTTCCCCACGGTTAAGACAGCACAGGAGCGGGTGTTTTTTTGATGGATCAGATGAGAGAAGACTGCGATGAGTTTAGCGGTTCCCCGTGCTGCTGAAAAGTGAGAAAGTACAAGAATAATTTGGGTGCTGTCCAGAATCATTTCAAATGAAAATGGTAGGGATAGTGTAATGATGGGGAAGAATTTTAAATTAGAAGATGTCATACGAGTAGTTGAAAATTAGTGATCAGAATCTAAATGTATATGTGTAAATCTATATCCTAGAGAAATAGATGAAGTGATATGTAAACCCTCCTTTGATCTCACTCATTCTGGCTCCTAATTTTAATATAGTGTTAAAAATTAATTGAATATGTATGAGGACGTTTGCGCCCTAGAGAAGTAGATGAAATGAAATGGCAACTTTTTCCTATTCACTTCGGCTCTTAGTTCCAACACAGGAAAGAGAGTGTAGATCGATTTAGCATGAGTGTATTTGTTCATAAGTCCTTTCCTGTTGATATAGTAAGCTCAAATGGTCACATGTTTGTTTTGTTTTAGTAAAATCATAATAGAAATATCAACCAATTAAGGTATAGTATTAGAACACCCTTTCGAGAATCATTTTATTAATCATTCATGGTTATTTGTTGTTTTTTTATCCATGTATGTCACATTAAGTTATATGGTTTTATATGAGTAACGCCTGGTTTTATACATGGTTTATATACGGTTTTTAATTTATTATTTTATGGTCATATCTTTATCTTTGTTTAAATATGGTGAGTTGTGATGTTATTTATGTTCTTATTTATATATTATGGAGGCAGCACACCAGAAGCCCCTGACGAAGATTGATCGAAACACGGCTCGTGTTGGGCTGGTGAGCTGATGTATGTGCAATAAAATAAAGAATCCTTCCTGTTTATCACGAGTTTTAGACTGGGTTCTGTTCTTTACGTGGTTTGTGCTCCCTTGGAGGGCTTCTGCGGAATAGACAGCCCCCCTTCTCCGGGGTCCGAGGTTCTCTTGAGAGGCCCCCCCATCTCTGCTCCTGCTTCCGGAGGCAAAACGCTTTATGTAATAGCAATACGAAGTCTGGGGAGAAAACCTCCAAGCCCTCCCCTTCCTTTCCCGCTGGCAAAGAAGGGCCCGGGATAGACAGAAGAGGCCGGGGGATCCATCCCTTCCATAACCTCCTGTCCCAACATTGGAGCTACCCCCTCTCCAGCACCCTGAGCAGCGACCTCTGCTTCCAGGGCCAAGGGAGGCCTGAATCTTCTGCTCCACGGAGGCAGCTTCCATTGCACACCCCCTGCAAAAATGCCTGCGGAAGAAACTGCCCCCCCGCTTAGCTCCACACACCAAGCACTGGGGCCTGGCCGGCATACTGATTTGGGGAACGCAAACAAAACTCCAACCCAAATGGACGGCTGGGAGTCCCCGTATTCTTAGGCCTACCGGGGTATCGCAGTTAAAAGGGCTGAAAGGGCTCCCCTTTAAAAATATATACTTTTGCCAGAGGTGCCACGAGCTGCTTCTTCAGTGAGGTAAGTGGGGTCCTTAGGCAAGGAAGAACTGAAAGAAAGGAAGAAAGATGGAAGGGATCTCTCATCCAAAAAACTCCAACATAACCAGTACCAAAACAGGGATAAAAAAAAACACACCTCTAAGCTTCCAACAGCTACTATCTCTCCACACTAAGTCCCTTTATCCTGGCTTAGTGCTCCTACCAGCTGCTTTGGAGACTGAACTAAACTGGATCTGATGGGAGGAGCCAGTGGTATTTATACTGGAGGGTCATCAGAAGAAAAAAAGTGAAGAGCTCAGTCTCCAAAGCTGCTGGTAGAGGTGCACAACCCAGAAGTAAAGTAAAGGGACTGGACTGGAGGAACACCTAGGAATGACTCCTAGCTTGCAGTACAGAAAATTCTACCGCCCATACTAGATCTATGAATGAAACATTAGAGGCTGGGCGAGGAGGAGAACGACTGAAATACTCTGGACTTTGAGTCATGGTACCAACTACATGTAGACTGTGCCGCAGGCACAGCAGCTTTAATATACCTGCATGTAGTTATGTTTAAACAACGAGATCCAACACATTTTCGTACACCTACAAATGTGGGTAAGCTGCACAAACATGCTACCAAAGAAATGAGGAATGCCCAACAAGTCAACTGGGAGACTGCTGTTCAAACAACCCTTCAGAGTGGTAAGATACCAGAGCAAAGTTTTCCTGGTCACTTTAACCCAGCTCTTCAATTACCCCTCTCCAGCTGAACAATCCACGTAATATCAGGCTGCCTCAGTAGATATATAAGACCTGCCATTTGTCTATATAGGGATATCTGGCTAAAATTTAGCCAGTTTGCAATGACCATCACAATCTCCAACTAAATTTGTACACTGACCCCTTGGAGCCTAGTACATCTTCGGCAGGGTACCCACAGTGGAACCGGGGTGCTCTGATAAATTGTGAGAGAAATTGCAACTGTCAAGACCTATCGAAACAAGTCAAAACAAACAAAAAACAGATTAAAGAAGAAGAAGTTTTCAGTCCTTGAAGGGCACGTTTGCTATGGCGCCAGAGCAATCCGCCATGGAGCTGGCTTGAGGCCTAGCCACGCGTCCCTAAAGGCAAAAAACACAGGAATCCACAGCCACGTGCACCATGGGATTGCCCGCTTAAGTGAAAGGGAGAGGAGCGCTTAGGCCTTCCCACGGCATACTGGAGCACTCACCTTCTCCACTGTGCCCCCCACTTTACCGGTCCGAATGAGAGCCCTGCGATCCGTGACACTGACGTAAGCAGCGGTAGTGGAGAGGGCCATTTGTGCTGAACTGCTCTGCCTGAACACCATAAAGCAGAGAGCCATTCAGGAGCTGATACTAGCTCACCTCAGCGCATTCCGCTGTGTCCCCAAACAGCCTTCAAAGATTTTATCTTTCACCTGCCCATATAGAAGCCCTGCGATCCATGTCGCTGCTCAGCCAGTGACGTGAGAAGCGATCATGGAGAGGGTTTTCGGCCTGAACTGCTCTGTCCGACCTCAAAGCAGAGAGAAACTGGGAAGCCGAAGCCAGCTCCCCTCCGTACGTTCCAGGAGGGGAGAGCAGCATGGGACACCGGACTGAGGTGAGCAAGAGAGGGATAGCAAAGAAGCAGGACCGAGTCCTTTCAAAACTATCTATACTTTTAAACTGGGACAGAAGCAAAATAAGAAATTATAGGGAATCAAAAGTAAACCAGAAAAAATTGAAACCCCTAACACTATCTAGCCTAACTGCACTCCTTCTGTTATACTAGTGAGCCCAGCATCTAGGCTCACTACATCCTCCTGCTGCATGGAGACTGGACACACTGGGGGATGATGGGAGAAGACCAGCAAGATATACCCAGTGATGTCACAAGCTTGACTTGTCCAGTCTCCATGCCGCAGGAGGAGGTGCACTACCCAGAGGTGGAAGACTGAACTGTAGGACCGATAAGGAATTAGGAAGTGTCTGTGGTATGATGTGCAGAGGTGGGAGAGAGCATGTGAGGGTGTGTATGTAGTGTGGAGATGGGGTGTTTGTGTAGTGCAAGATACTTTTATTTTGTCCCCATGATTACCTTCCTTTTATCATCCAACACCTTCATGTTTCCTCCCCCTCCCCATTATATTTCCCTTCAAGAGGCTCTCCCCATAGCATTCCCAGCCACATGCCCTACATCTCCCCCATTCTCTTTTGTATGCTGTCCCTTTAAGCTTTTGTGTTTACGCCCCCTCCTGTCTAACTTCTGCTTAATTGCTGCCCTATCAGCTCTCTGGTCTTCCCACAGGCAGAATAGGTTGCATTAGGGTCACCATCCCTTCTCTTCTGACTGCAGGGGGAAGCCTTCCTTGGGAAGACACATGGGTTTTTGCATCATGACAACTGGGGGGGGGGACAGGTAAATCTTAAGTGCTAGATTGAAAAAAAAATTCTGGTCACCATGGCAACCTGGATTTGATAGAGTCCTGCAATAGTGAATGGAGGTGATCAAGTTTGCATACGAGTTATTTTAAGATGTGTTGAAACACAAGAGGCTTGTGAAATATTGCAAAATATCCAGTTTATCAAGGTTGACTAAACTCCATCTATTTGGATGCCCAATGTGGACAACTGCAACCTTATGCACTTTGCGTTTTCCCCTAACTATGGTTACACAATGATGGAAGGTAACACATTAGGAACCACCACCCAGGGGGAAAGAACCAAATACCACCACCACCACCCCCCCCCCCCCCATTCCATGATGCAACTGCACCTCTGTACAATTTCTGGTCACCATTATCTTAAAGGATAGCAGAACTAGAAAAGGTTTCAAGAGAAGAGCCACCAAAATGGAAAAGGGCTGGGATACCCCTATGAGGAAGACTTTAAAGGTAGAGCTTTTTAGCTTAGAAAAAACTATGGCTGAGGAAAGATGAGGTCTCTAAATAATGGCACGGAACAGAAACAGATCCGTTTACTGCTTCAAAAAGTAGAAAGCCTAGGGGACATGCAATGAAGCTACAATATAGCCCATTTAAGACTAACGGGAGAAAATATTCCCCTCAATGCATAATCAAACTCTGGTATTTGTTACTGGAAGATGTTAGCAAAGCTAGGTTTAAAAGTTCCTAAAGGAAAGTCTCTAAATCATTGAGGACCAGGGATAAGCAGCATGGAATCTGGGTCTCTTTTTGGGAACCTGACTGATACTTGTGACCTGGTTTAGTCACTGTAAAAACACAGGATACTGACTTGGAACCTATGTCCAACCCAGCATGACATTTGTGTTATGTAGAGCTGCTCCAGCTTGCTTTGGGGCATGATATAGCCTCACTAGAAGCTTTAGACAGTGAGGCCAAACTGGATTCTCCTGAGATATAAATGGTTGCTCCATAGGCTCTGGTAAATGGAAGAGCCAGAAGGATATTGATACACCACCCCCAGCCCGCTGATGCGATCCATGTAAGACAATGGAGCAGATGCAGGCCTCTCAATTAAAGGCTGCCATATATTATCTTTAATCACTGATCAACCAATAAAAAGAAGTTATGGGGATGGGGGAGAAATAAGAGCAAAGCAGGGGCTGGGCTGGCCTCAGACTTGCCACCCCACTCAGACTGTGGGGCCCTCCTGTCCATTCTTTGGTCCACCAGTGCTGTAAACCTGTGGGCTAACTGCTGGATATAGTGCAGCCATCAGCTTGAGACATGGGTGTGTCCAAGCTGAGGGGCCTACAGTTCTGTCTCAGGCCACAAGATCATGATCTGAACCTGGGCAGACAGGCCTATCTGCACTGCTGTACCAGTACACAACCCTTGCCCCCTATTTAGGTTACCAGATTTCTGGAGAACAAATTGAAATACCTGGGTAGGCCTGAGCTGGGTGGGGCAGGGGTCCACCATTCTCTGGCATGATTTTCCTCATTTTTACCAAGAGTGTAAGAAGCATTCAATTAAAACAAAAACAAAAAAAAAAACCACCACACCCCACAAACTAAACATAGTAGCAGCCCTTCCCAAATTCAGTGCATGCACATGCCAAAAAAATGAAATGTACATTTCTAAAATATCTTCTGAAAGAGGCAACTTCAAATCTACCAAAATTGAGACTGCTTTAGAGGGGTATGCAAGAGAAGCATCATCTTGCCTCTATTCCCACTTCAGTTATAGTCCATAGTTTGTCAGATTCCAAGGTAGCATCCCAAACCCCCCCCCCCCCCCCCCCAAAAAAAAAAAAAAAAAAAAAAACCACAAACACAAGATGTGTAACTTTACCACTGCTTAATACTGGCCTCAGGGCTACACCGGCATATGCACAAGTGACATGATGAAGTAGCTCTGGTCTGCTGGGGAACAAACTCTTGAATTGGTCTAGCAGGATAAGAATTTGATAACTCTCCTTCCACTAACATGTCAAACAGAATACTAAAAGCAAAGTCAAAAACAAAACACAGTTTTAAGACCTTGCTAGCAGGTAGTGGCAGACTTGAGCAATTTTCAGTAATATCAGATTACTGGCTTGTGTAGCACCAGTGGATGAGTCTTCAAGCAGTAAACTGCAAACTCAGGAATATTCCAATTTGTTTGCTAATCATTTTGGAGTTATCAATTCTGATTTGGCTGCTGTACTGTAGCTTACAGCTCATCAGGATTTACAACAGGTAAGGACAGTAGGACTTGCAAACCCATGGAAATGTCGTCCAGAGTGGGTCCTGGTCTGATCTATCAGGACTCATGGAAAGAAGATCTACTAGATAAAACTGAAGGGTAGCAAATCACCTGGGCCGGATGGTATACATCCAAGGGTGTTGATAGAACTGAAATATGAGATTGCAGAACTGCTATTAGTAATCTGTGAACTATCATTAAAATCTTTAATACTTGAAGATTGGAGGATCACCAATGTAACGCCAAATTTTAAAAAGGGTTCTGGGGTGATCTGGGAAACAGACCAGTGAGCCTGACATCAGTACCAGGAAAAAATGGTAGAAACCAAAGAATAAAATTACTCAGCATGTAGATAGTCATGGCCTAATGGGAGACAGCCAACATGGCTTTAGACATGGAAGATCTTGTCTTACTAATCTGTTATGGTTTTTTTTGAAGGTGTGAACAAACAGGTGGACAAAGGCAAGTTGGTTGATATAGTGTATCTAGACTTTCAGAAAGCCTTTGACAAGGTCCCTCAGACTTTTGGCAAAACTAAAGTGTCATGGGATAGGAGGCAGTGTACTATTGTGGATCAGGACCTGGTTAAAAAGAAAGCAGAGGGTAGGGCTAAATGGCCAATTTTCCCAATGGAGAAAGAATAGTGGTGTACCCCAGGGATCTGTGCTGGGTCTGCTGCTTTTTGACGTTTTTGTCCTGATACCACTACACAATCTCGACATCTTGATGATCACCGAGACATGGTTGTCCGCATGCGGCAATGTCCTCTTGAATCAGATGCTACCCCCGGGATTTTCCCTATATACATGCCACAGGTCCACTCAGAAAGGAGGCGGGACACTCATCCTTGCCAAAGCCGACCTTCAATTCAAGTTACGCAATACCTCCAGCTCAACTCACCTTGATGCTCTCACCATATCAAGTGAATTATGCGCCATCAACCTCATATACCGGGCACCCACTCCATCACCAGATGACCTATCGACAATAATTGAGCTAGCATGCACCACTTCCACCCCACACTCTCCAAATTGGTTAACCAGCGACTTTAACCTCCCATCTCTTCAAGATAGCCACTCAACAGCATTCCTTGAGGCCCTAGAGGACCTAGGATACAATCAATGTGTTGACTCTGCCACCCACACTAAGGGAGGCAAGCTGGAACTCATATTCGCTCCTTCTATCGCCTCGTCATCCCAAGACATTGCACTATCCGTGACACCAGTGCCTTGGTCCGACCACCATCTCCTTAGCTTCCACATACCCATAAGCACTCCCAATAACAGTCAGACAACAACAAATACAAATACTTCCAGAACTCCAGCAGCCCGCTTCCGCCCACTCAACAAGAGCGAAGTCCTAGTGAACTTCCAACCTCTTATGACTAACACATCCCTCAGCCTAGATGACCTCATATCCAAATGGGATGAAAACCTTAGAGCTGCATCCTGTCCATCTTACACCGAAAAGACTACAAAAAGACGAACACATGCACCCTGGTTCTCCACGGACCTACGAACATCTCTACACCATCTACGCAAACTCAAGAGACAATGGCGCCGAACTCACTCCCCTGAAGCACACACTGCATACAACTCATACTTGCTGACCCACCGTGCGAAGATAACGCAGAAAAGGAAACTATCACACTGATATATTAAAACGCTCCATCAACAAACCACATGCCTTATTCAATATAGTAAAGTCCATAACAGGAGAGCCAGTCTCAGTCCACCCCCCAATGCCTCAACCACAGGACTATGCAGACTATTTACAATCAAAGATGGTCAAGACCAACGCAAATATAGGCACTAATAATCCCTCCACACCATCCAATACATTTCAAGCAACTCTACTATGCAACTTCACCACAGTATCCACTAAAGAGGTTGCGGACATCGTTGCTTCTGTTAACCCCAGCACAGCACCTAATGACCCCTGCCCAGCCAGCTGGATCAAAGAGCTACGCCATGACATAAGCAACATCCTGGCCAAAATACTGAACCAGTCCTTTATCACAGGATCATTCCCGCAGAGCCTCAAAAACACCTCTATCAAGCCCTTACTAAAAAACAACAGACTAGACCCATCTAAAGTAAAATCCTTCAGACCAATATCGAGCATCCCCCAGCTTGCCAAGATAATCGAAAAAGCTGCTCAACAAATCCAGCAACATAATCGACACCGAAGCACCACTGGATCCAGCCCAACATGGATTCAGAGAAGCACACGGAGTAGACACTGTCCTCACAACCCTGTTCAACGATCTGATCACAGGAACCAACAGCATCCAACAAGGCTTTGTCCTTATTTTCTTGGACATCTTTGCCGCCTTTGACTCGGTGAGTCATGACATACTTCTACAACGCCTGAAAGAAAAGGGGATCCAAAATACAGCTCTAAAATGGTGTGAATCCTACCTATCTAATAGGTGGCAACAAGTCAAGGCTGGCCACTCATCCTCCAAACCATTTCTGCAAACACAGGGAGTCCCCCAAGGATCGTCCTTATCACTGATGTTCAACATTTATATGCAGCCGATATGTGACCTAATCCGATCCTTCAACGTAAAATGCCTTGCATATGCTGATGACATCCTCCTTTACCGTTCTTGATAGACCAGCCAGTGCTCTCCCCAATAATTAATTGCTTCGAAGCAGTAGCCGATTGGCTATTATCAAAAAACTTACAGATCAATCAATCACGGCAAAACAGATGTCCTATTTGTCACGAGGAACCTCAAATTCACACCTCCCTCATCACTACGTGTCAATGTAGAGTTGAAGTCCAAATCCACAATCCGTTACCTCAGCATCACCCTGAACCAGCACCTGAACATGACAACGCATATAAAAAACATCACAAAGGCAATATACCATAAGATCAGAACTCTACGTCACCTCCGACACCTACTGGACTTCAGACTACCGAACAACCTTCCAGGCACTAGTCCTTCCACATGTCAATTTCGCGAACATTATCCTTCATGGCCTCCCACAATCGACCTTAAACCTGCTCCGCTTAGCCTTGAATGCAGCCGCAAGAGTCCTCTCCGGATCGTCAAGATCCGACCACATAACGCCCATCATGAAGGGTTTGCATTGGCTACCTCTACATGCCAGGCTCCAGTACAAATCATTGGTCCTCACTTTCAAAGCCCTAAACTACCCCCCTACGCCAATCAGCAAGCTAATCAATAGCACTCTAGAAAATAGAAGCAGAAGATCTACTGCACAGAACACATTAGCAGTCCCCAAGCTAATGACTAAGTGCACAAAAGCTACCTCCAATAGAGCCTTCTCCTTATTCGCACCTTTAAGCTGGAATGCACTCCCCCATAAAATCCGTGGAATAAAAAGCCTCATCCTATTCAGAAAAGCCTTAAAACTCCACCTGTTCACAAAATGTTACTCAGAAACCTCCAGCGATAGAAGCAAACAACAACCTGCAAACTTTCCCCATACACCAGTCGCCCCTGCACGCCAACACCACAGACAATAGGTAGTCCCCCCTCAAACCCTATCACCCTCACAAAACTAATGCAACACCCATTCACTTTAGAGTATTGTACATAGTTCGAGTTAATATGTATTCAGTTTCTATGGTTTCGCTCCCATGTTCAATCCCCTGTTCTTTGTAAACTCAATGTTGTTTGTATACATTGCAGTATTCTTGTTTCGATGTACACCGTGCTGATTTTAATAGCGCGGTATAGAAAAAATGTTAAATAAAATTAAATAAATAAGCGACCTGGAAAGTGGAATATGAGTGAGGTTATCAAATTTGCAGATGACAAAACTATTTAAAGTTGTTAAAACCCAAGAGGATTGTGGAAAATTGCAAGAGGATCTTGATAAATTGGAAGACTGGGCATCCAAATGGCAGATGAAATTTAATGTGGACAAGTGCAAAGTTATGCACCTAGGGAACAACCACCCAAACTATGGTTCCACGATGCAAGGTTCCACATTAGGAACCACCACCCAGGAAAAAGATTTAGGTGTCATTGTTAAAACCCTCGGCCCAGTGTGCAGCGGCAGCCAAGAGAGTAAATAGAATGCTAGGTATCATAAGGAAAAAAAATGGAAAATAAAAGATATGCCTCTATATCATTCCATGGTGAGACTGCACCTTGAATATTGTGTGCAATTCTGGTTTCCGTATCTTAAAAAGGATATAGCATTATTAGAAAAGGTTCAGAGAAGAGCCACCAAAATGGTAAAGGGGATGGAAGGCTACTCCTATGAAGCAAGGCTAAAAAAGGTTAGGGCTCTTTAACCTGGAAAAGAGATGGCTGAGGGGAGATATGATAGAAGTCTATAAATTAATGAACTGAGTGGAACAGGTAAATGTAGATCGATTATGTTAACAGAATAAAGACTAGGGGACATGCAATTAAGCTACAGGGTAACCCTTTCCAGGCCGAGCCCAAAACTCTCGGGATCCAAAATTCTGACTAAATATTGCTATCAAATGGTATATAAATACATGACCATAGCAGAAGGAAAATCACTATTAGAACATATTGAATAAGACAGGTACAATTTTCCTGAAATATGCAAAAATTAACCCGGCTGCAGAATGTGGATTAAAATTTTAAATTAGGCCTTCAAAGGGTTAAGACTAAGAAAATATTTTTCACTCAACGTGTAATCAAACTCTGAAATTTGTTACCAGAGGATGTAGTAAAGGCTGTTAATGTAGCTGGGTTTAAAAAAAAGGTTTTGACAAGTTCCTGAAGGAAAGGTCCTTAAACCATTGGGAACCTGTGTCTTTTGGGGAAACTGCTAGGTACATATGACCTAGATTGGCCACTGATGGAAACAAGATACTGGGCTTGATGGACCTTGGTCTGACCCAGTATGGCATATATGATGTTCTAAGATCAAGTATGATTAAGATATATGTTATCCTGTTTTGCTAGTCCAGATGAGTGGAATGTACCTAAGCAGTCACAACTTGAGGGAGGAAGACACTTTGGCTAAAATACCCTTTGAAGGCACCACACCATCAGCTGTTAGTGCTTCATAACTATACTCGAGGACCAGGTAGATGCCTTACAGATGTCCTCTGCAGACACCAAGGCAAACTCTGCCCAGAAGACAACCTGTGACCTAGTCAAGTCAGCTTTTGACTATCTGGCACCCACTTCCTGGCCAGAACATATACTGAACAATGGCTTGTGATCCAGTGGGAAATGGAGGATGGGGCTGTTTGACCCTTCGTCGGGCCACAAAGATTAATAAGGTGGATCTGACTGCTGAAAGCTATCAGATACTGGATAGAGAGACTCCTCACATCAAGGAGATGCAGTGAGGGATCCAATCTGTGTGGTCATCCTCCACAAAAAGGAGGGCAAGACTACTTCCTGATTTAGGTGAAGGGAAGACACCTTTGGAAGAAGATGGTGAAATTAGTCTTACCTGCTAATTGTAGTTCCTGGAGTGGAACCAGCCTAGTCCCGGAACCTCTGGGTTCCCTATCTTATCCAGCAGCTTGAAGACTGAGAAACTCCTCTTTTTCTGTGACATCACCAGTATATCTCCTTTGTGTCTGCCCCCTGTCACCAGTAACCTATTGACAAAAGCAGACTCCCCGGAGAAACAATTAAGCATATCAAAGAAAAAACAAAGCCACTAATCTATGCCTAAAGGAGAAGAACCCCCGGAGAAACCCCACCAGGTAACTCAGAGACTGTAAGACCTGAAGAGGCCATTCCTCCACCCCTCGGAAACACAGAAAGGGAAAAGAGGAAAGGACCCCCAAAAGAACAGACAAACGTAGCGCGGCACTAGACCGCTTCCCCTGTCGAAAGAACATGCACAGCCCAATACGGGAACCTGACTCACCTGTTAGGATATGGACACTTCAGGCTATCGCCAGCCCCACACCGGGAGGGATACGGGACTAGGCTGGTTCCACTCCAGGAACTACAATTAGCAGGTAAGACTAATTTCACCTTCCTGTTCGTGTCCCCAGCCTAGTCCCGGAACCTCTGGGTTAGTACCAGAGCAGTGAAAACAAACACCTATACACGGGTGGGACCTGGCAGAACAGCCTGAAGTACTGCAGATCCAAAAGAGGACTCCTCTGTCCTCTGCACATCCAACCGATAGTGCCTCACAAAAGAGTGCATCGTCGACCATGTCGCTGCCTTACATATCTCTACCGGCAAAAATCGACCGGAATTCTGCCCAGGAAGCAGCCTGAGCCCTGGTAGAATGGGCCCGCAACCCCTCCGGGACTGTCTTACCGGACAGCACATAGGCCGACGAGATAGCTTCCTTGATCCAGCGCGCAATGGACGCCTTTGACGCCGCTTCCCCTCGGCGCGGCCCCGCAAAGAGAACAAAGCCGATCCGATTTCCGAAACGACTCCGTCCGGCGTAAGTACTTTTTCAAAGCTCGACGGACATCCAACAGATGTAAACCCCGGGACGTCGCCCCTTTATCCTCGGAGAACACGGGAAGAGAGATTTCCTGATTCACGTGGAAAGCCGAGACCACCTTAGGCAGGAAGGCCGGAACAGTCCGCAAAACCACCTTAGTCGGAAGGAAGGAAAGATAAGGCTCCCTGCAGGAAAGGGCCTGAAGCTCAGACACTCGCCTCGCCGAACCAATCGCCACTAGAAAAACCACCTTCAGGGTAAGGTCCTTGAGAGTCGCATGAGCCAGCGGCTCAAAGGGAGGCAGCCGCAAGGCATCCAAGACTGATGGAAGATGCCACTTGGGGACAATCTGTCGAGAGGGCGGTCGGAGAAGAGACACCGCTCTAAGAAAACGCTTGATATCCCGCTGGGACCCCAACGACTGACCTGAAATCTGGCCCCTATAACAGGCCAATGCCGCCACCTGAACTCGTAACGACGCTGCAGCGAGACCTTTGTCGAAGCCATCCTGAAGGAAATCCAGGATCTGGGAAAGAGAAGCAGACAGACAAAGCCGCGCACTTCCGGGTCCCACACCATGCTTCAAAAATGCGCCACACACGCACGTACGCCAAGGACGTGGACCGCTTCCGGGACTTCAACAGCGTTGCAATCACCGTCGACGAGTAGCCCCTAGCTCTCAATTGAGCCTGCTCAAGAGCCAGGCCGTAAGCGAGAATCTGTCCACGTGCGGCATCACGAGGGGACCCTGAGTCAGAAGATCCGGCCGGCAGGGGAGACGCCAGGGCTTTGCTACCAGCAAGCGCACCAGATCCCCGTACCAGGGGCGCCGAGGCCAGTCCGGCGCTATGAGAATTACGTGTCCGGGGAACCGCGCTATGCGCTGCAGTACCCTCCCGAATAGGACCCAGGGAGGAAAAACATACAACAGCCGACCCGCTGGCCAGGCCTGAATCAGGGCATCGAGACCTTCCGACATCCGTTCCCGCCACCTGCTGAAAAAGCGGCTGGCTTTCGCGGAGGCAAAGGTCGCCATAAGGTCCATGACCGGACAGCCCCACCTGCGAGTCACCATGTCGAACACCTCAGGATGCAGGACCCATTCGCCCGGGTCCACCAGCACCCTGCTGAGGAAGTCGGCCTGTGTATTGTCTACCCCGGCCACATGCGCTGCTGAGAGATCCGAGAGACGAGCTTCCGCCCAAGCGCACAGGGATTCGGCTTCGGCCTCGAGCGCCACACTGCTCGTGCCCCCCTGCTTGTTGATGTAGGCGACCGCTGTCGCATTGTCGGACAACACCTGGATCGCCTTCCCCTCGAGGAGACCCCAGCTCCTGCAAGGCCAGGGTCACCGCCCGGAGCTCCAACCTGTTGATGGGCCAAGACTGCTCCAGCAGGCTCCAGCGCCCCTGCACAAACGTGCCCTGGCAGTGAGCTCCCCAGCCCAGCAGGCTGGCATCTGTCATCACCGCCAGCCACTCCAGAGCTTCCAGCGACCTCCCCCGCTCCAGCGAGTCGGGGATGAGCCACCAACGCAGAGCATTTCTGGCTTCCTCCGGGCAAACCAGCCGGCGGTACAAAGGATCCCGCTGATTCGACCAGCGCCGGAGTAATGCTCTTTGCAGCGGACGCATGTGCGCTCTGGCCCACGGCACGGTCTCGATTGCAGCCGCCATGGTTCCCAGTAACTGAAGGTACCGCCACGCGGAGGGGGCCTTGAGTTCCAAAAAACTCCACACGAGCCTGCAAAGGGTCTGCGCCCTTTGGGTTGTCAGGAACACCCTCCCCACCTGAGTGTCGAAGCGCGCTCCCAGGTACTCGAGGCTTTGGGAGGGGGCCAGGTGGCTCTTTTTCAAGTTGACGACCCATCCGAGGCTTTCTAAGAACTCTATCACCCGGGCCGTAACCCTCTCGCTCTCGACCTTTGATTTCGCACGAATCAGCCAATCGTCCAAATAAGGATGTACCAGTATCCCTTCTTTGTGCAGGGCCGCCGCGACCACCACCATCACTTTGGTGAAGACTCTCGGCGCTGTCGCCAAGCCGAACGGAAGGGCTTGGAACTGAAAGTGCCCGCACGGGACTGCGAACCTCAGGAACCTGTGGTGCTCCGCCCTGACCGGGATATGCAGATATGCCTCCGACAGGTCTAGAGCCGAGAGAAACTCGCCCTTCTGCACTGCCACGATAACGGACCGAAGGGTTTCCATGTGAAAATGCGAGATCTTCAGACAACGGTTGACGCCCTTGAGATCGAGAATCGGTCGGACCCCGCCGCCCTTTTTCGGGACGACAAAGTAAATAGAGTACCGACCGCAGCCGAGTTGGTCTCTGGGAACTGGAACGATTGCTCGGAGGTCCAGGAGCCGTTGAACCGTCTTCTGCAGGGCCGCATGCTTCGTGACGGACTTGCCGGGAGACAGCACAAACGAGTCCTGCACAGGTCTCGCGAACTCCACAGCGTAGCCCTCTCGAATTATTTCCAGAACCCATTGATCGGTTGTGATGTGGGCCCAGGCAGGAAAGAACTCCCGTAGCCGCCCCCCTACAGGTAGCGGGGGCGCCTGGGCCCCCCTTATCTCATTGTTGCTTCTTGAAACTAGAGGAGCCGGCGGAGGAGGGACCAAAACCCCTGCCTGCTCCCCGGAATCCTCGAAACGGCGGTGCGCGATACGAAGAGCGCCCCTGTGCAGTGGACCCGAAGCGCTGTGAGCGAAACCTCCGAAAATCCTGGGTCTGCCCGCGCCCCCCAGGTGTGCCCCGGGACGGCTTAGGCTTATCCTCGGGCAGACGACCACCCTTGGTCTCCCTGAGGTCCTTCACAAGCTTCTCCAGGTCCTCTCCAAAGAGTAGACACCCCTTAAAGGGGAGCTTACTCAGCCTAGCCTTGGAGGAACTATCTGCCGACCAGTTGCGAAGCCACAGGTATCACCGTGCAGCGACCGCCGAAGCCATACTCTTGGAAAGGCCCCGCATAAGATCATAGTGAATATCCGCCAGGTAGGCTGCCCCGGACTCCAAGCGGGCAGCCTCCCCTGCCAGCGGGCTCGGCTGATCCTGCTGCACCTGCTGTGCCCAACGAAGACAGGCCCTAGCGACCCACGCTCCACAAACGGCAGCTTGAAGCGAAATAGCATTGATGTCGAAGACTTGCCATAGTAAAACATCCAGCTTCCGGTCCTGAACATCCTTAAGGGCCGCATTGCCCTCAACAGGAATAGTAGTCTTCTTAGTCACTGCCGAAACAGCCGCGTCCACCTTAGGCGACTTAAAGACCTCCTTATCCTTGTCCAACAACGGGTACAGTTGACCCATTATCCGAGCCCCTTTCAAGGGCGCTTCCGGGAGATTCCATTCCTCCTGAATCAGCTCTTGGAAAAACCCTGTGCACAGGGAACGCCGTTTGGGTCTTACGGAACACCTGTAAGAGAGGATCTTCCAGAGGCTCATCCACGGCCGCCCCCGGCACAGGCATGTTGAGCGCTTTTAGCGTTTTGGCAATAAGAGCAGGGAGTTCTTCCTTCCGGAAGACTCGAACGACCCTAGCCTGTTCCTCCCGCTCTGATATCTCCCCCTCCTCCAGCTCTCCCTCCAGGAGCATACTGCGCTCCTCCTCATCTGAAAGAGGCGCTTCCGAAACCTCCGAAGGGTCCTGCAAGGCACCCTCCAGGCGAGGCCGCTTATCTGCACCGAACGCAGTCACCAATAGGGAGGAGGCTGGGCGCTTCCTAGCGCCACTGCTCTCTTGAGATGTACCCGGCTGCGCAGAGCCACCCAACACCGCCTGCTGCAGGAGGGCCACAAACTGCAGAGAAAAAAATGGCAGAAAGGTCCGCAGGGAGCGCTGCAGGCGCAGAGGGAGAGAATCCTACCGAGGAAGGCCCCGGCGCAGGATCCTCCTGGGACAACTCTGGAGCTGTCGAAAGTGCAGGGTCGGGCACGCACTCTACGGCGCCCGGCAGAACCCCTGCCTCTAGACATGAGCCTTCTGCCTCCCCAGCGCAGGTTTTGCAAACCCCCGCGCTGGAGAGCTTTTTTGAACCGCAAACCACACATTGCGGTTTGGAGGGCATTGCAAGCCCTTAGCGAAACGGATGCCTGCCGCCAGAAACTCTAGAGAACGCAGACCAGGCACCCTAGCCCCTGCTTAAGCAGATAGCAAACCAGGCAGAGCCACCTGCTCCCCCCCTGCAAAAAAACAAACACAAAAAACCGGGAGGTGAGAGGCAGCCTAGGCCTCCCCGAATCCCTGCTGCCCTTTTATGTTGAATCTAGGGTAAAAAAGCAGCGGGAAGGGGTAGCCAGAAGCAATGCAGAACACGGAAAACAAGGGAAAAAACAGACTGAGGCGCACGCGGCCCCCGCGTGGCAAGGCCACCACGCGGCTGGGCTGCCGGTCAAAAGCGCGCTAAAATGCCTCGTGACCAGAAAAAATAGGCCACGTGTCCGCAACGCTTACCTCCAGCGCTGAAAAGTGCTGTCAGTTAGTCTGCAGTGTCCGATCTCGCCGCAGGCCAGGAGAGCAGAAGCGGCTCCGATAGAGGCCTCCCTAACAGCTCAAATGTAAGAAGCAGAGCCGTCGCGGCAAAGGCATGCCCAGGCGCGCTAGCAGGCAAAACATCTGCGGGGCACCGTCAGCCTCGAAGGGGTAAAGGGACGCCAAAGCCTGTCCACAGTCCCCCAAATGCTACTGCCTGTCAGGAGACCCACAAGGGAAGGTAAGAGCAGTGGAGGAGGGAGAAAAAGAGAGGACTAAAGCAAAAAGAAAGGGAGAGGAAAAGAAACCGGCCTATCAAAATCTGACAGTCTGAAGAGGCTTAAAGGCACAGGACACTGACCAGCCAACACTATCCCAAAATTAAAAGTACACTAATCCTGGTGATCCTTATTGGTTTCTCACACGAGCCCAGACCCCCTGGGCTCCCATCTATCTAGCTGCTTGAAGACTGAGGTAACTGGTGACAGGGGGCGGACACTGAGGAGATATACTGGTGATGTCACAGAAAAAGAGGAGTTTCTCAGTCTTCAAGCTGCTGGATAAGATAGGGAACCCAGAGGTTCTGGGACTAGGCTGGGGACACGAACAGGAAGGAACTGTTCACAAGGAGACTGAAGTCATGGAGAGAAGAGGGCTCCTGGCAGGATGGCCTGCCACTTAAGACCTATCTGGTGAAAACACACCATGAGAAGTTGCCTTAGGAGTCAAATCTTTAATGGTTGCTTTGTAAATGGATTTGAAAGGCATACCCTTCAGTATCTCCAACAGCAATGAGACTGCACTAAGGGAGGATTGGGTGCAGAGGTTGCATGTGCTTAGCTGCCCTAAGCAAGCAAAAATGGGTGTCCTCTCACAGAGGGTAACTGCCTATCACAAAAATTGTATTGCCCTCTAGTTATATCCTAGGCTATGAAGCTCCTCTATTGCAACTTCCTATTTTTCACTTTTACTCACTAAATCACTTTTGCATGGATCTTTTAAGAGGATTAGAGGTCTCAGACTCATCGTGGCACTGGCTTTAACTGGCGTTTGCCCTCAGCCTATGTGCCCTTTTGTATCAACGACCTCTGTTCATTCCTTCAGTTTCTGCTATTGATCTTTTTATAGTTTCCATACAGTTAATTTTTTTTATTAAATTTAACCTTTGAGTGCATGTGTTAGCATATCAAATGCCCCAATGCTTATCTTATTGTATCGAATGCCCCTTGTATCATGGGGCATTTGATACAATAAGATAAGCATTGGGGCATTTAATCATTTGATCTAAGCAGGGAATCCAAGCCTGCCTCTTGCAGGTTTCTGTTGACTGAAGCTGCTCACCTTCATATTGTTGCATGTGGCCTTGAGATTTAGTACTGGCAGACCATCTCCTCACTATGAGCTGGAATGCAAGGACTGTTCCCACTGTGTGTCAGCCTGAATATTGTCCACACCTGGTTGGTATGTGTGTGTGTTGCCAATTGAGCCCCCTTGAGCTCTTCTGTCCAGCTGCAGAAAGCAGCCACCATGAGCTCCACCCCTGGCACTTCAGGTCCATCCCTGTTTGTTGACATAGGCCATTGTCTGAAATGACCTGGACTGCTTCATCTTCCAATAAGGCCTGAAATCCTTCCAAGGCCAAATGGATCACTCTGGCTTCCAACCAGTTGACTGGACCTCAAAAGGAAAGCTTGGGGCCTACCTGCCTCAACTGACCAAGGCAGTGCACTCTGGTCCTCAAAGCCACTCATCTGGTTCTACTGGCATGCCACACATCAGATGGTCTTCCCCTTTTGGGGGGTCTTCAGTGATCAGTTGACTTTGTTGGCAGAAGGGCTTGATCAAAGAGCTGCAAGCTCAGCAACCACAGGGACAGAATGTGTGCGTCCTAGAACATGGGAACAATTCCAGGGTTGACGTACTGGACCTCAAACTGCAGAGAATTGTCTGCTCCTCAGACATGAGCTGAACTCTTCCAGCTGGGTCTGTACCTTGAACATCCTTTCCACCATGAGCAAACACCTCTGTAGTGTGTTTAAATGTATCCCACAAATACTCCAACTCCTGCATGGGATCAGTTAGCCCCAAGAAAAACCTTGATCAGTTCCAGATGCTGAAGCCACTGAGTCATCAGGATGTGTCCTCCTTGGACCTCTAGTGACTGACTGGGTGAGCCAACTGTCCAGGTAGGATGCACTGATGCCCTGCTATCACTGGTCCCCGTTAGGAATATTTAAGTAGGCCTTGGCCATGTCCAGGTGAGGTGAGGACCTGAGATACAATGACAGGACAGTCCCCCCATTTGAAAGCAAGGAACAGAGCTTCATGTTCACTGCCTTTAGATCAATAGGCTGAAATAATCCCCTTTTGGAGTATTGAGATAGATGGAATAGCAGCCCTGATCCTGCTCTCCAGGAAGGTAGAGGTATGATGGCCTGCAACTGCGGACATGCCATAATGTGTCTGACTGCCTCTCTTGCACAGGGCACGACTCCACAAAAGCATCTGAGTGAACCTACAAACTCAGAACTCATACCCCTGATCCAGAATGTCTAAGACCAGCGGGTGCTAAGTGATCTGGGTCCATTCTAAGAGCTCACTGAAGATTTGTCAGCTCCTGAGGCAGCCAAAGATGAATCCCATGGATGCTGATTCCGCCAAAAGGGCTGGCCTTTTTTGGGCTGTGATCCATAGAAAGATTTGGCTGAGTTGGGCCCCTTCAACCTCATGAATGCTTCCAGGCCACTCCAGGAATTCCTGTGACAGTCTTTGTGGATGGGCTTTACCCAGGTCTTTCAAAGTTTTAGATTCAAGTTGCCAAATGGACTGCCTTGAAAGGGGAACTTGCTAAATTTAAACTTGGAGGTCATATTCACTGACCAACTGTCCAGTAGCAGTGGTCATAGCCAGATGATTGCTTTGGCTATGCCTCTAGAGGTTTCCCTCATCAGATCATACATGGCATCTGCCAGAAAGAGCCCATAGCCACCTCTGGACTATGACAGTTACTGCTCAGATAGCAGAAGTGCCCTAGCCACTAGACCAGCAGAGAGGTCTGTACAGAAGCACAAAGGCAAAGTTGCAAATGTATTCTCCAGGGAGGTTTTCCACCCTCATGCAGCTCCCTCAGTGCATAGGTGTGTTTGGTACCACTGTGATTAAGTCATTTTATGGTTATCTTAAAAAGCTGATCTAGCTTGCCCTGAGGTAGGGATATACAAAAAGGCTGTTAATACACCTAACCTAACTCTGGGTGCTCGCACTGAGACCAGGAGCTTCTCTAGTACCTCAGGCAGTGGGAACTCCTTCCTTCCCCCACCCTAGGGCACCTAATACCTTCCACAATGGACTCATTAGCCAAGGGAAACCCCAAACAAGCTCTCCAAGCCCCAAAACAGATTTATCATGAAAACAATGCTGGGAGATCCTCCTGCAGAAAATATGGAGGACTGACAAGTCTTTGCCCTCCAGAAGGAAGTGTTCCCCTTCTTCCTCAAGCAATGTTGGCACTATGTTCTATGCCCTGCACCCACCCACCCATGCCAAAAAAAGCCTGGGCCCCTAATATTCACATAGGGTAAAAAGGAGCCTGCAGTGGTGCTGTGCACACTCTTGAGTGCCACACCGGGCATGTGTGGACATGCAGCATGGCTGCCAAGCTCTGTGGAAAGAGCTACAAAATATATAATGGCTGAGAAAAGCCTGCCAAGGGCAAATAGTAATTAGATCTTACCTGCTAATTAGTGTTCCTGAAGGAACGACAGTCCAGTCCCTTTACTTCTGGGTTACGCAACCCTTCCAGCAGCTTGGAGGCTGAGCCAAACCTTTTTGGAGGTGGGGCGGTATAAATACCACTGGGACCACCCCTCAACTCCAGTATTCGACTGAAAAAGCAGATCTACAGAGTTTCCATTAGCCATCAAACATAAAAACTTATCTATCCAACATTGTCTAACTATGCACAATACCTATCTCTACATATATTATTTTTATTTTTATTTTTTTTCAATAGAAAATGGTTAGTGCGAGGAAGAGAGAGAGAGAGCGCGAGAGAGAAGGGGAGGGCGAGAGAGAAAGAGAGAGAGGAGGACCGGACGGAGGAGCAATGCTTAAGGTTGCCCGATCCGGCTATTCTCCCGTGTCCCTTCATCTTGAAATGGCCCCATGCTCGGTTCCGAGTTTCCTTCTGACTGCTAGGTCCTAACCGGGTGGGATCAGGGACTGGACTGTCGTTCCTTCAGGAACACTAATTAGCAGGTAAGATCTAATTACTATTTCCTTATCGTCACTCCAGTCCAGTCCCTTTACTTCTGGGATGTACAAGAGCAGTTCAACCCTGGGTGGGATCCGGCAAACCGGACTGAAGGACCGCCAGACCAAACCGAGCATCCGCTGCGCTCTGGACGTCCAGCCTGTAGTGCTTGGTGAACGTATGTAGCGAAGACCAAGTTGCCGCCCTACAGATGTCCACTGGAGGGACTAAGCTAAATTCTGCCCAAGAAGTAGCCTGAGCCCGGGTGGAGTGCGCCTGGAGCCCCGCTGGCACCTGCTTCCCTCTCAGGATGTAGGCGGAAGCGATCGCTTCCCTGATCCATCTGGAGATAGAGGCCTTGGCCGCCGCCTCTCCCTTGTGTGGACCCCCAAACTGAACGAATAGTCGCTCGGACTTGCGGAAAGGGGCTGTGCGGGAGAGATAGCGTTTCAAGGTCCTCCGGACATCCAAGAGTCGCAGTTTGTTATCCCTACCTCCGCCCTCCTCGGCGGAGAGGACCGGAAGGTGAACTGCCTGGTTCATATGAAAAGGCGAAATGACCTTGGGCAAGAAGGAGGGGACCGGACGTAGAACTATCTTGTCCTTGAGAAACAGTAGGAAGGGGGGCTGAGCGGACAGCGCTTGGAGTTCAGAGACCCGCCTAGCTGAGCAGATTGCGACCAAAAAGACTGTCTTCAGGGTTAAGTCCTTTAAGGAGGCCCTCTTCACTGGTTCGAAGGGTTCCTTGATCAGAGCGTTAAGCACCAGGTTGAGGTCCCAAGGGGGGACGACTGACCTCTGTTGAGGGCGCAGGCGCCTTACCGCCCTTAAGAACCTGGAGACATCCGAGTGCGCCCCTAGGGGCTTTCCGCGGACCTTCCCTCTATAGCATGCGATTGCCGCTAGCTGAACTCGCAAGGAGCTGTGAGCTAGGCCCTTGTCAAAACCTGTCTGTAAGAATTCCAGAATTTCGGGGACTGAAGCGGAGAGGGGTTTTCGTCGGTGCTCCACGCACCACGCTTCGAAGATGCGCCAAGTCCTAATATAGGAGAGACAGGTCGAACGCTTCCTAGCGTTTAGCAGGGTAGAGATGACCGCTCCTGAATAACCTCTTTAGGAGCCTCGCCCTTTCAATAGCCAGGCCGTAAGCGAGAACCGATCCACGTGAGGCATCCGCAATGGACCTTGTCTCAGCAGGTCCCTTTTGCAAGGAAGACGCCAAGGCCGATCGGCGATCAATCTCATCAGATCCGCATACCAAGGCCGGCGCGGCCAATCCGGGGCTATGAGAATTACATATCCCTGATGGGACTCCACTCGTTGTAGCACTTTTCCGATCAGGACCCAGGGAGGGAACACGTAGAGTAGACCCTCCGAGGGCCACTTCTGGGCCAAGGCATCCAGGCCTTCGGACATCCTTTCCTTGCGCCGGCTGAAGAACCGATCCACCTTGGCGGTTGCGAACCTCGCCATGAGGTCTATGACTGGGAGGCCCCAATGGGCTACTATCCGGTTGAACGTCTCCTGCTCCAGTTCCCACTCTCCGTGGTCTATCTTGCACCTGCTGAGATAGTCTGCTGTGACGTTGTCTATTCCTGCCACATGCTGGGCCGAGAGGGCTTCCAACCGAGTCTCTGCCCACTGGAACAGAGCGCCCGCCTCCTTCTCTAGGGCAGGACTGCTGGTGCCGCCCTGGTGGTTGATGTAAGCCACCGCCGTAACATTGTCTGAGAGTACGCGAATTGCCCTTTTTTGTATTAAGGCCTCTAGAGCCCTGAGCGCCAACCCTACAGCTCGCAATTCTAGTCTGTTGATGGGCCATTGGGCTTCCAGTGGAGACCAGATGCCTTGAACGAACTGGCCCTCGCAGTGAGCTCCCCAGCCTGTCAGACTGGCATCCGTCGTCAGTAATAACCACTGGTGAGGCTCGAGGGGCATCCCGCGATCCAGATTCTTCGGGGACCGCCACCAGTGCAGCGTCTGTTTGGTCCGTGGCACGCAAGGTAACGGCATTGATAGGGGGTGATGTTGCGGCGACCACCGACGCAATAGGGCCCTCTGCAGCGGCCGCATGTGGGCCCGAGCCCATGGAACCACCTCTATTGCCGCTGCCATTGTTCCCAGGACCTGCAGATAATGCCGCGCCGAGGGGATCCGTCTGGCCAGAAACTGAGTTACCAGGATTCTTAGCTCTCTTGATCTTGATTGAGACAGAAAGACCCTGCCTCTGCTGGTGTCGAACCTTGCCCCGAGGTACTCTAGTTCCTGGGAGGGCGTCATCCTGCTCTTCGCTCGATTGATGACCCACCCCAATTCTTCTAGCACTTGAACCACTCTTGTTGTCACGGAGTGGCTTTCCTCCTCGGACTTTGCCCGGATTAGCCAATTGTCCAGGTAGGGGTGTACTAGAATTCCCTCTTTTCGTAGAGAGGCCGCTACCACCACCATCACCTTGGTGAATGTCCTTGGAGCCGTAGCTAAGCCGAAGGGAAGGGCTTGGAATTGAAAATGGCCCCTTGGCACTGCAAATCTCAGGAATTGTTGATGGGACTCCCTGACCGGGATATGCAGGTAGGCTTCTGTCAGATCGAGGGATGTTAAGAACTCCCCGCCCCTGACTGCTATGACCGAACGTAGGGTTTCCATCCGGAAGTGTGGAACTCTGAGGCAGCGATTGACTTGTTTTAGATCTAGTATCGGGCGAAAGGAGCCTTCTTTCTTTGGGACTACGAAGTAAATCGAGTACCGACGACCGGAACCGCGCTGGTCTGGTGGCACCGGGACTACGGCCCCGAGCGTTATCAGTCGGGAGAGGGTTGACTCTACCGCCCCTCTCTTTTCTGAAGAACCGCAGGGAGACTGAACAAAGGCTGGAGGAATTTGCTTTGCGAATTCGAGAGAGTAGCCCTCTCTGATGACTTCTAGAACCCATTGATCGGACGTGACCCGGGACCAGGCAGGAAGAAAACGCCTTAGGCGACCGCCCACCGACGGCTCTCCCCCCTGGACCCCCGTCACCTCATTGTTTTCTATTTGTTTGAGAGGAGGAGAAGGAGGACGAGCCAAAACCTCGGCCTGCTCCTCGAAACCCTCTAAAACCTTGTCCCTTCGAGGGGAACCGGCCCCTGGGAAAGGGGTTTGACCTAGCTGGGCAGAACCTTCGGGAATCCCTGGACTGGTTACGCACTGAGGGTACAGGGCGCCCTTGCTTTGGTCTGTCTTCGGGCAGCCTGCCCCCTTTAGACTCGCCAAGGTCCTTTACCAATTTCTCCAAATCTTCTCCGAATAACAGTTTCCCCTTGAACGGAAGGCGGCTCAGGCGTGCCTTCGAGGAGGCGTCCGCTGCCCAATTCCGTAGCCACAGATAGCGTCTAGCTGCTACCACCGAGGCCATGCTCTTGGCTAGGCTTCTGATGAGGTCATACTGACTATCCGCCAGGAAGGCTGTTCCGGACTCCAGTCTAGCAGAGTGGTCTTGAGCTTCGCCAGATGGGCCCTCTGTTGCTTGCAGTTGTTGAGACCACCTTAAGCAGGCTCTCGCCACCCAAGCCCCAGAAACCGAGGCCTGCAATGCCAGGGCGCTCACATCAAAAGCTTGTTTTAGGAGGGTATCTAGTTTTCTGTCTTGAGAGTCCCTCAAGGCTGTGCTGCCCTCCACTGGAATAGTAGTCTTCTTAGTGACTGCTGAAACCGCTGCATCCACCCTTGGGGACTTCAGTAGCTCTCTGTCTGCCTCTGGGAGAGGGTATAGGCGAGACATGGATCGGACTCCCCTTAGACTAGACTCGGGTTGATCCCATTCTTCCTGGATCATCTGGCGCACCACTCTATGGACAGGGAAAACCCTCTGACCTCCTGATAGCCTGGATTAACGGATCCTCCACCGCCTCCTCCTCTGTTGGAGTATCTGAGGATACATTGAGAACCTTTAAGGACTCATCAATTAGGGCCGGGAGTTCTTCCCTCCGAAAGACTCTAATTATCCTGGAATGATCATCTTCCGGGATCTCCCCTTCCTCCAGTTCCTCCTCTTCTTCGTCCCAGTCCTTGTCCGAGACCTCCTCTTCTGGCGGACCCTGGGAAAGGGAGGGGGTAGGATTTTCCCCGCCCAAGCGTGGGCGTTTAGGTGGGAGGCCTGAGGCAAAGGTGCTTGCCCTCTTGGATATGGTTTCGGCCATCGGGGCATCCCCCCCTGAGGCCGGACCCTGCTTGCGCAAGCAATAGGCCTTATGGAGTAAAAGAATAAAGTCTGGGGAGAAAAAATCCTCTGTACTCCCTTCCCCTGGGGGAGGGGGTGAGGCAGTGGGGGGGAAAGGAGTGGGCAAATCTGCGATTGAGGAGGGAGGAAGCTGGGACCCCCCCTCCTCTTGTAAGAGGTCTCCAGCGCTCTGGGAAGGTTGGGACATGGCCAAATTAATTTCCTGTTCCACGGAGGCAGCTACTGCGGCACAACCCCTGCAGACTCCTGCCTCCGAGGAAGTGCCCCTACGTGTGCCACAGGAAGGGCATCTGGGCTTAGCTGCCATGCTCTTGTTTCCAAACCTTAGCTCCAAGAAGGGCAGAAGTGTCCTGTAAGGAATTGATTTTTCTCCTTCTTTAAATTAATCTTATCCTTGAGGGAGAGAGATAGAGAAACGGAGGGGGGAGAATCAGACCCTTAGTTCTCTAACAGTGCATCGTACCCCAGAGGCTACTCAAATCAGCAGATCGAAAAATTAAAGTTTGAGTTCAAATTAAACACAAATTAAAACTTAACAAGCAATGCCTAATGAAGAAAAAAAAAAAAAAAAAAACTGCGAGTAGTGCTCCCTGGTACTTGCGGTTTCGGTGGAGCCGGCTCAGCCATCTCTGCCCGTTGGCTCTACACGTGGTGGGCCTCACCACGTGGAGCCTGAACGGGGGATCGCGAGCGCGTTCGCCGGGTTGCTTTCTTCTCCTGGAAACAAACGCCACCGAGTGAAGACTGCCGTCGGAGACTGCTGAAACTTGAAGAGCAGGGGAAAAACTCCTCCTCCGCGAGGGAAGCTCCTCCGCCGCTATCGGGAGACCCGGAGATCGCCGCCGCGTCCCTCCGCTGCAGGGCGGTACCGACAGATAAGATCTGACTCCCGGAGATGCCTCCAGCGCTCAGCCACCTTAAGGGCTTCGGCGCGAGGCAGAACAATGCGGGGAGATGCAGAATATCTCTGGAAAACAGCCAGCACCCTTCTACCTCCGGAGCCCGGCCCGATCGGGGGGGGGGGGGGGGGGGTGGGGGGGTGGAGAGCAGAGAGCAATTAAAGGAGCAGAACTCAAAAACTCTAGTTGACAGACTTAAGCTGAAATCAAAGAAACTAAGAGGTAATAAAGGAACAAAATTATAAATTTAAAAGTAATCTTAGAGGAATTTAGTTTAAAAGGAAGACTCCAGTAAGCCCTAGGCTTACGGAACCCTCCAGCTGCTTGGAGGCTGAGAATACTGGAGTTGAGGGGTGGTCCCAGTGGTATTTATACCGCCCCACCTCCAAAAAGGTTTGGCTCAGCCTCCAAGCTGCTGGAAGGGTTGCGTAACCCAGAAGTAAAGGGACTGGACTGGAGTGACGATAAGGAAAAATCAGCAACAAGTCACAGGATCTGACAAAAAGGTTCCAATGGCTGTCAAGTCAGTTGGGGAAATCTCAGGCAGGCCTCCCCAGGAAGGTCCCACTGTCCACCCTTAATGGTAGCCTGGAGAAAGTCTGGCTCCATTCCAATCATTTGAAACCATTCTGAAATACTACAGTTTTCCTGGTCCAGCTGCCATCTCCCGCCTGAGCATTGCCTCTTTGGCCATCTTAGACTAAAAAGCTTTCTATCAGATCTCTGCTTTAAAAAAAAAAAAAAAAAAAAAAAAATATATATATATACACACACACACACTTTTCCTGTTCCATCAACTCCTGGCTGTTTGTGATGAGTGAACCTACAAACTCCATGGGCATGCTTCTAAATTAGACCACATCTATTTATGCACCATCACTGGCTTCCTCTCTAATGTCACTTGTCTCACTTTCCCTTATATCTCACCATGTGCATGGTGCTCAGCCCAAAAGAGCAGACTACACTCCGTATCTTCTGCCAGACTAAGTCAACATAGGCAACTCCCCTCCCCCCCCCCCTTCATGGCACTTCCACTTGGATCCCTACACTGCCCCCCCCCCCCCCCCATCTTTTACAAGCCTTCTTGTAAGGCTTTCTACATTAACCTGAACACCCACCTCTTCCAGTATGCATTTGGGGGGGGGGGGGGGGGAGGGAAGAGAGAAACAGGACAACTAGATCAGTGGGCTGAAACTTTTGTCCTTTTCTCAAATACTGTCCACTCCACTTTACAGAGTCTCTATTTCCAAGTAACTTTCAATTGTGAGCTGTTGTGGCCCTCTAAAGCAGTATGAAGAATGAAATAAGGAGAGGCTTAAGCCAGACTTTTTTTTTTTTTAAAGCTTCTTTATGCAGCAAGACAACCTGTTGAGCCCATAGAAAAACAAACAATGGGCAACCAAACAGTAAAAGTCTTGAGCCTGAAGAAATTCGAGGATACCAAGGGGGTCAGCTGGAGGGAAGGGGGGGGCCTGGGCACAACTTACCTCAGGGGCCCAATTGATCTTCACAGCCCTCCCAAGTGCTAGTAACCCATAGGACACAGCACTGGATCCTGGGCAGCTGTCAGCTAAAGAGACAAAGGTATACCTTTGCTTGAAGCTCTGAAGGGCCCTCCAGGCTCAATCCAAGGTCTCCGCACTGGAGTGAGGAGAGCCAGGCCTCACACCCCTTGCCAAACAGAACCCAGTATTGTCTGCCTCCAGCAGGTGGTACCAGTAGTTATATCACCTGACATCACAAAGTTGCTTACATCTGCCTCCACCTGCTGGTAAGGGGACATAACCCACTTGTCTGGACTGGTCTAGCAGGATGATCAGGAAGCAGTTTTCAATAATCCAAATAGTTGATGAGCCCTAGAGAGAGTAAGATCATTTCTAATTAAATCACATACAAATTGTTCTGCTAAACCAGCTGTTATGGGAATGAAACTAACCTCAGTATTAACATACATGCCCATGATCAGGCTGAGGGTTCCAAAGGATCCATTAGTGTTGGCAGTCGGCCAAGCCAGTGTTTTTCAACCTTTTTTGTGCAAAGGCACACTTTCTTCATGAAAAAAATCACGAGGCACACCATTAGAAAATGTTAAAAAAATTTACCTCTGTGCCTATATTGACTATAAAGTAATTCTCTTGAATAGGAATCACTCACTCACACACACCCCCCCCCTTGCTGGTTCACTCACACACACACCCCCCCTTGCTGGTTCACTCACACACACACCCCCCCTTGCTGGTTCACTCACACACACCCCCCCTTGCTGGTTCACTCACACACACCCCCCCTTGCTGGTTCACTCACACACACCCCCCCTTGCTGGTTCACTCACACACACCCCCCCTTGCTGGTTCACTCACACACACAACCCCCCTCTGCCCAAGCCACTGCTTCTGCTTTGTACAGAGCAGCGGCTGCACTACACTTACATTGAAAAGTAAAGAGAAACTGTCAGGAGCCCTCTGGTCATCGCAGAGCCTGAGGAAGTGATGTCATGGGGGCGGGCTCCTCACAGGCTGTCTTTCCTTTTCAAATTAACTTTATTGCAGCTAAAGTAAATATGAAAAGGAAAGACAGCCTGTGAGGAGCCCGCCCCCATGACATCACTTCCTCGGGCTCTGCATGATCGGAGGGCTCCTGACACAGTTTCTCTTTACTTTTCAATGTAAGTGTAGTGCAGCCGCTGCTCTGTACAAAGCAGAACCAGCGGCTGCACTGCTATAGGGAATCGCAATTGCGTTCGCGCCGCGGACTTCGGCACAAAAGCCGGTTTTTTGCTCTGGCCGCTCCCGATCTTGCAGCCAGAGCAAAAAACCAGCTTTTCAATGGCTGGTTTTACAACTGTGCCAGCAGCCGGCCTGGCCATGGAAAAACCGGCCAGGCCGGCTGAAAACCGGCCTGTTGGCAACCCTAATTTGTGAGCCGAGGCCACATGTTACGGATGAAATTGGAATTTTTCCCACGGCACACCAGACAATATCTCACGGCACACTAGTGTGCCGCGGCACAGTGGTTGAAAAACGCTGGGCTAAGCCAGGGCAGAGGTTTGTGGGGGAGGAGTTTAAGGAAGTGGGCTGAATAGATAAATGAGATGGTGTAATGGTCAAGATAGGAGCTTTGGGGTTAAATGGCAAAGGAGAAGGGAGACCTGTTAACAGCAGTTGAGGGTATTGTCACTCACTATACATGAGTCCCAATACCAGACAAGTGTGGTTGAGCACAGCTGTGATGTACTGGCTGAAGAGCACACTGCATCTTATATTTACTATTTACATGCGCTTACAGTTAAGCTATCTTAAAACCATCTCTACTATGCTAACTGGATTCAGCTCCCCTTAGTATGGTTCCTAATCAATATATACATTGCACAATCACCTCCAACACTCAGTTTTATATGTTGGTAAAATGATTATCCTATACCCTAGCTTTGATATCAGGCACTTCAAACCTGTCCTCAAAGGATCATTTCCATATGGTCTTTCAAGCTCTCATCACTCCCACATTAGACTACTGCAACGCCATTTACCTTGGGCTCTCAAAACAAGCACTCTGGCCTTTACAGATTGCACAGAACACTGCCGCCTGCATAACGGGCACCTCAAGGCATAACCACCTCCAATGGCTCACAATCAGCTCCTGCATTGGATACAGGGTACTCCTAAACATTCCAAATAAAACAGAACCTCTCAAATTGTCTGCAACCCCTCAAAGCTGACCAAGGCACCAGACCAAGAAGAGGAACCTCAGAGCATCACCACCCCCAAAGAATTTGCCAGAACAAGACAAGACACCTCAAGAAGAGCACTATCCCTGGCAGCACCCACCCTATGGAACCTGCTCCCTGACAATCTGAAATCAACCAGACCTCAAGGACTTCTATGAGGAGTGTTTTGAGCAGCTTCTCGAATACTATAAGCAACTCACATAAGCTAGCTATCAGCCTACTCCCATCTATGCAGGACCCCTGCATCCCCCCTGCACTTAGCCCACAATGTATATAGCTCACCAGTTAATCATTCACACTATACTCACACCACCCATGTTAATGTATCCACTACATGTACTCACCCACTCACACTGCCTCATGATTTGTTTGATGTGCTAACCGCTTTAAGGATAAAGCAGTATATTAAATCCCTTTAAATAAATAACCAAATGGAAATAGCAGGTAATCAAGCTTAATAAAAATATATAATGATATACTGCACAATACCCAGTTCCAAACTAATTTACTTTTGAAATACAGCTCCATTTCATACTGTGGGATATTCACCAGAAGTCCTGTTCTTAGAGCCATAAGATATCATTTTTATAGAAATGGAGACAAACACCTGTTTCAAACTTTTTTTTTTTTTTTTTTTTTTTTTTTTTTTTACACAGAGCACAACATTTTTAAAGGTGATAAGTTACTATAGTGAACTCAGTTTAATGTGGTGGGGTTTTTATAAGCAATCACCAGAAAGATTACACTTATGTTCACTGATATTTAAAATTTCATAACTACCCTGTTGTCATCTCACTGAGGATCATGCTTACTAAACCCACACTAACAGCACAAGTTTGGACCACATTACCTGTGTGACAGCCATCCCCTGGTATTTAGTGCAGCTTGCCATGTTACTACTGTCATCCATTGTGCTGGTGGAAGGTCTGTCCCACCAAGCACTGGCCTTCAAGGCCAGCCCTAGTGATGTCACAATAGCACTGTCCACACCATCTAGATACATGTTGCCGGGGGGGGGGGGGGGGGGTGTTAGTGTAGGGCCTGGAACTGCTTTATAGAACAGTGCCAAGTGTATTCTATCCCCATGCTACCCAGATAGAAAAGGGCCCCCTGTTGACTTAAATGCACTGAGGAAGTATACTATCCATCCCTTTAAATACCCCCTCCAAGAAAATATAGCAACAGTTATTCCTCCTCCTCCACCCCCATAAAAAAAAAAGCAAAAATGAGTGGAATTGCAGGACTCAAGTGCCAGAAACAGATTTGCGAGCAACACTGAAAAAGTAAAAATGCTAAACAAGTACTTCTGTTTTTACTAAACAAAATCCTGGAGAAGGACTACCTCTGATCGACAAATATACAAATTGGAATGAAGTAAATACCACACCATTCACAGATGTGTTAGAACAGCTTGCAAAACTGAAAGTGGACAAGGCCATGGGACTGGATGGGATACATCCCAGGATACTGAAACTCAGAGGTTCTTGCAGGCTGTTAAAAGATGTTTAATAGATCCTTGGAGACAGAAGTTCCACAGGACTGGAGAAGGGCTGATGTGGTACCTCTACTTCCCTATTATCACTTTTGTGAAGTGACAAACTTACAGGCCAGTAAGTCTTACCTCAGTGGTGGGAAAAGTCATGGAGGTGTTCCTGAAAAGAGCAAATAGTGGACTTTGCAGATGACATGAAAATTTGCAAGAGTGGACTCCCCTGAGGGAGTGGAGAACATGAGGAAAGATCTACAAAAGCTGGAAGAATGGTCTAATGCTTGGCAGTTAAGATCTAATGTGAAGAAGTGCAGTGTCATGCACTTAGGAAGCATGCGATAAGGGGCAAAGAGGTTGCTGTGCATGGACCAAGTGGACCTCAGTAATTTGAGGATCTCAAAGTGGCAAAAGCCAGAAGGGTACTAGGTTGCATACAGAGGAATTACCAGCAGAAAGGAAGAGGTACTAATGCCACTGTACAAGTCACTGGTGAAACCTCACTTGAATATTGTGTTCTGTTTTGGCGACTGTATCTTGCAAAGGATATATAAAAAGACTGGAAATGGACAGGGGAGGGATGACCTTTAAGTTTTGAATTTTCCTTCTGTTCCTTTGGCCTTAAGGTACACTTAACTGGTCTAGTTTTTCAGACCAACAATAAGAAATGTCATATTGGGTCAGACTAAGGTCCATCAAGCAGAATATCCCGTTTCCAACAGTGGCCAATCCAGGTCAAATACCCAGCAGTTTTCCAAAAATTACCCCCCCCCCCCACAGGTTCCATGCTGCTTGTATTGGGGCAAGCAGTGATTACCTGGGTCCTCTTTAATGATGGTTTGTGGACCTTTCCTCCAGAAATTTGTCCAAACTTTTTAAAGCCATCTACACTAACAGCTTTTACTACATCCACCAGTAACGGATTATAGAATTTGATCGTGTTGAGTGAAAAATTCTCTTATTAGCCTTAAACAAGTTACACTGTAGCTTTATTGCATGTCCTAGTCTATGTTTTGATGCCATGAATGGAGTGGAATGGGTAAACATACTTCATTAATTCATAGACCTCTATCATATCTCCCCCCAGCTGTCTTTTCCAGGTTGAGAAACCCTAACCTTTTAAGCGTCTCCTCATAGGGGTATCCTTCCATCCCCTTTACCATTTTGGTGGCTCTTCTCTGTACCTTTTCTAATTCTGCTATATACTTGATACAGCAACCAGAATTGCACACAAAATTTGAGGTTTGCTGACACCATGGAAAAAGGCACTACTGTACATAAAATGAAGCTATTTGCATACACCACAGACCCAGTGTATTTGGTCTCCTATGCATATTCACTCTTTAGAGAATGGTCAGGTGCATCTTAAACAGTGCTTCCCAGTCTCATCTTTTAAGTCATCTCCAGCATACTGCCACATCTCCATAGAAATGAAAATCTTTTCTTCTGTCATTAGAAATAGACCTGAACAGCCCTTCATGCTCACAAAATCCTTTGAGCTTAATCAAAAGACTCTTCCAAACTAAGTAGTGACCATTCAGGACAATTAAGCTTTATTTTTATTTTATGCTTTAAACTCTCCCAAGACTTCTTTGGCATAATACAACTCAATTGGATTCAGGGCTCCTTTTACCCAAGGCCAGAAGGGGCAGCTGCCTCAGGCCCCTGCACAATGGGGACCCTGCTGCCCATGGGCAATAACAGCCCTACTCCTACCCCTCTCCAAGGCATGCTGCAGTGGCAATATATAGATGAGGCACTGCAACACTGAAGTTACCTTCTTTACTGGCACCACTGTGCCACTGGCTCTTCTGCCCCTCAAATTCATCAGCAGCATATTTGATTCGTAGAGGGCGTGAAAGTGAAAGCTAGAACTGCACCCTGGCACCAGAAAAGGCAACTCCAGCACCATGGTGCCTTTTTTGTTATGTATTGCTGCCACTGCATGTCCCAGTGAGGGACAACAGGGGCTATGAGAGGGGGGAGGACCCCCCCCCCAGACAAGGGGGTAGGGCTACTGCCAGAAAGATTGCCCCAAGCCCCATAAGGGGCTGAAGCAGCCCCAATGGGATTTAAGAGGCTAGATCCCTACTGTGTGTGAATGTTAGTCTCCTTGCGTTTCTGAGAAGAGGCACAAGCTAAATTCTAACAGGTAAACTAAAAGGTAGATCACAAAAGTCAAAAGTGACCAATGCTAAAAAGTTAAGCTTACTGAAAGTGATATGACTTATTTTAAGCCTTTCCAATCTCTTATGCCCTAATACCTTCCTCTTGTATATAGTTGTATCTGTTATGTACTATATTATGTACGTTAACACCATTTTCTGTTAGTTAATTGTTTTAACTCAGTTCCAGTTAAATTTGTTTAATTTATGATACTTTAAGATGTTCTATGTATATCTAAGATGTTCTATGTAAAACAAATTTCGATTTGTTAATAGTTATTTGTACACCGCAACTGATCTCTGGAAGATGCGGTATAAAAATGAATGTTAAATAAAATAAATAAAAAATAAATAAAAATTAAGCAAGGTTAATGTTAACACTCTGAAGCAACTACTTCAGTACTAAAACTTAAACTTCCAAAAGGATTAGTCTTTTTTTATATCTTGGCTTGAAGACGACCACAAATTTCTACCTCAAATCATTACAAGGCCACTCCAATCTCTAAAGTAGGATCCCTCAACTGGTCACAAAGTTAAAGGGAAGGCTTGTACAGAACAGTAATACCAGGTACTTTAAAAACTTTGTGTCTTTTGGTTACTCCACTCCCAGACTTAGTCTTCTGCAGGGAATGTTCAGAAGACCGCAGCTTCCCCCTTCCATTTTCTCATTTATGTTTTAACAGAATACTATTAAATTGGTGATACCACCCCCCCCCCCCCCCCGAGGTACTGTGTGAATATCGATTTGCTGCACTGTAATGCATTCTTCTGTGAATTAACTAATATCCTGGCTCCATTCATTGTTTTGCAAACAGCGTGTTAACTACCTTACTAGTAACCATGTCCAAACTACAACTGTTAGCAGCTTGCGTACGTCTGCTAACAGCAATGCCTTTTTATAAATCTTGATCTTCGCTACTTAACGGAAAACGCGCAATAGCCCGTAAAATACGACTCAATTGATCACTACTTCAGCATCTTAACGCCCGATGCTTTTGAAGATAAAAAAAGTATCTTGGTACATCGGGACGAAGTGTGAATACAATTTGCTTGCTTAATATTAAGTTATCTTGGCTATAAACACCAGTCTGCTGAAAAAAAGCGGCTGGCCGAAGCAAAGCCTTGCCAGGACGAGATTTATCGGAAGCAGTGTTGGCAGGCGTCGCCCTCCCGGAGAACTGCAGTGTCATGGCAGGCCCCGACCGTTCCTTCTTTACGGGAGCCCTACCACAGCTCCAAAAAGTCAGAACACATTTAACAGTGGTGGAGCATTTGTTCCTTAAACACGGAATAGCCAAAGAGACAATTTGCCGGTGTCTAATTTAAGATAATGGACCTAGAGTAATATAAAAATCAGACGCGAATGCAGAACTTGCAGTTGGGAGGAGCGGTAGAATTTACTATGAGCCGCCAATATAACAGGACACGACATAACTTTCTTTAGAAAGGCAATGTTTTACGCACTTCGTAAGCATGTGTTAGCTCTTTCAAGGATCCTTAAATATGTTTGGGTATTTCTGCAACCCCTCTCCCCATAAAAACACACGCGTATCACGTAGTGTTGCGCTATATTAAGCTTTAGTTAATATGTCAACGGGATATGTAGCCACATCTCTTTCCTCTGTTCCCGAAGACCAGAACCGTATTCTATAAGGAATCGGGTGGGATTTTTTCCAACGGGAGTTCGCCATCTTGGCGAAGAACATGGAGGCAGCGCGAGGAGATGATTCACGGAAGGCAACTACGTGAAATACTTAAGTCTCCTCCCACACGTCCTGCTCGGCAGATCCAACCTTGCGCAAAGCCTCTCCGAGAAGCCGCCGTGCCCGGCTTGGCTTTTATCCCTTATCCCCCATACCCGCATTGCCGGTAGCTCTCTAAGAGATAGCTGAACCGCTGCCGCATCGGCAGGGAAGCGTTTGTAGAAAGGAATGATCACCACTTCAGTAAAAACATGCAGTCTATTCTAAAACAGAGTCAGTAAAGCGGTTCCCAATATTCCTAGTCTAACGGGAAAACTAAAAGGCCTGTTATCATTCATACTTCTCGTTGAAGCAGGCAAGCGCTGCAGAGATGAAAAATAAAAGCATAAATACACCTCCCCCCCCCCCCACACACACACAAAATAGGTACTACAGAACCTTAGATGTTTTACATTAACATATTCCAAGTGAGGGGAGGTGGTAATTTGGGTACTAACGACCGCTTCCTGTCTCGATTAGAGCCTAACTTCAAGAGAGGCTATGAGCTAAAAAAATGTATATAGCTAAAATGCACAACGCAATTCTGAACATGCATCATAAAAAAGAGCGTTTTCCAGCTTCTTTGGGAGAACACCGTATTTATCCCGGTCTCCTCGTCCCAAGATCACGGTAGCTTTAGTAAAAGGACCAATCAGTTAAATACGCACATCACCACTTTATACCGTTTTTTTTTCTTTAGAAAGATGTTTTGCACTCGCCCATTTTATCCTGCTTACCGTAATGGACTGAAAGATGCCCCCGGGTGTTGTTGCCCAGACGTATTTGGCGTCAACGTAACCGACAATGGCGGCCTCCTGGCAGCTGCCATCGGCCATCAGGCTATCCACGTAACTCTGCCAGCCTGACATTTTCTTTTGCGTTTGGTTGCCTTTTACTTGTTTAGTCCTTTTGAAAACAAAAATTACAAAAAAAGAGAAAAGAAAAAAAAGACCAGGTTTGGTATTTCCGGACGAAGATCAACAGCTGCTGACTCCACGGCAGCTCAACCCGGCTTCGTCACGTCCAGGAATAATCTGCGCTCTGGCAGGCAAGAGGAGCCGAAAAATAGCGGGTGAACCACCCTTCCCGGATCCCTCCGCTCCAAGTGAGGGGGTCCGCGGCGGAGGAGTACCAATCACCTTCTGTACACGTGCGTCCACTGACGCTCTTCCTTCATATTCCAGAAGCGTTGTACTGCTTACTGTAATGGATTCCTTATCACCGTTATCTGTACGGTTTCTCGTACCGTCAGTCCAGCACTTAACAAATCTGTTTGGACCGTCAGTACATTTCTTTCTTGACCAAAAAATCACTGCACGGCGGGTTTTTTTCCTATATCTCCCTAAAGAACATGTTCTTCTCCTTTTTAAGGCATTTATGGCGCGTGCATCCAAATTCCAAGCCGCAAACGAAAAGGACTGTCCTGCATTTGCACGCCAAATCCCGATGCAACCGTCAGTTTAGGGTAAGCCTGGGAGTGATCAAAGTAAGGCAAACCGCAAGAAAAAACCAAAACCCAGACGAGAACGGTGTTTGACAAAATAGGAAAACATTTTTACAGTTACGTTCGCGGGACATAAGCAAGGGGAAGAGCGCGCGCCTTTCGGACCTTCGGCTCTGACATGCAATTCCAATTCTGCCTTATTTGGTGCCTTTTTAGGTTTAGCGAGGATTAGTTTGGAGAGGGAGGATCAGAGCATCCTTGCGGAGACGGAGTGGTGGAGGACGGGTGAAGCTGTTGCAGTGGCTGCTGCTGGCCTGTAAGTGCAGCACGTTGTTATAGGAACGGAAGCGCTTCCTAAAAATGAACGCTCAGGAAACAACTGCGTGTCTCCGGTGAAGCTGTTACTTCGGGAACTGGGTCCCATAAATAGGCTGAAAACCGTTTGCTGCCCTTCTGGAGAGAGGCAACCTAGTTCTCAAGAGAGATTCCCATCCCCCCCCAAAAGGAGACGAGAAGGCCGATAAGAGTGAAACTCCGACTGCTCCTGAGAGTTACGGATTTTTTCTCAAAGCTAGAATTGTGTAGATTTATAGGAGACTTGCAAGTGCTGGATCCTGGTGCATCTTACTGTGTGAGTATTTGCAGAAAGGATTGGGAAATCACAGACAAGTGAGTCTGTAAGACACTAACATCCCTATAGACCTATTATAAAGAATTTTAGAAGTGTTTCATAATAGCTTAGATTTTTAATTAAAAGGGATTGTAGGAAATGGCTGGCTAGCCACAGTGGAAGAGGAAGAGCATACTTAATGAGGACAGTGTACCCACACCCCCTCCATATGTAAAGGGTAATCTGCCACCAGTGTTGTTAAACCCACTTTTTTTCCTTCAGCCATGGACCTTTTAATTTTCATGGATGAAGGGGGAGTGCAATCATGGGACTGGCAATACTTAGTCTGGGCTGAAGTATGCCGCCAGTGTTGAGGCTGGGGGGAGGGGGATCGGGATCCAGGTTGCCTGAGAAATATTTGCCCATGTTATCCTAAGAGGGGGATGGGGGAGAAAGTATCTGGACGGAATACCTCAAGAAAGGAGAGGTGGAGATAGTGCCCAGAAGGAGAAAGCACTATCATGAGAAATATCAAAGTGGTTTACAAATAATAAAGAGTAAACTAGAAAAACAAACAACAAAAGTGAAAATATAAAACGTTTTATGAACATTTGTGAGACACCTAAGTTTTTTTTCTAGATATTTTCCTTCCCTGCTTTATTGTTCCAGGGACCAGCTTCAACTGTGCAGAGTCCTTCAAAAAAAGAGATTTGAGCAGTGTAGGAGCCCTGAGAAGAGTTACAGCCCTGATTCACCCCTGTTGGAAGTGGGACTAGTTTTGGAGTAAGACTATATATTTAAAGTGGCATTTTAGAAAGGATGTTCAGTCAAACCAGGGCAGAATATGCAGATAAATGCCAAGGACATCTATGTCTCCAGCCAACTGTTAGTAACTTAGTCATCTCCAACATGGACGTCCACGCCAGCAGCCAAACAGATATCCCCTTTAGGAAAGCATAGAGCAGAAACATCATCTCATGCAAACAAGATAAGGGGGTGTCCAGCAGCATAGCAACATGAAAACATGAGCCCCCATTCCCTGTCGATGTTCGCTAACATATTGTAAAATAAAGGGGATATTAGTGTAGCTCCTTCTCTACACCTTCCAGATATTTGCCTGACAATACAATCACTTTTCAGATACCTGTTAATGCCTAGAGCAGGTATAACATTAGACATGACTCTGAGTGTCTAGAACATTTCTGAGATCAGGCAGGGACATCCAAGTTCTTGGGAACACTTCAGCCATGCCTTCTCCAGATCTCCGACATCCTTGCGCTGGGGACGTCAACAGACCTGGCTTCTAAAATGGCTCTGGAGATGTCTCCATGCTTTGGATATCTCTATGCTTATTTTCAGACATCCAAAACACGAATAGGGCTTCTAAAATAACCCTTTAGTTGAAACCTGGCAGTTGTTGGTCCAGAGGGCAAATGATGGTTTTCATCATAGATCATATTAGAATACATTTAAATATCTAAACATGTATATTTTGGAGGAGAGGTGGGAAAGGGGAAATATGATAGGGATATTTAAATACCTCCAGAGTATAAAAAACACAGGGGTCACACCTTTCCCAATAGAAAGAAGGTTCTGTAACAAAGGATTATAGGATACAGGTGAATGGGGCAGGCTCAGAAGTAATCAAAAAATATTTCTTTACAGCCTCCTAGTGGAAGTCGTGAACACAAGGAAAGTAGCTGAATTTAAGAACAAATGGAACAAGCACCAAGAGTCTCTGAGGGAAAAGGTAGAGTCAGGGCCGTACCAAGGGCTGTGCGAGCAGTGCGGCCACACAGGGCGCAAATATGGAAGGGGCACCGATATGATCACTGGGCTTCTAGGAAACTCAAAAAGAGCGAGTTCCTTATCGTCCCCCCAGTCCAGTCCCGCACCTCTGTATAGTCAACCTCCTCCAGCAGTTCGGAGACTGAGCATGTCAACTTTTCATGGCATCAGTGAACTTTGGCAGCTGGTTCCACCTACCAGCCCCAGTAAGCTCAGTCTCCAAGCAGCTGGAGGAGTGATCCAGATAGTTGGACTCACAGAAGAGACAAAAGAGGAGAGTTAGTTAGTTTTAGTGGTTTAGGTTTTTGGTTTGGATTGTGCTTGTCACATTAAGTTATAAAAAATAAAACAGCATGAAAGAGTTTTTTTGGATTATTGTGGGAACCCATGCACCACGAAGAAGGGCTCTGCAGAGGGGTTTCCTCCCCCCCAATCGATCAACAAAGCGGGTGTGTCGAATGCAGCCATATCACATCAGCATTTCCTGAACCCGTTACCGGGTGAGGAGCCGCAAGTAGAGCAAAGGCCGACAGGCAGAATTGGTCAGCACGCCCACCTCGATGCCGAAGCTGGGAGAGATGGGCTGAGTGCGGGGCAGGAGAAAAGAGCAGAAGTTCCTTTTTTCAGCCAGTGAGTTGGGGTTTAGCTACTGGGGGTGGAGCGGTATTTTATAACCCTGGGACTCCGCTTTGGCGTGCACGAGGATGACTATGGCTTAGAGCAGTCCCCTCAGTAGCGCACGGGAAGTGCACCATCTTGCAGCAGCACATTGGGTAGTGCTTTGAGGAAACGTGAGGGGAGAACTCGTCGAACACTGGGTGAGGACTCCCACGTTTTTGTCTTTATTTGGGCCGGGGTATCGTGTCTCGGGTCCTATTACAAAAAAAAACAACTAGGCATTGTAAAGAAGGCAGCAGTGCAAAAGTAGAAACAGGGTTTTTTCCCCCTTCCCTCGGTTGTCCTGTGGAACCTGTTAGCCAGAAGGGACTGTCAGTTCAGAAAGAGGACCATGCCAATGAGGCAGCAGTGTGTGGCATGCGTGGCCCTGCAGCTGCGAGAAAGAGGCCCGAACGGTGGAACATGAGATGCAGGATAACGCTGAAGAGTTGCTGTGGTGAGCAGTATTTGTGGGAGCGGCGGAGTTTTTCGCAGGCCTAGGAGGGGCGGGGCTCCATAGCAGGGGAGCTCAAGGAATTGGGTACCGCGCCTCCTCTCCTAGAACCGTACGATTCAGACCAAGCCCTTTCCAGACCCTCCACATGTCAGGGCCTAGGAGGCGAGAGTTTTCCAGGAGGGGTTTTTCCCAAATTCGTCCTCCTTATGCATTAGGGGTTCTGTATGTGGCAACAGAGGATGAAGAGAGTCCATCTTCGGCGCAGGACCAGGGCAGGAAATGGCTGGCTGCTGCACAAGAGCAGGAATCGGATGTGCAGTTGGCCAAATGGCATAGACTAGAGGGGGACTGGGGAGAACAATCTCCACTCTCTGAGGAGCCAGAAGATTTGGACACAGAAACGGAGTTGGATGCAACCGGACAGGAGCTAGAGGATGGAGAGATTCCACAGGAGGAGGAATCTCGGATAGTCAGAGTCTTCCGCTGAGAGGAAAAGGCGGCACTCATTGCAGAATCATTGAAGACACTTAATGAACCCACTATTTCAGGCAGTTCGAAAGATGCAGAAGGTATTTCCAGTACATAGAGTGGTCAAGCAGATGATCCAGGGTGAGTGGGCTTTTCCAGATGCTGGGCTCAGGGGGGTGAGGACCATAACCCAGCTATACCCTCTACCTGAACAAGAATGAGACATGCTCTGTTCTCCCATTTTCAGTTTCGGGCATTGCCCTTCAGGCTAGCAACAGCTCCCCGTACCTTCACCAAGGTCATGGTGGTGGTGGCAGTGGCGCTCCATCAAGAGAGAGTCCTGGTGCACCCTTAACTTGATGACTGGCTCATATGGCAGGGGAGAAAGCAAACAAGCAAGAAGAAGCATGGTGGATTTCCTGCAGAGTCTCAGATGGGTGATAAACATGTCAAAGAGTCGCTTGGTGCCATCCCAGGAGCTCAAGTACCTGGGGGCGCACTTTGACACCCTCAGCAGAAAAGTGTTTCTTCTGGGCATCGGGCACAGGTGCTTCGGCAGCTAGTATGTCAGTTCTGCAGATGACGGAATTGTCAGCTTGGCATTATCTACAGTTGCTAGGAACCATGGCAGCAATACTCGGTCTCGTGCCGTTGGCAAGGGCTCACATGCGACCGTTGCAGAGAACACTCAGTTACATTGTCGGTTACGTTGATGCCAAATACGTAGGTGGTCACACTAGAGACTTCCTTTGTCGCAGTGTTGCCCTGCCTGACGGAGGCCAGGAAAGCGCTCAGGTGGTGGCTCTGCCCAGCGAAATTGGCAGCATGGATGCCTCTTGAGTCATCCCACTGTGTCCCGCTAACGACGGACGCGAGTCTTTCGGGCTGGGGTGCCCACTGCGAGGGTCACATTGCTCAGGGGTATTGGAACCCGCAGGAAACCGGTTGGTCCATAAACAGGCTAGAGATGCGAGTAGTTGCTCTGGCACTAAAGATGTTTCAGCCTTGGCTGCAGAGGAAGGCTGTTGAGGTCTTCTTGGACAACGCAACCACAGCGGCGTACATCAATCGGCAAGGAGGCACGTGCAGCATGCCCTTGGAAGCAGAGGCCAAGGCATTGCTAATGTGGGCAGAAGAGCATCTTCAGGTGCTATCGGCAACATATGTTGCGGGAACAGACAACGGGATGGCGGACTATCTGAGCTGAATCCAGGTGGACCCCAGGGAATGGACACTCTGCCAGGAGGTCTTCTTGCAGGTGGTGAAAAGATGGGGTACACTGATCATGGATCTAATGGCGAATTTGCAACAGCCAAAGGAAGCCGATTTTTCAGCAGAAGAAGAGAGAGGATGTTGGAGGGCCTGGACGCCCTGGTGCAGAGGTGGCCCATGGAGGGCCTCCTATAAGTTTTCCCCCCATGGGCATTCATAGGCCGTGTGGTACAGCGGATCGGCTCACCGGGAAATGGTCATCATAATTGCCCCAGACTTGCCGAGGCGCCCATGGTATGCCGACCTGGTATGGCTAAAGGTGGACCGGCCTTGGCGTCTGCCAGTCAAGGGGGCCTCTTGACTCAGGGGCCAGTACAAATGCCTTAAGTAGATTGATTCTCACTTATGGCATGGCTTTTGAAAGGGCTTAGTTGAGGTGGCGTGGCTATTCAGAACCGGTGATCGCAATGTTACCGAAGGCCCGGAAAAGTCCACTTCTCTGTCTTACATCCGCACCTGGGGCATCTTTGAGGCTTGGTATGAAGAAGGGCAGTGTCGGCGTTCCTAGCTACAGTACCGGACGTGTTAGCCTTTCTGCAAGCAGGCTCTGAGAAGGGCCTAGCCTCTAGTTCCTTGAAGGTACAAGTGGCGGCCATTTCTTGTTATCAGGGCAGGCTCCAGGGAGTGTCCTTAGGAACGCATCCGGATGTGGTATAGTTCTGAAGGCGGTGAAACGGCTCCGGCCACAAATGCGGTCAATCGTTTTTCCTTGTGATCTCAATTTGGTATTGGCGGCACTGACTACGGAGCCTTTGAGCAGTTCCTTGTTGAAAGATTTGACTCTTAAGACACAGTTTCTGGTGGTGATTTGCTTGGCCCGGAGAATTTCAGAACTTCAAGCTCTCTCATGCAGGCAGCCCTTCCTTTCCATCTCAAAGGAGAAGGTGCTTCTCCGGCCGGTGCCTTCCTTTTTGCCCAAGGTTGTGTCAGTTTTTCTCTTAAATTAGTCAGTTTCTTTGCCGGCACTCTCGGTGGGGCTGGGAGGGAGGCGCAGATCCACAGCTAAGTCTTTTAGATGTTAGGAGAGTATTGTGGCGCTATTTGAAGAGAACAGCTCCGTTTCGTAAACCGGATCATTTTTTGTGCTGTTTGGGAGGCTGCGCAAAGGTGAGGCAGCAGCCAAGGCCTCCATTTCCAGATGGATTAGAGAAGCTATTGCATCAGCATATGTGTTGAAGGGTCGATTGTTGCCAGCGGGGCTGTGGGCTCATTCGACCAGGGCACAGACGGCCTCATGAGCGTAGTATAGTATGGTTCCACCTGCGAGATTTGTAGGGCGGCCACTTGATCCTCCCGTCACACTTTTGCAAAACATTATTGTCTGGAGGTGGAGGCCGCGGGGGACGCCATATTCGGGGCGGCAGTACTTCAGGCTGGAATCACAGGCCCCTTTCTTCGCTAGAACAGCTCTGTTACATCCCAGAGGTGCGGGACTGGACTGGAGGGACAATAAGGAAAGTTAAATTAGACCTTACCTGCTAATTGGCATTCCTTGAGTAACTCCAGTCCAGTCCCAGAAACCTCCCTATTTTCATATTCAGCTTTGCAGCCACAGGCCTGAAGAATGTGACCATTGTGTTCTGTGGTCAGGGGAATTACTAAAAAACAGTGAATGTGTAGAGGTGAGTAGGTCCTGACCGGAGTGCTGTCTGTCATTTTTGTCTTATGCTCTAAGATTTTCGGTTGCCGTTTTTGTGGCAGGGTCATTTATAGGACCTTCGGGTCTTCCCAACTATGCAGTCCACAGGTGTGCCTCCTCATGTGGGGGGGGGGGGGTAAGGTCCCTTCTAAGGTTAGGAGCCCACAGTTATGTAGAGTTTGGTTTATAATGTTTGGCTACTTATTTGTTTCTCCTGTGAGTCTGCTTTGTCATAAGAACATAAGATATGCCATACTGGGTCAGACCAAGGTCCATCAAGCCCAGTATTCTGTTTCCAACAGTGGCCAATCTAGGTCATATGTACCTAGCAGTTTCCCCAAGAGACACAAGTTCCACAATGCTTGTACTGGGTCAAGCATTGATATCTTCGGTCACTTCTTAATAATGGTTTATGGACCTTTCCTCCAGGAACTTGTCCAAACCTTTTTTAAACCCAGCTACACTAACAGCCTTTACTACATCCTCCGGTAACAAATTCCAGAGTTTGATTACACGTTGAGTGAAAAAATATTTTCTTTTATTAGTCTTAAGTAGTTTACCCTGTAGCTTCATTGCATGTCCCCTAGTCTTTCTATATTCTGATAAGGTAAACAATCGATCTACGTTTACCTGTTCCACTCTGTTCATTAATTTATAGACTTCTATCATATCTCCCCCTCAGCTGTCTCTTTTCCAGGTTAAAGAGCCCTAACCTTTTTAGCCTTTCTTCATAGGAGTATCCTTCCATCCCCTTTACCATTTTGGTGGCTCTTCTCTGAACCTTTTCTAAAATCGCTATATCCTTTTTAAGATACGGCGACCAGAATTGCACACAATATTCAAGGTGCAGTCTCACCATGGAACGATATAGAGGCAATATAATATCATTTGTTTTATTTTCCATTCCTTTCCTTATCATACCTAGCATTCTATTTGCTTTCTTGGCCGCCGCTGCACACTGGGCCGAGGGTTTTAACAAGGTATCCACAATGACGCCTAAATCTTTTTCCTGGGTGGTAGTTCCTAATGTGGAACCTTGCATCGTGTAACCATAATTTGGGTTGTTCTTCCCTAGGTGCATAACCTTGCACTTGTCCACATTAAATTTCATCTGCCATTTTGATGCCCAGTCTTCCAATTTATCAAGATCCTCTTGCAATTTTTCACAATCCTCTTGGGTTTTAACAACTTTAAATAATTTTGTGTCATCTGCAAATTTGATAACCTCACTCGTTATTCCACTTTCCAGGTCATTTATGAATATGTCAAAAAGCAGCGGACCCAGCACAGATCCCTGGGGTACACCACTATTCACCTTTTTCCATTGGGAAAATTGGCCATTTAGCCCTACCCTCTGCTTTGTCAATAGGTTACTGGGGCTGGTATGTGGAGCCAGCTGCCTAAGTACACTGATGTCATCAAATGATAACATGCTCAGTCTCCAAGTTGCTGGAGGAGGTTGACTACCCAGAGGTGTGGGACTGGTCTGGAGTTACTCAAGGAACACCAATTAGCAGGTAAGGTCTAATTTAACTTTATTGCATGCGGCTGGCATATGGCTGGGGCGTAGAGGGGCACATTTCTAGCTTGGTACATTCCTGGGTAGGGTTGTAGAAATTGGGCTGTTGGTTTGGATTGGGCATTTGGTCTTTCTCTGCAATAATTTTCTGTGTTTCAATGTTGTGTTCTACTGGTTAGAAGGCAGAGAGGATATCATGTTTGTGTATTCTAACATTATACTTGGAGTAAATCTTTGGGCAGGATTCACCCATCATAAAGTCCAACGCCTCCTCTAGACCAGAAATTCCTTCTTCTTTTCCCTCCTCAGCTCTTTCACTCCAATCACAGCTCTCTCCCCAACACCCATGCCTTCCCTGCCCCTCTACCCCACACTTCTCTTTTCCTCTAACTTCTAGGAAGATCCTTACTGCTCTGTCCCTAAGGTCTACCCCTCATGTATATACTGTACCCCACCTTACCTACTTTCTCCCCTCCCCCTGCACCTACCCTTATCTCTCCCTTACCTCTCTCCTTTCTTCCCAGGCACATACCTACACCTTTCTTTCTCCCCTCCTCCCAGGCATACACCCATCTCCTACTCCCCATCCACCCCACCCCCCAGACTCACCATCAGTCCATCTCCAGCTCCCAGCTATCCCCCCAGACTCACCTTCAGTCCTTCTCCAGCCGCCAGTCACCCCAACTCACCACCAGTCCATCTCCTGCCACCAACTCCTCCATTTACTATCAGCTATTCTCCAATCACTAGCCCCCCAAATCACCCTCAGCCCATCTTCAATAACTAGCCCCCTCCCACTCACCATCAGTCCATCTCCAGCCACAAGCCCTCCCACCTCCTCATCAGCCCATTTCCAGCCCCTCATCTGTTTCCAGCCCCAGCCACTCACCTCCTCTGCTTGATCACAGTAGCATTTTAAACACAGCCAACGGAGCCATTTCTTTCACTCCCGTGTCTGTGCTACACTTCCGATGTCGGCATTGCCAAGTTTTAAGAAGGTAAACAGAAGCGCTTCCTGTCCCTAGCAAGAAGCAGGAAGCACTTCTGTTTACCTTATTAAAACCTTGCCGTACCAGCATTGGAAGTGCAGCACAGCCGCGGGAGCAAAGAGAAACGCTCCCATGGCTGTGAAAAAGCGAACAGTGAGGCAGGCAGTGAGGCTTGTACGCTCTAAGACTGCCTTACTGCTCGCAGATGCTGGTGCTTGCGCAGAATTATGCATAGCAAGTGCAGGATTCTATGCAAATTCTGCGCTATGCAGTTGTGCAGAATTCCTCCAGGAGTATCACATGGACCAAAAAAAGTAAGAGTTGTTATCAGCACTTGTGAGTTAGCAGGAGGAGGCTGCTTTTCCATCACTGAGCTCAGAAGAGGAAGGCAGCAGTAGATTAACAGGTGGGAGACAAGGTAGGATCTGATCTTGGGAGTAGGAAATTAGGAGTGTACTGTGTTCAGGCTTGGGAAAGAGGGAGAGCATGTAAGAGCACATATGTATGTGTGAGAGAGACTGTGAGTGAAGAAAGTGAAAGTGTTCCTTCTGCTGAATAATCCATGCTAGCTGGAAATTAGAGGTGGGGAAAGAAGTTTTGTATTCCCCCATCTCCTGTCAATCTAATTTCCTTACCACTTGCCCCCACCCCTCCTTCCCCAAAGTAAACAGTGAAACTATTAGGGCCGGTGCAAGGGTATTAGGCACCCTAGGCAAAACCTAGGGCCTTTCACCCTTTCGCAATTAGCTTTTAGACTCTTAGTGCCCCCCCCCTTGATTCTGATTATTCAACTTAACTGTAATCATCTTAATACCATTCCTCCCAGAACAATCCTATAGAAATACATATTTGGACAATATGGGCCCGATATTGAAAGGCATTTACACTGTTTACAGCCCAGTAAACCATGTAAATGCCTCTAATTGGGATATTCAATTGCACTAATACGGTTTGTGCCGCATAATATCCACAATTATCTCCCTTACACTCTCCAATGCTAACTGCTTAGCATCGGGACATGTTGAGGGCGTTCCGGGGAGAGGCGGAGGAAGTGACAGTCTCTAACTGGGCAGCAGCGATATTGCATGCCACCCATTTAGGGACCGGCGGCTAAAAGATAGGCAAGGAAAACCCTCCCCTGTCTTTTAGCTGCAGCAGCTAACTGGGCAACATGCAACATTGCTGCTGCCCACTTAGCTACTGTGGCTTCCAGGTATGTGCCGCAAACCCATATATTCAATACCAGTGCTGCATATGACCCCGGCATTGAATATCTGAGGTTAAGGGTGGGTGGGTATGGCTATGCGCAGTAGCAGCACATAGCCTGCCCAAATGAATATTGGGCCTTATACTTTTAAATATTTGCAAAAGTAAATGGATTGTTTGCATACTACCCATTTTTTCTTCACTGATGACTCTGAGTTTGTGTGGCTCCCAAGAACCATTGTTTTGCTTTGACTGTAGCTTCTCTTTTCTCCTCACCCCCCCCCCCCCCCCAGAAGCTGCTGTCATAGGGCCCGATATTCGAAGGCCTTTACACGGGTAGCTTCCTTAGTTACCCGTGTAAAGGCCTTAACTGGGATTTTTGAAGGGCATCTACATGGGTAGTGCCTTTCAAAAATCCCAGCTGAGTCCCTAATGTGCTTGGATGCTATCCACATAGCATCAGGGTGGAGCGGGGGTGGAGGAAGGAGCTACACAGGTAGCAGCGATTTTCGTTGCTATCCACATAGCCTTCTGCACCTTAAAAATAGACGAGGAAAAACCTTGTCTATCTTTAAGATGCAGAGGCTATGCTGGTAGCAATGAAAATTGCTGCTACCGTGTAGCGGCTGGTGAGGCATCTAGGTTGGGGGGGGGGTTAGTGGGCAGGCTGTGCACTGCTGCGGAGTAAAGCCTACCCAACTCAATATTGGGCCCATAGAGACTTTTTCGTTTGCCTAGGGGGTCATTCTGAGCAACGAATAGCCGGGATGGACATCCCATTGGTTCGTCCATCCCTGCTATTCGTGCCATTTTCTGGCCCCATCCTCATTTCCCACATGTTGTACGGGGAACTTAGAAGGGGGCAGTGGGCAACCGGTTGCCAGTCCCAGACGTACAGGGCCAATTCTAATGTTGGTCCTGTACATCTGGGGCCAGCGACCTGAACTGGGAAATTATTCCACCTCCAAGGTGGAATAAATTCCTCGATGCGGCAGGAACGGTAGGACCGGGGCTGGGATGGGGTGGCAGAGAGCATGACTCGCAGCCTGGCCCTAGGATCGCAGCTTTTAAATGGACCAGCGGTGCCATGGCAACCGGACGCCGTGGCGCCACGGATCCATGTCAACCGGACGCCATGGTGCCACGGCTCCATTTAAAAGCCGGACAAGGCCTGTATGTGCATGCCAGGCTGAATCGCGGTCCCGGCCTGCGCGTACAGGCCTGTTCGCAATTCTGATCCCATGGGACTAGATGTGCCCTGCAGGATCAGAATCATGATGCCTTCTGTGCGTCCAGTTCCGACTGGGCACACAGAGGGCCTATACGTCCCGGATGAAATCGGGCCCCTAGTGTTTGGGCCAGCCCTACCAACTATGCATATGTGGAAAGGTTCTATTCTGTTCCACTGTGCTGAGCAGGGCTTGTAAGAATTAGAGGAAAGGTGTGTCAGCCAGTCAAGCCATAGTATTGGTTGGATGTCCTCTCACAACTGTTTAAATTGGAAAGCTTACTTTATTTTTAGTAGTCAGAATTGATCAAAATATCCCATTTTAATGTATGTATATTTAAGCAGTATTACTAAAAGGAACAGACATCTCCCATTTAGACACAACTGAAATAAAAAGGCTAAGAATTGCTGAGTGGCATGATATTATCATTGTACTAATGATAATTGTAGATTGCACGTTTATAAAATATCATGACCTTTGGTTCAGGACATCTTGTATAATATTCCAGTGGTAGAGCATTTTTCTATGTGATCTGTTATTTCAGTGAAATGCAAAAACAATAATAATCTTTTTTGTCAACTTTCTCTTCATTTACAAAAAATTAAAAACATCTCAAAAACACTTGAGAAATTTACATCATGAAGAAAAAGTTTTCATTTCATACATCATTAAAATCTGTCGTGAAAATACTTAAATAACATATAAAACTGCATGTTTGTATTGTGAGGTTTTCCATAATGATGACACATTCTTTTCTCCTTATTTATAATACAATCTTATTATAAGCCAAACATTCTTTTTTCCTTATTTATAATACAATCATAAGCCAAGAGGTTTCATTTACATTATTGTTGGGGGTATTATTAGGCACATTTCATTAGTGTGAAGCAACTTTCAACATTGCTATTGTCTGCCCATCTGTATGTCCATTTTATAGGATTAGGGGCCCTCTCCATTAATTGATTTCGCTACAATTTGTTCCTTATCATTCTGCTAGACCAGTCCAGGTGAGTAAGTTATGCTCTTTTGCCAGCAGGTGGAGGCAGACATGAGCAGCTTTTAATGATGTCATCATTAGGAATATATTTGTCTGCCTCCAGCAGGTAGCAAGGAGTTGGGACTGGCACAACAATGCAGATAGGCCTATCTGCTCTGGTCCACACCACAGTGCTGTGGCCTATGTGACTGAGACCTGTAAGCCCATGGTTGCTCAGAGCTTGGGTACGGCACTGTCCTCTTGAGCCGGCAGATGCTCTGTATCCAGCGGTGTTACCCACAGGCTCCAGCACTTTGGGCCTGAGAGGAGCAGTAGGACCCTTAGGTCACCTGACAGGAGCTAGTAAGTCTCCCTTCCCTCTTGCTGACCTTTATCTGCATGCATTTTTTTTCTGATCTGTTAATTTATTGGGTTCTATTTGCCTTTCTTGCTGCTTGAAATAAAGCAGTTCCAAATTAAAAACAAACAATAATAAAAGAGCTTTTGCTGGGCCTTACAGGCCTACGTGAACATCTGGGGCTTGCCTGCTCAAGTTTTCCTGGACAGCCTAACAGGTGCTGGGATACCCTTTTCAAGACCCCCCTTTCACCATTGCCTTGCTTTTTTAGGGCTTTTTTCATCTTTCAGTCACAACAACAGTAACAGTCCCAAAAAATGGCAGACATATAGACAGAAAGAATTTAATACAATAAAACCAAAATCGTAAAAACACAAATAATCATAGAAATCTTATAAAAAGTCCAAGATGTTTCGGCCGAAGCCTGCATCAGGGGAATTCACAAAATGCACTGGACACTGTGCAATATACAATAAATCAAACAATAAAAACAGACAGTCAAAAATGTGGGCATAAAAACAGAACAGAAAGTTACATCAATAAATAAGTAAATAATAAAAACAAAAAATAAACAAGCCTTAGTCTGAAATGTCCTACTCATAGATATGCTAAATACAATGTGTGCCTTCAAATCAATACTGACTCCTGGCAACCCAGCAGCTCTTGGGGTTTCTTGGCAGTGTGACTGGAAGTAGATTGCCAGGCCTTTCTTCAAAGCCAATGGAGGGTTAAGTGACTTGCACAAGGTCACAAGGAATGCCAGTGGGAATCAAACCTTAGTCTCTAGGTTACCACTAGGTTAGGTATGAGCAACACCTAATCACAGCCTGACCCACCTATAAAGTAAACTGAAACAATAAGCTCAAAAACTGTTTAAAAATGATGACTTCAAATTATCCAATAGACAGACAAGTGTTACAAAGGTAATAGGATGTAGAAAGGGACCCAAATAATCTGCCAAACGTCTCTTCTGTGTACCAATGAAAGGCCAACCTAAAAAAAGACCTATGAAAAAAAAAAGAGTGAGGGACGGGCATCAACTACCCATAAGTGCAGGAGATCATCTAAATTATTTTAAGATTACTCTGCCTAACTTGAGGGCACCTCTTCCCCATATCTCATCCCTCACCCCACCCTGGATTCTGACTGCTTCGGTAGATTCCATTCATCTGGACTGTTCTAGCAGGACAATAAAGGATAAATTTTACCTGATATTTTTCTTTCCTTGAATCCCACTAAACTAGTCCAGGACCTGCCTTTGAAGGCTCCTATTACAAATTGTAAGACCCTGTTGCCTTTTGATCGCATTGTCAGTATTAGTACTTGATGCAGAGTTAATTTTTGTAAGAGAGCTAAATATTTGCTCAGGTTATTTGTTGCATAGTTTGCAAAGTTGATGGTGAAATTAGGCCTTACCAGTTAATTTTCTTTCCGGTAGTCCCTCCAGTCCAGTCCATTCCAGACGAGTGGGTTATGCATGCCAACCAGCAGGTGGAGACTGAGGAACACTTTCTCAGTTAAGTATAAGTAGGTTGTGCCCACTGAGCTGAGCCAGTATTTGACCTTCATCAAGCAGAACCATCACACAGAGGCAAAATCACCAACACTACCCAGGCCCACCAGGGTCCAGAAAAGGGTTACCTCAAAAACATACAGAAGTCTTACACCCATGACACTGAATCCCTGTCAGTTGCAGAGCTATATACAAACCCATGTCCGTAGTTGCCATGCCCACCTATAGTAGCAAATCAGCATTCATTATGAGATGCTGTTTACATACATTTTTTGTGTTTTCTTTTGAATTAAGCAAAACTATGAAACAGGATGAGGCAGACTGCCTCCAGAATGATACACCTACACATCACACCTCACCGGGTGGAAATTCGCCATTCACACATGCACCCGTAACCTTACTCTTCTGTGGAAACGCGTTGGATTCCCAAAAAACTGAATGCAGGGTGTGTTCTGGACTGGACTGGAGGGACTGCAGGAAAGAAAATTAGTAGATAAGGCCTAATTTCACCTTACAGAGCATTCCTCTAGTCCAGTCTAGACACGTGGGATGTAGCAGAGTGTACCAACACCAGGCGGGACCTGAAACTCCCGTGAGCAGCACCATTGCTCCAAAATGCACATCGTAACATGTCTGCAGAACCAGGCAGTAATGCTGCACAAAGGAATGAAGAGAAGACCAAGTGATTGCCCGAGAAATGTCAAGAGGAGGAACCCTCCCCCTCTCAACCCAGGAGGAGGCCTGAGCCCTAGTCAAGCGAGCTCAAAGTCCTGTAGGCACTCACCTGCCCTTTAGCAAATAGGTTGACTTAATTGCCTCCCAAACCTAACAGACGATCGAAGCCCTCGAGGCTGCTTCCCCCTTGCGGAGCCAACCAAAGAGGATAAAGAACCTCGTGGAATGGCAGAAAGGGTGTATCACCGCCAGATAATGCTTCAGGGCCCTGCAAATATTGAGATGTCTTAGAAGGGAAAACTCAGCGGAATCCTGCTGCCCTGTGAACGAGGGCAGAGTGACCATCTGATTAAGGTGGAAATCCGAAACCACCTTCGGCAAGAAGGAAGGCACCGTCTGCAGGACAACTTTCTCCTTTGAGAACACCAGAAAGGGCTCCCTGCAGGAAAGTGCTTGCAGCTCCGAAATCTGCCGGGCCAAGCAAATGGCCACCAGGAAGACAATCTTCAGGGTCAGGTCCTTTAGAGAGGCCCCACACAACAGCTCAAAAGGTGGGCTGCCGAGGACCAAAAGGCAAAAGGACCAGATTAAGATCCCAATTTGGAACCACCGGTCAGCTAGGCGGCCGAATGTGCTTAACACCCCACAAGAAGCAAACCATATCTGGATGAGATGTCAGGGACACGCCCTGGACCCGACTCCAGTAGCAAGCCAGGGCCACCACCTGGACCTGTAAAGAGCCAAGTGCCATGCCCTTGTCCAGGCCAGCCTGCAGGAATCAGAAGATAGCAGACATAGGCATCTCGAGGGACCGCAACCAGTGATGGGATTCAGCCGGTTTGGTCCGGTTTGTGCGAACAGGTTCCTGTTGTGGCCCGTATTTGCTGAACTGGGCCGAACACAGTGTTGCAGCGCCAGCTCTGCAGTGGTGGGAATCCCCCCCACCTGACAATATTCTGATGACATCAGGGGATCACGGCATCAGGAGAAGCCCCCAGTGCCATCAAAACATTGTCAGGTGGGGGATCAGGCCACTGGGCCACCAGGGAGTTGTGTAAACTTGGTGGAGGGCAGCAGCCCAAGCATATGGCCACTGCACACGTGGGAGGGCTGAGATCGAATTGATTCCTCGGCGGTTCGGATCCCACCACTGGCTGCAACCCCCAGTCCACACACCAGACCTCAAAGAGCCTCCAGACCCACACATATGCCAACGAGGTAGAGCGCCACCGTGCCTGTAACTAGGTCATGATGACGGGCTTGGAGTAACCTCGGCGACTCAACCGAACCCTCTCAAGAGCCAAACTGTAAGTGAAAATCGATCCACTCGAAGTATGCAGACTAGCCCCTGTGTTAGCAGGTCCAGAACCAACGGCAACTACAGTGGCTTGTCCACCAGGAGGTGAACAAGATCACATACCAGGGCCGACAGGGCCAATCCAACTCTACCAGCACCACTTAACCCTGATGCACCTCTATGCACTGAATCACCCGTTCTATCAGAGCCCAGGGCAGAAATATGTACAGTGGACCACTCCGGAGCTACAGCAATACCAGAGTGTCGAGGCCCACATCAATCAGGGAGCACAACAGCTGAAGAACTGTGACTACTTGCCATTCTCCAGTCACGCCATCAGGTCCATAACTGGCATCCCCTAGCGCTCCACCAGGGACTGGAAGACCACATCCGAAAAGGACCATTCCCTCGGATCCAGGGTGTGATGACTCTGTTAGTCCGCCTACACATTCCTCACCTTGGCCACATAAACTGCCAAGAGGGCTGTGAGATGCACCTCTGCCCACCGGAGAAGGGGGCTTGCCTCCACTGCTTTGACGGTTGATGTAAGCCACCATAGTGGCATTGTTTGACAGAATTTGCGCTATCTTGCGATGCACCAACAGACAAAACGTCCAGTGCTAAGTGCACCGCTCACGTCTCCAAGCAATTGATGGGCCACTGCCTTTCCTTGGTGGACCATCTCCCCTGCACCACCTGCACCAGGCAGTGTCCGCCCCAGCTGGAGAGGCTCAAATCCGTTGTCACCACCCAGTCCAGTGTCTCCAATGGCATCCCTGCTCCCAGGTTCGCCAGGTCCAGCCACCAACATAGGCTGACCTGCACTGAGAGTGGGAGAAACAGAGAACCTCTGTCAACTGCTCGATCGGAGACCAGCAGGCCAGGAGCTACGCTTGACTTGCACACATTTGGAGCCGAGGCCACAATGGAGCCCAGCACTTGCAAGTAGTCCCAGGCCTGCAGCCAAAGTATTTGGCACAGCCCCCGAACCTGGGCCTGCAGCTTCTCCACACGCTCCTACAGGAGGAACATTTCCCCCAGTGAAAGTCAAAGTGGGCCCCCAGATACTCCAGTGACTGCGATGGCCGCAGGTGACTCTTGCTGAAATTGACTACCCAATCGATGTCCTGTAGACAGCTCACTACCATCTCCATGGAGTGGTGACACTCTTCGAGGGACTTCCCACTGATCAACCAATTGTCTAGGTTTGGGTGGACCAGTACTCCCTGCTTTCGGAGGTGGGCTGCCACCACCACCATGACCTTGGTAAAGACTCAGGGCGCCGTGGCAAGCCCGAAAGGCAGTGCAAAGCAACTGGAAGTATCCCTGAGGCACCACAAAAGCAAAGAAAGCGCTGGTGCTCCTCCCATATGAGAATATGAAAATAGGCCTCGGTGAGATCCAAGGAGGTAAGAAACTTGCCTTGGTGGACTGCGACAATCACTGAGTGCAGTTTCCATATGGAGGAGGAGAACCCTGAGTGCCCTGTTGGCACCTTTGAGATTCAGGATGGGATGCCAAGATCTCTCCTTGGGCATCACAAAGTAGATGGAATACCTCCTGAGGCTCCCACTCGGCCCTCAGCATGGCACCACGGCCTCTAGCCGAACCAAATTCTCGAGTGTCTCTGCCACCGTTTGCGTCTTCAGAGTGGACCCGCACTGGGAGAACATGAAAAGGTCTGCGAGGGGCCAGACAGACTCGAGGGCATACCCCTCGCAGATGACTTCCAGGACCTAAGCATCCGTTGTGATCTGGGCCCAGGCAGGGAGGAAGCCCCTTAGGTGGCTGCTCATCGGCTGTACCCCCACCAATGTCCCCAAACCTTCATTGGGGCTTGATTGTGGCTGTGGCAGCAGGGCAAAGCCTCTATCTCCCCAGCTCCCCCTCAAAAGAACGAGCCCTGCTGTAAGCAACGGGTCCTCTGAGGGTCCCCCCCCCCCCCATGAGAGGGCCAGAACCCCGCAGACCAGGCCATCTCTCCCTGCTTTTGGCTTAGGCACCTTGGAATCGTCCAAGGCCTTCACCAACTTCTCCAAATTGTTACCAAACAGCAACTGGCCCAAAAAAGGCAGCTTGGTAAGCTTCGTCTTTGAAGCCACGTCCACCAACCAGTTGCGCAGCCACAAAAGGCAGTGCGCAGCCACCACCATAGCACTACTCTTAGTGAAGACCCACAAGAGGTCATAGAGCAGATCTGCCAAGAAGGCCGTCCCAGACTCCATACAGATGTCAGCTGTTTGGCCAGAAGCCCCAGAGCTGGTCGGCTCCAAAGGTTCTTGCAACCAGTGGAAACAAGCCTGGGCCACCACAGATAGAACCCTGCAACCCAAGGCTAACACCTCGAAGGCCTGCTTCAGCAGAGCCTCCATGTGATGGTCCTGTGGATCATTAAGGGCCACTCTGCCCTCCACCGGAATTGTGGTTTTCCACGTAATGGCTGCCAGCAAGGCGTCCACCTTGGGCAGGCGGATCTTCTTCTTCTCTTCAGAAGGAATGGGGTAAAGCCGTGCCATGCTGCACCCCAACCGAAGCCCCGCATCCGGGCTAGTCCACTCTTCATCGACCATGGCCCTCAGGGCTCAGTGGACTGGAAAGGACTGCGGGGGCCTGCAGATGTCCTTCATGAGACGGTCCTCATCCAGGCTCAGGTCACTAAGCCCCGACTTCTCAATCCACAACGCCATCAGCGATTCTGTAATTAGGGCAGTGAGCTCATCCCGGTGAAAGATCCAAACCGCGGGGGGAAACCCCGCTTTCCCCCAGAGTTTGTTCTGCTGCTTTCCTGATGAAGCAGAGAGCAGGAGCCCCCCCTTGGGCCTCAGCGGGGTGGAGGATAGAAGTGTTAGTTGCCAAATTTCCCAGGCAGGAACCCCTAGGTGAGGACGTCGAGTTTGGTTCTGCTGCCTCCTTGCCGTCCTGAAAGGCCATGGAGGGCCCCTCTACCTTCCTGAACAGCTTCATGAGGAGCTGGAGGAAGGGAGCTCCCCAAGGAAGGAGGGGGAAAGATCCAAACCGTGGATGAATCTTTCCCCACCTTCCCCAGGGAGCTCCCTTCCTCCAGCTCCTCATGAAGCTGTTCAGGAAGTTCAGAGGGGCCCTCCATGGCCTGCCAGGATGGCAAGGAGGCAGCAGAACCAAACTCAGGGTCCTAACCTAGGGGTTCCTGCCTGGGGCATTTGGCAACTAACACATCTACCCCCCCCCCCCCGCCCTGCTGGGGCCCAAGGGGGGGCCCTGCTGCCTACTTCATCAGGAAAGCAGCAGAACAAACTCTGCGGAAAACGGGGTTTCTCCCGCTATTCTCCCAGCTGCCATAGTGTCTAGGATCTGACCTCCATCAAATCACACAAATCCTGTAAGACCGGAGGCTCTGATTCAGTCACAAAAGGCTGCACGGTCTTTTCCAGCATGATGGTGGTTTTCGCCAAAAGTGCGGTCTCGCCATCATCACTTGCAACCTCCATGCGATTGAGCAAGTCATTGCTGTCTGCTTCAGATCCTCCCCAGGGCCCTGTAAAATTGGCCACAGCTAATTCCCCCCATCTTTGGATCTGCGACACAGCCTGAGCTCAGAGAGCTGTGTCCTGCGGCTGCTGCATAGCGCACACCAGCCCCTCTCCATGCCGCCATAAGTGTGCACTGATAATCCCCCAGCTAAAGCAGAGATAAAGCAATCTCCGGGGCTGAGAGGATTTATTCGGGTTGCCCTCCTCCGCAGGAGACCAAAGGGGATCCCCCTAATGAGGTCTGCCATGTCCTGCACTCTCTCTGCCGATTTTAGGGGTTTTTTTTTCCAAGTAACTTTACTGATTGAAAATAAAGAAGGGTCAGGCAGGGCAGAAGTGCTGTAACCTACTGGCCCCCTCCCAACGGTTGTGGAGGAGTAAAGGCAGTAGCAAACAGAGGGGGCTACTGGGGGATAGAGGGGGAGGGGTCTGGATTGCCCAGGTTCTGCACTCTTGGCCTAACCAGGACTAGTTGCAAGGTTCTGCAGTCCTTCACAGACTATGTCACACCACCTGCTGATGACTGAGAAATACTGGCTCAGCTCAGTGGGCACAGGCTACTTATACTGAACTGAGAAAGTGTTCCTCAGTCTCCATCTGCTGGTTGACTTTGTAGTGATGAAAGCTCCCAGGAAGAAAGGGAAGTGGAAGAAAATCCTAGTTTCCCCTTTGAAATGAATGACAGTTCACTTGTGCATAAAACTTGCAAGCCAGATCAGAAAAAAACCCAGCTCCCTGCTAAGGTCAGGCCACGCCCTAGCTCAGGGGTGGAGACAAGCTTGCCTGATGATTGGCCACACAGGTGCAGAGAACAGGGAGTGCCTAGCAGCCAAGGGTTCTTAAAACCACGAGCAGAGCAGAAAGGGAAGGGGAGGAGGAAGGCAAAGGACAACAGAGAGAGCGAGGCTGAGCATAGCTGGAGGAGAAAGAAAGAAGAAAACTCCCAGGAAAGCAGCTACCCAAGAGGGACTGGAGAAGAACATAAGGAGGCTGAATTTCAGAGCCTGGAGGATCCCAGGAAGAAAGAAATCAGCGCTTGTCTGAGGAACCATTCCCAAGGTAAAGCCAGCAGTTTCAGAGCTGAGAAATCAACAGAGAAACAGTTTGCTATTGCTAAGGTCCAGGAAGCAGAGCCCTCACCGTCTACTGCTAAGAGGTGGGTGGAAAGTTTTACGTATGGGAAAAGTCATAGCCCTGATAAAAGCAGAACAGCTGAGTCTTCAAAGCTAGAAGCACTGAGAGAGTTGTTTGCTGAGGGAAAAGTTCACTCCCCCAATACAACTGTGCCTTTACAAGCTGAATTGCTGTGGAATCAGTTCCAGGAATTTCTAAAGGAGAGAAAGTCTGGGAGAGGTTGTAACTTTGATAAGAGATACCATATGTCCTGTTGCCATAGAAGGAATGCAAATAGATGCCTGTTTGCCAAGCTCTGAGTGTGAACCTGTACCAATGGATTGCTCATTGTGTTTAAAAGAAGAGTCTGCATTGGTGAACTGAGCTGAGAGACTGTGAAACAATATAGAGAATAAGTGAAATACCTGCTTAGAATTAAGGAAAGCTAATACTGTGTTTTACTAAGCTTAATTGCCTTCTGAAGCTAAGAAGCAGTGCTTAGAAGAAGTTTGCTTTGAGAAAAGAAAATCACAGCTGTTGCAAGTTTATCTGTATTTCTGTTGAATGACCACACAAGGCAGTCCTCGGTGTAAGCTTGTGGGAATAAGAACAGCTGAATGGTGAAAAGAGGTTTTTGTTACGTCATTCTCTGTTACCTGATTTATCCTTTATGTTGGAGAAGCATCCTTTTTGCCTTGTTTGTGTATTGAGCTTAAATGTCCTGGAAATCCCCACAAAATAAATTTTCTTGCTGCCTTGAACCACCAACAAGTCCCAGAATACCTCTGGTGACAACAAGGAAAGCTTTATTCAAAAGTGGACAACATAAGGCTGTTTCCTGCTTGTAAGCTCTTGGGTCCAAGCGGAAGCATCGCAGCGTGCATAACCCACTCTACTGGACTGGACTAGACTGGAGGGACGCCCTGGAATTGTTGGTTATTAAAGTTATATGTTATGAATCTTTCTGAGTTTTTCATTGTACTGCTTGGGAATTGTCATACTTGCTTACTTGCTTCTGTCATTGCTGTGCCAGCATATATAACTAGTGATGATATCACTGAAAATTGCTCAAATCCATCTCCACCTGCTGGCAAGGGGGCATAGCCCATTGTCTGGACTGGTCTAGCAGGATTCAAGGAAAGAACATATCAGGTAAAATTTCTCCATAGGTGGGTCTCCTGCTGTGGGAGTTCTCATTCCAGATTTCAGCCCACTGATTGAAAAAAAGAGACCAGATACTTGCATTAGATAAAACAGGATGAAGGTGGAGACACTGGTGAGGCAGACCAGGTTATGTTATGTTATGTTATGTTTCCGACAGTATTGACTGGTGGAGTCTTATCTGTTCAGCCACAGACATAGAAGCCTGGACAAGCAGGATTAAAGTAGAGCCCATCACACTGGCTGACAAAATGTGGTTATGAACTGGCACTTTAAGCATGTCTTCATACCCATTGGCATCTCTTACATTCTAGTCATATTAACCATCTTTACCTGCCCCCTCCGTCCCGTGCGAGATATGAATCTACTTGCCATTCAGCTTTTTACTTTCCTGGACCACGATTATGGAATGCTCTGCCATCTGACTTCTGTCTAGAACAGTGGTTCCTAGGCCAGTCAGGTTTTCAGGGCATCCAAATGAAAATGCATGAGATAGATCTGCATACAATGGAAGCAGTGCATGCAGATCTATTTTGTGCATATTTATTGTGGATATCCTGAAAACCCGACTGGCCTGGGGGTACCTGAGAACTGGGTTGGGAACCACTGGTCTAGAGCTTTCCTACCCTAAATTCAAATCAAGACCCATTTATTCAACTTAACATTTGATTTAGTCCCTCAGTGATACAGACATGCATATTTCCTCTACCTATGATACCCCACTTCATACACCCCCTCTGTAATCCCATCTAATCCTTCTTTTCCCTTAGGTTTCACTTTTGGTGTAAATGCGACTGTCTTCTTTCCTATTTTTTATTGGAGTTCTTTTCCTGTTTTTAGATTTACTATATACATTGCTCTGTTGATTCAAAGGGCGGTTTAACACATTTTTAATAAACCATAAACCTTTTTCAAACTTCACGGGCAGGAATTTATCGGTTGTGCTGAGGTTGTGATGCACAAGATTAGCACAGCCAACTGCCAAGTTTGAAAATGTTTGCAGTGCCAGCATACAATTATACTTTGCTTTCAGTGAAGAAAATCTGTGTAAGAGGTTGGAGGAGGAAAGGGATAGAGATAGGATGAAAGGATTGAAGGTCAGGGTGGAAAGGGGCATGGGAAGAATTTGGAGGTTAAATGAGAAAGGAAAGGGATTTAGGATGGATCTGAAGTAGGGGAAACGTTATATTACAAGTGCATTATTCTCCAATGATATGGACACTTTTACAAGTTATTGTAAGATGATACTTTGTATTGCATTTAGTGCATTTCTTACTTGGCTTTGGGGAACAAACATCCCTTCCACAGGTCAGAACAGAATGATAAAAAGTAGCAATACTAGAAAATATCAGTAAAGCAAAAAAGCATTCAAAGGTTGAGGACAGTCAGGTTGATGAGAACACGATAAGCAGTAGAATTTTATAATTCATAAAGTATTAGAAAACCCAAATCTTTAATTTCTTACTTTGAAAATGACAGCAGTCTGATCCATTTAAGTATAATAAATATTTATAATTCTTTATTGTTTTAACATTTCCTTTGTGTATCCTGATAAGGTCATTGATGCAATGGTCCGATCCTGAAAAATGCTGTCCCATGGAGGTGTCACCTAGGTCTGCTTTGTGGCTTCGGATTGTTTGTTTGTCTGCATTAATTCTTGGCATTAATGGGGGCAAATACAGTGACAGAGTTCAAAATGGCATGGGACAGACACAGTGGATCCCTTTATAGCAACAGGATAAAATCAAAATAAACATAACTATCTCTTATATCTCAACAAATAGGGGTGATCTACATGGAGCGGTGGATACACCACTAAACAAAGGCATGGGGAGGAGTGACCTGCACAGAGCACTATCTGCCGTAATATACTATGTTGCTGTTACATTTATAACATTGAATAATATTTATTTATTTGTTTCCAGTGCTTATATACTGTAGATCTTTTGCATAGCCACGATTTCCATAGAGCATGGAATTTTGGACTGGCCTCTTAAAGATCTTGAAAAACTGGATGTAAAACTTCTTCATGCCCATTAGGTAATCTATAAGAACCAGTGTACACCAAGTTTGTATATTCCTCGAGCTGAAGGAGGAATGGGTGCAAGAAAACCAGACATTGTTATGAAGGAGTAGAATACAAAAACAGCATTGATAATAGAAGTTTCAGTGCCAAGCGATTATTCCATGCATCAAATGGAAAAAGAGAAGATCTTTAAGTACCAAAAATGCAGCCATAGTCAAAGAAAATGTGGCAGAAGCAGGGCCGGCGCTACCATTAGGTGAACTAGGCACTCACCTAGAGCACTGGCCCTTCAGATGCATCCATTGCCAACGCTATCGCCCCTCTCTGGGATGTTCAACACCAGCAATGGCCACAAATAGCTCCGTGATGCTTACCTTTACGCTTCAGCGCTGCAGATCTGTTTGCTTCCACCCCCTCTCTGACGTCCAATGCCAACTTCCTGTTTTCAGCATCGGGCGTCAGAGAGGGACGGAATCAAACAGCTTAAAAGTAAACTCCATAGGGCTGTTTGCGGCCATTGCTGATGTTGTACATCGCAGAATGGAGCTTTGGGGAGGGGCACAAGAGATGAGGTTCACCTAGAGCACCTCAGCTTCTGGTGTCGGCCATAGACAGAAGAATACAGAAATTTTTCCCATCATGTAGTGTAATACAGGCTTGATTAAAGCACACCTTGATAAATTGCTTATATATGTTATGAACTCCAGAAGGAGGCTGTCTTGGGCACAATGCAAGTACTACAGCAAGTATTAGCAATCAGTCTGAGAGTATATTGCAGGAAATATGTGCCATTCTCTTTCTGAGTTTCTGTTAAAAACTTGGGGCCCGATATTCGAAAGGCATTTACACAGTTTACAGCCCAGTAAACCGTGTAAATGCCTTAGATGGGGATATTCAACGGCACTTACATGTTTAGTGTCGTTGAATATCCCTATCTAAGTCTCCTAGGCACCCGATGCTATCCGGTTAGCATCGGGGTGTGTAGGGGTCATTCCAGTGCGCAGAGGAGGCAGAGAATGGCTCTAACCGGGCAGCATCCATTATCGCTGTTGCCCGGTTAGCTTTGGCATTTTTCGGCTTTTGCTGTGATCACTGGATATTCAATGCCATTGCCGTGGCATGAATATCCGGGTTTAAGAGTCAGCAGGCAGGGCTATGCGCCATAGTGGCTCATAGCCTGCCCCGTTGAAAATCGGGCCCTTGATTTTTGCTCATTTTTGTTTCAGATTAGGTAGTTGTCAGAAGGCCAGTACTCGTGGAGCAAAAAATATTTCTTTTGGTGACTCATCTTTCAAGAGTAGAGGCTGAAGGTCTTTTACAGTTTTTCTCAGCCTTTCTAGCTCTAGATTTAGGTTACAAGCAGCACTGTCTCTTTGGTTTTCTGTTCTTTATGCTGCAGTAGGTTTGCCATGGGCAATTTGAGTGAAGAAGCAATCTTCCTGAAAATGATTTATTTATTTAAAACTTTTATAAACCTCTTTCTTGACTAAAAAAAAGTCATAGTCTTTTTGTTTGAAGGATTTTGAGGAACATCCCTATCTTTTGGGTCAGAGCATGTATGGGTGGTATTGTGTGACTTGGCTATTTATAATGGATGTTGTGTGTGAAGGAAATTATGAAGGTAGCTGCATCGGACCACTACCTTTTGAGAAGGAAGTAACTGCACCCACACTAAGGACAGCAGTTGCGGTCAGTGAGCACCATTGTCGCCTGCATATTCTGTCAAGGTTGCCCATGTTCTGCTTCGCCCCTGCCCCATTGCGCGCTAAGGAGTTAGTATGGGATTTTTACCTCAGTGCTCTGCAGTAATGATTAGCGCATCATACTTGGTGCATGGGAACCCCCATACTAACCCTCAGTATAGCTTAGGAAACCTGCCCTTAGAAATAGAAGTGTTTATTTTAAATAATTACGTTAAAACTCTTAGAGAGGTTTAAAATACAGAAGCTTCAGTCTCACATCCATTTAGAAGCACTATTAAAATGTCATAGGACACTTGCACAATTAACAGCAAAACCTAATCTCAGTTGCTCTTTATTTAATTGTCAGTATTCCATGAACCACAGAATCTTCCTATCAGTTAAGTTTCGGTTCAGAACCATTTACTAGCAGCAGCAAAATTAGCTTGATAAAAAATTGATTCTATCCTAAAATCTTTTCTCTCTCTTTTCAGGTATCATCAATATGAAAATCTTTCCAGATACTATCAGGTAAATGTGTGCAGAAAACCATATACATTAACCTTTGTAAAACCTTCACGTAGGCTTAGCTTTCTTTTCATTTCTTATTTTACAGGTTCTTCAAGATCGCCTTTTTAAATAATTCTCAGGTAAGTATCTATTTTTTATAGGCACACTTCGCATAAGTGATGGTCAAGTTGTCTGTATGCATGTTTGTTTGAGCATGCTTAGCTGTCCCCCCAGCAACAGCAGATTAAGGCCTCGCAGCTGACAGTGGAGGATTGTGTCCACGGAAGCAGTGTTTTTTTGTGGGCCAAAGAGTGGAGCCAAGGCCTCAATTGTAGCCAATAATGCTGCAGAAAGAGGAGATGGAGTCAGAAACACACACAGGAGGTAGGAGACATCTAAAGGGTCGGTGAGTTTGAAGGAAAGGACATTATCTTATAAGTAAAATGTCACCTTCCTTAGCGTCCCTCCAGGCTAGTCCTGAACCTTTGGGTCTTGCTCCTCCTCCAGCAGCTTTGGAGACTGAGAACACGTCACTTCTTTTGATGTCACCGGTATAAGTAGCCCGGATCCGCCTCCTGACATCAGTATTCTCAGTCTCCAAGCAGCTGGAGGGCTGGTGAGCCCAGGTTTAGGGCTCACTTAGAGGAGCAATTAAGCAAGAGGAGTAGGCTTTTAGGTTCTGCTGTGGGTAGTGCTGTTACACTGTGCTGAGCTACTTTTCCTGCCTGATCTTCAACTAACATTTCTCTGTGACCCTTCCCCCACCCCCTCCCGTCTCTTCCTTACTGTTTTGGGGTGTGTCGGCTTAGAGCAGAGTGCTGGGGAGGTGTACTGTCCTCCGGTTCCCAAACCCACCAATTGGGTGAGGAACTGGCAGAAGAAGCCCAGAAACAGCCAGGAGCTAGCCTGCCAGTCGGGGGCCGAGGTTTGCTTACCGGCGGGATTGGGCAGGTTGGCCGGAAAGCAGACGTCTGTGCTTAGCCCCGGGCACCGAAGCCGCGATCTCGGCTGAACGCAGGAGGGCTGGAGTGCGTGAGAGGTGCTTCTTACAAGGTAAGGGGGCCGGGGTCATCGAGCTTCTCTTTAACTACGGTGGAGATCTCGGGCCGCGTGTGTGTCCCGTGGTAGGCCGCGCTTCAGAAAATCGCGCACGCGCGTGGGAAAACCTGGTCGGGTGAACAGCCGGGGTTTTTTCTCGGCCCATTTTTTCAGTTTAACGGCCTCGTTTTTCATTTTGTCTCTTGGCATTGAGGTGCAGGCAGTATAGAGGAGCCGTCTCGGTCATAAAAAAAAAAAAAAAAGTCGATGCAGGAGAGCTCATTGTTTAGGTTTGTCTGCACGGTCTGTTGATCAGGAGTGGAAGAATTTTTGCCTTTTTTCTGGATCAGGCGCAATGCCGTCGAAATCCTTCTGTTTGTTGTGTGGATCCAAGCGAGGGGCTGTTTCTGAAGCAGGGGTCTGCAAGAGCTGTTTTAGGGAAATAGTGCCCATGGAGCAGGACCTTGCAGAGAGTGGGGGGAGTCCAAGGGAAGGGGCTTCGGATCTCTCTGTGCCTCGGGAGCTGGGGGAGACCTCCCTGGAACCAATGCCAGGGCCGTCTTCTCTGCAGGAGAGCCGGGGGTCGCCGGGCTAGGTCCCGGGAGGCTTGGAGGCCATCTTCTCCCCGCAGTTTGTAGCGCTCATTCAGCAAGCATTTGCAGGGGCGCAGTGTAAACCTTCCCCTAGTTCGGCAGAAGGGGGTTTGGCAGATAAGCGCCCGGGTACCCCACTAAGCGTAGGAGGCTTAGGGATACCGGCAAAGAAGCTTCGGTCCGGAAAGGAGTCGTTTGGTCAATCCGTGTCGTCCGAATGCGTGGAGTTAGAAGACCTAGGGCAGGATTTGGAGTTGGAGGAAGACTTGGAGGAAGGAAAGATTACCGAGCAGGAGGACCAGGCCCGAGTGGTTCGGATTTTTCGCAGAGATGAGTTGCCGGCGCTCATAGCGGAGTCCCTTAAGGCGCTTAATATGCCAACAGGCGGTCCGGCAGATGAGGCGGCATTGGAAGACCCCTTGTTGCAAGCCTTTCGTAAGTCGCAGCAGGTTTTTCCTGTGCACAGGGTGTTTAAAGAGATGATACAAGGTGAATGGGATAGGCCTGAGGATGGACTGAAAGGGTCCGGAGTTATGTCTCGGCTCTATCCTTTAGCGGAGCAGGATCAGGAGTTGTTAAAATCTCCCAAGGTGGATGCCACGGTCTTGGCAGTTACGAAGAAAACTACTATTCCGGTTGAGGGCAGTGCTGCGCTGAAGGATGCGCAGGATAGGAAGTTGGACACCTTGTTGAAGCAGGTCTTTGATGTTAATGCGCTGTCCCACAGGGCGTCCATTTGTGGAGCTTGGGTGGCCAGGGCCTGTCTGCGTTGGGTGCAGGGGCTCCAGGCTGGGCAAGCGGTCGATTCGACGGCGGAAGTGGCCAGGATTGAGACGGGGGCGGCTTATTTGGCTGATATTCATTATGATCTCGTTCGAGGTTTGTCCAATAGCATGGCGTCAGTGGTGGCGACCCGGAGGTATCTGTGGTTACGGAATTGGGCGGCGGATACTTCTTCGAAATCCAGGCTTAGTAAGCTGCCCTTTAGAGGTAAGCTTTTGTTTGGTGAAGACCTGGAGAAGCTTGTGAAGGATTTGGGGGAGTCGAAAGGGGGCAGGCTCCTGGAGGATAAGCAGAAGCAAGGACGCTCGGGGCTGCCGGCTAAAGGCCAACAAAGGGAGTTTCGGCATTTTCATTCCCCTAGGTTTGGACAGGCACAAAGGGGTCGGTTTCCCTACTGTAGCCAGGGGTTTTGAGGCTTTAGAAGAGCAAGTAGGGGGTTTGGAGCCTCAGTCTCCAATTCCAGAAAGTCGCAATGAAGCCAGGGGGGTCCAGGCGGGGCAGGAGCCGATAAGGGGGCGCCTGCGGAGGTTTTACACTGCCTGGACCCAGATCACGTTCGATCAGTGGGTGCTAGAGGTCATCCGGGAAGATTATGCCTTGGAACTTCGGCATCCAGTGACTGATTCGTTCGTACTTTCTCCATGCAGGGGGCGCCGACAAAGTACGCTGCCGTGGAGGAGACCCTGAAGCGTCTGCTTTTCCTCGAAGCGGTGGTCCCGGTGCCTCCAGACCAATACGGCTGTGGTCGATACTCCATTTATTTCATGGTGCCAAAGAAGGAAGGGACTTTTCGGCCAATTTTGGATCTCAAGCGCGTAAACCGCTGTCTCCGAGTGTCTCATTTTCGGATGAAGACGTTGAGGTCCATCATCGTTCCTTCACATTCCCATTCGGCAGGAGCATCAGAAGTTTTTGAGGTTCGCGGTTCCGATGGGGCTCTTCCAGTTTCAAGCTTTGCCGTTTGGCCTGGCAACCGCGCCGTGGGCCTTCACCAAGATGATGGTGGTGGTGGCAGTGGCGTTGAGGAGAGCATCCTGGTGCACCCTTATCTGGACGATTGGTTGATTCGAGCAAAGTCCGAAGAGAGCGCCGTGGCCACGGGCAAGGTGGTGGCATTCTTGGAGTCCCTTGGTTGGGTAGTCAATCGGGCCAAAAGCAGGTTAAGGCCTTCTCAGACCCTGGAGTATCTGTGGCCTCGGTTCGATACGGGGGATGGAAAGGTGTTTTTTCCACAGAGCCGGGCGCAAGGTTTGAGGTGTCTCATCCGCAAGTTTCTCCGCAGCAGGTGCCCAATGGCCTGGCACTACTTGCAGCTGTTAGGGACAATGGCGGCGACGATCGAGGTAGTGCCCTGGGCGAGGGTGCACATGAGACCTCTACAGAGAGCGTTACTAAGACGCTGGTCCCATCAGAAAGACAGTCTTTCGTGGCGGTTGCCCTGTCCACTGGAGGCGCGCCGCTCTCTGCTATGGTGGTTACGGACAGCGTCGCTAGAGAAAGGGATGCCGTTGGAAGTGCCTGAGTGGATTCCCCTGACGACAGATGCCAGTCTTTCAGGTTGGGGGGCGCACGTCCAAGGCAGGTTCGCACAGGGGGTATGGTCCATTCAGGAGAGGACGTGGTCTATCAATCGGATGGAGTTGAGAGCTGTATTTCTGGCGCTGGAGGCGTTTCGGGAGTGCCCTAACGGGAAAGCCGTCAGGGTATTCTCCGACAATGCCACGGCGGTGGCGTATATCAACCGCCAAGGGGGCACAAGCAGTCAGGCGCTGGAGGCCGAAGCCGACCAGTTGTTCGTGTGGGCCGAAAGGCATCTGTTGGCGGTCTCAGCGGCACATGTTGCAGGAGTGGAGAATGTGCAAGCCGATTTTCTCAGTCGGGTAAGAGTAGATCTGGGGGAATTGGCCCTTCACCCGCAGATGTTCAAAATGTTGGTTCAGCGGTGGGGCACCCCGGTCATGGATCTCATGGCGACCGTTCACACCTCAAAGGCAAGTCGGTTCTTCAGCAGAAGGTGAGAGAGGATGTCGGAGGGCCTGGATGCTTTGGTTCAGCCATGTCCGAGGGACTGGCTGCTCTATGTGTTCCCGCCGTGGGTCTTAATCGGTCGGGTTCTTCAGCGCATCGAACTTCACAGAGGGCCGGTGGTTCTCATTGCGCCGGATTGGCCAAGGCGACCGTGGTATGCGGATCTCATCAGACTCCTGGGGGCAAGCCATGGAGGCTGCCAGTTCGGAAGGACTTCCTACTGCAAAGTCCGCTGTGGATGCTTCAGGTGGATCGATTCTCGCTTACAGCTTGGCTCTTGAAAGGGCAAGGTTGACGGCGAGAGGTTATGCACTGGCGGTAGTGTCCACGTTGTTGAAGGCTCGGAGGAGATCGACTTCTTTGGCGTATGTTCGAGTTTGGTGAATTTTCAAAGCTTGGTGTACAGAGCACAATGTTTCAGCCTTACAGGCTTCCGTTCCGCAGGTACTGGCGTTTCTGCAGGCTGGATATGAGAAGGGTTTAGCGGCTGCTTCTCTGAAGGTGCAGTTGGCGGCGTTGTTGTGCTACCGCGGGAAGGTCAGAGGTCAAGCGCTTGGGGGTCACCCGGATGTCAAGCGGTTTTTGAGAGCGATGGTTCTTTTGCGCCCGCCATGTAGGCAGCTAGTCCCGAAGTGGGATTTGCGGTTGGTTCTGGATGTTTTGGGGCAAGCGCCTTTTGAGCCGTTGGCTAGGGTGTCGTTAAAGGATTTGACCTTGAAGGTGGTGTTTCTGGTAGCGATTGCTTCCGCCAGGAGGATTTTGGAGCTACAAGCATTATCCTGTAGAGAGCCTTTCCTGATTTTTAGTGAGTCCAAAGTAGTATTGAGGACGGTGCCATCCTTTTTGCCTAAGGTGGTGTCACCGTTTCATGTGAATCAGGTGGTGTCCCTGCCGGTGTTTGCGTCAGGCGGGGAGGCTGCCGCTGCTCAGCGGTTGCATAGGTTAGACATTAGGAGGGCTCTAAAGAGGTATTTGAAAGCTACCGCTTCCTTCAGAAAATCGGATAGGCTGTTTGTGTTGTTTGGGGGTCCTACCAAAGGGCAAGCAGCGTCGAAAGCTTCCATTGCTAGGTGGCTGAAGGAGGCGATTGTGTCGGCATATCTTTTAAAAGGTAGACCAGTTCCGGACGGTTTGAGAGCTCATTCGACTGGGCGGAGCGTAGTTTGGTGCCGGCAGTGGAAATTTGTCAGGCGGCTACATGGTCGTCCTTGAATTCCTTTATCAGGCATTACCGGCTAGATGTGCACGCTCAGGGAGATACCTGTTTTGGCTCGTCTGTGCTTCAGGCGGGGGTGGCAGGTCCCTCCCGTTGATTCTGTGCACTGCTCTGTTACATCCACAAAGGTTCAGGACTAGCCTGGAGGGACGCTAAGGAAGGTGAAATTAGACTTACCTGCTAATTGTTGTTCCTTTAGGAACTCCAGGCTAATCCTGTATCCCTCCCAGTTTCCATGTGGACTAGCACCTGAAGCAATGCAGGTATGACAGGTAAGCTTCTCGGGGAGGGTATTCCCGAGGGTGGTATGTTGGGAGAGATGGTTTTGGGGTGCGTATACCTACACTCACTCTTTTTTCCGTTCTGTCAGGAAATGGGAATCTCAGCACGTGAGATGATGGGTATGGGGGGGCGCAAGGTTTTTCTGTATAGTGTCGCCCCTTTTAGTTTTCTTATCGATTCGATTGAGAATGTTTTGTTAAGATTGCTACTTAATTGTTGCTCTGGTTAGTTTGCTTTGTCAATAGATTACTGATGTCAGGAGGCGGATCCGGGCTACTTATACCGGTGACATCAAAAGAAGTGATGTGTTCTCAGTCTCCAAAGCTGCTGGAGGAGGAGCAAGACCCAAAGGTTCAGGACTAGCCTGGAGTTCCTAAAGGAACAACAATTAGCAGGTAAGTCTAATTTCACCTTCCATAGCTATTGGGTTTTTAACCCCTTCCAGCAGATTGGAGACTGAGAATTCTAAGCTTTAATGATGTCATTCCATAAAGGAACACAACCGCCTTGATGTTGGAGTTACGTAAGGAGGGACAGCAAGTTTGTATAAATGAAAAAAGAAAATGTCACAGAATGAAACAGTCCCGTGTGGAAGAATGGGTCAAAATTCCTCAAAGGTGATGTGAAAGACTGAGCAAAGTTACAAGAAATGTTTGGTTGAAGTTATTGCCGCGTAACAAAGTGCTACCAAGTATTGAAGGGTTCACATATTTTTTCATACAAGGATTCTTATTGTTGAATTTTTATACTAAATATGTGTGATCAAAATATATCCTTTCAGGTTAATATTTAAATCCAGTGGTGAGTGTTTATTTTTAAATGTAACTGTGGTCACTTTTCCCAGAGTACAAGCTCAGCTAGTAAATAAATCAACTCTGTAAGATCAACAGGAAAGTGTATTACATATCATTCATTGACTTTGTGGCTAGGGGAGGTCTCAGAAAACCTTTGGCCGCCACCACTTACTACTAGCAATGTGGTAGACTAACGCCCAGACTCACATCAAAGACCCCAGTGATGACTACTAGCCACTGTGACAAGGCAGAGGTTGCAGAACCTAAAAATAGGGGTTTAAAACACTTTTTGTCCTCAGAAGCTGTCAGTAAAACAGGTCAGGAAAGGGTTAAGGATTCAGCCCTGAAAGCTGCTCTGCAAAGAAAAGCAGAAAGAGAGCCACACCCTAGCTTCAGGCAAACCCAGGGAGCTGACGTGGGAGGAAAAGGGGCGGAGTCACACCTGATAGGGCAGCCCTGCTCACATAACCAGGGAGCAACTGTTAGTCAGGGAGAGGGAGAACAGGAACTCGAACAAGGAAGAGAGAGAGAACACTACGTGGAGTTCCATGAGCAGCAAGGAGAAAGAGAGCAGTTCCTGGAAGGTCCAGGAGATTCAGATCCAGGGAGAGATCTGGGGACCAGGAGAAGCAAAGCCAAGAGCAGCCGATACCCGGTTGGCACAAGGTGCTTGGGGAGTTGCTGGCCAGACTGCAGAGAGACAGCCAGGTCTCAGGAGTGCCGTCTGAAAAAGCTTCCAGGAAGGAACTACAGTGAGCTGCACAGCAAACAAAAACAGGTCAGAGACTATTTTAAACCTCAGGGGAAAAGGTCAGATACCTTGCCTGGAAGGGATAGGAGTAGTTCTCTGGAATCTTCTCTCAAAGCCAGAATTATAAAGGAGAGATTGGGAAGAGAGAAAGTCCCATTCAAAAGACTGCAAAAGTTTGCATACTACAGAGAACGTGACAGGAGCTCTAGCTCTGAGTATAGCCCAGGTGCCTTTCAGCATGTTACTAATTGCAGGCAGCACAGACACGGGCAAGAGTTAGACTCTGAAGAGCACGCTGTGTTAAAAGAACTAGTGAAGCAGTATCAAGGGAAATGTTTGCTTCTCAACCAGAAAGCATATACTAGGCAGACCAGAAGGAAGGTGAGCCCTTTTTGTAATGTTTTAAAAGGTGCTGGTGATTTGGAATCCTTGCAAGTGCCTAGATATTTTAGAGATAACAAACGGAAGCAGCTTAAAGCACTAATTAAGCAGTGGCAGTCTGTAGACTCCCTTAACCCAGGTCTTAAGGACATATCAGACCCAGAGCTGGAGGATATGCAAATTGATGCACCATTAAGTGATAGCAGTGGATCAGCTATGGACTGTGGGGTTTGTTATAAGGAATGAAAGCCATGTAAGTGTATCTTGTAAAAGGAGTGAAAGCTGTACAAAGATATCCTATAGAAGTGCTGAGAAAGCCTATTTGCTATAACCGGAGTTTCCACGGAGAAAGGCAGCGTTCTGCCTGTGAGAAACTCAAGCCTAATTAATTCAGCTGTGAAGAGAAGTACAAGGCTGTGAAAGTTTTCCTGTGTTTAAAGCATGTATATCAGGGGTCACCAACCTGCGGCCCACGGGCCGCATGCGGCCCGCGAGGTCCCTCAGTGCGGCCCGCGAGACTCTACCCCGGTGCGGCCCGCCAAGGCAACTCACCAACTCCTTCTTCTGCAGCCGCGGCTCCCTGCCTCTTAGGGAACCGCGGCTGTGCTTGTAAAATCATCGCGGAGCCCTTCCTGTCTTGACGGGCTCCGTGCAGCATTGTCCCGCCTCCAAAGGAAGTGGTAAACAACTTCCTTTAGAGGCGGGACAATGCTGCACGGAGCCCGTCAAGACAGGAAGGGCTCCGCGATGATTTTACAAGCACAGCCGCGGTTCCCTAAGAGGCAGGGAGCCGCGGTTGCAGAAGAAGGGAGGGAGCTGACATGGGAAAATAAAGTACAGGTATGAGCAGGGTTTTTTTTCGCGCGTGCGCGCGCGGGGGAGGGAGGGGGTGCGGCCCGCGAGTCTGCCGGTAGTCGGCTGTGCGGCCCGCGGCCCCCTGGAGGTTGGTGACCCCTGATGTATATGAAAGCAATGCCAATGGAGAGAAACAGCTGTTGTATTTGAAGCTGAAGGAAGTTTGAAAGCTGAATGTTTTGCTTTGAGTTTGTACCTGAGAAGCATCAGGGGATTCTTGGACTTTTATTTGACACAATTGCGTAGCGCCATCTTTCGTCTGTGTTTGGGGAAGTAGTTCACCAAACTCCTGTGCGGCAATAAAGTTATTGTTAAACCCACGGAAGCCTTTGCTGTGTTTACTTGGACCACAACTACAACGGACACCAGGCTGCAGCACTTAGAAGGTTTATAAATATGTATTCCCCTATGCATCACATGCCAACCCCTCCTAGGCAACCGCCTATATATACCAGAGGGTGCTGAAGTGTGACACCACACATTTCTTTTTTCTTCCGTCTTGTATACTTTTTAACTGAAGGTAATGTCCCTTAAAAGCCTTATAGTTATACGGTTCCAAAACTGCTTCAAACGTGATCAAAAATAGTCAAAAATAAGTGCTTAGCTTTTAAGGTGTCCCGATGCTTGTTCAGCGCGCTACATACAGCGTTTCACCAAGCTGGTTTCATCAGGGGAAGTCGATCCCAAGCACTACAAAATAATAATAGTAATACTGCAGTTCACACGATATGCACTTTCTTGGCTCAACTTTTAAATGTAGACTGTGGCATTAAAAAAAACAAACATATTCAGCACCACTGTACGAATAGGTAGCAGTGCTGAATATACATGGAGAACACTCGCCACCAGCAGTTATACATATTATAGCAATATTAAGTCACTATGGGGGGCAATTTTATAAAATCATTTCAGCATGTATGTGGCAATATCTGTGTGTAAAATGGCAATTATAAAATCATCTCAGACATAAATGTACTTGCAATGGCACGAAAGCATGCACATTTATATAGGCATTGCAAAGAGCACAGTCTGGCAGAGCACAGGTGAAGTTATGAAGTACGTGCATTGGTTATAGAATGTACTAATCTACTTGTGTACTCTATGGGGTTGATTCTGTGCAGCATTTAGCAGGTCTGGATGTTTGATCCGGAAGTACAGGGCCAATTCCGAGGTCGGGGCTGGACGTTCAATCCGGAAGTACAGGGCCAATTCCGAGGTCGGGGCTGGACGTTCAATCCGGAAGTACAGGGCCAATTCTGAGGTTGGTCCTATACATCCAGGGTTGGCCATTTGCATGGGGGACATATTCCACCTTGGAGGTGCAATAAGTCCCCCTGGACGGTGGGAGTTGCTGCAGCCAAGCCTGGAAAGTGAGGTGAGGGGGTGCCCCACAGCCTCACCCTGGGCACGATAGGCCCGATCGGGGGTCGGGCTGCGGTGAAAGAAAACTGTCAGGGTCTGCTGGAGATTGCGACTCTTGCATGGAGCCACGGAGCCATAGAAACAGAACAGCACGGCACCGCGGCTCTGTGCAGGAGCCTAACCTGGCTAGCTGGGGAAATTTGTTGGATGTTCGAGCGCCCAGAATTGGGGCACGACCTGCACGTCCAGGCCAGTTGCACCCAATTCTGATCATTCGAGCAAGTCTGGCCCCTGCGGGATCAGAATCGGGTGCAACCAGGGCATGTCCTGATTCTGGACACCCAGATAGGCAGGGGACGCCCAGAACAGAATTGGCCACTATATGTACACATTTATGCCTGCTACTGAGCAGGTGTAAATGTCTGCATCCTCAATGTAGGCTTGACATAGAGACCTCTCTCACAGGGGAGAAAACGTGGACGGAGATTTAATAGAAGATATATGCAACATTGCTAGGAAAGGGGAAGTGCTACTGATAGGTGATTTCAATATGACAGATGTGGATTGGCACATCCCTACTGTGGTGTCATCTAGAAGTAAGGAGATCCTAGATTCTCGTCCAACAGAAAAAGCACAGAACCACGTGCAATAAGCCAAAACCAGTACACAACGTGAAATGCAAAGGAAGATTATGTTTTATTGATTACATTAATTAATTACAGCCATTGGCCCAAAAACCTACACATTAAGGGGCCATACTAAGATTCCATTGAGTTCCCTGTAAACCGCCTTGATTACATGGATAAAGTGGTATATTTAAACCATAGAAATAAATAAAATAAATACTGGACTTGGTGCTTACCAATAGTGAAAGTGTTTCTGATGTTATAGTGAGAGATCATCTCGTATCCAGTGATGGTGTAGTTCAGTATCAGGGCTAGGGTCTTAGACTTTAGGAAAACTAACTTTGCCAAGATGTGCCAATATCTCAAGGAACCGTTAGAGGGATGGGAACAGCTGGGGGACATAGAAAAACAGTGGGCAAACCTGAAAGGGGATATTTTAAGGGCAACAAACCTTTTTGTTAGAAAGGTAAATAAAGTGAAATAAGTAGCTGAAAAGGTGAAGAAAAAGGGGGAGACTCATGAAATACAAGAGATCACAGAGAGAGGAAGACAGGCATCTGTATTTGGAAAACCTTAAAGCTAGCAAATTAGTCAGGAAAATAAAGATACAAAAATAAGAAGAAATAGCCAATGCAATAAAATGGGGGGATACGACATTTTTCAGATATGTTAGTGAGAGGAGGAAAGGCAAAAGTGGTATTGTCAGACTCAAGGATGAAGGGGAGGAATATGTAGGAGCTGATGAGGATAAAGCGGAATTGCGTAACAAATATTTCTGTTCTGTGTTCACAGATGAAGGGCCGGGAGCAGGACCTCAGAAAACACCCACAAATAGGAACTGGAGTGACGGGGATCTTGAATGATTTTCAGAAGACTGTTCGGAACTAGCTATACTAAAAATAGACAAAGCGATGGGGCTGGATGGGATACACCCAAGAATACTGAAGGAACTTGGGGACATTCTAGCAGCTCCACTGACTGACCTTTTCAATGCCTCTTTGGAGTCGGGAGTGGTGCATGTGATCCCTTTACAGAAAATCAGAAGTAAGGATGTGGTTGAAAACTACAGGCCGGTTAGTCTAACCTCTGTGGTGAGTAAATTATTGGAGATGCTGCTGAAAGAGAAAATAGTGAAGTTTCCGGAATCCAATGGATTACAGGATCCAAGGCAGCATGGATTCACCAGAGGCAGGTCTTGTCAGACAAATCTGATTGATTTCTGTGACTGGGTGACCAGGGAGTTGGACCGAGGGAGAATCCTAGATGTGGTGTACTTGGATTTCATTAAAGCCTTTGACACTGTTCCGCACAGGTGACTTATAAACAAACTGAATACCCTAGGGATGGACCCTAAAGTTACTGATTGGGTTAGAAATTAGTTGAGTGGGAGGCAACAAAGGGTACAGGTAAATGGAGCTCACTCTGAGGAAAAGGAGGTTACCAGTGGTGTGCTGCAGGGATCTGTCCTTAGTTTGATTCTTTTTAACATCTTTGTTAGTGATATTGCTGAAGGGCTGTCGGGTAAGGTTTCCTTTTTGCAGTTGATACCAAAATCTGCAATAGAATAGATATTTATTTTATTTATTTACATTCTCTTATATACCGTGCTATTCTGCATCAGTGTGGTTTACATTGAACAAACTGAAATTACATTGAACAAGGCATTATAACTTGGAGATAACTATTTTACAGGGAACATGGGCTATGGAGGGTTAAGTGGCTTGCCCAAGACCACAAGGAGCACCTGTAGGACTAGAAACCCCAGTCCTTCCGGCCCAAGGTTGCTGTCCTCTAGGAGGAATCTAGCTAACACTGAGGAATGGTCGAGAATTTGCAGCTGAGATATAATGCTAAAAAATGTAGGGTCATGCATTTGGGCTGCCAAAATCTAAGGGAACGGTACAGTATAGGGGGTGAAATACCTCTGTTCACAAAAGAAGAGTGCGACCTGGGCGTTTGTGTGTCTGATGATCTTAAAGTAGATAAACAAGTAGAAAAGGCATGGCGAAAGCTAGAAGGATGCTTGGGGGGCATAGGGAGAGGAATGGCCAGCAGAAAAAAAGGAGGTGATGGTGCCTCTGTGTAAGTCTTTGGTGCAGCTGTATTTGAAGTATTGTGTGCAATTCTGGAGACCACACCTTCAAAAGGAAATAAATAGTTTGGAGTCTGTAGAGAGGGTGGTTATTAAAATGGTTAGTGGTCTTCATTATAAAGCATATGAGGACAGACTTATGGATCTGAATATGTATACTTTAGAGGAAAGGTGGGTAGAGGAGATATAATAGATACGTTTAAATACCTCCGTGGCATAAATGCTCAGGCAGAGAGTCTCTTTCGATTGAAAGCAAGCTCTGCTATGAGGGGACATAGGATGAGGGTGAAAGGGGATAGACTCAGGAGCAATATGCAGGGATCTGTGCTGGGCCCACTGCTTTTTAACATATTCATAATTCAGCTGGAAATGGGAATAACGAGTGAGGTGATCAAATTTACAGATGACACAAAATTATTCAAAGTTGTTAAAACACAAAAGGATTGTGAAGAATTGCAAGAGGACCTTGACTCAATCCTTGTTTTGCCTGAAATCTCATTGGGTACCACCGGGCCCATTAGATCCACCTATTGCCACATTTAAGGATCTACTATTGTGAGATTTGCTATAGTTGGACACGTTCTTGGAAATATTATAACTTGTCTTACATATAACATCAAGCACTGTTATAATTGAAAGCACGGGAGGATTTGATCATCAAGCCTGCGGACAAGGATGCTTCCATAGTTATCCAACTCAGGGATCAATATCAGATGGAAGTACAGCGTCAGCTTATGGATGTTAGATATTACCAACATCTACAGTCGGATCCTACTATGGACCTACAGAACCAGATCTTTCAGGTCCTTCAGGAGGCATTACAAAATGGAACCCTTACTAGTCAAGAGAATAAAGGTTTATGGGTACAACATCCTCGGATCCCGTTATTTTATACACTCCCTAAGGTACATAAGACCTTACAAGCGCCACCTTACAAGCGCCACCAGGCCGTCCTTTAGTTTCTGGTCAAGCATCTTTGCTGGAACCTTACCAGGTTTTTTAGATCATTTTTTGCAGCCCTGGGTTAAAAAAGCCAAATCTTATCTCTATGATACTGATTTTTTGAGAAAACTGTCACAAGTATCATTTGTGAAGGGGCACAACATTTTTGTGACTTATGACATAGCGACCCTGTATACAAATATTCCTCAAGAGGCCTCATTATCATTACTTAATCATTTGTTTCTTCAACTATCTTCTTTGGAACGAATTACACCCCAATTTTTGATGCAACTTGCAAAATTTGTCGTCATCAAAAATTATTTTTGCTTTTGGGAATGATTTTTATCTCCAGATACAAGAGGTTTCGATGGGGGCCACAGTAGTAGGATTTATATGCATTCGCAGATATATTTTTTCTAGCCAGGGTTTTGTTATTGTACTTTTCCTCCTTGAGATGCTTTGCTGGATTATACCAAACAGCATCTAGTAAGAGCCAATTAAGGCGCTGAGCTACAAAAAAATAATTCTTTGGGGGGGGGGGGGGTTGGTTTTAAACACCAAAGAGGTGCAAACTCCAGATCCAAACAAACAATTAATCAACACATTTGCTTCAGACATTTACTTATTTTTAAGTATGTGTGTATTGCCATTGCAAAATCAGAAATACATGCATATTTTTGGTCCAGTACAAAACACACAGAGTATTCCCCCTTCAAAACTGTGTATGTTGTGGATCTACAGATGTAAGTAGCAGCTGTTCTCAAATCACTACCTACATGTGTAGGGTATTGACATATGCAAATGTTGCCCAAGCCTTCTAAAATGGTCTCCATAGTATATGTTATAGTTAATAAGTATAAATTGTGGAAACACCAGGGTAAATACATTTAAGTATTACAAACTTTTATTAAGCACTGAGTTGCTAAAGGGTTAGCATCTGTTCATCCTGGGTAGAAAATCTCCTTTGTATTCTTTAGATAAGATTGTCCCTGAATCACTAAATGTAAACTTACGGTTGAAGTTGCCAATTGAACCTTGAAACTTGTTATTTTGTATAAGAGTAAGATACTATGTTTTTACTTTGTGCATATGATGCTTTCATTTGTTTTACAAACCCAGCAAAGCTTTAAAGAGCAATCAAAGGTTAAGTTCAGAATCCTCTCATTTTCAAATGATGTAAAAAAATTGTAAATGAGTAAGGACTGCCGAAGGATAGACATAGCTGCCTTGGGTTCAGTATTTATAAAGTCAAACAATTTAAAACTGAACCAACACTTTTTTTTTAAGTGCCATCAAGTTGCTGCTGACTCTTGGCGACCCAGCAGCCCCTGGGTTTTCTTGGCAAGTAATGATCGGAAGTAGCTTGCCAGGCCTTTTATTCCGAGGCAGCGGAAGGTAAAGCGACTTGCCCAAGATCACAAGGAGCACTAAAGCACTGTATATACCATTTCACCATACTACAGCCAACTTTGAAAGTTCAGTCATTAGGATGAAAGATTCTTTAGTGATTTAAAAAAGTAGTAAACATACTAGGAAAAGATTTCCTCGGCATTTCAGTGCCAACATAACCCAGGAACTGCTTTGGTCTCCTAGCAATTGTAATTCCTGTCCTAAACCTTTTGAAGAGAGTAATTCATTTCAGATCTCCTAGAGAAGCTGTACAAATTAGAAGATACAACTTTTTAATTAAAAGTATATTTATGGTCTCATTTAGATAAGATAGTACTGCTCTGTCCTCTACTTCCGTATTAGATCCTATATATTTTTCTTTTTGTATTATTAAGGATGGAGGATTCACCTATTTCTCTATCCTTTCTCCTTAGCCACTTCCCATTTATAGTGGGCTAACTATACTTTTGTATTTGATGTTTTCATATTTTATTTCTTTCTGAAAATATTGCTATACAATTAGTTGTTTTCTGTACAAGCGTTTTGCTTGACTATATTGTAAAATTGCAAAAATAAATTTTAAAAAAGTATATTTATTTTGGAAGAGTGTACAGAGATAAGTGGCAATGCTGTTGCATTCTATATCTTTATCTTTATTACAACACTTGATAGATCGCCCATCGGAGGCCATCTGGGCGGTTTACAACAATACAAATATAAAGGCCAGAAACAGAAAAGAACTACAATGTCAGATAGGAAAGAGCACAGTCATACAGGGACCTACACGAGGGAGGGGACTAGGAAGCAGTGGGATCAGGGAGAGGGAGGTCAAAGGCAGTACAGAAGAGATGGGTCTTGAAGAGCGACTTAAACTCGGGGAATAATTGTTCTTGACGGATCATGGGAGGAAAGAAATTCCAGAGTGATGGAGCTAGAAAGAAAAATGCTGAATGCCGGGTTTGCTTTAGAGCAGTGGTTCTCAACCCTTTTTGTACCATGACCATTGGTCAACTTGTGTTGACCCCCAATGATAAAATCAAATGCGTCTCTCTTCCTTTACCATTAACGCATTGTCGCTGTAATCATTTGTTGAATTATTAATATATTATAGGCCTTTGCATTATGTTTTTATTTATAAAATTTACTTATTTAAACCACAATAATTAAGCCCAACAAGTAACAATATTTGATTTCAAAATTATGATTTTGTAGTGAAATCACTAATATGAAATAAAATTATTTTTTCTACCATTGTTGTCTGACCAATTTATTCTCTGATCATGCTGGTCCCGATCTGAGGCTTCTGCTTTCCTATCTTCTCTTAGCTCTTTTTCTGTGGTCTATGGTCCATCTGCCATTTCTTATCTCTTCTTTCGTTTTCTTCACTTCTTTCCATCAGCCTATTTCCAGTCCCAGTAACCCTCCCCAGTATCAGCCCCTTTCCAGTCCTCACTCCCAGTACCTTCCAATGTCAACTTGCATTCCCATGACTACCACTGGTGTCCATTCCCTTCCAGTCCCCCTCCTTCCCCACTGACCAGTCCCTTCTAGTACAAATACCATGACAGCCCCTCTCAGATCCACTCCCAGTTACATTCTCCCATCCCCTCGTATCAGCCCATTTGTAGCCTTAGCCCCCCAGTTTTCTTCCAGGGCCAGCAGCTCTATGCTCCCCTCCCCACAATCAGCCCATTCCCAGTCGAAGCCCCACAATCAGCTCACTTCCACTGCTAGTCCCCCCTCAACCCCATTACCAGTGCTAGCCTCCCCTAATCAGCCCAATACCAGTCCTAACCCCCCCCCATCAGCTCATTACCAGTCCTAGCCTCCCCTAATCAGCTCATTTCCAGTGCTAGTCCCTCCCCAACCCCATTACCAGTGCTAGGCTCCCCTAATCAGCCCATTACCAGTCCTAACCTCCCTGATCATCTTATTTCCAATGCTCGCCCCCCCATCAGTCCATTTCCAGTCCTACCCCCTATCAGCACATTACCAGTCCCAACCCCCCTTGATCAGTCCATTCCCAGTCCTAGCCTTCCCTAATCAACCCATTACCAGTCCTAGCCCCCCCCCATCTGCCCATTATAATCCTAACCTGCACTGTCTCTCCCCTCTGTCCAGCATGTCCCCCTGTCTCTCCCCTCTGTCCATGTCAGCCCCCTCCCTCCATCCATCCATCCATGTCAGCCCCCCATCCCTACCTCCATGTCAGCCCCCTCCCTCCATCCATCCATGTCAGCCCCCTCTCTCCTTGTCAGGCCCCCTCCCTCCATCCCAGCCCCCTCCCTCCATCCATCCCTCCCTCAATGTCAGCCCCCCTCTGTCCATGTCAGCCCTCCCTCCCTTCATGTCAGCCCCCCTCTGTCCATGTCAGCCCCCTCCATCCATTAATGTCAGCCCCCTCCTTCCCCATGTCAGCCCCGTTGCAGGTTCCCTGCCCCCTCCTCCCCTCTCCCTGTGTGCCTGCTACTGCCCTGTTCTGCAGCTGCGGCTCCTTGCCTCTTAGGGAACCGTGGCTGAGCCTGTGAAACAGTTGCAGAGCCTTCTTGTCTCTTGACGGGCTCCGTGCAGCATTGTCCCGCCTCCAAAGGAAGTAGTAAACAACTTCCTTTGGAGGCGGGACAATGCTGCACAGAACCCATTGAGAGACTGGATGGCTCCGCAATGGTTTCACCGGCACAGCCGCGGTTCCCTGAGAGAGGGAGCCACGGCTGCATTAGAAGGGAGGCGGTGAGTTTGCTGCTGCCGAGAAGCAGACTCGGCATCGGCAGCAACTTGTGTGCTTTTTTTTAATGGCAGAGTGAGGTGACCCCCCGCTAAATCCTGTGGCGACCCCTATGGGGGTCGCGACCCACAGGTTGAGAACCGCTGCTCTAGAGGATCACAGGCTGGGGAGGGGAAGTCGAGACAATTGGTGTGCAGGGAGCGGAGGCTGCGGGGCACGAGGCAAAACTGAATGGAACCTGCCAGGTATTGAGGGGTGTGCTTATAAAGAGCCCCGTGAGTCAGGATCTGGAGCATGAACATGATGTGGTAAAGGAGTAGAAGCCAGTGTAAGTGAATGAGGGAAGGAGTGATATGACTGAAATGAGTGGTGTGAGTAAGAATCCGAGCAGCGATGTTCTGAATCAACTGTAAGTGGTGTAGCTGATGGTAGGAAATACCAGCGAATACAACATTACAATAGTCTAGGTGTGAAATTACCAGGGAGAGAAGGAGTATAGTGAGAGACGTTGGGGAGGGCAGAGGGTTGATGGCTCGGATCTGGCGGAGGTAGTAATGGGAGCGGCGTGTAAGGGAAGAGATGTATGCGTGAAAGGAAAGATCAGGGTCTAAAATGACCCCCAGGTCGAAATGAGGGTACTAGGGGGATAGGAGAATCTAGGAGGAGGGGAGAAAGGGCTGGTTGGGGGCTCCTGAAGGTAAACCACATTGCAGATGTTTTGGCCAGGTTGAGGTGGAGTAGATTCGAGGTAAATCAATCTGTGACAAGTGAAAGGCGGGTATTGAGGGGAGAGAGATCCGGATTAGTGGGGGAAGTGTGATGTAGGAGAATGATATCGTCAGCATAGTAGTAAGCTGAGATACCGGTTTGCTGCCCCAGAAGAGTAAGGGGAGCCAGGAAGACATTAAACACAAGTGGAGCGAAAACAGAACCTTGGGGTCCCTGCAGTTAAAAGGTAGTGGGGAGGAGGTTCGAGTGTCAGAGACCACAGAGAATGAACCTGAGTAGAGAAAGGAGTGGAACCAGTGGAAAACTATATCATGAAGGCCAGCAGTTCTAATATTGGAGAGGAGGATAGAGCGGTCAACGAGGTTAAAGGCAGCAGATAGGTCCAGAGATAAAGCTAGGGAGCTGTCACTTTGATCATGGGAAATTTGGAGTTCGTTGAGGAAGGACAGGAGAATAGTTTCAGTGTTGTGACCAGAGCAAAAGCCAGATTGACATGGGTGCAGAAAAAGGGTAGAATGCAGGTGGGTGGAGAGCTGGGCAAAAATGGCTTTTTCAAGAATCTTGGAGACAAATGAGAAGTGAGAGACTGGACGGTATCGGGCAGGATCATCAGGGCTGAGGGATGGGTTCTTAATGAAGGGACGTACCAGTGCATGTTTTCAGGTTGACAGAACAGTGCCGGAGGCAAGACAGGAGTTGAACCTAGTCAGTAGAACAGGGAGGAGGGCCCAGGAAGCCATTTGGAAGGAACAGGGTCTAAGGCACAGGTGGTCTTGTGAGAAGAAATGATCTATTTGATGAGTTCCACAGCAGAGATAGGCTAGAAAGTGGCCCAGGTGTGAGAGAGGGATGGGGAGGGGGGCAGAGAAGGGGGTGGAGGCGAAGCAAGCGGTGTTATACTGACTGAAAAAGAAAAACGAAGTCCTTGAACGTTTGCGGCAAAGAAAGAAGCAAGACGGGAGGGACTAGGCTCTGGGTGGGAATCCCCGTGGGTTTGGGGGAGATGCAGGGAGGAAAGGGATTTAAGGGAGGAGTAGAACTGGCGAGTGGAATTGGATGCAGGGGAAATGACGATGGAAAAATGGGATCGCTTTGCTTCAAGTATAAGGGACCGGTAGTGTATGTGGCAGGATTTGAAGTGACGGAGTGATCCTGGATCTGTCTTCTTCCTCCAGAGGCATTCTGCACGGCGGAGTTGCGCCCTCTGTAGGCAAAGACCTGGGTGGTAGCATGGGTGGCGGGACAAGGGTCGTGATGGACACGGGTGCAGGGGAGCAAGACGGTCGAGGACAGAGAAGAGATGTGAGTGCCAAAGGAAGGCTTGTTCTTCTGGGGCAAGGGTGGAGAAGTTTGTGGGGAAGAGTTGATTAGCAGGAGGAAAGTGTTACACAGTAGAAGGGGGTAATGTGATGGGATTAGCACAACAGAACAGGGGCAGTGGAAGGGTTTTTTCTTTGGGGGGGCCCCAAGCACTCCCAAAAGCTCCGCCCTAACTCTGCCCAAGCCCCGCTCCATGGGCAGAAACCCTCCCTGTTCGTAGATAGGATCTTTAACACAATCGTGGCTTTTTCTTCTGCCTGAGGGGAATGGGCTCCCCACGGGCAGACTGCTACTTGCCAGCTGCAATCATTTTAAAGACCCTTCCTGTCTGCCTGCAATCCTATCCCCCGAGGACAGAAGAACAGCTGCGATCACTGCAAAGACCATTCCTGTCTGACTGCAGGGATCTGATCTCCCATGGGCAGACAGGAAGGAGCTTTTCTTTTTCTGCTTGGGGGGATGGGATCTCCCCAGGCAGCCTGCCATGTTGTAATTTTTGATGGGGCCAGAGCCAGTGTGGCCCGCCCCTTTCCGATGCCAATGCAATAGAATATTGGCACTTGGATAACTTTTGGTCAGTTAGACTGAAATGTTACTGGAAGGACCATTTTCAAAATCATTCACCTGAATAATTGGCCTCTCTGAAAAATCCCATTCTCAGAGAAGATAAAAATAGACACGGGCTTCCGTAGCTTGCATTCTTGCGAATGGGTTTAGATTGAACGGGTGAAACAGCATGCATATTGGACATTTTGAAGAAGGGTACACAACCAGTAGGTATACCGTAAAGTACATGGCTGCTTTAGTCTATATACTCAGGCTGCTAATATTCAAAAGGAAACAAACCATGTTTGCCTTTGACATTTGACTGCAAAAAGTGCCTCCATATGAATATGCACCTTTTTGAATATATTTTAAAAACATTAGGAGCTGTTTTACATGTATAAAAAGCAGTTCCTTAGCATTCCTCCAATTCAGTCCTGTACTTCTGGGTTGTGCTCCTCCTCCTGCAGCTTGGAGACTGGACATGACAAATTAATGACATCACGGCATGTATCCTGCTGAGGACTCCCATAATCCCCAGTGTGTCCAGTCTCCACGCAGCAGGAGGACTTAGTGAGCCCAGGGTCCTGGACTCACTAGAGGAACGAATAAGGAGCAATAGGATAGATTAGAGTAGTTAAACTTTGTGGGAGGAAGATTTTTCTTCTAATTTAGTTTATAATTGGTTTCTTTGTTTTCCCTTCCGTTTTTAGCTTTTTCTATCGGTACTGTCTCCTTAAGGGAGCAGTGCTTTCCTCAGTCAGCTGCACTTCGCTGCCAGTTCTGGTCTGCCTTTCTTCTGCCAAGGCTCGCTGAGCTCTCCTTTCTTCGGATCTCTCCTCCTTGACAGGACGGAGGAGAGCTCCGGTTCAGGCACGGGAGCAGTCCTTTTTCCCTGCAGTGAAGCAGCAGAGGTCTGCCCGGCGGCGCTGACATGTGGACGGCTGGCTCGCCTAGCGGTTTTTCCCTTGTTGCTGAGAATCGGGAAACCGTTTGGGATTGAGCCCTGTTGAAGAGGGGTGAGTGCATAGTTCATTTCCCTCAGTTGATCGGCGGCGAGAACCCGGCGCTAGTCTCGCTATTCTGGGCAATTTTGTTTTCGCGCTCTTTTTTTTTCTGGCCCGTGAACAACAGTGGCTGCCATTTTGGAGATAGGGGACCGTGGGGCTCGTCCCTCCGGTATCGGAGCTGCCGGGAGAACAATCCCCTGTTTGCCCTGAGGACACAAGAGGCATCTCTTCTCCTCTTCGGGGAGGTCTTTTTGATTTCTTTTTTATTTCTTTCGTCATTTTTGGGGTGCTTCTTCAGCGCGGCAGTGTTTTATTCCTCGGACCTTCTGAAGTGAGGGCTCAGCATTCCGAGTGAAGTGAAAGGCCTGATTCCTTCAGCTCGGTGTTGCCCATGGCTTGGGGAGGCAGGGCTGGTTTATTGCTGGCTGTGTTGGGGTCAGGTACTTAAAAAAAAAAAAAAAAAAAAGGGGTTTACGATTTCTTAAGGGTGCACGATGGCATTGCGTCCGCAATGTGTGGTCTGCGGTACGTGCAGGGGCACCGTGGCAGATTTGGGTATCTGTTGCGGCTGCGCTGCGGTTTCCACGGATGTGGAACAGCGGATGGAAGCGAAGGCGAGCCCTGAGAGATCACTGGCACCGCTGGCCCCGGAGGGAGAAGACCGGGGGGCTTCTACGTCTCGAGGGGACCAGGAGAGTGTGACTCTGCCCACGGCGGCGCCGTCTACTGTGGGGCCGGGACACTTCTAGGGGCATTTCTGCCTGGACTTCGTTTTGCTCATGCATCAGGCTTTTTGTATGAGGCGGCAGGGCAAGCTGCCCGACCCTGCTCTATTGGGGGGGTCTTCCCAGCAGGCTAGCCTAAGGGAGAAGGGGTTGTCCTCTCCTAGGCCTTCGAAGAGGCCCCGCCCGGCTGAGTTGCCCTGCACCGATCTGGAAGGCAATGGGTCGGATGAGGGGGATCCGGATCTGGAGTTCGAAGCGGCCGAGCTCGAAGAGTGGGAGATTCCAGAGCCGGAGGACCGGGCAAGGATCATTCGGGTGTTCCGGAGAGAGGAGCTGACAGCTCTTATCACTGAATCCCTTCAGACTTTGAATTTGGCAATGCCGGCCGCCGAGGAAGAAAGTGTGGAGGACCCGGTCATCCAAGCAGTGCGACAACCACAGATAGTGTTCCCCATCCACCGAGTGGTGGACAAGATGATTCAGGATGAGTGGGATCAACCTAAGTTGGGACTACGAGGCGTTCGGACCATGAACCGGTTATATCCCTTGGCAGATAAGGACAAGGAGCGTTTCCGTTCTCCCCGCATCGATGCAGTGGTTTCGGCGATCACCAAGAAGACCACCATTCCCGTGGAAGGTAGCGCGGCACTAAAGGATGCACAGGATAGGAAGATGGATGGTTTGTTGAAGCAATCGTTTGAGGCGGATGCGTTGTCCTTGCAGGCTTCCATCTGTGGGGCCTGGGTGGCTAGAGCATGCCTCAGATGGTCTCAGCGTTTGCGCCAAGTGTCTCAGGTGGATCCTGAGTGGGGGGCGGATTTGGACAGGTTGGAGTCCGGCACGGCCTACCTTGCAGATGTGCATTATGACTTGATCAGAGCATTAGCGAATAGCATGGCGTCCTTGGTAGCGGCCCGACGATCGCTTTGGTTGAGAAAGTGGGCAGCAGATGGGTCTTCCAAATCGCGTCTCAGCAAGCTGCCGTTTAAGGGCAAGTTATTGTTTGGGGACGACCTGGATAAGTTGGTAAAAGATTTGGGGGAGTCTAAGGGAGGTAGACTTCCGGAGGATAAGCCCAAGGGTGGTAAGTCGGTCCCTGCCTTTCGGGGGCCCTATAGGGAGGCCAGGAAGTTCCGGGGTTCCCGATTGGGCGGTTACCAGAGGGGCAAAGTTAACTCCAGAGCGCAGGGGTTTTGCGGTTTCCGAGGCGCAGGTAGAGGTTTTGCGGCCCCTCCCTCTCAGCCCTTCCGTAAATCACAATGAAGGTCTGTGGGTCCATATAACCTCTGACCAGTGGGTCTTAGAAATCATTCGGGAGGGCTACTTGTTGGAGTTGGCAAGGCCCATCCTGGATTCCTTTGTGATGTCCCCATGCAGAAACTCAGAGAAGGCCCTTGTAATCCACAGTACCCTCGACCATCTCCTGAAGCTAGGGGCAGTCGTTCCTGTGCCTTTAACAAACTACCGCAGGGGTCGATACTCAATATATTTCGTCGTGCCAAAGAAGGACGGGGCGTTTCTCCCCATATTGGACCTCAAAGGCGTGAATCCGTGTCTAAGGGTGCCTCATTTTCGTATGGAAACTCTGAGATCGGTGATTGTGGTGGTCCGAAAAGGAGAGTTTCTGACCTCCCTGGATCTTACAGAAGCATACCTGCATATTCTGATCAGGGCAGCGCACCAAAGGTGGCTGCGATTTGCTCTGCCTTGGGGTCATTATCAGTTCAAGGCATTTCCCTTTGGTCTCGCGACAGCACCGTTGGTCTTCACCAAAGTGATGGTGGTGGTGGCGGCGGCGCTAAGGAAGGAAGGGGTTTTGGTTCACCCTTATCTAGACAATTGGCTCTTTCGGGTGAAGTCGGAGGGGGAAAGTCTTCAGGCTACCTCCAAGGTAATGACGTTTTTGGAAAGTCTCGGATGGGTGATCAATCGGGTCAAGAGCACTTTACTTCCTTCGCAGAATCTCGAGTACCTGGGGGTGCGCTTCGACACGCGGAGGGGGTTTGTGTTTCTTCCGCAGTGCTGGGTCCTGGGTCTACAGGATTTAGTCCGCAGGTTCTGTGCCAAGTGGGCTCCGACGGCATGGGAGTGCCTGCGGGTCTTAGGTAGATGGCGGCGACGCTGGAGGCGGTCCCCTGGGCCCGATTTCATATGCGACTGCTTCAGAGGGCGCTGCTCCGGCGCTGGTCTCATCAGAGGGACGCGTTGAGCAAGCGGCTCGCCTGTCCGGCTCCAGTCAGGAGCTCATTGCGGTGGTGGCTTCGCCCCCAGTCTCTTCAGGCGGGGCTTCCCCTGGAACAGCCGGAATGGATTTCCCTCTTGACGGTTGCCAGTCTGTCGGGGTGGGGAGCTCACTGCGGAGTCCTATTTGCGCAGGGTACTTGGTCTCAACGGGAAAGCGGTTGGTCGATCAACCGCCTGGAATTGAGAGCGGTGTATTTGGCATTGCAGGTCTTCGAGGCAACGGTAACAGGGAGAGCGGTGAGAGTTCTCTCGGACAATTCCGCGACGGTGGCCTATATCAATCGGCAGGGCGGAACCGGCAGCGTGGCTATGGAAGAGGAGGCGGACTTGCTGTTCTCATGGGTGGAGAAGCACCTGCCAGCGTTGTCAGCGGCACACATCGCCGGAAAGGACAATGTGACAGCAGACTTCCTCAGCAGGGTGCAGGTGGATGCCGGAGAATGGGAGCTGCATCCGGATGTCTTCGCTCAGGTAGTGGGCAGATGGGAGCAGCCGATAATGGATCTCATGGCAACCTTCCACTCAGCAAAGGTGGACCGGTTTTACAGCAGGCGAAGGGAGAGAATATCGGAGGGGCTTGATGCCCTGTTACAACCGTGGCCAGAAAATGGACTCCTGTACGTCTTTCCTCCGTGGGCGCTGATAGGGTGCGTAGTGCAGCGCATAGAGGCTCACCGCGGAAGGGTGCTTCTGATTGCCCCAGACTGGCCGAGACGACCGTGGTATGCCAACCTTGTGCGGCTCCTAGACGGGATTCCGTGGCTTCTGCCAGCCTCGGAGGTTCTTCTTCGTCAAGGTCCACTTCGCATGCCCCAAGTGAATCTATTCTCGCTTACGGCCTGGCCATTGAAAGGGCGCAGCTGAAGAAGTTTGGGTATTCAGCTGCGGTGTTGGTAACGCTGTTGCGTGTGCGAAAACGGTCAACCTCGCTAGCTTATGTCAGAGTTTGGCGTATTTTTGAGGATTGGTGTTCGTGGCATCAGATCCGTACAGCCACTGCTTTGGTCCCAGTCGTGCTGAGTTTTTTGCAAGTTGGTTTTGAAAAGGGACTGGCGGCAAGTTCCTTGAGAGTTCAGTTAGCGGCGCTGTCCTGTTACAGGGACAAGGTTCAGGGTAGCGCCCTAGGTTCCCATCCAGATGTTTTGCGTTTTTTGAGGGCGGTTTCCAGGCTTCGGCCGGCGCAGCATGTTTGCGTTCCCCCATGGGATCTTAATGTAGTTCTACGGGCACTAGTGAAGGAGCCCTTCGAGCCCTTACACGATACGACAGTTAAGGATTTGACTTTGAAGACGGTTTTCTTGGTGGCCATTTGCTCAGTGAGAAGAATTTCGGAGCTGCAGGCGTTATCTTGTAGGGAACCTTTTCTTCAGTTTTTTAAGGAAAAGGTGGTCTTAAGGCCGGTACCGTCTTTTCTTCCAAAGGTTGTATCCTCTTTTCATCTGAATCAGTCGATATCGCTTCCAGTACTAGGGTCTGAGGATGGCTCGACGTCGGATTCCACCTTGCGCCTTTTGGACGTCAAGCGAACGCTTCGTCGATATTTGAACGTTTCCGAATCGTTCCGCAAGACTGATCGTCTCTTCGTGTTGTTCGGAGGCCCTCACAGGGGCAAGGCAGCAGCGAAAGCGTCCATTTCCAGATGGATCAGAGAAGCCATTGCGTCGGCATATATGTTGCAAGGTCGTGGGGTTCCGAGTGGCTTGCGGGCGCATTCTACCAGGGCACAGGCGGCTTCTTGGGCGGAGTACAGCTTGATTCCACCGGGAGACATTTGTAGGGCAGCAACATGGTCATCGCTCCATAATTTCAGTAAGCATTACCGGTTGGATGTGCTGGCAGCAGCAGATGCCAGTTTTGGTTCGGCTGTTTTGCGAGCCGGATTGAAGGGTCCCTCCCTCTGAACACTGCTCTTTTACATCCCAGAAGTAGAGGACTGAACTGGAGGAACGCTAAGGAAATGATAATTACACTTACCTGGTAATTGTAGTTCCTTTAGTGACGATAGTTCAGTCCTCAATCCCACCTGGGGTAGTGTTGTTTTCAGTGGATCCTCTTTGACCTTACTACAGGAAATTACAGGTGGGCATTAATGTTTTAAGCTTACTATCTATTTACTCTCCCTGCTTTTGCTCGTATATTTCTAAGGAAGGCAGAAGGGAACGGTGGGGAGCAAGGTTTACTGGTTTCAAATTGATGCTTAGGTTGGTTTTGCTCTGTTGGCTACTTATTTGTTGCTCTTTTGAGTGTGCTTTTTCAATAGTTCACTGGGGATTATGGGAGTCCTCAGCAGGATACATGCCGTGATGTCATTAATTTGTCATGTCCAGTCTCCAAGCTGCAGGAGGAGGAGCACAACCCAGAAGTAGAGGACTGAACTGTCGTCACTAAAGGAACTACAATTACCAGGTAAGTGTAATTATCATATTTTTGCATGCAAATCATCCATATAATATAAATAATGATTAAAAAAAGATGTTGCTTATAAAGAGGACCCTGGGTTTAGACCAGAGACCCTATCACTTGGCTGAGCCTCTTCTAAAGGGTCTGTGAAAAGTATGGAGATAAGGGGCAGGGGAAGGGATGGAGTCATGGGACTGCTGATTATATGGGTGGATGCAAAGGACAGGGGAAAGAAAACGGGTCTGTGGCAGGTCAGGGGGACTGAGCTGGTTAGTGAACAGGTTCAGCCCCCTCCAACACAGACTTCCTGTTTGCGTTAGGGTGGATCTGCTGAACTTTCAGAGCGCATTTCACAGAGGTTTAGAGGCTTCCTTCCCAGAAGATATATGGCAGAGCAGCAGTAAGGGTGAGGATGGGGAGGAAGACTGGATATTGGAATTCTTCTGCGGTGCCACCCTCCAAAGCCTGATGCTCTAGACAATTGCTTAGTTTCCCTAATAGTAACACCAGCCCTGCCTGACACAGACCAGACAATCACTGTTATTCATGCAGGGATTGAAGCCAGATACCATGACTCTCAAAATTTGTCATGCTAATATAAAGTAAGTAATAAGAAAAAAGAGGCAGGTAACCAGTCACAGATATATATAAATCAGGAAAAGGAGTAGAAGGAAAATGCAAATAAATGAGCACACAGTAAATGCAAATGTAAAGGAAACAGTAATAATAAAAAGGTATCAATATGAAGTACAACTAAATATAAACAAAATTATGACTATACATATATGAAATAATTTAGGCCAATATAGGGAAAAGAGAGACCTCACTCTTTCTCTGCTATTACTATTCTGACTTTGCTGATGATGGACAAGTTGATTGTTGGAGGTGCAGCAGCATTGTCATCCATCTGCATGGAACTATCACTCAACACAGCAAACCCTCTGCCATCACCGCAGCCTTGTTCTGTTTCTAGAGACTTAGCAGACTGTACCGTTGTATTGTTCTCTAGTCTTTATCAGAAGATAGTTCTACTTTAGTTCCAAAAACGTCCATTCCTGATGCTATACTCTTAAGTTTAAGCATGGCTGTGCCAGGCCCAGGTAAGATATTTTCTTAGGGAATGCTGTAGGATGAGAGTGGTGTGTCAACTTGGAGGACTTTCACTACTGACAAAGTTTTCTTAAGCTTGTGGAATGCTGGCTGTGGCAAAAGCTCTGAGTTCAAACAAGGTGGAGCTAATAATTTGGAAGGCTATTATGAAATTGGAGTCAGTGGTTTCAAAGTTGAACAATATCACTGCTGCAGGGCTGGCCCAACCACCAGAGAACTAGGCTAGGGCATCAGTGTCCTGGCAGCCACACAAACTGAGTCATCAGTGTGTACTTTCACTTACAAGAAGAATAGGCAATATACAAATAGTCCGTTTATCCTTCTACGTGACTTTTTTGAAATCTCCCTTATTTTGTTTAAATTTACAAAACATGTTTCATATTTAAAAGTGTGATGTCCAAATATGCATTTTCATAGGATTATTCTGGGGAGGGGGGGAATGGTGCTGAGATGATTACAATTTGGTTTAATAATCTAAATCTGTTTGTGGAAAGGAAGGGGGGGGGGGGCACCAGGTGTCTAAAAGCTAATTGTGAAGGGCACAAGGCTAAAGTTTTGCCTAGGGTGCCTAATTCTCTTGCAACTGCTCTACACTGCTGTTTTGCTACCTCTGCAATTCCAACATATCTGTTCAACATAAATAAATGGTTACTATTGAAGATAAAGCCCAAAACCCAAATGGTTATATTGCAGGTGTTGGATCCCACTATAAATAAAGGGAATTAGGTTGCTAATCACAGGATGGAAAGCACTTGAAAATCTAGAAACCAATGGATTAGAAACACTGCAATTGTATATATTTTAAGAAAGATTTACTTGTGGTACCACTGATCTCCATAGAGATTCTCTCTTCTATAATTAGGCTTATTATTTTCCAAGCTGCAAGAGGCAGAAATAATCTAGACCTTTGGGTGCAGTGGGTAAAGACTGAAAGAACTAAGGAAATTTAATATCATTCCTCGTATACCAACAAACCCCCCTTCCCTCAGTATAATTAGTGGCTCACCAGATCTCCTGAGGCACTGCATTTACAGAATTCTGGCAGGGACTGATGAAAGTCCTTCACTCTAGTTGCTCCTGAGATTTTGCTGACCATTTCTTCTCTATTTTGGATAATAGTCAAATAAATATAAGTGGAGTTAACTCTTGATATTGAATGCCTGTATATGAGCTTGCCACAAAAGAAACCAAAATAATTAGAGAGACATTGTGCAATAGATAGCAACATTTGTGGTTTTCTACGGAATTATCCATTGGCTTATTTATTCCATAAATGGATGGATAGTAAGACATTTTTTCTTCAATTATGCTACATACAAATTTTGTATTTCCGGAGCCATAGTAGTCCACATAGTCATTCCTTTTATTTGTTTGTAAAATTTTCCTCGAAATAAAAAAAAATTCTTGATAAGGATAAAGAATAATGTACTATACATACATGATGTTCTATATATGGAAAGTGGAACATCATTTATTCAACTTTTTGCATTTGCTTGAACAGTACAAGTGGGAAATTTAGATTTTAGATGAATTTAAATTAAAATGAAGGGCCCAGTATTCAAAAGGGTTCATCTAGATAGCAGGACCCTGAATATCCCCTCTAACTGCCGTGGCACTATCTAGATAGTATCAGGGTGGTCTGTGGATGGAGCGGTGAACTGACTTACCTGGTTAGTTGTGATATTTAGTCCGCTATCCAGATAAGTAACTGCATAAAGTTAGGCCAGACATTATGGGCCCGATACTGAATGTCATTGACATGGTTTAAAAACCTGTAAACCGTGTAAATGCTGCTTATACAGGTATAGTCATTGGCATTAACATGGTTAGTACCAATGAATAATCCCCAATTGTGTTGCTACACAACCTAATGCTATCTTTGTAGAATTAGGGTGTTCTGGGGCGGAGCAGAGGTGGCACTCTGCTTACTAGGCAGCGGCGATATTCAACCGTTGTCCAGTTAGCGCCCCGCATATAAAGATGGGTGTGGGGAACCTCGACTGTCTTTACCCATGAGAGCTAACATGGCTACGGCTCAATATCGCCACTGCCTTGTTAGCGTCTGTGCTCTAGCATCGCAGAAGACCTGGATATTCAATTCCAGTGGCCGGATATGGCCCCGGATTGAATATCCAAAGTTAAAGTTCAGCAGCGATAGCTATGCACCTTATATCGGGCCCTATGTGGGTTTTTTTTTTGTTTTTTTCTAAATCTGGATAATGCCAGTGATCATCAGTGAAACTGTATGTTCAGCATGGGAGAATATCCAGTTTCAGATGCATCAAAAAAGACTGATCGCAATGCTTAAATATTACCCTGACAATCTTTTTGTCCTTGCCGCTTCAATCAAGAAGAAAAATAAGAGTATATTCATCAAAATTCAGTAGATGCAAACATTTGTATTTCCAAAGTTAACATTCTAGAAATCTAAAAGAAAATGTTCTCACCAGCCAATTTTTTAAGTTAGGAGGTTAACTACGTTTAAGGGACTTTTTACTAAAGTGAGCTAACTATCATTTTAGCACAAGGTAATAGCGTGCTGGCATGATAATTACTGCATGCTAATTACTGTGGGAACTGCTCATTGCACAATGGGTTGAAGAGTAGGCATGATGAACACATTACGGTTAGTGCAGAGGTACCTATCGCATGCAGCCAATTTTTGCAAATAGCGCAGGTGCAGTTAACATCACATCAATGTGTGGCATTAAGTACACTCACTTTAAGGGGCATGTTTACTAAAGGGCATTATTGCTACCATGGGGCTAACAGATTTATCCCACAGTGGTCGCAGCTAACACGGGAGAAATTCAGATATTGCAGGCTTTTTTCTGTGATATCTGCATTTTGTGTGGCAGACCCGGAAGGGGGTGGGATCGGGGAAGGGGTAAGCAGTCTTGCTTTATAGGGCACCTCCCCCTTTAGCAAATCACAGTGAATTGGACCAGCACATATTGAATATAATTAAAGAGATTTAACTGCTTTTTCTCTGAAAGGACAGCTGCGAAACCAGCTGGTACTTGGTAGATCTCTCTCTTTTTCTTTAACAGATACCTAAGCTCCACAAACAGAACAATGGCTGGGAAAAATCGTATTGCTAAAGCTGTTGCCCCCGTTACAGCTTCTGCCTCGGTCCAGACAGAGGTCCTAATGCCAGTTGAAGAACCGGTTCCATGTGCAGGGTGCCTGCATGCTGAAGCTCTGAGGAAACAAGTGGAGGAACTCAGAGAGGAGGTGGCGAGGCTGAGGAGCATTCAAGACAGTGAGAAGTACATTGATGAGATGCTTCTTGCAGCAACCAGGCTCTCCAGCACAGGAGAAGATGGCTGCCAACAGAATGTCGATGGTTGGACAAAAGTCACCAGAGCCTGCAAAATCACCAATCCAACTTCTCCAGCCCTTGAATTGAAGAACCATTATGCAGCCCTGGAAGTGGAGGAGGTGAAAGCATCCCTGGAAAGGGAAGAACCAGAGTTCAAGTACCCCATAGTTGCGGAATCAGTGACCAGAAGGAAACGAAGGGTAGTGGTTGTTGGAGACTCTCTTCTGAGGGGTACTGAGGCGTCCATCTGCCGACCAGACTTGATGTCCAGAGAGGTATGCTGTCTGCCTGGTGCCAAAATCCAAGATGTTACGGAGAGTTTGCCGAGACTCATCAAGCCCACTGACTGTTACCCAATGTTGCTAATCCATGTTGGAACAAATGATACTGCCAGGTATACCTCGGAACGTATCAAAAGTGACTTCATGGCTCTGGGACAGAGGGTGAAGCAGGTAGGTGCACAGGTGGTGTTCTCTTCAATCCTCCCTGTTGAGGGTAAAGGCCAAGGCAGAGAGGCTCGCATCCTGGAGATGAATGCATGGCTGCGTGGATGGTGTCTTCGAGAGCGTTTTGGTTTCCTAGACCATGGGATGCTATTCCAAGGGTTGCAGAGCAGAGATGGCATCCATCTGTCCAAGAAAGGTCAACACATCTTTGGTAGTAGACTGGCTAATCTACTGAAGAGGGCTTTAAACTAGATTCGTTGGGGATGGGTGAAGAAAGCCCCCAGGTAAGTGAAAGCCCCCAGGTAGGTGATACATTAAATACCTTTATGGAAATGGGTAACAGGGGTAACACATGGAAAGCAGTGTGTATTAATGCCCGTAGCATGGGAAATAAGATCCCTGAAGTTGAGCTTTGGTGGGAGTTGCTGACTTGGATTTAGTGGCAGTTACAGAAACATGGTTCACAGAAAACCATGACTGGGATGTAACTATACCTGGCTATACTTTATTCAGAAAGGACAGGGTAGGAAGAAGGGGAGGAGGAGTGGCACTATATGTAAAAACTACTATTAAAGCTTGTGATAAGGAAGCTTATCATAGCTCAGGTAGGAGCTATAGAAAAGATGATGTGACTCTGAACAAGCAACCTGTCAGTTCTGGTAGAAGTAAGAAAACAGAGTTTTCACATAAAAGACTACCAGTCCCAGAATGCACCAGGTTTCCAGCAGCCATGAGAGGGGCTGAAGTGAGAAAACGTGTGTGCAATCAAGAGAGCTATGAGGTAATCCCTAAGCACTCATCTCAAAGGGCAGGGCCTGATTCAACACAGCTGCGCTGTGTTAGGGAGGAGCACACATTAGAACAGAATAAGAATAGAGCTTATTCTACAGACAACAGCTTCAGGGGGAGCGACAGCAACGGCTACAAGCTCCAGCCCAGCTTCAGGAAAGGATACAGCAACAGCTTCAAGCTCAAGAACCAACATCATCTCGAGAAGCAGAAGCCAAGCCAAGCGGATAGAGAGAGAAGGAAACTCTCTGGAAGGAAGAGAAGAAAGGCCATTGGAAGGTCTGGGAGATTCCAAGGCAGTACCCATACTGGGAGGTATTCCAAGTGCCAGCAGAGTCCATTGGACTGGAGTCAGCCAGAGGAATGGAATGGCAGAGATAGGAATCACCAGTGGCTACCTGAGAGAGAGAAGACTACACGTGGAAGGGACTTTCAGACCAAGGCCAGAAGGTATGTGAGAGGAGATCCAGTGTCCAGGGATCAAGATTGGAAGGCTGGACATCAGAATTGGATTACATACTGGCCAGGCTATACAGAGAGGAATTATGATAGCAGGAGAGGCTCAGGTATGAACACTGATCCAGACCCTATCTATAATAGTGAATGGCAGCAAGGGAATAAGCATTCTCATGATAGTGCCTTATGGAAAGACTCGTCTGTGCCAATGTATGATAGTGACCCTATGCTGATTGATGAAGGGGGAGATACAGCAGATGAAACTATTGATTACATGGACTGTTCTTTATCCAAGTGCTATTGCTAGCTTTCTGTGAGCAAACACATCAGCCATCACAAAGAAACCTAACTTTGTTCTTATTTCCACTGCAAAACAGCTCTTAAAGCAGGATTTGGGTTCACACAGTAGCAGCCAGCCAGCTAAAGGGTTTCAGCTGGTCAATTGATAGTAATTAAAGCTGCACCTGATTGTGTGTGTGAGCAAGAGAGAATCATTGCAGGATCTGTGTGGAAATTAAGCAGAAGTTAACCTAACCAGCAAAGTTTATTCATTTCTTTGTGCCTCTTTATTTGGTAATTATTTGCTAAGAAAACATTAGCTAATTGCCTGACAAGCTGAAGGTTGTTTTCTGATTTGCTTTGTGACTTTATGTTATCCATTTAAACACTGCAAGCAAGTAACCTCATTTATATTGCTACCAAGCATATTTGTGCTGGGTGAATTAAACCCCATCAATAAAAGAAGTATTTTATTGGCCTTACCACTGGTTTCACAACTCAATTATTGTCTTCAGCTGTGTTTGGGAGTGAATGAACTACATTACCCACAATGCCTTGCAAGAATCATATGAATATATGCATCGTCAAGATTGTGTAAGTTCTCACCCTAGGCAGCCGTCTGACAAATGGCGTAGTTTTTCGGATTGCTTTTGCACCAAGAGGATTTATTTGCTGTGGATTACAAATAAAATTCAAGTTTGAAGCTGAAAGAAGATTTTTTCCCTCATCTGCCCTTTGGAGGAGAAGTGGTTGTTCCAGGAAGCTGTCCCAGAGGAAAAGACCCTGTGCAGAGCTGGATTCATCACTGAGACAAGGTAATATGTACCTGGGCATGTCTAGTGGTGGATGTGTGTAAGCACAGGGGGTAATTGAAAAAAAAAAAAAGTTGAAAAAAAACCACACCTGGTTGGAAGGTGCTGCTCTTTGTTTTTTTTTTTTTTCTTTATTTCTTGCAGGGGTCAAGATGGATCCGAGGGAGATGGCTCAGTGGATGGCAGCCCAATTTAGCAAGCAGCAGGAGCTATCACAGCAGGCCCAGGACACTGCTATGAAGGCCTTAATGGAACAGCAGAAACCAGTACTTGATCTGGTGCAAGCTCTAGTTCAGCTGCAGAGCCAAAGTGGAACAGATGCAAGACCAGCAGTTAGTACTGGTACACCACATGTGGACAGTGTGGGACTCAATCAAGGGATTGGGGCATTTAATTTTGGGAAATTAACTCCAGATGATAATGTTGATGATTTTCTAGAGTCTTTTGAAAGGGTGGCACAGGCTTTAGCATGGCCAGAGACCCAGTGGGCAGTAAGGCTGGCAGCCTCATTAACTGGAGAGGCACTTGCAGCTTACAGAGCAATGCCAGCAGCCCAGGCTTTGAATTATAAGGATGTAAAGGCAGCTATTAGAGATCGCCTAGGGTTGTCTATTTCAGAGTATAGGCGAATGTTTAGAGCTGTTACATTGAAAGTGGGTGAGACGCCCAGGGCTCTGAGTCAGAGAATCAGAAGTTTAGCTGTAAAATGGTTGGAGCCTGAGCAAAAGACAGTAGAAATGTTATTAGATATTATAATGCTGGAACAATTTATGCTTGGGGTACCTAAAGATTTGAATGTTTTTCTTATACAGCAAAATTGCCAAAATCTTGGAGAGGCAACCATGCTAGCAGAGAGATTCTTGGAAGCCACGCAGGCTTACCATAGAATGGGTGGCCCTCTAAAGATGGATGCTGAGGCTAGATGTGCTGTATCAGAAAAGGGGATAATTAAGAATGTTTCTGAAAATGAATGTACTGTATCAAACCAGATGACACAGTGGAATAGAAAGAAATGTTTCAAGTGTGGAAAATTGGGACATTTAGAGAAGAGATGCCAGACACACACTAGTTTAATGGGTCTGGATTTAAAACAGCCCAAGGAAGGATTTCTTTTGATGGTTGATGTGCAGGGAATTACCACAAATGCATTATTAGACTCTGGGGCAGACCAGAGTATGATGTCAAAAAGGCTTTGGAAGAGGATAGAGGCCCAAGAAAGATTTGTGCCTAGAACCCCTGAAAGCCAAGTTCACATCAGATGCATTCATGGTGCTGCAACATCATATCCCACCTATAGGCTAAAGGTTAAGTGCCTAGGGGAACAAGAGGAAGTCCTATTAGCAGTAGTGCCTAGGCTACCCTTTGATTTGGTTCTAGGGAAGGACTGGCCAAGATTTAAGCAGGAACTAGTGAAAGGGCTAGGAAAGAAGGAGGGAGAAGGTTTAAAAATGGAAATAGCTCCCGGGCCTTTCTTTGGAAGTCCTCAGTCCCTAGCTAAAAAGATGGTTAAGCTTCCAGAAGGCCAAACTATGGGTAATAAAAGGGGCCTTGTATCCACCCGCTCGCAGGCTAAGTTAGAGAGCCAGCAGAAGGAGGAGGGGGAGCAGGCAGAGTTATTAGGAGACTTACCCTCTCATGATGATTTAATAACCCCATCATCTGGTAAAGTAAGAAAGTTGAAAGCACAAAAGAGGCGTGAGAGACTTTGCAGAGCACAGGGTAGGGCTGAGATGTTAGCTGGTCAAAGTTTACCCTGGGTGCCAGCTGAGTTGGTGGCAAAGTTTCCTAACTTTCCACAAGAGCAGCGAGCTGATCAAGCTCTCACCCGAGCTTTTAAGTATGCTCAGGAGGTCAGGGAGGAATTGCCCAGATTCAGACTAGATAATGACATATTATATAGAGAGAGTCAGGACCCCAGAAATGGTGCCATACGTAAACAATTGGTGGTACCCACAACTTTCAAAGGGCTAGTACTTAGACTAGCACATGATCATCCAGTGGGAGGTCATAAAGGTATGCAAGGAACGCTGGATCAAATACTTGTGCGTTTTTACTGGCCAGGTATCTTCAAAGAAACTGCCCAGTTTTGTGCTGCATGTCCAGCGTGTCAGCGTGTTACAGCGGCTCACCCACCAGTGGTGCCATTGATCCCCATGCCAATTATCACAGACCCAATTGGTCGCATTGCCATGGATATTGTAGGCCCATTAGTCAAAACGCCCCGAGGTTTCCAATACATCCTAGTTATGGTAGATCAGGCAACAAGGTTTCCCTGGGCCATACCATTGAGGAATGTTTCTGCAAAAACAATAGCTTTAGAGCTAGTAAAATTGTTTTGTGAAGTGGGATTCCCAAGAGAGGTATTGACTGACCGAGGGTCCAATTTTGTATCCAAATATTTGGCCCAGGTCTGGGATGCCTTTGGCATTCGTCACGTGAAAACCTCAGCCTACCATCCACAATCAAATGGTTTGGTGGAGAGATTCAACCAAACTCTCAAAGGGGGTTAGCAGGAGAGGTAAAAGAATGGGATATGTTATTACCCTTTGCCTTATATGCCTGCAGGGAAAGAATTCAAGTGTCCCTAGGTGTAACTCCATATGAGTTGATGTATGGTAGGGCTCCACGGGGTTTGTTGGATATTTTGAGGGAACAATGGATTGATCCTGAACCAGGAAGTCAGGAGGTGCTACTGTTTCTACGTGACTTGAGAGCACGTTTGAAAAGGACGTCGCAGGTTGCTGAGAGGAACCTGCAGGACAGTCAAGTTCGCCAGAAAGGGTGGTATGATAGAAAGGCCAAAAGCCGCCAATTAAGCATTGGTGAAAAGGTTTTAGTTCAAGTAGCAGGAACTGCTCCAAAATTTGAGGTACAGTGGAAAGGGCCATGGGAGGTTGTTAAACAAATGAGCCCAGTGTCTTATATGGTAGAAAATGCAAGAAGGCGTAGGCAGACCTACCATATTAATGTACTTAAGTCTTGGAAGGAGAGGCCTGTAAATAATGACCCTGAACCCAGTCAGGAAGTAAATGAGCTTCAAGAAGATAACACTCTCGTAGGTATTACGGACTGTAGAGAAGCAGTTTCACCAGTAAAACCAGTCCGTAATAACTTAAGCAGGGGGGTATGTGATAAGGAAGCTTATCATAGCTCAGGTAGGAGCTATAGAAAAGATGATGTGACTCTGAACAAGCAACCTGTCAGTTCTGGTAGAAGTAAGAAAACAGAGTTTTCACATAAAAGACTACCAGTCCCAGAATGCACCAGGTTTCCAGCAGCCATGAGAGGGGCTGAAGTGAGAAAACGTGTGTGCAATCAAGAGAGCTATGAGGTAATCCCTAAGCACTCATCTCAAAGGGCAGGGCCTGATTCAACACAGCTGCGCTGTGTTAGGGAGGAGCACACATTAGAACAGAATAAGAATAGAGCTTATTCTACAGACAACAGCTTCAGGGGGAGCGACAGCAACGGCTACAAGCTCCAGCCCAGCTTCAGGAAAGGATACAGCAACAGCTTCAAGCTCAAGCACCAACATCATCTCGAGAAGCAGAAGCCAAGCCAAGCGGATAGAGAGAGAAGGAAACTCTCTGGAAGGAAGAGAAGAAAGGCCATTGGAAGGTCTGGGAGATTCCAAGGCAGTACCCATACTGGGAGATATTCCAAGTGCCAGCAGAGTCCATTGGACTGGAGTCAGCCAGAGGAATGGAATGGCAGAGATAGGAATCACCAGTGGCTACCTGAGAGAGAGAAGACTACACGTGGAAGGGACTTTCAGACCAAGGCCAGAAGGTATGTGAGAGGAGATCCAGTGTCCAGGGATCAAGATTGGAAGGCTGGACATCAGAATTGGATTACATACTGGCCAGGCTATACAGGAGAGGCTCAGGTATGAACACTGATCCAGACCCTATCTATAATAGTGAATGGCAGCAAGGGAATAAGCATTCTCATGATAGTGCCTTATGGAAAGACTCGTCTGTGCCAATGTATGATAGTGACCCTATGCTGATTGATGAAGGGGGAGATACAGCAGATGAAACTATTGATTACATGGACTGTTCTTTATCCAAGTGCTATTGCTAGCTTTCTGTGAGCAAACACATCAGCCATCACAAAGAAACCTAACTTTGTTCTTATTTCCACTGCAAAACAGCTCTTAAAGCAGGATTTGGGTTCACACAGTAGCAGCCAGCCAGCTAAAGGGTTTCAGCTGGTCAATTGATAGTAATTAAAGCTGCACCTGATTGTGTGTGTGAGCAAGAGAGAATCACTGCAGGATCTGTGTGGAAATTAAGCAGAAGTTAACCTAACCAGCAAAGTTTATTCATTTCTTTGTGCCTCTTTATTTGGTAATTATTTGCTAAGAAAACATTAGCTAATTGCCTGACAAGCTGAAGGTTGTTTTCTGATTTGCTTTGTGACTTTATGTTATCCATTTAAACACTGCAAGCAAGTAACCTCATTTATATTGCTACCAAGCATATTTGTGCTGGGTGAATTAAACCCCATCAATAAAAGAAGTATTTTATTGGCCTTACCACTGGTTTCACAACTCAATTATTGTCTTCAGCTATGTTTGGGAGTGAATGAACTACATTACCCACAATACCTTGCAAGAATCATATGAATATATGCATCGTCAAGATTGTGTAAGTTCTCACCCTAGGCAGCCGTCTGACAAGCTTTGGAATTACAGAGCTTAAAAGGGAGAGAGGAGGCATTGTGGGTTAAACTAGAAAGAGGGAAAGAGAAATCTATTTGCATTGGTGTGATATACAGACCTCCCTCACAAGAGGTAGAGGTGGACAGAGAGTTAATTGAAGACATACGCAGCATTGCTAGGAAAGGGGAAGTGCTACTGCTAGGAGATTTCAATATGCCAGATGTTGATTGGCACATTCCTGTTGCAGTATCATCTAGAAGTAAGGAGATCCTGGATTCTCTACAGGGAGAACTATTCAGGCAATTGGTAACAGACCCCACACGTGAAGGGGCCATACTGGACTTGGTGCTTACCAATGGTGAAAGTGTTTCTGATGTTGTAGTGGGAGATCATTTTGCATCCAGTGATCACCAGATGGTGTGGTTCAGTATTAGGACTAGGGCTGTTAGAATCCATTCCAAGGTGAAGATCTTAGACTTTAGGAAGACTAACTTTGCGAAGATGGGCCAATACCTCAGGGAGTCGTTAGTGGGATGGGAACAGCTGGGGGATATAGAAAAACAGTGGGCAAAGCTGAAAGGGGGTATTTTAAAGGCAACCAACCTTTTTGTTAAAATGGTAAATAAAGGCAAAAGGAACAGGAGACCGCTATGGTTTTCGAAGGAAGTAGCTGAAAAAGTGAAGAAAAAGAGGGAGGCCTTCATGAAATACAAGAGATCACAGAGAGAGGAAGACAGGCATCTGTATTTGGAAAAACTTAGAGAAGCTAGCAAAGTAGTCAAGAAGGCAAAGATTCAAAAGGAGGAGGAAATAGCCAATGCAATAAAATGGGGGGATAAGACATTTTTCAGATATATTAGTGAGAAGAGGAAGGGCAAAAGTGGTATTGTCAGACTCAAGGATGCAGGGGGGGAATATGTAGAAGCTGATAAGGATAAAGCGGAATTGCTTAACAAATATTTTTGTTCTGTGTTCACAAATAAAGAACCAGGAGCAGGACCTCAGAAAACACCCACAAATAAGAACAGAAGCGAGGGACATCTTGAACAATTTTCAGAAGACTGTGTTCGTGAGAAACTAGCTCAACTTAAAGTAGACAAAGCGATGGGACCGGATGGGATACACCCTAGAATACTGAGGGAACTTGGGGACCTTCTAGCAGCTCCACTGACTGACCTTTTCAATGCCTCGTTGGAGTCGGGAGTGGTGCCAAAGGACTGGAGAGAGGCTCATGTGGTGCCTTTACACAAAAGCGGAAGTAAGGATGTGGTTGAAAACTACAGGCCAGTTAGTTTAACTTCAGTGGTGAGTAAATTATTGGAAACGCTGCTGAAAGAGAAAATAGTGAGGTTTCTGGAGTCCGGCGGATTACAGGATCCGAGGCAGCATGGATTCACCAGAGGCAGGTCTTGTCAGACAAATCTGATCGATTTCTTTGACTGGGTGACCAGGGAGTTGGACCGAGGGAGAGCTCTAGATGTGGTGTATTTAGATTTCAGTAAAGCCTTTGACACTGTTCCTCACAGGCGACTTATAAACAAACTGAGCACCCTAGGGATGGACCCTAAAGTTACTGCTTGGGTTAGAAATTGGTTGGGTGGGAGGCGACAAAGAGTACAAGTAAATGGAGCTCACTCTGAGGAGAAGGATGTTACCAGTGGTGTGCCCCAGGGATCTGTGCTTGGTTCGATTCTTTTTAACATCTTTGTTAGTGATATAGCGGAAGGGCTGTCGGGTAAGGTTTGCCTCTTTGCGGATGATACCAAAATCTGTAATAGAGTAGACACCCAGGAAGGTGTAGATAACATGAGGAGGGATCTAGCTAAGCTTGAAGAATGGTCTAGAATTTGGCAGCTGGGATTTAATGTTAAAAAATGTAAGGTCATGCATTTGGGCTGCAGCAATCCAAGGGAGCAATACAGTATAGGAGGTGAAGTACTTTTGTCCACTAAAGAAGAGCGGGACCTAGGCGTGGTTGTGTCTGATGATCTTAAAGTAGCTAAACAGGTAGAAAAGGCGACGGCAAAAGCTAGAAGGATGCTTGCGTGCATACGGAGAGGAATGGCTAGCAGAAAAAAGGAGGTGATAATGCCTCTGTATAAGTCTTTGGTGCGACCTCATTTGGAGTATGGTGTGCAATTCTGGAGACCGCACCTTCAAAAGGATGTGAACAGGATGGAGTCGGTGCAGAGGGTTGCTACTAAAATGATTAATGGGCTTCATTATAAAACATGAGGACAGACTTAAGGATCTTAATATGTACACCTTAGAGGAAAGGCGGGATAGAGGTGATATGATTGAGATGTTTAAATACCTCCGTGGCATAAATGTTCAGGGAGAGAGCCTCTTTCAATTGAAAGCAAGTTCTGCTACGAGGGGACATGGGATGAGGGTGAATGGAGATAGATTCAAGAGTGATATGCGGAAATATTTCTTTACGGAAAGAGTAGTGGATCCGTGGAATAGTCTCCCAGTGGAGGTGGTGGAGATGAGGACAGTGACTGAGTTCAAAAAAGCATGGGACCAACACAGAGGATCTCTAAAGGTAAAAAGTGGACTGTTGTAGTTGTTGTTATGGAAGGACAGACTAGATGGGTCTTGTGGTCTTTTTCTGTCATCATGTTTCTATGTTTCTAGGCGTGCCAATTGTTGGCAGCCATTGCTCAAAACGTTGTCACTCGTTGCCAAATTGGGCCCCATCATAGCTGCAGATAACACCACTTCAAGAGATGGCATTAGCTTTATCCACTCTGTTGTGGGGCTTGATCGCAGCCACGATTGCCTCCACAGCACCAACCGGGCCTCCCCCCTCAGTTCATTGTCAGTGCTGCAAATCACAAACCTGGCCTGCCCCTCAGCACTGACCCCCGCTCCCTCTGGACAGCTCACAATCCCCATCGGGGCAAGCAGTGGATTTCCCGAGTCCTCTTTAACAATTGTTATGGCCTTTTCCCTAGAAGCTTGTCCAACCTTTTTTAAACCCAGCTACACTGACACCTTTTACTACATCTTCCGGTAATGAATTCCAGAGTTTGATTACACGTTGAGTAAAAAAATATTTTCTCTTATTAGTCTTAAATGGGTTGCATTGTAGCTTCATTGTGTATCCTCTAGTCTTCCCACATTTTAATGGCGTAAACAACTGATCTACATTTACCCATTCTACTCCATTCATATGATAGAACTCTATCATACTCCCCCCTCAGCCTTTTCTAAGTTGGAGAGCCCCAAACCTTTTAAGCCTTTCTTCACAGGGGTATCTTTCCATTCCCTTTACCATTTTTGTTGCTCTTTGTACTATTTCTAATTCAGCTATATTCTTTTTAAGTTATGGGTTACTAGAATTGCACACAATATTGAAGATGTGGTCGCACCATGGAACGATACAGAGGCATTATAATATCCTTTGTTTTATTATCCTTTCGTTTCCTTATGATTCCTAGCATTCTATTGCTTTCTTGGCTGCCGCTGCACACTGAATGGAGGGTTTCAGTGTATTATCCAGGATGATGCCTAAATCTTTTTCCTGGGTGGTGAATTCTAAGGTGGTACCTTGCATCGTATAACCATAGTTCCTTATCGTTCCTCCAGTTCAGTCCTCCACCTCTGGGTAGTGTACCTCCTCCTGCAGCTTGGAGACTGGGCATGTCAAAATCGTGACATCACTGGATGTAGCCTGCTGGTCTCTCCCATCAGCCCCAGTGTGTCCAGTCTCCATGCAGCAGGAGGACGTAGTGAGCCTAGGTGCTAGGATCACTTGAGGAACAGATAAGGAGCAGTTTAGTTAGGGTTTTAGCATTTACAAATTTTAAATGTTCCAGTCTTAATTTAAATTGGCAAAGATTAATTTCCATTTCAAATTACTTTAATTTAATTTAATTCAATTTAATTTAGTTTAATTTGATTTCCTTTGGGCAGGGGTACTGTCCCTTTTTTAAAAAACCAAAACCTATAGGCTTTCTCTCTCTCTTCTCCCTCACCTCGCTCAGCCAGCTCTCCGCGCAGGATCTCTCCCCCTGGACTGTACGGGGGAGAGCTCTGCGGGCCGTACCGGCACACTGAGTGTGTGTGCGCCAGCTCCGTTTCTCTGCGGCAGGATCACTTTGACAGGTGGACCCAGCAGTGCAGCTCTCGTTGCACCTGTCGCTCGCGGTTGTGCCAAGTGGCATTGCGGCTTGAGAGGCTGCATTTTCCATGTAAGAAGAGTGCCCTTCTTGTTTTCCTTCAGCTTCTTCTTTCGGCAGGTAAGAGCCTCGTGTCCGTATGGGAGCGATTTGAGTTTTACAGAAGCGGCAGAGTTTTTTGGCTCCAAACAGGCCCGACGGGGTTCGGAGCCATTTTGTCTGCACGGTCAGTGCTGCGTGGCTGGGGGGTTACAGCAGCCCGCGTTTTGGGGGGGAAGTGCCAGGGCACAGTCCTGAGACAAATTCTTGTTTAATTTAATTTAATTTAATTTATTTTTTATTTCATTTTACTTATTTAATTTTCGGGGGGTCCCTTCAGTTTTAGCAGGGGATTCTTTGAGTGGTTATTTCATTTTTGTTGCTTCATTTCCCTTGGTTTGAAAAAAAAAAGAGGGGGACAGCTTTACTTTCAACTTTGCTTTCTTTCCTGGCAAGCAGTTGTTGGGGGTATAGCTCATGTCATCGGTACCCACAGAGGCACAGTCGCTGATACCGAAATCTGCCGGGGTTGCGCTTCTGTTTCTACCAGCGTGAAACAGCAGATGGAGAATACTGTGGTTTTAGATCCCCTGGGTCCATCTGCTGGGGCTGGAGAGGAGGCGCTGACGGTCACGCCGCCAGGGTCCTGTCAAGAGGGCCTCGCGGGCCCATCAAGTGCGCTACCTACAGTAGGCTCAGGACCGCAGCTCGGGGATTTCTGTCTGGATTTTGTTTTAATTATGCATCAGGCGTTCTGTTTGAGGCTGCAGGGGAAGTTACCTGAGCCCTTGCTGCTGACGAATCCTATGCAGCAACCCCGCGTGGGTGAGCCTGGTAGCATTTCTCCGAGGGCCCCAAAGAGGTCAAGGCCTCGGGAGATTTCTCCCCCAGATTTGGAGTGACATGAGACAGATGAGGCCGAGGTAGAACTCGAAGCCGGTATGGAGGAATTGGAAGAAGGAGAAATACCTGAGCCTGAGGATCAGGCAAAAATCATTCGGGTATTCCGGAAGGATGAACTGACAGCACTTATCACAGAATCCCTCCAGACGCTAGATATCGCTACGGCGCAACCGATGGAAGAAGAAGATGTGGAAGATCCTATCATTCAAGCGCTGAGACAAGCTCAGGTAGTGTTTCCCGTCCACCGGGTGGTAGATCAGATGATCTAGGATGAGTGGGATCAGCCAGAAGCAGGACTAAGAGGGGTCAGGACTATGAATAGACTCTATCCCTTAGCGGATAAGGACAAAGAGAAGTTCCGTTCTCCACGAATTGATGTGGCAGTCTCAGCGGTCACAAAGAAGACCACTATCCCGTCTTCTTGGAAGGTAACGCGGCCTTAAAAGATGCGCAGGATAGGAAAGTAGATGGTTTATTGAAACAATCATTTGAGGCTAATGCGCTATCCTTGCAGGCTTCCATTTGTGGAGCTTGGGTGGCGAGAGCATGTCTCAGATGGTCTCAACATTTGCGACAGTCTCCGCAACTGGAGCAGGAAAGTATAAGAGCTGGATTGTCTAGAGTCTGGATCGGCATATTTGGCGGATGTTCACTACGACTTGATCAGAGCGTTAGCAAATAGTATGGCTTCGTTGGTTGCCACCCGGAGATCCCTGTGGTTGAGGAATTAAGTGGCCGATGGCTCGTCTAAGTTGCGCCTCAGTAAGCTTCCTTTTAAAGGGAAGTTGTTGTTTGGAGAAGATCTTGACAAGTTGGTTAAGGATTTAGGAGAGTCCAAGGGCGGAAGACTCCCGGAGGATAAACCTAAGCAAGGGAAGTCCTTGCCAGCCTTTCAGGGTCAGTTTAGAGATTTCGGTGGTGGCTGTTTCCAAGATCTCTGAAAGCAGGAATGCCCCTGGAGCAGCCGGAGTGGCTCCCATTGTTGACGGATGCAAGTCTCGCGGGATGGGGAGCACATTGCGGAGATCGCTTCACGCAAGGCACTTGGACTGACCAAGAGAGCAAATGGTCAATCAACTGACTAGAGCTCAGAGCGGTCTGTCTAGCGCTACAGATGTTCGAAGCTACGGTGACAGGTCGAGCGGTGCGAGTGCTGTCGGACAACTCCACGAAGGTGGTCTACATCAATCGACAGGGTGGTACAGGAAGTGTGGCCATGGAAGAAGAAGCAGAAGCACTGTTCTCTTGGGTAGAACCTCGACTACCAGCAATCTCGGCGGCGCACATTGCAGGAAAGGACAATGTGATGGCGGATTTTCTCAGCAGGGTACGGGTGGATGCCGGGGAGTGGGAGTTGCATCCGGATGTGTTTCCACAACTAGTCCGCAGATGGAGACTGCCGATCATGGATCTCATGGCGACCTTTCAGTCAGCAAAGACAGGTCGCTTCTTCAGCAGACAGCGAGAGAGGATGTCAGAAGGAATTGATGCCCTGATACATCCTTGGCCATCGTCGGGGCTCCTCTATGTCTTCCCTCTGTGGGCACTCATAGGGCAAGTGGTTCAGCGTATCGAAGCTCATCAGGGGAGAGTGCTGTTGGTGGCCCCATACTGGCCAAGACGCCCGTGGTATGCTGATCTCATTCGGCTGCTTGACGGGGATCCTTGGAGGTTACCAACATCAGAGAATCTGTTGCTTCAGGGGCCACTTCGAATGCCTCAGGTGGATCAGTTCTCACTTATGGTTTGGCCATTGAAAGGGCAAGGTTAAGGAAAAAAAGGTTACTCTGGAGCGGTCATCGTCACTTTACTTCGAGCAAGGAAAAAGTCCACGTCTCTTGCATATGTACGCATATGGCGTATTTTTGAGGACTGGTGTTCACGGCGGCAAGTACACACTGCTACAGTATCCATTCCCATGGTGTTAAGCTTCCTGCAAGACGGGTTTGATAAGGGTCTGGCAGCAAGTTCCTTGAAGGTTCAGTTAGCAGCCCTGTCTTGCTATACAGGCAAAGTCCAGGGAGTACTCTAGGTTCGCATGCAGACGTGTTACGTTTCCTTAAGGCAGTATCCAGACTGCGGCCCTCTCATAGAATCATGGTTCCGCCGTGGGATCTCAACCTGGTTTTAGGGGCATTAGCTAAGTAACCATTTGAGCCCTTACATCAGGCGTCGGTTAAGGATTTAACCTTAAAGACAGGTTTTGGGTAGCCATCTGTTCGGTGAGGCGAATTTCCGAGTTACAGGCGTTGTCATGTAGAGAGCCGTTTTTGTCTTTCTCCAGAGAAAAGGTGGTGTTGCTCCCAGTTCTGTCCTTTTTACCAAAGTTGGTTTCTCCACTTCACCTAAATCAAACGGTTTCTCTTCCAGCTCTAGGTTCGGCGGAGGGGAACGTATCGGACCGTAGTTTACACCGTTTGGACATAAAGAGAGTGCTGTACCAGTATTTAATGGTTTCAAAAACTTTTCACAAGTCGGACCACCTGTTTGTGTTGTTCGGAGGTCCCCGCAAAGGAGAAGCGGCGGCGAAGGCGTCCATTTCTAGATGGATTAGAGAGGCGATTGCATCAGCATATTTTTTGCAAGGTCGTTCAGTCCCAGTAGGGTTGCGAGCTCACTCTACCAGAGCGCAAGCGACTTCCTGGGTGGAACACAGTTTGGTTCAGCCAGTAGAAATCTGTAGAGAGGCCACCTGGTCGTCTCTCCATGCTTTCAGTAAGCATTACCGCCTGGATGTTCTGGCGATGAACGATGCCTGTTTCGGGTTGGCGGTGTTAAGAGTTGGCTGGAAAGGTCCCTCCCAATAATTACTGCTCTGCTACATCCCAGAGGTGGAGGACTGAACTGGAGGAACGATAAGGAAATAGAAATTACACTTGCTTGGTAATTGTTGTTCCTTGAGGAACTCCAGTTCAGTCCTCATTCCCGCCCGGGGATGGTATCGTTGGCAGTGGATGGTCAGTTGGGAGAAGTGCAAGACTACCGGTGAGTATAGATCTATTAATTTCTGTCTATTCTTCTTCTTTATTGTCTCTGGCTCTGCATAGGGTGGAAGGAGAACATACCAGAAGCAGTCCCCTTCTTACTAGAAGGGGGGTTAGTTATCCATTAGTTATGTGTTAGACTTCAGTTTGAGTATAAGGTTAAAATTAATATGTTAGCTACTTATTTGTTGCTCCTTTGAGTCTGCTTTGTCAATAGTTCACTGGGGCTGATGGGAGAGACCAGCAGGCTACATCCAGTGATGTCACAATTTTGACATGACCAGTCTCCAAGCTGCAGGAGGAGGTACACTACCCAGAGGTGGAGGACTAAACTGGAGTTCCTCAAGGAACAACAATTACCAGTTAAGTGTAATTTCTATTTTGGGCTGTTCTTTCCTAGGTGCATAACTTTGCACTTGTCCATGTTAAATTTCATCTGCCATTTGGATATCCAGCCTTCTAATTTTTCAAGGTCCTCTTGCAATTTTTCACAATCCTCTTGTATTTTCACAACTTTGAATAATTTTGTGTCATCTGCAAATTTGATCATCTCACTCATTATTCCTATTTCCAGGTCATTTATGAAGATGTTAAAAAGCAGTGGCCCAACACAGATCCCTGGGGTACTCCATTATTCATCTTTCTCCATTGAGAAAATCGGCCATTTAGCCCTTCTGTCTGCTTCCTATCTTTTAACCAGTTAATGGTCCACAATAGTACACCACCTCCAATCTAATGACTTTTTAATTTTGCCAAGAATCTCTCATGAGGTACTTTGTCAAAGGCTTTCTGAAAATCTAGATACATTATATCAACTGGCTCACCTTTGTCTACCTGTTTATTCATATCTTCAAAAAATATATAACAGATTAGTAAGACAAGACTTTCCTTGGCTAAATCCATGTTGGTTTTCTCCCATTAAACCATGGCTATCTACATGTTCAGTAATTTTATTCTTTAGAATGTTTTCTACCATTTTGCCTGGTACTAATATCAGTAGTTTTCCAGATCACCCCTGGAACTCTTTTTAAAAACGAGTTACATGGGTCTCTCTCCAATCCTCAGGTACTACAATTATTTTAATGATAGTTCACAGATTACTAATAGTGGGTCTGCAATCTTATACTTCAGTTCTTTCAACACCCTTGGATGTATACCATCCGGTCCAGGTGATTTGCTTCTCTTCAGTTTATCAAACAGTTGTAATACATCCTCCCGGTTTATCAGTAGTCCATTCAATTCTACCACATTACCTTTATATACCATTTATTTAATTATTTATTTAGCTGTATTTGTATCCCGCTTTTCACCGGGTCAAAGCGGCGTTACATAAAAGGGTGGGGAAATTAAGTAAGGGCAGGGCCATCACCGGGGAGGCAACATTGATGATTTTGACATAGGACAGACTTTGGACATGGGCAGGTTAATGTAGCTTTGAGTCAGAGGTTCATGGTGGACGAGATCAGAGGTTAGTGCGCTTTTTGGTGGGGGTCGTGTTGAGGTATTCTTGGAACAGGATGGTTTTCAGCTGTTTTCTGAAAGATGGTAGATCGGCATTGTTTCTGAGACAACTTGGTAGAGAGTTCCATAGTGATGGAGCATAAAGTTCAAAGGCTCGATTGCAGGTCCGTTGCGAGCATTTGGTTCTTTTGTGAGGGATGGTGAGGGAATTGCTGGAGGTTTGTCTGGTAGTTCTGCCGTGGGCTGGACGAGACAGTAGGGTGCGAAGCTGGGTGTTCTGTGTTTGATGGATGGCTTTGTGGGTGAGTAGGATGGCTTTGTATTTTGACCTTGCTTCGAGGGGAAGTATGTGTAGGTCTTTCAGAATTGGGGTGATGCGGTCGGTTTTCTTTGCACTCTGAATGATTCTTGCTGTCGTGTTCAGAGCTGTTCGGAGGGGGTTGGTCTCTGTGGCTGGAAGGCCATGGTAGATTATGTTGCAGTAGTCCAGATGTGGGAGCGTCATGGCTTGCATTACAGTTCGGAAGTCTTGGTATTCAAGAAGGGGTCTAAGACGTTGCACTGTTCTTGCCTTGTGGAATATAGTTCCGGAGGTTTTGGTGATTTGCTGCTTTAAGGTGAGGGCTTGGTCAATAATAATGCCCAGGTATCTTATTTGTGGTTATATTTGAATTTTTGTGGATCCTATGTTGAGGTGTGTAGGTGGAGTGAAATCTGGGTCTCTTGTGACTATGAGGGCTTCAGTTTTCTTTATGTTGATGGATAGGTTGTTTGCTTGTAACCAGTCGGACACCTCGGAGAAGCATGCGGATAGATGGGTGTTTGTTGGGTTCGTGGTTGTAATGGGGGCGTAGAGCATGATATCGTCAGCATATATGTGGAAGTTGATGTTGTGGGTGCATATGACTGAGCAGAGTGGTTGAAGGTAAATGTTGAAGAGCATGGCTGACAGTGTGGATCCTTGGGGCACTCCTTGGTGTTGCTGGAATGGGGGGGATGTCAAGGTGCTGGTACGGATTAATTGTTCTCTTTTAGTTAGGTAGGATTGGAACCACTTTAGTATGGTGTCTTTGATCCCAATTGTGCGTAGTCTGTGTATGAGGGTGTTGTGGGAGATGGTGTCAAAAGCTGCAGATATATCAAGGAAGATCATGGCATATCCAGAGTGTTTCAGGCATGGGTAATTTCAGGCATGGGTAATTTCCCTACATCTTCTTCAATAAAGATCGAAGCAAAAAATTCATTCAGTCTCTCCGTTATGGCCTTGTCCTCCCTTAGCACCCCTTGTAACCCTTTATCATCCAGTGGTCTAACGGACTCACAGGTTTTTTGCTACAGATGTACTTGAAAAGTTTTATTATATGTCTTTTGCTTCTATGGCAAGCTTCTTTTCAAATTCTCTCTTTTCCTGTTTTATCAATGACTTGCCTCTATTTGCTAGTACGTATGATGTTCTGGTGTCATTAATTAGGCTTCTTTTTCCATTTCCTGAAGGATGCTTTTTTGGCAACAACAGCCTCTCTGACCTCGCCTCTAAACTATGCTGACAGTTTTTTGGCCTTCCTTCCACTTTTCCTAAAGCATGGAATACATATGGTCTGGGCTTCCAAGATAGTACTTTTAAATAACATCCATGCTTGATGTAAATCTTTAACCTTTAAAGCTGTTCTTTTTATTTTTTCTTAACTATTTTCCACAGTTTATTATAGTCTCCCTTTTGAAAGTTAAACGTTAGTATTTTGGGTTTCCTTGCTGTCTTTTGTGGTGAGGAGAGCACTGCTGAGCATAGAGATACACAGGGAAATGAGACCTGTATCTTTAATTCTGAAAGTATCAAGGGTTTCCCGGGTAACCAAGAGTCTATGACTCATAACTTAGTCATCCCTAAGCCCCGCCCACAGCAGCACGTCAGGGTTAGAGGGAAGCCTGACTCTAATCACATGTGCTGGGAGCAAGGCGTGGCACAGGAAGAAGAAAAGTTTAAAAAGCTGACTTGTAGAAGCACAGGGGGGAAGAGGGAGAGTGAAAGAAAGTGTGAAGGAAAGAGTGGAAGCAGAAGAGAGAGAGCTCCCGAGAGATTGCCAAGAACAGCTGAGAGAGCAAAGGAAGGAGGATCCGATAAAGGTATTGGTGAACCTTTGAACGAAGGCAGCAGGAGAGAGATAAAGGCTGCTGACTTAAAGCTTCCAACTGCTCAGGGAGAACTGTTTGGAAAGGTGCCAAAACAGTTCCAGCTGAAAGATAGGCTGTTGCAATCAAACGAAGTTACTGCAGATGGAAGACAGCATGACTGGCTTACAGGGCAGAGAGAGATTCTAAACACCTCTGACTCCAGGCAAGTGTGTCCTCCTCAGTTCTTAACCAGTAAAAGCTTAGGAGAATTAGCTCTAGAGTTAAAAGCTGATTCTAGCAGTAAGCAAAACCCCAGGATAAAGAGAGACTGTTTATCTGAGTATCAAGTGGCTCACATAGCAGAGGAGCTAGTGCAAAAGCAAGCCCTGCTTAAAAAGTTGAATGAATTAATTAAGAAAGAGAACAGTCAGCTCTCCCTACAGATGCCCTTGGATGTGTGTGAGAATGATAGCATTGAAGAAATGGAAATAGGAGATGTAGAAGACAATTCCTTTGAAATGCAATGTGCTTTATGTCAAGCCTCTGATGTGGAAGAATGCTAATCTAGAGAGCCGTTGAATGTGTGCATGCTTAAAGAGCAACCTGATTTGTGAAGACGTCACGACAGAAGAAAAACAGCTGAGTGCTAAGCTCAACTTATAAAGCTGAAAGTTGATAGTAATAATCAAGGGACATTCAAAGAGCTGTTTTTGCTTCATGAGATTTTTGTTCCTGTAAAGAGAAACATTTAAGAAGTATAGTTTGGAATAAGTTACATTTTTGAATACAAGCAAAGATGTACCTGTTTTCTTTTGAGAAGCTGTTGCGCAGGAGTAAAATCCTATATTTGGGTTTGTTCCACTTGTATCCTGTGTATGAAGGAATCCCTGATTACAACAAATAAATTTTCTCTGTCTTATGCCTAACCACTGGATCACAACTCCTTTGCCTTAAGATAAGACTACAATTCCCAGCAGCCCTCCTGGCAGTCATTTTTAGGGAAACTTATTTAAAAGGTAACAAAAGGCGACCTCTCCTGGTACCAGTTATCTACCTGGCCAGGTGGGGGCGACACTTTCTTCCATTTATTAAATAAATTATGATCATGTTGTAATCACTAAAGCCAAGTGGCCCCAAAACCCTTTTTTCTTGCACCAGATCCTGTGTTCCACTAATGACTAGGTCCAGAATAGCTTCCCCTCTTGTCAGTTCATGAACCAGCTGCTCCAAGAAGCAGTCATTTATTTCATCTAGAAACATTATCTCTCTAGCATGTCCTGCTTTGACATGTACCCAGTTGATACTGGGGTAATTGAAATCACCCATTATTACTATGTTGTGACTTTTGTTAGCTTCCCTGATTTCTTTTAGTATTTCATCATCTATCTGTTCATTCTGGCCAGGCGGTTGGTAGTACACACCCACTGCAGTCGCCTTCCAGTTTTTACATGGAACTTCTATCCATAGAGATTTTAAAGCATATTTTGTTTCCTACAAAACTTTAATCCTATGTGACTCAATGCCCTCTCTAACATTGAGCGCAACCCCTCCACCAATTTGATCTATTCTGTCATTGCGATATAGTTTGTCCCATTGATTGTCCTCATTCCGCCAGGTCTCTGAGATGCCAATCATATATAACTTTTCATTTAGTGCTATATATTCTAGCTCTCCCATTTTATTTTTTAAACTTTTAGGATATGCATACAGGCATTCTCCAGGGACAAGCAGGAAGTAGGTCCTCACATAATGGTGACGTTTGCGCTGACGGAGCCTGCGCGGTATCTTCTCCCCAGCTTTCAAAGAAAGCCTTTGGGAGATGCACCACATATACGTGATCACCTTCCCAAACAGGAGTGCCATCTTGCCTCAGTCTCCTTTTTTCCATGGAGCCCACTGGACTTGTGTCTGGTTTCCCTGGGAAAAGTATTCGTTTTTTCTCTTCAATTTTTCTTTTTCCGGTCGCTTACCGGTTCTCTTTCCCGCCCCCAAGTTTCCTTGCCTTAGCAGCACATCTTGGATCCATTTCTTTTTCTCCTTTTTCTTGTGAGAGCTTCTCGACCTGCTCCATGCCCTTTCTCACTGGCTGAGCCTGAGGCTTTTGACCTCGCGGGGGCTGTTTTACCCACAGTTCCCTCGGTCAGTGGCTTTAAGAATTGTGACCGATACTCCCACACCATGTCGCACACTGATCAATACGACTCCTGCCTCCAGTGCCTCAGGCCGTACCATGACCCCTTGGACTGTAGTCTCTGCAAGAAGATGACTTCCAATGCTATCACTAGCTGTCAGCAGCAGCAGGAGTCCTTCATCCACAAGACGGACTCTGCACCAGAGTCCCTGGTGAACCACATTCCAGGGCCCCCTCCAGAACCCCAGGGAGACCGTGCTGCGTCAGAACCCCGAGGCCATGGGTCCACCAGCCAGACCCCGGAGGAAGAACCCAAGAAGAGCTGGAAATCCTCAAAGATTGCATGAGTGGACAGGCCTGGGAAAGTGGGCAAGTCCTATGGGCCCCGGGCCCACAATCCCCGTCATGAGTCTGAGAAAAAGGAGTGGGACCAGAATTGTCAGCATCCGGCGACCAGCCTCAGACTCCTGGAGCTGGCATTGGGCCTGTCCCTTGGTGCCCTTGCTGAAGGCTGTGGAGCTATCTGGCTTCAAGATCAGGATGACGGCCTTGGAGCACCGTTTGTATGCCTTCATGGCTCAGCAGCGGACTCTGATGTGCCCCTCTGTCAGGTTATCACTCCCAGCTGCCAGGCCCTTGACATCGAGGAATTCCCTGGACATTGAGCCGATCCTTGAGCGCCATCAGCTTCGAGAGGTCCCTCGACATCGGTCTCAATCCTCAGGGCAGAGGTCATCCCTGATGAGTGCCTATGGCTCTGACCGCAGGGCCTCTGGGGGCCAGGGGCCCTCAGTCTCATATCCTGACTGCCCCTGACACCTCCACCAACTTTGAGTTGGATTGTGGTCCGAGGACGACGAATACCCAGATACCTGTCATCACTGGGACGTGTCTTCCTAACCATCTCCCACCGAAACCCCATGTCGGTTCCCGCCCGAGGACATGGCTTTCCTTGACTTCATGTGGGACTTGGCCAAGGCACTGGCCTTTGAGACTGAGTCGTCAGAGGACCCGAGGACTAGAGATCCTTCAGTATGAGGCCCCTCTAGAAGAGACACTCATGGTGCCCATTCTCCTGATCCTGGAATGGCTGCTCCTCCACATGTGGGAGACCCCTGCATCAGTGCCCATAGTGAGCAGATGGCTGAACTCGATATACTAGGTCTGCCAGAGCCCTAGCTTCCAAAAAGCACAGCTGCCACACAACTCCATGGTGGTGGAGTCGGCCATGCATCGCCTAAGAGCTAGAAGACGCACTCTTCTGTGCCCCGAGGAGGGAGGCCCATGCCCTGGGCAGAAAGTGTTACCAAGGCTGGATGCTTATTGGCCGGATCCAGGCATACCAGCTGTACATGGGCATGTACTTGGGGGACCTGGCTAAGGAACTCGCCTGGTTCTCAGCTGGTCTCTCTGAGGAACCTCTCCATCCGTTCCGGATCCTAGCCTCGTGTGTCAGAGAGTGCTCCAAGTTTATGACTCAGGCAGCCTAGAGTAGCTCCAGCTGGCATTGGTGCCTGGCGCCAGGCCTGGCTACAGTCCTCTGATCTGGAGCAGTGGGTTCAGGACAAGTTGGTCAATGTTCCCTGCCAGAGAGAAAATCTCTGACAAACCCATGACAGATAAGACTGCAGAGTTGGAGTCCGAGTTCCTGACAAGGATCAGGCTCTCCAAGAAGACCACTGACCCTTCCTGACGGAAGCATTCAGGTAAAAAGTTCTTCTACCCAAAAAAGAGGAAGGCTTTTGAAAACTACCCTCAGTGCCAGGCCTTCCTAGCTCTCCAACAGGGGCAGCAGGCCAAGGGCCTGGCCCTTGTAAGGGTAAGGCCCCCAACCCCAGGCACCGGCTTTGGCCCAGCCTGGTGAGTTTTTTTGACTCCTTGGGCATAGCCTCTCTTCCCCCAGGACGCCCAGCCCAGCAGTTCACAGGGTGGCGTCTGGTTCTCTACACCCACCGGTGGCTATCCATACCACCCTGGGCACTGCAGGTGGTGAGGGAGGATTACCTCCTCTATCTGGCACAGGCGCCCCCTCATTTCTTTCCGGGAGAGCCCCCCAGGACTTCCCTCCACCAGACTTTACTACTGCAAGAGCTCGCAGGCCTTCGAGGACAAAGTGGTGGAACCAGTGTCCACACACCTCAAGGGCAAGGGGTTCTACTCCCGGTACTTCCTCATACCCAAGAGGACCGGAAGCTTCCGGCCCATTCTGTACCTGCGGGATCTAAACAAGTTCCTGTTAAAGGAGAAGTTCAAAATGCTCTCCCTTGGAACACTGCTGCCATACCTCCAGCCAGGAGACTGGCTATGCTCCTTAGACCTAAAGGATGCATACACACATCCTCATCCATCCCAACCACAGGACATACCTCAAGTTTGTGGTGGGTGATGGCCACTACCAATGCAGAGTGCTACCCTTCAGGCTGGCCTCCGCACCAAGGGTGTTCACCAAGTGCCTGATGGTAGTCACGGCCTATCTTCGCCTCCAGGGAGCCTTCGTCTTCCCATACCTGCACAACTGGCTCATAAGAGGCCACATCTGCCGCAGAGGTGCAACACGAAACAGCGCACACCATCTTCATCCTGCAGCACTTGGGGTTCATAATAAACCACCCAAATTTCCATCTCTTCCTGACACAGTGTCTGGAGTTTATAGGGGCAAGACTGGACACCGTTCAGGCCAAGGCCTGTCTCCCTTGGGACAGGGCCGATCATCTAAGGGTGCTAGCTGTGGCCATGCAGAGCCAACACTCGGTACCTGCCCATCTTCTATTCCACCTGTTGTGTCACATGGCATCCACAGTTCATGTCACTCCAGACGTCTGCCTTCACATGAGGGTGGCTCAATGGGCCATCTGCTCCCAGTGGACCCTGGCTGCAGGCCAACTGTGGGACAGGGTGGTGGTGACCCACAAACTGGCTGAATCTCTCACCTGGTGGCAAGCCCCCCAGCAACCCCCCCCCCCCGGACGAGATGCCTTTCCAGGCCCCCGCCTTCCAGAGGGTCCTAACCACGGATGCCTCCCTCTTAGGCTGGGGAGCCCACTGCGATGGCCTTTGAACTCAGGGCAGTTGGTCGCAGTCGGACAGTCTGCAGCAGATCAACCTCTTGGAGCTTTGGGCCATATCCCTGGCCGTCCGAGCCTTCCGTCACCACCTGCAACACCATTCATTGCCGGTCCAGATTTACAATCAATTGATGATGTTCTGCATTATCAAGCAGGGGAACATGAGATCGTACACCCTCTGCCAAGAGGCAGTAGCTCTCTGCTGGTATGCGAACCACCACTGGATGCTCCTGCGGGCAATGTATCTGTCGGGTCAGGACAGCACGAGTGGCGGCTAGACCCCAAAGTGGCCTAACTGCTCTTCCAGCTCTGAGGGACTCCACGGGTGGACCTTTTCACCAGTTTGGCCAATGCCTAGCTGCCTCGCTTCTGCTCCAGGCAGCCACGTCTGTCTCAGGCAGCAGCAGATGAATTCCTCATCTCATGGACGGAGGGCCTTCTCTATGCCTTCCCACCCACACCACTGATTTCCAAGATATTGTTCAAGTTTCAGCACGACAGGGCATCGCTAATACTAATAGCCCCTTGGTGGCCCAAATAACCATGGTTACCACTGCTCCTTTGCTTATCCATGGTGGCCACAATCCCCCTGGGGAGTGCCCAGGAGCTGGTGTTACAGGAGGAGGGCTCCCTCCTACACCCCATCTTGGGGTCTCTGATGCTAACAGCCTGACTGCTGAAAGAGTAGCCTTGGCCCCCTTCCAACCTTTCAGGGGAGGAGGAGGAGATTCTCCTATACTCCTGTAGGACCACCACAAGACAGGCTTGTGCCTTAAAATGGCGCAGATTCTCACTGTGGTGCGCAGAGCGACAGATCGACCCATTCTTGTGCTCTGTGCAGCTTGTGCTGCAGTATTTGCTTCACAGGCAGATCTGAAATCCAACTCTGTTAGGGTCCACCTGAGTGCACTCACAGGGCACCACCACCTTATTGAGGGCAAGTCCCTTTCCATCCAGCCTTTCGTGACCCACTGCTTGTGGGGTCTCTTACTGTCCAAGCCTCCTGTCCACTCACTGGCAGTGGAGTGGGACCTCACTGTGGTGCTGTCACAACTCACTGGCCCACTGTTTGAGCCCCTGACTACCTGCCACCTCTGGTACCTTTAGGATCATGCTCCACATGCACCCCAAGTTCCTTCCCAAGGTGGTGTCCCCTTTCCACCTCAATCAGGAGGTGGTGCTTCTCACTTCTTTCCTGACCTTTTACCTCCAGCATACCTAGGGCCATTGTAAAGCTTCACAGCTTTTCGTCTCCTATGACCCCAGTCGGCTGCATTGCCCTTGCCTATGAGCAGGCTGGGCTTTCGCTAGAGCACTGGGTCACAGTACACAGTATCAGGGCCATGGTGGCATCCATGACCAACTTGCATTCCGTTCCTTTGTTGGAAATTTACCAGGCCGCCATCTGGTCCTCAGTCCATACCTTCGCAGCTCTTTACTGCCTGGAGAGGGAGTCCCATTGAGACAGTGCCTTTGGTCAGGCAGTACTCCGTCATCTTATCAGGGGTAGGCAACTCCGGCCCTTGTGTGTTCAGGCTATCGCAGTGCTGGTTTCTCACTGGACACTTGGGCTGCTCAGAAGTCTGTCTTCTCAAGGACTCATTGCTGCTGTTTACGGCTCACCTCCTGGACACCCATGGTGTTTACAGGTTTTTGGAAGCCTGTAGCTAGGAAGTCCTATATGTGAGTACTGACTTCCTGCTTGTTCCTGGAGAAAGCGCAGTTACTCACCTCTAATAAGTGTTCCCTGGGAACAGCAGCAATCAGTCCTCACAACCCTCCCTCCTCCTTGTGGAGTTGCTTTTTGCGTCATTTTTTCCTTTGAGCTATATCATGCTACTGAGGCAAGATGGCACCCCTGGGCGAGAAGGGGACTACGCTTGCGTGGTGCATGTCCCAAAGGCTTTCTTTGAAAGCTGGGAAGAAGCTATCACATGGGTTCCATTGGTGCTGATGCCACCCATATATGAGGACGGATTCCTGCTGTTCCTGGAGAACATCTGTTACAGGTGAGTAACAATGATTTTTAGAGGTTGTATTTTATTCATATTAATCAGGTTATCAGTTGATAAGTGTAATTTGGAATCTTTTGGCTCTGTACTGAAGGACATCTGGGTTACTTTTATCTTTGTTGGTACCTCTCTGTCGAGATGCCCTAACTTCCTTTTTTTGCTAGTATCCTTCAAGGATACATCCTTCTGAACCATGTGCTGCTGGGCAACTGTCGGCTTTCCTCTACTATCTAGTTTAAAAGCTGTTCTATCTCCTTTTTAAAGGTTAATGCCAGCAGCCTGGTTCCATCCCAGTTAAGGTGGAGCCCATTCCTTCAGAAGAGCCCCTCCTTCCCCAGAATGTTGCCCAGTTCCTAACAAATCCAAAACCCTCTTCCTTGCACCATCGTCTCATCCATGCATTGAGACACCAGAGCTCTGCCTGCCTTTTGGGTCTTGTGCGTGGAATGAGAAACATTTCAGAGAATGCTACCCTGGAAGTTCTGGATTTGTTTCCTACCTAAAGCCTAAATTTGGCCTCCAGAACCTCCCTCACACACTTTCCTATGTCATTGGTGCCAACATGTACCAACACAGCAGATTCCGCCCCAGAATTATCTAAAATCATATCTAGGTGGCACGTGAGGTCTGCTACCTTCGCACAAGGCAGGCATGTTACCAGGCGGTCCTCACGTCCAGCAGCCACCCAGCTATCTACATGCCTAATGATCAAATTGCCAATTATAACAGCTGTCCTAACCCTTCCCTCATGGGCACATGGCTCTGGAGAAACCTCCTCGGTGCAAGAGGGTTTTACATCTCCTGGTGGACAGGACCTAACTACAGGATCACTTCCAGCCACACCAAGGTGATGCTCTCCTTTCATGTGGCCTCTCTCCTCCATGGCAACTAGAAGCTGCCAGATTGGAAGTGGAACTTCAGTACTACGTACCTATAGGTGTTGTCTGTGTACCTCTCTATCTTCCTTATGTCCTCCAATCTTCTACTCTATCCTCCATGGATCGAACTTATTCCCTGAGGGCAAAGAGCTCCTTGCACCTAGTGCACACATAAAACACCTCACCAACTGGGAGAAAATCATACATGTGACACTCAGTACAAAAGAGTGGATAGCCCCCATCTCGCTGCTGGACTGCTGTCTGCATCTTAGTTTTAAAGGTTTTATTTAGCTATTTACTTTAAGTTGCTAGAAATACTTGTACTGATACAGCTATACCAATTACCTTTAAGGGACTTTGTTCACCTCAAGATTAATTAACTTCAGGGTCTTAATCTATTCCTGGTGACGATAACCAGCTGAACCTGAAAGTGACTTTGACCACCCTTCCCCCTTTAATAGGTTTAAGAGCCTATAAAGCTAACATTATGCCTGGGGTGGATGGAAGGAAACTAACACTTAGTAAAAGCTGGCTTGTTGCACGGATCCCAGACCTCTGCTTCTAAGATAATCTGTTAACAATGTCCTGGGTGATTCACACAGCCCTTGGTTTGATAGAGGGAGCCTTTCAAATTGCCCCTTTGACCTTTCACTTACTTGCCTTTAACACCTATTTAAAACAAAATCTCAGATCTCTTGCCTCCTAAGTGGAAGGCCTTTTTGTAAAGGTATCTAGAAACAATTTATTTCTTTCAACTCTTAGAATATTTTACCCTATTCTTCCTTCTGTACTAAGCTATACTCTGATTTGACTTAAATTAAAAGCTTTCTGCTGATACTAGGCCCTGACAGATTTAAATGTAAACTAAAAGCTCTCTACTGTTTTTAAATTTAAAGGAAAAAGCTCTCTGCTGATATTAGGCTCTGAATGTGGTTTACATTTAAACTGTGAGCTAGCTCTCTTCTGGTTTTAAAAGTAAACAAAAAGCTCTCTGCTGTTTTTTAAATTTAACCCAAAAGCTCTCTGCTGTGTTTTAAATTTAAACTAAAAGCTATCTGCTGATACTAGGCCCTGACTGACTTAATAAAGACACAGGATTCTAAAATACACAAATTTATCAGTTTTAACTTAAAGAATTCCCTTTTCCCCAAGATAGAGAGAATTTCCCAGAAGTAAATACAGTACTTACAAGTGCAGATTTCTTTTCAGCAGAAGCAGTCCCTTTTGGTTGTCCTTCAAGACATAGTTCCTCACTGTTGATCACTCATTGTTGCCCATGGTTGAGATTATGTGAGGCTTGCCATGTTTTTCCCATATACTTTGGGGTGAATAGAGGCATGGGGGTGATGTCATTGAAACCTGGAATTTTCTTTGGTTCGTTTCTCCACCAATCTGCTGCTAGGGGAACACAACCCACTTGTCTGGACTGCTCTAGCAGGACTCTGGGTAAGGATATTAACTAGTCAGTAAAATGTCACCTTCAGCAAGCCAGTGACCAACAAACATACTTGGATAATTTTCACTCATTATCTTTAGCTGGTTTCAGCTTCAGCTATCTGGCTATGTTTGTGGCTACAATTTCCTTAATCTAGCTAAATTTAGTTGGCCTACACTGAAAATTCACAGTTATTGTTTAAAAAAATAAGCCACCCAAGGAATGCCTCCAGATCTGACCTATTTCTGACGAGCTAAATTTGTGCACCATATGAATTTGGCCAGACATATTTAGCTGGTCAGCAGGGAACATTTTTCAAAGTAAGGTTTACCCAGTAAACTTTCTGGGAATTGGCCCATTGGTTTGCAAGTAAACCCAAGAGTTCTTGAATAAGAGAGAGCAGAATAAAGAGTCATCCACAGAGCTGCTTTTGTTGTAAGGCTCTCTTTTATCTTTATTATCCACAATTTTTCTTTCTTTGTTGTTATCTTTTTATGTCTTCACACCAGACAGCATGCCTGGGACATATGTTTCATCATCCACCAGGGAAACCTCTGGGCCTTTACTCTTAATGCCTCTCCTTAATCTCTCAGAAATAACTGCTGCAATGGTATTTGTCTTCCCTCTATTCTTCTGCACTGAACCCAACTATTGCCTGCCCTCAACAAAGCATTATTGCCTTAGCTGCAGGAGCTGTGAGGATGGCATTATCAAATATAGACAGTACACAGTGCTCCTATGGAAATTAATTTATTCTAAGATCTCTTGCAATGTTTATGTGATAAAGAGGAATCCGTGGAAGAAAGTAACATTTTACTTTCTTTTACTTTCCTGTAAAATTTGCAGTGTGTACATATTTCTGTTACTTTTTGCAAATATTTTAGTTTGCGTGTAACATTATTCACAAATTGTCCTGCGACTTCATAATCTAACATAAGAAAAGCCATGCTGAGTCAGACAAAGGTCCATTGAGCCTAGCATCCTGCCTCTGACAGTGGTCAATCCAGGTCACAGGTACCAAGCTGATCCCCAAAACTAGATCCCTGTCTGATAGCTCATATACAAAGATAGGAAATGTCTGTCCCAGCGCTGTCTAGCTGATAACTTTTTTATGGGCTTTTCCTCCAGGAGCTTATCCAAACTTCTGTTGAACTCCACTATGTTAGCTGCCTTAACCAGGTCCTCCAGCAATAGATTCCACAGCTTAATTTTGCACTGTGTGAAAAAATACTTCTAGTCCTTAATTTCATGGAATGTCCTCTCATTTTAATGTTTGAAAGCCTGAACAATAATACTGTATTTAACTGTTCCACCACACTCATGATTTCATATCCCTTCTCAGTAGTCTTTTCTCTAAGCTGAAGAGCTCTAACATATTGAGCCTTTCATCATAAGGAGGCACTGTTCCCTCTAAGCTGTGCGCGTGTGCGCGCGCACACACTTCGCCAAGCGAGTGCACATACTTTACAACAGAGCGCACAAAAATTACGGTTTTGATTCTGATAGAAGACAACACAGACGTCTTAAAATTTAAAAGTTGTGATTGTAATTACTAGAAATTTTCCGCTTCATTTAGTAATTGTCTATTTTCATTTAATTTGATTAAAATCAATGTGGTGTACATACTGTATTCTGACGTGCAGTCAAATTTTAAAGTATATAACTCCAAGTGTCATCATGTGGCGCACAAAGATTTAACTTTCCTTCAAAAGCTGCACAGCTGATATTTTATGCGCACACAGCCTACAGAAAATTAGAGGGAACATTGTAAGGAGGTGTTCCTTTTTTCTTTCTTAATGTTTTTTATTGTTGGAATACCCAAGGAGAAACACCAAGTTTCATTATTGTCACATCAAGAAACAGAAGGCTATAAAATTCAAAACAGATATGTACCCAACAGTTTGTGCACATAATCATGAATTTTTAAATAACCAATCCTAGAGATATATTCCAGCATCGTTTTTTTCTCCCAGTATGCCCTTTTCTGTTTTATTATCATCCATACTCCATACCCTTCCCATTCATTCATCACTCATTCCTTCATACCCCTCCTTTCTCCCTTACTCAGCACCCGTCCTTTCCTCTCTTTCTAGAGACCAAACCATAATTTTTTTTATAGCTCATCCAATTGGGTGTCACCTTTTTGTTATATGCTTTTAGTTCCTAAGAAGCCATCTCAAACACCAACTCCTGCCAATGTTGAACCATGGGCGCCTCTTCCTTAATCCAATAATTTAAAATCACTTTTTTGACTAATAATACAGCTACATGTATAGATTTCCCATATAACTTTTTAAAATGTGTTTATCTCTCACAAAAGCAGCAGGTCATAGGTTCACTCTACTGTAACTCTTAGATCGGTCTCAAAATGTTTCAGTGCCTCAGAGCGCACAGAAGTTTGTTTGTGATACTCCAGAAAGGAATGTACCAGCATACCCATTTTAATTTTATATGTATTTTTTAAATTTGTATTTATGAATTTTAAAAATATATCCAAGAAAATAACACTTGTACAGAAACAATGCATGTTCACAAGCAACAAAATAGGGAAATAAAGAAAACAAGGGAAATAAAACAAAGAACAGCATCACTTCAGCCCTCAGTAATAATGAGGGAACCAAGAAGTCAAATGGAAAAGGAAAAATATAACCTCAACAAACAGGAAACACTAAGCAATGCAGGTGAAACTATCTTCATTTACAGAGTTAAATCAGGAGAAATTACATATGAGAACTTACAAAAGCAAGTAGCTGAGCAGGCTCATAAAACACATTAGCAGATTGATATTTAACAATACATTTACGTGGATATTTCAGAAAAAAAGAGCACCCATGTGTATCACCGCTGGTCTAACAAGCAGAAACTCCTTCCTCTTTTTGTGTGTTATGAGACATATCTGAGAAAATCTGAATATTTTTACCCATAAAGGGGCGCAACCAATTCTTGAAACATAGGGGTATGTTTACTAAACTGCGGTAACGTTACATAACGCCGCCTCACCCCCCCTCCCCTCCCCTCTCCCCTCCCCTCCCCTCCCTTCCCCATCCCCCCTTCCCCCCTCCCCCTCCCCTCTCCCCCTCCCCTCCCCCTCCCCCCCTTATTAGGTGCCTTATAAGGTGTCCTATAGGGGACATTATAGGGTGCCTTGGCGGACAGTGCACTTTATAATGTGCCCTATGGAGTGCATTATGGGGTACCTTATGTGGCACCTTAGCTTACGCCACCGTGAGGGTGTGTTTGCTGGCAGCACTAATTAAAATAAAAGTAAAATGCCTCAACAATTACTACTTAAACGTAAAGGGTGATGCCTCAGCCAGCCTTATGCATTAGGCACACTGGGTAATCAAACCCATGAACCCTATACCATCAGTCAGTGTGGTAACCATTGTGCTACAGCTCTGTTTCTGTGTTTCCATGTGTACGCGCCTTCTTAAGATTAATGCGCGGTAATGTGCCATGTAACGCTCGTTAATTTATGGCGCCTTGTAATGCGCGTTATCGGTAATGGTGTACCGCCCATGTCCTTATTTGGGTATTTCTGCCTCTACCGCGGATCCTAACGCGAATGGCATTACCGCAGTTTAGTAAACATACCCCATAATCTCAGAAACCAATCTCTATCAACAGCCAATGCAAAAGAAACACGTAAAGTACCAGACTCAGTCTCAGAATCAGATCTTTCCAATAAATCAGTCACATTTAGATGAGTAGATTCAAAGTGCACTGGAGCATTTTCTTCGGCAGGGGACTCAGAAGAACGCCTCCTGACAGGGATAAAATACACTTTCGCAAGAGGTGGCATAGTTTCCCGAGGAATTTTCAAAACTTCATCCATATAGTTCTTAAAAGTTTCTTTTGGAGATATCTCACGTAACTTAGGAGAATATTAGCCACTGTAGAAAAGTTCTCCAATGCTCCAAGCTGTTTCTCATAATAGTATTATCCTTAATTAAAGCTGAAACAGTACCTTGATGAGAAACTGCTCTGGTCTCCAAATTGTCGATAGCCACTTGCACATTGGAAATGTCCCATTGAATCACCTCAAGTTGATCTGCGTTCTCTTGGGTCTTTAAGGAAAAACTTTGTACCTGGGGCTGCAGGGCTCTACCAAGTTGGAAAATAGTTTCCCAGATAGATTCTAAAGAAAATTGCTTCAAATCTTTGCAGCATAAATGGCACAAAAGAAGCTGGAGGGACTGCAGCCTCATAGTTGAGAGAGCTCAAAGCACCCGCTGCTGCTCTCATATCCTGCTCCAGAGGTTGCCCAAGCACACCCCTACTTGCCTCTGCATCTTCTGCCACAGCCAAGTCAGCTTGGAAACCTGCTAACCCAGCACATCGATGACATGCCCTCTTGCACTCACCCCACCCAATTCGCTTGGGGAGGGAGGGCTTCCGAGTGCGAGGTTAACGTCAATGACGGTGGCTGTGCAGGAGGCCTCTGTAACTCAGGGGAGAACAGCATCTCATTTCCCGAGGTCAATGCTGAGTCCACTGATGCCAGCGTGAACTCCACCGGACTCAACCCTGCATCTTTTCCCCCAGGGCGGATCAAAAGCCTATCCATCGTTGACAAGGAGGTAGGCTGTTGGGGACCGGAGGGTTTCTATTCTGTTTTACCTTTCCTTTTACCCATCAGAGGAAAGCCTTCTTAGGGCAGCCTGCATGCCACAGCCATCTTGATTCCCTCTGCGACCGCTCATGCATCTACATTTTAAATAAGTGTTCTGTCGTATTTTCAGGAGCACACTGCGCTGTCTAGTAATATAACCCCTTGGTTGAATTTTATACTATATTTCCTGCAGTATTGCACTGGGGCGTTGACTTCTAGTTTTCCCAGAAAAGCAGACCCAAGCCTTCCACTCCATCTTAATGCCAATTTTCTCATAAGTTAGTTGAAAATTCATTATTGATTTATTCATTATATTCTCTTATATACCATGCTATTCTGCATCAGTGTGGTTTACATTGAACAAACTGAAATTACATTGAACAGGGCATTATAACTTGGAGATAACTATTTTACAGGGAACATGGGCTATGGAGGGTTAAGTGGCTTGCCCAAGACCACAAGGAGCACCTGTGGGACTAGAAACCCCAGTTCTTCCAGCCCAAGGTTGCTGTCCTCTCGTGGGATTTGAACCCCCAACCTTCTGGCCTGAAGTACCTTGCCCCAACCACTAGGCCACTCCTCCACTCCCTTCATACTATTTTTACCAATCTGGCATTTCGCTAAAATGTTTAAGTGTGGGAGAACTCTCATAAAAGTACTATTTAATTCAGTATATCTGAATCCATGCTGATTCTTTGTCTTTTATTCCTGATAGTAATGTCTAATCTGCATATACTCAAAAATGTGAATTTAGTAGATCTCACTTCTGCTTCACTTGTTCAAAAGTTGGAAATTCCCCCAATTGAACTTGTCAGACGGCTGCCTGGGTGAGAATGTTCACAGTCTTGGCAAGTGCATATATCAATATGATTTGCAAGGGATTGTGGGAAATGCAGTCCATTCACACCAGACACAGCTGCTCACAATAATTAGTTGTGCTTGAGTGTAAAGCCAATAATATATTTATTTATGGGGTTATTTCTCCCAACACAGATGTGCTTGGTAGCACATAAAACAGGATACTTGCTTTCAGTGTTAAACTTAGAAAAAACAAAATCAGGAAAACAACAGCTGAACTTGTCAGGCAATCAAAGCAAAAGAATAAAGACCTGGTTGGTAACAAACTGGTCTTTTCTGTAGGCTCTATCTAATATTTTCTTAGCTGTGCATCAAACAACAAGCAAAACCCACAAAGAAGGGAAAAACTGTTCTTTTCAGGTTAACTTCTTATATCTTCACACATAGATTCAGAAGTGATTCCCTCAGAGCTCACAAGCAATTAGGTAAGGCTCAATTGCTAGCAGTTACCCAGCTGAAACCCCTTAGCTGGCTTGCTTTCTACTGCGTGGCTCAAATCCTACTTCAGGAGCTTTTCTGAGTAGATTAAAGAACAAGTTTGTATTTCTTTGTGATGGTTGTTGTATTTTGTAGCAGAAAATTACCAAAGGAGTTTAGACAGAGAGCAATCCATATATTCACAGCCTGTATCTAAGACCGCTCCCCCTTCTTCAACAATCATGGGTTCAATATCATGGATTGGCACAGAGGAATTTCTCAATGTAGCACTCTCAGGAGAATACTTGTTTCCCTGCTGTCTTTCAAGGTTCTAGCTAGGGCATAGATCAGTGTTCATACCCGAGCTTCCATTGCTGTTAGAGTTCCTCTCTAAATAGCCTGGCCAGTATGTAGTCCAGTTCTTATGTCCAGCCTTCCAATCCAGATCCCTGGACACTGGATCTCTCTTCACATACCTTCTGGCACGGGTCCTAGGGTCCCTTCTAAGTGCAGCCGTCTCCCTCACAGGTACCCTCTGGAGATTCCTAGCTCTGCAGCACCATTCCTCTGGCTTTCCCCAGTCCAATGGTGTATGCTGGCCTTTTGAATGTCTCCCAGTATACATACTGCTCTGGACTCCTTTAGACCTCCCAAATGCTTTTCTCTTCTTTCTTCCAAAGGGTTTCTTGCCCTTTCTGTCCGTTCGCTCTGGCTTCTGCTTCTGATGATCCTCCAGATGATGAAGATGTCCAAGATGAGGATATCCAAGCTGATCCTGAGGATAAGGATTCTGAGGATAATTCTCTGTAGAATAAACTCTACCTTTATTCTGCCTAGATGAGTGCTCCACCCTAGCACAGCGCAGCTGTGCTGAATCAGACCCTGCCCTTTGAGATGAGTGCTTAGGGATTACCTCATAGCCCTCCTGATTGAACACACGTTTCCCCACTTCAGCTCCTCTAATGGCTGTTGGAAACCTGGTGCATTCTGGGACTGGTAGTCTTTTATGGAAAAATTCTGTTTTCTTATTTCTACCAGAACTGACAGGTTGCTTGTTCAGAGTCACTTCACCTTTACCATAGCTGCTTCCTGAGCTATGATAAGCTTCCTTATCACAAACTATAACAAATCATCCATTTCCCAACATCCCTTCTTCCTCCATTTTTGGAATTGGGTTTGTCCTATTTCTGCTACAAACCTTGGCTTCTCAGTAATCTGCAAAAAGGTTGAAATCTCTGGCACTTCCCCTCTCTTAACCTTCCACCACTTCCAAGCTTTCTTAAAAGGACTAAGGAGCCACCTTCCCTTTCTTACCCTGACCTTGTTGATGTTGATGACTATTTAACAGATTAATAATGTTTAAGAGGACCCAGTATTGAACCAAGGAATCCTTTGGAGTATACTTATATACACCTGTGTAAATCTCATGAATACCTCACAGTAGGGCAGCCACATTATACAGTCTTATGTCCAGTAGTTTAACTCCCTTATTTCTATCTAGTATTAACTTGGTATATGCAATGCGAGCATTCTTTCCTTGCCATATGAAATTCTGAATGATACCCTTTTACTGCAATTCTTCCTTTTGCCTAACCCAAATTGGAAATGTATGAAGAGTATCTAGTAGCCTAGGAAAAATAGTCATCTTGACGAAAGCCACCTGGCCTAAAAACAATAGGGGTAAATCTTTCCAATGCTGGCATATTTGTCTAACGTTTTCAATTCTATCCACAATATATATGTTTTGGTAATTTGTAATTATAACTTAAATAAATATCAAAGTATTTTTTCCACCTATTGTTTGTTTCAGAGAGCATTCTCTTCACCTGATCTCCCCTACTACTACTATTATCATTTGTATAGCGCTACAAGGCGAATGCAGCGCTCTACATGTACACATGAGAGACAGTCCCTACTCAATAGGGCTTACAATCTAAGCAAAACCAACACAATAAACAGAGGAGAAGAGATGGCTCTAACACACAAGGGTGATAAACAGAAGAATGAAGGGTCAGGGTCCACAAGCAGCTTCAAAGAGGTGGGCTTTTCGTTAGGATTTGAATAGGACCAGAGATGAAGCCTGACAAACTGACTCAGTCTGTTCGAAGCAAGGTGGAACGAAGGAAGTCTGGAGTTAGCAGTGGAAGAGAAAGGCACAGATCGAAGCCCCCAGATAAGTAAAATATTGAATACCTCTAGAAATGGGTAAAAGGGGAAATATCTAGAAAACAGTGTGCATTAATGCCCCTAGTATGGGATATAAAATTCCAGATGTTGAGGCTTTAATGGAAGAGTCTGACTTGGATTTGGTGGCAGTTATGGAAACATGGTTCACGAAGAACCATGACTGGGATGTAATTATACTGGGCTATTCAGGAAGAACAGGGTAGGAAGAAGGGGAGGAAGAGTGGCACAATATGTAAAAAATAATAAAGCTACAGAATTACAGGGATTTCGATGGAAGGAGGGACTGAAGCATCCATTTGCATTGCTGTGATATGCAGATTTCCTAAACAGGCAGAAGAAGTGGACAGAAATGTAACTGAAAACGTTCACAGTATTGTTATGAAAGGAGACTTGCTACTGATAGGTGATTCCAACGTGTTGGATGTCGATTGGAACATCCCTGCTGCAGTGTCATCTAGAAGTAAGGAAATCTGTGATTCTATATAGGGAGAACTATTCCAGCAACAGATAACAGAACCCACACGCGAGGGGACCATACTGGACTTGGTGCTTACCAATGTGGAAAGTGTTCCTGATATTATAGTGGGAGATTATCTCGCATCCAGTGATCACCAGATGGTGTGGTTCAATACTAGGATTAGGGCTGATAACGTCCATTCAAAAGTGAGGATCCTAGACTTTAGGAAAACTAACTTTGCCAAGATGTGATAATACCTCAAAGAGTCATTAGCAGGATGGAAACAGCCGGAGACATAGAATAGCAGGGGACAAAACTGAAAAGGGATATTTTAAGGGCAACAGACCTTTCTGTTAGGAAAGTAAATAAATGTAAAAGCAAAAGGAGACCACTATGGTTCTCAAAAGCAGTAGCTGAAAAGGTGAAGAAATAGAGGGTGGCTTTCATAAAATACAAGAGATTTCAGAAAGAGGAAGACAAGTATCAATAATTGAAAAAGCTAAAAGAAGCTAGCAAAGTAGTCTGGAATGCAAATATACAAATGGAAGAAAAAATAACCAGTGCATTAAAATGGGGGACAAGACATTTTTCAGATATGTTAGTGAGAAGGGAGTGTAAAAGTGATATTTTCAGACTCAAGGATGAACAAGAGGAATATGTAGAAGCTGATGAGAATTGCTTAACAAATATTTTTGTTCTGTGTTCACAGACGAAGGAGCAGGACTAAGAGAGTTGCATGGACAAATCTGTTGCATAACATTTATGCCCCTAAAGTATATCGTCATCATGGGCCTGATACTGAGTTAGGACGGCTAGGTGTGAATACAGCACCCAGCCATCACAGCCATCCTCTTTCCCCAGATATTCAAAGCCAGGGTCATATGCGACCCTGGCATTGAATATCTGGGGTTGCCGCACATACCCAGAAGCCTCAGAGGCTAACCATCTAGCAGCAATATTGCACCACTGCCCAGTTAGCTCCTGAGGGTAAAGCAGGCCTGCTTTTGCTTCGCTAATTTTTCTCTGCAGGTCATAACCGGATAGCAGTGCAATATTGCTGCTACCCGATTAGCAACTCTTGCCGCCCATGACACGCCTATGACATGCCCTGATACTAAGCATGGCATGTCATAGGCATGTCATGGGTAGCAAGAGTTGCTAATCGGGTAGACTCCCTTTCTCTGCCCACGGGAGATTAGATCCCCGCAGGCAGGAAGGGAAAACAGCTGCAATTACAGCAAAAACTCCTGTCTGTCTGTGGGGATCTCCTGCAGGCAGACCGGAGTTTTTGCAGCGGTCGTGGCAGCCTTCCACCCTGCCCGCAGGGATCCAATCTCTTGCAAGCAGACAGGAGTCTGCTGTGATTGTGGATGATGGGCAGAATTTGCTGGGGCCAGGGCCTGTGTGGCCCACCCCATTCCAAAGCCTATGTATGCAAAAGGGGATTGACTTGGGGAATGCTTCATCCAGAAGAGCTGGATTTTACCCATTTTTCTACACCACATAGTAAGTTCACCAGGCCAGACTATTTTCTATCAGAAGATCCTCAACTGCAAGAAGTCACTATACAGGATATTGGAATATCCGATCATTCTGAGGTACATGTAAAATTGAAGTTACAGGGGTGTGGGATCCAGATAGGCAATGGAGAATGAATCCCACATTGTTTCAAGATCAACAGTTCAGAACATACTTGTGGGGGCATGGCATGAATATGAGCAGGATAACAATAATGGTGAGTGAGGGTTGGCTGTCCTGAGTGGAAAATTACAATCTTTTCAGCAAGGAGGAAAAGATAGCTGGATGGATACTTTTAACTGATGACTCCTAAGTTTCAACAGTGCAGAAAAAATGTAATGATTAAAAGCACAGGAACAGTTCAACATAAATATTTAGAGGTTAAACAAAAAATAAATTATATTTTGCAGAAAAGAGCAGAGGAGAATATTTGGTTATATAAACAACATTTCTATAAGTGAGGCAACAAATCAAGGAAGCTAATAACATGGTTGGTAGTGTTGCGCATGTCCAACAAAGTGATTACTTCTAAAAGAGGTCAGGGGAGAATTGTAAGACAAGCGCAAAGAGATAGTGCAGGAATCTGTAGCTTGTTAAGTGCCATTGAGTTGGTGTCAACTCATGGTGAGTCTGGATAGTTGTCCTAAACTGTGTTTGGTCTTCAGTCAGGCAGCTCATTGTTGATAGAATGGCATCCATAGCTGCTGTTATTGTATCGATCCATCTCATTGCTAGTCTTCCTCTTTTGCATTGACCTTCAAACTTGCCAAGCATAATGTCTTTCTCTAATGATCTCTCTCTTCGCATGAAGTATGAAAGTCAAAGTCTAGTCATCTGAGCTTCTTAAAGAAAGCTTAGGCTTGATCTCTAGTACTGATTGGTTTGTTCTTTGGACAGTCCATGGTATACACAATATTCTTCGACAGCAACATAATTCAAAGACATTGATTTTCTTCCTATCTTTTTCACTGTCCAGCTTTTGCATCTGTATGACATTATTGAGAATACCATGGCTTAGACAAGTCAAACCTTTGTATGGAGAGTGACATCTCTGCTCTTGAGAATCTTGTCTAAGTCTTTCATAGCCGTTCTGCCAAGAGCAATGTGTCATCAGATTTCTTGACTGCTTGTCATTTCTTTTTTGATTATTGATCCAAACAGGTTAAAGTTGTCCTCTATTTCTATTTCTTCACCATCAACAATGACCTTATTGATTTTTGAACTGACCAGAGGGGAAGCCATATTAGACCTAGTCCTTAGTGGAACACCAGATCTAGTGCAAGAGATAAGGGTGTTGGGGCCACTTGGCAATAGTGATCATAGCATGATCGCCTTTGATTTAATTAGTGGAGGAGGGATAGTAAGGAAATCCACAGTACTACCTTTTAACTTTCGAAAGGGAGACTATGATAAAATGAGGAAAATAGTTAAGAAAAAACTAAAAGCAGCAGTTGCAAAGGTTAAAGACTTCCATCAAGCTTGGGTGTTGTTGAAAAATACTATCTTGGAAGCCCAGACCAGCTGTATTCCACGCTTTAAGAAAAGTGGAAGGAAGTCCAAAAAACTGCCAGCATGGTTTAAAGGTGAGGTCAGAGAGGCTGTTGTTGCCAAGAAAGCATCTTTCAGGAAATGGAAAAAAAGAGCCAAACGATGAAACCTGGAAACAGCACAAGCACTGGCAGGTCAAATGCAAGGCATTGATAAAGAAGGCAAAGAGAGAATTTAAGAAGAAGCTTGCTGCGGAAGCAAAAACGCAAAATAAAGATTTTTTCAAGTACATTCGTAGCAAAAAACCTGTGAGAGAGTCAGTTGGACCATTGCTAGATAGAGGAGTTAAAGAGTCACTAAGAGGCGACAAGGCGATAGTGGAGAGACTGAATGAATTCTTTGCTTCGGTCTTTACTGAGGAAGATGTAGGGATGTCACCCATGACTGAAGTGGTATTTAAAGGTGCGGATGAATTGAAGGAAATATCAATACATCGGGAAGATTTATTACAACTCTTAGATAAACCTGGGCCAGATGGTATCCATCCAAGGGTGTTGAAAGAACTGAAATATGAGATTGCAGACCTGCTATTAGTAATCTGAACTATCATTAAAATCATCTCTAATACCTGAAGATTGGCAGATCGCCAATGTAACACCAATTTTTAAAAAGGGTTCGAGGGGTGATCCGTGAAACTACAGACCGGTGAGCCTCACGTCAGTACCGGGAAAAATGGTAGAAACCATCATAAAGAATAAAATTACTCAGCATGTAGATAGTCATGGCCTAATGGGAGACAGCCAACATGGCTTTAGACAAGGGAGATCTTGTCTTACTAATCTGTTATGTTTTTTTGAAAGTGTGAATAAACAGGTGGACAAAGGTGAGTCGGTTGATATAGTGTATCTGGACTTTTAGAAAGCCTTTGACAAGGTCCCTCATCAGAGACTTTTGGCAAAACTAAAGAGTCATGGGATAGGAGGCAGTGTATTACTGTGGATCAGGAACTGGTTAAAAGATAGAAAGCAGAGGGTTGGGCTAAATGGCCAATTTTCCCAATGGAGAAGGGTGAATAGTGGTGTACCCCAGGGATCTGTGCTGGGTCCGCTGCTTTTTGACATATTCATAAATGACCTGGAAAGTGGAATAACGAGTGAGGTTATCAAATTTGCAGATGACACAAAACTATTTAAAGTTGTTAAAACCCAAGAGGATTGTGGAAAATTGCAAGAGGATCTTGATAAATTGGAAGACTGGGCATCAAAATGGCAGATGAAATTTAATGTGGACAAGTGCAAAGTTATGCACCTAGGGAAGAACAACCCAAACTATGGTTACACGATGCAAGGTTCCACATTAGGAACCACCACCCAGGAAAAAGATTTAGGCGTCATTGTGGATAATATGTTAAAACCCTTGGCCCAGTGTGCAGAGGCGGCCAAGAGAGAAAATAGAATGCTAGGTATCATAAGGAAAGGTATGGAAAATAAAACAAAAGATATTATAATGCCTCTATACCGTTCAATGGTGAGACCGCACCTTGAATATTGTGTGCAATTCTGGTCGCCGTATCTTAAAAAGGATATAGCGTTATTAGAAAAGGTTCATAGAAGAGCCACCAAAATGGTAAAGGGGATGAAAGGATACTCCTATGAAGAAAGGCTAAAAAGGTTAGGGCTCTTTAACCTGGAAAAGAGACGGCTGAGGGGAGATATGATAGAAGTCTATAAATTAATGAACGGAGTGGAACGGGTAAACGTAGATTGACTGTTTACGTTATCAGAATATAGAAAGACTAGGGGACATGCAATGAAGCTACAGGGTAAACTATTTAAGACTAATAAAAGAAAATATTTTTTCACTCAACGTGTAATCAAACTCTGGAATTTGTTACCGGAGGATGTAGTAAAGGCTGTTAGTGTAGCTGGGTTTAAAAAAAGGTTTGGACAAGTTCCTGGAGGAAAGGTCCATAAACCATTATTAAGAAGGGACCCAGGATATCCATGCTTGACCTAGTACAAGCATTGCAGAACCTGTGTCTTTTGGGGAAACTGCTAGGTACGTATGACCTAGATTGGCCACTGTTGGAAACAGGATACTGGGCTTGATGGACCTTGGTCTGACCCAGTATGGCATATCTTATGTTCTTATGTTATGCCTGTTGTCAGGATCTTTGTCTTCTGTACATTAAGGTGCAAGCCCATTTTAAGACCATGTTCCTTGATGTTGAGAAGCAAATGTTTCAGATCATCCTCATTTTCAGCCAGTATTGTGGTATCATCAACATAGCAAAGGTTTTTGATGAGTCTTTCACCAATCTTCACACCTCATTTGTCTTCATACAGTCCTGCTTCTCTGATGATTTGTTCTTCATTTAAATTAAACAGGTAAGGGGAAAGTATACAGCCTTGTCATATATTGGAAGGTGCGGTATATAAAAACTTGTTAATTAAATTAAATTAAAATATATCTTTGCTGATTTTAAACTATTCTGTTTCTACTTGTTTCATTAGAACTGTTGCTTCTTGTTGTGCATGAGAACTATCAGGTGTTCTAGTATACCTATGCTATAAATTAATGAATGGAGTGGAACGGGTAAACCTAGATCGATTGTTTACGCCATCAAACTATAGAAAGACTAGGGGGCATTCAATGAAGCTACAGTGAAGCTATTTAATATTAATAAGAGAAAATGTTTTTTCACTCAACATGCAAACTCTGGAATTTGCTACCGGAGGATGTAGTAAAAGCTGTTAGTATAACCAGGTTTAAAAAAGGTTTGGACAAGTTCCTGGAGGAAAGGTCCATAAACCATTATTAAAGTGGATCCAGAATATCCACTGCTTGCCCCAATACAAGCATTGTGGAATCTGTGTCTTTTAAGGAAACTGCTAGGTACTTGTGACCTACTATAGATTGGCCACTGTTGGAAACAGGATACTGGGCTTGATGGACCTTGGTCTGACCCAGTATGGTATATCTTATGTTCTTAATGTGGCCCAGAGTTTCTCATGGTTTACACAGTTAAAAGCCTTGTTGTAGTCAATAAAACACATATAGAAATCCTTTTTATATTCTTTTGTCTTTTCAAGGATCCATCTCACATCTGCGATGATGTCTCTTGTTCCTTCCCCTTTCCTGAACCCTGCTTACACTTCAGGTAGTTCTCATTCCAGGTATGGTTATAGTCTCTGCTAAATGATCATGACTAGAATCTTGCTGGTATGTGGGATCAGAGCGATTGTGCAATAATTTTTCCACAGTCAGTCGGGTCACCTTTCTTCAGAATTGGTATAAACACAAATCTTTTCCAATCAGTTGGCCATGAATTTGTCTTCCAAATTTCCTGGCAGAGCTTTGTAAGTATGTTAACAGCTCATTTTCAACTTTAGCTTGAGTTTGCATACTAGTAGTTGGTGATCTGTACCACAGTCAGCTCCAGGTTTTGTCTTTGTTGATGTTATCGAGGTTTTCCATTGTTGTCTTCCACAGATGTAGTCAATTTGATTTCTGTACAATCCATTTGATGACGTCCATGTGTACAGTCGGCGCTTGTGTTGCTGCAAGAAGGTGTTTGAGATGAATAGATCATTGGTTTTGCATAATTCTCTCAGTCTTTCTCCAGCTTCGTTTCTGTTGCCAAGTCCATATTTTCCAACCAGTTTGCCTTTGTTGCCAACTTTTGTGTTCCAGTCAGCCATGACTATCAGGATATGCTGTTTGCATGTTCTGTCAATTTCAGCTTGCACTTGTTCATAGAACTGATCAGCTTCTTCCTCTTCTGTAGCTGTTGTTGGGACATATCGGAATAATAGTTGGGTTGATGGGCATTCCTTGTAGACGAATAGAAATTAAGCATTCACTGATTGCATTGTATTTCATTATAGTTCTTGCAAATTTCTTCTTAACTATAAATGCAACATTATTTCTTCTTTGTCTTTCATTTCCAGCATAGTAAACCATATGATCATCAAATGCAAAGTGCCCAAAGCCAGTCCATTTCAGTTCACTGACACCCAACAGATCGAGTTGTACACATTCCATTTCATTCTTGACCACTTCCAACTTCCTTTGATTCATGCTTTGTATGTTCCATGTCCCAGTATATAAGATATCTTTGCAACTTCTGACTCTTTTCATGCACAGCTACATCAGAAGATCCAACCACATCATAAATGCTGGCTTTATTCTGACAGTTCTGCAGTTCATCCCCAGAAGCCACCAAACTGAGGTCCCACCAAAGACTTATACATAGGCACTATCATCTCCTTCTGCCTGTGGCCATTCCTCTCTATGCACCCAAGCATCCTCTGGCTTTCACTGTCACCTTTTCTACCTGCTTAGCCACCTTAAGGTTATCAGAAATAATCACGCCCAAATCCTGCTCTTCTTTCATGGATAGAAGTACTTAATCCCCTAAACTGTACTGCTCCCTTGGAGTTTTGCAGTCCAAATGCATGACCCTGCATTTTTTAGTGTTAAATCTCAGTTGCCAAATTCTTAACCATTATTCAAGCTTCGCTAGATCCCTCCTCATGTTATCTATTCCTTCTTGGATGTCTATTCCATTGCAGATTTTGGTATCATCTGCAAAGAAGAAAACCATACCCTACAGCCCTTCTACCATATTACTTTCAAAAATGTTAAAAAGACCAAGGACGGATCTTTGTGGCGCACCACTGCAACATCCATCTCCTCAGAGTGAGCTCCATTTAACTGTACCCTTTGTCACCTCTCACCCAACCAATTTCTAACCCAGTCAGTCAGTTTAGAGTCCATCCCTAGGGTGCTCAATTTATTTGTAAGTTGCATGTGTGGAACAGTGTCAAAGGCTTTACTGAAGTCTAAGTACACTACATTTAGGGCTGTCCCTCAGTCTAAGTCTCTGGTTGCCGAGTCAAATAAATAAATTAGTTCTGTCTGACAGTACCTGCCTCTAATAAAACCATGCTGCCTCGGATCCTGCAATTATTACCCTCTATTTTAGCAATGTTTCCATTAATTTACTCACCACAGAGGTTAAACTAACTGGCCTGTAGTTCTCAACCTCATCTTTAGTTCCATTTTTGTGTATAGGGAACACATGCGCTCTTCTCTAGTTCTCTGGGACCACTCATAGAGAAGCATTGAAAATGTCAGACAGCGTAGTTGTTAGAACTTTCCTAAGTTCCCTCAATACTTGGTGCACTTTTTTCCTCCCAGGGTTTTCAGTATCATCTTTATGCTAATGACTCTCAGATCTACCTTTCTCTGCCTGAAATCTCTCCAGGAATCCAGGCCCAGATCTCTGCCTGCTTATCCGACATTGCTGTCTGGATGTCTCACTGCCATCTGAAACTGAACATGGCCAAAACTGAGCTCCTTATCTTTCCCCATAAACCCACCTCCCTCCTTCGTCCCTTCTCTATTTCTGTGGATCACTACACTCCTCCCTGTTTCCTTAGCTCACAACCTCTTGGTCATCTTTGACGCTCTATTTTTCTGCACACATCCAACAGATAGTTAAAACCTGCCACTTCTTTCTCTATAACTAGCAAAATTGATCCCTTCCTTTCTACATATACTACTAAAACATTTATCCACTCTTTAGTCACCTCCCATCTAGATTATTGCACCTGCTCCTTGCTGGTCTCCCTCTGAATCATCTCTCTCTCCTTCAGTCTGTTCAAAACTCAGCCGCATAGCTAATCTTCCACCAACATTGATATGCACATATAACCCCTCTTCTCAAGTCCTTTCACTGGCTCTCTATTCATTTCCATATCCAGTTCAAACTTCTCCTGCTGACCTATAAGTGCACTCATTCTGCTGCTCCTCACTACCTTTCCTCTCTTATCTCTCCCTACACCCTTCCTCGGGAACTCTGCACTTCTGGCAGATCCCTTCTATCTGTGCCCTGTTCTTCTACTGCCAACTCCAGACTTCGATCCTTCCATATTGCTGCTCCTTATGCCTGGAACAAACTACCTGATTCTGTGCATCAGGCTTCATCTCTGTCCCTTTTCAAATCCAGGCTGAAATCTCACCTCTTCAAGGCCACTTTTGGATCCTGATCCATTTAGTCTCCTATGTGTTTTCTTATCATTCCCCTAGATGTATCCTTGTCCTCAGCTGTTGGGTTGTCTGTCTTGACTAGATTGTAAGCTCTGATGAGCAGGACCATCTTTTACATGTGTTTCTACTGCACTGCATATGCCTTGCAGCATTATACAAATGCTAAGTAGTATTAGTAGTAGTAATACTCTCAGACATAGATGTCAGAAAAGGATGGGCCACACAGGCCCTGACCCCACCAAACGTTTGTCCGCCAGCAGAGAGAGATAGAGAGAGAGAGAGAAACTATAACTGTGGCAGACTCCTGTCTGTCCATGTGGATCCAATCTCCCACGGGAAGACAGGAGAAGTCTTTGCTGCCATCACAGCTGCCTCCCCCCTCCTGCCTACAGGGACATGGGCAGACAGAAGGAGTCTGCCGTGATTGCAGCCATTCCTTTCTCTTCTGCCCATGGTTGAATCCCCATGGGCAGAACATGAGGGGAAGGCCAGGGGGACTAGACCAGAGATAGGGTGGAGCTTGGGGCAGAGTCAAGGCAGAGCTTAACCCCCCCCCCCCCAATCAGAGATATGTTTGGTGACCCCTGCTCTCAGTTGTATCCCACCTGGCCCCATCACTTTGTCTACTTTTAGGGGTATGTTTACTAAACTGCGTTAGTGCAATTCGTGTTAGGAGCCGCGTTAGTGGAAGGAAAACCAAAAAAGGACATGGGCAGTACATCGTAACCGATAACGCGCAGTTGCGCGCGTTATTACGTGCCGCGCAGCAATGATCGCTACAGCGCGTGCGTTACTGCGTGCAAGCTTAAGACAGCGCGCAGACACCCAAATACAGAAACAGAGCTGTAGCACAATGGTTACTACACAGATTGATGGTACAAGGGTCATGGGTTCGATTCCCCAGTGTGCTTAATGAATAAGGCTGGCTGAGGCATCATGTGTAACCCTTTGAAGGCCTACTATAATATTTTAATCCACATTCTGCAGCTGAGTTAATGTTTGCACATGTCAGGAAAATTGTACCCGTCGTACCCAATATGTTCCAATAGTGACGTTCCCTCTGGCATGGTCATGTATTATATACCATTTGATAGGAATATATAGGCAGAAGATGAGATCCCGAAAGTACTGGGCTTGGCCTGGAAAGGGTTAAGTAGTGGGCTGTGAGGAAGTTTAGTTGTACCTGAATAGTGCTGCCAGCAAACACACCCTCACAGTGGCGTAACCTAAGGTGCCACATAAGGCACCCTAGAGGGCACTCCATAGGGCACATTATAAAGTGCGCTGTCTGCCAAGGCACCCTATAATGTCCCCTATAGGACACCATATAAGGCACCTTATAAGGCGCTTTATAGGGTGCCGTATAAAGCCCCCTCTAGGGCGCCCTATGAGCCACCCTAAGGGGACAGTACCCTGAGGGTGGTCCTGCTGGCAGAACTAATATACAATAAAAATAGACAATGCCTAAGACAGCCCTATTGATGAACCCCACTGTGGGTTCTGAACCCATGTCCTCTGGCTCCACAGGCAGTGAAGTAACCAGTGGGCTAGAGCTGCTAACAAACAACTGGCTGGCTACAGGAGGACTGCACGGCACCACACCCAAATTCTGCTGTGGTTACCAGGATAGGGGGTAACCCACCCGTACCCATGATGCACTGCACATGCAAATCAGCAGTCGAGAGATGGGCACAAGATCGGGTATGCACCCCCACAGCACCTCGGCCTTGTAGGGGGAACAGACCGTGTGTGGCACTGCCACAGAGTAGTTACAGATAGTCACATTGTGCGGGTACAGTGCCCACCCTGAGGTTGAGGTGGGGCGCCCAGCACCAGGTCCACAGCACCTTTCATGGCTGAAATACGCCATGCTGCAGGTCCCCATCAGTGTGTGATAGGTAGGTCCATTAGACACACCTAGGATACAGCTGTGTCCTGCTGTATGTCCCGGTCATATCTAGTCCCTATGGGCGCTGTTGCACCCAGACCAGTGCATATCCTGTGTTGGTGCCATCGTTACCTGCTGTAGGTGAAGGGGGGTGGTGTATGGACCCATAGGCAGATTATGTACCACCACACAACCCACCCTCTGGGGCTCAGGGGGAAACAGGATCACCCACCAATAGATCCACAATCTACCTCCCTGCAATGGCAGCGGTAGAGGGGACCAGCAACAGCAGTCCTGCTGGGGAACAGACAGAGCGGCACACATCCATAACGCAATAGCGGACAGACGGTAGGCCTGGAAATGCTCAGCTGCCCCCCACCATTATCTGACATTCTCCAGCAGCAAGCCTCCAGCCGCTGCACCCTGCAAGGTGTTCCAGCAAGACAGCATACTAGCTGCAGACAGTCCGCCAGCTAGTCCATAGTGCATGGTCCTGGAGGAGATGCATGTACCCGGAACGGGGATGTCAGCATACACACCAAGCAGGTAAGTCAGTGATTGGGCCCCAAAAGGAAACCCATATATATCACATGAGAGAAATGCTATATAGCACTATGGGGGAACCTAGCCATGCCGTGGGCACTGCTCAGTCAGGGTGAGAGTGACCTCCCAGCAGGACATGCTGTGGCCACTCTGTCCGTGCAGGTGGTACCGGGCACTACAATGTCTGAGCTATTGCCCTATGCCCTGCACAGATGTGGCAAGGCCAGGCCACCCTATCCAGGCTATTCCCACAGTACCTTGCTCCTCATTATGCACATTGGCAGGCCAATACTGGGAACAGTGCTAGCAGTGTGGGCTGTGGAGGGTGTTGGAAGCCACCACACACTGGATAGACAGACACACACTCCCCACACCTATGCCAGCATTGTGCAACTATAGAGGTGTTGGGCAGCCCAGGCCACCACACCAGTCCTGGGCACAGTGCAGGCATGGCTATGGTACGCAATACTGTAGGAGTCACTCCCCAGGTTGGTAAACACTGTCAGACACAGGACCTGTAGCACACTCCACAGACATCAGAAAGGTTGCTATGATGCAGCTCACTCAGGAAATTGTACTTAATCTAGGAATTGCTATCTGCCAGTTATCATAGCAACCTTTTGATAGATGTGTACCATATTCCCAGGTTTAGGGTGGCATTACTACGGTATGCATGTGCTAGTATTGGGAGATGCACGCAGAGCCCAAAGCCCTGCCTCTCCAGGAGGCTGTGGATAATGGGGCCTGTGGGTGCGGGTGTGTCTGCCCCTGTTGGCTGCTGCTTTACGGCAGAGGTTCCCAACTCCATTCCTGCGGTGCCAAACACTGTTCGGGTTTTCATGCTGTCCCTCATGAATATGCATGAGATACATCTGCATACCATGGGGATGGCGCATAGAAATGCAGCACAGGCATCTTCATCAGAGGCAGCATGGAACCGGAATGGTGTTTGGCCCTCCAGGACTGCATTTAGGAGGCTCTGCTCTAGGTAATGTGCATGTTTATGGTGTCTGTGCTCTGTAGGGTAAAATGTGAGTGTTTTGGGCATGTTTACGTCATCTGCAAGAATGGTTCTGTCTGTATTAGCATGTTATAGTAGTGGGTAAAATATGAGGACTGGGTTGGCGGAAACAACAGCTGGGACTTGAACCTTTGACCTTCTGCTTCTGAATACACTGGTTCTGTGCACTGCACCACCATGTTCTCACAGAGATGGTGCATTCCCTGGTGCTACCATGACTGTTGGTCAGACAGGGCCTGTCTGCTGCAGTGCACGGCACCCACCTACACAGGGCTAGGCCACGGTCTGCTGTGGGCAGCTGCCACTGTCCCTTCCATCACCAGTATCCCTCAGCCACCATGCTGACATGCCCTTCTGCTGGTGGAGCTGGTGGTGCACAGTCCCAGGCCATCCAGTGTGCAGGTAGGCGGCTGCCTATGGTGCGGGTTCTGGGGTAGGGGTGCCTGCATAGCTGTCCACGCTTTCCCCCAGCACCACTTGCCAATGTTCCGTGCCATTCGGGGTACCTGCTGGGTACTATTCCCTGTGACACTGTGGGAAGCACACTCTTGCCCATGTTGGGCCCTCAGCAGTTGCTGTCTGGCTACTCTACTGTTTCAGCATTCCTATGGGCCAGCTAGGAATCACCCTAGTCCCCACTGTGGCCCAGCTGCACCACAGCATGTGCCTCCTGCAGCCCTCTGTATCCCCTTTTCCAGCATCTGCCTGATTGCCCGTTCCGACATACCCGCCCTAATGTTGCAGGACATGTGAACGCCATAGGAACCCTGTCCGATGGTGGGGAAATCCCTGAGCAGCGCTATTTCACTGTGGGCCCATGCATCTTGTATGGGGACAGAGTATGGACCCTTCCACGAATTATATCTGTTCTATGGAGCTTACTCGGGGGGGTTGATGTTTCTCATTGCTACCACTATTGGCCAGCTTGGTTGTTGTTTTTTTCCAGTTTGTTGGAGTCATTTTCGGTGTTTCTGTGCCCTTTTGTTCTGTGCACATGTATCACACTTATCACCTTTTTTTGGTTTCCCTGCCTAGGCTGTACATTGCTGACACATAAATGGTTTCTCTCCCCTTTAAAGTGCTTTTACCGGTAGGTTTTCATTCGCGTTGGAATTCAGCTCTGAAGTTCAGCGCGTTGGTGTGGAGGGAGCCTCTCCCCACCCACTCTCCGCCCATTGACCCCTTCTCTCCGCCCTCTCTCCACCTTCTGCAGTGTTTTACCGTGCCGCGGAGCATTACGCTCGTTAGCGCGTGATAACGCGCGCTGTATAATGTTAACGCTCGTTAGCGCGTGATAGCGCACGCTATCATGCACTAACAAGCGTTAACATTATACAGCGTGCGTTATTCACGATTACCGCAGTTTAGTAAACATACCCCTTAGTTTAGCTAGCTCCTCACAAACACAGTCTTCTGAAAATTGTTCAAGATCCCCATCACTTCTGTTCCTATTTGGGGGTGTTTTCTAGCTCTTCATCTGTGAACAAAGAACAAATATATGTTTTAAGCAATTCCACTTTATCCTCATCAGTTTTTACATATTCCCCTCCTTCACCCTTGAGTGTTATAATACCACTTTTGCAATTGTTCCTCTCACTAATATATCTGAAAAATGTCTTGTCTCCCCAGTTTACTGCATTAGCTATTTTTAATTCCATATCTAACATATTCTTGCTTAGTTTCTCTTAGCATTTCCAAATATAGATGTTTGCCTTCCTCTTTCTGTGATCTCTTGTATTTCCTAAAGACCTCCCTCTTTTTCTTCACCTTTTCAGCTACTTTATTTTGAGAATCATAGTGGCCTCCTTCAGCTTTTACATTTATTTACTTTCCTAACAAAAAGGTTTGTTGCCCTTAAACTATCTCTTTTCAGTTTTGTCCACTGCTTTTCTACATCCCCCAAATGTCTCCATCCTGCTAAGGACTCTGTGAGGTCTTGTCCCATCTTGGCAAAGTTAGTTTTCCTAAAGTCTAAGACCCTCACTTTTGAATGGATTTTATCAACCCTAGTCCTAATATTAAACCACATCATCTGGTGATCACTGGATGTGAGATGATCACTCACTGTAAAATCAGAAACACTATCCCCATTAGTAAGCACCAGGTCCAGTATGGCCCCCTCATGTGTGGGTTCCATTACCAGTTGCTGAAATAAGTCTCCCTGTAGAGAATCCAGGATCTCCTTACTTCTAGATGATAGCTGCAGCAGGGACATGCCAAACAACATCCAGCATATTGAAATTAGCTATCAGCAGCACTTCTGCTTTCTGCAAATCTCTTCAGTTAAATCTCTGTACAGTTCTACCTGTGAAGGAGGTCTGTATATCACACCAATGCACCAGTGAAAATTATCCTTCACTTTTTCTAGATTTAAGTACCTAATTCAGATACTTAGTGCTGAAAATTAGTACTAACTCCCTACATTTTTCCCTAATAAATTCTGCCGCTGTAACCACCTACTTTTTGTTCACCTATATTTATAAACCTATTAAAGTTAGCTAGCTAAATTCTAGTCAGTTTTCAAAGGGGCTGATTAGGCTCCTAATTCCATAAATTAGGCACCAAAACCTTTGAAAACTGATCTCTATATGCTGAACATTTGGTTTATAGAAAGTGGCTTTTAGCATCAAATGGTCCACATAAACCATGCCTTTTGCTTAATTTTGTTATAACAGCATTCAGGGTTCAAAGAAAATAACAAAATGTCAATGCAAACAGCCTACAACACTACAAAAATGCTATGCAATGTTTTCATTACTGTTATTCCTGCATTACAATAATTTATTAAACCCTTGAGATATTAATGTATCTGTTTCCCCTGAAAAGAAAGCAAAGGACAATTGTCTTTCTGTGCTGATTTTTTGTAAGAGTTGGAGTGATCTGTGTCTTTTAAAATTCAATCCATTATTTATGAACTGGAATTGAATTTTCAACAAAATTCTCTGTGGACCAACCTGGACAGAGTCTAAAGATTTAGCAGTTATAAATAAAACTGTGTAATAAACATAAAGTCCGTGATGCCTGCTAATATTATTTATTAAATAAAACTTCTTGAGGAAGGAAGATCAAATACAATGGTGACATTTTCATTTATTATTTTGCTTTTTATGGATAAAATGTTTCACATTTGCTAATGCACACCAATGGTGGGTCAGACCTCTCTCCTGGGCCATGAATCCATACATGGACTGCTTGCAGCCATGCTGCAAAGGAAGATAGCAATCATAATACAATTTATAGTGGATGTCAGCATTACTGTTCAGATAGCTTGGAAAAAGACTGCTCAGTCAATCAAAGCAATTGTTTGAAAATGTCATGTCCTCAAAAAGTTATGATAGCTACATAGCTATGATCCTGGAAAATGACTAGGGTAGAGCACCTAAATTCAGGGGCCCAATTTCACAGGGGTAAAGATAAGGCACTTAGCACTAATTTTCTGGTTTCTATATCTCGGCATGTGGAGGGTAATTTTCTGTGGTTGTAGGTAGTTTGCAAGCCACTTTCCAAAAGGAAACTCCCTCCATTTATGTGTCTCTACTATTTGTATTTAGTTCATGCCTTTTAAATAGTAGTTTGTGATTTACATTTAGGTACAGTAGGTATTTCCTGCCCCCAGAGAGCTTGCAATCTGTTTGTTCTCTTTTGAATATTTCTTTATTCTTTCACATTGAAAGTGCAGAGTATATTGTGTAAATCAGTAAAACAAACTGTCTTTACTGCATTTTGAATTTTATTGTTCAGACAGAATGTGAAAAATGTACAAAAGTGTGAAGTCTTTTACAGGACACTATCTAGCGAGGCACTGATCTCTTTTCAGTCACTTTTCCAGCTTATAGATTCTTTCTGTATTAGCAAGGGATGGTATTTTTAATTATAGGAGGGAGATTGCTTAAATTTATCTATTTTGGCTAAATGCATGAATTGTAAGATGCAATTAACTTTGGGTAGCGCATAAGCTGGAAAAATAATGGTTGCCATTGGATGCACATATGCATAAATATCATGCCAAAACTTTATGGATCATGTTTAGTTCCCTTACCATAAACCATACAAACAGTAAGCTATTCTATTTTTTAGGGGGGTACATGCGTTCATGGACATTTAGTTCGTCGGTGCACCTTAAAATATTTCGGAGGATAGTCAATGGTTGCAGCTAGCATTGATAAAGCGGCTAACCATTGCCACTGAACCTTGAACCCAGATATTCAATAACGGCCATATCTGGCCACCAGCATTGAAATATCCAGTTCAAATGGATAGTGTGTAAGCTAACTGGCTAGTGGCAATATTCAGTTATAAAAGTTTCAATAAAAAAAAAAAAATATTCAGCCACTGGCCTGTTAACTAAAGTGACTAAAGTTAGGCGAGCCTTTTATGTGCCTAATTTTAGCCACTATAAGATAACTATCCAAAACAAACACTTCATCCTACAACTAAACACAATTGGTACTGCATGCCTACTTACACAGGGAGAAAAGGATCTCAGAACCAATGAGCATTTCAGATCCAGGTTTAAAACAATAGCCTCGGACCAAGCTCAAGTGCATCAATGATCCAAAAAACTCCCTCACATCAGGCTTCTAGAAAATGCTCCTTCAAAAATCACAAAAATTCAGTATCCCATTCATTGCAACAATGTAATTCCACAAAATTCACAGTGTAGACCTTGTTCACACAACCTGCAGCATTCATGTATTCTATATCCACAGTTTTCTCAGAAATTCAACATAGTGACAACAGTGGATACTAATCAGCAACCATGACTTATCTTTCATTCTCCCCAACGCCACTGTTGAAAATACAGCCAGTCTGCCAGTACTAAATTCAGGTGTCATCGTGGATAATATGTTTAAACTCTCCGCCCAGTGTGCAGCGGTGGCCAAGAAAGCAAATAGAATTCTAGGAATCATAAGGAAAGGAATGGAGAATAAAACCAAGGATATTATAATGCCTCTGTATTGTTCCATGGTACGACCACACCTTGAATATTGTGTGCAATTCTGGTTGCCATATCTTAAAAAGAATATAGCGGAATTAGAAAAGGTACAGAGAAGAGCCACCAGAATGATAAAGGGGATGGAAGGATACCCCTATGAGGAAAGACTTAAAAGGTTAGGGCTCTTCAACTTGGAAAAGAGATGGCCGAGGGGAGATATGATAGAGGTTTACAAAATAATGAATGGAGTGGGACAAGTAAATGTAGATCAGTTGTTTACTCTTTCAAAAAGTAGAAAGCCTAGGGGACATGCAATGAAGCTACAGCATAGCACATTTAAGACTAATCAGAGAAAATATTTTTTTTTCACTCAATGTGTAATCAAACTCTGTAATTCATTGCTAGAGGATGTAAGAAAAGCTGTTAGTGTAGCTGGATTTAAAAAAGATTTGGACAAGTTCCTGGAAGAAAAGTCCATAAACCATTATTAAAGTGGATTGGGGAAATCCATTGCTTATCCTTGAGATAAGCAGCATGGATTCTGTCTACATTTTGTGAACCTGACAGGTGCTTGTGACCTGGATTGGCCACTATTGGATATAGGATACTGGGCTTGATGCACTTTTATCTGACCCAGTATGGCATATCTTATGTTCTTAAGGGCAGTGTTTTTATTCTAGATACTTCCTGGTATCAAAGAAAACAGGAATCCTGTCCTATCCTAGATCTGAGAGATTTGAATGAGTTTCTCATAAGAGAAAAGTTTAGAGTACTTTCACTCAACATCCTGCTCCCCTTTCTACAAAAAGGAGATTGGCTATGTTCTCTGGACTAACAGGATGCCTGTATCCACATTCAGATACCTCCTGTGACTGGAATGTAGGGAAACACCACTTCTAGTATCATGTTCTGGCCTTTGGACTCGTCTATTCTTCAAATTTTCACCAAATGTCTCACCATTATCGTAACATATCTATGCAGATTGGGAGTGCACATGTTTATCTACTTGGATAACTGACTCATCAAGAACACCACTCAAGAAGGAATTTAAGGATCCATACACATTATCATCCAGGTACTGAACCTACTAAGGTTTGTCATCAACTATCCCAAGTGCAGTCTAACCCTGTCATCATTTGGAATTCACTACAGCACTGCTGTGCATGACTCTGATGAGAGCTTTTCTTCTGCATGACTGTCTCATCTGCTTGGTGCAGTAAGTGAAAGAAGTTTGAAAGAGTCAGCAGGTATCAGAAAAAACATTTTGGGCAACATAAATCCACAGGTCATGTCACACCTCCATCTGAGATGATCTCAGTGAACCATGAGCACACAGTGGATGCAGTCCACTCACAAGCTCAGTGACATCATCTCTGTCACCCAGCCTCTTTGGAAGTGTCTTTCCTGTTAGATGCTTCTGTTCATTTTAAGTAAGGACTCTCCCTTTCAGGAGCCACCTTATTTTATTTATTTATTATTTTATTTAACAGGTTTTTTTATACTGCTTTATCATTTCAGTCAAGGTGGTTTACATTGAAACTTAAACTTGGCAATGTACATTCAACAGAGACATTGATAACTTTGGATTTTTCTGAGGCAAAGGAGGGTTAAGTGACTTGCCCAAGACCATAAGGAGTGCTAGTGGTAATTGAATCCTAGTTTCTTGGTTCCCTGGCCAGTGCGCTAACCATTAGGCTACTCCTCCACCCCTTATCAAAAGCTGTTGATGACAGATGTGTTCAAACAGGGTTGGGGAGCCCATCTTGATGGGTTTCATACTCAGGAATTATGGTCCACTCAGGGGAGTTTGCATTAGATGAATTTCTTGGAAATGAGAGCTATTGAAAATGCTCTAAAGGCTTTCAGAGACCAGTTGGCCAACCAAATGATCATGATCCAAATGTACAATCGCATGCCATATTCTATATTTATTTTATTTAACATTTTTTATATACCGCCTTTTTATTTAATCAAGGCAGTTTACAATAAGTTTAACTTTTACAAAGAACTTGCAAATTTAAACAATAACAGAGAATTTGCAATTTTAGACAGTATCATCGTGACTTCGATAACATAAACAGTCTCTTGTAGCATCAACTCTGCTTTTGTACATCTTAGTAAGTGTAGTAGGAAGGTTGACTGGTGTGGATGGCATTGCTAGTGTAAATCGGCTTGTGGAGTGGTTAGTGTGATTGGGGGTCTTCGTTGAATTGTTCAATGAATAGAGTAGTTTTGAGCAACTTCCTGAAATCTTTTAAGTTGGTTGTTGATCTTAGTTTGTCTGGGAGGACATTCTAAATAGCAGGGGCAGCAAGAGGGAAGATGGTGCGTGCTGATTTATATTTCGCCCGTGAAGAGATTGGCGGCCAGTGCAGGTCATGTAGAATGGGAGTTATATGGTCTTGTAATGAGGCGCCAGCAATGATACGGGCAGCAGTGTTCTGTACTATTTGAAGGGGACGAGTGGATTGTTTAGGGAGTCCTTGGTAAAGGAGATTACAGTAGTCCAGTATAGGTGTAATGATCGCCTGGCATACTGTATGGAAATGCTCTTTATTGAGGAAAGGTTTTAGTCTCTGGAGCATTGCTAGTCTGAAGAAAGCTGATTTGGATATCTTGTTGATATGAGGTTGGAGGGTAAGTTGTTTGTCTAGAATTACTCCAAGATATCGAACTTAGTCTCTTATTGTAATCGGTGTATTTGAGATGTTGATAGAGGTAAGAGGAGTGAATGTGGAATCCCTTGTAATGATAATAGCTTCAGATTTTTTTATGTTAATGTTTAAGTGGTTGTTAGTAAGCCAGGTCGTTATTTCATGAATACAGGTTGATATTGTGGTGTAGTCTGGGGCGTCCAGTTGTATAAGGGTATATGCCATGATATCATCAGCATACTGTATATGGCATATTGTATTTGTTGAATATTTCACATATGGGCTGAATATAGATGTTGAAAAGAAGAGCAGATAGAGAGGAGCCTTGGGGTACTCCTTGAGTTGTACGGAAGGGTGCTGAGGTGAGGTTACCGGATGTTACTGTTTGCTGTCTGTCTTCGAGGTATGATTGAAACCATTTGATGGTGGTGTCTTGGAGGCCATTCTCCATTAGTCACTTCAATAGGATGTGATGGGAAACTGTGTTGAAGGCGGAAGATATGTCAATGAAAATTAGTAGGAAGCCCTTCTTTATCTTGTCTATTCCTTTGATTATGTTATCAAATAGATGTATGAGGAGTGTCTCAACACTGTGGTTTGGACAGAATCAGTGCTGGTGGGGATCTAGTGGGGCATTTTCGTTGATGTAGTCTTGGAGCTGTCTCTGAACAATTTTTTTTGTTATTTTTGCCAGGAATGGGAGGCTGGATATTGGGCGGTAGGCTGAGGGGTCAGTACTATTAGTGGAGGTGTTTTTACGAATAGGGCGAATAGTAGATTGTTTGAGTGCTTTGGGCATGTAGCCCTGAGTAAGAGAGGTGCTTACTATCTTTTGAATGTATGTGTTGAAATCTTTGGTGGATTTAATCCAATTCACCGGGCAGGGATCTGATGGAGAGGTGGTAGTGTTTAGAGCAGTGATAGTTTATTCTGTTTGTTTAGTTGATGGGATGCTGAAGTTCTTCCATTGATTGGTAGTTGTGGAACCCGCATCTGTAGTTGATATGTCCATATGAGGGATGTTCATATGGGGTGTGGTGAGACTGTTCTTGGATATTAGATAATCAGCAAAGGTTTGAGGGTGCATCTTGCTTTCATCTTTCATGGTTGGGTCATTTGTAAGGGTGCAAACGATGTTGAAGAGTTCATTGGGTTTGTTTCAGGCTTTTAACAGAAGGTTTGTGTTGTATGGTTGTTTATGTTTGTTTATTAGATTGTTATATTCTTTTTGTATTTCCTGGTATTGCTTCAATGTAGTTTCTGATTTGTTACGTCTCCAGTGGCGTTCCACTTGTCGTAATTTTCTTTTGGATTCTCTTATTGTGCTAGAATACCATGGTATAGATCTTGGCCTGTTGTTGTGGTGTGAGCTCTTTCAGGGTAGGAGTTGAGATGCGGCAAAGATGTTGGTAATGGTATTCCATGCATTGATGGCTTTGTTCAAGTCAGTGAAATCTTGGGGTAGGGACTGCACGGTGTCTTTGAGGAATGTGATAAGGAAGCTTATCATAGCTCAGAAAGGAGCTATAGAAAAGGTGAAGTGACTCTGAACAAGCAACCTGTCAGTTCTGGTAGAAATAAGAAAACAGAATTTTTCCATAAAAGACTACCAGTCCCAGAATGCACCAGGTTTCCAACAGCCATTAGAGGAGCTGAAGTGGGGAAACGTGTGTTCAATCAGGAGGGCTATGAGGTAATCCCCAAGCACTCATCTCAAAGGGCAGGGCCTGATTCAGCACAGCTGTGCTGTGCTAGGGTGGAGCACTCATCTAAGCAGAATAAAGGTAGAGTTTATTCTACAGAGAATGATCCTCATCTTGATCCTCAGTTTCATCTTGGACATCCTCAGCTTGGACATATTCATCATCTGGAGGATCATCATCAGAAGCAGAAGCCAGAGCGGACAGACAGAGAGGGCAAGAAACCCTTTGGAAGAAAGAAGAGAAAAGCATTTGGGAGGTCTAAAGGAGTCCAGAGCAGTACGTATACTGGGAGACATTCAAAAGGCCAGCATACACCATTGGACTGGGGAAAACCAGAGGAGTGGTGCTGCAGAGCTAGGAATCTCCAGATGGTACCTGTGAGGGAGACGGCTGCACTTGGAAGGGACCCTAGAACCCGTGCCAGAAGGTATGTGAAGAGAGATCCAGTGTCCAGGGATCTGAATTGGAAGGCTGGACATAAGAACTGGACTACATACTGGCCAGGCTATTTAGAGAGGAACTCTAACAGCAATGGAAGCTCAGGTATGAACACTGATCTATGCCCTAGCTATACCCTTGAAAGACAGCAGGGAAACAAGTATTCTCCTGAGAGTGCTCCATTGAGAAATTCCTCTGTGCCAGTCCATGATATTGAACCCATGATTGTTGAAGAAGGGGAAGAGGTTATAGATACAGGCTGTGAATACATGGATTGCTCTCTGTCTAAACTCCTTTGGTAATTTACTGTTACAAAGTACAACAACCATCACAAAGAAATACAAACTTGTTCTTTAATCTACTCAGAAAAGCTCCTGAGTAGGATTTGAGCCACGCAGTAGAAAGCAAGCCAGCTAAGGGGTTTCAGCTGGGTAACTGCTAGCAATTGAGCCTTACCTAATTGCTTGTGAGCTCTGAGGGAATCACTTCTGAGTCTATGTGTGAAGATATAAGAAGTTAACCTGAAAAAACAGTTTTTCCCTACTTTGTGGGTTTTGTTTGTTGATTAAAGCACTGCTAAGAAAATATTAGCTAGAGCCTACAGAAAAGACCAGTTTGTTACCAACCAGGTCTTTATTCTTTTGCTTTGATTGCCTGACAAGTTCAGCTGTTGTTTTCCTGATTTTGTTTTTCTAAGTTTAACACTGAAAGCAAGTATCATGTTTTATGTGCTACCAAGCATATCTGTGTTGGGAGAAATAACCCCATAAATAAATATCTTATTGGCTTTACACTCAAGCACAACTAATTATTGTGAGTGGCTGTGTCTGGTGTGAATGGACTGCATTTCCCACAATCCCTTGCAAATCATATTGATATATGCCTTTGCCAAGGCTGTGAACATTCTCACCCAGGCATCCATCTGACAAATGGCGTAGTTTTTCGGATTGCTTTTGCACAAAGGATTTACTTGCTAAGGATTACAACTCAAGTCTGAAGGAAAAGACAGTTCAAGCTTAAAAGCTGAAAGAAAAGATTTTCCCTCAACTGCACTTTGGAGGAGAGGTGGCTGTTCCAAGTAGCTGTTCCAGGAGGAAAAGACCCTGTGCAGAGCTGGATTCATCACTGGCATAAGGTAGCAAGTACCTGGGCATGTCTAGTGGTGGATGGGAGTAAGGCACAGGGGTAATTGAAAAAAAAAAAGTAGAAAAAAAACCACCTGTTTGGAAGGTGGTGCACTGTGGGGTTTTTTTGTGTTTTCTTGCAGGGATCAAGATGGATCCGAGGGAGATGGCTATCTGGATGGCAGCCCAGTTTAGCAGGCAACAGGAGCTAGCACAGCAGGCTCAGGACACTGCCATGAAAGCCTTAATGGACCAGCAGAGGCCAGTGCTTGATCTGGTGCAAGCCCTAGTTAAGCTGCAGAACCAAAGTGGACCAGATGCAAGACCAGCAGTAAATACTGGTATACCACATGTGGACAGTGTGGGACTCAATCAAGGAATTGGGGCATTTAGTTTTGGGAAGCTAACTCCAGATGATAATGTTGATGATTTTCTAGAGTCTTTTGAAAGAGTGGCACAAGCATTAGCATGGCCAGAGACCCAGTGGGCAGTAAGGCTGGCAGCCTCATTAACTGGAGAGGCGCTTGCAGCTTATAGAGCAATGCCAGCAGCCCAGGCTTTGAATTATAAGGATGTAAAGGCTGCTATTAGAGATCGCCTAGGGTTGTCTATTTCAGAGTATAGGCGAATGTCTAGAGCTACTACATTAAGAGTGGGTGAAACACCCAGGGCTCTGAGTCAGAGAATCAGAGGATTAGCTGTAACATGGTTGGAGCCTGAGCAAAAGACGGTAGAAATGTTATTAGACATTATTATGCTTGAACAATTTATGTCTGCTGTGCCTACAGATTTGCACACTTTCCTTATACAGCAAAATTGTCAAAATCTTGGAGAGGCAACCATGCTAGCAGAGAGATTCTGGGAAGCCACGCAGGCTTGCCATAGAATGGGTGGCCCTCTGAAGATGGGTGCTGAGGCAAGCTGTGCTGTATCAGAAAATAAAATAATTAAAAATGTTTCTGAAAATAAATGTACTGTGCCAAACCAGATGACACAGTGGAGGGAAAAGAAATGTTTCAAATGTGGAAAATGGGGACATTTAGAAAAGGGATGCCAGACACACACTAGCTTAATGGGTGTGGATTTAAAACAGCCCAAAGAAGGATTTCTTTTGATGGTTGATGTGCAAGGAATTACCACAAATGCTTTGTTAGACTCTGGGGCAGACCAGAGTATGATGTCAAAAAGGCTTTGGAAGAGGATAGAGGCCCAAGAAGGATTTGTGCCTAGAACCCCTGAAAGCCAAGTTCACATCAGTTGCATTCATGGTGCTGCAACATCATATCCCACCTATAGGCTAAAGGTTAAGTGCCTGGGGGAACAAGAGGAAGTCCTGTTAGCAGTGGTGCCTAGGCTACCCTTTGATTTGGTTCTAGGAAGAGACTGGCCAAGATTTAAGCAGGGTCTAGTGGAAGGACTAGGAAAGAAGGAGGGAGAAGGATTAATGGAAATAGCTCCCGGGCCTTTCTTTGGAAGTCCTCAGTCCCTAGCTAAAAAGATGGTTAAGCTTCCAGAAGGCCAAACTATAGGTAATAAGAGGGGCCTTGTATCCACCCGCTCGCAGGCTAAGGTAGAGAGCCAGCAGAAGGAGGAGGGGGAGCAGGCAGAGTTATTAGGAGACTTACCCTCTCATGATGATTTAATAACTCCATCATCTGGTAAAGTAAGAAAGTTGAAAGCACAAAAGCGGTGTGAGAGACTTTGCAGAGCACAGGGTAGGGCTGAGATGTTAGCTGGTCAAAGTTTACCCTGGGTGCCAGCTGAGTTAGTGGCAAAGTTTCCTAACTTTCCACAGAGCAGCGAGCTGATCAAGCTTTCACCCGAGCTTTTAAGTATGCTAAGGAGGTCAGGGAGGAGTTGCCCAGATTCAGACTAGATAATGAAATATTATATAGAGAGAGTCAGGACCCCAGGAATGGGACCATACGTAAACAATTGGTGGTGCCCACAACTTTCAAAGGGCTAGTACTTAGATTAGCACATGATCATCCAGTTGGAGGTCATAAAGGGATGCAAGGAACGCTGGATCAAATACTTATGCGTTTTTACTGGCCAGGTATTTTCAAAGAAACTGCCCAGTTTTGTGCTGCATGTCCAGCGTGTCAGCGAGTTACAGCGGCTCACCCACCGGTGGTGCCATTGGTTCCCATGCCAATTATCACAGACCCAATTGGTCGCATTGCCATGGATATTGTAGGCCCATTAGTCAAACGCCCCGAGGTTTCCAATACATCCTAGTTATGGTAGATCAGGCAACAAGGTTTCCCTGGGCCATACCATTGAGGAATGTTTCTGCAAAAACAATAGCTTTAGAGCTAGTAAAATTGTTTTGTGAAGTGGGATTCCCAAGAGAGGTGTTGACTGACCGAGGGTCCAATTTTGTATCCAAATATTTGGCCCAGGTCTGGGATGCCTTTGGCATTCATCACGTGAAAACCTCAGCCTACCATCCACAATCAAACGGTTTGGTGGAGAGATTCAACCAAACTCTCAAACAAATGTTGAGAAGGGGGTTAGCAGGAGAGGTAAAAGAATGGGATATGTTATTGCCCTTTGCCTTATATGCTTGCAGGGAAAGAATTCAGGTGTCCCTAGGTGTAACTCCATATGAATTGATGTATGGTAGGGCTCCATGGGGTTTATTAGATATTTTGAGGGAACAATGGATTGATCCTGAACCAGGAAGTCAGGAGGTGCCACAGTTTCTACGTGACCTGAGAGCACGTTTGAAAAGGACCTCGCAGGTTGCTGAGAGGAACCTGCAGGACAGTCAAGTGCGCCAGAAAGGGTGGTATGATAGGAAGGCCAAAAGCCGCCAATTAAGCATTGGTGAAAAGGTTTTGGTTCAAGTAGCAGGTACAGCCCCAAAATTTGAAGTACAGTGGAAAGGGCCATGGAAGGTTGTTAAACAAGTGAGCCCAGTGTCTTATATGGTAGAAAATGCAAGAGGGCGTAGACAGACCTACCATATTAATGTACTTAAGTCTTGGAAGGAGAGGCCTGTAAATAATAATGACCCTGAAGCCAGTCAGGAAGTAAGTGAGCTTCAAAAAGATAACACTCTCGTAGGTATTACGGACTGTAGGAAAGACGTTTCACCAGTTAAACCAATCCGTAATAACTTAAGCAGGGGGGTATGTGATAAGGAAGCTTATCATAGCTCAGAAAGGAGCTATAGAAAAGGTGAAGTGACTCTGAACAAGCAACCTGTCAGTTCTGGTAGAAATAAGAAAACAGAATTTTTCCATAAAAGACTACCAGTCCCAGAATGCACCAGGTTTCCAACAGCCATTAGAGGAGCTGAAGTGGGGAAACGTGTGTTCAATCAGGAGGGCTATGAGGTAATCCCCAAGCACTCATCTCAAAGGGCAGGGCCTGATTCAGCACAGCTGCGCTGTGCTAGGGTGGAGCACTCATCTAAGCAGAATAAAGGTAAAGTTTATTCTACAGAGAATGATCCTCATCTTGATCCTCAGTTTCATCTTGGACATCCTCAGCTTGGACATCTTCATCATCTGGAGGATCATCATCAGAAGCAGAAGCCAGAGCGGACAGACAGAGAGGGCAAGAAACCCTTTGGAAGAAAGAAGAGAAAAGCATTTGGGAGGTCTAAAGGAGTCCAGAGCAGTACGTATACTGGGAGACATTCAAAAGGCCAGCATACACCATTGGACTGGGAAAAACCAGAGGAGTGGTGCTGCAGAGCTAGGAATCTCCAGACGGTACCTGTGAGGGAGACGGCTGCACTTGGAAGGGACCCTAGGACCCGTGCCAGAAGGTATTTGAAGAGAGATCCAGTGTCCAGGGATCTGGATTGGAAGGCTGGACATAAGAACTGGACTACATACTGGTCAGGCTATTTAGAGAGGAACTCTAACAGCAATGGAAGCTCAGGTATGAACACTGATCTATGCCCTAGCTATACCCTTGAAAGACAGCAGGGAAACAAGTATTCTCCGGAGAGTGCTCCATTGAGAAATTCCTCTGTGCCAATCCATGATATTGAACCCATGATTGTTGAAGAAGGGGAAGAGGTTATAGATACAGGCTGTGAATACATGGATTGCTCTCTGTCTAAACTCCTTTGGTAATTTACTGTTACAAAGTACAACAACCATCACAAAGAAATACAAACTTGTTCTTTAATCTACTCAGAAAAGCTCCTGAGTAGGATTTGAGCCACGCAGTAGAAAGCAAGCCAGCTAAGGGGTTTCAGCTGGGTAACTGCTAGCAATTGAGCCTTACCTAATTGCTTGTGAGCTCTGAGGGAATCACTTCTGAGTCTATGTGTGAAGATATAAGAAGTTAACCTGAAAAGAACAGTTTTTCCCTACTTTGTGGGTTTTGTTTGTTGATTAAAGCACTGCTAAGAAAATATTAGCTAGAGCCTACAGAAAAGACCAGTTTGTTACCAATCAGGTCTTCATTCTTTTGCTTTGATTGCCTGACAAGTTCAGCTGTTGTTTTCCTGATTTTGTTTTTCTAAGTTTAACACTGAAAGCAAGTATCCTGTTTTATGTGCTACCAAGCATATCTGTGTTGGGAGAAATAACCCCATAAATAAATATCTTATTGGCTTTACACTCAAGCACAACTAATTATTGTGAGTGGTTGTGTCTGGTGTGAATGGACTGCATTTCCCACAATCCCTTGCAAATCATATTGATATATGCCTTTGCCAAGGCTGTGAACATTCTCACCCAGGCATCCGTCTGACAGGAAGTGTTCTATGTTAAAAGCTTTGAAGCTTCTGGTTGGTTGTTCAGTTTTCCGATCTGTCTGTAGAGTGATGTGGTGGAGCTCAAATAATATAGCATGGTGATCTGACCATGGTATTGGTGTAGTTTTGGGTGGTGTCATGAAACCACAATCTAGGGCATTAGTTGGCACAAATATGCGATCTGGTGTAGAGCCAGAGTGATGGGATGGACCCAATAGGACTTGCTTGAGTTGAATGGATTCCATTGCTCTGTGAAAAGTCATTTCGAGTGTTGTAGGAGCAGATGTGAGGTTTAGGTCTCCTAGAACAATGAGGGTCTTGTGTGGGGAGTTAGCTGCATATAACATTTCCAGGATGTTGGATGTTGTTGGGGCATTTGGGGGTTGGTAGATCAGGCAGATGGACAGCTGCTTATTTTCAGTGCTGATGAAGTCGCAATGTTCAGAGCTGTTGGTTAGATCAGGCAAGGATTAATACTCCGCCTCCTCGTTTGTGGGTTCGGGGACAGTTGTATGCTGTGAACGTTGGTGGTATTATTTGATTTAGTATCACCTGGTCTGTATTCTTGAGCCATGATTCAGTAATGCATAGGATGTCAATGTTGTTTTCATGGATGTGGTCGGTAATACCGGTAGTGTTTGTTTTGTTGCATTTTAATCTTGCATTTATCAGGCCTATAGTTATGCTGGTGGAATGTTATCAACAAACAGGGAGGAACAGGCTTGTATCTCCTGGGCTGGAAGTCTGTTAGGTTAAGGAATTTTGCCATCTTTCATGGGATGACATTCTGAGCCACATACCTGGCAGGAGAGAACATTCTACTACTTCTACTACTATTTAACATTTATATAGCGCCACGCACGCAGCACTGTACAGTCAGACATACAAGAGACAGTCCCTGCTCGTCAGAGTCTTGCTCATCAGAGCTTACAATCTAGTCACAATAATACAGGCATAAGTCAAATCGGTGCAAGGCCCAGTATGGTCTTTACAATTCAGTTATGAAAATTGATGGGGATTAGGTTAAGATGAGGATAGAAGTCAGGATCTGAATGCGACAGTGAAGAGGTGGGTCTTCAACCTGGATTTGAAGAGGGCCAGGGAGGGTGCCTGGCGTATAGGCAGAGGTAGGCTGTTCCAGGCGTAAGGTGCAGCAAGGTGAAAGGAGCGGAGTCGGGAGTTAGCGTTGCGAGTGAAAGGCCTAGATAGAAGTAATTTGCTAGCAGAGCAAAGTTCTCAAGAGGGGGCATAGGGAGAGATAAGAGATGAGAGGTATTGAGGGGCCGTAGAGTGGATGCATTTATAGGTCAGTAGGAGAAGTTTGAACTGGATGCGGAATTGGACAGGGAGTCAGTGAAGTGACTTGAGAAGGCGTAATGTGGGCATGGCGAGGCTGGTGGAAGATTAGTCGAGCCGCGTAATTTTGTATAGATTGAAGGGGAAGGAGATGGCTCACGGGGAGACCAGCAAGGAGCAGGTTGCAGTAGTCAAGGCGAGAGGAGATTAAGGAGTGGATAAGCGTTTTGGTAGTGTGTTCAGAGAGGAAGGGGCGGATTTTGCTGATGTTGTAGAGAAAGAAGCGGCAGGTCTTAGCTACGAGCTGGATATGTGCGGATAAGGAGAGGGAGGTGTCAAAGATAATCCCCAGGTTGCGGGCCAAGCGAGGGCTAAGTCAAGTCCTTCAATCTCACAAATAGACTCTGAACAGGGAGGTAGTGCAAAAAATATTTTAGAAGCAGGGACAGCCCCCCCCCCCTTTGTCTCTAGAGCAGACAAGTCCCTCAGTTCTGCTCCTCAGTAGGGTCTCATGGTAAACTAGCCTCAGAGGCTTTCCTCCTCCATTGGGGTGTGTGTGTGGGGGGGGGGGGGGGGCTTCTGTATGTGTATCCACCAATTCCTCTGCTAGTAAAGTCTCTTCAGATACTTCAAGATGACAAAAGCACCATGATTCTCATTGCATCTTCGTGGCCCAGGCAGCCTGCTTCTTCTTCTTCAAGACCTTTCAATCAGGAAGCTGATGCATCTGGGCAACTCTCCAACCTTGATTTCATAGGATCAAGGCAGACTTCTGTAGCCCAATGTCAAGCCCCTAACCCTCATGGCTTGGATGTTTAAAGGCTAAAATTCAATCCTATGGCTACTCCAATCAGCGGGTTCAATGTCCTTTTGACTTCCAGGAGAGATTCCACTAGGAGGTCTTATAGTTTCAAGTAACAGAGATTTGACAGTGGTGATCAGCAGGCCCTAGATCCTTTCTCATGTCCACACTAAAACTGCTTGAATACTTTCCACAGCTCTCACAGTCTGGTCTCGACACATTCCATAAGGGCATGTCTCAGCGTAATTTACTGCCACCATGTAGAAGGAAAGCCTATCTGTCTACAGCCTTATTTGTTCACTTCATGTGTGGCTTGCTTCTACCGAAGCCTCCCCTAAAGATTATACTACTAATACTACTTATCATTTGTGTAGATTTACAAGACATATGCTGCACTGTACATATACATGTAAGAGACAGTCCTTGCTCAATAGAGCTTACAAGCTAATCAAGACAGACAACACAACAAACTGGGGACTAGGGGAAGTCTAGGGGAAATGGTAAAGACACACATAGGTGGCGAACAGGAGAATAAGAGATCATGATCCAAAGGAGCCTTGAAGAGGTGGGTTTTTAGTCAGTACTTGAATAAGGCCAGAGTTGGAACCAGCATGCTAATTTGAGAAGTTTAATCCAGGCATATAGAGCAGAAACGTAGAATGAATGAAGTCTGGAGTTGGCAGTGGCAGAGAAGAGCACAGATAAAAGGGATCTGCCAGAAGATCGAGTTCCCGAGGAGGGTTATAAGGAGAGCTAAGAGAGGAAACATAGTGAAGAGCCACAGAATGAATGAACTTATAGGTCAGTAGAAGTTTAAACTAGATTTAGAAATACATAGGGAGCCAATGAAGTGACTTAAGAAGAGGAATTATGTGAGCATAGTAATGCTGGTGGAAGATTAGCCATGCAGCTAAGTTTTGAACAGACTGAAGGAGAGAGAGATGATGTAGAGGGAGACCAGCAAGGAGCAGGTGCAATAATCTAGATGAGAAGTGACAAGAGAGTGGATAAGCTGCTTCTTCTTGTTTTGGCCCGTTTTTGTGGAACTCTCTTCCCCATCATCTGAGGGGAGTTCAACTACAGCGAATTTAGATCTGGACTGAAAACTAATTTCTTCACTTTGGCCTTTGGTGAGTCCCTCAGCACAGCCATAAATGCCTTCTGATTTTTCTCCTTTGTTTCTGTTTTTTTTTCTTGAAACTTTCCTTTTCTTTTAGCTATCAAAATGGTCAGTGGGCTTTGTCATTAGGTGTATGAGGACAGACTTAAAGAACTCTATAGGTATACTTTAGAGATGCGAGAGGGAAGATATGCTGAAGACATATAAATGCCTCCTTGGCATAAGTGCCCAGGAGTGCCTCTTTCAATTGAAAGAAAGCTCTGCATTGAGGGGGCATAGGATTAAGGTGAAAGGGGATAGACTCAGGAGTAATGTGCGGAAATATTTCTTTGTGGAAAGAGTGGTAGATGCATGGAACAGTCTTCTAGTGGAGGTAGTAGAGGCAAAGATTGTATCTGAATTCAAGAAAGCATGGGACAAACACAGAAGATCTCTAAAAGAGAAAAAGGGTTGTAGAGCTTAGTAGTTGATATGGAAGGACAGACTGGATAACCATATGGTCTTTATTTGCTGTCATGTTTCTATGATGATATTAAGCCATGTTATTGCATAGCAGTGCCATTTTTGAAGTCTTTTTCCTGCATAAGTTAATTTAATTTAGAACTTATATACCGCAGATCCTATATGATAACTTATAATATATACCACTATGATTCCTGTTTTATATGTTTTTATAAATAGTAAAAACAAAAACTCTGTAATGTGGTTTGAAAGTCTGGCACATTCACTTGTGGACCAGAGAACAGGAAAAATCAATATATGCCACAATTCTACAATGGAAGCTAACGTGGTCTCAGTATTGTTAGACAGGAACACAACGCTTCAAATTCACTGTCATAGGCTTTACATCAATGACCACACTATATAGCTACCATTTTTCAAAGGTATTATTGATAAAATGCTCCCTCCATCCACAGGAAAATAATCCAAAAAATTGGTTTGCTTAGCTTAAAATGATCGAGCTTCAACTTCAATCGAACAGCATAGCTGATATCTTATTTGCACAGCTGCTGTCTTGTTCTCCCGACGCTACCCAGCGCTCGGCGTTTCGCCACTTAGGACTCTTGTTTTAGCAGTTCAGCAGTTGATGTGATGGGAACGCTAGCAGGATAATGAAAAATGTCTTAGCAACTCCCCTGAAGAACCCTAAGTGGCGAAACGCCGAGCGCTGGGTAGCGTCGGGAGAACAAGACAGCAGCTGTGCAAATAAGATATCAGCTATGCTGTTCGATTGAAGTTGAAGCTCGATCATTTTAAGCTAAGCAAACCAATTTTTTGGATTATTTTCCTGTGGATGGAGGGAGCATTTTATCAATAATACCTTTGAAAAATGGTAGCTATATAGTGTGGTCATTGATGTAAAGCCTATGACAGTGAATTTGAAGCGTTGTGTTCCTGTCTAACAATACTGAGACCACGTTAACTTCCATTGTAGAATTGTGGCATATATTGATTTTTCCTGTTCTCTGGTCCACAAGTGAATGTGCCAGACTTTCAAACCACATTACAGAGTTTTTGTTTTTACTATTTATAGTTACTCTGTGCAAGTCGTGACCAAATTACAATTTATATGTTTTTATGACAATTTTTATTACTTTACATTCTTGTTATTTGCTGAGGTAGGAAGTGGTCCTAGCCATTCCACAACATTGACATCTAATGGTGAGACTCAGGGTTCATTTATATTAAGTTCTGGGATGTGTGTCCTCTGGTTGTAGTGCTATCAATGCTGTGGTTGGACTAGATAGAGCATGGGTGGGGGGGAATAGGAATGTAGGGAAAGGATGCAGATAATTGTGACAAAGGCTCGTGGCACTGTAGCTCCCGTATGGGTTAGTTCCAGTTGAGCTGAAAGCCCAAAGTAGCAGGAGGAAACTCCTCAGCCCAAAAAATAATTGGGCCTATATTCAAAGGGAGTCATGCATTGGCTGCCGGCTGGTCGACGCATAATTAATTTATGTGTCGATTCTCAAAAATTACGTATATAATATTAGGCCTTCTAAATAGCTAAATAGCCCAATACATCTATATAATTGTGGGTCGGGTTAGTGGAGGAGTGAAAGCGATGTCACAAATTATCCATTTAGTGATGATAATTTATCCATTTTGTTGAGGCCCGTGCTGGTGTGGTCACCTGTAATCCATATTTTCAGCACTGCTACCTGTATCCTGAATACATTAATATTGTTAAGCGTCAGCATCAGCGCTTAACCTAATCCAATGACTATGCGAGTTATTTCCTGTTACTGATTGAGATGTATAACATCAAGCAAACACCAATGATTTGGACTATAACTAACATTGCCAAAAACATATTTCCTAGCGGGATCAGTAAAATTTGTTATAAGGAAAGATTCAAAATAAGTAAAGTGTTGTCAACCAAGAATTTGTGATGTTGCAAGAATCGATGAACAGTCCTTTTCCATCTGAATTTCCTGACTTAGTTATTTGTTTTCAAGGCAAACAGGAGTATACAACAGGAATCCCATATAATTTGAAATTAAAATGCTGAAAAACCATAAAAATAATAAAGAATGAACACAGCAAGTCTCTTCGATCGATTCAGAATTTACTGCAAGCTGTGAGTAAAAGCCTCATTTTGCTAATTGCTTTCTCTGCAAATCAATAATGTATGATGCTTTAACATCACTTACAAGTTGTGTCCCTGCACACACCTATTGCACTTAATAATTTAAACGAGAACATGTGTGTGGAATCTTTTGCTGTAATTTATTTTTGAAGAAATAAAACTGCCAGTAATGTCCAAGGCAAGGTAATTATTCTTTTTTAGCTTGCTTGTTAAAGAGAAGAAAGCTTATGAAATCATCTGTGTGTGTGTTCACGTGCACTGCATGTATGAGTGAGACCACCCTGATAAAGTTTGTGTTTATTGTCCAAACCACTCTAAAATTTCCATACATGTCAGAGGATCCAAGGATATTCTGATGGTTTGGGGTTTTGTTTTTTCATCCACACGTGTGCCCTGTAAAATAGTCTCCAGTAGTTCTCTGTGCTTTTCTTTCTACAGGAAGAGTGATTATTTTATAATGGTTGCATTACATCACAAGTAACAAGTCATAGGGTCCATTTTTATCAAAGTGTGGTATGCGCTGTTGGGGGCATGCCCAGCATGTTTCCAGCTGTTACCATACTGAAACATACCCCAATGTGCAGCAATAGCATTGAGGTGTCATAAGTACACCCACGTTACCTGCAACATGATATGTGCCCCCACGCTAACTGTAGTGTGCTCTCCATGCCAACTGTTCACCTATAACCTGCCCCATCATGCGCTGAACACTTAACATGAGAATTAGCACCCTAAAATGCGCAGTAACTGCATAGCGCATTTTAGTGAAAGGACTCCATAATTTCATTAGCTATTATTTAGAACTTTCATATCTACAGTATTTCTTATGTAGTCTAATCATTACAGACTGGTAATAACTGCAGTAGACCACTGATAGGAGTGTTTCAGCTGTGGCTAATTGTTAATCCTTTTAAAGAAAGCATTTCTGGTAAGAGTCTAATGATTTATGTTAGTCTAGCGACAATGAAGCATGTCTCATATCAGCAATGTACCGACACAGATGACCCTGGAGGAGGAGATAAAGTAAGCCTTAAAAATGAATCTAAGTGACAACTATATTTGCCATCATCTACATATAAAGTGTATTTCTGCAAGTATCTGGTCATTTCTAGTGTAAGGAATCCCTATAGGTCCCTTGCCATCCCGCATGCTTTGTTTGCAGGACTATTCCATTTCCATCCTTAGCAGTAGGTGCATACCACCTTACTATAAGATACCCCTCATGGTTCTGCTTTGGTTCTGCCTGCCCTCTATATAACCTCAATGCACGGGATATAAAGTGTGCTTTCTCTTAGGGGTAATTTCTCCAGATCGGTTAATTTTGCACATACCAAAACAATGATCCTCACTCCTTAGCCTGGGTATGTGGAATATGATCTCAAGTCTCTCTAATTTACTGCCCAGTGCTTGCTGTAGTTGCATTGTGCCAAAGAGAGCTTGTGGTTGTTGCTCTGAAAGAGAGCTTGTGGTTTCCTTGTTGTTGCTGTGGTTTGTGGCTTATGCTTAGTTTCAGTTTTCTGTGCTGTGCTCTATTTGTGGCCTAGTCTAATTTTATTTTGAGTCCTGAGTGGAATCAGTCCTTGATTCTTACGTTTTTCTGATTATCTTGCCCTAGTTAAGCATAGCCAAAATGTTTCAAAGTTTGTCAGTAGGGCTATCTTTAATGCCTTTGAATGCACAAGCAGGGCCTCAGCAATGTGCATTGGTGCACATTGAAGTGCATGGTTTCAAGCCTCAGATCTTGAACAGTGGTTTCAAGATAAGCTGGGCAACATGTGTTGCACAGGGGAAAACCTCTTTGGCAAAGACTGGCAAGATAAGGCCTCTCAATTAGAGTCAGAAACTATTACTCTAAAGAGACTGTCCAGAGTAACAGCTGACCCTGCTAGAAAAAAGACACCTGCAAAGATGTTTTTCTACAATAATAAGAAATTCTACTCTTCTTATCCTCCTGCTTCTCAGTACCAGGGTCAAGCCCCACAGAAGAGGCAGCAGCCTCCTAAGCAACAAAAGAAGCCACAGGTGGCTAAATGTCAACCAGCTCTGCAGCCACAGTCTGCACCTGTTTTTTGATTCTCCTAGAGAACATTGCCACCTTGCCTCTGGAGGACCCCCACCTCCCCCCCCCCAACCAACATAGCAGGCAGGCTGTGTCACTACACCCACAGATGGCACCTCATTACTTCAGAGCAGTGGACACTCACCATAGTCCAGGAAAGGTACAGACTTCATCTACAAATTCTTCCCCCCTCCACTTTCATGGGGGAATGTCAAACGCAACCCCCACTCACTGCTCTCCTACAGGAAGAGGTGTCCTCTCTTCTGTCTCAGGGCACCATAGAAGAAGTCCCAACATCCCAACAGGGAGTGGGCTTCTACTCTCCGTACATTCTCATTCTAAAGAAAACCAGAGGGTACAGGCCCATTCTGGACCTCAGAAACCTCAGCAAGTTTCTAGTCTAAGAAAAGTTCAAGATTATCTTTCTCGGGACTCTTCTTCCCTATGTCCAGAATCAGGACTGGCTCTTTTCTCTAGATCTAAATGAAGCGTACACACATATCCTCATCCACCCAGGACACAGGAAATATCTACACTTTACCTTTCAAGGAAAACATTATCAATGCAGAGTCCTTCCCTTTTGCCTCTGCCCCAAGAGTCTTCACAAAGTGCATGGTGGTCATAACCGCATATCTAAGATCTCTGGAGATATTTGTCTTCCCTTACTTAGACGACTGGCTAATAAAAGCAGACACCTCTTAAGAGGTACTGCTTTCCTTGCATCATACCATCACAGTACTATAATGCTTGGGATTTGTGATAAACTTCCCCAAATCCCAGTTTACTCCAGAGCTAGAGTTCATCAGAGCCCTACTAGACACCCAACAATCCATGGCATTTGTGCCCCAGCTCCATTGTGCCCGTCTAGTCGAACTAGTGTCCCAGACACTCCTATGAGACAATCTGACTGCCCGAGAGATGCTACAGCTCCTTGGGCACATGGTCTCTACAGTACATGTCATTCTATATGCCCGACTACATATGTGGACAGCCCTGTAGACTCTTGCCTCCTAGTGGAAGCAGGTCTTGGGCAATCTCCAGGACAGGATCCAACTCAATGCCCATTTAACCACATCCCTTCAGTGGTGGTGTTCTCCAGAAAATCTGCTCATAGGGTCAACTTTTCAGATGCCTCCATGTCAATGCACTCTGATGACAGATGCCTCCAAACTGGGTTGGAGAGCCCATCTGGGCAATCTGACTACACAAGGGCTCTGGACAATGCAAGAGTCATAACTCCAGATCAATTTCCTGGAACTTTGTGCTATCTCAAATGTCCTCTGGGTGTTTCAGCACCCACGAATAGTCTCTCCATCCAGACACAACATGTCCTACATCTTCCAGACCTGAGGAACTCCAGACATAGATCTGTTTGCGATGCCCCAAAATACCAAACTTCCTCACATTTGCACAAGAACTCCGACATCCAGCAACCAACAAGTGGATGCTTTCCACCCACACTAGGGTCAGAGTCTGCTTTATGCTTTCCCTCCAATACCCTTCATTCCCAAGACACTTTTCAAGCTTCAGTCCAACAAGGGCTCCATGATACTCATAGCCCCTCACTGGCCCTGGCAACCGTGGTTTCCACTGCTACTATATCTGTGCCCAAACTCCTCTCCCAGGACGACGGCTCACTACTCCATTCCAATCCACAGTCTCTCCAACAAACGGCTTGGCTACTGTAAGCATAGCTTTACAAAGCTTTGTCCAATACTGAAGAGGTTAAGGAGATCCTTTTGGCTTCTAGAAAGCTCTCCACCAGACATTCTTATGCTTTTAAGTGGCATAGATTCTCTGGTGTTCCCAGAAGGAGCTCACTCCCTTTTCTGCACCAGTGGAGTCATTCCTCCTGTATCTCCTCCACCTGTCCTCAATAGGTCTAAAGACAAACTCCATGAGAGTCTATCTCAGTGCCATTGCAGCCTCTCACCATCTGCTCAATGGACAGCCCATCTCCAAGCATTCACTAGTAGCACATTTCATGAGAGGTCTCTTGTTGTCCAAACCGTCCATTAAGCCACCTCCGGTAGCTTGAGACCTCAATGTCATTCTTGCACAGCTTCTCAAGCTGCCCTTTGAACCATTAGCCACAACCTCACTTAAGTTCCTCTCTTGAAAGGTAATCTTCCTAATTGTCCTCACTTCAGCTAGACACATTAGTGAGCTTCAGACTTTGGTGGCAGATCCTCCCTATAGCCGCTCCCACCATGACAAAGTAGTCCTTCGGACTCACCCACACTTTATGCCAAAAGCGGTGTCTCCCTTCCATTTAAATCAGTCAATTTACCTTCCAGTTTTCTTTCTTAAACCTGTGGTGAGGAAACCACTATTGAGGCTATGGATACACAGGAAAATGAGCCCTGTACCTTTAAAAACGAAAGCATTCAGGGTTTCCCCGGTAACCAGGAGTCCCTGACTCACAACACAGTCACCCTTAAGCCCCGCCCACAGCAGCACGTCAGGGTTAGAGAGAAGCCTGACTCTTCTCACGTGTGCTGGGAGCAAGGCGTGGCACAGAAAGGAAAGCACTTTAAAATGCTGGCTTTTAGAAAGTCAGGGAGAGCAGCTGAGGGAGGAGAAAAAGCTGGAGCTGATGCTGACCATTTGGGAGAAGGCAGCTGGAGAGAAAGAGATGGTGCCAATTCTAGTTGCAGCTCCGGGAAGAGTTACAGCCAGGGAAGAAGCCAGCCAGTAACCTTAAGAGATAGAAGGGCTGCTGAGCTCAAGCTTCCAGGTGAACAGGGGGAACTGATTGGAAAGACTCCAAGGCAGTCCCAGCTGAAAGAAAGGCTGTTTCAACCCAGGAAAGTCTCTGTAGACGGAAGGCAGCGTGACTTATACCAGGAGAAAGGAGAATTGCTGAATACTCCTGACTTAAGGCAAGTGTGTCCTCCCCAGTTCCTGCCTATAAAACGTTTAAGAGAATTAGCTCCAGAGATAAAGGCTAATTCTAGCTATCAGTTAAACCCTAAGGGAAAGAGGGATATTTTAACTGACTATCAATATGCTCAGCTTGCAGAGGAGTTAGGACAGAAGAAGGTTCTACTCAAAAAGCTCAATGATATGATTCAGAGAGAAAACAGTCAGCTCTCCAGACAGGTACCCTATGAGAAGTGTGAAGGGGATAGCATCGAGGAGATGGAAATTAGAGACTGTTTTGAGGATAACCCGTGTGAAATGCAATGTGCTTATTGCAAAGTAGCTGACTCAGAAGAATGCTAAACTTTAAAAGCTGTCTGAAGTATGAATGTCATGAAAGAAACCTAACCTGTGTGAAAGGCACGGCAAGGGGGAAACAGCTGAATGCTATTGTCTCAACTGATATCGTGTGAAGCTAAAAGCTGAAGGAAACAGTCAGTGGACAATTTTTAAAAGCTGTTTTTGCTTTAAGAAATGTTGTTTTTGTAAGAAAGAAGTTTTACGAAGCTTAAGTTTGAAGAAGCTGCATTTGTTAAACCCAGGCAGCAGTGTGCTTACCTTATTGAAAGTTAAAAGCTTTTGCGTTGGAGCAAGTATCCTATTTTTGTTTCCCATTCGAATCCTGTATATATATATACATTGGGACCCCTGAAGATATAAATAAATTTCTCTGTTTTCGCCTGACCACTTGACTACAATTCCTTTGCCTAAATAAGTAAAATACTACAACTCCCAGCAGCCCTCCTGGCAGCCATTTTGAGGGAAAAACTTATTCAAGGTAAAAAGGCGACTCACCCTGGTACCGGGCTATATACCCAACCAGGTGGGGGCGACAAACCACATATGTCTAGAGCGAAAGCAACTCTGCACACTCTTGACTGCAAATGTGCCTTGGCTTTTTGCCTCCAAAGGACTCAAGATCATCGTAAAGCCTCGCAGTTGTTTATCTCATTTGACCCCAGTCACCTGGGATTACCTGTTTCTAAGTGTACACTCTCCAGATTGATAGCATACTGCATTTCATTTGCCTATGACAAAACAGGACTCTCCCTGGAAGGGCATGTCACTGCTCACAATGATCGCACCATGGCCACTTTGATGGCAAGCCTATACTCAGTAGCCATCGATGAAATTTGCAAAGCAGCAACTTGGTCTTCCACCCATACCTTTGCTGTCCATTATTGTCTGGACAAGGGCTCCCATCGGGATGCCATGTTTGGTCAGGCTATACTCCAGCACCTCTTTCAGACTTAGATGCAACTCCTACCCTCCGTCCTGGACTTTGAAGATACCAGAAATCCATGTGTGATCCATGACCTCATCATGCCTACTCCGAGGCAAACCTCTACCGGTTCTGAGGTCACTTCATCTGGCATCTGGGAGCTAGGGAGTCCCATATGTAAAGACTATTTTATTTATTTATTTATTTACATTCTCTTATATACCGTGCTATTCTGCATCAGTGCGGTTTACACTGAACAAACTGAAATTACATTGAACAGGGCATTATAACTTGGAGATAACTATTTTACAGGGAACATGGGCTATGGAGGGTTAAGTGGCTTGCCCAAGACTACATTCCTGCTTGTTCCTGAAGATAGCGTAGTTACTCACCTGTATCAGGTGATCTCCGGGAACAGCAGGAATTGTCTTCACAACCTGCCCTCTTCCCCTAGGAGTTATAGGGTTTCATTTACTCTCTTTTCTCAACTACAAACTCAACTGAAGAGAGGGAGTTGGGAAGGCGGGATGGCAGTCGCACAGGCGCAGTGGAGTGCTCCCAAAAGCTTTCCAGTTGGACACTGGGGAGCGTTCCCACAAGGGCTCCGTCAGTACCGATGTCACCCATATGTGAAGACTAAATTCCTGCTGTTCCCGGAGATCACCTGCTACAGGTGAGTAACTATGCTTTCTCAGATCATCCTGTCCTTAGTTTCCCTCACTCTCAAATGTCAGCATAAACTATTCTGCTATTATGGTTTATGGTTTATTAAGTCTTGATAGACTGCACTTTGCATAGCATACAGTGCGGTTTACCATAAAAGTTAAAACAAATAAAAAAAATCACATAAAACAATGAAATAATCACTCCCTTTCCACACCCTGCCCTGCATTTTTCAATGCCTTCTCCATACTCTGTACATTCCCTTTCCCCTCATCCATCTTCATGTATATTTACCCACCTCTTGTGCTGCACAACATGTGTATAGAGAAGTGAACTCTTGTCCTCATACGTCAATAAATCGGTTAGTCTAAAGGTGCTACCTGCCTCTGTCATTTTCTTTATGCCACACTAACACAGCTACCCCTCTGGAAATGGTTTCAGAGTAGTGCTTGGTGTAGAAAGAACTGTGATGACTATGATCTTTTAATCTCCAGTGGGTCTAAAACAAGATAGGTATGAAAAGAATGGGCAGAGATCACTTTTGACCTCTGTTCAGGTATGCATAGCTAATCTTATAATAATAGACTGTGAGTTCTGTATAAAAATACTTCCACTTTGTAGTACCACATTAAAGCTGTTATTAGCAGCTGAGTTGGTACTATTAGATGAAGTCATTGCAATGTCACTCTGTTTCTATTTTAGACTATACCTATGTTTCAAAGTTATCTGAGCAGATTGCAGTGTGAAGCTTATCCTTGACATTGCAGTTTCAAATCCTATCCTATAATTTATCTGTATTCAAGCCAAATACTAACAAAAATACACAGTCTAAAGCAGTAGTCAGAGAACTTCATTATTGAATGGCTTCTATTTTTAGAGCTTTTTAATGTCTTCAAGCATGCTCTGACTGCATTTCTTGGTTTTTGAAAATCTTCTCCCTCTCCACACAAGTCACAGAATAATTGCTTGGAACTGACATCTCTATAAGTGCTGTTCTGGTGTTTTTCTCCTTTACTACTATGTCAGGTTTCCTCGCATCCAGCTTCATATCCATCAGAATGGGAATGCCCCAAGTGATCATAGCTTCTTCATTCTCTGTAATTCTTTTAGTTTCACGATACCAGTGCTTTCCTGGTACAGCAATGGTGTTTACATAGTTTCCAGTGGATGAGACATGCTACCTTGTTGTGCCTTTCTGGTAATGGTTTATTTATTTATTTATGTGCTCTTATATATCACTTTATCTAAAATCAAAGCGGTTTAAATGGAACAAGTAACAATTTACAATTACACTGAACATGTGAGGAACTAGTAGTTATACATATACCACTAAATTTTAAGGGCCCGATATTGAGTTGGGCAGGCTATGCATCCCTACATTGCATAGCCCTGCCTGTTGACCCTTAACCCCAGATATTCAATGCTGGAGTCATATGTGGTCCTGGCATTGAATATCTGGGGATTGCCACACATGCCAGAAGCCGCAGTAGCTAACCAAGCAGCAACGATATTGCATGCTGCCCAGTTAGCTCCTGCACCTTAAAGATAGGCGAGGGTTTTCCTTGTATCTTTCAGGTGCAGGTTGCTAACTGGGCAGCATGCAATATCGCTGCTGCCCTATTAGCAACAGTCTCTGCCTTTGCTCCATCTTGGAACGTCCCCAATGCTGACGGGATAGCAGCGGAGTGGGTAGGGGAGGTAGAAGGGGATATTCAGCAGCACTAGCTGTGTAAGTGTCATTGAATATCTCCATTTAAGGCATTTACACGGTTTACTGTAAACCATGTAAATGCCTTTCGAAAATCAGGCCCTAACTATTTACAAGTCTGAAGGAACAGGAACAGCATGTGATGTGTATACAGGTGGGGGATTGGTAAAATTATCAATGTCCTTAGGGGTTGTGGTGGTTGTGTTGGTGATGGGGGGGGTGGGGTCGGGCAGAAGCAGGATAGTTATAACAGTACCTTCCATAGCTAGCCTAATGCTGCTGTCTGACCCACAGGTACATATAGTAGGTCTATAGAAGACAGGACATCATTGATGAAAAAAATCACAACTTTATTGTGAGAGCAGAGGATTCATCTGCAACACAAAAACAATGGAGAAGTAGCAATGGGAATGGGACACCCTGTTCCCACAGCTCAGAAGCCTCTGTCTGTATTCTGGTGGAGGCCTATTCTGATGTGTACATCCCAGCCCACTGTACGTCCGGTCAGAATCAGACGCACAGTGGTAGATGTAATTCTGAAACCATGAGGCACGTGGGATCAGAATCATGTCTAAGCCTGTAGGTGCAGGCCAGGACCCGATTCTGGTCAGCCTGCACGTACAGGCTCCTACCCGGCTAACTCAGTCAGGCTCCTGAATGGAGCCACAGTGCTCTGGTGTCCGTTTGCCATGGCACTGCAGCTCCTTTCAGGAGCCACGATCCCCAGCCACCACCAACTTTCTTCATTCCCCACAGCTCAATCCCCGATCTGACCTCCCAGGGCCAGGGTCAGGCTGTGGGGAATCTCCTGCAACCCCTCCACCATTCGCCACTGCCTGGGTCTCACATCCTCCGACGTCTAGGGGGACTTATTCCACCTCAGGGGTGGAATAAGTCCCCCGTCTAATCTGCCAGCCCTGGAAATACAGGGCCAACATCAGAATCGGCCCTATACATCCAGGGCTGTGGACCTCCCACTGCCCATCCTAACTCTGCCTCCACACCACCCCCTTCCCGCCCCGTCTAGCCTCCCCATACAAATTCCTTGTTCATACGAGGAGGCTTTGGACGGGAACAGCAGGGGTGTGGGTGAATAGCAGGGATGGATGTTCCAACAGGATGTCCATCCCCGCTATTCATGGTTCAGTATAGACCTCCTGGAGTCTGAGCTTCATGCAAAGGACGCTTTCATCTTAAGGAGCAGAAAGCGGATGGGAGACAGACGGCACTGAGAATTAATTCTGTGTGTCTCATGTAAGAGTGTCGAAAACATGTCCTCTACTAGTTACATCAGTCTTTACAAACCCTGGGTTATGAGGTCAGAAAAAAGGAAAGTGTTATATCTCAGACATTTTTAAGTTGAAGATCTCTTTCAAAGGAGGATGTTTCTATGAAACTCATAAGCCTGTTTTGGCAATGGTTCTTGTTCTTTGTTCTCTGGGCTCTTATCCTAGGTGTACAATGAGGTTCAAGGGAGGAGTTAGGCACTTAGAAAAGAGAGTGTGGTGAGCATTCAAGAAAATCCCTAAAGAGGATCTCTAAATTAAAAGGACCAGTGATGAAGAGAGGAGTTAGTAGCATATTAAAGAGTTACCTCAAGTGTCTGAAAGAAATGGAGTTAGAGGGAGAACTGCCAAACAGGTAGAAATTCTGTAGAGTTACTGTCTGAAAGGAATTCAGCAGGAACCATTTGTAGTGATTTCAGAAGTATTCCAGTTCTTCATCTAAAGAGAGAGTCTACATCAAGATGTACACATACAGGGAACACCCAGTGGTGTCCTTCTCCAGGGATAGCTTTTCTAGGGAGTAGCTGGTGAAGAAATTCCGAGTGGTTCCAAATCCCAGTGACTTTGTGGTCTGTACTGATTAAGTTCATAATGCAATCAGTAAAACTAGGAAGAATTTTATTTGCATTTCACTCAAACTTGGGGGGCTGGAGCAGTTATAACACTCCTTTGAGCCATCCAGGCTATCCACAAGCATTAGTTAGAAGAAGACGACCAGTATTTGGCAGCATCAGTAGCTGATCAAGTTCATGTACACCCAAGAAAAGAAAATCCCTTTCTTTCTTTAACATTAAAATGTTTGTGTGAATCAAATACACCAAGAGGAGATAGATAAATGTCTGCCCTGCAATAGATGAAATATAAGCTTTAGATCAATTCAAATTTTATTTAATTTTTATTTAATTCCATTTTTATATTCCTCATGAACCCTACAAGAGAGCTCAGGGTGGATCAAAAATTCTTGTTGCTTTTATCTGAACATTCAAATACGTGAGTTTCAAATTTCATAAGTAATAATAGTTCTTGTTTCCCATTTTTTTAATTCACACAATTCAAGGGTTCGTGTCAGTGCTGAACTTACGTATATTTTTAAATGCTGCATCTGATTTTTTTTGTAAATGCTCGCTGCCAGGCCTGAATATTGACCTGCTACAAGTCATATGGGTGAGTGAAGATCTACTTCATTATATCTTGCTACTTAAATCTCAAATTGGCATGATTTTTATTTGTTTTTAAAGATTTTGGTGTAAGAATTTTAATGACGCATTTCACTTCCTTAATGTTGATTAAGGGGCCTTGTTACTAAGGAGCGAGAGGATTTTGCACTTACCACACTTTTAGCACTAAAACAGACACACGGTAAGTGCAAAGACTCTGTGGTAGCTGTCAGGGCTGTGGCCAGCATGTATCTAACAGTTATTGCATGGACAGGTCACATAACGGGCGGCAGCAGCAGCAGCAGCAATTAATGTGGGTGCACTTAACAACCCCCATTATGATGGCATTAAGCGCACCCACGTTAATTACAACACTGACATTTAGCATGCACTATGTTCCCACGCACTAACAGCAATGTGATGTCCAGACCCACTCTCCAGTCCTAACTTGTCCATTCCCTGCCCTATCGCATGATTTGCAGTTTCTGTGGGAATTAGCATTCAATACCTGCCATGCCTGCACGGTAACAGTTACTGCACGCTAAAATATATGTTAACCACAAAGTATCCTTTAGCAAAAGGGCGCTCAAATCTCTTTTTTTCAGCATTTGATGTGGTAAACATACCTGCGGGGCTTGTTTTTCGTAATGGGTTTTAAATATGTATATCAATATTCTGGGAATAGGAATGCTAAATGTAGTTTTCCAATTTATATCACAGGAAAGTTAGCCCTCCTTTCAGAATGGTTAACAGCCATATCAAATACTTTTTGTGTGAAAGGGCTTTCTGCAGTTTGATGTGGTTAACCGTCCATTATTTTTTTAAAGAATGGAGGGTTTGTGAAATGCTTCCTCATTTGCTTAAGGAATTTCTTTTGTTTCATAGAAATCTTATTGCTTCAGCACTCAGCAATGTTTTAGCTCACACTTTTTTGAGTAATAGTTCAGAATGAATTCTCTTCGGGTATAGTAGGTATTTCCCTGTCCCTATAGATCTTTGAATCTCAGGGCCAATATTTAGTGTCACTGGATATCCCATTCACTGCAATTAACAAGTTTGCTAATCACATTAATCATTTTAAATATTAGACCCTCACACTTTGTATCTGAGGCCGGTGGCGTATCAAGAGTGTGGTGGTGGATACAGCCCATCCCAGGTGCCATCCAGGAGGGAAGTGCCTCCACCGCTAGGCCCACGGGACAGCTTGACAAGCTAACTTACTTTAAAGTTAGCTTGCTACGCTGTCTTTGCTCTGCGGGGCCACTGCTGTCCTCTCCCAGCCAGTCTCAGGATTCACAAGACTTGGTGTGTGTGCTTTACCTTTAACGTTTGTTCCTGATTGGAGTGGAGTCATTGCTCCGTCCTGGTGTGCACTGAGGAGCACGTGAGCAGAGCGGGCTATAAGATTCGAGCCCCCACCGTGGGATGCACACCGTGGGCGCGTGCCCAAGGGCGCGTGCTCTGAAGGGGCATGTCCAAAGGGGCAGGTCCTGCCCCTTTGGCGCCCCTTCGGAGCACGTAGGAGCACCCGCCGTCTCGGACTGTGTAATCTGCGTTTATGGGGAAACGTAAGAAGAAACCTTCTTTATCATCTATGTCTTCTGGGAAAGCAGTTAAGGTGGTCGGCCCCATGGACAGTCATTTTAAATCCATGGTGTCTTCCCCTGCTGTTAAATCACTGTCGGAGTCCTCCATTTCCGCTAGTTCTGCATCCGGGGGGATGTCTCCTGAACCGCGTAGGGTTGTGTCCCCACCCAGCAATGAGCTGCTAACACAGGGTATAGGCTCCCTTCACAGTTCTGTGATGGAAACTTACCCGAATTCATTAAATTGCCGATTTCTTCTTAAAGGTAAACTCTGTGGTTTCTACACTACCTCTTCCTTTTGAATTTTCCTCAACTACTGATGTTTCTAAACCTCCGAAAGATATATTGCTTCAGGATATCTGGCAGATTGTTTCCAGAATTGAGCTATCGTTGAATTCTTCCTTGATGAAGATTTCTAAATTTACCCAAGAGACTGTGACTATGTTGGCTGATCATCAGGATAGGTTAAGAAATCTTGAAAACTCTAAAGCTAAAACCGATGGTCAAATTGCATCAATTCAGGGAGTCTTGGTGTCTTCTGTCCAAGACTCCCTGCTGCTGCATCGTCATGATGAAATTGTTGAGAATGCACTACGAATGAAGAATCTCCGTTTGTTAAATTTCCCCCGAACTCACTACCTCTCTCCGAGTATCTTGTTTACTAAGTATTTGAAGGATGTATTAAAAATATCTGATCCAGATGCTATAATTCTATCTAAATTGTATTATTTGCCTGTTGGAGTCAGAGAAAATCGAGTATTAGACTCAGAGTCAGGTGGTGGTGTTAACGGGGAAATGGATCAGTTAACTGCACAGAGTTTAGATTTATCCGCTTTTTTGGAGACTTCTGTTGAAGAAATTCCTACTCGGGCCACTTTGTTAGTAACTTTTTTGTTAGAAAAAGATAAGGAGTTGATTTTACGTTCTTATTTTAAATTCAGGCAGGAGGAATTTTTTGGGCAGGCGATTCAGATTTTCCAGATGTATGTCATAGTACACAACTAAAGAGGAAAGCTTTTCTTGTACTTCGTTCTCGTGTTTTGGCTTTAGGGGCTTCTTTTGTGTTGAAATACCCGTGCAAATGTGTTGTAGCTTTTCAGGGTAAATCGTACATTTTTTTTGACTCATCACAGTTGGAGACCTTTCTGAAAGGATCGACTTTGAAGTGATTTTAACTTTCATGCTCTTGCTTAGTATGAAGGGGTCTGTTTAACTTGGACTACACTCTGTATCGGGGTATTTTATTTATTTGCTTATTTCACACTCCATATTGTGGGCTGGGAGTTTAAGAAATGAGTGGTATACTTATCGTATACAGTGTTCCCTCGCCACTTCGCGCTTCATGTTTTGCGGCTTCAGTGCTTCGCGGGTCAGCAGCCACATTGTGGAAAGGAGCGTTGTTTCATGTTGATGCGCGAGAGAGAAGGATCCCTGCATGTCAACCAAAGAGATGAGTTGACTCAGAGTACTGTACATACCACGGGCTTTCATAAAGGCGCGTGATTGGTTTCCGGTGTGACATCGACCAATAAGAGTACGAGTGGATTTATCCCTGTGAGTTGATTGTCTGCGCATCATTGCAGCCTCACCTAGCATCTTCTCTTGTTGTATCTCGCCAGTCTTGTCCATGATGTTGACTGTCTCGCATACAGTACTGTATTTTAGTGTTCTGTTGGCGATAACTTTTTTTATTAATTAAGCCCTTATAATGCCGCCTAAGCGCTGTGCCCCTGCGAAAGCTTCCTCCGGGGCGCCCAAGAGGAAGAAGATGATGACCATCAGCGAAAAAGTGAAACTTTTAGATATGATCAAAGAGGGCAGAAGTTATGCATCTGTGGCACGCCATTACGGGGTGAATGAATCTACAGTGCGGTACATCAAGAAAGAGGAAGCAAACATCCGCAAAACTGCTTCAATAACCTTCAACAAAGAAGCAAAACGTGTGATAACTCCGCGTAATAACAGAATTGTGAAAATGGAAGCTGCACTGGCATTGTGGATTGCTGATTGCAGGAAAAAGACAGTGAGTGTGGACACTAATATGATCAGGACAAAGGCCAAAGCTCTCTACGACCAAATCTTGCCCGATGACGACAATGAAGAGGCTGAAGAAGGTGCTGATGAACCTCAAGCCAATACTAGCGCTGCCAGGAGTGATTCGCCTCCTCGCGGACGAGGCTTTTCAGCCAGCAAAGGCTGGTTCGAAAAATTTCAAAAAAGATACGGCCTCAGAAATGTGCTTCTGTATGGTGAGGCTTCCTCTGCTGACAACGATGCTGCTTGTCGTTACGTGAAGGAAAAGTTTCCTAACCTCATCAGTGAGGGAGGCTACCTTCCTGAACAAGTTTTTAACATGGATGAAACAGGCCTTTTTTGGAAGAGGATGCCTTCACGTACATTCCTCTTCAAGGACGAAGTGAAGAGGCCAGGCTTCAAGGCTCACAAAGACCGTGTGACTGTCATCATGGCTGGCAATGCTGCAGGTTTTATGCTTAAGCCAGGCCTTATTTATAAAGCCAAAAAACCACGGGCATTAAAAAACAAAAATATGGCTCTGTTGCCCGTGTTCTGGATGCATAACTCCAAGGCCTGGATAACGAAAGCTCTGACCCTTGAATGGTTCCTCCATTGCTTCATTCCCCAGGTGAAGCTGTATCTGGCTGAAAAGGGCCTCCCCTTTAAGGTCCTTCTCCTGATGGACTGTGCAGGAGGCCATGCAACGGACCTGCAATCTGACGGTGTGCAGATAGAGTTTCTGCCCCCGAACACTACATCTCTAATTCAGCCGATGGATCAAGGTGTCATTCGTGCCTTTAAGGCACTCTACACTCGCTCCACGATGGAGGGCCTCATCTCAGCAGTTGACGATGCCAATGACGAATTCACCTTGAAAGCATACTGGCGCAGTTACGACATTGCCCCATGTTTGTCTAATATTCAGCAAGCATTAAAGGACATGAAGAGTGAGACCATAAACTCTAGCTGGAAGAAATTATGGCCGAACGTGGTGCACGACTATCCAGGCTTCACTCCTGAAGAAGTTCATCACTCAGCGGTGGAGAAGGCGGTGAGGCTGGCTCACATCATAAGGAATGAAGGATTTGTCGAAATGACAGAAGAAGACATCAGCGCCCTTATCGATTGCCACTCGGACCCACTGAGCGATGAAGACCTCCTTGAGATGACAAAGTCTGCAAGTGAGGAAGAAAACGAAGAGGAAGACGAAGAAGAAACTGAAAAGCGTGGCCTTACCCTGGAGAATCTGCAACAATTGTGCAACATGGCAAGAGCGATGCAACAGTTTGCACAAGACATTGACGACAATATGGTTCGAGCTGTCGAGTTCAGCAATCGCGTTGACGGGGTTATGTCCTTTGTAACACCGAAAATCCACCCTATAGCTTTAAGACACAAAAAGCTGAAGAGTTCGGCACAGACTCTGACAGAAAGGGAGAGAAAAAGCTTCATAGTTGCTATAGGCAACCAGAGCAGGCTGAGGCACGAGACCTGAAGGCACGCCCAGCCAACAGACACTCCCCAAACACTGAGGGAAACACTCTGCACATGTGCAGGAAAACGCCCCTAACTGCATAAGAAAGCAGGCAGGCAAGCAGAGTTAGTTCAGGAACGGGCCACTGTTCAGGAGCAGGCCAGAGAGCAGGATCCTTATTATGCTCGAGTCCAGGAGAGAGAGAATCCAGGAAGAGAGGCTGAATGTGATTCCTGTATGATTTCTGACGAAGGTTTTGAGGACACAGAAGCAGAAAGCCTTTGTGAAACCTGGCAGGTTAGAGAAAACCTGAAACCCTTCAACAAAAGGTCAGAGTATTTTCAGCCTAACCCTGTTTATTGTGAGGCCTGGAATAAGAAGCCAAGCAGGGCTGGGAGACAGAGCAGGAAGCCATTCTCCAGCCGTGAGCTTAACCACAGAAAGCCCTTTGCAGTGACGCAGGAGGGATCTCCCAGAGACAGCAGTCAACGGGGAGAGTGCAGAACAGCTGGTAGGAAACTCTTTGCTAATGAAAGCCAGCAGCTTTTAAGATATTCACATCCTTGTGAAAGAGATAGTGAACTGCTTCAGGATATATGTATGAATGAGGAACCTGAATGTTTGTATGTAAAGCCTGGCAGAAAACTGACAAGAGCAAAGTTCAATAGAAAGATTGCAAAGCAGTTTTATCAAAGCCCAGATAATTATCTACCTTACCGTGGGGAGAGTATTGAAGAGAGACCAGTCACTGGCTGGAGGAAGCTGCAAACTCTCTGCCATAAGGAAGACGAGGCAGTTGAGGAGCCTATGTGTATTGACCAAAATGAATGTTTGTCTTATGATGAAAAGATGGACTGTTCTTTATTGATTACTGAAGAGACCTCTCTGCGCTGAATGCAGATAAGCCTGCTAGAGAGAACAAGTCTGCACAGAGGAAGCTGCCCAGGTGTTTACCTGAATTATCTATTTTGCTTTGTCATTTGATTTGTTAAGCAAGAAGCTGTACTTTTCTTTAACCATTTGTTTATGCCAGAAGCATGGCTATCTTTTGAGTTTGGAAGTTGTATCATTTTTGGAAATCCAGCAAAACCCCGGGAGGGGAATAAATCCTTGTTTAAACCTGACCCTCAAGTCGCAACTACACTTTCTTTTAATAGAAAGGTCAGGGCCAGTAGTGCACTAAGCTAACCAACACTAGTTTAGCCTCTGCTGGTGACACCTTGTACAGGGGAATTTTGAAGGAAAAGAAAAAACAAAGACAACAACTACCCATCACCATGTTTCTCTCCAAGGTAAAGACCCCGGCTCTACCGTCAGCGCCTCCAGCAGAAGAGTCTCCGAGTCAAGTGAGAGCCTCTCCTCTGCCACCAGCACAAGACTCTTCGCCTCTCTCAGAAAGCAATGTTGATTAATGTTTATTACTGTATAAGGTTTTGTAATTAACCCTATTGTAATTAGCACTGACACGTTTAAGTAAATACGTATACAGTACTGTTGTAATTTTTGTCTTAAATGAGTAAAGTATGAATACTGTTTACATATTTAAAACATTCTTGTACAGTACCCGCATACACAAAAATTCCTAGGGGCAAATACTACTTCGCGGTTTTTCAGCTTTCGCGGAAGGTTCTGGTCCCCATTAACCGCGAAAAACGAGGGATCACTGTTATGATTGTTTATTTTCTTTGTATTTCCTTGTTTTTCCTTAATAAAGAGGGTTTAAATTTATTAAAAAAAAGAAAAAGAAAAAAAGGATTCACAAGATTTTGGCCAGGAAAGGAGAGTGGCAGGCCCACAGTGTGGAGACAGTGCATCAAGCCAACTTTAAGGTAAGTCAGTTTGCCACGCTGTCTCTGTGGGCTGGGGGAATTCAAGAATCGCAGTGCATAGCACTGGCTACCCCTCGTGGCAGCAGGATCAGGAACACCATTGCCTAAGGCAATGGAAGGTTAAGTAACTTGACCAAGGCCACAAGGAGTGTCAGTGGGATTTGAACTATGTTCTTGTTGGTCACCAGGCCACTGCTCTACTAGTCTGTGCCTCCACTACATACATGCCAAATGGGTACTGATAAAAAACTGATTGCTCCAGTGTTATCCTGACATAGCTAAGACTAGCAGAACTGTAAAAACTGAATTCTAAACAGCTTTGCATATTTGAAATAGAGACTCACATTTTAGGTAAATTGTAGAATCTAACATTCTCTTCTGACTATACCATCTGAACTATGCTAGAGTTCAAAAGAGAAAATTGCAAGTAATAATAGGCAGCCTGTGTTGATTTAAGTACTATAAGAACATAAGAAATGCCATGCTGGGTCAGACCGAGGTCCATCAAGCCAGGGTCAACAGTGTCCAAGCCAGGTCACCAGTACCTAGCAGGTTCCCAAAGGTACACAGGTTCCACAATGCTTGTCCCAGGGCAAGCAGTGTATTTCCCGGGTCCTCTTTAATAATGGCTTGTTCAAACCTTTCTTAAACCCAGCTACACTAAAAGCTTTTACTACATCTTCCAGTAATGAATTCCAGAGTTTGATTATACACTTAGTGAAAAAAAATATTTTCTCTTATTAGTCTTAAATATGTTATGTTGTGTTGTAGCTTCATTGTGTGTTCCCTAGTCTTTCTACTTTTTGATGGCGTAAACAATTGATTTACATTTACCCGTTCCATTCTATTCATTAATTTATAGACCTCTATCATATCTTCCCTCTGCCGTCTCTTTTCCAAGTTGAAAAGCCCTAACCTTTTAAGCCTTTCCTCATAGGGGTATCCTTCCATCCTCTTTACCATTTTGATGGCTCTTCTCTGTACCTTTTCTAATTTTGCAATATCCTTTTTATGGCAACCAGAATTGCACACAATATTCAAGGTCGCACCATGGAACGATACAGAGGAATTATAATATCCTTGGTTTTATTCTCGATTCCTTTCCTTATGATATCTAGCATTCTATTTGCTTTCTTGGTTGCCACTGCACACTGGGCAGAGGGTTTCAACATACTATCCATGATGGCACCTAAATCTTTTTCCTGGGTGGTGGGTCCTAATGTTTGGGTTGTTCCATAGTTTGGGTTGTTCTTTCCTAGGAGCACAACTTTGTACTTGTCCACATTGGACGTTCAAATGGCAGATGAAATTTAGTCGTCCAATTTATCAAGGTCCTCTTGTAATTTTTCACAGTCCTCTTGTGTTTTAACAACTTTCAATAATTTTGTGTCGTCTACAAATTTGATCAGTACTGTGATAAGGAAGCTTATCATAGCTCAGGTAGGAGCTATAGAAAAGATGATGTGACTCTGAACAAGCAACCTGTCAGTTCTGGTAGAATTGAGAAAACAGAGTTTTCACATAAAAGACTACCAGTCCCAGAATGCACCAGCTTTCCAGCAGCCATGAGAGGGGCTGAAGTGAGAGAATGTGTGTGCAATCAAGAGAGCTATGAGGTAATCCCTAAGCACTCATTTCAAAGGGCAGGGCTTGATTCAACACAGCTGCGCTGTGTTAGGGAGCAGCACACATTAGGAAAGAATAAGAATAGAGATTATTCTTCAGGAAACAGTTCCAGCTACAGAGGGAGGAAGAGATACAGAGACAGCAATGGCTACAAGCTCAAGCACCAGTATCACCTGGAGAAACAGAAGCCAAGCCAAGCAGATAGAGAGAGAAGGAAACTCTCTGGAAGGAAGAGAAGAAAGGCCATTGGAAGGTCTGGGAGATTCCAAGGCAGTACTCATACTGGGAGGTATTCCAAAAGCCAGCAGTATCCATTGGACTGGATTCAGCCAGAGGAATGGAGTGGCAGAGATAGGAATCACCAGTGGCTATCTGGAAGAGAGAAGACTGCATGTGGAAGGGACTTTCAGACCAAGGCCAGAAGGTATGTGAGAGGAGATCCAGTGTCCAGGGATCAAGATTGGAAGGCTGGACAACAGAATTGGGTTACATATTGGCCAGGCTATACAGAGAGGAATAATGATAGCAGGAGAGGCTCAGGTATGCACACTGATCCAGACCCTATCTATAACAGAGAATGGCAGCCAGGGAATAAGCATTCTCATGATAGTGCCTTAATGAAAGACTCGTCTGTGCCAATGTATGGTAGTGACCATATGCTGATTGATGAAGAGGGAGATACAGCAAATGAAACTATTTATATGGACTGTTCTCTATCTAAATGCTATTGCTAGTTTTTCTGTGAGCAAACACATCAGCCATCACAAAGAAACCTAACTTTGTTCTTTATTTCCACTGCAAACAGCTCTTAAAGCAGGATTTGGGCTCACACAGTAGCAGCCAGCCAGCTAAAGGCTTTCAGCTGGTCCATTGATAGTAATTAGGGCTGCACCTGATTGTGTGTGTGAGCAAGGGAGAATCACTGCTGAGATCGGCGTGGAAAATAAGCAGAAGTTAACCTAACCAGCAAAGTTTATTCTTTTCTTTGTGCCTTGGTATTTGGTAATTATTTGCTAAGAAAACATTAGCTAATTGCCTGACAAGCTGAAGGTTGTTTTCTGGTTTATTTTGTGATTTTTGTTATCCATTTAAACACTGCAAGCAAGTAACCTCATTTATATGGCTATCAAGCATACATGTGCTGGGTGAATTAAACCCCATCAATAAAAGAAGTATTTTATTGATCTTACCACTTGGTTTCACAACTCAAATTATTGTCATCAGCTGTGTTTGGGAGTGAATGAACTACAATACCCACAATACCTTGCTAGAATCATATGAATATATGCATCGTCAAGATTGTGTAAGTTCTCACCCTAGGCAGCCGTCTGACAGTACTCCACTATTCACCTTACTCCATTGAGAAAATTAGCCATTTAGCTTTACTCTCTGTTTTTTTATCTTTTAACCAGTTCCTGATGTACAATACTACATTTCCTCCAATCCCATGACTTTTTAATTTGGCCAAGAGTCTCTCATGAGGGACTTTGTCAAAGGCTTTCTGAAAATCCAGGTACACTATATCAACCGGCTCACCTTGGTCTACCTTTTTTATTCACACCTTCAAAAAATATAACAGATTAGTACGACCAGACTTTCCTTGGCTAAATCCATGTTGGCTTTCACCTATTAAACTATGACTATATACATGTTCAGTAATTGTATTCCTTATAATTGTTTCTATCATTTTGCCCAGTACTGATTTCAGGTTCAATGGTCTGTAGTTCATGGATCCCCACTGGAACCCTTTTTAAAAAATGGCATTACACTGGCCATTTTCCAGTCTTCAGGTACTACAGATGATTTTAATGATAGTTCACAGATTACTAATAGTAGGTCTACAATCTCATCTTTCAGTTTTTTCTACACCATTGGATGTATACCATCTGGTCCAGGTGATTTACTACTCTTTGGTTTATCAAATACTTGTAATACATCTTTCTGATTTATTGATATTTATTTACATTCTCTTATATACTGTGCTATTCTGCATCAGTATGGTTTACATTGAACAAACTGAAATTACATTGAACAGGGCATTATAACTTGGTGATAACTATTTTACAGGGAACATGGGCTATGGAGGGTTAAGTGGCTTGCCCAAGACCACAAGGAGCACCTGTGGGACTAGAAACCCCAGTCCTTCCAGCCCAAGGTTGCTGTCCTCTAGTGGGATTTGAATCCCCGACCTTCTGACCTGAAGTACCTTGCCCCAACCACTAGGCCACTCCTCCACTCCATATTTCTTTCAATTCTTCTGATATATCACCTTTAAATACCATTTCAGGCATGGGTAACTTCCCTACATCTTCTTCAGTAAGACAGAAACAAAGAATTCATTTAATCTCTCCGCTGTGGTCTTGTTCTCTCTTAATGCCCCTTTCCCCCCTCTATCATCCAGTGGTCCAACTGACTCTCACAAGTTTTTTGCTATGAATGTACTTGAAAGAGTTTTTATTATGAGTTGTTGCTTTCATTGTAAGCTTCTTTTAAAATTCTCTCTTTGTCTGCCTTATCAATACTTTGCATCTAACTCACCAATGCTTATGCTGTTTCCCGTTTTCATCATTTGACTCCTTTTTCCATTTCATAAAAGATGATTTTTTTTTGGTTACAACAGCCTCTCTGACCTTGCCTTTAAATCATGCTAGCAGTTTTTGGCCATCCTTCCACTTTTCTTAAAGCATGGAATACATTGATTCTGGGTTTCCAAGATAGTGCCTTTAAACAACGCTTATACTTTATGTAAATTTTTGATCTTTGTAGCTGCTTCTCTTATTTTTTCCTTAACTATTTTCCTCATTTTATCATAGTTTCCCTTTTGAAAGTTAAAAGGTAGTACTGTGGATTTCCTTGCCATCCTCCGTTCATTTATTAAATCAAATGTAACACAGTAACATAGTAAATGATGGCAGATAAAGAGCAGCGTGGCAGCAATATGTGATCATGCTATGATCATTATTGCCAAGTGGCCCCAACGCCCTTATGTCTTGCACCAGATCCTGTTTTCCTCTAAGTACTAGATCCAAAATAGCTTCCCCTCTTGTTGGTTCATGAAACAGCTGCTCCAAGAAGAAGTCATTTATTTCATCTGGAAACTTTATCTCCTGTGAGGCCCTGTTACTCACAAAAGACCAATTACTAATTATCACTAATTTCCTGTATAGTCCAGATCCAAAAGTCAGTACAGGTGCAATCAGAATCTCTGTTTATTAGATTACTGATGGACAATACAGGCAATAGAGAGGAATGCTTCTGTTGGTCACTAGGCACTAGACACCTCCAGAATTTCTCCTCCCCCGAGTACAATAATCATGTTACATATATACATTTTTTGCTTCCGTGTATGCATATAGTTTCCAAATCTATTCCTCTTTGGGTCCTCTCCCCTCCTCCCTCCTTCTGTTTCCTGTCATTGACCTTTCTGTCCCCTCTATGTTCCTGTTTCAACATTCCCCAGGCCTCTCTGTCTTGCTTATACTCACCAACTGTCAAAACCATCTACTGTCTTCAGGACTAACGGCTCAGCTTATACTTTTTTGCATGGTTTCCTGTGTACGTGCCTTCTGCACAAAGCCTCTGCATGGACTCTCCAGTCCATGCATACACTCTGCAAAGGCTTATGATATATGATATTTCCTTATATGGTTCCTTATGCTGGCCTGGGGATTTTTCTTTGTCCACAATATAGTAGTTTGGTTGACATATTTTTATTAGAGCAGTCACCTATCAGGACCGTTGAGTGATTATGAACCAGGAACATATCCCTAAACCTTATAATCCCTACAATTCTCCCTTTTTTTTTTTTTGTGGAGGAGATAAGACCAAGTCAGAGAATTCAGAAGTGGGGACCGCAGCATAGGAAACATTCACATGTGTATGGCATGTTTGAACAGACAGAAGGGAGATGGACACTTTGGTACACTGTTTCTTACAACAGGAGATGACAAGAGAAACAATACAACAAAAGGACAAGGCAAAAATTAAAAAGATGCCAGCAAAAATTAAAAGGCCTTTTAGGCCAGCACCTAGCGAGTGAAACCAGGAGGTAAGGGATGAGAACCAATTACCTACATTCAGTCCTCCCTTAAAGTCATCAATATGTAAATCTGACTGGTGGCGTATTTTATCCATAGCATTAAGCACAAATACTGAATGATTCGCTATGACCGTACAACAAATAGTGGCATTAATAAAAGAACAAAGGCCTCCTTCAGAAGCAAGGAGCAAATCTAGCACTTGTCTATTTTGTAGGGTCATTTGGGTATTCTGCTCTAGGGACTCTGATAGCTTAGTTATAGAATCAGTAACAGCTTTCATTTGTACATGAAGCAAACATTGTAACCAGCATATAGCCATTCCTAATTCAGCAGTGAGGGCAGGGGTAGCAAAAGGTACTGTCGCACCGCCGCCCTAGAGGCCAAGGTTGGTATGGGCAGGTCGGGTGGACATGAGAGTTTTTTTCTATTTTTGAATTTGGTCTTTATGTAAGGGGTCTGGGTACTGTTCCCAGGACCTACCAGGGACCAAACTTCAAGAGAACACAACAGTCCAAATGTAGGGAAAGTAAGGCTTTATTTCCCTTTACGCACAATGGTTCAAACAGTGGAGACTACTTCAACAAAAAAAGGAAACCTTGCTTCAGGCAAAAAGAAGAAATATATTCAAACTTGCTTTGTCTACTGTTACTTCACAGGACTTTGTATAAACCAATTACACAGGCTTTGCTATGGAGCACTGCTTACATTTCATGCAAAGACATTAGGCTTCCTGCCTGGCAGTAGCTACAATCCATAGCGGTCTCAGGTGGGTCCTCATAGAATTCCACCTGTATAGGCTGAGGGTCAGATAACTGTGAATCTGTGTCGGTATACTTTTGTGGAGTGTACTGAGGCTTCTCATACAGCACATTCACTAGCTTCCAATGTTCTGAGTCTAGGTTTGGGCCGCGCCCATGTGAAGGCTTGTTAGGGCAGTAACTTCCTTTGGCTTGCTGCCTTATGTTACACAGTCTTTCTTTTACCAAAGGCTTGTGTCCTGTCTCACAGGCAGTTTGATAAGGAGGGCACACTTCTGTATCTTGTGCTTCCTGTCTCAGTAAGTTATAATGCTTAGCAGAATAAAAAGGTGGTTTACCTTGTTTCTTAAGATTATCCCAGCTAGTTGAGTCTCGAGGCCTAGTCCTGCTGTAGTTCAGCCTTACTCGAGCAGTAGGCTTCTCAGACTTCAGCTGGCCTTCCTGTAGAGTCACCACTCTTCCACACCCACACCTTCTGCTACTTGAATAAGGAGAGTTACCTCTTACAGCAATGGCTTCATCATTTCCCTGGTAACAGCCACAGTGTCCTGCATTTACTGCTGCCGGTTCCTCATATAAAACTCTGGGGTTTATTTCTCCCCTTGTGCCTTTCTTTCCAGTATCTCTCAGCCAAGAACTCCTGGAATTCTGTTGTACCGGACTTACTGTGCCTTCCTGCCAGGACCTCCTTCCTCTCTGGTATCCTTGCCAAGACTCCTTTTCTCTTTCAGCTTCTGCCTCAGCCTCTGCTTTCCGTTGCTGCTGCTGGTACCATCGCTGGTGCTCTTCCTGATGCACTCTCTGCTGCTCTTCCTCCTGGTGCTCTCCCAGGTGTGTCCCCTGGTGCTTTCCCAGGTGCTCTCTGTGGTGTGTCTCCTTTACTTGTCCTACTTCCTCCTTTTCAACTTCCCAGCCTTTCTTCAGAGGAACTCCCCCTTTCCTGGATTGGCTGTTAGGTTGCATTACATCATCAGTTCTAGGGTGCAGTTCTCTAGGCCTTGGAAGGTCACTCCTGCTCCCCCTATCAACTGATGTTGAAATCTTTTTTCAGGATTTAAAACCTTTTTCTCTGTGTGAATAGGCTCTGCAGTGCCACAGTACCAAGGAAGTCCAGCATCTAACCTACGTTTAATAGCAATGGAGAACACAAGGGTATCAAAAAGTTCAGCAGAATGTCCCGATAAGAGTTCAGTTCAAGGCAGGGTTGAAGTGAGAACCTCTTTGGAGATGTGGGTTGTACTGTGAACACGCAGAAGTAAAACTAATTGTCCATCAGGATGAAGGAAACAGATGGTGTCCCAAGGAGCAGGTTTGGCAGCAATCATCTTGGTCAACAACAGTTCATACAGGAAGGAAGTAGATCAAACAGAGGTGACAGTTGGAGAAACCTTCAACTGACTGACATGAGTCCAAGTGTCAGTATCATTCAAGTGGGCAGCAAAGGGGGAAGCAACAGTGACATTGGTGAGCTGGATACAGACTGTGTAGTAGCCACCCGATCAGCAATTTCTTGTAACGCGATCCAAAGCCCTGCAAGGGAAATCACGGAGGCTCTGGTCGAACCTCTCTAATGTAATTAGCCAAATCAAATAGACAATGTGGGAATCACTTATTCAAAAGTAGCCTTAAAGAGGTAAGCCTAAAACATGGCTTAGAAAAAGAGCAGAAATAGAGCCTGATACACTAGCTTCCAGGCATAAAAAGGATTAAGTACAACAGCAGTGAAACCCTGATATTCCTGGATACATGATAGCATTAAAACATAATGCAGCAGACACTTGCCACTCTCCAGAGAGAGAGCAGAAGGAGAGAACACACAATACTGTTTATACCATTCTATATAAATTGCAAACAAGCTTGAACCAGTTCAAAAGGTCACACAAAAGTCAGCATTATGTAGTTGCAGTAGGGGTCGCTGTTGACCACAGGTGTGCTGCATCAGATCTGAAATAACTTCTTATCAGAATGTCTTTCACTCGCTCCACCAATTCAGTTGCCTGAAATTCTACAAGTACAAAGAAAAGAATGCTATTTCCCTTCCCCCCTTCTTCTTCTTGGATTGTTTTCTGGGCTTGCTGCTCGCACACAACAGCTAATCCTGCTTCTCACTCAGGATTTAAACCATTCCCAAGTTGCAATCTGACAACCACTGGCCCAGAATACCATATTATCCTGCAGGGCTCTTAACCTCTACTTTGAAGGTCAAAGGAAAAACGGAAACAGTCTTCCCTTGTTGTATCAGTAGCAAAGAATTCTAAGCAGTTCAATTCCAGAGATCATAAAATCTAATTAAGAAAGCATTGATTGCGTGAGTGTTATACAGAACTAAAACAGGCACTTCCAGAAGGGAAACGGCTGCACTGGTAATTCTGCTTCAAAAGCAAAATAACTTTTGAATCACACTCTGCAGTTATCATAGCTGTTATTGTTCCTCTATTACCAATTTTGTTTCCAGAATATATATTACCACAAAACAATAATCATATTTCAAAGCATGGAAGATCTTCCCATTCATTCATTCATAACAATTTATAACTAAAAATACATCACACATAGAATGGAATCAGGTCCCTAAGTTTTCTAAACAGTTTTTTCTTTCTCTCAGCGTCATTTCCGTACCTAGAAAGCTAGCAAGCTAATTACAGAGGAAAAAATACTTCACCAAAAGAGTTCTGAACTTCATCTCCTATTTCGACTGAATAAATCCTTTATTTAAACAAACAAGAAAGACTGTTCAATCGAGAGTTTCCTCTAGGTAATGCGTCCATTCCCAGAAGAAATCCCTTAGCAGCCTTTCTCCCTCCCTCTAGCTGAAACAGGCAACCATCAAACAACCAGCCATTACGCAGATGATTAGCTATCTTTCATCAGACGACATATAGGGGCAGTTATCCATTAAACACAGCCAAGACACTGGCCAGGTATCTGACAATGTTCAAGGAAAAATACCTTGAAGTTCAGAACTCCATAATTACAATTGATGTCTATCTTGTTTACATTGTTATGTAACTAGACTGGTTCTTTTCAATTGATCTAATTGTCACCCTCTCTGGTCTGATCCCAGATAAGGAGATTTCTTCCATTTTTTTTTTTTGTTTTAGAACAATCTTTTATTCTCCTTCACTGTCCCTCAGCCTATAATCAGTAAACCTGGTGTTTTCACTGTGTGGGGGTGAAAATAGACAAAACTTTCTCTATTTCATTTCCTAATAAGGGATTATCTCTCATCATCCGTTTGACCAGAGTCACTGGGGAAACTTGATTTACCATTATGTCCTGATTGCCATCTTTCTTTCTCCTAAACAGAGACATGATTCCTATGTGCAACCTTTTATTTAAGGATCTCAATATCCAACCTCTTTATTTACAGAGGAAGGAAGTGCACGAAATGTCCAGGACACCTTTCAAACAAGAATTCACTTCGTTCAAGCCCAGCCAATCTCCTCACCGAGGTATGGAACCGTGAGCAAGAACACACACACGCTTCGTGTCAGACGACACGTGCAGTCTCAAACACCTATCATTCAGTCCCAGTTTATAACAGCAAATTTTTCTTACATTTTATTCATATAACAAAACAAAAACTTAAACAACACTTACCAAGCTTGGTTAAAAATACTTATACTCATGACGCCGTCATCACAGCCGCCGTCTTCCTAGGGAATCCGTCACTCACTTCTTCTCCTCCGGTCTCTACTATGCACCGGGAAGTACCTCCCTCTTCTTTCTTGAGGGGAATCCAAATCTTTAAATTTGTATCTTGGTCATAAAGACCCACCCGTACCCAATCCCGGGTTTCGGCACAAATTGTGAGGCCCTGTTACTCACAAAAGACCAATTACTAATTATCACTAATTTCCTGTATAGTCCAGATCCAAACGTCAGTACAGGTGCAATCAGAATCTCTGTTTATTAGATTACTGATGGACAATACAGGCAATAGAGAGGAGTGCTTCTGTTGGTCACTAGGCACTAGACACCTCCAGAATTTCTCCTCCCCCAAGTACAATAATCATGTTACATATATACATTTTTTGCTTCCGTGTATGCATATAGATTCCAAATCTATTCCTCTTTGGGTCATCTCCCCTCCTCCCTCCTTCTGTTTCCTGTCATTGACCTTTCTGTCCCCTCTATGTTCCTGTTTCAACATTCCCCAGGCCTCTCTGTCTTGCTTATACTCACCAACTGTCAAAACCATCTAATGTCTTCAGGACTAACGGCTCAGCTTATACTTTTTTGCATGGTTTCCTGTGTACGTGCCTTCTGCACAAAGCCTCTGCATGGACTCTCCAGTCCATGCATACACTCTGCAAAGGCTTATGATATATGATATTTCCTTATATGGTTCCTTATGCTGGCCTGGGGTTTTTTCTTTGTCCACAATATAGTAGTTTGGTTGACATATTTTTATTAGAGCAGTCACCTATCAGGACCCTTGAGTGATTATGAACCAGGAACATATCCCTAAACCTTATAATCCCTACACTCCCTAGCATGTCCTGCAGTGACATTGACCCAGTGGATACCAGGGTATTTGAAATCACCCATTATTACTATGTTGTAACTTTTGTTAGCTTCCCTGATTTCTCTTAGTATTTCATTATCCATCTGTTCATTCTGGCCAGGTGTTCAGTAGTACACCCCCACTGCCATCGCTTTCCCCTTTTTTACATGGGATTTCTATCCATAGAGATTCTACAGTGTATTTTTTGTTTCATGTAAAACCTTAATCCTGTGTGACTCAATGCCCTCCCTAACATAGAGCGCAACCCCTCCACCAATTTGATCTATCCTGTCATTGTGATATAGTTTGTACCCGGTATCACAGTGTCCTATTGGTTGTCCTTCTACCACCAGGTCTCTGAGATGCCAATCATATCTAATCTTTCATTTAGTGCTATATATTCTAGCTCTCCTATCTTATTTTTTTGACTTCTAGCATTTGCATACAGGCATTTTAGAGGTTGTATTTTATTTATATTAAACTGGTTATCAGTTGATAGGGGTAATTTGGAATCTTTCAGCTCTGTACTTAAGAGTGTCTGGGTTACTTTTATCTTTATTGAAACCTGTCTGCTGGGATGCCCTAACTTCCCTTTTTTGCTTGTATCCTTCAAGAATACATCCTTCCGAACCAAGCTCTCTTGGGCAACCGTCGGCTTTCCCCTATTATCTAGTTAAAAGCTGCCCTATCTCCTTTGTAAGTTGTTTTATTTTAAATTATTTATGAAGCTCCCTTGTAATTCCCCTAAAGTGCTGTGAGTAGCAATATCCAGAAGAGTCAGAAATTATCTTGTGCTCCAAGGGTCTGATTTACTAAGTTCCTCTTACACTAAACACTTAGCTCATACTATCTGCTGCATAGCCCATTATATTCCTATGGGCTTTGTGGCAGATAGTAAACAAGTCCCTTAGTATGTGCTAAGCGGCGGTAGCGGCTTCCGACTGATATTGGAGCCGCAGTTCCATTGAATTCAATGGGGCCATGGCTCCGATATCAGTCGGAAGCCGCTACCGCTGCTTAGTAAACAAGCCCCTAAGTGTTAGAATGAAGACTTAGGACCCCTTTTACTATCTGTTTCTAGGAGGAAAATCTTAGTAAGCTGGGCCCAGTGGTGGCACAAGGGTTTCTGCCACCCTAGGCAGACCCTCTGTGCCACCACCCCCCAAAGACTGTGCCTCTATCCAGCCCGCCATGCTGCCCCCACTTTACTGTCACTTCAGCGCTGCATCAGGCCTTAAAATGCCCACATGCATGTGTGCTCACGGCCTGTTGCTCCTGCCCCTCTTCCGATGCAAGTTTCTTGGAGGGGGGGCAGGAGCGGCAGGTCGCAACTGCGCACACATGCGCAAACATTTTAAAGTCTGCCATGGCACTGAAGCAGCAGTTCAGCTGCCTCTTCCCGGGGAGTTGGGTTAGAGATACTGCCCACCAGGGTCTGCTGCCCTAAGTGACCGCCTAGTTTGCCAAGTAGATGGGCTGGCCCTGACTGGACCCTATATCTGAATGGTTGGTGCAACCCTCTCTGGAAAGCTGCCTAGAGTGGGAATTTCTGGCTGTTGTGTCTATCACTCCTGTGCTTGCAGGATAAGCAATGAGGTAACTACTACTACTACTACTACTATTGCTACTGCTACTATTCAGCACTTCTAAAATGCCACGCACGCAGCGCTGCACAGCTAACCTACAAGAGGTAGCCAACATACAAGAGACAGTCCCTGCCCGTCAGAGTCATGCTCATCGGGGCTTATAATCTAGTTAGAACAGTACATTAGTTAAAACAGTACAGAGCATTAGTCAGTTGTACACAAGGTACGGTGTGGTTACAGTTTGGTCTGTAGTTTGCTCATAAACGTTGATGAGGGTTAGGGTGAGATGAGGAAGGAGTCAGGATCTGAATGCAACGGTGAAGAGGTGGGTCTTCAACCTGGATTTGAAGAGGGCCAGGGAGGATGCCTGGCGCACAGATGCAGGTAGGCTGTTCCAGCTGTAAGGTGCAGCAAGGTGAAAGGAGCGCAGTCGGGAATTCGCGGTGCGCGTGAGGGGCATTGATAGAAGTAATTTGTTAGCGGAGCACAAATTTCGAGAGGGGATGTAGGGAGAGATAAGAGATAAGAGGTATTGAGAGGCCATAGAGTGAATGCATTTATAGGTCAGCAGGAGAAGCTTGAATTGGATGCGGAACTGGACAGGGAGCCAGTGAAGCGACTTGAGAAGAGGAGTAATATGGGCATGGCGAGGCTGGCAGAAGATTAGTTGAGCAGCGTGATTTTGTATAGATTGAAGGGGAAGGAGGTGGCTCACGGGAAGACCAGCGAGGAGTAGGTTGCAGTAATCGAGGCGAGAGGAGATTAAGGAGTGGACAAGCGTTTTGGTAGTGTGTTCAGAGAGGAAGGGGCGGATTTTGCTGATATTGTAGAGAAAGAAGCATCAGGTCTTAGCTACAAGCTGGATATGAGCGGAGAAGGAGAGAGAAGTGTCAAAGATAATTTATTTATTTTATTTATTTTATTTTTATTTATTTATTTATTTAGTATACATTTGTATACCGCTACTTCCAGCGATCAGCAGCGGTTTTTTTGATTATAGATTGGAAATTGTCAAATCATGACAGGAAATTTTTTGAGGTATAAACACATTGATTAGACAGGAAAGCACAGCACACAGAGAACTATTTTACAGGGAACATGGGCTATGGAGGGTTAAGTGGCTTGCCCAAGACCACAAGGAGCACCTGTGGGACTAGAAACCCCAGTCCTTCCGGCCCAAGGTTGCTGTCCTCCAGTGGGATTTGAACCCCCGACCTTCCGGCCCAAAGTACCTTGCCCCAACCACTAGGCCACTCCTCCACAGATAACCCCTAGATTGTGGGCCGAGGGAACAGGAAGGATAGTAGACCCATCCACATGGATAGAGAGAGGGGGAAGTGGGGGGGAGGAGTTAGGTGGAAAGACAAGGAGTTCAGTCTTGGCCATGTTCAGTTTCAATCGTTGATGAGACATCCAGGCAGCAATGTCCGAAAGACATGCAGAGATCTTGGACTGGGTTGCTGGAGAAATATTAGGTGTAGAGAGGTAGACTTGTGAGTCATCGGCATAGAGATGGTACTGAAAGCCATGGGAGGAGATAAGCACACCAAGGCCTTGGGTATAGAGAGAGAAGAGGAGGGGGCCCAAGACAGATTCCTGGGGTACACCTACATGGAGCGGGGTAGGGGAGGAGGAGGAGCCACCAGAGCATATGCTGAATGAGCGATGGGAGAGGTAGGAGGAGAACAGGATAATATGGAGTCCTTGAAGCCAAGCGAGGAGAGGGTGATGAGGAGAAGGTCGTGGTCAATGGTGTCAAAGGCAGCAGAAAGGTCAAGAAGGATCAGGACAGAATAGAGGCCCTTGGATTTAGCCAGGAACAGGTCGTTTGTGACTTTTGTGAGTGCCGTTTCAGTGGAGTGTAGGGGACGGAAGCCGGATTGAAGTGGGTCGAGGAGGGCCTGGGAGGTGAGGAAGTCGAGGCAGCGATGATGGACTGCTCGTTCTAGTAGTTTGGATATGAAGGAAAGGAGGGAGATGGGTCGATAGTTAGAAGGGCATGTGCGATCAAGTGAGGTTTTCTTGAGGAGGGGTGTGACAACAGCATGTTTGAAGTCAACGGGGACAGTTGCAGTGGAGAGTGAGAGGTTGAGGATGAGTGATGGAGGGGGCAATGGTGAGGTGGATGGAACAGGAGATGGGTGGGGATAGGATCTGATGAACAGGTGGTGGGTTTGGAGGAGGACAGAAGGAGTGCAGTTTCTTCCTCAGAGATCGGAGGGAAGGAGGAGAGGGTGGCAGAGGGAGTACGGATGAGCGAGGAGAATTGGGGAGGAGGGGAGGTAGATGGGGGGGTAGGGACTTGGAGGGTAATCTTGTGGATTTTGTCGTGGAAGTAGTCGGCTAGGGTTTGGGCAGAAAGGGAGGGCGGGGGACCTTGAGGAGAAAATTGAGGGTATTAAAGAGACAGCGAGGATCAGAGGCAAGGGAGTTGGTCAGATGGATGTAGTAATCTTGTTTGGCAAGTGCTAAGGCTGACTGGAAGAAGCCAAGCATGAATTTGAAGTGTATAAGGTCTTCCGGGGAGCGGGATTTGGACCAAGCTCATTCGGCAGAACGGGCGCAGATGCATAGGTAACGGCTTGTGGGTGAAAGCCAGGGTTGGGGAGTAGATAGTTTGACAGGACGTGGGGTGGGAGGGGCAAGAGTGTCAAGGGCTGAGGATAATGTAGCATTATATGAAGATAAAGCCTTGTTGACGGACTTGGAGGATAAAATGGCGGAAAGAGATGGAGAGATGGTGGAGGAGAAAGTCAGGGGATCAATATTATGGAGGTTTCTAAATAGGTCGGAGGAGACAGGATGAGGTTGGGATGGCGGAAGTTGAAGAGTAAATGTTAAGAGGTGATGGTCAGATGAGGGAAGGATTGATTTGCGGAAGTTTGAAGGAGAGGAGTTGGAGAATAGTATTAGGTCAAGGCAGTGGCCGTGTAGATGTGTGGGGGCAGTGGAGCAAAGTTGAAGGTCGAATGAGGAGGTAAGAGTGAGGAACTTTGAGGCATGGGAGTCTGAGGGGTTGTCGATGTGAATGTTGAAATCGCCAAGAATAAGAGTGGGGGAGGAGGGATCCATAAAGGCAGAAAGCCAGGAGTCAAAGTCGGTGAGGAAGGTTGATTTGGATTTGTCCGGTGGGCGATAGATAACAGCTATTTGGAGGGGAAGTGGTGAGAGGAGGCAAATGGAGTGGACTTCGAAGGAGAAGGGGGAGTGTGATTGGGGTGGCAGAAGGGGTTGGAATTGGCAGGAGGGAGAGACAAGGAGGCCAACACTACCACTGCGACCAGTAGATCGAGGTGTATGGGAGAACTGATAGCCCCCATAGTAGAGAGAGGCAATGGATGTGGTGTCGTCTGGGGGGAGCCAAGTCTCGGTCGAGGCAAGAAGGTGTAGGGCATTGGAGATAAAAATGTCATGAATAAAGGGGTTTTTTTTTATGACTGAGCATGCGTTCCATAGGGCACATGAAAATGGGAGAGCGGAGGGGGGGAGGAGAGGGATATGGATAAGGTTGGATAAGTTACATGTAGATTTCTTATCAGAGTAGCGTGGGGGTCTATTTCTAGGGTAATGCCGAGATTTAAAGGGAGCAGGGCGTGGGTGTGTCTGGGTGAGTGTGCTGTCGAAGAGGGACATGAGGGAGGGGAAATGAGGGGTAAATTGATGGTATCGGGTAGGTTATGTGAGGGATTATTTTTGGGGGTAGGGTTGGAGTTGATATCTATGGATAAGTGATTGTGGGATGAATGGGGGAGGGCAGAAGGAGGGAGGAGCGGGATGTGGATGAGATTAGATGGGGTATGTGAGGAACCTTTTTTAGTGTGAGAAAGAAATCGGGTGGGGGGGGGTAGGGTTGGGATTGATGTTACCAGATGAGAGAAGGAGAAGGAGTATTAAACAGCGAGGTATAGTGGAGATAGTACGGCGTAAGCGAGGGTGGGGTTGCCTTGAAGAGAGGGGGCTGGTTGAATGCGGGGGATGGTGTGAAGAAGCTCAAGAGCCGGTGCAAGGCTAGGGGGCAGGATGGAGGGAGAAGAGAGGAAGATAGAGAGGGGGGCTGGTTGAATGCGAGGGATGGTGTGAGGAAGCTCAAGGGCAGGTGCTAGGCTAGGGGGCAGAGTGGAGGGGGAAGTGAGGAAGGTAGGGGAATGGTAGGGGGAAGAGGAGGGAGGGTGTTGGTAGGAGGGGAGGTAGTTGGGGAGGATAATGAAGAGGAGGACAATGAGATGTGGGGCCATGGTAGTGGGCAGCAAGGTCTGAGCAAGCAATGGGTAGCAGGCTCTAGGCAGACAACGGGTAGCAATTGATAGGCAGACAAGCAGGCAATGGGTGGCAGTTCAATGCAAGCAATGGGTAGCAAGCAGAGGATAAGCAGTGGATAACAGTTCTAAAAAACAATGGGTGACGGTACTATGAAACAATGGGTGGCAACAGTGTGCAACAATGGGTGGCAACAGTATGCAATCAATGGGTAGCAGTGCTATGCAACAATGGATAAGCAATGGATAACAGTTCAATGCAACAGTGGGTAGCAATACTATGCAAACAATGGGTGGTAACAGTATGCAAAACAGTGAGTGACGACAGTATGCAAAACAATGGGTGACGACAGTATGCAAAACAGTGGGTGGCAACAGTATGCAAAACAATGGGTAGCAGTACTATGCAAGCAATGAATAAACAATGGAGAACGGTTCTATGCAGCGATGGGTAGCAGTTCTATGCCCAGCAGTGGGTAGCAGTACAATGTAGGCAATGGGAGCAATGCTAAGCAAGCAGAGGGTAGTGGTGCTATGCAGGCAGTGGGTAGTAGTTCAATGCCGACAATGCCAACAATGGGTAGCAGTACAGTGCAGGCAGTGGGTAGCAAGTTTTAGGCGGGTAGTGGGAGGAAGAACAATGCCAGCAGTGGGAAGCAAGACAAAAGAGAGTTACTTGAAGGTACCAGGATGGAGCTTGTGAGATGGTTTGGTCTGGAGGTGATGTATGGAGGAGCGATGAAGCCTGCTTGACCCCAGCAGCTACGGAGCACTGGAGCTCGCACCCTGGGCACATGCCTAAGGGCCATGCCAAAGGGCCCTCTGGCGAGGCCCTCAGGCACAGGCCCGCCAGACGAGGGCACACCTAGAAGCGCTGAAGATCTTTAAGGCTGGTCTTCGGCCTGATAGGCCTTGTGGTGGGGAGTGGGGAGGAGCTCACCTGCCTGCTCCCTTCCCCGATGCCGGTCGGGTTGTTGCTGCGGGGTGCCTGGAGGCGCTGAAGATCTTTAAGGCTGGTCTTCGGCCTAATAGGCCTCACGGTGAGGAGCAGGGAGGAGCTCACCTGCCTGCTCCCTTCCCTGATGCCGGTCGGGTTGTTGCTATATAGGGAATGTAGCAGAAAGACACAGAATATGTCCTATCGTGTTGGGTGCCACCGGCTTGATAAAGAAGAATTTCCAAGCACATCTTGACAAACTATCCATCCATGTTACATCTTACGAACGCCAGCAGGAAGCTCTTTGGCATGATGCAAGTACTACACCAAGCCTTAGCAGTAAATTTGAGAGACTGCGATCATATTCCCGATGCCCTGGCTTAGAAGTGCGGTTCATATCTGTCATGGTATGCGCAAAACTAAGCCATTTGGAAAAACTGCCCCAGAACAAGTAAATGTGCAGTATGGGAGCATGGCATGAGGTGAATATAGTCCTGGCAAATGCCTGCAACTTGTTTGGAAATGAACTTACTATGAAATGGTTATTATAATCAGTTGCTAACATAGTTTGCATATTTTCTTGCAAGGGGCTGATAACTGCTTCACCTTGAAAGAAATAGGCAACATATTGTTTTCAGACAGTTAGCTGTTGTTGTTGTTGTTGTTAAGTGCCGTCGAGTCGGAGTCGACTCATGGCGACCCTCTGGATAGCTATCCTAGCTACCTGGCACTTAAAGAGTTAACCAGCTGCTGTCTGTAGCTGACAGGAAGAGACTGATTGTAAGTGTCTGTGATTAACAGGGACACACCAGCCCATGTGAAATCTGAATCCCTGGAAACTGTGCTTAAATACTTGGAATTCCTGACCCCTTGGGGTCTGTGCTTAGCATCTGAAGGAAGTCTTTGAACTGCAGCAAGGATTTCTAGCTATCAGATAAAGTAGTGTGATTGCTGTTTTAGTCCACATTAATGATAGTTAAATAAAATGAAAAATAAGGTTTTAACCCTGGAAAGCTAGTCCAAATTTTTTTTTAAGTTAGTCCAGTAACAAGGTATCACTTTATTTTTATTTTTTTTAGGTATTTAGCTACTACATGTATTTCTTTATTTAAGTGAGGACTGCTAATGCACTTAGTAGGCACACAAAGGGGTCTGTTTACTAAAGGCCGGTGGTGTGCGGTCCGCGGTGCAGAGCGGGTGCCGTAGAAGGAGTGGGCGTTCCGTCGGGAAGCTGTGAGTGACAGATGCGCGGAGGTGCGCGGCGCCCGTGTGGTTAGTGCCCTGTGCAATTAACGAGGTTGATCTGTGCACATGGGACACACTGCTCACGGATTTGGGCTTTCCAGTATTGTGCTGCACATTGCTGACGGAAACGGTTTCCTTTCCCTTCCCAGCACCTCTAACGCGACTGTTGGACTCGCGGTATATTTCTTTGGAGATTCGGGCACGCTCCTGTGCGGCGAGTCTCCCCCCTCCCACATTCCGCCCACTGACCCCGTCTCTCCGCCCCTAGGGGCCTTCCTCCGCCCTCATTTCTCCTTTCCACGCCTGTTTCGCACATTACCGTCCCGCAAATGTGCGCGTTGTCGGCGCACGCTTGCGGGACCCGTTAATGTGCCGCGCACTCGTACGGGGCGCTTAAGAGCACTTAAATACCTCTTTTAGAGCGCTCATGTGCGCCCCGTACAAGTGCGCCGTTTAGTAAACAGACCCCAAAGTCTTTGTTCTTCATCAGTGGGCAGTTTGCTTTTGTTGTACTTAGGCCTGAGAGTAGTAATAACCTCTAGTGGCCAACTGGAAAAAGCACCAGGCTCTTATTTTACTTTACTGTAATCTCTTGTGGTCTGATTTTTTTTTTTCTAATGCAACTTTTAGTGGCCAAATGGTATACTGTACTAGTTTTCCTTTTTATTTATTTCTGTGATCTCTAGTGATCAGATATAATACTGCATATTACCTTTATTGTAATTCATTGGAAATGGGTTTATTTAATTGTTTTCTAAATAGTTATGTTCTGTGAAAAATTCCTTCTGGAGGGAGACTTGATTATTGATATTGCAAAGGTAGCCATGAAGGAGTAAGTGATCATATTGGGTAACTTTAATCTACCTGATGTGGACTGGAGTATTCCTTCTGCAAATCTGGAAAGCAGTAAAAAAATTGTGGATACCTTCCAAGATGTATTGCTTAGACAAATGGCGATGAAACCAACTAGGGAAAGTTCGATACTGGAGAAAGTCTGTGTATTATTTGTACCTGTTCAATGTATTGAGTTGTTCTTATGTAAACCGCGCTGATCTTAAAAACCGTGGTATATAAAACCAAATAAAATAAATAAATAAAGTGTGTCGAACGTTTGGGTGGGTGCCCATGTGAGCAGCAGTGATCATCACATGGTGTGGTTTGAGATAAAAGCCAAGGCAGAGTCCCCTCACAGCAAGCTCAAAGTCCTAGACTTCAAAAACGCTGACTTCAGGAAGATGGCCAAATGCCTGAAGGAAGAGTTAGCAGGGTGGGAGGAGGTAAGGGAAGTGGAATTGCAGTGGACTAAATTAAAGGAGGCAATAAAAGGGGCAACAGATACATATGTAAGGAGAGGAAATAAAAACAAGAGGAAAAGGAAACCTATTTGGTTTTCTAAAGGTGTGGCTAAACAAATAAAGACAAAAACCACAGCTTTCACAGAATTCAGAAGTTCGCAAACAGAGTAACACAAAAAAGAATACAGGATAAAGCTAAAAGAGACAAAAAAGAGAAATAAGGATAGCAAAATCAATGTCAGAAGAAAAGATGGCTTAAGATCTAAAGCGTGGTGATAAAACATTTTTCAGGTATATTCGGTAGAAGAGGAAGATCTGAGGTGAAATTGCAAGACTCAAAAGTGCTGAGAACAGATTTGTAGAAAGTGACGTTGAAAAAGCGAAAATGCTAAACAAATACTTCTGTTCTGTTTTTACTAAAGAAAATCCTGAAGAAGGACCACCTGTGATTAGCAAATATACAAATGGGAATGGAGTAGATACCACACCATTCACAGAAGATGATGTGTTTGAACAGCTTGCAAAACTGAAAGTGGACAAAACCATGGGACTGGATGGGATACATCCCAGGATACTGAAAGAGGTCAGAGAAGTTCTTGCAGGGCTTTTAAAGAATGTTTTTAATAGATCCTTGGAGACAGGAGAAGTTCTGCAGGACTGGAAAAGTGGTATCTCTTCACAAAAGTGGTAATAGGGAAGAAGTGGCAAACTACAGGCCCTCGGTGGTGGGAAAAGTAATGGAAGCGCTCCTGAAAGAGAGAATAGTGGACTTTCTCTAAACCAATAGGTTGCATGATCCAAGGCAACATGGTTTTACCAAAGGACAATCATGTCAAACAAATCTCATTGAGTTCTTTGACTGGGTGACCAGAGAACTAGATAAAGGGCATGCGATGGATGTGATCTACCTAGATTTCAGCAAAGCCTTTGATACTGTTCCTCATAGGAGGTTTAAGAATAAACTGACAAGCCTGGGGATGGTTCCCAAGGTGGTGAACTGGATTAGAAATTGGTTGACTGACAGATGACAGAAGGTGATGGCAAACGGAACTCACTCAGATGAAAGGAAGGTGATTAGTGGTGTGCCCCAGGGATCAGTCCTGGAGCTGGTACTGTTCATTGTATTTGTGAGTGATATTGCTGAAGGAGTGAATGGAAAAGTCTGTCTTTTTGCAGATGACACGAAAATTTACAATGGTGTGGACTCCCCTGAGGGAGTGGATAACATGAGGAAAGATCTGCGAAAGCTTGAAGAATGGTCTAATGCTTGGCAGTTAAGATTTAATGTGAAGAAGTGCAGTGTCATGCAGTTGGGATGCAGAAATCCAAGGGAATTGCATGAGATAGGGGGCAATAGGTTAGTGTGCACAGACCAGAAGGACCTCAGACTGATTGTTTCTGAGGATCTCAAAGTGGCAAAACACTGTGATAAGGCAGTGGCCAAAGTCAGAAGGATGCTGGGTTGCATACAGAGAGGAATTACCAGCAGAAAGGAGGAGGTACTAATGCCATTGTACAAGTCACTGGTGAGGCCTCACTTGCAATATTGTGTTCAGTTTTGGAGACTATATCTCACAAAGGATATAAAAAGACTGGAAATGGTTCAGAGGAAGGTGACCTAAATGATTGCGCCAGAAGACATATGAAATGAAACTCCGACCTAAATGTCTATACTCTAGAGGAGAGGAGGGACAGGGGAGATATGATACAGACCTTTAAATACTTAAGGAATATTAATGAACAATCAAACCTTTTTCAAAGACGGGGAAGCTGTAATACTAGATGGCATAACATGAAGCTGCAAGGGGGTAAACTGAAAGGAAACGTCAGGAAATACTTTTTCACTGAAAGGATGGTGGATGTTTGGATAGAAGTGGTGGGGCAAATGCAGTGACAAAATTCAAAATGGCATGGGACAGACAGAGTGGCTCCCTTTATTGAAACAAGATAAAATCAAAATAAACTTAACTGTCTCTGATATCTTAACAAGTTGAGGTGACCTGCACGGAACAATGGGTACACCCCTAAACAAAGGCATCGGGAGGGGTGACCCGCACAGAGCGGCGGGTGCACCTACTCTTGCCACCTTGCTGGGCAGACTAGATGGACCATGCTGGTCTTTATCTGCTGTCATATACTATGTTCCATTGTAAAAACTACCTATGCATCTTGTTGGTCTCTACATACCATATCTGTTTAATCTGCAAGAATATAAAATACCATACTCTGAACAATTCCTTGAGAAGTACTCTCAGTACTCTTGCTAGGAAGGAACAAGGGTGGAAACAATGTTGATGCAAATTATGTAGAATATCAAAGGGGGAAGATGTTTTTCTTATCATCTGGAGATGAGAACCCAGGACCTGTGTGGCATTGCTGACAGAATTGACAAAGCATGTCATAGTAGAAAGCAAGAATGTAATGGAGCACTTAAAAACCTGTCCTTTCATGGAGTACTTTGGTAACAAGAACTAACCAAAATACCGTTCAAGGAACCACATGATTTTGTTATTTCTCATTATAACCTTCTATTCCTTTGTCCTTTTGTATCCTCACTCTATGTTAAAATGTTACTTAGTTGCAATTCTGATCGCTGTAAAGCTTATTGAGCTTATTATTGTTCAATCTGTAAACTGCTTTGACTTTGAGATATGGCGGTATATAAAAATAGCTAAATAAATAAATAAATTGGAGCTACATAAATGCGAGGACTCCAGGAAACCCCATGGTGAAACCTGTTCGAGCAATAATGAGATAGAGAACTGTAAAATGACAGACAATGACCACAACGCTTAGGTAGTCTGCCTTGTTTCCCTTCTGTCTTTACTGCAGCTTCCCCAAGTAAATGGTTTCACACAGCATGGATGAATTCAATATCATTCCATATAATGCAATATATGAAATGCTTCCAAGCATGGCTGATCATAGAGTTTCAGGGAAATTATTCAAGGAATTTAATTTATGAAAGGGAACAAATAGCTCAGTGGCTGATAAAGGAATTGAGAACCTTTAATATGCAAGCCACAAATGCAAGGGTTTTGGCAAAATAGAACCACCATTTCTTGCTGATGGCTACATTGAACATTTTTTTCCTTAAATATTTTCCCTCCTTGTTCCTCTTCCTCCCTTCCCTTTTTTCTCCATCATGCCACTTCTCTTTTCCTTTTTCCTCCACGCAGGGCCGGCGCAACCTGTAGGCAGTCACCTAGGGTGCAGCTTCTGAGGCATGCCAAAGAGCAAGTCATTCAAAGCTAAACAATTGATTCTGACAGCCGGGGGGGGGGGGGGGGGGCTTAAGATTTACCTAGGGCACTAACACCTTGAACCAACTCTGGGGCTGGCCCTGCCTCCATTCCTCTTCTTGTTCCCCTTCCTCTTCTCTCCCCCCTTCCCTTCTCGTTTTTCACAACTAACAGTCTAGAAATAGGCTTTTCCCCATCTGTGCATTGACCAGTGTTGCCAGATTGTAAAAGGGTTTACTATAATAGTTTGTAGCCCCAGAATAGCCCAACATATGTATGAATATGTTGGAGGGAGGGGGCTCCAGAAATCCAGAAGACTGTGATCTGTGGGTTTTTTTGTTTTCTGGAAATCCAAAGGAACGTGATCAAGAGGGGACCAATAAAGGGGCCCATTGTCTACATCAGACATTGGTAACTTCCAGCCAATATGGCACACAAATATTCCCCTTAGCAAACTAGACTCTGGTATATAAACATAAAAATAGGGAGACTGTACATCCTTATCTTATTTCTCTTTTTATTTCTTTGTTCTTTCTACAGTATTTCCTGTTGATGTTCTTACAGTAGCTGTAAGATTGCAGTGTAAATTCTTGATCAACCTCGTATCATGTTTTGGTCTATCAGTTCTGTCCATTAGTTCTACCACTTTGCTATGATTATCAAATACCATGCCATAGTCAACAAAGCAAAGATCAGTTATCATTCATAGTAGGTCACTATTTTATTTTTATTAGGCTTTTAATTAACAGCATATACACACATAACTTGTGCAATACATTTAATTGACTTGGTGCAACTTTGTGGTGTGGAATCCTTTTTAGAAGTCCCAGCATCCTTGAATCATTGACTCTCAGCCTTGAAAACAGATTTATTCAGTCTTCTGGACTCCGAGAGATGTTGATAGAAAATATTGAAGGCATGCATGGCTAAAAGGAATTTACCGTCTGGGGTATCCTAGCTAGATATGTACAAGAAAAGAGAGGTTGGGTGGAAAGGATGCATAACAAAGAGGATGGGAAAGAGGGACAGGAGAGGGGCCAAGCTTCTCGTTTCTTTCTTCTCCGTTCCTTTGAGTCAGTATTTTCCAACCCTGTGCTAGTGTGAAGACCTTCCTAACCAGTCTGGTTTTCAGAAACCTGTCGTATGTATGCATAAGATAGATTGGCATACCTCAGAGATCCATGCATAGTCATTGTGGCTAGGTTGAAAGCCGGATGGTTAGGTGTGTCCCTAGGACTGCATTGGGAAACACTGCTTTGGATGTCCAGTTTCATTTCTGTAGGGGGTTTATTCCAAAGTAAGTTCAGCTGCCGTCCAGTAATGAGCAGGCTGTATGAAGAGGGAGCGGATCTGCTTTTTCAGGCAGTCTGATGTTTTCTAACCGGTTTTTTGATCACTAGATGCTTTTGTCCGTTTCAATTGTTTTGCAGCAGCTATCCTGGCACCCCCATTCCCTATCTTTCACCTCTCTTTTCCAGTCCAGTTCTCACAGACTTATGGCCTTTCCTATGTCATTCACACCTTCCCCAGCCCCCTAACTTTACACTCAGGGCCACTTTTACGTATGGTCAAAAGGGGCATCTGCCCCAGGCTCCTGCACAACAGGGGTCCAGCTGCCCTGCTGCCCATAGGTAAAAGCAACCCTGATCATGGGCAGACAGTTTGCATATGGGCTGTGATTGTGGACCGTGGGGATCCCCCCTCTCCAGGCCCTCAGCAGTGGCAATGACATTCAAACCCAACGCCTGACATTCAATGTTCCCTCTAATTTTCTGTAGGCTGTGTGCGCATAAAATATCAGCTGTGCAGCTTTTGAAGGAAGGTCAAATTTTTGTGCGCCACATAACAACACTCGGAGTTATATACTTTAAAATTTGACTACACGTCAGAATACAGTGTGTACACCACATTGATTTTAATCAAATTAAATGAAAATAGATGATTACTAAATGAAGCGGAATATTTCTAATAATTACATTCACAAATGCAGTATTATTTTAGTTAATTTTTATTGAAAGCCATTGTTGTTTCATGTAAATAATTTATGTATGGAAGAAGAGTTCATTCTCAAAATTTTTCTCTTCGATCTTTCAAATTTACCCAGTCTGAATAAATTTTATCAAGGTCTACTGATCGCCATCTTGAAGATGACTCTTAACATGCATCAGCATTTCCAAATGTTCTAAATGTAAGCGATTCCTTATTTTGGTTTTTAAACTGTTCATCAAGCTGAAACCACACTCACAATCTGCACTAGAAGCCAAAAATGTTCCACCAATATCCATCAATTTCGCTAAATTTAGGTAAAATAATCATTTGTAAAGCAGAAAGGCAAAAAAGGCAGAAAAGGCCAAAAACGCAAGTGAATCAAATAATACTAAAGTTTATGAAACATATTTAAAAGTATAAAACAATGCTGAACAAATGTGTCAGTTAGAAATTAGGGTGTTAGACCAACCAAAAAAATGCCAGATGCATCAATAAACAAAGGTGTTACAATAAAAAGAATTCTTGTATGTTAAAAGCGCTACAATACAGTACTCTGTAAAAAGACCAAGGGAAAAAGAAACTAGTGCAGACAACCTTATCGGCTGACATCAAACGAACTGTAAGAGCATCAAAAGCCATGGGGATCGCCCAATCTTTCACGCCTAAAGAAAGAGTGTGAATTTGCATATCATGACGTCATTAGCAAGAGCGTCGCCTACAAAAATGTATTAAAATAAAACTAAAGAGAATAAATAAGCACATTAAGCATACATTCACCTACTGATAAAATTGTGTTGCTCTCCCTTCTCTGCATTCAAGGCGGCACATGGCACTGGAGGCTGGCTGAGGGAGGGATCAAAGGAGGCGTGTGGCTGGCAGGCAGGCAGGCACAAGAACAGAGCAGCAGAGAGAAGCTGGCTAGCTGGCTGCCCCTCCCTTTTATATCTCTCTTTAGCCTGTGTCATGTGATCTCAGTCACTGATCGTCAGATTCGTCAATCGTCAGTCACATGTGAGAGGAGTTGAGGACTCAAGAGCAGAGAGGAGAGATTCGGAAGTGACGTCACGAGTCCCAGAATTGCCTGGAAATTACAGAAAAATGACAGTAGATCGGCGGCACGGCCGCGGCCTTAAAAAAACCAAGGTTTTAATTTGAAATCCCAAGAACCCAAGATGCCCTCGAAAAACACTAGATCTTGGGAAAAATCCCAAGGAGTGGTCGGAGCGCACCAAAATTACAGAGGGGAAACAGTTGCTGCAGCAGCAACTGTTTCCCCTCCGTAATTTTGGTGTGCTCCTTTGTAAGTTATGTGTGCTCGCTCGGCGAGGTGTGTGCACGCGCACAGCTTAGAGGGAACAGTGGTAGGAATGAGCAGGGGGCAGTAGGAATGAGGTTCACCAAGGGCTCCTCATATCCTTGCACCGGCCCTGGCCCCCCCCCCCCTCCCCTCCAGAGGTCCTTCTTCTTCCTATTCCCATTGCTGGGTCTTATAACATGTGGGTAGCTACCTTCTTGATCATTCTTCTCCTCACCCCCAGGCCCGGTAGCTGGGGAGGTGTTGAATCGCACGCCATCTCCTGCTGCTGTAGGACCACTCATAACATGACCACTTCCTTTGCTGACATAATAGATAGCAACCTTAAAAAACAAACCTGCTCTGATTCCTCTTCTCTACTCAGCAGCCTCCTCTCTTGCCATGACTCTTTTTCCTCACTCTGTCCTGTCAAATCACCTCCAATTGCCAGTGTCTTTCCTACTTTTTTTTTTGTGCCATCAAGTCAGTGTTGACTCATAGTGACCCAGCTACCTCTGGGTTTTCTTGGCAATGTGTCTCTGGAAGTAGATTTCCAGCCTTTTCTTCTGAGGCAATGGAGGGTAAGGTGACTTGCCCAAGGTCACAAGGAGTTCCAGTGAGAACTGAATCCTTGATCTTCTGGATACTTGGCAGTTGCTCTAACCACTAGGCTACTCCTCCACTCTCCACTCTCCACTCTTTCCTACTACATCCCTCCTATTAGCATTCATGTTTCTCTGGCCTTACCGTGCACTATACCTGTAGGTCAGCAAAATGTTGTTGATTTTTTTAAATGATGATTTAGATTTAGCCAACATCTCTCATCCAAACAGAGATCCAAAAATGCTTCACAGTGTTACCCAGAGTTGCCAGGTTACCCAGTTTCAGGAGTGAGAGATTCTATCAATTCCGATTTTTCCCATTGGAATCAGTGCTGTGGGTCCCATAATGCATCAGGTTGAGATTGTCAGAAATCCAGGACTGGCTTAAAATTCTCATGCCTGGAAATGGGTAACTTGGCAACTCTGGTTACATCCATGCAACCATCTTTGGAGGGGAAATTCTGCTTCCCATATTTAGGTATCCGTGATCTACAGAACAGATTCTAGATGGGAGAAGAGAGAAAGAAAGAGAGAGAATGGTGTTATTCATTTTATTATTAAAGAGAAGGCATGATTTGATGCTTATTACACTGGGATATTTATTTGTTTTCTTACCCTTTTCTGAGTTTCAAGAGTTGGGTGATTTCTGCCTAGAACATTTTTCATAGCAGAATATTGAAGAGGTTTACCATTGCCTTTTGCAGGCCACACGGCATCCAGTGCTTTCCCCTCCAGGCCCTACCTGGGCTGGATTCTACTTACCTCCTGAGATCTGAGTTTAGGCTGTCAAAGAGCCTTAGCATATTCTTTTAGTTCCATTTTAGCACACCTTTTCATATGCTCAGCTATTATCCTAATTTTGTAACATTTTGCATATTGCTAAAACAGGAGTAATAATGTGCGCAAAATTAGTGTACATTGGTATAAATCGCAGGTAAATGAAGAGATTAGGAATTGTTCCCCAGTGCACAAAGATATGTTGAAGTCTGCTGCCCTTAACTCTGCTTTTATTTATGCGGCAATTTTATTTCGGGATAGGGATCGAGTAAAGTTAACTAATATTTCTGGAGCTAGTTTTTCTCTATGTCCTGAAGACATGAGGCCTCTCCGAGATCCAGGATCATGGTGACACAGCACCATGGAGAAATGTGAATTTAACTTTTCTCCTTCTCAGACCCAAAATTAAAATTCCCATCATAAATAAACCAGAACTTAGCACTTGAGAATCCCAGGTCAGGGCAGAGGATCTCTGAATCAGGAGTCTTGGGCTGTGCAGACAGCCTCAATTTTTTTAATTCAATAGACAGAGGTATAAGTTAAATGCAATTTTCACGACTAATCAGGGATGGCACTACCATTAGGTGAACTAGGCGATTGCCTAGAGTACCGACCCTCCAAGGGTGCCCATTGTCACAGCTGTTACTCCTCTTGGGACTTGAAGTGGCAGCAATGGCCGCAAACAACCCCGCAGCACTTACCTTACAACTTCAACTTTGCAGGGCTGTTTGCTTCCACCCCTTTGTACCATCGATGCCGACTTCGTATTTGTAAACAGGAAGTCGGCATCAGGCATCAGAGGGGGCGAAAGCAAACAGCCCCATGGCATTGAAATTGTAAGCGGTGGTGCTGTTTGCAGCTATTGCCACTGCTTCAGGTCTCGGAGAGGGGTAACAGCAGAGGAGTGGGTGACTGGAGAGCTAGGGGCACAAGGGATGAAATTCACATAGAGTGTCTCATCTTTTTGCATTGGCCGTGTCTAATGGTAGGAAAGTTCTTGTGTATTTTCTTTGTTCCTTTTTAGTTTATCTTTTTGTCTTAGGGCTCTTCAGCCTGAAGAAAAGACAACTGAGAGGGGATATGATAGAAGTTCATAACATTAGGAGTGGGGCGGGACAGTTGAATAGGGAATGATTGTTTAGCCTTTCAAAAAAACCCTAAAACAAGAGAACCTCCATGAAAGTAAAAACCAACAGACTGAAAAAATTGTTTTACAGTTTGTTTTCACACAGCGCATAATTAAGTGTGAAATCTGTTGTCAGAGGACGTGGTCAAGATGACTAACATTAGGGTTCAAAGGAAGTTTAAACAACTTCTGGAGGAGAAGTCCATAAAAATTTATTAGCCAGGCGGACTTGAGAGAGCTATTGCTTAACCAAGGAAATTAGCTTTTAAAAATAAATCTACTTTTTGGGATCTTCCAGGTACTTGTGATCCACACTGACCATTGTCGGAGATGGGACGATGAGCTTGATGGACCTTGATCTAACAAAGCATGGATTTTCTTGTGTCTCTGATGCATTGGTATTACATTAGTTTACTGCAGCAGGAGTTAACTTTAACATAGTAAAGAAAAGGAAAGGGTGCATACATTTTGTACACTTGTTTTCCCTGCTGTCTTATTATATCAGGTGGTGTTGCTCCAGGACACTGAAATGCAGAACCACCACCACCAAAAGATCGCCATCTAGTGTTGAATGGATGAAGCTCAGAACAACAGAGAGACTGACTTGGTTATTGTACAGTCAGCTGAGGTTTAAAAGCAGAACAAGATTCTCTGCAGCAAAGAAACTGTGTCTTGAATTTAAAGCAGCATGAGGGTATCATTTCTTGCACTGTGTAGTCTAAAAGCAGAACTGTCACTGTTCACGCTCGAAGTAAAACCAGTAGCAGGTAGGACAAGTCTTAAAGCAGTAAGACATCAAAACTGCCAAGAACTATGTTACCTGTAGCATCACATTCCTCAAATAACTGTGGTCAGTTTTAAAGTAACAGGAACTGAAAGAATGGCTGCTGGGTCTGCGATTGGTGCTTCCCCATTCCCCCTCAGCACTTGTTTTGCTGTGCCTGTCCTCTGTTACTGGGTCAGAGTGCTGTAGAAGCTGGATCACTGTGCACACATGGCAGAATTAAGGCATAGACAAACTAGATCCCAAATGCTTAGGATAAACCTTTTCAGATATATAATTCCATAGCTCCAAAGGCAGATTTTTGTCCTAGTAAGGTCAGAAGCAAGAGTGTGTCGAGGAGAAGAGCTGTCGTTGCCCACAGAGGCCTATTTATTCTCCCCAACCTCTGTCTTCCAGTTGGCAAGAGGTGGGGGTTTCCTCTGCAGTCAGAACTGTGTGGGACCCCCATTTGTCAGCATTTTAAAATATATTTATATGACAATGGAGGGCTCAGTGCACTAAAGGGTTAACACTGTCTGCTGTCTTGCACTTGTTCTGCTGTCTCACTACCAATATGACTTATTTTTTCATAGAAGCCAGCTTATTCAAACAACTGGAGAGTCAAGTGCAAGACATATCACCCCTCCCTAGTCACACAGTGCAGGAGTTTGTACAGTACTGGATGTAGTCAGGAACACTCACATTTTGTCTGTGGTTTCTGTAGTGCTAGAAACATCTCCACTGCTATACAGATTTATTTATTTTAATAATATTTCTTATTTTCCTCCGAGGCCAAATCATTCAGGGCAGGTACAACTGATACTACTAATGCAGCCAACAGTGTGGAGGAGTAGCCCTGTGGTTAGAGCACCTTGTTGGTAATGCAAAAGATCAATGTTTGAATCCCACTGGCGTCCCTTGTGGCCTTAAACAAGATGCTTTACTGTCGTCTCAGGTGAAAACTTAGCTGCTAAGCCCTCCAAGGACAGGAAAATATCTACAGTACTGTACTTGAGTGTAGCTTGCCTTGAATAGCTGCTAGTAAAGGTGTGAACTTTACTGTCTGTTGTCTCAGGTGAAAACTTAGCTGCTAAGCCCTCCAAGGACAGGAAAATATCTACAGTACTATACTTGAGTGTAGCTTGCCTTGAATAGCTGCTAGTAAAGGTGTGAGCTTAAACACAATACAAATAAATATTCATAGATTATACCATAGTGAAAACATACATGTTCCTCAAACACAGCCCTGGTTCCATGCTCTTACCCATTTTTTTTTCAGATGTTTAACTTTAGAAAAATATGACCTGTATTACCATCTATGCTATTGTCTTTGGATGCTATTCAATGCAATGTGTGCCTTTGAGTCAATGCTGACTCCTGGCAACCCAGCAGCTCTTGGGTTTTCTTGACAGTGGGACTGGAAGTAGATTGCCAGGCCTTCTTCTAACAGGCAAAAATGAATCGCCAAACAAACCCCCAAAAAAACCTCTAAGTGAAATTTTCTTTTTGTCGGGTTATGCTGAGGGAGGTAAGAACTGCTATCTATCCTCACCAGACGGCAGAATCCATTTTAATCATATTATAAACATTCAAAAAACTTAGCTTATAAGAATGAACTAGGCTTAATATCCCACAATGCGGTATCCGCGTGTGGTATGACGGTTAATATAATCTGATGGAAGCAGCACTTTATACAGGGAGGGAATCCCGAAACGTGCACATCGTGCATGAGTTTGGATACCTCATTGTGGGATATTAAGCCTAGTTCATTCTTATAAGCTAAGTTTTTTGAATTTTTATAATATGATTAAAATGGATTCTGCCATCTGGTGGGGATAGATAGCAGTTCTTACCTAACCTCAGCATAACCCGAGAACAAGAAAATTTCACTTAGAGATTTTTTTTGGTGATTCATTTTTGCCTGATATTTATTTATTGCCAAACCTAGGGTAATTGATGAGGCCTTTCTTCTAAGGCAGCAGAGGCTTAAGTGACTTGCCCAAGGCCACAAGGAGGGCCAGTAGGAATCAAATGCTGGCTACTTGATGACCAAGCCAGTACTCTAACCACTAGGCTACTCCTCTACTTCTTGGATGCTATTAGTTTCTCTTTATCACTCTCTATTAGAGATTATAATACTTCCTTGCACCTGCGATTTAAAGTGGGGATTTTATCCCACACCTGGTATACTTTTACCTCAGTTTCTACTTTTTTACTGCCCTCAGTTACGCATGAATAAGAAAGGTCCTATTTTCATTCTTGATCATCTACCTTCATACTTGGTGGCATGGAAGTGTAGCCTAATGGTTAGGGCAGTGGCTTGAGAGCCTAGGGTTTGGTTCCCATTAGTGCTTCTTGTGGCCTTGGGCAAGTCACTTAACCCTCCATTGCCTCAGAAAACTCCAGGCTATGAATGTCCCTGTTTAATGTACATTACCAAGTTTAAGTTACAATGTTAAGCACTTTGACTAAATGATAAAGTGGTATAAAAAAGCCCACCTGTTAATGTCAGCCCCAGAGTTGGTTCAAAGCTTTGCTTCCTTAGGCAAACCTTAAGATTTATGCTCCGTCCTCTGGCTGTCAGCAACTATTGTTTAGCTATTAATGCCCAGTTTCTGCCCTAGGCAACTGCATAACCCCCTTTCTGGTCTTTTACCATTTGCTAGTGGATTGACCTACAGCAGCTTGGGGTCAGGCACCTTTCCCATGTCATGGAAGCATGTAGCTATTTGGCCTATCCTTAAGAAACCTCAGGCTGATCCTACCAATCAATCTAATTTTCAACTAATTTCTGATTTATTATTTATTTCAAAAGTATTGAAAAAGTTGTGCATTGTCAGCTTTTTAGATTGGTTGACAAGCTGAACATTTTACATCCCTGTCGGGTGAGCTTTCGCGCCGGGCATAGCACCGAATCCCTTTTTCTGATGAAATTAGATGCGTCTTGGCAGGACCACTGGAAACATCCTTCTGTGCACAGAAAACTGCTCTTGTTGAGCCCCTCGGAAGCCCAGTGATGACATTTACATCGCTCCTGTACTGGCACCCTGTACGCTCACACTCTCTCTCGCAGCCCTTGCTAGGACCCTGTAAGTTTGCTATTCTAGTTTCCCTCAGTTTAAGTGCTGCTTTCAATCTTGTTGATCACCGTCTACTCGCCACTCGTCTTGCTGAGATTGATATTCAGGGTACAGTCTTAAAATTGGTTTATTTCTTATTTGCATTTACTTACCATTGTGGCTCCTCCTGTTCTTCAGTGATGCCTTTAGCATTTAGACTGCCGCCGGGAGCGGTGCTCACTTCGAGCCTATTTAATACCTTTTTAGTCACCCTGGCAACAACTGTCCAAGATTTAGGACAGATTGGTTTCTATTTTGCCAACGATCTGCAAATAGTGTCTTAAAGTCTGACCTCATTCCATTAAACAACTGTTTGTCAGCAGTTGCAACCTGTCTTACTATTAATCCCCTTACACTTATCCCTGAAAAGAGTGTTGTGGTTTGGTTTACTGACAAACCTTCTTCACCACAGCTTGTTCATATCATCAGTGGTCATTAAGGTACATTGCCTACCTCTGCCACAAGTCTGGATGTAACATTTCATTCGCTTCTTACTTTTGCTGATCTACTCTACTACTTCTTGCTTATCTGTCCTCTCACTCTTGCACTGTCCTGTCTGAATTATAGCAACCCTTTCCTTTTCTATACGGCCTTTTTGTATTGTAAACTGCTCTGACGTCAAGTTGCCTAGGGCAGTATATCAAATGCTAAAAAAGATAAATATAAAGATTATGCTTCCTTGGTAATCCAAGCCTCCTTTTTATCCTTACATCTTATTTGTTCACTTAAATTTGTTCTTGAGAAAAAGAATCTACCTACATGAACTCCCTTCCTATTGGTCTTCCCCTTCCTACCAGACTTTTCAGACTTCTGCTCTTTGTATTGTGTACAATACCCGTAAATATGGCCATATCGCCCCTTTTCTCATGGAACAACACTGGCTCCCCATGAGTCAAACTTTTGGTTCTGACCCATAGAGCACATTATTCAAAGTTTTCATTCTATGTATTTAAGCTACTGGTCCCTTACTGCCCTACAAGGCTTTCTTGTTCAACTTTAGGTAATATGTTAGTTATTCTGTCGCCCGGAGTGATTCCTCTCGAGACCATGCATCAATCAGTTTTTTCATATCTTGCCCCCTCATTGTGGAAATCCTTGCCCCTTTACCTGAGAACTGAATTTTTGTCCCCCAAATTTAAATCACAGTTGAAAGCATTGTTTATTACTCAGGCTTTCTTGAGTCTTTTGGATTCCAGCTAGGCAGATGTATATCAGATGCTGAATGGTTGAGGCTGGGAGGGGGAGGGGGAACAGACAGGGACATATCTCTTTAAACTCTTTTACCTTTTGCGGCATGTTTAATAAAGTGCACTAACCATTTTACCTCATTTTCCCCATGCTAAGGGCATCACACTAATAGTGCGGGACCCATGCTAAACATCCTGTGCTATCCAGTTAACGTGCGATTGGGCAGGGACTGGGTAGTTTAGGAGCGTAACATAAGCAGTGACAGCATGTTGTGGCTGGTGTGGATGTTTTGGGTGTGCACTAACCGCACCGGTTACCATTAGCATGTATGCGCTTAATGCCAGCTCAGTGGATGGCAGTAAGTACACCTGTGTGCCAGTTAACGCAGGCTCTGCATTAGCATCTTAGTAAACATGCCCCTTTAGGTTTAAAGTCTCCTGTCTTTTTTTATTGTAAAATGGTTCACTGTTAGTCTATATCATTTATGGTTATTGTAAACTGTTGTGCTGCTTACCTGAAAGGTGGTATATAAGTAAAGTAAAGAGGCTTCAGGAAGTGCACTTGGGGCAATGTTTACTAAGCCCCGTGCTAGTAACTCGGATTTGGACTGCATCACTAGTACGGGCCAGTATGCTATATGCAACAGTGGGCATGAGGGCAGCTATCCCCTTAAATTTAGTGTAGCTTGCCACATTAAAAAAATGCCATAGGGTCAATTCCTCCTACACTGGAAAGGTTTAAATCGCTTGTCTCCAAAATAATTTTTCAAAGTTTTGCTGTAGAAAAAACATAAGAGGTATGTTTACTAAGCCGGGATAACTGTTAAAACATGCTCTTTCTTACTAGGTCCTATTGAATAACACTTATTTTCTCATTTGCACCCTACTTTTTCAGTGCCTAAGGTTCTCCCTACGTAGCACAACAGTTGAAGAAAATCATAAAATACATTTCATAAAGTCAAATACAAAGATAAGGTAACATTCTATAATTATGTTTGTATTTATTAGTGTTTAGCTCACATTTTTTCTAGTAGAGGTTCGAGACAAGTTACATGCAGGTACGGTAGTTATGTCCCTGTCCCCAGAGGGCCGATGAAGAAAGCCAGTGTTGAAGTCATGCACCATGAGATATATAGCATGCTGATAGCGCACGACTTCAACGCCGGCAGGCAGAAAGGGGCATTAAACTGCAGTGCAAATGTCAGCGTTAAACTAGGAGAGCAAGCTAAACACATACAAATAGAAGTCAGTGCAAGTTTAGCAGCAGAGTCATCTGAGGGGGAGTTTGACACTTCACTTTAGATGATACAGGCATCGGGGAAAGACCCCAATGCCATTAAAATACTGTTAGGGGGCTGGTGCACCTGACATTGACCCCCCAACAGAAACCAAATCCTTGGTGGGCCAGCAGCCCCGATCCCCCACTCACCTAATTTAAAAAACACCCTGGTGGCCAGCAGCCCAGATCCCCCCATCCACCACACCCCTGGTAGCCTAGTGGCCCCATTCCCCCCACCCACCCATTAAAAAATGGTCCGGTGGCCCCCCAAACCCCTCACCCCCTTCCTGGTACCTTTACAATGGAGTGAGATCATTGCCCACGTGCTCCTGCCCCACCAGCCTGGCCCTGTGCGCTACATTGCTGGACGCAGCGGGTGGTGTCAGAATGATCCCATCCAGAGTGTCCCAGCATGCACCACGCAGGGCCGGGCGCTGGCATTTTTCAAGTTGGTGGTACAGAGGCAGGAGCATGTAGGCAACACTCCTACTCTATCGTAAAAGTACTGGGAGGAGGGTGGGGGGTTCGAGGGCCACTGGGCCTTTTTTAATTGGGCGGGGGAGGATTGGGGTCATTGGGCCACCAGGGGATTTTTTATTGGATGGGTGAGGGGAGCTGAATAGGGGCCACTGGCCACCAGGAATTTGGTTTCTGTGGGGAAGTTAGTGTCAGGGGCACTGGCCCCGTGACAGTATTTTCATGGAATTGAGGACTTTCCCTGATGCCTGGATCATCTGAGGTGAAGTGTCAAACTTCCTTCAGATGATCCAAGCATCGCGGAAAGCCCCCAATACCATCAAAATACTGTTAGGGGCACACACAAGACAGCAGCCTAGTGGTTAGAGCACTGGCTTGGGAACCAAGAGGTCAGGGTTCAATTCCCACTAGCACTCCTTGTGGCCTTGGGCAAGTCACTTAACTGCTCAGAAAAATCCAAGTTATCAATGTCCCTGTTTAATGTATGTTTACCAAGTTTAAGTTACAATGTAAACCGCTTTGATTGAAATGATAAAGCGGTATAAAAAAAAACTTAAATAAATTTAAGTCACCTCAGACCAGGTGTAGAGTTATTGGCACTTTGACTAGTTACGTAATCCTCTACACGTTTCTCTGCATCAGGTGCAAACAATATTAGCATGCTATATCAATACACATAGCTGATTTGCATATAATTTAAATACACTTGGTATTACTCTGTGTGTTTGCTTTTGCTTTGCTGTTTATGTGTGTATCAATCTCTTTTCTGCATTTGGCCTTTCAGAAGTTGTGCATATAAGTTGTGTTACTTACATGCAAAGGGGGTGTTCGATTTTCTGCATCGGCCCCTAAGTTTGAACCTGAGGCAATGGAGGGTTAAGTGGCTTGCCCATGGCCAAAAGGTGTGTCAGTGGGATTTGAACCCTGGTCTTTCCAGCTCTAGGCTGCTGCCCTAACCACTAGGCTACTCCTTCACAAAATTAAAAAATGGCATTCAATAAAATCAATAAAGGAATAAATAATATCCTATTGGAGAGCAAGGACTCACTCTTTATTTTCCCCAGGGAAAAGGCCAGCAGTGCCATGTTTTTTTTCAGCAGCATAAAATATATGAGCTATCACTGAAAATTCTCATACAGTTTTTAGCGGATTTTTTAAAAATTGCATTTTAAAATTTTATATTTCCATAAACAAAAAGAAAACTACCATATCAAATGAAATCATAACATCACAAAAATACTAGGAATCACTTGGGAAGACAGAGAAAGATAGTAAGAAATAGATACAAAATAAAACTAGAGACTCAAGGCATCAAAAAATTACAATTATAATCTACGAGTTATAACCTTCTTTTGAACCAATCCCCTAAGTTTCGCGATCAGAAATACATTTCTCCAAGTGGATAGGATCTTGAAACACAAAAATGGTTCCCTGAAGTGTGACAACACACTAACAGCAAAATTGCAAGAAGAACAAAGCACCCAAAGCTAGAAACAGTGGTTTCAAACTTTGTTTGTAATTGCATACTTTTGAGTTACGCAGAAAAGTGCACAGAAAAGAAAATCCTTCTTCTTGAAATATGCCTTCAATATAAGCATCTTATCTGATTTGGACAAAAAAGTAACCAATAAAGTCGATCTAATAGAAATCGTTATCAGCTGAGTCTTCTAAAAAAGAAGTCAAATCCTGACTTTAGGCTCCAACATGTCCATAGCACCCTCGTTAACATTCACTAGATGGAACTTAGTAGGCAAATAATTACAATTAATGATAGAAATGGATTCAGAAATATTTGAAACCTCCTTAAAATACTTCCTCAACGAGATTTCAGTTGTCAATAAAAGAGTAGAAGGAAAATTAAGAAAACATAAATTTTTAGCTTTTAAAGCATTCTTGATAACCAGCCTCAAGTTTATAATGTACGCTGAGGCTAACCTTAATTGAACAAACAATTTATTGCTTGCATCATCTGAAGCTGGAAGTCTAAAACGTTCAGCTCTTATTCACCAAGGAAACTTTGTAATCCAGATCCAGCTGCTTGCCTTGATCATTTTCTTCCGGAAAGTACTTAGAAAGGAAACCGTTCCACTTAGCATGAATTCTGGGTGGGTAACCACTCACCAGACATCCAGCACAGTAAAAGCCTGATTGGAAGAAACCTCAAGTCTTAACATTTATTGTCTCAGGTAGGGGAGTTGCTTTAGACCAGGGGTCTCAAACTCAAATTGCTTTGAGGGCCAAATGAGGACTTGTAAAGTAACCCGGGGGCCGCATAAGACGCGGGGCCTCATTTGCATAAGGGGCCTCATTTGCATAAATATTTGCATAATGTTACCATACACTAACTTTTAGTAAACATGCCTCTTTAATGAGTATGGATAAAGAAAGACTAAAAGATTTAGAAATAGGAAGACAATAATTAAACTGGGAACCCCAAAAGCCAAACTTGGAATGTACAACAACACTGTAGAAATAAAACTATAAATTAATTTCCTCTTGTACTAAACAAAGCGCAAACATTAATGATGCACATTTCCCAGAGCTGACATATTCCAGTTAATAAATTCAAAATAAAGAGATATTTTTCTACCTTTTGTGCATTTTTTTTCAGTTGCAATTGCTCCAGCCACTTCTGGTTTCTTGTGTCTTCTGCTATCTCCATCGTCTGCTGTCCATTTGTCCTTTCTTCTCTTATAGTTTTTTTCCATTCTCTCTCTCTACATCTGCTTTAACATACTAATCTTTCTCCTTTTGCTCTTTCCTCATTCCTATTTCATCCACTGAAATTTTACCCCTCCATCCTCAATCCCCACTTACTCTCCCAATACCTGGCCAATTGTAGATTTGTCTTCTCTTCCAGACAAAATATTTTTCCCCTCTCCATTTCACTTTCCCAGCTCCATCCCATTCTAATCCTCCCCCAACATCAGCTCCCTTCTAGTTCCAGCCCCACCCAGCATCTGCTCCTTTCTAGTCCCTGCATCAGTCCATTTCCAGTCCTATCCTAGCCTCACCATCAGCCCATTTCCAATCCTAGCCCCCCATCAGCCCATTTCCAGTCCTAGCCCCCACCATAGCCCATTACCAGTCATAACCCCCCCTGCCAATAGCCCACTTCCAGTCCTAACCCCCATCTGCCCATTTCAAGTCCTAGCCCCCACCATAGCCCATTACCAGTCATAACCCCCCCCCTGCCAATAGCCCACTTCCAGTCCTAACCCCCATCTGCCCATTTCCAGTCCTAGCCCCCACCATCGCCCATTACCATTTCTAACCCCCCCCCGCCCATTACCAGCCATAACCACCCCCCCGCCCCGCCAATAGCTAACCCCATCCTTAGTTTTAGTAAACATGCCCCTAAGTGTCAAAGGTACCATTCTCTATCAGCTGGTAAGAGGTTATATATGCATTCAGTGGAAAGAGCTCCTGGCTCTTGGAGAACAAATATGATCACTGGAGGCTAGATTGTCAGACCTGGCTGAGGCAGACAGAGGAGACCTTCATATCCAGTCTGGCAGCCTCTGTGCTACCTTGGAGGAGAAATGTCACCTAGGACAGCATCACCTTGCTGTGGCAGAAAGCAATCCTGTAACTGGGACCTGTCCTCAAGGTGATGCAGTATCCTCTGGTACCAAGGATGCTCAGGAAAGAAGGGTCACTACCGATGTAGTTGGTGCTTTGATCATTGGAAATGTAAATATCTGAGCAGCCGCTAGATTAGAAGGACTGCTTATTAATGTGCCCACCTGATGCAAAGGTGACACACCTCATATATTATTAAGAGGTATGTTTACAAACCTGTTACACTTTTGCAGCTAGAGTGCTGTTATTATGCAAACAGCACTGTGTGCTATCGTTTGGGGGCATGCACAGCATTTCTCCAGCAGATAAGGCAGCCCGGCAGCACTGTGGATGCAAAGAATGCCACCCCATTGAAGTAGTGTTCTCTGTAACTTTGTGACTGCGCGCTGTTGATGCTGGCGGTAACCCCCATGCCCACTCTCTGCCATATCTCGCCCATTCTTGCTCTTGGCCGCGTTAACAGGTAGCGCTCCTTAATGCGATGCATTCAGTAACACCTACTGAGCTGGTATTACCTGCTATGCAGTTAACATGCAATAAAGACATTTCCTCGGAGGAAAGATACTGAAAATGGCTCTCGTATGACTTAGCATCAGGCAAACGGTAAGTATTCTACTATATAGCACACCTGATCAGGTCCGATAGTACACTGGCTACTATAGTCAGTTCCTCTTCCCTCTCTCCCTCCTTCCAATGCTGCAAGCAGCGTCCGGCTACTGTCCCTATGACCTTCTAGAACTCCATTTCCTTCGGGTGCCTCTTTCCCTTGGGAGAGCTCAAGCAGCAAAATCAGCTGTCCTGCGGCCCCTTCCCCTCTGCCCGGAGATCCGAGTCTGCTCTATCAGCGGCGTGCTTTTCAAGCCGCGAAGAGAGTATTCCCCTCTCGCGCGGTTTAAGCCTATTCACTTTTCAAGCCGCGCGAGAGGGGAATACTCTCTTCGCGGCTTGAAAAGCACGCCGCTGATAGAGCAGACTCGGATCTCCGGGCAGAGGGGAAGGGGCCGCAGGACAGCTGATTTTGCTGCTTGAGCAGCAGAAGTCAATTTTTTTTAAATTTGACAATTGATTCTGCCGCTGCCACGGCGGCAACGGCAGAAGCCAGGGTTTTGGGGTTTCTTTTTGTTTTCCTCCGTGGCGGGCCGCACAAAGTTGTCTCGCGGGCCGCATGCGGCCCGCGGGCCGCGTGTTTGAGACCCCTGCTTTAGACAGTGCCACCCCAGAGGCAGGAGAAGTCATTAACGAGGAACCAGAAGATCCTGAAGAATCATTCTGACAAGACTCGGGAGAAACACTTGTTGGGAACAAGGAGGACATTTGGGGGGTGGGGGAGGAGATCTATTTGCGGTATTTAAAGATGTCCCATCAAGGGAGGATTGTGTTATGGAACCAACATAAACATAATGGGGTCCATTCTGAGGTTATTCGTCCCTCTTTCCTGTCTCCGACTAAACTCCCTGTACGAACAGGAAGTTTAAACTTACATCTGTGATTTATATGTTGCCACTTGAACATTGTAAGTGTATAGGGCCTGATACACAAAAAAGCGGCACTCCTAAATTTAAGTTCTTAAATGTGTGCCCTATTTTCAGCCATATTTCAGAGCCTAAGGGGTATGTTTACTAATTGGCAATAGCGGCTTTCGTGTGACATCGGAGCTGCGGCCCCAATTCAATGGGGCTGCGGCTCCGATATATCGCGCGGAAGCCACTACCGCTGATTAGTAAACATACCCCTAAGTTTTCAACTGAAAATGCATCTTAATTTAGGAGCTTAAAATTTCTGGGCCTGATATTCAGCGGCAGCAGCTAACACTATTACCGCAGCTAGCCACCGCTGCTGATCTCTAAACCTGGATATTCAATGCTGGGCCATATCCAGTTACCAGCACTGAATATCCGGGTCAGCCGGTATAGCTGGGAGCTAATCGGGTAGCGGCAATATTCAGCTGCTGCCTGGTTAGCTTCAGTGGCAAAAGATAGAACATTTATTTCTGTGTATAACTTTTGCTGCTTTGGGATAACCAGGCAGCGGCTGAATAATAATGAAATGCAAAGTATTAAAATGCATGCAAAACACCTCATCATTATTGAAATCCAATAACCCAACTTGGCATTGCTGGCAGTTGTGCTAAAAGCTGATAGTGTAGCTGGATTCAAAAAAGGTTTGGCCAAGTTCTCTAAACACTTATTAAGGTAGTTGAAGAGAAAATCACTTTCTACCTTTTGGGAATCTGACTGGTACTTGTGACCTGGATTGGCCACTGTTGGAAACAGGACACTGGGCTTGATGGACCTTTGGTCTGACCTAGGCTGTGAATGTGTGGAGCAATGCTCCTGGAAGCCTTCTTAAAGGGGCCAGCTGTCGTCCTATGATTGTGCCCATCCCAAATCAACAATGCCACCTAATCATGGCATCCCCTGGACAGAATAAATCTCCTAAGTCAAGCTCCCTGTTTCAAATCTGGTCACCCTAAAACAGAACCCCCACACCCAAAACAGCCCCCAGGACTTACTTGGGCTATCCTTAGTGTCCAATCAGGCAGGTGCAGGAGCGATCCCCAGTTACTCCTGTCTTCTAGGCTGCCAGCATCAAAATGGCACTGGTTGACCCCTGGCGGCAGTCTCATGCTACTGACCACTAGGGAGCAGAAACTGGTGGTAGTACTGCAACACTACCACTAGAGGTCAAGTGGTGCCATTTTGATGCTGGCAGCTTGGGGGACAGGAGTGACTGGGGATTACACCAGTGCTTTCCCACCATCACAATACCAAGAGCTAGCCTCAGCAGGTCCCAGGAGGGGTTGGGGTGAAAGAGGATATATTTGGGGGCATCTGGACTTTTGACCACTACATGGATGGTGTCAGGCCAAAAGCCCTTTGAACTGGCCCAACACTATCCATATAATAAACAGAAGAGGGAGGGGGAGTAAGAGCAGTGCCAAAAACATTATCCAGATAGTGGCAGTGTTCAGCCAGTATTGGAATAAACCGCACGTTTAGGGTGGGCCTGCTATTTAATTAACATTTACATTGAGCCTCAATGAAACGGAGGCGACAGCAGTCACGGCACTATGCATGTATTCAGCACCACTGGCTGTATGTGTAGCAATGCTGAATATATGTCTTAATTTAAACCCCGGTGGTGGTGTTTAAATGAATGTGGTGGCCACCATAGCTGAATACTGGCCCACTGATGCTTTACTGCCTATAATTTAAGACACTAATGGTACGATACTTTTGCAGTGCTGCTACTGGTCGGATAACCTGTGGCATTGATTAGACAAGTTCCTAAGTTTAAATTCGAGCATATTGATTCAGTCTCTCATTCTTCCAAGACATGAAAGGAATTGTAATTAATTAGAATAATTACTATCTTTGAACCAATTCACATGAAAGCACTACGCCACAGTGTATTGCGCAATTGAAGAGCAATAAAACTGGATAATTGTCACATTGCGCAATTGAAGAGCAATAAAACTGGATAATTGTCACATCTCACAATTAAAATAATCAAGCATAATTTTGCTATACTTCTGACATGATTTGAAATGCTTATGCTGCATCATCCAGGAAAAAAAATTCCTGGAGGATAAACCGGGGTTGGCAGCATGAAGTGATTCTTGTCTGCTGTTACAGCTGTCAACGATCTCTTTTAGGCTATAATCAGACAAGTTATGTACCCTCAATGTTCTTGGTACTCATGCTAAAATATATCTGATTTAAGAGAGCAATTTTCAAAGCTATTAACCCCCAAAAATTGTCTGAAAATTGCCTTTCCTCAGTATTTGGGAAGGTTCCAGAAATAATGCATTCAGACCAGGGGTTCTCAACCCAGTTCTCAGGACACACCTAGCCAATCAGGTTTTCAGGATAACCGTAATGAATATGCACGAGAGAGATTTACATACAAAGCAAATACATGCAGATCTCTCTCATGCATATTAATTGTGGTTATCTGAAAACCTGATTGGCTAAGTATGTCCCGAGGACTGGATTGAGAACCCTTGATGTAGATTGAAGGTCAAAACTCTGTGTGTTATTTGCCCACACTAAAAGCAAACCACCCATGGAGATTTTCAAAGGCAGTCTTACATACTTGTGTAATTTCCTTCTGAAATTTGATGCAAAATCCATAGGGAAAAGCTCCTGTAGACTTTTCATGAAGTCAGGCAGTTTGAAAATTGACCCTTCAAAAATTCCAAGCTACAGTAGACAAAGCATTTGGAAATAGGTCATGAACAACTCTATAAGAATGAAATGACTCATGCACACTTTAATCTTCGACAGCTGTGAGCAACGCTATGAGACAGTAATGATGAAGAAGACGGAAGCTTGTTTGTACTTGGGTAGTACTTGATACATGCAAAAGGAAACCCACTAACAATAGCAGTAGAGTACACGCCTAAATTTATCTGCAGTTATTGTTTTGTAAGCACTCATATGACAAAAACCAGAGCATTTATTTCCCTGTATCTGATGCCGTCTGGCTTTTAATCTCTCAAACCTACATGGGGTAATATTGAGCAGACAGGAAATCAGATAACCAAAAGGAGTTAATTTTATAAAACCAGTTAATGTGCGTATGGGGTGTTTATGCACCTTAGTGGTGTTTCATAAAATAGCAGCTGAATAAAAGGACTCACTTTGACATGAAGGCACATACGTTGCTGACTGGCGTAGCTGGGGGTGTGCAGAGTTAGCAAGAACACCCGTTGATTATAAAAGAGCTTCATTTATGTGTGTACTTGCAAATTTTACACACATTCATTTACATCTGCTGTACAGGAGGGGTAAATGCCTGCAGCTTAGCGGCCACACTAGTAGGCACCCATTTATTTATTTGGCTATATTTATATACCACTTTTCACAGAAGTCAAAGCAGTTTACATAGAACTTCAATTAATTCAAACAATGTTTACATTGGAACAGGCAACTTTGTATATTAAATAGAGGAAAAGGGAAAGCTTGGTTAAATTTAACTATGTACATGGTTGATGAACTATATACATGTTCTTACAGTTCCTTGATTTTAGTGCTGTGTTCCCAATTCCCACCTGTTTGGCAGCCTTCTATCCCCAATTCTAGCAATGGGGACAGAGAGAGTAGAAAAGAATTATTTTCAATTTAGTGATATGAATATGTCTGTTTTTAGAATTTACTTCTATTATCTTTATATTTTGCACAGAATGGAGGAAATATATCACTGTTTCTATTTCTCTAAGGATTTGTCTGCTTGGAAGTGATACTGTTGCTGTCATGGGATGGATTGGGGGGGGGGGAGGGAGCAAGGTAATGACTCCTCTTTCCTCCTCCACACCTTCCTTCCTGTTCCCCCACAACACTTCCTATAAGTATCCCAGCTTTGCCTGCAAAAAAATCTGGTAACCCTATAGAACTTGAAGGAAGTTAAGGGAGTAGAGTGAAAGAATGTATCAGAGAGCTCTCAAGGCCGAATGTATCAGAGAGCTCTCAAGGCCGAATGTGTCAGTAGTGGGACTGGCTAGCAGTTAGAGGCTGCTGGAAAACAGAAAGCTGTTCATAGCAACCAGAAAGCTAAGCAGCCTACCTGCTCTCAAGCCTCTTGTGTATGGTGTCCTCATTGACAAGTCTCTGCACCATGCTGACCCACCATGCATTTGCTAACTCCATTTCCTGGCCTGTGGTTCTGCTACTGGTTCTTCCCTACTTACTTTTTCCCATTCCATTTCTACAGGTGTGGTTTGCTTCTAGTTCCTGTTGCAGCTGTGGGACTTGCAAGCTTTGACTCCAGTTCCGATTCCAGCTCTTGCTAGTTGTAAGTTCTAGGTCCAGCCCTCAGTCTGCCTGAGTACAGTTCTTAACTGCTAGGTGATCTCCAGCTCATATGTAAGGGATACTCTGTACCTAGCTCAGCCTGAGCATCCATACCTGGGGTTCAGACCTGGCTCTGAGCCTTATAAGTACTTAAAGGGTGATAACCTGACAAGACCTTAGCAGAGTTGCCAAGTTACCCGATTCCAGGAGTGAGATTTTTTGCCAGTTCTGATTTTAAATTTGCAGTGCAGTGCAGTATGGTCTTTGTAGTTCCTGATTTTACCCATTGGAATCAGTGCTGTAGGTCCCACAATGCATCAGAATGAGATTGTCAGAAATCCAGGACTGGCTTAAAATCTCACTCATGGAACTGAGTAACTTGGCAACTCTGCTTTAGGGAAAATGTATAGAACAGGCCTTCTGACATGCCCTGAAGAAGAGAAAATCTCTCTGGAAATAAGGCAAAAAGTGATGGCACATAAAAGACCATGATTCCCATCTTCCACCACCAAAAGATATCAGGATGGACCACTGAGGAGACAGATTTTTCTTCATAAGAGATGTTTTTCCATTTCCTCCCTCCACGCTCCCCTACCAACAGCAGAGCCCACAGCCTCACCCCATGGAGTCACAGAAGTTCTAACACTACATGGCAGCCTAGTCAAAACCAGGCAGAGTGCATAGTTGTTGTTTTAGTTTAAGGCATAACTCTGGAGTAAAGGAGCAGACCAGTTGTTAGAGCAGCGGTTCTCAACCTGTGGGTCGCAACCCCCGTGGGGGTCGCCACAGGATTCAGCGGGGGGTCGCCTCACTCCGCTGTTAAAAAAAAAAAAAAGCGCACAAGTTGCTGCCGCTGCCAAGTCCGCTTCTCGGCAGCGGCAAACTCACCGCCTCCCTTCTAATGCAGCCGCGGCTCCCTGCCTCTTAGGGAACTGCGGCTATGCCTGTAAAACCATTGTGGAGCCTTCCTGCCTCTTGACGGGCTCCGTGCAGCATTGTCCCGCTCCCAAAGGAAGTTGTTTACCACTTCCTTTGGAGGCAGGACAATGCTGCACGGAGCCCATTTAGAGACAGAAAGGCTCCGCAACGGCTTCACAGGCACAGCCGTGGTTCCCTAAGAGACAGGGAGCCACAGCTGCAGAAGAAGGAGGCAGACATGGGGAGAGGGGAGGAGGGGGCAGGGAACCTGCAACGGGGCTGACATGGGGGGAGGGGGGCTGACAGGGAGGGGGGCTGACATGGAGAGAGGGGAGGGAGGGGAGGCTGACATTGATGGATGGATGGATGGAGGGCGGGAGGGAGGGAGGGGGGCTGACATGGACAGAGGGGGGACTGACATGGAGGGAGGGGAGGCTGACATTGATGGATGGATGGAGGGAGGGGGCTGACATGGATGGGGGGCTTACATGGACAGATGGATGGAGGAGGGAGGGGGGCTGACATGGACAGAGGGGGGCTGACATGGAGGGAGGGAGGGGGGGGCTGACATGGACAGGGGGGCTGACATGGAGAGAGGGGGCTGACATCGAGGGAGGGAGGGAGGGGAGGGCTGACATGGAGGGAGGGGGCTGACATGGATGGAGGGAGGAAGGGCTGACATGGACAGAGGGGGGCTGACATGGAGGGATGGATGGAGGGAGTGAGGGGGCTGACATAAACAGGGGGGCTGACATGGAGGGAGGGAGGGAGGGAGGGGCCTGACATGGAGGGAGGGAGGGGGCTGACATGGACAGAGGGGGTCTGACATGGAGGGAGGGGGCTGACATGGACAAAGGGAAGAGACAGGGGGACATACTGGATAGACGGGGGATAAATGCTGGACAGAGGGGAGAGAGAGAGTGGGTTAGGATTATAATGGGCAGATGGGGGGCTAGGACTGGTAATGGGTTGATTAGGGAAGTTAAGGACTGGGAATGGACTGATCAAGGAGGGGTTGGGACTGGTAATGTGCTGATAGGGGGGTAGAACTGGAAATGGACTGATGGGGGGCTAGCATTGGAAATAAGATGATCAGGGAGGTTAGGACTGGAAATGGGCTGATTAGAGGAGGCTAGGACTGGTAATGGGCTGATGGGGGGGGGTAGGACTGGTAATGGGCTGATAAGGGGATCCTAGCACTGGTAATGGGGTTGAGGAGGGATTAGCACTGGAAATGAGCTGATTAGGGGAGGCTAGCACTGATAATGAGGTTGAGGAGGGACTAGCACTGGAAATGAGCTGATTAGGGGAGGCTAGCACTGGTAATGAGCTGATGGGGGAGATTAGGACTGGAAATGGGCTGATTAGAGGAGGCTAGGACTGGTAATGGGCTGATGGGGGGTAGGACTGGTAATGGACTGATTAGGGGAGCCTAGCACTGGTAATGGGGTTGAGGAGGGACTAGCACTGGAAATGAGCTGATTAGGGGAGGCTAGGACTGGTAATGAGCTGATGGGGAGGTAGGACTGGTATTGGGCTGATTAGGGGAGGCTAGCACTGGTAATGGGGTTGAGGGGGGATTAGCACTAGAAGTGAGCTGATTGGGGGGCTTCGACTGGGAATGGGCTGATTGTGTGGAGGGGAGGATAGAGCTGCTGGCCCTGGAAGAAAACTGGGGGCTAAGGCTACAAATGGGCTGATACGAGGGGATGGGAGAATGGAACTGGAAGGGAGTGGATCTAAGAGGAGCTGCCATGGTATTTGTACTAGAAGGGACTGGTCAGTGGGGAAGGAGGGGGACTGGAAGGGAATGGACACCAGTGGAAGTCATGGGAATGCAAGTTGACATTGGAAGGTACTGGGAGTGAGGACTGGAAAGGGGCTGAAACTGGGGAGGGTTACTGGGACTGGAAATAGAGCATTTCCTCTCTCCTCATCAGAAAATACTGCTTATGGAGCTCTCCTCCCACATGCAGGTCAGAGCAGAGAATTCTGTCTCATTGCAGACTTAAGGGCTTTGCACAAGTACTTCCGGAAATAGGGGTTCAAGGTGATCTTCCTAAGTATCATAATTCCCCTTCTAAGCAAAGAAGACCGGCTATGCTCTCTGGATCTCATACACCCACATAGAGGATTGCCCCAGTCAAAGGAAATAGCCCAGATTTGTCATAGGGCATCACTACCTCCCAGTAATATGTACTGTCATTCAGCCTTGTATCAGTATTGCAAGTGTGTTAAAATTGCTTTTGGTAGTGGGTATACTCAAAACATGATTAGATTCTAATCTAAATCCTGACAACACAGAAAGATAACCCCACTGATCAAATAACTCAGGGCTTTTTTCACTTCACTGAAGTGCAGTAAGATTTTGCAGTTATTGAGGGTCAATGGTCAGATTAAAGTGTGGTAACTGTAAAGCCTCCACAGTAAATGGTGGGGATGTTCCCAACTCTTTGCTGTTCAGTCAACGTAAAGTTTTTTTTGTCATGCATTAACTGAATGACAGATAATGAGATGCATTAACGATTCTTTATGAAATGGTGTTCACCACATCACATAATATGCAATGGTAGATTGCTAAATGTGAAGGGCTTTTGGCCAAAACAGATTTATTTATTTATTTATTCGACATAGAGCTTTCTATGAAAAAATATGTCAACCCTTCATTCAATAACTGGTGGCTACTTGTTGAATAACAATGACTTTAACTAAACATTTCCAGTACCTGTTAACCAGTTTCTCATATCACTCTTGAAGAATTTTGGCCATTCTTCCATACAGAAATTTCAAGGCTTCCTTTCACAGTTTATTTCAGATCTTGCCACGATATTTCAATAGAGTTTAGGTCGAGATTTTGACTTGGCCAATCTAAAATACGAATCCTCTTCTTCTACTATTCTGTTGTACATTTACTTCAATGTTTAGAGTTGTTTGTTGCATTAACCACTATTGTCTCACCTTTAGCTCACAGATGAATGGCTTGGAATTATTCTTTGGAATTTTCTGAAATAAAGAAGAATTTCTAGTTTCTTCAGTGATGACAAGCTGTTCAATTATGGAGCAGCAAAGCAACTCCACACCTTCACCAAACATGCTTGACAATCAAGATGAGGATTTTTACTATGAAGGATAGTATTTGGTTTCTGCTAAACAAATCATTTATTCTTGTGATCATAAAATACAATTTTTGACTCATCTCTCCAGAAATCTTGTGGATCATCCAGATGCTCTTTGGTGAACCCCAGATGGGAAGCAATGTTGGGCCCGATATTCATTTGGGTGGGCTATGCGCCAATATCGCCGCTATCTGGTTAGGCTCTGTGGGTGACTCCTCTCAGCACCAAACCCAGATATTCAATACCATCCCTGCAGCTATGCCCACTGACCTCTAAACCCAGATATTCAATGCTGCATGGACAGTATTGAATATCTGGGTTTGGCACCGAGTGAAGTCACCTGCAGAGCCTAACCAGATGGCGGCAATATTGGACTGTGACCCGGTTAGCACCCCAACCTGAATACCCTGGCACTGACCACATGGATGTTGAATGGGCAACCCTGAGACCACACCATCTGTTGCAAGGAGTCATGGATATGCTCCTGGTGGCTAGACGCCCAACAACACCGCGTTCCATGGGAATGGTTCCACACTTGGTGCGACACTGAATAGCAAAACCCATTCACCTGCCCCATTCCGGCACTACTGAAGTACCTCCTCACCCTCTCCCAAGGGGGACTGAAGCTAGAATCGATCAGAACTCACCTCAGGACCATAGCGGCATACCATGACAAGACTGATGGAAAGTCCATCTCCGTGCACCCACTGGTCACATGATTCATGCGTGGCCTCAACCACCTGCACCCACCGAAGAAACCACCTGCACCAGAGTGGGACCTCAACGTCATCCTACAACAACTGACAAGCCTCGCATTTGAACAGGTGCACCTCCAATTTCTCACATGGAGAGCCTTCTTCCTAATTGTGATCACCTCAGCACATCGCAACAGTGAAGTCCAGACCTTGGTTGACTACCCACCTTACATGCAACTCCGCCATGACCAGGCCATTCTCAGGATGCACCTGAGATTCCTCCCGAAGGTCGTCTCAGTGTTCCACATCAACCAGGTGATCATGCTCCCCAGTTTTTACCTTAAATCAATGCAACTCAAGAGAAATGCCGCCTCCATATGTTGGACTTTATCCATGCCCTCTGGATAAACATCAGCAGGACAAAGCCCACCAGAAAAGCATCACAATTGTTTCTTGCATACAAGCCTAACAGACAAGGCACCCCAGTGATGAAGCACACTCTGTTCTGATGGCTAGTAGACTGCATCATATACTGCTACATATGTGTCAACATCCAATGCAGGCGATGGTGGACATCCTGACCCACCTACATGCCATGTCCCCCATGGACATCTGCAACACGGCCACTTGGGCATCCATCCATATCTTCACCAAACACTACTGTCTCGACTGCCCCTGGACACCGCCACCTCTTTTGGCTGAGCAGTACTGCATACGGTGGAACACCCAAATGGCCCAAATTGAATGGAGGACGATCCTATGGAAGAAGTAGCTTCCTTTGCTTCTTCCCCATTTGGTTGTGTTAGTGCCACTAAGATAAAAGAGGAAAGGACGTAATCTTTTGACTGTTATATAATCTGTGTGTATTGTTCACATAAATACTTCTTTAGAGATTTGCATTCAGTTCACTCCTGTTCATTTGTTTTGATAAAATAAACCGTGCAGTATGTTCCTAAGCCACAGACAGGGAGGTTACTTACCGTAACGGTGGTTCTCCGTGGACAACAGAATGAGTCAGCCATGTCATCCCATCCACTATCCGCTTTGGATAAGCCTGCCCGGCTAGGTAACAGCTGAGGCAGGAAAGGTAGGACCAGGGAACAGGAAGTGGAAGGAGGAGGCTCAGAGGAAATCCAAAAAAAAGGGCAGAATTCCTCTGAGCTATAGGAGAGCTACTCCAGTCCCAGAGGATGAGACACCTAGGCGTGGCTAGCTCATCCTGCTATCCATGGAGAACCACCGTTACAGTAAGTAACCTCCCTTTCTTTCTGTCTACAAGCCTGACGTTTCTACCTGTACTTGGGACTGACTAGAACAGCCATAACACTGGTCAACATGAAAAAATCATCACAAATAATTTCACATGTATTAGATAACCTATGATGAACAATGTTCAAAACTGGTTTTGTTTTTGTTGTATCACGTCAGGTTTGAAAGATGATAGCGACTGAAGTTTTACTATACTAGCTGAATTCACATAAACTGTGTCAGTGATTACCAATATAGATTGGTATTTTTTTTTTTTGCTTTATTTATTTAACTGTGCTTATATGCTGCTTTTCACCAGGTCAAAGTGTTTTACAGATATATGCTAACAGGCACTTTTTATGCCCTTGTCCCTGAAGGCAGGGCCGGCCCGTCCATTGAGCAAGAATGTTTTTTGCACAGGGCCCCGCGTTTCAGGGGGCCCCACGCAAAGAACATTCTGCTTTTTTAAAAATTACATTAAAAAAAAAGCTGGCTCTGGCTGTTGCCGCTGCCGCCGCCGCCGCAGCAGCGGCAGAATGAAGTGTCCCGCGGGGCCTCCTCTGCTCGCTGAGCCCCTCTGCAAGGGCTTTCAGATTCGCGAAGGGAGAGTGTCTCCCTCGCGTCTCTGTTAAGCCCACAGGGGCTAATGGGAAATTTCCCATCTGCCCCTCGCGTCTAAAGGGGCAGATGGGAAATTTCCCATTAGCCCCTGCGGGCTTAACAAAGACGCGAGGGAGACACTCTCCCTTCGCGAATCTGAAAACCCTTGCAGAGGGGCTCAGCGAGCAGAGGAGGCCCCGCGGGACACTTCATTCTGCCGCGATGGCGGCAGCAGCCAGAGCCAGCTTTTTTTTTTTTTAAATTTTGCCATAAGCCGATGGGGGGGGGGGGGTTAGGACTGGTAATGGGCTGGGGGGGGGGTTAAGACTGGCAATGGGCTGTGGGCTGATGGGGGCTGTCTGGAAATGGGGCGATGGGTGGTTAGGACTGGTAATGGGCTGGGGGAGGTTAAGACTGGCAATGGGCTGTGGGCTGATGGGGGCTGTCTGGAAATGGGGCGATGGGGGGTTAGGACTGGTAATGGGCTGGGGGGGGTTAAGACTGGCAATGGGCTGTGGGCTGATGGGGGCTGTCTGGAAATGGGGCGATGGGGGGTTAGGACTGGTAATGGGCTATGGGGGGAGTTAGGACTGATAATGGGCTATGGGGGGGGGCTAGGACAGGAAATGGGCTGATGGGGAGGGGTTAGGACTGGTAATGGGCTGTGGGCTGTTGGGGGGGTTAGGACTGGTAGTGGGCTGTTGGGGGGGTTAGGACTGCTAATGGGCTATAGGGGGGTGTTAAGACTGGTAATGGGCTGTGGGCTGATGGGGGCTCTCTGGAAATGGGGTGATGGGGGGTTAGGACTGGTAATGGGCTATGGGGGGGTTAGGACTGGTAATGGGCTATGGGGGGTTAGGACTGATAATGGGCTATGGGGGGCTAGGACAGGAAATGGGCTGATTGGGAGGGGTTAGGACTTGAGGAGGGCTGATGTGGTTAGGACTGGTAATGGGCTGTGGGCTGATGGGGGGGATTTAGGACTGGCAATGAGCTATGGGGGGCTGACTGGAAATGGGCTGATGGGGTTAAGACTGGAAGTGGGCTGATGGGGGGTTAGGACTGGTAATGGGTTATAGGGGGGCTTAAACTGAAAATGGGGTGATGGGGGGTTAGGACTGGAAGTGGGTTGATGGGGGGCTAGGACTGGTAATGGGTTGGGGGGTTGCTATGACTGGAAATGGACTGAGTGGAAGGGGAGGCTTGAACTGCAAATAGCTGATGGGGAGGGAGCTTGGAATGGAAATGGGCTGTGAGGGAAGGGAGCTAGGACTGAAAATGGGCTGATGGAGCAGCTGGATAGGACTGGAAATGGGCTGTTGGGGGGAGCTAAGATTGGAAATGGGCTGTGGTGGGGGCTTGAATTGAAATGGACTCATGGAGGGGCTAGAACTGGAAGTAGGCTCATGGGGGGCTTGGACTGGAATTGGGCTGAGTGGAGGGGAGCTACGATTTGACATGGGCTGATGGTGGGGCTAGGAAATGACTAGAAATGGGCTGATGGGGGCTAGGATTGGAAATGAGCTGATGAAGGGACTCAGACTGAAAATGGATGGGGGAGCTAGGACTGGAAATGGGTTGATGGGGGGCTAGGACTGGAAATGGGCTGATGCAGGGACTAGAAGGGAATGGATGCTGGGTGAGACTGGAACTAGAAGGGAGCTGATGTTGGGGGAGGATTAGAATGGGATGGGGCTGGGAGAGTAAAATGGAGAGGGGAAAAATATTTTGTGTGGGAGGGATGAAAAATCTACAATTGGCCGGGTATTGGGAGAGTAAGTGGGGATTGAGGATGGAGGGGTAAAATTTGTGTGGATGAAATAGGAATGAGGAAAAAGCAAATGGAGAAAGATTAGTATGTCAAAGCAGATGTAGAGAGAGAGAATGGAAAAAAAAAACTAGAAGAGAGAAGAAAGAACAAACGGACAGCGGACGATGGACAGTTAGCAGAAAACATGAAGAAACCAGAAGAAAGTGGCTGGAGCAATTGCAACTGAAAAAAATGCACAAAAGGTAGAAAGATATCTCTTTATTTTGAATTTATTAACTGGAATATGAAAGCTCTGGGAAATGTGCATCATTAATGTCTGCGCTTTGGTACAAGAGGAAATTAATTTATAGTTTTATTTCTACAGTGTTGTTGTACATTCCAAGTTTGGCTTTTGGGGTTCCCAGTTTAATTATTGCCTTCCTGTTTCTAAATTGTGATTCCTTGTTTGGTGATGGTCTATGTTCTGCATGTGTAACTGAGCTGAGGTATTCTATTTATGTAATTCCTATTTGACATTGCCACTTGTTCTCTTTCCCCAGTATTCTCTGAAATGTATTGGTTTAATATTTGCAGTGTTGCCTTTTGATTGGTAGAGTATGGTGCTTTGTGAGTCCTGGTAATGCTGTCAGGATACGGCGGGTTTGCTATGGGTTCTAAATGGGCAGCGTTTGTAGTAGTTCCTAATGTGCCTGGCGGTTGGCACTGGATTATAGTAATGTAGAAATCTTTTAGTCTTTCTTTATCCATACACTCATTAAGAGACATGTTTACTAAAAGTTAGTGTATGGTAACATTATGCAAATATTTATGCAAATAAGGCCACTTATGCAAATGAGGCCCCGCACCGAGTCTCCGCACATGGCCCCGCACCCCCCTTGGGCTGCCCCTGCCTGAAGGGCTCACAATCTAAGCATACCTGAGGCAATGGAGGGTTAAGTGGTTTACCCAAGGCCACAAGGAGTGGCCATGGGACTAGAGACCCCAGTCCCTCTGGCCTGAGGTTACTTGTCCCTACATGGGAATTGAACCCCTGGCCCTCCAGCCTGAGGTAACCTGTCCCAACCACTGAACCACTCCTCCCTCAAGTTAATTATTTTAATTACATATTTGATAATAATAACACTGAAGAAATCACCAGAAATAAAATAATCATGCCAAAACAGTATAGAAATCATTCTGATGTTTTTTGTTACATTTGTGGTTCATTTGCTACTGTATCTCAATGTCATACCATAACATCAGATCTTTGCAAAATGTACAAGTTATATTTCGGATGCCCTTTGGGTGACCAGGATAAGCCATGGGCGCCTCACATCATTTGCATTGTCTGTGCAAATGGACTACGTGATTGCTTAAATGGAAGAAAAACAGTGATGCCATTTGCTGTACCGATGATATGGAGAGAGCTGAGAAACCATCATGACGACTGCTATTTTTGTCTAGTTAATATCACAGATTTCTCTGCGAAGAACAAGCACAACATTGTGGATCCAAATCTCATATCTACAATGTGACCAGTCCCACATGACGAAACACTTCCTATTCCAGTTCCTCCACAGGACGGGCTGTCTTCTGTACCAGACGAAATGGAGTTAGATGAAGGTGCAAGTGGCAGCCAATCTAAAGAATCAGAAGATGCGGACTATGTGCCAGGTGAAAGCAATGGCAACCCAGAGAAATTCAGCCGAGAAGAGCTTAGTGATCTTAGATGAGACTTGGGACTCTCAAAAGATAAAGTGGAACTCCTTGCTTCAAGGCTGAGGGAAAAGAACTTCTAAAGAATGTTCTCATTTGCCACTGTCTCATGCAAAATCGTAATTTAACAATGTTCTTTAAAGTAGACAGTCCAATGAGTTATTGCAATGATATCAACAGACTTTTTGGAGCCCTCTCACAGGTATACAGACTGTCAGAATGGCGCTTGTTCATTGATTCTTCAACGAAAAGTTTCAAGACTGTTCTTATTCATAATGACAACGTAAAGCCGTCTATTCCATTTGCACACTCCGTCCACCTCAAGGAGACATATGATAACCTGCAGATATTGCTCCAATCTATACGCTATGACAATTACCAGTGGAAGATTTGGGGGGATCTTAAGGTTATTGGCATGCTGATGGGCATGCAAGGTGGATTTAACAAATATTATTGTTTTCTTTGCCTCTGGGACAGTCACGTTGTCATTATGCTGTTCACGACTGGCCTTTAAGAACTGCCTATAATCCAGGAAGCAGCAGTGCTAGTCATGTTCCATTAGTCAATCTAGCAAACATTTTGCTTCCTCCTTTGCATATAAAACTGGGTTTAATGAAAAATGTAGTGAAAAGAATGGCGCAAACAAATTCAAAAGGATTTCAGTATCTTGTTTCTACATTTCCAAAGATCATTGCTGCAAAACTGAAAGAAGGCATTATTGTGGGGCCACAAATAAGACAGGTGGTGGAGGATGAAGAATTTGAAAAATGCCTGGATGCTTTGGAACTTGAAGCGTGGCAAGCCTTTAAGTGGATCTGTGAAAACCTTTTGGGTAATCACAAATCGCCAGATTATGTTGATGGAGTACAGAGATTAATTGACGTATATAGTAAACTTGGCTGCCGCATGTCATTGAAAATGCACTTCATGCACTCGCATCTTCACTTTTTTCCTCCAAACTTGTGTGAAGTGAGTGACAAACAGGGTGAGAGGTTTCACCAAGACATTCAGACTACGGAAAAACATTATTAAGGATTCTGGGATGAGAGCATGATGCCAGATTACCGCTGGATGTTGTGTCGTGACAACTTCATAGCAGAAAGTTTTCTGTAAAACACTTTTAGTGCATTTCTTATTTTTATTTATTTATTTGTACATTCTTTTATACCGCCTCTTCCAGAGATCAGATGCGGTTTACATAGAACAGAATAATAATGAACTTATTATTATTTTTACAATGAACGATTTAGGACAATTTAGTTAAATATATAATAAACTTTTAAAAAACTATTAAACAACTGAACTATTTACAGAAGGTAAAGTATATGGTTCCATTTGCTGAATGACTGGATGGCTAAAAAGGTTGGGGCTCTTTAACCTGGAAAAGAGACGGCTGAGGGGAGATATGATAGAAGTCTATAAATTAATGAACGGAGTGGAACGGGTAAACGTAGATCGATTGTTTACCTTATCAGAATATAGAAAGACTAGGGGACATGCAATGAAGCTACAGGGTAAACTATTTAAGACTAATAAAAGAAAATATTTTTTCACTCAACGTGTAATCAAACTCTGGAATGTGTTACCGGAGGATGTTAAAGGCTGTTAGTGTAGCGGGTTTTAAAAAAGGTTTGGACAAGTTCCTGGAGGAAAGGTCCATAAACCATTATTAAGAAGGGACCCAGGATATAAATGCTTGAACCAATACAAGCATTGTGGAACCTGTGTCCCTTGGGGAAACTGCTAGGTACGTATGACCTAGATTGGCCACTGTTGGAAACAGAATACTGGGCTTGATGGACCTTGGTCTGACCCAGTATGGCATATCTTATGTTCTTATGTTCTTATGTACAAAGATGTGGAGGAATTGTGCATGTGTGCAATTGTGTGTGTAATGTGTCTATGTTATGTCTAAGTATGGTCAGTGTATGGATGCTGATCAGTGTTGACCTGTGAATTCGGAACATCAATTTGTTGTAGATTGTAAAAATGCTGGGTAAATAGATACGTTTTTAGATATTTTCTAAATAATTGTAGGTCCTTAATCTCTCTGAGTTCAACTGGGAAGTTGCTCCACAAAGTAGGTGCAATGAATGAGAAGGCAGCGTTGCTTGTCTTCTGCCCTGATTTTCGAATGGAATCGGGAACTAGCAACATGTGGAGATTCGCTCTTCTTCTTGACCTACTTTCCTGGGGAGTATGGATTAGCGTTGCAAGATATGACGGGGCTATATTATTGATGAGCTTGAAGGTGGTAACCATTAGTTTGTATAGGATTCTACATGAAACTGGGAGCCAGTGCAGGGGTGTAAAAAATAGGAGAGATGTGATCAGATAATTTTGCTTTGAAGATCATCCTTGCAGCGACATCTTGAGCCAATTGTAGAGTATGCAGATTTTTCTTAGAGGTTCCTTGAAGAATGCCACTGCAGTAATCTAAATGTGGTGTTATCAGAGTTTGTGCCACAGTCCTGAAGTTGTTACTGTCTAATATTGGTCTGAGCTGTTGGATTGTCCTTATTTTAAAGAATATAGTTTTAGCAGTTTGCTTTATATGAGGGGTTAAACTGAGCGTTCTGTCAAGAGTGACCCCCAAATATTTAACCTCTGTCTTCACTGGTAGGGTGAGGTTTCCAATGTTGATAACTGGTGGTGGGGAGAAGTTAGGATTTTTCGTTATAAATAGCACTTCTGTTTTTTTGAAGTTGATATTCATGTTTATTGATTTAAGCCACTTTTCTGCTTTGGAGAGACAACGTGATATACTGTCATAGTTGGGGTTGGATACATCAAATGGCATGTACAACATAATGTCATCTGCATTGATGTGGTAATTTATTTTATGGCATTGGAAGATGGTGCAGATCGGCTGAAGATACAAATTAAAAAGTAGCACAGAGAGGGCGGAGCCCTGTGGGATACCCTGTTCTTGTGAGAATGGCAATGAGGAGACGTGGTCTATTTGAACATATTGGGTCCTGTTAGTGAAATAGGATTTAAACCATTCAAGAGCTTTGTCCTTGCCTAATTGGGACAGTCTAGATATGAGCATGACATGGTTTACATTGTCAGAGGCCAAAGAAATATCAATGAAAATGAGTATGAAGGCTCGCTTAGTATTATCGATGCCCCTGATAATAGTGTCAAATAATGTTAGGAGGAGCGTTTCCACACCGTGGAAGGGGCGGAACCCATATTGATGTTCATCTAAGGGTACAGTTGAGTCAATATAGTCCTGCAGTTGTATCTGAACAACCTTCTCAATTATCTTAGAGAGGAATGGAATACTTGCAGTGGGGTGATATGAAGCAGGGTCATTGCTGTCTAGGGATTTATTCTTTACTAATGGGCGAATTGCTGACCTTTTAAGATCCTCTACTATGGATCCTTGAAGTAGAGATTGGTTCACTATGTTCAATAAATTTGGGGCCAGCTCAGCCTTAGTTGCTTTAATCCATGCCACCGGACAAGGATCTAAAAGTGAATTGGTAGTATTGAGTTTAGTGATAGTCTGGAGCGATTGCTTGTTTGTAATAGGATGGATAGCGTTCCATTCAAAGCGGTTATTGTCTGTTGGAGATAGGAGTACTGGAGTGAAATAGCTATTCTGTTTAAGTTTACTAGCAAAATGGTCAGCTATGTCTTGTGGGTTGATAGGAATCTTGTTAGGGTTATTCGCTGGAGATTTTGTCAGGGATTTAACGATGTCAAATAATTCCCTAGGACGGTTTATGGCCTTTGTCAATATTTTAGCATGATATTGCTTCTTAGCATTATTGATAGTTTCCTTGTAGACGATGAGCAGTAAAAAGTAATGAGTCCTGAGTTCTTGGGTTTTTTCCTTCTCCATGTAGATTCCAGTTTCCTGAGTCCCTTTCTTAGTGTTGCTAGTTCAGCGGTGAACCATCTCTCATTTGTTTTATGTTTGTAACGCAAACATAGCAAATATAGTTATTAGCATGTGTGACATCTGACTTTTTCAATGTTTCCAATATGTAACATTTTACAGAAATATCTATGGATGATATCTCTAAATCCCTACGTGCTAGAGAAAAACTAGTTACTGATTTAGAATCAGCGTAAAAAAATGCATTAGGAAAACCTGATTTCACTTTTGATGAAGAAAAAATATATTTTGGTGTAAACCAGTGTAATTAGCTTGATGGCCTGTTAATTTAGGCAGGAAGATGTGCTGAAAAGAGCAAGGTCACAAATGAGCAGAAATAATGCCACTTTCCACCTGGGCAAGGAGAACTGATGCACACAAGCAGTACTCCAACCTTGAATGACCTGGGAAGCAAGCTTTGTATCAGGAATTGAAAGTCATTCTTTTGTAAAAGAAAACAGACAGTGTTTTCTGAGCAATCATGTAGAACATGACCTTTGCCATATAAAAAGAAATTCCAGCAATAAATCATCTTTCAGCTCATGCAAAGAACAATCTTCAAATGTAGCAGGAATGAAATGAAACCCACTTATCCTTCATGAGAGTTTTAAATTAATTTCCTTCATATTTAAACCAGAGGTTTCTATCAAAGTCATATTGATGAGTTTGGGACAGTCATCGCAGGGTAACAAGCACTGTTGTCATAAACAGTTATAACACTGCAGGACCCAACAGGAGTCGAAGAATTGTAAAGGAGAAGCTCTTAAAGCATTTCAAATATCTCCCGTAGGCAAAACAAAAATGAAGCTTATCATCTTACAAATAAGACTGTGCTTTGTATACATTTTTTCTGCTTTCCCTATAAAGGTCCTTCTCCCATGTCCTTGCGGCAGAAGAAGGAAAGTGGGGCAGCAGAGAGCTGGCCCGCTTTTCTTAGTCCTGGGTTCATTCTGAATGGGGGGGAAGCTTTAGTATAGGATTCTTAAGGCAGTCACTCCAAAGTAGTACTCTTTCCATTGCATTTGGTATTCCAACAAAATACACTTTAAGCAAAAGTTCAGCCTCTTCAGGTATGGCAGTCCTACACCAAGTGCATTTCTTAGATGATGCCAAATTTTCACAGTTCCACAAACACATGCGCACTTTCAGGATCTCTTGTAAATGGCTCTAAGCGTTCCTTTCTTCTCTAGGGGTCAGGCATGGCCATTTTTCAAGATAGCTGCACTGCAGGCAGGAACAGGTAGGTATTGACTTAGAGTGGGTGGAAGGGTCTTTAGGGCACCAGAGATTTTTAGATGCATAGCGCCTATCATCGAGGGCTCAAATGGCAGGCAAATTGTGTCCGTTTGTACTCATGTTTGTATGAACACGTCTCAGCGTGCACAAACATGCATATCCTAGCCCAACACAGCTTCATGGTTCACCTTCCCCCACCATGATTGGCTGTTTGCATGGTGGAGCCGTGCAGTGCAGGATGTTCTGGCCAGTCTCGCGGTTTGAAGTCTCATGAGTCCTGAAAGCAGAAGATCAGCCTGAACTTCCTACAATGCGCGGCTTCATCATGCAAAGAGCCGATCGTGGTGGGGGATGTGTGGAGCACCATGCTTTATGCAGCCAGGGAATTAGAGACTGGAAGAATGGGGGTGGGTGGGTATGATAGAGAGACTGGGTAAAGCCTGTGGGGGGGGGGAGGGTTATGAGAGAGAGAGAGAGAGATGCTGAGTATAGCTTTGGGGGAGGGGTTAAGAGAGAGAGAGAGACAGGTTGAAGCCTGGATGTCAGAGAGAGAGACTGGAGGAAGACTGGTGGTGGTGGGTTGTGTGTGAGAGAGAGAGAGACTGGAGGAAGGCTGGTGGTGGTGGGTTGTGTGAGAGAGAGAGAGATTGGAGGAAGGCTGGTGGTAGTGGGTTGTGTGAGAGAGAGACTGGAGGAAGGCTGGTGGTGGTGGGTTGTGAGAGAGAGAGAGACTGGAGGAAGGCTGGTGGTGGTGGGTTGTGAGAGAGAGAGATTGGAGGAAGGCTGGTGGTGGTGGGTTGTGAGAGAGAGAGAGAGATTGGAGTAAGGCTGGTGGTGGTGGGTTGTGAGAGAGAGACTGGAGGAAGTCTGGTGGTGGTGGGTTGTGAGAGAGAGAAAGACTGGAGGAAGGCTGGTGGTGGTGGGTTGTGAGAGAGAGAGAGATTGGAGGAAGGCTGGTGGTGGTGGGTTGTGTGAGAGAGACTGGAGGAAGACTGGTGGTGGTGGGTTGTGAGAGAGAGAGAGACTGGAGGAAGGCTGGTGGTGGTGGGTTGTGTGAGAGAGAGAGAGATTGGAGGAAGGCTGGTGGTGGTGGGTTGTGTGAGAGAGAGACTGGAGGAAGGCTGGTGGTGGTGGGTTGTGAGAGAGAGAGAGACTGGAGGAAGGCTGGTAGTGGTGGGTTGTGTGTGAGAGAGAGAGAGACTGGAGGAAGGCTGGTGGTGGGTTGTGAGAGAGAGAGAGAGAGACTGGAGGAAGGCTGGTGGTGGTGGGTTGTGAGAGAGAGAGAGACTGGAGGAAGGCTGGTGGTGGTGGGTTGTGTGAGAGAGAGACTGGAGGAAGGCTGGTGGTGGTGGTGGGTTGTGTGAGAGAGAGAGAGATTGGAGGAAGGCTGGTGGTGGTGGGTTGTGTGAGAGAGAGACTGGAGGAAGGCTGGTGGTGGTGGGTTGTGAGAGAGAGAAAGACTGGAGGAAGGCTGGTGGTGGTGGGTTGTGAGAGAGAGAGAGATTGGAGGAAGGCTGGTGGTGGTGGGTTGTGTGAGAGAGACTGGAGGAAGACTGGTGGTGGTGGGTTGTGAGAGAGAGAGAGACTGGAGGAAGGCTGGTGGTGGTGGGTTGTGTGAGAGAGAGAGAGATTGGAGGAAGGCTGGTGGTGGTGGGTTGTGTGAGAGAGAGACTGGAGGAAGGCTGGTGGTGGTGGGTTGTGAGAGAGAGAGAGACTGGAGGAAGGCTGGTAGTGGTGGGTTGTGTGAGAGAGAGACTGGAGGAAGGCTGGTGGTGGTGGGTTGTGAGAGAGAGAGAGACTGGAGGAAGGCTGGTGGTGGGTTGTGAGAGAGAGAGAGACTGGAGGAAGGCTGGTGGTGGTGGGTTGTGAGAGAGAGAGAGATTGGAGGAAGGCTGGTGGTGGTGGGTTGTGTGAGAGAGAGACTGGAGGAAGGCTGGTGGTGGTGGGTTGTGTGTGAGAGAGAGAAAGACTGGAGGAAGGCTGGTGGTGGTGGGCTGTGTGTGAGAGAGAGAGAGAGACTGGAGGAAACTTGGGAGTGGGTCTGTAGCAAAGATTCAGTACAAAGGGGGAAAGTCCACTACAAACATTAGCTTATTACACACTGTAATAAAATGACTTTTTAGCTCCTCTGTTAAAAAAATCTGAGCATTTTATTTAAACTTGGATTTTTACTGCTGTTTTATTATATTAGCTACTGTGTCCCTCCTGCAGCTTACTACAGGAACAGAGATGAAACTTGCTCCCTTTTCCTCTGATGACTATCTTCCAGCTCACTGCTCAGTGCTCCACCCATTTCCATTCTGGCATCCTCTCATGCAGGCCTCGAGGGAGAAGGGGCCTTAGGAAATGGGAAATACCATTTAATTACACTCAACAATATATCCTCTGTAAGAGCGCACTGCTTGGCATAGAATCCAATGGACCCTAACAGCAGTAGACGATTCCTCTATAAAGTATATGTGCTTTCATTAGTCTATAAAATGGAGACTGTCAGACTCTGGGTGTACTAGGCTCTGATAGCCTGAGCACATCTGCGACTTTCAGGCTGATGCAGAAAGCTGGCTCTGAAGTCGCATTCTATCAACTTTATACGTCTATTTGCAGCACACTGATAGCGCTTGTACCTCTCAGTACCTGTAGAAATGAGTGGGAATGCTGCCCCTGTGCTCCCGCTTTTGTCCCGCCATCTTGAAAAATGGCAGTGCATGGCAAGGCAAGAGCGGGAGCATGTAGGCAGTGCTCCAAATCGTTTCTGAAGGTATCAGGAGGGGGATGGGGGTTCAGGGCCGTTGGGCCACCAGGGTTATTTTGGTTGGGCAGGGGGTTTGGGGCCACTGGACCACGAGGTTTATTTTTAATTGGGTGGGGGGTTAGGGGCTGCTGGGCCACCAGGTTTATTTTTAGTTGGGAGGGGGAGGAAGATCAGGGCCACTGGGCCACTAGGTTTATTTTTAGTTAGGAGGGGGGATCGGAGCCGCTGGGCCACCAGGTTTATTTTTAATTGAGAAGGGGAGGGGGAATCGGGGTCACTGGGCCACCAGGTTTATTTTTAGTTGGGAGGGGAGGGGAATTGCGGCCACTGGGCCACCAGGTTTATTTTTAGTTAGGAGGGGGAGGGGGATCAGGGCCACTGGGCCACCAGGTTTATTTTTAGTTGGGAGGGGGTGAGGGATCGGGGCCACTAGGCCACCAAGTTTATTTTTAGTTGGGAGGGAGGTGAGGGGATCGGGGCTGCTGGGCCACCAGATTAATTTTTAGTTGGGAGGGGAGGGGAATTGCGGCCACTGGGCCACCAGGTTTATTTTTAGTTGGGAGGGGGAGGGGGATCAGGGCCACTGGGCCAACAGGTTTATTTTTAGTTGGGAGGGGGGATCGGGGCCACTGGGACACCAGGTTTATTTTTAGATGGGAAGGGGATCATGGCTGCTGGGCCACCAGTTTTATTTTTAGTTGGGAGGGGGTGGGGGATCGGGGCCACTAGGCCACCAGGTTTATTTTTAGTTGGGAGGGAGGTGAGGGGATCGGGGCTGCTGGGCCACCAGATTAATTTTTAGTTGGGAGGGGGAGGGGGATCGGGGCCACTGGGCCACCAGGTTTATTTTTAGTTGGGAGGGGGAGGGGTATCGGGGCCACTGGGTCACCAGGTTTATTTTTAGTTGGGAGGGAGGTGGGGGGATTGGGGCTGCTGGGCCACCAGGTTTATTTTTAGTTAGAAGTGGTGGGGGAATCGGGGCTGCTGGGCCACCAGAAATTTGCTTTCTGTCAGGGGCATCTTTGACATTTCTCCTCAGATGATCCAGGCATCAGGAAAAGCCCCAATGCCATCAAAATACTGTCGGGGGCACACACTAGATGTTTGAGCCACCTCAGGCCCAGGCGCAAAGATATTGGTGCTGTTTGCAAAATCCTCTATGCATCGGGCACAGCCAATATTTGCACACCATTTCATTATGGTGTTCCTTTGTTATCTACGCGTGAGTCCGTCTTTTTTTTTGCATTTAGCGGTAACAGTAAGTGTAATTTAAAACATAAGAACATAAGAAATGCCCTACTGGGTCAGACCAAGGTCCATCAAGCCCAGTATCCTGTTTCCAACAGTGGCCAATCCAGGCCACAAGTGTCTGTCAGGTTCCCAAAAAGGCACACAGGTTCCACAATGCTCGTTCCGGGGTAAGCAGTGGATTTCCTAGGTCCACTTTAATAATGGTTTATGGACCTTTCCTCCAGGAACTTGTCAAAACTTTTTTTAAACCCAGATACACTTTTACTATATCTTCCGGTAGGGTCGTACCAAGCCAGAATCGCGCCCTGTGCGACTTGCACATTGGGCACGCGCCCCCCTCCTCCCCATACCTCCATCCAGCTGCTACCTGCTCCTGCCCTGCTGCTGCCACCCTCTGTTTTCTCCATGGTGGTGCTGGCAGCAGGGCAAGAGCAGGCAGCGGCTGGACGGAGGTATTGGGAAGAGGGGGGCGCCCGATGTGCAAGTCGCCGGCAGCACCAGCAGATGGGATCCCTCCCTTCTCTGACATCACGTCAGAGGGAGGGACCAGACTTGCAGAAAGACCTGCAAAAAGGCTTAGAGAGCACATTGCGGCTGCCTGCTGTTGTCCTTCTGCCACTGAGAGAACAAAAAGTGGCGGTGGCAGGGCAACAGCAGGCAGCCGAAATGCGCCCCCTAAGCCTTTGTGCCCTGTGTGGCTGCACCGCTCGCACAGGGCTAGGTATGGTGCTGTCCTCTGGTAATGTAAAGTTTGATTACATATTGAGTGAAGAAATATTTTCTCTTATTAGTTTTAAATGAGTTCCATTGTAGTGTCATTGTGTGTCCCTTAGTCTTTCTACTTTTTGATGGAATAAACAAACTACGTTTACCCTTTCCACTCCATTCATTAATTTATAGACCTCTATCATGTCCCCCTTCAACCATCTCTCTTCCAAGCTGAAGAGCCCTAACCTTTCAAGTCTCTCCTCATAGGGATACAGTTTTTGTTGCTCTTCTCTGTACCTTTTCTAATTCTGCTATATCCTTTTTAAGATATGGTGGCCAGAATTGCATAAATATTCAAGGTGTGGTCGCACCATGGAACGATAGAGAGGTATTATAATATCCTTGGTTTTATTCTCCATTCATTTCCTTATGTTTACTAGCATTCTATTTGCTTTCTTGGCTGCCGCTGAACACTGAGCGGAAGGTTTCAATGTATTATCCACGATGACGCCTAAATCTTTTTCCTGGGTGGTGGTTTCTAAGGTGGTACCTTGCATCTTGTAGCCATAGTTTGGGTTTATTGTTTCCCAGATGTATAACTTTGCATTTTTCTACATTAAATTTCATCTGCCATTTGAATGTCCAATCTTCCAATTTATCAAGATCCTCTTGCAATTTTTCACAATCCTCTTGCACTTTAACAACTTTGAATAATTTTGTGTCATCTGCAAATTTGATCACCTCACTTGTTATTCCTATTTCCAGGTTATTTATGAATATGTTAAAAAGCAGCGGGCCCAGCACACATCCCTGGGTACTCCACTATTTGCTTTTCTCCATTGAGAAAATTGGCCATTTAGCCCTTCTCTCTGCTTTCTATCTTTTAACCAGTTCCTGACCCACAATATTACACTGCCTCCAATCCCATGATGTTTTAATTCACCAAGAGTCTCTCATGAGGGACCTTGTCAAAAGCTTTCTGAAAATCCAGATATGCTATATCAGCCTGCCCACCTTTGTCTACCTATTTATTCACACTTTCAAAAAGATATAACACATTAGTAAGACAAGACCTTCCTTGGCTAAATCCATGTTGGCTTTCTCCCATTAAACCATAACTATCTACATATTCAGTAATTTTATTCTTTATAATGGTTTCTACCATTTTGCCAGATACTGATGTCGTGCTCACCGGTCTGTAGTTTCCCTGACTGCCCCCCCCCCCGAACCTTTTTTAAAAATTGGCATTACATTGGCCATTCTCCAGTCTTTAGGTACTACAGATGATGTTAATGATAGTTAACAGATTATTAATAGTAGGTCTGCAATCTCATCTTTCAGCTCTTTCAACACCCTCGGATGTATACCATCTGGTCCAGGTAGTTTACTACTTTTCAATTTATCAAATAGTTGTAATACATATTCCCAGCTTATTGATATTTCTTTAAATTCTTCTGATACATCACCTTTATATACCATTTCAGGCATGGGTAACTTCTCTACATCTTCTTTAGTAAAGACTGAAGCAAAGAATTCATTCAGTCTCTCCTCTATGACCTTCTCCTCACTTAGCGCCCCTTTTACTCCTCTGTCATCCAATGACTTTCTCACAGTTTTTTTTTTTTTGCTATGAATGTACTTGAAAAAGTTTTAATTATATGCTTTTGCTTTCACAGCAAGCTTCTTTTCAAATTCTCTCTTTCCCTACCTTATCAATGCCATGCATCTAACTTGCCAGTGCTTATGTTGCTTCCCGTGTTCGTCATTTGGCTCTTTTTTCCATTTCCTGAAAGATGCTTTTTCGGCAACAGCAGCCTCTCTGACCTCGCCTTTAAATCATGCTAGCAGGTTTTTAGCCTTCCTTCCACTTTTCTTAAAACATGGAATACATCTGGTCTGGGCTTTTAAGATAGTTTTTTTAAACAACGTCCATGCTTGATGTAAATCCTTAACCTTTGAAGCTGCTCCTTTTTAGTTTTTTCTTAACTATTTTCTTCATTTTATCATAGTCTCCCTTTTGAAAGTTAAAAGGTAGTACTGTGGATTTCCTTGCTGTCCTCCTTCCATTTATTAAATCAAATGCAATCATGCTATGATTACTATTGTGAAGTGTGTTATCTGTGCTTAAAGGCTCTGCTAGTTTTCTGCATCAGCCTGTTTATTTCCTGCGTGCTGGGACACTGCCTACTTATAAGATATCTGCAGATATGGACAAATGTTTCATTTACCTATGCAGTTGAACTATTTTTGAGAGAAGCGGAATGTTATCAATTAGTCTCAAAAGGAGGATTATTAGTAGGGAAACGGAGATAACATCAATGGTGTATGAAGAACAGAGTGGTGATCATGAGTGTTTCAAGATGTTTCACTTTATTTTGAGATTAAATCCTTCTGTAACAAAAGATGTCCAGTAGTTGTTATTATTTTGTAGAAAACCAAAATGTTTCCATATCTTTTCTCTGCATGGTTCTTTCTCCTTGGACCTCTCTCTTCGTTGGCATTCTTCTTTCATCAAGTGGTGTCTCTTTTGTTGCAACAATGGTTATTGTAACAAACGTCAAAGGTACATTCAGAGTATCAGTGCAGATCCTCCTTCCTGATTGTGTCCGAGATGCAGACAGGCAGTATCAGAGGTCTGAGGCCAGGACGGTGTACACGTTTGGCTACTGGACTTGCTATAAATGTCTGCACTTTGCTCTCTTCATCTTGCTCTTAGGAACCATTTGGAACTAAGGGAAAGAACTTGATGAGTGACTTAGGGAAAAAAGGGGAGTATAGTTTCAAATCACCCTGGAAAAAGAGAGATGAGGGAGTCAAGGCTGAGAGAAGCAATGAGAAGGTCCAGCACCTGTACCATGCAGGGGAAGACTGAGCTGTTTTTGCCAGAGAGTGAGCTGCAAGGAGCAGCTTGCCATTGTGGCTTGCCTGTAAGTCAGAAGGAAAGAGAAAGAGAGAGAGAGCTTTTTGGCTTTTCAGAGAGAGGAGCAATGGCTGAAACTATGCTGGGAATCTTTCCTCTACACCTCCTTTTGCTAACAGAGAGAGAGAGTGCTGCTACAACAACATTCAGAAAGACAATTCTGCCAGTGGCAATCAGGACTTATTGGAGAACTCTGAATTCTAATACTCTACAAAAGAGAGATTGATGGGAACTTCAGCGACATCACTGTAATAATTTAAGGGCCCAATTTTCATTTAGGCAGGTTATGCGCCGCCGACTCCCTTAACCCGGATTTTCATTTCCATGGCAACGGAATGAAAATCCGGGGCACTCCACACAGGTCGGCAGCTACCAATGCTAAGCGGGTAGCAACAATTTTCAATGCTGCCCATTTAGCCCCAGTACCTTAAAGATAGGCGAGGGTTTTCCCATGTAATTAACTTCAAAAATTGGGACCTAAGTACATACTGGGCAGGGTCAAGGGTATTAGGTGCTCAAGGTTAACCTATAGCCTTGTACCCCTCATCCATTAACCTTTGGATCCTTAGTTTCCTCCTCTCCACCCTATTTTCTGAATTCAACAATTATGGTCACCCCGACACCATCCCTTCCAGAGCAATCCTGTTAAAAAAAACATAGTTAGAATAACATTTTTAAATATTAAACTTTGTTCTGTATATAAACACATAGAGGCCAGTTCTATTATAGATGTCCTGCCCCTGTATGGCGGTCAAAATTGGGCCGTGCATTGATAGCACCTGATTCGGATCCTGCAGGGGCTAGACATGCCTGGCGGATCATAATCGGGTCTATTGGCCTGGACATGCAGGCTGGGCTCAGATTCTGATCAGTCGCACGTCCTGCACCTACCTGGCTAACTCAGCCAGGCTCCTGAATGGAGCCGGAGGGCCATGGCGTCTCATCACCATGGCACCATAGATCTATTCAGGAGCCGCGATCACCGGCTGCATGAAAGAACATCTCTTCCCTGCAGCTTGACCCCCAATCTGGCCTTCCATGGCCAGGGTCAGGCTGTGGGGAACCCCCTGCACCCCTTCGCCTTTTGACCTGGCTCTGCGGTCCCCCGACATCCAGGGGGATTTATTCCATCTCCGAGGTGGAATAAGTCCCCCATCTACTTTGCTGACCCTAGACGTATAGGCCTGACCTCAGAATCAGACCTGTATGTCCAGGGTCACGTTCCCACCCACTGTCTGCCCTCGCTCCTCCCATAGTCCTCCCCTTCCCATCCATGAACAGAGCTCCCTGCACAAATTCGTTAGCAATGTCGTTAGCGGGATGGGAACCGCTGGGGGATACAGAAAAACAGAGGGCAAAATTGAAAGATATTTTAAGGGCAACCAACCTTTTTGTTAAAATGGTAAATAAAGGTAAAAGGAAAAGGAAACCGCTATGGCTTTCGAAAGAGATAGCTGAAAAAGTGAAGAAAAAGAGGGAGGCCTTCATGAAATATAAGAGATCACAGAGAGAGGAAGACAGGCATCTATATTTGGAAAAACTTAGAGAAGCTAGCAAAGTAGTCAGGAAAGCAAAGATTCAAAAAGAAGAGGAAATAGCCAATGCAATAAAATGGGGGGATAAAACATTTTTTCAGATATGTTAGTGAGAAGAGGAAGGGCAAAAGTGGTATTGTCAGACTCAAGGGTGAAGGGGAGGAATATGTAGAAGCTGATGAGGATAAGGCGGAATTGCTTAACAAATATTTCTGTTCTGTGTTCACAGATGAAGAACCAGGAGAAGGACCTCAGAAAAAACCCACAAACAGGAACAGAAGCAAGGGACATCTTGAACAATTTTCAGAAGACTGTGTTCGTGAGAAACCAGCTAAACTTAAAGTAGACAAAGCGTTGGGACCGGATGGGATACACCCTAGAATACTGAGGGAACTTGGGGACATTCTAGCAGCTCCACTGACTTACCTTTTCAATGCCTCGTTGGAGTCGGGAGTGGTGCCAAAGGACTGGAGAGAGGCTCATGTGGTGCCTTTACACAAAAGCGGAAGTAAGGATGTGGTTGAAAACTACAGGCCAGTTAGTTTAACTTCGGTGGTGAGTAAATTATTGGAAACGCTGCTGAAAGAGAAAATAGTGAGGTTTCTGGAGTCCAGCGGATTACAGGATCCGAGGCAGCATGGATTCACCAGAGGCAGGTCTTGTCAGACAAATCTGATTGATTTCTTTGACTGGGTGATCAGGGAGTTGGACTGAGGGAGAGCTCTAGATGTGGTGTATTTAGATTTCAGTAAAGCCTTTGACACTGTTCATCAAAAGTGACTTATAAACAAACTGAGCACCCTAGGGATGGACCCTAAAGTTACTGCTTGGGTTAGAAATTGGGTGGGTGGGAGGCGAGAAAGAGTACAGGTAAATGGGGCTCACTCTGAGGAGAAGGATGATACTAGTGGTGTGCCCCAGGGATCTGTCCTTGGTCCGATTCTTTTTAACATCTTTGTTAGTGATATAGCGGAAGGGCTGTCGGGTAGGGTTTGCCTTTTTGCGGATGATACCAAAATCTGCAATAGAGTAGACACCCAGGAAGGTGTAGATAACATGATGAAGGATCTAGCTAAGCTTGAAGAATGGTCTAGAATCTGGCAGCTGGGATTTAATGTTAAAAAATGTAAGTTCATGCATTTGGGCTACAGCAATCCAAGGGAGCAATATAGTATAGGAGGTGAAGTACTTTTGTCCACTAAAGAAGAGCGGGACCTAGGCGTGGTTGTGTCTGATGATCTTAAAGTAGCTAAACAGGTAGAAAAGGCAACGGCAAAAGCTAGAAGGATGCTTGGGTGCATACGGAGAGGAATGGCTAGCAGAAAAAAGGAGGTGATAGTGCCTCTGTATAAATCTTTGGTGCGACCTCATTTGGAGTATAGTGTGCAATTCTAGAGACCGCACCTTCAAAAGGATGTGAACAGGATGGAGTCGGTGCAGAGGGTGGCTACTAAAATGGTTAGTGGTCTTCATTATAAAGCATATGAGGACAGACTTAAGGATCTTAATATGTACACCTTAGAGGAAAGGCGGGATAGAGGTGATATGATTGAGATGTTTAAATACCTCCATGGCATAAATGTTCAGGGGGAGAGCTTCTTTCAATTGAAAGCAAGTTCTGCTACGAGGGGACATGGGATGAGGGTGAAAGGGGATAGATTCAGGAGTGATTTGCGGAAATATTTCTTTATGGAAAGAGTGGTGGATCAGTGGAATAGTCTCCCAGTGGAGGTGGTAGAGATGACGACAGTATCTGAATTCAAAAAAGCATGGAACAAACCCAGAGGATCTCTAAAGGAAAAAAGGGGACTGTTGTAGTTGCTGATATGGAAGGACAGACTAGATAGGCCATGTGGTCTTTTTCTGTTGTCATATTTCTCTGTTTCTAAATTGGCAATCTACATGCGGGGAGCTCTGTCGCCGGCAGCACAATCCTGATATTTAGTGGGTTTGGATGTCCGGATTGGATGTCCAGACCCACTAAACTAGGATCAGAATGATGCCCATAATTATTGCAATTTCTGAAAGTTATTTACTATGATAACCTGTGAATTCAAATAAGTGCTGATGGTTCTTTGAGTTTGTGTGAATGTCAAAACCTATTGTTTTGTTTTGACTGCAGCTACTCTTATGTTGGGTGACCACCTGGTCTGCCTAGTGGTTAAGCTGGCCCTGCATACATGTCACCATAAAATCATCCACCTAAGAAAACATTTTTGAAAGTGAAGCAGAGTTTTGAATTTTTTCCCTCTCTGGCTTTTTTTTTCTACCTTTGATCTGTGTTGAAATTGGACTCCTATTTTTTGTGCTAACTTTCAGCCTGAAGCACTGCTAATGTTATATATCCGATTTATCCCTTCATTGCTCATATATAGTGCTGAATGATACCTTTGTGAACGTGAACAATTAATTTATGCATTTTATTATGCTTCTCAGAGTTTACTGTCCTAGAGCAAAATATTTACAAAAAAGATTTACATTATAATATGCATGGACATATTGGTATATGGTTAGCCTTTTATGTGCACTTCTGACAACTCAGTTTGTGAGCTAATCAAAATCCAATTGTTTATTGTGATTTGTGTTCACTGACTGGCCTACAAACAAAGAAGAGGTTGTCGAAACACTGTTAAAAATTCTCATTTCAGGGGCAGTTTTCCTTTTAAGTGCATTCATCAAGGGGTCTCCATCAGCGTACAGAGCACACTACTGGGTGAGATGCCAAAAGCAAGCAGCATAACCCATTATAGTATGTACTAAAAAGGATATGTGTCCATTTTGCACTGCTTAGTTATCTGAAGTTTGGATGAAGATAGAATAGACTTAGTAGCCAGGAATATGTCCATCCTATTCTGAAAGACTTCAGCAAAGCAACATTGAATGAAGTGAAAAATAAATAACCCCAGATCCATTAGTCTGCTCATTTTCCTTACCTAAATTTGCACCCTTTCCTTCTACATCACATAAGAAATATCATACTGGGTCAGACCAAGGTCCATCAAGCCCAGTATTCTGTTGCCAACAGTGGCCAATCCAGGTCACAAATACTTGGCAGATTCCCAAAAAGGTACACAGGTTCCACAATGCTTGTCCAAAGGTAAGCAGTGGATTTCCCGGGTAATAATGGTTTATGGACCTTTCCTCCAGGAACTTGTCCAATCCTTTTTTAAACCCAGCTGCACTAACAACTTTTACAACATTCTTCGGTAACGAATTCCAGAGTTTGATTATGCGTTGAGTGAAAAAATATTTCTCTTATTAATCCTAAATTGGTTGCATCGAAGCTTCATTGCATGCCCTCTAGTCTTTCTACTTTTTGATGGAGTAAACAACCGATCTGCGTTTACCTGTTCCACTCCATTCATTAATTTATAGGCCTCTATCATATCTTTCCTCAGCCATCTCTATTCCAAGCTAAAGAGCCCTAACCTTTTTAGCCTTTCCTCATAGGAGTATCCTTCCATCCCTTTTATTATTTTGGTCACCCTTCTATGTACTTTTCCTAATTGCACTATATCCTTTTTAAGATATGGCATCTCGAATTGAACACAATATTCAATCATTAACTGACGTTGAAGAGTTTCGCCCCAAACTAAAGACCCACCTATTCCTGGAACATTTTGGATCCATCACTTAGATTTCTACCACCCCAGTTTGCCATATATTTGTCTCATACCATGTGTAATAGTCTTCTTCACCGCCTATTTAGCTCAGTGTTAAAATGCAGAAGTTATTTTCTTGTTAAACTTGTTTAACCTGTTATTAACTACATTCCATGTAAAGTTACACACGTTCTTATTCCCTGTACACCACTGTGACTGGTAGATACCATGGTATAGAAATGTTGCTAAATAAAATAAATAAATAAATAAATAAAATATTCCTGGTGCAGTTGCAGCGTAGAACGATACAGAGGCATTATAATATCCTTTGTTTATTCTCCATTCCCTTCCTTATGATTCCTAGCATTCTATTTGCTTTCTTGGCTGCTGCTGCACATTGGATAGAGAGTTCCACCATATTATCCGTGATGATGGCTTGATCCTTTTCCTGGGTGATGGTTCGTAAGGTGTGGAACCTTGCATCATGTAACTGTAGTTTGAATCATTCTGCCCTAAGAGGCCCATTCTGATTGGGGCCTGTCCGGCCTGTCCAGATATCCAAAATGTAGTTGGCTTGGATTTGCACCCTATTCTGCACCCATCCTGCATGTCCAGCCACGGCCCTGTCTAGCCCTCCCAAAGCTCCTGCATGGAGCTCTGGTGCTGCGGTGTCCTATCGCCATGGCAGCGGGATGCCATGCAGCAGCCCCAATTCCCCACAAACCTTTCAAATGGTGTTTCCCTGCCACCTGAACCCCGAAGGAGCCTGCCGAGGCTGGGCTAATTCAGCAGGGATCCACATGCATGTGCTGACCTGGCCGGGGAGGAGGGGGAGTATGCCTGTGCTGATCCTCACCATCGTGGGGACGTATTTCACCTCTGAGGTGGCATAAGTCCCCTGTCCATCCTTGCCACCTCGGACGTACAGGGCTGCGACCGGAATAGGCCCTGTACATCCAGGGTCGTGGGCCCACCTCTGCCCCACCCCCTCCCACCCTTGTCCAGAGCTCCCCACACATCTCCTCTGTACGTGCGGGGAGCTTTGGGGACAGAATTGGCCCCAAGCACTTAGCGGGGTATGTAGGTTCAATCTGGTCGTACATCCCCGCTAAACTCTATTTAGAATGACCCCTTAAGTGCATTACTTGTTGACGATATTAAATCTCATTTGACGTTTGGATGTCCAGTCTCCCAGTTTTTTAAGGTCCTCTTGCAATTTATCACAATTCTCTTGTGTTATAACAACTTTGAAAAATTTTGTGTCATTTAGATCTCTGAAGTACTGGAGTGTCGAGCATATCTGCTGTTTCCTAGTCCTCTCCAAAATTCATATAGTTAGGTCCTTGAGTCTTGTTTCCTGCAACATTTTGATAACATTCCTCTAGATCAGACTTTCTCAACCAGAGTGTCACAGTCAGAGCATACGGATGCGTCTTCAAGAGCAGGGAGGTGTGTCATCAAAAATTTGGCAGAGTCAGCAAAATGATACTTTTCTTAACAACTGTGTATGCCTGCAGGGGGGAGAGAGTGTAAAGCAAGGAGCCAGGTACTTGACATACCTAGAACCACTCTCTAATCCCGTTCCCCCTCCTCCAGTGCCCAAGCCGGAAATACTGCAAGTCTGCTCCTCTTCTCCCCCCCCCACCACCCCCTCTGGCAATCAGCTCACAGGATCCTGCTAGTGGCATAAGTGCTGCTGTAAAACGTTTGAGAAAAAAAATATAATTGAATAACTTTGATTTCAATAACAGTTTATAAAAAATGTAACTTGTTAATAACAGTTTAGATTTCTCTTGCAGTTTTTTTTAACTACAATAAAATGATATTTGAGCTCTTTTTTTCTTTTGTTTGGCTACAGATGATAATGTTCACACACACATGAACACGGTCCGTCAGATACGTCACAACAGGAGAAAAGATTGAGAACCACTGTTCTATTACATCTATTGCAGATGTCTCAGGATGGCTCTCATGTAAATTTTAGCTTTAACTTGCAGACCTCTAGCTATAACTAACTCCAATCTCCTTCTTCCCACTCAGGATTCATTTTACACTAAGAGCCTGATTTTCAACTAGGCAGGCTATGAATCACTACAGTGCATAGCCCTGCCTGCTCACCCTTAACCCTGCATATTCAATGCCACGGCGACAGCACTGGATATCCAGATTTGGTGCACAGCGGAAACTGCCGCAGAGCTTAACCGAATAGCGGCGATATTGCACTGCTACCCGGTGAGCATTCAAGGTTAAAATGAGGTGAGCCAAAAGTTGGCCTAGTTTTAGCCATGGATCGCTAACCGGGTAGCGGTGCAATATCACTTCTACCCGGTCAGCAGCAGTCTCCGCCTCTGCTGTCCCTGGAATGCCCCCAACAGGTCCCGATGCCAGCCGGATAGCATCGGGGCACGTAGGGGTGTTAGGTGGGGATATTCAACGGCACTAACCGTGTCAGTGCCGTTGAATATCCCCTGTTAAGGCTTTTACATGGTCTACCAGGCTTTAAACCATGTAAATGCCTTTCGAATATCGGGCCCTATCTATCTAATGGGACAGAGGAAAAACAACATCATAGAAAGAGGAGGAGTTAAAACGATGGTGTAGCGGTATCTGTAGCAGCGTAAGGTGGAACAGTGCATGTTTCCTAGCAGAAAAGGTGTACGTACTCATATGCAGGGCTCTTTCATTAATACATGAGGACCATGGGTCAGTTTTAGCAGGCAATGAAAAAGGTGCTGGTACTCCGTACCACCGCGTACCCCCTCAAAGAAAGCCCTGTGGTGGAATCAGATGAGTAATGCATGTCACACTGAGGTGAAAAGCGACCCAAAGGTTCCTCAAATAGAAACAGAGCATTTACTCTATATGCTCCTAAGTGCTGGAATAATCTCCCACCCCATATAAGATCAATTACTGACCTCTCGCAATTCAGAAAGGCCATTAAACATCACCTGTTCTGCCTTCACTTTACCCACACTGACTCAGTCCATCCACTTCAAACACCTCTTATCACTCACACAGCATCTGACATACCAACAACATAACCCCACTGACTTAAAAGAATACACCATCAAGATCTTACATAGTCTCCATGAACACTTTACAATTCGATTACACAATATAGTTTAAATAACCTACATGTGTCTCTTATGTATATAGTTACCCTGTTACTTCCAAGTTAATATCCCTGTTTAATGTAAGCAAAAGATTTTGTTCTATTGCAAATGTTGTTACAATGTAAACCGCGCTGATTCTAAATAGCGCGGTATATAAGAATTTGTAATAAATAAATAAATAAATAAATAATAAATACCCAAGTCTTCAAAGCCATGGAAAATGAAAATATTGGGAAGAACTGAATAATTACTTTTTTTCACTTTGTCTTCTGTAGCATGCCAGCAAATCTCTAATGGAAAACATTAGGGCTTTCCTTTTGCAGTGTTTGATGCCAATATCCCTTATTCCAACCAAAAGTACAAATGACAAAATGGTTTAGGTGTCTTGCCTTCACCCAGGATTTCCACAGCTCCATTCTGATGCAAAATCACGTGTCAGAGTCTTTTCCAGTTCTTTAAATGTTTACTACTCCTTAGTTAGAATTCACTGTAAACAGTTTGGTGTATTTATGACACTGTATTGTACAACTCTCATGTAGAAGGTTAGCAGCAGGCTGTAAGCCTGGGTTCAAATTCTGCTTCTCCCATTAACAATCCTTGTGACCTTGGCAAAGCCACATCACCCAACATTACCTCAGATCCAAAATTAAATCATAAGCTCTCTGGGGAAGGGAGATACCTCCTGTACATGACTGTAACTCATCTAAGGGCTAAGCTCAGATTTGGAAAGGTGCATAATCAAATCCAAATTTTATCAAACAGTGGGTCTCTGAAGTCATTAAATCATTTATTGCAATTGCCATAAATTCTTTAAAAATTCTAATCAGATGTTTCAAATTAATTTTGTGAAAAAAAACTTTTTACATCATTTTTGGCACATCAGACCACTTTATGTTAAAATATATATAAAAAAAGCAAGTGAAAAAAGTAGAAATAAAATTCAAAGCCTAAAACGTCAACAAAATGAGCATATCAGCACAGTTAGCAGATAATCATTTCCCTGTTGCCCTTCGGAATTAAACTGTTTTGGAAGAGACTTCTAATAATTCTGTGAGCCACCCATAGGTGGTCCATGACTCGGCTGTTCGGAGAGGCTAAAGTGTGGTAGGACAGAGCTAGGTCAGGGCAAGTTGAAATCCTTGGGATGGGGCAACACCTACGTCAGCAGTAAAGGGACAACGGGAGCACCTTCGAGCACAGCAAGGACGGACGTCTTCACTGTCTGGCTCTGGTGCAGGTGCACCATCTGCATCCTCCCTAGTAGCTCTGTCACTGATGCATTGAATGCACTGCAGGGAATTTATTTATTTAGACAGATTTGTATACCACCTTATCCTACAATCAAAGTGGTCACATCACAGTTGGAGGGTTACATTTAACATGAGGGTATTTAACAACATTATACAATGAACTCGTATGTCTAGTTGGGAAGAGTGGATATCGAGTTGGCGGAGGTAGTTGCATTACCGTTCGGGTGGAGACTGTTATTTGTCTGCTCATAGGTTTCTGTAAAGAGCAGGGTTTTAAGGGCCTTGCGGAAGTCTATGATGTCATTTAATGCCCTCAGGCTCGTTGGGAGGGAGTTCCAAAGTGTGGACGCCAATAGTGAAGGAGCTCTCCTTGAAGTAGTTTGTTTAGTCTTGTGGTATCCTGCAGGTGTGCCGATCATGTTGTCATTATTGGTCTATTATTGATATCCCTTGTTATGATATCTTGGAGTGCATCTGCTGAGAGATGGTACATGCCACAACATCTAAGTCATGCACTAAAATAATACAACATATTTGCAGGGTTCTGTAAATATATGCAGGTACTTTAACACTTGGCTACCAGTCAACCTTAGCCCTCACCTCCCCCACCCCCAGTACAGCGTCTTCCTAATGCCCATGTGAACAGCAGCATTGTAACAGAAATTCTATGGTTACTGCCAACCAGAAAATGAGTTTTATTGGTAGGTTTTGAAATGGTCACTAAGCTTCTGTTCTGCTGGTCAATGGCAACTCAAAAATAAACTAAAATATGCATTTATTTACTAGCATTTAGCTCACATCTTTGCAATAATAGTTCAAGGTGAGTTAAAATCCAGTATCTCCCAGCACCCTGAGGGCTTATAATCTAAATTTGTCCTTGAAGCAATGAAGGTCTAAGTGACTTGTCCACGGCCCTAAGAAGTGCCAGTGGACTGCAGACCCGGTCACAGACTATTGTTCTAAACCATTATGCTACTCCCTACCTGTATTTAAAGGTTAGGGCAGCAGGGTGAAAACCAGATCCCATTTCCACTCCTTGGGAGCTTGGGCAAGTCATTTAACCCTCCATGGCCTCAGGTATAAACTTAGATTGTAAGCTATCCATGGACAGGAAATTACTTACTGTACCTGAATGTAACTTGCCTTGAACTACTACTGAGAAAGGCATGAGCTAAATCCAAATCCAAAATTCAGTACCAGGAGTATTGTGAAGTAATACAAAACCCTACAAAGTCTTTCAGGACCTATAGAGCAAGTCTGTCATACCATAACAACAATAACTTCCAGAGGTCACACAATAAGGGCCATATTAGCAAAAGGGCCCTTATTAACATTGCAGTGGCCACTAGAACATCAATACACTTAGTGGGAAAACTAAACAAACTAGATTAGTACATATAGATCCTACAGAGACATTTAGTGCTAACAGAATACCTGGCTTCTTTCATACATGCAGTAACCACCGGCATTTAAAGACTGTCTACAAAATCGATTTGCAGCTTTGGATACTAATGACAGAGCACCAGAAGAGTTATGGATGACATCAAGAAAGCTGTGCTTGAAGAAAGTGAGAACTCTCTACAAAAGGTGAAAAAGCAAAAACAGCCAAAATAGATGACTGAAGAAACTGAATATTTCCCAGAAACGCAGAGAAGATAAAGCTAGAACAGAGATTTTCAATGTTCAGCAAGATGAGACAAGGAGAAGTATTACAATGACACATGCAAGGAAATAGAATCAGAAACTATTAGAGGAAGAACAAGATTGGCTTTCCTAAAGCTATGAGAGTTACAGAGAAAATTCCAGCCTCAAATTGGAATGCTACAAGATGTTCAAGGATCCATATTGAATGATGCTGAGAAGATTAAGATAAGATGGAAAGAATGCAGAATCATTATACCATAAAGATCAAGTGGACCAACAGCCATTTCAACCTGTATCTTATGTTCAAGAACCATTGGTGATGAAAAAAAGAAGCCATAGCAGCATTGAAAGCATTATTAAGGAACAGAGCACCAGGCACTGATGGCATTCACATTGAAGTATTACAGCAATCAGATGTGGCTGTTACAATATTATAAGGCTCTGCCAGGAAATTTGGAAGACTACATCATGGCCAACTGACTGGAAAAAGATTTTGGAAAAGAAATAGAAATAGTGGACAACTTTAACCTACTTGGATCAATCAAAAAGAAATGACAAGCAGTCAAGAAATCCATTGACACATTGCTCTTGACAGAATGACTATGAAGGACCTAGACAAGATTCTCAAGACCAGAGATGTTTCTCTCCATACAAAGATTTGACTTGTTAAAACCATGGTATTTTCAATAACATCATATGGATCTGAAAGTTTGACAGTGAAATAGACAGGAAGAAAATTGATGCTTTTGAATTATGGTGCTGGCAATGAATACTGTGTGTACCATGGACTGCCCATAGAACAAACTAGTCGGTATTAGAGGAGATCAAACCTAAACTTTCTTTAGAAGCTCAGATGACAAGACTTTGACTTTCATACTTTGGACACATCATGTGATAAGAGAGATCATTAGAGAGAAACATCATGCTTGGGAAGGTTGAAAGTCAGCACAAAAGAGGAAGGCCAGCAATGAGATGGATCAATACAATAACAGCAGCGATCGATGCAACTCTATCAATAATTAGTTGCCTGACTGAAAAACAAGCACGGTTTAGAACAACTATCCAGAGGGTCACCATGAATTGGTACTGACTTGATGACACTTAACAACAACAATAAATTAACACAGCTCAGGCCATTATATGAGTTACAATAATCCAACTTACTCAGTGTATGAACCAGTATTACTATTGCTTCTTTATTTAGAAATGATCTAATGGGCCTGATATTCCTGACCTTCATCACTAGTGAAATTTAATAATCAAAAGTCAAATGTGAGTCCAAAAGAAACCCCAGGACCTTAAGAGAATGTGTGAGAAATATATAATGCCCTAATAAAGTGAGGGCAAGGTCAGGAGTTGATAGACGGTCTCTGACTCACATGGCTTGAGCTTTGGGATCATCTGCATTGCCTCACTAATAGCAACGTTTTCCAGATCATTTATAAATATGTTAAAAATCACTGGCCCAATAGCAATGACTGGGGCATTCCACTATTTACCTTTTTCACTGAGAAAACACATGATTTAGCCTACTCTGTTTCCTATCTTGTAACCAGTTCCCAGTCCACACTAGGGCACTGCTTCCTATCCCATGACTTTTCAATTTCCTCAGGAGCCTCGCATGAGAGATTTTGTCAAATACCTTCTGCAAATCCAGATGTACTATATCATCTGACTCATCCTTATCCTTAATACCTTCAAAAAATCCAACAGATTGGTAAGGCAGGACCTTCCTTTGCTAAATCCGTGTTGGCTCTGCCTCATCAAGCAGTGTTTATCCATATGGCCAGTAATTTTGTTTTTCAGAAAAGCTTCTGCTATTTTGCCCAGCCAGACATCAGGTTCACTGGTCTCCAGGATCACTGTTGGAGCCCTTTTTAAAAACAGATCTTACACTAGCCACCCTCCAGTCCTCTGGTATTGTAGCTGATTTTATTGATAGGTTGCAGATTACTACTTATAAATCTGCAATTGCATCTATGAATTCATCTGGTCCTAGTAATTTATTATGCTTCAGTTTGTTTGTAATTTGCTTCAGTTTCTCTGAATCATCACCATCAAAGAATGTTTCAGATAAGCATATTTCCCTGACATCCTCTTAAGTACAGACCAAAGCAAAGAATTCATTTTGGTTTTTCTACTATTGTTTTGTCCTCCCTAAGTGTCCCATTAATCCTTTAATCATCTAGAACTATGCTTCTCAACTCTCTCCTCGAGGCACACTTAACCTTTTGGGTTTTCAGGATTACCGCAATGTATAATATGCATGAGATAAATCTGCATGTATTGGATACCTGTTGCATGCAAATCTATTTCAAGTTCTGCTATGAGGGGACATGGGATGAGGGTGAAAGGGGATAGATTCAGGAGTGATATGCGGAAATATTTCTTTATGGAAAGTGTGGTGGATCCATGGAATAGTCTCCCAGTGGAGGTGGTAGAGATGAGGACAGTATCTGAATTCAAAAAAGCATGGGACAAACACAGAGGATCTCTAAAGGAAAAAAGGGGACTGTTGTAGTTTTTGATATGGAACGACAGACTAGATAGGCCATGTGGTCTTTTTCTGTCATCATTTTTCTATGTTTCTATGTTTCTATATTCATTGCGGTAATCCTGAAAACCCGAAAAGCTAGGTGTGCTTCCAGGAGAGGGTTGAGAAGCACTAGTCTAGAAGTCCAACCAACTCCCTCATGGGGTTCCTGCTTTGAATGTAGTTAACATTCTTGATTATAAGTTTTTGCCTCTGTGGCAAGATTCCTTTAAAATTCTCTTTTGCCTGCCTTATTAATGCTTTACATCTAACTTGCCATTCTTTACGCTCTTTCTGATTTTACTCATTTTTTGAGAAATATCCTTTTGGCGTTAATGGTTTTGTTCACCTTACCATTTAACCCTGTTAGCAGTCGTTTGGTCTTTTAACTTTTTCTAATGAATGGAATACATTTGGTCTGGGCTTCTAAGATGGTAATTTTAAACAGCGTCCATACAGCATGCCAATTTTTAACCTTTGCAACTACCCCTTTTAGTTTCTTTCTAACTAATCTCCTCATTTTATCATAGTCTTCCATTTTGTTTTTTTTAATTTTACATTTAATTAAATTTTACAATAAGCCAAGAACCTTGGGTAAAGAATATCACAATCCATCATGCACTTGTGAACAATAAGCACAAGAGAACATAAAGCAACCAATAAAATGACAGTATGCTAACAGTCCACAATAGAACAATAAAGAAAAGGGAGGATTCAAGAACAATATACATCATAGCAGAACGGTTACAAAGAAAAATATTAAAAAGAAAAAGTAGGATGTAAAGCAAATACAACTTATAAAGCCCACAATAAGATGAATTCACAATTGCTTAGCATCTAAGAAAAAACGCAGTTGAGATGGCTCAAAGAAATGAAAAATCTTATTCTAATACCCAAGTACACGGAAATCTCAACTGGAAACTCACACCCAAAGCTAAAACCTCAGTGCTGAGTTCCAGAATTTTTTTCCTCCTAGATTGAGTTCACATGGACACATCTGGAAAGATTTGTACCTTACCCCCCAAAAAGGAAACATCAGATTTAAAAAAAAAATAATTTTGTAATAATGCTTCCTTATCCTGAAGAAATACGAAAGATACCAACAAAGTAGCCCTGGGTTCAACCACTTCTGTAGACTGCTCTAACAACTCAGACAGGTTCCCCAAGTCCAAGGAGTCAGAAGGCACCTCTACCTGAGAGTTATCAGCTTTCTGCAAAGCGTCCTTTCCAATCATTGAGGGGAAGAAATAAATCTTTTGAAGAGGAGGGATCCCAGGCTCGGGATAGTTAAACAACTCCTTAAGGAACCAAATGAATACCTAGGGGAGCACAATGAAAGCTGAGGAAAATTCAGTAAACAAAGATTTAAGTTTCTCTTGATTTTCCAGGTTTTCAATTTTATGCTGGAAACCCCGATAAAGTGACTGTATTGCGCCCCAATTGGAGTCCAAGGTCATCTCCTTTGATTTCACAAGCAGAGGAAGATCCTGGATCATCACACTCTCCTGAATGGGGGATAAACCCCCTACCTGGGGGCAGTTGAACCCATTACCACTAGCCACAGGCACAAAAATGCCAAGGACAAGGACTGCTGTGTAGCTGTATCTGAAACTACACCAGGTGCGCCACCCTCAGCACCCCCAGGGGCAGGAGGAGTGGAAGGGCCAAGCGGGCTCAGCAAAAAATTGCTGTCCAAATCAGATCTCTCCCTAACCCCAACAATGAGTTTGCCCAAACACTTCGCCTGTGCAAAACCATCCATGGAGCATTGCCCCACTGGTATAGCAACAGGAGTGAGGAAATACCTCCCCTACGTTTAGCTTTCCATTTAAGCATCTAGAATAACTAAACCAATGGAAGTAAAAGCCAGGACAAACTACTCCAACTTGAACTTAAATCTTCCTATAGAAGAACCAGGGCCAAAAGATAGTAAATGCCAATCTCACCACCTCATGCCGTGCCTAAGGGCCACACCAAAGGGCCCTCTGGCGAGGCCCTCAGGTGGGGCATGCCAGGCGCAGGCACACCTTAAGCACGTTTGACTTTTAAAGCCAGCAGATGGAACAAGGCAAGGAAGAGCTTGTTCCCACTCCAAACAGTATAGCAGCTCTCCCTGTGCCTTAAGCATGTTTGACTTTTAAAGCCAGCCGATGACACAAAGCAAGGAGGAGCTTGGAAAATTTGTCACCTTTTCTCATGCACTCATACATCAAATATTCTTTAGTGCATATCAATTTTGCCAAGAAAATGAGTAAGGAAAGAGAACTGTAGGTGCATGCTTTTGCTTTAAAACAGTGATTCTCAACCAGAGCGCAGCTGGGAGGCGTGTCACCAAAACCTTTGACAGATAGTAAGCCCATACTTTCCCTAGCAACAACATGCGCCTGCAGGCTGGGTAACGTGCAAAGCAAGGAGCCAGGTACTTTATCCCTAGAACCACTCCCTAATTCTGCTCCCTTCCCTCCAATGATGACGGTTGCCACCATCTGAAGCATTTTTTTAAACTACAATAAAATGACGATTGGATTCTTTTTTGTTCAATTGCAGATTGTAGCATTTAATACGCCATGCATATGAATATGGTCTGTCAGTTTGTCACAACAGAAAAAAAAGGTGGAGAACCGTTGCTTGCAAATAATGCCAAGCCTGTAATTTTTGCTGTAAATTAAACACTTGGGGCCGCAGTTCGATCAGGACGCCCAGGTCCCTGTGCACCTGATTGGAATCGGAGGCACAAGAGCAGACACAATTCTGATCCTGCGGGGCACATCTGGCCCCGTAGGATCAGAATCGTGACTAGCCCTGTATGTGCAGGCCGGGACCGGATCCGGTCGACCTGCACATACAGACCTCTACCCGGCTAACTCAGTCAAGTCTCCTGAATGGACTCGCGGCGCCATGGCATCCGGTTACCATGGCACTGCGGTTCCATTCAGGAGCTGCGATCCCCAGCCGCCGACCTGTTCTTAAATTCCCTGTAGGCCTATCCCTGATCTGGCCTCCCAAGGCCAGGGTTGGGCTACGGGGAATCACCTGCACCCCCTCCGACTCCTTCCACCGCCCAGGCCTGCCATCCCCCGCCATCTAGGGGAACTTATTCCACCTCAGAAGTGAAATAAGTTCCCCGTTCATTCTGCTGGCCCCGGACATATAGGACCAACATCGGAATCGGCCCTGTACGTCCGGGGCTGCGGACCACCCACTGCCCGCCCTAACTTTGCCTCCACACTGCCCCTTTCCCACCCCCGTCTAGCCTTCTATGTTTGTATGGGGAGGTTAGCTGGGGATGCAGAGGGCGCCAAATCAGGGAAAACAAATTCCATACTGCATTGCAATGCAAATTTAAAACCAGAACTGGAAAAAAATCTCACTCCTGGAACTGGGTAACCTGACAACTCCATATTCTCGACAAAATGTATTGTCAGAGTTGCCAGGTTACCCAGTTCTGGTTTTAAATTTGCAATAGTATGCTATTTGTAGTCCCCTGAGTTTACCTATTGAAATCAGTGCTGCAGGTCCCATAATGCATCAGGATGAGACCTGTCAGAAATCCAGGACTGGCTTAAAATCTCACTCCTGGAACTGGATAACTTGACAACTCTGTATATATATATATATAAGTTTGGTGCTTACCACAGAAGTTAGGCCTGCTATGTTTTTTGGCATAACCTTTACTCAAATCCCACCTCTTCCCCCAATATTACTTGACAACTAACCAATCTTAATCACTACCCAAACTAAGAACAAATCCTGTAATGTATACCTGTAAATACTCTTGTAAATACTCTTGTAAATAGTTGCAGTAATGACGTTCCATGTTTTATTCCAAGTTCTCTGACCTTGTTCTCTGTAAAACCTAACAGTTTGTTGTTATGGTATGTTGTTATATTGTGAACCGCGCTGATTCTGAATAGAGCGGTATATAAGAGCCTGTAATAAATAAATAAATAAATAAAATATACTGTAAGTTGTATGCCCAGTGGCTGAATTTTGCCACTCTCCACATAGTATTGGGCCCAGCCTCCAGCCTCTCTTCCTCAAATATACCTAACTTTTACGTACATAGCATTATATACTCATAAGGACTCAAAATAAAAATCACGCGTGTGGTCAGTGCTACTGTTGACCTCATAAGCATTTCTGAATATCACTCCCACAGTCTGTAGATTTTGGGAACAAAAGTTCACTACAGATGCTCCTGGCATGTGCTGGGACCCCAGTTTTCAGGGATTCTGCCGTCACATAATTAGACAGCCTCAGACTGCTTGAGCCAGCTGTCATGGACAAAGGTAGCAAGATTTATAAGCAGTCTCAGCACTCCCTACTAGCAAATCCTAAGGAATGCAGCTGTTATCAGCGTCAGGATTGAGTTCATCCTCTAATCAGTCATCTGCTCTCTGGCTGAAAACAAAAATCCTCTCCTCCCCTATAACAATTTCAGGGCAATTAAAATAGTGTAGCCCTAGGGTTGGTGGTGAGGGGTGGGGCTTGCACTCTACTCCCCTTACTTTTGAGGCTATGTTGGGTGGAGGGAAAGAAAGCTTTCAAGGCTCTAGCTGCTCTACCTCTGTGCATTTTGTTTCTCATGCTCTTTTGCACGGTTGACAAAAACTCATTCTCAGTCCGAATGCCTGTTCAAAAAAAAAAAAAAGGATCTTTACTGAAAAATGCAGTCAGAGCAGCTACAGATGCAAGCATTTAACAAACAGTCCAAAACCAAAACAGGTCAGAAACAGAAAGAGCACAAAGATGATCCTTTGTGTTTTTGCATCTTTCTTACTGCTGTCCAGAGACTTCAGGTCCTCCATATTCATAGGATGGACAGGCACCGCTGCCCCTTAGGCTCCTGTGTCTTGTTCTTGGCTACAGGCCAGTGACCTGCATCCAGACTACCCTCTTCACACACTTCTCCAATCTTTGAGCTTCCTCTGTATCTATCAGGCTCCTTCTGAGCTGCGAATAGCGGGGATGGAGTCCATCCCTGCTATCCATGCTCTTACCGCCGGCATCTAACTTCCCCACCGGTTGTATGGGGAAGTTAGATGGGGATGGAAAAGGGGAGGATCAGGGGCGGCATTAGGGCAGGCAGTGGGCGGTCGCTGGCCCTGTACATACAGGGCCGATTCTAATGTCGGCCCTGTATGTCTTGGGCCGGCGACTTGAATGGTGAAATGACTTCCCCGATTCAGCTGGATCAGCGGGTCCGGGACTGGGAAGGGGTGGCAGAGGACAGAAGGCATTCCCCGCAGCCCAACCTTGGCCCTGGGAGGCCAGATTGGGGGTTGGGCTGTGGGCAAAGCAATTTGGTGGCTGGTGACTGGGGATCACAGCTTTTAAATGGGGCTGCAGTGCCATGACAACCAGACACCATAGTATCACAGCTCCATTTAAAAGCCCTGCGTGAGTTATTCAGGTAAGGCCTATACATGCAGACTGGGCAGAATCACAGTCCCAGCCTGCATGTACAGACCTGTTTGCAATTCTGATCCTGCGGCGCTAGATGTGCCCCGTAGGATCAGAATTGTGACAAAGACATGGGGAGGGGAGGGGAGGCCTGCACAGAGCGACAGGTGCACCTACTCTTGCCATATTGCTGGGCAGACTGGATGGACCATGCTGGTCTTTATCTGCCATCATTTACTATGTTACTATGACACTCTCTGTGTGCCTGGTTCTGACCGGGCACACAGAGGGCCTGCATGTCCCGGATGGAATCGGGCTGTATGAGTCCTTCACTCCTTAGTTCCTCAAGCCCATTTCCAGGGATCTTTCAGGAGACAGACCCCAATAACAGTGAACCCAAGGACCCACTTCCTAGAGCCCAGAAGCTCTCCCTTCCCCTGTCTCCCCTAAATTCTGCTAGAAGAGATTGAGTTAGTCTCTGAAGCCTCATCAATGTGTATTCATATACACATTGATAAAAGAACCAGAAATAAGTCTGGGACAAAATATACAAAGGAAATTTAGTGACCCTGTTACAATAGATTGATGGAGAAGTGAAGTGAATCATACACCAAAGGTTTTCTCTGATATTCCACTAATTTCCCTTCTTCCTCTTTTCTCTAGACCTTCCTAGTGCCAGATGATGATTTGGGGCCCTTAACATTGCAAAGTTTGTAGGAATATCTCTTCCAATGCTATGCTCCATCTGCTGCTTGGCCAGCAGAATAAAGCATAGTTGCAGCAAGAACCTTCTTCCCTCTCTGCATGGGAATGAGCATGCCTCCTCTATGGTGCAGGCAGACAGACAGACAGAGAGCAGATTGGAACTCAAATATACTACACCAAAGCCCCATAGCTAATCAATGGTACTGTAACTTAAACTTTTACAAGAAGACTCTGAGTCTCCCCAATCCAGCACTGTACACAGAAGACAGCTTGAAGAAGGACAGTTGGGAAAGTGACCAACCATCCCGTATTATACAGGACAGTCCCGTATTTTAAGGATTTGTCCCTGGAATCGTATGGGACGCCTAAATGTCTCCTACTTTAAAACATGTGTTCCACTCCTCCACATTTGTACCAGGGGACTTCTCCACTGCAGCTGAAATTTTCAAAGGGAAACTCTATATGAGACTATTTCCATCAGAGACAGAAAAGCATATACACAAGCATGCACTCTGTTGTACTTTAGTCACACGCACATGCACATGCATTCATCCACCCCCCCCCCTCCACCCTCCAAATCAGGTACACACATGCACACTAGAACTTTTCAGACAGATTCTGTCTCTGTCTGCTGGTGCTGTGCTGCTTCTGCACTCCTCTATTTCATTGCCCCAGTTTTTGCTTTTGCTACCAGTTCTTTTTTCTCAGCTTGCAATAGCCTCCTCACACTTTACCACATTCCTCTTACATTTCTACTCTTGCTCAGCAACCCCATTCACCCCTACCAAGAAACCCACTTACTCCACTGACCTTCTCCCAGACGCTATGCAGAAAATCAGCCCACCCTTCCTGTGACTAGAGTAGTCTTTCCATTGGCTGGAAACTACCAATTACTCTGCCCAGTGGGGGGGGGGGGGGGGGGGAGCACTGGTGAGCTGTAGAACTAAACTCTAAAAAATACCCAGACAATTTAGACATCTTTCTAACTAAGATAGCTACTTTACAAAGTTGTAGAATCCTGAAATAATTTAGATGGTTGGCTATCCTAAGCTCCTGAGTCCTCAGCACATCTGACAAATCTGGTTTTGCTTCCTTCCCAGGGCCCAGGCAAACATCAGTCAGACACAGCCAGCCAATAGGGAGCAGTAGCTAGGATACAGAATTTTTTTATGTTTGCCAGGTTCCAATGCTCCAACAGAAAGGTGCTTTTTAATCATAAACAAAGTGTGGTCTACAGAAAAAAACCAACTTTATGTAGAGACTCTCAAATGTCTAATGATTGTAAAGTACAATTTTGAGTTGAGTTGCCCAGAAGTTTTTAATTATCGTAGTGGAAATGTTGCTGTTTTGAAGAAAATTCACTCTGTCGAGACTTGCAACAAGTAGTCCTGATTGGCACATTTGTAAGTAAAGTTATAAACCTAGCCTACTGGTTAAAATTTTGGGTTAAAATTAAAATTGTAATTATAAACCTATTTTTTTATTTTCCTTAACTTTGAACTCCTCGGCTTCATTGAGTGTCCCGTATTTGAACTTAGAAAAGATGGTCAGGTTAGCTTTAGGGGTAGATGAAATAACATGGTTGAACCTCTTCGGAAGTATTCAAGTATGACGTCATCTCCATTCCCTTCTTTCCTTAACAGTAATTTTCTTGCTTTCTTCTGTTTGCTCTTACCCTGCCTCAGACACATTTTTGATAGCAGTACAGTGGCAAAACTGTAACTAAAAACTCGTGCAGTTGTTTCCAACAATATAGATTTTAGTTGTTCTGTTTTTTTCTTCTTCCACAGCTAATGTACTGAAGGAGTTAAGCGTATTCCGCAGGCAGGGGATGACTTCATGCTGCTGGAATTTTTTTAAACTCAAAAGAGTTCTTACAAGGTTGCAGTTAGCCTGGATTCTCTACATATTCATGGTTCCTGTATGGAACTCCCCCCTCCCCACCCCCGTACAGAGTACCTGTGAGGGTGGCTGTGATCTGACAATTCAGAAGACTTCATACCCAAATAGAAGAACTGATCCAATAATGCTTTTCGATCTTCTTAATGGGAGTTTTACTGGGTGGTTGAAACTAATCAGTTGTTTTTTTTTTTTGTTTTTTTTTTTGTTGCACAGAAGGCCCCTTTGTCTAGACAAGAGCATTAGTGACATGCATACCGAAAACATTGCAACAAAGTCATAAAATGCTTGTAGTGGCACCTCTTGCTTTACGAGCAAGATTGTCCTCTCCCTGCAGTTCACGGCCAGAGCTTGGTAAGATTCAGGCATTGAGGAGACCGAGAGCAAGCTAACCAGTTCTCCCCCCCTCACAGTCTGTGCAGGATGAATTTGGAAGGCATGCATCCTGATTGCCCTTCCCTGATGAGAGCAATAAAAGAATGCAAGACTGTGCCTCCCCCATCCCTCAAAGGCAAGCTTTGGCGCCAAGGCACTAGAGACCCATCGTACGCCACTGGCAGAGGGCAGCTATAGGAAGGAGGTAAAGGAACATGTTTGCCAGAAAGAGGAAGTCTCTCTCCTAAATAGGGAGGGCTGGCAGTTCTGTACTGACCTCGGCGCAGAGTTCCCTCAGCTATGCCAACTATAACTTATTCAGCTCAGAAAAATGTGATAAACTTCTGCAATTTTACTGTGCTTTTGAATCATCTGTGGCTTAAAAATAAACTCACTGCAGGGTTTGGGACGGCATTGTCACCGTTTCTAACGGACTGCCAGATTCAGGTGAAGGGGAAATTAGTGAAGGGATTTGCTTAGTACAGAAAACTTCTTGATGTGGAATTTCAGGACGAGACAAGCAATGCTATGCAAAAGACATGTGAGAGATCACAGGCGAGGAAAATTCTGTTTTTTACAGGATAGTAGTTCAATAAGGCAAAACAGAACACTATTGCATTTTTAAAGCTGTGAAAGTGAATTTCAATATTGCAGAGCAGCCAAGTTACCCAGTTCGAGGAATTAATTTTTTTTGCTAGTTCTGGTTTTAAATTTGCACTGCAATGCACTATGGTATTTGTAGTCCCTGATTTTACCCATTGGAATCATTGCTGCAGGTTCCATAATGCAACAGGATCAGACTGTCAGAAATCCAGGACTGGCTTAAAATCTCACTCCTGGAACTGGGTAATTTGATATTGGTAAACATTTTCTTCCTTATCTTTTTATGCTATTCTGCATAGTTTTTTTCTGGAACTCAGCACTTTTTAGTAGTGTATGGGATTTCTATAGTACTATAACCTGAGGCCCATGAGTTTCTATTTTTTCTTCATTTATGGAGCACATTTCCATTCCCAGCATGGGACAGTATTTCAGTGCAATTCACCAAATATTCTCTCTATCAGGGGCTTCTCAATTCAGTTCTCAGGAAACATCTAGCCTCCCTACGCCGCCTCAATTGTATGCAAATCTCTATCTCCTGCATATTCATTGTGGTTATCCTGAAAAATTGACGGGCTAAATGTATCCCGAGGACTGGTTTGAGAATCACTAATCTACAGGGTGGCCCAAAAAAAGTGAGAACATCTCGTAGCATAGAAGTTATTTAAAATTTCAAAAAGACAGATGTAAACAATTGACAAATTAAAAAAAAAAAAAGATGGTGACCGGAAATTGTCAAAATAAAGATGTTGTATAGCTAAAAAGGTAAATAAGTAAACTATTTAAGCTTTTAATTTACGAGATGTTCTCACTTTTTTTGGGCCACCCTGTATATTAAAATTCTTCATGATTTTCAACTGAATTCTTGACCACAGATTTTGCCACCTATCTTCATTGTTTTGCAAGTGGGTGCCAAACCCCTGACGCAGACGGATGAAACCTGTGGCCAAGTCGAGTATAGTGCGGCGAGATACCAAACAGCAATGTTGTATGAAATGTGTTTTAACTGCAGTGACATTCTCACAGAGCCAAGACAATCATGAATATCATGAATCCATAGCTAGCCTTTGCCCGCCCCCTAGCCACATGCATGAACAGTAACTATTAATCACTGAGTATACATACTAAATCTTGTGAAAACTCCTGAGAGGTCAAAGTGAACCGAAGCTTCATTATTATGTAATACAAAGAACAGGCCACTAACAAATCCAGAACAGTGTAATCCGAGTAATGCCTGGATTCATCTAACCAAATATTCTATAACAATGAGGATGGGCATTGCATGTATCAGGAGATAAGGACGAGTGTGTAGGGTAGCTAAGGATGGGTGTGAATGTGTCTTGATAAATTGGAAGGTTGGATGTTCAAATGGCAGTTGAAATTTAATGTGGACAAGTGCAAAGTTATGCACCTAGGAAAGAACAATTCAAACTATGGCTACACAATGCAAAGTTCCACATAAGGAACCACCACCCAGGAAAGGGATTTAGGCATCATCATGGATAACACGTTGAAACTCTCTGTCCAGTGTGCAGCAGCAGCCAAGAAAGCAAATAGAATGCTAGGAATCATAAGGAAAGGAATGCAGAATAAGACATAGTAACAGTAACATAACATATGACGGCAGATAAAGACCAATATGGTCCAGCTAGTCTGCCCAGCAAGGTGGCAAGAGTAGGTGCACTTTCCGCTCCGTGCAGGTCACCCCTCCACATGCCTTTGTTTAGGAGTGTACCCACTGCTCTGTGTAGGTCACCCCTATTTGTTCAGATATAAGAGATAGTTATGCTTATTTTCATTTTATCCTATTGCTATAAAGGGATCCACTGTGTCTGTCCCATGCTATTTTGAATTCTGTCACTGTGTTTGCCCCCATCACTTCCATCGGGAGGGCATTCCAAGCATCTACCACCCTTTCAGTGAAAAAGTATTTCCTGACATTGCCTTTCAATTAACCCCCTTGCAGCTTCATGTTATGCCTTCTAGTTTTACAGCTTCATCTTCTTTGGAAGAGGTTTGTTTGTTCATTAAAGGTCTAAATCATATTTCCCCTGTCCCTCCTCTCCTTAAGAGTGTACATATTTAGTCTTCAATTCTCTTCTCATAAGTCTTCTGACGCAGGCTCCAAATCATTTTGGTCGCCTTCCTCTGAACTGCTTCCAGCCTTTTTATATCCTTTGCAAGATATGGTCTCCAAAACTGAACACAATATTCCACGTGAGGCCTCACCAGCGACTTGTACAGTGTCAGGATATTATAATGCCTCTATATCCATGGTGCAACTGCACCTTGAATATTGTGTGCAATTCTGGTTACCATATTTTAAGAAGGATATAGCAGAATTAGACAAGGTACAGAGAAGAGCCACCAAAATGGTAAAGGTGATGGAAGGATACCCCTATGAGGAAAGGCTTAAAAGGTTAGGACTCTTCAACTTGGAAAAGAGATGGCTGAGGGGAAATTTGATAGAGGTCTATAAATTAATGAATGGAGTGGAACGGGTAAACGTAGATAGGCTGTTTATTCCATTAAAAAGTAGAAAGACCAGGGGACACACAATGAAGCCACAATGGAACCCATTTAAGACTAATAAGAGAAAATATTTTTTCACTCAACACGTAATCAAACTCTGGAATTCATTACCGGAGGATATAGTAAAAGCTGTTAATGTAGCTGGGTTTAAAAAAAGATTTGGACAAGTTCCTAGAGGAAAGATCCATAAACCATTATTAAAGAGGACCGAGGAAATCCGCTGCTTACCCTGAGACAAGCATTGTGAAACCTGTGTACCTTTTTGAGAACCTGCCAGGTACTTGTGGCCTAGATTGGCCACTGTTAGAAACAGGATACTGGGCTTGATGGACCTTGATCTGACTTAGTATAGCATTTCTTATATACCTATGTTCTTATGTGTGTGGGGAGTATTGGGGAGGGTACATGGGGGGGGGGGGGGAGGGGATATGTGGGAGAGAAGTTGCGGGGATGGGAATATCTGTATGTAGAAGAGAGAGTATTTAAGTGTGTGGGGAATCTGTTTATTACAAGGACTGCGGGAGGTAGGGAACAGGATATAAAGAATATGGAGGGTAGCATTGAAAGTGGTAGGAATAGGGAGTGCACTGCTCCTGTAATGGGAAAAAAACAGTTCGGAATCGTGGGCAGTGAAGGGGCAATAAACTTTATTAATCCTTATTCAACAGAGGTAGCCAGAAACCCAACACAGGCCGTGTTTCGTATAGTACTTCTTCAGGGGTATTGTGGCTTGCTACAATCATAAAACATCACAACAATGTAAAGAGATACCATACATTAAAATATCATAAATAATTAAAACAATAATAGAATATAAATGAATTCAAAACTAATCATAAGAAATTAAAAACATGCCAACAAATATAAAACAGCAATATATAAGTATTCAATCATACACAGATACTTGTTTAAAAAAATTGTATGATAAAATGTAGTGTAGAGTACATGCAATTAAAAGACATATAAATAAAAATTAATCTCCAGGAACAAGCAGGAATGAGTCTTCACATATGGGTATCGTCGGTACCGACGGAGCCTGCGCGGGAACGCTCCCCAGCGTCCAAAAGGAAAGCTTTTGGGAACTTCCCACAGCGCCTGCGCGCTGCCTTCCCGCCGTTCCCAACTGCCTCTCTCCAGTTCTTCTTTTCCGCGGAGCCAGCAGGTCGTGTTTCCTGTCACCGCTGAAGAATTTCTTATTTTCTTATTTTCTTTAATCGCGCGTCTGCCGTCTCGAGGACCAGTACCACCGGTCTTTTTTCTTTCTTTAAAAAAAAAAACAACAACTTTCTTTCTGCTTTAGTGCATTTTCTTCTGTGGCCTTAGGCCTACAGTCTTTTTCCTCATGGAAAAGCCCGCCTTCGGGTTTAAAAAGTGCACGAAGTGCAGTGGCACTATTTCTGTCACAGACACCCATGACTGGTGTCTCAAATGTTTAGGTCCTGATCATTCCATCGCGGATTGTGAGTCCTGCTCCATGATGTCTAAAAGAGGGTTACAGAATCGGGCAGCCAAGCTCAGTACCCTGTTTCCCTCCGATGCAGCTTCTGTAGCATCGACGTCTTCCAGGGCTTCTTCTTCATCCCATGGATCTCAGGTAACAAAACAAAGTCCGGTCGGTCCTCAAAAGGTACATCTCCCTCTAAGTATCGAGATGTACCCGAGCTCACTATTGAGGAATCCACACCGGCAAAATTACCCCGGCGGGAGGCTCCGGCTTCCAAAGCATTATCTATGGGGTCACAGGTTGACATCGATGGCTCGGCCTCGACCAATCACCTGTTACAATGTTCTGGGGTACCGGCGGTTCCTGGTACCGACATCCAGACATTGGTGGCATCGATGGATCATAATATTCTGACCATGCAGCAAAGCACTACGGCCTTCATACAAGCTGCGACACCCACGGTACAACAACAAACTCCGTTGTCGATACCGATTCCGGTTCCGGATCCAGCTCCGGTTCCGATACCAGTACTGCTTGCATCGGCATCAGCATCGACAGCAGCGATACGGTATCCAGTGATGCCTGTTAGTACCGATTCGGTACAATGACTCCCGATGTCGATACCCGTCGGTACTCGTATCGGGCTCTGCGAGAGCATCCAGACAGTCGATACTTCAATTCCTCTGAAGAATCTGATTCATCAGAGGTTTCCATCGAAGCATCGGAGATCCATCCTCAAGAACCCTCTTCTCCAAAAAGGAGAATGTCTCCTCCTGAGGACTTGTCTTTCCAGGACTTCATCAGGGAGGTGGCCAGAGGCCTGTCCATTGCAGTAGCCTCTGAAACTGAGCCCAGAGCCAAAAAATTGGATATTCTTCAATATCTTAAAGCTCCTAAAGAGGCAGCCATTTTACCAATACATGAGATTCTTTATGACCACATGTTGGGTATATGGGAAACTCCTCTTATCACCTCTCCCTTTTCTCGCAGGTTGGACACCATGTATCGTGTTCCTCCTTGTCCTGGATTTCATAAGACTCAGCTTCCTCACCACTCTATTGTGGTAGAGTCTGCTATGAAAAAAATCAAGAGTACAAAAAGACACTCCTCTGCTCCTCCAGGAAGAGAATGCAGAATCTTAGATGCTTTTGGCAGAAAAATCTTCCAGGCCAGTATGCTTGTAGCCAGAATCAACTCCTATAGTCTCTATATGGGGATGTTTCTAAAAGAAGTTACAGATCATCTACACACCTTATCTCCTTTTTTGTCAGAAGATAAGAGAGAAGAATATCTTACCTGGCTTAAACATGCACAGGATGTATCCAAGTTTTCCAACCGTGCTGCCTTTGACTCCTTTGAGGGTGCCAGTAGAGCTTCGGCTATTGCCATAGGTGCACGCAGAGTAGCTTGGTTACAAGCCTCTAATTTGGAATCTTGGGTACAGGATAGTCTGGGCAACTTTCCCTGTACAGGGGAAAACCTGTTTGGCAAAGATTGGCAAGCAAAAGCCACCCAAATGGATGCTGAAAATTCTGCTTTAGATAGACTCTCAAAGTCTACTACTACTCCTTTCAAGAAGAGGTTATTCAAGAAAGGATCTTTCCCAAAAAAAGGGAAATTTTCTTCTGGTTATGCTCAGGCCTCTTCTCACGGTCGTTTTGCTACAAAGAGACAGCAACAACCAAAACAGGCCAAGCCTCAGGCTGCGAGGACTGCTACGGCCCAACAGCCTCAGCCTCCTCAGGGCCTTTGACTTTCCTCTAGAGAACTTAGCATTTCTGGCTCTAGATCATCCAGAGCCTCTCACCATCCCACGAAGGTTAGCTCACTTTGCTCCCAGATGGGAACAAATCACAGCAGAGAAATGGACCCTCTCCATCATAAGGGAGGGATACAAGCTACATTTCTTAAACCTTCCTCCTCACACCATGGTGAAACAGTTCAACTCTCCAATGTCTCTTCTCGACCTTCTAGGTCAAGAGATTGCCACCCTTCTTGCCCAAGGGGCTATAGAAGAAGTACCCCTTCTTCAACAGGGCTCAGGGTTCTACTCCCCCTATTTTCTCATCCCAAAGAAAACAGGGGGCTACAGACCCATCCTAGATCTCAGAGAGTTGAACAAGTTTCTATGCAAGGAGAAATTCAAGATGATTTCTCTTGGTACTCTCCTTCCATACCTCCAGAGTCAGGACTGGCTTTGTTCTCTAGACCTCAAGGATGCGTACACCCATGTCCTCATCCATCCAACACACAGAAGGTTCCTTCGGTTCCTTTACCAAGGAAAGCACTACCAATACAGAGTGCTTCCTTTCGGTCTGGCCTCTGCTCCAAGAGTGTTCACAAAATGCATGGCAGTGGTAGCTGCATTTTTACGCACTCTAGGGATATTCGTATTCCCATATCTGAACGACTGGCTCATCCGAGCTCCATCCCAGTCAGAGGCTCAGACTTCCCTGGCCTGCACAAAGCATGTTCTTCAGTATCTGGGATTGGTAATCAATATTCCCAAATCCCATCTCACCCCTACTCAGTCTCTAGAGTTCATAGGGGCCTTACTGGATACCACAACTGCAAGAGCCTATCTTCCCCAGGCCCGTTGCCTACGCTAGGTGCAGTTAGCCTCCCAGATTTAGTCAAAATCCCATTTAACTGCTCGAGAGATGTTGCAACTCTTAGGCCACATGGCATCCACAGTGCATGTGGTTCCTTACGCTCGCCTTCACATGAGGGCAGCTCAGTGGACTCTATCCACCCAATGGACCCAGGCATCAGGTTGCCTGTCAGACAAAATAGCAACCTCCAGTCGCCTCTTTTGGTCCCTCCACTGGTGGAAGTCCACTCAAAATCTGTTGTTGGGGTCCCCCTTTCAACAGGTGCTACCCCAAGCAACCCTTACAACAGATGCCTCTCCAAAGGGTTGGGGAGCTCATCTACAAGATCTCTCCACTCAAGGCATCTGGTCTCCACAGGAGACATCTCTCCATATCAACCTCTTAGAGCTCAGAGCAATCTTCTTAGCTCTCAGTCTTCCACACCCTGCTCAGCTACAAGACAGTCCTCATCCATACGGACAATCAGGTAGCCATGTTCTATGTGAATAAGCAGGGAGGGACAGGCTCTCTGTTGCTTTGCAACGAAGTTCTGAGATTGTGGGCCTTCGCCAGGGAGCATCAAATCCATCTCATGGCAGTGTATCTACCAGGGGTACAAAACTCTTGGGCAGACAGACTCAGTCAAGTTCTGCTTCCACACGAATGGTCCCTCCATGGGGACCAGATAGCCAGGATTTTTTGGATTTGGGGCACCCCAGACATAGACTTATCTGCAAGTCCGTGGAATGCCAAATTTCCCCGGTTTTGTTCCAGAATTCCGTGTCAGGAAGTTCAGGCCAAGGATGCCTTCCTCCTTCACTGGGGGCAAGATTTCTTCTATGCCTTTCCACCTATTCCCCTCGTCCCCAAGACTCTGTTCAAGCTTCAGAGAGACAAAGGGTCTATGATCCTCGTAGCACCATGTTGGCCATGCCAAGTGTGGTACCCTCTACTTCTGCATCTCTCTCAAGCTCCCTCCCTGGACCTGGGGTCTGCTCCAGATCTCCTCTCCCAGGAGGAGGGAACCTTGTGGCATCCAAATCCTCAGTCTCTTCATCTCAAGGCCTGGTTGCTGAAGGCCTAGACCTTCAAGATTTACACCTTTCTCAGCAGGTGAAGGATATCCTTCATGCTTCCAGAAAGCCTTCCACCAGACGCTCTTATGCTTTTAAATGGAAAAGGTTTTCCATTTGGTGTGCAGAAAATGGTCTTAACCCTTCTGCAATACCTTTGAATTCATTATAGACTATTTGCTGCATTTATCCCATGCAGGCCTTAAAACAAATTCAATCAGGGTCCATTTGAGTGCTATTGCAGCATCCCTGAAGCCTCTTAATGGACAACCTATTTCCTCTCATCTTCTTATAGCAAGATTCATGAGAGGCCTTCTTTTAACTAAACCTCCCATTAGACCACCTCCAGTGGCATGGGACTTGAATCTGGTTCTTTGCCAGCTTATGAAGCCACCCTTTGAACCCTTAGCCACTACCTCCTTGAAATTCCTTTCCTGGAAGGTTATTTTTCTCATTGCACTCACCTCAGCTCGCCGTATTAGTGAGTTGCAAGCTCTAGTGGCTAATCCTCCTTATACAAGGTTCCATCATGACAAGGTAGTTCTCAGAACTAATCCACACTTTATGCCTAAAGTGGTCTCACCCTTTCATCTGAACCAGGAGATTTATTTACCTGTCTTCTTTCCAGGACCTCATGCATCTAGTGCAGAGAGGAGTCTTCATACCCTGGATTGTAAAAGAGCACTTGCTTTCTATTTACAAAGGACACAGCAACATAGAAAGTCCTCTCAACTTTTTGTTGCTTTTGATCCTTCCCATTTAGGACTTCCAGTCTCTAAAAGAACTCTATCCAACTGGATTGCTCAGTGTATTTCCTTCGCCTACCAGAGTAAGAATCTTTCTCTGGAAGGCCATGTCACGGCTCACAATGTGAGGGCCATGGCAGCCTCTATGGCTCATCTAAATTCTGTGTCCATCGACCAAATCTGTCGAGCAGCCACCTGGGCCTTGGTTCATACCTTCACATCCCATTACTGCTTGGACAAGGATTCCCACTGGGATGCCTTGTTTGGTCAGGCTGTTCTCAAACACCTGTTCCATACCTAATCAACTCCTGCCCTCCATCCCTGACTGGATGCCTGAGATTCATAGGTGGAGATGGAGCCCTTCCAGGGACTCACAATCGGGGTGATCTCCCAGGCATCTCTAGCTGGGGAGTCCCCATATGTGAAAACTCATTCCTGCTTGTTCCTAGAGAAAGCACAGTTACTTACCTGCAACAGGTGATCTCTGGGAACAGCAGGAATTAGTCTTCACAACCCTCCCACCTCCCCTAGGAGTTGTATCTCTCTATCTATCTTTCCTTTCCTCTCTCTCTCTCTCTCTTTGCCTCAGCTTTAAAACTCGAACTGGAGAGAGGCAGTTGGGAAAGGCGGGAAGGCAGCGCGTAGGCGCTGTGGGATGCTCCCAAAAGCTTTCCTTTTGGACGCTGGGGAGCGTTCCCGCGCAGGCTCTGTCGGTACCGACGATACCCATATGTGAAGACTACTTCCTGCTGTTCCCAGAGATCATCTGTTACAGGTAAGTAACTGTGCTTTACCATGGTATAATGGGCCACGGTAATAGCGAGTGGCTAAATACATGTCCATAAGGTATTTTGTTTTATATTATTTATTAGGCCTCTATTGCCTCATAAGCTGCATGAAAAATGTTGTACGTATAATCTCCAAATATATAATGGTTTCCCTAAGATTGTAATCAAATTGTAGCTCAATGGTGTCTGCGAAAAGAGCTACATAAGAACATAAGATATGCCATACTGGGTCAGACCAAGGTCCATCAAACCCAGTATCCTGTTTCCAACAGTGGCCAATCTAGGTCATACGTACCTAGCAGTTTCCCCAAAAGATACAGGTACCGCAATGCTTGTACTGGGTCAAGCAGCGATATCCTGGGTCCCTTCTTAATAATAGTTTATGGACCTTTCCTCCAGGAACTTGTCCAAACCTTTTTTAAACCCAGCTACACTAACAGCCTTTACTACATCCTCCGGTAACAAATTCCAGAGTTTGATTATATGTTGAGTGAAAAAATATTTTCTCGTATTAGTCTTAAATAGGTTACCCTGTAGCTTCATTGCATGTCCCCTAGTCTTTCTATATTCTGATAACGCAAACAATCTATCTACGTTTACCCGTTCCACTCCGTTCATTAATTTATAGACTTCTATCATATCTCCCCTTAGCCGTCTCTTTTCCAGGTTAAAAAGCCCTAACCTTTTTAGCCTTCCTTCATAGGAGTATCCTTCCATCCCCTTTACCATTTTGGTGGCTCTTCTCTGAACCTTTTCTAATAACTACATAAGAACATAAGATATGCCATACTGGGTCAGATCAAGGTCCATCAAGCCCAGTATTCTGTTTCCAACAGTGGCCAATCTAGGTCATATGTACCTAGCAGTTTCCCCAAGGGACACAGGTTCCACAATGCTTGTATTGGTTCAAGCATTGATCCTGAACACCGGGCTTGTTTGTGGCTCTCGAGGACTGAGCATGTGCAGTCCTGTTATAGATGAAGGGGCCTATTGCAGCATTATCAGTTACTAAACACAGAATATAATCTGCTGTACTAGATTCTTCTGAGAGCAGTACAGGTGTCTCTAAAAGCCCCCAATTGATCCCTAGATAATGAGGTCTCATTTCTGGGCCACAAGAGGCTGGGTGCTAGGAGGAGGTATCACGATTTGCTTTAGTTCTGTAAGACTTGCTTCCTACTCCAATATCAGGGTGGAAGAACAGTTTTCAAAAGACATGTAAAAGCCTTTGAAAATTGTCCCTTGGGACCCATACTCATCACCTTATTGTTTGGGGTCTGTCTGGGGGACTCCTTACATGTCTTTCTAAAATAGCATCAGAAAACCTGCTGAAATTATGGCTAAAATGCAGCTGCATATATTTACAGCAGCGAGGGAATTGGCTGAAGTAGGTGCTTGAGTAGATATTTTATGACCTTTGTGCATACCTCATGACTCTGTCTGCGCTCTGCCCAAATTATGACTCTGAACATGGCTTCCCTTGGGTCATGCTGGAAATACCTTACACACCTCTTTGTCACTGCACATAATCTTATGCCCAAGGTAATTTTATAAAAGGCCTTTTACACGTATATAACAGGGTTTATGTGTGAAAACAAATTTTACAAAATTACCTCCCAAAAGCACAATGGTTTTCCTCCATTAAAAAACATTAACATATAATATTTTCTTCTGCCAGGTTTTCTTTATTTCTTTTTTATTTGCTAACAACCTAGAACTTCCTGTTTTAGAAACTTATAAACTAGTGATTTATTTAGCAAGCAGTGCACTGACCTCTACATCTGTAAAGGCCTCATAAATCCATGGCTAACTGCACCGTGCTCTCTTATCTTAGAGAGCAATTATGCAACAGACATACTGTACTGCTTCATAGAGACATTCTTCAGAACCTGATGTATCCTGACTGCTGATCCTGAAAGAGAACTGATGTGGAAACTGCATGGAGAAGATACATGACATTTATGCTCCACGTTTTTATTGTAACTTTGAGTTCTTTGTAAACCGCTTTGACCTGTTGAAAAGTGGTATAAAAGCACAGCTAAATAAATTCTATAAGCGCAGGCTGCAATCCTTGAAAAAACGAAAGACCAGAGGTTTTTTTAACTTCCTATGGGTTAACGTCAAGAGTCAATACCAGAAAATACGCAGAACCACAGGATTTTTCTGCAAATGTTTATATTTACTAGAAACCACCCATATTTCCTGGCCGTGATTTTCTCAAGTGAAGCAAAGGACAATAAAAGCTGATAGCCACTCACGATCCGAGGGATGGTCAACCTAGTCCTCGGGACCCATCTAGTCAGTCAGGTTTTCAGGATACCATTCTGAATATGCATGAGAGAGGTTTGCATATAATGGAGGCAGTGTATGCAAATCTGTCTCATACATATTCATTGTGGTTATCCTGAAAACCTTACTGGCTAGGTTTGTCCCGAGGCTTGGGTTGAGAATCATTGCAGCTAGACAAATAAAAAAACATGGTATATAAAACCTGTTCAAAATGAATAAATGTTAATATTGACAGACTCCATTGCAAAGCAAGATAATACTCTGCCTGAAAGCTCTCAAAGAGGTTTTGGTGTTCTTTTTTAAAAGCTAATTCTTTAAGGGGTTTTGGTGTTCATTTTTAACAGCTGTCTTTTTTTCTATACTGCAAAGGGGAAATTTATTTTGTTTGCTTGTAGTGTAGGCAAGGCTCTGTCAGTTAGAGTTCATTGTTTTTATTCTAGCTACCTATTCACAACTAATTCTTTGAAGCCACTGACCTTATCAGGTGTTAGGTCCTGCCCTACCCACCACAACACCGCCCCCCCCATGTGAGCCTTCTTGCTAATTAGCTACATACAGCAACATAGAACAGCACTGTTAGAACATACTTAAAAGAGGTTAACTGCTTTTTCTCTTAAATGACCACTGAGGAACAGGTAGGGACTTTGGTAGGTCTCTCTCTTTTACATCAACAGGTACCAAAGCTCCATCGACTAAACAATGGCTGTGAAAAATCGTACTGCTAAAGCTGTTGCCCCCATTACAGCTTCTGCCTCTGTCCAGACAGAGATCCCAATGTTAGTCGAAGGACTGGTTCCATGTGCAGGATGCCTGCATGCTCTCAGGAAAGAAGTGGAGGAACTCAAAGAAGAGGTGGTGAGGCTGAGAAGCATTCGAGACAGTGAGAATTACACTGATGAGATGCTTCTTGAAACATCCAAGCTCTCCGACAGAGGTGAAGATGGGAAGATACTGAAGGAAGAAGGTTGGGCCCGAGTCACCAGAGCCTGCAGTATCAACTTTCCAACTCCTCCAACCCTTGAATCGACAAACCAGTATACAGTCCTGGAAGTGGAGGAGGTGGAAGCATCCAAGGAAAGGGAATAACCATAGCTAGAGCACCCCAAAGTTGCAGAATCAGTCACCACTAGGAAGTGAATGGTAGTGGTGGTTGGTGACTTTCTTCTGAGGGGTACTGAGGCATCCATCTGCCATCCAAATTTGATGTCCAGAGAGGTGTGCTGACTGCCAGGTGCTAAAATCTGAGATATTACGGAGAGTTTGCCGAGACTCATCAAGTCTACTGACTATTATCTGATATTGCTCATCCATGTCAGCACAAATGATACTGCTAGGAATCCCTCCGAGCATATCAAACATGACCTCATGGCTCTGGGACAGAGGGTGAAGCAGATAGGTGCACAGGTGGTGTTCTCCTCAATTCTCCCTGTTGAGGGTAAAGACTGAGGCAGAGAAGCTCGCATCCTGGAGATGAATGCATGGCTGCATGGATGGTGTCATCAAGAGTGTTTTGGTTTCCTGGACCATGGGATGATGTTCCAAGGGCTGCAGAGCAGTGATGGTGTCCATCTGTCCAAGAAGGGTAGAAGTGCCTTCAGAAGCAGACTAGTGAACCTACTGAAGAGGGCTTTAAACTTGATTTGTTGGGGATGGGTGAAGAGAGCCCCCAGGTAAATGAAAGCCCCCAGGTAAGTGAAACATTAAATGCCTCTGTAGAAATGGGTTATAGGGGCAACATCTGGAAAGCAGTATGTATAAATACCTATAGCATGGGAAATAAAATCCCAGATGGAAGAGGCTGACTTGGATTTAGTGGCAGTTACAGAGACATGACTGGGATGTAATTATACCAGACTACAAAAGTCGCAAGCAGAGCAGACACACTTGCAGAGACAAAACCAAACATAAGGAGCAAGATGCGGTGAAGTGGTCACAGACGTTTTATTAAAAAGCAACTCTCACGCATTTCGGCAAACACCTTCCTCAGGGGGGTGAGCCTCAAAATTAAGAGACAAAAATAAAATCAGAAAATATAAAACATAAATAGTACAATAAATTATGAAAATATAATGAGCCAAATTAACATAGACATAATGATAAAACCAACATAAGATACAATAAAAACAAGGCTGGGTAGAAGTCATGAATAAACATGCTCAACATATGTAAAGAAGTTAGAAAGACCAACACTGAAAAGTGAAATTAAAATTAAAGAGGAAACCTCCACAGACCAGATAAGGAGTAAACGTAAAACCTCTTATAAAAACATAAATTAGTGACATAAGATACAAGTTGGATAAAACGTACATAAATAGAAATCAAAAATCAAGGTAAAAAGAAGGACTCCATAAATCAACTAACAAATTTGCTATGTAAAAGAGTGAGGAGAATAACATAATTAAAACCCAAACAGGTTGGGAACTCACTTGTAGAACAAGCTGTTTTTATAATATTGACTACAGAAATCCATGGAAATGACAAAACAAAGGAGTGAATCCCAGAACCGATTGAATATTAAAAACAGTATAAATTGAACTATCTAATGGGGAGAGACATATAAATGTAAAGCTGTACAAATGTACTCCAATACTGTCTAACTTGTGGAGTTTAAAAGAAGCCCATATGATGAATAAATTATTAAGAGTGGGACAAATGTCTGAAGCTATTGAACCAAAAATTGTAATGTCAAAGTGTCCCCAAGTGAACAATAAGCAAAGAGTAGAAGAACTTGCCATAGTAACATTCTTTCATTGAATACTTGCTGTGCTGTGGTGAAACACCCGCTATCAATCTGAAGAAACGTTCTGATCCTGCTTTTAAAGAGAATACAAAGGTCAAGGGTGAAATCCCAAAGCTACAAATTTGTCAAAAAGTGCTGTTGTAATGTTGATTAGAGAACTAAATGATATTCCATATACTGAAAATAAGAGTTAAAATACAAGACTGAAAATCAGTACCGGTACCCATTCAAAGTTATAGCGAAGAAGCACCCTCTTGGAGTGTGTACTGAAAATCAACGTAGTGACGGCTGATCTACCTGCCTCTGGTCAAAATTAATAAATAAATAAATAGATGGGGGGTGCTTGTATTGAAAACTAAACACTTGCGTACATCATTGGTACAGGATCCTGTGTGTATGAAAACCATTTGAATCCTTCAAAATGATAATAACTAAAACAGAGTGTAATGATTAGACATGTCTAGCACTTAAAAGGAATAAAACATCAGAAGTAAAAATGTGAGGATCAAGGGACAAAAACAAACTTGTTATAGAACCCAAAGGCATATAGAAACATGTGATGTCCAAACTAAATAGTGATAAAAATGGTGCTATAAAAGCACAAATTATGTGTCCTAGAGTGAAAATAAAAATAGCCACTGCTCACATGCTATGTAAAAGACCCAAAGAGGTAAAAACAGTGTCTAAAAAAGCTGATAGAGCCTAAATAAATAAATACATTTTATTTATTTATTTAACAGGCTTTTTATACCACCTTTATGCCAAGGCGGTTTACATAGAGCAACAGTAACAAACTCGTATGAGTTGTAATTACAAAGAACTCATAGGGATGCAAACTTGGATTTAACAAACTGGGGGTTTACAGGTATTAGCAGTGTGTGAATGAAAGCATGGTATATGTAGTTAATGTAATATCATTTGGTCCAAAGTGTCCAATCAATAGATGTGTTTTTAACAGTTTCATCAGATCTTGTATAGGCTTTGCTGATCTGATGGGTTCTGATAGTGTGTTCCAAGTTGTTGGTGCAAAAGGGTGAAGGCTCTGTTGTTTGTTTGTTGAGAGTTTCTGGTCTTGAGAGGGGGTATGACTAGCAAGTTCTGATTCACTGGTCTTCTGGGACGGGTGTTTTTGTGATTAGTTCTTCAAGGCAGGGGACTGATGAGTTATGGAGGATTTTGTAAATGGTGGTTATGACTTTATATTTTGTCCTTTGTATGACTGGTAACCAATGAAGGCTCTTGAGAGTCGGTGTAATATGCTGTCGTCTTGATGTTCCTGTTAAGAGTCTTGCAACAGTGTTTTGCACTAATTGCAGTGGGTATAATGCTTGTTTTGTAAGTTCTTGGTAAAGTATATTGCTGTAGTCAAGGTGGGGGATTATGATGGACTGAAAGACTGTTCTGTAGTCGTATTGTAATATGGGTCTCAAGTGTTGGAGTGATTTGAGTTTCAGGTATGCAGTTTTTGCAGACTTCTTGATATGGGAGAGCATGTTGATGTTGTTGTTGAGGGTTATGCCAAGGTATTTGACTTCCTTTTTATAGTAATTTCTGCATGTTTGAGAATGAGTTTCTCAGGTGGGTTGAAGGAAGGGTCTTTTGTGACTAGTAGTGAATCAATCTTGTTTTTGTTCACTACTAGGCCAAGTTATTCCAGGAGATCTGAAATGACAGAAAAGCAATCTGGGATAATGGAGAAGTCTGGGGTTTGGTTGTGGAAGGGCATGTAGAACATAATGTCATCTGTGTAAAGATGGAAAGTCATGTTACATTTCCTCAGTAAGTTGCAAATGGGCTGAATGGAAATGTTAAATAGCAGAGCAGATAAAGCTGAGCTCTGAAGTATGCCTTGTTTTAGGGTGAATTGGTTGGATTTATGAGACCCAACTTTTACTTGCAGTTTTCTGTCTTCAAGGTAAGAGATGAACCAGTCTATTGTGTTTTTGTGGAGGCCTACATCTCTGAGCCTTGTAATTAGGGTGTTATGTGATAGGGAGTCAAATGCAGGGCTGATGTCTAGAAATATCATAGTGAATCCTTGATGTAGTCTATCAAGACCTCTGATTAATGTGCAAATAGTGCTGTGAAGAGGGTATCTACACTGTGTTGAGGGCAGAAATCATGTTGCAGAGGGTCAAGAAGAGCATGGGTGTCGACATGCTCTTGAAGTTGACGTTGTAGAGTTTTTTCAATTATCTTGGTCAGGAATGATATGCTGGTGATTGATCGATAAGAGCTGGGGTCAGCTTGATCCATTGTAGGTTTCTTTAGGATGGGTTTTATTGAGGCCTGTTTCAATGCCTTTGGTAAGTATCCTTGGGAAAGAGAAGTGTGGACTATCTTTAGAATAATTATGGAGAGTTTGGTTGGGAGGGATTTTATCCATGCTGTTGGGCATGGGTCTAGGGGAGAGGTAGTTGCATTGATGCTTTTAATAATGTCTGTGACTTCTCACTGTGTTATTAATCTGAAGAAGTCCCAGATGTGTACTTGGGATGGTTTATCTGGTTTGTGGAGAGGTTCTTTGGTTATGGGAGGTGCTGAGGATTGCTTGTTCGAAAAATAATTGGCTATGGTCTCTGGGTCCAGCTGTTCTTTTGAGATCATGGGATGTGTAGATATTGGTCTCTGGTGAGAGTGAATACAATGGAAAATAATTCTCTTGGGCGGTTAAGAGATTTGTTCAATGATTTTTTTTCAATGATAAAGATACTTATTCAATGTAAACCATTTTGCCTTGCAGAAAAATGGTATATAAAACCAGTTAAATAAATAAATAAATTTCTTGTTATACTGGAGTTAATATTCTTTTATGCTGTTATTAATGAGATTGCTGTATTCTAGTTGGTTGGTGGCATACCGCTGTTTTATAGTTGCATCTTGAGAACTTTTCCATCTTCTCTCAATCTGTCAGAGCTCCCGTCTGGATGTTCTGAATTTGTATGAGAACCAGGGCTGGTGTACTGTGCTGGGGTTTTTCTTGGGGTAAAAGAGGCGGCTTTGCTAATCACTGTATTCCAGGAGTGGATGAGGATCTCTGATCTGCTGCTATCATCACCATCACTGCCGCCAAAGCAACAAGAAAGGCAGTGGTGGTGGTGCAAGGGCAGGCAGCATTGGGGTGAGCCAGTTGTATATGGAGGTAAGATGGGGAGATGCTGGGCATAGGGGAAAATGATGGGGCGCAGATGTGTAAGTCATACAGGGTGCATTTATAGCTTGGTATGGCCCTGCCTATGGACCTGCAAATTCATTTTCAAAGGAAGAGGCTTCATAGTGTTTTCTTCTAAAAATCCACCAGTAGGCATTACTGCAAATTCTATCTGTGACCCAGGTTTATAAAGCTCAAATCTGGGCACAAGCTGGACCTGTGCTATGGAATTCTATTGTACCCCTAGTTCTTTGTGCCTTGTGTGGCTGCACCACTCGCAGAGGGCTAGGTACGGTGCTGTCCATGGGTATAGATGGATGACCAAAGCATTATGGTTGGCAAATGTGTTTGCCTACTGTCATAGGAAAGAAATCAGCTGCTCTCATCTCATCCTGTCCTTTCCATTCATTGCAGCTGGTTGCCTTCTGTTGTGATACCCGGGCGATTCCTATCACATCTTTGCGGTGTGTGCCCATGATCCGATTCTTTACCAATTTGTCAATCTGTCATGCCAGCATCAAGCCTCCTCCCTCTCATACAGGATGCAAATGTTGTTGTATAAGGGATAACTGGGCTCTGCCCTACTCCTGAGCTGATGCTCTGTCTCTTTTGATTAGAGCTTAAGCTACCTAGAGAGGCCTCAAGCGAGGTTTTACTGCTTTACCTTTGAGGATCCACATAAGTCCTGGGGGTTTATAAGTGATGACTGGCTCTATTCTGGGATTCTCTGTGAGTCTCAGACTTTGCTCTGCATTAATCTTTGAAACTTTGAACCTGAATGTAGCTAAACCTGTTTTTGGAATTAAAACCTACAATGTGTAAAACAGATCCTGGTTTAGTGTGTTTGAATAAAGACCTGTTCTGAAATTTCTATTCTTAGCGTGCTTCTACTTGGATAACTCCCCTAACCTCACATGCTGATTTCTATCATCCCGATGCTGCGGTACTGGTGGAGACCCCGGTTCTGAAAGAGTGAATACCAAAATGTTTATTATGGCTGAGATTCAGAAATCCTACATACTATTTAAATAAAGATGAGAACTGGGCAGAGAAGTCGTAGTGTACTAAAATATGCCCACTGCCTTATACACTAGTGTTCAGAATCAGACTGGCTCATTACTCTACAACGACCCTGTTTGGGCCTGTGACTACACTCATATAATTTCTCACCCCACAGCTCCTAGTTACCAGCCATTAATCCATTATTCCCTTTGGAACCTTTTGATGCAACAACCAACTTGCTGATTCAGACTGCCCTGGAAGGAAAAAGCCAGCCGAGATAAACTTCTCTTGAAGGAGACTTGCACATTCTAAGCAAATAGGCCACTGCCAGATGTATACTGGGCCAACCCTTTGGCCTAACCTGTCATGATCTCCCTGGCCATAAATCTCTTAGGGGCCCTTTTACTAAAGCGTGCTGTGTTTTGCACCTAATATGTCAATACCATGCAGACCATGGCATGTGTTAAACTGTCCCATCAGTTAATGCATAGCGCTGTCCCCTAATGCATGCCACATTTAGCATGGGTGGTGGTAATTGCACCTGTGCTAATTAGCCACCTTGCAGCTAGTGTAGGCACGGTGACTGGAAGGTGCTGCCCCTGCTCACTCTCTGCCCTCTTGCTCCCCTAAAGCGCCATGCACAGTTAGTGCAGAAATCTAACTGCACTACTGTCAAGCTGTCAACACATGTCCCAGCAGGCCTTTCAGCATGTGCCAACACTCGCTGACAGCTAGCGCCCTTTAGTAAAGGGCCCCCTTAGTCAGGTCACCAACAACCTCAAAGCTTGTAGAAAAATATGAAGCTAGAAAGATAAGCTGATACAGTCACCCCATTTATCTCTTCATCTTAATTTAACTTCTCCTTGGCAAACTCACCTATTTGGTTTCCCTTTCCACTCTCCCCTCATCTCCAGCATCCCCACCTTTCAGCAGACATTTTCTCACCAGTGCCATGTGAAAGGCAGTTCTTGTGCATTCCTAATTTGGTGCCATAACATTCCCAGAACCACTTCAGATATGGGTAGCACTGGCTCAAAAAACTTTATTCAGAAGGTGAGAACTTTGGTGCATTCAACAGAAACTGATTCTTGGATTGCGTAATGCTTGCAATATGTAAGATCTTGTAGTTAAGAGTCTAAACTGGGTTTAAAAAATTCATCCCAAAATTAGGTAGCTTGTGTTAAGCTTTATTAGGATCAGGAAGAGCACCAATCAATCACCCATAATGTATCAGCAATCTGCAAGAGTCTGCTCCCTAACGACTGATCAATTTCATTGTTGTAACTAATTTTAAAATTCAAATGCCATTCAGTTTTCTCAGCCTTAGACCTTGGTCATTATAAATTAATTGACACGTGCCACCTAGACAAGGGTTTAGATAGTGATGGGGAGGAGTCTGCTGTCTTGGTACATGTTGGTACCAATGACATAGGAAAGTGTGGGAGAGAGGTTCTGGAGCCCAAATTTAGGCTTTTAGGTAGGAAGTTGAAATCCAGATCTTCCATTCTCTGAAATGCTTTCCGTTCCACGCACAGGGCCCAAAAGGCAGGCAGAACTCCAGAGTCTCTATGCATGGATGAGACGATACTACAAGGAAGCAGGTTTTGGATTTGTTAGGAACTAGGCAGCATTCTGGGGAAGGGAGGGGCTTCTCCAAAAGGACAGACTGCACCTTAACTGGGATGGAACCAGGCTGCTGGCATTAACCTTTAAAAGGGAGGTGAAGCAGCTTTTAAACTAGATAATAGGGGAAAGCCGACTGAAGGATGCTAGCAAAAGAGGGAAGTTAGGGCATCCTGATAGAGAGGTTCAACTAAAGATAAAAGTAACCCAGATGCCCTTTAGAGCAGACAGAGCTGAAAGATTCCAAATTACCCTTAACTGATAACCAGATTAATATGAATAAAATACAACCTCCAAAATGCTTGTATGCAAATGCCAGAAGTCTAAAAAATAAAATGGGAGAGTTAGAATATATAGCACTAAATGAAAGATTAGATATAATTGACATCTCAGAGACCTGGTGGAAGGACAACCAATGGGACACTGTGATACCGGGTGCAAACTATATCGCAAAGATAGAGTAGATCAAATTGGTGGAGGGGTTGTGCTCTATGTTAGAGAGGACAATGAGTCACACAGGATTAAAGTTTGTAGGAAACAAAATACACTGTAGAATTTCTATGGATAGAAACTTCATGTAAAAAGGGGGACGGAATGGCAGTGGGTGTTCTACCACTTGCCTGGCCAGAATGAACAGATGGATGATGAAATGCTAAAAGAAATCAGGGACGTTAACAAATGTTACAACACAGTAATAATAGGTGATTTCAATTACCCTGGTATTGACTGGGTCAATGTCACAGCAGGACATGCTAAGAAGATACAGTTTCTAGATGAAATAAATGACTGCTTCCTGGAGCAGCTGGTTCATGAACTGACAAGAGGGGATGCTGCTTGGACCTAGTTCTTAGTGGAACACAGGATCTGGTGCAAGAGGTAAGGGTGTTGGGGCCACTTTGCAATAATGATTTCATTTGATTTAATATATGGAGGGAGGATGGCAAGGAAATCCACAGTACTACCTTTTAACTTTCAAAAGGGAGACTATGAGAAAATGAGAAAAATAGCAAAGAAACAATGAAAAGGAGCATTTGCAAAGGTTAAAGATTTACATCAAGTATGAGCATTGTTTAAAAATACTATCTTGGAAGCCCAGACCAGATGTATTCCATGCTTTAAGAAAACTGGAAGGAAGGCCAGCATGGTTTAAAGGTGAGGTCAGAGAGGCTGTTGTAGCCAAAAAAGTATCTTTCAGGAAATGGAAAAAAAAGCCAAATGACAAAAATGGGAAATAATATAAGCACTGACAAGTTAGATGCAAGGCATTGAACAGACAGGCAAAGAGAATTTTAAACAAAAGAAAAGCTTGTCATAGAAGCAAAAACACATAATAAAAACTTTTTCAAGTACATTTGTAGCAAGAAACCTGTGAGTTAGTTGGGCCATTAGATGATAGAGAGGTAAAAGGGACACTAAGGGAGGACAAGGCCATAGCAGAGAGACTGAATTGTTTGCTTCAATCTTTACTGAAGATGATGTAGGAAAGTTACCTATGCCTGAAATATCAGAAGAACTGAAAGAAATTTTGATAAACTGGGAAGATGAATTACAACTACTTAATAAACTGAAGAGTAGTAAATTACCTGGATCAGACTGGTATACACCCAAGGGTGTTGAAAGAACTGAAAGATGAGATTGCAGACCTACTATTATCTGTAGTACCTGAAGAGCTGTTAGATGTAATACGCACAGTTATTTTTATGCTACATAGCACAGTGTTATATGTAAACCACATTGACTTGTAGAAAGATGATATATAAATATTGTAACACCAATTTTTAAGAAGGGCTCCAGGGGTGATCTGGGAAACTACAGACCAGTGAGACTGCCAATAGTACTGGGCAAAATGGTAGGAACCATTATAAAGAACAAAATTACTGAACACGTAGCTAGTCGTGGTTTAATGGGAAAAAGCCTACATGGATTTAGCCAAGGAAAGACTTGTCTTATTAATGTTATATTTTTTTGAAGGTATGAATAAACAGGTAGACAAAAGTGAGCCAGTTGATATAGTATATCTGGATTTTCAAAAAGCCTTTGACAAGGTCACTTATGAGAGACTCCTGGCGAAATTAAAAAGCCATGGGATAAGAGGCAGTATACAATTGTGGATCAGGACCTGGTTAAAAGATAGCAGGCAGAGAGTAGGGCTAAATGGACAATTGTCTCAATGGAGAAAGATGAATAGAAGAGCACCCCAGGGATCTGTGCTGGGCCTGCTGCATTTTAACATCTTCAAGAATGGCCTCATGGAAATGGGAATAAGGAGTGCGATGATCAAATTTGCAGATGACACAAAATTATTCAACATTATTAAATACAAGAGGATTGTGAAAAATTGCAAGAGGAGCTAGATAAATTGGAAGACTAGACATCCAAATGGCAGATAAAATTTAATGTGGACAAATGCAAAGTTATGCACTTAGGGAAGAACCCAAAATATGGTTACAAAATGCAAGGTTCCACATTGGGAAACACCACCCAGGAAAAAAGATTTAGGCGTCATCGTGGATAACATGTTAAAACCCTCCACCCACTGTGCAGCGGCAGCCAAAAGAGCAAATAAAATGCTAGGTATCATAAGGAAAGGAATGGAGAACAAAACCAAGGATATTATAATGCCTCTGTATTGTTCCATGGTGCAACTGCACCTATTATGTGCAGTTCTGGTTGCCATATCTTAAAAAAGGACATAGCGTTATTAGAAAAGGTACAGAGAAGAGCCACCAAAATGGTAAAGGGGATGGAAGGGTACCCCTATGAGGAGAGGCTTAAAAGGCTAGGGCTCTTCAACTTGGAAAAGAGATGGCTGAGGGGAGATATGATAGAGGTCTATAAATAAATGAATAGAGTGGAATGGGTAAACATTGTGGACGCGCCCCGTCCACCTAGGCGGTTGCCTAGTGGGGAGCGCTGGTTATCACTCTTCTTTTGTGTAGTTGTGGGTTTGCTTTGTAGGCAATTCGAGTGGAAGAGGATCACAGGACAATTTGTTAACTTAAATTGCTTTTTATTTATTTCTTTCTGGAACCAATTTTGGCAAATGACCTTGCTGAGGCAAATGACCTTGATAAGGCAAACAATATTGCAAACTGAAAACACAGGATATTTTCTCCCTTAAACTTCTCAGCAATATTTCTTCAAGTAGTTACTTCACTCTTGATACTCTTTTTAGCTTTTTCCATTTACAAAGCAGTGTAACACTTTTTAAATGCACAGTTTTCCAAAAACTTCTGTAAGACAGTTTTTGACCTTTAACTCTCAGCTGCTGCAGATTAGGATATCTCTCCTGTGCTGCCTCCTGGTTTAAAACCGCTAGCCCTGTTAACCTGGCTTCTTCAGAGATACAATTGGCTGCTTTTAAACAATGAGGTTCTTGTGACTTCTTGTCTGCTTTTCACCTTGGCACACAATAACACCAGCACAGATTATCTTCTTAACCTGTTACCCACAGCTTCTTATAAAAGCATTAAACACGGCTTATACAAATCCCACACTCCATGGATTCTGCAGAGGATATTGGAGAGTCTGAGTACAGCTCTATTTCCATTTCTTCTGGGGTGCTATAACACTCAGGGCTTGGGGCACGTTCTGGAACGCTATGCTTCACTTCTTTTAAAAGCTTAAGAAGTTTCCCCCATTTTAACTTCTGGCTTCCCCTTTTTACCGGGTCAAAAGCTCTTGCCCTTCTTCCTCTTAGCCACTCCTGTTCAGGACACACACAAGTTGCTTTACTGGCAGAAACCCTCTTTTCAACTGGTTTTCTGTACTGCCTAATCACAGACTCAGGACTTGAGCTGTTACTTTCAGAATCAGTCATATACTTCTGACGTCTTCCCCAGCTCCACTCATGCCCACAACCTTTGCACTTGCCTTGGGAGTTATGGCTGGTCCCCTTTGAACCTCCAGGCCCTACAGCTTTATACTGCTGTTTCTTCCCCTGGTTCCTCTGGACTCTTGGCCTCTCCTCCTGGCTTTTGGCATGCAGTTTTCCTGGAGCACGTCCTGCTTGCTCTGCAACTTTCCTTCCTTGTCCTCGTCCTCTCTCTGCTTTTGCTTCAGCTGCTGTATCTGTATCCTCTCTTCCTGGATCTGTTGCCTCTCCCTCTGTATCTGTTGCCTCTCTCCCACTTCCTGAGTACGCAGCTTAAATATCCTGCAGCTTGTTTCCTTCTCTGGCCCCACCCCCTGTCTGCCTGCACGAGCTCTAGAGACTGGGTGTGGCTTCAAGCTATCCCTATTAGTGTGTGTTCTAGCTTCTTTCTCTGCCTGGGAGCTATGCTGTAGTGAGCCCTTCCCCCGCTCATGAGAAAAAAAACTCTTTTTTTCCAGTTTTAAAAGGCTCAGCTACCTGCGCATCACCACAACATAGATCAGTTGCTTACTTCTTCAAAAAGAAGAAAGACTGGGGGATACACAATGAAGCTACAATGTAGCCCATTAAGGACTAATAAGAGAAAATATTTTTTCACTCAACGAGTAATCAAACTCTGGAATTCATTACCGGAGGATGTAGTAAAAGCTGTTAGTGTAGCCGGGTTTAAAAAAGGTTTGGACAAGTTCCTGGAGGAAAGGTCCATAAACCATTATTAAAGAGGACCAGGGAAATCCACTGCTTACCCCAGGACAAGCATTGTGGAACCTGTGTGCCTTTTTGGGAACCTGCCAGGTACCTGTGACCTGGATTGGCCACTGTTGGAAACAGGATACTGGGCTTGATGGACCTTGCTCTGACCCAGTATGGCATAACTTATGTTCTTATGTTCTTTTTGAGGAGAGCAGTATAAAAGTAACATAACATAACTTAATGTTCTCTATTTTGCTTTTGTGTTTGCAGACTCAGAAGAGGCCATCAACTCCATCAAATTCATGAGTAAGCAGATTTGAATGGATGGCTAACAATATATGAAATTAACTAATTAACTCTCTTATAGCCCTTAAACAGATAATGGAGCTCTAATTTGTCATCTTTCTTTGCAATTTGTCATCTTTCTTTACCAGGAATACACAGCTTTCAGAGTGTTTGAGCTCCTTCCTAATTAGATGATCACCTGCACCTGGGCTAAGAAGTCTGCCAATGACTATATTAAAACTTATCATTAGGCAGCTTAGGGCTGGTGGGCTGCAAAATCTGTTTTTGGCAAGGTAATTAAGTACTATCCCTCCTGTTACCGTATGCCAGGGCTGGTGAAAGGTATCGGGTGCTCTAGGCAAACCTTCAGCCTTACACCCCCGCCTCCTGAGAGTTTGATTTAAACTCAACAATTTTGATCATCCGAATGCTACCCTTCTGAGAGCAAGCCTGCATAGTTATTTATTGATTTAAAAACATTTATATGCCATCTTTATGACAAACATTGTTCAAAATGGTCTACATATCAAATAAAAAAGGCCAATGATAATATTGAGACTCTCAGGTTGACCTAATTGGGCATCATTCAAAACATTTTAGCTGGTTAGCAAACCTGTGGCACATACAAATAATTTGACTCGTCTAGATTAGATTACATATTTGAAATTATTTCCTCGATGTCCCACTGAAAATTTACTCCATATATCTAGATTGGCCAGCCACTGTCTGTTAATGGTGATATTCGGCCACTGACCGGAAAGCTCAAACAGTTTAAATTAGAACAGATGAACGGCTGTCCAAAGTTTACCACTTTGCACTATCTTGTAAAGGAGAAAAGCACAAGAACGTCAGTGATAATACAATAGAGGGACTGGTTCCAAGTGATTATTCTGCGAATCATGTGGAGAGAGATCTCAGGTATCAAGAAAAGCAGTCAGACCAAAAAATGAGGCAGAAACATACAGAAATATTTCCCATTGTATTGGGAGCTAAGGGCCTGATTAAGAAGAACTTCTAATCACACCTTGACAAGTTTCCTATACATGTTACATCTTATGAACTCTAGAAGGAGGCTCTCTTTGGCACGATGCAAGTATTACAGCGAGCACAGGGCTGAATTTAAGCTCTTGGGACCCAATTTTCGAAGGCATTTACAAAGGTAACTGCCCAGCTATCCATGTAAATGCCTTATCTGGGATTTTCCTAGGGCACCTACACGAGAAGTGCCGTTCAGAACTCCCAGAGAAGTTCCTAACGCGGCCAGATGCTATGCGGTTAGCATCGGAGCATGTTAGGGGCGTTCCGAGGCGGAGCAGGGGCAGAGGAAAGGGCTAACTTGGTAGCAACAATTTTTGATGCTACCCGCTTAGCCCTCTGTGCCTTAAAGATAGGACTCCCCGGATAGCTCCTCAGAATTGGCCCTGTATGTCCGGGGTCAGTCGCCGCCCACCCTTGCTTCTCCCCTGGCCTGTCCCCTCCCACCCATGAACATAGCTACCTGCACAGATCGGGTGAACGTGTGGGGGAACTCTGTTTCCCCTGTCGCCGGCCGGACAAATAGCGGGTCTGGACATCCAGGCCTGCTTTCTAGTCTCAGAATAGAACCCATAGACTCCTGTGATCTTTATAAAAAAGTAGCACAAAATGCATTCATTATTCCCACAACAAGAATAAAGAGTAGCCAAAGTGCCTTTAATTGAGCTTTCTCCATTTATGCGCCAAGCATCTGGAATGCGCACCCAGAGCTTATGTGCCTCCGTGATCTATCCGAATTCCGCAAGAAACTAAAAACCCATCTGTTCTTTGAACACTTTGGTAGAGAAGACTAAGAATCTATCCTACCTCGCAGGCATATTACTCTCATACTGTTGCCTGTTTTTCTCAGTTATATTTAAAGTTCCTTGCATTGTGTATATTAAGCAGATACTGTAACTATATCTCATGTTCTCTGTGTTCCCATGTGTGTTTTGTTTTCTGTAAACCACTTTGACTTTCAGATAAAGCGGTACAACAAGGTAGTTACATAAATAAATCCTGCAGAAATAGTGCCTAGATTGAAGACGTGAATATCAGCATAAATGTTAATGCGTGCTTTACATGCAGAGGCAAATATTTAATACAATGTGCACGTTAATCGCAACTCTGACTATGCTGTACCTCTGAGTATGCCTGCTAAACACGGACACACCAGCTTGCATCATGTGCATTTTCAGATGTGACCTAATCTTACAAAAGCCCTTTGTATTTTAGGCACGAAAAAGGTTTATAAAATTACCCTTACAATGTATGATGAGATAAAGACCATTTATATATGCCTCTATTTTTTATATTGCCATTGTGAGCTGTAATTATTTATTTATTTAAAAGCTTTTATATTTCACACTATAGTACCTAGGCAGATTACAATATATGTGGAGCCTGATTCCAAGAGGGGCACGTCCAGGCCGTCCGGACGGCCCCAGGCAAGACAGGTCCGTTTGGACCAAATTGTGGACTGCGGGAACAAAACGTTCCTGCAGTAGTCAGAATCGGGCCTAAGGATGGCCCAGTGTGTCCCTGCCACCTGTTGGGATGTCCTCCCCGCAGGTGCCCCCGATTCTGGAGTTTCTGGCCTTCCTATTCCCTGCCACCCAACCCACGGCTAGCCAGCTGGGGCTTAGATCGGGCGGCGGAGACCCCCCGCTACACCCGGCCCCAGCCCCGGCCCTGATCGTGCAGAAACGGCTGCTTATACCATCTTTGAGGACGTATAAGCAGTGCGTCCTCATGAGCCCGGCAGCATGTACAGGGCCATGGCCTGAATTAGCCCTGTACAAGCTGCCGGTCGGGCCCACCCCCACGCCACTCTCTCCCATCCCCCGCCCGCTCTCCCCGCCCTGATGCCCAGGATGTATGGGGAGAGCCGGTGGGGGAATCTGCCCTGCAACCCGCATTCGAGAATGACCTCCATAACAAATTATAATAAAATAAAATAAGACATCACAATTAAAGAAACTATTTCAAATTATTTGCGAATGGACATTGGCCAGAGTTGAAGCCTTCGTGATTAATGCTACTGCTCACGAGTTTCAGAGTTGTGCTAATTCAATTACTTTCTGTACCTGGAATTTGTATTATTCTGCATGCCAACCCACCAGGAATATTTTAAAAAAAAAATCCTTAAAAGCTGGGACTAATCCAGTGCTAAATCCTAGTGGTCAATTCAAGAAGAGCAACAGCTCCATTCTGCAATGCTACTGACCGTACTGCCAGACCACAAACAAATTCCTAATGGTCTTTCTGGTTACAGTTTTCATTAGATCATTTACTGTATGTGTCAGTAAAGTGAGTTGAGGAATGGAGCCAGCAGCGCCCTGGCTATCTGCCTGGGAATACTTGCATGCGTCTCATGAAACTAGTATCCTGTGATCTGCTGTCAAAATGAGCAAAAATAAAACTTAAACAAAGGAGAAGCTATTCCTCCCTTACCCATGCCCTGCATATTTGCAGTATTTGTGGTTCGAGTGGTGGCAGGAGAGAGGCATAGAAGAGGTGTGTTGTTTCCCAGGAAGTAGGCCTCAGCTGAAAAGGCCTAATTCTCTAATTCTGGGAATATCGAGGGCTGGAAGGTGCTCATTTATGCACACAGGAAACATTTGCTGAAGACTTGAATATTGTGAGCAGATCTATAAAGGACTTTTTATTCCTACCATATCTATAAGGAAAAGATACTACACATAAAATCCTTAGGAGGTAATTGCTAAACTGTGGTAAAACCTTGACCTGAAGTAACTCAATATCGCAGGATATCCCGGCTGGAAGCATCAGCTGTGCTCCAGGACAGATTCTTAAATGGGCCGGAGGTGTTTAAAAAATCAGTGGTCCACAGGTTCCCTAACCCCGTCACCGGAAAACAGTCAGGCTCCCCCAAAACATATCCCCTCCCTACATATGCTTCAGAGATCTCTCTCCCAAAAAAGAATAAATGTTTCCTCCCCCTTAAGACCCCCTACTGCCAGACCCCAAATCTGACCCACCCCAAGGTCTCCCTGGGCCTAAACTGAGTAAATCCTGGTGATCTAGTGGGACCTGGACAGCAATCCCCACTTGCTCTCATCTGTGCCGGTATCAGGTTCAAAAAGGCACTCGCAGCCCCTAAAGGTAGTTGTCCTGCCAGTAAAAATAACACCAGCTTTGATCTGGCATTATTTTTCCAAGAATAACGTAGCTTATGATGATCATCACAAGCTACAGTATCTATTTAAATACTAATGAGATGTTTTGCATGTATTTGCATATCAGTATTCAAAGCATGTTAAGGTAGAAATTTGTGCGCTATTTATTTATTTATTTAACATTATTTCTATACCGCCTTATCCTACAATCAAGGCGGTGTCACAACAATACAATCAAAAGTAGTGGAGGTGTAATTCATGCAGTGAAAGAAATGTTATGAATTGCGTGTGAGGGAAAGTGTGTTAGATTAGGTAGAACTATGTACATTGTGTGCTATGGTACAGCATGGGCTATAATACAAGGTTCTATACAATTAGGGCTTAAGATATATCCTGTGTCGTTGTACAGTTTCTTATCAGGGTTGGAAGGGGTGAGTACGTGGTTCTTGTTGGTTAAGTGACATGTCCATAGTGTTCTATGAACAGTGTTGTCTTCAGCTGTTTGCGGAAGTCTTTGAGGTCCGTTGTCGATCTCAGTTCGTCTGGGAGGGAGTTCCAAATTGTTGGGGCAGCCAGGGAGAGTGCTCTCTCTGTGGTATCCTTTCGTGTTTTTCTGAAGTCGCTCGGGGTGTTGACTCTGTTGGAGGTTCCTTTTCTTCTTGGGCGAGTGCTGGTGTCTGGATGAATGAGGGTGTGCAGGCTGTTGGCTGAAATGTGGTGTTTGATTTTGAATATGTTTATTATTGTTTTGTATTTGATGCGTGAGCTGATTGGGAGCCAGTGTAGGTCTTTAAGAACCGGAGTAATGTGTTCATGTCTTGTTGAGCCAGATATAATGCGGGCTGCAGTGTTTTGAGCTAGTTGAAGAGGTTTGAGAGTTTGTTTTGCTAGCCCAAGGTAGATGGGGTTGCAGAAGTCCAGTAATGGAGTGATAAGTGCTTGGCATACGGTACGGAAGTGTTCTGTGGTGAGGAGGGGTTTAAGTCTTCTGATGATTCTCATCCTGTGGTATGCGTTCTTAATAGTTTTGCTTACGTGTGTCTTGAGATTCAGTTCGTTATCCAGGGTTACTCCAAGGTATTTTACTTCCGATTTCATTGGAATGGTTGTGTCTGCTACTTTGATGTCCGGTGGGTGGATGAAGTCTGGGTTGCGAGTGATTATTAGTGCCTCCGTCTTGCTGTAGTTGATTGCGAGGTTGTTGTCTTTACACCATCTAGTCATTTGTGTTAGGCAGTCGGTTATTTTAGAGTAGTCTGGGTTGTCAATTGAGATAGGCGTGTATATCATAATATCATCTGCATAGATGGTGTATTGAATGTTGTTCGCTTTCAGGATGTCGCATATTGGCTGAATGTATATGTTGAACAGAAGTGCCGAGAGGGCGGACCCTTGAGGCACTCCTTGGAGGACTTTTATGGGTTGAGAGGTGTTGTGGCCTACCTTGACTTGTATCTGCCTGTCGGTGAGGTAGGATTGGAACCATTTTAATGTGGTACCATGAAGTCCAATTTTCTTTAGTCTTTCCAGGAGAGTTAGGTGGTCAACTGTGTCGAATGCAGAAGAGATGTCTACGAAGATCATTAGGATACCTTTTTTGGTGTTGTCTATGACTCGGAGGATGTTATCTAAGAGGTATATCAGCAGTGTTTCAACTCCATGGTTGGGGCGAAAGCCGTGTTGGTTGTCATCTAGAGGAGCATGGTTGTCGATGTGTTCCTGTAGTTGTTGTTGTACTGATTTTTCTATGATTTTTGCTAGAAAGGGTATGCTGGATATTGGTCGGTATGCGGCTGGGTTGCTCTTGTCGAGAGTTGTTTTCTTTGGTATTGGTCGTACTGTAGCTTGTTTTAGTTGAGCTGGCATGAGTCCTTGGGTGAGTGAGTGCACCATGTTGTGTATGAAGTGGATGAAGCTTGATTTGGTGGCTTTGATCCATGATACTGGGCAAGGGTCCGTAGGAGCGGTGCTTGTTTTGATTGCTGAGATGATGTGGGAGAGCTGTTCTGTTGAGGGAGGGCAGAATGTGTCCCAGGTCTTAGGTTGTGAGTCAGGCTGGGTTGAGGAGCTGGGCGTAGTTGGTTCTGTGGAGTGAAATTTTTCCTTGATGTGATCAGCAAATTTTTGTGGGTCTATTTGTACTTCCCCCTCTGTCCTTTGTTCCTTTGTGAGGATTTTCACTATTTCGAATAGCTCTCTGGGTTTGTTTATGGAGGTGTTTATCATGTTTGTATGGTATTCTTTCTTGGATTGGTTGATGTGTTCAGTGTATTGTTTTTGGTTTGTTAGGTATATCTGCTGGTTTTCAGGTGTCTTGTATTTTCTCCATCTCCGTTCAATCTTTCTGAGTTCTCTTTTTTCTTGTCGTATGGTTGTGGAGTACAAGGGCTTGTGTTGTCTCTTGTTGTGACGGTGCTTCTTTGGTCTGGTAGCTGTTGCTGTGGCGGCGTTGGATAGTGTGTTGTTCCAGTTGGTTATTTGAGTCTCCAGGTTGTCTGTTTCTGTAGTCAGTTGTTTTATCGTGTCTTGTAGGAAGGCATCTCTGTCGAAGTTCTTGAATCGCCTTTGTGTGGGTGAGTTGTCTGTTTGTTCGTTGTGATTGTCTTTTTGTAGTTGCAGCTTTATCTTGATTATGTAGTGGTCTGACCAAGGAACTGGGGTGATGGAGGGTGTTGAAATTAGACCTCTTGAAGTTAGGGAGCTGGTTGCGAAGATGAGGTCTGGTGTAGAGCCGTGTCTGTGCGTTGGGGCGTCGATGATTTGGGTGAATTGAAGTGAGGTCATTGCTTGGAGGAAGGCATCTGCATCTTTGTTGTTGGTGGACTTGAGGTTGAAGTCACCTAGCAGTAGCGTGGGTTTGTTAGTTGCGGTGATGGCGCATACTGTTTCGAGCGTAGATGCTAGTTCATCAGGTGAGGCTCGGGGTGCTCTGTAGGTTAGGCAGAGTGCCATGTGTTTGTTCACGATGCTGATTGTGTTGCCTTGTGGTGTGTCAGTGGAGCTCTGAGTTTTGAACTTTAGGTTCTTCTTTGCAATTATCAGTACCCCTCCTCCGCGTTTATGGGTGCGTGGGCAGCTGTATGCTGTGTAGGTGTCTGGTACCAATTGATTGAGTAGAACATTGTCGGTGGGATTGAGCCAAGTTTCTGTAATGCAAAGTATGTCTGGTTGGTGGTCTTCTATGTGGTCTGCTATTGTGTGTATCTTGTTGCATATGGATCTTGCGTTTATGAGTTCTATGGTTGCGTGCTCTGTGGGCTTTGTTGTATCGTGTGCATCCTTTGAATGTAGTGTGTGGGAGTGTGATTTGTGTGTGTTTTTTCTTCTTGTCATTGATGTGCTGTGTGTGTCAGAGTGATTGCATTGTGGTTCTATGTATGACCAGGTGGTTGGTGGATGCCATGGAGAGTTATGGTGTGGGTAGTGGAGGTGAGAGTTTGGTGGTAGGAAATGTGTGAGGAGGAGGCTGAATGGTAGAAACAATGTTGTGATCATGTTGGTTTGCTGTGATGTTCTGTGAGAGGTCTACTTGCGGTTTCAGACGTCTTCGCCTCGGTCTGCCCCTTGTTGTGTTCTGCTGTGAAGCTGTCTGCGGTGCTGTTTCCCTTGGTTGTTTCCTTCTGCTCGCCTTTGTGCCGTGCCTAAGGGCCATGCCAAAGGGCCCTCAGGCGCGGGCGCGCCCTGCAGGGATGCCGCTTTTAACTGCTGCCGTCTGCTGCTGATCGGGCTCCCACTGCCCCGATTGGGCAGGAGCTGAAGAGGGAGGTGGAGTGTCCGGGCAGCGGCGTTCCTGCAGGCTATGGTAAAATTAATGTACACTTTCACCCCCTTAACACATTTTAAGGGGTAAATATCATGCATTATTCCCGTAATACACTTTAGTAACTACCCCTTAGTTGTTTAAAATCTCAAATAACTATGTAAGTTATACTGTAAATAAAGCAACGAGTAAATAAAAAATATAAGTAATGCAGAGAAACAGATTCAAAAACTAATGTACATTAATTTTTTTCAGATGCTTGTATATCAGAGAATAAAAAGTGGAAAAGAATTCCTGCTCTTCAGTCGCTCTTTCAGAAAATATCAAAACAGAGAATTTTACTTGGATCTGGTACCAAAAGCCTTCATTTACACTAAGTGAGAATTTTTTCCCCATTTCATATTGCCTACTGTCCCCCAAGCATACTTGGTTGGGTCATTGCAACAAGCATTCTGGGCTGGGGAAGGACATGGGATCTCGCTCCATTTGGAACCTTACAACCATGGGCTCTGACTCTGATCATCTAGGAGTCACTCCTTTGCAGTGACCTAGAAATTGAATCAAGGATCTTCTACCTGATAGCACACGGGGCTTGAAATACAAAGTGGATCGCCACGATAATACATGTCCCACTGACTAATGGTATTATTGCTTAGTCACAGAAGATGACACCTCCTTTGCTCTAGCCTGGGGGAGGGGGAGAAGGGGGTGTCCAGGTAGAAAGAATTCACTGTGACCATTGCTGCTGTGCATTAGAAGTCTGCAGCAAAAAAGGGACCCCCTGAAATCATTAGCATGCTAAAAGCATCTCCTCTACACCCTTCTCCCATGTTTTGAATGAACCAATGAAGTGAGAGCTAGACACTGAGGGGGTCATTCCAAGCCGTGTTTAGTGGGGATGGATGTCCGGTTTAAACATGCATCCCAGCTAAACACCAAGGGGCCGATTCCCAACAAAGAGCTCCCCACACATACAGAGGAGATGTGCGGGGAGTTCTGTATAGGGGTGGGAGCGAGGGTGGACCAGAGGCGGGATCTTGGCCCAAATGTACAGGGCTGATTCCAGTTGCTGCCCTGTACGTCCGGTGGGTGAAGCCTGAACAGGGAACTTATTCCACCTCGGGGGTGGAATAAGTTCCCCCCCAACGACTGTGGTAGAAGCAGTGAGAACCTGGCAGGAGGTGAAAGGGGGCAGGGGATTCCCAGCAGCCTGATCCCGACCTTGAGAGGCCCGATCGGGGGTTGGACGACAGGGAACTGTGCGCAGCAGGAGCCAGCCGGAAGTCGGGACTCCTGCATGGCATCCCGGTGCCATGGCGACAGGACACCATGGCACTGGGCTCCATGCAGTAGCCATGGCTGTGTTGTGCAGGGAATGGGCTGGATGCCTGGACCCTCAGAATCAGGGCAGGACTTACCCGTCCAGGCCCATTGCACCCAATTCTGATCTTGTGGGTACATCTAACCTCCAAGGTATCAGAATCGGGTGGACAAGATGAATCGGAGGTTCAAATCCCACTAGAGGACAGCAACCTTGGGCCGGAAGGACTGGGGTTTCTAGTCCCACAGGTGCTCCTTGTGGTCTTGGGCAAGCCACTTAACCCTCCATAGCCCATGTTCCCTGTAAAATAGTTATCTCCAAGTTATAATGCCCTGTTCAATGTAATTTCGGTTTGTTCAATGTAAACCGCACTGATGCAGAATAGCGCGGTATATAAGAGAATGTAAATAAAATAAATAATAAATAAATAAATCCACATTTTGGACATCCAGATGGGCCAGACATGACCCAATGGGAATCAGCCTCTATAAGGGAAGAGATCTGTACAGAAGGAGGGAAAAATAATTGGAGGAGATACAAAGAAGGGGAAGCTCTTCACTTCAAGAAGAGAAAGCCTCTGCAGAGAGATACAAAGAGGAATCTTGCTTGTTCATGAAACAGCTGGGGCAGTTACTGACATAGAGTTGAAGTTCTGGTCAAGAAGGTTCCAGTGGAATGGTGGTCACAGAGAAAGGAATATGCCATATCACATGCTAAGGAAGTGAACTTCCACAGGTATCCTCCTGCAGTCAGTACAGGCCACATACCTCGTATTTGAGAAAGTACAGTCTAGGTCAGCAGTTGGTCCTTATAACCTTACATCTGTCAAAACCATGCAAAGGCATTAACTGATGTACTTGCTAAGAGGAAGTTGCCAGCCCTTCTCCCCTCCACTTACTGGGCAAAGACTGTAAGTGACTGAAAAAATTTGCAGATGGAGAGACAATTGTTAACATTTAGTACATTTCTCAACCAATCATTTCAAGCCAGTAATCTCTCCTCCCAAATCAAGCTAAATCTGTACCTGCAGAGCAGAAATAAATTGTTGTGTGGTGAACTGGGGATTAGAAGAACTTAGAGTGTGTTATAGAGGTAGCCAGAGGGACCCTGCCCAGCTCTCAACCACATGAGTATTAGCAAGGATACGTTTAGGTCACTGTCTCCCAAACAGAGACTTTCTGCCAGTGTGTTTCCACTTTAGCCAATGACCCCTCTAAGGAAAAAGCATAAAGACTGATTCTGGGGAAAAAACACAGGACTTGGTACTTTTATTGAATGTGTTCCTCTTTATGATTTGTCACTTGCTGTATTGATCTTTGTATACATGAAGTACTGACCAGGCTGCATTTGCACACACAGCATACTGCAGGAAGCTTGGGGCATTTGGACATGGTCTGATCTTATTGGCAAGAAACCCTCTTCTTATATCAGGTCTCTGCCTGGGTTAGTGAACCAGGGGATGACAATGGTATTTCCTTCTGCCAGGTATCTCCTTCCCTGGCAGGAAATATTTCTCCTCTATCTGAGGGGGGAAGGGGTTGCGCTAAAAGTATATTGATTAACTAAAATTGGAATACGAAGACACAAATGGAAATAAAATTGGAATACGAAGACACAAATTCCATAACCTCCTTTTGTTGTTGTAAGTGCCATCGAGTCGGTGTCAACTCATGGCGACCCTCTGGATAGTTGCCTTAAACTGTGTTCATTCTTCATTCAGGCAGCCCATTGTTGACATTCTGGCACTCATAGCTGCAGTTATTGTATCGATCCATCTCATTTCTGGCCTTCCTGTTTTGCGCTGACCTTCTACCTTGCCAAGCATGATGTCTTTCGGTAATGATCTCTCTCTTCGCATGATGTGTCCAAAGTATGAAAGTCGAAGTTTGTCATCTAAGCTTCTAAAGAAAGCTTAGGTTTGATCTCCTCTAGTACTGACTGGTTTGTTCTCTGGGCAGTCCATGGTACACACAGTATTCGTCGCCAGCACCATAATTCAAAGACATCAATTTTCTTCCTATTTTTTCACTGTCCAAGTTTCGTATCCATATGATGTTATTGAAAATACCATGAAAAAAGAAAAAAGAAAAAACCTCCAAATTGTGATGACACACTAGGAATTCCACTAAAAAAGTCAAAATCATAAACCAAACCTGTGAATCCGCAGATTCCGTGGATTCACAGGTTTGGTTTATGGTTTTGACTTTTTTAGTGGAATTGAAAATACCATGGCTTGAACAAGTCAAATCTTTGTATGCAGAGAGACATCCCTGCTCTTGAGAATCATGCCTAGGTCCTTCATAGCCAGTCTTCCAAGAGCAATGAGTCGTCTGATTTCTTGACTGTTTGTTGCTTTTTTATTGCTAGTTGATCCAAGTAGGTTAATGTTGTCCACTATTTCAATTTCTTCTCCATCAATGATGAACTTATTCATGTTGCCAGTTGTCAGGATCTTTGTCTTCTTTATATTAAGGTGCTGGCCCATATTAAGACTGTGTTCCTTGATCTCGAGAAGAAAATGTTTCAGATTGTCTTCATTTTCAGCCAGTAATGTGGTATCATCAGCATAACAAAGGTTGTTGATGAGTCTCCCACCAATCTTCATGCCTCTGTTGTCTTCATACAGTTCTGCTTCTCTGATGATTTGTTCTGCATATTAATTAAACAGGTAGGGGGGAAGAATGCAGCCTTGTCATATACCTTTGCTGATTTTAAACCATTCTGTTTCTCCTAGTTCCATTTGAACTGTTGCTTGTTGATCCGCGTAAAGGTTGTGCAAGAGAATGATCAGGTGTTCTGGTATACTCATGCTTCTTAATGTGGCCCAGAGTTTCTCATGGTTTACACAGTCAAAAGCCTTGCTGTAGTCGATAAAACATATATAGATATCCTTTTGGTATTCTTTAGTCTTTTCAAGGATCTGTCTCAATCCGGATGAGGTCTCTCATTCCTCACCCTTTCCTGAACCCTGCTTGCACTTCAGGCAGTTCTCATTCCAGGTATGCTGTAGACTCTGCTGAATAATCTTCAGTAGAAACTTGCTGGCATGTGGGATCAGAGCGATTGTGCGATAATTTCCACAGTCAGCTGGATCATCTTTCTTTAGTATTGGTATAAACACAGATCTTTTCCAGTCAGTTGGCCATGATGTTGTCTTCCAAATTTCCTGGCAGAGCCTTGTAAATATGGTAACAACTGAATCAGATTGCTGTAATACTTCTATGGGAATGCCATCAATGCCTGGTGCTTTGTTCTTTGATAAGGCCTTCAATGCTGCTTCAACTTCTTCTTTCATCATCAATGGTTCCGGATCATAAGATACAGGTTGAAACCGCTATTGGTCCACTCTATATTTTTTCCACCTTTTCTTAATCTTCTCAGCATCATTCAACATGGATCCTTGAGAATCTTGTAACATTCCAATTCAAGGCTGGAATTTTTTCTTTAACTCTCATAGATTTAGGAAAGCCAATCTTAAAGTTTCTGCTTCTATTTCCTTGCATGCGTCATTGTAGTACTTCTTCTTGTCTTGTCTTTCTGCATGTTGAAATATCTGTTGAGTTCTGCGATTGCCTCTCTTTCTCCTCTGATTTTAGCTTCTCTGTGCTTCTGGACAATTTTCAGAGTTTGTTTGGTCATCCATTTTGGCCGTTTTTGCTTTTTCACCTTTTATAGAGATTTCTCACTTTCTTCTAACAAACCTTCTTGATGTCATCCTATAACTCTTCTGGAGCTCTGTCATTTGTATCCAAAGCAGCAAATTGATTTTGCAGACAGTCTTTAAATTCCGTTGGTATATTTTCAAGGTCATATTTTGCTTCATTCATGAGTGGCTTGCTCTTTTTCAACTTCGGCTTGAGTTTGCATACTAGTAGTTGGTGATCTGTACCACAGTAAGCTCCAGTTTTTGTCTTTGTTGATGTTATAGAGCTTTTCCATCGTTGACTTCTACAGATGAGGTCAATTTGATTTTTGTACAATCCACTGGATGAAGTCCATGTGTACAATCGCCGCTCATGTTGCTGGAAGAAGGTGTTTGAGATTAATAGATCGTTGGTCTTGCAGAATTCTATCAGTCTTTTTCCAGCTTCATTTCTTTTGCCAAGTCCATATTTTTCAATCATTTTGCCTTCTTCTTTGTTGCCAACTTTTGCGTTCCAGTCACCCATGACTATCAGGATATCCTGTTTGCATGTTCTGTCAATTTCAGCTTGTACTTGTTCATAGAACTCATCAATTTCACCCTCTTCTGCAGCTGTTGTTGGGGCATATACTTGAATTATAATAGTGTTGATAGGCATTCCTCATAGACTAATAGAAATTAAGCATTCACTGATTGAATTGTATTTCATTACAGTTCTTGCAAGTTTCTTCTTAATTATAAATGCAATACCATTTCTTCTTTGTCTTCCAGCATAGTAGACCATATGATCATCAGATACAAAGTGCCCAATGCCAGTCCATTTCAGTTCACTGACACCCAACAGATCGAGTTATACAAGTTCCATTTCATTCTTGACCACCTCCAATTTCCCTTGGTTCATGCTTCGTATGTTCCATGTCCCAGTATTAAGACATCTTTGTAGCTTCTAACTCTCATTTCAAGTGCAGCTACATCAGATGTCATACGTCCCGAGGGCTTTGATCCAGCAACATCATAAATGCTGGCTTTACTCTGAAAAGTCTTCAACTCCTCTTCAGTAGCCAGTTGAGTGCCTTCCGATCTGGGCGTCTCATCTTCCAGCACTATAGTACAATTTGTTTTGTTGTGACTATCCATTGGGTTTTCGTGGCAAGATACGGAAGTAGATTGCCAGGCCTTTCTTCTGTGCAGTTTAAGTTTAGTGTTATTGCCATTGTCAAAGAAATGTGATTCTCTGCTGCCAACACCATCCCATTCTGCTGCTGCCCAGATGGGTGGTTTGTCTTGGTCTGGCCCCTCAATTGAGGCCTGTCCATCTTGGGAGACCCTGCCAATAGTTACGCTACCAATAGCTTAGCCCTCAGCATCACTGATGCACACAAGCCCTCACACCACAACAAGCTGCAAACCTAGTGAGGGAAACCTCCTTTTACATCACCTAATAAGTGAAATTATGAGCATATCTTTATAATCATTGTTCCAGCTAGTGCCTATTGAAATTTCTTTTTGGATTTGTGAATGTGCATCCAAAAAATGTGCACATTCACAAATCCAAATGATCCACAAACTAATTAGTAGTTAATTAAAATTATTTCAATCCACTGGTATTTATGAGAAAATTCTGTTCCAACCACATGTTCTTGTTCTTTCAAATCAGCATGGCAAATATTCAAAAATAAATCTGATCAAATCCTTGAAATGATCTAATTAGTTTTATGTATCTCCAACAAGCATAGGCCACTCAGCCAGGAGACATAAATTCTGAAAATAGATATCATGCAGATTCCTTCTATTCATTTTACTTTCTTCTAGTGAAAGGTATCCCAACAAATCCTCAGTTACAGTATCTGGGAAGCGACACACTCAGACTTGTTCTAGATTATCACAGATCTAACCAGAAATGTATTTATTTATTTAGCATTTCTTATATACCACCTTTCAGTTTTATCAAGGCGGTTTACATTGAATGTAACAATAATTTTACATGGAGTAGCTAATCAGAACAACCATTTACCTTCACCATCCACATGAAATCACTTACAATATACAAACGAGTTTAGAATATTACATATAGTCAATGTATATAGTTTAAAGTTAAACTGTACATAGTTATCCCGGTTATCCCATGTGTTATTTTCCCTGTTCTTTGTAAACTCAATGTTGCCTGTATGCATTGCAGTATGTTTTGTTCATTGTACACCGCGCTGATTTTAATAGCGCGGTATAGAAGAAATGTTAAATAAATAAATAAATAAATAAATAATAAATAAAACAACAGTTTTACATGGAGCAGCAAATGCTTCCCTTCTTCCTCAATAGTCCACTCAGCAGGTAAAATAAAAAATATAAAGCAGATATATCATGGGCATATACTAAAATTATTATGTCATTGTGCCATTTCTTTTCTTATGGCATGATAATGTATTAGCAAAACAACAGGGATTTGTATGCAAGCACCTTTGAGATCCAGTCTATACAGCCAGTCTCTTTCTTTCAGGAATGGCAGAAGGGGGGGAAGAGTGTTTATCTTCAGTATCTCCTTAAAGATCCTTGAGGTACAGGATGACATGTATGCCTTCTTTTTCTTGGAAATCAGGAAACACATGAAGAGAAGCCTCAGTTCCTCTATTGCACTGAAGTGCATAAGGAGATTGACCTCTTCCTATAGCAGATGGGTGTGGATCTGGGGAGGTGAGATCACTGTAGAGTCCGATCTGGTACCCAAGTCAGGCACCTCAATCGATAGCCTTTCCTTACTATGGTGATGCCAAGGGATCTGTGGGGCTTTGTTCCCACTGCCAAGGGATGAAGTGACATGGAATATATTTATTTGTATTTTGGTGTTGATGTTATATGATATATAAACTGGAAGAGTGTCTTCCTGATCTACATTGATGATACAAAAAGATTAGGAGTGTGCATTTGTGAGTGCACATTCAGTTTCTTTGGATGACTGAATTTAAAGTGCACACAAATCACTTGTACATGCACATACTTAGAAATGAATGTACACACATTTAAAAAAAAGGTTTTGAGTGCACATATATATGCTCCTAAAGAGCAAATATGTAAAAGAAATATGAACAATGGCCTGAAAATTGGGAAAATTCCATTTTAAATAAGCATAAACCAAACTATTTTTTGACCATGGGCAAGCCTGAAAAAGACCCTTTTACTTCTGTGTGATGTATTGATGAGTCTGATGGTTCACATGATCTATTTTGAATTTCTAGATTTTTTAAAATCTCTGCAACCTCATTTTGTCATTAACGTACTATAAATCTGTGAAATGAGGATGATGTCATACATTCCTTTGGGTTCAAGTACAGCTGTTCACCACATCTGTTGAATAGGAAAGAGGAAAATCTTCATTCCCTATTGTAGCTAAAGCAAGATTATCTGTGCATCAAAAATCTGATCCTACCATAGCAATTTCAGGCTCGCTAAATGGCAATTGCCCAAAACATATACCTGGACCAAAATTAGAAACATCATAATTAGGGAGTTTGAAGACATTTGCAAGAGTTTACCAGCAGCTATCCTTCCAGCATGGGAGAGCCTCATCAACTAATGACACACATCGTGTCTAAACTAACCTTGACCCACCCAAGTTTGCATAAGTCTGCCTATCTGTATCACATCCTGCTGTGCATATTTCCCACATTAAGGAAATTGCAGTATAATATTTCTTAAGAAAAGCAAGAATTTTAAGTATCATTCTAAACTTTACAAGCAATTACCATCCTATTGATGCCAATCAACCTTTACATCACAGATATGGTAGTTTTCCAGGTTTTCTTGCTTGTCATGCCATGATTTAAGGTTCATTTACAAGCCATCGATTCTGTTCTGATTTTATCTGCCTCTCTATCCAAAGATATCTACATTATCTTTGCAGTTTTTTCAGGATATGCCATGTCTTGGTAAGTGGAACTGATGTCTCAGCCATCATTCTGTGGTTTTCTTCAGGGTGAAGATGTTATGCAGTGAATGTCTGTTCTTACATACAGTGGTTCTCAAAACTGGATTGGTGGGTTTGAAACAGGAAATTTTAATTTTTGGCAGGAATGATCATTGAAGAAAAGGCAAGAAATTTGATTTTGGAGGAAAAGTTCATTGGAAAAAGGTGGGAGTTCTGAAATTTGTATTTTGGCGGGAAGGTTCATTTGAGAAAAGGTGAGAAAAATGCAATTAAGAATCCTGGAGGGGAGAATTCGGGTTTTAACAGGAAGATTGTTGTAACAATCTCAGATTCTGGAAGGTGGAAAAAAATCTTTTGTCTTCATATCTACATCTGCAGAACATAAGAACATAAGAACATAAGATATGCCATACTGGGTCAGACCAAGGTCCATCAAGCCCAGTATCCTGTTTCCAACAGTGGCCAATCTAGGTCATATGTACCTAGCAGTTTCCCCAAGGGACACAGGTTCCACAATGCTTGTATTGGTTCAAGCATTGATATCCTGGGTCCCTTCTTAATAATGGTTTATGGACCTTTCCTCCAGGAACTTGTCCAAACCTTTTTTAAACCCAGCTACATTAACAGCCTTTACAACATCCTCTGGTAACAAATTCCAGAGTTTGATTACACGTTGAGTGAAAAAATATTTTCTTTTATTAGTCTTAAATAGTTTACCCTGTAGCTTCATTGCATGTCCCCTAGTCTTTCTATATTCTGATAAGGTAAACAATCGATCTACGTTTACCCGTTCCACTAGGACTAGGGCTGTTAGAATCCATTCCAAGGTGAGGATCTTAGACTTTAGGAAGACTAACTTTGCGAAGATGGGCCAATACCTCAGGGAGTCGTTAGTGGGATGGGAACAGCTGGGGGATGTAGAAAAACAGTGGGCAAAACTGAAAGGGGGTATTTTAAAGGCAACCAACCTTTTTGTTAAAATGGTAAATGAAGGCAAAAGGAACAGGAGACCGCTATGGTTTTCGAAGGAAGTAGCTGAAAAAGTGAAGAAAAAGAGGGAGGCCTTCATGAAATACAAGAGATCACAGAGAGAGGAAGACAGGCATCTGTATTTGGAAAAACTTAGAGAAGCTAGCAAAGTAGTCAAGAAGGCAAAGATTAAAAAGGAGGAGGAAATAGCCAATGCAATAAAATGGGGGGATAAGACATTTTTCAGATATATTAGTGAGAAGAGGAAGGGCAAAAGTGGTATTGTCAGACTCAAGGGTGCAGGGGGGGAATATGTAGAAGCTGATAAGGACAAAGCAGAATTGCTTAACAAATATTTTTGTTCTGTGTTCACAGATGAAGAACCAGGAGCAGGACCTCAGAAAACACCCACAAATAAGAACAGAAGCGAGGAACATCTTGAACAATTTTCAGAAGACTGTGTTCGTGAGAAACTAGCTCAACTTAAAGTAGACAAAGCGATGGGACCGAATGGGATACACCCTAGAATACTGAGGGAACTTGGGGACGTTCTAGCAACTCCACTGACTGACCTTTTCAATGCCTCGTTGGAGTCGGGAGTGGTGCCAAAGGACTGGAGAGAGGCTCATGTGGTGCCTTTACACAAAAGCGGAAGTAAGGATGTGGTTGAAAACTACAGGCCGGTTAGTTTAACTTCGGAGGTGATTAAATTATTGGAAAAGCTGCTGAAAGAGAAAATAGTGAGGTTTCTGGAGTCCAGCGGATTACAGGATCTGAGGCAGCATGGATTCACCAGAGGCAGGTCTTGTCAGACAAATCTGATTGATTTCTTTGACTGGGTGACCAGAGAGAGCTCTAGATGTGGTGTATTTAGATTTCAGTAAAGCCTTTGACACTGTTCCTCACAGGCGACTTATAAACAAACTGAGCACCCTAGGGATGGACCCTAAAGTTACTGCTTGGGTTAGAAATTGGTTGGGTGGGAGGCGACAAAGAATACAAGTAAATGGAGCTCACTCTGAGGAGAAGGATGTTACCAGTGGTGTGTACCAGGGATCTGTCCTTGGTCCGATTCTTTTTAACATCTTTGTTAGTAATATAGCGGAAGGGCTGTCGGGTAAGGTTTGCCTCTTTGCGGATGATACCAAAATCTGCAATAGAGTAGACACCCAGGAAGGTGTAGATAACATGAGGAGGGATCTAGCTAAGCTTGAAGAATGGTCTAGAATTTGGCAGCTGGGATTTAATGTTAAAAAATGTAAGGTCATGCATTTGGGCTGCAGCAATCCAAGGGAGAAATACAGTATAGGAGGTGAAGTAATTTGTCCACTAAAGAAGAGCGGGACCTAGGCGTGATTGTGTCTGATGATCTTAAAGTAGCTAAACAGGTAGAAAAGGCGACGGCAAAAGCTAGAAGGATGCTTGGGTGCATACGGAGAGGAATGGCTAGCAGAAAAAAGGAGGTGATAATGCCTCTGTATAAGTCTTTGGTGCGACCTCATTTGGAGTATGGTGTGCAATTCTGGAGACCGCACCTTCAAAAGGATGTGAACAGGATGGAGTCGGTGCAGAGGGTTGCTACTAAAATGATTAATGGGCTTCATTATAAAGCATATGAGGACAGACTTAAGGATCTTAATATGTACACCTTAGAGGAAAGTCGGGATAGAGGTGATATGATTGAGATGTTTAAATACCTCCGTGGCATAAATGTTCAGGGAGAAAGCCTCTTTCAATTGAAAGCAAGTTCTGCTACGAGGGGACATGGGATGAGGGTGAAGGGAGATAGATTCAGGAGTGATATGCGGAAATATTTCTTTACAGAAAGAGTAGTGGATCCATGGAATAGTCTCCCAGTGGAGGTGGTAGAGATGAGGACAGTAACTGAATTCAAAAAAGCATGGGACCAACACAGAGGATCTCTAAAGGTAAAAAGTGGACTGTTGTAGTTGTTGTTATGGAAGGACAGACTAGATAGGCCATGTGGTCTTTTTCTGTCATCATGTTTCTATGTTTCTATGTTTCTATCATATCTCCCCTCAGCCGTCTCTTTTCCAGGTTAAAGCGCCCTAACCTTTTTAGCCTTTCTTCATAGGAGTATCCTTCCATCCCCTTTACAATTTTGGTGGCTCTTTTCTGAACCTTTTCTAAAATCGCTATATCCTTTTTAAGATACGGCGACCAGAATTGCACACAATATTCAAGATGCGGTCTCACCATGGAATGATATAGAGGCATTATAATATCTTTTGTTTTATTTTCCATTCCTTTCCTTATCATACCTAGCATTCTATTTGCTCTCTTGGCCGCCGCTGCACACTGGGCCGAGGGTTTTAACATGGTATCCACAATGACGCCTAAATCTTTTTCCTGGGTGGTGGTTCCTAATGTGGAACCTTGCATCGTGTAACCATAGTTTGGGTTGTTCTTCCCTAGGTGCATAACCTTGCACTTGTCCACATTAAATTTCATCTGCCATGTTGATGCCCAGTCTTCCAATTTATCAAGATCCTCTTGCAATTTTCCACAATCCTCTTAGGTTTTAACAACTTTAAATAGTTTTGTGTCATCTGCAAATTTGATAACCTCACTCGTTATTCCACTTTCCAGGTCATTTATGAATATGTCAAAAAGCAGCGGACCCAGCACAGATCCCTGGGGTACACCACTATTCACCTTTCTCCATTGGGAAAATTGGCCATTTAGCCCTACCCTCTGCTTTCTATCTTTTAACCAGTTCCTGATCCACAATAGTACACTGCCTCCTATCCCATGACTCTTTAGTTTTGCCAAAAGTCTCTCATGAGGGACCTTGTCAAAGGCTTTCTGAAAGTCCAGATACACAATATCAACCGACTCACCTTTGTCCACCTGATTATTCACTCCTTCAAAAAAACATAACAGATTAGTAAGACAAGATCTTCCTTGTCTAAAGCAATGTTGGCTGTCTCCCATTAGGTCATGACTATCTACATGCTGAGTAATTTTATTCTTTATGATGGTTTCTACCATTTTTCCCGGTACTGATGTCAGGCACACCAGTCTGTAGTTTCCCGGATCGCCCCTGGAAGCTTTTTTAAAAGTTGGTGTTACATTGGCGATCCTCCAATCTTCAGGTATTAGAGATGATTTTAATGATAGTTCACAGATTACTAATAGCAGGTCTGCAATCTCGTATTTCAGTTCTTTCAACACCCTTGGATGTATACCAGGCACTTTTTTTTCCTATTGTATTTTATTTTTCCACTATAACTTTGAACATTTCCTGCTTTCGTTAAATTCCTGAAGTCCTCTCATAAGACTACTTGCCCCTCTGACCCCATATCCTCTGATTGGATTTTGGAGCCCTCCATATGTCTTCTCCTCTTCGTTCTCACCATTTTTAACTCCAACCTCGCCTCTGGTGTTTTTCCCTCTCAGTGGAAACACGCTTTCATCCGCCCTGTTCTCAAGAAACCTTCTCTCTTTCCTGACGTTCTGGCCATCTGGTGCCCTATTTCCAAACTTCCGTTTCTTTCTAAAGTCCTCAAAAAACTAGTCTTCACACAGCTGTCCTCTCACCTTGATTCTATCCATTTCTTGCATCCTTGTCAATCTGGATTTTGCCCTGGCCACAGCACAGAGACCATTATCTTTTCAATGCTCAATGAGGTTCACACAGCACATGACCATGGTAACATCACTCTTGCAGTCTCCCTGGATCTTTCTTTAGCTTTTGACCTGGTGGATCACTCCTTGCTGCTCTTTCGTCTTTCTGACTGTGGGATTCGGGGCACTGTACTTCAATGGTTTCAGTCTTTCCTCTCCTCCCACTCCTTCTCTGTCCTATGTGGCCAGTTCTCCTCTCCCTCACTGCCCCTGACTTATGGTGTTCCCCAGGGCTCGGTTCTGGCACCCCATTTATTCAACATCTTCTTGGTCCCCCTTGCTTTACTAATTCAACAATCTGGCATTTCCGCATATCTTTACGCTGACAATATCTGTCTTCTCTGTCACACCAATCCTTACCACCCTGATCTGACCTCCTTGAATGTTTGCCTGTCAACTGTGTCCAACTGGCTTTCTACTAATCACCTACATCTTAATCCCTCCAAATGTGCCATCATCTGGTTCGCCCTCTCTACACCCCAGCTGATACTGGCCCCATTTCTCCAGGACTCTTCAGTCCCCTTGGTCTCGTACCTCCGCTATCTGGGTGTTGTCCTGGACTCCTCTCTTTCTTTCCATCCTCATCTGTCTTCCTTATCTAGCGATCCTTTTTCTTTCTGTGCCAGATTTGTGCTCTTTGTTCTTCTCTTGATACACTCTCTCATTACCCTCCTGCTATCACTGGTAATCTCTAGGTTGGACTTCTGTAACAGTGCACTCTCAGGTCTTCCACATTATCAACTCCACCGTCTCCAGCTTGTTCAAAACACAGCAGCCAGGATACTCACCTACTCTTCCCACCGTGACCACATCACGCCCACCCTCATCCGTCTTCACTGGCTTCCCATTAAATTCTGCCTCAACTATACTGTAAATTACTCACTCTAGCACACCGAGCAATTCACTCCGGCAGCCCGCAATACTTAGCTGATCTCCTCCGCTTCCACACTCCTCACCGCCTTCTCCGATCCCTTCACAGTCACTACCTGGCTTTCCCATCAGTTTCCCAAGCACACCTGGAGCAGACATGTCAGTCCGCCTTTTTCTTTCTTGCCTCCTGCATTGTGGAACTCACTGCCCGTTGCCCTGCTTGCCGAGCCCTCATTTCCTCGGTTCAAGTCCCTCCTCAAAACCCACCTCTTTCAACCAGCCTATGACCTGCCCCCCTCTTCCCCCTAGTCCTTTCTGTCTCTCTTTCCCTATGTCACTTCCCTCTGCTTCCTTCCTTACCTGGTATGCTCTCCTGTCTTCTTCAGCCTTCCACTGCCTACTCATCTTTCCTGTCAACTGAATGGTGTTCCTTTCCTTTCCTACCTATGCTGTATTTTATTGTAATTGTGCACCGCTCTGATGCCTCGCTGCCACGGGCGGTATATCAAGAAATAATAAAGATAAAGATAAATAAAGTTTGTATAATTACATACAGATTACAATTTGTCCTTAAGTAAGGCACAGTCATCTTTTCATCCCACGTTCAGCCAATTAGTTCAAAGAATACAGTACAGATTTCACTCTCTAATTAGGTGTATGTGGAATTTTATTCCCAAGAGTGACCCTTTTATAACATACCATTCTGGGTATTACAATCAAAACACAGATGTCTTCTCTAGAACTAGTGTTGATTCCTGGTTGATTTGACATTGTAAATATGTCTCTCTTGAGAATAGGAGTGGCCTAGTGGTTGGGGCAAGGTACCACAGGCCGGAAGGGCAGTGGTTCAAATCCCACTAGAGGACAGCAACCTTGGACCGGAAGGACTGGGGTTTCTAGTCCCACAGGTGCTCCTTGTGGTCTTGGGCAAGCCACTTAACCCTCCATTGCCCACGTTCCCTGTAAGTATTAGTGTATGTGTCTCAAATCCTCTCATGTTAAATGTATCCCCCAACCGCTTTGACCTGGTGAAAAGCGGGATATAAATGCAGCTAAATAAATAAATAAGTACTGTTAGGGGTGGAACACCTTTTTGCTTGGGATGGGGAGGAATGTGGCAAACAGACTAATCTCTACCCCTGCCTCTCCAATCCATGCTGATGCCATATGGAATGAAAGGTTGAGGAGCCGTAGCTTTGGTTGCCTGTGACTACACTTACAGGACAGCCGCCTGGTCAGCCTGGCAGCTGCAATGCTTAGGACTACAGTAACAGGATATACCCCAGTCCATTAGTACTAATGTAATACAGTTTTCTGAGTTATTATGGGTGATTTTAATATTCACATTGATCAAAATAATCTCCCCAGCTATTCTAAAACATTTCTTAATTTGATATTATGCTTAACTTTTCACACTCAGAGGTCACACAATTGATTTATTATTTTTATAAATGTTCTTATTTTTTCTAATTTGTCAGATTGTTTTTTGACAGTGTGCTCTAGCAAGGAGATGGTACACTATTCATTCCTTCTAAAAGCGTATTAAGAAAGTGATATTTGACAGGGACCAGTTTAATAGAGGGTGGTCACATAAAATAGATCGTCCTTCTAATCCTCCAGCTGATACTATGATGGGATTACAGGATAACAAAGTTCCTACATACGTTAATGGCACTCAGCTTAAGAGACCAGCATAGTTGAAATGTCACAGCGTAACACTTTGGTATATGATATCGCGAAGGGAAAAAAGAAAGGAATTGCACTGAGCTGAGGATGTGGTGCAAGCAGGGCTTTTTTTGAGGGGGTATGTAATACAGAGTACCAGCACCTTTTTCATTACCTGCTAAAATTGACCCATGCTCGAAATGTATTAATGAAAAAGCCCTGCATATGAGTACCGGTACTTTTTTTCTAGGAAAAATGCACTGGGCACAAGAATAGAGCAATTAATACCAAAGCCGATGATCAGTTGCCATTATGGGCATATAAATGACAATTTGATTGTTGCAAAAGAATGTGCTTTTCAATGAAAAAACCTCTTTCCTGTCCTGCAGAGCTTTTCTCCATAGCACACACTTTTACTGAGATTGAACGTTTGAATATAAGAACATAAAATATGCCATTCCAGGTCTCAAGTATCTGTCGGGCTCCCAAAGGTATACACATTCCATGCTGCTAGTCCCAGGGGTAAGCATTGGATTTCCCCAGTTCAGTTTAATAATAGTTTATGGACCTTTCCTCCAGCTACACTAATGGCTTTTACTATATCCTCTGGTGATGAATTCCAGAGTTTGATTACATGCTGAGTGAAAAAAATATTTCCTCTGATTAGTCTTACATATTTTATTTATTTATTTTATTTATTTGTTACATTTTCTATACCGCCCCTTCCAGAGATCAAGAGCGGTTTACAAGGAACTGAACAACAGTTTACATAGAACAGGAAACAACTTTTGAACAGGATAACATTTCACATAGAACAGTAGAAATATTATAGGTATATTAGCTTAAAACCATAACTATTGTCATGATGCGGGCACTAATAAAGTTGGTTTTAAGAAAAGAAATCCTGTTTTAGAAGAACTAGATGTGCAGTTACCTCCAGGCACAGCTAGAGGGAGCAGGAACAGACATACTGGACTTAATGAACCTAAGCTCACTGATGACCTGCAGCTGAAAGGGAACCAGGAAGTCAGCAGTAACGGTTCACTTTATAAGCCAGAGCAGAATGCTTCTGGAGAGAAAAGGGAGCAGTGGCATAAGCAGAGGAGGCAGTGGAAACAGCAGCAGGAGCTGAGGAAGGAGGAGAAAGAGGAAGAAGGAACTGGAGCTGGACTAGAAGGAGAAACAGCAGAGGAGCCTGGAGGCTATCAAGGACATAAGCCTGATTGCTGTGAAAGAAGCCAAGCTGGAAGCTGGAGGAGAAACAGACCTCACAAGGTGGGAAGCCAGAAAGCCCAAACTGAACCTGTTGTGCAAGGGGAGTTTGGTGAAAGTTGCTCCAAGGTGAGAGGCTCTGCCACGCCTAGTTCCTATACTCTGCCTGTTTGTAACATAGAGAGAAGAAAGCTAAGAACCAGAGAGGGAGGTTCTGACAGAAGCTTATCTCTAGAGGATCATTGCCCAGTTTCACCTATTCAGAGGGAAAAGCAGTTTTATAAGCAACGGAAGCTTTTACTCAGTGAGCCAAGGTATGAGGCATTGAAGATTAAATGTAATGATTGTACTGCTAAAAGCTATGCTAAAAGAAGGATTCCTCCTAAGGGAAACAAGAGTGCAGACTGGTTCACTAAACTACCGCCAGCCTTAAGAGTCCCTGGTTATGTGAAGCCAAACTCCCAAGTTGTAGATTACCATGCTGGAATAGACAGGGACAGTGAAAGCCCTTTGAATCAGTATAGGGGAGAGGAATTGATGGAAGTGGATTCTCCCAGCACTATTCCCTCACCTTTGCCTGAGGAAATGGAATGTGATTGGTGCACTGCCTATGCTCCAAAGTGTGTATGCTCCACAGAAGAATAAATGAAGTATAATTTGATGTTTATTATACTGAATATTACTATGAAGAAAACCTGCTTTAAACTGTGAAGTAACAGTTAACTAGCCAGTGAATATTGGTACCTTTTGAAACAAAGGACTGTTTCTGTTATCTAAAATATCTCTTAGTTGAACCTTGCTTTAAACGGGGAATAAAAGCCTTTATTACCCTACACTTGGACTCTTTGTTCTTTAATAGCGCTACCTAGTGGCGTATAAACTTTGTGTCACCGGGAACCGAGTGACACTATGTACAGGTTAACTATGTACAGGAGATCTTTGTATTTGTTCTGAGAATGCATGCTTTGTCATGGTTGTCTTAGGTGGGGGGCTGGTCTGGTGTTGTGTGAATTTTTAGGTGTGAGCTGTCATTACCATAGTGTATGGTGAAGAGGTGGGTTTTGAGCTGTTTTCTGAAGTCTTTAAGGTCTTTTGTTGCTTGGATGTGCAGGGGGAGGGAGTTCCAGAGGTGGGGGGCAGTGGATGAGAATGCTCTGGAGCTGGTGGTTTGATTCATTTTGCGGATAGAGGGGGGAGGACTGTTATGGAGTGTAGGGCATTTTCCCTACGGGATCTGGTGTTTGCATGGGTGTGGAGGAGGGTTGAGAGGAAGGAGGGTGCAATATTGTTGATGAGTTTGAATATAGTTATGAGGAGATTGTATATTATTCGGCTTTTATTGGGAGCCAGTGTAGGTCATATAGAAGCAGTGTGACATGGTCAGTGAGTCTGGCTTTGTGGGTGATTCTAGCTGTGATATTTTGTGCTCGTTGGAGTATGTGTATGTATTTTTCCGGTAGACCCTGCAGCAGGCTGTTGCAGTAGTCAAAGTGGGGGGGGGGGGGGTGATGATGGCTTGGATTACTGCTCTGAAGTCTTCTTCTTCGATGAGGGGTCTTAGATGTTGTGTGGTCTTTAGCTTGTATAGAATCATTCTGGCTGTTTGTTTCAGGTGGGGTATCATGCTCAGTGATGTGTCGAGGATTACACCCAGGTATTTAACTTCTTGTTTGACTGTAATTATGGTGTCGTTAATGGTGATGGTTTGGAGTAGTGCTAGGTCCCGGTTCCTTGTGATGTGCAATGCCTCGGTCTTTTCATAGTTTAGGTTGAGATTGTTGGATTTTAGCCATGAGTCAGTTTCCTTGATGCATTCGGTTAGGCTGTTGTAGATAGGGTTGTTTACATCTGTTGGGAGTGATAGCATGACGTCATCCATATAGATGTAGTACTGGATGTTGTGCTTTCGGAATATTTGGGTGATGGGTTGTAGATACAAGTTAAACAGGAGGGCGGAGAGTGCGGATCCTTGTGGTATGCCCTGTTCTTGTGGAAAGGTGTTTGGTGATTCTTTTCCCATTTGGATCTGGAGTTTGCGGTCAGTGAAGTAGGATATGAACCATTGTAGAACTGCGCTGCTTAGGTCGAGGTGGCTCAGTCTTGTGATGAGGTTATTATGGTTTATGCTGTCACATTGTAGCTAGTCTTTCTACTTTTTGAAGGTGTAAACAAACCAATCTATGTTTACCTGTTCCACTTTATAGATCTCTATCATATCTCCCCTCTGCCAAGTTGAAGAGCCCTAACCTTTTAAGCCTTTCCTCATAGGAATATCCTTTCATTCCCTTTACCATTTTGGTTGCTCTTCTCTATATTTATTTATTTATTTACATTCTCTTATATACTGCGCTATTCTGCATCAGTGCGGTTTACATTGAACAAACTGAAATTACATTGAACAGGGCATTATAACTTGGAGATAACTATTTTACAGGGAACATGGGCTATGGAGGGTTAAGTGGCTTGCCCAAGACCACAAGGAGCACCTGTGGGACTAGAAACCCCAGTCCTTCCGGCCCAAGGTTGCTGTCCTCTAGTGGGATTTGAACCCCCGACCTTCCGGCCTGAAGTACCTTGCCCCAACCACTAGGCCACTCCTCCACTCCACTCTATATCTTTTCTAATTCTCCTATATCCTTTTTAAGATAATGATGAGCAGAACTGCACACAATATTCAAGGTACAGTCGCACCATGGAGCGATACAGAGGTATTATAATATCCTTGGTTTTATTTTCTATTCCTTTCCTTATGATTCCTAGCATTCTATTTGCTTTCTTGGTTGCGACTGCACATTGGGCAGAGGATTTCAATGTACTATCCATGATGATGCCCAGATCCTTTTCCTGGGTGATGGTTCCTAATGTGGAACCTTGCAATGTGTAACAATAGTTTGAGTTGTTCTTCCCTAAGTGCATAACTTTGCATTTCTCCACATTAAAATTCATCTGCCATTTGGATGCCCAGTCTCCCGATTTTTCAAGGTCCTCTTGCAATTTTCCACAATCCTCTTGTGTTTTAACAATTTTGAATAATTTTGTCTCATCTGCAAATTTGACCACCTCACTCGTTATTTCCATTTCCAGGTCATTTATAAATATGTTAAAAAGCAATGGGCCCAGCACAGATCCCTGGGGTACTCCACTATTCACCTTTCTCCATTGGGAAAATTGGCCATTTAACCCTACCCTCTGCTTTCTATCTTTTAACCAGTCCTAATCTGCAATAGTACACTGCCTCCTATCCCATGACTTTTTAATTTCCACAACAGTCTCTCATGCATAATTCTATTTTTTTTATAAGCCAACAAGATCTTAATTGTATTAAGGTTATGGCCTTAACTAATTAGTCTTTTATACAATTATTTTATCAAGATTCGTTAAAAGCACACCGTTGCATGGAAGAAATTTATGGCACTTATTTGTAAACATTTCCTTGAGGATGACTTACGCGCCTCAAGGCTGCTGATTTTAATTATTTTTATTTATTTTGCCTATTTTATTTATTTACAAGATTTTTATACTGCCTTATCAGTCATTTAAAGTGGTTTACAGATAACTCAAACAATTACATCATAACAGTACATCAAAAGAGTCCATAGCTATGTACAGTACATTGTAACTAGTTGCATTAACTGTGCAGCTAGTTGTGTTTACTAACATTCAGTAACTATTTACATTCTAAAAGGACGGTAGTATCATTGCTGAGTTGGGTATATATCTAGTTCTGTTTGATATGTGCCATAGTGTTCTGTGAAGAGTAAAGTCTTGATGCTTTTTCGGAAGTCCATAAGGTCTCGTATAAGAGTTGGTGGTAGGGGGTTCCACAGGATCGGGGCATAATATGCGAAGGTTGTATTGTTTATTGATTTGTTAGTTTTGCAAAAGTCAGTTGGGAGGGATAATTTTGGGTATATACCCTTCTCTGCCTAGTGTCTGGTATATTGTTTATGAGAGTGTTGAGGTAAGATGGAGATATGTTGTGGAGTAACTTGAAAATAATGGCTAGGTTTTTGTACTTAATCCTGCTAAAGACAGGAAGCCAATGCAGCTTATGTAGAATTGGGGTGATGTGTTCAGATCTGGGTGCTCGCATGATAACCCGCGCTGCTCATGATACTCATAATATTTAATTCCAACTTCAATTTTCATTTTAATATATATTTTTATTTTAATTATGCTTTCGTCCCTGTGGTGAATAACTCTTTTTTTGGAAGTTGGGTTAATTCTACTTTATGCATTAAATTGTTTTATATATTTTTTAACCTAAGGAATCCTTAGTACAACGGAGCCCTTTTAAATCCTTTCCTATTTGTATCCCATTTGACGTTTCTTTTAACTTGACGTTCCCTTTAGCTTGAACTTGGCACAAGCTCTTTTCTTTACAATTTTAGTTTTACTTTAAAATTTGTTTCATCCAGCAGGTACCGTATAAAATACACACAATCAAGGTTTCTTTGTTTTTGGTTTTTAGATTTGTAAGGCATGTAGAGTGATGTAAGCCTTCTGCCGCAATATAAAAGCTGTGGCTCCTCAGTGAAGTTTTTTTGAAACAAATAGAAGCAGCTAAAAACTTAGATCCGCAGCATTTCCAGATCATGACATGATAGCTGCTCACAGCATTTCAGCAGACCTATACGGGTTTGTTAATAGCGACAAGGTGTGTTTTCACATCCCCATAGCAACCCTGGTCTTTTTACGCCAAAAGCGGAAATACAAAAATACGCCAGAACCGCGCCTTAGAAACTCAGACTCAAGCAGAATCTTTGATGGCGTGCTGCTGTTCTAAGGTATGGGCTGCAATCAATCAAAGAGAGAAAGAAACACATGTGGTGTACAGTTACCAATTAGCTCCCGCTGTCTGGTTCTATGCATGAATTAGAGGATCGGTTCCCAATGCGTCTAGGAAATAGAAGGAAACATAAGAACGCTCATGCTCCACCTTTACGATAAGGGACATATTTAACAATCTACAGTTGCTTTTCTTTTCTAAGTACAAAAAACCTTATGGGATTATCATGTTTAAAATCTCTATTTTATAGATTATGCAACTTTAGAGGACTCTCACATCAATTTTCTATGTGTGTTCTAATCTAATGGTGGAAAATGTTCCTTTATAATATTAATATTATTAATTATAAAGGAACATTTTCCACCATTCAAGTCGCCGGCCCCGGACATACAGGGCTGACTTTAGAATTGGCCCTGTACGTCCGGGGCCGGCGACAGCCCACTGCTCGCTCTAACGCCACCCCCGATCCTCCCCTTTCCCGCCCCTGTCTTACTTCTCTGTACAACTTGCGGGGAAGAAGGACAAGGCTGGGAAAGGCCTTGAATAGTGGGGATGGACATCCCAACCAATGTTCCCTCTAATTTTCTGTAGGCTGTGTGCGCATAAAATATCAGCTGTGTGCAGCTTTTAAAGGAAGGTTAAAATTTTTGTGCGCCACATAACGACACTCAGAGTTATATACTTTAAAATTTGACTACAGGTCAGAATACAGTATGTACACCACATTGATTTTAATCAAATTTAATGAAAATAGACGATTACTAAATGAAGCGGGAAATTTCTAGTAATTACAATCATAACTTTTAAATTTTAAGACATCTGTGTTGTTTTCTATCAGAATCAGAGCTGTAATTTTTGTGCGCTCTGTTGTAAAGTATGTGCACTCGCTCGGCGAGGTGTGTACGCGCGCACACGCGCACAGCTTAGAGGGAACAGTGGTCCCAACGGGATATCCGTCCCCGCTATTCGTGGCTCAGAATGTCCCTCATATGTTTTAAGTTTGATATTATTTATTTATATTATTGTTTCATACACACACACATTTTAGTTTCATTTGTATCTTTTATTATAATCTTTTTTTTTTTTAGTGCTGTCAAGTCAAAGCTGACTCCTGGTGACCTAGCTGCCTCTGGGTTTTCTTGGCAATGTATCAGTAGATTGCCAGGCCTTTTCTTCCGAGGCAAGGAGGGTAAAGTGACTTGCCCAAGGTCACAAGGAGTGCCAGTGCGAATTGAAACCTTGACCTTCTGGGTACTAGCTACTTATTAACTCTATTGATATTAGTTTATATTCACATGACAGGATGACATTCCTTCTTCACATTATTTATTGTCTTATCAAATTGACTATATGTTTTCCTTTTATAAGAAATGTTTTAATTCTTCTTTCAACTTTTGATGCATCCCTTTTAATGTATTTTAAAATGTATTTTAAAATGTATTTTTAATGTATTAGTTATCATTTTCTTCATTTTTAATTTCTGTTTTCTATGTAGGCCAAACTCCTGACAAAGGCATTGCCAAAACACGGCCGTGTCGGGTTTGCAACCAGTGATTCACTCTGTGGTCAATTCAAAAATTTGGTTTGTTTGGCACCTCGCTCTAGACTGGTTGGCTGCTTTTTACGAATGTGCATTTGCTTTCTTGGTTGGACTATTTGTTATCACTAGCCACCCATTCCATTTCAAAATTCTTATGCTAGCTCACAAGGCATTTTATACTGGTCTTTTGACTTCTTATAGTACCTCTTGGACTCTCTGTTCACAGAATGAAAATCTTCTAACTAGGCCACCTTTCTCTGCCAGCTGGATAGAGGCATCTCGCCATGCGGTATTTTATTATTTTGGCCCCATCCCTTTGGACTACCCTTCCCTCCAACATATGTAATGAGACTTCCCACAAGGAATTCAATATGCTCTTGAAGACTAACTATTTCAAGGAGGCTTTTGGGGACCGTTCAGCCTAGAGTGGGGACCTCTGTTTATTCCCTGTTCTTTTTTGTCTCTTTTCTGCTTTAATTGGCATTATTTTTCATAGTTTATTTTAGTCATTGTACACTGCTCAGAGGCCACCCAGTTTTGAGCGGTATATAACATTTAATTAATAATAATAATAATAATAATAATAAACTGTTAACCTGGTAATAAACACCTGTTAACATAGTTTGGTAAATAGGCCTCTAATTTGGCACCTTCTGAGGCGCAACAAAGAGCAGGGCATTCAAAGCTGAACATTAGATTCTGAATACCAAGAGGGGAGGGGGCAAAACAATTAAGGTTTGCATAGGACACTAACACTTTGAACCAAATCTGGGGCCGGCCCTGCAGCTATATTCTCTGTTTGGGGCCACATGAACCAAACTATATGAACCAAACTGAGAAGGACTCTGCATCTAAGACCTCTGGAGTTATGACACTCCATAACTTGCAAGCTGCATATGTATGCATTACTGAAAGAGGCTTTGTTTACTGTCTCCAGCTATATATTGTCATGAGGTGGATCAAATAGTACCTATGGAAATAGGAAAAACTGAGCAGAGCAGTTCTAATAGTAACAGGTTAGAGCAGCATATGGACCAGGGTTGCTATGGGCAACGAACACAAACTGAAGTACCAGGTGTAAGAGCACGCCCAGGCAGTAGATTACCTCATAGCACATTAGGTAATGAGGGACAGCTGGGGAGAGGCGAGGCTCAGAGAAACACCAAGAGTGATGCAGTTAAAAATGACTCACCAGAGGTCAGAGTTAGAGCCGATGGGAGAACTGGTTGGGGAGCCAACAGGAGAGTTGATTGCAAACTTGACCAGAGAGCTGGACACGAGGTCAGAGCTTCACACGGAGACTCACACAGAATTCTACAGGAAGAAGCCCAGGAGAGAATACCAGGGATTTGTTTCAGGGAGCAGTGCAGGACTGAACAAAAGCCCAGTGGTCTGAGCCATGGAAGTATTTCTGAAGGCAAGCCGAGAAAAGCTGTGGGAAAGAATCTTCCTAAGAACAGGTACCAGGAGGGCAAAAGCTTTTATCAGGAGGATACTTTTGTGCCCAAAGGGAAGTGGAAAGAGAAAGGCAGTGAGAGGCTTTCATTTGAGAAAAGCTCCGTTAAGTTTCCTGTGCCTAGAAGCTCCGTGAAAACCAAGCCAGAAGGTAGGCTTATTCCTCATAAGAGAAGGGAAGCTGAAAGTCAGAGTTTTTCCTACACTTACCCAAGAGTGTGTGGCTCTCAGAAAGGAAACTCTGCAGTGTGTGGTAACCTCCCATTTTACTCCGGTAGAGAGGAGGAGGGGAGCCCTCTTAACAGAGAAGAGGGATTGTTTAAAAGTAGCCTGAGTTACAGTCCTATAGAAGATAGCTCCGGGGAAGCATGTGAGGATATGCAATGTGATTTTTGTGATGAAATACCTGCTGAAGCCTACATGGATTGTACACTAATAATTTCAGATGATATTTCTTCACTGTGCTGAACTGACCAGAGAGAGAATCTGTTTAAGGAAACAGAAGTGAAGAAACGTGCTTGTTTTGAGAATAAGGACTGTTTTGCATTACCTTTGTTTTGTCAGGCTGAAGATACAAGCATTCATTTTTGTTATAGTAGTTTGCCTTTATTTCATACCAGAAGTATGGTTTTTGTCCTTTGTTCATATGTGCTGAAATTCACCCGGGAAGGGTAAATAAAAAGACCTCTTTTGAAGCCTTGCTACTCGACTGCACCTACACTCTTAGATTAGCTTGTGGGACTACCAATCCCAGGGGGCATTTCAACACCTGCTTGAGACACCCTTGCTGTTTAAGAAGAGGCCCCACTGTAGCTCCCATGCTTTATGCCTCTGGGAACCTATAGGTGGGTGACAATATTTTCAAAGAAACAGGATTTCCAATGTTCTCAACCTTGGGACCTGTTTTGAAGACCTTCAAGATGCTACAGTGTTGTGAACCAGCCTGGGAGCAGAGCTGGAAAACAAGATGTCACCCTCCGCACTCATTGTCGATGGTGCTCCATAGGAGCTGGTAAGCTCTGGATCAACCAATTGGAGTGGCATAGTCCTGCCCCTGTGAGAAACTGACAAGAACTGCGAGGAGCTTCTAACAAGATTTACTAGGAGAAAAGAAAGGGCTTTGGGACTTTTACTCTTCCCTTGTGCTCAGACCTGTGCCTTGGCTTTGTGCCACAGACTGTCCAACAGTAATTATCCTTATCGCCATGCCCGAATATTTATTTAAAGGCACTGTCTGAATTACCTGAGCCTTATTCTAAGATAACCGAATCTGACTTCTGGACTCCAGGCAGGCTCACACAATATAATCATTACCTTCCTGATGACTGAGAGCTGCAGTTGCTTCTTTAGTCTGGAGATTTGTGTCCCGCAGCTTATTTTGCATTTCAGCATCTTAGGGTTAGCTAAGGAAAATCCTTTGTCTTTGTAAACATAAGTCAGACTTTGTGACCTAAGGGCAATTAGGTTTTGTTAGAGAAATTGGTATTAGTTAAGACTTTATTAGTTTTGCATAATACAGGAGCTTTGCTTCTCACAGGTTTTAGCTTTGCCAAGACATAAGTTATTACGACTTTCTTTTATGAAGTATTGACATACTTTATGTTCCTACAGTAAAATTCACTGAAAATATGTCTGTTTCTGCTCTTTCATTGCCAACTAATCCCATACTACCTGTGAGAAGGTTTGCGGAACTTCCCCTAGGCAATATATCACCGCAAACCACTTACACTCTACCTGCCGCTCTTTAGTTTAGTTTAACTTACCCTCTGATTCTAGGCACCCTGTTATAAAATGACTTTCATTGTGTGTGCAATATATTTAATTTGTAAACCTAATGATTTTACATTCCATTTTAGATAAAAGTCAATCTCCTGTGGAAGGTTTTGTTTATGTCAACATCAGAATTGCTTTTGGTAAAGTTCATCTTCTGTTAATGTTGTTGTAACAGTTTATTCTTAACAACTATTATTTTAGTATTTATATGACATTCAAAACCACGGTAGTTTTCCAATAAATTACACACGAGTCCCCATATCTTTATCTCAGAAAGCTTACAATCTAAACGAATACACAAGATAAGGTAACTTACATTTATAGCAAGTGCTATAAGAAGGGTCCCAGTCTATTATTCTAACTATTAAGCCATTAACTTGGGCTGGATCCTAGAAGTTACATAAGAACATAAGAAATGCCCTACTGGGTCAGAGCAAGGTCCATCAAGCCCAGTATCCTGTTTCCAACAGTAGCCAATCCAGGTCACAAGTACCTGGCAGGTTCCCAAAAATGCACACATATTTCACAATGCTTGTATTGGGTCCTCTTTAATAATGGTTATGGACCTTTCCTCCAGGAACTTATCCAAACCTTTTTTAAACCCAGATACACTAACAGCTTTTACTACATCCTCTGGTAACAAATTCCAGAGTTTGCTTACTCATTGGGAGAAAAAATATTTTCTCTTATTAGTCCTTAATGGGCTACATTGTAGCTTCATTGAGTGTCCCCTAGTCTTTCTACTTTTTGAAGAAGTAAGCAATTGATCTACGTTTACCCGTTCCACTCCATTCATTTATTTATAGACCTCTATCATATCTCCCCTCAGCCGTCTCTTTTCCAAGTTGAAGAGCCCTAACCTTTTAAGCCTTTCCTCATAGAGGTATCCTTCCATCCCCTTTACCATTTTGGTGGCTCTTCTCTGTACCTTTTCTAGTTCTGCTATATCCTTTTTAAGATATGACGATCAGAATTGCTGTTTTAATTTATTAATCTTATTTGCCTGTTCCATTCAGGTATGATCCATTTCTTCCTCCAATAATTCTCACAGGCAGGGCTGTACCAAGGGCTGTGCGAGCGGCGTGGCCGCACTGGACGCAAGCACTGAAGAGGCCACTGATAACATCACTGGGCTTCCAGGAAGTTCAAAAGCAGTGAGTTACTGAATGTGGCTGGGTGGAGGGGGGCATCGGATATTAGTCGCACATGGCACATTTCTGGCTTGGTATGGTCCTGCTCACAGGTATGACATGCTGTCAGTTGGATTATTACTGGATAGCCCTTTCCTTGTCAGCTTTATTAACACAGAATGTGTGTGTACAGCCTGAAGATTTAAAGTTGGGCCTGGACAGAAAATCCACACCCATTAGATATTAATGACTTGGAACTCTGTAGGGTACCTAAATCTGAAAATCTGTAATTGGCTTTAATAACAATATCTAACAATATGTTTATATGGTGGATTTTCACGTTTTCTTTTTTGCTCAGTAATTAGTAGATAATGTCTAATTATCATTAAGATTCTTTACATGCAGATGTGTACAATCATTCAATATCAGGCCCACTCAGTTCTAGAAACGAAGGGCCCGATATTGAAAGGGATAAACGCAGTGAACAGACCTGTTAACCATGTTGATCCCCTTAGCGCCACTAACATGGTTAGTGACACTGAATATGTGTGCTTGCTGCCGCTGCACACCCTGGCGCCTGCCCCCCAGTTATCACTGGGGGGTTCCAGGGGCAGCACATTGCAATAACCGGGCAATGGTGATATTGAGCCATTGCCCGGTTATCGCAATGCGGCGAAAGTCAGGTACGGTAAAGAGTGGCCTAACTCACCGCTGAAGCTAAATATGGCCACTGCCCAGTTAGCTTCACGGCAATCCAGGTAAGCTAGATATTTAATGCTGAGGTCTGGATATGGTCCCAGCATTGAATATCCAGATCTAGTGTTCAACAGCAGCACTAACTGCTGCCACTGAACATCAGGCCCTAAATAAATCTAGCGTGAATTTTCAACAGCAGCAGTCAGGCTATTGATTTAAATGACAGACGTGATGGTTAAATTAATAAGTATATTCGGCGCCACTATGAAGGTCATTTTAAAAGGGTTGCCTAGATTTATACATGTTTTCACAGGGATATATGTCAAGGCTATTTTATAAAGTCAGATATGCGCATACTTACTTTACAAAACAGGGGCATAAGTGGGCCAAAACGAGTGTCAAACTAAGCGCAAGCACTAGTGTCTGCCCTGTGACAGGTGTAAATGCCAGTTTTTAGATTTTTCAAAAATGTTAATAAATTATAGTATTTTGTAACTTATAGGGTCTATTCTGTTCAGCAAAGAGCAGGCCTGGATGTCCAAGCCAGACGTCCAGACCCGCTATTCGCCTGGCCGGCGTCGGGGAAACAGAGCTCCCCGCACGTAGAGCTGAGCTGTGTGGGGAGCTCTGTTTGTGGGTGGGTGAGGGCAGGCTGCAGGTAGGACAAGGGAGGGCTGTGGGAGGCGCCAAGACCCCAGACATACAGGCTGATCCAAGGTCGGCCCTGTACATCTGGGGCCAGCCATTTGCACGGGGGACTTATTCCACCTCAGAGTGGAATATGTCCCCCTGGATAGAGGATGATGGATGGCCCAGGCTCAGAAAGGCAGGTGAGGGGGTGGAGGTGGTTCCTCACAACCCAACCCTGGCCACGGCAGGCCTGATCGGTGGTCGGGCTGTGGGAAAGCAGTTTATGGAGTTCTGCCGGGGATCGCGGCTCCATGCAGGAGCCTGGCTGAGCTAACCAGGGAGTTTATTGGACGTCCGTGCACCCAGAATCGGGGCACAGCCAGGACGTCCAAGCCCTGTTCCCGATTCTGATCCTATGGGCATGTTTAGCCCCAACGGGATCAGAATCAGGTGCAAGTGGCGCATGTCCCGATTCTGAGTGCCCGGACAAGCGGAGGACATCCTTATTGAATGGGCCTCCATGTGTGTAAATTTGCATTCCATCTATGCTCTGCCCAAACTCTGCCCCTGTACATGTCCACAGTGAAAGTAAACACCATTGCTGTGACGCACATACATAGAGAAAAGCAACCAACTACATTATGCCTGTAAGAAGCCATTAACGCATGGAAGCCAAAACATACTTTGCCCTTTGCAAGTAGACACGTGCATAAATCTAAGCACCCCTTATAAAATTCTCCTCTATCCGTATAACCAGCGGCACTGAATACACATATTCACCACTGACCCTGTCCATTTAGTTTAGGCCCAAAGTAAACATATAAACTACGAGAGTCATTTTAAAAGCTCTGTTTGTGAGTTGGATGTCTGAAAACGGCCATATAGATTTCCAAATTATGGAGACATCCCCGGAGCCATTTTCCAAAGCCAGGTATATAGACATCCCGAAGGCGAGAGCATCCAGGTAGCACAGCGGTGTGGTGGAGGTGTGTCCTAGGTGAAATAACAGAGTTGCACATTGTGGCGCAATTTCAGAATGCCAGAAGCACATCAGGCCCTAATTGTTGAGGCATCCATGCTTATACCTGCTCCTGACCATGAATAAGATGCAAAACAGTGCTCATTTCATGACTGCAACGCTACCAGGATGAAGAGCAAAATACGCCTACATCGCAGCGGCTGATATTTCCTGGCCAAAGAAACCTGCCCATAAATATATACTCCAAACATATTATTGGCTCACCACCACTCATCTGAGTATATGAAATGACAGGGCAGGATGTGCTAGTTTCATAACACAAACCTGCCAAACCAGGCCTTCGCATCCAAGTGCTCAGCTCTGCAGGCGTGCACGTTAAGGACATCGACATTTGTAAAATGGCCTACATTGGTACATGTACCGGTCTTGCTATGTGTGCAAGGCCTGTCTTCAGACACGGTTGCTGGGATATTCATTTTTAGGGGTGGGGATGGAGTGATTTTAGAAGGCGGGGCTGCACTGCCCCAGTTTTTTAGGCGTTCTGCTCCAGCTGAGAAAGATATTAAAGTGTTACACAGTTTTTCAAAGTGTAATCATAAGAAGCTTTATAAAAACTAGAATGTAAAAAACCAAATCTTTAAATTATTGCTAATAAAGTTGATAACCCATCTGTTTTCAAACCTACTACTCGCCCACTCTTCTCTTATAAATAACAATTATATATATTAATATCTGTTTGTGAAAGTTAATAATAGAATAGGAGGAGAGGATGCATGTCAGATAGAAACATGTTTATATCTTGTACATTGAGTAGAGATGGTACCCACCTAGTCAAGAAGGGTTGAAGTGTCTCCTGCGGCAGACTGGCTAACCTCCTGAATCTTGAGGCTTTAATGGAAGAGGCTGGCTTGAATTTAGTAGCAGTCACAGAGACATGTTCATGGAAAATCGTGACTGGGATGTAAATAAATTGGGCTATAATTTATTCACTTAGAACAGGATAGGAAGAAAGGGAGGAGAAGTAGTACCATATATATAAAATAACATCAAATTAATAGAATTGCAGGGCTTACAAGGGAAGGAGGAGGCACTGTGGGTTAAATGAAGCATCTACTTGGATATACAGTATACAGACCTCCTTCACAGGCAAAAGAATTGGATATAGATTTCATTGAAGACATTCACCGTATTGCTATGAAAAGAGATGTTCTACTGATAGGAGACTTCAATATGTCAGATGTTGATTGGAGCATTGCTGTTGCATGTCATCTAGAAGAAAAGAGATCCTGGATTTTCTACAGGGAGAACTATTCCGGCAACTGGTAACAGAACCTACATAAGAAGGAGCCATTCTGAATCTGGTACTTACAAATGGAGAGAGAGTTTCTGGTGTTATAGTGAGTAATCATCTCATATCCAGTGACATAGTTTAGTATGTTCAAGGGCTGAGATAGTTCATTCAAAAGTGAAGGTCCTAGACTTTAGGAAAATGAACTTTATCAAGCTGGGACAATACCTCAAGTTGTTGTTAGATGGATGGGAATAGCTGGGGGATGTAGAAAAGCAGTGGGCAAAACTGAAAAGGGGTATTTTAAGGGCAACAAATCTTTTTGTTAGGAAAATAAATAAATGTGAAAGCAAAAGGAAGCCACTATGATTCTTGAAAGAAGTAGCTGAAAAGATGAAGAAAAAGAGGATGGCCTTCATAAAATAAAAGAGATCACAGAAAGAAGAAGATAAGCATCAATATTTGGAAAAGCTAAGAGAAGGTTAACAAATATTTCTGTTCACAGATGAAAGGCTATGAATAGGACCTTAGAAAACACACACAAATAGGAACAAAAGTGAAGCAGATCTTGAACTGTCTTCAGAAGACTTGGTTTGTGAGAAGCTAGCTAAACTAAAGGTAGGCAAAGCAATGGGGCCAGACGGGATACATCCAAGAGTATTGAAGGAACATAGGGAAGTCCTAGAGGCTCAACTGTCTGACCTTTTCAGTGCTTCTTTAGAGTTGGAAGTGGTCCTAGAGGACTGGAGAAAGGCACATTTGACCCCACTACACAAAAGCAGAAGTAAGGATGAGGTTCAGAACTACAGGCTGGTTAGTCTGACCTCTGCCAGAAATGCTGATAAAACAGAGGATAGTGAGGTTTTTGGAATCCAATGGATTGTAGGATCTGAGACACTACGGTTTTACTAGAAACAGGTCTTGTCAGACAAATCTGATTAATTTCTATGACTGGGTGACCAGAGAGATGAACCCAGGGAGAGTGCTAGAAATACTTTGATAATGTTCCACATCAGGGATGGACTCTAGAATGACCAATTGGGTTAGAAATTGGTTGAGTGGGAGTTAGTTGGGGATGGACAGCCTCAGAGATGGATGGACAATAGGGTGGGGTGGAGCCACAGTTTTTTATTTTAGATGTTCGTTTTATGGTTTTTATGTGTTTTTAATTGAATGTGAATCACATAGAATGTTCTATATAGTTGCAGTATATGAGTTTTTAAATAAATAAATAAATGGCATTCACTCTGTGGAGAAGGACTTTACCAGTGGTGTGCTGCAGATATCTGTCCTTGGTCCGATTCTTTTTAACATTTTTGTAAATAACACTACAGAAGGGCTATCGGGTAAGGTTTGTCTCTTTGCGGTTGATACTAAACTCTGTAATAGGGTAAACATCCAGGAAGGTATAGAAAACATAAGGAGGGATCTAGCGAAGCTTGAAGAATGGTTAAGAATTTGGCATCTGCAAAAGAAGAGCGGGTCCTAGAGCTATTTATTTCTGATGATCTTAAGGTGGCTAAACAAGTAGGAAAGGTGATGGTGAATGCTGGAAAGATACTTGGGTGCATAGAGAGAGAAATGGCCAGCAGGAAGAAGGAGGTGATAGTTCCTCTGTATAAGTCTTTGGTGAGACCTCCTTTGGAGTACTGTGTGCATTTCTGGAGACCACGCTTTCAAAAGTCGATGCAGAGGTGGCTACCAAAATGGTCAGTGGTCTTCATCATAAAGCATATGGAGATAGACTTAAAGATCTGAATGCATATACTTTAGAAGAAAGACAGGAGAGGGGAAATATGATAGAGATGTTTAAATACCTTTGTGGCATAAATGCACTGGAGGAGAGCCTTTTTCAATTGAAAGAAAGCTCAGCAATGAGGGGACATAGGATGAGGGTGAGAGGGGATAGACTTAGGAGTAATATGCAGAAATATTTCTTTACGGAGCATAGTAGATGCATGGAATAATCCCCCAGTGGAAGAAGAAGAGACAAGGACTGTATCTGAATTCAAGAAAGCATGGGACAAACACAGAGGATCTCTAAGGGAAAAAAGGGACTGTAAAGTTTGGTAGTTGGTATGGAAAGGCAGACTGGATACGTCATATGGTCTTTATCTGCTGTCATTTTTCTATGTTTCTTTGAAGTTGTACAAGAATAGTTAATCTAATAGAAAATATATCATCTGTACATAAGCAGTCAGGAAGGCTGGAGATAATCAGGTAGGCATATGACAGTTGCATAAATGAATTCTTATGTCCACCCTTAATGTTTGTAATGACATTATTTTTAGAAGGTAGAAATTGATGTCATCTTCCTAGTCTAGATATTGTTAAATCAATATTCTAAAACACTTATGTGGTTGGCAGCGGGGTCAACCACTGAAATGCTGTTTTTTAAAAACTGAGGCCACGAACAGATCATTATGGATGCTTAAATCGTTACACAGCCAAAATTATTCATCCATAAAGAAGGCAGTGCCATTTAGACATCTAACTTATACATCTAAAGAGCAATATTCATTTGCTAAGCATATAGGTCAAATGGCCAAGTAGGCCTCAAAAATAGCAGATATAAATTGAAACGACTAACAGTTCAGGTTGTATGGGTATATTCAGTGTTGCCATCAAATGGATTATACCACTGAATATGGGTATAATTTGAAAACAATTAGGCCAAATGTTTTCAAATTATATGTTCACTACATGGCTGAATATTGATCTCTCTGTCTTCTGGGAGTTCCTACAAAATTGTGCGGGAGTCCTCCACCCATGCAGCTGCCAGCAGGGGGAGCTGCTGCAATATTGTGCTTTTAGTTGCAAGGAGCAGTCACGCCTGCTCCTAGTGATTGAAAGCATGATATCACAGTACCTCCCCTACTGGCAGGCATGCAGGCAGTGGACCCCCAAGCAGCTTCATAGGAACTTTGCTGTTCTGTTCTAGTATATGTTTACCTGGTCTGTAAGTTATGTCTTATTTCCTCCCTGTAGCAAAGCTTTGACACACCTTAACATGTCAAAATTTGGGGACTGCAGAATATCCCATTTTCTATCAACTGAAAAAAGGAGTGTTCTGCTGTTTTCTCAACTGATTGGTACAGGCAATGAAAATACCTCTCAAAGCGTAAGCTTCACACAAAGGAGAGGGCATGCAGAATGAATGTCCAAAAGTACTCCTCCATGAATGGGGCACTGGGATGAGGAAACAAGATCAGGTGAGCAGCTGTATGTACTTTATTTATTTAACCAGTTTTCTATACTGCCTTATCCTTCAATCAAATGTAATCACTACAAACAGGTACTAGATACATTCCCTTGTCCCCAAAGGGCTCACAATCCATGTGTACTTGAGACAACAGAGGGCTACGTAGCTTGCCCAAGGCCACAAGGCGTGCTTATAGGACTAGAAACCCCAGTCCCTCTGGCCTGAGATTGAGGTGGGAATTGAACCCCTGGCCCTTGGTACCTTGTCCTAACCATTAGGCCACTCCTCCCCTTATGCACTTGTGGTCTGAGAGAAAACTTATGCCAAAAACATTGCTAAGTTACTCATTTCTAGAAGGGAGATTTTAGGCCAGTCCTGGATTTCTGATCATGGGACCTGCAGCACCGATTTCACGGGGCAGAATCAGGGACTACAAACACTATACTGCATTATGTAAGTTCAAAACCAGGACTGGCCATAAAATCTCCCTCCTGGAACTGGGTGACTTGACAGCTCTGTATTAAAACAGAAACCAAGGCTAATCGTGCTCTGAAAATAAAATGAGAGGCAAAAGCAGCGGAAATAAAGATGGGATTGCTCAAATTACAAAAGGGGCCAGAACACCTACAGACTTAACAGTGTGTGCTGAAAGGCGTGTCAGGTAAGGAAACAGCTTTTTTCAGGCAATTATCTAACATGATTATGTCATTCCACAGTCATACAATATAACTCAGCCTTGAAACACAACCAAGAATTCTGCTGCTATAGAACACATCTAGCTTGCTCACCAGCTGAATTAGTCATATCACAAATTACATTATGAGTAAGTCACATTTCAGTCATCAATGTGTATTAATGGTTGAGTAATTGCCGATTACAGAAAGCAATATTCTTGACTGAGTAAGTAGTCAGACCGAAACGCACATAATTGCCATGTTCCGATTGTTCTAAAAATTAATATTCAGGATTATTTGACTCAAGGCTCTCTGCGATTTTGCGTTCATATTGCTTTTATGACAGTAATTTTTGGTGATATTTTAGGTCACTAGATTACTTCTTTCTTTCGATACAAGGGAGAAAGGTAATTTTATGAGAAGAAACATGTCGAAGTGACAAAAAGGTGCCTATTTTATAAAGACCAGTAAGGTACAGGCATTATTTAATGTCAAAAACATCTGTTATGTGTTATTTTTCTTTAGGGACCTCAGAACATCAACTGAGCCCAATAGAGAAATGATCTCACTGTTCCATGTGGCTCAGTGTTATGATCATCGGTCCCTTCTTAAATAAATTGTCCAAATATAAAAGGTTGATATTCACTGATGACAGTCAGCATTTTTAAATGCTGAAACTAAAACTGGATATTCAGCACTGAAGCTTATCCGGAGTCCAGTGCTGAACATCTCGTTTAGCCGGTGATATGTGTTGCTAACCGGTCAGCGGTGATATTCAGCTGCAAATGGGATAGCAAGAGCCGCCACAGTTCTGCCCATAGATCACCACAAAACTAACTGAATATTTCTGAGGTGGGGCTGTGGGGATAAGAACATAAGATATGCCATACTGGGTCAGACCAAGGTCCATCAAGCCACTATCCTGTTTCCAACAGTGGCCAATCTAGGTCACAAGTACCTAGCAGTTTCCCCAAAAGACACAGGTTCCACAATGCTTGTACTGGGGCAAGCAGTGGATATTCTGGGTCCACTTTAAAAATAGTTTGTGGACCTTTCCTCCAGGAACTTGTCCAAACCTTTTTTAAATCCGGCTACACTAACAGCTTTTACTACATCCTCCAGTAGCAAATTCCAGAGCACGTTGAGTGCTAAAATATTTTCTCTTATTAGTCTTAAATAGGTTACCCTGTAGCTTCATTGCATGCCCCCTAGTCTTTCTATATTTTGATGGCATAAACAATCAATCTACCAGTTCTACTCCATTCATTAATTAACTGGTTAGTATCACTGAATATCAAGATCACCAGAGTTTATGCAGTTTGCAGGTGCTGCAAACCATATAAACCAGGCCTTGACAAATTTTCTATGGATTTAGGAGCCAGGCCAAAATCTTAGTAGCCAGTGCTTGTGACATCCTTGTGCCCTCCCACCCCACCCCCAGTTGTCTCATCTCATGAACCCAGCGCCAGAGTTCCTATGCTGTGCGTCATCTTTAGATAGCAAGGGCCTGATATAGAGTTAGGACAGCCAGGCATGAGTACAGCTCCTAGCCGTTGTTGCCATCCTCTAACCCTGGATATTCAATGCTGGAATCATATGCTGCTCCGACATTGAATATCCAGGGTTGCCGCATTTGCCTGGAAGTCGCAGGGCAGAGGCTAACCTGGTAACAGCAATATTGCACTGCTACCCAGTAAGCTTCTACAGGTAAAGATAGGCCATCACCTATCTTTTACCTGTAGAAGCTAAGGGGGTTATTCCAAATCGCATTTAGCAGGAATAAACATCTAGTTTGCATGTATAACCCCACTAAACACCAGGGTGCCGATTCAAGATAAGGAGCTCCCCGCATGTACTGCAGAGATGTGCGGGGAGCTCTAGACAGGGGTGGGCTGGAGGAGGAGTGAGGGCGAGAGCAGGCGGTACCCTGACCCCAGACGTACAGGGCCAATTCCGGTGTTGGCCCTGTACTTCCAAGGTTGGCAGTCTATACAGGGGACTTATTCCACCTTGGAATAAGTCCCCCCGTGTAGATCGCCAACCCCGGATGTACAGGCCCGATTCCGGTGTCAGCCCTGTACTTCCGAGGTCGGCGATCTAGACAGGGGACTTCGGTGACCAGAATGGCTGGGACCGGACGCAGGTGAGCAGGACAGAAGGTTCCCCGCAGCCCGATACTGGCCTCGGAAGGCCCGACCAGGGGTCGGGCGGCAGGGAATAGGACATTTCTTGCGGTGCTGCATGGAGTAGCGGTTCATTGGTGATAGGATGCCACAGCACCGTGGCTCCATGCAGGAGCCCAAGCTGGGCTATATACAGAAATATAGAAAAATGATGACAGAAAAAGACCACATGGCCTATCTAGTCTGTCCTTCCATATCAACAACTACAACAGTCCCCTTTTTTCCTTTAGAGATCCTCTGTGTTTGTCCCATGCTTTTTTTGAATTCAAATACCGTCCTCATCTCTACCAGCTCCACTGGGAGACTATTCCATGGATCCACCACTCTTTCCATAAAGAAATAATTCCACGTATAACTCCTGAATCTATCCCATTTCACCCTCATCCCATGTCCCCTTCTAGCAGAACTTGCTTTCAATCGAAAGAAGCTCTCCCCATGTGCATTTATACCATGGAGGTATTTAAACGTCTCAATCATATCACCTCTATCCCGCCTTTCCTCTAAGATGTACATATTAAGATCCTTAAGTCTGTCCTCATATGCTTTATAATGAAGACCACTAATCATTTTATTAGCCACCCTCTGTACCGACTCCATCCTGTTTATATCCTTTTGAAGGTGTGGTCTCCAGAATTGCACACAATACTCCAAATGAGGTTGCACCAAGGACTTCTACAGAGGCACTATCACCTCCTTTATTCTGCTAGCCATTCCTCTCCGTATGCACCCAAGCATCCTTCTAGCTTTTGCTGTTGCCTTTTATACCTGTTTAGCTACTTTAAGATCATCAGACACAACCACACCTAGGTCCCGCTCTTCTTTAGTGGACAAAAGTACTTCACCCCCCTATACTGTATTGCTCCCTTGGATTGCTGGAGCCCAAATGCATGCATTTTTTAACATTAAATCCCGGCTGCCAAATTCTAGACCATTCTTCAAGCTTAGCTAGATCCCTCCTCATGTTATCTACACCTTTCAGGGTGTCTACTCTATTGCAGATTTTGGTATCATCCTCAAAGAGGAAAACCTTACCTGACAGCCCTTCTGCTATATCACTAAGAAAGATGTTGAAAAGAATCGGACCAAGGACAGATTCCTGGGGCGCACCACTGGTAACTTCCTCCTCCTCAGAGTGAGCTTCATTTACCTGTACTCTTTGTCACCTCCCACTCAACCAATTTCTAACCCAATCAGTAACTTTAGGGTCCATCCCTAGAGTGTTCAGTTTGTTTATAAGTCGCTTGTGAGGAACGGTATCAAAGGCTTTACTGAAATCTAAATACAGCACATCTAGGGCTGTCCCTCGGTCCAACTCCCTGGTCACCCAGTCAAAGAAATCAATCATATTGGTCTGACAAGACCCGCCTCTGGTGAATCCATGCTGCCTCGGATCCTGTAATCCGCTGGACTCCAGAAACCTCACTATTTTCTATTTCAGTAGCGTTTCCAATAATTTACTCACCACAGAAGTTAAACTAACCAGCTTGTAGTTTTCAACCACATCCTTTCTTCTGCTTTTGTGTAAAGGCACCACATGAGCCTCTCTCCAGTCCTTTGGCACCACTCCTGACGCCAACGAGGCATTGAAAAGGTCAGTCAGTGGAGCTGCTAGAACGTCCCCAAGTTCCCTAAGTATTCTAAAGTGTATCCCATCCAGTCCCATCACTTTGTCTACTTTAAGTTTAACTAGTTTCTCACGAACACAGTCTTCTGAAAATTGTTCATGATGCCCCTCTCTTCTGTTCCGGTTTGCGGGTGTTTTCTGAGGTCCTGTCCCTGATTCTTCATCTGTGAACACAGAACAGAAATATTTGTTAAGCAATTCTGTTTTATCCTCATCAGCTTCTACATATTCTTCCTCTTCACCCTTGAGTCTGACAATACCACTTTTGACCTTCCTCTTCTCACTAACATATCTGAAAAATGTCTTATCCCCCCATTTTATTGCATTGGCTATTTCCTCCTCTTTTTGAATCTTTGATTTCCTGACTACTTTGCTAGCTTCTCTAAGTTTTTCCAAATATAGATGTATTTATTTATTTAACAAAGCTTATATACCGCCCCTTCCTGAGATCAGGGGCGGTTTACGTGGAACATCAGAACATGTTTAATGTAAAACATAGGAATTATGTACTATTAACATATGAACAACGGAACTATGTACATTTAATTTTGGAACTATATACATTTAGCATGTATGAAAGAGAGTAGGTGATTGTACGCATTTTGATTGTATTTAGTGTTTGGACTGGGGCAATTATGTTGTTTTGGGGTTTAAGTTGTTAGATGGTGGGGGAGGAGATGATTTTAGGTATTTTGGGAGCTGATGAGGGTGCTTGGGTCACCGAAGTGTTCTATAAAAAGATGTGGTTTTAGATTCTTGCAGAATTGCTGGAGGTCTTTTATTGCTCTTATGTCGTTAGGGAGTGAGTTCCATAGTGTAAGGGCCACTTAGGAGAAGGCTCTGGTACTGGTACATTGATTTGTGTTTCGGATGTATGGGGGAGTTATGTATGTATTCTGTGAGTTGTTTCTTCCTGTTCTTAACGTGTTTGGTGTTATTAGGAGGGAGGATAGGTTGGTAGAGGCAATGTTACAATGGTGTTTGAATATGATCATTAAATATTTATATTTTACCCTTGAGGTTATTGGAAGCCAGCGAAGATCACGGAGTATGGGGGTGATAGATGCCTGTCTTCCTCTCTCTGTGATCTCTTGTATTTCATGAAGGCCTCCCTCTTTTCTTCACTTTTTTCAGCTACTTCTTTCGAAAGCCATAGTGGTCTCCTTTTCCTTTTACCTTTATTTACATTTTAACAAAAAGGTTGGTTGCCCTTAAAATATCCCCTTTCAGTTTTGCCCACTGTTTTTCTACATCCCCCAGCTGTTTCCATCCCGCTAATGACTCCCTGAGGTATTGGCCCATCTTGGCAAAGTTAGTTTTCCTAAAGTCTAAGATCCTCACTTTTGAATGGATTCTAACAGCCCTAGTCCTAATACTGAACCACATTATCTGGTGATCGCTGGATGCAAAATGATCTCCCACTATAACATTAGAAACACTTTCACCATTGGTAAGCACCAAGTCCAGTATGGCCCCTTCACGTGTGGGGTCTGTTACCAATTACCTGAATAGTTCCCCCTATAGAGAATCCAGGATCTCCTTACTTCTAGATGATACTGCAGCAGGAATGTGCCAATCAACATCTGGCATATTGAAATCGCCTATCAGTAGCACTTCCCAATTCCTAGCAATGCTGCGTATGTCTACAATTAATTCTCTGTCCACCTCGTCCTCTTGTGAGGGAGGACTATATATCATGTCAATGCAAATAGATTTATCTTTCCCTCTTTCTAGTTTAACCCACAGTGCCTCCTCTCTCCCTTTTAAGCTCTGTAATTCCAAAGCTGTATAAAACATAGGAAATTCCCCATAAAACTTTACAATGCCTTGTATTTTTCAGATGTACGAGGGGTGTCCAATATTAAAGGTATAGGCCAAAATTACACTAACATTTGTATTTATGTTTGAATTTGTTTATTCAAATGCATACAACATTGAGCATCAAATTACATATAACAACACATATTTCCCTCATATAACTTCTGCTGTTCCCTCAGAAATTAAAGCCATCAGGCAAAGGGATAAAAGCCATCTGCCAACAAATCATGAACTGCCTCATCTCCCACCCCTTTACCTCAGGACAAATATTTCCTATTCATTAGAACCATAGGGAACCATACCTGCTTAAGCCTTAACTTATTCCACAGCACACTACTTTAAAGTCAGTCTGCACAACATGTGACTTTCCATACCAAGTATGTATTTTAATTCCCCCCCCCACTCCAAATCCCAACCTCCATGCCACCCCATCCCCCCCCCCATACTACCCACTGTGCACATCCATTGCTATCAGTGGGCTAAGTGTATTCCTGCTCCAGAACCCGGTAATACTCCTTCACCGTAATACCCCTTCCCTTCTATTCCCCCCCATCCCTTCTTCCTCCCCCCCACCCCCCACCCTCCAGTCCACCCCTCCCCCCCATCTACCTCTAGCACTACCATCCAAATGAATAGGCATACAGACCACCAGATTAATGTGTTACCCACTGTTTCCCCCCAGGATCCTTTGGCACGTTCAAGCCGGCAACAGCTGAAGATGCAGGCCCCAGCCCCACAGGAAATGATCCCATTTTTTTTGAGGACCGTTGGCCCTAGACCTTTCAAACAAGAATATATTATGCAGTTTAATCCTCCACTGCCCATACGTTGGACCTCTCTTCTCCAACCATACATGTAAAACAGTCATATGTGCAGCCACCAGGACCAATCGTATCCACCTCCATTCAGTGTGACGCATACACTCTTCCCAGCCTCCATCCCAAATGTCCAACACCAAATTAGCCGCTGTGAAAGTCAACCCTTCCCCCATACAACTTCGCAAGTGCCGTTGAACTCCCTCCCAGAATCCCGCAATATGGGGGCAAGACCAAAACATATGTCCCAACGTGGCCGCTCCTGCCCCGCATCTCGGACACCTATTAGACGTACTAATCCCCGCTTTCCATGCCCTATTTGGGGCGTAGTACAACCTTCTGATTAATTTGTACTGCATGTCTCTGTGAGCTACCACCACACTAAGCTCTGGGATAGTAGCTATACTTTGCATAATCCCCTCTCCTGTGATCTCTTCACCTAACTCACTAGCCCACACTTCCGCTAGTCCAGCCTCATCCTCCCCCACACCCAATTCCTCCAAAGCTTTGCGCAAAGACGCCACTCTTGCCCCCTGCTCCCCTCCCATTATTTATTTTTTATTTATTTATTTATTTATATTCTCTTATATACCACGCTATTCTGCATCAGTGCAGTTTACATTGAACAAACTGAAATTACATTGAACAGGGCATTATAACTTGGAGATAATTATTTTACATGGAACATGGGCTATGGAGGGTTAAGTGGCTTGCCCAAGACCACAAGGAGCACCTGTGGGACTAGAAACCCCAGTCCTTCCGGCCCAAGGTTGCTGTCCTTTAGTGGGATTTGAACCCCCGACCTTCTGGCCTGAAGTACCTTTCCCCAACCACTAGGCCACTCCTCCACTCCATTAGCACATCTTCCAACTTCGAGCTTACGGCACCCTGCAATGACACCTTTGGGATGCTTCTTATATAAATACGGAGTTGGGCATAGGGGAACACATCTACTCCTGCCATTACATAACGAGCACTCAGCCTTGTAAAGGACTCAAGGCTTCCATCTTCCCTAAGCACGTGCTCTAATGTCTTGATGCCCATCCACTTCCATCGTATAAAATCCTGCCCTGTGATCCCTGGTACAAAGTCCTTGTTCCCCTGAATTGGGAGAAAGGGCAAATACAAGGCCGACACACCTACTTTCCCACACAAATATCTCCACCCTTTCCGCACTGGGTCCAGCAACACCTCTTTAGTCACCAAGTCGACATCCGTCACCGACTTTGCGTGTAGGATATAGCCAAGGCACAAGGGGTGCACCAACGCCTCCATCATATCTAGCGGTGTATATTTCCCCACCCCCCAAACCCAATCCCGTACGTGACGAAGCAGGCAGGCTATGTTATATTGATGGATATCCGGAAGACCCATCCCCCCCCCGCCCCCAGGCCCTCTGCAGCCTACCTATGCGAACTCTGGGCCTGCGTCCCTTCCAGAGCAACATGCTGAGCACCTTATCAATCTTGCGGATATCCTGACGCTTCAATAATACTGGAATCGTTTGCAGCATATACAGCAGTTTCAGGAATAACGTCATCTTGAACAAAGCGATCCTGCCTCCCAGCGACAAAGGAAGGTCCCTCCATTTCTGCGCCTTATCCGACACTTCACTGATTACTTTCCGCACATTAATGTGATAAAGTTCTTTCAGATCAGCAGGTATATAAATCCCCAAGTACTTGAACTTCCCGTCCACCCATTTTAATGGAAATCCCCGTCTCCACCCAGCGACCAACTCTGGATCCATCGGAAGTGCCTCAGATTTGTCTAAATTTAACCTGAAACCCGATGGTCCCCCTTATGCCCTCATTAACTCCAACAGTGCCGGCAACCCTACCCGTGGTTCATCCAAATGAATCAACAGGTCATCCGCAAAGGCGGCTACTCGGAATTCAGATTTCCCAATAGAGATACCCCGAAAAGCAGTTGAGGATCGGATCCTATAAAATAAGGGCTCCAATGTCAGCACAAATAGCAGTGGCGACAGAGGGCACCCCTGTCTCGTGCCCTTCCGTATCTGAAAATCGGAGGACATATTTCCATTCACCATGATAGCTCCTATAGGATCCACATAAAGTACTCTTATCACATCTACAAAGAAGCCCCGCACACCCACGGCCTCCAGTACTTGGTACATAAACTCCCAATCCACTCTATCAAACGCTTTCTCAGCGTCGAAACTGATAAGCATAGATGACCTGTGGTCCCTACGGCTCGCACACATTGAAGCCAGGAGTCTGTGCACCCCAAACACGGCGTGCCTCCCCTTCACGAATCCCACCTGGTCCCCATGCACCAAGACCGGTAGATATTCCGCAAGACGATCTGCCATAATTTTCGCCAGTATTTTTATATCTACGTTCAATAGGGAAATTGGCCTATGAGAACCTGGTGAAAGTGGGTCCCTCCCGGGCTTAAGCAATATTGTAACTAAAGCCTTGTTCTTTTCATAGGGAAACCTCCCAACCCTTATTAAACCTGCAAAATAATCCTCCAGCGGGCTCACTACTCTGTCTCCCAGTATCTTATAAAACTCCCCCCGCAAACCATCCATTTCAGGGGCCCGTCCTTTCTTCAAGTGTTTAATCCCTTTCAGCACTTCTTGTGGGGATATAGGTTGCTTCAGGACCCGCAATTGCTCTTCTGTCACCATAGGCAACTTGCAGGTCTGGAGGAATTCACGCCCCCCATCAACACCACCCCTTTCCATACCATATAACATTTGGTAATAATCACAGAATACTTGTTCAATATCCTCCGTTTTTCTCTTGAGCGTCCCGTCGCTATGCCGTATTGCCCCTATGTGTCTAGGTCCCCCTTCTGCTCGCACTAGTGATGACAATAATTTCCCTGCCCAGTTCCCGTGCTGATATAACCGATGTCAGTAATATATCATCGACTTCTTAGCTCGCTGGTGTAACAGAGCATCCAACTCTGCCTGCACCTCCTGAAAGTGGAGTTTATTGACTCCCCTCCTGTCTTGTGAGTATACGCGACGCGTCTTGGCTAATTCTTTTTCCAATTGTAAAATTCTTCGATTCATCCTCTGATGCTTTGAGCTATGGTAGCTGATGATTTCCCCCCTGAGAACCGCTTTTCCAGCTTCCCAAAATAGGACGGGATTATCCCTATGTTGGGCATTTGCATCCGCGTAAGCCCCCCACTTAGCCCGAATGTGGGCCTCAAATGAAACATCCCCTTCTAAGTCTAACGCATATCTCCATATCCGGCTATGGCCTATGTCCTTGGACCTCATCTCCAAAATCACCATCGCATGATCAGAGATGACCGATGGACCAATCTCCACCTTAGGTATCCAGCTAAACAGCTCCTCCGAAATCAAAAAGTAGTCTAATCGTGACCAAGTCCCATGACCCCTTGACAAATGAGTATATTCCCTTTTGCCGGGATGCAGGGTCCTCCAAACATCCAGCAAATTATTCCCATCTCGGATTCCCAGTATCCGCCGCGCCCCCCGTCTATCTCTAGGTCCTAATCTTCCCGACCTATCTTAAGTCTTCGTCCATCACAGAGTTAAAATCACCTCCCAAGATCAGACTATAGCCATTTATGCCTGAAATAAGAAAAGTTAGTTGCTGATAGAAACGGGCTTCATAGGTATTGGGTGCGTACACCGACCCCAAGACTACTCTAAGACCATTCAACACTCCCCATACAAACACATATCTACCTTCCGTGTCCACCACCACTCTTTCTTCCACCCAGCCAGACCGTTTTGCTATCAAAATGGCCACCCCCCTTTTCTTCCCCACCGCCGGCGCCTCGTATACCGTGCCAATCCACCCTCTCCCAAGTTTATTGTGTTCTACAGAAGACTGGTGCGTTTCTTGCAGCATCGCAATTTCTACTTGCTTCCGTTTTAACTGCTGCATTACCTTGTATCGTTTTGTAGGGGATCCCAAGCCGCATACATTCCAGGACCCTATCTTTATATTCCTAATCATTTATCCTCCATTCAAAAAGGGACATATGTTAAAGAAAAACTCAGCCCTTCTATGTGTGCCCCCCCAGCCTGAGGCCCACACCTCCCCGCCCCCCCCCCGAGCATCCGCCATTCCAGCATCTACTATATCCTCTATCAGAGACCCCAGTCCATATGCCTTAACTCGTATTCCAATCCCCTTCCCCCCACCCCCCAGCCCCCCTACCCCATCTATCAACCACTGTGTCCCCAACTTCTACTGCCCTCCCCCTGCCCTCCCTTCCCCACCCACCTTCCTTCCCCCCACCTGCCATACACTCTCCTTTTGCCATTTTGGCCTCTCCATTACCTCCGTGCCATGTGAAGCTCAACCCTTCCCTCATATTACCTTATCCCCTGCTGTGTCCCCTCTACCCCTTCTAAGATAACTCCCACCTCTAGTCCCCATATCCACCCCGATACTTATGTCGACCTCTGTCTTAGCACCACACTCCAGAATGCAGGCGTTGGGGGCCCCCAAGATACCATCCCAGCATCCTCAATATGTTTCTCATCTGCCAGTGTGCTCACTGAAATTAAAGTCTGCCTGACTCAACTCTAATAAAATACTCCCCATTGTTGCCACACCTCCCTACCTCCTCCCACTGTCCCAGCTATTACTGGGCCTTAGGTATCCGCTAGGATTTAAGCCAGCTTTGATAATATCCCACTTACTATGATTCCACCTTTTGTACCACTGTCCGCATTTTCTAACATTTGTATTTAAAGAAATTATTCAATACATTCCACCAAAAACTACATACTTTTGTTTACTTCTCCACATAATCACCGTAAACTTTGAGACATTTATCCCAGCGTGACACTAGTTTGAACATCCCTTCATGGTACAGTTGTGTGTCAAGTTGCTTGAAGTAGTCCAGACAGTAGTGTGCTGATGCACACTAGACATAAATACCAATGAGAAATGAGAGCTGCTGCAAACTAGATCATATACCAGTCCCCCTCATACCCTGAAAGTGCTAGGTAAGCCCAGTGCACCCCAATATGGTATACAAGAATGTAAATATGAACATGTATGTCAGGACATACCTTGCATCAAATGATACGTGACATTAGGAACCGGCCCCAGGGAGTCCTGTACTGGTCATCTCTACAAACACACCTTAAATGCTAGGGATGAACCCTCACCAAGTCCATAAAACTCTGAACTAACCTTGCAGGTCCCCAAAGGATACATAATATTGTTGAGCAACAAATGTATGCCCTTTCCATGCCTCTGGCCTATAAGTGCACTCATTTTGCTGTTCTGTACTACCATTCCCCTCTGATCTCTCCCTATACCCCTCCCTGTGAACACCACTTGTCTGTGAGATTGCTTCTATTTGTGTCCTCCCCTTCTACTGCAAAATCCAGACATCGCTCCCTTCACCTTGCTACTCCATATGCCTAGAACAAACTACCTTAATCTTTACGTCATGCTTCGTCCCTGGCCCCTCTCAAATCCAGGCTGAGTGCTCACCCCATCGGTGCCACTGTTGGATCAGATCTACCTAAGCTCTCTTGTGTTTCCTGACCATTCACCCTAGATGTATCCTGTGCACAGCTGCTGTGTTGACGGTCCCGACTAGATTGTAAGCTCTGCTGAGTAGGGACCATCGGTTCTGTGTGTCTGCACAGCGTTGTGTAAGCCTTGTTCAGCTATACAAACAATCAGTAATAGTTGTTGTACTTATAGTAGGGCCTTCTGGCTAGGGCATCTGAGGCCCACCTATTTGGGTACTGGCATTTCTCACAGCAGCTATACCTGTCCCTGTCTGTATACATCTGCTACCTGTGGGACATCCCGGTCTGCCTTCCCACAGCCAGCTCTATGGCACTGCTCCCCTGGTCAGGGCTGTGTCAGCATGGGAGGGGAGATCTCTGTGCCATCACACCAAGTAGCCAGACTCCAGATATATCACCACTCTTGTAGCTCTCATTGATCCTGGCCTGAGTAGGGTTGTAGGCCACATGGGACAATCCAGGCAATGCTGGCATCACATCATATGTGTCTCTCAGTGCCAGGTACAGCGGATGTATGGCTTCCCTATCACACTCCGAAAAAATAAGATCCTTACAGAAAATAACCCCCAATAATCTGGAAAAAAAAATTTTGTCGGAGAAAGTCAGCAAAGTGAGCGGAAGTTTTGCCGCACATTCTCCGACAAAATTTTTTTTCCAGATTATTGGGGGTTATTTTCTGTAAGGATCTTATTTTTTCGGGGTATTTCTATTTTGGATTCTGATAGGTTTTTTGAATTATCTGTTGCCCTATCACACTGTCAACAATATCTGATCTAATTAGAGTACATTATGTAAAATAATCCAGAAGGCATCAGCATAGGTTCCCTATGGCTAAATGTCAAAACATATCCTTATTAATAATAGGGACCCACGGAATAAGGGCATTCAGAAATGCAAACAGCACTAATACATGCTCAACAGCAACACCAGTGATTCCACAAAATGTGCATTATGGGCATGCATTAGTGCTGTTTGCACTGTTGAGTGCCCTTATTCTGAGGGTCTCTTATCATTGACAGGGATATGTTGTGATATTTAGCTATAGTGAACCTTCTCTGAGTTTGACTGTCCAATCATACTGGCATCTGGTGATGCTGCGGTCATCCAAATGGTCCTGGTGCTGGGCAGGCTTTCATATCCTCCCTGAATTGCAGCTGAGCACACCAGACGCACTCTCTATTTTTGTCACAAAAACATGATTCTGTCCAAAAGATGCCCTGAACCTATACATAACAGCTATGACATAACAAAATCGCATGGGGTACCAGGACTACAAATGTGATCTCTGTTTCTCACCCAAATAGGAATCCTTTCCATGCTCATGCCCACACCATCCCTGCATCAACAGTCCCATTTCTCTGAACATGGGAATTGTTACGGTGCCATAGCTTGACTCCTTTATCACAAACAGCACACAAGTGCATAGCCTGAATAAACACTATCGTTCTTCTTAATATTTCTGTAAGGGTTTTTATTAATGTGTCTATACCTTACAACATTCCCTCACCTCTGCTCCCTGTATCTTGTGAATGCATCTTGTGTTTTTCCAGACTGCAGTTACACCAGTTCAAAGCATACTTGTCACAATCATTCTTCTCTATGGGATGCATTGCAGAGCACAGCAGAATATTTTCTAAGTCCTGGCCTCATACCATATTTCAGCAGGAATAATGTGGATGTTTCTGGAAACACTTAATGCGGGCATGGGACTTTTCTGAATAGGCTTTATATGTCTCTGCGGCTGACCATACTGCTGTTCCACCATCTCCTGCCCACGTTCGGAGATCTCTGTGCTAGCGCCATGGATGTGCATGTCGGCAGAGTTTCAGAACACAATCGGGGACGTTTTCGGCACATAAATGTCCCCACTACATGTACAAACCCCTTATTCGTGTTCTGGAATGATCCTCTAAGTCTCTCCACGTTAACAATATAAGAAGTACCTGCAGCATATACAGCCATTTGGGAAAGAGGACTATTTTATAAAGCATTATTTTACCCCTTAAGGACAAAGGAAAGTCCCTCCACCTCTGCAAATTCACCACCATATCCTTAGGCAATCTAGGGACATTGAAGTCAGATCGCCTGGCTGCTGTACATCCAAATATTTAAAAGCCCACTGAAGGGGAAATCAACCCTCCCACTAATCATTAAGTGCCCTTTGTGTTGGCAGTGCCTCAAAGTTCAACTTAAGACCAGAAAATTACCAAGAAGGACCTGTGCGGAGCATTGATGATCAGTCACATGCACCAGAATGTGACTGATCGAAATTCAACAGTTCCCATATGCACCCCCTGCAAAAGAGGTAGATCCTGGATCCTGACAAGTAATGGCTCCAAGGTAGTAAAAAGAGCAGGCATTACACTTAGAAAAAGCTCTATAAAATTAGCACCTTACTATACCATTATCATTTCTTTATTTCACTCTTTTCCAACTAGAGAGCTCAAATTGTGCTAGAACAAATCAATGTTTACCTTCTTAGAGGCATAGGAGCTAAGCCATGCTAAACTTTCTCTATTAGCATGCAGAACGGTGATTTTTAGTGCATGTTGATGAAGTACCATATGTGCTCTAGTTTAACACAGACTAGGCCGGATTCACACATGACAGTAACTCATGTAAATATGCACTACTGCACCTCTGGGGGTATAGTTCAATTTTCTTAGGAAAATCATCACGTGGTAGCATTGTTGTCATAAGTGTTAATGCTTGAGATGGCCATTAGCATTTTTTGGCCACCCTTTCCTACCTTGCTGCATTTACATATAATTCTCTGTTGGCAGCTTTATACAGATTTAAATGCACATTAGTGATTTTATCAAGCACTGTCAAAATTTTACCATGCATTAAACAGCTAATGCAGTTTAGTAAATACACCTCTAAATGTCTTGCATAGAGACATAGTAGGAAGGCATAAAAGGCATCACAGGTGTACATGATAAATACATCGAAAAGTGGATAAGTCTGAGAAAAATACATCAGAGAATTACTTCACGCAAGGCGCAGTAAGGTAAAGCAATGAAATTAAGCATATGATTAACGTTGTAGTATGTTAGGATTTTGCTGATACATGTCCAACGAGCTCTTAAAAGGCGCAATTCCCTCCTGTATTATAATGAACAAGAAATATGATTTGAGAAATAGGTCAGCTAAGGTCTGTGGCTCAAGAGCTACCTCAGAGAATCATGTTTTCATGAAGCCAAACACCTATAACATGCTGCAATGCTCAGATGAAAACCAGTTTCTCCACTGCTGGAATTATATAAACCATATTTTGTAAGACATGTTATTAAAAATACAGAAAAGAGAAACATAATTTTAGCAGTCTTCTCTGTACAACAGATCCCACATCTAAGAATGTCTGCTATAAAAATGCATTTTCAAAATCTGAATTTCAGTAAAACTAATTTATATAATTAGAATATCATGATTATAAGGACAAGGCTTTTGTTAGAACATAAGAGCAACTCCCTATTTTGGCCTTTTTTTGTGGGGATTTACCAGTTACAGTAGCTATATCTAATTGTGTGGACCAATGGTAATTTTCTTTAAAAAATTATTACTAGGTTGGAGCCAGTGGTAGGTTCCACTTTCTACTCCAACTGCAATGGTGCAAAGGAAGAAAGTTCAAAAGTTCAGATTAGCGACCTGGCACGGCCTGGCAGAAAATCGCCCCTGGTATAAACAGAGTTTGAATGCAGTATGTAGACCTGTTTTAATGATCAAATGCACAAGAACCAGCTAAATTTGTGTGTCCAGGATTTCTTACCCAAAGTGGCAAAATACCATAATAACATAAACATGAATACTTAAAACTCACAATATATAGAACAACGACATATTTAGTTTAGTTTTCCTTTGTGTCACATCTTTCTTCAGGGAAATCTGCACTCAATGTATGTTACAAAAATACAGCAAATACATAGGGGTTTATTTATTAAATTGTGTTAACAGTTTAGCATAACTAGAGTGTGCGCTAGCAACACAATGGGGCCCTTTAACAAAAGGGTTGCAATTAGCGGAAAAACTAACGTGAAATAAGTGCAATCATTGCATGCTACTTGTTGACGGTGTGCCCAGCGACTTCCTGGCAGCGCATGATCCAGCACTGGAATGTGTTGCATGATTAACACGGGTGCACCTAACAACACCTTCACCCTCACACTAGCAGCAATGTGCTCTCCATGCGCACATTCCACTCCTACCATGCCCACTTTCTTCGCTACTGCACGATAGCCACCCACTGTGCATTTTAGTGGGCAGTAACTAGCATGTGCATATGTTAGTGTTCTCGGGTGTCAGTTACCACATGCTAAAATGCGTGTTAACCAGCTAGCGGCCTTTAGTAAACTGGCCCAAATGTCATGCTAACAGCTGCAATGGAGTTGAGAACTTGTTATCTCAATGTGAGGGACATAAAGGAAGACTAGGTAAAATGGTAACTCCAAAGGTTATCATTGAAACAACAACAGCTAGAAGTTATAGCATAAGAAGACAGATTTTACTTGATAACTAATGGGGCTCTCAGAGGTAGGGTTCAAAGTAGGGTGGGGGAGTACTCTAAACACCAGGCACCTTAAATGAGTGGCTCAGGCTGCTGGAAGACAGTTGGAGCTCAGAAGCCAAAAGGGAAGTAGCTAGAGACAGAGCTACTTTGAATGAAGAAGAGATGGCAATAGAACCAAGAGTGGGAAAAACTAGTGAAGAAGAAGATATGGAGACTGCTGAAGAAAAAAATGCTTACGGCTGGATTTTCTCTTTTGTGAGCTATCCCAGAAGCACTTAAAAATTTGACTGAGACATATTTTTTGCTGGAGAGAGATCAGTAGCAAACATGGAGGCATATTCTAAGATGTGTGTCCCAGGCCTCTGTGCATCTGGTCAAAATGGACAAACAGAGGTAGATGGGATTCTGATTCCAAGTGGCACATCTAGCCCCTACGGGATGAGAATCCTGTCTAAGCCTGTACGTGCAGACCAGGACTCAATTCTGGTCAGCCTACATGTACAGGCCTCTGCCCGGCTAACTTAGTCAAGGCTCCTGAATGGAGTCGTGATCCCCGGCCACCACCAACTTCATTGATTCCCTGCAGTTTGACCCCCGATCTGACCTCCCAAGGCCAGGGATGGGCTGTGGGGAATCTCCTGCACCCCCTCCACCCTTTAACACGCCCCAGGCATGCTGTCCCCCACCATCTAGGGGAGCTTATTCCACCTCACCTGTAACAGGTGTTCTCAGGAATCAGTCCTCACATATGGGTGACATCGGCGCCGATGGAGCCCCTGTACGGCGCATTTCCCAAGCTTTCAAAGAAAGCCTTTGGGAATGCAGCGCGCCTGCGCGGTCCCCTTCCTGCCCAAGGGTGCCATCTTGCTCAGTCAGATGACATAGCTAAAAGACAGCAAAAAATCAAAATGAATGATATGACTGCAACTCCAGGGGAGGAGGGAGGGTCGTGAGGACTGATTCCTGCTGCTCCTGGAGAACACCTGTTACAGGTGAGTAACTACTCTTTTTCCAGGACCAAGCAGGAAGTCAGTCCTCACATATGGGACTCCCCAGCTCTAGGCTACCGGGAACCCAAAGCTGAAAAAATGGCTCCCTCTCAAGAGCCTCAGCATCCGTGATAAGAATATCCCCTGAGAACGCCCCCGTACGGTAGCCCAACACAACGGCCGGAAGGTAGGAGTTGCCTAAATCTCAAAGAGATTACAGAGTACCACCTGTCCGAAAGCACTGTCCCTCCGGGACTCTCTCTCCAGGCAGTAATGGGCTGCAAAAGTCTGGCTTGAAGACCAAGTTGCGGCCTGGCAGATGTCTGTCAACGGAACAGAGCGGAGATGAGCTACTGACGCGGCTTTCGCCCTGACAAGGTGGGCCGTGACTCGACCCTGCAAGGGGAGGTCGGCTGCCTTATACGCCCAGGCAATACAACCTGCCACCTAAGTGGACAATATATGCTTGGAGACAGGTAACCCCATCTTATTAGGGTCAAAGGAGACGAAGAGCTGAGTAGCCCTAAGATGCCCTCGCATACGTTCTATGTAAAAAGACAACGCCCTCTTACAGTCCAGGTTATGCAAGACTGTTTCAGCCCGGCTGGCATGCGGCCTGGGAAAAAAGGTTGGAAGGACCACCTCCTGATTGAGGTGGAAAGAGGAGACCACTTTTGGAAGGAACTTGGGATGGGTCCATAGGACCACCCTGTTCCTATAGAACCGTGTGTACGGTGTATCAGAAACCAGAGCTTGTAGTTCACTCACACGTCTGGCCGAGGTAAGAGCCACCAGGAAGAGTGCTTTCCAAGAGAAGAAGCGCAAATGGCAAGTAGCCATCGGCTCAAACGGTGGGCGAGTAAATTGCTGCAAGACCACGTTCAAATCCCACTCAGTCGCCGGTGGATGAACCAGAGACTTGAGAAGAAGCAGACCTCTGAGAAATCGGGACACCAAGGGGTGAACCGAGAGAGACTGTCCTTCCACTGGTGAGTGGTGCGCTGACAAAGCCCTGAGGTGGACCCGTACAGAGTTAGACTTAAGGCCTAGGTCTGAAAGGTGAAGTAGATACTGCAGTACTACTGACACAAGGCAAGAGAAAGGGTCTTCATTGCGCTGAGCACACCATACCATAAACCTACGCCACTTGAGGGCATAGGATTTTCTGGTGGACTGTCTCCTAGAGGCCAATACCACCTCCTCAACCTCCTTAGGTAGGAGTAAGGGAGCGAGAACTACCCTTTCAGCAGCCAGGCCATCAAATTGAGGGACCTGAGATTGGGGTGCAGAAGGGAACCCTGCTCTTGAGACAGGAGATCGTGTTGCAACCCCAGAGGGAATGGAGTTTCCACCGCCAGCTGCAGCAGAAGTGGAAACCACGGCTGCCTTGGCCATCTGGGGGCTACCAGAATCACCGAGGCCTTGTCCCGGAGAATCTTGAACAGAGTTCGGGCCACCAGGGGCGTGGGAGGAAATGCATTCAGGAGGCCCGTAGACCAAGAGATCATAAAAGCATCTGCTGCCTCCTCAGGGGATGTGGCTATCTGGAGCAGAACCTGGGCAGCTGATGGTTCAGTGGACTGGCAAAGAGATCGATGGATGGAAGTCCCCAGCGGAGGAAGATCTGCTGGAGCACCACTGGATTCAACTGCCATTTGTGAGGCTGGAGAATCCTGCTTAGCTTGTCTGCTAGGAAGTTTTCTTGACCAGGTAGATAAACCACTTTGAGAAACATACCCTGCCTGACCGCAATGGAGCAAAGGGCCAGAGCCTCCTGGCACAGGAGTTTGGAACCTGTGCCCCCTTGTTTGTTCACATAGAACATTGCAACCTGATTGTCCATCTGAACTAGGACAGACTGGTGAGAGAGGGCATGAGAAAATGTTTGCAGAGCTAAGCGGATTGCTCGCAGTTCCAAAAGATTGATTTGCTGTGTGGCCTCTCGAGGAGACCACAGGCCTTGAGTGCACGTGCCCTGGCAATGTGCACCCCAGCCCTTTAAGGAAGCATCGGTTGTCAGCACCCTTGTGTGTGCTGGAGCCTGAAAAGGTACCCCCCTGAGAAGGTTTGGGAGATGTAGTCACCACTGTAAGGAGTCCAAAAGTGGTTTGGACACCTTTACTCTGTCTCGGAGGTCGCCTGTGGCCTGCGTCCACTGATCTCTGAGGCACCATTGAGCAGCCCGCATGTGCAGACAGGCATTCGGGGTCACATGTACCGTGGATGCCATGTGGCCCAGGAGCCGCAGGTAGTGCCTGGCGGAAACATGAGAATTGCTTTGGAACTGGTTGGCCAAGTCCATCAGTCTGTGGGCCCTATCTTCGGGCAAGTAAGCTCTTGCCTGAAGGGTGTCTAATCTTTCCCCAATAAACTCTAGGTTCTGAGAGGGGAGCAAAGTGGACTTTGCATAGTTTATGACAAAGCCCAGATGCTGAAGAAGAGAGAGAGTGCGCAGAGTGGCCTGTCGGGCCTCCTGGAGTGACTGGCCCCTGATGAGCCAGTCGTCCAGGTATGGGAAGACAAAAATTCCCTGATTTCTGAGCTAAGCCGCCACCACCGCCAGGCATTTGGTGAAAACCCTGGGGTCAGAGGTTAGGCCAAAGGGAAGAACCCTGTACTGAAAATGTTTTCCTCCTACCACAAATCTGAGGTATTGTCTGTGGTCTGGATGAATGAGGATGTGAGTATAAGCATCCTTTAGGTCTAAGGAGCATAGCCAGTCTCCCTGCTGGAGGTCGGGCAGCAGTATCCCAAGGGTAAGCATCTTGAACTTTTCCCTCTCCAGAAACTTGTTTAGGTTTTGCAAGTCTAGGATAGGCCTGAGGCCTCCTGTCCTTTTTGGTACCAGGAAGTACCTGGAGTAGAAGCCTTGCCCTTCCAGGTGATGAGGCACCAGTTCCACCACCTGTTCCTTTAGAAGACTTGCCAACTCCTGAAGGAGGAGGTTCCTATGTAGAGGGAGTCTTGGAGGCTCCCCTAGATAGTAGGAGGGGGGTAGCTGGTGGAAGTGGAGCATGTAGCCCTTTTGGACTATGCTCAGTACCCAGGTATCCCCTGTGATGGCTGGCCACCTGTAGGCGTACAGGGTCAGCCGACCTCCTGTGCTGAGTGGAGCCACCGGCGGAGGAGAGGCTATGTTGTGGAAGTCAAATCCACGCTCCCTGCTGTGCAGGAGCCGGAGCTGGCGGCTTGGGGGTCTTCTGCTTACGGGGCCCATGCCCCTGCCCCTTGGCCTGCTGGCCCTGTTGGGGAGTTGGAGAGGCCTGATACTGAGGGTAGGTTTTGTAGGCAGGACCCTTCCTCGGGAAAAAGGACTTTTTTCCCGAGCCCTTCTTTTTTTGAGAAGGGGCAGAAGTCTTTCTGGACAGCCTTGTCCTGGTGAGAGTCTCGGTCTCGATTTCTGCAGCCTTTTCAGTCATGGGCTTACTGAACAGGTTGTCACCTCGGCACGGGACATCGACCAACTTGTCCTGCACTCATGACTCCAGGTCCAATGACTGTAGCCAGGCCTGATGGTGTGCACCGATGCCAGCCGCGGCTACCCGGGCCGAAGCCTCAAAGCCATCATAGGCTGCTCGAGAGATAAACTTTGAGCACTCTCGGATCCCTGTAGACAGGGCCTTGAACCTCTGCAAGGGTTCCTCGGAGAGGCCAGCTGTGAACCTGGTAATCTCCTTTGCCAGGTCCCGTAAGTACATGCCCATGTACAGCTGGTAAGTCTGGACATGGCAAGATAGCATAGAGCCCTGGAAGCACTTTCTACCGAGGGCATCCAGGTTCTGGGCCTCCCGGCCGGGAGGCACCAAGGAGTGCATCTTCTGACTCTTCAGGCGGTGCATGGACGATTCCACAACCATGGAATTGTGCGGTAGCCACTGTTCCCGCTAAGCTGTGCGCGTGTGCGCGCGCACACACCTCGCCGAGTGAGCGCACATACTTTACAACAGAGCGCACAAAAATTACGGTTCTGATTCTGATAGAAAACAACACAGACGTCTTAAAATTTAAAAGTTGTGATTGTAATTACTAGAAATCTTCCGCTTCATTTAGTAATCGTCTATTTTCATTTAATTTGATTAAAATTAATGTGGTGTACATACTGTATTCTGACGTGTAGTCAAATTTTAAAGTATATAACTCCGAGTGTCGTCATGTGGCGCACAAAAATTTAACCTTCCTTCAAAAGCTGCACAGCTGATATTTTATGCGCACACAGCCTACAGAAAATTAGAGGGAACATTGGCGGTAGCTGCGCCTTTTGGAACCCAGGGCTCTTACGGACTCGATAAATGGAATCAACTCATTTGCTAAGAACCGGCGCTGAGGCCGGTGCCTCCCACATATGGAAGAGCAGCTGTTCCAGCATCGGAGGAACCGGTACAATAAAGGCTTCCTTCGGAGGAAAATCATACTGGAGGGCATTGAGCTCCTCGGCTCGAGGCTCCTCCTCGGCGTCCGCAGGGAATGCCAAAGCCTTGGCCATGTCCCTCACAAAGTCCGAGAACTGGGTATCCTCCGGGGGGGGGGACCTTCTCCGAGGCTTGGAGTCCGGGGAGTACGAAGGGACGCACCGGGTCCGGAAGGTGTCAGGAGACTCCTTGTCCTCCGTCTCACACGCCGACTCCTCCGAAGAGGAGTCGAGCGGCTCCGGCCATGTGGGCCTCGGTGCCACCCACCCTGACACCGAGGGCACCAGCGTCGATGACCTTGGCCCTGCACGGGAGGTCAGGAGGGACCTTGGCCGAGGATCGACTCGAGACTTGATGGACTTGAGGATCGGCTCGGCCTCCAGGGTCGACTTAGACGTCGAAGTCCCGGTGGTCGGGGCAGATGCACCAGTCAGACCGGCGATCAGTACCCGCTGCTGTTCCATGAAGGCACACATAAAATATGGTCTTCTGTCGAGCACTCGACACTATACTTAAATTATTAAAGCGCTCAATGATATCAACAAGGAACTGTGTTCACTTTCCAATCTTCAACATCATCAATCAAAGGATATGTATTTATGCAACACTGAAGGTCTCAGACTTTCATGACACTCATTTCATGGGCTTTGTCTTCTTGCCCGATGAATGTGTCTAATAGCATCAATGACCAACAGTGTATTTTCCTACAAATAATATAAAAATTATTACTGCCCTCCTGTTGTTCTGGGATCACACTTATTAAAATATGGCTGCTACACAGTACCCTGTCCTGTGCTTCTGAGGTAAGCTGTGACCAACTTCCTGGGTGATTAACAGTCCTTGCTTGGATAGAAGGAGTCTTTCAAAATGGCCTTTTGACCTGCCACCTGGCGTTAACACCTATTGAAAAAGTTTCAGATGTCTCTTGCCCCCTAGGTGGAGGGAGGAGTGGCCTAGTGGTTGGGGCAAGGTACTACAGGCCGGAAGGTCGGTGGTTCAAATCCCACTAGATGACAGCAACCTTGGGCCGGAAGGACTGGGGTTTCTAGTCCTGCAGGTGCTCCTTGTGGTCTTCGGCAAGCCACTTAACCCTCCATTGCCCATGTTCCCTGTAAGTATTAGTGTATGTGTCTCATATCCCCTCGTATTAAATGTATCCCCCAACCACTTTGACCCGGTGAAAAGCGGGATATAAAGGCAGCTAAATAAAAAAATAAAAATAAAATATAGGTAGCAGGCCTCTTTGTAAAGGTCTCTAGAAGACTTTATTTGTTGCTCAAAGAATACTGACCCTGTTTTGCCTTTTATGCTAAGTTATATTCTGATTTGATTTAAATTAAAGCTCTTTGCTGCTGCTAGGCTCTGACTTATTATGAAATTTAAACTAGAAGCTCTCTGCTGGGTTCTAAATTTAATCAGAAAGCTCTCTTCTGTGTTTCAAATTTAAACTAAAATTACTTTGCTGATACTAGGCCCTGAGTGAGTATTAAATTTAAACTACAAGCTCTCTGCTGGGTATGAAATCTAACCAGAAAGCTCTCTTCTGTGTTTTAAATTTAAACTTAAACTGCTGCTACTAGGCCCTGACATTTAACAAATACACTGGGTTCACAGATTAATCAGCTTTAATCCAAAAACGTCCCTTCAGAAAAAATCCCAGAAGTATATACTCACAATTGCAGATCTCTCTCCAGAAGTAGCAGTCCCCTTTTCTAGTCTCAATACCTTCCTTCTTTTCTGCTTATGAACAGAAAAGTAGAATGTTAGAATTGGTTAAGTAGGAAGCAAGATTGCTGTTGATAATGAGTATGGAATCTTACTGGGAGAACAATTCATTTCAAAGGGATAACAGTACACTACCGTTAAGGCTGTAAACCTGGAATAATATATGTACATAAATGCAGCCCTCAGACTTTGTTCAAAAATTGCTCACTTCACATATCACGTCAAAAAACATCACCAAAGATATACACATAGGTAGAAAGGGAGCTTAAACTTAATTAGCGATGTAATTTTACTGCAAAAGCCACCACTCACCCTATCATCACTCTACAATGCTGTATTTTTAATGTTTCATATTTCTTCTTTACAGAACTTCTCAAAAATAATTCACACCAGTGCTTGTCATAAACAATGATAATAGAGTCAATGACATATCTCAGTGTTCATGGTGATCTTGACCCATCTGACCAAATATCCTCAAAATCCACCAAAAGGTTCTTGTGATTCAAAACCAACCTCAACCGCAGTTGGCAGTTTCACCACTACTCATGGTTTCTCCAAAAAGCACTCTCAGCACGCAGATCTATGGTGGTGGCACTGAAAGTGCTCCCTGAAGAAACCACAAATAATGATGAAACTGCCAGCTGGGGTTGGGGTTGGTTTTGAATCACAAGAATCTTTTGATAGATACTAAGGCTAAATAGCCAATTTTCTCAGTGGAGAAAAATGAATAATGGAGTACCTCAGGGATCTGTACTGGGCCCGCTGCTTTTAGAAATATTCATAAATGACCTGGAAATGGGAATAATGAGTGAGGTGATCAAATTTACAGATGACACAAAATTATTCAAAGTTAAAACACAAGAGGATTGTGAATAATTGCAAGAGGACCTTGAGAAATTGGGAGACTGAACGCCCAAATGGCAAATGGAATTTAATGTAGACAAGTGCAAAGTTATGTACATGGAGGCTGATTCTGTGCCCTGCACGCATGGCTGCTGTGTCCACCCAAAACTTAGTCGGGGCTGAGATAGACTCGATTCTGCTGCCATGGGGTCCTGACATACCCACGCTGATGGAATCCGGGGGATTCACATCTGGGTGCTCCCCATATGCCGAGGAGATTGACATATGGGGAGCTGCCCATCCCCACGCCAGAACGCCACTGGCAATAAGCCTTCTATATGGCGGCTCGGAATGCTATCGCCCATACCCGCCCCTGCAGACCACAGTCTGGCCAGCACTGGAGGCCTCCATGGCCTGGATCGTGGCTGCAGGGTCATGGCAAGACGAGTGCAGCATGGGATCGGCCAGGCCCCCTGGACTTATTCCACTGTTAGAGTGGAATAGCTTGGGCGCCCTACGGGGTGCCCGGGAACATACAGAGGCCTGACCTGAATAGGCTCTGTATTTTCCAGCAGCTGGCCACTCCCCCATTCTGCCCCAACACCGCCCCCTCCCGCCCATGACCATTGCTCCCCACACAAATGCTGTGGATGTGCGGGGAGCGTTGGCAGCAGAATAGGGCTGGGAAGCTGAATATGAGTTGGATGTCTAGTCCTCACATACAAGGCCTTTATTTGGCGTTCGGAATGCCCCCCTTAGGGAAGAATAACCCAAACTACAGTTACATGATGCAAGATTCTACATTAGGAAGCAGCACCCAGGAAAACGATCTAGGCATCATCATTGATAATACATTGAAACCTTCTGCCCAGTATGCAGTGGTGGACAGGAAAGCAAATAGAATGCTAGGTGTCATAAGGAAAGGAATGGAGAATAAAACCAAGGATATTATAATGCCTCTGTATTGCCCCATGGTGTGAGTGCACCTTGAATATTCTGTGCAGTTCTGGTCACCATATCCTCAAAAGGATATAGCAGAAAAGTACAGAGAAGAGCCACCAAAATGATAAAGTGGAAGGAAGATTATCCCTATGAGGAAAGGCTAAAAAGGTTAGGGTTCTTCAGCTTGGAAAAAAGATGACTGAGGGGAGATATGATAGAGGTCTATAAAATAATGAATAGAGTGGAATGAGTAAACATAGATCGGTTATTTACGCCTTCAAAGTAGAAAGACTAGAGGACACGCAATGATGTTACAATGTAGCACATTTAAGACTAAACAGAGAAAATATTTTTTCACTCAATACACAATCAAACTCAAATTCATTACCAGAGGATATAGTAAATGCTGTTAGTGTAGCTGGGTTTAAAAGAGGTTTGAACAAGTTCCTGGAGGAAAAGTCCATAAACCATTTTTAAAGAGGACCAGGGAAAACCAATGCTTACCCCTGAGATAAGCAGCATGGAATCTGTGTACCTTTTTGGGAGCCTGACAGGTATTTGTGACCTGGATTGTCTGCTGTTGGAAATGCAAAACTGGGCTTGATGGACACTTGGTCTGACTGAATATGGCATATCTTATGCTCTATGTTTATGTTTATTTGATTTGCTTGACTGCCCTTCACATGAGCAGCAGGGCAGTGTACAAACTTAAAAGCAAGTATGAAATAATGTTCTAATGTTCTTAAAACTTCTTCCGTGAATGGTGAGGTATCTACTTCATTCCCATTCTAATCTTTGTCAGTCATACATGGTCCTTCTCCGGGATTTTCTTTTGTGAATACAGAATAGAAATAGTTTTTTAGCATTTCCGTTTTCCCGTGTCACTTTCCATGAATCTGTCTTTAGCACTTTTGAGTCCTGCAATCCACATCTGACCTCCCACTCCCCCTAATATACTTGAAAACAGTTTTGTCTCCTTGCTTCGCATCTTTAGCCATCTTTTCTTCCCTGTTTTGTTTTTTTGTTTTTTGCCATCTTGATCTACCTTTGCCTCTTTCAGCTTTATTATATATTCTTTTCTGTGTTCCTCTGTTTGTGATCTTCTAAATTTTGTGAAGGCTGTGGTTTTTGTATTTATTTGTGCAGCTAATTCTTTTGAGAACCATATAGGTTTTCTTTTCCTCTTGTTTTTAATTACTTTTCTTACCTATAGATCAGTTGCTGTTTTTATTACCTCTTTCAGTTTATCCCACTGCCCTTCCATTTCCCTCATCTCCTCCCACCCTTCATCTCTCCTTTCAGGCACCTTCCCATTTTAGTGAAGTCAGCATTTTTAAAAATCTAGGATTTTGAGTTTGCTGTGGTTGAACTCTGCGTTGGCTTTTACTGCAAACTCCTTGTAAGGAGTTTTATTCTTCTATATACCTCCTTTATGGGTGATGTCATTAGAATATATTTCTTTATTTAAAAACATTTGATTCCCTTATTGTATTTGGTTTGATATTCTAGACTCCTTTCCGGAATCCTCCCTTTTCTTTTATTTAGGGCTTGCAGTGCCAGGTGTGAATTTTGACATATTGCCTATTTTTGCTGTTAAAATGTTTTTTTTAATGTACTATTTCTGTTGCATCTTTTCTTTTCCTTCAAGTATGTATGCTATTGTTGCTTGATGCAAACTGATTAAATATATAAATACAATTAAAAAAAAAAAGCATTTGATTCCCACCAGTCCTAAATCCTTGGTGTTTTACAATTCACATACATAAAACTTAAATTAAAATAGAAATATAATATAAACACATACAGTAAGTATATTAAACAATAAATACAATATGTTTATCAATTCATCCCCCATGCTTTTTCTGAAATAAAAATGCTTTAAGGCACACCATAAAACCTAACATATCCCATAATAATTGAAGTTCCACTGGGAAAGAGTTCCAAAGCTTTGCCCAATAAAGGACAATGTAGGACTACAAGTATATGTAAATGAAGCAATCTGCAGTGAGAGAATCACTAACAAATCCTGCCCCAGGACAGTGGCGTAAGTTCAAATGAGAGACCTGCAAACAAAATTTGCTGAGGGCCACTCATGATGATGGCGATGGCAGCAAATATGAGAAGGGTGGGGGAGAAAGCTTCCAACCCCTCCCTCCCAAACAAAAAAAAAAAGCGGCATCCGGCAAACATTATACTTACTTTAACAGATACTTGCCACAGTGCTTCTCTGTGTTCTTCAGCAGCCGAAGAAGTAGATCCCACTGCCAAGCTAAAATCTCAGTTATTGTGAGACTTTGGCTCTACAGTGGGAGATGCATTAAGGGCCTCCAGCTGCCATGGACATTTTACAGGCAGGGAATTGGCATGGCACTGCAAAAATCTTTTAAAGTAAGTATAATGTTTGCAGCATACCTCTGGATTGAGTGGGCCCTCGGGGGCTGCTTGAGAAGTATTTACGCCATTGCCCTTAAGACTCTACCTTACTGATAGAATTCTACTGGCACCATCAGCGATAGAGATATCTGCAACCAAAACTGTCTAAACAATAGTCACTGAACATCTTTTTCAAGAATAAATGTGGTTCTTCCAATGGAGATAGAGACATTGATAGGGAGGACTCATCTGCCACCTTTACTGGCATTGGACTTAATGCCAAAGGCTTTGCCTTTGTGAGCTGAATGGAAGGTTGTTGCACAGGAAAAGAAAATGTAGAGGCCTAATAGTACAGTTGTTGAACAAGACAATATCTGTGCTGGCTCTGCACTGGATAAGTCACTCTGCAGAGAAAGGTGGGGCACAGTGTTGAATTCCAACTGATGCTGAGGTGCCTCCTACACGTGTGCTGAAAGACAGTTGAACCTTCTGCACTGATGGTGAAGGACATACACGAGCACAGAGTTTTTGTCGAGGCATTTTGTTTGGTGGAGGTAAAGCAACAGGGATTTGTGTCTGCTTATATTTAGTCACAGCGACCCAATTGTGCTGATATGACAATGCTTCGCCATCATTCTAGAATGTGGCTTAGCAGTTTCTTTACAATCAGACCTATGAGACTGTGTCAAAGACGTCTGCACTTTAGGCCAAAAAGTCTCAGCTGAGACTTGCACCAAGCTTGAGGATCCCTGGTGTTGCCCTTTAATGACTGAGTCTTTGTGCCAGGGCATAGAGACAACATCCACAGAGAAGAATTTACAAGAGTGTGCAGAGCAAGTAGGCGCTTTCTTTCTGCCTCACAGTGGTTATGAAGGTGATTGAGGAGATCCTTTTGGGTTCATGGGGACATTCTTCCACAGTGCTTGCATGCAGCTTGGTTATGATCTGAGCCCAGACAGATGAGACACCTGGAATAAGTGTTACTCTTCTTTGCTAACACATTGAGAACATGGTCGAAACCATGACTTGGCCTCTACCTCGATCCATAGGAATGATGAAAAAAATGTAAACTAAACAAAAATAATAAATATAATAAGATATTTTGTTTTGGTAGTGATGACAGGCAACATCTGAAGACTAAAGAAGAGTAAACTCTTGAAAAATATGGGAGAGCTTTGTTCAGCTGTTCTGTCCTGATGCCGTGTGATGGTGTCACTCACTGGTGTGCTTGATTACATCCTGCTGTCAACAGAGAAACTTCCTGCTTTAACAGAAAGCTAGAAAAAATAGCCAAGCATTGCCAAGATTTCAAAAATTGAAATAATCCTGTAAACCCTGTAATTCCTTTGGAATACATACCAGATGCTTTGACCAAAGTAGTAAAACACATTGCAGTGTGGGTAGCCTTTCCAGTAATTCAGCACCATATTTTCAGCAACCCTTTCTGAAGTTTTGCTTACGCATTTTTTGCATGATTGCAATATGCTTGTGGGATTGGGAATGCTGCTATTTTACTCCCGCAGCAGGTAGGGTCCCAGCAAGGCGGTAATCACCCCTTCCTGCATCCCACAACCCCTTTGCTATCACCTATGTATCTAACTATTTATTTATTTATCTAACAATCACTTATATACCGCACTTTCCCATGGATCAGGTGCAGTTTACAAAGAACAAGTTAAGGGACAGAGCAAAATCTGTTTCTTTTACATGTAACATCAGTAAACTATGTACAAAGGCCAGAACCTTAAAAACAAAACAAGCTTAGTTTCAGTTGAAACTGAGATCTAGGTACAATAACAAAACAACGTTATAATGTGTTACAACTATATACAAAATATTGTGTTTATGCTATGTGAAATGCATAGTTGTAGATTGATTAAATGTGGTAGTTTAGAGTGAAAATTTGCCGGAGAGAAGCATTGAATATCAGAATAAGGGTATTGATATAAATTTAGTTGCTAATATTTATGTCTTTCTTGGTAGGGATAATTATACTTGAAAGGCTAGGCTACCTACAATATGCTGTACAATGTTTCCCAGAGTTGCCAAGTTACCCAATCCTAGATTTCTGACAATTTTATTCTGATGCATTATGGGACCTGCAACACTGATTCCAATGGGTAAAATCAGGGACTACTAATACCATACTACATAGTGCAAATTTAAAACCAGAAATGGTAAAAAATCTCACTCCTGGCACTGGGTAACTTGTCAACTCTGGTTCTCCCCATCCCCTGCCATAAGTGCACAGAAATAGCAAAGATAGTACAATATTGTAGAAGAAAAATATTTAAAGTTTTATCTTTTAGAGATGGGAAGGGGCTGTCCCACGCTCCACTGTTGCAGCCCCTGCCAGGCACAAAATGTAAATATTTGAACACATACAATCATCCACGTTTAACACCCCTGTTCTATGTAAATGTTTGGTTGTTGTTTATCATGTTATATGTAAACTGCTCTGAATTAATGATAGAGCGGTGGAAGGAGACCACGTGACGCATGAGCGAGTAAGAGGTGTCTCTGCTCGCTCCGGGACCGTCCTGCGATTAATCGGCAAATTTTCACTGCTTACCCCAATAAATTTGGACGGAAATCCCCGGAAGTGCTAGGTGATATCTGTGGGCTACCCCGAGTTGCAGGGACAGCTGAACAATGCCTCCTCCAGCGCGGAAAGACAAAGAGAAAGTGCCGCGAGCTGGGGCCTCCACGGCCGCTGGGCCAACCACCACTATGGCGGCGCCTAGATCCCTGGGGGGTGAGAGCGTGGACTCGGGCCCGGAAGAACTGGAGCGAGAAGTGGCAAGGTTGCTTGAACCTAAATTTGACTTGATTCTCAGCAAATTAGAAACGGTGACCGAGGCGCTCACAGAGTGCACGCATCGAGTGGAGGAATTGGAACACAGAGTGTCGGCACGCAAAGAAGAGGAGGGCAAGCGCACACGAGAGGAGAGTTGGTTGCAGAAGCAAGTGGACGCTTTGTTGGATAAGGTCGACGATTTAGAAAATCGGTCCAGGAGGAATAATATCCGTCTTGTGGGCATACCAGAGTCACATACGGATGCAATGTTGTTAGATCTAGTGGAGATCCGGTTGCCGCGCGAATTGGGCCTTACGGACCTTGTGGGGCACATGAAGGTGGAACGTGTGCACCGCCTGGGGCCTAAAACGGAGCTTCGACAGCGCCCCAGAGTAGTTATTGCGAAGATCCTAAACTTTCAACACAAATGGCAGCTGCTGCAGGCGTTTCGCAAGAAGCGAGACCTGCGTTTGGATAACAACTCAGTGCTGCTTTTTCAGGACTATTCTGCTTCGGTGGTGGCAAAACGAAAAGAATTCTCACCGGTATGCGCAGCGCTTTTCAGCAAGCATGTCCGTTTCAGCCTTGCTTTTCCGGCAATCCTTAAAGTGCAACAGGAGGGGAAGCAGCGTGTGCTAGCTACAGCTGCGGAGGCGAAGAGATTTCTTGCGGAGTTGGAGCAGAGCGGACAGCAGAGTGAGCCTACCGCTGATGGACACCATAAGGAGTGAGGCCTGCTATTATCAAACTGCTGGAGAACTCCACCGGGAGTTGCTGGCGGACCAATCCTAACTCGACTTTCAGAGAGTGAACAATTACATTTATGTTTCTTTTAGGCCTAAAGTACTGCTTATGGGGTGGCCCGGAGAGGTTTTCCTGAGAACGGGGCTGATTGATTGAGTGATTGAGTGCTTGATTGCTTGGTTACTGTGGATAAAACGTATGGCTGGGAGATTGATAGTGGAATCTGAATATTATGGGACTTGGGTGGAGGCTTCGTTGTCTGGGAGCTGTGTTGGTCCGACACAGCTGGGGAACATTCGTATGAGTGCTGCGGGTTGGAGGGGGGAATAAGAGTATGACTGAAGGGTGTCTGGTGAGTTCAGATTGCTTCCTCGGGATTCACATTGCACTACGATATGGGGACTCTTGCTCTATCCCCACATAAGGGGAATGAGCACCTATGGGCAGGACGGCCCTGTAGCGCACTACGACAGGTCTCAGGCCTGGCAGGGTGGGCCAGGAGTTATTCACTTGGTTCTTTTAAGGGGTGGGGGGGAGGGGACGGGGAGCCTAGGGGGCAGGGGGGGTGGGATAGGGCAGGGAGGGGGAAAGGGGTGGGGGTGGTTTGGCAGGTCATGCAGGTGGACCCTAGGGGGGGTTGGGTGGGATGGGGGAGGAGTCTGGCTGCTTGTGGGAAGAGACTGAGTGGCTCCTGTCTGGTGACTTATGGTAGGTGTAGATGGAAAGGGGTGCTGAGCGCTGAGGCTGGGCAGCTCTCAGTACAATGGCTGCAATCTTGGCACTGGGTATGTTCGCAGCAGGGAAATGGGGGTTAATGGGTACTGATTTGCGGTTTGTGTCCTGGAATGTTGGGGGCTTAAACACTCCGATAAAGCGCACCAAGGTACTTCAGGCGCTGCAGAGAGCAGGAGCCCAAGTGGCTTTTCTCCAGGAAACGCATTTAAATGCTAGAGAACATGCCAAGTTGCAGCAGAAATGGGTGGGGCATGTCTGTGTGGCGGAAGCGGCTGAGAGTCGGAAAAAGGGGGTTGCACTCTTATTTCATAAGCGCCTGATGGTAGAAGTTAGAAGCGAAGACCCAGATCCCCTGGGACGCTATCTATGGGTGCATGTGAAACTTAATGGAGAGGAGCTCATTTTGGGTAATATTTATGCTCCCAATCAATATTCGCATGGTTTTTTTTAGATGATTGCCAGAAAGATAAGTGGTTTACCTAATGTTCCCTTGGTACTTGCAAGCGATTTTAATTGCCCCCATGACCCGACAGTGGATAAGTCTTCATCGGAAGAGAAAACGGGTAGGTGGACTACCAGAGGAGTGGATTACCTATGTCAGGTCAGTGATTTGATAGATATTTGGCGGCTGCTGCATGGGAGTGAACGGGATTATACCCATTTATCCCGTGTGCACCAAACGTGGTCTAGAATAGATTATATCTTGGTGAGGCGGTCGGATCTTGGGAGAGTTCGGCAGACGGAAATTTGTCCCATTGTAGTGTTGGACCATGCAATGGTGACGATGGCTTGGGCGGGCGGTCGTAGAGTGGGGGATCGCTGGTCCTTTCCCAGCCAACTCTGGCTCAGGAAGGATTTTCAGGAGTATGTTCGAGATCAGTGGCGAGAATTTTTGGAACTTAATGAGGGTAGCGTTGCTTCGGTGACCACATTGTGGGAGGCTGGGAAAGCGGTGGTTCGCGGCATGTGATGGCCTATGTGGTTCGGTTACAGAAAAGAGTAAACGCTGAGTTGGTGCAGCTTACTCAGGTGTTGCAGGAGAAGAAGCGCGAGGCGTTGCGTTGTCCTAGGAGTGGAGGAGCCCACCAGGCCTATGTTGAGACCCAAAGACAGGTGAATAATCTTCTTCAAGACCGAGCGATTTTTGATCAGCAGTATTATAGGCATCAGCTGTTTCGTTTTGGTAATCGTTCTGGGAAGTTGCTCGCACGGCTGGCGCGAGGGCGACAGGGGAGCCATTTGGTGGTGCGGATCCGAGACGAGCAGGGAAAACAGCGGACGGAACCCGCAGAGATTGCTGAGGTTTTTAGGCGCTTCTATAGCCGTCTTTATACCCCGGAGGGGGAAGACCAGCAACATATGCAGGCCTTTTGGAATGGTGTATTGCTGAATCAGGTGACTCAGCAGGAGAGGGAGATGTTGAATCAGCCGATCTCGGGGACGGAAATACAGAAGGTTATTCGAGAGGGGAAGCTGCATAGGGCACCGGGACCCGACGGGTACGGAGTGGAGTTTTATAAAATTGTAGAGCGGCAGGTTGTGCCTACGTTGGGCGCGGTCTATGCGGAAGTGTTGGAGACTGGAAAATTTCCAAGGGATATGCGCACGGCCTCCATCACACTGATACCTAAGGCCGGGAAAGACCCGGAGGATCCCGCTTCTTATAGACCCATCTCGCTCATCAATGTCGACATGAAGATTCTTGCGGAGGTGTTGGCCGCGCGAGCGCAGGAGATTCTGTCTCGATTGATCGGACCATACCAGGTGGGATTTGTACGTGGGAGGGTAGCAGCTAAAAATATTTTGCAAGTGCTGCTGAGCATGGAGAGATGTCTTCAAAAACGCTGTCCCCTATTATTAGCGAGCTTGGATGCTGAGAAGGCTTTCGATCGGGTCTCCTGGAGTTATTTATTTGAGGCCTTACATCGATTCGGCTTTGCTGGACAGTTTGTGGGGTGGATATGTGCTTTGTATGTGGAACCGAGGGCGTTTATTCTGGTGGGGGGAGACCGCTCGGAACCGTTTGTTTTGCAGAGAGGGACTCGTCAGGGGTGCCCTCTATTTCCTCTTCTCTTCATTTTACATTTGGAGCCTCTTCTGGTTACACTGATGAGTCAGAGCGATGTGACAGGGGTGCCTTGGCTGGCTGGTGAGTTTAAGATTAGTGCCTTTGCAGATGACATGTTGCTTTGCCTTACGGATCTGCAGGTGTCCTTGCCGCGGGCCCTACAGCTGATTGAGAATTTTGGTACCTTTTCGGGTTTGAAAATTAATAAGGCTAAGTCTCTGGGGCTTGATGTAGGCGGGTGCTCTCGGTGACACTGGGCTGGCCGGTTCCCCCTGATGTGGGCGGACGGGCAGCTCCGCTACCTCGGTATCCAACTTCCCGAACGGCCAGATCAATTGTACCAGGTGAATGTCCCCAAGCTGATGGAGGGGATGGCTCGGCGTTTGCAGGCTTGGCAGAAGTTGCCGTTGTCGTTACATGGACGGATAGCACTATTTAACATGGTGGAGTTTCCCCGATGGGCTTATGTTCTGTGCCATCTCCCGGTGTGGTTATCACGCAGAGATCTTGAGCAGATGGGCCGGCATCTGTCGCGGTTCTTATGGAGAGGGTGGCGAGCGCGAATTGCGCTCCGTACATTACTGTTGCCCAGAGAGGATGGAGGAGCTGGTTTACTATCGCTTTGGTGGTATAATCTAGTGTGTTGGACACGGATTTTGCGGGACTTTGTGGAGGAGATGGCTGAGGTTGTCCCCTTACCTATCATCAATGAAATGGTGGCTCTGCAGCATAGAATGTCCGTGGTCCACGTGAGTGGGCGACAGCTTCCCGAGGGATGTAAGCAGTCGTGATTTTGGGCTGGCTTGCGTAGGGTCTGGGGAGCACTTTGTCGCCGTCGGGGGGGGGGGGGGGACGCTGGAGTGACGGATTGTCTCCCACTGAGGGGAAACCCTGCTTTTCCACCTGGTTGGGGGACCCTGGTAGCTTCCCCCTGGGCATCTAGGGGTGCTCGCTTTGTGGGGCACCTCCGTATGGCTCGTGGAGTTGCGGTGGATTAGTTTGCTTCGTTACGCGGGCGATATCACTTGGAACCACGCGAATTCTATTTTTATTTACAAGTCCGACACTATGTGACTGCGTTACGCCGAACACATGCAGGGGTGCTGGAGGAAGGGGGGATGTTGACGCTGTTTGGATCCTTGGATGGGAAGATCACTATTGGGACTCTACGTCGAGCGTTTGCTCCTGAGGATCAGTTGCACTGTCTGCTTGGTCTAGTTGAGAAATGGAGGAGGGACGGAATGACCCAGATTACGGTGGAGCGACTGAGAGATGCGTTCCGCGGCATTAAATCTCTTTCTGAAACGATTCAATTGCAGGAAATTCAATATAAATTCCTTTGGCGAGCCTATGTTCACAATATCTGGGCGGCGAAAGCAGGCTTGTCGATATCGGATTGTTGCACCCTTTGCAAGGTAGATAAAGGAGGCTTTGCACACCGCTTTTGGTCCTGTATGCATGTTCAGGGCTTTTGGTCCGGAGTGGGACGGGTGTTGGAGGGCTGGCTGCAAACACGTATAGAGTTGGCCCCTGAGTGGTGCCTTTTTGGATCTTATGAAGGAGTGCAACCCCTTGGGGACAGTGCCCGCCAGCTTTGTGCTAAAGGCTTTATTGTAGTTAAGCTATGCCTATTACGGGGCTGGTTGAAAGATAAGGCCCCGAGGATGGCTGAGTGGGAGCGAGCTATGAGAGAGCTGATGGACATGGAGTAACGTACGGCTAGGCTGTTGGCGGGAAGAGCATGGGAACGGTTCACTAAGGTGTGAGGCCCCTTGAGAGATGTGAATTGCTGAGTTGTGCGATGAGTGTGGAGAGAGGCATGGAGTCACTATGGTGGGACTGCTGTTGGAGCGAGGGGTTGAGGGTGGGGGGAGGGAGGTGGGGCGGGGAAGGGGGGTGGGGGGGAGGGGAGATACGAGGTGGGATCTTGAGAAACGTTTGCACATCCTACTCTCCATGTGGATCTACTCATGGGGCTTATAGGGAAGGAATGGGCGCGGGGGGATTGTATTGTATTATACTGTATTGAGTACTGTTCTATGTCTGCATTCAGAGGATCTGTTTGTTTTGTTTGGTTGGCCCTTGATGGGCGTGATTGTATTCTTGTGTTTGCCAATCGGTTAATCCTAATAAAAATGATTTACTTAATGATAGAGCGGTATAGAAAACCTGTTAAATAAATAAAATTAGCAGCAATTTTCCTCTAATTTAAAAAAATAAATAACCTGCACATGCTCAAACCATGACTCAGCTCTACTGCACCTGCAAAGGCAAGCAGCAGATCTACTTCTCCTGTGAACTGCTTGCCATACTGTGGCACTTAACTCTCTTTATCATGTTTGAATGGCCTGCTTGCAGCCCTGCGTACAGTACCCAATGCACCACATCCCCCGCTGCTGCAGACGTTCTGACCTTTGTTACTCACTGATAACATTGCCATGGCTCCCAGCTGAGGGCCTGCATTCAACGGCATTAGTGGTGTCGCTGCTGCCTGCCTCTACCGCGGCCACTGTTGTCCCACAGCTGTGATTGCCATGCTGCCTGCATCTGACAACATGGTAACCTACTTTCCCCCAGCTGCTGTTGCTGCCGCCACTAGCACCCGTTGCCCCGACCTGACTCAGCTGATAATGCTGTGGCTGCCATAAAACCACTGCACTGGTATGGATGTACTCTCTCCACGGCTTGTCCTCCCTGCCGCTGACAACAACAAGCTCCTCCATGGTTGCTGCAATATCAATTGTCATTGAATATAAACAGAAGAGATCAGCAGAAGAAGAGGTTGGGGACAGGACTCAGGGAAGAATTCAGGAAAGGATAAAGAGCATGGGAGAAGGTCTAGGGCAGGAGGGCGAGAAGGCAGGAGAACTCAGCATAAGAAAGTTGCAGGACAGCTGGAGCTCAGGACATCCTATACACCACCCAACCCACCTACTTCGTAAAAGGTTAAAAGGCCTCCATAGCTTGCAAAAGCCACCCTATTTATTAGGGGGGGGAGGAATTAGGGGAACTGAGTTAGATTGGTGTTTTATATTAGTAAGTACAAGGTCTATCAAATAACCTGTTCCAAGTGTTACTTTAGTTTTTTTGAATTACCTGTTGTACAGTCTTGCAGCTATACATATATGCATGTATAATAAATAAGAAAAGATTTAACTGCCAGAACACTCATTTTAATTCACCTCAATTAATACCTTTAGGGTGAACATTCTGTTGGGGTAGTCAAGGTCCTGAGAGACATACGCACTAAGGGAGGTGACATGTATATTTGGCGACTGACAATTGAGTTACTTGTAAGTTTCCTCATCCTTCAGAACAACCAGGGGAGGGCATCTACTCTGGGTGGCAGTTAAAATTTATTGTTGTAATAGAAACTCTCAGCAACAGGCAGGATTTCCTTTAGATTATAAGAGGGGAGGCCTTGTTTGTTTGTTTATACTGCAAATAAGGTGAAAACTGAGACTCATTAGGTGTTGCAATACTAGAATTTAATTTGTGTTATTTTATTCTGCCTTTCTTTCTTTTACCTCACCCCATTTTATTTATTTATTTATTTACATTCTCTTATATACCGCGCTATTCTGCATCAGTGCGGTTTACATTGAACAAACTGAAATTACATTGAACAGGGCATTATAACTTGGAGATAACTATTTTACAGGGAACATGGGCTATGGAGGGTTAAGTGGCTTACCCAAGACCACAAGGAGCACCTGTGAGACTAGAAACCCCAGTCCTTCCGGCCCAAGATTGCTGTCCTCTAGTGGGATTTGAACCCCTGACCTTCCGGCCTGAAGTACCTTGCCCCAACCACTAGGCCACTCCTCCACTCCTGTGGAGGAGTGGCCTTCAATAAAATGTATTCAAGTATCTATTATTTCTTGTTATTGCCTACCTCTCTACCCATCTCTTAAAATATCTTTACATTTTGCTATCATCTTTCTTTTACAGCAGCAGCTCCTCTCCCCTGCCTTCCAGAAACCATGCGTGGCTGTTCACAGTCACGCAGAGAGAGATGGTGCCCGTCCCATAGGAGGGTTGGTTCCCAGTGATCCTGGCTGAGCATTGATGATGCAAGGGGAACCCAAGCGACTGACCCTGCTTGCACAAGCATGTGGGTTGCAATATGCGTTATAGAGCTGAAGTTGTTTCTGGGTTTTTTTAGATGTGGTACTAATTCCCTTTTTCCTACCCACTTTCTCCTCAGGCTGGTTAGCAGCATGTCCAGATTACCAGGGACAGCCTCAATGACTTGAGATACCATGATGCTTTGCAGACTCTATGCCTGTGGGCTGAGTCATACTGGTGCTGCAGAACACCCCACACATCCCCCTGCCCTAACCATGTGTCAGCCATGCCCAGCCTGTCCCCTACCTTATGTTTCCTTGCCAGGTTTCACTTGTGCTTCCGGTTATCTGTGTGTCTGCGACTACACTGACCTCTTTGATTGCTCTGAGTGGTGCTGCTCTTTCAGGCCCCTCACAGGGTGTCTCCCTGGGGGACTGACCTGTCTTGGCTACCTTTTCACCCAGCCCTGGCTACCTTACTTCCCTGCCTGCTTACTGGTTGTCTGCCAGCAGCTACGTATTCCCCTGTGTGCTACGTCTTTGTGTGACTCATCTTGCTAGGGCCATGTGGATCCTCTCCTAGACCCATCTTGCTGCAACATGGGGAGGCCTATGCCATTGTGGGGGGATAGAGCAGCAGATCCTCCTCCAGAATCAGGTGACACAATATTAGGGTTTCAGCCCTAGAAAGGTTTGTCTTCCTGATAGCCGTCCTGGAATGCTTTGTGCACGCAGCATAGGCGTGAGCAGAGATTCCACATGATGGTGAGGCAGGGGGTGGGGCACTTGTGCCTATATGCAAGTCCTGCGCGTATGTGCTATTTTCAGTGCTACACATGTATCTGTATTTTACATTGCGATCGCATTTCTGCGGCTGCTGTTCTGTATGGGATTCTACACAAGCGCTGCACTTCACTTTCTATCGTGCATACAGACATATCCCAGGCCCTGTGACATGTGTAAATTTGGAGATAGATAAGTGCCATTTTTAGAATGTCCATGCACATGCACTGTACCTTTAATGAAATCTCCATTACTTTCCGCATATTGTGACTTGCACGTCCTCGCCATTGGCTGGATGACCTTTCTAAAGTGTGCCAGAGCTGCACTACCATTAGTTGAACTAGGCAGTCACCTAGCGTGCCAGCCATCTGCAGGTGCCCCTTATCACTACTGCAGTCCCTCTCCAGGGCCAGCAGTGGTGGCAATAGCTCAGAAACCTTGAGGCAGTGCTTCCCTTAACTTGCCGGTGCTGCTTCACAGTTTCTGCCCTCTACCATTGGCTTCTTTTGCCTCCTTCCAACACAGACTTCCAGTTTGAAGTCTGAATTGGAGGGGGGGGGGGTTTGAAAGAGTCCGATGGTAGAGGGCAGAAATTGTGAGGCACTGCCTCAAGGTTTCTAAGTTATAGCCAGCAATGTTGGCCCTAGGAGAGAGACAGCAGTGGTGGCAATGGGGGCAGGCAGCAGGATGAAGGGGCCGGCCTAGGGCACCTTCAAATCTTGCACCAGCCCGGCTTCTAACTTCTGTGCTTAGATGTTCTCTCTGAAGACAAAGTTTTACTGCAAAATGAACATAAGAACATAAGAACATAAGATATGCCATCCTGTTTCCAACAGTGGCCAATCTAGGTCACTAGTACCTAGCAGTTTCCCTAAAACACACAGGTTCCACAATATGGACTTTTCCTCCAGGAATTTGTCAAAACCTTTTTTAAACCCAGCTACACTAACAGCTTTTACTACATCCTCCGGTAACAAATTCCAGAGTTTGATTAGGCATTGAGTGAAAAAATATTTTCTCTTATTAGTCTTATATGGGTTATACTGTAGCTTCATTGCATGTCCCCTAATCTTTCTACATTTTGATGGCGTAAACAATCAATCTACGTTTACCCATTTCACTCCATTCATTAATTTATAGACCTCTATCATTTCTTCCCTCAGCTGTCTCTTTTTAAAGTTGAAGAGCCCTAACCTTTTTAGCCTCTCCTCATAGGGTATCCTTCCATCCATTTTGGTGACTCTTCTCCATACCTTTTCTAATTCCACTATATCCTTTTTATGTTACGGCAATCAGAATTGCACACAATATTCAAGGTGCAGTTGCACCATGGAACAATACAGGGTCATTATAATATCCTTTGTTTTATTCTCCATTCCTGTCCTTATGATTCCTAGCATTCTATTTGCTTTCTTGGTTGCCACTGCACACTGGGCAGAAGGTTTCAATGTGTTATCCACGGTGATGTCTAAATTAAATTTCATCTGCCATTTGAACATCCAGTCTTCCAATTTATTAGGATCCTCTTGCAATTTTTCACAATCCTTTTGGGTTTTAACATATTTGAATAATTTTGTGTCATCTTCAGATTTGATTACCTCACATGTTATTCCTATTTCCAGGTCATTTACGAAGATGTTAAAAAGCAGTGGGCCCAGCACAGATCCCTGTGGTACTCCACTATTCACCTTTCTCCACTGGGAAAATTAGCCATTTAGCCCTACGCTCTGCTTTCTATCTTTTAACCAGTTCCTGATCCACAGTAGTACACTGCTGCCTATCCCATGACTTTTTAAGTTCTCCAGTAGTCTCTCATGAGGGACCTTGTCAAAGGCTTTCTGAAAATCCAGATACCACCATCGACTGACCCACTTTTGTTTATTTACACCTTCAAAAAAATATTACTGATTAGTAAGGCAAGGCCTTCCCTGGTTAAAGCCATGTTGGCTTTCTCCCATTAAACCATGACTATCTACATGTTCAGAAATTTTGTTCTTAATAATAGTTTCTACCATTTTTCCTGGTACTGATGTCAGGCTCACTAATCTGTAGTTTCCCGGATCAACCCTGGAACCCTTTTTAAAATATGGCATTACATTGGCCATCATCCAATCTTCAGATATTACTGATGATTTTAATGATAGTTCACAGATTAGTAATAGTAGGTCTGCAATCTCATATTTCAATTCTTTCAACACCCTTGGATGTATACCACCTGGTCCAGGTGATTTGCTACTCTTTAGTTTATGAAATAGTTGTAATATATCTTCCCAGTTTATCGGTATTTCTTTCAATTCTTCTGTTACATCAGCTTTAAATATAATTTCAGACATGGGTAATTGGCAAATTACCTTGTGCTCAAAATGTGTATTTTCCTGTACTATTTCTAAGCTCTCACATGACTGAAATAAGATATAATAACTCTACTTTGGCCACACTAAACTGCTTTTTAGATATGAAACATCTTTATCTTATCTTTATTTTTATTTATCGCTTGATATACCACCCAAGCATATGCGTCAGGGCGGTGTACAATATGAACAATATAAGTAGGAAAAGGAAAAGAACGCCATTAATTCAGACAGGACAGGAAGAAGCAGCGAAGGACAGATGAGCGAGAAAGAGAGAGGTCCAGAAGATACTGGTGGAGAAAATGGTTCTAAGAGTCTGGGAGGTCAAAGGCCTCATTTCTCATTTTTAATTTCTGTTATTGTTGGTCTATTGGTATTGCATGCTATAAATTCAACTCTAAATCCAAAGCCGGCAACTGAGGGCTCAAAGGAATAATCACCTTTCATTCCTTCATTACACAGTAGCTGGTTTTCAGAGGGAATGTACAACTAGATGACACAAAAAAGGATTATGTGGGAGAATATGGATAATTCTGATTGAGCTGCTAGATCCAGGACAGGAGAGGAGGGGGCGCGGCCTTGCACCATTGACTATTATGAAGCCTGGAAGTCCTGATGTTGGAAACTTGTTGGAGTATTTAATGGGGTGGTGAGGTGAAGAGGCTGCGGCAAGGGATCACTTTTGCTGTCCTGCCAGGGGGATGCTCAGAGGGATGGCTGATCAGGGCTTTTGTGGCTTGGGAGGGAAGATTGGTGCTGAAGGGAGGGGAGGGGGGCACAGGGCAGTGCTGCTATATTTTTTGCTTAAGGGCAGTGGCTGTACTTAATGCCACTTCTTGAGAGCTCATTAAGTGCAGCTGTGTGATCAGAATTCATGACGGCTAGTGCAACATCCCACACGCTAGTTGTCACTGATCACTATGCTCACTCTCTGCCCAGATTCCACCCCTTGCGCTAAAAGCAGTTAGCATAGGATTTTTACCACCCTGGCTGACTTTAGCATGTGGCAACAATTACTGCAGGCCCTAAGTGCAGTAAAAGCTACTGCACTTTAGTAAATATGATTAAGACATGTAAACACCAGCCCCCGCCAATCTCTGACAAATCAGTGTCCACAGTCCACAATAGAGACAGTGAAGGAGCTTAACGAGATTAACATAATTCTCAATAGGATACTCTTTATGTTTAGCAACAGTCGATTCAAATAGTTTATTTTCTTCCATACTCACATACTTAATTTTTGGTGACTACCATGAAAATGTGGCAGATATAAAACAAATTGCATTTCCTCAATAAAATGCAATATTGAATAACATTTTTCAACCTTCAATCAATAAATCGTTAAATGAACCAATTCACATTGACTGTAGAGATTAACTAGAATTCTTCTCTTTTTTTTTTTTTGAACCAGGTAGTTTCCTCTTCCTCCTTTGAGCTTCCAGTTCAGCTGGAGCCAGAGCTGGAAGTCTAGTCATTGCAGCAACAGCCCACAGCCAGGGGCCACATCACAGATTCCTGGCCAACCAGTGGAGTCGAAGATCTGAATCAGGAACTGAACCTAGGTCCTTCTACAATAAGGTTACCAGATATCCCCGATTTTCAGGGATTGTTCCTGATTTTAGAGCCTTGTCTGCTTGGTAGCCTCCTGTCCCTGATTCAAGCAATGGGGACAGAGGGAATAGAAAAAAAAGGTATTTTTAATTTAGTGATTTCAATATGTCAGTTTTTAGAATGTGCAGCCATTATCTTTATATTTGCACAGTATGGGGAAAATGCATCCCTGTTTCTATTTCTCTGTCGATTTGTCTGCTTGGAAGTGATACTGTGGCTATCATGGGATGGATTGGGGGCCGGGGGAGGGGGGCAGGGTAATGACTCCTCTTCCCTCCTCTATGCCTTCTTGTTCATCCCCAGAATTAAGATGTTCCTTTTCTTCACTCCCCTCCCCTTCCCCCCCAACACACACACACTTCAGATAAATGCCTCTGATTTTCCTGTAAAAAGTCTGCTAACCCTATTCTACAACTAAAGTGAACTACTGCCCAGAATCAGTAATAACGCATTCTCTGTGAATTCAGATTTTAATTTTAAACCAAGACCTAGATATGTATATACCATATGCATATATGAAAACTGTGTGTGCCAAGCAGGTCTGGAACTGTTCATATTGTTCTATTAAGCTGAGTGAAATGAAACTTGATGTGGACCCCATTAAATCATATGACTGGAATGCGGAGAATGCTGTAAGCTGAGACTTTTCATCAAGGCCAGGCCCCTTAGAATTAGAAGAGTGTAGGCCACATGCTTAAATTTCACTGATTTTGGGAAGTTAAAAGCTTGCACATGTTTATTTTAAACTGGTCCAGAAGTGGGAGAGACAAGCAAGTGTTTTAGCTTTCTGCAGCAGGACAAAACTAGGTCTGTTCTACGAGTAACCTTAAGAACGAATTTAGAAAAATATAGAGAAAGCCCCAGTGTAGGCTGTAAGAAAATACCTGAGAGTGTGAACTGGCGGCACTTCATCGAGGAGAAAAGTAGCACAGTCCAAATTCAGTGAAAAACATTTCTTTGAATTGTGGAAAGTGGCCTATGGGAGCAGAAAGACTTATTTATATGTGCTTTCATTCCACCAGTCTTGGGGTTACCACATGTCCTGATTTACTGACATAGCCCTGGTTTGGCCTTCTATATTTACTGTCCCTGCTGAAAAGCGAAACTGTGCTATGGGGTTCTGGATTTGAGTGTGTAAGGGTTTTAAGGTGTAGTTTCAGCCTGCAAAACGAGCTTGCTGGTCCCTGCTTCTGCTGTCCAGGGAGCCTCTACCACTGTTAGTGACTTCATGCTTGGAGACACCCCATAAATTTATACTCATGTTTCTTTGTTTTTTGATATGGCAATTTCCTCTTGCTCCCTTGGGCTTCCAGCTTAGTCGGAAACAGAGCTGAGATCTGGTGCCATGAACATTCATTCACAACAACCTGGAGATCCCTCCCTCCTTTTTTTCATATACCTTTTCAGCTTTCACTTCAGGGGTTTCTCTCTTGCATAGTTAATTTTAGAAAAAGGAGTACATGAGGCCAGATTTAATGCTTAGGTCTTCCACCACCTTGGTTGGCCAGAGCTGAGGATGCTGTAGAGGTGACACTTTGGGGATAATTTTATAGTAGGACACCTAGTTTAATTGAGCAGAACGCTGACTATATGGGCACTATTTTACTGTATAGGCACCTTTATAAAATACTAGTGTAAATCCATCAGCAAGAATGCCTACATTCAAGACATGGAGATTACACCTGCTTGACAGTAAGTGCAAATGTTAGCACATATTTTATGCACTGAAATCACAACTCTGTCCACACTCCACCCAAACGTCATCCCTCTGCATTCCTACTGTGCAAATACACAATGGCGTCTACCAGGGATACTTTTAGGCATGACCTAATTTTATAATTTTGCTGGTAGCCATGCATATGAGTGGCGTTTGGGTGGGGAATGCCAATATAGCATCATTTATGTACAAACTTGAAAAATATAGGTGCAGACATTTATTCCAGCTCTAGGGCATCTACTTGTCTTTCTAAAAATCCTTAATCTAGGCACCCCTTATAAATTTATCCTCTTAACGGCCAGATTTTAGAGCCATGATTACAGGTTCCCAGAAAGTGTCTTGGTGTGCGGCCTTTAGTCAAGGACTATTGATGCAATGACTGGACTAAAGTAAATTGGGAGGTGAATATAAAAGAGGGGGGGGGATTCCTTGGTGGCTGTGGCACTCCCTGTTTATTGTATTTGTCTGTCTTTCATAGATTGTAAGCTCTAAAGAACAGGGATTGTCTCTCATGCATATGCCTTGTATACAAATGATACGTAGTAGAAGAAGTCGTAACGGATCTCAGCCCTGGCTCTGAGTCATCTGGAAGTTTAAGGGAAGCAGAAGGAAACTGCAGGGCGAGAACTGTACACAGCAGAATCACTTTCAAAAATGAGCTATTCTTGTCTTTTCCTTTATTGCTACCTCATTGTATTCTGCCACTTTCTCTTCCTCTGGATAGTATGCCCAGGTGACTCAGGAGATCCTTGCTAGCACCAGACCCGATGAGATGTGCTCTACGTGCTGCTCACTGGTCATGTCCCCATGAAGTTGCACAGAAGTCCTCTGCTCACCTTGCAGCCAGTAAGGGAAAGTGTTGCAATATCATATTTTTTGCCAGATGGGAAAAAGTTGGAGGGATATGACAGAAGGGCCTAGAAGCCCTTGTCAGCTTGAGTTATGGGAGATAAAAGAAAATAACGCAAAGGAGAGAGGGTAGAAAGAGAGGAAGCTTCCTCATCAACCTCAGCTGCTGGAAATAGAAGTAACATCACCAGATACTGCTGTCCAAACCCCAATGCACATCATTTTAGTGCCAAGGGAACAATCTTCTTCTTGACCCATGCTGGTGCACTACTCACCTCTGGGGAGGTTCCATCAGAGGGTCCATCATGGCAAAGGATAGGTTGTGGCAGAAATAGTTTAGGGATGTCTTGGTTTACTGCGGATCACTGCAAATTACTTCTCTGTCAGGCAGTTTCTAAAACAGTGATTCATCCTAAAAAAATAAGTGGACGGCCATTCTCCATCTAGAATTATGTCATGGAAAAAAATTGAAAAGCTTCCTAAGAACTGAACAGGTTGAAGGCACATTACGATAGTCTATGGACTAGAATATCTAGCTGTGCTTTGCTAGTGTGGCTTTCGCCATGCCTCCATTGATGTTCCTAGGTTGTTTTCTTTTTTTCTCTCTCACCCATACCTTCTCTCTCTCATTCCTTTACTGTATGCTCTCACTCCTTCTTTTCTTTCTGTCTTCCTGCCTTTGTCATTCCTGCTGCAGTCAGAGCACACAGGCTCCACATAAATGAAATAGTTTAGTTAAAATTTGATATACATATCGAACAGGCAAGGTGGTTTACAATAAAACAGCAGAGAGAACGTTAAAAGAACTCCAAAATCATAAGTAAAGTAACACACACACACCAAGCAGAGATATATAGCAGAGAAAGAAAGAAAAGAAATACATAGGTCTGTGAGGTATAAATGTTTTTCTCTCATGCAATCCATCCTTAGCACCACTCTCTAGGTGGCAAATATTCTTCTGATTCAAATTTCCTATGTTAAATATTACATTGTTTATCATGCCTTAATACATGGGGGAGGGAGGAATGCCAAAACAGCTTATTGTTCATTCCCATGCCCACTCCCATATTTTCATAGAAAACTGTGATAATGCCATTTACGACACTTTAACGTAGGTACACAGCCCAAGGGATGTACTGCATGATATATGTCTTAGTGAACTGTAGTATATGAGCCCCTAATACCTTTTGATGACTAGCAAGATGTGCTATTTGTTACCTTGTTCAAAAACGGACATACAAGGACAACTGGAGATTTGTCGAGCAACGTAGCTTGGCTTATGAATGAATGATCTTTAGACATTGAGTTCTATTTACCACTTCCTTTTTTTATAATTTACATTTTTATTTAACACACATCATATTTTACATCACATAACAGTGAAACCCCAACCAAATCTAGGATACACCATCTTTCGCTACCGTTAAACAGTACATTCCATAGTTCTTCTTCAAATTGGAGAGATACCCTCTCTCTTTGTGTACTTTATTTTTAAGGTTTTGTTAATTTCCTCAACAAGCAAAAAAAACCCCATCACATTACCCTCAACAATTAACATCAATGAATTAACCTGTAGCATTTGTCCCTAAACATGCCCGATACAGCATCCCTTTCCCCCCCCTTACCTATACGCCACCATCCTGTACTTCACTCCTTAAACCCCCTCCCCCCACCCCTTCTACCCTTCCCGCTTCCCCCCGTCCTCCCTACCTACCCCCTGCCTTCCCCCTACTCCCCTCCTCTATACTACCTCACCTACCGCTAACCTGACCCTAACTCCACTCCCGCCCCCTCGTTACCACTTCCTTTTAAACTTACAGTACAAATAACTTCTAGCTCACCCTCATTGTAAAAGTGACACCAACATAGGGAGGTAAGAACAGGGCTAGTGAAGAGGGGCCCTAAGTGAACCTGATCTCTTGCACCAGCCTTCTCCCCCCCCCCCCCCCCAGCACCCATTGCCGCCACTCCCACCCCACTCTGGGTCCTGCAGTGGTGGCAATGGCTTCAAACAGCTCCGCAGCACTTACCTCAACCTCTGGCCGACTTTAGCCGCTTCCACCCCCATTTAAGAGGAAATCGGTATCAGGCACTGGAGGAGACGAAAATGAAAGCAGCCACATTAATTTCCTTTTAATGTCTTCTGAAAGTCCAGATGTATCATCTGGCTCACCCCTATCCCTGTTTATTAATATGTTTAAAAAAATGTAACAGATTGGTAAAGCAGGATTTCCACTTGCTAACTTCATGTTGGCTCTGCTTCATTAAGTCATCATGTCTATGCATATGGCCAGCAATTTTGTTTTTTTCAAAATAACTTCTACCATTTTACTAGGCAATGACATCAAGCTCACCAGTTTGAAGTTTCCCAGTTCACCTCTACAGCCCTTTTGTAAAATTGGCATTACCTTTCAATCCTCATGTACTGTAGCTCATTTTAATGGTAGGTTACAATTTACTAGTAATAGGTCTGCAGTTTCATTTTTAGTTTGTCATTTTGCTATATTACATCCTTCCAGTTCACTGTGATTTCTTCAGTTCCTCTGAATCACCAACATCAAAGAATGTTTCAGCTGTGGCTATCTTCCCAAAATCCTCTTTAGTAAAAACTAAGGCTGTGGCCTTTCTAACTATGGTCTTGTCCTCCCTGAGTACTCCTTTTATCTCTTGGTCACCTAGTGAATCAACTGACTCCCTTACAGGCTTCTTCCTCTAAATGTACTTAAAAAAAATTATTATGAGTTTTTGCATCTGTGGAAAATTTCAAATTCTCTTTTAGCATGTTTTATTAAAGCTTTACATCTAACTTGGAGAGAGGGGAGATATAATAGAGACATTTAAATACTCCCATGGCATAAATGCACATGAGAGCCTCTTTCAATTGAAAGGATGTTCTGGAACTAGAGGGCATAAGGTGAAACGTGAAAGGTGATAGACTCAGGAGTAATCTAATGAAATATTTCTTTAATGAAAGGGTGGTAGGAGTACGTGAACAACCTCCCAAAAGAAATGGTAAAGACTAGGACTGTTTCTGAATTTAAGAAAGTATGGGACAAGCATGGGATCTCTAAGGGAGAGGCTAAATTCCACCCAAGCAGCCCCTGCAATGCAGGGGGGGGGGGCAGGAAGGGGGCACATATGGTAGCATGGCAAACTTACTTTTATTTGTTTGTCACACTAACTCCATTCTGGGCCCAACTGTTAGCTCACAGGCTGAAGTCTCTTGATAAAAGTCTTACCCCAATTCTTCAGCCCAGGAGGAGCACCTATGGGCATGGAATGGAAGCAATATGGCAAACAAATGGAAGTAAGTTGTCCGCGTGAAGCCTCCACCGTTGCTGCTGCTGCCATCAGAGCATTGGGGGGGGGGGGGGAGGGTGATATGCAGCCACTGGGGCATGGGGGGAGGGGGGCGATATGCTGCTACTGCCAGAGCATGGGGGCTGATATGCTGCTGCCAGAGCATGGGGGCTGATATGCTGCTGCCAGAGTGGGAGAGCACTGTAGGGGGGGCAAAACTAGAGGGACCCTCATTAAAATTTTGCTTGGGGGTTCCCCACGAGAACTTTCACCACTGGCTGTATGGGCTTTATCCGCCATCATTTTCTTTGTTTGTTTCTTTTCTACTTTCTTCATTTGGATCTGCTTTCCATTGTTTGAAAAATATCCTTTTGGCTCCAATAGCCTCTTAACCATGCTGGCTGCTCTTTGGAATTCTTTCAACCTTTTCTAATGCATCAAATTCATTTGGTATAGGCTTCCAAGATGCTATTTTTAAGCAGTGTGAACACTACGGGAGTCATTCCGAAATACAAATAGGCCGCCTGGATGTGTGGGATAGATGTTTTCCTCACGAAAATGTCTCGACCCGTATTCCTAAACCATGTGGCCCTGCATGTACACAGCACAAAAATAAGGGTCTCAGAAAGTGGGTGGGAGGGGGTGAATGGGGGTATGGCAAATCGTGGAGACGTATAAAGCATATTCAGGAAAGGCCCATGTACATTCTGAATGTTTCCCATGTATGCTTACATTATACCAGCGGAAACGTAGAATAAGGCCAGGACTTAGAACAATTTCTGCTCCAATCTTCAATGTGTCCCATATAGATAAATGGCTGTGACACGTCTGTACTGAACTGGTGTCTACTGTCTGGGAGGGCACAAGATGCAGTTGTAAAGAACAGAATGCACGGATGAGGGATATTAGTAAGGTTAGGGAACAATAAAAAAAGAAATATAAAGCACTGCAATAGTCTTTATTCTGGCTATGCTGATATTTGCTGTTTGTCTAAAGAGGCTATTCTAGGCTTCCCTAATAATTCCAGTGTTCGTAAAAATGGGATGTAGGGATGGTTTGTGATATAGTATGGAGCAGAGTCATCTTTGGCAGAGAAATGCAGAGCAGATATGTTGTCCTGAGACGCTATGCCATTATGTCTTACCAGCAGTTGTTTATAGGTGCAGGGCATGGTGTGTGTGGGTGTGTGTGCGTGGTTTGCAGATGCAGGAGAGACCCTGGTGTGCTGATCCACAACCCTGGGGGGACATGTATGTCTGGCCAGTACCTGGACCGTGGGGCTGACCGTAGCATCACCAGGAGCCAGTGTAAATGGGCAGTATATTCTGAAAAGCTGTTCTGCATCAACATAGCAGGGCATGCCCCTGTCAATGGTGGGGGGCCCTCGGAGTGAGGGCATGCTGCAGTGCAAACAGCACTAATACATATCTGACTACACCTTTAGAGGTCTCTAGCATTGTGCACATTTGTATGGACAGATGCTGCTGCTTTGGGGCAAGTATTTCTGATGCGTGCACTGTTGCATGTTCACATCCTGATGGTTCCCTGTTATTGACAGGGACATGTTTTGACATGTAGCTGTAGGGACCTATTTAAGTGTTTTCTGGCCCCTACTTAGCATTGCATAAACTGTTTGCAGCGATGACCACTGCAGGAATTACTAAGGTGTTCTTCAAATGCCATGTATGTTTCGCTGCAGAGGGACAAACATCTCACTTTCCACTTGCTTATACAATAGCTTTGGTGCACGTACATAAACTTGTAGTGTTATGGGCATGCCACAGACTAGTATATATAATCTGGTTTGCATTAACATTTATGTTTCATCTATATTAACGTGTTATGTGCATGAGCACAACACTGTCAGTGTGAGCATCTGCTTGGGAGATGTACATTTTGCCAGCAGGGGCATGGCTGCACAGAGATGGGAAACATCTGAGACATCTATCTTTTCAGAATACAGAGAGCACGGGGATGTATGCCCCACCAGGAACATATACAGTATCCCCTTGCTTCAGGAAATGAGGGTGCATCTATACCCCCAGTTTCAGAATTGGGTTTATTATGTGCCCATTTTCAGGTTAGATGTTTCTGCCGGCTGATGTGGCTGTTATAGAATCGCACTCCACAAGCATAATTTAATCTTTGCAGCAACTTCTTTTAGTTTCTTTCTAATTTCTCCATTTTAAAGTTAAATGCTATTGCAGAGTTTTCTTTAATGTCCTCCCTCCAGTGATTATCCCTTCTCCCCACTAAGACAACTAAACCACTAACAAACTTCAGAACAATTTGAGTTTGATATAAGTTCCTATCTAGTGCTATATGAAGTCTTGAAAACAAGGATCTTTTTTAATTTGAAAAAAGTGAAAGCATTAGTCCTGTTTTTGTGTATATTCTCTCTTCCATTTTCTCCTACTTACATTCTGCAGCCAATTGTTTTCATAGCTTTATCGTACAAAAATCCTTTCTATGGAAAGAAGAGTGTCACCAAGATAAAAATTATTGTTGAGAAGTATAGAAATAGAAAAGGGGAAGAAAAGAAAAGGTCAATGCTTAGCTCACATTACAGCACCAGCAAAGTTTGAGGTCAAACACCGTAGCAGCTCTTAAAAGGAGAAGTTCCTTTCACTCAGGCTGTAGTCCTGCAGAAGGAAACTGCCAAATGACTATACAAGAAAAATACAAATATTCTATTTTCAAGATCTTACAGTATCAAATATATCCATGAAACAGAATTATTACATGCCCCATCAATTTGTTTACTCATCTGTCACTACAGTATGCTGGGTGCACGATATGGTATTTTGCAATTACAGTTCAGAAAAAGCAGTTTAAGAAAAAATGGAAAGTGAGACGTTTCTATTTTAGTCTGGATCATGTCTTTCTACAGAAAACGCCGTGCTCAATGCGTGTTACAATCATGTATGTCAAAAATACAATATTCCAGTATAGATCGACTTACACTGCACTAAGGCGTGATGCATACTTTCCATGACACCACTATGAAACACGGCTCCTTCTTCGAATGACAAATACCTAATTTAATATTTTGAAGCGGGTATAACTGTAATTTGATTGCAGAGCTCTGATGCTATTGCTTGAAATGATGCAGCCTGATAGCCTGAGCAAGCAGCAATTATTGCGCTGTGGGGTCAGTTTGACTTCTTACAGAAAAGGGAATGGGATCTTGAAGAGCATTAAATGGACCATTAGTTTCAGTAAGATGTTGCATGAATTCTTAATTTAACATTGTCCCTGCAGGTGGGTTTATTTAGAACCTGCCGAAGAGAGGTAGATACTCATTTCCAAGTACACTAAGGGGTAATCTTATAAAACTTTTCTTTATACGTAAAGTCTGTCTTACATGTGGCTGCATACACATGTAAAAAAAATAGGCATCTAGAAACAGTGTAACTGATATTAACAGGGATTAATGTAGTTAGCAGACATGCAAACTGCGTTAATCCCCTTAGCCAGGATATTCAGTAGAACTAACACGGTTACTGCCACTAGATATCCACACAGGTGCCGGCTAGCATTAGGGCATTCTAGGGGACACCCAGCGATAATGGGCAGTGGTGATATTGAGCTGCTGCCCAGTTATCAGATCACGGCAAAGGTCAGGTGCAGTAAAGGCTAATCTAACTTGTGCTGCTGAAGCTAGCCAGGCAGTGGCTGAATATCATCGCTTCCCGGTTCGCGTCATCACAATCTGGGCAACCCAGATATTCAATGCTGGACCCTTGATATGGCTCCGGCATGGAATATCCAGGTCCAAAGTTCAGCGGCGCAGCTAGTCACTTTAGCAGTACTAGCCGCCGCCGTTGAATATCGGGTCAGTGCATCTATTTTTATGTAATCTGAGTGTAGGCATTCCTGGGGGCATATTCTGGGCAGAATGGAGACAGAGTTGCCGTGTGCATGCTTATTTTATAAAAACACGGCTAGAGTACATGCGCATATTTACATCTTTTCTTGCAACAGATGAAAATGAATGCCTGGGCATTTCTGCACTAGTGAGGCTGGATTGGGGAAGCTTCTGTTATTAAAGTGCATAGACACCTATGTTGCCTTTATAAAAGAGCTGTATTTTTGAATTTCTCACGTAGACCTCCTGTTTAAAATTAACCCCTACGGTGACATTCTTTTCATATGCCCAAAGACAGCATGTAAAAAAACCTCACCAAGAGGAATCACATAGTATGAAAATAATGCATTTTTTCTTTTAAAATAAAGATTTATACAGCATTTCTTTCAGAGGAGAAAAGAGCTCCTGCGGTAAAACAAGGTGTAACATTCTATCTAGACTCGATTCAAGTACCTATTAATTTCCTTTGCCAAAATCCTCAACTCTGTGCCCCTCCCACGTCCACTAGAAACACTCCCCAGTTTGGAAACAAAGCTTTCTGATGTCCCCACTACCAGTTACCTAGCTGCACACCAGGTTTGGTTGAGTGAGGAACAATCTGTTCAAACGTTATAAGAGAGGACCTACGCGCAAAGATGGAAACTGCAACACACGGGCAGCTGCGTGATTTCATAAGCCTCTTCGATCTCAGATTGAAACTAATAAACACACCTCATCTGAATACATTAAAAAACTGGGGGATATTCAATGCAATTGATGCGATTAGCAGACCTGCTAACTGCATTAATTGCTGTCACTGGGATATTCAGCGGCACTAACTTACCACCAGGGGCGGAAAAGGGTGGCACCGTGCGTCAACCAGGCAGTGGCGATATGCAGCCACTGCCCAATTACCTAACCGACAACCCTGAATAGCTGTCCTAACTTTAGCTGTTTTTACAGTCCGGCCAGCGGCTAAATGTTGCCACTGAGTGGACTGCAAGATTGCAATCAGGGCAACCTAGATATTCGATGCTGGGACCAGATATGGCGCCAGCATCGAATATCTGGGGCAAAGTGATAATGACCAGCCACTTTAACTGTGCTGTCTGTTGCCACTGAAAATCCCCCCCTTGATTTTCAGTCAGTGTTATCATGTGGGAGGAGGAGTGGCCTAGTGGTTGTGACAAGTTGCCTCGGGCCAGCGGCTCAAATCCCACTGGAGGACAGCAACCTCAGGCCAGAAGGACTGGGGTTTCTAGTCACACAGGTGCTCCTTGTGGCCTTGGGCAAGCCACTTAACCCTCTTTTGCCTGAAGTACAAAACAGATTGTGAGCTCTGTGTGGACAAGGGAAATATATACTGTGATAAGGAAGCCCATAGTGAGCCTATGGAAATAGGAGAAACTAAGGATTTTACCTTTAAGAAAAGTGACATCCCTGCAGTGCACAGGTTTCAGCGTTTCCCTAGAGAGAGCAAGCACAGGGAAGCTTTCATAAGACGTTAGAGCCTAGCAGCAGCTAAGAGCTATAATTTAAATCAAATCAGAATTTAGCTTAGCACAAAAGGCAAAACAGGGTCTGTACTCTTTGAGCAACAAATAAAGTCTTCTAGAGACCTTTACAAAGAGGCCTTCTACCTAGGGGGCAAGAGACCTGTGAAACCTTTTCAATAGGTGTTAACACCAGGTGGCAGATCAAAAGGCCATTTTGAAAGACTCCTCCTATCCAAGCAAGGACTGTTAATTACCCAGGAAGTTGGTCACAGCTTACCTCAGCAGCACAGAAATAAATAGCTCAACCAGAGCTCTGTGATCCTCTGTCTTGAAGGACTAGAAAAAGGGACTGTTACTTCTGAAGAGAGATCTGCAACTGTGAGTATATACTTCTGGTAATTTTCTAAAAGGAATTCTTTGTATTAAAGCTAATTAATCTGTGAACCCACTATTTTTTGTTAAATCAGTCAGGGCCTAGTAGCAGCAGTTTAAATTTAAATATAAAACACAGAGGAGAACTTTCTGGTTACATTTGGAACCCAGCAGAGAGCTTGTAGTTTAAATTTAATAGTCACTCAGGGCTTGGCATCAGCAAAGTACTTTTAGCTTAAATTTAAAACACAGAAGAGAGCTTTCTGGTTAAATTTAGAACCCAGCAGAGAGCTTGTAGTTTAAATTTCATAAGAAGTTAGAGCCTAGCAGCAGCTAAGAGCTATAATTTAAATCAAATCAGAATTTAGCTTACCTCAGCAGCACAAGACAGGGTACTGTGTAGCAGCCCTCTTTTAATAAGCTGATCAAATTGGTGAAGTAAAGACCTTTTCAAGTACATTCGTAGCAAAAAACCTGTGAGAGAGTCAGTTGGTCCATTAGATGATAAAGGGGTTAAAGGAGCACTAAGAGGCGACAAGGCGATAGCGGAGAGAATGAATGAATTCTTTGCTTCGGTCTTTACTGAGGAAGATGTAGGGATGTTACCCATGACTGAAGTGGTATTTAAAGGTGTGGAAGAATTGAAGGAAATATCGATACATCGGGAAAATGTCTTACAACTATTAGATAAACTGAAGAGTAGCAAATCACCTGGGCCGGATGGTATACATCCAAGGGTGTTGAAAGAACTGAAATACGAGATTGCAGACCTGCTATTAGTAATCTGTGAACTATCATTAAAATCATCTCTAATACCTGAAGATTGGAGGATCGCCAATGTAACACCAATTTTTAAAAGGGTTCCAGGGGTGATCCGGGAAACTACAGACCGGTGAGCCTGACATCAGTACCGGGAAAAATGGTAGAAACCATCATAAAGAATAAAATTACTCAGCATGTAGATAGTCATGACCTAATGGGAGACAGCCACATGGCTTTAGACAAGGAAGATCTTGTCTTACTAATCTGTTATGTTTTTTTGAAGGAGTGAATAATCAGGTGGACAAAGGTGAGTTGGTTGATATTGTGTATCTGGACTTTCAGAAAGCCTTTGACAAGGTCCCTCATCAGAGACTTTTGGCAAAACTAAAGAGTCATGGGATAGGAGGCAGTGTACTATTGTGGATCAGGAACTGGTTAAAGGATAGAAAGCAGAGGGTAGGGCTAAATGGCCAATTTTCCCAATGGAGAAAGGTGAATAGTGGTTGTACCCCAGGGATCTGTGCTGGGTCCGCTGCTTTTTGACATATTCATAAATGACCTGGAAAGTGGAATAACGAGTGAGGTTATCAAATTTGCAGATGACACAAAACTATTTAAAGTTGTTAAAACCCAAGAGGATTGTGGAAAATTGCAAGAGGTTCTTGATAAATTGGAAGACTGGGCATCAAAATGGCAGATGAAATTTAATGTGGACAAGTGCAAGGTTATGCACCTAGGGAAGAACAACCCAAACTATGGTTATACGATGCAAGGTTCCACATTAGGAACCACCACCCAGGAAAAAGATTTAGGCATCATTGTGGATACCATGTTAAAACCCTCGGCCCAGTGTGCAGCAGCGGCCAAGAGAGCAAATAGAATGCTAGGTATGATAAGGAAAGGAATGGAAAATAAAACAAAAGATATTATAATGCCTCTATATCGTTCCATGGTGAGACTGCACCTTGAATATTGTGTGCAATTCTGGTCGCCGTATCTTAAAAAGGATATAGCGATTTTAGAAAAGGTTCAGAGAAGAGCCACCAAAATGGTAAAGGGGATGGAAGGATACTCCTATGAAGAAAGGCTAAAAAGGTTGGGGCTCTTTAACCTGGAAAAGAGACGGCTGAGGGGAGATATGATAGAAGTCTATAAATTAATGAACGGAGTGGAACGGGTAAACGTAGATCGATTGTTTACCTTATCAGAATATAGAAAGACTAGGGGACATGCAATGAAGCTACAGGGTAAACTATTTAAGACTAATAAAAGAAAATATTTTTTCACTCAATGTGTAATCAAACTCTGGAATTTGTTACCGGAGGATGTAGTAAAGGCTGTTAGTGTAGCTGGGTTTAAAAAAGGTTTGGACAAGTTCCTGGAGGAAAGGTCCATAAACCATTATTAAGAAGGAACCCAGGATATCAATGCTTGAACCCATACAAACATTGTGGAACCTGTGTCCCTTGGGGAAACTGCTAGGTACGTATGACCTAGATTGGCCACTGTTGGAAACAGAATACTGGGCTTGATGGACCTTGGTCTGACCCAGTATGGCATATCTTATGTTCTTATGAAGCTGAACTTAGGCTGCCACACTCAAGCTCTGCTGACGTAGTTGCAGGCTTGGATGATGATTGCATGCACCTGTCTAGAGAGAGGGAGATGCAGCCTGAGAGGCAGAGATATAAACCACAGCTATAGCTGAGGAGACAGCGAGGAAGGAGGACCACATCCACAGCTAGAGCTGAGAAGACAGCCAGGGAGGAGAAGAGAAGGCAGTGGAGAGAGCCTGGGTGGAGAGAGACCAGGAGAGGAGTGCTCAGAGAGAGTGAGCAGGAGAAGCTTCAAACCCCAGTTCCTGTTGAAAGGATGCAGAGAGTCCAGAGGAGGAAGCCCAGGACTCAGCCCGAGAGTTCACAGAGCCCAGCCTGGAACAGGAAAGCGTGGCAGAACTCCAGAGAGGAACTCAGGCAAGTGAGACAGGGATTGTTTCCCAGAAGCTGGAGGGAGAATGGTGAGCACAGCCAGGGGGAAGTGACCAAAGCCTCAGAGATAACTTATCCTTACCGGGGAGAGCTGTACTCCAGAGAAACGCAGGGTTCCTCAGAGAGGGTTTACCCTGGAACGTCCATTGAAGCTTCAGAGCAGGGCACTGCATTGCCGGAGCTAGAGGAAATGCAGGTGGACCTCATTGAGCAAGATTCTTTGCAGCCAGAGGAACTCATGGACTGTACACTGTGTAAAGCTGATAGTGTTGAGTCTATTAGCTAAGGAATACCTGAGATGATAAAAGTCTCCTGAAAAGCTGAGTAAGGAAGCCTAGCCTTAAGCTGAAGGTAGGAGCCTGCTCTTGGTAAGAGGAGAATACTTATTGCTTCTATGTTTGACTGTTGAATCAAGACAAAGGTAAAAGAAGCTATTTTTACTTCGGCTGAATGAAGAAGCTCTGTTTTGCTTTATCTGTTATTTTGAAGCACATGCATAGAAGTAAAGACTGTGAAAGCTCATATAGCCCAGTTTGTAAATGACCTGGAGCGAATACCTGAAAAGTATCCTATTACAACATGCTTTAACTTTGTTTGCGTTTTGGGGAAATAAACCTTGTCATTTTTGCCTACACTCTCGGTCCATAATTACACTTCCTATTAGAAGGCTAGAACTACAATTCCCAGCATCCTTCACTGGAGAAAAAGTCTGTTCAACCTCTTACAAGGGAAGTAAATGGCATCCCTATCCCTCTAAGCCCTAGGCGGAGGGCTGGGGCCTGACAATACCATACCTGAATGTACACCACTTTGACCCAGTGAAAAGCAGTATATAAGCACTGCTAAATAAATGTGATTGCTTGAGGAGTTAAATTGTTCCATTACATTGAATGCCTTAGTTTTTAGGCACATTTTGCTCCACTGATAGCACCCGTTGTCAAGGATCTGTCTTTCTGTCTGAGCATCTATTCATCCATACGAATGAAGTTTTCGTTTCAGAAGTGCATGTACATCAAAGAGCAAACTTCATCTGCTGAAGGGAAAGAAGAGGCTCACACAGTGGCAGAATCCTGCTGGGCGTCAGCTGGGACCCACAGTCCTTGACGGCAGAAGAAAAGGTTTGTGCATACAGTGGTAGAACCACCAGAAGCCAATGGGGCTTCTCAATCCATTCCAGCCAAAGAAACAGCTCATATGGCGGCAGCACAGACACCAATACACACACCCACACCGCCCTCATAAACACCCACATCTCTCTAGCCCCACAGTCTAACCCTCAAATGGACATATCCCCTCACACCTCCACTTACAGACACACTCCTACACCCAGGGCATTTGTTGGAGAAATGGGTGTCCAAGGTAAAGGTTGCTTTTGGTGCCCCCTTTTCTTTTGAACACACATGCTTTGCAGACTCCAATCTGACTAAAAAGGGCAGTGTTGTATTCTCCTAGCTTCATGCCCTGATTGTCCGACTCTTGCAACAAACCTGCCTACATTCAAGACACAGACAGTTCCCGACTCCCAAGACAAACACACAAATATCCACCACACAAACACTCACCAAACCACTAACACAAACCTCACCTATACCACCTCCTAAGTAGGATCAGATTTAAGATTTTGGCACTCATAGATGGGATTGGAGGGTACGGAAAGTGATCTATTACGGAGCTCAAAGAACCAAAGAGGAGAGCCCTGGAGACTGGAAAACAGAGGTGGGGGTGTTGGACCAGACATGATGCTGTCTGTCTGAAGTGGCGCTGATGGGTCACCCTAAAGACGGTGGGAAAGGGCACTTTTTTGGCCTGGATGCTTAGTGCTTTCAATATTTGGCGTCCTCGGCACTGCTATGTTGGCTATACCTTAATCTGGGCCTGTCCCTAAGTCTAGATATGGAGAATGGGGAAACATGTCATTGTGTTACATTGTAAATGTAGACATTCCAATCTCGTATTTTTGAACTTTATTCGGAATGATATTCAAGGCATTTATTTGGATAATGGAAGTAGCTATTCAAATAAAGCCTTAGCCACCACTATCAGTGGATATTCAATGACACTATAGTGCCACGGAAATATCTTACAGATCATCTCGGCACTGTCCACATCATGCCAGGCCACTGCATAGGCGGAATTGGCAAGTTATGTAGATGGGTGTGATATTCAGTCTGCTGTCTGGCTAGCCACCTGGATAAGTTTAGGATAGCAAAAAGCTGTCTTAAAGCTATCTGGATAGTTATCCAGCTAACGGACTGAATCCCACCACTGTCTGAATAACTCCAGCAGTTGTTGCATTTCACATATATTCAGTGCTGCTGGCAATCCAGATAGCAGGGTTGAATACACATGAATTATTGAAACACCATGGCTGGCGTTTAAAAAAAAATGCCAACTGCGATGTTTAAATACTAACCTGATTATTTTTTATTTAGATTGTTAAAATAGAGAGCCCTCTTCTATGTCTTCAAATTGTCAGTTGTCTATGTTCATGGTTTTGAAGGGACCAGTAGCTGAGGACCAAACTTAGTATCATCTGAGCTACTATTTATTTATTTTATTTTATTTACATTCTCTTATATACTGTGCTATTCTGCATCAGTGCGGTTTACATTGAACAAACTGAAATTACATTGAACAGGGCATTATAACTTGGAGATAACTATTTTACAGGGAACACGGGCTATGGAGAGTTAAGTGGCTTGCCCAAGACCACAAGGAGCACCTGTGGGATTAGAAACCCCAGTCCTTCTGGCCCAAGGTTGCTGTCCTCTAGTGGGACTTGAACCCCTGACCTTCCGGCCTGAAGTACCTTGCCCCAACCACTAGGCCACTCCTCCACTCCACTTAAGTGAGCACTCTCATTTCAAAAGAGATGCCAATGCCATCTAAGTATTTCTACAATCTATACTGTAAGCCTGCCATTCATTACTTGAAGTCCCTAGCTTACTTTTGCTTTTTTTTTTCAATACGCAATTCTTTTTCAGGGCAATTTCTCCACTTCATGGAGAGCCTCATGGCCTTGCAGTTCACTGTCTAGAATCAAATTTGAATCAGCACCCATTTAATTATTCATGATAAAAAATCCCTTTTTCTTCGTTTTATACTAAATTCTGAATCATGGGCTCAAGGCAGAAACCCTGCGCTATAGCCCAGTGCAACAGCTTTAGCATAGGACTACCTAATGCAAGTTTAATGCAGAGGTTTTGTTCAGTTATGCTGTAAGCAAACAGCATGCAAATGAGCTGTGCACAAAAAGACTGCATTAAACAAGGAGAGCAAGCCAGGCGCATATGCACAGGGGCTTGCTTTATGTTTGGAACCTGTGCTGGCATGTTTGGAAATATCTCCCTTTTTGAAAGGGTGAAAATGAGATTGAGGATTGTCTCACACTGAAAAAAAGAAAGATAAAAAAGAAAATATGCCAGTCTCTGTCTTACCTTCCCCCCTCCCCAAAAAAGAACTTCATAGTGGCCCAGGTGGGCCTGACCCCCCTGTCTCCCACTCCCTTGAACTGCTAAACCAATCATAAGTAGTCCTAGTGGGCCCTGAAACAACAAACCAGGCTGGACCTCGCCTCCTCTCCCCCTCCCCACACCAGTGTCTCCAACATTGGGAGGCAGGAGCACTGCCATTTTCCAAAATTCCCTCAATGATTAAGATCCCTCACTCTCCAATCCGAAGCAATCCAACAATTCCACATACCCATAATTCACCACAGACATCGCATAACCTTTCCCCTCTACAGAAACACAAACCCTAAAAGCCACAACCATGGACACAATAAAACCCAGCACAGACTAATTCACATCAACACACTAAACTCTAAATTACTCATGGATTCCCCTCCCGCAGCAATCCTTATTAAATGCATCCTTATCAGCGTTAGATCCATCAGGAACAAGATACCAATTATACTTGATCTAATCCAAGATGAAACACCAGATGTGATTTGCATAACAGAAACCTGGTTGTCTGACATTGACAGTGTCCTATTAAATCAGCTAAACATTACAGGCTATAACTTATTCAATTGCCTGAGAGAATCCAGAAGAGGAGGTGGTATTCTCATATTAAGCAAACAGGAGCTAAATGCCTCATCTACTTGTAACAATATAAATGGAATGGACGCAATTAAAATAGAAAATAAAACTCTCCCCATATGTCTTTTATACTGACCCCCCAATCTAAATAATGATAACTTCACAGCTATTGTGGAATCAACTTGTTTAACCTCCTTAAATAAACCTCACAGGTTACTAGGTGATTTCAATCTTCCATCGCTTCATAACACCCAAACCACTATGTTTTTCATCTCAATGGCTAGCATGGGATTCCATCAGATAGTACACTTGCCCATTCATAATAAAGGCAATACCCTCGATCTGGTATTCCTCCCAAAGCAAACAACAAACCATCCAAGTCTCTTGGTCTGATCACTTCATAATAAACTTTACCATACCCATATCACCCCATGCTCCCCAACATCACAATGCAATTAAGTATAACAAATGGTTCAGACACTTTGACAAAGATAAATTTCTCAAAACAATCCTCCCTCATCTAGACAACACATCAACAGATCTTAATGCCAACATTAACAAATGGAACTCTGCCATATCCAGTGCCACAGCACCCTTAAAATCTCAAACTACTTCTAGACGAAAACCATCAGAGAAATGGCACACCAAAGAACTCACAACCATGAAAAAAGACCTAAGAAAAATAGAATGCAAATGGAGAGCCTCAAAATCAGATGCCGATAAACTGTCCTATTTGACCTCTCTTCAGAATTACAGAGAAGTCATCAACAATAAAAAGAGATTATCATTCAACATTCACCACGAAGCCTCTGAAACATCTGAGAGAGCTCTTTGAAATTGTCAAGTCCCTAACACATACCCTAAACAATGAAACAAGCAATCCCATAATAAAGCCCCAAATATTTGCCAACCATTATGCAGAAAACCTAAAGAGGAAAACCACTGATGACACCTCTCTCACTTACCAACACTCTGTAAACATCAACTTATGGAGCTCTTTTCACCAAATTGACCAGTGACAACTGTTGAACATAATTACCAAAATGAACACCACTACCTCCCCTCTTGACCCCTGCCCAATGAGTGGCGTTAAGGCAACAAAAACAGAACTTGCACCTTACCTTCTATCTATAGTCAACTCATCCCTTTTCCAGGGATACATGCCTTAAGAACTTAAACATACCATGATCCGCCCAGTTCTAAAAAATAAATCCCTAGACAAAGAGGCCCCAAGTTCATACAGACCCATTGCAAGTATCCCTTTTGTCTTTAAGGTAATTGAAAAAGCTGTCCAAACTTCATTACAAGACTATATTGACTTAAATTCCCCATTTGATGTCCATCAATATGGTTTTAGTCCCTATCATGGAGTGGAGATTCTAATCTTAGCCCTATGTGATAAGTTCATATGCGGTATAGATGATACCAAATACATTTTCATTCTTGTCTTTCTAGACATCTCATTCACGTTTGATAGTGTCAATCACAATATGCTTCTGAAATTCCTTAACCAAATTGGAATTACAGGAACAACTTTACAATGGTTCAGATCATACATATCCACCCGGACACAAGAAGTATTAGTAAACTAGGAAACCTCAACTACCTTTAACTTAGAGCAGGGTATCCCCCAGGGATCAGCCCTCTCAGCACTCCTATTTAATTTCTATCTTCAACCCATATGCAACATATTCAGGACACATAAAGTAGGATATTACATCTATGCGGATGATATCATGCTATACATCCCCATAGACACAAACAACCCTAACCAACATACAATATCAGTTTGACTCAGCAAAACAGAGATCTGGCTCAAATCACACAACCTCTTGATCAACTTTAAGAAAACTGAAGTGCTTTATATCACACGAAACCAAAATTTCACCCACTCCCTTGACATTCTCCACTAATACTTCAGCCCTACCAATCAGAAAGGAAGTAAAATATCTAGACCATTCCCTTAGTTTGGTAACTCATAAAACTATTCACAAGAAACGTGTTCTTCAAACTACAGATCTTACAACACCTCAGACCTCTACTTGACAGTAATGACTTCAGATCAGTTGTGCAAGCCTCAGTCACCACGCACTTTGACTTTTGTAACAGTCTATTATATGGCTTACCCAAGAAGTCCATTAGTCATCTACAAATGATACAGAATGTCGCAGCTAGAATCATCTCCAAAGTGTGCCTGACTGACTATATAACTCCCATCTTGCACCGACTTCATTGGCTCCCCATCATCAGCAGAATAAAATTCAAAATACTTATGACCACCTATAAATTACTCAATAACATAGCACCCTCATTCCAATCAACCTTAATCCTCCCTTCAGACGACACAAGACTCAGAAGAAGTTGCTCGCTGAACACGATTAAACTCCCTTCTGATTTCAGAATAATGAAACAATCCACAAGTAATAGAACATTTTCCTACGTAGCACCAATGCTCTGGAAAACCCTCCCAGACACAATTAGATCCATCAAAGACCTCCAAACCTTCAGAAAACAAATAAAAACCCACCTATTTATAGAACACTATGGCAATCTAGACATCAGCAACCATTATCCAACATAATTGTCTCTCACTAGCTACCTTTCCAAAATCTCCCCACCCCCCCTTTCGATATGCTGATACCGCATGCACTTTACTCCTCGCTCACATAACCTCATTTATGCACATGTAACACTCCACCAAGTGTTTAGCCTGCATCTCTTGTAAATAGTTCATTCGCACATAGTTGGACCGGTTTGCCTGTATACCTTGTGTTACATGTAAATTCTCCATGGTTAGTGCCAAAATGTTCAATGTAAAATGTTCATTACTTGTAAACTGCCCTTGATCTTGGGAAGGGGGCGGTATAGAAAAGCTTTACAAATAAATAAAAATAAAATAAATATAGAGGGGGATTGAATCAAGGAGGTGCAGAATAGGGACCAGCTGGCCACTAAGTAGATTTTTTTTGAAGGTTCAGGAGCCACTGGACCATCAATGATATTTTAGGCAGTGTTGGAGTTGGAGGGGGGGGGGGGAACGCATGATTTAAAGGTCTGCCTTGCAATGGTCATCTGCGGTGGAGTGTGTCACCAGCTCTCCTTAGACCCCCGTATATAAGTGAGTAGAGGTTAAGTGAGTGGGTTTTCCCCACTGAAGCAGCTACTTTACAAATCCTGAAGCTGGGCTTTTTGGGAAATGTAGTCCCTTCACCGAATCAATGAGGAGCAGTTGTGGAAAAGTGGTTTAAGCAAGCAAAGGATTTTATTTCCCCTCCCAGGGTGGATTTCACCATGAACAAAGTAACACAAACCAGGTATTTACTGGCATAAGAACAAATCAAAGGTTCTTTAACAGAAAAGGCTTACTTCAGCAATAAACAGGTTGATATCTGGCATTCCAATGTAATAATGCTGTTTCTTCACAGCTCTCTGCTTCTCAATGCTAGTAGTGCTGTACTTTCTCTTTCAAAACATGCCTTCAGCGTAATGAGATTATTTCATTAGCAAGCGATATCGTACAGTCCATGATATCTTCATCAATATTCATACACTCAGGTTCAAAGTCCATTAACTCTTCCTGGCTAGAAGGAAATGTTTGCAATGGCAATCCTGATGCCACGCCCTTTCTAACTGCTTCAGGTTTCACCTGATATTCCTGAGTTAAATACTGGCTTTCACAAACGTTATCAGCACAGGCATTCTCTTCCCAGCTCCAACCCTCTGGGTAAATACAGTCACTGTAACTATTTTTATACCAGCCTTTTGGCTTACCTTTTAGCCTAGCTGGTGGAGGTTTTCTTTGTGGCTTTGGACTGGCTGTAGGTTCCCAACCTAAGCCTTGCACAGAAGATTTCACTTGCCTTCCTGGCTTCCTTTCACTTCTGTGTTCCCCTGGATACTGCAGGTAATCCACTCTGCCCTTATTATATCCTTCCCTTGGGGTTTCTTTTCTTTTCCTGAAGAAAGACACTGTCTCACCCTTCCACAGAGACTCTGGCTTTTTCCTGGCACTGCTGTCTTCACCGTAGCTCTCATTAGCTTCCTTATCCAGCACACATGCCTCATCCACTTCTCCTTCTTCCCCTTCTAACTCCATAAGCTCAACTGAACTCTCTTTATCAGGGTGAATTCTAGGGCAGTGCTCAACTCCACCCCCTAGCAGGTGTCCTGCATTATCTCGTGACTCATTCCCTGAATGGTAGCACAGGTGTTTCTCTTGCCTCTGTGCTTGGTTTCTAAGGTAACCAGGAGCCATGTGCTTTTGTTTACAACTCAGCCTTACTCCTGTTCCTGACTTTTTAGCCTCATCTAACAGGCTGGAAGGACCCACTATGTCACAAGTGTCAGATTTCACCTAGGATGATTATTTTGTTCCCCACTGCTTCTTTCACCTCCCCCAAAAGTGGCATAAAGATCCACCATTAGAGTAAAAAAAGGGTGCTAAGTTTCAGCACAATCTTTTACATCGGGAGCAATTAAAAATTCATTCTTTTGCGTATGATTAGCATGCCCACTGTACTATGCTTTAACACAGTGGTGTTGTATGTTGCCATAATGGGGCTAATTTTATAAAGGTTTTTGCACATGTAAAATCCTGTTTAATAAAATCACATGATCACAAATGCTTTTGAAAAGTGGATGCAAGGAAAGAATGCATCTAATTTTACATAATCTGCATGTAGGCATTCCTGGGGGTATAGTTCGAGCAGAGTGGAAGCAGAGTTGTGATGTATGCGGACACACATATAGAACACATGCTCACGTTTATACCTTTTCAGGTAAAAATTTGTATGTGGGCATTTGTTTGCCTGAACAGCAGAGGACTTACATGTAGCAGTTTCATGTGCTAGAGTAACTTTTTTGGATTATGGAACTGATAATTGGAATGTAGTGAGTGTATAAAACACTAATAACATCCAAGCATAGAACGACAAACACATATCTGCAGCCATGTTTGCTGTAAGTACCCCCGGCAATCTTTATTAGCACCTGAAGGAACCACCTAAACATATGTATTATCAACATAGGTAAATCACTTATTTTCAGCAACTTACACATGCCGACGAGCCTTTAGCTAGTCGCTACTCTATAAGTACATGTGTTGGGCCGATGGCGCATACTATCACTGTAGGCGTACGCACTGGAGGAGCACAAAGTTATGCACAGAAATTATAAATACTATGATTTATAGGTATCCTTGAGAAATCTAGGTGTGGTATATTTACACCAGTCCTAGGATCGGGGTTAAGTGATTGTGCTTATACTTGCCACACATATCCCACCATTTCTACATCTACTTGATAAGTCAAGTACACACGTTGTACGATTTATAAATTAGATGCAACTGGCACATGTTAACCTACACATCATTTTATAAAATCACCCTCTATGTGCACAGGGGTACACACTATAAGAAATAATACCCTATGGAGGCCATTTTAGAAACATCAAGATGTGTAAATAATGGCATTTAAATGTCTCGATACATCCAAATAAGGATTTTAGAAAGCTGCTACTTGTATGTGTGTGTATATTCCTCTGGGATGTAGAGCTTTAAAGGGGGCATGGCAGAGAAGAGGCAGGGTCATGGTTTGGGCATATGCCAAACATAGATGTATACTTCCCACTTTGCAATCGGAAGACACATTTAGCTTGAAAAAATGTTTATTTATTTAAATTTACTATATACCATTTTCCTAGGTGAACAAGTTGCCCGACTATTTGCACAGGATTTTGTACCTGCCCTTGGGCACACGCAAGTGCTGGCTCCCAGTTCAACTTTGTTTCTCAATCAACGGGCAGGTGCAAAGGTTGATGGCATGCTGTCTCTCATCTCCTTATTTGGCTGCACGACTCCTATAAGTAATACTGTAAAAGTAGGTCAGAGGCCTACTACTATTTTCAACTGGGTTCCCAATTGGTGGTTGCTCCTTCCTCCCAATAGACACCAGGGAAACTCCCAGTAAGAGCAGTGCGGAGGGAGGGGGTCCAGGGGTGAAGTGGGAATTGTGACTGATGTTGGAAACTCTTATTTTCTAGGTTTTCTTTTTAAAATTGCTGCTCCTGCTGCGCATGCCAGCACGTCCTTAAAAGTATTTTACAAGAGGCTCTATATTTTGTAAAATACAGGGGGAGCTGAGCATATGCTGACCTGGACATTGAAACTTCTCCCTTGACATTCTTTTTAAAATGGGGCTTCAACTATGGTAGAAATTTGAATAAAATTGGATGTTTGGTTTAACAATTATCAAAGTTGCCAAGTTACCCAGTTCCAGGAGTGAGATTTTAGACCAATCCTGGATTTCTGACAGACAATCTCATCCTAATGCATTATGGACCTGAAGCACTGATTCTAATGAGAAAATCAGGGACTACAAATACCATATGGCAATGGAATACAAATTTAAAACTAGAACTGGCAAAAAATCTCACTCCTGGGATTAGTTAACTTGGCAACTCTGGGAGGAGCAGTAATACTCTGAAAATGATATGTCATTTAATAGGCAACCAGTGCAGTGTGTGTAATGTGAATGAGATGTGATCCCTACAGACCATACAACAATGATTTGAACTGCAGAGTTTTGGAATATTTGGAGTGTCTGAGTGACATATGTAGGAAGTACTAGATATCGACTATTACAGTAGTTTAACTGGGATATTGCTAAAGACTGAATTACTGTGTACAAATTATTGTCTGAAACAAAGGGTTCAGCATTATTATGATCTGTAATTTGCATAGTCAAATCTTAATGTAAAAAACAAAGAAAGCAATGGGAGGATATGGAGAAATGTTCCAAATCTGCTAATTTTCTTTACTTGAATCCTGCTAAACCAGTCCAGAACAGAGGTTTATGCTCCCCAGCTAGCAGGTGGAGGCAGATCAGAGCAACTTTCAGTGATGTATATACATTGGTGCAGCACTGAGAGAAACCAGTATGACACTTTGCAAGTCGAAAGCAAGACTGAAAAACTCAGAAAATGTATTTATCAACAACAATAGCTTTGTACAAACCGTTAGCTTTCTTACCATACTTGACTGCATCAGGCAGTTAAAAGGCTCTCAAATCTATAGGAATAGTCTTCCAGAGTGAGTTCTAGACTGGTCTAGCAGAAGTCCAGGAAAGGAAGTTACAGATACGGAAAATGTATCTTTCCTTATCATCCTGCTTGACCAATCCAAACGAGAAGGATGTACCCAAGCAGTCAGGACACAGGGTGGGAGGAAGACAATGCTCTGGAAAGAACTGCTCTGTCAAGTGCCATCCACTCCAGGTCCCACAAGCAAAATGTAGCGCTTCACAAAAGTGCAGAGATGACTAGGTAGCTACCTCACAGATGTCACCGAGATGGAGTCCACCCAGGAGGAGACTTGTGCCCTACTGGAGTGAGCTATGATTGCCTCAGCATATGTTTCCCAAAAGGTTGGCTGACCTAAAAGCCTTCTTAATCCTGTGAGCAATTGAGGACCTGGCCACTGCCTATCCTTTCCTTGGACTACTGAGTAGGACAAAAAGATGGTACGACCAACGGAAGGAATTAGTAAGCTCCAGATACTTCACTAAGACTCTTCTCAGTTCCAATAGATATAGCATGGTCCTTCTGAAGGCCCTCCTTTAAGAAGGAGGGCAGGATCACAGACTGATCAAAATGAAAGGAAGACAGCACCTTCGAGAGAAAGAACACTACGATTCTCAAAGAGACAGATGCTGTTGACATATTCAGAAAAGACTCCCTACAAAAAAAGCCCTGTAGCTCTGACACCCATCTGGCAGGCAAAACAGCCACAAGGAACACTACTTTCAGAATCAAATGTTTGAGAGAGACCATCCAAAGGGGCTCAAAGGGGGGAGGGGACCTTTCAGCACCTTCAACACCAGAGAAAGGCTCCACTGTGGAAGATGGATCTGCTTCATTCCCTAGAGAAAGTAGGACACAATAGAGTGTGCTGCTAAGGATACTCCCTGAACACTCCCCTGGTAGCACACAAGGACCACCACCTGAACCTTGAGAGAGTTCAGAGCTAAACCCTGGTTCAACCTAGACTGTAAGATGGACAAAGAAGCAACTGTGTCCACCTTCCTGGCATCCAGGGCCTCAGAGGAACAACACCTCTCGAAGACTCTCCAGACCCTCACATATGCCAAGGTTGTAGAGGCCCACTGGGCATAAGAAGGGTGTCAACAACTGCTTTAGAATATACCTTCTTAGTCAGCTTATGGTTCTCAAGGGCCAGACTGTAAGCGAGAAGGGAATGGAACCCTGCTGCAGAAGGCAGAAGTCCCCTTTCTTGAAATAGCAATAGAGGGGACCCTGCCAACAAGCTCAAGAGATCTGAGTACCATGGTGTGCATGGCCAGTCTGATGCCACTAGAATGACCAAGCCTGGGTGAGACCAAATTCTACACAGAAATTGTCTCACCAAGGGCCATGGGGTAAAGACATACAGAAGCCACTTTTGGGGCCACGCATGAAGAAGAACATCCAAGTCTACTGCCTGTAGATCCTTCCTGCAGCTGAAATTTTTTTTAGTTTGGCATTCTGCTGGATGGCCATCAGATAGAATACTGGTAGGCCTTATCTCTAAATGATGAGGTTGAACATGTGAGGGCTTAACTCCCACTTGCTGGGATCCATGGTAAAGAAGTCATCCTGCACACTATCGACACCCACTATGTGAACCACCAACAGAGCCATCAAATGAGCTCCTGCCCAGTGACAGAGCTCCACAACCTCTGTGGCCACCGCCATCCTTGTTGATATATGCCTCTGCTGACTGCTTTTCCTTCCAGGAGAGAAAGAGCCAGGCGGATCACCCTGGCCTCTAGTCTGTTGATTGAGCAGGAGGCTTCCTGAGGGGACCAGTGTCTTTGAACAAACTGACCCAGAGAATGCATCCCCCAGCCCACCAGGCTGGCATCCATGGTGCCTATCACCCAATTCGGTGCCTCTAAAAGCATCCCATCTATTAGAGGGTGAGTTTGCAGCCACCAGGCCAATTCTTACTTGATCTTCCAGGGAAGAAGTAGGTGCTATTCAAACAAGTGGGAGCAGGGAGACCAGTGAGTCAGAAGGTCTCCCTGCAGGGTGCGCATGTGCACCCTGACCCAAGGTATCAGTTCCACAGTTGACACCATTGATTCTAGGAGCTGCAGGTAGTCCCAAGCCCTGGGAGCTGCCTAAGAACAAAAACCCCTGTGTTTCAGCTGCATCTTGTTCAACCTTCCTGGGCTGACTACTACAACTACTACTACTGAACATTTGTATAGTGCTACAAGATGTATGCAGCACTGCACAGACACATGTAAAAGATGGTCCCTGCTCATCAAAGCTTACAGTCTAGTCAAGACAGACAACACAGGATGAGAAACACTCTGCCCAAATGAGTATTGAAGTGGGCACAGACACACCAAGTCCTGGGAGGGAACTAGGCTGCTCTTGGGGTAGTTGATTACCCATTCCAACTTCTCCAACCACGTGGATAGCATCCGCTCTGGACTTCTCCATGGAGTCAGACCGAATCAGTCAGTCATCCAGATACAGGTGAACCCAGATTCCTTACTTGTGTAGGAAGGCTGCCGCCACCGCCATGACCTTCAAGAAAGGTGCATGGTGACATGGCCAGGCCAAAAAGCAGGACATAAGACTGAAAATGGCAGACTAGGACACAGAAGTGGAAGAAGCATTGATGTTGCTCCTGTATCAGAATATGGAAGTATGCTTCAGAAAGCTCCAAGTAAGATAAAAACTCCCCTTGCTGAACCAATGCAATGACTGACCTGAGGATCTCCATGTAGAACTCTTAGCTTGACATTGGCTGCCTTTAGGTCCAGAATAAGTTAGAAAGATTTGCCTTTCTTTAGGCACCATAAAGTAAGTGGAATACCATCCCTGACTTTGTTCTGGGGAGGGCATAAGTATGATAGGCTGCAACTCTAGAAAGTGCTGAAGAGTTTCCTCAACCGCCACTCTGTCAGTTAAGAAGTTGCAAGGAGACTCCACAAAGGCATCCCAAAAAGGATCCTAAAACTCCAGCATGTTCCTCTTTTCAAGGACCTTGGGGACCTGTTCGTCTGATATGATGAGATCCATTCAGAGTACAACAGTCAGAGATTCCCCCCATCAACCACCTGTCCGTCAGAAGAGACCTGCTGGATTGCACTGCAAGGGCTTATTGCAATCAGGGAGGTACTGGCTAAGTTCCGAGTTTGCTAGACTGATCCTTCTTGGGTTTAGACCCATAGGAGGAATAGGCTGCACTTGAACTCTTTCCAGCCCTAAACCACCCCCACACTCCCTTCTAAGCCCTGTGTGAGGAACCTCTGGAGCCTCTGGCCCTATCTTCCAAGAGCCTCTGTGGGTGAGCCTCTCCAAGATCTTTAACCATCTTCTCCAGGACCTCCCTAAAGAGCAACCTGCCCTTAAAGGGGAGCATGATCAGCCACAGCTTGTATATAGCATTAGCAGACCAATTCTGGAGCCAGAACCACCTTCAGGTCACCACAGCCACTGCCATGGACTTTTAAGAGATCCTAATCAAGTTGACAGGGCATCTGCCACAAATGATCCCCCATACTACAACCTCATCTCCTCCAAGCTGTCTGGCAATTGCTGGATCCAGTGTAAGAGAGCTTGGGCTACCATATCCGCATAAAGCACTGCCTGAGTACCCAAGGCTGAAGCCATGAAGACATTTTTGAGGAAGACTTCCACCCTGTCATGGAGTCTCCTTCAGCATAGCATCATCTTCCATCGGAATGACTGTGTGCTTCATCACCACCATGACCAGAGCATCCACTTAGCTGTTCCATCTTCCCTTGGGGTAGAGGATACAGACAAGCCATTAACTTGGTACCCCTCAGACCTACTTCCATTGTATCCCACTGAAAGAACATGAGCTTTCACAAGTGCTCTGGGGTGGAAAGAAGTCGTAAGGATAACTTCCAGTGGAGGAGGCTCTGTAATGTGCAAAGTCATCCTGGTATCCTGAATAAGGGTGGAAAGATCCTCCCTGTGAAAAAGATGAACCACTTATGGATCTTCTCCCTCTGCCAGGGGAAGCTTTCCTTCCTCTAGTAACTCACCCATTGTAGATTGAGAGTCTCCACTTTTCTCCAGCCTCTCCCCAGAGGGGACAGGACTGGGTTCTCAGAGGAACAGATAGGCAAAAATGAAGGTGGGAGTTCTTAACCCCCTTGCTGCCAGAGGGCCTTAAGCCCCCTGTAGAGGAGATCAGGGCCTCGGATCCTATCAGGCTGCTGCCATGCAGCTACCAGAGACTGAAAACAGCCCATGAGCTGTTTCAGAAATACTGCTCAAATCTAGCTGAGAATGGGGCTTGGTGCCCTGGAGGACTCTCAGGGGCCTGCCAGCTTGAGCCTCTGGCTGTCTCATCACAGTTCCTGTAAAGTCCCAACAAGAACAGCAAGCACACTAGCAAAATACCAGAAGAAACAACAGAGTGAGGTAAAAACAATTCTCGACAATACACCAAGTATAGTTCAGAACAGGAGTTGGTTTATTTCTTGAGAACAAAAACTTTCAATTCATCCTACATGATTCTTCAACTATACAAGAAACAAAAAATAATAAATTAAAAATAAAGTCAAGAGATCACGTGATGTGGTGAGTTGGGTAGGATGTGTGCTGTTCGGCTCTGGGGCTCCCCATCCTAAAATTCCACTTTAACCTTTTTATTGTTGGCCCACATAGTTCCCTTTGGGGCGGCTTGGTACCTGCGAGTGAGGGACATCTTCTGTGGTGCTCTTGCGGCATTCTGATATCCTGATGGCGGCAAAAGTGCAGCATAAAGAGAAGGTCCGCCAGCACAAGGGCAAGATGGCTGATGGAACTCCCCCCAGCCCACAGTCTGTGGCTGCTAACATGGTGGATGAGGTGTCTTTGGCGGTCATGCAAGCTCTGGATGAATGGTTTAAGGGGCTCACAGAGCAAATTGCCCTGGTTGCAAAGCTCAAATTTAATGGCCGGATGGCCCAGGTGGAGCAGCGGGATGCAGTCTTGGAAGATCGTAGCCAGAGAGGATGCTTCAGTGAATCGAGGAGCTACTTCGCCAACACAAAACAATCAAGGTCAAAGGAAAAACGTAAGGATTGTCAAGGTGGCCAAATTGATTACTAAGATAGAGCTCAGGGGATTCCTCGAGACGAGACTGCCACTTGGACTGCATCTAAATGGGTTGGCAGGAAAACTGCAAATTGAGCGTACGCATAGACTGGGACCCTGCTGAGATGGTGATTCATGGTTATGGGTGATGTTGGCACACTTCCTTAGTTTCCAACAAAAAGAGCAAGTCCTGAGGGCGGCACAGAATTAGCGGTAAGTGAATCACGATGAGCGGAAAGTACTGATCTTCCAAGATTACTCGGCAGTAGTCTTAGTAAAGTAGAAGGCCTTCTCTGATGTTTGTGGAGCTTTGGTACAAAAGGGAATGTGCTTTTCTTTACTATACCCTGCAAAGTTGTGTGTTATGCACCAAGGCCAACAGCGACTTTTTACTCAGCTGGAGTAGGCCATTTCTTTCTATAATGAACACCTGCGATCTTGAGTACCTTGGAGACAGAGTGGCTTGTCCCTGTGGTGAGATACTGGAGTGAATCTAGACATTGACTACTGCCCTCACTCTTGGGAGCTGGACATTTGGATTCCTGGCTACCACCAATGGGTCCCCAGTGGTGGCCGGGCTTGATGGGAGGCTATTCCATGGCCTGGCTGGATGATGCCATTGCAGGTGATTGGGCCTGCAGTTTACTAGATTGGCTGCAGGATGGACTGCGGGAGCAGTTGGACCTGTGATTTCCTGTTTGGCCTCGGAATGTTGGATGGTGGCCCCCTTGACTCTGGACATAAATTCTGGAATGGCCACCATCCCACACTTCCTGATTGGTGCCATCATTAAGTGCCAGGCAGCATGCCGGTAGATCTGTGGTAGCTGTTGCATTGCACGGCATTTTGTTCTCCCCTTTTCTTTCTAAAGCATTATTGTGTATTGTATAGTTATGGATTGTTTACACTGGGGACTGTTTTGGATTCTTTTCACTGTAATACCTCTCTAAGTGGGCTGTTTGACTTGCCTCTTCCCCTTTGCGCCTCCACTTCTTTCTCCCATTTTGTTTAGTCAGATAAGGCACTGCTCCCCCATGAGTGTAGGGCTCTTTTTCTTTGCCTTGTTTATTTTTCCCCTACTTTTCCTTCTCTTTCACACCTGCCTACTTTATGTGGCTTATTAGGAAGGCAAAGTGGATGTTCTTTGAGTTTCTCTTCAGTTTTGATTTTATTCATGGTTTCCACCTGTGCTGATTGGGGAAGGATGAGGGGGAGAGGGAGTGTGTTTGTGTGTGAGGTGCCAAATATGTAGGTTGGACTGAATGTATGGGTAGAGGTGTGAATGTGAGAGTTTGATTAGCAGGACCTACATATGTAATGAGTGTGCAAGGTCTGGGACTTTGGCGGGTGGGGGATCGTTGGGGGTGGGACAGGGTACAGCATGGGAGGGGCAAGGATCGTACACTTGAGGCAGGTGAAGGTAGGTAGGAGTCTAATAATAGCAAATAGGTTTTGCATGTGTGTTGGGGTAGGGAGGTCTTGGGCTCCGGTTAGTGGGGGTGAAGGGGTCTGGAATGGGTGATGAGGAGGCAGCGGGACACAGGCTCGTTGCACTGGGAGGAGGGCAAGGGAGGTGCCTGTAGTAAGGGGTGCTGTAGGCCCAAAGGGTTAGAGGGGCACCTGCTGATTAGGGTGATGGGGATGCGACAAGAACGGACTTGGGTGCAGCCTATGAGGGGGTGGGATGAAGAGCCATACACATCACAGATCTGTTGGAGGGGCTCTTGGGAGCACAGAGAACAAGGCTGGAGTAGTGCATGCAGAAAAGGTAGGAGGATGGTGGGGAGGGGAAGGGGGCAGGGTGAGCTAGGGATAGGGGTGGGGGATGGGCAGGAGCTGTGTGGGGCTGGAGTTGGTTCATGGAACCCCTAGTTTGGGATATAGTAGCGGCGATGCATGGTCAGTTGTGATAGGAGTAGGTTGGACTGGGAGCCTTAGGCTGGCAGGGCTGTTATGGCCAGATAACACGAGGGTAGTATTCTTTTTCTGGGAGCTGTGGTTTGGTTTGACCCTGGATAAATGCTTATGAATTGTGTCCTGGAATGTCTGAGGGTTTGATATACCTGTTAAACTACATAAGATTTTGTGGGCATGTGGGATAAGCAGGCCAACATTGCCTTCCTTCAGGAGACTCACTAATCTGAGGCTGAGCACTGCAAACTAAAGCACTGGTAGGTGGGTGAGGACTATGGGGCCTCTTTGGGAGACCAGAATGTGGGTGTGGTTATCCTGATTAGTAAACAGGTCAGTTCATGATGACCTCGGTCTGTGCCAACCCATAGGGGTGCTTCATGTCTCTCCAGGGGAAACTGCAGGGGAGACCTGTGATACTGGGTAATATATATGAGCCCAATGTCTATGAGCCTTGATTTTATCAGGAGCTGGTGTGTTTCAGATCTAGACCACACTAAGCTTATTCTTGGGAGTGATTTTAATTATGTTATGGACGAGACTCTAGACAGATTGCTTCGGAGGGGTGGGCGAGACGTCAGGCACACTTGGCACATCAGTGGTTTGTGTGACAGCTATGAGCTGTTGGATGTGTGGAGGATACTGCATCCTTCTGAAAGAGACTACACTCATATTTCTAGGGCACATGGGTTGGGTTCCCGGATAGACTATTTTCTTGTTGCAGCGGGCCTGTTAGATAAGGTGCATAGAATGGAAGTTAGTCGGTCATAATATCAGACCACGAATTAGTCTGGGTCAACCTTAGTTGGGGAGCAGACTCCGCTGGTCACGCATGGCACTTCCCATTGCAAGTGGTGGATGATAAGGAATTCCTGGTTTTCCTTCGAGCCCAATATGCGGACTATGAGCATTATAATGCACAACATAATGACAATCCCTCCTTGTTCTGGAAAGCATCCAAGGCGGTCCTGTGGGGCCACATCCTTGGATACTGTAGGACAAAATGGAAGGCGCAAGGCAAATGGATAGTGCTGCTGGAGAAGGATATTTGTGCCGCAAGGTGCCAGTATGCAATGCAATCATCAGCGGAGGGGGGGGGGGGGGGGTTGGGTGGCTATGCTGGCAGTACAGGCTGAACTTAATTCATTAGTACACCAGAGAGCACACCAAACAAATTTTCTACTAGCACTACAAACTGTACCGCCATGAGAACAAAGCTGGGAAGCTACTCTCCTCGTTGATCAAAACTGGGGTTGGGCAGTGCCCCGTATGGGCCCTTAAGGACCACTCAGGCAAGGGTTGAGCATATCTTCTGAGTCTTCTATCAGGGTCTATACCAGGCTGCGCTCTGTGATGTTAGTCAGACACATTCATATCTATGGGCCTGTGGACTACCTAGATTGGCTCTGTATCAACTGAGCAAACTGAACGCCCTGATTACCATGCATTAAGTACAGGATTGTATATGGCAACTTTGGAAATGCCGCACCCTAGGGCCTGATGGGTATCAGAGTGAGTTTTACCAGCTGCATCAAGATAAGGTTGCCATCCTCTTAGCTGAATATTATTCAGATCTCATCCAATGGCAGCATTTCCCATATGAGCCCAACAAGTCCATTATAATGGTTCTGCCAAAACCTGGAAAAGACCCATTAATACCCAGGTCCTACCGACCAATATCACTTCTCAATGTGGATATCAAACTATTGGCCAAGATCATGGCGGATTGGCTGGCTCCTTTCATACTGCAGTTGGTGGGAGATTTGCAGGTTGGGTTTGTTCAGTGGAGGAATATTGAGCAGAATGTGCAGAAGATCTTGGCCACTCAGTATGCTAGCCTCCAGCTGAATCTCCCCTCAATGCTTATTAGTTTCGATGCAGAGAAAGCTTTCGACCAGGTGCATTGGGACTACATGCGTATGGTACTGGAGTTGTTTGGCATTTGTGGGTTCTTTGTGGAGGTGGTGCGTTTGTTGTATGCTGACCTGTATGGGACCATCCTGGTCAATGGTGTACTGACCACGGATTTTCCTTTGCGGAGGGGCACCAGGCAGGGGTGTCCCCTCTCATCCTTACAATATGCTAGTTTGCTTGGCAGACTCTCAGTTGTCTCTAGGGGCTCTGCTGCAAGAATTCAAGGATTATGGTCAGTTTTCCAGTCTCAAATTTAATCTGGATAAATCTGAAGTTCTTCCTTTGCACATGGGGCTGAGGCAAGATTGGGTGGGAGGTGGGGAGTTTCCTTTCAAATGGGTGGATGGCTCATTTAAATATTTAGGTGTTCAACTACCCAGTGAGCCGGCCCACTTATATGATCTTAATGGTCAAGGACTGTTTTGGGACCTGGAACAAAAGCTGCGGGGTTGGAGGGATTTGCCACTATCCTTGTATGGTTGTATTAGTCTTTTTAAGATGGTCTTTTTCCCAAGGTGGTTGCACTTTTTGCAGGTGCCGCCCCTCTTACTGCAGTGGAAAGAGTTGTGGCGGCTTGACCACAGGCTGGACTCCATTTTATGGCGGGGACGGTGGTCACGGATCAATATCTCTGCCTTGAGGTGACCCTGGGCCCTAGGGGTTTGGGTTTGCCAGACCTTGCATGGTATAATTTGGCATGTGTAGGCCATCACCTGTGAAATTGGTTATATGGCAGCGCAGAGTATACACCCTTGGATATGGGGGAATCTATTGTGCCCCCACTCTCCCTTTGGTGTGTGTTACATATGGCTCCGTCAGGCATCACTTTGTCCCTCAGCCATAATGTTCTTATTTCATCAGTGTGCCAAGGGAGGCGATTACTGTGTGCTAAGCTACATTGGAATGTTCGAGCCACCCTATACCTTCCCATTCGGGGGAATGCTGCTTTTCAGCCAGGGCAGATAGGGAAGGCTTATGCTCATTGGGCAGCCTGTGGTAATGAGGGAGTGGAGCAGTTGGTATCTGAGGAGAACCGACCGCTAAATTTTGCAGAACTGCGTGTCCGGTATGGGCTTCGAGTGGGGGATGTGTCCATGTTCATGCAGGTGCGGCATTATCTTTGGAAATTCCAGATGGAGGATCTCAGGAGTATGTTTTGTACCAAGGTGGAGGAGATTTTGCTGTCAGGTGTGGAGGGTTGGGCCTGGATAGCAGTGTTAAGGTGGAATATTGGAGCGTTAGAGGAGCCCATCCTCCTGGATGCTCTGGTCACTGCTTGGAATGCTGAACTAAGCACTAATGTGACAGGGTGGATCTTCCTCGCGTTATGTAAGGTATTCTGACCTCAGTGTGAACGCTGACCTTCGTGAAATGCAATTTAAGATAGTGCACTGGTTATACTTCGCTCCACACCGAGCGTATCAGGCGGGTCTTGCAGAATCCACGAGATGTCCACAGTGTACAGAGGAGCGGGCCACTCTGAGGCATATGTTTTGGTCCTGTCCAGTGATTTCCCATTATTGGGAAATCCCAACCAGCAGCAATCAACCAGAAGAAGATTTAAATCATTTGACAAAGAGAGCTTCATCAAAGAAACCATCAAACAAATGACGACGGACTCCACCCAGAAGCACTCATAGAAAACTGGAACCATGCCATCAGTCAAGCAGCAATCACCCCAAGACACCAAAACAACAAAGACACACACACAAGCAGCAACCCAAATCCAACTGGTATGCCCCAACCCTCCGACTTCTAAAAAGACAACTAACTACGCAGACATGAAAGAAAATGGAGAAAAACAAAACATGACAGAGACAAACCACAATATCTTCAACTGATCAAGGTGTACCATACTGAAACAGACAAAGTAAAACAAGAACACCATACCAAAATGCTGAACACCATCATCAACTGACCAAGAGAACTCTTCTCCATACAGCAACTAACAAAAACACCAGCCACCGATAGCCAAGATATAAATGTCACCCACCAACAACTCGTCCAGCACTACAAACAACTTCAACCACAACCAAATAACACCTAACCTCCCAACATAGCTACAAACTCGGACACCCAGAGATCTATAATGATCATGGATGATCGCATAGATACCTGAAGATCCTTCAATCAAATCAACGAAAGACAAATAAAAAACACCATAACATCCCTAAACACAACAACCTCCCCCCTCAATCCCTGCCCCACATCATGGATAAAAGCAGCCGAAAAAGAACTCAGTGGAAAAATCACCAAATTAATACAAGAAATACTCCAACAAGGAATCATGCCTACAAGCCTAAAAACCTCCTCCATTCATTCCATGCTGAAAAAAACAACCCTGAACACATCAGACCTCAGCTTCATACAGACCCATTGCAAGCCTACCCTTCGCAGTGAAAATCATAGAGAAAACAGTTTAGTATCAACTCCAAGAACACATTGAAAGACACAGTTTCTTAGATCCCCAGCAACATGGCTTTTGACAGCAAAACAGAGTGGAAATTTTACTAACCACATTAGTAAATATACTCACACAAGGAATGCAGCGGCTCAGCCAAGGATACCTATTAATTTTCCTTGATATCTCATCGGCCTTCGACACCATGAACCACCAAATACTGCTACAATGCCTCCATACAATTGGAATACAGGAAACCATCCATAAGTGGTTCACATCCTACCTCACTGAAAGATAGCAGAAAATAAGGACTGGAAACAACTATTCACCACCATACAAGCAAACCCAAGGTGTACCACAGGGATCCACACTCTCCATGATACTCTTCAACCTATACCTCCAACCACTCTGCACAACCATAAGAAAGCATAATCTAAACCTACACATCTACACCGATGACATTATGATTTATGGACCAATCAACACACACCAATCAGACATAACAGCACACCAAGAATGCTTCAGCAAAGTAACAAAATGGTTAACATAAAACAACCTAGAAATAAACTACAAGACAGGAGTATTACAAGAGATACAGCATTCACCCCACTCCCCATGATAACACTGAACAACATTGCAATCAAAACTAAAATCAAAGCAAAATACTTAGGAGTCACTATCGACCAATACCTAACCTTCAAATCACACATAAGAAAGACCACCCAAATAATCTACTTAGAAACAGAAACATAGAAACATAGAAATATGAAAACAGAAAAAGACCACATGGCCTATCTAGTCTGTCCTTCCATATCAACAACTACAACAGTCTCCTTTTTTCCTTTGGAGATCCTCTGTGTTTGTCCCATGCTTTTTTGAATTCATTTACTGTCCTCATCTCTACCACCTCCACTGGGAGACTATTCCACGGATCCACCACTCTTTCCGTAAAGAAATATTTCCGTATATCACTCCTGAATCTATCCCCCTTCACCCTCATCCCATGTCCCCTCGTAGCAGAACTTACTTTCACTTGAAAGAGGCTCTCCCCTGAACATTTATGCCACGGAGGTATTTAAACATCTCAATCATATCACCTCTATCTCGCCTTTCCTCTAAGGTGTACATATTAAGATCCCTAAGGGGCTTGTTTACAAAGCTGCGGTAGCGATTCGCGATCGTTATCGGAGCCGCAGCCCTATTGAAATCAATGGGGCCGCGGCTCCGATAACGATTGCGAATCGCTACCGCGGCTTTGTAAACAAGCCCCTAAGTCTGTCCTCATATGCTTTATAATGAAGACCACTAACCATTTTTGTAGCCACCCTCTGCACCAACTCCATCCTGTTCACATCCTTTTGAAGGTTCAGTCTCCAGAATTGCACACTATACTCCAAATGAGGTCGCACCAAAGACTTCTACAGAGGCACTATCACCTCCTTTTTTCTGCTAGCCATTCCTCTCCATATGCACCCAAGCATTCTTCTAGCTTTTGCCATCGCCTTTTCTACCTGTTTAGCTACTTTAAGATTATCAGACACAACCACGCCTGGGTCCCGCTCTTCTTTAGTGGACAAAAGTACTTCACCCCCTATACTATATTGCTCCCTATATTACTTCAAAGCAAAGACACTCCTCCAACCACTCCTCGAATCAGTTGACTTCCGTAGAGTTTTCCAAGCATCAATAATACCCCACCTGGACTACTGCAATGCCATCCTACAAGGACTTCCACATTCCACACTACTACCTCTTCAGACAGCCTTCCACTCAGCAGCAAGAATCCTATTGGCAACAACCAGAAAAGAACGCATCACCCTGATACTCAAACAGCTTCACTGGCTCCCCCTGCAAAACCACATAACATGTACGATGATCATGCTAACACATAAAGCAATTCACTCAGACCCCCCCCCCCACACACACACACATACACCTACAAACGCTCATACAGCCCTCACAAATGAACAGAGCCAGAAGGACCTCAACAAAGAACACTCTCAGCATCCCCCACATCAAAGCAAAAGCAAATCAACAGTCATGTAAAAGAGCCTTCCAATTCTATGCAGCATCTATATGGAACAGACTGCCAAACCAACTCAGGTACATCATGGCCTCGAGACCTTCTGAAAAAAAATTAAAGACACATCTCTTCAAGGAACACCCACTGCAATGAATAACCCCCTAACACTAGAACAATTCACACCAATCTGTCAATAACTGTTGTATATAAAAATCTTGTATATATTTAAGAGCAAACTACTCTTTGATTGCATGCTGTAAATAGTTGATATGAATGTTCAATGTAAGTTACTCCTCAGATCTATGTAAACCACCTTGACCCAGTGAAAGGCGGTATATAAACACAGCTAAATAAATAAATAAAAATTAAATATTGAGGAAAGGTGCAATACTTTTTGGGATGGGTCTTGGGAAGTGGTGTAATGTTGTCTCCCCAGATGGTGGTGTTGGATGTGTGCGATGCTGGGAGTCAGTGGAGTGGAGAAGAGCTGTGGTGGATCAGGCAGTCCCTGCTCCTGGCTGGAAAGATTGTTCTCTGTGTCTGGTTGCCCCAGGAGGGCCCATCCATGTGGCATTGATGGAATGTGCTTCATCGACTCCTGCTTTTCAAGATGGAATGGGCGCATGACCGAGGGAGGAGTTTCATGTGGGTGTGGGGCCCTTACCTTCAGGTCTTGTCGCCAAGAGCTAAGAGTCAACTTCTCAATCAGTGTGTTGGGTGATTTTTGGTGAACTGATCCTAGATTGGTTCCCGGGGTGGGGGGGGGGGGGACCTCACCTCACACAACTGGGGGGATAGAGATGGATAAGGAAGCTTTGTAGTTTCTGAGGGAATTTGGCTGGGGAGGTGAGGGATGGGCAGGGGGAAGTGGAACTTGGGGGAGGCCTCATAGGGGCTTGGAGGGTAGGGTATTTATGGCCTGGTGCCCAGGTATTGTTGGTTAGGGGTAGGGGCTCAGTGGGGCAACGTGCTGGGGGGATTCATTGTTCTTCTGTTACTGAGATGGATGAGTGGGTCCATGGGTGTTGCGACGCTCCTGCCTGGGCCCTAGAGCTTACAGGCAGGAGTGGCCTTATATAATGTCCCTTATGAATAAAGCTGGTACTGATCCCTCTGAATGCTGGGATTCGTAGTACACTTGTTTTTTTTCTTTAGGGATGAAAGTTGTAGTTGTGACTCGAGTGATAAGGCTTGCAAGAAATTTATTTGTTGTGGGGATATTTTCAATGCATTACAATTCAAAGGTGCATAACGTAAAGGTGCAACTTTCAACATAAAGGTGAAATCAGGAGGTCAGGAAAACAACTGAAATCAAATAGCCTTAACTCAGCTTTATACAGTCACGGTAGCTTCTACTCAGCTTTGCCTCGTGTGGTTGCTTGAGATTATTGTAGCCTCACAGTAACAGCTGTTCTCCTCACAGCGTGGCTTTACAGAAACAGGTGAAAACAATTTGTGAACTTTCACGGCTAGGCAACAGGTATAGCAAACGTTTTGTATTCTTCTCATACAAACTCCAGATGCTTCTTTACACTGTTACTCTCTAAAACATAAAGAGCAATCCATTGCACAAGGATCATAACTCAAGGTAGGCACATCATTATCTATCTGCATACATTCATCTGGGCTAAGGCAATTGTTCTCTTCATCAGGTTTCTTATGTTTCCCTGACTTTAGCTCCAGAAATTGCTGAAACTCTTTTAGAAGCAATTCAGCCTGTAGCTGCTCTTTAGCTGCTTGATAGTCTCCGGTAAGGGTCACGCCCTGCCACCCACCCACTCCCTGGACCTTGAGGGTTAAGGGAGGGGCTGGCCTTGAATGCCCTTGAGGGTTAATGTTGTAGTTGTGTTGGTGCTCAAGTGATAAGGCAAGGCAAAGAATATTTCTTTTTTATGAGGTTTATTTCCCGCTTTCGCAGTTCAAATGCAGCAGACGTAAAATGAAATAATATGGCACAAAACAAGATGGAGAAACTGAACTTAAACAAGGCTTTTTTTTCACTGCTTGACTGAAGGTCTATTACTGATCACATTCACCTGTCATGTGATCTCCTTTTCATTAAGGTAACTGATATCAGCACTGCTCCTGAATTGCACAGAATATGCTTCCACTTATTTTCTTCACAGAAGCTCTTTTATCACAGCAAACAGTGAGGTAACTTTGCTATTTTCTTACAAACAACACTGGCAAGCAAATCCCTTAAATGTCCTTTGGAATCATACAAGTAGAGCAATCCATCGGGACTTCCTGTTCCGTAGATGGCATAGAAATTAAAGGCATTTCTTCTTGCCAGCTGATCAATGGCTTTGCTACGTTCTGAGTAGAAACGGCTCTGCTTTTAAGGAACTCTCTGAATTCAGTGAGAAGTAATTCAGCCTGTGTATTTTCTGAGCTAGGCTGAGCAAATCCTCCTTCAGGTAAATGCTTGTTTATATTTCTTATCTCTAGGCAATTATCAGGGCTTTTACTTGGACAACATTTCAGCGTGCAAGCATTTCCCTTCCCCCACCTATCTCCACATGGCAGTGCAGGGTAAAACGCTTCGGCTGTGTTTAGTGAATCTCTCAGAGTGTTAAAAGGAAGACAGTCAGGCTTTTCTTGACTTAACCAGTTAGTATCAAACTTTCTGCCTTTATCCTGTCTTTCACAATTAAAATCCACTCTTTCTGGCTTTCCACTGTTAAGTTTGCTAGCCGTGCCACACCCACCAGATACCTTGTGCTTGGGCTTCTTCCAGGGTAATTCCTTATCCCTTTGCCTCCTATTCCAAGGTTCTTCTGGGTCCTTTAAACTCCTGAGCTGCAGCCTTGGGTCTCTCAGTGCCTTAGAATTCTTCTGCTTCCAGAAATCTTTCTCTGCCCCTGAGTCTCCCAGCTTCTGTCTGCTCCTTCTTGGATCACAGCTGCTTAGTGGTTCTCTCTCCCACGGTTCCTGTTCCTGGTCATCTGACCTAGCCACGTCCAGGTGCTTGTGTCCTTCTTCCTTCTCCTGGTGGTCCTCTCTCTTGTCTAACTGTTTCTGGGTTTTTAACAAGCTAGCTGAGTACTGCACTGCCCGCCTCCTGCTTGGGCGTGCCCAATCAGGGACTTGGCTTCTCACCTGCCTTGAAGTGAGGAGTGGTTCCTGATTAGCTCTGCATTCTTTTTTCCTCTCAACAGAGAAAATCCTGCATTCCCCTGCAGTACCGGTTCTCTCCACCGGATCACTATCAGTTTCTCTTGCTTCATAAGAGCCTGCTACATCACAACCCTTCCCCCACTCACTATCTGCTCCTGTTGCAGAGTTTGACTTAGGGAGGTCAGCACAATAAAAGGGTTTCTCCAGCAGGCATTAAAATTAGGAAATTCAGCTTTACCTTTATCAGAGACGTTGGCATAAGAACAGGCACCTTTCTTTCAGGACTCTCTCCTCTCTAGAAACTCAGGAGCCTTATGGCTAGTTCTTCTGCTAGGGGAATTTCTCTCAGAAAAACTTCTTTCCTGTTTTGGTTCCTGGCTTTTATAGCACTGCTCGCCACCAGACAAAATACCTTTTCTCCAAGAGCTGGGTTTGCTAGCCTTCCCACGTTTAGGCTCTACCGTGTAGTAAGGATCTCCTTGAGAGTATATTGGGCTCCAAGGCTTACTGTTCCAGGGTTCTGCCTTCTCCCAGGGTTCTAGCGTTTTTCCCCTTTGATTCCAAGTTCCTCCTGATGACCAACGTGCACTGGAAGCTGCTTCTCGTCTGCTTCGTTTCTTGCTGCTCTCCTTGTCAGCCTTGCTGCCTGTCTCGCCAGCCTTGCTGCCTCCTTTGCCAGCCTTGCTGCTTCCTCTGTCAATCCTGTCTGAGGATTTAAAAAGGGCTTCATTTCCCGGCACTCCCGGTCGTTCCCCTGGGCGTGCCCAATCAGTGCTGAAGCCTAACTCCTCCCCTGGGCTGGGGCTTGTCTTCAGCTCAGCCGATAACTGTGTTTTTTCCAAGTCAGTTTTGGAAATCCTGTGTGTGTCATCCCTTCAGGATTTTCCCCTATCTCCATTTCCTCTGGAGGGGAGTCTTCACCACAGTGTGTGTTACTAATGATTACTGTAGTGGGGTGTGAGTGGGAGTTTCTGGGGTGGGGGCGGTTAGGAGGGGAGTTATTTGCCATATGATATCCGAAGACAGTGGACAGCATTTGAATCTGCCTCTCTTGCCCTGGAGTGAGCTTTTGACTGGTTTATCATCAGTGTCTGTAAATTAGCTCTCACAGCACATGGATGTTGCCAATATACTGGGGGAAGAAGGCGGAATGGGGGGATGATTCTTTGAATTGTTTACTAGCTCCTGGTACTGTGTAAGAGTACCCACAGTCTGGGAGCATTGATGTTGTTTGTTTTCCAATAAAAAGATTTGAACATAAAAATAAAGTCAATTAAAATAAAAAAACCATACCACATCAACAATAAATATGAAAAATATAATAATAAAATCAATAAGATACCAAACCAATACTTATAAAAGTACAAAAAAAAGCACATTTCTGTTAGTATATTGTATAACCAGATATGCGATGGAGCTTACAACAAACAGAATGGAGGAGTAGCCTAGTGGTTAGAGCAACAGCCTACTACCCAAGAGATCAGTGTCAAATTCCCACTAGTACACCTTGGGCAAGTCACTTTACCCTTCATTGCCTCAAAAGAAAAGGCCTGTCAATCAACTTCCAGTCATACTTTGCCAACAAAACCCAGAAGCTGCCTGGTTGCCAGGAGTCAGCATTGATTTGACAGCACTTAAAAAAACATACAGCAAGCAATTTAACTTGCTTAACAGCAAAAGGGACCCAATAATGTAAAACATGTACAATATATCTGGTTCACTGTAAATATACCTGCATCATGCAGAAAGTGATGGCTTCAGGTGAACTAAATTATCTATATGAGTGTAGAAATATGTGAGGTAAAAAATAATGAACATACTAAAAGGAGCATCCCCTAAACCAGTTTGCCCTCCTAAAATACTGTTTGAACAGGCAGTTTCTATTAGAAAAAATATCAAACTAATAAGAAGCAATAAAAAGATCAATATTACAAGAAACTTTTTAACCAAACAAGTAATGCAAATGTATTCATCAATTAAAAGGAGATATACGATGTAAATTAGCTAAGCTTATTCATTTATCTTCTTCTTTTTTACTTTATCTTTATTGAATTTATCCATTTTAACAAGCATACACTTGACAAGAAGAAAAGAATTTAACATCAATACAATCAATGCAGGAAAAAAAATAAGAAAAATGAAGGAAATATCTCATTTTAGATTCTACAAGTCCACAATCAAAGGAAGGGGGGGGGGGGGGGGGAGAATTATAGGAAACCACCAAAAGAAAAGGGAAAAATTCCCCTAAAAGGAAAAAAACATAACTGAGGATTATTACAGACCCAATCAAATTAAAGCATCTGCTTATCACGACTAGCCAACCAGGCAGGAACAGAATGTTTGGAATTAATAAAGGCAGAAAGATCAGATGGATGCAGGAAAACGCAATTAACAGCAGGATATTTTACCAAACATTTGCACAGGTACTTTAGTAAAAAAGCATCATCATTTACTGTACCCCCCCTCCCTGCCTTTTTCAGGAGCAAAACCTCCCTCTAGTGTTTCTGTGTTTCTCAGGCTAGGTCTGGAACATGACAACTTAGGAAAGGGACTTGACGTTTCTGAAAAAACAGCTTCAAGAGCCAGTCCCAATCTGATCAAAGAGCACATGAAACCAGGAGAGTACCCATGGAGATTGGCTCAGTTGTAGACTCCTCAAGTAATGCCGACACATTCAACACATCCAGTGCTTGAGAGGATTGCTGCTCCCCGCTAACTTTATTCCAAATCGGTAAATAGTATATCGAAATTCAGGAGAATCGCATCCTTAGGCACTAGAAAGATTTCAGTCACATACCTCCTAAACATCTCCTGTGCAGAGACAGTAGGAGATTTGGGGAAATCAATAAACCTTAGGGTGGAGGCCCTGGAAGCATTCTCCAGAGCCTCAAGCTTAAATTGAATCCCAGTAACATCTTTAACAAGAGAAACAGTGGTGTCCCAGACTGAGTCAATTCTAACAGCATGTGCAGCTACAGAGGTTCTAAGACCCTCTATTGCCACTTGCTGAGTCCCAAGTTCAACAGTATGATCCTGAAGATGCTTTTGTAACTATTGAGTCTGGCTTGAAACAACAGTAGTAAGATTAACTATGGCTTCCCAAATAGTTTCAAGTGAGAACTTTTCAAGCCTTACTGGAGCCACCATCACTGGAGAGAATTCCAAAAGGCAAGGACTTGCTCCTGTTGCCACCAAAGACATAGCTCCCACCGGCAAACTTGACACAGCTCCGCGCCCACTAGGTCCTCGGCCCAACACTGAAAAAAATGGTGAGCCAAGAACTTGGGCGACAGCAGTGTCACACTCCCTTGAAGAGATGACTCACCAACCCCGACTTTGTGTGTGTGTGGGGGGGGGGGGGAGCCTCCCACCTGAACCCCAGCTTCACCAGCACACCAGGACAGGGAGGGGAAAGATGTTCCTGTGGGGACAAGCAGACTTCTCCCTCCGAGAAAGACACCGGGTCTCCTGACCTTGGCATCAATACTGCCGGAGCACCACTGGAGCTAGGTGTAACAAGCTGCCCCTGCAAGAAATTATCCATTGGAGGTAAACTGTAGTGGGCAGGGCTGGTCCAAGGGTTCCTGGTGCCCTAGGCAGAAACCCAGGCCGTGCTGCCGCTGTCGATTCCATCTCAGGAGGGGGAAGCAGGCAGCAGCAGCGGAAGTATTTCTAAAAATGGCGATAAAAAGCAGCCGCTTATGGAAATACTGCTGCTGCCTGCCTCCCTCTTCCAAGACAGAATTGGCGGCAGATGGGGGGGGGGGTGGCGGCAGCGGCAGCTGGGGGGGGGGGGTGGCGTGGCCAGCCATGTGTTCTGCTGCCACTCCCACCCAGGTCAGCTGCCCTAGGCAGCCACCTAGCTCGCCTAGTAGACGGGCTGGCTCTGGTGGCAGGTTGGTAGAGGACTCCTTCCCCATTTTAACTTTTGCCTTGCATTTCCCCATGTAGATAGCAGGCAGCATCATCCTCAGTTAGCCATCTTACCATGAAACTCATTCATTTAACTAAACACCACATTCTTGGCTCTATAAAATAGGCATAAAATACACACATGAAACACATGTTAACTAGCCTCTACTTTATAAAATTACCCTCAAAAAGGGGGTGAATTAGTACGAGTTTGAAATTTATGAACAGCAGTATCAGTTTTCAAGATTTCAACCCTTGCCTCACAAACTTCAAAAGTGCTAATTCAATTCAACCCCTTTTTGCATCTGTTACCCAGGGCTTAATTTATGGCAGAAAATCCCAGAATGGCATTCATCCACCTTTTTCTGGGCCACTAGGAAACAGAGCAGAGCCAGCAGTGTGCATCAAATCAGAGCAGAGCTGGTAGGGTAAATCAGTTCTGGCTTCCTCATGGAAATGGAACCACCATCCAGAGTGAATCATTTTTTACCTCCTAGCTCTTGGAGAAAGCAGAGCAGAGTTGTAAGTCTTGGAAATGCTTACCCTAAGATGGGAGCAAACACATGGTCTTAATTTTTGCATGATTCCCCCTGCACAATTAAAGAGACATCAGGAACAGATAAGCTTAAAGAGAAAAGAAGTAAAGTCCTGTCAGGCCAACTGCATCTTCTGCTATTTGATTTATCAGTTGTCCCTAGTAACTGCAGAAGGGAAAGGGGAGAATGCATGAAGAAACTAGAAGGCAAGATGAGGGTGGAGAAGGGGCAAGAGAGCGAGTGAGGGGATGTGGAGGACTCAGAAGAGTAAGGGAATCAAAAGGGCTGCAGGTTGTGAGAGGGAAAGAGCAAATGAAGGGACTGAAGTTGTTGTGGGGTCTGAATGATGGAATTTAAAGGATTATGAATTAAGTGATCAGAGTTGGATGAGAAGGGATGCAGATGGGGGAGGAAGACAGACTGAGGGACATGTTTACTAGACCCTGGACTGTTAACGCGCATGTGGGCCACTTTACCAGTGAGGGGCTTTGGGATAACTGCAGTGAGGCAGGTACATTCATTCCCTGCAGTTACTACACTTCAACAAAGCAAACCAACCACAGGAGCCACTAATGCCATCCATTGAGGTGATGTCAGTTGCATCCACGCTACTTGCGCTGAGTGCAGGTAGCATGGGCTACAAACACCAGCACTAGCTGCGCTGAAGCCGGAATGCTCTACCAGTCACCACCCTGATTCAGGCTACAAGGATAGCATGGGATCTTTGGTGCAGGGTCCTGCATTACTTTTGAGCATGGTGCCAAAACCGCAAGTTAACCCCACACTACTCTTTAGTAAACATCCCTCTGAATGTGTGAAGAAAGCATGTAATGCCGTTCCTTTGTCCTTCCCTGAGAGGGCAAATAGGTCATGCTTCCGAATGCCAGGAATCCCCCATCACACCTATCTGAGGAGGCTGAGAAATGGAGGTAGAACAGCCAGTCTGCCCCATCCTCAAAAAGAGAAGAGAGTCAACTGATTCCAAATCAAAGAGGAGGCCTGTGCCTTATAGGGGGAAAAAAGGGAGAGGATAAGACCTGCTGGGGAGGGCATTTCTCCAGGTAGGGGGAACTAGTGATCATCATAGAGAGCTTGAGGATCACAAAAGAATGGGGATAGAGACTTAGCATCTCTAGGACCACTTAGAAAATCATAGAGTGGAGGTCTTGTGATGCAGTACCAGGATTACAAGGACAGAGGAGGGGAAGAAAGATAAACGGCCTCACTCTCCCTGTCTTCCTCCTTAACTATTCCATCTAGGCATTCATTTGATAACACTGCTTATTACATAAGCAATAGACTCAATGATCCCCCATCCCTAGTATCCGCCATTAACTGAGGATTGGGCATCTCTGAGAGCCTGGCTGCTAATCAACACATCACCTACACTAAATCAATGAAACCTAAAGGTTGGCATGAGAAATGGTGGAAAAGATGAATGAATGAGAGATGTATTGTTTATTAAATATTTAGTGGGGCATATTCAAGAGTGGCAGCCAGCCCAAATAAAGCAGCTGACCATTGCCACTTTAAATTAGACCCAAATATTCAATGTTGGGGTCATATCCGGTGTGCCTGGTTAGCTAAACTGGCCAAAGTTAGGACAGCCTTTATTTTGCCTAATTTTAGGCACTTTAGGTTAACCAGTTAGCAACTGAAAATTGCTGCAGGCATTTAAACCCAGTAGAAGGGGTTATTCAGCAGCACTAGATGGTTTAATGCTGCAGAATATCCCATTGATTGCGACTGAACTGTTTAGTGTGACTGCAAACTGGTTAAATTGCTTTGTATATGCCCCCTTATAGTATCATCTTTTCCTTATTTATGTAAAATAAAATATCTTGTTGACAAAATTTGGAACACCTCAGGCCAATACCTCAGCTTTAACAGAGACAGCTTCTAAGGTATAGTGCCTACAAACTTCTTTGACACGGGTCAATGTGCTGGAAGGTTGTTCAAACTCTATTATGAAAGAATCCTCTGGAATTAAAGTTAAGTTGGAGTTCTTGGAAAATTTGGCTAGAGTTGCAAATTTGAGACTTGTAAATTTTCCTAAGGCCTCGTTGATTTCACCAAGGGATATGTTTCGGAAGAATTTGATTGAGGCTCTGGGTATTCCAGCAGAGTCTCATCCGATGATGGTAAAGGTAGACTAACTTCCATCTGCAAAGAAAACAGCTACCTCTGAGGCAGCCCCTGAATTGGGCTTAGTGGATGCCTTGGATATTTCTATTGTTTTGGAGGATTCCCGGGAAGAACTCGTTACTCCTGCTACACTATTAGTTATGCTAGCTTTGTTGTCCAACAAGGAATGGCTAATAAAGATGTTCTTTAAGAAGAGAAGTGTTTTGTTTAAAGGACTTTCAATCTGTATGTTTCCAGATCTGACTTGGGATACACAGCAGAGAAGGTGTGAGTTTCTCCTCCTGTGCCCTGGGGTGCAGCAGCTGGGAGTGATCTTTTTTTATATACTTGCAAGTGCTTGGTGAAATATCAGGCCATTTCCTATGTGTTTTTTGAGCTCTCCCAGCTGCTGGCCTTCCTTAATGCCTGGCACTTGAAACTGGCGATTACTCCAACTGATCCTCCGTGACAAATTGGTATACCAGTTGCTCATATCTCGCAATTCTTTTTTCCTTTTGTTAATAATTTTCTTTTTTTGGATCTCTCTTATTGGGGGTTGGAGTGGGATTTTGATTGAATTTTTTGTTGTCTACATATGTTTCTGTTTTATATTGGTTGCCTAATCATGTCCCAATTTCTGTACAAGATTTGTTCTTGATTGATTATTGTAAATTGCATAAATATAAAATAAAAAAAAATTTGGAACACCTGCTTTTTGAATCATTGTATTTATTTGAATTATTCATTTGTGGTAAGATTTTTTAATGATAAGGATATAAATGATTTTCATTGTTTGTAATGATCACTGTGGAGTGGAGGAGTAGCCTAGTGGTTAGAACACTGGCTTGGTAAACAAGCAACCAGGGTTCAATTCCCACTAGCACTCCTTGTGGCCTTGGGCAAGTCACTTAACCTTCCACTGCCTCAGAAGAAAGGCCTGGCAATCTACTTCCAGTGACACTGCCAAGAAAACCCAGGAGCTTCTGGGTTGCCAGGAATCAGGACTGACTCAAAGGCACACTTTGCATTTGCAATGGTCACTGTAACTTTTAATGAAAGCTAATTTCATATATGGCATGTAGAAAAAATGGGCTTATTTATACTGAATTTTGACCAACCTGTATGATAGTTTTTGACATGAAATAAGAGCAACTTGATGACAAATATGAGGTGATAGTGCATCTGTACAAGTTTCTCATGAGACCTCATTTGGAGTACTGTGTACAGTTCTGGAGATCACATCTTCAAAAGGCTATAAAGACAAATAAATCAATACACGGATTGGCTACTAAAATGGTCAGTGGTCTTTATTATAAAGCACATGGGTACAGACTTAAAGATCTAAATGTGTACACTTTGGAAGAAAGGTGGGAGAGGGGAAATATTGGATTTAGCTCATTCGTTTCTCAGAAGTTCAATACCAGTTACATTCAGGTACAATAGGTATTTTCCTGCTCCTGGAAGGCAAACAATTTAAGAGGCCAATGCAGAAAGCCGGTGCTGAAGTCACATGCTATCAGCTATGTATGCCTCTATGTAGTGACTTCAGCGCCAGCATGCAGAAAGGGGTGCATATGCAAAATTAGCCATGCATTAAACTGGAAGAGCAAGCCGAATACATGCACACAGAAGTCGGCGCAAGTTTGGCATTCTCTCCCAGAAAAACAGGGTCAGCTGAATGGAAGTTTGATACTTCACCTCAGATGATCCAGTCATTGGGGCAAGCCCCTGATGCCATCAAAATACTGTCGGGGGGCCAGGGCCCCTGATACCAACCCCCCAACAAAAACCAAATCCCTGGTGGCCCAGCGTCCCCAATCCCCCCACCCACCCAATAAAAAAACCCCTGGTGGCCAGCAATCCCAATCCCCCCACCCAATAAAAAAAAGCTTGGTGGCCCCTGAACCTCACATCCCCTTCTCAATACCTTTATGATGGAATGGGAGCATTGCCCACGTGCATCTGCCCCTGCGCCACCATCTTGAAAAATGGTGGCACCTGGCCCCACGTGGTGCTTCCTGGGATGCCCTGGGTGGGATCCGACTGCCATATAAGGCACTGGGCCATTTTTATTGTGGGTGAGGGGATTGGGGCCACCAAGGATTTTTTTTTATTGGGTGATCAGGGCTGCTGAGCCACCAGGGATTTGGTTTCTGTGGGGGGTCGGTGTCAAGGGCATTGGCCCCCCGACAGTATTTTGATGGCATCAGGGGCTTTCCTCAATACCTGGATCATCAGAGGGGAAGTTTGACACTTCACCTCAGATGATCCAGGAATTAGAGAAAGCCCCCGATGCCATCAAAATATTGTTTGGGGCATGCGCAAGATGTTTTAAGCCACCTCAGATCAGGCATAGAGATATTGGCGCTCCAGCTGGTTACATAATCCTCTATGTGTTTCGCTGGATTGGGCGTTGACAATATTAGCATCCATTTTAATATATGCAGTGCATTTGCATATAATTTAAATATGCTTTGCATTACCATGTGCACTTGCTTTTGCTTTGCTGTTTATGCGCATGTCAATCTCTTTTCTGCCGTTGGTGTGTCAGAACTTGTGCGTATAAGTTGCTTTATCTGCACACAAAGGGCGTGTTAGTCTTTTTGCATTGGCTCCTACCTTTATACCTGAGACAATGGAGGGTTACGTGACTTGCCCAAGATCACAAGGAGCAGAAGTGAGATTTGAACTTGGCTTGAATTATGCTAAAATAGACATGTTTAAATATGTCCATGGAATAAATGAACAAGAGGGAGGTCTCTTTCAATTGAAAGGAAGCTCTGGAATAAGGAGTCATAGGAAGAGAGTGAAAGAGGATGGATGAACTTGGGAGTAATCTAACAACATATGGAACAGTCTATTAATGGAAGTGCAGAAGATGACGGTATCAGAATTCAAGAAAGCACAAGACTAGCATGAAAGAATCTGTCTGAGGGAGAAAAGGGAATTTTAAAGCTCAATCATTGGTGTGGATGGGCAGACTGGATAGGCTCTATAGGCCTGATATTTAAAGTGATTAATGAAGTTAGCAGACTTGCTAACCACGTTAATGGCCCTGACTGGAATATTCAGTAGCTCTAATACGATTAGTGCTGCTGAATATCTGCAGATGCCACCACTACATGCCCCACTGCTAATGGGGATATCCAGCTGCTGCCTGGTTGTGCCTCAGCAGCAAAGTTTAGGCACAGTAAAAGCTGTCCTAGCTCTTGCCACTGAAGCTAATCAGGCAGGAGCCGAATATGGCTGTTACCTGATTAGCTTCAACACTATACAGCTGACCAGGATATTCAATGTCAGTGGCTGGAAAAGGCCCCGGCATTGAATATCGAGGTCTCAGATTCAGCGGCAGCAGCTGAATATCCTGCCCTATGGTCCTTATGTACTGTCATTTTCTCCGTTTGTTTTTTTTATCATTCACCTACCAGTGCTTCATGAGGTTATGGAGAAGAGTGTTAAAGGTTCATGTCTGGGTTTCTTTTTTTGAGTGACAGTTCACAACTGGTTGTGGCCACCACTCCTTTGCACAGTTCACTCTCTGCCCCCCATGACAGAGACATTTAAATATTTGAAACTAGTTATATAAATGCACTGGAAACAACCCACTTTCAATAAAAAGGAGGGAAAGAGACAAGGATAATATCAGAATTCAAGAAAGCGTGTAACAAGTACAGAATATCTGTTAGTGAGAAGAAAGAACTGTAAAACTGAATAGGAGAAAGGAATAGGTAACTTGGATGGGCTATCTGCAGCCATCTATCATCTATGTTTTGCCAATAAATAAAGTTATCCCTATCAAAATACTATATAATGAGTGGCTCTATCCACGCCAATAAGCGCTATGACGAACTTCTCTACACTCAGCACAGACCAGCAGCAAAACCTTCTGATTTCTCTTTACGGTAGCTCTCCGTATAGAGGCGAAACTGAGATGTTTAGTTTTCATTTGAATTCCTTGCTGAGTGCTTTCTCATTCACCACAGCTCTGACCGGCGCATGCTCCCGCACCTAGCACCCTGGAAGAACCGCCCCCACCCTGCGTCACGCGCATATGCCAAACTCGTCCTGGGGGCGGGGAAATGGAGTGACGTTGAACTCACTTGCGCAGCCGCTGTGCAAAGCTCCCACGATTCCGCGCGTTGCCATTTTAGCCATCTTGGAGAGAGGGGAGTGAGCTGTTTGAATTTCGGTTTCTGCAGTCTGTGTGTAGTAGAGTGAGAACAAGCGACATAGAAGGAGGTGGAGCTGTTGCCGTCAAGAGAAGATTTTTTTTGGCTCTTTTTTTTTTTAACACTTCCTCCGCGCTTTTTTTTTCTAGGGACATTGTGAGAAGGAAGGGGTAAAGGCGAAAGATTTATATCCGCCACGCTCGGGGCCAGTCTTACTCAGAAGTGCCAGAAAGGTACCTGGGACTTGTTCTGTATCCTCGCTCAGGATGTCATTCGTGCTTGTCTCCAGGTAGAGGGAGAGGTGAGCGGAGAAAGACATTGGGCCCGCCTCAGACTCTCGTACGGCAAAGCTTTGCCTGGAGCTGAATCTGCGACAGCGGCCTGCTGACCACCCCGGAGCCCCGAACTCGGCTGATCTGGCCGCCCGGTCTCGGTGAGAGCAGCGAGACCTCCAACCCTGCAAGGGATTAAAATACTTCTCTTTCTGGATTTAATAGAAGTGTGATTTTTTTTTGTGGTGGTTTTGTGGAGGCTTTTTTGTGCTATCCGCCGGTTTATTGCAAAGTTGTAAAAAGAAGATGTGTATTAGCTTTACTTGTTTTATCAGACGTTGACCCACTTCTGCGGTTGAGTATTACGGACTTTTAAGTTGATTTGAGTCGGAGGAAGAAAAAGGAACTAGACGGGAAGGCGGTCCCCGGCGCAGCTAGGTCTTCACCATGTCTAAAATGCCGGCTAAAAAAAAGAGTTGCTTCCAAATCACTAGTGTTACCACAGCTCAGGTGGCGACGAGTATCACGGAGGACACGGAGAGTTTAGACGATCCCGACGAATCGCGGACAGAGGACGTGTCTTCCGAGATCTTCGATGTTTCCAGGGCTACCGATTACGGCCCCGAGGATGTGGTTGAAAGGAGTTCTTCCGATGAAACTTTGAATAACGTCGGCGATGCCGGGACCCCGGGCACTGTTTCACCAAATGTACTTCAAGAGGGACAAGTAGCGGCCGTTTCCAGAAGCTCGGTGGTGGCAGCACAGAGTACTGTTTCTAATGTGCTCGCGCAACCCCCAGGGGTAGCTGCCCAGCCACCGTCCTCCATCCCGGCAGGCAGCAGCGGGCAATCAGTGGCTTGTTCTGGGCCGCCGAATATGGCAGTTACCGCGTCCCAGTCAGCTGCAGCCACTGCAACTTGTAGCTCACGTTTCAGGGTTATCAAACTCGATCATGGTACGGGAGAGCCATATAGAAGGGGTCGGTGGACATGTACAGAGTTTTATGATAGAGATTCTGACAACACCATTATTACTCGGACTGGAGATACCATTAGACATACCAGTACATTTGATCAAGCTGCTGAAAGGGATAGTGGGCTTGGAACCACTGGTGGTTCTGTGGTGGTTTCTGCAGTGCATACGGGACATGGTCTTGAATCTCTAGCTGACAGTTCTGTTACTGCTATGTCACAGTTACTCCAAACAGAGAAAATGAGCCAAACCTCTCAGCAGCAACAACACTTTGTCATAGGGCAGCAGCCCATGGGCGGGGCTCTTTCTCAAAGTGCTACTCAGCCTGTGTATTCTGGGTCTGTAGTAACTAGTCAGCAAATGATTGCCCCGCAGCAGTCCCAATCGCAGGTGAATGCACACAATGTAGTTAAGACTGGACACAATGGGAAAGGCACACCCCCTCAGAATGTAGTAGCACAATCAAATATGTCCGTGCCTCAACAGCAGGTGCAACAGACAAATGCATCAGTAAATCAACCTCAGCAATTTGTGTATTCTCAGACCCAGATTCCACCAGTTCATCTTCTGCCAACCCAAGCTTCTGGTCAAGCGGAATACATACAGCATATTACAGTTATACAGTCTCAAGCAGGTTCTGGTCTTCCTGTGAGCCATGTATCTGGCCAGAATCATCCTCCTGGTGGAGCACAAATGATTGCACAGCTCTCTCAATCCAATGAAAGTGTCAGCCAAGGATCCGGACTAATACAGAGTGGCCAGACTGCTACTAGTCAGCCTGCTGTCATTCAGCAATCGGGTGGTATGGCACCTACAGGACTTGTGCAACAGAAATCTGTGACTCAGCACCAATTGGGTGGAAGCAGTCAAGCATCAGGAATGTCTTGTAGTCTTCATGCTATGGTATCTGGAGTTCAGAACGTGCCTGCAGTGGTCCCTGGTACAACTGTTCCTGGTGTATCAAGTAGTGTACCTAGTGTGTCTACCACTCCTGTTTCAATGCCAAATGTACCTGTTACTTTAGGCCAGTCACAGCTGAGTACCCATACACCTGTTAGTAGGAGTACCAGTCTGATCCAGCCTGTTGGGCTTCCAGTGATGCAAGGCACAACAAATGTACACACAAGTCTGCCACAATCTAATGTTAGCCATTTTCAGACTCAAAATCCATTACATGGCCACATGGATGACAGAAGAAAATCTGAGCCCCTACCTCATCCACCACTTTCTTTAATTAGTGACAGTAAGCCTTTTGTGAAGCCTCCAGTCATGGATACCCTCACCAACCCTCTACATTTACCAGTAACTACACCTATGAATACACTTGCCAGTTCTGTGTTTGGTATATCTATTCCAGTTGATGGTGATGAAGACAGGTATGACTTTTTTTTCTGGGGAAAATGCTTCTTAGGGATAGATTTTTCTTATTGTAATTTCCGAACAGCTACTCTGCTGTGTCCTTATTTAAGAGGCTATGTGTGACTACCATTTCATGTTTTAACTGAGATTTTTTTCATTTATTGACTTCATTTAAATATGTTTATTAAATAAGTTATTTAATAGATAAACCCTAGCTTTTAGACATAAGAAAAATGTGCATATATTGGACACATGGTAACATATGCAGAAAGGGGTTGGCTATGATACTTTTGTGTTTGGGCATAAAAGAAATTGTGACTAGTAAAACTTTTAACAGGATTATGAAATATGATCTGGGTTTATGTTGTGTTTGGCTTGGAGCTTAGCCATCTTGAACTGTCGTCCAGAAATCAATATGGATAGTCTTGAGTGAATTCCCTGTCCATATGTTCCGAGGCTATTAGGTTGAGGTGCTCATTCATCCCAAGAATTCATGCTGAAATAGGTTATATTAAATGTGCAGAGTAAAAAATATCCCCTTACTTCAGAGACATCTTTACATGTGAATTCAGTGACTGATATTTCATCTTGAAAATAACTGATTTATTTCTAGTATTGTGCATTTTGAGTGTTTTTCATTTAACTGAAGATCTTGCACATAACATTACACCTGGAATTTATCCAAAGACCTGGATATTTATCATTTCACTGTAATAATATGGTGTCAGTGTAGGATAGGTGGATCCAAAAGGTCATACTTTGCTCATCCTCCATAACTTAAACTAAAATGAGGCTGACTGCTGAGGCTTGATAGTTTTCTGGTGATAAAAAACATTAGCAAATTGTTGCTGTTGGAAAAGGAGTTAATTCACAGCTAAATCAAATTGTTTAATATTTATTAATGAACTTTTCTGTCCCTAGAGAATTGGAACTCGCTCCTTGGGCAATAGGAAAAGTGCTCCTTTATTTGCTTCTAATACCCATGTGTCCCTTCTATCCTTCTATTTTTTATAAAGTTTCACTCATAGCATTATTGATATGCAGAAAAAGAAATTTTCATTAAATGGGGAATCTTTTGGAAAATCTGAACCAAGTCTGAGTTAGACTGCTGTGATAACTCCGGCAACTTAATTATCCACTGTGTTCTCACACACCTAGCCATTCAGGTTGTCAGGATAACCACAGTGAATATGCATATGAGAGATTTACATGCACTCCATGTATGCTAATCTCTCTCATACCTATCCTGAAAACCTGATTGGCTAATGGTTTACATAGGACTAAATTAAGAATCCCTGGTATAACTAAATCATTTCTGAACTATATTGTCTCAATACCAGGCAAACTATAGGGCTACTATTGCCCTATTGCCTGAATCTGCCTAATGTGATTGCCACCTTTTTACCTTTTGTATTGATGGATGGATTAATGCAATTTAGAGGGCCTGCAAAATAGGGCAGTCTTATTAGCAGTGCAATTTAGACAAGGTAGGATTTAGCAGCATTGAGTGTATAGACATGTATTTAAAGCAGACTAAAAATGTTACAAAAACACAATTTGAGGAAACAAGTGAAGCACAAACATCTAGTAAGTAGTTGAATCGAGCATGGTTATTTTTATAATTTGTTTTTCACTATAAGTTTAGCCACACTTTATAGGTCTTAACTGAAATTTTATTCCAAAATTAAATTTAATTGGACTTTTGTGAGTGTCAGAACTGTAAACAGTTTATATGTGCTTTAACTGTTAGTGGTACAAGTGCTGGACAATACCAATACAATTCATCTCAACTATAAAGCACTGTTATGTCTAAGGAATGTTTTAGTATTTTCAGGAGAACAAAATATTCAGAGGGATGTTTATTGAGCTGTGCTATCAGGCAGTGTTAGTGCAGTGATTTTCTACACTATCTGCAGATGCCATGCTAACTGTTGAAGTGGATAGGTGGGAGTGGGTGGGTCTCCAATGCGCAGTTACTGTGGGCATCAGCGGCGCATGGTAACCATCAGTTGCAGACAGTACATTGCGAATAATGCCACCTCAGTGGCATTAGTTGCATCCATGCTGCTACTGGGCTGTGTTTTTGTAATGTCAGTGTGGTATCTGCTGGGGAATTGCTATGCTTGCCCCAACAAATACTGCATGACGTTTGCAGCTAACATGGTGTTGTCTGTACCTTTTTTGCCACATAAGCTGGAAAAGCATAATGTGGTTTAGTAAACATACCTCCAAGTGTAATGACATGATAGGGTCTCTTCCCTTAATTCCTCCTTGGACCTAATATATCTGGGACTGGATACTAAAAGCAGACCTTGGAAAAACTTTATTGGGATTGAGGAGCTGGCTGCTGAGATGTAGGTCACCAGTAGGGACATCCCCCTCCAGATTTTTGTTTTCCCATTTTTCTATGGGGAAAAAGCTTAATGAATCGGTCCCTTAATATGCCACTACACATTGCCAACACTCCTCCTACCACACCTAGTGACCTTTTATAGTTAGTTGCACTTGAGGCAACTTCCTTTGCATCACATATCACCATGGCTTGGTGTTAATGTGGAAGCATAAGTGTTTTTGCTTCACATCTTGACGTCATGCATGTCTGTTTTGACATAACCCTTCCCGCTTTTTCCCAGTGTGTCTCATACCACCTTCCTCCAGTTGCTCTTGCCAGTTTCTCTCATGAGGCTTGAAAGCATGAGATCAGCCAGAACTTCCACTGCGCGGCTCAACCATGCAAAGCCAGTCATAGTGGGGAAGGTGTAAACCATTGCCTAATCAGAGGCATGACATCCTTGGTACTAGGGTGCAGTTTCTCGTTACCATGGCAACCTGGGATTTGTCAAGCCATGCAATAAAGAGTTTGTCTTCTCAGACTTCAGCATTTGATAGGAAGGATGGCACAGGCCTTACTATGCCTCTTGTATTTTTCCCTCTAGCAACTTATAAACTTTAAAATGTATGTGCTGTCTGGGCTTTTCTCCATTTTTTTTCTTTGGGCAACTTTGAGCATAAGGATGCCTTACAAAGACAAAAACCATTATACTTTCTGGTGACATCAAGTGTTCCATGGCCAGCAGAGACATGAAATGTGGATGTATCAAATGTTTTGTGTACCTTAAGCAGCCTTTAAAGGAAGGCTTTGTATTTTGTTACTGTGGGGGTTTTGCCATAATTTCCTAAGATCAAATGTGTGGCTCCACTTGTCTGTCCTGGCATTGCTAGTAATTGTTACTGATGCACTTTGAGGTCATTGCTTGAAGATGGTAGTGTTGATCAGATTAGATGTGAAGTTAGAATTCAGTCATTGATGTGCTGGCATGATTTGCAGGAAGCTCTTTATTAAATCTACTCTGAACCACTTTTTATGAAGTAAATAAAGCAAGGTTGGTGAGAGAGCCCCTTTAAAAAAAAATTAGCATGACTGGAATTGGCACATTCTAATAAAGAACCTGCACTGGCATTTCATGAAGCTTTTCACAACACTGAAAATGGAAACTGGCATGGTACTTCTCATCTTGCAGATGCCCATTCTCAACATTTAACTACAGTTAATATTTGTTTCCCCTATTTGTATTTACCTATCCTATGCAGTAATAACCAGAGGTTGGTTGACAATAAAAGTATTATTGCTTTTTTTAATAGTGGATATCAACTGCAGTTCATCATGGAAGTATGGGTCTGTTTTGAAAACTGGGATGGCCACCCTTCCTTTTTCCTTTCACTGATCTTGGAATATTTAAATGCTTTTGTCAAATGCATAATTTAGGAAAATGGTCAAACCCTCACTTAAAATCAGGGAGGATTTTTTTTGGGGGGGGGATGGGAACTTTATATTAATAGATTTTAGTCACTGCTTTTTATTTAAGGATATATTTTTGATGTAAATCAAGCCACACATTAAAGCTTGAACTACTTCATTACAGCTAATCAAAAGTAGCAAGCAGAGTATAGAACATTTCTAATTTTGGTAAATTACTCTATACATGTGAACTTCTGCCTGAAGTACTTGAGAATTTGACCAATGAAACCGGCAAAACCTTCTGTCTCATACCAATCAACACTTCGAAAGAATCGAATCGCCCTTACAAATCTCTGTAGATACAAAATATACCGTAAACTGAAGTTCTTATAAGTAAATTGTTTCTTCTTTGTGTTGCTCCCTTGATGGTGGACCATAACAATTGATCTTCGGGATTTTCATATTAAAACACTGAATATTATGCAAAGGAGCTGTAAACTTACATTATACCACTATAAGCATTTTTCCTTTGATCCAGATTACTGTAACCTCACATGTTGAATACAGAAATTCCATTTTTGAAGTTTGTGTTCTGACTGCCTGCCTTAAGGATTAGATTTGATAATGCCTATTCGTAGTTCCCAAAAAGGGATTCCTCCATTATGAATATCCTGAAAACCAGATCTACTTATAGCCCTTAATGTTCTAGAGGTGAGACACTTTTTCATAGTTGTGATAGCATGTTTAGTTACACATCTCATTTTCATTGTGCAGTACAAGTACCCTGCAATAAGGAACTAGCTGATTTGTTTCTGTATATGCCTTTCTAACATGCTCGGTAAAAAAAAAGTTGTAGTAAGCTACTTTGATATTCCAAATAGTTTATTTCAACATCTGAATATACTGTATTAAAGTTGATAATGGATATAGGAGGCATATATTTTTTATTTTAAGCTATTATTTCCTTATCGTATCCTCCAGTCCAATCCCAACACAGATGGGTAGTCACGCCTGTCCAGTAGCTTGGAGACTAATCATGTCAGAACTCTGACTATAGCATACCAGGGCAACTGGAAGCTCCTCCCAGCCCCCAGTATTCAGTCTCCAAGCAGCTGAAGAGAGGTGTCTTCCCTTGTAGGGGGACTCCTAGTGACCACCTCAGCTTTTTAGAACTTAATGGTCTGTTATAAAGCATATGAGAACAGACTTAAGGACACTTTAGATGAAAGGCGGGATAGAGGTGATATGATTGAGATGTTTAAATACCCCTGTGGCATAAATGCACAGGAGGAGAGCCTCTTTTGAATGAAAGCAAGCTCTGCTTCGAGGGGACATAGGATGAGGGTGAAAGAGGATAGACTCAGTAGTAATATGTGGAAATATTTCTTTACGGAAAGAATGGTAAATACATGGAATAGTCTCCCACTGGAGGTGGTAGAGATGAGGACGGTATCTAAATTCAAAAAAGCATGGGACAAACACAGAGGCGCTCTAAAGGAAAAAAGGGGACTCTTGTAGTAGGTGATATGGAAGGGCAGACTAGATAGGCCATGTGGTCTCTTTCTGCTGTCATGCTTCTGTGTTTCTAAGGTTCCTGACTAGTGAAAATTTCTCTCTGGTTACAGCTGCTAGTTTCGTCGGAGGTGCAGGTTTCGGACAGTTATCTATTTCTGTCTGGTTTTCAGAGGATCATTGTTTTGTTTTTTCTCGTCTCTAATGTGGTTCCGATGGAACAAGCAGTTTGGGATGCACTTTCACTGCCTTTGTGCATGACTCTCTGATAAATGTCTTGGGCGATGTATTTTCTCGGTAACGCAGCCTGCTGCTGGACTTCGGTTTATCTGTGATGGCGTGGCTAATTGCACAGATTCAGATCTGGGAATGCTACCTTAGGGTAGAGTCAGATCGGGCTATTCATTTTTCCCCCTCCTGAAAATTGGGTACTGCTCTGGTATATCCCACTCATCTGGACTGGAGGGACAATAATGAAGGTGAAATTAGGCCTTAACTGCTAATTGTCTTTGAGGCCTTCCAGTCCAGGACCCACTTTTGTTCTGATTTTTTTTTTTTTTCAATCCTGGTTTGTCTTATGGATAGACTGTGGGGTCCAGCAGTGCTCTGGCATCTCATTCAGGGTTGCTGGTCATTTGCCAACCAGATGATGCTGCTCAGTGGATTTGCCTGTGAGCGTCCTCTTGGCCGTTCATTCTCTACGTCCTGCAGGGTTTCACGTAGGAAGGCTCCTTCAGTGAGTAAGAAAAGACAATTAGCAGGCAAGACCTAATCTCACCCCTTTTTTATGTTGAGACCCTCCACAGGGGGCCTGATGCAGTTTCTATGGCCACTGCCGCTCCTCCCTGGTTTCCCCCACCAGTGGCACACTTGGCAATTTTGAGATGACTGCTTGACCCCTGTGGAGGTGGGGCCTGGTGGGGTGGCCATAACCTCATCTGTTGGGTACTGGAGGTCCTCTACGATCCCATTTTCAACCGGATTGAGCTGCAGCTCTTTGAACAGCTCGCAGGCTGTTTTCAGTCTTAGCTGTGTGACAGCCCCCTTTGCAGGGCTCTAAAGCCCAGACCTCCCCAAGAAGGGACTTGGAGCACCTCTTTCATGGGCAGCTAAACATAGAAACATGATGGCAGAAAGACCATGTGTCTGTCTAGTCTGCCCTTCCATATCAATACTGTAGTTCCCTTCTTTTTTTTTTCCTTCAGAGATCATCTGTGTTTGTACCATGCTTTTTTGAATTCAGATACTGTCCTCGTCTCTACTACTTTCACTGGGAGACTGTTCCACGCATCTACCACTCTTTCCATCAAGAAATATTTCTGCATATTATTCCCGAGTCTATCCTCTTTCACCCTTATCCTTTGTTCTCTTTGCAGAGCTTACTTTTAATTGAAAGAGGCTCTTCTCCTGTGCATTTATGCCATGGAGGTATTTGGATATCTCTTATATCTCCTCTATCCTGCCTTTCCTCTAAAGTATGCATATTGATATCTTTAAGTCTGTCCCATATGGTTTATAATGAAGACCACTGACAATTTTGGTAGCCATCTTCTGTACCAACACCATCCAATTTATATCTCTTTGAAGGTATGATCTCCAGAATTGCACACAGTACTCCAAATGAGATCTCGCCAAAGTCTTATACAGAGGCATTATCACCTCCCTTTTTCTGCTGGGAATTAAATATTCTCGCTTCATCCTTTTGCTTGTCTGTTCCTCCAGGAGCTTTGCCTTATCCCCTATGGGGGTAGACTGGGATGCTGTAGAGAAATCAATTTCTCCAGAAAGTAAATGAAGAGGACGGAGTGCTTTCTCCTAGGGCAGGGGTCTGCAACCTTTAAGACGTAAAGAGCCACTTGGACCCGTTTCCGAAGGGAAAAAAAAAACTGGGAGCCGCAAAGCCATTGCGACATTTAAAACAAATCTAACACTGCATATATTGTTTCTTACCTTAATGCTATATACGACCCCCTACTTTTCCTGTTTAAAATATAGGTGTTTGGCCTATACTCGCCGTATAAGACTACCCCTCTTCCTTCACACACCAAAAAAAAAACGCCAGAAAATATCACAACAACAAGTAACAATATTTGATTTCAAAATTATGATGATTTTGTAGTCAAATCACTAATATGAAATAAAATTATTTTTTCTACCTTTGTTGTCTGACCAATTTATTCTTTGATCATGCTGGTCCCGATCTGAGGCTTCTGCTTTCCTGTCTTCTCTTAGCTCTCTTTCTGTGGTCTATGGTCCATCTGCCATTTCTTATCTCTTTCGTTTTCTTCACTTCTTTCCATCAGCCTATTTCCAGTTCCAGTAACCCTCCCCAATATCAGCCCCTTTCCAGTCCTCACTCCCAGTACCTTCAGTGCTAATCCCCCCTCAACCCCATTACCAGTGCTAGCCTCCCCTAATCAGCCCAATACCAGTCCTACCCCCCATCAGCTCATTACCAGTCCTAGCCTCCCCTAATCAGCTCATTTCCAGTGCTCGTCCCCTCAACCCCATTACCAGTGCTCCATCCCTCCATGTCAGCCCCCTCCCTCCCTCCATCCATATCAGCTCCCTCCCTCCATGTCAGCCCCCTGCATCCCTCCATGTCAGCCCCCCTCCCTCCATCCATCCATATCAGCTCCCTCCCTCCATGTCAGCCCCTCCCTCCATCCATATCAGCTCCCTCCCTCCATGTCAGCCCCCCTCCCTCCATCCATCCATGTCAGCCCCCCTCCCTCCATCCATCCATATCTGCTCCCTCCCTCCATGTCAGCCCCCCTCCCTCCATCCATCCATATCTGCTCCCTCCCTCCATGTCAGCCCCCTCCATCCATCCATATCTGCTCCCTCCCTCCATGTCAGCCCCCCTCCCTCCATGTCAGCTCCCTCCCTTCTTCTGCAGCCGCGGCTCCCTTCCTTTTCGGGCACCGCGGCTGTGCTTTTAAAATCATCTCGGAGCCCTGCCTGTCTTGACGGGCTCCGTGCAGCATTGTCCCGCATCCGAAGGAAGTGGTAAACAACTTCCTTTAGAGGCGGGACAATGCTGCACGGAGCCCGTCAAGACAGGAAGGGCTCCGAGATGATTTTAAAAGCACAGCCGCGGTTCCCTAAGAGGCAGGGAGCCGCGGCTGCAGAAGAAGGGAGGGAGCCCATAACGCCATAAATACCGGGTGGGCAGTGTGCTCCGGAGCCGCGGCAAAGGTGAGAAAGAGCCGCATGCGGCTCCGGAGCCGCGGGTTGCCGACCCCTGTCCTAGGGGAAGGCTAGAATTTCTGATCTGCCTATTTCGCAGGAAGGATTTTTGTGCACTTTCAGGACTCTAGGAGGTGGGCCCAGCACCCTACTGCATTTATTCCTCTACTTAATTCTCTGCAGTTGCTTGTCGTCTCTCAAGGAGAAAACCCGTGAGCTGGGCAGTATGGCCTTGACTCAGCTCTCCGCTTAGCCGCAGGGCAAACTGGACTCCTTTGGACAGGTGACCTCTTCATCGCAGTGACACAGCACTTGTCTGTCCCGGTGTATGGAGATGCTGTGACCAAAGTCTGCTGTAAAAAAGATTTGAGGCCTTACTTAAGAGTGCCTTGAAAACCTCTATCCTAAGCTTACCAGCGATGCTGTGCCCAGCATCTGCCAAACAGTCTTGGAGGCTAGACAGCTGAGAATTAGCTTAATGGTCGGATCATTCAGCTGAGAACTAGGGAAGCTAGGTTATTAAAGTTCTACTGTCTCACTCCTTGTGATCTTGAGCAAGTCATTTAATCTATTGAGATTGGCGTCTAGAGCCACTGGTTTGGCTGATGCTCAGTTGGACTTGGTTAGTGTCCTTTTTTCAATCACATCACCTCTATCCCGCCTTTCCTCTAAGGTGTACATATTAAGATCCTTAAGTCTGTCCTCATGCTTTATAATGAAGACCACTAATCATTTTAGTAGCCACCCTCTGCACAGACTCCATCCTGTTCACATCCTTTTGAAGGTGCAGTCTCCAGAATTGCACACTATACTCCAAATGAGGTCGCACCAAAGACTTATACAGAGGCATTATCACCTCCTTTTTTCTGCTAGCCATTCCTCTCCATATGCACCCAAGCATCCTAGCTTTTGCCATCGCCTTTTCTACCTGTTTAGCTACTTTAAGATCATCAGACACAACCACGCCTAGGTCCCGCTCTTCTTTAGTGGACAAAAGTACTTCACCCCCTATACTATATTGCTCCCTTGGATTGCTGCAGCCCAAATGCATGACCTTACATTTTTTAACATTAAATCCCAGCTGCCAAATTCTAGACCATTCTTCGAGCTTAGCTAGATCCCCCCCTCATGTTATCTACCCCTTCCTGGGTGTCTACTCTTGCAGATTTTGGTATCATCCGCAAAGAGGCAAACCTTACCTGAAAGCCCTTCCGCTATATCGCTAACAAAGATGTTAAAAATAATCGGACCAAGGACAGATCCCTGGGGCACACCACTGATAACATCCTTCTCCTCAGAGTGAGCTCCATTTACTTGTACTCTTTGTCACCTCCCACCCAACCAATTTCTAACCCAAGCAGTAACTTTAGGGTCCATCCCTAGGGTGCTCAGTTTGTTTATAAGTTGCCTGTGAGGAACAGTGTCAAAGGCTTTACTGAAATCTAAATACACCACATCTAGGGCTCTCCCTCGGTCCAACTCCCTGGTCACCCAGTCAATGAAATCAGATTTGTCTGACAAGACCTGCCTCTGGTGAATCCATGCTGCCTTGGATACTGTAATCTGCTGGACTCCAGAAACCTCACTGTTTTCTCTTTCAGCAGCTTTTCCAATAATTTATTCACCACCGAAGTTAAACCGGCCTGTAGTTTTCAACCACATCCTTACTTCCGCTTTTGTGTAAAGGCACCAATTGAGCCTCTCTCCAGTCCTTTGGCCAGAGGTTTTATAGGCAGTTAATTTGACATGCTTGTGTAGGGCAATGCGCTTTGGCAGTCTGCTTTGTGAATAGGATACTGTGTTCCTGGAGCTGAAGAGGAAGCTCTTATCTTGTGAGGTCAGAAATCAGATATGTTCAGCTCCCAACTGAGGGTGGCGATAACCCACCCGTACTGGACTGGAAGGACCATAGGGAAGACAACTAGCTCACTGTTTAATGCTTGGCATATCAATTAATGTGAAATTAGTTCTTACTTGCTAATTACTAGATTCAGCAGGACATAATTGCTCACAATTCCTTATTCATGAGACAGTGTATGGTGGTCTAGAGCTGTTGTCTGCCAATAAAGGCTTTTACTGTTCCATTCTTATTGGAAGAGGTGTGGTATATTTATAGTGAAAACACCCTTAGAAAATTTCTTATTCTTGCATATTGAATATTTAAACAATCCTTTCAAACATTGATTAAAATGACATGTTGGTGTGAGCTATTGCAAATCTCATTTCCCATTTTAGCATGCAGAGCCATTTTTGCAAAGTTAAACTTTATGCATCAAAGTTTAATTTTAAATCAACTTTCCTTAACTTGCAAGACCAGTCTAGACTAGCGGGCTATGCTCTCCAGTCAATAGATAGAAATGGACTAGGGGAACCTGTAACTTCTATATATGCTGATGCAGCACAGATTTGCCAGTATTTTCTGCCACGAGCAGATAGCAAGTGTGTGGATGGTACAGCAATACAGATAAGCCTTTCAGTCCTGACCCAGATGACTGGCTTGGACCAAGGTCTTAACACACAGGCCACAGCATTTGTTTTGAAGCTTGGGTATGCCCGTTTTTCCCCTCAACATGACACAGGCATGAGCATAGTTTTAGGAGGGGGGGGGGATAATAACTTCCCAAATGTTGCAGGTACTAATGGTGATTTGGTACCCCTGCCCCCACTGTTGGTATGACTTTCTTACCCTTTGTCTCCCCTCATCCCCCCCCCCCCACCCACCCACCAGTAAGAAGGCAGACTGCCGATGGGCAGATGCCTTGCGCCTTATGCTGTTGTCCATGGGTTCTAGCACGGGTGGGCAAGAGAGCAGTCTAGAGGACTTCATGGGTTCAGTAAGTCAGGGTCCAGGACCCCTTTCCTTTCCCTGTCCTTTTTGCAAATTCTGCTTTTTATTTTTTATCCTTAACTGTTTTGTTAATATTTTAATTCCTTATCGTCCCTCCAGTTCAGTCCCGCACCTCCTGGGTAGTGCCCCTCCTCCAGCAGCTTGGAGACTGAGCATGTCATCTTTTGATGACACCCGGTACCTATATATATAGCTGGCACCGCCTACCAGCCCCAGTTTTGCTCAGTCTCCAAGCAGCTGGAGGTGGTGGTAAGACAGGGTACTTGTCTCACTGAAGGGACAATAAGGATAGTTAGAGGTTTTCTAAGTGTGTGTGGTGTGGGGTTTTTTTTTTTTGTTTCGTTTTTCGTTCCTCCAGTTCAGTCCCCCACTGCTGGTTAGTGTACCTCTTCCTGAAGCATGGAGACTGGGCATGTCAGAAGTCTGATACATCTACCGGTGGCACCTCCCACCAGCTTCAGTGTGCCCAGTCTCCATGCAGCAGGAGGTTGGGAGCCTAGGACTAGGCTCAACTGGAGGAACACATAAGTGCAAATTTTTGGTAGCTTTCTTCAGTTGGATTTGGGGGTATTTTCAATTGGGCACCTATCCCTTTAATTTATTTTGGTGATTTTGTCCTGCTGTTACATCAGGCATTTTGCCTTCCTAAGCAGGGGGCTGCGTCAGACGTCTTGGGGGTAAATCCCGGAGTGGTGAAGAAACTGGCACAGAAAGCTGTGAGCTCGCAATTTAGGCCTGGCAAACGGGCACGAGTAGTGGACCAGGCCCTTTCTTTGGAGGGTTTGGACGAAGAGGTGTTAGAAGGGGAGTTGGAAGATCCGGGAGAGGATCTGGAGGAAGGTGAGATCCAGGAGCTGGAGGATCAAACCCGGATTATTTGGGTTTTTAGGAGGGAAGAGCTCGTGGCGTTGATACGAGTCGTTGCAGGCCCTTAACCCTTTCTATGACACCAGCGGTAGAGGAAGACATGGTGGAAGAACCACTCATTCAGGTGGTGAGAGAATACCAGGCAGTTTTCCCTGTTCATAAGGTGGTTAAGCAGATTAAAGATGAGTGGGATATGCCAGAGGCAGCTCTCAGAGGCGGGAGGTCCATGGCTCGACTCTATCCATTAGCTGACCAGGAAAGAGGTGTTTCGCTCCCCTAAGATAGATGCGGTGGTTTCAGCGGTTACAAAGACTACCATTCCGGTGGAAGGTTGAGTGGCTTTAAAGGATGGTCAGGACCGGAAGGTAGACTCTATTGTGAGGCAGGCCTTTGACGCGTTTGCTCTGGCGATACAAGTCTCCATTGTGGAGCATGGGTAGCGAGGGCCTGTCTTCATTGGTCTCAATGTTCGCACGTGGTGGAGATGTCACAGGATCAGTTGCAGGACTTGTCCAGGCTGGAGTCCAGGGCAACCTATCTAGCGGATGTGCATTATGACCTGATCAGGACTTTGGTGAATTGTATGCTGTTGTTAGTGGCAGCGCAAAGGTATATTTGGCTGTGGAATTGGGCGGCCGATAGTTCCTCCAAGGCAAGGCTTAGTAAGCTTCCATTTAAAGGGAAGCTACTTTTTGGTGAGGATCTGGAAAAACTGGTCAAAGACTTGGGAGTCCAAAGGCGGCCAGCTGCCTGAGGACAAGCTGAAGGCCCGGAACGATGTTGCAGGGCCAGGCTCGTGATTTTTGCTGTGTTCGGGCTTCCCACTTGGGATCGTTTCAGAGAGGGCGGTATCCCTTTCGAGGCCAAGGTTTTAGAGGTTTCTGAGGAGTGGGCAAGGGGGTTTGCGAGCCCTCCGCCGGCTGGTTTCAAGAAGTTGCAATGAAACAAGGAGGGCCCAGGTGGAGCTGCAGCCCCTAGGGGGTTGGCTGTGGGAAGTTCTGCCCGCCTGGATTCAGATAACGTCCGATCAGTGGGTCTTGGAGGTCATTCGAGAAGGTTACGCTCTAGAATTTGCTCGGCCGGTTTGGGACTCGTTTGTCTCTGTGCAGGGGGGGAGCAAAGAGTCAGCAGTTCAGGCTACTCTGTCACATCTCAGGCAGCTTGGGGCTTTGGTGCCGCTTCCGCAGGATCAATACGGGTCCGGTTGGTACTCTATTCATTTCGTTGTCCCAAAGGAGGATGGGGCCTTTCGTCCAATTTTGGATCTCAAGGGCGTCAACTGATGTCTGCGGGTGACTCATTTCCGTATGGAAATCCTAAGATCAGTAATGGTAGCGGTTGGTCAAGGGGAGTTCTTGACGTCAATCGATCTCACTGAGGCTTACTTGCACATTCCGATTCAAGCGGATCATCAAAGATTCTTGCAGTTTGCGGTTCCGTGGGGTCTTTTTCAGTTCCAAGCACTGTCCTTTGTATTGGTGACGGCTCTGCGAACATTTAGCAAAGTGGTAGTGGTGGTAGCGGCCTTTCTGCACAGGGAAGGAGTGCTCGTTCACCCTTACCTGGATGATTGGTTGATTCAGGCAAAGTCCCGAGCAGAGAGCAAAAAAGCAATGGCCAGAGTGGTGCAGTTATTGCAGAGCCTTGGTTGGGTAGTCAATACCACCAAAGGTTGGCTGGTGCCGTCACAGATTTTGGAATATCTGGGGGTTTGGTTCGACACAAAGGTCGGAGCGGTTTTCCTTCCAGATGCTTGGGTGCTAGGGATGCAATCCTTAGTACTAGGTTTCTTGAAGCAGTGGGCACTGACGGCTTGGCATTATCTTCAGGTACTAGGTACCATGGCGGCTGCCCTCGAAGTCATTCCTTGGGCTCGGACGCACATGAGGCCTTTGCAGAGGTCTCTGCTTCGTTGGTGGTCGCATCAGGAGGATTCGTTGAACAAGCACGACTGAGTGCGGGGGGAATGGAGGCCTGCAGAACAGAAGAGCGCAAGGAGCAGGCAGCAGCCAGGAAGATCGAGAAGCGGCAGCGGGGGGCGGTCCCAGCCAGAGGCAGCGACAGGAAGACGGGGTTGGGGAGAGAAGTGCATGGCTGAGTGCAGGCCCAAAACACATGGTCTGGTTCCCGTTGGTGCGCAGAGCGGCTCGCGGTTGGGCTCCCACTCACTCAGTGATAATGGGTATGGGGGCTGAGTTGTGCGAGGTTCAGAAAGGGCCGTGGCTAGCTGCAGAGGCGTTTTAAAACCGCCTTTTTTTTTTTTTGTGGTTGTGTGTGTTTTTTTTTTTTTTTTTTTTTTTTCTTATTCTGGCTTTATTTTGGCCTTTGATTGCAGGGATTTTATTGGCTTCACATTTTCAGGGGCTGCTCAGGCATTGTTTGGACAAGGATTGTAGGTGCCAGTGTGGTTGTGTGTGGTGTTGGGGGGGGGGGGGGTTGTGTGTGTTTTTATTTTTTTAAATGTAAGGAATAAGGAGGTACATTGAGGGGAAGGACAGCTGAGGGAGAGGCAGCTGCTTCCCTGGGTTAACAGGGCGCACCATGCCAGCAAGACCTCAATGCCTGGTCTGTGGGACTCGCCGGGGGTGGTCTTGGGGTATGTGTAGGGTGCACACAGGAGGTCTGCCTCCTTAGAGCAGGATAAGCAAAACAAGACGAGTCTTGGAACCCCCACCCTGGTGCAGGAGGGAGGGATTTTGGATTAGCGCTGCCTGGGGGGAGGGGAACCATAGTCCGTTAGCTATTCCAGGACCCTCAGCATCAATTCCCCGAGAGCTGTCCAGCCTCCTGGGGGACATTTCGCCAAAGTTTGTGTTACTGCTGCATAGAGCATTTTGTTTACGCCAGCAAGACCTGGCGGATGATCCTACTTCAGTTTTGGGGTCAAAGAGGGCTGTGAGCGCAGCAGATGGCGAATTGGGGGTGCTGGCCAAGAGGGCCAGGGGCTTGGAGGAGTGGCACCCCTTGCCAGAGTCAGAAGACCCAGAGGGTGAGGACTTGGACATGGATCTAGACCTTCAAGAGGAATTGGAAGAAGGCGAGATTCCAGAGTTGGAAGATCAGGCCAGGTTGGTTAGTGTTCCATCGGGAGGAGCTCCTAGCGCTGATCTCGGAGTCCTTAGACACTGAATATGCCCACCAGTCTCCCGGCGGAAGAGGAGACTTTGGAGGATCCTCTGGTCCAGGCAGTTCGAAAGTCACAAGCAGTGTTTCCAGTTCAGAGCGGTCAGGCAGATGATACAGGAAAAGTGGGATCTGCTGGAGGCTGGCTTCAGGGGTGGGCGGTCTTTGTTGCGCCTTTATCCTCTGCCGGAGCAGGAGCATGAGCTCCTGCAGTCTCAAAGTGGACGCGGCAGTGTCTGAAGTTACTAAAAAGACTACGATCCCCGTAGAAGGGAGTGCGGCTCTAAAGGATGCCCAAGATAGAAGACTAGACACTCTGAAGCAGGCATTTGATGTTTCCGCCTTGTCCCTGCAGGCCTCTATCTTCGGGGTGTGGGTGGCTAGGGCATGCCTTCGTTGGTCCCAAAGGCTTCATAGTGTGGGGGACTCGGAGACCACTATGTTGGCAGAAGCGGCAAAGTTGGAATCGGGGGCGGCTATTTGGCAGACACCCATTACTACCTCATCAGGAGGTTTTCCAAGAGCATGGTGTTGATGGTAGCGGCCCGCCGTTACTTACGGCTTAGGATCTGGGCAGTGCACAGTTCATCCAAGGCCTGGCTTAGTAAGCTGCCCTTTAAGGGAAAGCTCCTCTTCGAGGAGGACTTGGACAAGTTGGTAAAGGACCTGGGAGAGTCTAAAGGGGGTTTGCTACCCGAGGACAAAAGCAGAGCTGTACTACGCCAACGGCTCAAAGTCGGCCGAGGGAGTTCAAGTGTGTTTGTTCCTCTCACTTCAACCAGGCCCAGAGGGGTAGGTTCCCTGCTAGCAGACAGGGCTTTCAGGGTTTTCAGGGGGCAGGAAGAGGCTTTGGGGCCTCCGCTACCTCGGGGCTCAAAGGACAATGAAGCGAGGGGGGCTCAGGTGGAGGTGTTGCCTGTAGGGGGTCGGCTGCAGGAGTTTTATTCTGCCTGTGCCCAGATCACGTTCGACCAGTGGGTCCTGGAGGTGGTCAGAGAGGGATACGCCCTGGAATGGATCTGCCCAATAAGGGAATTTTTCATCCAGCCTCCCTGCAAGGCTTGGGGCAAGGCAGAGGCAGTAGGAGAGACCCTGTCGCGTCTTTTGCAGTTGCGAGCCGTCGAACCGGTGCCCCCAGACCAGCACGGGTGCGGTCGATACTCCATTTATTTTGTGGTGCCAAAAAGGAAGGATCCTTTCATCCGATCCTCAACCTCAAAGGGGTCAACCTTTTGCCTGCGGATTCCGCATTTCCACATGGAAACGCTGAGATCAGTGATGGTGGTGGTAAGGAGAGGGGAATTTTTGATGTCTCTAGGCCCCATGGAAGCATATCTACACATTCCCATTCAACCAGATCACCAGCGTTTCCTTCGCTTTGTGGTGCCAATGGGTCACTTCCAGTTCCAGGTGTTGCCTTTTGGGCTGGCAAAAGCACTACGCACCTTCACCAAGGTCAATGTGGTGGTGGCAGCTGCACTTCGCAAGGAAGGGATTCTCGTACACCCATACCTCGACGATTGGTTGATTCGGGCCAAGTCCAGGGAGGAGAGTCAAAAGGCGACAAGGAGAGTAGTGGAGTTCCTCCAGAGCCTCGGTTGGGTAGTCAAACTGAACAAGTCATTTTAGTCACACGCAGGATTTCAAGTATCTTGGAGCACGCACGGCGAGGTTTGATACGCCACTTCTGGGCTTGTCAAGCCTGTTGGCCTGGCATTACCTGCAGGGTCTGGGAACCATGGCAGCCACAATAGAGTTGGTCCCATGGGCAAGGGTGCATATGTATCTGCTGCAGAGGGCATTGCTCTGGTGGTCTCATCAGAGCCAGCCTCTCTCCCAGTTCCTTCTCTGTCCGCCAGAGGCCAGGAAGTCTCAGGTGGTGGCTGCACCTGGGGAACCTGGAGAGGCATGCCCCTCGAGACACCGGGTTGGATCCAGTGGTCACAGATGCCAGTTTGTCCGGTTGGGGAGCCCATTGCGAGGGACACTTTGCTCAGGAGCAGTGGGGGCCCTCTGGAAGCTCATTGGTCGATCTGCCCGCATCTCGAGCCTGCTGTGGTCCTGTCCCTTTGCAGCTTCGAGACCTTCTTACAGGGGAAAGCAGTACGGGTTTTCTCCGACAATGCAACCACGGTAGCATATGTCAGCTGGCAAGGAGGCAGGGGCAGTCCAGCCCTGGAGAAAGAGGCCGAGGGACTGTTAGTTTGGGCAGAGGCCTGGCTGCAGGCAGTGTTGGTGGCCCATGTAGTGGGAGTCCAGAACGAGCAGGCGGACTATCTCAGCCGAGTTCGGGTGGACCCCAGAGAATGGTGCCTCATCCAGGAGGTGTTCGGACAGCTAGTGCATCGTTGGGGCAAGCCGGTCATGGACCTGATGGCAGCGTTCAATTCGGCCAAGACCGGACGGTTTTTCAGCAGAAGGAGAGAGCAAATGTCGGAGGGACTTGACGCCCTGGTTCAGAGGTGGCCCGAGGGGGAGCTTCTCTACATGTTCCCCCCCCATGGGCGCTCATCGGCAGAGTGCTGCAATGGATAGAGGTGTATCAGGGGTTGGTAGTTCTGGTCGCCCCTGATTGGGCCAGGCGCCCTTGGTATGCGGACCTGGTTCGTCTCCTTGCAGCTTGTCCTTGGCATCTATCGATCCGCAAGGACCTGCTGACTGGGCCCGTTATGCATGCCCCAGGTGGATCGGTTCTCGCTTACAGCCTGGCTCTTGAGCGGGTGAGGTTAAGGAAGAAAGGGTATTCGGGGGGGGGGGGGTGGGGGCGGGGGGGCGGTGATTGTGACCCTGTTGCAAGCCTGAAGGAGGTCCACATCTCTTGCATATATCCGGGTTTGGCATATCTTTGAGTCTTGGTGCGAGGATAGGCAGACACATCCATCCACGGCTTCGGTCCCGGACATACTGGCCTTTTTGCAGGCCAGCTTTGACAAGGGCCTGGCAGCTAGTTCATTGCACTGTACTAGGGGGGGGGGGCAATTTCCTGTTATCGGGGAAAGCTCCAGGGGGTGTCCTTAGGTTCGCACCCTGACGTGCTTAGGTTCCTGAGGGTGGTGTCACATCTCCGGCCTCTGGAGGGGAGTGGTGCCCTCATGGGATCTAAAACTCGTACTTAACACCTTGGCTGGGGAACTGTTTGAGCCCTTGGGGTGGGCTTCACTGAAGGATTTAACGTTAGACGGGCTTTCTGGTGGCAATCTGTTCAGCGTGCAGGATTTCAGAGCTTCAGGCCTTGTCTTGCCGGGAGAACAAGTCCAAACCATAGCACAAGGAAGGTTTTAGCTTGAACACTTTTTTTTTTTTTATTTTGCACTCATTTGAGACTGCTTGCCAAAGACCTGACACAGGCCGTGTTTCGTCACACCTCCATCAGGGGTATTGGCATACTCTCTTAGCAGTATGTTCAATATTCATGATTATCGTTTAGATAATTTGCTACTTAAGAATTGTGCATATGTGCATTGTTGTAGCTAAAAATCTTAAACTATAACACAAAGCTTCAATCACGAGCACTCGCTTCTACTGAAAATCACCTGCCATCCTGTCTTGAAGGGAATTCCTTATTGATTAGGGATGCCTTTTTCACCACAGGATGCCATGGAGGTTCTTCGCATTCCTGGGGAAGGTTCACAAATGGCCCTTTTCTAGAGAGGTTTCCAGCATATATCAGTAACTTTTTAAAAAATATTTATTGGCATTCAAAACACAGGGGCGTGGTGGGTACACTTGCACCACTCCCTGCTATAAACATAACATCTACATTTTTCCATGTTATATCATCCTCTCCACCCCCCCTCCAATATCCCTCCTCCCTTCTCTCTCTCTCTCTCTCTCTCTCTCTCTCTCTCTCTCTCTCTCTCTACCTTCCCCGCTCCCCCTCCCCCCCGGGTAGTGTCTGTGTGTACTCTATCGTCCGGGTCATCTTTCCTGCGTGGCAGCCCCTCATTCACCCACGCCCTCATGGCTAGACCTCCCCATGTTGGACCCACTACAAGCTGAGAATTGTGTTGCGGATATCTGCTGTCAGGGTATCAATATAGTTCCCCCATAACACTAGGAAGGCCTCTGTTTTTGTTGTGTTCCTCTTAGCTGTCAAACATTCTGTAAGCATCAACTGATGGAAGCTATTCTTCCATTCCCAGAATGTGGATGCTTGTCTGTCGTGACCATCGGAGGAGGACCTGTTTCCCTACCACACATGCCTTATGCATCAGCAGCCTATTCCAGCATCCCCCATGGGCATGTAAGGGCCAGCTGATTAAATATTACTAAGTCCTCCATCCACTCTACTCCTTTGTTCAGCAAGCAAACTAATATAATTCTGGATCCGTCTCCAATATCTCTGGATCTTCTCACAGAGCCACCACATATGGTTGTCGCCATCGGGCCCTTACACCATGGGCATCCACCGTCCCTTGTCATACCGCATCTTTACTGCTCATCTAGGAGAGATATGAGCCCTGCTCCCCACTCTAAATTGTATTTCACATAATTTTGCTGAATGTATCAAGTTGGGGATGCAGTGTATTTTCCCCAAGATAGTGTGGGCTCCCCTGGGTTCCCAACTCCTCCACCCATCTTTGGTCTACCCATGTGAAATCCAAGGGATCTTGCCATCCCATCAGGACTCTCTCATATCTGGCTACTGACATTCTCCTCAGCTTCTCTAGCTCAAAGAATTGTATAATACGAGAAGTAGCCATTTCTGTCAATGTTTCTGTGGGCAGCCAGACTATATAGTGCCTGATTTCCCCCCCCCCCCCCCCCTTTCCTATGTTCCTATGCAAGGTTGTCTCTCACTGGGAGGTGCCAGAACTGGATCTGAGGGGTACCTAGATCCTGGCTAGGCTGTATCCTCTGCTCTAAGAGGAGGTGGAACAGCTGTTTTGGGGTCCTTAATGTGGCTGCCTTGATCATGGTGATGACTAAGTGCATCACCGTCTCAGTTGAGGGGTTGTGACTTTGAAGGAGTTCCATGATAGGGGGATGGAAGCCCTCCTTTAAGGATGTTAATGAAGCTGCAATGTAACCCATTTAAGACTAATAAGAGAATATTTTTTCACTCGGTACATAATCAAACTGGGATTTGTTACCAGAAGATGTAGTAAAAACTGTTAGTGTAGCTGGGCTTAAAGGTTTGGACCCGTTCCTGGAGGAAAGGTCCATAGACTACTAAAGAGGACCTGGGAAATCCATGGCTAGCCCTGGGGCAAGCACTGTGGAACCTATGTATTTTTCTGAGAACCTTCCAAACAAGAAGCACAAACACCTCACAAACAGCCAAGAAAATGGTACAAGGAGCGAGGTGAAGAAATCCCCACAGGCAAATTGTGTAAATGCCAAAACCTTATTGATGAAAACCCTGTTCGTGTCTTCATCAATAAAGGTTTTGGCATTTACACAATATGCCTGTGGGGATTTCTTCACCTCTCTCCTTGAACTGTTCCTTTTTGGGAACCTGCCTGGTACTTTGACTTGGTTTGGCCACTGTTGGAAACTGGATACCAGACTTGATGGACCTTGGTCTGACCCAGTATGGCATTTATGTTCTTGTCTTCCTGACTGTGACATTGGGAAATGTGGCATCTCTGTGCAGGCATAGTGGCTGCCAGCAATTTCCAGACAGTCCAGAGATGGCCAGATTGGAATCTGGGGCCTAGTTTATGGCAGCTTTCCACTTAAGCCCATGACAGCTGTGTTATTGGCCTACTGATGGCTCTGGCTGTGGCTGTGGCTTTGGAATTGATTTACAGATGCTGCGTCCAAGCTGTGGCTGAACAAGATTCTCTTTTTAAATGCTAGTTTCTCTTCAGAGAGGATCTGGAGTAGCTGGTGACAGCTCCCCAAAGATAGGTCAAGAGGTTCCAAGGGTTCCATATGCAAGTCCCAGGGTGGAGCATGGGGATGGTTTAGGGCAAGAAGAAGTTCCGGCATGGCCTGTTGCTCCTTTGGGCCTAAGAAGGGTCAGGTCTTTTGGGTGTCCCAGTGGCCTCAGAACTCAGGCAGTGCCTTCTCGAGAGGTGGTATGCCCTCAGTGTGATCTGGCAGGTCACTTACAGAGGGACAGGTGGTTTGTTTGTTTATTGATTTACTTGACCGCCCTTCAATGGTAAGCAGAGCGGTTTACAAATGAAAATAAATTCGTCAGTTACAGCAAGGCACAAGGCCGGAGGCAGGAAAGGAAGTTACAATTTTTCTTAAGAGAAAAGAAGAGAAAGAGTAAAGGGACAGAAACATGGGGGTTGGGGTAGACAGCATGGGGAGAAGATGGGCTAGGGGGGAGGGGAGTTGAAGGCGAGGGAGAAGAGATGGGTCTTCAGGGCGTGTTTGAAGGCAGTGTGGTGGGGCTCCAAGCGGAGAGAGGGGGGGTAGGGAGTTCAAGAGAGCCGGGCCTATGAAGAAGGCAGAGGAGCGGGTGGATTGAAGATGAGCAAGTGAGGGGGAGGGAAGTGCGAGACGGTTGAGATGGAAAGAGCGGGGGGTGTGTCTGGGGGTATGGAAGTAGATGAGGTCGGCCAAGTATTGTGGTGTGGAGGTATGGAGAACTTTATGGATGAGCGTGAGACGTTTGAAATGGATGCGGCAGGAGATGGGAAGCCAGTGGAGACGGAAAAGAAAGAGGAGTGACATGGTCTCTAGGAGAGGAGTAGGATATGAGACGGGCGGCAGTATTCTGGATGCGCTGAAATCGTGATAGTTGGAGCTTAGAAATACCAGAGAAGAGAGAATTAGCGAAGTCGATACGGGAGATGACGAGGGCGAGCAGAAGGGTAGGGAGAGAGGAAGGGGCGAATGGCGCGAATTTGTCTGAGGTAGAAAAAAGAGGTTTTGGATACATAGGAGACATGGGCGGAGAAGGAAAGATCTGAATCAAAGAGCACGCCGAGATACCGAAAAGTGGAGACCAATGAGATGGGAAGACCGGGGAAAGAGGGAGCTACTGAAGGAGGAGGGTGACCGTGTGGAAACCAGATTGCTGTGGTTTTAGAAAGGTTGAGATGCAGGCAGTTTTAGAAAGGTTGAGATGCAGTGGTTGGAGGACTGCTCTGGCTGTTTCACTTGGAATGAACCCACGTCAGAACCTATGAGTCCTTGAGACACATTTTACTCTTGATGAGTTTGGCCCATTCGTCCATAAAGAACTGTTCAACTGTGTGACATGTGAAAAATTTTTTTCATGCATGAACAACTTGCTTCAGATCTTGTAACATTTTCATAGAAACTGATGGCAGATAATCCAGTCTTCACAGAAAGGGTGGTGGATGTGTGGAACAGCCTCCCAGTGAAGGTGAGGGAGGAGTGGCCTAGTGGTTGGGGCAAGGTACCACAGGCCGGAAGGTCGGTGGTTCAAATCCCACTAGAGGACAGCAACCTTGGGCCGGAAGGACTAGGGTTTCTAGTCCCACAAGGTGCTCCTTGTGGTCTTGGGCAAGCCACTTAACCCTCCATTGCCCTTGTTCCCTGTAAGTATTAGTGCATGTGTCTCATATCCCCTCGTGTTAAATGTATCCCCCCCCCAACCGCTTTGACCCTGTGAAAAGCGGGATATAAATGCAGCTAAAATAAATAAATATGGAGTGTGTGCGTGTGCCATGGAGTCAATACCGACTCCTGGTGATTCAGCACCTTCTGGGTTTTGTTGGCAAGGTGTTACCGGAAGTAGATTGCCAGGCTGTTCTTTCAAGGCATGGAGGGCAAGGTGACCTGTCCAAGGTCACATGGGTTGCCGGAGGGATTCAAGTCCTGGTCTCTTGTTCACCAGGCCATTACTCTAACTACTAGGTGGGCACTCCACTCCTAGAGTGATGGAGGGTACACTCTGGAGATGGAGCTGCCTCTCAGATGCCTTTGTATTATTTCTTTGTGGTTCTTTTGCCAAAAGATCTGCAGTTGCTGAAACTCTTTAGTGCCTTCTGCAGTTGCATGTTTTTGTTTCAGTGCCCTTGGAGCTAGGTCAGGGAATGGTATTTTCTTTACTCCATGGTCCCCCCCCACCCAAGGAAGGCAGGTCCTTCTGATCCATTCTGGACTCAAGGGAATCTATATGAAGTCCAGAGTTCCTTATTTCTGCCTTGAGACCACCTGGTTGGTCATTGTGTTAGTCCAGAAGGGGAGTTTCTAATCTAGGACCTAGGTGACAATATCAGAGGTTCCTCCGCTTCTGCATCCTAGGGAGCCATTTTCAGTTTTTGGCTTTACCCTTTGTGTAGCCATAGCCCTTCACACCACCTTGGAGGTGATGGTGGTGGCAATGGTGGCCTTTCTGCTCAACAGGGAATATGGGTTCACCCATACTAATTGACTGGCTGATTCAGTCTGACTCTGTGGAGAGGTCCATAGAAAACATGGCCAAAGTGATCCGATGGCTGATCAACTATCCCAAGAGTAGCTTGGTTCCTTCCCAGGACTTGGAATATCCGGTTACCCCCTTCACTACCTGATTGGGCAGGGTGTTTCTCGACCTGAACAGGCTGAGTCAAGCTGCAGTCACAGCTTGGTAATTTTAGCACTCTGTCCGCTATCATGGGAGCTGCCTTGCTGCAGCTTCTGATGTTGATTAGATTGTGAACTCTGAGCAGGATACACCTTGTTGTGCTATACAAGTGATGGATTTGACTTTAAGCTGGTTCCTTGGGCTAGGACACACATATACCTCCATAGAGAGGAACCTGTTGGTTCACAGTTGTTTGAACCATGCCTTCCTCTTCCTGGGAAGATCAAGGAGGAATTGACATATTGCCTCCCTAACCACTGATGGGCATGATGGCTCTGGAGCCCCCAGATTTGGTGATGGCCACCAGAGATGTCAGCCTGCAGGACTAGGGAGTCCACTGTCAGATCAGTTTGTTCAAGAGTGCTGGTCCCTTATTGAGTCCTTCTGGTCGATAACAAACTACTCAGGGTAACTCACCTGGCTCTGGAGAGGTTTTGGATCATCCTGGAGAGCAAGGTGGTCAGTTATTTTTGACAATGTCACAGCCATAGCTTAGGTCAACAAGGAAGGTGACACTTGCAGCACTACGCTGGCCACAAACATAGCAGAGCTCTGTCGTTTGGGCAGTGTCATCTGGAGGCTCATGCAACAGCAGTCAACAGTATTCAGACTGACTTATTGAGTAAGAAAACTGTGGATCCTGGCAAGTGGGAACTAAGCCCCTATGTATTCAATCTCATTGTTCAGATTGATGCCTAAAGGTTCAACCTATGGCCACCCAGGGAAATGCCAAAATGAAGAACTTCTTCAGCTGTAGGAAGTATCCGTGAGCAGTAGGATTGGATGTCTCTCTTCAGTGGTGGTCCCAAGAAGGACCCCTCAGTCTTAAAACTCTGCTCAACAAAGGCCATAGGGTAATGCAGAATTCAAGCTCACCCGGGCTTGGTCATTGTAGTTGCATCAGACTGGCCACTTGGGTCCTGGTACATGGCTGTATTGAGCCTGCTGGTGGGGTCCATAAACCATTATTAAAGGGGACCTGGGAAATCCATTGCTTACCCTGGGACGAGCATTGTAGAACATGTTTGCCTTTTTGGGATCCTGCCAGGTACTTATGACCTGGATTGGCCACTGTTGGAAACAGAATACTGGGCTTGATGGACCTTGGCATTTCTTTTGTTCTTAAAATTATCAGGTATGCAAAATGTCCCCATTTTTTACACACAAAAAGAAGTTTGACACGTATGCACATGTGCTAGAATTCTATATTCTGTGCAGAAGATCTCATAATATTGGATTTCATAAATGCCAATGATATTCTACAGAGAATATTTGTGTCAGGTTTCCAGCACTTTCGAACAAAGGCAGAAAAGGTTGCAGGTTGCTGTATGCTTGCAGGCATACATTCTTCACCAGTACTGACCACAGATCTGCAAACTAATCCTTAATATCTCCTCAGACCTTGTGTTAAAATCCCAGCATTGAGCTCTGCTTTGTTCTGTGCACTTCTCTGCATCTGTGCTGCATAGCTGATCATTACTACATATTTAAATGGATTTAAAATGTTGTGCGCTGCCATTATCACAGGCATTTGCACATTGATTATGCTCATGTTAGATCCCTTCCTGCATTCTGCACCCACACTAGAGCAGAGAATTGTGCATAAATGCTGTGCTGTTGCCTGCGATGACCAGTGTGTGTTCCTGGTTGATACTAATCCAGGCTGGAGTGTTGCCACAACTGACTCATGTTCATTATGTCTTTGTATGTAAATTCATTATGTTTTATGTATTTATCCTTGATGGAGGTCTGGAATAGGAAAGGAACTTGGAATATGTACTTTTACTTTGCTCTTTGGCAACCTTCACCTAGTTTTAAATTGCTTAGGCTTTCCCATGGAGAAGGTGCTTTCAAAAGACCAGTGTTTGGTGGAAACAGTTTTTGATGCCTTCTAAAATCCACCTTGGTATACACAGATAGCTAGAATTACATTTCTATTGTGTATACCATCAGTCTCATTCTAATCAAAATCTAAGCCTGTTGGAGCAAAGAGCATGAAAGTAAGCAAACTGTTGCACGTTGCACACTTACAGTACATGTATACAAACTCCATATAACAAACCACACAACCTTCCTTCATGTGATTATTTTATGTAGAGCAGTGTTTCTGAAAATCCATCCTGGTGTATCTCCTCCCTCCCCCGGTTTGGATTTTCAGGATATCCACAATAAATGTGTGTGAAATAGGATTTGCATCCAATAGAGGCAGTGCATGAAAATCACTAGACTCCCCCATACTGACTGCTCATAATGCTAAGAAACACTATTAAATGCATGTATCTTTTATTCTTTTTTTAATATGCCATCTCTCCATAGATCTGATGTGGTTACAACATTAAAACACTTTTTACAGAAATGGAGCCATCTTAACATCACTATTGTGAAAAATAAACCATCCCAAGACCAGAACCTTCCTAAATCTCAGCACTTCTACATAAAAGCCAAGTGAATTAACCGTGTTTTCAGGCCCTTGTGAAAATCATTACAATCCGCCCCCCACCTCCTCTCTCTGCCACGGAAGAAGGCCGGTTTGGGGAAAAAGTCTGGCGAGAAGAACCTCCGTGCTCCCGATCCCACATTACCGGGTGAGGAGCAGGTGGCAGGTGCAGCCGGCAGCGCTTTTTTTTTTTTTTTTTAAATTAACGAGCAGTGAAACAGCGGGGCAGCGTGCCTCTCTGGTCCGGAGCCGAAGCCGCAGTATCGGCTGAGCTCCGGAGACGGATTGAGGCTTCCAGGAGCGTCGGCAGACCCCGGTAAGACCTGGTCATTCTAAATTTGCATCGGGGTGTTAGCGAGGAGGCTGGAGAGCTGGAATCACGCGGTCTTGGCAGAGTTTAGCTGCAGGCTGGACCGTGTGGTTTTCACGCGGAAAGCGTGAACGGAGCCATTTTCTATTTTTGAATTCTGCTCAGTGGCCTTTCCGGAGCGGGGGGGGGGGCGGGGGGGGGGTTCGCCGTGCTAGTATTAGTTTCCTTTTTGTCTCTTTGGGCAAGGAAGTATGATCAGGCAGCCAAATCTGGGGGGAGGGGAAAGAAGAATAATAAAATATAGTAAAGTAAATAAAGGCTGATTTTGAGGGTCTCCCTCGGGTAGCTGGGGGTTGGAGGCTCCTCTGAGGTAGTATGCCCGCTAGACCTCGCTGCCTAGTGTGTGGCACCAGGTGAGGAGCGGTGTTGGACTCGGGGGGTGTGCAGGGGCTGCACCCAGGAGGCCATGTTAATGAAAAGACCCTGGAGATGGGAACAGCACTTCCTGAGGGGGCAGGAGGAGGGATGGTCCCCGTCTTCGACCCCCTTCGGAGCCGGTGGCAGGTCCGTCCATGGCGCGGGAGCCATCTCCTCTGCGGGGGCAGGGTCATACAGGAGGACCCGCCCTGGTCCCTCCAGATTTCTTGGTGCTGTTGCAACAGGCGTTATCCTTGCTGCAGCCTGGGATGGCTCTGGTTCCGGCACGTGGGCAGGGAGAAAAAGCGCGAGGGAAGCCTGTTGCGGTCAGAGGAGGCCAGTACCTAGAAGAGGCCAGTACCTTGGCGAAAAGGAGTAAGGTAGCTTGTGTCGAAGCTGCCTCCGGCACCCCTTTTGAGGAGGTGGCTGACGGGGCGTTAGAGTATGATTCAGGAGAGAGGAGTTAGAGGAAGGAGAGCTACCGGAGTCGGAACAGCAGGCTAGAGTAGTCAGGGTGTTTCGGCGAGAAGAGTTGCCCGCGCTTATTGTGGAGACCCTCAAGGCATTGAACATGCCGGCAGCGGGGCCAGCGGCAGATGCGGTGTTAGAGGACCCGCTGTTGCAGGCCATGAGGATGATGCAATGAGGTTTTTCCCATTCACAGGGTCTTTAGGAATATGATTCAGGAGGAGTGGGATTTACCCAAGGTGACCCTTAAGGGATCTCGAGCAATAGCGCGAGACTATCCCCTCTCAGACCAGGATAAGGATCTCTTCCGCTCTCCAAAGGTCGATGCAGTGGTGACTAAGAAAATGACGATTCGGTGGAGGGGTCGGTGGCGCTTAAAGATGGACAGGATAGGAAGTTAGATACCTTGTTAAAGCAGGTCTTCGATATAAGTGCCTTGTCCGTGCAAGCGTCTATCGCGGGGGCGTGGGTGGCATGAGCATGTCTGTGTTGGTCCCAGCGGCTGCCAGTGGATCAGTCTGGAGAGCAGGTGGAGGAGTTGTTGCGTCGGGAATCCGGAACCGCTTATTTGGCGGATATCCATTATGATCCGGGGACTTGCTAAAAGCATGGCCTCTGTGGTGGTAGCCCGGTGGTCTTTGTGGTTGCGCAATTGGCAGCGGACAGTTCCTCAAAGGCGCATCTCAGCAAGCTTCCTTTCCGAGGGAAGAAGTTGTTCGGAGAGGATCTGGACAAGTTGGTCAAGGACTTGGGAGAGTCTAAAGGGGGTCATCTGCCAGAAGATAAGCCGAAGCAAGGTCATCCTGGTCCAGCTCCCAAAGGGTCGCAGAGTTTCGTAGGTTTTGTTTGTCCCGCTTTGGTCAGTTTCAGCGGGACAAGTTTCTGGCACGCAGCCAGGGATTTCGAGGGGCCGGTAGAGTTTTCGCGGCCAGTTTGTCCTCGAACCTTAAGAAGCCACAATGAGATGAGGGGGACTCAGGTAAGGAGCGAGTCTGTAGGGGTGCGACTGCATGACTTCTACTCTGCCTGGGTTCAGATAACGTCGGACCAGTGGGTGTTGGAGGCTATTTGAGACAGGTACACGCTCAAGTTCCAACGGCTGGTGGTCGAATCGCTTGTCCAGTTGTCTTGCAGGCCAAGGCCAAGGCTCAAGAGACAGGCATTGCAAAGGTTGATTCAGCTGCAGGCAGTGGTGCCCGTGCCATCTGAGCAGTGCGATTCTTGTCAATACTCCATTTATTTTGTGGTGCCGAAGGAGGATGGGCCTTCCGCCCCATTCTAGATTTGAAAAGAGTAAACCAGTGCCTCAGTGTGTCTCATTTCCATATGGAGACACTGCGCTTGGTAATTGTGGCAATCAAGAAGGGAGAGTTTCTTACGTCTCTAGATCTCACTGAAGCATATTTACACATTCCGATTCGGCAGGAGCATCAGCAGTATCTGCGGTTTGCGGTGCCCATGGGGCATTTTCAGTTCCGGGCTCTGCTGTTTGGCCTCGCAACGGCACCGAGGATGTTCACCAAGGTTATGGTGGTGGTGGCAGCGGCCCTCCGCAAAGGAGTGCTGGTGCACCCGTATTTGGACAATTGGTTGATTCGGGCGAAGTCAAAGGACGAAAGCGTCGCGGCCACAGCCCGGGTAGTGCAGTTCCTTCAGAGCCTGGACTGGGTGGTCAACTTCACAAAGAGCAAGCTGAGTCCGTTGCAGTCCCTGGAGTATCTAGAGGCGTGTTTCGATACGGCACAGGGGAAGGTTTTTCTTCCAGTTCTGCGGGCGCAGGGCTTGAACGCTCGTACAAAGGTTTTTATCCCAGAGGGCTCCTACGGCATGGCACTATCTGCAAGTTCTGGGACGATGGCAGCCACGATTGAGGTGGTGCCATGGGCCAGGACTCACATGAGGCCACTGCAAAGGGCTCTATTATGCCGGTGGTCTCACAGTCCGACTCTGAGTCGTCGACTGGTCTGTCCCCCGGAGGTGTCCCGAGAGCTTCGCTGGTGGTTGCAGCTGCAAAACTTAGAAGGGGAGGCCCTTGGAGGCCCCAGCCTGGAGGGCTTTAATGACGATTGCAAGTCTAACGGGCTAGGGAGTGCATTTCGAGGGACGCTTCGCGCAGGGGCTTTGGTCAGTGCAGGAAAAGGACTGGTCCATCAACAGGTTGGAGATGAGCGGTGTACTTCGCCCTCCTGGAGTTCCAGCCTTGGCTGTGTCAGGCGGCAGTTTGTGTGCTTTCCGACAATGCGACCACAGTGGCCTACATCAATCGGCAGGCGGCACGGGAAGTGCGGCGTTACATATAGAGGCAGGCCAGTTGTTAAGCTGGGCCAAGCTAAATCTGCTGGCCTTGTCGGCTCAGCATGTAGCGGGTGTGGACAATGTTGTAGCGGATTTTTTTGTCGTCGTCGCACAATAGATCCTGGAGAGTGGGTGTTGCACCCGGAGGTGTTTGCCCTGATTTCGAGGCATTGGGGGATGCCAGTTATGGATCTGATGGCGACCTTCGAATCGGCAAAAGCGGCATGATTTTACAGCAGGAGGAGAGAAAGGATGTCAGAGGGGCTCGATTGTGTTGATGCAGAGTTGGCCAGCCGAGGGGCTAGTTTGTTTTCCCTCCGTGGGTGCTCATCGGACCATGTAGTGCAGCGGATAGAGAGGCACTGGGGCCTGGTGGTCTTGGTGGCACCGGATTGGCCAAGAAGGTCCTGGTATGCATATTTGGTTCGTCTGCTAGTGGACAAGCCGTTGTGGGTCCCGATGCGGGAGGATCTGTTACTTACTTCAGGGGCTGTTGCGCATGCCTCAGGTGGGTCGATTCTTGCTTATGGCTTGACTCTTGAAAGGGCGAGGATGAGAGACAAGGGTTACTCGCTGGCGGTCATTGCGATGTTGCTGAAAGTGCGGTGGAGATCTACGCCGTTGGCTTACGTGTGGGTCTGGCGGATCTTTGAGGCATGGTGTGTGGATAGGGCCTTGCGGCCCACTGCAGCGTCTATTTTGCAAATACTTTCCATTTTACAGGATGGTTTTGAGAAGGGGCTGGTGGCCAGTTCTGAGAGTTCAGCTAGTGGCGCTTTCTTGCTACAGAGGTAAGATTCAGGGTGATGTGTTGGGGGCGTACGCGGATGTGAGAAGGTTTTTAAGAACGGTGGTGCTGATGCGCCCTCCGCGCAGGTGTTCGGTTCCCGCATGGGACCTGAATGTGGTATTAGAGGCGTTGGTGAAGGCACCTTTTGAGCCCTTAGGTAAGGCGTCCGTTGAAGGATTTGACTCGAGATGGTTTTTCTGGTGGTGATATGCTCGGCACGCAGGATTTCAGAGTTGCGGGCCTTGTCCTGTAAGGAGCCGTTTCTTTCTTTTTCTTTCTCAGATCAGAAGGTGATATTGCGTATGGTTCTAGCCTTCTTGCCCAAGGTGGTTTCTGTTTTTCACGTTAACCAGGTGGTTTCGTTGCCAGTGTTTTTCTGGGGAGGAGAACGAGGCGACGGGAAGGAAGTTATGCCTGCTAGATGTTCGTCGCACGCTAAAACGCTATCTCGGTGGGACAGCGTCTCTTCGCAGGTCAGACAGGTTGTCTTGTTCGGAGGTCCCCGGAAGGGGGAGGCGGCAGCTAAATCATCCATTTCCAGATGGTTGAAGGAAGCCATTGCATCTGCGTATATTTTGAAAGGTAAGGTGGTTCCGGAGGGGCTCAGGGCCCATTTGACGAGGGCACAAGCAGCTTCTTGGGCGGAGTTCAGTTTGGTGCCGGCCGAGGATATTTGTAAGGCGGCAACTTGGTCGTCTTTGAGCTTCTTTTGCCAAGCATTATCGGCTGGGTGTGCAAGCAGCGAGGTATGTGTGTTTTGGATCGGCAGTACTTCAGGCTGGTCTAGCAGGGCCCTCCCGTTAGTGTTAACTGCTCTGTTACGTCCCCAGAGATTCTGGTAGTGGGCTAGAAGGACGAAAAGGAAGGTGAAATTAGACTTACCTGCTAATTGTAGTTCCTTTTAAGGAACTCTAGTCCAGTCCTGGATCCCGCCTGGGGGGTTTTTGTTCCAGGATTGTGCACCACCTCCTACAGCTTGGAGACTGGACCCGTCAAATTCATGATCTCACTGGATGTAGTCTGCTGCACCTTCCCATCAGCCCCACGAATTGATGCAGTGGTGTCGGCAGTCACTAAGAAGACCACAATCCCGGTGGAAGGTAGCGCGGCATTGAAGGATGCGCAGGATAGAAAGGTGGATGGCCTGTTGAAGCAGTCCTTTGAGGCGGACGCCTTGTCGTTGCAAGCTTCAATTTGCGGAGCTTGGGTGGCAAGAGCTTGTCCTCGATGGTCTCAGCGATTTATGCCAGGCTTCACAGCTGGATCCTGGGAGCACTGCAGAATTGGATCGGTTGGAGTCAGGCACCACATATTTGGCGGATGTGCATTATGATTTTGATCCAGGACATTAGCCAATAGCATGGCGTCCTTGGTAGCAGCACGCCGTTCTTTGTGATTATGAAGTTGGGCGGCGGATGGATCCTCTAAATCATTTTTCGAAGCTTCCTTTTAAGGGTAGGTTACTGTTTGGTGAGGATCTAGACAAGTTAGTTAAGGATTTGGGGGAGTCTAAGGGCGGTCGGCTCCCGGAAGATAAGCCTAAGCCAGGGAGGTTCACTCTGGCATATCGGGGCCAGTTTTGGGATCTTAGAAGGTTCCGTACTTCTCGGCTCGGCAGTCCCCAGAGAGGAAGGTTTGTGTCTATGGGTCAGGGCTTTCGGAGCTTTCGAGGGGCAAGTAGAGGTTTTGCAGGTGCCGCTTCCTCGACAGCTTGGAAACCCCAATGAAGGCTTGTGGGTCCCGGTGGGGAGTCTCCCAGTGGGAGGAAGGCTGTGGGAGTTTCTTTCTGCCTGGACTCAAATAACGACAGATCAGTGGGTTTTAGAAATCATTTGCGAGGGGTATGCTCTGGAATTTGCAGGTCCACTCTGAGATTCCTTTGTGAGGTCTCCCTGCAAGGGTCCCCAAAAGGCGATGGCGATTCGCAAAACCCTCGATCATCTTTTGCTCTTGCGGGCAATCAGACTGGCGCCATTAGATTGCCGTCTGGATCGATACTCATTTTATTTTGTGGTGCCCAAAAAGGACGGATATCTACGCCGTATTTTGGATCGTGAGCTTTTTTGGTCTCTGACAGTGGATGCAGCAGTTTCAGCTGTTACCAAGACGACGACTATCCTGGTGTAAGGTAGTGCAGCGCTTTAAAGATGTCCAGGATAGAAAGTTGGACACCTTGTTAAAACAGGCTTTTGATATTAATGCCCTCTCACTATAGGCCTTCATTTGTGGTGCCTGGGTAGCAAGGGCCTGCCTCTGCTGGTCACAGCAGGTTCGGCAACAGGGGAAGCCAGACCAGATGGGGAAGCAGCCAGATTGGAGCCGGGGACGGCTTATCTGACACATCCACTATGACCTCTCCACTATGACCTCTCCACTATGACCTTATTAGAGGACTCTGAAAGTATGGCTTCAGTAGTGGCGGCCTGCTGCTATCTTGGCTGTGGAACTGGCGGCAGACAGTTCTTCCAAGGCCCGACTCAGCAAGCTGCCCTTTGGGGAGGACGCGAACAAGCTGGTCAAGGACTTGGGAGAGTCTAAAGGCGGTTGTCTGCCCAAAGACAAGCAGAAACAGAGCCACGCTTCTCCCACGTCCTGGGGTCAGCCACGGGACTTCAGGTGTTTTTGTTCCACACGCCTTACCCCTTATCAGAAGGGATGATTCCCCTCCAGAGGACAGGGGTTTTCGAGGAGCAGGTTGAGGATTTGCCACTGCATCATCCTTGGTTTCTGCAGTGCTTTGAAGGTGTTATCTGACAGATACATATTAAAAGCTATGAAAAAAAATGCTTGTATGATTTTCTGCTAAACGGTTATGGTGCGTGGTTATTTTTTTCCCTCTTAATCCGAATTAAGAGGGATAAGAGTCTGTTTTTGGTTCTCAGGATTTTTAAACCTCTTCAGATTTGTTGCTGATTTGTGTAGTAGAGATTACACTTATATAAGGTACCCAGTTGTATAGAGGCTGATTAGGGTATGTTAATTGCTGTAGAACCTATTCTTTTAGGCTTAGCCAAATACACACAACCTTTAACGTGTTAACACATATTGGTGAATGGCCATTTAAATGACCTATCGGAAGTTCAAAAAATATTGTATTGGGATAGTTACACGTATGTATGTAAATTTTATTTTGAGATTGTAAACGATGATAGGGCATGTTTACTAAAGTGCACTAAGGTTTGACACCTTTGTGTTAAGTGCTGACAGTTTACTTTTAATGCGGGAGGTGAAATGGACCTTTGCTAAATTGTTGGGTGTGTGCCTGATGTCATCCTGCAGGTACCATGTTAAGAAGCACCTCACCATGCTAAAATTGCAGCAGTAATTAGCACAGGTACACCCATTCTAACTGCATTATTGTTGATTAGTATATGCTAATGATCCAACATTAACCGTAATGTGCAATCGGTGTTTACTTTGCTCCTACCCACCCAATCCCCATCTTGTCACATGCCAAGCAGCATGGAATCTTTACTGCGTTGGCTACTTCATGCTAAAGGTCACAGTAAATGTTATTGCACTGGAGTACATACCTTACTGGGTGTGGAAAGGCACATGTATACACTTCAGCTGTACTGGCAGTTATTTGTACAGTGTTAAAGGAGGATGGAAAGACTTGTGGAAAAAGAAAAATGAAATGTCTCCAGAGTTTGCCTTGGTTTTGGTACTGGCCAAGCAGTTTTTTAGCAATGGTGTTTCCTCTATCCTGCTAGACCAGTCCAGACAAGTGGATTATTCTCCCCAGCCAGCAGGTGGAGATAGAGTAGAGGAGCTTTCAGTGAAGAAATCACTAGCATGTACTTTGTAGCACTGAGAGAAGTCTGTATTGTCTGCCTCCAGTAGTTTAGTTTATTAAAATTGATATACCACCAAATCAGTACATCAAGGCAGTTTACACTAAAATAAATTTAAGAACACAAACAGAACTCCAATTAAAATAGAAAAGCCAAGCAAACAGAGGAAGAGGAGAGCGGGAGGGGAAAGAAGCTAACAGGCAGTTGAGCTAACTGAATTGGAAGTGAAGGCCATATGAAACAGATGAGCCTTTAAGGAAGATTTAAAACTGATATAGGAAGATTCCAGGTGGAGATCAGGGGGAAGATCATTCTGATGCTTGAGGGCACCAAATAATAAAGCAGCAGGCCTAGTTGACTCGAGACGAGCCTTGGAAGCAGGAGGTAGATGTAATTGGTTTTTTTGTGAAGGGATCGCAGGACACGGTGGAGACTATAAAGCAAGATAACAGAAGCAAAGTAGGAAGGGAAGCCAGAGTGAGGCGCTTTGTCAATCAAAATTTTAAACTGAACTTGGAAGAAAATGGGGAGTCGGTAATGATTCATAAGGAGGGGACATAGTGCGATCAAATTTGGAGTAGCGAGAGAAAATCTGAACGGCAGAACATTGAACAATCTGTAACCTTTGAATTTCATATTTAGGGAGGCTGGCAAAATGATATTACATTAATCAAAATGGTTTGACAGACTCAATAGAAGTGTTGTGAGAGATATCAGAGACAGAAAATAATGAATGGGGCAGATTTGGGGAAGAGAAATATGAATGTCTATCTGAGAGTTAATATGATCATGGAAAGAGAGGGAAGTATCTAAAATAGAACAAAGATAAGTGAGAGTCGGGACCAGAGAGAAATGGGGCAGTGGGAGGACGACATGTGGAGGCAGGTAATCATTGCAGCAGTTTTTTTGGAAATTTAGGAGTAAATGATTATCATGCAACAAAGCAGCAATTGCAGAATAAACAATCATTCATTGAGGAGATATCAGGTGTTAAAGGATGGGCATGCAACATAAATAGGATGTCGTTTGCATAGTAATATGCAGAAACACTGAACATATAGATAGTCATGGTTTAACATGGTTAGACAAGGAAGGTCTTGTCTTACTAATCTGTTTTTTTTGAAGGTGTGAATAAACGGGTAGACAAAGGTAAGCTGGTTGATATAGTGTATCTGGATTTTCAGAAAGCCTTTGACAAGGTCTGTCATGAGACCCTTGGCGAAATTAAAAAGTCATGGGATAGGAGGCAGTGTACTATTGTGGATCAGGAGCTGGTTAAAAGATAAAAAGCAGATGGTAGGGCTAAATGGCCAATTTTCCCATTGGAGAAAGATGAACAGTGGAGTACCCCAGGAATTTGTGGTCCGCTGCTTTTTAACATTCGTGAATGATCTGGAAATGGGAATAAGTGAGGTAATCGAATTGCAGATGACACATTTTTCAAAGTTCTTAAAACCAAAGAGGAACTGTGAAAAATTGCAAGAGGAACTTGATAAATTGGAAGACTGGACATTCAAATGGCAGATGAAATTTAATGTGGACAAGTGCAAAGCTATGCACCTAGAAAAGAACAACCCAAAATATGGTTACATGATGCAAGGTTCCACGTTAGGAACCCCCACCCAAGAAAAGGATTTAGGTGTTATCGTGGATAACATGTTGAAATCCTCCGCCCAGCGTGTAGCAGCAGCCAAGAAGGCAAAAAGAATGCTAAGAATCATAAGGAAGGGAATGGAGAATAAAACCAAGGATATTATAATGCCTCTGTATCGTTCCATGGTGTGACCGCACCTTGAATATTGTGTGCAATTCTGGTCACTATCTTAAAAAGCAGAATTAGGAAAGATACAGAGGAGAGCCACCAAAATGGTAAATGTGATGGAATAATACCCCTATGAAGAGAGGCTTAAAAGGTTAGGGCTTTTCAACCTGGAAAAGAGACGGCTGAGAGGAGATATGATAGAGGTCCTATAAATTAATGAATGAACGGGTAAACGTAGATTGATTTGTTTACGCCATCAAAAAGTAGAAAGACCAGGGGACATGCAATGAAGCTACAGTGTAATCTGTTTAAGACTCATAAGAGAAAATATTTTTTCAGCCAATGCATAATCAAACCCTGGAATTTGTTACCAGAGGATGTAGTAAAAGCTATTAGTGTAGCTGGGTTTAAAAAACGATTTGGACAAGTTCCCGGAGGAAAAGTCCATAAACCATCATTATTAAAGAGGACCTGAGAAATCCACTGCTTGCCCCAATACAAACATTATGGGACCTGTTTTTTTGGGAAATTGCCAGGTAGTTCCTTAGCAGAACTCCAGTCCAGTCCCTTTACTCTCGGGTTGCGCAACCCTTCCAGCAGCTTGGAGGCTGAGCCCATCATCGTTTTGATGATGGTGTGGTATAAATACCACTGGCACCACCCCTAGGCACCAGTATTCTCAGCCTCCAAGCAGCTGGAAGGTTCCCGTAAGCCAAGAGCTTACTGGAGTTTAGTTTACTTATGTATACCCCTTTAATTTTTCTTTATTTTCCTTCTTGCTCTAGTTGGGGAGTTTGTCTCACACCCAGGCGTTTAGACCGCTGGTGTCTGAAGACTTTCAATCTCGCTCTCTTCCCCCCCCCCCCCCCCGGTCCTCTTCCCGGAGCCCTTGGCAAAGAGGGGGTTTACCTCGGCAGCGGGGAGATTTGTGAGGTTCTCCTGCCGCAGGCACGGTCAGCAGGCTCCTCCACGGCCTCCCCTCCGTTTTCCTCCATCTCGCGCTGAAGCCCCGATGGTGCGCTGAGCGCTAGAGACAGCTCCGTTCCACTGCCTTATGCTCCCCAGCCTCGCGCTTTCAGTTGCTGTTTCTGCAGAGCGCTAGAGGCGGCGTCGGGGGAGCATTCTATTTTCCTCAGCGTGGGGAATCCGGGGTCCGGCAGCGAGGACCTTTCCGCCAGCCGCAGACCCAGCTTCCACGTGGCTGCGGCCTACCACGTGGAGGCTTTCAGGAGGCACCGATTCAGCGTGAGGAGCGTCACACGGAGGAGCAGGACAACAAAATCGCAAGTATTCAGAGGCAGTTTTGCCTTAAGGGCCTGTTTTTGGTGGGAAGGATTAATATTTCTTTATCCCGATACAGAGTGCCGTTTTACTTCTGCCTTGGGGTTTAGGTTCCCCCCACCCCTCCCCTCCCGTCGGGTTGGAAGTTTTATTTCCCGTGGCACTACTGTTTGTTTTTTTTCATTTGTTTTCATTTATGTTCATTTGTTTCAATTTTTAGGTTTGCCTTGGGGCTTTTCCTCTAGGGAGGCCCCCCCCCCCCCAAAAAAAAAAAAAAAGAGAGAGAGGGGAGGGAGGATGACGGGAAAATTACGGTGCCCGTCCTGCGGCACACGTAGAATTGCTGATTCAGAAGCCGGTATTTGCAAGTTTTGTGCGGCAGAGGCAGCTTCAGTGGAGCAGGAAATCCAATTGACCATGGTCCAGACTTCTCAGGGGTCTCAAGGTCCCCGGGAAGGGGGAGGGGATTCTTCCTCCTCTCCTCTCCTCCTCCTTCTACCTCAGATTTACCAGTCCCCCCCACCCCAGTCACTTCCCCCTGCTTCCAGCGGGGCAGAGGGAGGCTGGGGACACTTTTTTTCTCCAGAATTTGTCCTGCTGTTGCACAAAGCCTATTGTATGCGTCAACAAGGACTCGTGGAGACTTCGCTGGGCAAGGAAGGGGGCCGGGCTGGCCCAGGGAAGACAAGCTCCCAGGACCCCGAAGCTCCTCCCAAGCGCTCAAGGCTAATGAGCGAGGAACCCCTCACGTCTCTATCACTGGTTACTCCGGAGGAGGAGGAATCAGACAGGGAAGTGGGGGAGGAAGAGGAAGAGCTTGAGGAGGGAGAGATCCCAGAGGAAGATCAATCCCGAATAGTTAGGGTATTTCGTCGAGAGGAGCTCCCAGCTTTAATAAATGAGTCACTGAAGGTACTCAATATGGCCTCAGACATTCCTGCAGAGGAGGAAGCGTTAGAGGATCCTTTGATCCAAGCCGTCAGGAAATCTCAGTGTGTTCCCGGTCCACAGGGTGGTACGCCAGATGATCCAGGAAGAGTGGAACCAACCGGAGTCGAATTTACGGGGAGTCCGGGCCATGGCCCGTTTGTACCCTCTACCGGAGCCTGACAAGGACCTGCTGAAGTCTCCTAGGGTAGACGTGGCGGTGTCAGCAGTGACTAAGAAGACGACCATCCCAGTCGAGGGCAGCGCAGCTCTTAGAGACAGTCAGGATAGAAAGCTGGACACACTACTAAAGCAAGCCTTTGATGTTAGTGCCCTCGCCCTGCAGACCTCAGTCTCAGGAGCGTGGGTGGTAAGAGCCTGTTTGAGATGGGCTCAACAGCTTCAGTTAGCCGACGGTGCGGCTACCGACGCGCAGACTAGTGCTGCTCGGTTAGTCAGGTTCCGCCTTTCTAGCAGATAGCCAGTACGATCTTATTAGGACTCTAGCAAAGAACATGGCCTCGGTGGTAGCAGCCAGGAGATATTTGTGGCTGTGCAATTGGGCGGCAGACCCCTCAAAAGCTCGCCTGAGCCGCCTCCCCTTCAAGGGGAAGCTGTTATTTGGTGAAGACCTGGATAAGTTGGTTAAAGACCTGGGCGAGTCTAAGGGAGGTAGGCTCCCGGAAGATAGGCCTAAACAAGCCCGCCCGTTGGCTCCGACTCGCAGTCAGCCTAGGGATTTTTGTAGGTTCCGGTCTGCCAGACCGAACTTTTTTCCTAGGGGTCGCCCCCCTCCTAGAGGGCAAGGCTTCCGAGGGTTTCGAGGGGCCGGAAGAGGATCTGGTGCCCCCTCCTCCTCAGGCCCTAGGAAGCCACAATGAAATGTTGGGGGTCCAGGGGAAAGACCTGCTGGTGGGGGGTCGGTTAAGGCAGTTCCTTCCAGCCTGGGCCCGAGTCACATCGGATCGTTGGGTTCTGGAAGTGATCCGAGAGGGTTACGCTCTCGAATTCACAAGGCAAGTCCCCCCAGCCTTTATTCAGTCTCCCTGCGGTTCTCCAGAAAAGAGGGCAGCAGTAGAGGACACTCTTTCAAGGCTGATCGCACTTGGAGCAGTGGTGCCCGTTCCAAGAGACCAATACGGGTGCGGTCGATACTCGATCTATTTTGTGGTACCAAAGAAAGAAGGATCCTTTCGCCCAATCTTAGACCTAAAGCAAGTCAACCGCTGCCTCTCGGTCCCTCATTTTCGAATGGAAACCCTGAGATCAGTCATTGCAGCGGTGAGGCAAGGGGAGTTCCTGACATCCTTAGATTTGACGGAAGCATACTTGCATATTCCGGTCCGAAGTTCTTATCAGCAGTTTCTGAGATTTGCAGTACCGAGAGGTCACTTTCAGTTCCAGGCCCTTCCCTTTGGCCTAGCAACAGCCCCCAGGACATTCACCAAGGTGATGGTAGTGGTGGCCGCGGCTCTTCGCAAGGAGGGAATTTTGGTTCATCCCTACCTAGACGACTGGCTGATTTGGGCAAAATCGGAATCGGAGAGTCGGGCAGCTACAGCCAGAGTGGTGGAATTCCTGGAGGACTTGGGTTGGGTCATCAATCGAGCAAAAAGCAGATTAATTCCCTCGCAGGAGATCGATTACCTCGGAGCGAGATTCGACACCAGGAGAGGAAGAGTTTTTCTGTCAAATCAGAGGTTACGAGACCTGACAAACCTGGTCTCTCTCTTCATATCAAGGCGGATCCCCACCGCCTGGCATTACCTACAGCTCTTGGGCACCATGGCGGCGGTGATAGAGGTAGTACCGTGGGCCAAGGCGCATATGCGACCCCTGCAACGCACCTTACTGCGGCGTTGGTCCCCTCAGCATCATCCCTTATCCATGCAACTGCCCTGTCCTCTTCGGGTCAGGAGGACTCTCCTCTGGTGGAAATGCCCAAGGAACCTGGGATGCCGGATGCCTCTCGAGTCTCCTCAATGGATTCAGCTGACGACGGATGCAAGTCTAGCAGGCTGGGGGGCCCATTGCGAAGGCCAGTATGCACAGGGAAGCTGGACCCCGAGGGAGTCACAGTGGTCCATCAACAGACTAGAGCTGAGGGCAGTGTCATTGGCACTCAGAACTCTCGAGCGCTTGGTTTGGCAAAGGGCAGTCCGCGTTCTTTCGGACAACGTCACCACGGTAGCCTACATCAACCGCCAAGGGGGAACAAGCAGCCCCTCGCTGGAAAGGAAAGCGGACAGCCTCTTACAGTGGGCCAAAGCCCATCTCTTGGACCTGTCAGCGCAGCACGTGGCCGGGACAGAGAATGTGACGGCCGATTACCTCAGCAGGTACGAGATAGACCACGGAGAGTGGGAGCTGGCACAGGATGTGTTCGACCAAGTGGTAGCCCTGTGGGGGGCGCCGATCATGGACCTTATGGCACGCTACGAATCATCCAAAGCAAGCCGGTTTTTCAGTCGAAGAAAGGAAAGGATGTCAGAAGGCTTGGATGCCCTGGTCCAGAAGTGGCCATCGGAAGGTCTCCTGTATGTGTTCCCGCCTTGGGCCCTCATAGGGAGGGTTCTAAGGCGAATAGAGGCCCACCAGGGTCTTGTAATCCTCATAGCTCCGGATTGGCCTCGTCGTCCATGGTATGCAGACCTGGTGAGGCTAACTATGCATCGCCCCTGGAGGCTCCCCGACAGAAAAGATTTGCTACGGCAGGGTCCAGTTCTCATGCCCCACGTGCATCGATTCTTGCTTACGGCCTGGCTATTGAGAGGGCGCGGCTCGTGAAGCGAGGCTACTCGAGGTCGGTAATTTCAACCCTGCTGAACGCACGGAAACGTTCGACCTGCCTCTCCTATATCAGAGTGTGGCGCATATTTGAGGCATGGTGCGTGGAACATCAGAAGAAACCCTTGGAGGCCTCGGTCCTGGAGGTGTTAGAATTTCTGCAAGCAGGCTTCGAGAAGGGCTTAGCTCACAGCTCGTTGCGAGTTCAGCTAGCAGCCATATCTCCAGGAACAAGCAGGAATAAGTCCTCACATATGGGTACGTCGGAACCGACGGAGCCTGCGCGGGAAAGCTCCCCAGCCTTTCAGATGAAAGGCTTTTGGGGCCTCCCACTGCACATGCGCGCTGCCTTCCCGCCTTCCTGACCAGCTGCTCTCAGTTTCTCTTTTTCCGCGGAGCCAGCAGGTCGTGTTCCTGTCACCGCTGAAGAAATTGTTAATTTTGTTTGTTTCTTTAGACCGCGTACCTGCCTTCCCCATACCGAAACGGTACCGCCGGTCTCTCTTTCTTTATAAAAAAAAAAAAAAAAAAAAAAAAAAGACTTTTTTATTTTCTTCAGCACAGCTTGGTAACTTTTGTTAGGTCTTTAGGCCTACACAAATTCTCCTCATGGAGAAGCCAGTCCCTGGTTTTAAAAAATGTACCAAGTGCAGTGCTGTCATTTCTGTCACAGACACCCATGAATGGTGTCTTAAATATTTGGGACCTGACCACTCCATACCGGACTGCCCATCCTGCTCCCAGATGTCTAAACGTGGGTTGCAGAACCGGGCCAACAAATTCCATGTGCTGTTTGCTTCAGATAATCCAGCATCACAGTCATCCAGGTCTTCCTCTCCGGATGGATCTCAGGTAACCAAAACTTCTGTGGGCAAATCCTCTAAAAGCAAATCTCTTTCTAAAGATCGAGAGGCTCTCAATCTTGAGTTCGAGGATTCTGCCCAGGCCAAAAAACCCCGGCGGGAGGCTCCGGCCTCCAAAACAACCATGGGGTCACAGGTTGACATCGATGGCACGGCCTCGACTGATCACCTATTGGACTGCTCCGGGGTACCGGCCCATACCGGTACCGACATCCAGGCAGCAGTGGCGTCTATGGGCAATACTGTCCAGACCATGCAGCAGGCCGTTCTGGCATTCATTAAGGCTGCGACGCCCTCGGTACCGATTCCATCGGTACCGACCCCGGTTCCGGTATCCACACCGGAACCGAGACCATCGACTTCCAAACGTCGATCGGTTCAGCATGCCGGATTCAGGCTTTCGCCCGATACCGATCCCATGCCCGATACGCCCGATGTCGATACCGATCGGTATGCGTATCGTGCATTGAAAGCACAGAGAGAATACTCAGATTCTTCTGATGAATTCAATTCCTCTGACTCTGCTGAGCTTGCTCTTCCTGAGGAGCCCTCTTCTCCAAAGAGGAGGATGTCTCCTCCAGAGGATTTATCCTTTCAGGATTTCATTGTTGATGTAGCTAAAGGACTTTCTATTGCTACATCTTCTGAAAAAGAACCCAGATCAAAAAAATTGGATATTTTAGGATACTCTAAAGCTCCTAAAGAGGCAGTCACTCTGCCTATCCATGAAATCCTTCAAGAACACTTGATGGATTTGTGGGAGACTCCTTTAACACTGTCTCCCCATTCCCATAGGTTGGACACCATGTATCGGGTCCCTCCTTCTCCTGGGTTCCAAAAAACTCAGCTGCCTCACCACTCTATTGTGGTGAAGTCTGCCATGAAGAAAATAAAGAGTCCTAAAAGGCATTCTTCTACCCCTCCAGGGCGAGAATGTAAGACCCTTGACTCTTTTGGTAGAAAGATGTTCCAGGCTAGTATGCTTATAGCCAGGATCAATTCTTATAGCCTTTATATGGGCATGTTTCTTGGACAACTTGCCCTAAAGGTACAGCATTTTGCCCCCTTTATCCCTGATGATCAAAGGGCGGACTTCTTTTCTATGGTGACACAACTTTCAGAGGTCTCCAAGTTCTCCAACAGGGCAGCCTTTGATTCCTTTGAGGTTGCTGGCAGGGCTTCGGGAATTGCTATTGCAGCCTGACGTCTCGCTTGGCTCCAGGCTTCTGACCTAGAACCCTGGGTTGTAGATGGCCTCAGGAATCTGCCCTGTACAGGTGAGAACTTATTTGGTGAAGACTGGCAAATTAAAGCTGCTCAAATGGATGCAGAAAATGCCACTCTAGATAGACTTTCTAAGTCTACTTCTACCCCTGCCAAAAAGAAGTCTTTTAAAAGGCCTTACTATAAGAAGGCCAGATTTTCCACAAATACTGGCCAGCAATCTGCTCAGCCTCGCTTTGCTGCTAAGCGTCAGCAATCTAAGCAAGTAAAGTCAAAGCCTGCAGTGTCTACTGCACCCCAGCAGGCTCAACCCCCTCAGGGGTTTTAACTTGCCCCTAGAGAACTTGCCGTTTCTGGCTCTAGAACAACCAGAGCCCCTCACCATTCCTGGAAGGCTAGCTCATTTTGCTCCCAGATGGGAACAAATCACATCAGAGCAATGGACCCTCTCTATTATCAGGGAGGGCTACAAACTTCATTTCTCCAGCCTTCCTCCCCATACCATGGTGAGGCAATTCAGTTCTCCCCCATCTCTTCTGACCCTGTTGGGTCAGGAAGTCTCCTCTCTCCTTGCCCAAGGGGCAATAGAGGAGGTTCCTCCTCCACAACAGGGGTTAGGTTTCTACTCCCCTTATTTTCTCATAACAAAGACGACAGGGGGCTTCAGACCTATTCTAGATCTGAGAGAATTGAACAGGTTTCTATTCAAGGAGAAATTCAAAATGCTCTCTCTGGGCATTCTCCTTCCATACCTTCAGAGTCAGGATTGGCTTTGTTCTCTAGATCTCAAGGATGCGTACACTCATATACTCATCCATCCATCCCACAGAAAATATCTTCGCTTTCTGTTCCAGGGAAAACATTTCCAGTACAGAGTACTACCCTTCGGTCTGGCCTCTGCTCCAAGAGTCTTCACAAAATGCATGGCAGTCGTGGCCGCATTTCTCAGAGGCATGGGAATCTTTGTCTTCCCATATCTGGACGACTGGCTCATCCGAGCTCCATCTCAGTCAGAAGCCCAGATTTCTCTGGACCGCACAAGGCGTATTCTTCAATATCTGGGACTTGTGGTAAACGTTCCCAAGTCCCAACTCATCCCTACTCAGTCCCTGGAATTCATAGGGGCCCAATTGGACTCCACCACTGCAAGGGCCTACCTCCCTCTGGTCCGAGGCCAAAGGCTAATAAGCTTGGCCTCCCAGGCTCAGTCCAGAAGTCACTTGTCAGCCAGAGAAATGCTGCAACTTCTGGGCCACATGGCCTCCACGGTCCATGTGGTGCCCTACGCTCGTCTTCATATGAGGGCAGCTCAATGGCTTTTGGCCACCCAGTGGTCTCAAGCATCAGGACTGCTCTCAGACCAAATACTCGCCTCAAAACGACTGTTTTGGTCTTTCCAGTGGTAGACATCCTCCAAAAATCTGTTGTTGGGGATTCCCTTCCAACCTTCGTTGCCCCAAGCAACCCTCACAACAGATGCCTCCCAAACAGGGTGGGGAGCTCATCTCCAACACCTTTCCACTCAGGGCACCTGGTCTCCTCAGGAGACCACCCTTCACATCAACCTTCTGGAACTGCGAGCAATCTTCCTTGCCCTCACAGTCTTCCACACCCTCCTTGTCAACCTGACTGTCCTAGTCCAGACAGACAATCAGGTAGCCATGTTCTATGTCAACAAACAAGGAGGGACGGGCTCTCTGTCGCTTTGCAACGAAGCTCTCAGATTATGGGCCTTCGCCAGAGAGCATCAAATTCATCTTCTGGCAGTATATCTTCCAGGAGTTCAAAACTCTCGGGCAGACAGACTCAGTCGAGTTCTGCTCCCACACGAATGGTCCCTGCATATGGACCAGATACGCAGAATCTTTCAGGAATGGGGGACCCCGGACATAGACCTCTTTGCAAGTCCGTGGAATGCCAAACTTCCCCGGTTCTGTTCCAGGACTCCGTGTCAGGGAGCTCAGGCCAACAATGCCTTTCTTCTACATTGGGGTCAGGAATTCCTGTACGCTTTTCCACCCATTCCTTTGATTCCCAAGACTCTGTTCAAACTTCAGAGGGATCACGGATCCATGATCCTCATTGCTCCACGCTGGCCACGCCAAGTGTGGTTCCCGCTCCTTCTACAGCTCTCCCAGGGCTCCTCCCTGCACCTGGGAGCTGCACCAGACCTTCTGTCTCAGGGGCAGGGGACTTTGTGGCATCCAAACCCCAAGTCCCTACATCTCCGAGCTTGGTTACTGAAGGCTTAAGCCTTCATGAGTTTAATCTTTCCCAACCAGTGAAAGATATCCTTCATGCCTCTAGGAAACCCTCTACTAGGCGTTCCTATGCTTTCAAATGGAAACGTTTTTCCATTTGGTGTGCGCAACAGGGTCTTGACCCTCTAGCACTTCCTTTGAATTCTCTACTGGACTATCTCCTGCATCTTTCCAATGCAGGCCTCAAGACGAATTCAGTACGAGTCCATTTAAGTGCTATTGCAGCATCCTTAAAACCTATAAATGGACAACCTGTCTCCTCTCATCCTCTTATTGCAAGATTCATGAGAGGCCTGACCCTCACTAAGCCTCCCATCTGACCTCCTCCGGTAGCATGGGACTTGAATTTAGTTCTGGGTCAACTTATGAAGCCACCTTTTGAACCGTTGGTATCTACGTCCCTGAAATTTCTTTCCTGGAAGGTTCTTTTCCTTATTGCAGTCACTTCGGCTCGCCGCATCAGTGAACTGCAGGCTTTGGTGGCTAATCCACCTTATACCAGATTTCATCATGATAAGGTGGTCCTTAGGACGAATCCCCACTTTATGCCTAAAGTGGTCTCGCCTTTTCATCTTAATCAAGAGGTATATCTACCTGTTTTTTTCCCGGCTCCTCATGCATCCAGTGCAGAGAGGAACCTTCATACTCTTGACTGTAAAAGAGCTCTCGCCTTTTACCTCAACAGGACTAAGCAACATCGAAAGTCTTCCCAACTTTTCGTGGCTTTTGATCCTTCTCATTTGGGACTTCCAGTCACCAAACGTACACTTTCCAATTGGATTGCTCAGTGTATTTCTTTTGCTTACCGGAGTAAGAACATTTCTCTGGAAGGCCATGTCACAGCTCACAATGTGCGAGCCATGGCCACTTCTATGGCTCATCTTCACTCTGTGTCCATAGATCAGATCTGTCGAGCAGCCACTTGGGCCTCGCTTCATACCTTCACAGCCCATTACTGCTTGGACAAGGACTCCCGCCGGGATGCCTTGTTTGGTCAGGCTGTCCTCAAACACCTGTTCCATACTTGAACAACTCCTGCCCACCTTCCCTGGATGGATGCCTGAGATCCATACGAAGATGGTTTACCCTTGGAGGGGGATCTCCCAGGCATCTTAGCTAGGGAGTCCCCATATGTGAGGACTTATTCCTGCTTGTTCCTGGAGATAGCACAGTTACTTACCTGTAACAGGTGATCTCTGGGAACAGCAGGAATTAGTCCTCACAACCCACCCACCTCCCCTAGGAGTTGTATCTTCTATCTATCTTCCTTTCCTCTCTCTATTGTCTCAGCTATAAACTCGAACTGAGGAGAGCTGGTCAGGAAGGTGGGAAGGCAGTGCGCATGTGCAGTGGGAGGCCCCAAAAGCCTTTCATCTGAAAGGCTGGGGAGCTTTCCCGCGCAGGCTCCGTCGGTTCCGACGTACCCATATGTGAGGACTAATTCCTGCTGTTCCCAGAGATCACCTGTTACAGGTAAGTAACTGTGCTTTCTTGCTATAGGGGAAAGATCCGGGGCAAGTCTCTAGGGGAACACCTGGATGTGGGTAGGTTCCTGAGAGCGGTCAACCGCTTACGGCCCCAGCGAAGATCAGTTATCCCCCCTTGGGACCTAAACCTGGTATTGGAGTCCTTAACCAAGGAGCCCTTCGAACCAGCAAGGAGCTCCTCCCTAAAGGACTTGACCCTGAAGACAGTATTTTTGGTAGCTATCTGTTCGGCTAGACGTGTCTCGGAGCTTCAAGCTCTATCCTCACGACCTCCCTTTCTGTCGTTCTTCAAGGATAAAGTAGTCTTGCGGACGGTCCCTTCATTCCTACCGAAGGTCTCCTCCCCTTTTCATATGAACCAAACAGTTTCTCTCCCGTCCTTCGCGGGAGAAGCGCAAGAAGGGGAGAGTGCCAAACTGCGACTCCTGGATTTACATAGAGTGCTGAGACGCTACCTTTCGCCAACAGCGTCGTTCCGCAAGTCCGAGAGGCTATTTGTTCAATTTGGAGGGCCGCACAAGGGGGAAGCAGCGGCCAAAGCTTCCATTTCTAGATGGATCAAGGAGACCATTGCCTCCGCCTATATACTCAAAGGGAGGCAGGTCCCAGTAGGCCTTCGCGCACATTCAACCCGAGCGCAGTTGGCTTCCTGGGCAGAGAGTAGCTTGGTCCCACCGCAGGACATTTGTAAAGCGGCTACCTGGTCCTCGCTACATACCTTTGCCAAGCACTGCAGACTCTATGTCCAGAGAAAAGAGGATTCCAGGTTTGCGGATGCAGTACTTCGGTCCGGGATGGCGAACCCCGCCCAGGGTTGAACTGCTCTGTTACATCCCGAGAGTAAAGGGACTGGACTGGAGTTCTGCTAAGGAAAGAGTAATTAGTCCTTACCTGCTAATTAGTGTTCCTGAAGGAACTCCAGTCCAGTCCCTGATCCCGCCCAGGTTCGGTTTCTAGTGCTCAGAATGGAATAATGGACCGAAGCCAGTGAGCGGAGCGGAAGTGAGGTATCCCATTCTGAGGAGCCCTTACAGCGGGGTTACACGCTAGGGAGATACGATAGGGAGGGGGTATAAGCTGGGTCGGCCTCAGGTAAACCTTCTCCTGCCTAATCCCCGCTCCTCCCTCACCACTGTTTTTTATTTTCCTTCAAAAAAAAAAAAAAATTGTTTGTTTTTGGTTTTCTTAGTAGTTTGGTTATATTTGTGTTCTTAAGTGGATACCTGTCAGGACTGCTTTTTCATCAGAGAATACTGGTGCCTAGGGGTGGTGCCAGTGGTATTTATACCACACCATCATCAAAACGATGATGGGCTCAGCCTCCAAGCTGCTGGAAGGGTTGCGCAACCCGAGAGTAAAGGGACTGGACTGGAGTTCCTTCAGGAACACTAATTAGCAGGTAAGGACTAATTCTCCAGGACCAAGCAGGAAGTCAGTCCTCACATATGGGTGACGTCGGCGCCGACGGCGCCCTCGCGGAGCAATTTTCCCCAGCTTTCAAAGAAAGCCTTTGGGAATTGCAGCGCGCATGCGCGGTCCTCTTCCCGCCCAAGGGTGCCATCTTGCTCAGTCTTCTTTTTTCCGTGGAGCCCTACAGACGTTGTTTGTAATTCCCCGCAGAAAAGTTGATTTTATTTCTTTTTTCTCGGTTTCGACGCCGGTTCTTTTCCCGCCTGGACCCGCGACGCCGGTTGCGAGTCCTTTCCTTATTTTTCGGTTTTTTGTCCTTCGTGACAGATTTCGCGCCTTTTTTACTTTTTCACTGGCAGCCCGGTCTTTTGACCTCGCAGGGGCCCTTTTTCCCCCGATGGCTGCCAGCGGGTTTAAGAAGTGTGATCTGTGTAAAAACTCATGTCTCTTAGACACACACGACTTCTGCCTCCGCTGCCTCGGACCCGATGACCCGATGATCTGTGGTCCGTGTGGCAAAATGTCCTCAAAAGCGTTGAGTCGGTAGCATCAGCGGGAACGTATCTTCTCTGACTCTGGCCGGGCTCGGACCTCGTCAGAGGCTTCGACGTCTCGGGACTCTGGTCCTGAGCATCGTCGAAGTTCCTCTGAAAGGGGGTCTCCTACCCGGGAACATCATCGGAAGAAGAAACCCGTGAGGGCGGGATCGGTGGACGCTCCTGGTTCCTCGAGGGCCAGGTCGCATAGCCCCGATTCCTGTCCCGGGTCCTCGGAGGTGGAGAGGCCTTCCAAACATCCTCGTCTCGAGATGGACTTGCCCGCTCACGTGAGTACTGTTGTCCTCGTGGACTCGCCTCCAAAGGAGCCGACGTCGGGTCCCGAGTCGGGGGGCTGCTGGGTCTCCTGAGCTCGGACTCAGGTTGACGGCCTTGGAGAGCAGTCTGACTGCCTTCATGGAGCAGCAGCGGGCATTGATCGCTGGCCTCGCTGGTGCTTCTGCCCTGACCGCCGGGACGTCTACCTCCAAGTCGACCCCGGAGACTGAGCCGATCCTCGAGTCCATGAGGGCTCGAGTCGATCCTCGGTCGCGGTCTCCTTCGGCCTCCCGTTCGGGACCGAGGTCGTCGGTGTCGGGGCGGATGGCATCGATGCCCGCCCGACCGGAGCCGCTCGACTCCTCCTCCGAGGAGTCGGCCTGGGAATCCGAGGAAGAAGAGTCACCTGGTTCCTTTCGGACTCGGTGTGTCCCATCGGACTGCCCCGAGTCCGAACCTCGGAGACGGTCCCCCCCCGGAGGATACCCGGTTCTCGGACTTCGTGCGGGATATGGCCAAAGCCTTGTCCTTCCCTGCGGATCCCGAGGAGGAGCCTCGAGTCGAAGAGCTCGATGCCCTCCAATATGACTCTCCCCCAAAGGAGGCCTTTATTGTACCGGTTCCTCCGATGCTGGAACAACTTCTCTTCCGCATGTGGGAAAGCCTGGCATCGTCGCCGGTGTTAAGCAAGCGGGTCGATTCCATTTATCGAGTCCGCAAGAGCCCCGGGTTCCAAAAGGCACAACTACCGCACCATTCCATGGTGGTAGAATCGGCCATGCATAGACTTAAGAGTCAAAAAATGCACTTCTCGGTGCCTCCCGGTCGGGAGGCTCTGAGCCTGGATGCCCTCGGTAGGAAGTGTTTCCAGGGCTGTATGCTTGCTTGTCGAGTCCAGACCTACCAGCTCTACATGGGCATGTATCTCCGAGACCTGGCTAAAGAAATAGCCGGGTTCTCTGCTGGTCTCTCCGACGAACCTTTGCAGAGGTTCCAAACCTTGTCCACTGGTATTCGGGAGTGCTCAAAGTTTATCGCTCGAGTAGCTGCAGCCGGCATCGGTGGCCGCCACCAGGCTTGGCTTCAGACATCCGACCTCGAGCCATGGGTGCAGGACAAATTGGTCGATGTCCCCTGCAGAGGTGAAAACCTCTTTGGCAAGCCCATGGATGAGAAGGCTGCACAGATAGAGACCGAGACTCTCACCAGGACTCGTCTCTCAAGGAAGACCTCTGCCCCTTCTCAGAAGAAGGGCTCGGGGAAAAAGCCTTTTTACCCGAGGAAGGCGGCTGCCTATCAACACTACCCTCATTATCAGGCCTCAGCAGCTCCCCCACAGGGTAAGCAGGCCAAAGGACGGGGTAATGGGTCCCGTAGGCAGCAAGCCCCCAAGCCTGCACCACTGGCCCCTGCTCAGCAGGGTGGGGGTTTTTTGACTTCATCAGCATAGCCTCTCCCCCTCAGCTGTTTTCTCTCAGCACAGGAGGCCGGCTGGTCCACTTTGCCCACAGGTGGTCCAACATCACCACAGATACCTGGGTGCTTCACATAGTTCAAAAGGGCTATCTTCTTCACTTCCACCAGGTACCTCCCTCCTATTTTCCAGGGGAGCCTCTTCGACTCCCTCTGCACAGGGACTTACTCCTTCAGGAGTTAGCAAGTCTCCTTCAGGAACAGGCTGTGGAACCGGTGCCCCACCACCTGAGGGGTCAAGGGTTTTACTCCAGGTACTTTCTGATACCAAAAAGAACAGGAGGCCTCAGACCCATCCTGGACTTGCGCAACCTCAACAAGTTCCTCGCAAAGGAAAAGTTCAAGATGCTTACCCTTGGAATCCTGCTGCCCTACCTCCAGCAGGGAGACTGGCTATGCTCCTTAGATCTAAAGGATGCCTACACTCACATCCTCATTTACCCCAGCCACAGACAATATCTCAGATTTGTTGTGGGGGGCAATCATTACCAGTACAGAGTACTACCCTTTGACCTATCCTCCACACCAAGGGTGTTCACCAAATGTCTGGCAGTGGTGGCGGCGGCTTATCTAAGACTTCAAGGCCTTTTTGTATTTCCATACCTGGACGACTGGCTTATCAGAGCACAGTCTTCCCAAGAAGCCATTCACGCCACGCACCGCACTGTGGCTCTGCTTCAGTACTTGGGCTTTGTCATAAACTTTGCAAAGTCCACTTTGCTCCCCTCTCAGGATCTCGAGTTCATCGGCGCAAGATTGAACACGCTTCAGGCGCAAGATTGAACACGCTTCAGGCGCGAGCTTTTCTGCCTCTCGACAGAGCACACAGGCTCATGGATCTTGCCAGCCACTTTCGCAGCAATTCCCTAGTCTCTGCCAGGCAGTTTCTGCGACTGCTCGGCCATATGGCTTCCACAGTCCATGTGACCCCCAATGCCCGCCTCAACATGCGCCCTGCTCAATGGTGCCTTCGCACACAATGGCATCAGGCCACTGGGAGCCTAGCGGACTCCGTAAAGATTTCCGACCCGCTAGTCTCTTCTCTACAATGGTGGCTTCATCTGCCAAACCTAGTGCTAGGAGTGGCTTTTCAGCCCCCTCCGCCTTCTCAGGTCCTGACGACCGATGCTTCTCTCCTGGGTTGGGGAGCACATTGCCAAGGAACATGTACTCAAGGCCTCTGGACTCCTTGGGAGTCTGCTCAGCAGATAAACTTCCTGGAGCTCAGAGCCATCTGCCTAGCTCTCAGAGCCTTCTCTCACCTGATTTCTCACCAGTCGGTGCTGATCCAGACAGACAATCAGGTTGCAATGTTCTACGTGAACAAACAAGGCGGCACAGGCTCCTTCCTTCTCTGTCAGGAGGCGCAAAAGCTGTGCTCTTGGGCCGTCAAGCTGTGCTCTTGGGCCATCGACCGCAGCATCATCCTCAAAGCTGTCTATCTCCCAGGTCAGGAAAATTACCTGGCAGACAAGCTAAGCAGGATCCTCCAGCCACACAAGTGGAAGTTGGATCCGTTGGTGGTTCAGCGGATCTTTCTCAAGTGGGGCCTCCCCACCATGGATCTGTTTGCCAGTCCTCTGAACCGGCAACTTCCCAGATTCTGCTCTCGACAACCGCATCCTCTCAGAGTAGCGGCGGATGCTTTTCTGATTCCATGGTCCACAGGCCTCTTGTATGCCTTTCCTCCCATGCCGCTGGTGTCCCGGACACACTTCAAGGTTCTCAGAGACAAAGCCTCGATGATCCTAGTGGCTCCCCGGTGGCCGAGACAACCTTGGTTCCCGCTTCTGATGCAGCTGGCGGTGAACACTCCTCTTCCTATGGGGTTTCAACCCGACCTCCTTTCACAGGATCAGGGGACTCTCCTGCACCCCAACCTCCGGTCCCTTCATCTGATTGCCTGGCTGCTGAAAGGGTAGTCCTTGCTCCCCTCCGGCTGCCTCCAGATGTGGAAGAAGTCGTCTTGGCCTCCAGGCGGCCCTCCACCCGGAAGTCCTACGCTCTTAAGTGGCGTCGGTTCTCCGTCTGGTGTGCTCAGCAGTCTCAAGATCCCTTCTCCTGTTCAGCATCAGTGGTCTTGCAGTACTTGCTTTCCCTCTCCAATCTTGGACTTAAGTCCAACTCGGTCAGGGTCCACCTCAGTGCTCTTTCTGCACATCACATGCCAGTGGATGGCAGACCTCTTTCCAGCCACCCTCTAGTGGCTCGTTTTCTCAGAGGCCTCCTTCTCCTCAAACCACCTTTGCGCCCACCAGCCCCGGACTGGGATCTCAATGTGATTTTACAGCGGATTACCTGTCCGCCTTTTGAACCTATGGCTACCTGTCATCTTTTTCTTTCTTGGAAAACCTTGTTCTTGGTGACCCTCACTTCCGCTAGACACGTTAGTGAGCTACAGGCCCTAGTATCTGATCCTCCTTACACTAGGTTCTACAAGAATAGGGTAGTCCTGCGGACTCACCCTAAGTTTCTTCCCAAGGTGGTTTCCCCTTTTCACATCAACCAGGAGGTGGTGCTTCCGACCTACTTTCCCAGGCCACACTCCAGCCGGGCTGAAATGGTCCTGCATACCCTGGACTGTAGAAGGGCGTTAACCTTCTACATTGACCGTACGCGGGAGCACAGAAGGGCTGTTCAGCTCTTCGTCTCTTATGACCCCAATAAGTTGGGGCTCCCTGTCTCCAAGCGTACTCTGGCCATCTGGATTGCAGACTGTATCGCTTGGGCTTATGAGGCAGCCGGCCTCTCGTTGGAAGGTCGAGTCACGGCTCATTGTGTTAGGGCGAAGGCTATGTCAGTGGCTTACCTCCGCTCTGTTCCATTGGCAGACATCTGCCGGGCCACTACTTGGTCTTCGAGCCAGACTTTTGCAGCCCATTACTGCCTGGAGAGGGAGTCCCGCAGGGACAGTGCTTTCGGACAGGCAGTCCTCCGTAATCTCTTTGAGGTATAGGCAACTCCTACCCTCCGTCCCGGTTGTTGGGCTACCGGTTGGAGGCGTATTCAGAGAAGATTCCTTCCTTCTGTGCTACTGAGCTTGAGGGAGCTCCTTTTTTGTGCTTAGGGTCTCCGGTAGCCTTAAGCTTGGGAGTTCCATATGTGAGGACTGACTTCCTGCTTGGTCCTGGAGAAAGAGTAGTTACCTGTAACAGGTGTTCTCCAGGAGCAGCAGGAATCAGTCCTCACAACCCTCCCTCCTCCCCTTGGAGTTGCAGTTCTATGCTTTCGTTTTTTTTTGCTAATTTTTTTGCTGTCTTTTTGCTATGTCATCAGACTGAGCAAGATGGCACCCTTTGGCGGGAAGAGGACCGCACATGCGCGCTGCAATTCCCAAAGGCTTTCTTTGAAAGCTGGGGAAAATTGCTCCGCGAGGGCTCCGGCGCCGACGTCACCCATATGTGAGGACTGATTCCTGCTGCTCCTGGAGAACACCTGTTACAGGTGAGTAACTACTCTTTACTCTTTGTGACCTGGCTTGGTCACTGTTGGAAACAGGATACTGGGCTTGATGGATCTTTTGGACTTCATATGTTCTTATGTTCATCTGAGTCGGTGGGACAAGGAATATATTGAAGAGGAGAGGGGAAAAGACAAAACCCTGAGGGACCCCAGAGACAAGTGAGTGTGACAAAGAAGTAGAAATGGAGACCTGAAGGCTAACATAAGAACATAAGAACATAAGATATGCCATACTGGGTCAGACCAAGGTCCATCAAGCCCAGTATTCTGTTTCCAACAGTGGCCAATCTAGGTCATACGTACCTAGCAGTTTCCCCAAGGGACACAGGTTCCACAATGCTTGTATTGGTTCAAGCATTGATATCCTGGGTCCCTTCTTAATAATGGTTTATGGACCTTTCCTCCAGGAACTTGTCCAAACCTTTTTTAAACCCAGCTACACTAACAGCCTTTACTACATCCTCCGGTAACAAATTCCAGAGTTTGATTACACGTTGAGTGAAAAAAATATTTTCTTTTATTAGTCTTAAATAGTTTACCCTGTAGCTTCATTGCATGTCCCCTAGTCTTTCTATATTCTGATAAGGTAAACAATCGATCTACGTTTACCCGTTCCACTCCGTTCATTAATTTATAGACTTCTATCATATCTCCCCTCAGCCGTCTCTTTTCCAGGTTAAAGAGCCCCAACCTTTTTAGCCTTTCTTCATAGGAGTAGCCTTCCATCCCCTTTACCATTTTGGTGGCTCTTCTCTGAACCTTTTCTAAAATTGCTATATCCTTTTTAAGATATGGCGACCAGAATTGCACACAATATTCAAGGTGCGGTCTCACCATGGAACGATATAGAGGCATTATAATATCTTTTGTTTTATTTTCCATTCCTTTCCTTATCATACCTAGCATTCTATTTGCTCTCTTGGCCGCCGCTGCACACTGGGCCGAGGGTTTTAACATGGTATCCACAAGGACGCCTAAATCTTTTTCTTGGGTGGTGGTTCCTAATGTGGAACCTTGCATCGTGTAACCATAGTTTGGGTTGTTCTTCCCTAGGTGTATAACCTTGCACTTCTCCACATTAAATTTCATCTGCCATTTTGATGCCCAGTCTTCCAATTTATCAAGATCCTCTTGCAATTTTCCATAATCCTCCTGGGTTTTAACAACTTTAAATAGTTTTGTGTCATCAGCAAATTTGATAACCTCACTCGTTATTCCACTTTCCAGGTCATTTATGAATATGTCAAAAAGCAGCGGACCCAGCACAGATCCCTGGGGTACACCACTATTCACCTTTCTCCATTGGGAAAATTGGCCATTTAGCCCTACCCTCTGCTTTCTATCTTTTAACCAGTTCCTGATCCACAGTAGTACACTGCCTCCTATCCCATGACTCTTTAGTTTTGCCAAAAGTCTCTCATGAGGGACCTTGTCAAAGGCTTTCTGAAAGTCCAGATACACAATATCAACCGACTCACCTTTGTCCACCTGTTTATTCACTCCTTCAAAAAAACATAACAGATTAGTAAGACAAGATCTTCCTTGTCTAAAGCCATGTTGGCTGTCTCCCATTAGGTCATGACTATCTATATGCTGAGTAATTTTATTCTTTATGATGGTTTCTACCATTTTTCCCGGTACTGATGTCAGGCTCACCGGTCTGTAGTTTCCCGGATCACCCCTCGAACCCTTTTTAAAAATTGGTGTTACATTGGCGATCCTCCAATCCTCAGGTATTAGAGATGATTTTAATGATAGTTCACAGATTACTGATAGCAGGTCTGCAATCTCAAATTTCAGTTCTTTCAACACCCTTGGATGTATACCATCCGGCCCAGGTGATTTGCTACTCTTCAGTTTATCTAATAGTTGTAGGACATCTTCCCGATGTATCGATATTTCCTTCAATTCTTCCACACCTTTAAATACCACTTCAGTCGTGGGTAACATCCCTACATCTTCCTCAGTAAAGACCGAAGCAAAGAATTCATTCAGTCTCTCCGCTATCGCCTTGTCGCCTCTTAGTGCTCCTTTAACCCCTTTATCATCTAATGGACCAACTGACTCTCTCACGGGTTTTTTGCTACGAATGTACTTGAAAAGGTCTTTATTTCGCGTTTTTGCTTCCGCAGCAAGCTTCTTCTCAAATTCTCTCTTTGCCTGCCTTATCAATGCCTTGCATTTGACTTGCCAGTGCTTGTGCTGTTTCCAGGTTTCATCATTTGGCTCTTTTTTCCATTTCTTGAAAGATGCTTTTTTGGCAACAACAGCCTCTCTGACCTCAGCTTTAAACCATGCTGGCAATTTTTTGGACTTCCTTCCACTTTTCTTAAAGCGTGGAATACAGCTGGTCTGGGCTTCCAAGATAGTATTTTTCAACAACACCCAAGCTTGATGTACGTCTTTAACCTTTGCAACTGCTCCTTTTAGTTTTTTCTTAACTGTTTTCCTCATTCTATCATAGTCTCCCTTTCGAAAGTTAAAGGGTAGTACTGTGGATTTCCTTACTATCCCTCCTCCACTAATTAAATCAAAGGCGATCATGCTATGATCACTATTGCCAAGTGGCCCCAACACCCTTATCTCTTGCACTACATCTGGTGTTCCACTAAGGACTAGGTCTAATATTGCTTCCCCTCTGGTCGGTTCATGAACCAGCTGCTCCAAGAAGCAGTCATTTATTTCATCTAGGAACTTTATCTCCCTAGCATGTCCTGTTGTGACACTGACCCAGTCGATGCCGGGGTAATTGAAATCACCCAGTATTATTACTGCACTGTAACTTTTGCTAGCTTCCTTGATTTCTTTGAGCATTTCATCATCCATTTGTTCATTCTGACCAGGCGGACGATAGTACACCCCCACTGCCATCGCCTTCCCCTTTTTACATGGAATTTCAATCCATAGAGATTCTACAGCAAATTTTGTTTCTTGCAAAACTTTAATCCTTTCTGACTCAATGCCCTCTCTAACATAGAGCGCAACCCCTCCACCAATTTGATCAGCTCTATCATTTCGATATAGTTTGTACCCAGGTATCACAGTGTCCCACTGGTTGTCCTCCTTCCACCATGTCTCTGATATTCCAATCATATCTAACCTCTCGTTTAGTGCTATATATTCTAACTCTCCCATCTTGTTTTGTACGATCAGAAAGGAAAGAATGAAACCAATCCAGAATAGTTCTCCTGATCCTAATGTCATGAAGATGTGACAAAAGAAAGCTGTGATTCACTATGTTGAAAGCAGAGGGCATATCAAGAAATGAAATATCACCATGATCGAAAGCCCTGTGAACTTCTCAGCGTGAAACAATAATTCTCTGCTGTGACCAAGTCACAAATCTGACTGGTGGGGGTGAAGAGAACATATTTGTAAAAAATATCTGGAAGCTGTGTAAAAACCATGTTCTCAAGAACCTTTGTTAAAAATGGAAGTTGGGGAAACAGGATGATAGAAGGGAGAGAAGGTGGCAATGGGTGGGACAGATGTAGTAGTGCAGATTGACCTATCTCCCCTGGCTCAGATCATGATAGTGCGGCCTGTGTGATTGGGCCAAAAGTCTTAATCTTGGCTCAGAACTTGTATGCACCCATTTTCTTCTCAAGCCAACTGTCACTCTGTATGCAGCACTATTGCCTATGGGTTCCAGCAGTGATGTGTACAGGAGAGTAGATGGGAGGAACCCATGGGGGTCCCTGATGAAGGATTGATAAGTTAGCTCAGACCTGCCTTCCTTCTTGCTGTCCTTTTTTCTGCATGCTCAGTGTGGGTGTGTCTGTCCTCCTCCTCCCCCCCCCCATGTTTTTTTTTCTATTGCTTTAATTGGTGCTCTGTTCTGGCAGCTTGTTTTTTAAACTTTGAAGCTGCTTTGCTCAATCACCCCCCCACCCCCCCCCCCCACCCAAAAAAAACAGGCTACTAAGTTTTCCTAGGCTTCTGGAGGCAGCTAGGGAGGCCATTTTGGGGTTTCTTCAGCCAGCCTGATAGATGAGAATTCCCTTATTGATGGATGTTCCTCTTTCCTTGGCCCCCCTCCCTCCCCCATTTATTGCGTTCAAGCTCTACAAGCTGTGCCTGATGCATGGAGGTGTGCTGTTGCGGTTGCTATCTGGTGAGCTCCATGGCTGGCTCTCTTTGCTCCAGGTGCAAGGAGAAGCTTCAGGATGCATATTTTCAGCAATGTCCGGATCCCCTCGTGGGTGACTTGGGGTTTGACACCAAGTTTGCTGCCTCTGCAATGTCTCCTGTGATTTTCTTGCCTGTGGGAACAGTGACTATCATGGATGACCAAATGGGTCCTGGCTGAAGGGAGAGTATGGTGAGGCAGCCGCAGCCTTGAGTTGGCAGGGGTCTGTGGGTTCAGGCCAGCCAGCTTTGAGCAGCGGCAGCTTCAGAAACAGCTCGTTGGCTGCTTTTCAGTCTTAGCTAGCTCCCTGACCACCTCTATGGGGAGTTCAGGGCCCTCCAAGATCTCACGCTCTGGCAGTAAGGGGATTAAGTGTCCTTGTTCATTTTCACCTGCAGTACCTCAAGGAGGCCAGCCTTATTCCCTAAGGGGGTTCAGTGGGACGAGGAGGAAGGTTTCCTGTCTCCATTGGTGTGTCGGAGGAAGGAACGCTTCCCCTGGTAGAAGGTGAAGATCCATCAGCGATGTGGCCTTCTTAATAGGGAGGACCTGGCTACCCTTATTAACCCTTATTCATGATGCTTTGGTGGCCTTTCATTTTGTGGACTCCTTTTGGTACAGGTTCCTCAAGCTGACCCTATCCTGAAGGGGTTGTGGCGGGCCCTGGTTTCTCTCCTTCCCTTCCCTTCCCTCCCCCCCCCCCCAAGCCCTTTAAAAAGCTTGTGTTCTCTTTTGTGAAATGCTGGGGCTGTGGGAACACTAAGGGTTTGGCTCAACTTTGTCCTCTGCCCCAAAGACAGGAGGATGCTCTGCTCACAGTGGTAAAGCGCATGACCATTCCAATGGAAGTTGATGCTGCACTGAAGTAGTCATGAGTGTGGAAGCCCTCCTCCAGAATGTCTTTACAGCTTTGGCTTTAGGTACTCGGGTAGCACTATGTGTGGGTGTAGTGGTCAACGCTCTTATGCTGAATCCAGCAATTGCTGGACAGTCCAGAGATTGTGTGATTGGAGTCTGGAGTGTTGTTTAGGGCAGATGCCTTCTATGACTTGATTATGATCTCCTCTGAAGCCATAGCAATGGCTATAGTAATCCAAAGGTGTCTGTGGCTCCAGAATTAGTCTGATGTTGTGCTCTAGCTGTAGCTGAGCAAGCTCTCCTTTAAGGGCAGGTTGTTCTTTGGGAAAGACCTAGAAAAGCTGGTGAAGGACCTTTTTGTGAAGCTTGCCTGCAGAGGCTCCCATAAGATAGGATTAGAGGTTCCAGGAGTTGCTCTTATTGAGCCTAGTGGGGTATGCGAGTGTGTTTAACAGCCGGAAAGAACTCTGGCATAGACTATTATTCCTATGGGTCAAACCCAAAAAGTCAGGTCTCTTGTGGATCTCTGGATTCATGGGGCTTATCAGGAGCTGGTAAGGTTCCTCAAGAAGATCTAGGGGTTCCTTTCCGGGAGACAGGTTATAGGAGGGTGTCTCTGACTGTTTGGCTCAGAATGGACTACTCATATCAGATCAGTGGGTTCTCATCTGTGGGATGTCTTTCTGGAATTTTTTTATGGCTCCCTAGCCAAGAGCAGTAATCAAGAACTCAACGCCTCCTGCATTTGCTGGCTATCATACCCATGCCTTCTGCGGAATAAGATCAGGGGCGATATACCATTTAATTTGAGATACCAAAGAGAATTCATTCCATCCTATTCTGGATTTGAAGATGCTCAACTCGAAGTTGAGTGCCACATTTGCACATGGAGACCTTCGTATTGGTCATTTTTTAGTCTGGCAGGGGGAGTTTCTAAACTATTTTTTCCTACCTTTCCAATGCGTATGTCCATTTTCCTGTCGGCTGTTTCTCTGCTTTTGAGTTGTGGGCAGCCTCATCTAGTTCTAGGCCCTGCCCTTAGATCTTGTCATGGCCCCTTGCACTTTCTCAAAGGTCATTGTGGTTGTGTTGGCTGCCTTCTGCAAGCAAGGGCATCCAGGTTCACCTGTATCCGAATGACCGACTGGTTTGATCTGACTCCCTAGAAAAATTCCATGGTGGACATGTCCCAAGTGATTTCAGTGACTGGAAAGGCTGGGTTGGGCAATAGGGAGTTAGACTACCCCCCCCAAAAAAAAACAACAGTTTTTCTTTGACACTTGTGGGGGATGAGTTTCTTTCCTGGAGAGAGTGGTCAAGCTGAAGGTATAGCTCAGAGGTTTTTGTTTTTGAGGCAGCTCCTAGGGTGTTGGGACTACATGCCATTCCTGGAATAGATGTCTTCGACTCTGGAGCTGGTGCCTTGGGCTGGACCAGATATGTGCTGCCCCCCACCCCTGCAGGGACAGCCTGTGACTTACTGGTCTCCTTGCTCCCAGTTGTTCAAACAGTGCCTTCCTCTTCATTGGAAGATCAAGGGGGGAGCTGGCTTGATGGCTGCAAACTCATTCTGAGGTGCCGGATTGGGTAGTGATCACCATGGATGCCAACACTTTGAGCTGCGTAGCTCGCCGTCTACATCTGTTCACACGGGCACTCTAGTTCCCACAGGAAGCATCCTGGTTGATCAACAGGCCAGAGGCCAGGGGGTTTTACCTAGTTCAAATCCCCCTGGAGGGCAAGGTAGTCAGTGTGTTCTCATATATGTTTTATCGAGCAAGGCATAACTTGCAGTACCACAGGTGGCAGAACTCTTTTGGTGGGCCAAGGCTCTGTTGGCAGTGCATGTTGCTGGAGTTGATAATGTACAAGCTGATTTTATTTTTTGTATTTTTCTCCTTGAACTGGAACACTGGACTCTGGCAAGTGAGAGCTAAGCCCTCACACATTTTGATCTCATCATGCAGAGGAAACATTTTATTCAATTTGGTGGCCTGCACAGCTACAAACTCCTTTTTTATGTTTGGAGCCTCCCAAGAACAGAATAATTCTGTTGGCAAATTCAAATTTTGTGCAGATTTAGGAGTCGGGCCAAAATCTTACTTGCCAGTGCTTGTAACCTTGACTTCCCCTTGCCCCGCAGTTCCCTCGTGCTGATCTCCTCATGTTCTCGTGAGAGCAGTGCCAAAATTCCTACACTGTCATCTTTAAATGACAATAGTTATAGCTTCAGATAGCAAGTATCTCTGTGGGTATGTGGTGCAATGGTGGTTTGCTTTTTTATGTGGGTGGGCGCAAGGCTGCACTGTGTGTGCGTGTGTGCGTGTGTGTGCTGCAGAGCTGGGGAGCCTCTGTGTATGGCAAAGAGGTGTGTTCTGGGTGGGGGGGATGTACCCTTTGGCATATACAGACTTATCATTGTTTCCCTATTCATCTCTTTAACCTCCACCTTGTACTCTTTTCCCCCCCCCCACGTTAGTCCCTCTCCTTTTCCTTCCTCCCACTCCCACCCTGCCTCTGTTCCCCCATCATCCTTACTTTTTTTTTTTTTTAAGGTACTGCCCCTTTAAAAAAAAAATTTCTGCCTCTTTCCGTCTTTTTTTTTTTTCCCCCCCTCTGAAAGCTTAGATCTCTGCTGCTTTGTGTTTCCCCTCTTGCCCATGGGGATCCAATCTCCTGTGGGCAGAACAGGAGGGATCTTTGCCACAATCAGGGCTTAGATGCAGCAGACATGCCGTGGGTGGTCTGCTGTATCTAAGCCCTGATCACAGCAAAGATCACTCCTATTCTGCCTGCAGGGATCCAATTTCCTGTGGGCAGATAGGAGTTTTCTGCTGGTGTTGGGGAGGGGGGAGCATATCCCAGATAACCTTCTGGTCAACAAGGTGACCTGGCACCTGGGCTTTGCCAAGCCCTGATTGAAGGAGATCTGAGCTAGGTATTGTATTGGGTCTTAAATTATTTTGTTGACTTATTGGCTACCAGATTATTTGCGGATGGAGGCAGATACAGTCCTGCTTAAGTGCGGCCTGCTGTGAAAACCGATGGGAACAGTTGGAATCCCATGGCGCTTTGTTTGGAGTGGTGCTATTTATTGAAAAAGATAACCAAACAGTGTCCAGATTTTTGAGCTGGATTGGTCTATTCTGTATACTATCTAACAGTTCTTTATATAGTTTTTAAAGCTTATTTTGTATTTTTGTTTTTATGAATTGTTTTTTGGTTGTGTATTGATTCTTGATTTTTGTAGCCCCCTGACACAGGCACAATTTGCCAAAACACTGCTGAGCTGGGTCCTAATAATCTGTTATCTTCAAGAACATCAGTCGTAGTCATTCTCCATTGGTGGTTTTTCTTTTGCGTCTACTCAGTGTTATATGGAGAGAACCTTCTGAATGCTTACGTACAGAGATATTGAGTGTGTTTGGGGAGGAGGAGTTGGGAAAGAAATGGATTTGGATTTGTGAGCATGAGTTCACAAATGCTGCTGATGTGAAATTTTAATGTTTAAAATTAAATATGTAATTTAAAAAAAAATCCTCCGTGGAATAAATGTAAAGGAGATGGCCTTTTTCCAGTTGAAGGGAAGCTCTGGAATGAGGAGTCATAAGATGAAGGTGAAAAGGGATAGAGTAATCTGATGAAATATTTTTTTTTACTAAAAAGTGGTATATGTGTGGAACAGCCTCCTGGTGGAGTGGTAGAGATGAGTATTGTATCTAAATTAAATTTAAAAAAAAAAAAAAGCATGGGGCAAATCAAGAGGCTCTCTGAGGGAGAGGATGGGATTTTATAACTTATGGATGGGCAGACTGAAAAGGCCATATAGTGTATCTGCCTTTTGTGTAAAAAAAGTTTCTATGAATGATCATACTCAGCAGTGGACTTTTGACAACAGTGAGGAGAAACTGTATTTTATATTTTCTATATTTTTTTTGTTCTGTTTCCTTAGGTCATGTTCTCATCTGATTCCTATTCTGAGTGAACACCATTCCTGTTTTACTGCCTGAGATTATTTGGGGCATAGGTCTGTCTCCTTACTGGTATGCAGTTAATGGGGTGGGAGGGAGGGAATACAAAGTTGACAAAGTTCAAGCTCCAGCAGTACAGACAGCTGGAAATCCTGCTTGGACTGTGGGAAGTGATCGCGCAGCGATGCCCTCTTCGTGCAGATAGTGAACAGGTAGGGCTTGCCGATCATGGATCTGATGACGACCTTCACATCGGCCAAGGCGAACCACTGCTTTAGCATAAGGGAGCAGATGGTGGAAGGTCTGGATGCCCTGGTTCAACAATGGCCCACGGATGGGCTTCTGTACGTTTTTTTTATCCGTGGCCGCAAATGGGGCATCTAGCTCAAAAGATAGAGGTGCATCAAGGCCTGGTAATTCTCATTGCTCCCGACTGGCCCCACAGGTTGTGATATGTGGATCTGCTCAGAGTAACAGTGGACTATCCATGGCACTTACCAAATTGATCTGACCTCCTGTCGCAGGGGCCGGTTTTGATGCCACAAGTGGATCGATTCTCTCTTACAGCTTGGCTCTTGAAAGGGCACAGTTGAGAGAGAGAGAGGCTATTCTGCACCGGTGAATTCTACATTGTTAAAGACCTGGAAGCAGTCCACCTCACTCTCGTATGTCTGCATCTGCAGGATATTTGAAGCCTGTTGCAAGGACAATGACTACCGCCCTGTCGGCAACAGTGCCTGAGGTTTTGGCATTTTTACAGGCACGTGATTACCTGTTGAGAGAGTCCAAAGGTTTTCCTTGGGAGGCCCATCCAGATGCAGTCCACTTTTTTAGGGCAGTATGGCATGTGCGTCCTCCAGTCTCCCGTGGGACCGTAACCTAGTATTGTCGGAACTAATGGGAAGAGCCTTTAGAGCCGCTGGTGGCACGTGCATTGAAGAATTTGATGCTGAAGACAGGTTTTTCTGGTGAGTATCTGGTCTGCAAGAAGGATTTTCAGAATTGCAAGCATTCTTGTGCCGGGAGCCTTTTCTCTCCATCTTAAAGGAAAAGGTGGAGTTACAGCCGGTTCCTTTGTTTCTGCCCAAGGTGCTCTCTTTTCATTTGAATCAGCTGGTTACTTTGCCGGTGTTTGCAGGGATGGAGGTGGCTCAGCAGGAGCCAGGATTGCGCCTCTAGGACATTTGTCGGGTGTTACAGCGCTATCTGAAGAGAACCGAGCCATTTTGCAAGTCAGACTGGTTGCTCATTCTGTTTGGAGGGCTGCGTAAGGGGGAAGCAGCTTCCAAGTGGCTTGGGCCCTCTTATGCTCAGTCCAACATCTGCTGATCAGAGGCTGTGAGATTGGAGCTGCTTGTGCGGCTGATGATCTGTTTGATTTAATTAATATGTCTTCTGGGTCTATAGTGGTGGTGGTGCCTAGGTGGGAGCTTTGGTTCCACATTTGGTCTGCTGATGCTGTCTAAGTTACAACTGAGCAAACTTCCCTTTCCATATTATCCTGCTAGACCAGTCCAGAAAAGAGGGTTGTCTCCCGCTACCTGTAGATGTGGAGACAGAAAACATTCTAGAGACTTCTAATGACATATCTGTGCCATGATCAATCTGAGCTTTTAGGGGCAAACAAAGGAAGTTTGAAGAAGGGAAGATTAATTTTGCTCGTGACCAGCCACCCTCGGGTGACTCTCGATAGAGTGTGATGCAGGAAGATCCACTGGATACCCTTCAAACCAGTGCTCTTTTCTTGTTTCTTTGGAAGCCATAAGGGGGAGGGGAATTAGTCCTTGCAGCCAAAAAATTGGAAAAGGAGTTTGAAAAAGATTCTTCACAGCCTTGCACAACCTCAGTGCCCTCCCCCCCCCCTGCTTTCCCCTGAAGATTGAAGACGACTTTTCAGAGGCATGTGACTAGAGATCTGATGATGATAGCACTGAGCGTGGCATGGCTGGCTGGCTGCTTTTGTGGGGGCTTCCGATCTCATCATCCATTGCTGGGATGTAAGTCAGGTTGGGTCACTTGGACATCTGTTGGTACGGTGTCCAGTGTGTTCCTGCCTTGAATAACTGCTTGTGTGCACAGATTGTGCTTCCCATGCTTTGCTGCACTGCTTATGTGCCTTTCCAGGTATGCACCAGCACCATGTGGTGTCTTTGCCCTTGCAGCCATAGTGCGTGAGGCATTACACCAATTGGGCACACCTTGAGCCTGTGTCGTACCAGTGGTGGAGATTCATATGCTGACTTCTAAGAAATGTTGTCCTGTCTGTGAAAACAGAGCCTAATTGCTGAATTCTGGTATCTGCACTTCTTGCATAGAAGTTTCTGATGTACCCTTGGAGGCTTGTCCCACCTCTCGCATTGAGGGGATTGGGATGACCCAGCTCTATTGGTGTGTCCGCATGAGGCAGCAGACGGTGCCATGAAAAAGGATAACAGATCTTGAGCGCCAGCATTTGCTGTTCTGGCTGCTCATCTTCTCATAAGGGACTATCGACTTCTGTTTCTCCCCAAGGTGTGGGGACCATACACCTGGCAGGGAGCTCCCAGTCTTCAGATTGCCTTTCTCAGAATTCTTTTCATTTCTGTAGCAAGCTTATCTTTCTGGCATAGTACAACAGACCAATGAGTCTCCAGGTCCTCTCATCTCTCTCTGCTTGCTTAGAAGGGCAGGCAGCAAGTTGACGCTTGGCTCGGGCACTGCCTTCTGAACATTCTTGGCAAAAGTTGGAATCTGGAGATTCAGATCAACTGACTCGTGTTTTGTTTTGTTTTTTTTTTTTGGCTGAGACGTGGAGTCCAGTTCCAACATCTCGGGTGTTGATTTCAATTTAGAGGAAGAGGTGACTACTTTTCCTTCAGATCACGAAGAAGCTGGTATTTTCCTTTTCAGAAAGGACAAGCTGGCGGCTCTGATTTGCTCAAGTGTCATCTGCTCTGTGTTTGACTCTGCAGTGGTGGAACAGGGGTCATAAAGCCATCCCCTCCTGCAAGGGGTTCAGAAATCTACGACAGTATTCCCTTTTTCCAGAGAATATCAAAATCATGGTCCATTAAGAGTGGGACTCTCCCGACTCCCAAGCAAAGGGGCTGATGGTATGTAAAAGGCCTTATGCCCTGCCGGGGGAGGGGGGGGGCTTGCACTGCATGGTTCAGCACGCTGAAGGTGGATTCACAGATTATAATGGTCACAATGCAGACCACCATCCCGGTAAAAGGCTAAACAGTCTTGAAGGACATTCTGGATCTTGAGATGAACTCTCTCCTGACAAATCAGTTTGCAGCTGCTGCTGCTATCCTCTTGTTGGCTGTGTGTCTGGGCCTGTCGACTCGAGCTCTACTCCTGTGGTTTCAGTCCCTTGCCCCAGAGGATAGTACTCCCCTCTTGGAGTTGGCCACAGCCTTTCTGTTGAACATGATCTCCTCTGCTCGACAGCTAGGGACATTGCCCTCTCGATGGTTTTGCAGCATTGGATATGGCTTTACCACTGGGTGATGGACATGTCCTCCAAGGCCCGACTGACCCACCTAGCCTTTAAAGAGAAGCTTCTCTTTTGGGGCTTGACTTGGAGAAGTTGGTTAAGGGATCGGTGAGTCCAAGCCTCATCGCTTCCCAAAAGATAGGCCAAAGGGGCCTGGGAAGCATATGGGGGTGGCATCCTTGATATAAAACCATTCTTCTTGTTCATGCTACTTGGACTCCCAGGCATCCTGGGACTCCCATAAGTACTGATCCAGAAAGATGCCACCCTCTTACAAATTTTCGCTCCCTTACTTTGTCCTCTCACAGGCCCAAGGATTCTATCGCATCCAAAGGTTCCACCTCCCATTCAGTGCAATGACTGGGAGCCCATTCTGGGATGCCTCCATTGGGCAGCAGGAAGAACTTAATGACCTGGTTCGTGATTTGGATTTATCCAAGAACAAGGCAGAATTGCTAGGATCAAGACTCCAACAATGGAATCTTCTAGAAGAAGATGTCAACATTACTTCATATCAAAAGTGCCACCAGCAGTTGGAGCCTTTCTTCAGAAAGGAAAGTAATCTGGTATTCTGTTCCGATATTGAAAGCCTCATGAATGCCTTAATCACTCATGACCCACAAGACTGGAGACTATAGACTTTTCGAAACTGAGTCTGAAGGCTGTGCTTTTGAACAATGGAAACAGTCTTCCATCTATTCCAATAGCGCATGCCATCCACATGAGACATAACTTATAGTTAATGGAAGTTGGTAGATACTTTAACAAGTACAGCTGGCACCTCTGTGGTGACTTGAAGGTAGTTGTCCTTTTAATGGGACTGCAGCAGGGATATATAAAATACATGTGTTTCTTATGTGAGTGGGATAGCCGAGCAAGGGATTGGCACTACTTGCAGAAGGAATGGAATCTCAGACAAAAATGTAACAGTTGGAGAGAAGAATATCCAGCACCCAGCTCTGGTTGAGGCTCACAAAATCCTGCTACCACCCCTTCACATCAAACTAGGTTTGATGAAAAACTTCATGAAAGCCATGGACCGCACTTCGCCAGCTTTCCGATACCTGCATGAAAAATTCCCTCGACTCAGCGAAGCAAAGATTAAAGAGGGAGTTTTTGTGGGTCCTCAGATTCGAGAGCTCTTCAAAGATGACTGGTTCAACAACTTGCTGCAGGGTCATGCGAAACAAGCATGGAATGCTTTTCACCTAGTGTCAACAAACTTTCTTGGGAATGTTAGGGCAGAAAACTACAAGGAACTAGTAGAAGACATGCTGATGCAGTATCAGAAACTTGGCTACAATATGTCTCTAAAGATCCATTGCCTTGATTCCCATCTCGATTTCTTTCCTGACAACTGTGGTATGGTTAGTGATGAACAGGGCTAACGTTTTCACCAGGATATCACAATGATGGAGCAAAGATTCCAGGGAAAACGGTCCACTACAATGCTGGCTGACTACTGCTGGACACTCCCCAGAGAAGCTCCCGAACAGCTGTACAAGAGACAGGCAAAAAAATCCAAGTAGTAGTCTACACTACACCTAAACAATCAGACTCAGTATGAAAAAGGATAATCAACTTGATCCCTCAAAAGTACTCCCTGAAATAGAATTCAGACTCCCCAGTGTAAATAAGATGTAGATATACCCTGCCTGAAAATAGGTATCAGTGTAAATACAATGTAGATAGTTTCCCCAGTTACTTCCAAGTTGATCTCCTTGTTTTATTGTAAATGCAACTCAGAGTGCCTGTGTTGTATGGTTGATGTTGAATGTAAACTGCACTGATCTAAAATAGCGCGGTATAGAATTGTTAAATAAATAAATATGACTTGGTTTTTTACACTTATTAACCGAAGGCCTATTGTATTTACTATTGACATGAATTTCGTGATGTAAACATTAATTCTTGTAGATTACAAAAAAACTAGAGCCAACTTTGCAATTTCACTGTCATATTTGTGTTCAGCATTTAAAAATTGATGATAAATGACTATTTTTATTTCAGTAACATGACTTTTGTAAAACTTTCTTGACCAGTGTTATTAATACTAATAGTTCTTGTTGTGGGGGGGAGGGGGGTTTGTGTGGTGTTTTCCCCTGAGTTTTTTGGGTGTGTTTTTACTGCTTGGGAAGCGTCACTGTCTTTTCTCAGTGCCGCATCATCAGATGTATCTTCTGATGACATTGCTGAAAGATGCTCAGATTTACCTCCTATCTGTTTTAGAAGAGTCTATTTGTTGCCAAGTGCAGTAACATTTAGGTATTCAAGTAACTGAACTACTTTGTTGAAAGAACAGATGTTACAGGTAAGCAAATTTAACTTTTTAGGACTGTCAGCAACTTCTGTTTCCAGTAAGATAAACTGCAATAAAACAAATCATTTAGTACTTGAATGTTTCAGACATAATCTAATTCATAAACTGCTCACACTTTTATGTAATATGTGTTAAATCTGTATTCTGCTCTTCTTTCCAAAGGAAGATCGAGCAGTAATATCAGGGCTGATCAAAAGTACCAACTTTCTGGGGCTTAATTTTCATTTCTTATGCTCATACTTCGAGGGGTAAATTTTGCCTTTCATTATGGTAGCATCCTGTTTTGTCTGTCTTTGTGGTGCTCATTTCATATGGAGTTTGTCCTCAACAGATCTGGTTTTCAGGTTATCCATATTGTATGTGTGTGTTTCGATAGATAATCTCTAACTTGTGTATTTTTACACTTTTGGTAAATCAAACCTGTTTGGAATAAGACAAATTACAGGTACTGCACATATACATAAATGCTTGACTGTTCCAAAGGAGAAATTTTTTACATGCCTGATAATTTACTTTCCTAGACCAGTCTACTTTATCTTTGGACTAGTGATAGACCCAAGGGACCCCTTATAATGTGGGGACTTTGTGCAACCGTTGTCAAAACTTGCCCTGTGAACTATACTGCTCCATAGAAATGTAGAAATTTTACCTGAGCATTTTCTTTTCGTGACTCCTGCTAGACCAGTCCAGACAAATGGTTTGTGCTCCCATGCCAGCAAGTGAAGGCAGATTTAAACAACTTTCAGTGTATCCTTTGCAGCACTGAGAGAAGCCAGTATGAAATTTCCCATGCAGTAGGCAAGACTGAAAAACTCAGAAAACGTGTTAAACCACAAACCACTTTGCTACAAATACTATGAGCAAGTATTTGGCTCTTACTGTAAAGAAATTTGTGTTAGACCACAGGACTGACTAGGCCTTTTATAGCAGCTGGACACCCAAACTTGCAGAAATGTCTTCCAGGGCGGTCCTGGACTAGTCTAAAACTATTCAAGGAAAGTAAATTGGCTATGTTAAAATTCTCCTTCCTTCTCCTGCTAGATCATTCCAGACAAGCGAGATGTACCCAAGCAGTTGGGACTCTGGGTGGGAGGAACAGACTCTCCTGCCAAAGGGCACCATCTGTACACACTCCTCAAGTGACCTATAGGGTTTCACAAATTAATTCAATGAAGACCATGAAGCTGCCTTACATATGCCCCTGGAGACACCCAGAGTCAACTCCTACCCAGGAAGTATGCGCCAAGTGGGGAGTGAGCTTTGACTTGCTCTGGCACATGCTTAATAGTCAGAAAGTGCACTGAACTAATGGCCTCCTTAAGCCAGAAGACTATAGGGAATTTGACTCTGCCAGTTTCCTCAGACCTCTAAGGAGGATACAAGATCTGACCAGCGAAAGGCATGGAGAGATCTTAACTGGATTGCCTCTGGGGCACTGCCTTGGATGAGAGTGACCACAAATAACAGTCTGCTGGTTTGGTGTGTGATCGCAGCACAACAGCCTAATGCTTAGAGCAGCAACAGCCTGAGAACCAGCTAAACCAGTGTTCAGATCCCACTGCTGCTACTTGAGACCTGTGGCAAGTCTTAGTGCTAATGGGTTAGCTTGTACAGGAGCATTTAAGAAGTTGTCTGGTTGGTTAACAGGCTAGAGGACATGGTTATCAGCCTGGCTCTAAAGAGGATTCAGGCCCTCCTGGTCATCCTAAGTGATCAGTGAGCTCTCACAGCTTCAGCAGTGGTGTAAGTCCATGAGTGGGATGGCCCCTCTGGTGCTGTTGTGGCCTCAGCAGTGACAGAGCTTGGCTGTTGACTTGAATAGTAATGCACTTATCAAGATCACTCATATGCAGGCCATCTGCTCAAATGTGGCCATGATGGTTTCTGACTAATGGGAGTTAAGTCCTAGGGCATGTTCTTGCTCATTGTGCAGAGGTAGAAACTGAATGTATTTGGCCTGCTGCCAGGAGTGCCTAGGGAAAGATCCCTTTTAATTGCAGGATGGTGCTGCAAACTGTGGGTTTTAGATATAGAAACATAGAAACATGATGACAGAAAAAGACCACATGGCCTATCTAGTCTGTCCTTCCATAACAACTACAACAGTCCACTTTTTACCTTTAGAGATCCTCTGTGTTGGTCCCATGCTTTTTTGAATTCAGTTACTGTCCTCATCTCTACCACCTCCACTGGGAGACTATTCCATGGATCCACTACTCTTTCTGTAAAGAAATATTTCCGCATGTCACTCCTGAATCTATCTCCCTTCACCCTAATCCCATGTCCCCTCGTAGCAGAACTTGCTTTCAATTGAAAGAGGCTCTCTCCCTGAACATTTATGCCATGGAGGTATTTAAACATCTCAATCATATCACCTCTATCCCACCTTTCCTCTAAGGTGTACATATTAAGATCCTTAAGTCTGTCCTCATATGCTTTATAATGAAGCCCATTAATCATTTTAGTAGCAACCCTCTGCACCGACTCCATCCTGTTCACATCCTTTTGAAGGATGGAGTCGGTGCAGAGGGTTGCTACTAAAATGATATCCTCTGTTTGTCTCTCTCATGTGGTTCTTGATGAGCCACTTGAGTAGGTTTCACTCTCTCCCAGGCTTGGTCATTCTAGTAGTGCTAGACTGGCTGTACAAACCATAGTGCATGGGTGTCCTGAGTCTGTTGGCAAGGTTCCCCCTATTGCTGCCTCAGGATTGAGGTCTTCTGTGGCGTGGTCTCCTAGTTGAGGGGGGGGGGGGGTGCTGTTTCCAGTTAGCTTATGCCTAGGCCAGACTCAAGTAAGAAGATACCTTGGTTAGGGTGCTCTGGAGCATTAGTATTAATCTCTCTTCTCTGGGGTCTGCTCTCAGACCCTGGTTGTTAGAAAGATGAACCTAGCCGCCATTTGACCCTTCTGTTAGTCTGGGTCCAGTTATGCACTCTTGTAGTTTAGTTGGCATTCCTTTGGCTGCCAGAAGCACATTCTAGGCCTGTCCTTGGTGGTGTACCCTAATGCCTCTTCCATCAGGTGGACAAAGCTTTTTCCTCTATCCTTGCATCTGTTTGGGACTGCAGCACACACTCTAGTGTTGTAGGCAATGGAAGGTTCTCCTTGGCTTCTTTTGGTAGGCCTTTCTCTAGACTTGAGCTCTGCACAAGGCAGCTTTCAAGCCTGCTAGGCAGGTATCTGCCACAGGTCGCCCTTTTGGGAACCATTCTGGTCATGTTGACAGTGCCTGTCTTTCTGGTGATGGGGATCTCTTCTTCTAAAGAGTGCTGTCTTCTCTCTTTCCCTTTAAAGGATGGATACCTGTCCTCTTTTGTAGAGGAGGACCTTCTCTTAGGCAAGAGGGAGGATGTTGGGAAGTATCATTGATTTTTGCATTCATTCCTTCCATTTCTTGGTCCTTGGGTGCCCCCCCCCCCCCTGTGGTTCAAGGACAAGTCTGACAGTGACCATGTGTCTGATTTTCCCGTTGTCTTGTATCAACTGGTAAGTCAACCTATCTTGGTTCAGGAGTTGCACACCATAGGGACCTGAGTTCACCCCACAAGGGCACAAGCTTCATTCTGGACTGTTTCCACTTTAGTGTTCCAGAGGACCTCCATTCAGTGACGTCCTGTGTTTTGTTTTTGTGTTTTTTTTCTCTTCAGCACTTTGTAAGCACAACAGGTTGCTTGTGGGAACTGTTGTGGCTGGCACCTTTGGCAGAGTAGCACCTTCCAGAGCACTGTCTTCCTCCTACCCTGGATTCTCACTGTTTAGGTATGTCCCACTCACCTGGACTGCTCTAGCAGGATAACAGGAAAGATTTTACATACCTGATAACGTTCAGTTTTTTTCCTTTGAATCCTGTTAGACCAGTCCAGGACCTGCCATGGGAAGACTATATCCACAGGTTGGGAAGTCTGGCTGCTGCTTCACTGCTTTTTCTCAGCTTGTTGGTATATCTCTCTTAAGTCATATATGGTAAGAGCCAAAACTTTTTTTTTTTTTTTTTTTAATACAAATGGTGGTATTTTGATTAATGCTTGTTCTATATTTTCAGTCTTGCTGCCTGCTTGGGAAGTGCGTACTGACTTCTCTGTTTTGCATCAGTTTATGCACCAGTGATGTCAATGGGAAAGGTTTCCCTGGTCTGCCTCCACCTCCCATCTGGGGAGAGTAACCCACTCATCTGAACTGGTCTAGCAGGATTTAAGGAAAGAAAATTATCAGGTATGTGAAATTTCTCCTTAAACAACATTCATGCTGATGTAAACCCTTGAACTCTGAAATACCTTTCAGGGGGTGTGTGTTTAAACCCTTTCCTCATTTTCTCACTTTTTAAAATTAAATGCTTACAAAGTAGATTTCCTCTGTATGCTTACTCCAATTACTGTATTTCCTGGACTATAAATCACTCCTGTGTATAAGTCGCAGAGGCTAAAATTGGTGATTTTATTGGTAAAATCATAGTATAAGTTGCCCTGCTATATAAGACACTGGTACTAAAAATAAAGTGCAAGACAACACTACTGGTTTTTAAACCTGATTTATTTTTTTCACTTTCACTTTACAATAACACTCTTGAATAAAGTGCAAAACATAGCAGCTCATACCACTTTTGGGAAAGCCATTGAGGTCCTTATCTTTGGTGTTGCTATGAAATAGTTCTGCAGTTTCAGGTGCCAGTTCATGTTCATTATTGTCGTCTTCATCTTAATCTTCACGATTATCCGGGGTTCTTTAGTATTTCAGCCGTCACAAAACCTGTTATGATTCTATTTTATCACTCACCACCCCCCCCCCCCCCCATACTGCTGCAGTCTATCTGGAGGTTTCTGCACATTCGACTGACAGCCATGAAACTGTGTTATCTGTGGCACATCCAGTTTTCCCATAGGTGACGCAACACAGCTTTGAATCTTCTGTTGATGGAAATGTCAATCGGTTGAAGCATTTTTGTCATAACACTAGGTATAATAACCGGGACAGTGTTCAGAGATTTTATTTTCTTCTTTGTCTTCAGTGAAATAGGTTCTCAAGCTATCCATGACAAGTATTCTTTCTGTCTCTTGAAAATCCATCTGGCTGCCTACTAAAGCAGCGCTGCAGCCACTTCAGTATGTTCTCATCCATCCATCTTTTCTCATTCACATCAACATTGGTAGAGTTTCATGTGGCATTGTCTTCCTTTTGAATATAATCATAGGTGGCAGCTTCCTTTCACTTGCACAGCAGGCCAGCACCACTGTAAAGTGTCTCTCCATGTCCGGTAATTCTAATATTTATTGTTCTAACCCCCTTTTGACTGACCGTTCTCCCTAATGGGACGTCGAAGGATAAGGAAACCTTGTCCATGTTTATGAAATCCGGTGTCACTGTGTATGTGATGTTCTTTAACAAATTCCCTGAAATTCTGTGCTTTATCCAAGAAATCAGTGGGGAGCTGCTGACACATGGTGGTTTCTCATGATAAATCGGTAGCATTGTGAATGACCAGCCTTGAATCCCTCGATATTCATTTCCTTGGTGACATGAACTGCTTTGAATCGCACCTGCACAGTGGACAATCCACAGCCCTGGGCATTCCACTCTACAACGAACTGAAGCAGACATGCTTCTAATCAAGGCCACAATCTCCCAGTCTCTAATTTCTCAGTTATCCAAAATTTCACTCAGTGGCTCTGTTACCTTGTTCTGCGTAACGAATAACTTTCAATTTGAATTCCGTGGTGTATGAGTTCTGCTCCGGTGTCTGTGGAGCTAAAAAGATGATTTGTGTTGTAACTGAAATTCGTCTGGTATGCTATTTGCAAGTATAGTCAAAGTACATACCAGTTTGCTGATCGGAGGGTCTGCTTGCGAGTGTTGGGTGTAGAGCAGAGGGTTCAGGGAGAAACACCCTCCACTGTGAGTGCTTATATGCGGTTCGAGGAGTGTGGTCCACCACAAATTTTATTAGGTCGCTCCAATGTATAGGTCACGTGTCTTATATTCTGGGAAATACGGTATGTCAAATTCGACTAGGTTGTGATCACTAGTGCCTAGTAATGCCAACACAGTTAGCTCCTGTACCAAATTCTATGTTCCACAAAGGACGAAATCTAAAATAGCTTCTTCTCTCATAGGTTCCTGAACTAGTTGCTCCATGAAGCACTAATAAATTTCATCTAAGAACTTTACCTCAGTTTGTCCTGATGTGACATTTATCCAATCGATATTGGTGTAATTGAATTGGCAACGCAATGATGGGTGATTTTTGTTTTCCTCATTTCTGATAACATTTTATCATCTGTCTGTTCATTCCGCAAAGGGAGATGGTAGTAAACCCTAGCATTATTTTCTTCCCTTTCACACATGGCATTTCTATCCTTAAGGATTCAATGGCACACATTGTTGGGTGGTTTAGGGCTAGAAAAAGTTTGAACATGACCTATTCCTTCTATGGGCCCAAACCCAAGAAGGGTTGGTCGTTTTGGGGATCTCGGGACTCGAGCACCACCCCAGACAGCAATAAGTCCTTGCAATGATATGGTGGGTCCCTTCTGAAGGACAGACAGTTGGGGGGGCATCTCCACTGTTTTACTTGGAGTGAACCCATATCAAGTCAGACCAATCTGTCCTCAAAAAAAGGGATAGGTGCTGGAGTTTGCAGAGTCCCTTTGGAAAGCCTTGTGGAGTCTTTCAGCTTCTTAACCAAGAGATTGATGGTAGAGGAGCTTTGCATCATTTGTTACAGTTGCAGACTATCCTACCCATGCTTTCTATAGGACAAGGTCAGGGGCAGCATTCCATTTACTTCATGGTACCAAAGAGAATTAGGTCCTTCCTTTGCGTCCCTCTAGTCCAGTCCCGGAACCATGGAGTTGTGAATCCCTTCCAGCAGCTTTGGAGACTGAAAGACATTCTTTGCTGGCACCAGTATAAATAGGCTAGCTCCGCCTCCTCCGCTAGTACTTTCAGTCTCCAAGCAGCTGTGGAGGTTCTGAGCTTGGGACTGGGCTCGGGGTTTCTATTTAGAGAAATAAGTGGGCTCTTATTTCTTAGATAAGATTTTTATTCCTTTGTTTCTGAGATTCCTTTTTGATTTTTTGCAGGAGTGCTGTGCTGTGGAGTTCTGCCTGCTGTCTCTTTTTCTTCGCCTCTCCTCTTTGCCCCCCCCCTTTCCTCTTCTTTAACTGTGCTGTCTCCCCGTGCTTCTAACGAGCAGGAGTGGAAAGGCAAAACCTCTGCATTCAGCCTCCCTGCTCCCGAACCCGCGATTAGGGGTGAGGAGCAGGGGAACGGTTGGGAGGCAAGTTTGTACACGCCTCAGGCTGTGTTGTCAGCGCGGAGCGGAAGCCGCGAGGAGGGCTGTGCTCCGATGCAGTAGCTTCGCCGGAGTTTGCTGACAGAGAAGATTAGCCTCCGGCGGCTCGGGGTGAGTAGCTGGTTCTCTTTACGCTACTAATTTTTTTAAGGCCTTCATTCCGCTGCGTTTGGCATCGGGGGTGATTGATGCTGGGTGCCTCGTGTAGCCGTGCGGGAAAAGCGGCGGGGGCCATTTTGAAAGCGGCTTTTGGTGTTTCGGCACTTCAGGGCTTGCTGTTCGTGGTTTTGCAGCTTCGTTTTTGGGAGCAAAGCCCTTTCCTTAGCTGGGGGCACGATTCTGCAGCAGTTGGTATATTTAAAAAAAAAAACGGGGCTGCAGTATTGCTGTGCTGCTGTACTATGCCTTCAAAGCTCAGGTGCTTGGTTTGTGGTCTGCGGCGTGACACAGTGCAGGACTCCGGAGTCTGTCAGCCGTGCACGCTTGAGGCGCTCGGAGTGGAGAAAGGTTCGAGGCTGCGGCATCTCCTCCTGCTGCTGGGGGTTCTTTTTCTCCTTCCCTCGGGTTGGTAGAGCTCACCGTGGAGGTCTCCACGGGGGCGGGCCCCTCTACGTCTCTGTTTGCGGTGGTCCCAGAGATTGCAGACAGATCAACCGGACAGTCTGGCTCAAGAGGCAGCACGCATGGAGTCGGGGTCCGCGTATATGGTGGATATTCATTATGACCTCATCAGAGGTTTGGCCAAGAGTATGGCCTTGGTGGTAGCAGCTTGCCGTTATCTTTGGTTGCGTAATTGGTCGGCGGACAGTTCGTCGAAGGCTCGCTTCAGCAAGTTACCTTTCAGGGGTAAGCTATTGTTTGGTGAGGACTTGGAGAAGTTGGTAAAGGATCTCGGGGAGTCTAAAGGGGGGCGTCTTCCGGAGGATAAGCCGAAGCAGGCCAAGAGCACAGCTAGTACCCGGGGTGCTCCCAGGGATTTTCGTAGATTTCGTTCCTTTCGCTTTGGCCAATCCCAACGGTCTAGGTTTCCGGGGATTCAGAGGAGCGGGCAGGGGCTTTCCTCCTTACCAGTCCTTGGCATTTAAGAAACAACAATGAGATAAGGGGGGCTCAGGTAGGGTTGGTTGGTTCCGGTGGGAGGTCGGCTGCGGGACTTTTACCCTGCCTGGATCCAACTTACGTCAGACCGGTGGGTTCTCGAAGTCATCCGGGACGGTTATGCCTTGGAGTTCCATCGGCCAGTGCTCGATTCCTTTGTTCTGTCTCCGTGCAGGGCGCCGCTCAAACGACGGGCGGTCGAGGAGACCCTGCAGCGCCAGCTCCAGCTCAGGGCGGTGGTTCCCGTTCCTCCGGAGCAGTGCGGCTGCGGTCGGTACTCCATCGATTTCGTGGTGCCCAAGAAAAGGTTCATTTTGTCCGATTCTGGACTTAAAGAGGGTGAATCGTTGTCTCAGAATCACTCATTTCCGCATGGAAACGCTTCGGTCGGTCGTTGCGGCGGTCAGAGGAGGAGAATTTCTGACCTCGTTGGATCTAATGGAGGCTTATCTACATATCCCGGTGCGGCAGGAGCATCAGCGCTTTCTGCGTTTTGCGGTGCCGATGGGGCATTTTCAATTTCAGGCGTTGCCTTTCGGGCTGGCCACAGCTCCTCGGACGTTCACCAAGATCATGGTGGTCATGGCGGCGGCACTTCGCAAGGAGGGAATTCTGTTGCATCCGTATCTCGACGACTGGCTAATCCGAGCGAAGTCCAGGGAGGAGAGTGTCGCAGCCACTTCCAGAGTAGTACAGTTGTTGGAGTCTCGGTTGGGTAGTCAACGATGCGAAGAGCCACTTGGTCCCCTGTCAGGTTCTGGAGTATTTGGGGGCGCGTTTCGACACCCAGCGTGCGACTGTGTTCCTTCCGGTTCCTCGGGCGCGGGGTGGGTCGTTTCTTGTCCACGACGGCGCCGATGGCGTGGCGGTATCTGCAGGTGCTCGGAACGATGGCTGCCACTATCAAGGTAGTGCCGTGGGCCAGGGCGCATATGTGTCCATTACAGAGTTCTCCTCTTCGGAGGTGGTCCCCTCAGCGGGATGCGTTGTCCCAGCGCTTAGCTTGTCCTCCGGAGGTTCGTCAGGCTCTCCTTTGGTGGTTGAGACCGCGGAACTTGGAGGCGGGCATGCCGCTCGAGCCTCCTTGGTTCTTCCTAACGACGGATGAGAGTCTCGGGCTGGGGGGCGCATTACGAGGGTCGCTATGCCCAGGGGCAGTGGTCTCCGGAGGAGTCGGTTTGGTCCATCAACAGATTGGAAATAAGAGCGGTGCGGCTGGTGCTGCAGGGATTTCGAGAGGGTGTCCGGCATCGCGCGGTGCGCATTCTCTCCGACAATGCGACGACTGTCACCTACATCAGTCGGCAGGGCGGCACGGGCAGTGCGTCACTGGAGGCAGAGGCGGCTCTGTTGCTAGCTTGGGCCGAGCAGAATCTGTCCGCTCTGTCGGCTCAGCATGTGGCCGGGGTGGACAATGTAGAGGCGGATTTCCTCAGTCGCCGCAAGGTGGATCCAGGAGAATGGGTGCTTCACCCAGAGGTGTTTGCGTTGTTGGTACGATGGTGGGGGCTTCCGCTCATGGATCTGATGGCGAGTTTCGAATCAGCGCAGGTGTCACGCTTCTTCAGCAGACGATGGGAGCAGATGTCCGAGGGCCTGGATGTGTTGGTGCAGCGGTGGCCCGACGTCGGTCTGCTCTACGTGTTTCCCCCATGGGCTCTCATAGGTCGGGTGGTACAGCACATAGAGCGACATCGCGGATTAGTGATTCTGAGACCTTGGTATGCGGATTTGGTGAGGCTTCTGGTGGACCGCGGGTGGATCTGTTAGCCCAAGGTCCCCTTCTGATGCCACAGGTGGATCGATTCTCGCTTACGGCTTGGCTCTTGAAAGGGCTAGGCTGACGGCCAAAGGCTACTCGACGGCAGTCATTGCTACGTTGCTTTGGGCGCGTAGGCGCTCCACTTCCTTGGCGTACATCAGAGTTTGGCGTGTTTTTGAGGCCTGGGGTGCTGATCGCGGTCTTCGACCCTTAAGAGCCTCGGTCTCGCAGATCCTCTCGTTTCTTCAAGACGGCGTGGATAAGGGGCTGGCGGCCGGTTCCTTACGTGTGCAGCTGGCAGCGCTCTCCTGTTACCGGGGTAAGGTTCGGGGTCAGACTTTGAGTGCTAATGCAGACATCAAACGGTTTTTACGAGTGGTACTGCTCATGCGCCTGCCGTACCGCTGTTTGCCAGCATGGGATCTCAACCTGGTTTTGAGGGCCTTGCTTGGGCCTCCTTTTGAGCCATTATCCGAGGCATCCCTGAAGGACCTTACTTTGAAGACCGTTTTTCTGGTGGCGATTTGTTCCGCGAGGCGCATTTCTGAGTTGCAAGCGTTGTCCTGTAGGGAACCATTCCTGTCTTTCTCTGCTCATAATGTCGTGCTTCGTACCGTTCCGCCGTTCCTGCCCAAGGTGGTGTCTCCTTTTCATGTTAACCAGGTGGTTTCGCTGCCGGTGTTCTCGCAGCGGCAGAAGGTGGAGTCTGGCGAGAAGCTGCATCTCTTAGATGTTCGTCGCATTCTTCATCTGTACCTTCGACGGACAGCTGCCTTCCGAAAGTCGGACAGATTGTTCGTGGCCTTTGGGGGTCCACGGAAGGGGGAGGCGGCGGCCAAGGCTTCCATCTCTCGTTGGTTGAAGGAGGCAATCGCGTCGGCGTATCTGTTGAAGGGGAGGTTGATGCTGGCGGGTCTCCGGGCGCATTCGTCTTCCTGGGCGGAGTTCAGTTTGGTGCCGGTCGCGGACATCTGTAGTGCGACGACTTGGTCGTCCTTACATTCCTTTGCTAAGCATTATCATCTGGACGTGCAAGCCGCAAGCGATGGTCGTTTTGGTTCTGCGGTTCTTCAGGCTGGTCTTGCTGGTCCCTCCCGTTGATACTGCTCTGTTACATCCTCCATGGTTCCAGGACTGGACTAGAAGGACGCAAAGGAAGAGTAAATTAGACTTACCTGCTAATTGTTGTTCCTTATGGAACTCTAGTCCAGTCCCGGATCCCTCCCTAGGTTTCGACCCGTTCTGCCTGAAGAGTGTGGGGGGGGGGGGCATCGCTTGCTGTATCTCTCAGTGGAACTGTATGTTCAGTAGTTGCGGGGCGTCCCGGGGGGGGGTTCCGATGTCTGAGTTCCTCAGGCCTGTTCTTTCCGCAGCACGGTGCTCTGTGTTCGTGTCAGGTATTTGGGGGGGGGGGGAAACCCCAATTTTTGGGAACTGATGGTAATTTCGAAAAGGTAAAAAAAAAAAAAGCCAACCCTTAAGGTAGTTTGCAGTTTGCTATTTTATCTGCTTATTTGTTGCTCTGTTGAGTCTGCTTTGTCAATAGGTACTGGCGGAGGAGGTGGAGCTAGCCTATTTATACTGGTGCCAGCAAAGAAAGAATGTCTTTCAGTCTCCAAAGCTGCTGGAAGGGATTCACAACTCCATGGTTCCGGGACTGGACTAGAGTTCCGTAAGGAACAACAATTAGCAGGTAAGTCTAATTTACTCTTTTGATCCGTTTTGGAACTGAAGGCAGTCTGTACTAAGCTAAGAGTGCCCCACCTGTGCATGGAGACCTTCAAGTCTATTGCCTGTCCAGCAAGGGGATTTTCTAATCTCCTTAGATCTTTCCAAAGTGTACATCTATTTCCTTATTGCTCGTCCCATCCAGTCCTGACCTGTGGGTAGTCATCCTTGCCAGCAGCTTGGAAATTGAGCATGTCCAGTTCTTGACATCAGCATACATGGGGTAGCTGGTAGTCCCTCCCATCCGCCAGTATCTGTCTCCAAGCAGCTGGAGAGACAACTCTTTTAGGTGGGACTCACTGTAGGGATAATTAGGTTTAGTTTTGCAGATTTTTGGTCCTTAGGCAGGGGAAGGGAGAAGCCCTTCTAGCAGGGACCCTTCTCTTTTTCACATAGCCACTTCTTTTGGGTTTAAAAAATCCAAACAAACTATAGAAGAGGAGGATCAGCAGAAACCTTTGGCTGACAGACGGCAAGCCGCCTGGTTCCAGCAAGGGGATTTTCTAATTGCCTTGGATCTTTCTGAAGAGTACATCTGTATTCTGATATGGTAGCAACATCAGAAGTTCCTCAGCTTCTGCATCCTTGGCTGTTCATTTCATGTCTTGCTTTTCGGCCTGGCCATATCATCTTCCTTATCATCCCTCCAGTCCAGTCTCACACCTCTGGGTCACCAGCAGCTTGGAGACTGAGCATGTCACTATTTTGATATCACCATATATAGGTAGCCGGTTCCTGCCTTGTAACTCAGTCTCCAAGCAGCTGGAGGGGGTGATCCAGGGATGCTGGACTCATGAAAGGGACAGCTAAGGTGTTAGTGTAGTGGTTAATTTAGATTAAAGGAGCCTGCGCTGCTCTGCATTTCACATTTGAGGCATTCTGATTTTGGTGCCTTAGGCTGAGCTGCTGAATTAAACTAAAAAAAAATAAAAATTCAGACACAGCCAGGGATAGTAGGGGCCGCCTTCCCCCAGGTGCGGGAAGCGGGAGTACCTGACAGAAACCTGTCTCCAGCAGCTACTCCTGAACCCGTGAACTGGTGAGGAGCCAAGTGGTGGCAGACAAGGCCTCATACAGTCTTCTGTCTTTATTCCCCTTGGGGGGGGGGGGGCAGCATGCTGAAGAGGAGCAATACACCAGGTACTGAGGTGGGCGGCCCTCTGCATCAGGTTAGTACTGCTCGGGTTGGATGGCATTGGAGTCCCTTTTTCTTTAGTTCTTTGTTTTCTCCAATTTTTGCAAAGTGTCACTCTTCCCTCACAGTCTCGGTGCTTTCACCGCATGGCACAGGGAGGCTTCTGGCTGTGTGGGATATCCAGGGTAGGCTGCGTTTGTGTAGTGGAACTGCAAAGGGAGCAGTCGGGCTCTGCGGCTGGGTAAATAGCCTGTGTAATAGCCTGCTAAATAGCTTTTAGGTATATAGATGGTGGTAGTGACGGTGGTGCATTTCAAGAAAGGTATTCTGGTACAGCCCTACCTCAATGACTGGCTCATTTGGGAAAAGTCAAGACAGGAGAACGAACAAGCCACAGCAAGGGTGGTGGATTTCCTGCAGAGTCTCGGTTGGGTGATCAACATGGCCAAGTCTCTCTTGATTCTGTCTCAGGTCATCGAGTACCTGGGGGTGTGGTTCGACACCCATGCAGGACGAGTGTTCCTGCCGGACCAGAGAGTGCAGGGATTATGGCAACTGGTGAGACAATGCTTGCACATGAAGCAGCCCACAGCATGGCATTATCTGCAGCTGCTAGGGACCATGGCAGCGACTATCGAGTTGGTCCCGTGGGCTTGAGCACATATGTGCCCCCTGCAAAGAGCATTGTTGTACCAGTGGTCCCACCAGAAAAGCACCCGTTGCAGTGTCCGAAGGGGACAGAGATGACACTCACGTAGTGGTTGCGGCTCAAGATGTTAACAGCGGGGATGCCGCTCGAATCGCTGCAGTGGTTCCCCTTGACAAGACACCAGCCTGGTGTCTGTCGTCAAGGGGAACCACTGCAGCGATTCGTGCTAAGTGGGTCAAGGAGGCAATCGCTTCTGCTTATGTCGTAAGGGGGAAGCTGGTGCCGAAGGGGATTAATGCCCATTCGACAAGAGCTCAAGCGGCCTCTGGGTGGAATACAGCAGCGTGCTGGTGGCAGGCATTTGTAGAGTGGTCATTTGGTCCTCCCTGCACGCTTTTGTGAAGCACTCATGTTTTGGATGTGAAAGCGGCAGGAGATGCAAGATTTGGCACGGCAGTGCTTTAGGTCAGATTTGTGGGCCCATCCCATCATTAGTACTGCTTTGAATACATCCCAGAGGTGTGGGACTGGACTGGAGGGACGATAAGGTAAAATTAGGCCTTACCTGCTAATTGGCTTTCCTTGAGGAACTCCAGTCCAGTCCCGAATCCCTCCCTGTTTGATAATTAGTGACTGTCAGAATTCTGGGCCTGAAGAATATCAGCATGTTAGAGGTTCCGCGGATCTCTTCTGAGTTTTAAGAGGAGGGGCTGTCAGAGAGGGTGAGTATGGATGACTTTGATGCTTGCTGCTTTGCCTGGGGGTAGGGTCTCCCAAGTTGTTTTCTTTCCATGGCTTGGGGTGGAGATCATGCTTCTTGGGTGAGTCTTTTTCCCTGTGGGGACCCCTGTGGATTGGGGGGTTCCTAAAGATGGGTAGTTTGTTTTTACAAGATGTTGGATACTTATTTTGTTGCTCCTGTGGCTTTAGACAAGGTAGATCTTGTCTTACTAATATGTTATGTTTTTTTAAGGTGTAAATAAACAGGTAGACAAAGGTGAGTTGGTCGATATAGTGTATTTGGACTTTCAGAAAGCCTTTGACAAAGTCCCTCATCAGACACGTTTGGCAAAACTAAAGAGTCATGGGATAGGAGGCAGTGTACTATTGTGGATCAGGAACTGGTTAAAAGATAAAAATCAGAGGGTAGGGCTAAATGGCCAATTTTCCCAATGGAGAAAGGTGAATAGTGGTGTACCCCAGGGATCTGTGCTGGGTCTGCTGATTTTTGGCATATTCATAAATGACCTGGAAAAGGGAATAACGAGTGAGGTTATCAAATTTGCAGATGACACAAAGCTATTTAAAGTTGTTAAAAAACCCATGAGGATTGTGGAAATTTGCAAGAGGATCTTGATAAATTGGAAGACTGGGCATCGAAATGGCAGATGAAATTTAATGTGGACAAGTGCAAAGTTATTGCATGTCCCCTAGTATTATAGGAATACTAGGGGACATGCAATGAAGCTACAGGGTAAACTATTTAAGACTAATAAAAGAAAATATTTTTTCCCTCAACGTGTAATCAAACTCTCTGGAATTTGTTACCGGAGGATGTAGTGAAAGCTGTTAGTGTAGCTGGGTTTAAAAAAGGGTTGGACAAGTTCCTGGAGGAAAAGTCCATAAACCATTATTAAAAAGGGACCCAGGATATCGTTGCTTGACCCGATACAAGCATTGTGGAACCTGTGTCTTTTGGGGAAACTGCTAGGTACGTATGACCTAGATTGGCCACTGTTGGAAACAGGATATTCGGCTCAATGGACCTTGGTCTGACCCAGTATGGCATATGTTATGTTCTTATGCTACCTTGGGCCAGAGCGCACACATGCCTCATGCAAGGATAAATTCTGTCTCACTGATCTTCCTGCTTTCAGCTGTTAAAACAGTGCTTCCTCCTTTCCTGGAAGATCAAGAGGGAATTGGCTTGATGGCTACAAACTCTACCTCTGGACAGGGTACCTCTGGAGGTGCCAGATTGGGTGATAGTCACCACATGCCAACCTGCTGGGTTGAGGGTGCTTTGTCTGGGCTAATTTTGTTTAGGGGCATTAGTCCTCTTTGGAAGAACCCAACGATAATCCGAACGACGGTGTGCCCTTGACTCCTTGAGCTGACAGCTTCCCAGGATCTAGTGGTGTTTCCATTGGGTTATGAACGGTTGGAGGGCCTGAAGAGGAGCAGGAGACCCCCCTGAGGGGGGCCGATTAAGTTGGACCCAGGTCCCCTACTGCCCTCTTGCTATTCTTATCTGCATGCTCCTTTTTTGGGGGGGGGGGGGATTTTAGATTTTCCTGTATGTCGTTTTCCCCCCTCCCCCGAATTGATTTCATTGGGAAGCCTTTGACTGTTATTTTAAAAAAAAAAAAAAAAAAAAAAAAAAAAGCAGCTTTGGTAGCTGGGCCTATCAGGTTTGTGTGGGTGCCTGAGACTTCCCTACTTGGGTTTCTTTGGTCAACCCAACAGGCCTTGGGATTTTTTTTTCAGGACTGCTTTTTAGCAGCAGCCCTGTTTTATGCTGTGTGTTGTGGTTTGCTTTTTCAGCTATGTGAACATTTTATATCCTGAAGTCCTAGTTTACTTTGCCTGCTGTTTTTTGCCCCTGATGTGGCTGCAAGGCTTAGAGCATATTTTTCAGCATTCTGGGATACCTGCATGGGGCCTGGTGCCCGATGTCTGTCATTTTCATGACCCCTGCAGCTCTTCATTTTTCTTGTCATGCTAGTGAGTGCCGCAGTCACTTTAGGTGGCGGTTTGTGCCCAGTAGAGATGGAGCATGACAGGGTGGCCCTAGCTGCATGCCCAGGCCCTGGGGCTCGAATGCCCAGCCAACTTGCTCTGCAGCTCCTGAAACAGCTTACGGGGTATATTCAGGTGGACTGGCTGCATGGTAGTCGCCTTCATGGAGATTCGAGGCCTGAGCTTTCTGTCTGGTGACCTGGTGCCTGAGTGTACTTCTGTATGGGCAGCTGGAGAGATCATGGCCCCCATCTTGTCCTTGGGCTCACCTGTCCATCCAGGAGCTCAGTCTTTTTTTCCCTTCTGATGTTGGTTGAAGGACCCCAGGGAAATTCCAGTCATCCACATGGTAAGTCAAAGGACAGAATGGTAGTTTCCCGCTGAGTCAGTTTGTATCCTTGTGATCCACCTTTTTTCTGGTGGACTGTATTTGTACCCTTTCAGGATGGTATGGTGGCTCTGCAGGTTATGGAGCCAACTTCCAGGCAGATTTAGTATCTTAATCATATCACCTCTATCCTGCCTTTCCTCTAAAGTATACATATTAAGATTCTTAAGTCTGTCCGCCTATGCTTTATAACGAAGGACACTAACCATTTTAGTAGTCACCCTCTGTAGCAACTCCAACCTGTTTATCTTTTTGAAGGTGCAATCTCCAGAATTGCACACAATACTCCAAATGAAGTATTGCTGGCCTTCCTCTTTTGCGTTGACCTTCTATCTTGTCAAGCATGATACCTTTCTCTAATGATCTCTCTTTGCATGATGTGTCCAAAGTATGAAAATCAGAGTCTTGTCATCTGAGCTTCTAAAGAAAGCTTAGGTGATCTCCTCTAGTACCGACTGGTTTGTTCTTCAGGCAGTCCATGGTATAGGCAGTATTCGCTCCCAGCACCATAATTCAAAGGCATCAATTTTCTTCCTGTCGATCTTTTCACTGTCCAGCTTTCGCATCCACGTGACATTGAAAATACCATGGCTTGAACGAGTTGAATCTTAGTATGGAGAGAGACATCTCTGCTCTTGAGAATCTTGTCTTGGTCTTTCATAGCCATTCTGTCAAGAGCAATGCGTCATCTGATTTCTTGACTGCTTGTTGCTTTTTTATTGATAGTTGATCCAAGTAGGTTAACATTGTCCACGATTTCAATTTCTTCTCCTTCAACGATGAATTTATTGATTTTGCCAGTTATCATGATCTTTTGTCATCTTTACATTAAGGTGCAGGCCCATTATAAGACTGTTCTTTGATCATGAGAAACATGTTTCAGATCATCTTCACTTTCAGCCAGTAATGTGGTATCAGCATAGCGAAGGTTGTTGTCTTCCACCAATCTTCACACCTCTGTCTTCATACAATCCTGCTTCTCTGATGTGTTCTGCATATAAATTAAACAGGTTGGGGGAAAGTATTCAGCCTTGTCTTACACCTTTGCTTATTTTAAACCATTCTGTTTCTCCTTGTTCCGTTCGAACTGTTGCTTCTTGATCAATGTACAGATTGTGCAAGAGAACGATCAGGTTCTGGTATACCCATGCTGCTTAATGTGGCCCAGAGTTTTTCATGGTTTACAAGTCAAAAGCCTTGCTATAGTCGATAAAGCACAATTAGATATCATTTGGTATTCTTTAGTCTTTTCAAGGATCCATCTCACATCCGCAATGTCTCTCGTTCCTCGCCCTTTCCTGAACCCTGCTTGCACTTCAGGTAGTTCTTATTCCAGATATGGTTGGTAGTCTCTGTTGAATAATCTTCAGTAGAATCTTGCTGGCATGTGGGATCAGAGCGATTGTGTGATTTAATTTCCAGTGTCAGTTGGATCACTTTTCTTTAGTATTGGTATAAACACAGATATTTTCCAGTGAGTTGGCCATGATGTCATCCAAATTTCTTGGCAGAGCCTTGTAAGTATGGTTAGAGCTGCATCAGATTGCTGTAATACTTCTATGGGAATGCCATTAATGCCTGGTGCTTTGTTTGTTCTTTGATAAAGCTTTTAATGCTACTTCAACTTCTTTCATCACTAGTGGTTCCGGATCACAAGGTACAGGTTGAAATGGCTGTTGATCTTTATTATATAAAAACACTGTATATTCTTTCCACCTTTTCTTGATCATCTCAGCATCATTCAACATAGAACCTTGAGCATCTTGTAACATTCCAATTCGAGGCTGGAATTTTTTCTTTAACTCTCGTAGCTTTAGGAAAGCTGATCTTGATGTTCCTCTAATAGTTTCTGCTTCTATTTCCTTGCATGTGTCGTTGTAGTACTTTTCCTTGTCCTGTCTTGATGCGTGTTGGAAATCTGAGTTTTGTGATTGTCTGTCTTTCTCCTCTGGCTTTAGCTTCTCTGCATTTCTGGACAATGTTCAGAGTTTCTTCTGTCATCAATTTTAGCCATTTTTGCCTTTTCACCTTTTGTAGAGACTTTTCACTTTCTTCCACAACCTTCTTGATGTCATTCCATAACTCTTCTGGAGCTCTGTCATTTGTATCTAAAGCAGCAAATCGATTTTGCAGGCAGTTTTTAAATTCCAGTGGTATATTCTCAAGGTCATATTTTGCTACATTCATGAGTGGTTTGCTCTTTCAACTTTAGCTTGTTTGCATATTAGTAGTTGATGATCTGTACCACAGTCAGCTCCAGGTTTTGTATTTGATGTGTTTAAAGCTTTTCCATCATTGACTTCCACAGGTGTAGTCAATTTGCTTTTTGTACAATCCATTGGGTAAAGTCCATGTGTACAGTCGTTGCTTTTGTTGCTGGAAGGTGTTTGAGATGAATAGATCGTTGGTCTTGCAGAATTCTGTCAGTCTTTCTCCAGCTTTGTTTCTTTTGCCAAGTCCATATTTTCCAACCACTTTGCTGCCGCCTTTGTTGCCAACTTTTGCATTCCAGTCACCCATGACTATTAGGATATCCTGTTTGCATGTTCTGTCAATTTCAGCTTGAATTTGTTCCTAGAACTCAATTTCATCCTCTTCTGCAGCTGTTGTTGGGGCATATACTTGAATTATAGTTGTGTTGATAGGCTTTCCTCGTAGACTAATAGAGATTAAGCGTTCACGGACTGCATTGTATTTCATTACAGTTCTTGCAAGTTTCTTCATTATTATAAATGCAACACCATTTCTTCTTTGTCTTTTGATTTCCAGCATAGTAGATCATGTGATCATCTGATGCAAAGTGCCCGATGCCAGTCCATTTCAGTTTGCTGACACCCAACAGATCAAGTTGTACACGTTCCATTTCATTTTTGACCACCTCCAACTTCCCTTGGTTCATGCTTTGTATGTTCCATGTCCCAATATGTAAGACATCTTTATAGCTTCTGACCCATTTCATGGGCAGCTACATCAGCAGTCAGACATCCCGAGGGCTTTGATCCAACCACATCATAAATGCTGGCTTTAGTTTGAAAAGTCTTCAGCTCTTTCCCAGTAGCTAGTTGAGTGCCTTCTCACCTGGGGGTTTCATCTTCCAGCACTATAGTGCAATTTGTTTTGTTGTGACTATCCATTGGGTTTTCATGGCAAGATACAGTAGATTGCCAGGCTTTTCCTCCGCGCAGTTTGTTTTTAGTGATGTTGCCGTTGTCACAGAAATGTGATCCTCCGCCATCATCACTATCCCATTCTGTTGCTGCCCAGATGGGTGGTTTGTCTTGGTCTGGCACCTCAGCTGAGACCTGTCCATCTTGGGAGACCCTACCAGTAGTTATATAAGAACATAAGATATGCCATACTGGGTCAGACCAAGGTCCATCAAGCCCAGTATCCTGTTTCCAACAGTGGCCAATCTAGGTCGTACGTACCTAGCAGTTTCCCCAAAAGACACAGGTTCCACAATGCTTGTATTGGGTCCCAAGCATTGATATCCTGGGTCCTTACCAATAGCTTAGCCCTCAGCATCACTGACAAGCTGCAAGGATTTCATATACCTAGGAGTTGATTCCTACTCTTGTTGAGTTAGTCATGACTGAGAACTCACTTAAGCTTCATCCAACTCAGTCGGTGCATGTGATTCTCCATCTCCATGTGCCTGGAACATCTCAGGTCCTTTTATTGACCTTGGAGCCAGTTCCTTGAATGAGGGTATATATGTGCTCACTACAGAGACACCTGCTAACCTTTTGGACTGTTTCCCATTGTTTGAGTCCCTCCTCAGGAAATCAAGGAGCAATTGAGGTGTTGGTTGTCTCCACAATCTGATGGCCAGGGTACTGTTAGAAGCACCAGATGGCATGTGTGTCATCTTGGATTCAGCCTGTAGTGGTGGGTGACAATGCCCAGGCAAGTTGGTCCAAGAACTCTGGAACCCTCGAGTCCGTCAGGAAGCTAGAGTGAGCAGTTTGGCCCTGGAGAGGTTTAGGTCTTTCCTGGTGTTCAAAGCAGGCTGTGCGTTCTGTTACTGCCCAGGTGATGGCGTGTGTCTGCCTGCAAGGCAGAGCTCATGGGGATGGAGTGGACCCAGAGGTCATGGAAGCAGTATCATTGGGCAGAGGAGTATCGGGTTGCCCTCTCTGTGGTGCATGTTGAAAGCTTTGAGAGCCTTCAGGGTGCCTTTGCGTTGGAGCTCTCTGGGTATATGAAGGGAAAGCCTTGCTCTCCCACATGCGACCTCATAGTATGAAGATGGGGCCTTCCAATGCTCCACTTGATGGCTACTCAGATGAATACCAATAGATGGAACTATTTCAGCCACAGGATCTATGGATATTATGCTTGGTTGCCCTTTTTCAAGTGTAGCCTGAAAAGGAATGTTGTATGTCTCCCTTCCTGGCTTTTGAGCTACCTTTTACGCAGGTTTCAGTTCCATCTGGTCCTGTGGATCCTAGTGAAAGGAATGGAAAATAAAATAAAAGATTATTAATGCCTCTATCGTTCCATGGTGAGACCACACCTTGAATATTGTGTGCAGTTCTGGTTGCCGTATCTTAAAAAAGGATATAGCGTTATTAGAAAAGGTTCAGAGAAGAGCCACCAAAATGGTAAAGGGGATGGAAAGATACTCCTATGAAGAAAGGCTAAAAAGGTTAGGGCTGAGGGGAGATACGATAGAAGTCTATAAATTAATGAACTGAGTGGAACGGGTAAACGTAGATCAATTGTTTACGTTATCAGAATATAGAAAGACTAGGGGACATGCAATGAAGCTACAGGGTAAACTATTTAAGACTAATAAAAGAAAACATTTTTTCACTCAACGTGTATTCAAACTCTGGAATTTTGTTACCGGAGGATGTAGTAAAGGCTATTAGTGTAGCTGATTTTAAAAAGGTTTGGACAAGTTCCTGGAGGAAGGGTCCATAAACCATTATTAAGAAGGGATCCGGGATATCGATGCTTGACCCAGTACAAGAATTGTGGAACCTATGTCTTGGGGAAACTGCTAGGTACGTATGACCTAGATTGGCCACTGTTGGAAACAGGATACTGGGCTTGATGGACCTTGGTCTGACCCAGTATGGCATATCTTATGTTCTTATGTAGTGGCCCTAGGTGGGCCTCACTCAGGAGTACACTGATCTTTGATTCAGGAGGCATTGCTCTCTCTTGTTACCTCAAGAGATGGGTCTGCTATGAAGGGTGCTCTTGGTAATTCAGGTTCCCAGCCCTTGCTTGTTTATTATCTGGCTCTCGTGTAGCATAGGCTTCCAATGAGGGCTGCTCTAGAGTGGTACTCTCCCAGCTTAAAGCCTGGTGGGCCTCTGTCTGTCTTTAGCTTATGAGAGCCCTTTTGGCAGTCCAGTCTGGACTGGGATCCAGCCCTAAATTCTCCAAGTTTGGGGTGCAGTCTTATGGTGCTACTGGAGTTGCATCAGAGGGATTCCTTGGCTGTATACCTTGGTGTTGCCTGCTTCCTTAAGAGTGGAGCAGTTCTGGCCATCTGTTTGGAAGTCTGGTTGTGCCTCAGATCTCTGAGGTTGAAGGTGTTGAGACCCTTCCCCACCTTTGGGCCTATGTCTAAGGTCTCTCTAGTTGGTTTGTTCCTTATGGTGACTTCCTGGGAACCATTATTGTCCAGGCATTGTTTCTGTGGCCTTTTTCTTGCAGAGAACTGCTGCTTTCACCAAGGTCTTGCAGTTTGTTCTGTGCTGCCTCCCCTCCCCCCCCCCCATTATGACCAGACTGCTGTTCTTTCCTTGCTTCTCAGAGCAGGGTCTTCAAAAGGACCCCTTGCTGCATCATCTGGAAACACGGAGAGTGTTAACACAGTTACATAATACTTGCCAGTTCCTCTGGCTGGCTGGAGCCTTTTCTGTCATCCTCAGTGATTCAAGGAAAAAGCTATGACCAATCCTGTATTCTCTGGCTTAAGGAGGCCATTGGATCAGTATGTGTTCTGGCTGGTAAGAACGTGCCAGAGTGGTTCAAAGTTCATTCCATTGGACATAGGCCTCCTAAGCAGTCTGCTGCGGTATTTCCATGAGATTTCTAAAGAGGCTTCCTGGTCTTTGAATGCTTTTTAGAAGCCCTACGGGGTTTATGTGGGGTTAGTACATAAGGTTCCTTGGCAGCTAGTCTTTCCTGAGTGTTGTCTTCCTTCCGTCCTTTTCCATCACTGTTTGGTTACATCCCACTCATCTGGTGTGGTCTAGCAGATTAATAATTTACTTTTTCTTGAATCCTGTTAGATCAGACAAAGACCCACCCTGGAAGACTCCTATGGTAGGTTAGGAAGCCTGCTGCCTTTTTTGTCGCATTGCCAATATTTGTGCCTGGAAGACTTTCTGCAGATCTGGAAGTCCATTTGCCATAAAAGGCCTAGTAGGTCCCATGGTCTGACTCCAGTTCATCATGGTAAGAGACCTAAAGGTTTGTTCATATTTTTCATGGCAAAGTAGCTTGTACTAACTTTGAGGGGGGGGGGGTGTTTTTTTTTTTCCAGTCTTGCTTTACTGCTTGGGAAGTATCCTACTGGCTTCTCTCTGTGCTGCACTAGATGATGTACCTAAGTGAAAGTTGCTCAAATGTGCCTCTACCTGCGGGCTGGGGAGCATAACCCTCTCATCTGCATTGATCTTGCAGGATTTTTTTTTTTTGTATTTAAATTTTTATTGTCAACAGTTCCAGAACAGAACAATATATGTATATCCATAGCATACCATCATCTATATATCAAGTAACTAGCATCCGACATTTCTAGACAACAATACACTCCTAATAATCTGTTAGCCGTTAATCCGTATTTCCCCCCCCCCCCTAGTGATTATTCACTCTGTTTAGTATATAGCCACGCATAGTACACTGGCCAACAGAAAGGAATCCAGCCCTTAGTCTACCCCATGTCATGTTACAATACCCAGGTCCCTTTCCCATCCCCTTCCTAATTCCCCCTTCCCCTCCTTTCTAACTCCCACCCCCCCTCCCTTCCCCTTCTACCCCAAAGCAGCCTTCCGCAGGTAGGCCAGCACCCTTCCCCCATTGCTGCTCAAATCGATCAACTTTCTGCCGACGCGCAGCCGTCAATTTCTCCATTAAATAAACCTGCCTGAGCCTTTCCACACAGTGTTCCACCCTCGGGGCTTCCCGTTGTTTCCAGCGATAGGCCAGTTCGCAGCGGGCTGCACTCAAGCACGCCATAACCTGCCGCTTCCCTTGCTCTGGCCCCCCTTCACTCCACCACTCCATCAAAAACCCTCCCGAATCCAGAGCCAATTCCCCCCCCCTACTACCTCTTTAATCCACTCCCGAATCTCCGCCCAATATTGCTGTATCTTTGGACAGGTCCACCATATGTGGTAGAAGGTTCCCTCCTCCCCACATTCTCTCCAGCAGAGACTGGAGGCTCCAGGGAACATCTTATGCAGGCGAGAGGGCGTGTAGTACCATCTCATGACCACCTTGTACCAGTTCTCCCTAATAGCCACCGACAGAGGCAGAAGTCTCACCTGGTCAGAGATGGTCTTCCATTGCCCCTCCTCTAAATCCTTGCCCCAATCCCCTTCCCACTCCATCATATATCTATGCTTATGAATCCGAGTCCCCTGTATCGCCTTATACAGTGCAGAGATTAAGCCAGGCGAATTCCTCTTACCATACCACACCACCTCTAGCGGTGTATAGTCCCTCTCTAATCCCTCCGTCCCCAGCCTCTTCCGAAGGAAGTGAAGCACCTGCCCATACTGGAACCTATCCCCGTCCCGCAGCCCATATACCTCCTGCATGTTTCAAAGGGGACCCGTTCCCCTCGTCCACAAATTGATAAAAGCACTTCAGCCCCCCTTGCTCCTATCTCCTGTAACTTCCCCCTTCTCTCCCCGGGCAGAACTCCTCCGTCGCGCACAGTTCCCTCATCAGTGAGAACAGAGCCTCCCCTCCCTCCCTCCTAATCTTATCCCATTCTTGCAATACATGATTCACATAGGGGTTCTCCCGCACCTTCGCCCCCCTCTCTCCCCTTCCCATCCAGGGAAAGCCTGCCAAAGGCCACCCCCCCCGCTCACCTTTTCCAGCTCCACATAGGTCTTCAGCTCCCCACCAGTCCATCACATGGTGGGCCTGGGCCGCCCAATAGTATGCCTGCAGGTTCGGTACTCCCAGCCCTCCCTTCTCCTGTACATCGCCTCCCGTGCTATCCTAGGTGGTCTTCTCTGCCATATATACTGATTCAGCTTCCGCTGTAGCCCCCTCAGGTGGGCCCCAGGAATAGCGACTGGCAGCGCCTGAAAATACAGCACTCGGGAGCACATTCATTTTTATTGCTGCTATCCTGCCCAGCCATGATATTTCCGATCTCGCCCACCTCTGCAAATTCTGGGCAATATCCTTCCACAGTTTACTATAATTTGCCCAATAGACTCCTTGCGGCTGCGGAGTAATATTAACCCCCAAATAACAAATGGATCTCTCTGCCTATCTAAAGGGATAGTGCCTCTTCAGCAATGGCCTAGGCAAGTTAATACTCATAGCTTCAGTTTTAGTGGGGTTCATTTTAAAACCGGAAGCTTTTCCAGACTTATCCAGCAGTTTCAACACCTCCGACCTCGTCACCAGCAGTAAAACGTCGTCAGCAAAGAGGGCCACCTTGTGATGCTGTCCCCCCCTCTGTAGTCCCCACACCTGTCTATTCCCCCTAATTGCCCGTGCCAGAGGCTCTATAGCCATTACGAACAGAAGTGGAGATAAAGGGCACCCCTGGCGTGTCCCCCTCTCCAAATCAAGTGTCGCCGTATACCGCCCATTGATCTTTACCCTCGCTTTAGGGTCCCTGTACAAGGCCTGCACCCACCTCATATACTTGGGGCCTACGCCCATCCTCCTCATCACGAGAAACAAAAAATCCCAATCCACCCTATCGAACGCTTTCTCGGTGTCGATAGATAGCAACATTGCTTCATCCCCCTGCTGCCGCGCCCCCCACACCGCCTCTAACACCCTCTTTATATTATCCGAGGCCTGCCGCCCCATTATAAAGCCTGTTTGATCAGGCCCTATCAATCCTGGCATCAACCTAGCTAATCTGTTAGCCAATACCTTGGCTATAATTTTCACATCAACGTTAATCAAAGAGATGGGACGATAAGACCCGCACTGCATAGGATCCCGCCCCCCTTTAAGCAATACCGTAATACCGGCCGTAAGCATTTCTGCCAAGAGGTGCCCCCCGTTCTGTTGTATCCCATTAGCTACGTTCACTAGGCCCTCCAACAATTCTTCCCGAAAAGTTTTGTAGAAAGCCCCCGTCAGGCCATCCAGCCCCGGGGCCTTCCCAGGCGGCATCTCCCCCAGGGCTTGCTCTACTTCCTCCCTTGTAATATCTCCCTCTGATGGTCCCCTTCGTCTAGTTCATTCAGCTCTACCCCCCGCAAGAAGTCCTCTCCCGGTGCCCCCGCCCCTTTATCCATTCTACGGTATAGCTCTCTATAGAATTGGCAAAAGCGATTCCCAATTTGTTCCTCCGATCTAATTATCTCCCCCCCTTCCCCTGCCAATCCCACTATGGCCGTCCGTACTGCTCTGGTCCGCAGTTTGCGCGCTAATAATTTCCCTGCCCTATCCCCCCACTCGTAATAACATTGTTTTATCCTGGCCAGCTGGAACCCAATTTCCGTAAACTGTCGTTTTTGCAGCTCCATCCTGAACTGGTTGAGCTGCTTGAAGTCCTGCCTCCTTCCCTGAGCTTTATATCGATCTGCCACACACTGTATCGTCCACTGTAGGGCCTCCTCTCTGGCTATGCGCTGCTTTTTGAGCCGGGCGGCCCACATCACCAGCCTCCCCCTCTTCACTGCCTTCATTTCCTCTGAGACCCACCCTCCCCACCTCCCCATTGTCATTGAGTGCCCAATATTCCTGCAGGCACACTTTGATATCCTTAACCACCTCCTCCCTCCCTTTTCAAGAGGCTTTCATTGAGCCTCCAGAATCTCGTCCCCCCTCCTCCCTAGCATACCTTATACCCACCCATATGGGCGCGTGATCTGACCAGGTAATGTTACCGATCTCGGCCTCCTGTACCCTGTGGCCCCATCTTCTATCCAGCAAGAGGTAATCAATCCTACTGTAGCTATTGTGAGGTGCAGAGTAGAAAGTATATCCCCTACACCCTCCATGGTGCTCTCTCCACACATCCCCCAGCTGATACTCCCTCATGATGCGGTGCAACCCCTTTCTTATTTTGCTCTTCCCATCTCCCCCCGGGGCTTGCCGATCCCATGGCATGCTCAGGGCCACATTGAAATCTCCCCCCAGGATAAGCTTCCCCCGCACATGCTGGCCTAGCAGAGCCTTCACTTCTCTCCAGAACTGTAATTGCCCCTCAATCGGTGCATAGATGTTCACCAAGGTGACCTCTTCCCCCTGCCATTCCCCCCTCAGGACCAGTACCCTGCCCTCTTTATCCCTTACCACCTCACTGACCTGAAAGGAGCTGCCACTCCTCCATTCCTACTCACAGCTGCCCCCCTAGGACCCCCAAAATACTGCTCCGGGTACTTTGCATTCCGCAACAGCCCCTCATCCTTTTTCCGCAAATGTGTTTCCTGCACCAGCACTATCTCCCATCCCAACCGAATGGCCTCCCTAAAAGGTTGCTGGCGTTTCTGTGGAGTGTTCAACCCCTTTGCATTGATGGACCCTATCTTCCCCATTGCGTCTTCCTACTCTCCGCTCCCCGTCCTTGACCCGCTGGCCCCCGCCCTGCACCCCACCCCTCCCCTCCCCCCCACCCCGGATCCCCCTCCCTCCCCACCCCCTCCCTCCTGAGGGCTTAGAATCACCCCGGTGACATTCCCCAAGCGCTCCCTGCCCCCTTCCACTTCCCGACCCCTTCCCCCTCCCCTCTCCCCTCTCCCCTCCGTCTAAGACCAATTTATGTATATACTAGAATAAACAAGCACACACTCATCGCCCTGACCCCCTCCCTTGTTAATCCTCTCCTAGCCCATCCCTTTCTATCCTTTCATGATGTTGTAATTACCATGCAACCATTCCACTTTCCGGCCTTGTGCCTTACTTAACAATGTTTTATATGTTAACTTTTAAACCGCTCTACCTATTAGTGATGGACAATCAAGCAAATGAACTAAACAGAAACTTATACAGATAGCTCGTGCTCACGCTGTCTCCCTCTATGTCCATTCACCTCTCCTCTTCTTAGGTTATAGTCTCTGTATGTCCATGCACCAAGGCAAACTTTCTCAGTCCTCATAGGCCTCTGCGGTCCCAACGCCTGCTGTCGGTAATGTGAGTGCCCAAAAAAGAGTCCTCCTTCCCCCTCATTCACCAGCCGCTCTGTCCCGCATTCGCTGCTCTGTGCCTCTGGAGAGCCGCGTGAGCCTCTTTTACTCTTATTTTCCACTCTCTGCCACTTCGTTCCCGCACCCTTCGCCGGTGGCTGCGGTTCCTTAGGATGGTTCCTCCGATGGCTCTCCAGAATGCTTTCCACCCCCAGGTCCCGCAATATCTGCCACGCCTCGTCGGCACTCTGAATTCTGCGTGATGTACCCTGCACCGTAACCAGGAGCCCGAAGGGGTAGAGCCATTTATAGCGCAACCCTTCTCTGCGCAACAGGGCTGTGACCTCACGTAGCTCCCACCGCCATTGCAGTGTGCCCGCCGATAAGTCCTGGTACACTTCAATCTGCGCCCCTTCCCACTTATAGGGCCCCAGTTTCTGCGATGCTGCTAGCAACCTCTCTTTCAATTTAAAGGAGCTCATGCAGGCTATTACATGTCTCGGCCGGTTAGCTCGAGCGGAACCCAGAGATCTGTGGGCTCGGTCCATGTGCAGCAATTTATTGTCACACTCCCCAGCCAGGTCAGCCTCCTGCAGCATAGCCTTAAAAAGCTGTGTCAGTGTCTCTTTGCAATTTTTGTACCTTTGTTCCTCGGGGATCCCCCTCACTCACACATTGCAGCGACGAGATCTATCTTCGAGGTCTTCCGTCTTCGCTTTCAGGAGTTCTTGGGCCTGTTTTAGCTCTGCCCAGCTGGCCCGCAGCTCGTCCACCTCTCCCACGTGCTGCTCCAGCCGCTCAAGCTACTCCTCCGCTTCCTCCACCCTGGCCCCTAGCTCCTTCATTTCTTGCCTCAGGGTGCCCAGTGTCTCTTTTAGCTCCCTTTTAAATGAGCCCATCTCGGCCTTTAGCTCCTCTTTAAAGTCCGTGAGCCACTCTTTTAGGCCCCCCAAGGAGTTTGACTGCATGTCGGGCTCCTCGTCCTCCTCGGACCGGTCAGTGTCCTCAGCCGCCATTTTGGCCACATGTTCTCCGCCCCGGCTCCTCCGCCATCGCGTAGGGGGAGCGGTATACTGCCAGCCGTTTCTTCATGGACATAAGCACCGTTGCCAGGGACGTTGACCTGCGCTCTCCGCCGCTCAACAATCAGGGTCGGTACGCTCGTTTTCTCGCTTTACGGGGAAGCACCCCGGAGCTCCTTCAGAAAGCCACCATCTCGCTTCCTGACGTCACCGGAAGTCGATCTTGCAGGATTTAAGGCAAGGAAATTAGTAGGAATATAAACTTTCTCCTTCCAGAGAAATTCATGCCTGAGTAATCTTTTAATTTATTTTGGCTTATATGTTCATGAAATTAAGTAGGTACAATACATTTAGGCTGTACAAGTAGTAGGAAAGTAGTTAATTGAAACATCTGTGGCAAATCATTAGAGGATGTCTTGTGCATCTTTTTTGTCTCTGCAGTCTCTAAACAAAAATATTTGTGTGATAAGTAAATTTTACAGGTTCCCACATATCTCCCTTAAGCCAGTGTTTAATTTCATCACTCTGGACTGGTGTAAAAGTATCATGCAGAATACAAGATCTCCAGGAACAAGCAGGAATGCAGTCTTCACATATGGGTATCGTCGGTACCGATGGAGCCTGCGCAGGAACGCTCCCCAGCGTTCCATAGGAACGCTTTTGGGAGCATCCCTCAGCACATGTGCGCTGCCTTCCCACCTTTCCAACTGTCCCTCTTCAGTTCTTCGTTTTCCGCGGAGCCGACAGGATCTATTCCCTGTTACCGCAGAAAATTCCGTCTTTAAATTTCTTTTCTTGAGATCGTGTTTGCCTACCGCACGACGCCTACCGGTACCGCCGGTTCTTTTCTTTTCATACAAAAAAAAAAAAAAAACGTAGGCTTTAGACTGTTTCAGAAACTTTTCTCTTTGATTATGGGCACCATTTTTGGGCACTAGGCCCCATATTCCTAAAACATGGAAAAGCCAACTAGTGGTTTAAAAAAATGTACTAAGTGTGGTGTTACCATTTCCATCACTGACACCCATGATTGGTGTCTTGAATGTTTAGGACCTGAACATTCTCCAACTGAATGTGTCTCCTGTATGGGGATGACTAAAAGAGGAAGACAGAACCGGGCTGCAAAGCTCGGTACCCTCTTGTCAGATGCCAGATCCATTGCATCGACATCAAGGGCCGCCTCTTCCTCCCATGGATCTCGGGTAACTAAACATAAAAGCCGGTCCTCAAAGGGTAGCTCTCCTGCTAAGCATCGAGAGGCCATTGGCGTTGCCCTTGAGGGAACCGCACCGGCAAAACAGCCCCGGCGGGAGGCTTCGGCTTCCAAAGCATCGATGGGGTTTCAGGATGTTCTCGAGGCCTCAACCTCGCAAGAACTACCTGTGCCATGCTCAGGGGTTCTGGCCGTCCTTACCGACACCCAGGTATCGGCAGCATCGATAGACCAGAGGTTCCTCGCTATCGTGCGCAGCATTGCAGCTCTTCTTTCAGCTGCGGTACCGGTGGTCCCATGGGCACCAGTATTGATGCCAGTGTCTATGCCGACGCCGGTACGGGCCAGAATTGACAAAGCGGTACCAGGTCAGCTTGGTACCAACTTCGATTGGTACTGGGATTGTGCTTTGCAAGAGCATCGGGGTCAGGAATACTTCGATTCCTCCGATTCCGAAGACTCTGACAATTCTGCTGGCACTGGAGGGCTTCTCCTAGAAGATTCCTCTTCTCCCCAATGCAGAATGTCACCTCCAGAGAACATGTCATTTCAGGATTTCATCCGTGATATGGCCAAAGGTCTTTCAATCACAGTAGCTCCTGAAGAGGAACCCAGAGCAAAGGAATAGGAAATTCTCCAATATTCTAAAGCTCCTAAGGTTGCAGCCACTCTGCCTATCCATGAAATTCTGCATAGCTTGATGCTCAGAATTTGGGAGACACCTCTGACTACTTATCCTCACTCTAGGAGACTTGATACTATGTATCGAGTTCCGCCGTGTCCTGGATTTCAGAAAACTCAGCTGCCGCACCATTCAGTGGTAATGGAATCAGCCATGCGTAGGATGAAAAGTGCAAAGAGGCATGCATCCAATCCTCCAGGTCGTGAATGCAGGACTCTGGATGCTTTTGGGCGCCAAACTTTTCAAGCTTCCATGCTTTCAGCTAGGATCAGTTCATATATCCTATATATGGGAATGTTCCTCAAGAAAGTCACAGGAGACTTGGAACTTATGAGCCCATTTCTCCCAGTTGACAAGAGACAAGATTTTCTTGCTCTAGTTAAGCATGCTCAAGATGTCTGCAAGTTTGTTAATCGTGCAGCCTTTGACTGCTTCGAATGCATCAGCAGAACCTCTGCTATTGCCATTGGCGCATGACGGATTGCCTGGCTACAGGCATCAGACTTGGAGACTTGGGTACAGGACAAGTTAGGCAACATTCCTTGCACGGGGGAGAATCTCTTCGGCAAGAACTGGCAGGAAAAGGCTAACGAGTTAGATGCTGACAATTCTACCTTAGATTGTCAGTCTACAGCAGGGGTCTCAAACTCAAATTGCTTTGAGGGCCAAATGAGGACTTGAAGAGTAACCCGGGGGCCGCACAAGACGCAGGCCTCATTTGCATAAGGGCATCATTTGCATAAGGGCACATTTGCATAAATATTTGCATAATGTTACCATACACTAACTTTTAGTAAACATGCCTCTTAATGAGTGTATGGATAAAGAAAGACTAAAAGATTTCTACATTACTATAAACCAGTGCCAACCACCAGGCACATTAGGAACTACTAGAAACACTGCTCATTTAGAACCCATAGCAAACCTGCCGTGTCCTAACAGCACTACCAGGACTCACAAAGCACCATACCCTAACTATCAAAAGGCAACACTGCAAATATTAAATCAACACATTTCAGAGAATAACAATACATGACCTACTCGGGAAAGAGAACAAGTGGCAATGTCAAATAGGAATTACATAAACAGAATACCTCAGCTCAGTTACACATGCAGAACATACACCATCACCAAACAAGGAATCACAATTTAGAAACAGGAAGACAATTAAACTGGGAACCCCAAAAGCCAAACTTAGAATGTACAACACTGTAGAAATAAAACTATACATTGATTTCCTCTTGTATTAAATAAAGTGCAGACGTTAAAGATGCACATTTCCAAGAGCTGACATATTTCAGTTAATAAATTCAAAATAAAGAGAGATTTTTCTACCTTTTGTGCATTTTTTTTTCAGTTGCAATTGTTCCAGCCACTTTCTTCTGGTTTCTTCGTGTCTTCTGCTAACTCTCCATCGTCTGCTGTCCATTTGTCCTTTCTTCTTTCCTAGTTTTTTTCCATTCTCTCTACATCTGCTTTAACATACTAATCATTCTCCTTTTGCTCTTTCCTCATTCCTATTTCATCCACTCAAATTTTACCCCTCCATCCTCAATCCCCACTTACTCTCCCAATACCCGGCCAATTGTAGATTTTTCTTCCCTCCCACACTAAATATATTTCCCCTCTCCATTTCACTCTCCCAGCCTCATCCCATTCTAATCGTCCCCCAACATCAACTCCCTTCTAGCTCCTGCCCCACCCAGCATCCGCTCCCTTCTAGTCCCCGCATCATCAGCCCATTTCCAGTCCTAGCTCCCTCCCCTCCCAGCCCATTTCCTTTCCAAGCCCCCTTCCACTCAGCCCATTACCATTCCAAGACCCTGTCCCCATCAGCTATTTGCAGTTCAAGCTCCCCCTTCTACTCGGCCCATTTCCAGTCATAGCACCCCCCCAGTCCATTACCAGTTCTAGCCCCCCCCCCCATAGCCCATTATCGGTCCTAAGCCCCCCAACAGCCCACTTCCAGGCCTAACCCTTCCATCGCCCCATCTTCATTCTTAGCCCCCCCATAACACCATTTTCATTCTTTTTCACCCAATCAGACCACCTCCAGTCCTAACCCCCATCACCCCATTTCCAGTCCTACCCCCCCCCCCAGCAGCCCACATCAAGTCCTACTCCCTCCCTCCTCCCGGCAGATCCCTTCCTGTTTGCCTGCCTGCCTTGCTTGTGAGTTCTTCTCTGCTTCGGCTTTCAGAGCCGCGAAGGGAGAGCTTCTCCCTCGCGACTCTTTTAAGCTCGCCGGGGCCGAAGGGGAATTTGCCCTCTTCCCCGGCAAGCTTAACAGAGTCGCGAAGCAGAGAAGAACTCACAAGCAAGGCAAGCAGGAAGGGATGGGGGCGGGACTTGCGATATTGCTGCTACCGCCGCGGCAGCAGCCAGCTTTTTTGTAAAGTTTAATTTTCCCGCGGCGGCAGCAGCAGCAGAAGCCGTTTTTTTTTTTTCCTGGGCATCGCGGGCCGAAGCCGGTTTTTTTTTTCCCTGGGCATCGCGGGCCGCACAAAGGTCTCTCGCGGGCCGCATGCGGGCCGCGTGTTTGAGACCCCTGGTCTACAGCCACTCCAGCCAAAAGGAAGCCTTATAAACCCCCCCCCCCCCTCTTTTAGCAAAAAGAAAGTTTTATCCTTCCTGTACCCAGCAGAGACTAACTCCAGGTCAGGTTGCCCAAAAGGGACAAACTAGACAGCAAAATAAGCCAAAAGGCCCGAGAGCCCAACCAGCTATCCAGGTTCAGCCCCCTCAAGGACTTTGACTCCTTCCTAGAGAGCTTTGCCTTCCTGCCTCTGAGGGGTCCCCAACCCCCCAATAGGTTATGCCACTTTGTCAACAGATGGCATCAGTTAACAGCAGAAGATTGGACTTTGTCCATTGTAGGAGAAGGGTACAAGCTTCATTTTCATAGCATGCCCCCTCCTACAATTCTAAAGCAATTCAATTCACAAACCTCTGCAGACAATCTGCTAGATCATGAGGTCTCCACACTTCTTGCCCAAGGGTCAATAGAGGAAGTACCCATTCTTCAACGGGGTGCAGGGTTCTACTCCCCCTATTTTCTTATTCCAAAGAAAACAGGAGGACACAGACCCATTCTGGACCTCAGAGAATTGAACAAGTATCTGTTTCGAGAGAAGTTCAAAATGATTTCTCTGGGAACTCTTCTGCCATACTTTCAAAGCCAGGATTGGCTTTGCTCTCTAGACTTAAAGGATGCATACACTCACATTCTCATCCATCCAGATCACAGGAAATTCTTATGTTTCCTTTTCAGGGGAAAACATTTCCAGTACAGGATTCTTCCCTTTGGTCTGGCTTCAGCACCAAGGGTATTCACGAAATGCATGGCAGTAGTAGCTGCATTTCTACGAACCCTGGGGATTTTCGTCTTCCCTTACTTAGACGACTGGCTCATTCGAGCCCCTACAGTTGCAGAGGCCAGCAATGCACTGTCCCATACAATGTGAATCCTCCAATACTTGGGATTGGTAATAAACTTCCCAAAATCTCAACTAGTTCCTTCCCAATGCCTAGAATTCATAGGAGCCTGTCTGGATACCAGACAGGCAAGGGCTTTCCTTCCACAAGCCCGGTGTCTTTGCATAATGCAACTAGATTCTCAAGCAGCAGGCAAATCCTCCCTCACTGCTTGAGAGCTACTACAGCAGTTACTGGGACATATGGCATCCACAGTTCATGTTGTCCCATATGCTCGCCTCCACATGCGAGCAGCTCGGTGGACCCTCTCCATACAGTGGACACAGGCCACGGGTCATTTGTCGGACAAAATAATAATCTCTCAACGACTAATTTTGTCCTTCCAATGGTGACAATCACTAGAAAATCTGACAGTGGGGTCTCCTTTCCATCAACCCCTCTTTCAGGCCACCCTAACAGATGCATCACAGGTGGTTTGGGGAGCACACCTGAATCATCTCTCTACCCAGGGCACCTGGACGCCACAGGAGGTTGGTTTACACATAAACCACCTGGAATTAAGAGCAATCTATTTAGCTCTTCGAGTATTCCATGCCCAGCTCAGCTACAAACAGTCCTAGTCCAGACAGATAATCAAGTAGCCATGTTCTATGTGAACAAGCAGGGCGGAGCAGGCTCTCTGTCGTTATGCAACAAAGCTTTGACTGTGGGCCCTCGCCAGAGAGCATCAAATTCACCTTCTAGTGGTATATCTTCCAGGCATTCAAAACCTTTGGGCAGACAAACTCAGTTGAGTAGTGCTGCCTCATGAGTGGTCCCTCCACCTAGACCAGGTGGCAAAGATATTTCATCTCTGGGGCACTCCAGACATAGACCTCTTTGCAAGTCCACTGAATGCCAGACTTCCCCGGTTCTGTTCCAGGATTCCGACTCACAACTGTCAGGCAAGGGATGCCTTCCTCCTTCACTGGGGTCAGGACTTCCTTTATGCCTTCCCAACCATTCCCCTCATCCCCAAAACACTCTTCAAGCTTCAGAGAGACAGGGGTCGCATGATTCTCATAGCACCACGATGGCCACGCCAAATGTGGTATTCCCTGCTTCTACGTCTTTCTCAAGCGGCACCTCTGGATTTAGGGCATGCTCCAGATCTTCTTTCCCAGGAGAACAGGACGCTATGGCCCCCGAATCCCCAGTCCCTGCACCTCACGGCCTGGTTGCTGAAGGCTTAGACCTCCAAGATTTCAACCTGTCCCAACAGGTAAAAGATATCCTTCAAGCTTCTAGGAAACTTTCCACAAGAAGATCTTATGCCTTCAAGTGGAAACGTTTTACTATATGGTGCTCCAAGAAGGGATTAAACCCCCTGGTCATACCCTTAGAATCGATACTAGAGTATCGCCTTCACTTATCGAATTCTGGTCTAAAGACCAATTTGGTAAGAGTCCATCGTAGTGCAATTGCAGCTTCTTATAAGTCTCTGAATGGACAACCAATTTCCTCTCATCCACTCCTATCAATGTTTGAGAGGCCTTTTATTAACTAAAGTACTGGAACGCTCTACCCCCAGAGATTCGTGCTATCAATGATCTATCCCTTTTCAGAAAGGCACTCAAATCCCACCTCTTCCCCCAATATTACTTGACCAACTAACCAATCTTAATCACTACCCAAACTAAGAACAAATCCTGTAATGTATACTTGTAAATACTCTTGTAAATAGTTGCAGTAATGACGTCCCATGTTTTATCCAAGTTCTCTGACCTTGTTCTCTGTAAAACCTAACAGTTTGTTGTTATGGTATGTTGTTATATTGTGAACCGCGCTGATTCTGAATAGAGCGGTATATAAGAGCCTGTAATAAATAAATAAATAAACCTGCCATCAATCCACCACCGGTGGCATGGGATCTAAATCTAGTTCTCGGGCAGCTCATGAAGCCGCCTTTTGAGCCTTTATCTACTACAGCCCTTAGGCTTTTGACCTGGAAGGTCATCTTCCTAATTGCAGTCACCTCTGCCCGTCGCATTAGTGAATTGCAAGCTTTAGTGGCTGATCCTCCTTATACTAGGTTTCATCATAAGGTTGTTCTTCGAACTTACCCACACTTTATGCCAAAGGTGGTTTCGCCTTTTCATTTAAATCAATTAATTTATCTTCCTGTACTTTTTCTGAGGCCTCACGCCTCTAATGCAGAAAGAAACCACCATACTTTGAATTGTAAAAGGGCCTTAGCCTTTTACATACAAAACACAGCGACAAAGTCCTCACAACTTTTTATAGCTTTTGACCCTAGTCATTTGGGACTTCCAGTCTCCAAAAGAACTTTATCTAAATGGATTGCTCCATGCATATCCTTTGCTTATGAGAGTAAGGGTCTTCCTCTTTAGGACCATGTCACAGCTCATAATGTGAGAGCCATGGCAGCTTCTGTGGCTAATCTCCACTCTGTGTCTGTCGATGACATTTGTCGAGCAGCCACCTGGGCTTCGGTACACATCTTCACAGCCCATTACTGCCTGGATAAAGCCTCCCGTCGGGATGCCTTCTTTGGCCAAGCTGTTCTTCAAAATCTCTTTCACACCTAAATCAACTCCATCCCGCCAACCCTGGTGGGATGCCAGAGATCCATGGGAGGAAGGATTACCACCTTCTAGGGTGGCACCTTCCTTTGGCTATCTCCCTGGCATCTTCAGCTAGGGAGTCCCCATATGTGAAGACTACATTCCTGCTTGTTCCTGGAGATAGTGTAGTTACTCACCTGTAGCAGGTGGTATCCGGGAACAGCAGGAATTTAGTCTTCACAATCCACCCACCTCCCCTAGGAGTTGTCTCTCTATCTCTGTCTCTTTCCTCTCATCCTCCATCCTTTCACTCAGCTACAAACTTAACTGAAGAGGGACAGTTGGAAAGGCGGGAAGGCAGTGCGCATGTGCTGAGGGATGCTCACAAAAGCGTTCCTATTGGACGCTGGGGAGCATTCCCGTGCAGGCTCCATCGGTACCGATGATACCCATATGTGAAGACTAAATTCCTGCTGTTCCCGGATATCACCTGTTACAGGTGAGTAACTACGCTTTATCATGGTTAACTTGATCTCCAGGAACAAGCAGGAATGTAGTCTTCACATATGGGTATCGTCGGTACCGTCGGAGCCTGCACGTCCAATAGGAAAGCTTTTGGGAGCATCCCACAGCGCCTGTGTGCTGCCTTCCCGTCTTTCCCAACTATCCCTTTCCAGTTCTTTGTTTTCCGCGGAGCCGACAGGTCGCACATCCTGTTACTGCAGAAAATTCCCCCCTTATACTTCTTTTTTTGTGGTCGCGTCTGCCTTCCCTCGACGCTATACCGGTACCGCTGGTGGTTCGGTTCTTTAAAAAAAATGTAAAAAAAAAACCTTTTTCTGGAGTCTTTCTCCAGTAATTTTCTTCTCGGTTGCCATGTGCCATTTTCGTCACTAGGCCCAACTTTTTCCCTCAAAATGGAAAAACCCGCTTCGGGTTTTAAAAAGTGTTCCTTATCCATTCCTCCAGTTTAGTCCTCCACCACTGGGTTGCGCACCTCCTCCTGCAGCTTGGAGACTGGAGAAGTGAAACTTGTGATGCCACTGTATGTAAGCTGCTGGTAACTCCCATCAGCCCCAGTGTGTCAGTCTCCATGCAGCAGGAGGATGTAGTGAGCCTAGGTGCTGGGCTCACTAGAGGAACATATAAGGAGCCTTTAGTTAGGTTGATTTGGTTTCAATTTGATTTAACTATTTCAATTTAGTTATTTTCTGAAGTGACTTTTTTTTTAAAGATAGACGAAACACTGACGGCAGTATCTGCTCCCCTTCTCCTTTGTGTTGGGTCGGAAAGTGCTTGATCTTCTCCCCTGGATTGTACGGGGAGAAGCTCTGGCTAGCAGTTCTGCTTTAGCAGTCACGCTGCTGCTGCAACTGGCAGGACTGCAAAGTACAGCCGCAGGCTTTGTTGAACGGCATTTTGCCCTCGCCGCAGACGTCACTCCCAGCAGGACGGAGCAGTGCCACGGCTTGTAGGGGACTCCTTTGGCGGTAAGGAAAGGGTCCCCTTTTTTTCTTGCGCCAGTGCAGCGCAGGGTCGTGCAAGCCGGCATCGGGGAGGCTTGGCACTCATAGCTGCGGGCCCTGTCAGGGCACATTCTTTTGGTGCCAAAATGGGTCCTCCCAAGACCGCGGCCATTTTTTCCTCTGCTTCTCGCCCGGAAGCTGCGTGGCAGGCCCTAACAGCTAGAGACGGCCTCATTTTGCAGCAGAGCAATCAGCTGGTTTCCTGAGGGGTTTTGCTTGACCGGCTGGTTTCAGTTTTGCAACTTTAAAATTGGCCAGGCTGTTTAGTTCTTCTGACCTTGCTTTTTAGTGTGGGTATTAAAAAAAAAAAAAAAAAAAAAAAAAAAAAAAAGTTAAACCCGCTGACGGGAAATTGTTTGTTTTTGCTGAGAAGCGGTGCTAAAAGGCTGCAGGGGGGTTCAGCACTCATGTCTTCTCGCCCTCAGTGCGTTGTCTGTGGTACTTGCAGGGGCGCTGTGTCTGACGCGGGCATTTGCCGTGGCTGCGCTGCTATGTCTTCTAGCGCAGAGCAACAAATAGAGGAGAGAGACCTTCAGGAGGCCCGTGGGGGCGCATCAGCACCTGAAGATGCAAGTTTGCTCGAGGCTCAAGCCGGTCCCTCCTCGGGCGGTACTGTGGGTCAGGTGCCAGCGCTAGCTGAAGTGGCTACAGACTCTGAGCTCGGGGACTTCTGTCCAGATTTTGTACTGCTCATGCATCAAGCCTTTTGTTTGAGACAGCAGGGGATGGTGCCTGGGCCCTTGTCTCTTCCCGTATCCAAACCACAAGCTAAGGGGGAGGAGAGCAATACCCTTTGCTCGAGGCCCTTTAAAAGGGCTCGACCTGCGGACCACTCTTTATCAGAGTTGGATTGGCCAGACCCAGAGGAGGTGGAGTTTGAGCCGGAATCCGGGCCAGACAAGCTGGAGGAAGGCGAAATTCAGGAGCCAGAGGAGCAGGCAAGAATTATTAGGGTCTTCCGTAGAGAGGATTTGCCGGCTCTTATTACCGAGTTGCTTCAGGCGCTCAATCTTGCTGTGGCACAGCCAGTAGAGGAGGAGCAAGTCGAGGATCCTCTCATCCAGGTTGTGAAACAGTCCCAGGTGGTTCCCATCCACAGAATGGTAGATTGGATGATAGAGGACGAGTGGGATCAACCAGAAGCAGGTCTCAGGGGGTCAACTATGAACAGGCTCTACCCGTTGGCGGAGAAGGATAAGGAGAGGTTCAAGTTACCTAGGATAGATGCAGCGGTGACTAAGAAGGCGACCATTCCGGTGGAAGGCAGTGCTGCCTTGAAGGATGCGCAGGACAGGAAGATAGTTTGTTTGAAACAAGCCTTCAAGGCTAATGCTTTAGCCTTACAAGCCTCCATCTGTGGAGCTTGGGTGGCAAGGGCGTCTCTTCGTTGGTCCCAACACTTGCGACTGGATTCTCATCTAGGACCGGACAGTTCACAAGCCGCTCGAATGGAGTCCGTGTCAGCATATTTAGCAGATGTACACTATGATTTGATTAGAGCCTTGGCAAACAGCATGGCTTCCTTGGTAGCTGCCAGGAGAGCCCTTTGGTTGCGTATTTGGGCAGTCGACGGCTCCTCTAAATCGCAGCCCAGTAAGCTTCCCTTTAAGGGTAAGCTACTGTTTGGAGAAGATTTGGATAAACTAGTCAAGGATTTGGGGGAGTCCAAGGGTGGCAGGCTGCCAGAGGATAAGACCAAGCAGGGGAAAGCCATGCCTGGTGCCCGGGGGCAGTTTAGAGATTTTCAGAGATTTCGAGCCTCACGCATGGGAAGTTTTCAAAGAGGTAGATTTGCTTCGAGGGGCCACGGAACCCGCAGCTTTCGGGGAGCAAGTAGAGGCACTGCGACTGCGGCCACTCAAACAACAATGAAGCAAGGAGGGTCCGGGTAGGGAGCCTTCCGATAGGGGGGCGTCTTCGGGAGTTTCTTCCAGCCTGGACCCAAATAACGTCCGATCAGTGGGTGCTAGAGATCGTTCGAGACGGATATGCTCTGGAATTGGCACGGCCAGTACTAGACTCCTTTGTACTTTCCCCCTGCAGGGGTCCACGGAAAGCTTTAGCGGTTCGAGACACGTTAGATCATCTCCTACAGTTAGGAGCTGTGGTCCCAGTACCTGCGGAAGAGTATGGCCTGGGTTGGTATTACATATATTTTGTGGTGCCAAAGAAAGACGGGACGCTCCGGCCTATTCTGGACCTCAAAGGGGTAAATCGGTGCCTGCAGGTGCCTCACTTTCGGATGGAAACGTTGCGTTCCGTGATCGTAGCGGTGCGTCAGGGGGAGTTCCTGACTGCTCGATCTCACGGAAGCGTACCCGCATATTCCTATCAGAGCGGCCCACCAACGGTTCTTGAGGTTCGCCTTCCCTTGGGGGCATTTTCAATTTCGGGCGTTGCCATTCGGCTTGGCAACGGCGCCACGCACCTTCACCAAGATCATGGTGGTGGTGGCGGCGGCATTGTGAAGGGAAGGCATTCTGGTGCATCCGTATCTCGACGACTGGTTGATTCGAGCAAAGTCCGAAGCAGAGAGTATTCGGGTGACAGAGTAGTGTCGTTCTTGCAGGAGCTAGGCTGGGTGGTCAACTCTGCCAAGAGTCATCTGGTGCCCTCCCAGGACCTGGAATACTTGGGGGTGCGGTTCGACACTCTAGCTGGGGCAGTGTTTCTACCGGCCTGACAAGTTCAAACCCTTCGGCAATCAGTTCGCCAATTCCTGGCCATGCTGACGCCAGCGCCGACGGCATGGTGTTACCTGAAGGTGTTAGGGCTCATGGCAGCAACCCTAGAAGTGGTGCCCTGGGCCAGGTGCCATATGTGACCCTTACATAGGGCGCTCCTGCGCCGGTGGTCGCATCAGGACGATCTGTTAAGCAAGCGCCTGTCCCCTGTCCCTTTCAAGTCAGGAAGGCTCTTCAATGGTGGCTGGTCCCGGATCATCTAGAGGCGGGCCTGCCCTTGGAACAGCCACAGTGGCTCCCAATGGTGATGGACGCGAGCCTCACAGGTTGGGGAGCGCAATGCAAACATCTGTATGCGCAGGGCACATGGACGGCTCAGGAGCGCCAATGGTCCATCAACCACCTTGAGCTTCGGGCAGTAGCCCTTGCCCTACAGGCGTTCGAAACCTCGGTGCAACACCAAGCGGTGAAGGTGCTGTCAGACAACGCCGCGACAGTGGCTTACCTCAATAGACAGGGTGGAACGGGAAGCGTAGCCATGGAAGAGGAGGCGGAAGCTTTGTTTTGGTGGGTAGAACCCCGACTTCAGGCGATATCGGCGGCGCATATAGCTGGAAAGGACAATGTGACTGCAGACTATCTGAGCAGGGTCAAGGTGGATGCCGCAGAATGGGAGCTCCAACCGCAGGTGTGTGTTCATATAGTCCACAGATGGGGACTTCCGATTATGGATCTCATGGCGACCTTTCAGTCAGCCAAGACGAGTCGGTTTTTCAGCAGATGCCGAGAGCGGATGTCGGAGGGGATCGATGCGCTAATTCAGAGGTGGCTGTCCACGGGTCGTCTTTGTGTGTTCCCTCCGTGGGCGCTCATAGGGCGAGTGGTACAGCGCATAGAGGCCCATCCAGGAAGGGTACTGTTGGTGGCTGCAGATTGGCCGAGGCGCCCTTGGTATGCGGACCTGGTTCGGTTGCTAGATGGCAGTCCGTGGAGGCTTTCACCGATGGAGGATCTGTTGTGTCAGGGGCCGTTGCGAATGACGCAGGTGGATCGATTCTCGCTTACGGTCTGGCCATTGAAAGGGCAAGGCTAAGGAGGAAAGGTTACGAGCGGTTATTGCTACTTTACTCAGAGCCTGGAAGAGATCCACTTCTCTAGCTTATGTTCGAGTCCGGCGTATTTTTGAAGACTGGTGCTCCTGGCATCAGGTTCGCGCAGCCACTGCCTCCGTTCCGGCGGTATTGAGTTTCCTGCAAGACGGTTTTGAAAAGGGCCTTGCGGCTAGTTCTTTGCGAGTTCAGTTAGTGGCCCTAGCTTGCTATAGAGGAAAGGTTCATGGGGTGGCCCTAGGTTCGCATGGCAATGTAATCCGTTTCCTTAGGGCAGGGTCCAGAATTCGCCCTGCGCGCAGGATTGTGGTGCTGCCTTGGGATCTCAACCTAGTCCTAGGGGCTTTGACTAGGAAACCTTTTGAACCTCTGCATCAGGCTTCGCTGAAGGATTTAACCTTGACAGTGTTTTTGATGGCGATTTGTTCGGCTAGATGGGTTTCGGAACTGCAAGCATGGTCATGTCGCGAGCCGTTTGTAGTCTTTGCCAGAGACAAAGTGGTCTTACGGCCGGTTCCATCCTTTTTGCCCAAGATAGTGTCTCCCTTTCATTTGAACCAATCTGTGTCATTGCCGGTCTTAGGTTCCACAGACAGCAGGGTCTTGGATCGTAGCTTGAAATGCTTAGATATCAAGAGGACGTTGCGTCAATATCTCAGTGTGTCGGAGTCCTTTCGCAAATATGATTGGCTGTTCGTCCTGTTCGGAGGTCCCTGTAAAGGTGAAGCGGCAGCCAAGGTTTCAATTTCAAGATGGGTGCGTGAAGCTATCGCATCGGCCTATGTTTTGCAGGGTCGTCGAGTGCCGGAGGGCTTACGGGCTCACTCTACTAGAGCGCAAGCGGTGTCTTGGGCGGAGCATAGTTTGGTTCCGCCAGTGGAGATTTGTAAGGTGGCCATTTGGTCGTCACTGCACACTTTCAGTAAGCACTATCGGCTCGATGTGTTGGCGGTGGACGATGCCTGCTTCGGGTCGGCGGTGCTGTGATCAGGATTTCATGGTCCCTCCCGATTACTGCTCTGTTACATCCCAGTGGTGAAGGACTAAACTGGAGGAACGGTAAGGAAATAGAAATTACACTTACCTTGTAATTGTTGTTCCTTGAGTGACGACAGTTTAGTCCTCATTCCCGCCCATGGTGTAGTCAGTTCAGCCTTTTCTTCTAGCAGCAGTGCTGGTGCGCTGTTGCAGGGGGAATGTGTGGCCTTCAATTTCTGGATTGTAGTGAGTATGCATAGGGCTACTATTCTATTTCCCTGTTCTGTCGGTAGTTGGGGGGTACAGGGAAGGTAAAGACTAAGGGGATGCAAGATCGTAACAACGTGTAAGTCTTAATTCAGGCTGCACACTAACGTAACGTTCTACCTGGTTTGTTAAGGAATTCAGAGTTGCTGTTTGCACTAGTTAAGCTTGTAGTTAATATTTAGCTACTTATCTGTTGCTCTTTGGAGTCTGCTTTGCCAATAGTTCACTGGGGCTGATGGGAGTTACCAGCAGCTTACATACAGGGGCGTGTCAAGTTTGACTTGTCCAGTCTCCAAGCTGCAGGAGGAGGTGCGCAACCCATTGGTGGAGGACTAAACTGTCATCACTCAAGGAACGACAATTACCAGGTAAGTGTAATTTCTATTTCTAAGTGTGGCGGTACCATCTCCGTCACCGACACCCATGAGTGGTGCCTCAAATGTTTAGGTCCTGACCACTCTATTTCAGAGTGTGTTGTCTGTGGAATGATGTCAGAAAGGGGCCGGCAAAACAGAGCTGCTAAGCTCAGCACCCTTTTTCCCTCTGATGCAGCCTCCGTGGCATCGACGTCCTCCAGGGCTTCATCCTCCTCCTATGGATCTCAGGTAACAAAACATAAATCTAGCCAGTCCTCAAAGGGTAGATCTCCTTCTAAACATCGAGATGCCTCTTGCGTTGCCCTTGAGGGACTTTCACCGGCAAAATTGCCCCGGCGGGAGACTTTGGCTTCCAAAGCACTAACGGGGCTCCAGGATGTTCTCGAGGCTTCAACCTCAGCAGAACTACTGGTGCCATGCTCTGGGGTTCCGGCCGCTTTAACCGGCACCAATACCCAAGCATCTGCAGCATCAATAGACCAGAGATTCTTGGCTATTGAACACAGTCTGGCGGCCCTTCTCACAGCCTCGATGCCCCTGAAACCGCTTCAGACAATTCAACCGGTACCGGCATCGACTGCATCGACATCGGCAGGTATTCTACCGGGGCCGAGTCATGCGTCTCTATCCGGCATCGACAAGTCTGTACCAGACCACTCCGATGCCAACTTCGATCGGTACCATGCCTTGTGTGATCACCCGGATCGGAGATACTTTGAATCCTCGAGTCTGAAGACTCTGAAGGCTCTGCTGATACCAGAGTACTTCTTCCCGAGGATTCCTCTTCTCCTCCTCAGTGTAGGATGTCTCCACCAGAGGATATGTCCTTTCAGGATTTTATCCGATATGTGGCTCAAGGTCTGTCCATCACAGTGGCTCCTGAAAAAGAGCCTAGGGCAAAGGAATTAGAAATCCTGCAATACCCTAAAGCTCCCAAGGAGGCAGCTACCTTACCTATTCATGAGATCTTGCATGATCCTATGTTAAGGATGTGGGAAACACCTCTAGCCACATCTCCTCATTCTCGAAGACTCGACACCATGTATCAAGTTCCTCCTTGTCCTGAGTTTTAGAAGACTCAATTACCACACAATTCCATGGTGGTGGAATCAGCCATGAGACGGATGAAGAGTGCAAAAAGGCATGCATCTAATCCTCCAGGACGTGAGTGTAGGACTCTTGACGCCTTTGGACGTCAATCCTTCCAGGCTTCCATGCTTTCTGCTAGGATCAGTTCCTATATCTTGTATATGGGAATGTTCCTTAAGGAAGTCACAGGAAACATAGAGCTTATGAGCCCTCTCCTTCCTGATGATAAAAAGCAAGATTCTTACTCTTGTTAAACATGCTCAGGATGTTTCCAAGTTTGTGAATCGTGCAGCCTTTGACTGCTTTGAATGCATAAGCAGAACCTCTGCTATTGCCATAGGTGCACGTAGAATTGCCTGGCTCCAGGCATCTGACTTAGAAATCTGGGTACAGGGCAAATTGGGGACTATACCTTGCACAGGAGAGAATATCTATGGCAAGAATTGGCAGGAAAAAGCTAATGAGAGAGATGCTGACAATATCACTTTGGATAGATTGTCCAAATCTATAGCTGTTCCTGCGAGGAAAAGATCCTCTAAGAAACCATTCTTTAGTAAGAAGAAGTTTTATACCTCCTATACCCAGCAGCGACATCATTCAGGTCAGTCTGCCCAAAAGGGACATCAGCAACAACCTAGGCAACAAAGGAAGCCAAAAGCAGCTAAGTCTCAACCGGCTCAGCAGACCTGGCCTCCACAGGGGCTTTGACGCCTATCTACTTTGCCTTCCTGGCCCTGAACCGTCCACCATCCCAGGAAGGTTATGTCATTTTGCCCCCAGATGGTGTCAGATAACAGCAGAAAATTGGACTCTATCTATTGTATGAGAGGGGTACAAGCTTCATTTCCTCAGCATTCCCCCTCCTACAATATTAACAGTTCAATTCTCAGACCTCTCTCAATGACCAGTTAGGTCAAGAAGTCACAATGCTCCTTGCTCAAGGAGCAGAAGAAGAGGTGCCCATTCCCCAACGGGGTACAGGGTTTTACTCCCCCTATTTCCTTATTCCAAAGAAAACAGGAGGACACAGACCCATTCTAGACCTCAGAGTTGAACAAATTCCTGTTAAGAGAGAAGTTCAAAATGGTTTCTCTAGGAACTCTGCTGCCATACCCTCGGAGGCAGAATTGGCTTTGTTTTCTAGATCTCAAGGATGCGTACACTCATGTTCTCATCCATCCAACTCACCGAAGGTTCCTTTGATTCCTGTTTCAAGGGAAGCACTACCAATACAGGGTTCTTCCTTTTGGCCTGGCTTCTGCACCAAGGATGTTCACAAAATGCATGGCTGTGGTAGCAGCATTTCTCTGCACCCTGGGAATATTTGTCTTCCCTTACTTAGACTGGCTCATTGGATCCCCTTCAGAGCGAGAGGCCAGGGTTGCTCTGTCTCGCGCATCCTTCAGTATTTGGGACTTGTCAAACTTCCCAAAGTCCAACCTTGCACCCATTTAATCCCTAGAGTTTATAGGAGCTCTTCTGGATACCAGACAGACAAGGGCCTTCCTTCCACAGCCCCGCTGCCTTCGCATTGTGAAGTTAGCTTTCCAAGCAGTGCTAAAACCTCACCTCACTGCTTGGGAAATGTTAGTTGCTAGGCCACATGGCATCCACTGTGCATGTGGTTCCTTATGCTCGCCTCCATATGAGGGCAGCCCAGTGGACCTTATCCACTCTGACTCGGGCATCAGGTTGCCTGTCAGACAAAATAGCAAACTCGGATCGCCTTATTTTGTCCCTCCAATGGTGGCAGTCACCCAAAAACCTTCTGGTGGGGTCTCCTTTTCAGCTACCCCCACCCCAAGCCACTCTAACAGATGCTTCACAGGTGGGTTGGAGAGCCCATCTGCAAGGCCTCTCTACCCAGGGTACCTGGACTCCACAGGAGGCCTATCTCCATATCAACCTCCTGGAGCTCAGAGCAATCTTTCTTGCTCTTCGAGTATTTCACACCCAGCTCAGCTACAAGACAGTCCTAGTTCAAATGGACAATCAGGTAGCCATGTTGTTTGTGAACAAGCAGGGTGGAACAGGCTCTCTGTTGCTGTGCAACGAAGCGTTGGGACTATGGGCCTTCGCCAGAGAGCATCAGATTCATCTCCTTGCGGTGTATCTTCCAGGCATTCAAAACTCTTGGGCAGACAGACTCAGTCGAGTTCTGCTTCCACACGAATGGTCTCTCCATGCAGACCAGGTGGCCCAAATTTTTCAAATTTGGGGAACCCCAGACATAGACCTCTTTGGAAGTCTGCTGAATGCCAGACTTCCCCGGTTCTGTTCCAGAATTCCAGCTCAAGGTTGTTAGGTCAGGGATGCTTTCCTCCTTCATTGGGGTCAGGACTTCCTGTATGCCTTTCCACCCATTCTCCTAATTCCCAAAACCCTGTTCAAGCTTCAGAGATACAGAGGTCATTTGATCCTCATAGCTCCATGTTGGCCACGGCAACCGTGGTACCCTCTGCTCCTACATCTCTCACAAGCTCCGCCTCTGGAGTTAGGATCTGCTCCAGATCTTCTTTCTCAAGAGGATGGGATGCTTTGTCATCCCATTCCCCAGTCCCTGCATCTCAGGGCCTTGTTGCTGAAAGCCTAGAACTTCACGGTCTTAACCTTTCCCAGCAGGTAAAGGATATCCTTCATGCTTCCAGGAAACCTTCCACAAGACGCTCTTATGCATTTAAGTGGAAAAGGTTTACCATATTGTGCTTGCAGAATCTTGCGATTCCTCTGGAATCATTACTGGAGTACCTCCTTCATTTATCAAATGCAGGGCTTAAGACCAATTCAGTGAGTCCATTTGAGTACTATTGCAGCTTCTTTCAACCCTCTAAATGGACAACCTATTTCCTCTCATTCTCTCATAGCGAGATTTATGAAAGGCCTTTTAACGAAGCCTCCCATTAAGCCACCACCAGTGGCATGGGACTTGAATCTGGTATTTGGGCAGCTCATGAAACCACCCTTTGAACCATTAGCCACTACCTCTTTTGAAATTCCTTTCCTGGAAAGTCATCTTTCTTATTGCAATCACATCAGCACGTCGCATCAGTGAATTGCAAGCGTTGGTGGCTGATCCTCCTTATACAAGGTTCCATCATGATAAGGTAGTCCTTAGGACTCATCCACACTTTATGCCAAATGTGGTTTTGCCCTTCCATTTAAACCAAGCGGTTTACCTTCCTGTATTCTTTCCAAGGCCTCACGCCTCAAATGCAGAAAGGAACCTTTTTACTTTGGACTGTAAGAGTTTTGGCCTTTTACTTGCAAAGGACACAGTAACATAGAAATTCCTCTCAACTTTGTTGCTTTTGATCCTAGTCATTGGGGACTTCCAGTCTCCAAAAGGACACTGTCCAGCTGGATTGCACAGTGTATATCTTTTGCCTATGAGAGTACGAACCTACCTCTTGAAGGCCATGTCACAGCTCACAATGCGAGAGCCATGGCAGCCTCAATGGCTCATCTTCACTCTGTGTCTATCAATGACATCTGTCGAGCAGCTACTTGGGCTTCAGTTCATATCTTCACAGCCCATTACTGCTTAGACAAGGACTCCGGCCGGGGTGCCTTGTTTGGTCAGGCTATTCAACACCTGTTCCATACTTAATCAATTCCTACCCACCATCCCTGGTAGGATGCCAGAGATCCATGGGGGGAAGTGGAGCTCTTTCACAAGGGCACTCAACTTTCTGGGGCCATCTTCCTGGCATCTGCAGCTAGGGAGTCACCATATGTGAAGACTACATTCCTGCTTGTTCCTGGAGATGGCATAGTTACTCACCTGTAACAGGTGATCTCCGGGAACAGCAGGAATTTAGTCTTCACAACCCACCCACCTCCCCTAGGAGATGTATCTTTCTATCGCTCTCTCTTTTTCTCTTTCCCTCTCTCTTTTGTCTCAGCTTTAAACTCTGCTGGAAAGGGACAGTTGGGAAAGGCGGGAAGGCAGCATGCAGGCACTGTGGGATGCTCCCAAAAGCTTTCCTATTTTACGCTGGGGAGCGTTCCCACACAGGCTCTGTCGGTACCGACGATACCCATATATGAAGACTAAATTCCTGCTGTTCCCAGAGATCACCTTTTACAGGTGAGTAACTATGCTTTCCCTGGGTTTCTCAGTTTATACTATTTTATTTTTTTTTAATTTGGTAAGATGTATGATTCATAATTCATTTTGGCATTATCTTATAAATTGAGGGTCATTGGAAGTTTCATCCTGTCTGATAGAGAAATGAATTTTTTTTTACTAAGCTGTTAGCAGGGAAGCCAAAACGATTAAGAATATCTTATTAGAAGTAATACAGAAACTAACGCATGCAGAATGACATCACAAATCTAAATGAAGAGAGGACTTATTTGCTATGAGGGAGTACATAAATTTGGACTTCAAACGAATCGTGCCACATGCTTGTATAAGCTAATAAGTCTGAATAGATGTAAGAGTATCTTGAAGCTAATAATGTTGAACATTTCTTCGTAGTGAAAGATTGAGAGAATATGCTTTGAGAAATGGAATTCAGGGAAGATGTTAGGTTCTTACCTCAAACATTTTTTAAACTTAAGTTCTTAGTTTCTGTGCTGGAATTAAATTGATCAGACTTTGATCTTGTTTAATTTTTACTATAGATCTTATTTTTTGCAATTGTTTTTCAATAGCACTTTTCAATGAAAATTCAAAAGGGAATAATGTCTTATAGTTACAATAGCAAGCAAAACATGAAAGAAAATCAATTAGAATTGTAATAAGACTTAGATCTCTTTAAAAAAAAATGTAGGAGGTGGTGGCAATCAAATCAAAGTAACAATTGAAGTATTTGACTCGGAAGGAAAAAACAAAGTTGGAGTAGTTATGTTATTTGTATTCAAAAACACTTGCAGTTGAGCTGTGTCTAAACATTGAACTTTGCACCCCTTCCATCACTCCACAGGTAATGCAGTATTTACAAGGAAAATGTAGAGTTGCCCCAAGGAGCAAAACCTCTTGACCTTCAGCAAAAAGGCTTTTACACCTTTATTTCATCCCTTCAGAAAAAAAACGGGAAATATTGTTCCTTAGTGTTTCTCCAGTCCAGTCCTGGAATTCTGGGTTCTGCACCTCTTCCATCCGCTTGGAGACTGAGCACATCATCCTTTTGATGACCTCCATCTCGTATAAATACTGTTGGCACCTCCCACCAGCTCCAGTATGTTCAGTCTCCAAGTGGCTGAGGTTAGCAATGAGCCTGGACTCTGGGCTTACTGGAGAAACAACTAAAGAGAGCTAGGTTCTTGATTTATTTAATTTGGTTTATTTTGTTTTCAATTGGTGGTAATAGATTTTGGTTCGTTTGGTTCTGGGAGCTGGTTCTGGATGGGGGGGGGGGACAGCCCGAAGGCTTCTCCCGCTCCCTTCTCCCGCTCCCTTCTCCCGCTCCCTTCTGCTCTCCTGAAGCTTCAGAGTCAGGAGCTGTGTGCGTGCACGGGTGAGAAGCCGGGAGCCTGAAGTTGGAAGCCATCACCATTCTGTGAACGGAAGACAGAGGAGAGGAGCCTTAGTCAGCGCCAGACCCACCCCATCGCCAGAACCCGCCAGTGCAGTTGAGCGCAGGAGCTGCGGTTTAGTGCGGCACCTTCCTCGTTCTGTCTTGGTCAGTTCGTGGAAGAGGAGGAGTTGGTTCTCAAGCAGCAGTCCGCTTAGGCCGTCCTGTCACTGAAGCCATTGGGTGCAGCTGAGCCGCAGGAGCAGCATAGCAGAGGAACACTGGCTTCCTGCTTTCCTGCATGTTGAATGCCATACCGTGTGGTGAGAGCGGCCTAGTGGGCATGCAGCTGTGATCTCTGTCTGACCGCGGCAGTTCCGGTAAGAGACAAGTGAAGTGTGCCTTTTCTGTTTGTACTGCCTTTGGGGTTTGGGCCACGGTGCCATGGCCTGCTAGTTTTTGCCCTTGGACAAACTAATTTCAGTTACACATTAGAGTTGGGAGGCAAGGAAGTCAGGCCTTCGGGAGCCTTGGTAGAGTTGCCTTTTCAAGCCTTGTTTGTCAGCTGAAGGGGGGGGGGGGGCGTCTCCCTTTCTTTTTCCCTTGAGGTCCTAGGGAGTTCTGGTAAGGAGGGACACTATGCCAGAGCGTCCACAGTCTCTGGTTTACGGTATCTGTTTTACGGTTTCCGAAGGGGGACAGACTCTGATACAGATGTATGCCATGGCAGCATCAGTGGAGCAGGCATTGCAGTCTTCTGGGGATCTGGAAAGGGCTCTGCCTTGTCCCAGGATTTAGGGACCACCCCAGACCTGGAAGGGGAAGCTTCAGGCTTTCGCTCTCCCTTACCGGAAACGCAGCCCGATCCCCCAACTTCTTCCTAGGCCCTCCATCTCTCAGGAGCAAAGAGGGGGGGGGATGGGACTGGGGAGGTTTTTACCAGAGTTAGTCGTCCTCTTACATAAAGCCTATTGTCTACACCAGCAGGGATCCAGCCTGACCCCTGCATGAGGGGCTCACGCCTCTAAGCATCTTGCCCCTCCAAAAGCCTCAGAGGCCGTCTCTAAGAGGGCAAGAAGGCTCAGAAGTGTGGAGAGACTAGTCACCTTGGTCTGAGGTCCTGGAAGGAACAGACCTAGAGACGATTCTGGATGCTCCGGAAGAGGAGGAAGAATTGGAGGAAGGAGAGATTCTGGAGCAGGAAGAGCAGACACAGATTGTTCGCATCTTTCATCGAGAGGAGTTTCCAGCACTTATTGGTGAATCCTTGAAGGTGCTTAATATGCCTACAGGTCTTCAGGCGGAGGAAGAGGCGCTTGAGGACCCTTTTACTTCAAGCGGTCTGGAAGACGCCAAAAGGTTTTCTGGTCCAAGTGGTCAAGCAGATGATTCACGATGATTGGTAATCGCTGGAAGCTGGGCTAAGAGGTGGGCAAACCATGGCACGCCTCTACCCCTTGCCGGACCAGGAGCGAGAGCTCCTTCGGTCTCCACGGTGACCAAGAAGACGATTATCCCAGTGGAAGGCAGTGCGGCTCTTAAGGACTCGCAGGACAGGAAGTTAGATATCTTGCTGAAGCAAGCCTTTGATATCAATGCCCTGGCACTGCAGGTGTCGGTCTGCAGGGCCTGGGTGGCTAGGGCCTGCCTCTGCTGGGCCCAACGGATCCAGCAGTCAGGGGACCTGGCGGAGGACTTGGCGGTTGAAGCAGCACGGCTTAAGTCAGGAGCTGTCTACCTTGCAGACACCCATTATGACTTTAGGGGCCTTTCTAAGAGCATGGCCTCAATGGTGGCAGCCTGCGCTATATCTGTCTCTGAAATTGGGCGGGCGGCCGACAGTTCCTCGAAGGCACGGTTAAGCAGACTGCCTTTTAAGGGGAAGCTGCTGTTCGGCAAGGAGCTGGACAAATTGGTAGAGAACCTAGGGGAGTCCGAAGGGGGTCATCTCCCAGAGGATAAGCAGAAGCAACCTTGCCATAATCCTCCTGCTCAGACGCAGCCGTGAGAGTTTAGGAGATTTCAGACTCCTTGCTCAGCACCCTTTCAGAAGGGTTTGTTTCCCTCAAAGGAACAGGGGGTTTCGGGGCTTTCGAAGAGCTGGGAGAGGCTTCAATACTTCCACCTCCTCTGGTCGAAAGAAAACACAATGAAGCGAGGGGGCCTCAGGTGGACAGGCTGCCCGTGGGAGGTCTGCTGTGGGAGGTTTTCCTTGCCTAGGCCCAAATCACGTCTGACCAGTGGATGTTGGAGGTCATCCGGGAGGGCTACGCCCTTGACGTGCGCCCAGTGGGACATTCTTTTGTCCTGTTCCCCTGCCAAGGCTGTGGCCATACAGGAGATGTTGGCACGGTTACTGCAGTTAAATGCAGTAGTTCCTGTCCCCAGGAACCAGTACAGCTGCGGTCGGTACTTCATCTATTTTGTGGTGCCAAAAAAGGAGGGTTCCTTCCAACCATTCTCTACCTCGAACACATGAATCGTTGTCTTTTGGGTCCCCAGTTTCCACAGGGAAACGTTATGGTCCGTCATAGTAGCTGTCTGAGAAGGTGAGTTCTTCCCTCGACCTGATGGAGGTGTACCTTCATGTTCCCATCCGACCGGCTCATCAGCAATATCTGTTTCGCAGTCCATGGGAACATTTCCAGTTCTGGGCCCTACCGTTCGGTCTGGCCATGGCTCCTCGCACATTTTGCCAAGATCATGGTGGTAGTGGCAGCAGCACTCCGAAAGGAGGGAATACTCATACACCCATATCTCAATGATTGGCTGATCCAAGTAAAGTCCAAAGAGGAGAGCGAGCAGACAGCATCCAGAGTGGTGGAATTCCTGTGCAGTCTCTGTTGGGGTTAGTCAACCTAGCTAAGAGCAACTTGATTCTGTCCCAAGAGATCGAGTATCTGGGAGCACACCTAGACACTCGTGGGGCAAGGTGTACCTCCCAGGCCAATGGGCTCAGGACCTGCGATGGTTGGTTCAGCAGTACTTGGGACGATGGTGGTGACTCTCGACCTGGTACCATGGGTAAGGGCCTATATGTGGCCGTTGCAGAGGGCCCTGCTCCCTCATTGGTCCCATCAGAGCCAGCCTCTTACGATGAGGCTTCCCTGCTCATTGCAGACCAGAAGGGCACTCAGGTGGTAGCTCTGTCCTTGGAACCTGGCTAAGGGAATGTGCCTCAAGACCCTCAGTGGATCCCTCTTGCCACTGATACAAGTCTGTCCGGGTGGGGAGCACATTGCGAGGGGCAGTTTGCCCAGTGTTGCCTGAGTTCACAGGAATCCCTTTGGTCCATCAACAAGCTGGAAATGAGGGCGATGGCTCTGGCCCTGAGGAGCTTTGTCCCATGGTTGTAGGGGAAAGCGGTCAGGGTGTTCTCGTATAACGTGGCCATGGTGGCTTATATCAGTCGCCAAGGAGGTACAGGCAGCACCTCTTTGGAAGAAGAGGTGGAAATTCTGATGGGGTGGGCAGAAGCTCATCTCCTAGCATTGTTGGCTGCACATGTGGCCAGCGTCAAGTGGATCATGGCGAGTGGGAACTTTGCCCGGAGGTCTTCTCGCAGATAGTAGACAAATGGGGTACTCCTGTCATGGATCTCATGGCAAGATGGAACTCTGCCATGGTGAGTCGTTTCTTCAGCATGAAGAGAGAGAGGCTGTCTGAGGGCCTGGACGTTCTGGTCCAGAGTTGGCCCTCGGTGGGCCTGCTGTATGTTTCTGCCGTGGTTATTGTTAAGAGTCATCCAAAGAATAGAGGCACACCAAGAGCTGGTCGTTCTCCTCACTCTGGATTGGCCACGGCAACCATGGTATGCCGATCTGATGTGGCTTCTTGCAGACCGGCCTTGGTGGCTTCCAGAGTGGGAAGACCTGCTGATGAAGGGCCCGATCCAAATGCCTCAGGTGGGTCGGTTCTCGCTTACGGCATGACCTTGAAAGGGCGAGGTTGCTAAAGAGAGGATACTCGGGCCCGGTGATTGCAACCATGCTGAAAGCCCAGAGGAGATCCACCTCTCTCTCTCAGGGTGTGGTATGTTTTTGAGGAATGGTGCTCAAGGCAGTGCCACCCAGCCTCTGCGACCTTTCTGGACATTTTATTTTTGCAGGCAGATTTCGAGAGAGGTTTAGCTACCAGTTCTCTGAGGGTTCACCTGGCAGCCATCGCTTGTTATGGAAGGGTACAAGGAGGCTCGCTAGGAGCACATCCAGACAGTTAGTTTTCTGAAAGCAGTGAAGCGACTTTGCCCCCCATGTAGAGCGGTGATCTCCAGGAACAAGCAGGAATGAGTCTTCACATATGGGTACGTCGGTACCGACTGAGTCTGCGTGGGAACGCTTCCCAGCGTCCAATCAAAGAGCTTTTGGAAGCATCCCACCACACCTCCGTGCTGCCTTCCTGCCTTTCCCAACTGCCTCTCCTCAGTTTTCGTTTTTCCACGGAGCTGGCAGGACGTTCTCCTGTCACTGCAGAAAATTCTTAATTTTTATTTTTAGTTTTCTTGTGGTCGCGGCTGTCTTCTTGATGCCACCGGTACCGCCGGTGTTTTTCTTTTCTTTCTTGTAAAATTTTCAACGGGATATTTTTTCTTCATAGTGTCCCACGGGGTCTTAGGCCTTTCAGGCCTCCCCTATTTTTTCCTTCATGGAACCGCCAGACATTTTCTCCACGAAATGTTCAGATTGTGGCGGTACAACTTTCTGTTTAGACCCTTGAAGTCGGTGTCTAACCTGTTTGGGTCCTGACAACAGTTTGGTGAGAAGACATCTTCAACATCGAGAATCCCTCGATACACGGTTGCCCTCCAACTTCGGGGCACCATCCCCTTCTTCTTCCACTTTGATTCAGGTAACCCACAAACAGTCTGTTAAGACTAGCCAGTCCTCGAGTGGTACGTCTCATGCACAGCATGTAGACAGCTCCGGCTTTGCCCTCGATGGCCTCCTGGCTTCAAAACCCCGGTGGGAGTCTTCGGTCTCCAAAGCATATAAGGGGTTCCAGGTTGTTCCTGGGGTTCACCCCCCCCCCCACAGAACATACCTGAGCCGTGCACGGTGGTGGCATCCGCTTCGAGCGGTACCGATACCCCTGCATCGGCACTGGTGTTGGATGAAACACTCCTCACCAGGGATCGTCATCTGGCCTCCTCTGTGCCTTTGGGACCGATGGATACGTCCCAGATTGTCTCTCCCTTATCGGTTCCAACACCGATACTGCCACCGATGTCGGTACCCTCCAGATGTGCATTGACAGCCTCGCTTTCTTCGATGCCGAGTCTGGAATCCATCTCCAGTTTGGAGGACTGGGTACTGACTCACCTTGGTACCGTCTCGCGGCGGTACCGAAAGCTTGGTCCCGATGGCTTGGATCCGCAACTCTCTGTTCCTCTGAGGCTGTTTGAGTTGCCACTGGTAGACCTTCATTCACCGGTATCGGACATGGTACCGAAGTCGGTACCGATGTCTTCATTACCCTCGCAGTCGGTGCCTTCCATGCTTCGCTTCTCAGGCTCCTTGCCCTCGATGCCGAGTTTGGAATCCATTTCTAGTCTGGAAGACTGGGTACCAATAGATTTTGGTACCGACACCGATTGATACCGGTGGCTCGGTACCGAGGATAGCAGCCGGAGGTTTTCGGTTCCCTCGGTACCGATTGAAGTATCACCGATGACTACTCCAATGTCTTTGTCGAGCCCGACTTCGACATCGGTACCGGTATTGACTTCAGTACCGGTATCCACAGTAGCATCGTGGCAAATTCCTACCATGCTTTTTTCAACAGCATCGATCCATTCTATACCAAGCTTGGAGTCGATACCTGGCATGGACAATGTGGTAAGGACGGTTGCTGTTCCTGACAACCAGTCCAAGCAACCATCCCTTAAGCATTTCACACTGCACCCTGCAGGATCCTCTATTTCTCTATCTCTGGATAACTCTGTGGGTGCTCAGGCTAGTTCTTTAGATCTAACCTGTCCAAGGGAGATTCCTGTTGGGGATCCCTCTTTTCAGAGTTTCCTCCTGGATATAGCAAGATCCCTTGCCATTCCTATTCCAGGATATGATCCTGCACCAGGCTCTGTTTCCACCAAAGCAAAGGACAACATAATGCTTCCTTTGCATCATTCCTTGCAGGATCTCCTTCTAGGAATGTGGGAAACACCTTTAAGGGTACCCCCACCTCCCAGAGCAACTGTTCTCTTATATCAGGTGCCCCCCTCTCCAGGGTTCCAAAAGACTCAACTTCCTCATCATTCCATAGTAGTGGAATCAGCAGTGAGGCGGATAAAGGGTAAGAAAAAACACTCTTCTTATCCGCCAGGTCGTGAGTCTGAAACTAGATGCCTTTGGACGTCAAACCTTCCAGACATCTATGCTTTCTGCAAGAATTCTCTCATATATTTTTGAGTCTTTCTCTTGAGGAGGTCACAAAGCAATTACATCTTTTAACTCCTTTCCTTCCAGTCTCCAGGAGTACAGACTATTTCTCCCTGCTTAAGCATATCCAGAATATCTCTTGGTTTCTTTCTCGTGCGTCCCTAGACTCTTTTGAGTCTCTTAGCAGGACTTCTGCTATAGCTATAGGGGCACGACGTAGAGCCTGGCTCCAAGCTTCAGATTTGGCCAAGTGGGAACAACAACGACTGGGACATACTCCTTGCACTGGAGAAAATCTTTTCAACAAGGAGTCTTTACGTCAGGTTACTCAGTTGTCCACTGATTTACCTGTTCCTAAGGGTTCTTCTACACCTTCTGTCCCAGTAAGTAGGAAATGTCCTACCAAACTTTCTTCCCACAGGAGAAGGTTTTATTCCTCACTTGCCCACCATACAGATGTTCCCCTACAAGGGAGCCATCGTCCTGGTCTGAAGAATCCAAACTCTCCCCAGGCTCAGCAAACCCGGCCTCTGCAGGGTCTCTGATCAGTCAACATCAAATGCTTGTGATCCTTGGGGTTAGAATCTACAGTTGCTTCTTCTCAACAGAGGCGATCCTTTACTCATTCTAACCACTACACATGGATCTCTTTCCAAAAGACATCCATTTTTTCTATGAGCTGTCAGAATGTTCATGCCTATAAGTCACAGGTTTCTCCTTTTCTCCTGCCAGAGAAAGAGGTCTGACCACTATCAAATGATAGTTCCTGTGCCAGCATGTATTTTTCCTTTCTATAGACTTACTACTTGGTAAGTCTTCTTCAGCTCTATCCTCTTCACCCTCTTACCACGTTAAGAGCGGAATTACTTACTGGAGGGTTTTTCTTCAACCTCTCTAGGTTTGTCAGTTTCCAGTGTGGAGTTTTCCTCCCTGAGTTTCCTCCCCTGTCTCAAATTTACTTTAAGGCAGTTTATCAGACATGTCCAGAGTTTTCTACTCCTATTCTGTCCTTTCTGGTTTTTAAACAGTAATATTCTTTCTGCTGTCTTGCTAGCAGCTACCTATGCAGGTGCCTTAATGTTTGGTCCACTGTTTCTTGCCCACAAACAACCAAATTTGTCGTCCTCTAACATTCTATCTGGTCTTAATAGTGGCTCCAAGTCAGTGTTTTTCATCTATCTTGGGAATTATCCCACTACAAGCTTTCTGGGTTGGTGTTCTATTTCTGCCATCTCCATTCCCCTGGATTTGGCAGCATAGAGGACTGGCTGCTAGAGCCAGTATCTCAGTCCAATCTCCTCATTCTCCTGCATCATGCTCTCTGCAATTCTACAGAGAAGCTTTCCACTGTGGGCCCTTGCTAGAGAGCATGGGTTTTTTTTCTCCAACAGCTATCTTAGATGGTTAGAAAAGGCTTTTCAGTCATGTCTCCCATGACTAGAAGGTTCTCCCTTCTTTTACTATCTCCTTTTGCCATAAAGGACATAGGGCTTCTCTTACCTAAGGGCTTAAGGAGTTGCCAATTCCCTGCTTTGGTCCATAGCATTCCCAATCGGGGATATGGTTTTCTCCTTGCAGCTCGTCCTCATGGTAAGAACGCATGATACTTTTTGCCCTTAAGCAGGTCAACATGGTACCTCATCCTTATCTGTCTTCTGTCTACTTATCATGTTAGAGTCTTGGACGACTCCGGACTTGCTGGCTTCAGATTGATATTATCGTCTGTTTTCATATAACCATCCTGGTTATTTTACTAGCTAGCATCCTTGCGGATCATAACCAGGGGGAATAGATTCTCTATATATCTTCTCAAGTAGGTTGCACCTCCTTGTTAGATGAATTTTTCCTCTCCACATGTCCTATGTGAATACCATGCTGTAGGCATATATCTGTCTGTTTAATTACAGACACCCATATTTAGGCCTACATATTCATATTTATCTTTGTGTGTATTTTATGCCGTTCCATATCTCACTATAGATATATTCTTATATGTTTATTCATATATCTATATTTATATTTATATTTATATATATATATATATATATATATATATCTATATATATATCTATATATATATATATATGTATCTGACAAGATTTTATTATAGATAGATAGATATGTCTCCACATACTTATCTATCTCACTGTCTATGCTCATATAGCTATCTGTTCTGACAGAGGGATTTTGCCCATACCTCTGCTATTCAGCAGGTTTGGAATTCTACACATAACCACTCCTGTGGTAGTCAACAATTTTTATACCATAACCTAACAGGTTTAGGTACCTCTGAAGCTCTCCGTACCTCATATCTCTCCTAGCTTACCTCAGTTAGGAGAGATATTGTGGATCTTCAGTTACTCACAGGCTTAACGCCTCAGGCATTTGTCTTCACCCTGGGATACAAGGGGTTCCCATACCCTTTCTCCCCACAAGGACTGTGCCTGTTTGTCCAAATCGGTTAGCCTTTCTCTTTTTGCTCCCAAGAGAGAAATACTCTGCTGCCAAAAAGAGTTTGGTTTTTACCATACAGCTTTCGCTGAAGGCCCACCGTTTTTGTACTACCCCAGTTTTTCCTACCAGGGGTGCCTGTTACCTTTCAGGATTCTGACCTCCTCTGTTTTTCCTACAGGTTTATTACCTCCACTTTTCAGTGAGATCCATGAACCTCCATACTTCTATGAAATCCTGTTGGCGGAGGTCCATATTGCAATATTCTTTGCAATATCATTGATAACAATCATTATCCACACATGGACTCCTTTCCTGCAGTCCTATGCTACGTTAGCTGTTCCACAGCATCTTCTTTCTTCAACTCCTACCCTCCATCCTCAGGATGCCTGGTGTTGTGGGGGATAGCATGTTCCAACCTATGACATGCTCGGACTCCAGGCATCTCAGCTTGGGAGTCCCCATATGTGAAGACTCATTCCTGCTTGTTCCTGGAGATAGCACAGTTACTTACCTGTTACAGGTGATCTCTGGGAACAGCAGGAATAAGTCTTCACAACCCACCCACCTCCCCAGGAGTTGTATCTCTATCTATCTTTCCTTTCCTCTCTCTCTCTCTTTGTCTCAGCTTTAAAACTTAACTGAGGAGAGGCAGTTGGGAAAGGCGGGAAGGCAGCACGCAGGCGTGGTGGGATGCTTCCAAAAGCTCTTTGATTGGACGATGGGAAGCGTTCCCGCGCAGACTCCGTCGGTACCAACGTACCCATATGTGAAGACTTATTCCTGCTGCTCCCAGAGATCACCTGTTACAGGTAAGTAACTGTGCTGTCCCTCCCTGGAATCTTAACTTGGTCCTGGAAACACTCAGCGGGGAGCCCTTTGAGCCTTTGGCTCAGGCCTCTCTGAAGGACTTGACGTTAGATGGTGTTCCTGGTGGCGATTTGCTTCGCTCGCAGAATTTCAGAGGTACAGGCCCTCTCCTGTCGGGCTCAGTTTCTTCACTTCTCAAAGGACAAGGTGGTGCTGCGACCGGTTCCTTTATTCTTACCCAAGTTGGTGTCGGAATTCCATGTGGTCTCTCTTCTGGCACTGCTTAGCATGGGCTTGGAAAATGCGGACTCTCGCCTGCACCGCCTGGACGTCCATAGGGTCCTGAGGTGGTATCTGAAGAGGACCGAGTCATTCCGTAGATCTGATTGCTTGTTTGTGGTTTTGGGGGGGGGGGGAGGGGGGGCTGCGAAAGAGGAAACAGTAGCCAAGACCTCTATTTTCCATTCGATCAAAGAAGCTATTATGTCAGTGTATATGTTGAGAGGCAGGACAGTGCCAGCAGGCTTGCAGGCACATTCCACAAGGGGTCTGGCAGCTTCCTGGGCAGAATCTAGCCTGGTGCTGCCCGTGGAAATCTGTAGGGCAGAGACATGGTCCTCGCTGCATACCTTTACTAAGTGTTGTCTGGATGTTCAGGTGGCAGGGAATGCCCATTTCGGGGGGGGCAGTCCTCAGGGCTGGTCTCGCTGCCCCCCCCCCCCCATTGATGGTACTGCTCTGTTACATCCCCGAATATAGGGACTGGACTGGAGGAACGCTAAGGAACGTATAATTAGAACTTTACCTACTAATTAGCTTTCCTGAAGGGACTCCAGTCCAGTCCCAGATCCCTCCCAGTGTTTTTATGGAAGTTGCAGTCTGACTATCCCAGCTGGGAGGACTGGTCGCGGGAGGGGGGTGAGATCTGGGCGCTCTTTTGCTTGGGGGCATGACAGGACAGCAGAGACAGGAACGGGTTGGTGGCCTGTCGGCTGTTTTTCTGTCTCCTCTGTATGGATGCTGTGGCTGGAAGACTCACAGGTAGGTCTCCTCAGCATGCGGGGGAAGTGGGAAATTCCTCCGGGCGAGGAGGGGGAGCGTAAGGTGTTGTTTTTTTTGTGTTTTATTTTGTTTGTAGAGCTTATATTTAACTTATTTGTTGCGCCTGTGAGTCTGCTTTGTAAATAGGTTCCTTATCGTTCCTCCAGTTTAGTCCTCCACTTCTGGGTTGTGCACCTCCTCCTGCAGCTTGGAGACTGGGCATGTCAGTTGTGACATCACTGGATATAGCCTGCTGGTATCTTCCATCAGCCTCCAGTGTGTCCAGTCTCCATGCAGCAGGAGGACATAGTGAGCCTAGCTTCTGGGCTCACTTGGGGGGAACAGATGAGCATTTAGTGTGACAAATTCTATTCTGATTTTACTTTTGATTTTTACTTTTGATTTTACTTTTAATTCAGTTAAATGGCAATCAGGGATTAGTTCTCTTTAGTTATTGGGAACAAATTTTCTTATATTTACAGTAATTTTAAATTTGAGCCTGGCTCATTAAATTAGTAGCAGCTCTCGCCTTCCCTCCTTGTCAGTTATTTTCACTTGCTGCAGGCATTCGCCGGTGCGGATCTCTCTCCCTGGACAGTATGGGAGAGAGCTCCGGGACCCGTACAGCCACACTGAAGCTGTGTGAGACGGAGCCTCTCCGTTGCTGCAGGATTTTAATTTTACTCTGTGGAACCGTCTGAGCAGTCCTCGCCTGCTGATGCGGCTGCCAGGAGCATCAGCGCGGCTTGAGGATCGGAGGAATTCAAGGCGGTAGGAGCAGGCTGCGTGGCTTTTGGCCCTGCAGGTAAGGCCTTTGGGCTCTGTTGGTCTGCTGAGGCCTCCTTTTTGCAGCGGCTGTTCTTGGAGCCAAAATTCATTGGTGAAGGGGCAGCCATTTTCTCTCTAGGTATTTGGACCGCATGGCGAGAGTTGCAGGGAGTTGCCTGTGTGAGGAAGACAACAGGAAGAATAGCTAGATTTTTGGGCCTAGTGTTTCTTTTTCTTTTGTTTTTTTGAGGCTCGGGGGGTTTCCTCAGCCTTAAGGGGGCTGTTGACAGTCCTCTTTAGTTTTAAGTTTATTCTTAGTTTATTTGCAAGGTTGTCGGTGTATCCCACTGCTATTTCTCTGACTGCAGGAAGGCTGGGGGGGGGGGGGGTGCCTGTGTGTTTCATAGCTCCACTTAGCATGCCCTTCCCAGGAAATTCTCATCTATTTCTAGAGCAGGATTTCAAAAAGAAAAAGAAACTCTTTAGTGAGAGAGAGCCTTGTTCATTTTTAGCTAACGCTGTTTTATTCGGTGGCCTTTTGCGTCCTGAACCACAAGCTCGGGACACTGTTTGCTTCCAGGGGTTCTACTCTCTATTTCGCTCTTCAGCTCCCTGGCAGACGCAGCAGGCTGGCAGGGAGTGCGCAACGCGTCCTGCAATGCTGAATCCCTCAGGATAAGGGGGGAAGGAAAGCTGGGTGCAGCGGGGGCTGGTAGCTTCTTGCAAAGCTATAGGAGGTAGTTCGGGTAATTTTAGCTGATCTGCTTTGATTTCATTGGAGTTGGCGGAAACTTGGTTTTTGGAGTCCTGTACTTAAAAAAAATTTAAAAAAAAAGCGTAGCTATGTTTTACAAGATTCTCCTTCCACTATCCATAAAAGGTCCTATAAAGCGTTAAAGTCAGTAAATATGGTAGGGTAATATTTTGGCTTAGCTGCTGTGATATAGCGCTATGATCCGCTGTAAACATATTCAAGTCAAAAGGAATTATGGTGATAACTCTCTTGGACAGTTGTAACAGGTGCTTGGGTGAGCACCATGGCCAGTCCACAGATGTGGAATGCTCTACCATAAGCATTATGTCATGAGAGGGGTTTTATAGTTGTGTGGTTTCTTAATGGAAAATATTCCCGTTTAGTTAGATTTTACGGTAGATTTCTAATGTCTTAATTTTGGCTATATGTGTTTTAATTTTACATATGGAAAAGGCAACTCAGCGGAGAGAGGTTGCAAAATAGAACTCTGGCCTTTGAAGCTATCTATGCTCCCATTCCATTTATCAGAGGTTCTCTAGTACGGAGAGTATCTGCTAGTGTTCAGCGAATACCTTAATGGGGGCCAGAAGCATGCAGCCAGGCTAGTTCTCTAGCAGCAATAGCAGCAGCTCAGATTCTAGTAGGCATACATCATATGCTGGGCTTACAAGATGGCTTCCCCGCTGATCGGCATCAGTCAAGATGGCTGCCGATTTAGACTCTGAATGTGGAGGCAGCCTGGATGAGGGACCTTGCGTTCTCTGGAAAATGCCCTGCATACACTGAATCATTTAAATTCCATCAGCTACTGGCAGGACACAATGCACTCTCGCATGCTTTTTTGCTTCAGTGGTCTGAAAATGGAGCCTTTACCAGGTGGTATAATGGGAATTTGTCTGCAGTTTCTCGGCTTCTTCATGGCTGACTCAATTTGCCACTGCGGAATGAGAGAGCTGTATTTCCTAACACCAGGTGCTATTTGAACTTAAAATATAAAGTCCATCTTTGTGCAGTCAGACGGAATGGGGCGTTACTCTAGGTGGAAGGCCATGGATTAGTATGCCTGTGATTGGGAGTTCTTTCTACTTCATATTGTTGGCACGGAAAGAGCTTCTCAACATATGCTGAAGGAATTTTTGGTTAAGAGATGTCTGTGGGAAAAAAAGTAATCAGCTGTCCTGAATTCACCTGTTCTTGATTGACATTTTGAGGCTAAGCAGGGGCAGCCCTGGGTACTATGTGGGTGGGTGCACACCTTGCACTACCAGGGGGTGTGGACTCACTGTATGGAAGAGAGCCCTAGCAATCTTTAGCGCAAGATAGGAAAGTAGATGGTTCACTGAAACGATCGTTGGGGGCAATGCTCTGTCCTTACAAGCTCCCATTTGTGGAGCCTGGGGGGGCGAGAGCATGCTTCAGGTGGTCGCAGTGTTTACGGTAGTCTACTCGCCTGGAACAGGAAAGGATCAGGGAGTTGAATCGACTAGAGCCTGATTTGCTTTATGTGGCAAATGTGCATTATGGTTTAATTCAAGCGCTAGCTAATATTATTGGCTTCCTTGGGGTTCACCCGGAGGTCTCTCTGGTGGAGAAATGGGGCGGCTGATCGTCCAAGTCGAGGCTCAGTAAGCTCCCAGTTAAGTCTTTGTCTTGTCCTTTCCCCGTGGGCTCTCATAGGGCAGTAGTTAGCGTATCGAGACTTTCAGGGAAAGGTACTCTTGGTAGCGCCCGGTTGGATGAGACGGCCGTACTAGGCTGATCTCATTCGCCTACTCGACAGGCATTTCCTAGAAGTTGCCGGTAGCCGATGTTCTGCTGCGGCTAGGGGTTTCAGGTGGATCGGTGCCCGCCAACAGTTTGGCCTTTGAATGGGCGGGGCTGAAGAAGGGTTATTCTGCCGCAGTCTTCGCCACCTTGTTGAGAGCAAGGAGGCAGGCGCTGTCTGGTACATAGGTCCGTGCTTAGTGCCTTTTTGAAGGCTGCTGTTTACGACGGCAAGTCTGGGCGACAAAGGTGTCTGTATCCTTGGTCTGTGTTCTCTGCAGGCCAGTTCCTTAGAGGGTCCAGCTGGCAACTGTTTCCGGCTGTAGAGGTTCTGTGGAGGGAATAGCGCTAGGTGTTCGGATCGATGTGTGGCGTTTCCTTAAGTTGGGACCCGACTGCGCTCCTCAAGGAGAGTTCGGGTGCTGCCGTGGGATCCCGATTGGGCCTTAGAGGTGTTAACTAAAGAGCCCTTTGATTCTTTACTCCAGGCGTTGGTAAAGGATTTGCTGTTATAGACAGTGGCTTTGATAGCTTTGTTCAGCGCGACGAGTTTCGGAGTTTCAGGCGTTGTCATGTAATGAGCCGTTTTCACCCTTTCTGGATAGAGGGTGGTGTTTGCGACCAGTCCCGTCGTCCTTCCAAAAGATGGTATCTGATTTTTCTCCTGAGCCTATTGGTTTCTCTTCCAGTTGCCAGTTTTTCTGGAAGGGGAGGTTGTTCGTAGCTTATGCCGATAGGAAACATAAAATGCAGGGTGCGGCGTTCGTTTCTTTGTTTTTGTGTGTTGGTTGGAGGTCCCCGCAAAGGGGAAGCAGCCGCGAAGGCGGCCATTTTGCACTGAGTTAAGGCAGTGGTTGCCTCAACATTCTGGTGGCGAGGTTGTACGATTCCGGGGGGCTTTCTGACTCTTGCTACCAGGGCGCAAGCAACTTCATGGGTGGATCACTGTGTCATTCCACCAGGGGGGATTGTTAGAGCAGCTTCTAGGTCGTCTCTTCATTCTCTCAGTAACCACTACTGCCTAAATGTTCTGGCAGTAAAGGATGCCTGTTCCGGGTTGACGGTGTGGTGAGTTGGCTGGATAGGGCCCTCCCAGTGATTACTGCTCTGTTACATCCCAGAGGTGGAGGACTAAACTGGAGGAACGATAAGGAAATAGAAATTACACTTACCTGGTAATTGTCGTTCCTTGAGTGACAACAGTTTAGTCCTCATTCCTGCGCAGGGGTGTGATTTCTTCAGAGTTTTTCAGGCGGAGTGGAGCATCAATCTCGAGGAGTAGACAGATCCTTTCAGATTCTAGATCGCAGTGAGTATCCCTCTGTTTCTTCCTTCTCTCTTATTTAAACGAGGGATGGTATAGGAAACGTGTTTGCATAGGGGGGACGTGAATGTAAAGTTAAAAAAAAAAAAAAAACATATATATACATATACAGTCAAACCTCGGTTTTCGTGTGCCCCGGTTTTCGGTCGTTTCGGTTTTCGACGTCTTTTCTAACTGAGATCTTGTCTCGGTTATCGTTTATTGCCTCGGTTTTCGTCAGGAACCAGTGCTGCCAGATCTGAAAACCTACACCCTCGCGCTGGTCTGCCCGCCCAGTCCCGGCAGCACTACCCCCCCCCCCGGACTCACCCGATCGCGTGTTGAGAAGCCAAAGTCAGCTGAGCAACATCCTCGAGCCAGAGATGCAAGGATTGCACAGAGAGGAAGGCCCCGATCTCTCCACCGCCTGCCTGTTCTCTGGAGCGCCCCCTCAGGCTCGGAGGTAGCAGGGTAGCTGTCAATGTAAGCAGGAGATGTTGCAGTGCCGTACAGTACAATATCTGTGTGTTTGCTGTCCTGTGGACGATCGGGCAGGTGAGAGAAGTGACAGGAGCTGGGTGTCTGGAACGGATTACATTGAATTTACATTATTTCCTATGGGAAATATTGCTTCGGTTTTCGTACGTTTCGGTTTTAGTCAGACTGCTTAGAACGGATTAATCATTAAAACCGAGGTTTGACTGTATATATATATAGATAGAGATATAGAGAAGGTTAAAATGGTTCCTCAGGTTGAGGAATGGAGAGTTATTTAAAGTTATGGTATAGTTACTTGTTCCTTTGAGTTTGCTTTGTTAATAGTACACTGGGGGCTGATGGGAGATACCAGCAGGCTATATCCAGTGATGTCACGACTTTGACATGCCCAGTCTCCAAGCTGCAGGAGGAGGTGCACAACCCAAAGGTGGAGGACTAAACTGTCGTCACTCAAGTAACGACAATTACCAGGTAAGTGTAATTTCTATGTATTAGCCCTGCGATTTACAATAGAGAAAACCTGACAGACCAAGATGGAACAAAACTGTCTATTATAACTGAAAAAGAAGCGTGATGAATAAGATGATAAAGTGAGACGTAATTTATTAATAGAGGTACAGACGGGTACAAAAAGATATTCTAGCCACTACTGAGTTGAGAAGGCTATGTCTGTCCTATAAATTGCCATGGTCAAGGAAGACTTTTTGAAAGAGATGTTTTAATCCTAATCTTTTTTTAAGCATGTCACTTGGAGAGATCAGTGGAGATATGGGGAAGTTTTTTTTTCAAAATCATAATTGCAGCCTCTTGTAGTTTTCAGAGAATATTCTCACTTCCTTATGTTTAATTTCTTCGCAATTCTGAATCTCCCCCATTTGCTGTTTAGACACCACCTCTTTCTTTGAGACTCAAGTGGAACTCCCTGGGAAGTCATCTGGGTTTGCAAAGAAACTCAAAGCCATGAAAACATGATTTTGAGTCAAGGGCTGTCCATTTTAATGGTGGTTTTTCAAAGAGAATCTAAAGCTTTTAAGTGCTGTTGAGTCGGTGTCGACTCATGGCGACCCTCTGGATAGTTGAACTAAACTGTGCTCAGTCAGTCAGGCGGCTCATTGTTGAGACAGTGGCACCCATAGCTGCTGTTTATTCTTTCGAGATATCTCATTACCGACCTTCCTCTTTTTTTTTTGCGTTGACCTGTTTACATTGTCAAGTATTGTCTTTCTCTAACGATTTCTCTCTGCACGATGTGTCCAAAGTATGAAAGTTGAAGTCTTGTCATCTGAGCTTCTAAGGAAAGCTTAGGTTTGATCTTTAGTATTGACTGGTTTGTTGTTCGGGCAGTCCATGGGATACATAGTATTCGTCGCCAGCACCATAATTCAAAGGCATCAAGTTTTCTTCCTGTCTCTTTTCACTATCATATCCATATGATGATGAAAATATAGCTTGGACAATCTAAAGCTTACTACCTGTGATTTCCTCTCTTCCCCCCCTCCCCTCCAAAACTGGTCTGAGAGCTCCTCTCCATTATGTTGGCAACGTCTAAGACTGGGGAGATCATGAAATTACCCATAGAACTTGTCTCCATACCTGATGACTCCAGTCTGGCCATTTCACTGGAGAGAATATTCATTGAAGCAGCCTTTCTTCATCAGCTGAAAATGCTGCTGCTTTGATGTCCAGTCTTATCAGCTCTGTAAAGACCTCTTCAAAACAGCAGGAAATGATGTTGTTCTCTGGTTAGCATACAGTCAAGTACATTCTACCGAAACTGCTCTTACCAAAGTCGCCAATGATTTGTTTCTGGCTAAGTCCAAAGGCTTTTATTCTGTCCTCATTCTTCTGGATCTCTCTGCTGCCTTTTACACCATTGACCACAATCTTCTTCTTATCACCCGGTTTCAAAGGCTCTGTACTTTCTTGGTTCTCCTATCTCTCCCACTGCTCTTTCAGTGTGTACTTTGGTGGTTCCTCCTCCTCTTCTACTCCTTTACCTGTGGGTGTATCTCAAGGTTCTGTCTTAGGTCCGCTCCTCTTCTCTCTCTATACCCAATCCCTTGGCGCCCTTATCTCTTCCCATGGCTTTCACTATCATCTCTATGCTGACGACTCTCAAATCTACCTCTCTATGCCTGTTATCTCTCCTGAAATTCAAGCTAAGATCTTGGCCTGCCTCTCTGACATTGCTTCCTGGATGTCCTACCGCCGCTTGAAGCTGAACATGGCCAAAACTGAACTCCTTGTCTTTCCCCCTAATGTCTCCCCTCCTCCTTCCCCTTTCTCAATCTCTGTGGATAACTGTTATCCTTTCTGTCTCTTCGGCACAGAACCTTGGTGTTATCTTTGACTCGTCTCTCTCCTTCTCTTTACATATCCAAAACATTGCTAAAACATGCCGTTTCTTTCTTTACAATATCTCCAAAATTCGCCCTTTTCTCTCTGATAACACTACTAAACTGATTGTCCACTCTTTAATCACCTCCCGCCTTGATTACTGTAACCTTCTCCTTGCTGGCCTCCCTGCTAACCACCTCTTTCCTCTCCAGTCTATTCAACATTCTGCAGCTCGTCTGATTTTCCGTCAGTCTCATTTTTCACACATTACTCCTCTTCTCATGTCACTTCACTGGCTCCCCATCCGCTTCCGTATCCAGTTCAAACTCCTCCTTCTAACATATAAATGTATTCATTCTTCTGCCCCTCATTACCTTTCATCCCTCATCTCTACCTACACCCCCCTCGCCTACTCCGCTCATCTAATTGTCTTCATTTATGCCTTTTACTCGTACTGCTAATTCTAGACTTCGCTCCTTTCAACTGGCTGCACCCTTTTCCTGGAATTCTCTACCTGTCTCTGTCCACCAAGCCTCCTCCCTGGCCATCTTCAAATCCAAATTGAAATCCCATTTCTTCACTATTGCTTTTTGTTCCTAACTCCTTTCTTGTTCTCTCCATAAACATTTATTCTTGTCTTGTTAATTGTTTGTATTTAATTTATTTCATATTTTGTCTTGACTAGATTTTGAGCTCTAACGGGCAGGGACTGTCTCTTTTTATGTTTGTACAGCGCTTCGTATGTTGCAGCGCTTTTATAAATGCTTAGTAATAATAATACAACAGGAACAGTCATGCCAGTGCCAGGTTCTGCAGACAGAGCACCACTTTCACTGCCAACTGTTACAAAGTCATCCAGCACAGACTGCTAATACCATGGAGCCACAGCAAATTCTGAGTAGTAAAGCTGGAATTCACTTTCCTCTTAACCATTCTGGTTCAAGCATTCTCCATCGTGGAGTATTGGCCTTTACTATATTGATATTTTCCAAAGTTTAATAGCAAATGAGTTTTTAGCACTTTTCAAATTAATATGAAATTAGTTTTACATATAGGTGCAGTGTGGGTTTTTTCTTCACTCATTTCCTAGTCTGATAAGTAAGTTTAGAATGTTTGTACATGAAAGGTAGTTTTTGTACTTTTCAAGTGCCTTTCAGTTTTAAGCAAGGAAATATTTGTGAAGGTTTGGAGTGTGAAACAGAGAGCATTAAGGGGGTGGGCAGAAAGCAAAGTAAGAACTGGAAATTGTTTGTATCTTGCACAGATAAATACCTTTAATGTAATTTTTAAAATTGTCATCACTTTCCAGTACAACTTGATTTATGTACCTAGTTTTTCTGTTATATAAACATTACATGTGGCCGGCATATTATGAACTGTACCGATATGCATGATTTGACAAATGTGCTGCCTTCATTGTGTAGCTGGAGTTTATCAGTGGTTAGGTCTTTGTTCTATTGGGCTTTTTTTTATGTTAGACTTTATTTGAACTTAGACAAATAGAACTTCCATGATGCTGTGTGTGAAAATCTTCAGTTGACTTGCAAGTGACCAGGTTCTTAAACTTTCCAGTCTGTTCAATCACTAAATTTGGAATGTGCCTTTATATAAATCCATCTGCTGTATTTGTGTTCTAGTCCGCTAGTGAAAATCTTTTACATTGAACTTGGTAAGAACTGAATGCCCAGTGTGTGTTCCCTGATCTTTTTCCTTTGACTTTGCTTGGTGCAAGATAGGCATTATCAAGTACTTTTTAACAAACTGCTACTTATTGTACCCGTGGGGAAAGTGTTTGTTTAAAGCAAACTGCTTTGTAACCTAAAGGATATAAGCTTTTAAAAAATGTTTGCATAAATGATGACTTACCTTGAATCCTGCTAGACCAGTCCAGACAAGTGAGTAGTGCTCCCTTGCTAGCAGTTGGAGGCTGACATTAACAACTTTCAGTGATAGCATCACCTGATAAACCCTTTGGATGCACCAATTAGAGAAGCCAGTTTGAAACTTCCCAAGCAGTAAGCAAGACAAAAAAAAAAAAACCAACCCTCCCTCCCAAAACTCAGACAGCATTATCCACAAACAACTTTGCCACAAATAGCGTGAACAAGTATTTGACTTAACATAAAGAAATTGGTGTTACACCACAGGATTGACTAGGCCTTTTATGGCAGTTGGACCCCCAAACCTGCAGAAAAGCTTCTCACAGGGTGGATCCTGGCCTGGCCAAGCAGGATTCAAGGAAAGTAAAATTCAAGTATGTAAAACTCATCCATCCTTATCTTGTTAGATCAGCCCAGATGAGCGGGATGTACTTAAGCAGTCAGGGCCCAGGGTGGGAGGAAGATGACTCGGAACAGTCTAGCCTGCCAAAGACTCCATCTGGACCCATCCCCAGGAGCAACCTGTAGGCTTTCACAAAGGCATTTAACAAGGACCGACCAGGAGGTTGCCTTAAGATGTCCCCTAGAAACACCAAAGCGGACTCCACCTAGAAGGCCTGCACTTAGTGGTGTGAGCTCTGATCCACTCCTGCATGCATTTACTAGCCAGAATGAAACACCTAAGTCAATGGCTTCCCTAAGCAGTGGACAGAGGATATGAACTGTCAGTTCATTCCCCAGACAGCCGATGAGGACAGAAGATGCTGTGACTAGTGGAAGGAATTGCCATGTATCTGAGCAATTCCCTCCTTTCATCTTGCAGATGCATTGAGGGATCCCTCCAAAAATGCTTCTCTGAGAAGGAAGGCAGAACAACAGTCTGCTACAAAAGAAAAAGGTGGGGACCAGCACCCTTGAGAGAGAAAGCATAGACCACGAGGTGACAGAAGTTGTCGAAAACCAGGAAAGATAACCCTGCAAGATTAGGTCTGTAGCTAGGACACCCACCTTGCGCATACAAGAACCCCCAGGAAGCCCCACTCTAAGGGACCAGTCCCACGAGGAAGACCTTACTAGTGGGACTAAAAAAGAGGCCATTTTAATATCTTCCACCTCTGAGACCCACTGAGACATAACAGGGTATACAGGTGGACAGAAATGCTTCACTACTGAAGAAGAGGGAGACATCAAGGTGCTTCACCAGTGAAATCCCTTTGGATTGTTATTCCTGCAGCACAGCGCAACAGCCATCTGAATTTTGAGAGCTCAGGGCAAAGCCCTAGTCCATGTTGAACTGCCAAAAGGGCTCTGATATGGGATGAACACGTCAGGGCCCACTGGGCCTTAAGCAGGAAGATTACAATCATTCCAGAGCAAACCCTCCTTGGAGAGCCTGTGCCTCACAAGATTAATTTAGTTTATTTAGCAATGCTTATATACTGCTTTTCACCAGATTAAAATGGTGTACATTCGAGTATGGTATATATTTCCCTTGTCCCCGAAGGGCTCACAATTTTTTGTTTGTACCTGAGGCAATGGAGGATTAAGTGGCTTGTCCAAGGCCACAAGGAGCCCTGTGGGACTAGAAACCCCAGTCCCTCTGAACCCCTGGCCTGAGGCAACTTGCCCCAACTCTAGGCCATGCCTCCCTCCAAAAGGCCATAAGAGGCCATAAGCAAGGAGGGAATGGGAACTTCCATTACCAGAAGTCTCCACCATAACAGGCTTCTCTTGAGGTAGCCAGAGGGCCACACACTCTCTAGAGCAAGAAATGCATGCATCCTGTTCTGCTTGGCCTGTATAGGGCCACTAAGATCACCAGGTCAGGATGGGCCTGTAACCTGCGCAGAAGATGGCTCACCATGGACCAGGGCGAGAGACATACAGCATCCCTTCCGAAGGCTACCCCTGAAGTAGGATCACGTCCCTCCATCCATGGATTTTTTTCATAGCTTGAAATAGCTCTTCACATTGACATTTTTTCCAAGTGGCCATCAAGTGTAACAGTGGAAGGCCCTGACTTCATGTAGTGTGAAGTCACAAACGGGGGAGGAGTGCTCCATGACATTTCAGCAGTCTGCCTGTACGTTTTCAAAGCTTGTGATGTGTGCTGCAGACAGGTCAATCAGATGCTGCTCTTCCCAGCAGCACAGCTCTGATCTCAAGATCCTCCCCAGCACCGTGAGCTCTGCCACATTTGTAGACACTGCATTGTCAGTGTTCAAAAACACTCAGCCCGCTTTTCCCTCTAGGAGACTCCTGAACCTCTCCATGATCAATGAGGCATCAAATGAGGAGCCACCTGGTGATTTGAAGGCAGGCAGTCTGAGCCGGCAGATATCCCCGGAGGCCTCCCCTTGATGCCGAAGTCGTAATTGACTGCTGAATGCGAGGGGAAGAGGAGAGCAGCACTAGTGCATTTGCATCGGCACTGGAAAGGTTCTCGGTGCTCAGAGGTAACGGAGCGATTGGAAAGGCAGAGGGGATCTGCCGGAGGGAGCATGCAGGCCCAATTTGCTGGAGGAAGCCTAATTGTGTGGTAGGCAGCAGAGAGCATTGTGGGAAGAAAGGGCGGTTCTTCCTCTCTCCCGTTCTGTGTCCATTTTTTTTTTCTCGCGCTCTCCTCTCTCCTGCAGCATGGGACCACCAATTCCTTTTGAGCTTTAGGAGGGACAGGATTTAAAAGGTGTAGTTTTGTATTCCTCCTAGCTCCAAAAAAAAAAAAAAATAAAATAGGGGGAATCTTAGTGTGAGAGCATTTTAAGTGTGTTCTTTTCAGTGCCCACACAGGAGGGGAGGCTTTAACTTAACCTCAGAGAATTCCAGAGGTAATTGAGAGGAGCCTCCTCTGTTTTATTCCCATTATGCCAGCCAGACTGCAGTACATGTTGTGTAGGACCTGGCGCGGTGTCTCGGAGGCAGGCATTTGCAGGGGATATGCACAAGAGGCCACCTCGATGATGGATCAGACCCTAATGGACAGGACAGGAGAGGAGAGGGCGCACTCTCCATCTAGGGAGGTGCAGGACTCCATGGGTTCTGTGCTGCCACCGCAAGAGACAACTCCCTGCCTTCTGACCATTCCCAGACCATCTGCATCCCAGAGCCTGAGAGAAATAGGGGTCCCAGGTATTTTCTGGCCCAAATTTGTACTCCTCCATCAGGCCTTCTGCCTGTGCCAGCAGGGACCATCAGGGGGTCCCTCGGCATCAGAGTGTGGGGCCAAAAGGGTAGTGGGTCCTACTGTGACAGCAAGCTGGGAGCAGTACCCACAAAGAGGTCCAGACCCTTGGAGGAGGGTCACGGACAGTCTCCATTGTCCTACGGGCCCAAGGAAGAAGACCTGGATGTAGAGCTAGATGTGGACGAGGAACTGGAAGAAAGGGAGATCTCAGAACAGGATGAGCAGGTGAGGACTGTACGGGTGTTGTGTCGGGAGGAGTTGCCGGCGCTCATCGTGGAATCCCTCAAGGCTTTTAATATGCCCACTAGTCTTCTGGGGGAAGATGAGTCACTGGAGGACCCGTTGCTGCAAGCAGTATGGAAGACGCAGAAGGTTTTTCCAGTACATAGAGCAGTTAGACAGATGATTCAGGAGGAGTGGCATCTGCCGGAGGCTGGCCTTGAAGGGGCAAGAACTTTGGCATGCCTCTGTCCACTGTCTGATCAGGACCGTGAGCTTTTTCGGCCCCCTAAAGTTTGGATGTGGTGGTTTGGGCAGTCACAAAGAAGACATCTATCCTGGTGGAAGGTAGTGTGGCGTTTAAGGACATCCAAGATAGGAAGTTGGACACCTTGTTAACCGGCTTTTTATATCAATGCCCTCTGGCTGCAGGCCTCCATTTGCAGGGCTTGGGTGGCCTAGAGCCTGTCTCTGCTGGTCGCTGTGGGTACAACAAGGAGCCAGCAGCAGACCAGGCTGTGGAGGCAACCAGATTGGAGTCTGGGGCAGATATCCACTATGGCCTCATAGAGGGATCTTGAAGAGCATGGCCTCTCTAGTGGTGGCTCGCCGCTATCTCTGGTTATGAAACTGAGTGACGGACAGTTCTTCCTAGGCCTGACTCAGCAAGCTTCCCTTTAGAGGCAAACTGGGCCTTTCTTTCAGGAGTCTCTGTGGTTGAGCATTCCCTCCCAAAGAGCAAGCAGTCCTTAAGGGAATCTGCTTAACCACATTATGGAACCTACATCTGTTAAGGGCAATGGTAGCATGCCATCTGATCAATACAGCTGCTGCCATGGACTTGAAAGTCACTGAGCTAGTCTTTACCAGCTTCTAGTATCTGGAAAGGAGACTGGGCTTGATGACTCATTTGGCCTAATCTAGCATGGAAATGTTAGAGGGATTGAATCTGCCATCTCGGGGGGTGGCATAGCCATAGCCATAATGTTGGAGCCACAGGGGCTGGTCACCAGGCATGCACAGAGTGCTGCTGCCCACAAACCTAAGGTGAGTGGCTGCAAAAGCATTCTTAAGAAGGATCTTGACTCTCTAAAAATGAGACTCCCCATGCCCAGAAAACTCCCCCCCCCCCCCACCAAGATGGTAATGTGCATAGTCACAGCTGTGACTAGGGCTCCCAACTCAGGGAGCCTAAAAGGCTGATCCTACTCGCTGTGGGCTGAGGTAAAGATCTTAGGGCCCAAAGGCCCAGTTTTCCTTCCTAAACCCTAATGCTGCTGCATAGGGTCAGGGAGAGGTATGAACACAGCGGACCATCAGATATCCACCCAGTATAAGGGGGACTTGCCTGCTAGCCTCACCCAAAAGCAGGCTCTGCAACTTGCAGAGCCACCATAATATCCTGAAAGTGCATAAATTGGGCCCATCAGTCAGTGACAGCAGTAATTTTAGTTGTCTTACACCCCAACCCCCTTCCCCCATCATAGGAGGTAAGATTTGGCTCCCAGAGGAATGGAGGATACCAGGGCAAAGCATGGACCATGACACCTTTAACTGCCCATGATAGAAGTGCTTTTAGGCCCCAGATCCCCAATGGGGAAGCTCGGGGCTGCCAAGCAGATAACGACTAAATGCAGCCCATGAGCTGTTTCAGTAGCTGCAGTGGAAGCCAGTTGAAAAGTAAGCCACATGGTCCAAAGGACTTATGACTAAAGCCACCCCACTAAGCTCTAACACCGCAAGGCCTAAACTGCAGTCTGAAATGGACATTGTGCCCATCTGCAGGGAAAAAAATAAAAGGTATGGCAGGTTCTACAGAAAAGGCATTGGGCTCCAGGTCCCCCATGCGCAGTCCCAAAATGCTGAAAAAATTAGTGCCGCAGGCTTTTCGGCCATAACGGGGGCAAAAATAAGCAACTGCAGAGAGAAACTGCTACATAAGGCCATGTGTCTGAGCACTGCAGTGGTAACATTGAAAAAAGACTTCGGAAAAGCCATGCTGAAAGAGACGCAGGACTGTGGTGAAAAGGGGGTTCTGAAAAAGGAATCCCAGCACCTATCAGGCTGACCAAGGAAACCAGAGTAGTAAAGCTTTGGACACCCACGCAGATGTGGGAGGCCCAGCTGCCAGTGAAGACTTTGTTGTGGATATTTTTGTTGTGTGGGTTTATTTTATTTTTTTTATTTGGAGCTGCTTTATCAAAAGCAGCAGAGAGCCAAATACTGCCCATTGAAACCAATGGGGGGGGGGGGAGGAGGAGGAGAAGTCCCAGAAAAACATTAGGAAAATACAGGGCATGCAGAAAAGAACAAGGGGGAGGCTGGGCCCAGCTTGCTCCCCTGGGCCCTATAGAGTCATCTTGCTCTTCTTCAGGTCCACCAAGTGCTAGGCTTCCATGTGTCATAATGTTGGACATAAGGCAGCTGTCAGCTCCAGGAGACATGGCCCTTATTCCCTGCTCTAAGAAAGGTTAAGCTGTTCCAGACTCTTACAATAATCACTGCACCATAATGAGGCCTGACTCTCCTGGTCCAATCTGCACTGCTGCATCAGTCCATATACCTTGTCACCTGCTGGAGGCAGAAAATACTGGCTTCTCTTGGTACTGCACCAGAGGATATATCAAGTGATGACATCACTGAAAGTTGCCCAAGTCTTCCTCCACCTGCTGGTTGGGAAATATAACCCACTTGTCTTGACTGGCCTTGCAGGATAAGGAAAATAAGTTTGTCCATGAGTTACAATTGGCAAGTTAAGGTTTTTTTTGTAGGACGCCTCTTTGTAATACTGCTGGATATATATTTTTTTAGCTCATGCCTTTCACAGTAGTAGTTCAAGGTCAGGCTGTGGAAGTTAGTGTCTTGCTCAAGGCCACAAAAGTGTTAATGGGATTTGAACCCTAGTTTCTCTCTCCCACCTTGCTGCTCTAACTGCTTGGCGGCCACCCAGTTTATAGATCAGTGATGCATAAGTTCAGTCCTCAAGGGTGACACAGAGGCCATATTTTCAGGATACCCCTTTTGAATATGCAGATGAGGTCTGTATGTGTACAGCCCCCATTGCAAGCAAATTTATCTTATGTATATTCATTAGGGATATCCTAAAAAACCTGACCTGTTGTGGAAGATAGTTTAGCTTTAGTGACACTTTAAGTTCTTCATATATGACAATTGAAGATGGCTTTTTTTTTTCAGCACCTTTAGCAGGAAAGCACCTTTAAGATCTAGTCAAAACTGTTTGCTGGCTATCCCCACAAGGAAGCTTCTTTTCAGGGCTTGGTGGCAAGGTAGGGCTTGTGCTGTAGCTGTCCTGAATCTTTGGAATGCACACCCTGAAATTTACAAAGAAACAAATGTCTTGGCTTTTCAAAAAAAAAAAAAAAAAAAGTGAACTGCACTATATCCTTTGTCATAGATCATGTAGACATTTTTTGAATATCGTCAGTTCAGGAAGTTTTGTGTTTCGGTGGTGATATCTATGTATATTGTAAATATTCTTATGCTGTAAAACACTTTGAACAGTTTGTTTGGGAAAGCAGTATATAAACCTTTATAAATATCGTCATTGTCCGCCTATCTGTGGGCATGCATTTGGGACTTTTTTTTTAATGAAAGATTTGGCTTAAATTTTGATCACAGCCACATACTAAGGTTTCAACTCTCCTACTTTGTCATTCAAGAATGTCCACAGAATACTCTCAGTAGCTATTGCAGGAAGAGTAGGACAATGACTGAATGTGCAGGAGTAGAAAAATCTTTCTGCCATATTTGAAGCATGCACTTTCTTAAACTTGTCTGGGGTATATTAGGTTTTTCCATGTAACTTAAAAATCTTATTTTGATGGTCGATTGAAGCGTTAATTGTCCTGATGTCCATGGTCCAGTTGCTGCAAACAAGTGGGCCAAAGCATTTGGCTTTATTTACAGCATTGATGGATATACACATGCTTCTTAACTCAACAGGAATATTGGTGCTTTACAATGGTCCCTTTTGGAGAAAAGGAAGAATATCCTGTGCCCCAACTCATCCCCCCAAGGAAACTTCTTAACATGTTGGATAAACTCTTAGGCATTTTGCTTTGCTTTCTGAATTCATCATGAGAAACCCAAGAAACAAACTATTGGTGAGTTTGACAAATCGCTCTATACAAGAGATGTCATAGCAGAAATTTTCATTAGTCAAGACGGATCTGTTCAGCTAATAGGGAACAACCTAATTTCTAAATTACATCTCAGCTTGAATAGCACAGGCAAGGATTCTTCCAGAATGGACATATTCATATAGCTTCCATATCCTTTATCTATCCTGCTAACATTTGCTAAGGGCAGGCCATTTTTATAATCACTTTTTTGGATAAGAGCAAGGTTTCCTATTTGCCATAATAGTGACCACACAAGGATTGTGGACATTAGATACTAAAATTGCATGATCCATTGTGTTTGTCTCCTTGCAAGATACTTGTAAAGACAAATGGCACTATGCTGTCCAAATTATATTTTCTGATCTTTTTTTTATGATGAGGTTAAACTTAGTCAGTTTACACAGGTTTGCAATTCACAAAGGAGATGACTCATTTTTTGTTTGGAGGCTTTTTTTCCTTAATTTATTTTCTAAACTGATGTCCGACATATTCCTTGAACACTGCTTTAGGGAGCTGTTTACTTCTTATAACATATTTGGTACCTGTCTGGAAATTCTTTGGACATCGCACATGATTTGACACCTAGCTCCTATGCAACATCAAATACTGACAAGTCCAAAGCTGGAAGACTTCAAGTTTAATATTTAATCACTTGACTCTTGATTCTTTGGCTTGAAGGTTAGTACATGGGAATCTTGTGATTGAAGAAAACTAAATATCTGAGATCTTCTGGAAAAGCATACTATAACAGAAAGTCGCACAAGTCAAAGGAATTCTTGCATTAGAATGCAGATGGGGCAGAAAGTTTGTCATGTTTCAAAATGAACTGAATCCTGATAAAAGTATCTTCATTGTCTCCATGGACAAACAGGACTAATTAGACCCACATGTGACTGATGTCTGATTGTGCCAAGGATGAAACATATTCGAGCTTCAGCTAGAAAAGCCTAGAATGCTTTTCTGCTCATGAATGGCAGTCCTCACAGGTCATTTTCAGTCCCTCTCACTCTGAAGAATGAGTTGGATATATTCCTGCATTAGGAAACTACATTTCACTATTCACTTGCAAGGTTTCTTTGGCATTCACAATTGTGTGTGGTGGTTGTGGGGGTGTGTTTTTTTTTAAATTTCTGATTTCCAGGTACCTCAACCTTGCTAAGAGATCTGGAGTCTTTTCTTTGCCCTTCTTGAAGGTTTTTCTGTTTAGCTTGGCAGCCCCCCCCCCCCCCCTTTATTGGCAGAGAACCATGGAGGATCAAATGGTGCCCTGCTTGTAATAGAAGAATATCAATGACTACCCTACAAAAATTATTCAGTGTCCAAATATTGTTGAATATGGTCAAATGTTTACTAAGGCTATGAAACCACAAAGCCTTCGGCCCTAGGGCATCTTAAGAACATAAGATATGACATACTGGTCCAGACCAAGGTTCCATAAAGCGGTATCCTGTTTCCAACAGTGACAAATCCAGGTCAGAAGTACCTAGCAAGTTCCCAAAAGGACACATAGGTTCTATGATGCTTGTATTGGGGCAAGCAGTGGATTTCCCGGGTCCTTTTTAATAATGGTTTATGGACGTTTATTCAGGAACTTGTCCAAACTTTTTTTAAACCAAGCTACACTAGCAGCTTTTGCTACATCCTCCAGTAGTAAATCCCAGAGTTCGATTATATGTTAAGTGAAATTTTTTTCCTCTTATTAGTTAGTCTTAAATAGGTCACGTTGTAGCTTCATTGCATATCCCCTAGTCTTTCTATATTTTGATGGCGTAAATATTCGATCTGTTTACCCGTTCCACTCCATTCATTAATTTATAGACCTCTATCATGTCTCCCCTCAGCCGTCTCTTCCAGGTTGAAGAGCCCTAATATTTTTAGCCTCCCCTCAAAGGGGTATCCTTCTATCCCCTTTACCATTTTGGTGGCTCTTCTCTGTACCTTTTCTAATAACACTATGTCCTTTTTAAGATACGGCGACTAGAATTGCACACAGTATTCAAGGTGCAGTCGCACCATGGAATGAGATAGAGGCATTATAATATCCTTTGTTTTATTTTCCTTTCCTTTCCTTGGGATTCCTAGCATTCTATTTGTTTTCCTGATTGCTGCTTCACACTGGGCAGAGTTTCAGCACGTTAGCCATGATGGCGCCTAAATCTCTTTCCTGATGTGGACTCTTGCATCGTGTAATCATAGTTTGGGTTATTCTTTCCTAGGTGCACTTGTCCATTAAATTTCATCTGCCATTTGAACATCCAGTCTTCCATTTTATCAAGGTCCTCTTGCAAGTTTTCACGATCTTTTTGGGTTTTAACACTTGAATAATTTTTTGTCTGCAAATTTGATTACCTCATTTGTTCTCATTTCCAGGTCTTTTATAAATGTTAAAAAGCAGTGGATCCAACACAGATCCCTGGGATGCTCCACTATTCATCTTTCTCCATTGGAAAATTTGGCCATTTAGTTCTGCCCTCTGCTTTTTATCTTTTAACCAATTCCTGATCCACATAATACACTGCCTCCTATCCCATGACTTCTTCATTTCACCAAGAGCCTCTCTTGAGGGACCTTGTCAAAGGCTTTCAGAAAATCCAGGTACACTGCATCGACCGTCTCACCTTTGTCTACCTGTTTATTCACACCTTCAAAAAAATATAACAGATTAGTAAAACAAGATCTTCCTTGGCTAAAGCCATGTTACTGGCTTTCTCCCATTAAACCATGACTATCTGCATGTTAATTTTGTTCTATGTTTCTACCATTTTGCCTGGTACTGATGTCTGGCTCACCCGTCTATAGTTTCCCGGATCACCCTTGGAATGCTTTTTAAAAATTTACATTATATTCGCCATTAGCCAATCTTCAGGTATTACAGATGACTTTAATACTAGTTCATTGATTACTAATAGTAGGTCTGCAGTCTCATATTTTTGTTCTTTCAACATCCTCTGATGTATACCATCTGGTCCAGGTGATTTGCTACTCTTTGATTTATCAAATAGTTGTAATACTTCTGCCTGGTTTTATTGATATGTCTTTCCATTCTTCTGATGCATCACCTTTAAATACCACTTCAGTTGTGGGTAACTTCCTACATCTTCATAAAGACCGAAGCAAAGAATTAATTCTCACCACTATGGCCTTGAACCATCTTAGTGCCTCTTACCCCTCTATTATTCCATGGTCCAACTGACTCTCACAGATTTGTTTTTGCTACGAAGGTATTTGAGAATTTTTATTACACATTTTTGCTTCCACGGCAAGCTTTATTTCCAGATTCTCTTTGCCTGCCTTATTCAGTGCCTTGCATCTAACATGCCAGTGCTTATGTTTCCAGTTTTTGTCATTTGGCTCCTTTTTCCATTTCCTGAAAGATGCTTTTTTTTTTTGTTACAACAACCCCTGTGTCTTCACCTTTAAACCATGCTGGCAGTTTTTTGGACTGACTTCCACTTTTCTTAGCGTGGAATACAGCTGGTCTGAGATTCCAAGATAGTATTTTTTAAACCACTCAAATGCTTGATATAAATCTTTAACCTTAGTAGCTGCTCCTTTTAGTTTTCTTAACTATTTTCCTCATTTTATCACAGTCTCCCTTTTGAAAGTTAAAAGGCAATACTGTGGATTTTCTTTGTCCTTCCATTTATTAAATCAAACATGATCAAGTCATGATCACTATTGCCAAGTGTCCCCAAGACCTTTATCTTTTGCACCAGATCTTGTGTTCCACTAAGAACTAGGTCTAAAGCGGCTTCTCCTTTTGTCAGTTCGTGAACCAGCTGCTCCAAGAAGCAGTCATTTATTTCATCTATAAACTTTATCTCCCTAGCATGTCCTCCCATGATGCTGACCCAGTTGATACTGGGATAATTGAAATCACCATTTTTTGTTACTGTATTGTAACTTTTGTTTCCCTGATTTCTTTGAGCATTTCATCATCCATTTGTTCATTCTGGCCAGGCAGTCGGTAGTCCATTGCCATCGTCTTTCCCTTTTTACATGGCATTTTGATTCATAGAGATTCTGCAGTGTATTTTGTTTACTACAAAACTTTAATCCTGTGTGATTCAGTGACCCCTCTACATAGAGTGCAACCCCTTTGCCAGTTAGATCTGCTCTATCATTGTGATATAATTTGTACCCAGTTATCAGTGTCCCTCCCATTGGTTGTCCTCCTACCAGGTCTCTGAGATACCTGTCATATCTAACCTCTCATTTAATGCTATATATTCTAACTCATTTTTTTTTAGACTTTTAGCATTTGCATACAAGCATTTTAGAGGTTGTATTTTATTAATATTAATCTGGTTATTGGTAGATGGGTAATTTGAAATCTTTTAAGTTCTGTCTGCTCTGTACATAATGGCATATGGGTTACCTTTGTCTTTATTGGAACCTCTGTCGCTATGCCCTAACTTCAATCTTTAGCTTGTATCATTCAAGGATAAATTGTTCCGAACCATGCGCTCTTGGGCGACTGTCTGCTTTCCCCTATTATCAAGTTTAAAAGCTACTCTCTCTTTTTTAAAGATTAATGCCTGCAGCCTGGTTCCATCCTAGTTGAGGTGGAGCCCGTCCCTTCAGAAAAGCCCCTTCTTTCTCCAAAATATTGCCAGCTTCCTAACAAATCCAAAACTCTCTTCCATGCACCACGCATTGAGATTCTGGAGCTCTGCCTGCCTTTTGTATTCTGCATGTAGAAAGGGAAGCATTTCAGAGACTGCTACCCTGGAAGTTCTGGGTTTCAACTTCCACCTAAATTTGGCCTGCAGAACCTCCCTCCCACACTTTCCTATGTCATTGGTACGAACATGTACCAAGACAGCAGACTCTTCCCCAGCACTATCTAAAACCTTGTCTAGCTTGGCTACCTTCGCACCAGGCTATCCTCATGTCCACCATCCACCCATCTATCTACGTGCCTATTGTTCGAATCACCAACTATAACAGCCATCCTAACCCTTTCCTCATGGGCACATGGCCCTGGAGAAACCTCTGTGCGAGAGATTTTGCATCGCCTGGAGGACAGGTCCTAGCTACAGGATCATTTCCTGCCACTCCAGGATGAGGCTGTCCTGTCACATGATTTCTCCTCCATGGCAAGGGAGACTGCCAGACTGGAGGTGGGACTTCAGTACTTTGTCCATGTAGGTCGCGTCTATATACCTCTCATGTCCTTCAGGTCTGCTACTCTAGCCTCTAGAGATGGGACTTGTTCCCTGAGAACCAAGATCTCCTTGCACCTAGGTCACATGTAAGACATCTCACCAACTGGGAGAAAATCATACATGTGACATTCGGTGCAAAAGACTGGAAAGCCCCAATTTTGCTGCTGTACTGCTGTCTTGTATCTTAGTTTTAATTTTTGTTTAGGTATTTAAGTTTACTTAAGTTTGCTGGGGATACTTCTACTAATACAACTATACCTAATACAGTTAATGGACTTTGTTTAATCTATTCCTGATGAGGATAACCAGCCGCACCTGAAGGTGAACATAGGCACCACCTTCACTTTAATAGGTTTAAGAGCCTATAAAGCCAAGATTATCCCTGGGTGGGTGGGAGTCAGGAGTGGGAGGGAAAGAAGTCTTAATAAAAGCTGGCTTGCTACACAGTGCCCTGACCTGTGCTGCTAAGGTAATGCCTTACAAATTTCCTGGAAGTTTCACACAGCCCTTGATTTTGATAGAGGGGCTCTTTCAAATTGCCCCTTTGATATGTCACTTGGCTTTAACACCTATTTAAGACAACTTCACAGATCTTTTGCCTCCTAACTGGAAGGCCTCTTTGTAAAGGTCACTAGAAACCATTTCTTTCTACTCGGAGACTTCCACTTGTATACTAAGCTATAATCTCCAGGAACAAGCAGGAATGAGTCTTCACATATGGGTACATCGGTACCGACGGAGTCTGCGCGGGAACGCTTCCCAGCGTCCAATCAAAGAGCTTTTGGAAGCATCCCACCATGCCTGCGTGCTGCCTTCCCGCCTTCCTAACTGCCTCTCCTCAGTTTTCGTTTTTTGCGGAGCCGGCAGGACGTCCTGTCACCGCAGAAAATTCTTGTTTTGTTTTTTCGTTTTCTTGTGGTCGCGGCTGTCTTCCCGACGCCACCGGTACCGCCGGTGTTTTCTTTTCTTGTAAAATCTTCCTTTTTCAAGGGATATTTTTTCTTCATAGTGTCCCACGGTTTCTTAGGCCTTTTAGGCCTCTTCTTTTTCCTTCATGGAACCGCCAGCCACTTTCTCCAAGAAATGTTCAAACTGGCGGTACAACTTTATTTTTAGACCCTCAAAGTCGGTGTCTAACCTGCTTTGGGTCCTAACAGTTTGGTGAGAAGAGGTCTTCAATATCGAGGTTCCCTCGATACACTGTTTTCCCCCAACTTCGGGGCACCGTCCCCTTCTACACAGGATCAGGTAACCCACAAACAGTCTGTTAAGACTAGCCAGCCCTCAAGTGGTAGGTCTCATGCACAGCATGTAGACGGCCCCGGCCTTGCCCTTGAGGGCCCACTGGCTTCAAAACCCCGGCGGGAGTCTTCGGTCTCAAGCCTTTCAGGGGTTTCAGGTTGTTACAGAACATAACTGAGCCGTGTCCGGTGGTGGCATCCACTTCGAGCGGTACCGATACCCCGGCATCGGCACTGGTGTTCGATGAAACACTCCTCACCAGGGATGGTCATCTGGCGTCCTCGGTGCCTTCGGGACCGGTGGATACTCTCCAGACTGACGTTCCATTATCGGTACCAGCACCGATACTACCACCGACGTCGGTACCCTCCAGTCGTGCATCAATAGCCTCGCTTCCTTCGATACCAAATCTGGAATCGATCTCCAGTCTGGAGGACTGGGTACCGACTCGCCTTGGTACCGACTCTCGGCGGTACCAAAGGCTTGGTTCCGATGATTCGGATCCGCAACTCTCGGTTCCACCGAGGACGATTGAGTTGCCACTGGTTGACCTTCATCCACCGGTATCAGACTCGGTACTGATGTCCTCATTACCCTTACGGTCAGTGCCTTCCATGCTTCGCTTATCAGGCTCTCTGCCCTCAATGCCAAGTTTGGAATCGATCTCTAGTCTGGAAGACTGGGTACCAATACGCTTTGGTACTGACACCGATACCGGTGGCTCGGTACCGAGGATAGCGGCCAGAGGTTTTCGGTTACCTCGGTACCGATTGAACAGTCACCGATGACTGCTCCGATGTCTGTCGGGCTCGACTCTGACATCGGTACTGGTATCGGCATCAGTACCGGTATCCACAGTAGCATCGTGGCCAACTCCTGCCATGCTTTTTTCAACAGGATCGCTCCCTTCTATACCAAGCTTGGAGTCGATACCTGGCATGGACAATGTGGTAATGACGGTCGCTGCTCCTGACAGCCAGTACCGGCGACCATCCCTTAAGCATTCCACACTACACTGTGAAGGATCTTCTATTCCTATATATTTGGATAGCTCTGTTGGTGCTCAGGCTAGTTCTTCAGATCTAACCTGTCCAAGGGAGATTCCTGTCGGGGATTCCTCTTTTCAGAGTTTCCTCCTGGATATAGCAAGATCTCTTGCCATTCCTATCCCAGGACATGATCCTGCACAAGGCTCTGTTTCTACCAAAGCAAAGGAGAACATAATGCTTCCTTTGCATCATTTCTTGCAGGATCTCCTTCTAGGAATGTGGGAAACACCTTTAAGGGTACCCCCACCTTCCAGAGCACCTGATCTCTTATAGCAGGTGCCCCCCTCTCCAGGGTTTCAAAAGACTCAACTTTCTCATCAATCCATAGTAGTGGAATCAGCAATGAGGCGGGTAAAGAGTAAGAAAAAGCACTCTTCTTATCCGCCAGGTCGTGAGTCTGACACTAGATGCCTTTGGACATCAAACCTTCCAGACATCTATGCTTTCTGCAAGAATTCTCTCATATATTTTTTATGAGTCTCTCTCTTGAGGAGGTCACAAAGCAATTACATCTTTTGACTCCTTCGCTTCCAGAGTCCAAGAGTGCAGGCTATTCTTCACTGCTGAAGCATCTTCAGAATATCTCTTGGTTTTTTACTCATGCTTCCCTAGACTCTTTTGAGTCTGTTAGCAGGACTTCTGCTATAACTATAGGGGCACGATGTAGAGCCTGGCTCCAAGCTTCAGACTTGGACAAATGGGCACAGCAAAGACTGGGACATACTCTTTGCACTGGAGACAATCTTTTCAACAAGGAGTCTTTACGTCAGGTTACTCAGTTGTCCACTGACCTACCTGTTCCTAGGGGTTGTTCTGCCCCTTCTTCTGTCCCAGTAGGTAGGAAATGTCCTGCCAAACTTTCTTCCCATAGGAGAAGGTGGTTTTATGCATCATCTGCCCATCATACAGATGTTCCCAAACAGGGGAAGCATCGTCCTGGTCTGCAGAATTCAACCTCTCACCAGGCCCAGCAACCACAGGGTTTCTGATCAATCTCCATCAGATGCTTGTGACTCTTAGGGTTAGAATCTGCAGTTGCTTCTTCTCAATAGAGGCAATCCACTGCTGTTCTAAATCTTAGACATGGATCTCTTCCCAACAGACATCCATTTTTTCTATGTTCTATGAACTGTCAGGATGTTCATGCTTATAGGTCACAGGGTTCCCTGTTCTTCCTGCTAGGGAAAGAGGTCTAACCACTATCAAACGATAGTTTTCCTGTGCCAGCATGTCTTTTTTCCTTTCTATAGACTTACTACTTTGTAAGTCTTCTTCAGCTCCATTTTCTTTACCCCCTCTTACCAAGCTTTTCCTTTGTAAGAGCGGTATTGCTTCACTGGAGGGCTTTTCTTCAGCCTCTCTAGTTTTGTTACTGTTCCAGTGCGGAGTTCTCCTCTCTGAGTTGACTCCTATTTTTCAATCTTGCTTTGAAGCAGTTCATCAGACATGTCCAGAGTTTTCTATTCCTGTTCTGTCCTTTCTGTTTTTCAACAGTAAGATTCTTTCTACTGTCTAGCAAGCAGCTGCCTATGCAGGAGCCTTAATGTTTGGACCACTGGTTCTTGTCCACCAGCAACCAGATTTGTCCTCCACTACTTTGTCTAGTTTAGTAGTGATTCCAAGTCAGTGCTGTTATCTGTCTTGGAAATTATTTACTATAGCCTTGTTGGATTGTCTTCTCTTTCTGCCATCTCCATTCCCCTGGGTTTGGCAGCATAGTTGACATAGAACTGGCTGCTGGAGAGCCAGTACCTATCTCCTCATTCTCCTGCATCATGCTCTCTGCAATTCTACAGAGAAGCTCTCCACTATGGGCCCTTGCTAGAGAGCATGGGTTTTTTTTTCTCCAACAGCTATCCTAGATGGTTGGAAAAGGCTTTTTCAGTCATGTCTCCCATGACTAGAAATGTTCTCCCTTTTTATTATAAAGGACATAGGCCTTCTCTTATGTGAAAGCTTAAGGAGTTGCTAATTCCCTGCTTTGGTCCATAGTATTTCCAGTCGGGAATATGCTTTCTCCTTGCAGCTCGTCCTCATGGTAAGAACACATGATACCTCTTTGCCCTTAAGCAGGTCAGCATGGTATCTCATTTTTATGCGTCTTCTGTTCACTTACCATGCTAGAGTTCTGGAATACTCGGGACTTGCTGGCTGCAGACTGTTTTCATCCTCTGCTTTTCACGTAACCGTCCTGGTTATTTCACTAGCTAGCATCCCTGTAGCCATAACCAGTGGGAATAGATTCTCTAGATATCTTCTCAAGTAGGTTTCACCTTTTTGTTAGATGAATCTTTCCTCTCCACATTCCCTATGTGAATACCGTTCTGTAGGCATATCTGTCTGCTTCATTGCAGACACCCATATAGAGGCTTATATGTTCATTCTATAGCATACATCTTACAGATGTCTGTCTATCATTTGTGTGTGTTTTATGCCCTTCATATCTCTATCATGTGTGTGTGTATATGTATATATATATGTATATGTGTGTATATGTGTGTGTATGTGTGTGTATATATATATATATGTATATATGTATATGTATTCTGCATTATCTACCTGACTGTCGAGACTCATATAGCTATATGATTCTGACAGATGGGCTTTACCCATACCTATGCTATCCAGCATGTTTGGGGTTCTGCGTTCACAACCACTCTGTGGTAGTTAACAACTTCCACCATAACCTTAAGGTTTAGGTACCTCTGAAGCTCTCCATGTTCCAGTATCTCTCCTAGCTGACTCCAGTTAGGAGAGACATTGCGGATCTTCAGCTAATCACAGGCTCTAAGGCCTCAGGCGTTTGTCCTTTCGTTTGGGATACAAGGGGTTTCCATACCTTTTCCTCCCACAAGGACTGTGCCTGTTTGTCCAATTCGGTCGGCCTTCTCTTTTTGCTTCCAAGGGTGAGCCACTCTGTCGCCAAAAGAGTTTGGCTTTTACCATAAAGCCTTCCCCTGAAGGCCCACCATTTTTGGTACTACCCCAGTATTACCAGGGTCCCCTCTTACCTTTCAGGATTCTGACCTCCACTGTTTTTTCCTAACAGGTTCATTACCTCCACAGTGAGGTCCTTCTTGAGGTTCCCCAGTAGATCCCATGAACCTCCTTACTGCTGTGTAATCCTGTTAGGGGAGGTCCATATTGCAGTATTCTTTCAATATCATTGATGATTATCATCCGCACATGGACTCCTTGTCTGCAGTCCTATGCTAGGTTAGCTGTTCCACAGCACCTTTCTTTCTTCAACTCCTTCCCTCCATCCTCAGGATGCCTGGTGTTGTGTGGGATAGCATGTTCCAACCTATAACATGCTGGGACTCCAGGCATCTTAGCTTGGGAGTCCCCATATGTGAAGACTCATTCCTGCTTGTTCCTGGAGATAGCACAGTTACTTACCTGTAACAGGTAATCTCTGGGAACAGCAGGAATAAGTCTTCACAACCCACCCACCTCCCCAGGAGTTGTATCTCTATCTCTTTCCTTTCCTCTCTCTCTCTTTGTCTCAGCTTTAAAACTTAACTGAGGAGAGGCAGTTGGGAAGGCGGGAAGGCAGCACGCAGGCGTGGTGGGATGCTTCCAAAAGCTCTTTGATTGGATGCTGGGAAGCGTTCCCGCGCAGACTCCGTCGGTACCGACGTACCCATATGTGAAGACTTATTCCTGCTGTTCCCAGAGATCACCTGTTACAGGTAAGTAACTGTGCTCTCTGATTTAATTTAAATGAAAACTCTCTGGTGGTTCTAAGACTTGACCGAATTCTAAAATACAGATTTATCAGCTTTAACACAAAGGATTCCCTTTTTCCCCAAGGTTTAGAGTAAATTCCAGAAGATAAATACTTACAAGTGCATATCTTTTTCTAGCTGTAGCAGTCCCTATTGATAGTCCTTCAAGGTAATGTGAAGCACACTGTTGATGCAGATATCAATCCAAGTTGACATCCAACACTTCACCCTTTTGAAACATTAAAGGCGGCTGCTGCTGCTGCTATTGTCAAGTCAAACATGAGGCCAGTTACATTTCTCTCTAAGGACAGCTATTCTTGCGCCTTCTCTTGTTGACTGCAAAAGTTGTTGAGGCCAGTTATTGGGCTCTAGTGTGGAAACTTAAGCAGCATTAAAGTGTGTTGGGTTTGTCTAAAGGTAATGATGTTTTGGAGGATTTCTTTCATATTGGACTCTGACAGGAGGTAGTCATTTGATGTATGACTTATTGATTTTGATGTCAATTCTCCACCTCCCAATCTGCCTGTTTATATTCTGGTTGCAGAAGTCTGAAGTCTCAGAGCTGTTATTGCGTATAATAAACATCAGGACGGTGCTGGATCTTCTTGCTCAGCATCTAGCTAGCCTCCAGACAGATGAGAAGTTGATTATCAATACCACCTTCTGCTACTAGACAAGTTCAGGCAAGTATGCTGTGCTCCCTTGCCAGCAGGTGGAGGAAGACTTCAGCATCTTTCCATGATGTCAGGAGGCATAACCACTCATAGCATTGAGAGAAGATAGTAATTGCCTCCAGCAGGTGGCAAGGAGTGCATGTGTGAACGGGTGCAGCATTGCTGATTAGGCCTGGCTGTTTTCAGCCACACCACAATTCAGAGACCTTTGATTGAACCTGGTAGGGCCCTTCAGCACTGAGTTAAGGTACGCCTTTGAATCTTGAGCTGATAGCTGCCCAGGATCCACCTGTTTTCCATAGGTGACTAGCATTTGATGGGCTAAGGAGCAGCTGCACCCTGCAGTGGTCTTATAGGTTGGGCCTAGGTCACCCTTACCTCCCACTGTCCCCTTTTCATTACTGGATCCCTTTAGAGTCAAGTTGATACTTTTTTTTTCTTCTAAGTTTGATTTTTGTGTCCATAGACTTTATACCAGCACCACTGCTAGAACCATGTCAAATATGTAATGTCACATACTGCACATAATAAACAAATAAGTAACTTGAAATTAATTCACATCTGCATTTCATGCTCAACGCAGTCGTCGTGATAATGCGTCAATTGACGCACTTTGGGATTTCTAGGTAAAATGCCTGTTTGGGGCTTCTAGTGTTAAAGGAAAGGTCAGAGAGGCTGCTCTTGCCAAAAAAGCATATTTCAGAAATGGAAAAAGAAGCAAAATGACAAAAATAGGAAACATAAGCATTGGCAAGTTAGATGTAAGGCATTGATAAGACAGGCAAAGAGAATTTGAAGAAAAAGCTTGCCATAGAAGCAAAAACGCCTAGTTAAAACCTTTTCAAGTACATTCGTAGCAAAAAAAAACCCCGAGTGTCAGTTTGACCATTGAACAATAGAGGGGAAAAAGGGGAGACAAGGCCATAGTGGAGAGATTAAATGAACTTTGCTTCGGTCTTTACTGAATAAGATGGAGGGAAGTTACCCATGCCTGAAATAGTGTTTAAAGTTGATATATTGGAAGAATTGAAACAAATCTTGATCAACCAGGAAGATATATTACAACTATTTGATAAACTAAAGAGTAACACATCACCTGGATCAGGTGGTATACATCTGAGGGTGTTGAAAGAACTGAAATGAGATTGCAGACCTACTATTCAGGACTGGTTCCATGTGCAGGGTGCCTCAATGCTGAAGCTCTGAGGAAACAAGTGGAGGAACTCAGAGAGGAGGTGGCAAGGCTGAGGAGCATTCAAGACCGTGAAAAGTACATTGATGAGATGCTGCTTTCAGCAACCAAGCTTTCCAGCAGAGGAGAAGATGGGTGCCAACAGAATGTCGATGATTGGACACAAGTCACCAGGGTCTGCAAAATCACCAATCCAACTTCTCCAGCCCTTGAATTGAAGAACCATTATGCAGCCCTGGAAGTAGAGGAGATGAAAGCATCCCTGGAAAGGGAAGAACCAGAGCTCAAGTACCTCAAAGTTGCAGAATCACTGACCACAAGGAAGCGAAGGGTAGTGGTGGTTGGAGACTCTCTTCTGAAGGGGTACTGAGGTGTCCATCTGCCGACCAGACTTGATGTCCAGAGAGGTATGCTGTCTGCCTGGTGCCAAAATCCAAGATGTTACGGAGAGTTTGCCGAGACTCATCAAGCCCACTGACTATTACCCAATGTTGCTAATCCATGTTGGAACAAATGATACTGCTAGGTATCCCTCGGAACATATCAAAAGTGACTTCATGGCTCTGGGACAGAGGGTGAAGCAGTTAAGTGCACAGGTGGTGTTCTCTTCAATCCTCCCTGTTGAGGGTAAAGGCCAAGGCAGAGAGGCTTGCATCCTGGAGATGAATGCATGGCTGTGTGGATGGTGTCATCGATAGCGTTTTGGTTTCCTAGACCATGGGATGCTATTCCAAGGGTTGCAGAGCAGAGATGACCTTTCTTGGACAAATGGATGCCAACTCATCTTCGGTAGTAGACTGGCTAATCTACTGAAGAGGGCTTTAAACTAGATTCATTGGGGATGGGTGAAGAGAGCCCCCAGGTAGGTGAAAGCCCCCAGATAGCTGATACCCATTTCCATAAATGTATTTAATGTAACGGGGGTAACATGGAAAGCAGTGTGTATAAATGCCCTTAGCATGGGAAATAAGATCCCTGATGTTGAAGCTTTGGGAGTGGCTGACTTGGATTTAGTGGCAGTTACAGAAACATTGTTCACAGAAAACCATGATTGGGATGTAACTATACCTGGCTATACTTTATTCAGAAAGGACAGGGTAGGAAGAAGGGGAGGAGTGGCACTATATGTAAAAACTACTATTAAAGCTCTGGAATTACAGAGCTTAAAAGGGAGAGAGGAGGCATTGTGGGTTAAACTAGAAAGAGGGAAAGAGAAATCTATTTGCATTGGTGTGATATACAGACCTCCCTCACAAGAGTAAGAGGTGGACAAAGTTAATTGAAGACACACACAGCATTGCTAGGAAAGGGGAAGTGCTACTGATAGGAGATTTCAATATGCCAGATGTTGATTGGCACATTCCTGCTGCAGTATCATCTAGAAGTAAGGAGATCCTGGATTCTCTACAGGGAGAACTATTCAGGCAATTGGTAACAGACCCCACACGTGAAGGGGCCATACTGGACTTGGTGCTTACCAATGGTGAAAGTGTTTCTGATGTTGTAGTGGGAGATCATTTTGCATCCAGTGATCATCAGATGGTGTGTTTCAGTATTAGGACTAGGGCTGTTAGAATCCATTCAAAGGTGAGGATCTTAGACTTTAGGAAGACCAACTTTGCCAAGATGGGCCAATACCTCAGGGAGTCGTCAGTGGGATGGGAACAGCTGGGGGCTGTAGAAAAACAGTGGGCAAAACTGAAAGGGGATATTTTAAGGGCAACTAACCTTTTTGTTAAAATGGTAAATAAAGGTAAAAGGAAAAGGAGACTGTTATGGCTTTCGAAAGAAGTAGCTGAAAAAGTGAAGAAAAAGAGGGAGGCCTTCATGAAATACAAGAGATCACAGAGAGGAAGACAGGCATCTATATTTGGGAAAAAGTTAGAGAAGGCAGCATAGTCAGGAAGGCAAAGATTCAAAAGGAGGAGGAAATAGCCAATGCAATAAAATGGGGGGGGGGCGGGGGGTTTAGACGTTTTTCAGATATGTTAGTGAGAAGAGGAAGGGCAAAAGTGGTATTGTCAGACTCAAGGGTTCAGGGGAGGAATATGTAGAAGTTGATAAGGATAAAACAGAATTGCTTAACAAATATTTCTGTTCTGTGTTCAGATGAAGAACCAGGAGAAGGACCTCAGAAAACACCCACAAACAGAAACAGAAGCGAGGGACATCTTGAACAATTGTCGGAAGACTGTTCGTGAGAAACTAGCTCAACTTAAAGTAGACAAAGCGATGGGACCGGATGGGGTACACCCTAGAATACTGAGGGAACGTGGGGACGTTCTAGCAGCTCCACTGACTAACCTTTTCAATGCCTCGTTGGAGTCTAGAGTGGTGCCAAAGGACTGGAGAGAGGCTCATGTGGTCAAAAAGCGGAAGTAAGGATGTGGTCGAAAACTACAGGACAGTTAGTTTAACTTCGGTGGTGAGTAAATTATTGGAAACTCTCTTGAAAGAGAAAATAGTGAGGTTTCTGGAGTCCAGCGGATTACAGGATCCGAGGCAGCATGGATTCACCAGAGGCAGGCCTTGTCAGACAAATCTGATAGATTTCTTTGACTGGGTGATCCGGGAGCTGGACCGAGGGAGAGCCCTAGATGTGGTGTATTTAGATTTCAGTAAAGCCTTTGACACTGAGCAAACTGAGCACCCTAGGGATGGACCCTAAAGTTACTGCTTGGGTTAGAAATTGGGTGGGAGGTGGCAAAGAGTACAGGTAAATGAAGCTCTCTGAGGAGAAGGATGTTACCAGTGGTGTGCCCCAGGGATCTGTCCTTGGTCTGATTCTTTTTAACATATTTGTTAGTGATATAGCGGAAGGGCTGTCGGGTAAGGTTTGCCTCTTTGTGGATGATACCAAAATCTGCAATGGAGTAGACACCCAGGAAGGTGTAGATAGCATGAGGAGGGATCTAGCTAAGTTTGAAGAATGGTCTAGAATTTGGCAGCTAGGATTTAATGTTAAATGTAATGTCATGCATTTGGGCTGCAGTAAGCTAAGGGAGCAATATAGTATAGGGGGTGAAGTACTTTTGTCCACTAAAGAAGAGCAGGACCTAGGCGTGATTGTGTCTGATCTTAAAGTAGCTAAACAGGTAGAAAAGGCAACGGCAAAAGCTAAAAGTATGTTTGGGTGCATACGGAAAGGAATGGCTAGCAGAAAAAAGGAGGTGATAATGCCTCTGTATAAGTCTTTGGTGCGACCTCATTTGGAGTATAGTGTGCAATTCTGGAGACTACACCTTCAAAAGGACGTGAACAGGATGGAGTCGGTGCAGAGGGTGGCTACTAAAATGATTAGTGGTCTTCATTATAAAGCATATGAGGACAGACTTAAGGATCTTAATATGTACACCTTAGAGGTAAGGCGGGATAGAGGTGATATGATTGAGATGTTTAAATACCTCCGTGGCACAAATGTTCAGGGAGAGAGCCTCTTTAATTGAAAGCAAGTTCTGCTACGAGGGGACATGGGATGAGGTTGAAGGGAGATAGATTCAGGAGTGATATGCAAAAATATTTCTTTACGGAAAGAGTAGTGGATCCATGGAATAGTCTCCCAGTGGAGGTGGTAGAGACGAGGACAGTAACTGAATTTAAAAAAGCATGGGACAAACACAGAGGACCTCTAAAGATAGAAAGGGGACTGTTGTAGTTGTTGATATGGAAGGGCAGACTAGATAGGCCATGTGGTCTTTTTCTGTCATATTTCTATGTTTCTATTAGTAATCTGTGAAGTATCATTAAAATCCATCTGTGGTTGCAGAAGATTGGAGGATAGCCAATATAACGCCAGTTTTTAAAAAGGTTTCAGGGGTGATCCAGAAATTACAGACAGTGAGCCTGACATCCTTACCAGGCAAAATGGTAGAAACCATTATAAAGAATAAAATTGCTTTCTCCCATTGAACCATGACTATCTGCATGTTCAGTAAACATGGATTTAGCCAAGGAAAGTCTTCTCACTTATCTGTGTGTTTTATTTTTTTTGAAAGTGTGAAACTGGTAGAAAAGTGAGCTGGCTGATTTTTTGAAAGTCCCTCATGAGAAGACTGTGAAATTTGAAAAGTCACAGTATTGGAGACGTGTACTATTGTGGATTAGAAACTGGTTAAAAGAAAGCAAAGGGTATGCTAAATGGCCAATTTTCTCAATGGAGCAAGGTGAATAGTAGAGTACCCCAGAGGTGTATGCAGGCCCTGCTGCTTTTTAACATATTTGTAAATGATCTGGAAATGGGAATAATGAGCAAGGTGATCAAATTTTGCAGATGAGACAAGATTATTCAAAGTTCTTAAAACACAAGAGGATTGTGAAAAATTGCAAGAGGACCATGATAAATTGGAAGACTGGATGTCCAAATGGCAGATGAAAATTAATGTGGACAAGTGCAAAATAATATACCTAGGAAAGAACAACCCAAAATGTGGCTACACATTGCAAGGTACCACCTTAGAAACCACCACCCAGGAAAACTATTTAGGTGACGTCATGGATAATACATTGAAACCCTCCGCCTGGTGTGCAGCGGTGGCCAAGACAGCAAATACAGTTGTGGTCAACATTGGCACTCTTGCATTTTAGGTGTGTTCTGTAGAATGTTGTGAAATAACTAGTCCCACTCAACACATAGATACCCGATTCCCGGTAAACATCTAAGAACAAAAGTTACCTAAGTTCACCGAGCAATGTCGTTGACCTGAAGCAGGGGTACACACTGTTTTTGCCCCGAAATGTGCCACGTCGTATCTGTTACATGGCTGACTGGATAAGGATGGACTGCTATTACTTCAGTTAAGTGTTCACTGATTTTTTAAATGAAATACTTGAAATACTTTATTAAAATGGAAACTGCCACGGCGGTATGAGGATGTTTTCCTCTTTACTGGGTTGGCTATTCCAACAAAAATAATTTTTGCTTTATTCACCGGTGTTCTTGTTTTCCGGGTTGTGTTTTTGTTCTGTGAAATAACTAGTCAGCAACAAATTTTATGTCAGTCCAATCAAGAATCTATGGAAAGAGCTGAAATCTGCCATTGGCAAAAGGAATCCTGGAAACATTCATGAGCTGGAAGAAATTGCAGTTTTAGAGTGGGAGAAACTACCAGCAGACGTATGAAACTTACAGATGTCTACAAGAAACCTTTGGAGGCTGTCATCACTGTCAAGGGTTGTGAAACCAAATATTAGTGAAGGGTGCCATTAATTATGTCCAGGTCATTTTTTGTCTTTTTTTCTCAAATTACTACGTCTGTTCCTACGACTATTAATCATTTATATAGCGCTACATATAAAGGAAACAGTCTCTGCTCGTAGAGCTTACAATCAAGACACAGAAAAATACAAGAGAAAGGGGGGGGGGCGGCGTTCAGATAATGAAGACAGAAGGAGAACAGGGGCTTAGGATCCAAATGCAGCCTCAAAGAAGTAAGCCTTTAGCATGGGTTTAGAGAGGTTGAGAGAATTGACTTGATGTAAAGCTTGTTCTTGCATAAGAAGCAGCAAGGCGAAAAGATTAAAGTTTGGAGTTTGCAGAAGATGAAAAAGGCATAGAGAAAAGAAAGCTGGTGGTGGGGCAGAGCTCACAAGGAGGGAGTATAGGGAGAGAGAGAAGATAGGAAAGGTAATGAGGGGCAGTAGAGTGAATGCATTTGTATGTTAGAAGGAGAAGTTTGAATTGGATGTGGAAATGGAAGGGGAGCCAGTGAAGTGATTTTAGAAGAGGGGTTATATGAGAGTGTATTGGGGCTAGCGGAAGATTAGCTGTGCAGCAGAGTTCTGGATAGATTGAAGAACAGAGAAATGACACTGAGGGAGACCAGCAAGGAGGAGGTTTCAGTAGTCAAGACGGGAGGTGACCAAAGAGTGGACAAGAGCCTTAGTAGTGTGTGTGTTCAGAGAGGAAGGGACAAATGTAGAGAGAAAAAAACAGGTTTGAGCTATATGTTGAATGTGTGCAAAAGGAAAGGGAGTCAATCATGACCCCAAGGTTTCAGGCCAAAGAAACAGGAAGAACAAGAATATTGTCAACAGAGATCTCTGTGCAACCCTCCCCCCCCCCCCCACACTTCCTTCTATTTATATCTATCTTTTTGTATACCTTTGAACATACTTTTAAAATAATATGATATGGGGTGGGGGGGGGGAGTGTCCAAACTAAGATGGCAGCAGCCGGCTGCTCTGAGTGAGCACGTTCTCTATGGGTAGGAAGTGCAAAGGGAAAGATGGGTCGTTGCCCTCTCAACCCCCTGTACCTTTACGCCGGTTTCCTCAGGTCCATTGGATGCTTTTTTGCTGCGCGCTGCCCGGGATCCAGTGGAGGCTGGGGAAGAACACCGAGCAGCAGCTTTGCCGGAGTCGGGTGACAAGGCGGCTGCTTTGGTTTCACCTTTCTCCCCAGTGAGTCCGGTGTCGAAAGTGCTCTGGGGTCAGCCTCTGCCAGAGGGGTTCTTGGTGCTCGGCGCCTCCTCGATACAGGGGGAAGCTGGTGGTTCGAGAGGTCCTGGAGCGGATGGGCTGCAGAAGCTGGAGAGTGCTGTTGTTGGGCAGCACCGCTCTTTTACATAGTCGGCGTTGTTTGGTGAGGAGCATTCAGGGCAAGAGTTCCCTGAGCGGGAAGAAGGAGAGATGCCCAATGGAAGCCGTCTTGATGTCTGCAGAACCGGGCTCAGTTTTTTCTCTACAGCGTCCGGTTAATTTTACTTTGGAGGCCATTTGGCAGGCAATTGTCTCTTTGGGAGAAGTTTTGGTGCCCCAGGTTTCATCGTTGGCCCGGAAGGTGAATAACTTGGAGGCTGTGGTAGAGGAGCTGGAACGAAAGGTGGTGGAAACAGTCCGAAGTAGTAGAGATCCGGAGAAAAGTTGCTGCTCTTGAGGATCAGTCTGATGCATTTAAAAAGAACTTTTCTTCAGTGCAAGTTAAGTTGGAACACTTGGACAATTTGTCTAGAGCTCATAATTTAATTTTCCAAAGCTTATTACTGTCTCCTAGAGATGTTTAAACAATATTTAGTTGATGTGTTGGTGGTCTCCCCTGAATTGATTCCGGCCTTGGTTAAGATTTATTATTTACCTAAGGCAAAATTAACTTCTAGTTTGGTTAATTTAGGGGGGGGGGGGGGGTGGGGACCAGGAGCAAGGAAATATTTTGAATGTAACAGATTAGAACAATCTGATTATGAATTTCAGGTTCCTTCTAACGTTATTAATTACGTTTGCATTACTTTCTGATAGAGTGGTTGTTAAAGCTCTTCTTTCGAAAACAGAATCTATTTAGAGGGCTAATGGTGTGTATTTACCTGGATTTAGCTAGGGAAACGCAGACGTCGCAGGGAATTTTTCCTGCTGCGTCCTGGTGTTCTACAGTTGGGGGGGGGGGGCTCTCTTTCTTAATACATCTTTGTAAATGTTTAGGGAAGTATCACTCTCTTATATTTTTTATGAGCCCTCTCAACTGACGGTTTTCATTAACGCTCGGCGTCTAGAGTCTTCCATTGCTGCCTCACCTGAGCTCTCTTAAAATAAGAATCTGGATTTAGTTTGCTGCCTATATTTCTTGCTTATTGGGTTGAATTTATAATTGACATCTCCCCTTCCACTTTTGTGGGCTAGGGTGGGTAGATTTGTTTCAATTATGTATTGCTTTGTTTTATTACCTGATGTATTCTTGTAAAAAGAATTTGCCATTGTATCTGCTCGCTCTTCTGCAAGATTGTTTAGTTAAACTTTCTTGATTTAATTTGTAAAATTTCATAAATATAAAATAAAAAATATATATATATATTATGACACAGAATATTTCCAATTTAAAACAGTCCATGTTTTTCCTTTTTTTTTGTATTGAAGTTTTTATTAATGCACTTTCATTGAAAACATAATACATTTCTGTGAGAGACAACAGCAATAGTACATCCCCCAAATTACAACTTAAACATATCCCCACCTATCATTAGGTACACATCCTTATAACCATGCACATACCACACCCCCCATTATGGACCCAAAGCCCATTAACCAACTTAAGCATAGATACATATACTTAACCAATAGCATTAACATGTATCATAATCATGAACAGTTACATTAACATAAACATATCCCGTAACCCTCTTCCCAAAGACATCCAGGTAACGACGTCTTTGGAACCAACTCCCCTTCCCCCCCCAGCCCTCCCCCTCCACCCCCTCACCTCCATGGGACTTAATTCTCCCACTACCTTGAACCATCCCTTCCACCACCCCTTATGACGCCATAGTCAACCCCTAGCTACCTATTCCGTACACACCCTCCTCCCCTCCCATTGTAAGGCATCCTCCTCACCTCCCATCCCCCCTATTTCAACACCTCCCCCGCCACTGAATGAAAGGTTGCCACTTGCGATAGTAAGCACTCAGTTTATTTGTCAAACGAGCCTGTAATTCCGACATCTGACAAATAAATTGGACTCTCTGCAGCACTCGGTCCACTTCTGGCCCTCTAATTCCTTTCCACCCACAGGCTAGCTCCATTCTCACTGCTATGGAGATCATCTTCAGTAGATATCTTAAATCATGATCCAACTCCCCCCATTCCCCCAAGAGGACCTGCTCAGGCCTCAACATCCCTTTCCAGCCCACCATATCCCCTACCCATTCCTGCATCCAGGACCAAATTCCCTGTATCACTGGGCACTCCCACCACACATGCAAATACATACTCAGAGCCCCACACCCTTTCCAGCAGTAGGGCTCCTTCGACTTGTCAATCTCCGCTAATCGTTTTGGCGTTAGATACATACGATACAGCATTTTATAGCAGTGCTCCTGCACCGCTGCCGAGCTCGACACAATCTTAGCTTCCTCATGTACCGACGCCCACCTTTCCTCATCCCATTCCCCGCCCAGGTAATGCATCCATGCCACCTGGTATGCCTCATATTCACCTCCCCTTTCCAGTCCCTTATAAATCAAAGAAACCAAACCCTGCGACTCCCCTCCACGAAGCAACACCCTTTCAAAAGGGGAACATACCCCTCCTTTTTCCTCCCCCTTCAAGCTATTCTGCATAAAATGCGCTAATTGACAGTACCCATACCAATCCTCCTTTCCTATGTCATATTTCCCCTGTAGATACTCAAAAGTACCTAACTGGCCACTCTCTGAACAGCTGTCCCATCCACTGTTCCCTCTAAGCTGTGCGCGTGCACACACCTCGCTGAGTGAGCGCACACTTTACAACAGAGCGCACAAAAATTACGATTCTGATAGATAACAGACGTCTTAAAATTTAAAAGTTGTTGTTTGTTTGCGGTTTTCACAAGTTCTACAATATTTTCTAGTGCAATCAATGTGGTGTACATACTGTATTCTGACGTGTAGTCAAATTTTAAAGTATATAACTGAGTGTCGTTATGTGGTGCACAAAAATTTAACCTTCCTTCAAAAGCTGCACAGCTGAAATTTTATGCGCACACAGCCTACAGAAAATTAGAGGGAACATTGGTCCCATCCACACCAAACCTTTTTCCTCCCATATTTTATATTTATTACAGCTCTCCCCCCCCCTCATGGAAGCCCCGACACTGTCTAATTCTCTGAAGCTGAACAGCCACCCTCTTCCGCACCAAATGGTTTTGCTCTTGCTTCCATACCCCTAAAGTGTGCTCCGTAAACGGGCTTAGCTTCTGCTCCCTCTCGGCCTTATCCCCCCTCTCCTGGCCTTGACCCCACACACGGTCTACCAGTTCACGCTGCCCACTCAAAATCTCCTCTGCTCTCACCCACCCTCTGGCCTCCAGACCTATCCGCCAACATACGAATGCCCTCAGCTGCGCCGCCTTATAGTAGCGCAGCAAATCCGGGACCCCCATTCCCCCTTCACTTCTGTGCTTAAACATCACTCTTCTATTGAGCCGCAGCGGACGTCTCCTCCAAATAAACGAAAAGATTCTTTGCTGCAACATCCTCAAGTGTGCGTCTGACACCTTAATGGGCAACGCCACAAACAGAGTATCCTAGGCAGCAGGTTCATTTTAACAATGGCAATAGTCCTAGCCACGAAAAGGCATCTTTATCCCACCTCACAAGATCATTCGGGATCTCATGAATTAAGGGATCATAGTTTAATCTTCCCAATTGCTTCCAATCGCAACATATCCAGACACCTAAATATTTTAATTTCTGCTTCGCCCACCGAAATGGGTATTCCCGCTTCAACTGGCCCTCCACATTAGAATCCTCTCCAATCTTCAAAATCTCAGTTTTACCCATATTCATTTTATATCCCGAAACCACACTATAGTCTCGTATTGCCTCCACCAGCACCGGTAACGACTCTACCGGCCTACTAACAGTATAGATAATATCAGCAAAAAGAGAGATTTTATATTCTCCACCACCAATATGAACGCCCCTAATACCAGCATGTTCTCTAATCTGCTGCGCTAAAGGTTCAATAACTAGTGCAAATAGCAGAGGTGACAAGGGACATCCCTGCCGAGTGCCCTGTTCCAGCTCGAATTCTGCAGAATAGGTACCGTTCACCCGAATCCTAGCTTTCGGCTGATCGTATAATGCTCCAATCCACTTTTGGAACCCTGCCCCAATCCCCATTCTCTGCAACACAGCAAACATAAAGGGCAGTTCCACTCTATCAAATGCCTTCTCGGCATCCACCGCCACAATCAAAGAATCTAAGTTCTCTGCCCTGGCCACCCAAATAACATTTAATTTCTTTATATTATCACTTGCCTGCCTTCCAGGGATAAAGCCCGTTTGATCATTATGTATCAGCTGCGGTAGATAATTCTGCAGTCGGGTTGCCAAAACCTTTGCCAAAATCTTTGTATCTAAGTTAGAGATATAGGCCGATATGACTCACTCACTCCCTTATCCTTCCCGGGTTTGGGTATCAGGGCTACCCCTGCCACTGCCATAGATCACGGTAATACCCCCCCCCCCCCGCCCCGCTGGATCCCGTTAAAGACCCTGGTGAGTTCACCAAAAATTTCAGGACAAAAGATCTTATAAAACCGAGCCGTAAGACCGTCTAACCCCGGTGCTTTGCCCTCCTTAAGGCCATTAATTGATACACGCACCTCTCCTTCAATCGCCCTGTCCATCCATAACTGTTCCGTCTCCTCCAGCTTCGGGAGATTAAGCTTTTCTAAATATTCCCTAATCTCCACCTCCGAACCGCTCCACTCCGCTCTATATAGGGCCTGATAATAGCTACGAAATATCGCCTGAACATTCTCCGTTCCATGTTCCCATTCCCCTCTTTCATTCTTCAGCTTATATAACTGCTGCTGCACCTGCCTTCTCCTAAGCTGCTGAGCCAAGTATCTGCCCGGTTTATTTCCCCCCACATAATAAGCATGCTGCAGCCTCTTCATTTGGAAGGCCACTTCTCCCAGTCTCAACGCCTCCAACTCCTCCCGCACTCTGGTCAACCGTTGCAAGATCACCCTGCTCCCAGTCCGTTGATGCTCTCTAATCAGTCTCTGTAACTGAGCTCTCAACCCCTCCTCCAACTCACCCACCTGCCGCTTCTTTTTTGTCGCCATAGCTATCAATCGCCCCCGTATTACCGCTTTCATACCATCCCACACTACCTCCCGGGCTACTTCCTTTTCCCCCATTTAATTGAAAATACTCCTTAATACAGTCCCTCATGCTTGCCACCCCCTCAGGATCTGCCAGCAACGATTCATTCAACCTCCAAAACCGGAGCCCAGCTCTCCTTATAAAGTGCTAGGGCCAAGGTTACCGGTGCATGATCCGTCCAGGACACCACCCCAATATCCACTGCCCCCACTCTGTCCAACCACTGTGAGTCGATCCACATGTCAGTTCTACTATATGATTGATGTGGGTATGAGAAAAAGGTATAAGCTCTCTCACCAACATGACTATACCTCCAGGCATCCACCAACCCCAGTGTAGACATCATTTTAACCAACTTCTTCCTACCCAATCGATCCCATCGCCCCCCCCTCCCCTGATGAATCCACACGTGGATCCACCACTACATTGAAATCCCCCCCCTAAAATCAGACACCCCCGTCTAAGCTCCTCTATAAGTGGAAGCACACTGTCAAAGAAAGGGCCCTGGGATGTGTTAGGTGCATATACACAGCAGATAGTAGCTTCCTTCCCTTCCAATAACCCCCCCCCCCCAATAAGACATACCTCCCTTTCGTATCTCTGATGGCATCCTTTGTTTCCACCAGCAGATCCTTTGAAAACAATATCCCCACTCCCCCCTTTTTATAGGAAGTACGATTAGCAGCAAACAATCCTCTATCATATTTACCCTGATATAGACCCCCACCCGGAGTACTCTTTAAATGGGTCTCCTGCAGTAGAAGTATATCAGCTTGGGCTCGGGCACCCTCTCTTACTACTGCCCTTCTTTTCTGCCAGGAATTAAGACCACGCACATTAAGCGTGAGAATTTTTAGTTCACGCTGCATTGCCAAGGTTCTTGCGTACTCTCGATACAGTCCAGCCTGTGGAGATCTCCCTCCCCTCCCCCTTCCCCTCTCCCTCCCCTTCATCACATCCATTTAAAATTGCTCTCACCCATATCCCGCTCACCCATATCCCGCTACCATGCATACTCTTCCCCCATCTACCCCACACACAACCCCCCGAAACCCAGAGCCACCCACCCCACTACACACCATCCCCTCCATCCCAGGCCATCCTACCACACTTCACTGCCACACTAATCCAAATAACATTTCCTTACTCAAATACATTATCTGAACTCCCTCCCCCCCCCCTTCCCCATCTTCCTTCCCCACAAGTTATTCATACAGACATATTCATCCCTCAGTTTCTGAAGGGTGTATTCTTTCCACCTCGAGTGGATTTCCTCTCACGTCTGTCCACTCGGCACCATCTCTCCTCCGGTACTCGCTGCAGCTTGCTCCCCTTCTGTTCCAACTTTGGTATCCGTTCAGTGCCTGCCTTTTTCATAGCCTCCCTCAGTGCCTGTATAGTCTCCGCTCGCCGGGTCACCCCATCCATAGTGAAAGCGAGTCCTACTGGATACAGCCACTTATATCGTATAGTTTCTTCCCGTAGCCATGCTGTAAACTCCCGCCAGGTCCTCCGACGCTGCAATGTAGCTGTAGCCAAGTCTGCAAAGATAGCTATCTCAATTCCCTCCCACTTAAACTTTCCCAGGGAACGCATCCTACTGGCTATTTTGTCCTTAATGTGGTAATCATGGAAACAAATGATAATGTGTCTAGGTGGTTCCCGTCGTGCTGCACCAAGAGATCTGTGCACGGTCCAACACCACCTCTCCCACTTCCTCCCCAGCTTCCTTCAGGACCGCTTCACATATGGCTTTTGCTGTCTTCTTACAGTCGAGATACTCGCTCACTTTGGGTACCCCTTTTATACACAAGTTCTGCCGCCTGGCTCTGTTCTCCAAATCCTCCAACTTCAGTGACAGACTCTCTCTATCCTCTTCCCAGGTCTTCATACCTTTTTCAAGGACCTCAGTGCGCGCCTCCAAGGCCTCAAGGCACCCCTCAACTTCCGCCACCCGGCAGCAGGCTTCCGTTATATCAGCTCTCAGCTGTGCAAACATCCCCTCCACTTCTCCTTTGAACCCAGCAATGTCCGTTTTAATCTCATGAAACCACGATCTAAGTTCGTCTTTGGAGATGTCCACAAGAGCGCTTGTTGCAAGAGAGTCCTTCTTACCAGTATCAGATATTACCACTCCCCCTGGCAAGTCCTCTGCCTGTTTTTCTCTATCTTGAAGGTCTGCCTTCGCACTGCTGAATGCAAACTTTCAGGTCAGCAGCTTTTTTCTTAGTAGATGCCATAATTTGCCCTTTGTTGCTGGCTCCCACTTCCTCTTCCAGTGCCCTGGCTCTTATTAGCTGCAGTTACAATGCTGGGTCACTTCCACCCTATGCTACCACCAGATGGCGCCAGATTCTTACATTACATTGCCATGTGCTCCGTTGAAGAGCATGAAGGTGCCAATAAGTATTATGAGCAATTTATATATTTTGCAGTCCACTTTCCTCCAGGCCTTGCAGTCGGCTTCCAATTTCTGTCTTGTAACACTGCACACATCTACAAGCTCCGTATTCACCGGGTCTGGGAGACAGCCCCCCTCCAGATTAACTCCACCACCGGCAGCTTTCCCACAGCAGGCCTCCCTCAGCTCACTCTGCTCACCTCTATCAGGCACTGGTTTCTACCAAGGGCTCCAGCTTGATTACAGCCCCCTCCAATTCCTTCAGACACTCGCAGTGAAGACCATCAGGGTAGCATTCTACCACAGCAAAGCAGCCACCGAAGTCCACTCTGATTTTCAGGACGCCAGTCCACCTTTGGGAGTTCCACACAAAGATTCAACTGTCGCTTTCCTCGCCAGGGCCCAGCAAAACAGACTCACTCTTGCAACGAATTTTAGCGGGTAGTCCAGTAATCACAGCCTGGGGGGAGCTCAGATAAGTATGCCCTGTTTCAGGCACTGCACTGCTCAGCCTCTCTTCTCGTTTCCATCTCACGGGGATGCACCAGCCAGGCCTCACCTCTCCGCATAGCAGGGGGTATATTCGGGGCTACTTTAGTGTCATCTCCTCCAATTCCCACTTATCCGCTTCACCCTGTTTTCCGCCGCACTCAGCCACCCTTCGGCTCACCCTAGACACGGGTTCATAGCCTCACCAGCAAATGCAGGACGCTTAGCAAGGAGCTTCAGGGAAACGCAGCCATGTTCGTCCGAGCTCACTAGCGCCCCCCCGTCACTGTTCCCTCTAAGCTGTGCGCGCGCACATACCTCACCGAACGAGCGCACATACTTTACAACAGAGCGCACAAAAATTACGGTTCTGATTCTGATAGAAAACAGACGTCTTAAAATTTAAAAGTTAAGTATTTACGGTTTTCACAAGTTCTACAATGTTTTCTAGTGCAATCAATGTGGTGTACATACTGTATTTAGTTTCCCCTATTTCGCCAAGTTATACTTCCTGTTAAATGTAACGACCAGACACGTGTAAACTGTCGGATGTTTTCTGTTCAATGTAAACCGCGCTGATGTCTAATAGTGCGGTATATAAGAATTGTTAATAAATAAATAAAAATAAATAAATAAATATTCTGATGTGTAGTCAAATTTAAAGTATATAACTCCGAGTGTCTTTATGTGGTGCACAAAAATTTAACCTTCCTTCAAAAGCTGCACAGCTGATATTTTATGCGCACACAGCCTACAGAAAATTAGAGGTAACATTGCCCCCCGTTTTTTTCCTTTTTAACCATCCTTTTGTGCTTTTGGTTGTATGTTTTGGGTCATTGTCCTGCTGGAAGACCCATGATCGTTGACCCAGAGCTAGCTTTCTGACTAGGTAACATGTTTTGCTCCAAAATGCCTTGGTAGTCCTCTGATTTTATGATTCCTTTAATCTGTTCCAGGCCTCCAGTTCCTGAAGCAGTAGAACAGTCCCGCAACATTATGGAACCTCACCCATATTTAACTGTGTAGGAAGGTTGTTTCCTGTAAGCTTCATTTTTTTGCCTGTAAATGTATCACTGGTCTGCTTTGCCAAAGAGCTCGTTTGGCTTCATCTGTCCACAGAACAGTTTCCCCCCGATCTACAAATTAGAGACGAGCAATTTCACCTGGCTCTAGTGATCTCCAGGAACAAGCAGGAATGTAGTCTTCACATATGAGTATCGTCGGTACCGACGGAGCCTGCATGGGAACGCTCCCCAGTGTCCAATTAGAAAGCTTTTGGGAGCATCCCACCATGCCTGCGGGCTGCCTTCCCGCCTTTCCCAACTGCCTCTCTCCAGTTCTTCGTTTTCCGCAGAGCCAGCAGGTCGTTTTTCCTGTCACCGCAGAAATTATCCCATCTTTTTCATTCTTTTTTTGTGGTAGCATCTGCCTTCCTCGACACTATAACGGTACCGCTGGTTCTTTCTTTAAAAAAAAAATAATTTGTAATCTATTTTTTTTTTTTTTTTGACTTTCCAGTCTCTTTTTTTCTGTTGGGTGCCACGCGCCATTTTGGACACTAGGCCCAACTTTTCCTTCAGAATGGAAAAACCCGCCTCGGGTTTTAAAGTGTTCCAAGTGTGGCGGTACCATCTCCGTCACAGACACAAGTGGTGCCTTAAATGTTTAGGTCCTGACCACTCCATCTCGGAGTGTGTTGCCTGTGGGATGTGTCGAAGAGGGGTCGGCAAAACCGAGCTGCTAAGCTTAGCACCCTTTTTCCCTCCGATGGAGCATCCGTGGCATCGACGTCTTCCAGGGCTTCGTCTTCCTCCATTGATCTCAGGTAACCAAACATAAATCTGGCCGGTCCTCAAAGGGTAGGTCTCCTTCCAAGCATCGAGATGCCTCTGGCATTGCCCTTGAGGGACTTGTACCGGCAAAATTGGGGCGAAATTGAGGGACTTGTACCGGCGGGAGGCTTTGACTTCCAAAGCACTATCGGGGCTCCAGGATGTTCTCGAGGCCTCAACCTCGGCAGAACTACTGGTGCCATGCTCTGGGGTACCGGCCGCTTCATCTGGTACCGATACCCAGGCATCAGCAGAGTCAATAGACCAGAGGATCTTGGCTATTGAATGCTGTCTGGTGGCTCTCCTTGCGGCTTCGGGACCTTCAGACGGTTCAACCGGTATCGACACCGGTTCCGGCATCGATACTGGTACCGACAGCATCGACATTGGCGACTGTTACTGACACCGAGTCATGCTGTTTTCTCCAGTATTGACAGGCCGGTACCGGACCCCTCCGGTACCGACTTCAATCGGTATGGGTATTGTGCTTTGCAAGAGCACCCGGACAGGAGATACTTTGAATCCTCCGATGAGTCTGAGGATTCTGACAGCTCTGTCGGTACCGGAGTACTTCTCTTTTGAGGAGCCTTCCTCTCCTAAACATAGGATATCTCCTCCAGAGGATATATCCTTTCAGGATTTCATCTGGGAGGTGGCTAGAGGTCTTTCCATCACAGTGGCTCCTGAAACAGAGCCCAGAGCAAGGGAATTGGAGATTTTGCAATATCCTAAAGCTCCCAAGGAGGCAGCTACTTTGCCTATTCATGAGATCTTACATGACCTCATGCTAAGAATGTGGGAAACACCTCTTACCACCTCTCCTCATTCTCGTAGGCTTGATACCATGTATCGAGTACCTCTTTGTCCTGGATTTCAAAAAACCCAGTTACCACACCACTCCATGATAGTGGAATCAGCTATGAGAAGGATCAAGAGTGCAAAAAGACATGCATCTAATCCGCCAGGACGTGAATATAGGACTCTTGATGCCTTTGGGTGTCAAACTTTCCAGGCCTCTATGCTTTCTGCCAGGATTAGTTCCTACATTTTATATATGGGAATGTTCCTTAAGGAGGTTACAGGAGATCTAGAGCTTATGAGCCCTCTCCTTCCTGATAAGAGGCAAGATTATCGTACACTTGTCAAACATGCCCAAGATGTTTCCAAGTTTGTTAATTATGCAGCTTTTGAGTGCATAAGCAGAACCTCTGCCATTGCCATAGGTGCTCGTAGGATTGCCTGGCTCCAGGCATCTGACTTAGAACTCTGGGTACAGGACAGACTGGGGAATATCCCTTACACAGGCGAAAATCTCTTTGGCAAAAATTGGCAAGAGAGAGCTAATGAGCTGGATGCTGTTAACACCACTTTGGATAGACTCTCCAAGGCTACAGCTGATCCTGCAAGGAGAAAATCCTACAAGAAACCATTCTTCTCTAAAAAGAAGAGGTTTTACCCCTCCTATACCCAGCAGGAGCATTCTACAGGTCAGTCTGTCCGAAAGGGACAGCAGCCACCAAAACAAAGAAAAAGTCTGCTAAGCCTCAACCGGCCCAGCAGACTCTGCCTCCACAGGGGCTTTGACTCCCATCTAGAGAACTTGGCCTTCCTGGCCCTGAATGGGCCAGAGCCCTCCACCATTCCAGAAAGGTTGTGTCATTTTGCCCCCAGATGGGTGCAGATAACAGCAGAAGAATGGACTCTCTCCATTGTAAAGGAGGGGTACAAGCTTCATTTCCTCAATATGCCCCCTCCTACAGTTGTAAGACGGTTCAAGTCTCAGACTTCACTCGAAAATCAGTTAGGTCAAGAGGTCAATTTACTTCTTGCCCACGGGGCAATAGACGTACCCATTTCCCAACAGGGTACATGGTTTTACTCCCCCTATTTCCTTATTCCAAAGAAAACAGGGGGACACAGACCCATTTTAGACCTCAGAGAATTGAACAAATTCCTTTTCAAGGAGAAGTTCAAGATGATTTCTCTAGGAACTCTTCTGCCATACCTTCAGAGTCAGGATTGGCTTTGTTCTCTAGATCTCAAGGATGCATACACCCATGTTCTCATTCATCCAACTGACCGAAGATTCCTTCGGTTTCTATTTCAGGGGAAGCACTACCAGTACAGGGTTCTTCCTTTTGGCCTGGCCTCAGCACCAAGGGTGTTTACGAAATGCATGGCTGTAGTGGCAGCATTTCTTTGTACTTTAGGGATATTCGTCTTCCCCTACTTAGACGACTGGCTCATTCAAGCCCCATCAGAGTCAGAGGCCAGAATTTCTTTATCTTGCACAATGCGTATACTTCAGTATTTGGGCCTGGTCATAAACATCCCAAAATCCAACCTAACTCCCACTCAATCTCTAGAGTTTATAGGAGCTATGCTGGATACCAGGAAAGCAAGGGCCTATCTTCCACAGCCCCGCTGCCTTCGCATTGTGCAGTTAGCTTCCCAAGCAGTGTTAAAAACTCATCTCACTGCTCGGGAAATGTTACAATTACTAGGCCACATGGCATCTACCGTGCATGTGGTTCCCTATGCTGGCCTCCATATGAGAGCAGCCCAATGGACTCTATTCACTCAGTGGACTCAAGCATCAGGCTGCCTATCTGACAAAATAGCAAACTGAAGTCACCTTATTTTGTCCCTACAATGGTGGTAGTCAACCCAAAACATGTTGGTGGGGTCCCCTTTCCAACAGCCCCCACCCCAGGTCACTCTAACAGACGCCTCACAGGTGGGTTGGGGAGCTCACCTGCAAGATCTCTACCCAAGGCACTTGGACTCCACAGGAGACCCATCACATCAATCTCTTGGAGCTCAGAGCAATCTTCCTTGCTCTTCGAGTGTTCCACACCCAGCTGAGCTACAAGACAGTCCTAATTCAGACGGACAATCAAGCAGCTATGTTTTATCTGAACAAGCAGGGAGGAACAGGCTCTGTCGCTTTGCAATGAAGCTTTGCGACTATGGGCCCTCTCCAGAGAGCATCAGATTCATCTCATTGCAGTGTATCTGCCAGGCATTCAAAACTCCTGGGCAGACAGACTCAGTTGAGTTCTGCTTCCGCACGAGTGGTTTCTTCGTGCAGACCAGGTAGCAAAATTTTTAAAATTTGGGGAACTCCGGAAATAGACCTCCTGCAAGTCCGTTAAATGCCAAACTTCCCCGATTCTGTTCCAGAAGGGTTCTCAGGCCAGGGATGCTTTCCTCCTCCATTGGTGTCAGGACTTCCTGTATGCCTTTCCACCCATTCCCCTAATTCCCAAAACCCTATTCAAGCTTCAGAGACAGAGGCCATATGATTCTCATAGCTCCACATTTGCCACGGCAGGTGTGGTGCCCTCTGCTCCTACATCTCTCTCAAGCTCCATCTCTGGAGTTAGGATCTGCTCCAGATCTTCTGTCTCCAGAGGATGGGATGTTGTGGCATCCCGATCCCCACTCTCTGCATCTCAGGACCTGGTTGCTGAGGGCCTAGACCTTCATGGTCTTAACCTGTCTCAACAAGTGAAGGATATCCTTTATGCTTCTAGAAAGCCTTCCACAAGACGCTCTTATGCTTTCAAGTGGAAAAGGTTTCCCATATGGTGTTTGCAGAAGGGTCTTGACCCTGTGGCGATACCTCTGGAATCATTATTGGAGTATCGCCTTCATTTATCTAATGCAGGGCTTAAGACTAACTCAGTACGAGTCCATTTAAGTGCTATTTCAGCTTCTTTCAAGCCTTTAAATGGACAACCTATTTCCTCTCATCCTCTCATAGTGAGATTTATGAGGGGCCTCCTTCTAACTAAGCCTCCCATTAGGCCACCACCGGTAGCATGGGACCTAAATCTGGTTCTTGGACAGCTCATGAAGCTGCCTTTTGAACCTCTAGCTACTACCTCCTTGAAATTCCTTTCCTGGAAGGTGGTCTTTCTCATTGCAATCACATCAGCACGTCGCATCAGTGAATTGCAAGCATTAGTGGCTGATCCTCCTTATGAGGTTCCATCCTAAGGTAGTCCTTAGGACTCATCCACACTTTATGCCAAATGTGGTCTCACCTTTTCATTTAAACCAAGCAGTTTACCTGCCTGTATTTTTTCCAAGGCCTCATGCTTCAAATGCATAAAGGAATCTTCATACTTTGGACTGTAAAAGAGCACGTGCTTTTTACTTACAAAGGACATAGCAACATAGAAAGTCCTCTCAACTGTTTGTTGCTTTTGATCCTTCTCATTTGGGACTTCCAGTCTCCAAGAGAACATTGTCCACTTGGATTGCACAGTGTATTTATTTTACCTATCAGAGTAAAAACCTTTCTCTGGAAGGCCATGTCACAGCTCGCAATGTGAGCCATGGCAGCCTCAATGACTCATCTACACTGTGTCTATTGATGACATCTGTTGAGCAGCTACTTGGGCCTCGGTTCATACCTTCACAGCCCATTACTGCTTAGACAAGGACTCCCGCCGGGATGCCTTGTTTGAGGCTGTTCTATGACACTTGTTCATACTTAATCAACTCCTACCCACCATTCCCGGTAGGATGCCAGAGATCCATGGGGGGAAGTGGAGCCCTTTCACAGGGGCACACAACTTCTGGGGTCTCTCCCTGGCATCTGTAGCTAGGGAGTCCCCATATGTGAAGACTACATTCCTGCTTGTTCCTGGAGATAGCATAGCTACTCACCTGTAACAAGTGATCTCCGGGAACAGCAGGAATTTAGTCTTCACAACCGACCCACCTCCCCTAGGAGTTGTATCTCTCTTTTCTTTCCCCCTCTCTCTTTGCCTCAGCTTTAAAACTCAACTGGAGAGAGGCAGGTGGGAAGGCAGCACGCAGGCGCTGTGGGATGCTTCCAAAAGCTTTCTAATTGGACACTGGGGAGCGTTCCTGTGCAGGCTCAGTCGGTACCGCCGATATCCATATGTGAAGACTAAATTCCTGCTGTTCCCGGAGATAAACTGTTACAGGTGAGTAACTATGCTTTCCTGGGTGGTGGTGGTTCCCAATGTGGAACCTTGCATCGTGTAACCATAGTTTGAGTTCTTTCCTAGGTGCATAATTTTGCATTTGTCCACATTTAAATTTCATCTGCCATTTGGATGCCTGTCTTCCAATTTATCAAGATCCTCTTGCAATTTTCCACAATCCTCTTGGGTTTTAACAACTTTAAATAGTTTTGTCTCATCTGCAGATTTGATAACCTCACTCGTTGTTCCCTTTTCCAGGTAATTTATTAATATGTCAAAAAGAAGCAGACCCAGCACAGATCCCTGGGGTACTCGATTATTCACCTTTTTCCATTGGGAAAATTGGCCATTTAGCCCTACCCTCTGCTTTCTAACTTTTGACCAGTTCCTGATCAGCAATAGTACACTGCCTCCTATCCCCTGACTTTTTAGGTTTGCCAAAAGTCTCTGATGAGGGACCTTGTCAAAGGCTTTCTCAAAGTCCATATACACTATATCAACCAACTCACCTTTGTCTACTTGTTTGTTCACACCTTCAAAAAAAAATATAACAGATTAGTAAGACAAGATCTTCCTTTTCTAAAGTCATGTTGGTTGTCTCCCATTAGGCCATGAGTATCTACATGCTGAGTAATTTTGTTCTTTAGGATGGTTTCTACCATTTTTCCTGGTACTGACGTCAGGCTCACCGGTCTGTAGTTTCCCAGATCACCCCTGGAACCCTTTTTAAAAATTGGTGTTACATTGGCGATCCTCCAATCTTCAGGTATTACAGATGATTTTAATGATAGTTCACAGATTGCTAATATTTATTTATTTTTATTTAGACAGTTTTTGTATACCACCTTATCCTTCAATCAAAGCGGTCACAACACAATTGTGGGATACATTTTTTTTTAACACGTGGGGATATGAGACACATACACTAATACTCACAGGGAACATGGGCAATGGAGGGTTAAGTGGCTTGCCCAAGACCACAAGGAGCATCTGTGGGATTAGAAACCCCAGTCCTTCCGGCCCAAGGTTGCTGTCCTCTAGTGGGATTTGAACCCCCGACCTTCCGGCCTGAAGTACCTTGCCCCAACCACTAGGCTACTCCTCCCTCGCTGCAGGTCTGCAATCTCATTTCAGTTTTCTTTTTTTTATTTAATATTTATTAATTTTTATACATATCAAGAATACATCTTGAACATGAAATTGAGAAGAGTATTGGAAAAAACCCACAATACAATAGAACTCATACAAGTCCCAACATAACCTAGCAGAAACAAATCCAACCCAACCTACTCTAGCCCACAATGGGAAGGATCTATAGAGCATATAATTATTACAACAATACTGAAAGGAAATAAGTAATGTGTAAACAGCCAGCATCTAAACATATTCAAACTGGGACAGACAGAGGATCAGCCCCACCCCCAACTTGTCGGGCATTTATGAAATACAATAATTGTGAGGGTTCATAAAGTATCAGTCTAATTCCTTTATATTTTATCAGACATTTGCAGGGAAATTAAAAAAAAAAACAACCAAACACCTCCCAATAATTGAATCCCCAGCCGCAGCAGGAGAAATTCTTGTCTCCTCTTCTGGGTCTCTCTAGAGAGATCTGGAAACATATATACACCTGTAACCCTTTAAACAACATGGCGTTTCTTAAAGAACAACTTCATGAGCCATTCTTTATCAGATAATAATGCCAAGGTAATTAAGGTAGATGGCACTACCTGCTCATCTCTCGAAGATTCTAACATTTCTGTTACATTCAAAACATCAACGTTAGTCACTCCAGCAACCACTCCTGACCCCTCAACTTTCTTTCCCGAAGGAAGATAATACATTTTTGCAACAGGAGGATGAGATTCGGGAGGGATACCCAAATTCTCAATCAAATAAGAGAGAAAAATATCCCTCGCAGAGAACAAGGCTACTCTAGGAAAATTAACCAAACGGATGTTCACAGCCCGGGTTGTATTCTCCAACATCTCTAATTTGAACTTAACTGGAACCAAACTTTTCTTAAACTCCATATCATTCTCAACAGACATTTTCGTATGAGAGTCAGAAACCTCCGTCTGAAAAGAAGAAATCCTTGCAACGGTTTCTTCTATAACCTCCGTGTTAGTAGAGACCTGGGTCGCCAAACTGTTCATCCGCGGTGCCAACTCCTCACGAAGCTGCATAATAGCAGCCCAGATGGCCTGCAAAGTTATCTCCTTCAAAGGTCTCTGTGAAGGTACCGAAACAACTCCCACTGCTGCAGCTGTCTCCAACAAGATGCCCGGCAATGGGGCGGAGGCAAGCCAGTGAGGCGCAATCCCCTCGCTTCCTTCTGCCATTCCCCGAGCAGCCTCCACACTCGAGTGCGTGACCGGAAACAACCCAGAGCCCTGGCTTCGCTCGGAAACCAAGCCCCCTCTTCCAATGGAGTCCGCCAACTCAACACCTCCCTCCTGGCTCTCTACGTTGCTGGTGTTCTGCCGAGGTACCTTAGAGGCATGCAATGAGGGAGGATAGATCACCACCCGATGAAGAGTACAAAGACAACACCTCCGAACCTTGCAAAGCCAAGTTCCTCTCCCCTTCTACCACTGACTGCCACGGCACGGGTAAGAGATATGTGTCCCAAGGGACCCGTAACTGCTAGCGGCAACGGCGTTGAGGGCCAGAGGTACCAAAGGCTGTCTGGCACCTCTAGACTTGTGCTTCTTCCCCATGAAAAAAAACTCTGTGCCGCTCCACACAGCACTTAAACCGCCATCTTGGATCCCGATCCTCTGCTTGTGTTTGATATTTCAGTTCTTTCAACACCCTTGGATGTATACCATCTGGTCCAGGTGATTTGCTACTCTTCAGTTTATCAAATAGTTGTAATACATCATCTCCAGGAACAAGCAGTGTCAGACGGCTGCCTGGGTGAGAATCTTCACAGTTTTGGCAAGTGCATATATCTATATGATTTGCAAGGGATTGTGGGCAATGCAGTTCATTCACACCAGACACAGCTGCTCACAATAATTAGTTGTGCTTTTGGGTAAAGCCAATAAGATATTTATTTATGGGGTTATTTCTCCCAACACAGATATGCTTGGTAGCACATAAATCAGGTTACTTGCTTTCAGTGTTAAACTTGGAAAAACAAAATCAGGAAAACAACATTGTAACTTATCAGGCAATCAAAGCAAAAGAAAAGACCTGGTTGGCAACAAACTGGTCTTTTCTGTAGGCTTTAGCTAATATTCTCTTAGCAATGTCAAACAGACCAAAAGCCACAAAGAGAGAAAAAAAACTGTTCTTTTCAGGTAAACTTCTTATATCTTCCCACATAGATTCAGAAGTGATTCTCTGAGCCCACAAGCAATTAGGTAAGGCTCAATTGCTAGCAGTTATCCAGCTGAAACCCCTTAGATGGCTTGCTTTCTACTGCGTGGCTAGAAATCCTACACAGGAGCTTTTCTGAGTAGATTAAAGAACAAGTTTGTATTTCTTTGTGATGGTTGCTGTACTTTATAACAGAAAATCACCAAAGGAGTTTAGACAGAGAGCAGTCCATGTAAACAGATTCTTCATCTGCTATCACCCCCTCTTCCTCAACAAGCATGGGTTCAATATCATGGATTGGCACAGATGAATCTCCCAATGGAGCACCTTCAGGAGAATACTTTGTTTCCCTGCTGTCTTTCAAGGTTATAGCTAGGGCATAGATCAGTGTTCATACCTGAGCTTCCATTGCTGTTAGAGTTCCTCTCTATATAGCCTGGCCAGTATGTAGTCCAGTTCTTATGTCCAGCCTTCCAATCCAGATCCCTGGACACTGGATCTCTCTTCACATACCTTCTGGCACGGGTCTTAGGGTCCCTTCCACGTGCAGCCGTCTCCCTCACAGGTACCGTCTGGAGATTCCTTGCTCTGCAGCACCATTCCTCTGGCCTTCCCCAGTCCAATGGTGTATGCTGGCCCTTGGAATGCCTCCCAGTATACGTACTGCTCTGGACTCTTCTAGACCTCTCAAAGGCTTTTCTCCTCTTTCTTCCAAAGGGTTTCTTTCCCTCTCTGTCCGTCCGGTTTGGCTTCTGCTTCTGATGATCCTCCTGATGATGAAGATGATCAAGCTCAAGCTGATTCTCTGTAGAATAAACTCTACCTTTATTCTGCCTAGATGAGTGCTCCCCCCTAATGCAGCGCAGCTGTGCTGAATCAGGCCCTGCCCTTTGAGATGAGTGCTTAGGGATTACCTCATAGCCCTCCTGATTGAACACACGTTTCCCCACTTCAGCTTCTCTAATGGCTGTTGGAAACCTGGTGCATTCTGGGACTGGTAGTCTTTTATGGGAAAATTCTGTTTTCTTATTTCTACCAGAACTGACAGGTTGCTTGTTCAGAGTCACTTCACCTTTCCTATAGCTCCTTCCTGAGCTATGATAAGCTTCCTTATCACAGCAGGAATGAGTCTTCACATATGGGTACGTCGGTACCGACGGAGCCTGCGCAGGAACGCTCCCCAGCGTCCAATCAGAAAGCTTTTGGGAGCATTCCTCAGCGCCTGCATACTGCCTTCCCGCCTTTCCAACTGTCTCTCCTCAGTTTTCGTTTTTCCACGGAGCCGGCAGGACGACGTCCTGTCACCGCAGAAAATTTTTTCTTTAATTCTTGTTTTTCTTGTGGTCGCGGCTGTTCCCCCGACTCCACCGGTACTGCCGGTGTGTGTTTCTTTTCTTTTCTTTTTCTTCAATTCAGGGAATTTTTTTCCCTCAGTTTCATTCTTAAACTTTTTGGGCCTTTAAGGCCTCTCCATTATGGAGCCACCTTCTCCTAAGAAGTGCCTTAACTGTGGAAGTACAGTTTTCTTTTTAGATTCCAATAACTGGTGTCTAACCTGTTTGGGTCCTGACCTTTTTCCCCCGAAGCCATTAGGCTACAATATTATGAGAAGAGATTTTCTATTTCGAGTTTCCCTTGATACCGAGTTCCCTTCCAGTGTCAGGGCACCGACCATTTCTTCTCTACAGGATCAGGTAACCCACAAACAGTCTGTTAAGACTAGCCAATCCTTGTGTGGTAGGTCTCATGCCAAGCATGATGACGGCTCCGGCCTTGCCCTCAAGACTCTATTGGCTTCAGAACCCCGGCGGGAGTCCTCGGTCTCCAAAGCCTTTCAGGGGTTTCAGGTTGTTCCTGGGGCTCACTCCTCACAGAACATACCTGAGCCATGCTCGGTGGTGGCATCCGCTTCGAGCGGTACCGATACCCTGGCATTGGCACTGGTGTTGAGCAATTCACTCCTCACCAGGGATCGTCATCTGGCGTTCTCGGTACCTTCGGGACCGAGGGATACGTCCCAGATTGACTTTCCAGTGTCGGCAGCACCGCCGATACGACATCCGACGTCGGTACCCTCTAGACATGCATCGATACTCGCTTTCTTCGATGCCGAGTCTGGAATCGATATCTAGTCTGGAAGACTGGGTACCAACACGTCTCGGAACCGACGCTTACCGATTCCGGATGTGTGGTACCGAGGGTAATCACCAAGGATTTTCAGTTACCTCGGTACCGCTTGAGCAGCCTCCGATGACTACTTCGATGTCGGTATCATCTTCGATTCTGGCACAGCTACTGGTATCGGTATCGGTGCCGGTGCCGGTACCTGCAGTAACATCGGGACCAGCTACTTCCATGCTTTTTTCACCAGAGTCGCTCCTTTCTATACCTAGTTTGGAGTCGATACCTGGCATGGACGATGCAGTACTGACTGTCTCAGCTCATAACCGCCAGTACCAGTATCCATCCATTAGGGATCCTTTTCTGCACCGGACAAGTACATCCTCCGGTGCCCAGGCTAGTTCTTCAACTCTAGCCTGTCCAGGGATAGTTCCCATTGGAGATCCTTCTTTTCAGAATTTTCTCCTTGACATGGCAACATTCCTTGCTATTCCTATCCCTGGCTATAATCCTACACAAGGCTCTTCTGGAAAAAAGGAAAATTTAATGCTTCCTTTACATCATTCTTTGCAGGATCTTCTTCTGAGAATATGGGAAACACCTTTAAGGGTTTCCTCACCTTCTACAGCAACTGATCTTTTGTATCAGGTGCCCCCCTCTCCAGGGTTTCAAGACTCAACTTCCCCATCATTCTATTGTGGTGGAATCAGCAATGAGGAAGGTGAAAAGTAAGAAGAAGCACTCTTCTTACCCACCAGGTTGTGAGTCTAGAACACTAGATGCCTTTGGACGTCAAACCTTCCAGACATCTATGCTGTCGTCAAGGATTCTGTCATATATTTTTTGAGTCTGTCCCTTCAGGAGGTCACAAAGAAGTTGTCTCTTCTAACTCCTTTCTTTCAGAGCCCAAGACCGCAGACTATTCCTTCTACTTAGTCATAGTCAAAATATCTCTTGGTTTCTTACTCGTGCTTCACTAGATTCTTTTGAGTTTGTTAGCAGAACCTCTGCTATAGCCATAGGAGCACGACGTAGAGCTTGGCTCCAAGCTTCAGACTTGAACAGATGGGCACAACAAAGACTGGGTAATACTCCTTGTACTGGAGAAAATCTCTTCAATAAGGAGTCTTTACGTCAGGTTGCTCAGTGCTCCACTGACTTCCCTGTTTCTGAGGCTAAGCCTTCTCCTTCCCCAGTAGGTAGGAAATGCCCTACCAAACCTTCTTTTCCTAAACGAAGAAGGTTTTTTATTCTTCTCCTGCCCATCATACAGATGTTCCCAAGCAGGGGAAACCTCACCCTGGTCTGAAGAATCCAAACTCAAGCCAGGAAAATTAACCCTGCATATAGGGTTCTAATTAATCTCTTTATAACCTGCAGTTCACTTCTTCTCAGCAGAAGTTTTTTCACTGTTTGTTTTTTCATTTAGAAATCTACACATGGATTCCTGTTTCCAGGACATCCACTTGCTCTTAGGTATGCTGGGCTGTCAGGATATTCATGTCTATGGGTCACAGGGTTTTCCTCCTCCTTCCTGCCATGAAGAGAGGTTTACCAACTATCCTATGATAGTTTTTCTGTACCAACATGAATTATTTTCCTTCTACAGACTTACCATATGGCAAGTCACCCTTCAGCTCCTATTTTTCTTTACCGTCTTTCCAGGGTTTCCCCTGTAGGAGTAGTACCATACCACTGGAAGGCTTTCTTAGCCTTTCTAGTCTTCCTTTCCTTTCCAGTGTGGAGTTTTTTCTCTAGAGTAACCTCCCTTCTTTCATTTGGGCAGCTCATTAGACAGGAACAGGATTCTCTCCTCTTGTTCTGTCTTGTCTCTCTGTTAAAAACAAAGATTCTCTCTGCTGTTCTATTCAGCAGCTGCCCATGCAGGAGTTCCAGTGATTGGACTATTGGTACTTTTCTTCAAGTTCCAGTCTTGTCTTCCACTACTTTTTGTCTAGCCTTAGTAGTGCTTCCAAGATAGTACTTCATCTGTCTTGGATAATCCTTATCACTTCTTTTCTGCCATCTCCAAGTCCCTGGAGTTGGCAGCATAGTTGAAGTGGCAGCTGGTTTTCTCCAACAGCCAGTTTTATTTCCCAATTCTCCTGCATAATGCTCTCTGCAATCCTACAGAGAAGCTTTCCACTATAGAAACATAGAAACATGATGACAGAAAAAGACCACAAGGCCCATCTAAGTCTGTCCTTCCATAACAACAACTACAACAGTCCACTTTTTACCTTTAGAGATCCTCTGTGTTGGTCCCATGCTTTTTTGAATTCAGTTACTGTCCTCATCTCTACCACCTCCACTGGGAGACTATTCCATGGATCCACTACTCTTTCCGTAAAGAAATATTTCCGCATATCACTCCTGAATCTATCTCCCTTCAACCTCATCCCATGTCCCCTCGTAGCAGAACTTGATTTCAATTGAAAGAGGCTCTCTCCCTGAACATTTATGCCACGGAGGTATTTAAACATCTCAATCATATCACCTCTATCCCGCCTTTCCTCTAAGGTGTACATATTAAGATCCTTAAGTCTGTCCTCATATGCTTTATATTGAAGCCCATTAATCATTTTAGTAGCAACCCTCTGCACCGACTCCATCCTGTTCACATCCTTTTGAAGGTGCGGTCTCCAGAATTGCACGCCATACTCCAAATGAGGTCGCACCAAAGACTTATACAGAGGCATTATCACCTCCTTTTTTCTGCTAGCCATTCCTCTCCGTATGCACCCAAGCATCCTTCTAGCTTTTGCCGCCGCCTTTTCTACCTGTTTAGCTACTTTAAGATCATCAGACACAACCACGCCTAGGTCCCGCTCTTCTTTAGTGGACAAAGTACTTCACCTCCTATACTGTATTGCTCCCTTGGATTGCTGCAGCCCAAATGCATGACCTTACATTTTTTAACATTAAATCCCAGCTGCCAAATTCTAGACCATTCTTCAAGCTTAGCTAGATCCCTCCTCATGTTATCTACACCTTCCTGGGTGTCTACTCTATTGCAGATTTTGGTATCATCCGCAAAGAGGCAAACCTTACCTGACAGCCCTTCCGCTATATCACTAACAAAGATGTTAAAAAGAATCGGACCAAGGACAGATCCCTGGGGCACACCACTGGTAACATCCTTCTCCTCAGTGTGAGCTCCATTTACTTGTACTCTTTGTCGCCTCCCACCCAACCAATTTCTAACCCAAGCAGTAACTTTAGGGTCCATCCCTAGGGTGCTCAGTTTGTTTATAAGTCGCCTGTGAGGAACAGTGTCAAAGGCTTTACTGAAATCTAAATACACCACATCTAGAGCTCTCCCTCGGTCCAACTCCCTGGTCACCCAGTCAAAGAAATCAATCAGATTTGTCTGACAAGACCTGCCTCTATGGGCCCTTGCTAGAGAGCATGGGGATTTTTTCTCTAATTGCTATCCTATGTGGTTGAAAAAGGCTTCCTCTGTCATTCCTCATGACTGTGAGGGTTCTTACACCCTTCTTTTTCCTTTTTAATAAAGGACATAAGTCTTCCCTACGTGACAGTCTAAAGAGTTACCCAATTCCTACAGGAAATATGCTCTTTTTCCTTGCAGCTTGTCCTCATGGTATCCTAATCCTTCATGGACAGCACATATTTAACTAAACAACGCGTGATACCCCCCCTTGTCCCTCAAGTGGGTCAACCTGGTGTCTCATCCTATGCGTTTTCTGTCCATTCACCATGTTAGAGTTCTACCGAACTCAGGACTTGCTGTTCACAGACTATTATCCTCTGTTTTTTCACGCAACCATCCTGGTTATTTCACTGGATAGTATTCCTGCTCCATCTTAACCAGAGGGAACAGACTCTCTATATCTTCTCAAGTAGGTTCCACCTTCTTGTTCTTAGATGAATCGTTCCTCTTCACATCTCCCATGTGAAGGTTCGTATAGACACATCCCTGTCTGCTTAATTGCAGACATTTATCTTTAGACCTATATATTCATATATGTACATATGTCTATATACATTCTTTAGATACATATGTCTGTCAGCCATGTGTGCATATGTTATGCCCCCTGGATCTCGCCATAAACATATGTGTGTATATATATATATATATATAATGTCTCTCTGTCGAGAGACTTCCTTATAGGTAGATATGTATTTACATACTTATCTCTCTAACTGTCTGTGCTCATAAAGGTTTTTTCCTTCCTGTATGTCCAGACAGTGGGCTTGCACATGTTCATTCTATTCCACAGTATGTTTAGACTATTATGCACACAACCACTGCTGTGGTACTGACAGCTCTTACCATAACCCTAGGTTCAGGTATCCCTGAAGCTCCATACTCCAATATCTTCCTACCTCTCATCATTTAGGAAAGACATGGTGGATCTTCAGTAGATCTGAGGTTTCAACTCCTCAGACATCTGTCCTTTCTTGGGAATATGGGGTTTCTCCCATACCCCTTCTTCCCTCAAGGACTAGGCCAGTTGTCCATATCGGTCAGTCTTCCTCTTTTGCTCCTAACTATGACTAACTCCGTAGCCAAAAGAGTTTTCAGCTTTTTCCATAAAGCTTCCCACTAAAGACCTACCGTTTTTGTACAACCCCAGTTGAATCCTGGGGTCACCTGTTACTCCAGATTTTGACCTTCACCTTCACTTCAGTGAGGTCACCTTGAAGATTCCTCTACTGGATCCTCAGTAGATTCCGTCAGGCTCTCTACTTCCTGCAATCCAGTAGGTGAGATCCATATTGTGATCATTTCAATATATTTCATGATGATTTTCATACATACAAGGACTCCTTGCCTGTAGTCCTCTTAGGTCAGCTGTTTCCTACAGCTCATCTCTTTTCAACTCCTACCCTCCATCCTCAAGATGCCAGGCCATACGAGGTGTAACATGTTTCAATCTCCAACATGCTAGGGCTCCAGGCATCTTAGCTTTGGAGTCCCCATATGTGAAAACTCATTCCTGCTTGTTCCTGGAGATAGCACAGTTACTTACCTGTAACAGGTGATCTCTGGGAACAGCAGGAATAAGTCTTCACAACCCACCCACCTCCCCTAGGAGTTGTATCTCTATCTATCTTTCCTTTCCTCTCTCTCTCTTTGTCTCAGCTATAAAACTTAACTGAGGAGAGACAATTGGAAAGGCGGGAAGGCAGCACGCAGGCGCTGAGGGATGCTCCCAAAAGCTTTCTGATTGGACGCTGGGGAGCGTTCCCGTGTAGGCTCCGTCGGTACCGACGTACCCATATGTGAAGACTTATTCCTGCTGTTCCCAGAGATCACCTGTTACAGGTAAGTAACTGTGCTTTCCCGGTGTAGTCATATTTCTTTCAGTTCTTCTGCAGTATCGCCTTTAAATACCACTTCAGCCATGGGTAACATCCCTACATCTTCCCCAGTAAAGACTGAAGCAAAGAATTCATTCAGTCTCTCCGCTATAGCTTTGTCCCCTCTTACTGCCCTTTACCCCTCTATCATCTAATGGTCCATCTGACTTTCTCACAGGTTTTTTGCTACGAATGTACTTGAAAAAGTCTTTACACATTTTTGCTTCCTTAGCAAGTTTCTTCTCAAATTCTTTGTCTGCCTTATCAATGCCTTGCATTTAACTTGCCAGTGCTTGTGCTGTTTCCAGTTTTCGTCATTTGGCTCTTTTTTTCCATTTCCTGAAAGATGCTTTTTGGCAACAGTCTCTCTGACCTCACCTTTAAACCATGCTGGCAGTGTTTTGGACGTCCTGCCACTTTTCGTAAAGCGTGGATTCTCCAGGACCAAGCAGGAAGTCAGTCCTCACTTATGGGTGACGTCGGCGCCGACGGAGCCCTCGCGGAGCAATTTTCCCCAGCTTTCAAAGAAAGCCTTTGGGAATTGCAGCGCGCATGCGCGGCCGTCTTCCCGCCCGAGGGTGCCATCTTAGCCAGTCTTCTTTTTTCCGCGGAGCCCTACAGACGTCCCCGTCTTGTCCCCGCGAAAAAGTTGATTTTCTTCTTTGTTTTATCCTTTTTTCTTTCGGTTCGACGCCGATCGTTTTCCCGCCCGGACTCGCGACGCCGGTCTCGAGTCCGCTTACTTTTTTCGGTTTTTCTGACTTAGTCAGCTTTCGTTTTCGGTTTCCCTGGCAGCCCGGTCCTTTGACCTCGCAGGGGCCCTTTTTCCCCCGATGGCTGCCAGTGGGTTTAAGCGGTGTGGTCGGTGTGACCGAAATATGTCACTAACCGACACACACGACTTTTGCCTCCGCTGCCTGGGCCCGGATCATGAGGAACTGATCTGTGGGCCCTGCAGCAAACTGTCCTCAAAGGCGTTGAGGAGTCGGCGGCATCAGCGTGAGAGAATCTTCGCTGACCCCAGCCGTATCCGGACCTCGTCGGAGGCCTCCGCGTCGAAAGGCTCCAGCTCGGACCGTCGCCGGAACTCCTCCGACCGGGGTTCTCCCTCCGGGGACCATCGTCGGAAGGAAAAACCCGCGAGGGCGGCGTCGGTGGACGCTCCTGGTTCCGCGAGGGCCAGGTCGCATAGCCCCGACAGCCGCCCCGGGTCCTTGGAGAAGGAACACATCCCGAAGCGACCTCGCCTGGAGTCGGAGATGCCTGCCCGGTTAAGTCCTGTGGTCCTTCTGGACTCGCCTCCGCGACAGCCGACGTCGGGCCCGACGCCGTCGGGGCCCGAGTGGGGGGCTGCTGGGTCACCTGAGCTCGGACTCAGGTTGACGGCCTTGGAGAGCAGACTGTCTGCCTTCATGGACCAGCAGCGGGCACTGCTCGCTGGCCTCGCTGGCGCCGCTGCCCCGACCGCCGGGACGTCGACGTCCAAGTCGACCCCGGAGACCGAGCCGATCCTCGAGTCAATGAGAACTCGAGTCGATCCTCGGTCGAGGTCACCCTCGGCCTCCCGTTCGGGACCGAGGTCGCCGACGCCGACTCCCTCGACGTCGGGACGGCTGGCGCCGCACCCTGCCCGGGCCGACCCCACCGAGTCCTCGTCGGAGTCAGTCTGGGAGTCTGAGGAGGAAGAGTCACCTGATTCTTTCCGGACTCGGTGTGTCCCATCGGACTCACCGGGGTCCGAGCCTCGGAAGCAGTCCCCCCCGGAGGATGCCCGGTTCTCGGACTTCGTTAGGGATATGGCCAAGGCTTTGGCCTTCCCTGCGGATCCCGAGGAGGAGCCTCGAGCCGAAGAGCTCGACGCCCTCCAGTATGACTCTCCCGCGAGGGAGCACTTTACTGTGCCGGTTCCTCCTATGCTGGAACGACTACTCTTCCGCATGTGGGAGAGTCCGGCCTCCTCGCCGGTCCTGAGCAAGCGGGTCGATTCTATCTATCGGGTCCGCAAGAGCCCTGGCTTTCAGAAGGCACAGCTGCCACACCATTCCATGGTAGTGGAATCGGCCATGCATCGTCTTAAGAGCCAGAAGATGCACTCCTCGGTGCCTCCTGGAAGGGAGGCCCGTAACCTGGATGGCCTTGGCAAGAAGTGCTTCCAGGGCTCTATGCTCGCATGTCGTGTCCAGACTTACCAGCTCTACATGGGCATGTATCTCCGGGATCTGGCTAAAGAGCTAGCCGGATTCTCCGCTGGTCTCTCCGAGGAGCCCTTGCGGAGGTTCCTAGCCTTGTCCACGGGCATTCGGGAATGCTCAAAGTTCATGTCCCGAGCAGCCTATGATGGCTTTGAGGCCTCGGCTAGAGTGGCCGCAGCCGGCATCGGTGCCCGCCGACAGGCTTGGCTTCAGTCGTCGGACCTTGAGCCCTGGGTACAGGACAAGTTGGTCGATGTCCCCTGCCGAGGCGAAAACCTCTTTGGCAAGCCCATGGCGGAAAAGGCTGCACAAATTGAGACTGAGACTCTCACCAGGACCAGGCTTTCTAGGAAGACCTCCGCCCCTTCCCAGAAAAAGAAGGGCTCGGGAAAAAAGTCCTTTTACCCGAGGAAGGCGGCTGCCTACAAACAGTACCCCCATTATCAGGCCCCTGCAGCTCCCCAACAGGGCCAGCAGGCCAAGGGACGGGGTAACGGGTCCCGTAGGCAGCAAGCCCCCAAGCCTGCACCACCAGCCCCTGCTCAGCAGGGTGGGGGTTTTTGACTCGCTCAGCATAGCCTCTCCCCCCCCGCTGGTTCCTCCCAGCACCGGAGGCCGGCTGGTTCACTTCGCCCACAGGTGGTCCAGCATCACCGCAGATGCCTGGGTACTTCAGGTCGTGCGAGAAGGCTACCTTCTCCACTTCCATCAGGTCCCTCCCTCCTATTTTCCGGGAGAACCTTCGCGCCCCCCTCTGCACAGGGAGTTGCTCCTTCAGGAGTTAGGTCTTCTGCAGGAACAGGCGGTGGAACCGGTGCCCCACCACCTGAGAGGTCAAGGCTTTTATTCAAGGTATTTTCTGATACCAAAGAGAACAGGGGGCCTCAGACCCTTCCTGGACTTGCGCAACCTCAACAAGTTCCTTGTGCGGGAGAAGTTCAAAATGCTTACCCTTGGAATCCTTCTGCCCTACCTCCAGCAGGGAGATTGGCTATGCTCCTTGGATCTAAAGGATGCCTACACGCACATCCTCATCCACCCAAGCCACCGCCAATACCTAAGGTTTGTGGTGGCAGGAAATCATTACCAGTACAGAGTGCTGCCCTTTGGCCTATCCTCCGCACCGCGAGTCTTCACAAAATGTCTCGCGGTCGTGGCGGCCCATCTCCGGCTTCACGGCCTCTATGTCTTTCCGTACCTCGACGACTGGCTCATCAGAGCAGCGTCCGCTCAGGAGGTCACCAACGCCACGTGCCGCACGGTGACTCTGCTGCAGCACTTGGGCTTTGTTATAAACTTCGCAAAGTCCACTTTGCTCCCCTCACAGGATCTCGAGTTCATCGGCGCAAGGCTGCACACTCCTCGGGCACGAGCGTACCTACCGCTCGACAGGGCTCAACGGCTCATGGACCTAGCCGACCGCTTTCGCAGCCAGCCCCTGGTCTCCGCCAGGCGCTTCCTGAGACTGCTCGGCCATATGGCTTCCACCGTCCATGTGACCCCCAATGCCCGCCTGAATATGCGGTCTGCTCAATGGTGTCTCCGCCAACAGTGGCGACAATCCACAGGCGGCCTGGCAGACCTAGTGCGCGTCTCCGAGCCGCTGCTCTCGTCTCTCCGGTGGTGGCTCCGGCAGCCGAACCTGATATTCGGAATGCCTTTCCAGTCACCTCAGCCGACCCGGGTGCTGACCACCGATGCATCCCTCCTGGGCTGGGGAGCACATTGCCAAGAGGCACGTACTCAGGGCCTCTGGACCACGTGGGAGTCTGCTCAGCAGATCAACTTCCTGGAGCTCAGGGCGATCCGCCTAGCTCTCAAGGCCTTCTCCCACCTGACTTCCCAACAGTCCGTCCTTGTCCAGACGGACAATCAAGTTGCCATGTTCTACGTGAACAAGCAGGGGGGCACGGGCTCCTTCCTCCTCTGCCGGGAGGCACAGAAGCTCTGCTCTTGGGCCGTCAGTCACGGCATTCTCCTCAAGGCAGTTTATCTCCCGGGCCAAGAAAATTGCCTTGCAGACAAACTCAGCAGGGTCCTCCAGCCGCACGAGTGGCGTCTGGATCCCTTGGTAGTTCAGAAGCTCTTCCTCAAGTGGGGTCTCCCCACGGTGGATCTCTTTGCCAGTCCTCACAACCGGCAGCTTCCTCGCTTCTGCTCTCGTCAGCCACACCCCCTTCGGGTTGCGGCGGACGCCTTTCTGATCTCGTGGTCGGGGAGCCTTCTGTACGCTTTCCCTCCCATCCCGCTGGTCTCTCGGACTCTTTTCAAGGTTCTCCGAGACAAAGCCTTCATGATCCTGGTGGCCCCTCGCTGGCCCAGGCAGCCGTGGTTTCCGCTCCTGCTGCAACTGGCGGTGGAGGATCCAATCCCTCTGGGGGTACAACCGGATCTCCTCACTCAGGATCAGGGTCCCTCCTGCACCCCAACCTCAGGTCTCTCAACCTCATGGCCTGGCTGCTGAGAGGGTAGTCCTTGCTCCCCTTCTCCTGCCGGCGGAGGTGGAGGAGGTCGTCTTGGCTTCGCGACGGCCTTCTACCCGCAAATGCTACGCCCTTAAATGGCGTCGCTTTGCAGTCTGGTGTACCCAACAGTCTCAGGATCCCTTCTCCTGCCCGGTGTCGGTGATCTTGCAGTACTTGCTGCACCTCTCTAATCTGGGACTTAAGTCCAACTCCGTCAAAGTTCACCTCAGTGCTCTTTCAGCACATCATGTGCCAGTGGACGGCAGACCTCTCTCCAATGACCCTCTCGTAGCGAGGTTTCTCCGAGGTCTCCTTCTACTTAAACCACCTCTGCGCCCGCCAGCGCCTGACTGGGACCTGAATGTGGTTTTGCAGCGGATCACCTGTCCGCCTTTTGAACCTATGGCTACCTGTTCTCTCCGTTTTCTGTCTTGGAAAACACTGTTCTTGATAGCCCTCACTTCCGCTAGACGCGTAAGTGAATTGCAGGCCCTCGTGTCTGATCCCCCTTACACTAGGTTCTACAAGAATAGGGTAGTCCTACGGACTCACCCAAAATTTCTGCCTAAAGTGGTCTCCCCTTTTCACATCAATCAGGAGGTGGTACTTCCACCCTTCTTTCCCAGACCACACTCCAGCCGAGCTGAAACGGTCCTCCATACCCTGGACTGTAGAAGGGCATTGAACTTCTACCTTGACCGTACGCGGGAGCACCGTAAAGCTGCTCAGCTTTTTGTGTCTTTGACCCCAATAGATTGGGGCTCCCGGTCTCCAAGCGTACTCTGTCCATCTGGGTTGCGGACTGTATCTCTTGGGCTTATGGGGCAGCCGGACTCTCCTTAGAAAGTCGAGTCACGGCTCATTGCGTTCGGGCAAAGGCCACGTCAGTGGCTTACCTCCGCTCTGTTCCGCTGGCAGACATCTGCCGGGCCGCTACTTGGTCTTCAAGCCAGACTTTTGCGGTCCATTACTGTCTCGAGAGGGAGTCCCGTAGGGACAGTGCTTTCGGACAGGCAGTCCTCCGTAATCTCTTTGAGGTCTGAGCAACTCCTACCCTCCATCCCGGATGTGGGCTACCGGTGGGTGATAATTCAGCGAAGATTCTATCCTTCTGTGCTGCTGAGCTAGAGGGAGCTCATTTTTGTGCTTAGGGTCTCCGGTAGCCTTGAGCTTGGGAGTCCCATAAGTGAGGACTGACTTCCTGCTTGGTCCTGGAGAAAGCGTAGTTACTCACCTGTAACAGGTGTTCTCCAGGAGCAGCAGGAATCAGTCCTCACTACCCTCCCTCCTCCCCTTGGAGTTGCAATCGTCTGCTTATGTTCTTTTTTGCAAATTTTTATGCTGTCTTTTTTAGCTATGTCATCTGACTGGCTAAGATGGCACCCTCGGGCGGGAAGACGACCGCGCATGCGCGCTGCAATTCCCAAAGGCTTTCTTTGAAAGCTGGGGAAAATTGCTCCGCGAGGGCTCCGTCGGCGCCGACGTCACCCATAAGTGAGGACTGATTCCTGCTGCTCCTGGAGAACACCTGTTACAGGTGAGTAACTACGCTATACAGCTGGTCTGGGCTTCCAAGATAGTATTTTTCAACAACACCCAAGCTTGATGTAAGTCGTTAACCTTTGCAACTGCTCCTTTTATTTTTTTCTTAACTATTTTCCTCATTTTATCATAGTCTCCCTTTCGAAAGTTAAAAGGTAGTACTGTGGATTTCCTTATCTCTCCTCCACTAATTAAATCAAATGCAATCATGCTATGATCACTATTGCCTAGTGGCCCCAACACCCTCATCTCTTGCACCAGATCTGGCGTTCCACTAAGGACCAGGTCCAATATGGCTCCCCCTATGGTCGGTTCATGAACCAGCTGCTCCAAGAAGCAGTCATTTATTTCATCTAGGAACTTTATCTCCCTAGCATGTCTTGCCATGACTGACCCAGTCGATACCAGGGTAATTGAAATCACCCATTATTATTACTGTGCAGTAACTTTTGTTAGCTTCCTTGATTTCTTTGAGCATTTCATCATCCATTTGTTCATTCTGGCCAGGTGGTCGATAGTACACCCCCACTGCCATCGTCTTCCCCTTTTTACATGGAATTTCAATCCATAGAGATTCTACAGCAAATTTTGTTTCCTGCAAAACTTTAATCCTTTGACTCAATGCCCTCTCTAACATAGAGCGCAACCCCTCCACCAATTTGATCAGCTCTATCATTACGATATAGTTTGTACCCAGGTATCAGTGTGTCCCACTGGTTGTCGTCCTTCCACCATCTCTCTGAGATTCCAGTCATATCTGACCTCATTTAGTACTAAATATTCTAACTCTCCCAACTTATTTTTTAGACTTCTTGCATTTGCATACAAGCATTTTAGAGACTGTATTTTATTCATATTAATCTGGCTATTGGTAGGCATGGGTAATTTGGGATCTTCAAGCTCTGTCTGCACCATACCCAAGGGCATTTGGGCTACTTTACTCTTTTTCGGAACCTCTCTGCTTTTGGCAGTATCCTTCAAGGATAATTCTTCCGAACCATGCGCTCTTGGGTGACTGTTGGCTTTCCCCTATTATCTAGTTTAAAAGCTGCTCTATCTCCTTTTTAAAGGTTAATGCCAGCAGCCTGGTTCCATCCCGGTTAAGGGGAAGCCCATCTCTTCGGAAGAGCCCCTCCTTCCCCCAGAATGTTCCCCAGTTCCTAACAAATCCAAAACGCATATCCTCTCATCCACGCATTGAGACTCTGGAACTCTGTCTGCCTTTTAGGTCCTGCGTGTGGAACGGGAAGCATTTCAGAGAACACTACCCTGGAAGTTCTGGATTTCAACGTCCTACCTAAAAGCCTAAATTTAGCCTCCAGATCCTCCCTACCACATTTTTCTGTCATTGGTACCAATATGTACCAAGACAGCAGACTCCTCCCCAGCACTATCTAAGACCTTATTTAGGTGGCACGTGAGGTCCGCTACCTTCGCACCAGGCAGGCATGTTACAGGCGATCCTCACGTCCACCAGCCACTTAGCTATCTACATGCCTAATGATTGAATCACCAACTATAATGGCTGTCCTAACCCTTCCCTCATGGGCACATGGCCCTAGAGAAACATCCTCGGTGCGAGAGGGTTTTACGTCACCTGGAGGACAGGTCCTAGTTACAGGATCACTTCCTGCCACACCAGGGTAATGCTCTCCTGTCATGTGACCTCTCTCCTCTATGGCAGCAGGGATCGTCTATGTACCTCTCTGTACCATCTATGTACCTCTGTCTTATGTCTTCCAAGTTTGCTACTCTAGAGAACGGACTCGTTCCCTGAGAGCAAAGAGCTCCTTGCACCTAGTGCACACGTAAGACCTCTCACCAACTGGGAGAAAATCATACATGTGACACAATGCAAAAGACTGGAAAGCCCCCATCTCGCTGCTGGGCTTATCTGCATGTTAGTTTTAAGCTTGTGTTTAGATCTTTAAGTTCTTTATTTACTAAGGGTTGCTGTGGATGCTTATAATAAAAAGTGTATCTAATACATTTAATATACCTTGTTCACCTGAAGCTTAATTAATCTCAGGTCCTTAATGTATGACTGATTTGGATAAAGAGCTGCACCTGAGAGCAGCTCCTTTCCTTTAAGATGTGTAAGTACCTATAAAGCTACGATTATCCCAAGGATGGGTGGGTGTTGGGGAGAGAGGGTAATAAGACATATTAAGAGGGCTGCTACACAGTACCCCTGTCCTATGCTTCTTGGGTAAGCTGTGACCAACTTCTTGGGTGATTAACAGTCTGCTTGGATAGAAGGTGTCTTTGAAAATGTCCTTTTGATCTGCCACCTGGTGCTAACACCTATTGAAAAAGTTTCACAGGTCTCGTGCCCCCTAGGTAGAAGGCCTCTTTGTAAAGGTCTCTAGAAGACTTTAGTTATTGTTCAAAGAATACTTACCCTGTTTTGCCTTTTATGCTAAGTTATAGTCTGATTTGATTTAAATTAAAGCTCTTTGCTGCTGCTAGGCTCTGACCTAGTATGAAATTTAAACTAGAAGCTCTCTGCTGGGTTCTAAATTTAACTAGAAAGCTCTTCTGTGTGTTAAATTTAAACTTAAACTGCTGCTACTAGGCCCTGACTGATTTAACAAATACACTGGGTTCACAGATTAATCGGCTTTAATCCAAAGAATTCCCTTCAGAAAAATTCCCAGAAATATATACTCTCTATTGCAGATCTCTCTCCAGAAGTTGCAGTCCCCTTTTGTAGTCCAAGGTGATGTGTATCTAGGAGTTCATGGGGGGTGGGGGGGCGGCATCATGTTTCGTTGAAGTGCTCGATGAATAAGGTGGTCTTGAGCTGTTTCCTGAATTCTTTAATGTCTGTGGTGGTTCTCATTTTCTCTGGGAGTGTGTTCCAGATGGTGCGGCGAGCGAGAGGGCCCTCTTGGATATTGCTTGTTTGGCTTTTGTGAACAGGTTGGGTGTTGGTATGTTATTGATGATGCTACTTCTCGCTGGTCTGAGTTTGGTGCAAATGAGATCCTGCAGACTTCTGGCTGTTAGATTGTTTTTGACCTTAAAGATGGTCAGTCTAGTTTTGTATTTGGCGTGTGATATGATTGGCAACCAATGCAGTTGGTGCAGGAGGAGAGTTATGTGCTCTTGCCGAGATGATCCCATGATGGTTCGCGCAGCGGTGTGTTGTACTAGCTGCAGGGGTTGGGTAGATTGTTTGGGTAGACCTTGGAAGAGAGCTTTGCAGTAGTCCAGGGATGGCGTTATGATGGATTGACATACTGTTCGAAAGTGGTCTTGATTGAGGAAAGGTTTTAATCTCCTGATTATTGCTAGCTTGTGGAAGGCATATCGAAGTTTTGTTGATATGGGCTTGTAGGTTGAGATGCTTGTCAATGATTCCCAGGTATCGGACTTCATCCTTTATTGGGATTTGAGAGTTGGCAATTTTGATTGAGGCGGGGGGGGGGGGGGGAGGGTTTGAAATCGGTGTTCCTTGTTATGATTGTTGCTTCAGTTTTCTTAATGTCGAGGTGGTTTTTGGTAAGCCAGGTTATTTCTTTGAGGCACGTTGATATTGTAGTGAAGTCTAGAGAGTCTAACTGTATAGGGGTGTAGGCCATAATATCTGCATATATGGCATATTGTATATTGTGCTTTCTGAATATGCTGCAAACTGGTTGTAAATGTTGAATAGGAGGACAGAGCACGAAGATCCTTGAGGAACTCCTTGGTCGGTGTGGAAAATTGTTGAAGTGAGTTGGCCAGATTTGACTATTTGTCTGCCTCCTAAGTATGACTGAAACCATTTGAGGGAAATGTTCTGGATCCCGATAGTCTAGTTGCTCCAGGAGGATGTCATGGGAGACGGTGTCAAAGGCAGATGATATGTCGATGAAGATTAATAGGAAGCCTCTTTTTATGTTAATACCTTTGAGCAGGTAATCAAATAGATGGATGAGTAATGTCTCCGTGCTGGTGAGGATCTAGAGGGGCGTGTAAGTCAGTGTGGTCCTGGAGATGTCTCTGAACAATCTTCTCAGTTATCTTAGAGAGGAATGGGAGTCTGGATATAGGGCAGTAGTTTGATGAATCGTTGTTGAGCTGTGGAGTATTCTTTGGAATAGGGTGGATAGTGGCTTCCTTTAGTGCCAGGGGCATGTATCCTTGGGTAAGTGAAGTACTTATTATCTTATGTATGAATTTGCTTAGGTCATCCTTGGTAGATTTGATCCATGCTACTGGACAAGGATCAGATGGTGCTGTGGTTGTGTTCAGCTCAATTATAGTCCGGATGATTTGTTCTGCTGATGGAATGCTGAGGTTTTTCAGGTGGTTTAGGGCGGTGGGATTCACGCTGATAGGATTGTCAGGTTCTGTAGAGTCCTTGTAAAGTGTTTTTTGAAGGGGTTTATTCTTGGATATGAGGTAGTCTGCAAAGGTTTGAGGGTGTATTGTGTATTCTTTCTTCAGAGTTGGGTCCTTCGTTAATGTTCGGACTATGTTGAAGAGCTCTTTGGGTTTGTTGCAGGCTTTTAGAATGAGGTTAGTGTGGTATTGTTTGTGCTTGTTAGCGCGTTGTATTCTCGTTGCATTATCTGGCATTGTTTTAGTGTGGTTTCGGTCCTGTCGCCATTGACGTTTGTATTGCCTTAGTTTCCTCTTTGAGTCTCTTATTTTGGTGGAGTACCACGGTGCTGATCTTAGTCTGTCTAGTTGGCATGGGTTGGATCTGGTTGGGAGGCTCGATGCGTCACTGATAGTGCTGTTCCAGATGTTGGCAGCTTCGTCTAGGTCAGTAAAGTCTTTGGGTAGGAATTGAAGGGTGTCTCTGAATTGTTTTCTGTCAAATGCCTTGAAGCTGTTAGTCGGCATGCCCCTGGAGATGCCCATCTGGGTCCTGTTGATGACTAATGCCAGTCTCTCGGGCTGGGGGGCCCATTGTCTGGATTGGATAGCACAGGGCTGTTGGACTCCGGAACAGAGGACTTGGCCCATCAACCACCCAGAGATGAGAGCAGTGTTCCTGGCGCTACAGGAGTTTCTATTGCATGGGAAGGCAGTGCAGATTGTTTTTGGACACTACCAGACAGTGGCTTACATCAGTTAGCAGGGAGGCACAAGCAGCATGCAACTTGTGGGTGAGAGAGGCCTGTTATTGGCATGGGCAGAGGGCAGTCTTCAAGTCCTCTGTGGCACATGTTGCCAGAATAGAGAATGTAATGGCCGACTATCTCATCCAGTATCACCCGAACCCTGGATCATGGTCTCTTGATGACTGTTTGCACAGGTGGTTAAGCAGTGGGGTCTGCCGGTCATGAATCGGATGGCAACTATGTCCACCAAGACGACCCATTTCTTCAGCAGAAAGAGAACAAATGCCGGAAGGTCTGGATGCCTTGGTGTAGCGCTGGCCCAAGGAAGACCTCCTTTGTGTCTTTCCCCCATGAGCGCTCATAGGGTGCATGGTGCAGAGGATTGAGGCACAGAGAGGCCTAGTAATTCTTGTTGCTCCCGATTGGCCATGGAGACAGTGGTATGTGGATCAGACTGACAGTGGACCATCCTTGGCATCTGCCTCTCCGGTCCAGCCTCCTTTCGCAAGGGCTGGTCCAGATGCCTCAAGTGGATCAATTCTCGCTTATGACTTGTCCCTTGAAAGGGTGCGGTTGAGAGAGGCTATTCGGCCCCAGTGATATCCACATTGATGAAGGCCTGCACGCTGTCCACCTCACTTTCTTATGTCCAAGAGTGGAGGATATTCGAGACCTGGTGCATGGAGAATAAGTGTCGTCCTCTGTCAGCACCTCCGGCACGGATGCTGATACTTTCTACAGGTGGGGTATGGAAAATGCTCTGGCCTGCAGTTCGCTGCAGATACAGGTGGCAGTGACAAGCTATTATCACAGTAGAGCCCAAGGAGTCTCCTTGGGGGCCCATCCAGACGACGTTTGTTTTCTTAGAGTCTCTTAAAGCAGGTGTATCCTCCCATACAGTTAGTGGGCTCTCCTTGGAGCTTAACCTGGTTTTATCGGCATTGGCGGAAGAGCCTTTTGAGCCGTTGGGTGCTTGTACACTGAAGAATTTGAGGTTGGAGACTGTGTTTTTGTGGTGGCTATTCTGCCAGGAGGATTTCCGAGCTGCAAGCACTGTCTTGTTGGGAACCTTTCCTTTCCATTTCCAAGGAGAGGGTGGTACGAAGATCAGTACCCTCCTTTTTGCTCTATGTGCTCGCAGCTTTTCATTTGAATCAGCGAGTCACTCACTCTGCTGGTATTCTCGGGGACAAGTGAGGTGCAAGAGGACCCTATGCTGCACCTGCTGGACGTCTATCCAGGCCTTGCAGCGTTACTTGAAGAGGACGGAGCCTTTTTGGAGGTCAGACAGTCTATCTGTCCTGTTTGGAGGACTGCTTAAGGGAGGGGCTGCTTCCAAGGCCTCCATCTCTAGATGGGTGAGGGGGGCCATTTCCTCGACTTATCTGCTGTGATGCAGGCAGTTGCCAGTAGGATTGTGAGCTCATTTGACTAGGGCACAGGCTGCATCATGGGCCGAGTCTGGCCTGGTTCTGCCGACAGATATCTGCAGAGCAGCCATTTGGGCGTCTCTGCATACTTTTTGTAAAGCATTACCGTCTGGATGTGCAGGCAGCAGGAAGTGTGAGGTTCAGTTTGGCAGTGATTCAGGCTGGGCTCGCAGGTCTCTCCTGACTGTAATAGTACATCCCAGAAGTTGGGACTGGACTAGAGGGAAGATAAGGAAGGAGAAATTAGGCCGTACTTGCTAATTGACTTTCCTCTAGTACCTCCAGTCCAGTCCCTAACCCTCCCTAGTTCTTCAGTGATAGCGATCCAGATTTGAAGAAGTTCATCTTTAGATTGGTGGTCCGGTGGTCTTGGAAGCATAGTAGTCGAGGTATTGAAGCTCCCTGGGGAACCATCTCCTTATTCTTCATCTTCCTTTGGGTTTTTTTTTCCCAGGGCACAGATTAAATAAGTAAATACTGAACAAGGAGCGGTCAAGGTAATGATAGTGTAGTTTGAGTAGACATGTCTACTCCAAGGTGTCGATGTATGAGCTTTTTCTTCCCTTGAGGAGGATGGCTTTGCCAGTTTTTTGGGGGGGATTAGAGGTTTTTTAATGCTTATAATATCTCGTAATCTTAATTGTTGCTCTTGTGTGAGTATGCTTTGTCAATGGTTTACTGGGGCTAGTGGGTAATGCCAGCTGCCTATGTACATTGATGTCTCAAAAGATGACATGCTCAGACTTCAAGCTGCTGGTGAGAGGTGACAACCCAGAGGTTTGGACTGGATTGGAGGTTCTCAAGGAAAGCCAATTAGCAGGAAAGGCCTAATTTCTCCTTCTGTGCCCCTCTTTTCCACAGCCAACTCCAGATTTCAATCTTTCCACCTTGTTGCTCCTTATGCCTGGAACAAACTGTAAACACATGCAGATTGTAAACACAGAGTACCCTAGGAAATGTGTAGTTCTTTGTTTATTGTAAACCGCCCTGATGTTGAATAGTGCGGTATAAAAGACTGGAAATAAATAAAATAAACTGAGTCGTACGTCAGGCTTCATCTCTGGCCCTTTTCAAATCCAGGCTAAAAATTCAGGTCTTCGAGGCTGCTTTTGGATCCTAATCTGCTTAGTTCACTGTTCTCCAACTGTTTCCTTACCAGTCCCCCTAGACATATCCTAGTCCCCAGCTGTTGTGTTGTCTGTCTTGACTAGATTGTAAGCTCTGATGAGCAGGGACTCTTACATGTGTCTGTACAGCACTGCTTATATCTTGTAGTGCTATGTAAATGATTAGTAATAGTAAGTAGTGTGTTTGTAGGAGCATGCCCCCATACCTCCATCTTGCTCAGTGGGGTGAAGCAGAGCCTTCCACCCGTGTGACCGGTACAGCCACAGTGGGTTTGAGAGAGGTTTGGACAAGTTCCTGGAGGAAAAAGTCCATAAATCATTATTAAAGACGACCAGGGAAATCCACTGCTTACACTGGGATAAGCAATGTAGAATCTGTACCTTTTTGAGAACCTGACAGGTATTTGTGACTTGGAATGGCTGCTGTTGGAAATGGGATGCTAGGTTTGTTGAACCTTGGTCTGACTCACTATGGCAGAGGTACTCAAATCCAGTCCTGGAGGGCCGCAAACCAGTCAGGTTTTTGGGATATCCCTAATGAATATGCATGAGAGAGATTCAAATACAATGGAAGCGGTGCATGCAAATATATTTCATGCATATTCACTAGGGATATCCCAAAAACCTGATTGGTTTGCGGCCTTCCAGGACTGGATTTGAGTACCTCTGCAGTATGGCATATCTTATGTTCTTAACTGTTCCCAAAACTTGTCTCTTATCGATAATCTGAGCTCTTCAATCTTGATGCTTGGGAAGTGTCATATGGCTTCTCTGCTGCAGTAGCTTATATACAAGTGAGATTACTTAAAGTTGCTCTGGTCTGCCTCTACTTGCTGGCTGGAGAGCATAACCCAATTGTCTGGACTGGCCTAACAGGATTCAAGAAAAGGAAATGAGCAGGTATGTGTAATTTCTCCATCTTTCTGAAACTTTTAATACATAATTACTAATTCAAAATAAAGTGAATGATGGGTAAATGCTCTAGACACTTTCAGTTGATTCATTACTGCTTATAAAAAAAAGAAAGCAACAAAGCTAAGTAACCCATTAGGCCTTCAGTTATTCAGATTACACATTTGAACAGATACTCATCCTTCTGACCTCAGCTAGTGATTGCTCTGTCTATTTTCAACAATCTTAAGTTCCTTAGCGGTCCTCCAGTTCAGTCCTCCACCATCAGGTTGTGTACCTCCTCTTGCAGCATGGAGACTGGACCACTCAAATTCTTGCTAGCACTGGATGCCCTCTGCTGGTCTTCCCATCAGCCCCCAGTGTGTCCAGTCTTCATGCAGCAGGACGACGTAGTGAGCCTGGGCTGGCCTCACCAGAGGAACACATAAGGAGCTTTATAGTCGGGGTTTAGGATTTTATTCTTCCTGTTTTTGGTTCCCTCCTCTTTTGTTTGATTTGCCTTTAGGTGATCTGCCCCTAAAAAAAAAAAAAAAAAAAAGCCAAGCCGAATTGCGTTCCACTTCTCTTCTGCTTCCTTCTGTCCCAGGGGGCATCTTGTAGCTCTCTCTCCCTTGACTGCACAGGAGAGAGCTCTGCGCAGCACGTTTCCTGATACAGCCTCGGGGCTCCTAGTGAGGAGGACAGCAGGCGGTGCTTCAGCGCAGAACAGGGCTGCTGGCTGCAAGTAAGCCCTCGCTGTGAATGTCGCTCTTGACAAAGGTGAGCGATGTCGCGGCTCGCAGGGCACAGCACCAGAGGTAAGCGCCGGGTTCGGGGTTAGTGTGGGCAGCCCTTTTGTGACAGCGCAGGGCTTGAGAGGCCGGTGCTTGTTTTTCCCACCGAGTGGTTAGCTGGGGCAGCCATTTTGAGGTCTCCCACGCTGCCGCAGTCGCATGGTGTTGTCAGGGCTGTGTGTGGCTGCATCGTGTGAAGAGCACTTGGCTAACTTCAGGACAGTGTGTTTTGTTTTTTTCTCGGCAGCGCTGCGCCGGGGAGCGTTCGGGGTCTTCTAGATTAATTTGGTTAGGTGTGAGGCTACAAAAAAAAAAGAGCAGAGGGACAGTTCCTGTCAAGAGAGGGTAGTTCTGCTACCTGTGTTCCGGGGCATAGATAGCCGGTGCTGGGGAGGCTTGTCCATGTCTGCTCGCCCACAGGGCGTGGTGTGCGGCATGCGTAGGGGCACGGTGTCCGATTCTGGAATTTGCCGTGGCTGCGCATCTGTATCAACCACGGTGGAACAACAGATGGAAGGCAAGGTGGTTCAGGACGCTCCGGCCCTCCCAGGTGGAGGGGAGAGAGAGCCCTTAGCGGTCACTCCGCCGGGGTTTTCTTCAGAGGCTGTGGTGGGGCCCTCGGGGGTGCCTCCAGCTTCAGGGTCTGAGCCGTCGCTGGGGGATTTCTCCCCGGACTTCGTCCTTATTATGCATCAGGCCTTCCGCTTGGGGCGCCTAGGCAAGCTGCCGGAGGCTCTAGCTGGGACGACGTAGCTTCCCTCGCTCTGAGTGGATGGGGCAAGTGGCGCCCTTCCGACGCCAGCTAAGAGGCCTCGATATTCCGGCGCCGTTCCCTCTGAGATGGATTGGCTGGAGTCGGAAGAGGCTGAGCCGGACCCGGAGTCGGGTCTAGAGGAGCTGGAAGATGGAGAAATACCGGAACCTGAAGATCAGGCAAGAATCATACGGGTATTTCGCAAAGAGGAGCTGCTGCCACTCATTACAGAAGCTCTTAGGACTCTCAACCTCACCACAGTGCAGCCGGCGGAGGAGGAGGAGGGATTGGAAGATTCCCTCATCCAAGCAGTTAGGGAATCGCAGACGGTGTTCCTGGTTCACCAGGTGGTGGATCGGATAATCCAGAATGAATGGAATCAGCCGGAGGCAGGCCTAAAAGGCATCAAGACCATGAACAGGCTCTATCCTTTGGCGGATAAGGACAAGGAGAAGTTTTGTGCACTGCGGGTGGATGCGGCAATGTCGGCGGTCACGAAGAAGACGACTATTCCTGTGGAAGGTAGCGCAGCTTTAAAAGATGCATAGGACAGGAAAGTGGATGGTTTATTAAAGCAGACATTTGAAGCTAATGCCCTTTCGCTGCAGGCCTCGATTTGCAGGACCTGGATAGCGTGGGCTTGCCTGCGCTGGTCCCAGCACTTAAGACAGGTTGAGCGGCTGGATCAGCAGAGTGTAATGGAGGTGACCCGACCTTGAATCTGGGTCGGCATATCTGGCGGATGTGCACTATGATCTTATCAGAGCATTGGCTAATAGCATGGCGTCGGTGGTGGCTGCTAGGCGTTCCATCTGGTTGCGGAATTGGGCGGCCGACGGATCCTCTAAGTCTCGTCTCAGTAAGCTTCCTTTCAAAGGTAGATTGGGGAAGATCTGGATAAGCTGGTTAAGGATCTAGGGGACTTCAAAGGTGGCAGACTTCCGGAAGATAAGCTGCAACGGGGGAAATCTTTGCCGGCCGGCCGGGGTCAGTTTAGGGACTTCAAGAGGTTTCGTATGTCTCGACTCTGTGGTTCTCCCCGGGGAAGGTTTCCTCCTCGAACCCAGGGGTTTCGTGGGTTTCGGGGGGCCGGCAGAGGTTTCTCTTCAGTCGTCTCCTCCTCGACTGGTCGTAAGCACCAATGAAGCGAGGCAGGCCCCGGCAGGAAGTCTCTCGATTGGGGGGAGACTTTGAGAGTTCCTTCCTGTCTGGGTCCGAATAACGTCCGATCAGTGGGTGCTGGAGATCATATGCGACGGTTATGCGCTGGAGTTGGCTTGTCCGGTACGGGACTCTTTTGTAATGTCCCCCAGCAAGGGGCGTCGCAAGTGGAGGCTGTCTGTCAGACGGTAGACCATCTCCTACAGCTGGGGGCGGTGGTGCCCATGCCAGCATTGGAATGCGGGGTAGGTCGCTACTCCATTTATTTCATACTGCCAAAGGAGGACGGATCTCCCCGGCTGATTCTGGATCTCAAAGGGGTAAACTGCTGTCTGCGAATTCCCCACTTTCGAATGGAGACGCTAAGGTCCGTCATGGTGGCAGTTCGGCAAGGGGAGTTTTTGACGTCCCTCGACATCACGGAAGCTTATTTGCACATCCCGATAGGGGAGGCCCATCAAAACTTCCTGCGGTTCGCCTTTCCTTGGGGCCATTACCAGTTTCAAGCCCTTCCCTTCAGTTTGGCGACGGCTCTGCACACTTTCACCAAGATCATGGTGGTGGTGGCGGTGGCGTTGCGAAAGGAGGGTGTTTGTAGTTCACCCTTGCCTCGACGATTGGTTGATTCAGGCAAAGTCCAGAGAGGAGAGCCTGCAGGCAACAGAGTGGTGCAGCTGCTTCAGAGCCTCGGCTAGGTAGTCAACAAAGCCAAGAGTCACTTAGTACCCACCCAGATCCTTGAATATCTCGTAGTTTGCTTCGACACTGCGAGGGGAGTGGTATTTCTTCCGGAATGGCAGGTGCTCCTGCTTCGTGGTCTGGTGCGCTCCTTCTTGAGCACTCTGGCCCCGTCTGCTTGGTGGTACTTGCGGGTACTAGGCACCATGGCGGCGACCCTGGAAGTGGTGCCATGGTCCAGGTTTCACATGCGGGCCTTGCAAAAGGCACTGTTCTGTCTCTGGTCGCTGCAGGCGCATTCTCTGAGCAAACTGCTCCCTTGCCCTCTTCAGGTGAGACGGGATCTTCAGTGGTGGCTGGTTCCGGAGTCCCTGAAAGTGGGCATGCCTCTGGAGCAGTCAATATGGCTGCCTCTGCTGACAGACGCCAGTCTTGCAGGTTGGGGAGCTCATTGCGAGGGCCTCTTTGCACAGGGAGCGTAGTCCAGTCAGGAAAGAGCTTCGTCTATCAATCGTCTCGAGCTTCAGGCAGTGTTTCTAGCGCTTCGGGAATTCGAGAGCACGGTGAGGGGTCGATCAGTAAGTGTGCTGTCAGACAATTCGGCGACGGTGGCCTACATCAGTCGGCAGAGGGGAATGGGAAGCATGACCATGGAAGAAGAGGCAGAAGCTCTGTTCTGGGTAGAGCTGCGGCTACAAGCCATCTCGGTGGCACACATTGCTGGGAAGGACAATGTGATGTCAGACTTTCTCAGCAGGGTCCAAGTGGACGCCAGGGAATGGGAACTTCACCCAGCGGTGTTCACACAGATTGTCCGCAGATGGAAAATGCCAGTGATGGATCTCATGGTGACGTTCCAGTCCGCAAAAGTGAATCGTTTTTTCAGCAGGCGTCGGGAGAGGATGTCCGAGCGCATCGATGCCCTGATTCAGCCGTGGCCGACTTCCGGTCTGCTGCATGTCTTTCCCCCTTGGGCTCTCATAGGACGGGTGGTTCAGTGATCGAGGTGCACTGCGGCAGGGTGCTGCTCGTGGCGCTAGACTGGCAAGACAGCCATGGTACACAGATCTAGTTTGTGTTTTAGACGGGACTCCCTGGAAGTTACCGATATCGGAGGATCTCTTACAGCAGGGGCCTCTTCGCATGTTGCAAGTGGATTGGTTCTCGCTTACGGTATGGCCATTGAGGGGGCAAGGTTGAGGAAGAAGGGTTATTCTGCGGCGGTCATTGCCATGATGCTGCGGGCTAGAAAGCGTTCCACCTCTCTTGCTTATGTGCATATCTGGCGTATTTTTGAGGACTGGTGTTTGCGTCATCAGATATGGGCGGCGACGGTGTCAGTTCCCGTGGTCCTCAGCTTCTTACAAGATGGATTTGACAGAGGTTTAGCGGTCAGTTCGTTGAAAGTTCAGATGGCGGCTCTAGCTTGTTATAGAGGCAAAGTGCATGGGGTGGCCCTAGGGTCTCACGTGGATGTACAGCATTCTCTTAGGATGGTTTTTCGGCTAAGACCATTGCGCAGGTGTTTCGTTTCGCCCTGGGATCTCAACCTGGTGTTAAGGGCTCAAACGGCTTCCTGGTTAACGCCCCTAAGTCAGGCGTCGGTTAAGGATTTAACGCTCAAGACAGTGTTTTTGGTGGTTATTCGGCGAGGCGAGTCTTGGTGTTGCAAGCGTTATCGTGTAGAGAACCTTTCCTGTCTTTTTCCAGGGATAAGGTAGTGCTGAGGCTGGTGCCATCCTTTCTTCCGAAGGTTGTCTCTCCGTTCCATTTAAATCAGTTGGTGTCTTTGCCAATGCTTTCTGCGTCGGCATGGTTGGATTCAGATAGTAGCTTACATTGCCTGGATGTATGAAGAGTCTTGCGGCGATATTTAAAAGTGATGGGTGCGTTTCGCAAGACTCTTTGTTCTGTTTGGTGGTGCTCATAAAGGAGAGGTGGCAGCAAAAGCTTCAATTTCCAGATGGATAAGAGGCTATTGCGTCGGCTTGCCTTTTGCAAAAGCGGTCGGTACCGGTGGGGTTGCAGGCTCACTCCACTAGAGTGCAGGCGGCGTCCTGGGCGGAGCACTGTTTGATTCCACCTGCGGAGATTTGCAGGGCGGTGACTTGGTCATCTCTACATACTTTCAGTAAGCACTACCGTCTGGATGTTCTGGTGGCGAATGATGCCGCCTTTGGGGCGGCGGTGTTGCGGTCAGGCTGCAAGGGTCCCCCCCCCCCCCCCCATTAAGTACTGCTCTGCTACATCCCGATGGTGGAGGATTGAACTGGAGGACCACTAAGGAAATGAGAATTACACTTAACCTGGTAATTGATGTTCCTTTAGGGATGACAGTTCAGTCCTCATTCCCACCCGGTGTGTCTGGGTCAGACAAGGGATTGACTTGCAGCTGACATGGTTTCAGGTAAGAAGAATACAGCAAAATAAGGCCTGGAATCATCTGCTGTTGGTAGTTTTGATCTTTCGCTCCCTTTTGCGCTCTGTCACTACTCTCTACTTCTTTCTAGGAAGTGGTTCGGTGGCAGAGGGGATGGCGAGGTGGGGGTGGTCTTGGTTCTGTTCCCTTGGGTAATCAAGGGGGCATACATTAATCTCAAACAAGATTCCAAAATGTAAGTAACTCTTATCTGTTATTGGCTACTTATTTGTTGCTCCTTGGAGTGTGCTTTGTCAATAGTTCACTGGGGGCTGATGGGAAAACCAGCAGAGGGTATCCAGTGCTAGCAAGAATTTGATTGATCCAGTCTCCATGTTGCAGGAGGAGATACACAACCCGATGGTGGAGGACTGAACTGTCGTCCCTAAAGGAACATCATTTACCAGGTAAGTGTAATTCTCATTTTTTCTATTCTGCTGTCTGAGTATTTGAAAACAAAGACGATTCACTCTTACAAAGCAAGGGATTGCTATAAAGAAGTTTCTAAGCACTTCAACTGTTGGAAACATTTAAAAATGCATGTTCCATGGAATTTTGAAGTAGAGGCAAAAATTGAATGATCAAGAAAAATCTGATAGTTTTTTGGAAGTTCTAAGTCTGCAATACAAAACCCATAGACATCTGCAACTGATTTGCAGAATCGTTTCACACTGGACTAATTGTCCATGATGCAGTGGTTGCTTGCACAACAATGATCTGCATGGGAGAGATGTAAATAGGAAATCTCTTCTGACCTCATCACAAGTCATTGTCTAAAATAAACAAAAGAAATCCTTGCTAAGCCTGAAACTGTTTGGACTAATGAAATGGAAATTGAACTGTTCTGCCACAAACATACAAGATGTAGAAAAATGGGTGAAGCATTTGAAGTAAGAATACCTTGCCAGCTGTTAAGCACAGGGGTGGATCTATAATGCTTTTGGTACTGGGTTAGTGGAAGGAAAAATAGATTAAACTAAACATCAAACCTAGCCATGAATCTTATGACCCTCCAGTTGCTGAAGAAATTGAAGCAGAAAAGAGGTTGGATATTTCACCAAAATAATGATCAGCAAGGCACCTCATAATCAACTGAAATTTGCAGGAGAGAGATGACTCTCTTAATGGCCTTGGACTTTATTGAAAGTCTCGTAGATTTCAAGCAAGAATAGACTCTCAACTGTCTACAAGAATTGTTTGAATGCTATCATTTCTGCAAAGGAGATGTGTTAAAATACTGAATGAAAGGGTGCCCAAACTTTTACACTTGCTATATTCACCATTGTTCTTATTTTGAAGCTGTAGAAAAAAAACCCCTCCCAAAACCTGAAGATAGTAATTATGGATTAAGAACTACTGAAAGATTTCATGTTTAACTTTGGTACCATGTAGAGGTTGTATTAGCTTCTGTTCGCTTAGGGGTTCATTAAAAAAGTTTGACCAGGAGCCACTGAACTCTTTCATTTAACTGTATTGTGTGTATTTGACACCATGAAAGGGTAAGCAGATTTAATTCTTAATTCCAAAAAACTGGTGGGGGGGGGGGGGGGCTTTGTCCCATTTTGGACTCGAGGGCCCTAAAAGCATTTCTTTGAGGTGATTCACATTGCTTGTGTGTTAGGCAAGGGAATCTGGCTTTGTTCTCTAGACCGAAAAGATGCATGAAATCATATGATTACTCTGAAATACAGATGATTTGAAGGTGTAAAGTTTGCAAGGTAAACTTTATACTTTAAATACAGTCTTGGTCTTCATGCCCGGACCTTGAGGGCTGCCAACAGGGGTCAGGTATTCATGCTATCTGTAATGAATATGCATATGATAAATTTAAGAACATAAGAATTGCCTTACTAGGTCAGGCCAAAGATTCATCAATCCCAGTATCCTGTTTGCAGCACTTGCCAGTGATCAGTGGCTTTCCCCAGGTCTCCCTTAACAGTATTGACTTTTTTTTTTTTTTTTTAAACCCAGCTACATTAACAGTTTTTATCCACGTCCTCCAGCAATGAGTTCCAAAGCTTACGTTGAAACTCATTTTATGAAATTGCAGGAAACAACCGACCAACACACAGTTGGTCATATTTGAGTTCTAAGCATTGAGTGAAAAAATGTTTCTCCTTTTTTGTTTTAAATGTCTCCTAGTCTCGATAGTTTTTTTTTTTTTTTTGAAAGAATAAATAGATTTGCATTTACACATTCCATTCTACTCAAGATTTTTATAGCTGTCTTGTTATATCCCCCCTCAATCTTCTCTTCTGCAAGCTGAAGAGCCTTAACCCCTTTAGCCTTTTGCTCATAGGAAACTTATTCCATCCCCTTCTATTTATCTGTCGTTATTTTTCTATGTTTCTATAAAAAGGAGACTGTTATAGTTGTTGATATGGAAGGACAGACTAGATAGGCCATGTGATCTTTTTCTGTTGTCATTTTTCTCTGTTTCTATTTTGATCCCCGTTCTTTGTACCTTTTCTATTTATGCTATATCTTTGTGGCCATAACAAAAAAAAAACCCTCCAAATGGTGATCAAGCAAAAGCATTAAACAGAACCCAAAAATGAATAGCAGGAGTGTACAATTTTTTTACGTGTTGGATATGCCATCCAAGAGGAAGAGAAACAACCTACTGTGGCAGCTCCTTTTAATAATAATAATTTATTAATAAAAGTTACTTAGCTCACCAAAAGTGCTGTTGTAAGTTCGCTGCTTAAGAATCCCACACTGATGTGTCATTTCGAGTCCACCCTTGGACCCTGCTTCAGGATTTAGGATTCCACATCACAGTGCTTTTGCTAACCAAAAGAAACCCACCATTTAAATGAATAATGGCATCTGACATAACTGGCCAATAAAACATCAGAGGGCATCCACAACATCAAACTCCCTTGAAATGATTGGCCAAAATCAGAACAGAGTAGACCACTCTAATTCAAGATTTAAGCTTGCAGATTGCAGCTTTGTTTATTTAATCATTTGTCCGTGTCATCTATACCACATTGGTTGGACAACACGACGATGCAAACCCTGATTAGGGGAACATGCATCACAACTTCGTACTGCAACAGTCTGTGCACCAGTGGTGGAGCATTGCCTTGAGAAGGACCACTCTTTTGAACACCTGCATTGGCGGTAATAGATTTTGTTCCCAAGGACCCTCATGGGGGTCACAGGATTCACCAACTTCAAAGAGATGTGCACAGTCTTGGATATTCAAGCTTCGCACGATCACCCCAACCATCCTGAATCTTGAATTGGAGTGGTCTAGTCTGTTCTGATTTTGGCCAGTCATTTCAGGGGAGTTCAGTGTTGTGGACACCCCCTGATGTTTGCTTAATTTGCTATGTTTACCTCTAGCGATGTCAGATGCCATTATTTAAATGACTGATTCCTTATGGTTCCTCCAGTTTAGTCCTCCAGCTCTGGGTTGTGCACCTCCTCCTGCAGCTTGGAGACTGGGCATGTCAAAGTCGTGACATTACTGGATATAGCCTGCTGGTATCTTCCATCAGCCCCCAATGTATCCAGTCTCCATGCAGCAGGAGGACGTAGTGAGCCTAGCTTCTGGGCTCACTTGGGGGGAACAGATAAGGAGCATTTAGTGTGACAAATTCTATTCTGATTTTCCTTTGATTTTTACTTTTAATTTTACTTTTAATTCAGTTACCTTTGGTTAATTGGCAATTAGGGATTAGTTCCTTTTAGTTATTAGGAACAAATTTCCTTATATTGACAGTAATTTTAAATTTGAACCTGGCTCTTTAAATTAGTAGCAGCTCTCGCCTTTCCTCCTTGTCAGTAATTTTCACTTGCTACAGGCATTCGCCAGTGCGGATCTCTCTCCCTGGACAGTACGGGAGAGAGCTCTGGGACCCGTACAGCCACACTGAAGCTGTGTAAGACGGAGCCTCTCCGTTGCTGCAGGATTTTAATTTTACTCTGTGGAAACGGCTGAGCGGTCCTCGCTGCGGCTGACAGGCGCATCAGAGTGGCTTGAGGATCGGATGAATTCAAGGTGGTAGGAGCAGGCTGCGTGGCTTTCAGCCCTGCAGGTAAGGCCTTCGGGCTCTGTCAGTCTGCTGAGGCCTCCTTTTTGCAGCGGCGGCTGTTCTTGGTGCCAAAATTCATTGGCGAAGGGGCGGCCATTTTCTCTCTAGGTATTTGGACCGCATAGCGAGAGTTGCAGGGAGCTGCCTGTATGAGGAAGACGACAGGCAGAATAGCTAGATTTTTGTGCCTAGTGTTTTTCTTTTGTTTGTAGGTTTTTTGAGGCTCAGGGGGGTTCCTCAGCCTTAAGGGGGCTGTTGTCAGCCCTCTTTATTTTTAAGTTTATAATAAGTTTTATAGGACAGCAGTTTTGGCATTGATCTATGATACCACATGTTCTTTCCCTCCTAATCATGTCTCTGAGGAGCATCTGTTAAGTCCCGGGATATTAGGGAAATTGCCAGCTTTTAGGGTCAAGAGCAGAGCCCTAACTTGTAGTTAGAAGGAGGGACAGGCTGGAAGTGTGCCTTTGTGTATTCTATAGTGAAAGTTGCCCAAATACCTGTGGTTTCACAGGGACAGGTTTAGGAAACCTTAGGATATAAAAAAAAGTATATAACAGTTAACTGTAAACCAAGAAATGCCTGTGCTACGGTCTGTGGCCACCAGAGGGCAGCTGGTACACTCAGTAGTGCCTTTCTGTGACCGTGTATAGGCAGCCATATCAGATTGATCATTCTCTGCAAGTCAGGGAAGAAATAACCACAGGGCCACCTCATGGGCTCTCAGGGGTTAGTGACTAAACAAGCAACTAATGTTCTGCAAATCAAGATTATATGACCAAGATTTAAAGCTCTTAACTTCTGTATTGTTTGTCGGGCTCTGGTGCCCTAAAGGCCACTGGATGGCAGCGCTGCTCATGAATCACATATAGTATTCAGTGCCCCCATCCCTGGGGGGGTGGTAGAATACAAAATCGTATTACTCATCAGGTTCACACAGGCAGCAACCTCTAAGACCTCCATTAGCAAGGTTGTCGGTGTATCCCACTGCTATTTCTCTGACTGCAGGAAGGGGGGGGGGGGGGCTGTGTGTTTCATAGCTCCATTTAGCATGCCCTTCCCAGGAAATTCTCATCTATTTCTAGAGCAGGATTTCACTTCATTTCATTTCTCTGGTTATGGTTAATGCACAGTGTTAAGGGACTGTGATTGAAGGCTTGGGTACCACGGACTTCGGTGGGATTTCAAAAAGAAAAAAAACTCTTTAGTGAGAGATAGCCTTGTTCATTTTTAGCTAACACTGTTGATTTATTCGGTGGCCTTTTGCATCCTGAACCCCAAGGTCGGGACACTGTTTGCTTCCAGGGGTTCTACTCTGTATTTCGCTCTTCAGCTCCCTGGCAGATGCAGCAGGCTGGCAGGGGGTGCGCAGCGTGTCCTACAATGCTGAATCCCTCAGGATAAGGGGGGAAAGAAAGCTGGGTGCAGCGGGGACTGGTAGCTTCTTGCAAAGCTATAGGAGCAGTTCGGGTAATTTTAGCTGATCTGCTTTGATTTCATTGGAGTTGGCGGAAACTTGGTTTTTTGAGTCCTATACTTTAAAAAAAGGAAAAAAAAGAAAAAAGGGCATAGCTATGTTGATTTACAAGTGCTATCCATAGAAGGTCCTATAAAGCGTTAAAGTCGGTTTATATGGCAGGGTAATATTTTGGCTTAGCTGCTGTGATATAGCGCTATGATCCGCTGTAAACATATTGAAGTCAAAAGGAATTATGGTGGTAACTCTCTTGGACAGTTGTAACAGGTGCTTGGGTGAGCGCCATGGCCAGTCCACAGATGTGGATTGCACTGCCATAAGCATTATGTCATGAGGGGTTTTATAGTTGTGTGGTTTCTTAATGGAAAATATTCCCGTTTAGTTTGGCTTTGCCCAAATTATAAGATTATCTCCAGGAACAAGCAGGAATGATTCTTCACATATGGGTATCGTCGGTACCGACGGAGCCTGCGTGGGAATGCTCCCCAGCGTACAATAAAGCTTTGGGGAGCATCCCACAGCGCCTGCGTGCTGCCTTCCCGCCTTTCCCAACCGCCTCTCTCCAGTTCTTCTTTTCCACGGAGCCAGAAGGTCTTGTTGCTGTCACCGCAGAAGAAGTTCTTTATTTTTTCTTTATTCTTTTGTGTCACGTCTGCCGCCTTCGACGTCGGACCGGTACCGCCGGTCTTTCTTTTCTTTCTTTCAAAAAAAACCAAAACGCTTCATTTCTACTGTGCATTTTCAGTTTTTGGGCCCTAGGCCTAAAAATATTTTCCTCATGGAGAAGCCCGCTTCTGGGTTTTAAAAATGCACAAAATGTGGCGGTACTATTTCTGTCACCGACACCCATGACTGGTGTCTAAAGTGTTTGGGACCTGACCATTCCATCACGGATTGTATGTCCTGTACCATGATGTCTGAGAGGTTGGCAGAACCGAGCAGCCAAGCTCAGTACCCTGTTTCCCTCTGATGCAGCTTCGGTATCAGACGTCTTCCAGGGCCTCCTCTTCCTCCCATGGATCTCAGGTAACCAAGCATAAATCTGGCCGGTCCTCAAAGGGCAGATCTCCCTCCAAGCATCGAGATGCCTCTGGGCTTGCCCTCCGATTCCGCACCGGCAAAATTAGCCCGGCGGGGAGCTCCGGCTTCCAAAGCATTATTTATGGGGTCATGAGACTTGAATCTGGTTCTTGGCCAGCTTATGAAGCCACCCTTTGAACCTTTAGCCACCACCTCCTTGAAATTTCTTTCTTGGAAGGTTATCTTTCTCATTGCAGTCACCTCAGCACGTCGCATCAGTGAGTTGCAAGCCTTGGTGGCTAATCCTCATTATACAAGGTTCCATCATGATAAGGTAGTCCTCAGGACCAATCCACACTTTATGCCCAAAGTGGTCTCGCCTTTTCATCTGAACCAGGAGGTATACTTACCTGTCTTTTTTCCAGGACCTCATGCATCAAGTGCAGAGAGGAATCTTCATACTTTGGATTGTAAAAGAGCTCTCGCCTTTTACTTACAAAGAACACAGCAACATAGAAAGTCTTCTCAACTCTTTGTTGCTTTTGATCCTTCCCATTTAGGACTTCCTGTTTCTAAGAGAACACTGTCCAACTGGATTGCTCAGTGTATTTCTTTCGCCTACCAAAGTAGGAACCTTTCTCTGGAAGGCCATGTCACAGCTCACAATGTGAGGGCCATGGCAGCCTCAATGGCTCACTTAAACTCTGTGACCATCGACCAAATCTGTCAAGCGGCCACCTGGGCCTCTGTTCATACCTTCACAGCCCATTACTGTTTGGACAAGGACTCCCGCCGGGATGCCTCGTTTGGTCAGGCTTTTCTCAAACACTTGTTCCATTCCTAATCAACTCCTAACCACCTACCCTGGTTGGATGCCAGAGATCCATGGGGGAGGTGGAGCCCTTTTCAAGGACACACAACTCTGGGGTCTCTCCCTGGCATCTGCAGCTAGGGAGTCCCCATATGTGAAGACTCATTCCTGCTTGTTCCTGGAGATAGCACAATTACTTACCTGTAAGAGGTGATTTCTGGGAACAGCAGGAATAAGTCTTCACAACCCACCCACCTCCCCTAGGAGTTGTATCTCTCTATCTTTCCTTCCCTCCCCTCTCTCTCTTTGTCTCGGCTTTAAAACTCGAACTGGAGAGAGGTGGCTGGGAAAGGTGGGAAGGCAGCACGCAGGCACTGTGGGATGCTCCCAAAAGCTTTCTTATTAGACGCTGGGGAGCGTTCCCGCGCAGGCTCCGTCGGTACCGACGATACCCATATGTGAAGACTTATTCCTGCTGTTCCCAGAGATCACCTGTTACAGGTAAGTAACTGTGCTTTACGGTAGATTTGTAATGTCTTAATTTTGGCTATATGTGTTTTAATTTTACATATGGAAAAGACAGCTCAGCGGAGAGAGGTTGCAAAATAGAACTCTGGCCTTTGAAGCTATCTATACTCCCATTCCATTTATCAGAGGTTCTCCAGTACGGAGAGTATTTGCTAGTGTTCAGCGAATGCCTTTATGGGGGCCAGAAGCACGCAGCCAGGCTAGTTCTCTAGCAACAATATCAGCAGCTTGGATTCTAGTTGGCATACATCATATGCTGGACTTACAAAATGGCTTCCACGCTGATCGGCATCGGCCAAGATGGCTGCCGGTTTAGACTGTGAATGTGGAGGCAGCCTGGATGAGGGACCTTGCGTTCTCTGGAAAATGCCCTGCATACACTGAATCATTTAAATTCGATCAGCTACCGGCAGGACACAATGCACTCTCGCATGCTTTTTTGCTTCAGTGGTCTGAAAGTGGAGTCTTTACCAGGTGGTATAATGGGAACTTGTCTGCAGTTTCTCGGCTTTTTCATTGCTGACTCAATTGCCACTGCGTAATGAGAGAGCTGTATTTCCTAACACCAGGTGCTAGTTGAACTTAAAATATAAAGTCCATCTTTGTGCAGTCAGACGGAATGGGGCATTACTCTAGCAGGAAGGCCGTGGATTAGTATGCCTGTGATTGGGAGTTCTTTCTACTTCATATTTTTGGCACGGAAAGAGCTTCTTCTTACATATGCTGAAGGAATTTTTGGTTAAGAGATGTCTTTGGGGGGGGGGGGGGGAGTATTCAGCTGTCCTGAATTCGCCTGTTCTTGATTGACATTTTGAGGCTAAGCAGGGGCAGGCCTGGGTACTACGTGGGTGGGTGCACACCTTGCACTACCAGGCGGTGTGGACTCACTGTATGGAAGAGAGCTCTAGCAATCTTCTTTAGCGCAGGATAGGAAAGTAGATGGTTCACTGAAGCGATCGTTGGGGGCAGTGCTCTGTCCTTACAAGCTCCAATTTGTGGAGCCTGGGGGGGCGAGAGCATGTTTCAGGTGGTCGCAGTGTTTACGGCAGTCTACATGCCTGGAACAGGAAAGGATCAGCGTGTTGAATCAACTAGAGCCTGATTTGCTTTATGTGGCAAACGTGCATTATCGTTTAATTTGAGCGCTAGCTAATATTATTGGCTTCCTTGGGGTTCTCTGGTGGAGGAATGGGGCTGCTGATGGTTCGTCCAAGTCGAGGCTCAGTAAGCTCCCAGTTAAGTCTTTGTCTTGTCCTTTCCCCGTGGGCTCTCATAGGGCAAGTAGTTAGCGTATCGAGGCTTTCGGGGCAAGGTACTCTTGGTAGTGCCCAGTTGGACGAGACGGCCATACTAGGCTGATCTCATTCGCCTACTCGATGGGCATTTCCTAGAAGTTGCTGGTAGCGGATGTTCTGCTGCAGTTAAGTCCGCGGCGAATGTCTCAGATGGATCGGTGCCCGCCTACGGTTTGGCGTTTGAATGGGCGGGGCTGAAGAAGGGCTATTCTGCGGCAGTCTTCGCCACCTTCTTGAGAGCAAGGAGGCAGGCTGTGTCTGGTACATAGGTCTGTGCTTAGCGCCTTTTTGAATGCTGCTGTTCACGGCAGCAAGTCCGGGCGACAAAGGTGTCTGTATCCTTGGTCTGAGTTTTCTGCAGGATAGTGTCTGAAGGAACTAGCAGCCAGTTCCTTAGAGGGTCCAGCTGGCGACTGTTTCCGGCTGTAGAGGTTCTGTGGAGGGAATAGCGCTAGGTATTCGGATCGATGTGTGGCGTTTCCTTAGGTTGGGACCTGACTGCGCTCCTCAAGGAGAGTTCGGGTGCCGCCATGGGATCCCGATTGGGCCTTAGAGGCATTAACTAAAGAGCCCTTCGATTCTTTATTCCAGGCGTCGGTAAGGGATTTGCTGTTATAGACAGTGGCTTTGATAGCTCTTTGGCACGACGAGTTTCGGAGTTTCAGGCGTTGTCATGTAATGAGCTGTTTTCACCCTTTTTGGATAGAGGGTGGGGTTTGCGACCAGTCCCGTCGTCCTTCCAAAAGGTGGTATCTGATTTTTTATTTTATTTTTTATTTTTTTCCTCCTGAGCCTATTGGTTTCTCTTCCAGTTCTCGGTTTTTCTGGAAGGGGAAGTTTTTATTCGTAGCTTACGCCAATAGGAAACATAAAATTCAGGGTGTGGCGTTAGTTTCTTTGTTTTTGTGTGTTGGTTGGAGGTCCCTGCGAAGGGTAAGCAGCAGCGAAGGCGACCATTTATCACTGGGTTAAGGCGGTGGTTGCCTCAGCATTCTGGTGTCGAGGTTGTACGATTCCGGGGGGCTTTCTGACTCTTGCTACCAGGGCGTAAGCAGCTTCATGGGTGGATAACTGTCATTAGAAACATAGAAACATGATGACAGAAAAAGATCACATGGCCTATCTAGTCTGTCCTTCCATAACAACTAGGGGATTGGTAGAGCAGCTTCCAGGTCGTCTCTTCATTCCCTCAGTAACCACTGCTGCCTAAATGTTCTGGCAGTAAAGGATGCCTGTTCCGGGTCGACAGTGTGGTGAGTTGTCTGGATAGGTCCCTCCCAATGATTACTGCTCTATTACATCCCAGAGGTGGAGGACTAAACTGGAGGAACGATAAGGAAATAGAAATTACACTTAGCTGGTAATTGTCGTTCCTTGAGTGACGACAGTTTAGTCCTCGTTCCCGCCCAGGGGGTGTGATTTCTTCAGAGTTTATTTTCAGGCGGAGTGGAGCATCAATCTCAAGGAGTAGACAGATCCTTTCAGATTCTAGATCGCAGTGAGTATCCCTCCCTTTCTTCCTTCTCTCATTTAAACGAGGGGATGGTATAGGAAACGTGTTTGCATAGGGGGGATGTGAATGTAAAGTTAAAAAAAAAAAAAATTTAAGACTGATAAGGTTAAAAAGGTTCCTCAAGATGAGAAATGGAGTTATTTTAAGCTATGGTATAGTTACTTATTTGTTGTTCCTTTGAGTTTGCTTTGTCAATAGTACACTGGGGGCTGATGGGAGATACCAGCAGGCTATATCCAGTGATGTCACGACTTTTACATGCCCAGTCTCCAAGCTGCAGGAGGAGGTGCACAACGCAGAGGTGGAGGACTAAACTGTCGTCACTCAAGGAACGACAATTACCAGGTAAGTGTAATTTCTATTTTCTTTTGGTTAGCACAAGCACTTGTAATGTGGAATCTTAAATTCTGAAGCAGGGTCCAAGTGTGCACTCGAAACGTAACATGTCTGTGTGAGATTCTTAAGCAGTGAACTTATAACAGCGTTTTTGTGAGCTAAGTATCTTTAATTGATAATATTAAAAGGAGCTGCCACGGTGGGGGGAGTTTTTCTCTTCCTCTTGGATGACATATGACATGTAGAAAATTGTACACTCCTGTTCATTTTTGGGATCTTTCTGTTGTATATCTTTAAATGGGCCAACCAGAATTGGATAGAGTAGTCTGTGGTCACAAGAAAGGCATTATGAGATGCTTTGTTTTATTCTTTCTTTTGTAATAATTCCTAAAATACTGTTTACTTTGGTCGCCACTGCGCATTGAGCAGAGGATTAGCATATTGTCAACAGTGACACCTAGATCCCTTTTCCTGGGTGACAACTCCTAATGCGCAACCTAGCATTGTATAGTTATAATTAGGATGTTCCTTATTCTGTTAGACCAGTCCAGACAAGTAGGTTATGCTTCCCAGCCAGCAGGTGGAGGTAGACGAGCAGCTTTCAATAATGACATCACTAGTATATTCTTTGGTATAGCACTAAGAGAAGCCAGTATTGTCTTCCTCCAGCAGGTAGCAAAGCGTGTGGACTGGTGCAGCAGTGAGAGGCCTGTCTCCAGCCCAGATAATGATTTTGTGGTCTGTGATTGAGACCTATAGGCCCAACATTTGCTTGGAGCTTGGTTCAGCCATTTGTCTCCTTGAGCCAACTGCTGCCTTGGATCCAGTGCTGTTGTCTACAGGTTCCATCACAGATGGGCTGGAGAGTGGACAGGAGAAACCCACAGGGTCCTGGGGAGAGGAGAGTGGTGGTGGTAAATCTGGGCCCAGGCCCCCCTTAACTTTCACTGTCCTATCTCTGTATGCTATGGGACATATTTACTAAACCACATTAGCTGTTAACTTGGCAAATAACCCTTGCTATTGTGCTGTGTTGACAGCTAGTGCAGATGAAATGCCGATTAGTGCAGCAACTTTTGGCATATCTGTATTTCAATGTGGGAAAACACAGGATCGGGGTGGAGAGAAGGTGTGGTGATAGATGGTAGCCAGCACACGAGAAATTGCTGTGCACTGGCTGTCAAAATCACTGATAGCACAGTGTAGATAACACCACCTCGAGGTTGAAGTGTAGCTAAGCTATTGGGTTTGCTGCTCTGTGACTGCTGCCAATTGCAGTGATGGCATCTGATTCCCCTGTCCCAAATGAAACCAGGATACTGGTGTCACAGATCAGAAAATCCGAAGCACCCACACAGCTTCCCCTATACCCTCCCTCGAGCAGTCTACCACAGGGATCAGTCTCCCCCAACGTCAGCAACCCTCTTCGATAGTTAGCTGAATCCCCCCCAAACCCCTCCCAGATGTTACCAGTGCTTACCTGGTGTTTGAGTGATTTTTGGGGCAGGAACGCTGCCTGTCCTGTCTCTGGTACTGTTCAAAATGGTGCCGGTCTTGTGGTGATGCTCCCTAGCGGTAATATGTCAATCTTACCACTAGACTTCAGCACCGGTCTTGCAGTGCTTAGTGGTAGTGCTAGACCAGTCCAGATAAGTGAGCCATGTGGAGGCAGAATTGAGCATCTTTCACTGTTGTCATCTGAAGTTTATAACCATTGGTGCAGGACTTAGAGAAGTCAATTGCCTGTGGCAGGTGACAAGGGGTATGGACTAGTGCAAAAGTGCATATAGAGCCAATTCCCCTGTTCCATACTACGGCACAAAGGTCATTTTGGATTGAGCCTTGAAGAGCCCAAAAGTGCTTGGAGCACAGGGTACACCTTTGATTCCTTGAGCTGACAGCCGCCCAGGATTCAGTACTGTTTCTCATGGGTTACTAACATTGTGGACTGAAGAGGAGCAGAAGGATCCCACACTTCCCTCTTCCTGTCTATCTGCATGCAAATATTTTTTCTTTTTCTCAAATTTTGCCCCTTGATTAATGGGCTTTGACTCTTGTCTGCTTAATAGAGCAAATAAACAAAAACGGGCCTTCTCTAGCAATGGAGACATCCCAGACCTTTATAGGTATTGGGGGAAGCCCAGATCAGGTTTCCCTGATTGGTTTTGCAAGTACTAGGACTCCCAATTGGGATTCCCTTTTTGTCACAGGTGTATTTTTTTTTTCTCCTGCTGTCTTTTTTTAATTTTTATGGCCTGCACTGTTTTGGCCTTTTTTGTGTTTTTGTGTTTGTTTTTTTGCAGGCCTTTACATTTTTTCCACACAGCTTGTGGAGCCTGGCAAACATATGCCATGTGCCTACTGGTATTCTTGTATCATGTGCAGAATCATCTCCATAGTAGGTTCATTTTGTCCCCAGTGTAATGGAGATGTAAGGGACTTGAATTTTTTTGCATCATCGGAACTCCCTATGGGAGCCCTGAAGCCCAATGCCAATACCAGAGCCGCCTTTTCTATATCTGCTTCATCTATGGACTGGCAGTATGACAGCAATCAGAATCATCTTTTTTTTGTTGGAGCAAAAAACTCACAAAAGGGGGTGGGAAAATTACCACCTCCTTGCTGTGATCGCTCCTTTTACTCACATTTTATAAATGTTGAAAATGAGAAATACCAAATCACTTCTCTGAAAACATCACAACGTGTCACGTTTTGGGTTGAACAATTCAAACCCTGCTTCAGATGAAGTATACACTGCTTCGCAAATTTTACCATCCATAGCAAAGCACATATGTGCGTTCTCCAACACCAACTCAGCTAAAGAACAGAGCTGCCAATATAACACTTTAAATGGCATCTGACGTCATAACTGAAGGGCTGGACCAACCAATCAAAGGGTCAACAAACACTTTAAACCAATAGGGTGAGGTTATCCCCACTGAAAAAGAGAACCCCCATTCTCATTGGTTATACAGACAGATGACGACATCAGGCAAGGACCATCAAAATAAGGTATGCAATTCCAACGCTGCATTTAGACCCTCAGGGACAACAGTACCCAGTTGAAATATCCAGTGTTCTCTGTATTGAAGCTTGGAAACTCTATCCCCTCCTCGTGGATCAGCTGGCACAAAATCCAAAACTCTCCAGCGTAGCTGTTCAAAGGAACGATCATTAAGGGGGCAATGCTCTACCATAGGTGCAGCTAGAGCTTTTGTGCGCAAACGTGATGCATGTTCTGCCAGGCGAATCCTCGCCGGCCGTGTAGTACGCCCAGTATAATATAAGAGACAAGGGCAAATGATATAAACTACAAAAGCTGATTCACGTGTGGTATGCCACCGTGTCAAGAGAACATTGGCCCTGTTCTGTCTCATGTGGATCTGTGGCATTTCCCTTGTGGGAACTGTCGGTTTTGCAATCAGTCAATTACCGGCATGACCTGGTGTGATTCCCGGACATCCAATGTTCTCTTGACACCCCAAGACACCCCAATACCGACTTCGAGCAGTACCGTGCGTTGCAGGAACACCCGGCACAGAGATACTTAGACTCCGATTCCGATGACTCTGACTCTGCCGGTACCAGAGCAATCCTTCCGGAGGATCCATCTCCTTCTCAACGCAGAATGTCTCCTCCAGAAGACATGTCCTTCCAGGATTTCATATGTGATTTAGCTTGAGGTCTTTCAATCACGGTTACTCCAGAGAAGTAGAATTAGAGCAGAAGAATTAGAAATTCTTCAATACCTTAAGGCTCCTAAAGAGGCAGCTACCCTACCCATTAATAGGATCGTGCATGATCTTATGCTAAGAATGTGGAAAACAACTTTAATGGGGTGTCCACACTCGACGACTCGATACCATGTACTGAGTTCCAAGCTCTCCTGGTTTTCAAAAGACTGTTAGCACACCATTCAATGGAGTGGAATTGGCGATGCGTAGGATTAAGAGTGCTAAAACGCATTCTTCCAATCCTCCAGACCGTAAATCAAGGACACTCGATGCCTTTGGGCGTCGATGCGTCCAATCCTTCATGTCAGCCAGAATCAGCTCCTACATTCTCTATATGGGAATGTTCCTCAAGGAGGTTGCAGGAGACTTGGAGCTCCTGAGGATAAATATGCCCAGGATGTCTCTAAGCTTATGAACCGTGCAACCTTTGGTTGCTTTGAATGCATTAGCAGAACCTCTGCTATTTCCATCGGTGCACGTCATATTGCCTGGCTTCAGGCATTAGACTTAAATGGGTGCAAGATAAACAAACTGGGAAATATTCCTTGCACAGGAGAATCTCTTTGGCAAGGATTGGCAAGACAAGGCCAATCATATTGAATCTGAAAATACTGCCTTGAACAGACTATCAAAGTCTACAGCCAACCCAGCAAAGAAAGTCAGTCGAGAAACCCTTTTTCAACAAAGAAATTTTACCCATCTTACACCCATCAGGGACACTGTCCAGTTCATGTTCCCCAAAAGGGGCAGCAACAGACCAGACAGCAGAGGAAGCCACAAGTTCAAGAGCTCAACAGACTCAGACTCTTCAGGGGCTTTGACCTCTTCCTAGAAAACTTAAGTCTTTCTGCCCCTGAAAGGTCCAAAACCCCTTACTATCCCGGGCAGGTTATGCCATTTTGCCAGAAGATGGCAACAAATAACATCAGAAAACTGGACTCTGTCCATTGTACGAGAGGGGTACAGACTTCATTTTCACAGCATGCCCCCTCCTACAATCATAAGACAGTTCAATTCTCAGGTCCCTGTCACCAATTTCTTAGGTCATGAAGTTGCATCACTTCTTGCTCAGGGAGCAAAAGAGGAGGTACCCATACCCCAACAAGGTATGGGGTTCTACTCCCCCTACTTTCTCATACCAAAGAAAACAGGGGGACACGGGCCTATACTGGACCTCGGAGAATTAAACAAGTATCTGTTCCGTGAAAAATTCAAAATGATGTCCCTCGGGAAAAATCCTGCCATACCTTCATAGTCGGGACTGGCTATGTTGTCTAGATCTAAATGATCCATATACACATATTCTCATCCATGCAGATCACAGGAAATTCCTTAGATTCCTTTTCCAGGGAAGACACTTCCAATACAGAGTTCTTCCCTTCGGTCTGGCTTCTGCCCCAAGAGTCTTAACAAAATGCATGGCAGTAATAGTAGCATTCCTGAACACTAGGAATATTCGTCTTCTCCTACTTAGACGACTGGCTCATTCGAGCATCAACAGCTCCAGAAGCAAGCTTCACTCTTTCTCAGACTATGCGAATCCTTCGGTATTTGGGACTGGTCATAAACCTCCCAAAATCTCACCTCACCCCTTCTCAATCTCTAGAATTCATAGGGGCTCGTCTAGACACAAGGCAGTCAAGGGCTTTCCTGCCACAGCCACGTTGTCTTCGTATAGTACAGCTGGCCTCCCAAGCAGCTATGAAAGTTTTCCTGACTGTTCGGGAGATGCTTCAGCTTCTGGGGCATATGCCATCCACTGTCCATGTGGTTCCCTATGCTCTCCTTCATATGCATGCAGCCCAGTGGACCCTATCCTCTCAGTGGACAAGGCCTCGGATCGGCTAACGGACAAAATCAGAAACTCTGCACGTCTCATTTTTGTCCCTGCAATGGTGGCAATCACTGGGAAACCACCTCATAGGCGCTCATTTCCAGCAGCCTCTGTGCAAAACCACCCTAACATGCGTCAAAGTTGGGTTGGGGGACTTTACCTCTCTCTCTCCGTTGATGCCCAAGCTCTCCAATGGCAATCTGTACTTTCTTCTGCCCTTGACTCTGTTGCCCCCCTTCGCCCTCGTCTGTCCCCCCGCTGTCACCCTCACCAACCCTGGTTTCACTCCGGTCTTCTCCTACATCGGAAATACCTTCGGCGTTCAGAACGCATATGGCGTAAACACCCATCCCCCTCTAATCTGCAAAGCTTCCACCTATCACACCAGCACTATCGCGCTCTTCTCCATTCTGCAAAACGTGATTACTATTCGAATCTCATCTCTTCCTCGTCAAATTCTTCCCATCAGCTCTATTCTATATTTCGCTCCCTTACTGCATCCCATTCTACCTCCTCCCACTCGTCCCCCTCCTCGTCTCCTTCCCCAGATCCCTCCTCCCTTGCTTCTTTTTTTGTTTCTAAAGTTCATACCCTCCGCCAGTCCTTTATCACTTGTCCCCCTCCTCTCTCCCCTCCTGCCACCTTTTCTCCCCCTTCCCCTCCCTCCCCTAGTGTTCCTTCCCCTGCATTGTCTCACGTTTGGTCCTCCTTTACGGTGATCACGCCGGCTATTCTCCATAAAACCTTTTTATCTCTCCGTAAAACTACCTGTTCCGCTGATCCTATTCCTTCCCGCTGGCTCTTAGAGCCCCCCCTCTCCCTTTCACCCTACATACTTTCTCTTTTCAATTCCAGCTTGTCCTCCGGTTTCTTTCCTTCACCCTGGAAGCACGCTATAGTTCGTCCCATACTGAAATCCCGTTCCTCTGACCCTTCTGTTCTCTCTAGTTGGCGCCCTATTTCTAATCTTCCTTTTCTTTCTAAATTTCTTGAAAAACTGGTTTTCCTTCAACTTTCCTCTCACCTTGAATTTTCCCTCACTCTTCACCCCCGCCAAGCTGGTTTTCGTCCTGGCCACAGCACAGAAACGGTTCTCCTTTCTCTTCTCAACGAACTTCACACCGCTCGCGACCACGGTCTTTACACTTTGGCTGTCTCTCTTGATCTTTCTGCAGCGTTTGACCTGGTGGATCATCGCACACTCCTCTCTCGTCTTCAGGATGCTGGTCTTTCTGGTGCGGTTCTTCAATGGTTTCACTCTTTTCTTTCCTGTCGCTCCTTTTCGGTTGTAACCGGGTCCTCTTCTTCAGCCCCCACTCCTCTCTCCTGTGGTGTGCCCCAAGGGTCTGTTCTTGCCCCTCTGCTCTTTAATATATTTTTTTTTTTTTTAATTTTTAATTTATAAATTTAACAACATTACAAGAAAAAAATACCACCATAACAGTATTCACAATACTATTATCAAGAGGAAAAAGGCAACAATTTAGTCCACATTAAGGAGAGCCACATTATAACAAAGAAAAATAATTACAAAACATCCAAATGGTCCTGAAAATACAATCATAAGCTCAAATACATTGTCAGGAGAATCAGGAAAATCAAGAATTTATCCAAAATTACATTATTTCTAAGAAAATTCTGTAATTGCTCGACCTCAGAAAATACAAAACGATTACCTTGAAATAAAACCTGACATTTACAGGGAAACTTCAAATAGAAGGAAGCTCCCAAGGACAACACTTGCGCTCGCAACTGCAAGAAAGCTTTGCGACGCGCTTGAGTAGCCCTGGAAACATCGGGAAATATTTGAATAGGTTGGCCACAAAATTTCATAGATTTCTGTTTAAAATATGACCTCAAAACTCTCTCCTTATCCATATATGTAATACAAAGGTAACCAATAACGTGTCCCTAGAGGAGATTTCATCCATTGGATATTTCCAAATTTTTGGAATCTTCTAAGTGGAAGAAGCAACTTGCTGATCTAGGAGATCTCCCCCTTGATCTACATCTCTTACCACTTTCCCTTTAGGGACATAGTATATTTGAGAGACCAAAATATCACTCCCATCGTTAATCAATAAAATATCCTTAAGATATTTCTGAAACAAAATTAGTGGTGATAAATAATGCGTTTTCGGAAAATTTAACAATCGCAAATTCTTAGAGCGTACCGCATTTTCTAACATTTCATCTTGTTGATGCAAAGAAGAAAAATTCTGAACAAATTTAGCAGAAATAGATTGATGGGAGGATAATTGATCTCTCTGCGAAGTAAACCCTTTTTCCAACTCTAATAAACGAGCATCGTGGTCAGCTAATTTAGTGACCGTTTCTCTAGTAAACACAGCCACCTTCTGCAGGGACACACCCAAAGCCATCTCCATACGAGAAAGCATTATCCAAAGATCTTTAATAGAAGCATCAGATGGAGGAGACGAGGGTTGCCCTACAGAAGGAAAAGAAACAACAGAAGGGAGTGGAGGGGAAAGATTTCCCGAGGCAGGTTCCAGCTGTAAAAAGGAACCCCTCTTGCCCTTATAATCCAGCAATCTGGTATCTCGGCATATTATTATGCCCCTGATATCATTTTATTACATCATACCAACCCGCTTACACCTGACCTTTCCCCTCTTAATCTTTGTCTCTCCGCCGTTGCCTCCTGGTTCTCCTCCAATTTTCTTCATGTAAACCCGGCTAAGTCTTTTGCTATCTGGTTCACATTTGGAAGCCCCTCCCCCACTTGTGCTCCCTCTTTTTCTTCCCAACCTATCCCTCTTGTTTCCTCTATTCGTTACCTTGGTGGTGTTCTTGACTCTGCACTTTCCTTTAAGGAGCATATCTCTTCAGTAGTCCAGCATTCTTTTCTTTCCCTTAAACAACTCCGGGCTGTGCGCCCTTTCCTCTCCTCCTCTGCTCTGGCCACACTTCTCCTTTCCTTTGTAATGTCTCCCTAGCTGATCTCCCTCAGTCCCAACTCTCTCGTCTTCGTGTCCAAAATACTGCCGTTCGTCGTCTTACCTATGCTTCTCGCTATGATCATGTCACCCCTCTTCTTCAGCAGCACTGGTTACCCATCCCATTTCGTGTCCAGTATAAAATTCTCATTATTGCACATAGGGTGGTTCGCACGGGTATCCCTCTTTACCTTGTTGACCAGATCCATTTCTGCACTTCTCATCGTTTGCTCCGCTCTATTCACATAAACCGGTTGTCCCTCCCTTCTCCCTCCCAGGCTCACCTTGAATCTACTCATTCCTCCGCTTTTTATTTCCTGGGCCCTAAACTTTGGAATTCACTCCCCCCTTTCCTCCGTGCAGAAGAGTCCTTCCAGTCTTTCAAAGCGCAACTCAAAACCCATCTTTTTTGTTTGGCATTTAACCTCCCATCCACAGTCATATCTCCCTCTCCCTCCCCCTGTTGATATGTATTTTGTTGCTTCTCTCTGCCTTTTCTCTGGTCTTTCCTATTTTTAATTAAGGGTTTTAACCTATTTTAATTTTATTGTAAACCGCTCAGATACCTTTGGTCTTGGGCGGTATAATAAATCTTTTAATAAACATAAACATAAACAAACATAAACACTTGCATGATCTCTCAACTCAGGGTCTCTGGACCCCACAGGAGGCTTGTCTTCACATAAACCTCCTAGAACTCAGAGCCATTTTCCATGCTATCCGAGTTTTTCAGACCCATCTCAGCTACAAAACCGTTCTGGTCCAGACCGACAATCAAGTAGCCAGGCTCTCTGTCGTTATGCAATGAAATTTTGCGACTGTGGGCCCTCGCCAGAGAGCTTCAAATCCACCTTCTAGTGGTATATCTTCCGGGCATTCAGAATCTTTGGGCAGACAAACTCGGTCGAATACCGCTGTCACACGAATGGTCTCTGCACTTAGACCAGCTTGCTCGAGTGTTTCGAATCTGGGGAACGCCAGATATAGATCTCGTTGCAAGTCCACAGAATGCCAACTTCGCAGATTCTGTTCCAGAGTTCTGGCTCAGAACTGTCAGGCAATGGGATGCTTTCCTCCTCCCACTGGGGTCTGGACTTCTTCTATACCTTCCCACCCATTCCCCTCATTCCCAAAACTTTGTTCAAGCTTCAGAGACACAGAGGTCATATGATATTCATAGCTCCACGTTGGCCACAGCAGACATGGTATGCTCTGCTTCTGCGTCTCTCTCAAGCCACACCTCTGGAGTTGGGATGTGCTCCAGATCTTCTTTCCCAGGAGAACAGGATGCTATTGCACCCGAATCCCTAGTCCCTGCACATCAGGGCCTGGTTACTGAAAGCCTAGGATTCCCGGATATCAATCTGTCTCAGCAGGTAGAGGATATCCTTGTGGCTTCCAGGAAGCCTTCCACAAGGCGATCCTACGCCTTTAAGTGGAAGAGATTCTCTGTATGGTGTTCTCAAAGGGGACTTAACCTCCATACAGTGCCTGTGGAATCGCTTCTGGAGTATCTCCTCCATTTATCAGATGGTCTTAAAACCAATTCATTAAGGGTCCATCTTAGTGCTATTGCTGCTTTTCGTAAACTTCTGGATGGACAACCTATTTCCTCTCATCCACTCGTAGCAAGATTTATTGAGAGGTCTACTCTTAACAAAACCTCCCAGTAAGCCACCGCCGGTGGTATTGGGATCTGAATCTTGTTCTCGGGCAGCTCATGAAACCAGCCTTTAGCCACTACAGCTGTAAAGTTTCTTTTCTGGAAGGTCATCTTCCTAGTTGACCTCACTTCTGCAAGATGCATCAGTGCGTTACAGGCTTTAGTGGCGGATCCTCCTTATACAAAAGATTTCACCATGATAAGCTAGTTCTTAGGACTCATCCTCACTTTATGCCAAAGGTGGTTTCGCCTTTTCATTTAAACCAAGTGGTTTACCTTCCTGTATTCTTCCCTAGGCCTCATGCCTCTAATGCAGAAAGGAATCTTCATACTTTAAATTATAAAAGAGCCTTGGCTTTTTACCTTCAAAGAACTAAGCAACATAGAAAATCTTCTCAGCTTTTTGTTGCTTTTGATTCTAGTCATTTGGGACTTCCAGTTTCCAAAAGAACTCTCTCTAGGTGGATTGCAAATTGCATATCCTTTGCATATGAGAGTAAGGGACTCTCTCGAAGGCCATGTCACAGCTCACAATGTGAGAGCAATGGCAGCCTCTACGGCTAATCTTTGTTCTGTGTCCATTGATGACATCTGTAGAGCAGCCACTTGGGCTTCGGTACACACCTTTACAGACCACTATTTCTTAGACAAGGACTCCCGTCAGGATCCCTTGTTTGGCCAGGCTGTTCTCCAGCATCTCTTTCAGACTTAGTGCAACTCCTGCCTGCCGTCCCGGGTTTCGATGTCAGAGATCCATGGGAGGAAGCATGACCCATCTCTCCTGGGGTTTGCAGCTTGCTGGGGTCATCCCCCTGGCATCTCTCAGCTGGGGAGTCCCCATATGTGAAGACAACATTCCTGCTTGTTCCTGGAGATAGCGTAGTTACTCACCTGTAACAGGTGATCTCCGGGAACAGCAGGAATTAAGTCTTCACAACCCACCCACCTCCCCTAGGAGTTCTCTGTCTACTTCTCTCCTTTGGTTTCAGCTATAAACTCAACTGAAGAGGGAGAGTTGGAAAGGCAGGAAGGCAGCACGCAGGTGCTGTGGGATGCTCCCAAAAGCTTTCCTATTGGATGCTGGGGAGCGTTCCCTCATGGGCTCCGTCGGTGCTGAAGATACCCATATGTGAAGACCTAATTCCTGCTGTTCCCGGAGATCACCTATTACAGGTGAGTAACTACACTTTTTGGAGCATCATCTATGGGCTAGGCAGCTCTTAGAGAGACTACTATGGCCTCATGGAGGGCAAAGGAAGCCTTGGGCTTGGGCCAGGGGGCCCCTTGAGCAATGTTCCCTCTAATTTTCTGTAGGCTGTGTGCGCATAAAATATCAGCTGTGTGCAGCTTTTGAAGGAAGGTTAAATTTTTGTGCGCCACATAACGACACTCGTAGTTATATACTTTAAAATTTGACTACACGTCAGAATACAGTACGTACACCACACTGATTTGAATCAAATTAAATGAAAATAGACTATTACTAAGTGAAGTGGGACATTTCTAGTAATTACAATCATAACTTTAAAATTTTAAGACGTCTGTTTTCTATCAGAATCAGAGCCGTAATTTTTGTGCGCTTTGTTGTAAAGTATGTGCGCTCGCTCGGCGAGGTGTGTGCGCACGCACACGCGCACAGCTTAGAGGGAACAGTGCCCTTGAGGCCACAGGAAGTCCTGTCTGCTGGTTTTGAGCAGCAGCTGCTAAAAGATCTCTTGGACACCTTTTAGTCTGTTAGCTGCTTGGCAACCCCCTTCGCAGGGGTCTGTGGCCCTGACACCCCCTTCCTCTTTCTAGAGACTTTAGGCCCTCTGGTGGCACTGCCACGGCCATTCAGGGGCTGAGTGCCCCCATCTAGCCAATTCACCCAGGCGCTTCTTTGGGATCCCTGTCTTAACCCTTATGGATTTGGCTGGGACACTGAAGAAGATTCGTTTGTGTCTGAAGGTGAACCTGAAGAGGAAGGTGACATTCCCCTTACTGGGGGGGGGGGATGGGGAGGTTTTTTTCTGTGGTCTTCCTTTTTAACTGGGAGGATCAACAAGTGGTGGTCTAGTACACTGTGGTGGCCTTGAGAATTAAGGAGCTTATGTCTGTGCCACTGTCTCAGGTGGACACTGTTCTGGAGGGTATTAGATGTCCTCCTGGATTTTTCCCTTTACAAGAGCAAAGGTTCTAGCTCAGTGTTCTCCAGGACCAAGCAGGAAGTCAGTCCTCACTTATGGGTGACGTCGGCGCCGACGGAGCCCTCGCGGAGCAATTTTCCCCAGCTTTCAAAGAAAGCCTTTGGGAATTGCAGCGCGCATGCGCGGTAGTCTTCCCGCCCGAAGGTGCCATCTTAGCCAGTCTTCTTTTTTCCGCGGAGCCCTACAGACGTCCCCGTCTTGTCCCCGCGAAAAAGTTGATTTTCCTCTGTATTTATCCTTTTTTCTTTCGGTTCGACGCCGGTCGTTTTCCCGCCCGGACTCGCGACGCCGGTCTCGAGTCCTCTAACGGTTTTTTCGGTTTTTCTGACTTAGTCAGTTTTCGTTTTCGTTTTTTCCCTGGCAGCCCGGTCCTTTGACCTCGCAGGGGCCCTTTTTCCCCCGATGGCTGCCAGTGGCTTTAAGCGGTGTGGTCGGTGTGACCGAAATATGTCACTCACCGACTCACACGACCTTTGCCTCCGCTGCCTGGGCCCAGATCACGAGGAACTGATCTGTGGGCCCTGCAGCAAACTGTCCTCGAAGGCGTTGAGAAGTCGGCGGCATCAGCGCGAAAGAATCTTCGCTGACCCCAGCCGTACCCGGACCTCGTCGGAGGCCTCACTGTCGAAAGGCTCCAGTTCGGACCGTCGACGGAGCTCCTCCGACCGGGGTTCTCCCTCCGGGGACCATCGACGGAAGGAAAAACCCGCGAGGGCGGCGTCGGTGGACGCTCCTGGCTCCGCGAGGGCCAGGTCGCATAGCCCCGACAGCCGCCCCGGGTCCTTGGAGAAGGATCACCTCCCGAAGCGACCTCGCCTGGAGTCGGAGATGCCTGCCCGGGTAAGTCCTGTTGTCCTTCTGGACTCGCCTCCGCGTCAGCCGACGTCGGGCCCGACGCCGTCGGGGCCCGAGTCGGGGGCTGCTGGGTCGCCTGAGCTCGGACTCAGGTTGACGGCCTTGGAGAGCAGATTGTCTGCCTTCATGGACCAGCAGCGGGCACTGCTCGCTGGCTTCGCTGGCGTCGCTGCCCCGACCGCCGGGACGTCGACGTCCAAGTCGACCCCGGAGACCGAGCCGATCCTCGAGTCGATGAGAACTCGAGTCGATCCTCGGTCGAGGTCGCCCTCGGCCTCCCGTTCGGGACCGAAGTCGCCGACGCCGACTCCCTCGGCGTCGGGGCGGCTGGCGCCGCACCCTGCCCGAGCCGACCCCACCGAGTCCTCGTCGGAGTCGGTCTGGGAGTCGGAGGAGGAAGAGTCACCTGATTCTTTCCGGACTCTGTGTGTCCCATCGGACTCTCCGGAGTCCGAGCCTCGGAAGCAGTCCCCCCCGGAGGATGCCCGGTTCTCGGATTTCGTTAGGGATATGGCCAAGGCTTTGGCCTTCCCTGCGGACCCCGAGGAGGAGCCTCGAGCCGAAGAGCTCGACGCCCTCCAGTATGACTCTCCCGCGAGGGAGCACTTTACTGTGCCGGTTCCTCCTATGCTGGAACGACTACTCTTCCGCATGTGGGAGAGTCCGGCCTCCTCGCCGGTCCTGAGCAAGCGGGTCGATTCTATCTATCGAGTCCGCAAGAGCCCTGGCTTTCAAAAGGCGCAGTTGCCACACCATTCCATGGTAGTGGAATCGGCCATGCATCGTCTTAAGAGCCAGAAGATGCACTCCTCGGTGCCTCCTGGAAGGGAGGCCCGTAACCTGGATGGCCTTGGCAAAAAGTGCTTCCAGGGCTCTATGCTCGCCTGTCGTGTCCAGACTTACCAGCTCTACATGGGCATGTATCTCAGGGATCTGGCTAAAGAGCTAGCCGGCTTCTCCGCTGGTTTGTCCGAGGAACCCTTGCGGAGGTTCCTAGCCTTGTCCACAGGTATTCGGGAATGCTCAAAGTTCATGTCCCGGGCAGCCTATGATGGCTTTGAAGCCTCGGCTCGAGTAGCCGCAGCCGGCATCGGTGCCCGCCGACAGGCTTGGCTTCAGTCGTCCGACCTTGAGCCCTGGGTACAGGACAAGTTGGTCGATGTCCCCTGCCGAGGCGAAAACCTCTTTGGCAAGCCCATGGCGGAAAAGGCTGCACAAATTGAGACTGAGACTCTCACCAGGACCAGGCTTTCTAGGAAGACCTCCGCCCCTTCCCAGAAAAAGAAGGGCTCGGGAAAAAAGACCTTTTACCCGAGGAAGGCGGCTGCCTACAAACAATACCCCCATTATCAGGCCCCTGCAGCTCCCCAACAGGGCCAGCAGGCCAAGGGACGGGGTAACGGGTCCCGTAGGCAGCAAGCCCCCAAGCCTGCGCCACCAGCCCCTGCTCAGCAGGGTGGGGGTTTTTGACTCGCTCAGCATAGCCTCTCCCCCCCCGCTGGTTCCCCCCAGCACCGGAGGCCGGCTGGTTCACTTCGCCGACAGGTGGTCCAGCATCACCGCAGATGCCTGGGTGCTTCAGGTCGTGCGAGAGGGCTACCTTCTCCACTTCCATCAGGTCCCTCCCTCCTATTTTCCGGGAGAGCCTCCGCGCCCCCCTCTGCACAGGGAGTTGCTCCTTCAGGAGTTAGCAGGTCTTCTGCAGGATCAGGCGGTGGAACCGGTGCCACACCACCTGAGAGGTCAGGGCTTCTATTCAAGGTATTTTCTGATACCAAAGAGAACAGGAGGCCTCCGACCCATCCTGGACTTGCGCAACCTCAACAAGTTCCTTGTGCGGGAGAAGTTCAAAATGCTTACCCTTGGAATCCTTCTGCCCTACCTCCAGCAGGGAGATTGGCTATGCTCCTTGGATCTAAAGGATGCTTACACGCACATCCTCATCCACCCAAGCCACCGCCAATACCTAAGGTTTGTGGTGGCAGGAAATCATTACCAGTACAGAGTACTGCCCTTCGGCCTGTCCTCCGCACCGCGAGTCTTCACAAAATGTCTCGCGGTCGTGGCGGCCCATCTCCGGCTTCACGGCCTCTGTTTTTCCGTACCTCGACGACTGGCTCATCAGAGCAGCGTCCGCTCAGGAGGTCACCACCGCCACGTGCCGCACGGTGACTCTGCTGCAGCACTTGGGCTTTGTCATCAACTTCGCAAAGTCCACTTTGCTCCCCTCACAGGATCTCGAGTTCATCGGCGCAAGGCTGCACACCCCTCAGGCGCGAGCGTACCTACCGCTCGACAGGGCTCAGCGGCTCATGGACCTAGCCGACCGCTTTCGCAGCCAGCCCCTGGTCTCCGCCACGCGCTTCCTGAGACTGCTCGGCCATATGGCTTCCACCGTCCATGTGACCCCCAATGCCCGCCTGAATATGCGGCCTGCTCAGTGGTGTCTCCGCCAGCAGTGGCGACAGGCCACGGGCGGCCTAGCAGACCTGGTGCGCGTCTCCGAGCCGCTGGTCTCGTCTATCCGGTGGTGGCTCCGGCAGCCGCACCTGGTATTGGGAATGCCTTTCCAGTCACCTCAGCCGACCCGGGTGCTGACCACCGATGCCTCCCTCCTGGGCTGGGGAGCCCATTGCCAAGAGGCACGTACTCAGGGCCTCTGGACCAAGTGGGAGTCTGCTCAGCAGATCAACTTCCTGGAGCTCAGGGCGATCCGCCTAGCTCTCAAGGCCTTCTCCCACCTGACCTCCCAACAGTCCGTCCTTGTCCAGACGGACAATCAAGTTGCCATGTTCTACGTGAACAAGCAGGGGGGCACGGGCTCCTTCCTCCTCTGCCGGGAGGCACAGAAGCTCTGCTCTTGGGCCGTCAGTCACGGCATTCTCCTCAAGGCAGTTTATCTCCCGGGCCAAGAAAATTGCCTGGCGGACAAACTCAGCAGGGTCCTCCAGCCGCACGAGTGGCGTCTGGACCCCTTGATTGTTCAGAAGCTCTTCCTCAGGTGGGGCCTCCCCACAGTGGATCTCTTTGCCAGTCCTCACAACCGGCAGCTTCCTCGCTTCTGCTCTCGTCAGCCTCACCCCCTTCGGGTGGCGGCGGACGCCTTTCTGATCTCATGGTCGGGGAGCCTTCTGTACGCTTTCCCTCCCATCCCGTTAGTCTCTCGGACCCTTTTCAAGGTTCTCCGAGACAAAGCTTTCATGATCCTGGTGGCCCCTCGCTGGCCCAGGCAGCCGTGGTTTCCGCTCTTGCTGCAACTGGCGGTGGAGGATCCAATCCCTCTGGGGGTGCAACCGGATCTCCTCACCCAGGATCAGGGGTCCCTACTGCACCCCAACCTCAGGTCTCTCAACCTCATGGCCTGGCTGCTGAGAGGGTAGTCCTTGCTCCTCTCCTCTTGCCGGCAGAGGTGGAGGAGGTCGTCTTGGCTTCGCGACGGCCTTCTACCCGCAAATGCTACGCCCTTAAATGGCGTCGCTTTGCAGTCTGGTGTACCCAACAGTCTCAGGATCCCTTCTCCTGCCCGGTGTCGGTGATCTTACAGTACTTGCTACACCTCTCTAATCTGGGACTTAAGTCCAACTCCGTCAAAGTTCACCTCAGTGCTCTTTCCGCACATCATGTGCCGGTGGACGGCAGACCTCTCTCCAACGACCCTCTCGTAGCGAGGTTTCTCCGAGGTCTCCTACTACTTAAACCACCTCTGCGCCCGCCAGCGCCTGACTGGGACCTGAATGTGGTTTTACAGCGGATCACCTGTCCGCCTTTTGAACCTATGGCTACCTGCTCTCTCCGTTTTCTGTCTTGGAAAACGCTGTTCTTGATAGCCCTCACTTCCGCCAGGCGCGTAAGTGAATTACAGGCCCTCGTGTCTGATCCCCCCTACACTCGGTTCTACAAGAATAGGGTAGTCCTACGGACTCACCCAAAGTTTCTGCCTAAAGTGGTCTCCCCTTTTCACTTGAATCAGGAGGTGGTACTTCCAACCTTCTTTCCCAGACCACACTCCAGCCGAGCTGAGACGGTCCTCCATACCCTGGACTGTAGAAGGGCGTTGAACTTCTACCTTGACCGTACGCGGGAGCACCGTAAAGCTGCGCAGCTTTTTGTGTCCTTTGACCCCAATAAATTGGGGCTCCCGGTCTCCAAGCGTACTCTGTCCATCTGGGTTGCGGACTGTATCTCTTGGGCTTATGGGGCAGCCGGACTCGCCTTAGAAAGTCGAGTCACGGCTCATTGCGTTCGGGCAAAGGCCACGTCAGTGGCTTACCTCCGCTCTGTTCCGCTGGCAGACATCTGCCGGGCCGCTACTTGGTCTTCGAGCCAGACTTTTGCGGTCCATTACTGTCTCGAGAGGGAGTCCCGTAGGGACAGTGCTTTCGGACAGGCAGTCCTCCGTAATCTCTTTGAGGTCTGAGCAACTCCTACCCTCCATCCCGGATGTGGGCTACCGGTGGGTGATAATTCAGCGAAGATTCTTTCCTTCTGTGCTGCTGAGCTAGAGGGAGCTCATTTTTGTGCTTAGGGTCTCCGGTAGCCTTGAGCTTGGGAGTCCCATAAGTGAGGACTGACTTCCTGCTTGGTCCTGGAGAAAGCGTAGTTACTCACCTGTAACAGGTGTTCTCCAGGAGCAGCAGGAATCAGTCCTCACTACCCTCCCTCCTCCCCTTGGAGTTGCAATCGTCTGCTTATGTTCTTTTTGCAAATTTTTATGCTGTCTTTTTTAGCTATGTCATCTGACTGGCTAAGATGGCACCTTCGGGCGGGAAGACTACCGCGCATGCGCGCTGCAATTCCCAAAGGCTTTCTTTGAAAGCTGGGGAAAATTGCTCCGCGAGGGCTCCGTCGGCGCCGACGTCACCCATAAGTGAGGACTGATTCCTGCTGCTCCTGGAGAACACCTGTTACAGGTGAGTAACTACGCTTTATCCCCTGTCTCAAGGCAAGCTGGACCAGTTTTTCAGGCTCCCTTGGGTGGATGCCCTTGTCACAGCAGTGATTGCACTATATCTGTGGAAGGGGATGCCCTGCGGTTAAGGAGGTTCATGACAGGAGGGTAGAAACCCTCTTAAAGAATGCCCTTTTGGGCCTTAGGTTTCCTGGGGGCCCTTTCGTACAGGCCTAGTAGCCAGTGCACTCCTTTATACTGGGTTCAACTGTTGGACAGTTCTGAAGCCACTAGACTGGAGTTGGGAGCCGTATTTGTGGCTGATGCTCCTATACAACCCGATTAGTTTCCTCCAAGTCCATGGAAGCAGTGGTCATGGCTAGGTGGTGGCTCTGGTTTTGCATTTGATGAGAAGATGTGGTCTCCAAGTTGTATCTGAGCAAGCTCACTGTTAGGGGCGAGCTGTGTGTTCTGTTTTTTTTTTTTTTTTGAGGAGCTTGAAGTTGGACAGTGGCAGTTCCATCCTCTGAGGCTTCTGGAAGACGGGCCTAGTAGTCTTCATCATTCTGACTCTGAGAATCCCTTATGGAGCTAAGAGATCGGATTCAGCCTTTTCCTCTTATGTATCTAAAACCTAGAAGAGAGAGTCCTTTCAGGGCTCTCAGTGGTTTCTAGACTCAATGGTTGCTGCTGGAGCCAGGAAGCCCTTGCAGTGTGATCCAGCATGTCCCTTCCGAGGTACAGCTGGTAGGGCGGCTCCAACAGTTTCTTTTAGTGGACCCAGGCAACATCAGACTAATGGTTTCTTAAGATCCTAAGTCAGAGGTATGTGCTGGAGTTTGTAGAGTCTCTAGGAGATGTCTTTTTAGAGGCTTCCTGTAGCTGTCTGCTCAAGTGGTTGGCAATCACAAACTCTGCAGTGGCTCCTGCAGTTGGAGGCTTTTTTTACCTGTTCTCTGCAGAGCAAGGTCAGAGCTGATTTCCCATCTTTGTGGTGCCCAAGAAGAGTGGTTCCTTTAGGCCTGTTCTGGAGCTGAAAGCAGTCGGTGCCAGGCTCAGGGTCCCCCATTTTTGTAAGGAGATGATCCGGTCAGTCATTGAGTCTGTTTGGCTGAGGGAGTTCTTACCTCCCTAGATGTCACCCTTCAGGGAGCAGTATGATCAGTTCTGTGCTTCTGCATCCTGGATAGTCCTTTTTAATTCTGGGTTCTGCTGTTTGGCTTAGCCATATCTCCTTGTACATTCTTGAAAGTGATTGGTGGTAGTGGTCGCATTTCTGCACAAGCAAGGGAACCTGGATCACCCTTTGATCACTGGCTGATCCAGTCATACTCTGGAAATCAAGAGGGGACAGCTGTTGTGATTCAATGGCTGGTGATCAATTACCCCAAGAGCCGCATCAACTCCTTTCAGGAGTGAGAGTATTTAGGGACATGTTTCAACATTTAAGTCACTTTTTTTCTTGATGGAGAGGATGCTCAAGCTGAAAAAATAATTCACTGAGTTTTGTGTCCAGCCCTGCCCCTCTTGCCTAGGCCAGCCTTCAGCTCCAGGGATCCATGGCATCAACATTGTAATTAGTTCCATGGACAAGGCAACACATGTGCCTGCCACACACACCTGTTGTCCCTTTGGTTGTGTGCTCAACTCTTTGACCAGACCTTTCTCCTCCCTTGGGAGTTCAGGGATTAGTTAGATGGTGGATTTAAAGCCATTATGCTAACAATTGACATGCTACTTGGAAACACCAGATTGGGTGATTCTTGCCACCAATGCCAGTCAGAAGGGCAGGGGGGCTCACTGGCTAGGCCGGATAGCTCAGGATCTTTGGTCCCTTCAGGAAGCCTCCTGGCTGATCAGTCAGCTGGAAGCCCGAGTGAGTCGGATGGTATTGGAGAGGTTTCAAACATTACTAATGGGCAAAGTGGTCTGTGTATTCTCAGACAGTTGCACACCAGTGACGTGTCATCAAATGAGAAGGGACTCTAATACTGTGGTGGCACCTAGTGGCTCTGTCAACAGCCAACATAGCACATGTAGACAATGTTAAGACTGGCTTCCTGAACTGGAACACGGTAGATTCTGGGAAATGAGAATTAAGCCCACCACATATTCAGCCTCATAGTGTGAAGACGGGACCTACCAATGTATGATCTGATGGCCATATAGGATAATGCCAAGTTGAGCAACTTCAGTTGCAAAAGGAACCTGCAAGCAGCAGGCTTGGATGCCCTACTCCACTATGGCTCCAGAAGGGACTTCTTGGTCTTTTCTTCATTGCCCTTGGTGAGACACTTCCTGTGCAGGATTCAAACTCATCCAGACTTGGTGATCTTGGTAGCCTTAGACCATGATTTGTGGATCTAATGAGGTCTTAGCAGGGTCCCTGGTCCCTGCTCCAGTTCCTAAAGGAGAAGGGCCGCCTTCATCAAAGGCCCATGTTGGAAGACCCTGCCGCCTTCTTGCTTATGGCTTGTCCCTTGAGAGGCATAAGCTGTCCAAGATGCTACCCTGGAGTGATAGCTAATACCATACTCAGAGCCTTTAGGGATCCTCAACATCCTTAGCTTATATGAGGATTTGGAGAAAGTTTGAGAGGTGGTGGTCATCTCATTCCCTGTTGGCTGAGAAAGCGAATATAGATGGTGTGTTGTCATTCCTGCAGACAAGGTTGGACCAGGGGTTGATCTGAACTTTTAAGGTTCAGGTAGTGGCATTGGCATACTACCTGGGACATATTCTGGGCTTGTCCTTGGCAACTCACCCTGAGTTCTCACTTCCTCAGGGGGGCTGAGTAGATTCGTCCTCCCGTGTGTCCAGTAGCTCCCCAATGGATCCTTTCTTTGGTGTTTGAAAACACTGAAAGGGCACCCATTTGAGCCTGTCCATAAGGTTTCTCTCAAAGATTTAACCCTTAAGATGGTGGTGGTTCTGGTGGCTGTTGCTTCTGCTAGATGGGTCTTGGAGCTAGAGACCTTGTCCTGCTATGAACCCTTTTTAGTCATCTTGATTTGTTTCATTTGCTTTATGCGCAGTGCCATTCCTTCCTTCCAAAGGTAACATAGTATATGACAGCAGACAAAAACCAGTATAGTCCATCTAGCCTACCCAGTAAGGTAGTTAGAGTGGTTGCACTTACCTCTCTATGCAGGTCACCTCCTCTATTTTTGAAGTATAAAAAATATTTGGTTTTGATTTTATCTTCTTGCTATAAAGGGGTTCACTGTATTGGTCCAATGCCATTTTGAATTCTGTCACTGTTTTTGCCCCTACCACCTGCTTTTCCCCTCAGTCAGGCAGTTCTGCCTTCTTTTTTGGAGGAGGACCTTAGGTCAGATCTTTCTATGTTGTCTTGATGTGAGGACAGATAATCTTTTCGTTCTCTTCAGCAATCCAAGGAAAGGAAGGCAACGCTGTCCTCAGTCGCTCAGTGTACCTTTTGGTTGGGAAGCAGGTACCAGAGGGAGTTGGGGGGCCTACTCCACTAGATCTTGGGTTTCCCCCTGGGCTGAGTCTGCCGTGGTATCTCCAGAAAACCTCTGTAAGGTGGTTACCTAGTCCTCTCAGAGTAGCTTTATGAAGCACTGCAGGTTGCATTTGGGAGCAAGTGTTGATGGTGCCTTTGTCAATGCTGTTTTGGCCAGAGGGTTGTCTTCCTCCTATCCTGGGTCCTTGCTGCTTGGTATGTCCCACTCGTTTGGACTGGTCTAGTAGAATAAGAGAGGAGAAACGTTAGTCATATCTGTTTTCCTTTCCTTGAATCTTGCTAGACCAATTCAGATCCTGCCCTGGAAGACTTCTGTCAGTTGGGAAACCCTGCTGTCTTTACATTGTATTGTTGCAGTGCCTCATCAAGATTCAACTATTGTAAGAGCCAAATAGATGTTTGTTCTGATGGTCACCTGTTAATTTTCTCTGAGGTTTTTCAATCTTGTTTGCTGGTTGGCAAGTGTCGTATTGGCTTCTCTCAGTGCTGCTTCAGAGGTTATATCTTTTGATATTGAAAAATGCTCAAGTCTGCCTGCTAGTAAGGGAGCATAACCCATTCGTTTGGACTTGTCTAGCAGGATTCAAGGAAAAGAAATTATCAGATATGATGGCAAGTTCTTTGCCTTTCTTATCAATGCTTTGCATTTAACTTGCCAATGCTGCTGCTATTTCCTGTTGTATTCATGCAGATCCTTTTTTCCCCTGCTTTTTAAAGATGTTCTTATGGTTATAATGGCCTCTTTCACCTTGCCTTTTAACCATGCCAGCTGTCATTTGGCCTTCCTTATACCTTTTCTAATACATAGAATGTATCTTGTCTGAGCTTCCAAGATGGTATTTTTGAACAGTGCCTTTGCCTGATGTAAACTTTTAACCTTTGTAGCTTCTCCTTTAGGTATCTTACCATTTTTCCTCATTTTATCAGTGTGTCTTTAATGTTAAATGCCTGTGCATTCGATTTCCTTAGTATCCTGGCTCCAGTTAAGTCACATGATGATGTTATGATCATTGCCAAGTGACCTCAACATTATCTCACACCAAATCCTGAGTTCCATTAAGGAATATGTTTAAAATTGTTCCTTTTCTTGTAAATTAGTCAACCAGTGCCCCATGAAGCAGTCATTATTGCATCTAGAAACTTTAGCATGTCCTGAAGTGACACTTACTCAGTCACTATTTGGGTAATTTAAATCGTCCACTATTATTGTTACCTAATTTGTTAGCTACCTTTAACATTTCAACATCTGTTCATTCTGGCTAGGCGGGCAATAGTTTACTTCTACTTCTATTGTATTTCCCTTTACACATGGACTTTCTGTCTATAGATGTTTCTTGCGGGACATTTTATGGTTTCACTGAAGGCTGTCTAACGTAGCACCACTCCTCTACCAATTTGTTCTATCCTGTCATTGTGCTATAGCCATTAATATGCCCACTACCTCGATTGTATGCAGATATCTTGTGCATATATTCATTATGGATCTCTTGAAAACCCTGCCCTTGATTGGCCCTTGGACTGGGAATGAAGACTAAGGAAATAAAGGATACAAGCCCTTGGTCTATGATCAGTTCCTCTTTGTTCATGAAGTGCCCAGTGGCACTTGTGGCACACTTTGAAAGACTTGGAATTTAAACTCTTTCCTTGTTTAGGCCATCTAACCAGTTGCAAGTCACATTCTACAGCCATGGAGGGCTTTTAATTAAATACAATGACTGAAAAAATTAAGATGGTTATCAACAATCTAATCTGAAATTGGCATTTTATTAGATTTTTTTTTGACCTTTAGAAAGCATAAGCGTTTCTCCCAATAGGCTATTGATCTCACTTCATTGAGCAAGGTATTCCTTACTTCAGATACTAGGCTACATGACTTCGGCAGTTCATTTTCTCTCCATGGCTAAACTCCACATGATCCCAAAGGACATGACATTCACAGTGGAAATTAGTCCCCACAAAGTCCATTTGACCAGATATAGGTCACCAATGAACTTAAAATAAATAAACCTCTTGGCTTCTCAGGGCCAAGCTAGATTCTGATTTGTTTCATATCTTCATCTGGTTAAAGTACAAATGCTTCATCCTAGGATAGGGAGTGCACGTCCAAGTTCTGTGAAGGCTGCCTTTATCTCACCAGTAGTAATACTATCATATCATTCTAGAGCTGCAAGGTATAAGACTTCTTCTTTCCAGCATACAGTGCTCAACAGGATGATGATCGTTATCGGCAGTCCAGTAAAGAGCCGTGGTGGTCAGCCCCTACCAGCAGCTGGAGACTGAGCATGTCTGAACCTTTGTGATATTATTGTAGAAGAGCCCCTTCACCCTCCTTTCATGCATAGTATCTGTCTCCAGTAGCTGGTGAGGAGTTCCTGCATAGTCTACTGAAGGCCTCAAGGGGAAGGGGAGAGAAACAATAAGGGGGAGTTCAGAGCTTTTTCTTGTATGATTCTGTTGACCTGACAATCTTGAGTATTCTGTGCAGGTACACAGTCTTGGAGTAGTTGGCTGTCTCTGCTCTGCATACTGGAGTCATTAAATTGGCTCATTCTGATAAGGGTGCACACCTGGTGGTCCAGGTCCCTCCTCCCTCCCCCTAGTTTGCTGTGCAGTGAAATTTTTAAACAAGTAGCATTTCCTCTTTAGAGGATAACTCTTATCTAGCTGACACACAAAGAAATAGATATGGGGCTCAAATCGCCAGTGAACTGTCGTCCTGCACGGTGGCATGCTCCTGCTAGGAAAAAGAAGATACAGAACGAAAAGGAGGGCTTGGGCTGTGAAGTGCGTGCGGCGAGTTATTTTCCCTTGTCTCTCCTTTGCGAGCGGCTCTGGGCGTGTTTAGCATGGCGAAAATACACACACCTGACAGAAAAAAGCACATGTGTGGCAGCCACAAGGTTCTACTTCGGCAGCCAGCCTCTGCACATCCCGTGAGAGGGCTGCCTGGATCACTGAGGAGGCAGCTATGGGGACACAGGCAACTTTGGGGGATAAGGAGATTCAAGCACATGCCTGGAGCGGCTGGGCAGACTTCAGAAGAGCAGTGGTTTCGGCGGGAACTGTGGCAGTTTTGTCACTCCCTCCGTTTCACCCATGCTACCATGGGCATGCTTAACTATTTCAGCTTCATGGGGGGGGATGATGCAGATTTACCCTCCTCAGGCTCCCCCAGGCTGCTATTTACTCCTGACTTTATTCTTTTGATGCATCAAGCTTATTGCTTCAAACGGGGGCAGGGGATCTTCTTTATTGCATGTAGGTTCGGGGTGGAGGGTTGCAAGAGATGTTTTGCCTAGTTCCTCTGGCAAGTAGGTTTCAGATGGTGTGGGAGCCTATGCCTAAATGGTAGTGTCTCGACCTGAAGCTCTGGGAGGACTGTGGCTCAGTTCAGTTGGAAGCTTCAGAGGACCCTTCCGATTTATGGAGGGAGCCTGCCAATCCTGAACTAGAAGAAGGAGAACCCCCCCCCCCCCTCCAAAGGGAGTATCCGTATATTAGATGTTCTGGAAGGAGGAATTAGTGGCACTGATTGCCCACTCCCTGGCAGCATTGAATATTGAACAGCCATCCCTTTCTATGGAGGAGCCATTGGAGGACCCTCTCCTGCAGAGCCTTAAAACTTCCCAGAATGTGAAATCCCTGAGGTGGGCTTAAGTGGGGGTCGTGCCATAGCTCGGGTCTACCCCATACCGTAAGCAGAAAAGGACCTCTTTAAGCTCCCTATGGTGGTTGCTCCCTGGTATCTGCATTAATGAAGAAGATGACCATTCCCAGTAGAGGGGGGAGTGGCACTTAAAGATCTGCAGGATCACAAGCTTGAGATCACTGCCTTGGTGCTACAGGCCTCTATATGTGGGGCCTACGTGACGCAAGCGTTTGTGCTGAGCCCAGGTATTGCTAGAGTTGGATGCGGGGTCCCAACAGCTGCTTGTGGAGGCTGCAATGTTGGTGTTGGTGTTGGTGTTGGCGTTGGCCAGAGCTTACTTGGCGGATGCCATTTATGATGTGGTGAGAGCCTAGCCTAAGACCATGGTGTCCGTAATAGCAGCCAGGCATTTTTTGTGGCTACACAACTGGTCAGCGGATGTATCCTCTAAAACTCACCTTAGCAATCTCTCTTTTAATGGCAAGCTCCTGTTTGGTGAAGTCTTAAATAAGTTGGTTAAGGATTTCTGCGACAACAAGGGGTCCCATCTGCCAGAAGACAAGCCGAGAGGGGTTAAGACCCCTGATCTGGCCAGAGGATAGTCATGGGATTATTGTAGATTCTGGGCTGCCATTTTTCTCCTGGGGCCCTCCAAGAAACTGCAATGAGGCGAGGCCGGTCCAAGCGGAGCTGCTCCCTGTAGGAGGTTTGCTACATCTTTTATTCCACCTGGGCCCAAATCACCACTGACCAGTGGGTTCTGGAGATTATCCATGATGACTATGCCCTCTAGTTCGCCAGACCACTCTGACACCTTTGTACTGTCCCCTTGCAAGGCGACACCCAATGTGCAAACAGTTCGGTACACACTGCAGTGCCTGCAGCAACTGGAAGCTGTGGTGGGTGCTGTCTGACTAACATGGTTGAGGTCGATTATTCCATTTTATTTTGTGGTTCCCAAAAAAGAGGGCATATTTGGCTGATTTTGGACCTCAAGCATGTCAGTCAGGCCTTAAGGGTGTCGTATTTTCCTATGGAGACTCTGCTCTCCATCATCTATGGCCATCTGAAAGGGTGAGTTCTTGACCATTTTGGATCTTATAGAGGCGTCTCTTCACATCCATCATGTTCTTGCGATTTGTTGTGCTGATGGGACACTTTCAATTCAGGGTGCTGCCCTTCGGACCTTAGCAAGGTGATGGTGGTCGTGTTGGCTGCCCTGCAACATGAAGGAATTTTGATGCACTCATATCTTGACAAAGAGGAAGAAAACGGGGCAGTGATGCAGCAGGTGCAGTCGTTTCTACAACAGCTAGGCTGAGTAGTTAACTTGGCCAAGAGTCTACCTGGGGGTATCCTTAAATACCAGCAAAGAAGTGGTTTCCCTGCCAGCCAAGAGGGTCTCTGAAGATCCAGGAGCAAGTATGGTGTGTTTTGCAGATGCAGGCTTTTACTACCTGGTACTCTTCAGCTTTTGGGCTTGATGGTGGCAACACTGGAGGTTGTCCTATGGGCCAGGGCCCATATGCAACCTCTTTAGAGTGCTCTGTTGCATTCATCTCTGATTCATCACAAAATGGTGAGAATCTGCTCAGACAATGCCACTACAGTAGCCTACATCAATCATCAGGAGGTCACGGGGAGCGTGACCCTGGCACAGAAAGTTTGGCCATAAGAACATAAGAACATAAGATATGCCATACTGGGTCAGACCAAGGTCCATCAAGCCCAGTATTCTGTTTCCAACAGTGGCCAATCTAGGTCATATGTACCTAGCAGCTTCCCCAAGAGACACAAGTTCCACAATGCTTGTACTGGGTCAAGCATTGATATCTTCAGTCACTTCTCAATAATGGTTTATGGACCTTTCCTCCAGGAACTTGTCCAAACCTTTTTTAAACCCAGCTACACTAACAGCCTTTACTACAGTATCCTCCGGTAACAAATTCCAGAGTTTGATTACACGTTGAGTGAAAAAATATATTTTTTTATTAGTCTTAAATAGTTTACCCTGTAGCTTCATTGCATGTCCCCTAGTCTTTCTATATTCTGATAACGTAAACAATCGATCTACGTTTACCCGTTCTACTCCGTTCATTAATTTATAGACTTCTATCATATCTCCCCTCAGCCGTCTCTTTTCCAGGTTAAAGAGCCCTAACCTTTTTAGCCTTTCTTCATAGGAGTATCCTTCCATCCCCTTTACCATTTTGGTGGCTCTTCTCTGAACCTTTTCTAAAATCGCTATATCCTTTTTAAGATACGGCGACCAGAATTGCACACAATATTCATTGCTCCTGTTGGCGATGAACAACCTCCTAGCACTGTCTGTGGCACATGTAGCTGGGAAAGAAAATATCCAGGTGGATTTCCTCAGCACGCCTGGATCCAGGGGGAATGGACCGTGAATCAGACAGTGTTTTGTAACGTAGTTTGCTGTTGGGGTGAAGCAGTTATGGACCTGATGGCAACATTGGAGAATGCCAAGGTAAGTTGCTTCTACAGCTGTTGCAGGGAGCAAATATCAGAAGGGCTGGATGCTCTAGCTCAACGCTGGTCACCGGGGCAGCTGCTGTATGTTAACTCCATGGGCTGTCATAGGTCATCTCCTGCACAAAATAGAAACTTACCGAGGCCTAGTGATCTTGATAGTGCCAGACCTACTGTGGAGACTGTGGTATGCAGATTTGAGGCATCTGTTGGTAGTGGACCCACAGTGGCTCCCTCAGAGGAGCAGTCTGCTCTCACAGGGTCCCATTCTCATGCCTCAAGTGGATGGATTCTCGCTTACGGCATGGTTCTTGAGAGGTCTAGGTTGGTTGACTCTGCATACCTTTATATAGCATTACTGTCTTGATGGTCAGGCCTGCAGATTTGCTGAGTTTGGTGTGGCGGTGCTGCAGGCCGAGCTCTCTGGTCCCGCCCTTCAAGATACTGCTTTGGTACATCCCACGGATTTGCACTTGACTGGAGGGACGATAAGGAAGGTGAAATTAGGTCCTATCTGATAATGGCCTTTCCTTGAGTCTATCCAGTCCAGGACCCCTCACCCCTGTCGTTTGGTTTACAGCGAGCCCGGGCTGTTAGGGGCCATGTTGCTTCAGAGGTCAGGGACATGGTGCTCATTTTTATCAGTAAGAGAAGGTGATGGCCGCTCTTTTTGACTGTGTGATTGTATATAGTTCACTTGACTGTTACGCCTGCGTGAGGCCAACAAAAAAACAAAAACAAATGAAAAGAGAGCATATTCTGCAATGATTCTTGTTACTTGTTTGGGAGTCTGCTTTGTCAATGGGATACTGCCCATGGAAGGAGGAGCAGGGTCTCTTCTAGAGTGACATCACAAAGGTTCGGACACGCTCAATCTCCAGTTGCTGGTAGGGGCTGACAACCCACACATCTGGGCTGGATTGGAGGGACTGAAGGAAAGACCATTATCAGGTAGGACCTAATTTCATCTTAAGCCAAACAGTTGTGTTGCAGTGTTGTACATAGGACCTGATTCGCTTCAGCAGTGTTTTCAGACAGCACTATTTATTTACAGTAGTTTAAACCACTTTTCTGACAAATTGTCAATCAAAAGGTTGTACAGAAGTAAGAAACACAGTAGAAAAAAAAACAAAGGGAAAACCCAGGCCCTGCCAACCACCTCAACCCCCAGAGAATAACCATGTCTTTCAAGAGCTTACGGAAAGCCAATAGTGAGGTTTGGGCCCTTCACTAAGGGAAGAGTGCTCCAGCACTCACTGGCCACCACTCAAAACGCTCTTTCCTGGTAGGAGACTTTAAGAGTACCTGGGTTGGAGGTGGTCCATAACAACCAACCCCATGACTACTGCAGGGGTCTAGGTGGGCTGTACCAAGCCAAACGTTCCCGCAGGTAACCGGGCTGAGAGTCTTGTAGAACCCTGAAGATGATTACCAACATCTTGAACACCCCACGATCCCGTACAGGCAGCTGGACCAGCGAGGGCTGAATGCTCTCCCAGTGTCATGGACACATCAGCAGCCATGTGACTGCATTCTGCACAACCTAGTTACTGGAGAGCTTGAGATGGTAGCCCATTATAAAGGACTTTGCAGAAATTGAGCACCCCATGAATCAAGGTCTGTATCACCAATCTCAAGGCTGTGGAATCCAAATACGGCCTTAATTGCCGAGCAGTCTGAACTACGTGGCTAATATGCTTTTCTCCATTGCCAGAGCATTCCAAAAGCACTCCTAGGGATTTGAACTGCTCAGTCCACAGGATTTCAAAACCTGAAATTGCTGGCAGCCATTGGAAATCCGATCGGTCGGCCATCCCGAAGTGCAGGCATACAGTTTTGTTTTTTTTTATCAGCATTTAGCACTAAATCACTACCTGCCAGCCACACACAAACTTGCAACAGTGATGCATTTTGAGGTGCAGAAATCCAAAGGAGCTGTGATAAGTGGTAATGGGGTGATGAGCATGGGTGAAGAGCAAGCTTGAGATAATAGCATCTGAGGGTTTCAGGGTTGCAAAACAATGACAGTGGTGGCCAAAGTCAGAAAGATGCAAGGCCACATAGAGGAAGACAAAATCAAAATGAGGGGAGCATAAGCAAAAAGGAAGAGGTGATATTGCCCCGTACAGGTTGTCTGAGGCCTTGCATTGAGTACTGTGTTCAGCTTTGGCAGTTTTATCTTTCTAAGGCTATAAAGACTGGAAGCAGTCTGCAGGAGAGTGACCCAAAAGGTATGGAGTCTGTGCCAGGAGAGATGCGGGCAGGAGACTTGATACAGATATTTAAAGACTTGAAAGGTATTAATGAACAACTGCATCTTTTCAAAAGAAGGGGAAAATATAGAGCTAGAGGACATTAAAATGTCCATGGAGAAAGCAACATCAGAAAGTATTTTTTCAGAAAAAAGGTGCTATATTCCTGGAATAACCTCAAGGTGGTAGAGAGACTGATGGAATTGAAAAATTTGTGAGATAAATGCAGAAGATTCCTGAAATCAAGAAGGTGGGATCCAAGTGTAGAGCATTTCCATCCAAAGCAAAAGTTAAATGACCCCTTGCATTTTATAAAAGGTATGGGAGGGTAACCTGCATGGAAGTGGCCATTACAACCCTCGCCACTTTGCAGGGCAGACTGGATGGGGATACGTTAGTCTTAATCTGCTGTCATTTGCTTATGGGGATTGGGTAACAGCTTTTACATATTTTTCTTCAAGTCACGAATTTATCAGATAAGGTTAATGTCAGACAGCAGGGTCATTGATCCCCCCCCCCCCCCCTTGAGTGGCTTTTGCAGCAACAAGTTGCAAACATTAATTTCTCTTTTGGGGAACCCAAGACACAGATGTGTTTTGCATCCTGTCTCAATAGCAAGGTTTGGCTGTTTTCACTGCAGGAATACCTATACTTGATATATTGGGGGGAAGGGCCGCCTTTGTGTGTATTCTCTTACCATTAATAGCTAAAATCTTGGTTATTTGTATTTCTTCTATATCGCCCCTTCCTGAGATCAGGGGCGGTTTACAGTAAACTACATTACATTGAACAGGGTTACAAATTTAAACATTAACAAGTAACAGTTTACAAACTTCAAGGGCGGTGAGGGAACAGTGATACCGATACCCACTTCCCAGCCCAGACAAATATTGTTTCCTCTTCTAATTCAGCTATCTATAAGAAATTGGCTGAAGCCTCTTCTGCTCCAGTGTTACAGAATAAACACACTTTTTTATTTAATCATCAAGTTCAGAAGTTTTAACATTGTGAATGTTGATGGGACAGTGACTTCTTGAGCTGCTCAGATTTATGTCCAGAGTCCTCATTTCAATGCAACTATTAATGTTGCTTCCATTTGAAAGTGTAAGAGGTTTACTGCTTCATGTAAAGACAGACTTTAAATCTTTTCTCCTGTCCATATCAAAGCTGTTACTGTCTGCATTTATTTCAGCATTGTTTAGACAAATTTGGTCAATGTTCACCTTTAACACCTATTCTGGTTATCCATAGCCAGGAGGATGGCAAACTGATTTCTTTGGATTCTTCAGTAATCCATTTAATGAGAAGTTACCTGAAGCCCATTAAACAACCTGCATGGTCCTTGGATCTCAACCTAGTCTTTATACATTCACTTAATGAGATGATTGCCAACCATGTTTTTGGCTCAATAGCTACCTCTCTTAAAGTACTAATGACATCCTTTGTTCCTCTACATAAAATTCTGTAAGTGTAGTTTTCCAAGCACATCCAGCTTTCTTTCCTAGGACACATACTCGCAAGTTGAGGCTACCTTAAATGCATACAATATAAGAGGTGTATTGACAGAGCTGTGTGGATTTTCCAACACCTTTCTTTCTCGAATGAGCCTAATGGGACCTGGTCTTGCAGCCTGATTAGTAACATGATAAATAGATATACAGTCCATGATCAATTTGCAGTGACAGAGGCCTAACTTTGAAAGGCCATACAGAAGCATCCAGTGTAAGAACAATGGCAGCTTCTATGGCTCACCTTAGCTGTATGTCAGATGTATAAATCCGCTGCATGATGATCTCCAGGAACAAGCAGGAATGAGTCTTCACATATGGGTACGTCGGTACCGACGGAGCCTGCATGGGAATGCTCCCCAGCATCCAATCAGAAAGCTTTTGGGAGCATCCCTTGTGCCTGCGCGGTGACTTCCCGCCTTTCCCACTGCCTCTCCTCAGTTTTTGTTTTTCCGCGGAGCCAACAGGACGTCCTCCTGTCACCGCAGGCATTTTTTTACTTTAAAATCCTTATTTTCTTGTTTTCTTGTGGTCGCGGCTGTATTTCCCGCCGATACCGGTACCGCCAGTGCTTTATTCTTTTCTTTTTCAAAATTAGAGAAATATTTCTCCTCAGTTTTTTGTTTTAACTTTTTTGGGCCTACCAGGCCTTTCCAACATGGAGCCTTCTTCCCCTAAGAAGTGCCTTCACTGTGGAAACTTAGTTTTCTTTTTAGACTCCAATGCTTGGTGTCTAACCTGTTTTGGGTCCTGACCCTTTTTCCCCTGATACCTCAGGCTATATTATTGGGAGAAGACCTTCCCTTTTTCGAGTTTCCCTCGATGCTGTTTTTCCTCCTGAGGTGAGGACACCGGTTTATTTTTCTCTCCAGGATCAGGTAACCCACAAACAGTCTGTTAAGACTAGCCAATTCTTGAAGGGTAAGTCTCATGCACAGCATGATGACGGCTCCGGCCTTGCCCTCAAGATCCCATTGGCAATAAAACCCCGGCGGGAGTCTTCGGGCTCCAAAGCATTCACGGGGTTTCAGGTTGTTCCTGGGGCTCACCCCTCACAGAACATACCTGAGCCGTGCCAGGGGGTGGTATCCGCTTTGAGCACTACCGATAACCCGGCACCGGCATCGGTGTCGAGTGCTGAACTCTTCACCAGGGATCGTCATCTGGTGTCCTCAGTACCTTCGGGGCCGATCGATACGACCCAGATTGGCTTTCCTGTATCCCAGCCGTGCTCGGGGTTGGTACCGGCTTCGAGCGGTACCGATACCCCGGTATCGGCATCGGTATCGAGTGTTCCACTCTTTACCTGGGATTGTCATCTGGAATCCTCGGTACCTTTTGGGTCCGATCGATACGACCCAGATTGACTTTCCTATACCTTCACCATGCTCGGGGTTGGTACCGGCTTCGAGCGGTACCGACACCCCGACATCGGTGCCGGTGTCGAGTGGTCCTCTCTTCACTGGGCATCGTCCTCGGTACCTTCGGTGCCGTTCAATGAGGTTCCAAATGATTTTCATGTATCGGCATTGCTGATACCACCACCAACGTCGGTACCTTCTAGACATGCATCGATAGACTCGCTCGCTTCGATGCCGAGTCTAGAATCGATATCCAGTCTGGATGACTTGGTACCGACGCATTTCGGAACCGATCCATATCGTTTCCGGCTACGCAGTACAGAGGATATTCGCCAAGGCTCTCTGGTTACCTCGGTACCGCTTCAGCAGCCCCCGATTGCCGCTTCGATGACATTATCGTCTCCGGTACCAGTGTCGGGGTCGATTCTGCAGTTCCATCGGTGCCATCGATCCTTTCTATGCCTAGTTTGAAATCGATACCAGGCACTGACGATGCAGTACTAACTGCCTCAAATCAGAACTGTCAGTATCACTGCCCATCGAGCAGGATTCTTCTTCTGCACCAGTCCAGTATATCTTCTGGTGCTCAAGCTGCTCCTTCAACCTCAGCTTGCCCAGGATTAGTTCCTATTGGAAATACTTCTTTTCAGAAGTTTCTCCTTGACATGGCAACCTTTCTTGCCATTCCTATTCCTGGTTTTTCTTTTGACCAAGATCCTGCAGAAAAGGAAAATATAATGCTTCCTTTACATCATTCTTTACAGGATCTTCTGAGGATATGGGAATCACCCTTAAAGGTTCCTTTGCCTTCTACAGCCATTAATGTTCTGTATCAGGTACCTTCCTCTCCAGGGTTTCAGAAAAAACAACTTCCACATCATTCCATTGTAGTGGAATCAGCATTGAGGAAGGTAAGAAGCAAGAAGAAGCATTCTTCTTATCCGCCAGGTCGTGCATCTAAAGCACTTGATGCCTTTGGACGTCAAACCTTCCAAACTTCTATGCTGGCTTCAAGAATTATTTCATATATTTTTTTATATGAGTCTGACTCTTCAGGAGGTCACAGAGAAATTATCTCTTTTGTCTCCTTTTTTGTCAGAACCTAAGGCCTCTGACTATTCCTTGCTTCTTAATCATAGCAGGAATATCTCTTGGTTCCTTTCTCGTGCTTCTCTAGACTCTTGAGTCTGTTAGCAGATCCTCTGCTATTGCCATTGGAGCACGTCGTACAGCCTGGCTGCAGGCTTCAGACTTGAACAGATGGGCACAACATATACTGGGTAATTCTCCTTGTACTGGAGAAAATCTCTTCAATAGAGAGGCTTTACGTCAGGTTGCTCATTGCTCCACTGACTTTCCTAGTTCTGGAAACCGTCCTAAGCCTTCTTTTTCCCCAGGACGTAGGAAATGTCCTACCAAACCTTCTTTCCCTAAGAAAAGAAAGTTTCACCCTTCTGCCCATCCTCCAGATGTACCCAAGCAAGGGACATCTCATCCTCGTCTGAAGTCTCCAGACTCTAACCAGGCTAATCATAGCCAGCAACCATAGGTTCCTGTATGTTGCAATCTACAGTTAACTTCTTCTTACCAGAAGTTATTCTTCAAACTCTACACTGGTTTTTCTTTTCAGTATGCTAAGCTGTTAGGATATTTTTGTCCATGGGTTACAGAATTCTCCCTTTTTATCATAAAGGGAGATTATAATTATCCCATGATACTTTCTGTCCCCACATGGACATTTTTTCCTTCAGCTGACTTACCATATGGTACGTCACCTTCCAACTCTCTCTCTTCCAGGGGTTCCCCTGCTTGAGTTGGTACCATACTGAAACACTTCTCTTTCTTTCCAGTGTAGATTTTTTATTATCCTTCAATGCATGCTCTGAACAACTCATCAGACAGGGACGGGAATATCTCCGCTCCCTTTGTCTGTTTTCTCTCTGTTTTCATACAGGAGAATCCCCTCTGTTCTTTTGTTCAGTTGCTGTGCGTGCAGAAGTTCCAGTGCTTACTTTAATGCTTTTTGCAAGCTACTTTCAAGTATCTTGCATGATACTATTCACTACAGGTTATCTTCTTCTAGCCATATCCTTACCTAGGATGTGGCAACACATCTGACTACTGTCAGTTTTATCTCATTCTCCTGCACAATGCTCTCTGCAATCTTCAGAGAAGCTTTCTACTATGGGCCCTTGCTATAGAGCATTGAACTTTGTCTCTGAGGGTTTTCCATATAATAGGAAAAGCTTATATAGTCATCCATGGCTATATAGGTTCTTTATACCCTCTTGTCTCCTATTGTGATACAGTAGACAAGCTTTTTACTGTACATGATACCCCTGAGTCCCTTGACTGGGTCATCCTGGTGTCTGTATGCGTTTTCTTGTCCTTTGGACATGTCAGAGTCCTCCAGTACTCCTGACGTGCTCTTACCAGACTGCTATTATCCTCTGTTTTTCATGCAACCATACTGGTTATCCACTGAAATACATTCCTGCACCACGGAAATAGATTCTCTATATATCTTCAGGTGGTTTTCACCCCCTTATTAGAAGAATCGTTTCCCATCACATTCCCCATGTGAATGTTTTTTGTGGGGCTCAGTTGCAGGCATGTATCCTCAGACATATAGTCATGTCTGTATATGTCCTATACATACATATTTTTGTAATCTGTATGGACAAAAGCCATGCCCATCTATATCTATATATCTATGCACCATCTATGCACCATCTATATATATGTATGTGTGTATGTATGTGTGCATGTGTGCCATTTGGGAGATGTCCATAGGACACTAGGTATTACCTACTATCTCCCTAACTGTCTGTGCTATAAAGTTTTTACCTTCTTAAAGGGTCCAGACAGTCAACTTGCCTATTCTCATATGGCTCAGTAAGTGGGAGCGGTTATACACACAATTACTGCTGTGACGTCAACAGCTTCTATTTTTGTTATAGATCTCCCTATCCATGAAGTATCAAACTTCATTGTCTTCCTATCTCTTACCAGCTAGGAATGACAGTGTACATCTTCAGTATTTCTGAGTACACTTCTGTTCTCCTTGGGAATAGGGGCTTTTTTCCATACCCCCTCTACCCTTCCGGACTGGGCTAATTCTCCAGATCGGTCAGTCTTCTTCTTTTAGTCCTCAATGTTAATAACTCTGTACCTAAAAGAGTTTTCAGCTTTTTCCCATAAAGCTTTCCATTGAAGACCTGCCGTTCTTCTCCTGCCCCAGTTGACACCTGGGTCACCTGCCCATTCCTGGTTTGGAACTTCATCCTCACTGCTGTGAAGGTACCTTGAAGATTCCGCTACTGCATCTGCAGTACACTCCATCACAGTTCTACTTCCTACAATCCAGTAGGTAAGCTCTATATTGTACTAGTTCATTAAATATTTAATGATACTTGACGTACTTTCTAAAGACTCCTCTCTCCTGTAGTCTTTAGATTTGCTGTTCCTTGCAGCTCTTCTCTATTCAACTCCTACCCCCCATCCCTCAGGGGATGCCGGGGATCCAGGTTTGAGAAATGCCGTCCTGTCCCAGGAATACGCATTTTATGGGATATCCCCTGGCATACACAGCTAGGGAGTCCCCATAAGTGAAGACTCATTCCTGCTTGTTCCTGGAGATAGCACAGTTACTTACCTGTAACAGGTGATCTCTGGGAACAGCAGGAATTAGTCTTCACAACCCACCCACCTCCCCTAGGAGTTGTATCTATCTCCTTTCCTCTTTCTCTCCTTCTGTCTCAGCTATGAAACCCAACTGAGGAGAGGCAGTGGGAAAGGCGGGAAGTCACCGTGCAGGCGCGAGGGATGCTCCCAAAAGCTTTCTGATTGGATGCTGGGGAGCATTCCCGTGCAGGCTCCGTCGGTACCGACGTACCCATATGTGAAGACTAATTCCTGCTGTTCCCAGAGATCACCTGTGAAAGGCGGGAAGTCACCGTGCAGGCGCGAGGGATGCTCCCAAAAGCTTTCTGATTGGATGCTGGGGAGCATTCCCGTGCAGGCTCCGTCGGTACCGACGTACCCATATGTGAAGACTAATTCCTGCTGTTCCCAGAGATCACCTGTTACAGGTAAGTAACTGCTTTCAGTACATATATTTACTACTCATTACTGTTCGGTTTCTGATTCCACATAATTCTAGTAAATTTGGTCAACCAGTACCAAGAATTCCATTTAAAAAGTGATTTTTCAGCTGCTGCTTCCCTCCAAAGGCCAATTTGTGTAGGTTGTGTTCAAGAAACTTTGATTAAGGCTCTTGGGCAACCATAGCTTGGGTGTCCTTGTCCCCCATGAGGGACTGAATCACACTTGTCCATGGAGAATGCAGAGTTAAATATTTTTAACTGGTGATCTCTGAACAGCAAGATGAATCAGTCACCCATACCCCCCCATCTCCCCTAGGCATTCAGAATTTGTGCCACCATAGCTAGGTGGGGACTGCTGTGCATGAGTAGAAAAACCTTGCAGCCTTTTTTTAGCTCAGGCTAGCATACATTCTATCATGAGTGTTATCTGACGTCAACCACATGAGTGAGTTTGTGTGGGTTTTTTTAATCCTGCTGTCCACGGAGAACGCTAGTTACAGGTAAGTAAATTTCAATCTGTAATGAAACTGCTGATTATTATGAATGTTGACTATAGCCCAGTTTCTTTCTGAAAAGTAAAATGTAATGTTTTGTTACAAGCTATTTACAATAAAAACTGTGTGCACTAGAATTAGAACATTTATTTTCAACTTTAAGGAAAGTTGAATAAAACATTTATTACTTTAAAGTAATGCTGTACTAGACCTCTTTTTTAGAGAGCAGCATCGGAGGAGGAATATGACATAAAATTGATCGAATGGAGAATGTCTAAAGTTGTGATGCCCTCAATATGATTGGAGGGTTATTCTAGCCACTAAGAACTGAATATTGTCCTCAAGGGTGTCTCATCAGATGAGAAAATTGGTAAGACACACTGGATAAGCTTTTGTTTTCTGTATATCGTACATAGTCATTGTTGTGTTTTCAGTTTATGACAAATTTTGTCTTTTTAGCATACAGTGCAGCCGATGTATTAACCTATAATTTCTGGTCAGTTAGCAACCTCTTGTGCATGATTTTTCTACAGATGTATAGAAAAACTGCATGTGAAGATTTAACTGTGGGACCCAGCAAAAAACTATACCATCAATATGTAATCTTTTGCAAAAACTAAAGTGTGCAAAGAGGTAGTTATGCACTGGTTTTCAAAAAGTTAGCTGCCTTGCCAAATTTTTTCCCAAACACTGCCTATGTACAAATCATACACTAGCATGATTATATGTTTCGGGGTGTTTGTGTGCATAGGCCCCATCTGTTCAGTATATTGGCTTAAATGAATCCTAACCTAAAAAGCTGATCTGATGGCAAAATAAGCCAAACACCACCTGCTTGCCTTTTATGGGTAAATAAGTCCTGGTTTTAAAGTAGAGTAAATGTGTACTGCATGCTAAACCTTTTTTTTAATTGTTAAAGATATTAAAAGCCCTGGTCAATTTACTCTGTTCAATACCAAAACAAATGTTCAAAAATATTTCAGTGATGACTGTTAACACCTAAGTGAGATTTGTCTTAAATGGTGAAAAATAAGGATGAAGGCTAGTGATAGTTCTGACAGTATACCACTTCATTATTTTAAGAAATCTGTATATTATCTACAGGTAATGCCTTTAAGAGTTCTGAAAAGATTAAAGGAGTCTACAATCCCTTTAGCTCTATTTTGGTTTGTTTACTTTTAGTTCTCTCCCGTTTTCTATTACTTGGACTCAAACCATTAACTCTTTTTCTCCTTTCTTTCAATTCCATTCAGCATCATAGAATGAGAGAGAACCATATAAAAAAGTCAGTCTGTCGGAAGTTAGTATACCACTTATAGTGAAGGAAAATATCATTTAACTTATAATTGATCCATGCTACCTCTTTGTTATAGCTACTATTTTCAATGTATTAAATTTTTAATGAAAACAAGTAGCGTTTTATTTAGAAGGATTTAGTATACCGCTTTATCATTAAATCAAAGCGGTTTGGCACATCAAACAATCAATAATATTGTGTGGTCTGTAGCATGCAGTGGGAGAACTAAGAAGAGTGGTGTGTGGTGCAGTGTGTCAGATTTTATCAGTTAGCTATTTACATAATGAGCAATATATATGTATATTGCTCATTATGTAAATAGCTAACTGATAAAATCTGACACACTGCACTGAAGGTTTGTGTATGTTAAGTTGATTTGTTGACAAAGGCAGTATATCAAGAAGTAAAGAAACCATAAACCATACCTATTGATATTAGGCTATTTAAGTGAGTTTACTTATCCTGCTAGCCCAGGCCAGATGAATGGGTTTTGCTCCCCAGTCAGCAAGTGGAGGCAAATCAAAGCAACTTTGATGACATTGCTGGTAGTTAAGCTGGTGCAGCATTGAGAGAAGCCAGTATTTTTTGCCTCCAGCACGTGTTGAGGTGTCTGGACTGGTGCAGCAGTACAGATGGGCCTTTCTTCCCTGACCCAGACCATAGTCTTTATGGCCTGTGAGTTTGAGACCTGTAACCCCAATGTTTGCTTGGAATGTAGGTATACCCTTGTCTCTTCAAGCCAACATCTGCCCTGTGTCCAATGCTGTTACCCATGGGTTTTAGCACTGATGGACAGGAGAGTTGATGGGAGGACCCCATGGGGCCCTGGGAGGGGGGGGGGGGGAGTTGGTAAATCTGGACCCATGCCCCCTTCCCCTAATACTGTCCTATCTGCAACCCTTTTTTCTTTTCTGTTCTTTTTACCTATACTTTAAAATTGGCTCTGTTTTGCTGCTTTAATAAAGCAGCTTTAAAAAAAAAATCTAAAGCTGCTGGGTTTTCCCACATCTGTGTAGTTGATTGGGTTAGCTCTTCTTGGGTTTCTCCCATGAGCCTTGCAGCTGCTGGGATTCTCTTCTTATTGTGTTTTTTTTTTGCCACTGATTTTTCTTTTGGCCTTTTTGCTGCTGTAGGGCTGAACTGTGCAGCCCAATGTAGTCTGAGCCCCTCTGCATTTTCTTCATGGTGTGTTTTGCCCCAAGAGCATTTTTGAATCCTCTGGACAACAGCTTCTGAAACTGCTCATGGATATTTTCAGGCTTTATAGATGTGGGGCAGTCCCTCCCCTTCATGGGGCCCAGGGCCCTATGGTGTCTCCCCATTTGACAGTAAGGGTCTTTGGGCCTAAATCCGGCACTATTACGTATATATTTCTCTACAAGCCTGGCTTAGTCCCCTCAGGAGAGGGCTCTAGAGAGGAATGATTTTTTTTCCTGGCTTGGTTGGGTGAATGCATGAGGGAGAGAGAGAATAATGGAAACATTTCTGTTCATGGAGGACCTTTCTGCCCCTGTTCACTGAGTGCTGCTACACTTTGCAGAGCCATCTCTGGCAGCGGTTTCACAAGTGGATCCTTGGAGGTATCCCTTCCATTCATTCCCTTCTCTGTCCTTGTGAAAGTACGTGCCCTCTCAAGGAAGGCACTTTGACTGGGGCTGAGGGGCACTTTTGGTCCTGTCTAAGCTGTAGCCTCTTTCCTAGGGGAGTTGGAAAGCCCTTGGGGCCACTAGGGTGGTTGCCTTGTTCACATCAGGGGTGTAGCTCATGACTACTCCGGTGGTACAGAACTACAGATACCCTGTGAGGTGAGGGATGGAAGCCCTCTTCTAGAGCACATCCAGGCTTCGACTAGGGTGCTCCGGCAGTGCGTTGGCTGATCTTGGTGGACTAAGCACTCTTCCGTAGGATCCACCAATTGCTGGGCAGCCCAGAAGAGAAATACTAGTCCTTCCGATAAGATGCCTGCTTTGAAATCCAGTCATCAGTGTTGAGGCTGACTGGCCTGGGACAACACTGGAAATTTTAAAGATAAATAAAAAAGCCAGATCTCTTCTTAGTTTGTGGGTGTTGACTGTTGTGATCAGACTCTAGTCTTGCCTCTGACGACCACAACTGCAGCCCATGTCGCAGCTGTAGCTTCACTCTGTTTGAAACTTCGAAACATAGAAACATGATGGCAGAAAACAACCATATGGCCTGTGTAGTCTGCCCTTCCATATCAACTACTATAGTCCCTTTTTGTTCTTTAGAATTCTTCTGTGTTTGTCCCATGCTTTCTTGAAATTGGATACTGTCCTCACCTCTACTACCTCCACACATTACCATTCTTTTGTAAAGAAATATTTCCGCATGCTACTTCTGAGTCTATCCCCTTTCATCCTCATTGCAGAGTTTACTTTCAATTGAAAGAGGCTCTCCTGTACATTTATGCCATGGAGGTATTAAAATGTCTCCATCATATCACCTCTATCCTGCTTTTCCTTTAAAGTATACATATTGAGATCTTGTGTTAAACCATATGGGACAGACAAAGACCACGGACCATTTTGGTAGCCACCCTCTGCACCAACTCCATCCTGTTTTATATGCTTCTGAAGGTGTAGTCTCCAGAATTGCACATAATACTCCAAATGAAGTCTCACCAAAGACTTATACAGAGGCACTATCATCTCCCTTTTTTTTGCTGGCCATTCCTCTCCCTTATGCATTCAAGCATCCTTCTGGCTTTTGCTGTCACTTTTTCTTCCTGTTTAGTCACTTTAAGATCATCGGAAACAATCAGGCCCAGGTCCCACTCTTCTTTCATGGACAGAAGTATTTCACTCCTTATACTGTACCACTTTTTTGGATTTTTGTAGCCCAAATGCATGACCCTGCATATTTTAGCGTTATATCTTAGCTGCCAACTTCTTGACCATTCTTCAAACTTAGCTAGATCCCCCCTCATGTAATCTACTCCTTCCTGGATGTCTATTGCATATTTTGGTACCATCTGCAAAGAGACGAACCTTACCAGACAGCCCTTCCGCAATATCACTAAAAACAAAAATCTTAAAGAATTGAGAACAATGACCCATATCCCTGTGGCACACATCACTGGTAACATCCTTCTCCGAGTAAGCTCCATTTACCCTATATCCTTTGTCACCTTCCACTCAGCCAATTTCTAACCCAGTCAGTCACTTTAGGGTCTATCCCTAAGGTGCTCTATAAGTCACCTGAGTGGAATGGGTGTCAAAGGCTTTACTGAATCTTAAGTATACCACATCTAGGGCTCTCCCTCACTCCAACTCTGTCTGGTCACCCAGTCAAAGAAATCCATCAGATTTGTCTGACAAGACTTGTCTCTGGTAAACCCATACTGCCTCGGATCCTGCAATCAATTGGACTCCAGAAATCTCGCTGTCCTCTGTTTTAGCAGTGTGTTTCCATTAATTTACTCACCACAGAGATCAAACTAACTGGCCTGTAGTTCCCAACCTCATCCTTTGTTTTTTATGTAAAGGGACCACATCTGCCTTTCTCAAGCCCTCTGGGACCACTCCCAATTCTAAAGAAGCATTTAAAAGGTCAGATAGTAAAGCCGCTAGAACTTCCTCGGGTTCCTTCAGTACTCTCGGATGTATCACATCCAGCCCCATCACTTTGCCTACTTTTAGTTTAGCTTGTTTCTCACGAACAGTCTTCTGAAAATCGTTAGAAACAGAAGTGAAGGGCATCTATTTGTGGGTGTTTTCTGAGGGTCCTGCTCCTGGCCCTTCATCTGAGCACAAAACAAAAATATTTAAGCTATTCCACTTTATCCTCATCAGCTTCTACAAATTCCTTCCCTTCACCCTTGAGTCTGACAATATCACTTTTGCACTTCCTCCTCTCATTAAGATATCTAAAAAATGTCTCCCCATTTTATTGTATTGGCTATTCTTCTTTTTGTATCTTTGCTTTCCTGATTCCTTTCCTAGCTTCCCTAAGTTTTTCCAAATATTGATGCTTGCTTTTCCTTTTTCTGTGATCTCTTGTATTTTATAAAGGCCGCGCTACTTTTTTTCAGAACCATAGTGGCCTCCTTTTCCGCTTACATTTATTTTCTTTTCCAACAAAAAGGTTTGTTCTTAAAATATCCCCTTTCGGTTTTGCCCATTGCTTTTCTACATCCCCCAGCAATTCCCATCCTGCTAACAACTCCTTGAGGTATTGTCCCATCTTGGCAAAGTTAGTTTTCCTAAAGTCTAAGACCCTTGCTTTCGAGTGGACTTTATCAGCCCTAGTTCTAATACTGAACCACACCACTTGGTAATTGCTAGATGTGAGATGATCTCACACTATAACATCAGAAACACTTTCCCCATTGGCAAGCACCCAGTCCAGTATGGCCCCTTCACATGTGGGTTCTGTTACTGTTTGCCAGAATAATTCTTCCTGTAGAGAATTCTGGTTCTCCTTCCTTCTAAATGACACTGCAGCAAAGATGTGCCAGTCAACATGGAGTGGAGGAGTAGCCTAATGGTTAGAGCACTGGCTTGGGAAACAAGAGACCAGGGTTTGTTTTCCACTAGTACTCCCTGTGGCCTTGGGCAAGTTACTTAACCATTTATTGCCTCATAAGAATCCAAGTTATCAATGTCCTTGTTTAATGTACCTTACCAAGTTTGTTACAATGTAAACAGCTTTGACTAAAATGATAAAGCAGTATAAAAACCCTGTTATATAAATAAACATCCGGCATATTGAAATCACCTATCAATAGCACTTCTCCTTTCATGGGAATACTGTATGTTTTCTATTAAATTTCGGTGAAGGGAATCTGTACATTAAACCAATGCAAATAGATTTCCTATTCTCTCTTTCTAGTTTAACCCACAGTGCCTCCTCTCCCTTTTAAGCCCTGTAATTCTATAGCTTTAATATGATTTTTATATTTCTATAGTGCCACCCCCCCTTTTTTTTTTTCTACCCTGTCCTTCCTGAATAAAGTATAATCTTGTATAATTACATCCCAGTCATGGTTGTCTGCGAGCCATGTCTCTGTAACTGCCACTAAATCCAAATCAGCCTCTTCCGTTAAAACCTCAACATCTGGGATCTTATTTCCCATACTATGGGCATTTATGCACACTGTTGCCCCTTTTACCCATTTCTACAGAGAAGTTTAATGTTTTACTTGAGAGCTTTTATTTACCTTGGGGCTTTCTTCATCCCAAACAAATCTAGTTTAAAGCCCTCTGCAGTAGGTTAGCTAGTCTGCTGCATAAAACACTTTGATCCTTTTTGGATAGGTGGACACCATCTCTGCTCTGCAGCCCTTGGCAAATCATCCCATGGTTCAGGAAACCAAATTGCTCTGACACCATCCCATGCAGCCATACATTCATCTTCAAGATGCGAGCTTCTCTGCTTTGGCCTTTACCCTCAACATGGAGCATTGAAGAGAATACCACTTGCACATCTGTCTGCTTCACCCTCTGTCCTAAGCCATGAAGTCACTCTTAATACACTCAGAGATACTTAGCAGTATAATTTGTGCTGACATGGATGAGCAACATCGGAATAATAATCAGTTGGCTTGATGGATCTTGGAAAACTCTCCATAACATCTCTGATCTTGGCACCTGGTAGACAGCACACCTCCCTGGATATGGTCAGCAGATGGATGCCTCAGAAGAGTCATCAACCACCACTATCTTTCACTTCCTTGTGGTAACTCTGCAGCTTTGGAGTGCTTGAGCTCTGGTTCTGCCTTTTCCTAGGATGCTTTCACCTCCTCCACTTCTAGGGCTGCATACTAGTTCTTCAATTCTGGGGCTGGAGGAGTTGGATTGTCAATTCTGCAGGCACTGGTGACTAGGGTCAAATTCTCCATTCTGTTGCATACCACCTCAACTCTGTCAAAGCTTGGAATCTTCAAGAAGCATCTTATCAGTGTACTTCTTACTGTCTTGAATGCTTCTCAGCCTCACCACACCTTCTCTGAGCTCCTCCACTTGTTTCATGAGGGCTTCAGCTTGCAGGTATCTTGCACATGGAGCCAGTTTGTCAACTGGCATCTGGTGGGCTGTCTGAACAGACAGAAGCTGTAATGAGATCATTGTTCTGTTGGAGCTTTGCTACCTGTTGAAGTAAATTAGACCAGATATATATGCAGATGAGTCTTCTGGTCCTCTGCTGCTGGGACGAGTGCGGGGGCTGTAGCAGCTCTTGCTTGGCTAACTCGTGGTGATCTCATGAGTCCTCTGCTGGGGTTGCTGGGATTGATATGCAGATCAGTTTTCCGGTCTGGTGGGTTGATTTCTATGCCCATTTCTGTTTGGAGACACACACTTGGATCAGTCCTTGCATGAGTCCAATATAGAGGGTATCTGTTCCCCTTGAACGTGTCCCGGATGGTCTTAATGTCTGGAGTTGCAGGCATGGATGATTGACCATACCAAGAACAGTCTAGCCCTTACTTGGAACTTGGAGTGTCTTGGGTGTCTGTCCTATACTTGATTGGGCAGTGTTTCTTGTGCCAACATGTTTGGGTTTGGTTGTCTCTGTGGTTCTTATGTTCAGGCAATGCTTAGGATATGGGTCTACCCACATCTCCTAGCTTAAGTGCCTTCGACCCTGCAACAAGTGCTTTGGGTTAGGGTGTGCATGAATCCCTCAACAGGGTTACCTTTAGACTCTTGGATCCTTGCTCCCAGTTCACTCATTATCTAGCTCAGTGGTTGTCAACCCAGTCCTCTGGGACCCTTAGTCCAGTTGAGCTTTCAGGTTATCCACAATGAATATGCATATGAGAAATCTGCATGCACTGCTTCTATTGTATGCAGATCTATCTCATGCCATATTCATTGTGGATATCCTGAAAACCTGACTGGCCTTGGGGTACTGGAGGGACTGGGTTGAGAACCACTGATTTAACACTTGTCCGATATCAGAGAGCAGTTAGGTGGCTACAGTTTCACCCTCTAATCATGCTAGGTTGCCTCCGAGGAATGTCACTGCAAATACACGTCTGCTGGCCTGGTGCATGATCACAGCATGATCGCAGCTTAATGCATAAAGCAGCAGCCCAAGAACCAGCCTAAGTCCGAGTTCAGATCCCACTGCTACTCCCTCTGACCTTAAACAAGTCTGTTAACTCTCGTGGGCCAGCTTGTGCTGGAGCACTAGTACCCTCAGGAAGCCGCCTGGTCAGTCATCAGACTAGAGGCCATAGTGATCAACCTGACTTTTGTGAAGATTCTGACCCTTCTGGTCAGCTAAGCAATCGGAGCTGTTCTCAGTGGAGGGCATCAGTAGTGTTGTAAGTCCATGAGTGGGGCAGCCCTGTCATCACTGCTGTTGCATCAGTGGTGGTAGAGCTTGACTGTTAACCAGAAGCTTATCTAGTGACTTAATAGTGCAACACATAGCAGACTGTTAGCATGCTAATTCTCACTTGAGTCAGGCCATGGTGGTTCCTGATGAGTGCTAATAAAGCCCGAAGGCAGGGATCTCCAACTCCAAACATGGCGGGCCGCAAACCAGTCATATTTTCAGGATGTCTCTAATGAATATGCATGAGAGAAATTTGAATACAGTGGGGCAGTGCATGAAAATATATTTCATGCAAGTTCATTAGGGGCATCCTGAAAACCTGACTGGATGGCGGCCCTCCAGGACTGGAATTGGAGACGCCTACCCTAGAACATTCGTGCTCTCATCGTTCAAAGGTGGGATCTGGCAGTGTTCAGCTTGCAGCTCAAACAAGAGAGCACCAAAGTAAAGATCCCTTTTTAGTCACGAGATGGTCCATTGTAGAGTGGGTTTAGATGTTTTGCTTCTGTATGTCTCTGTATTTCTTGGTGAGCAGCCTTCTAAATAAGCTTGGTCACTTTAGTGATGCTGGACTGACTATGGAGATCATGGTGTATGGGTCTCCTGAGCTTGTTGGTAGAGTTCCCCCTACTTTCTCAACAATGAGGTCTTCTGTAGTGGGGTCCCCTAGTTAGGAGGGTTCCCGTTAACTTATTTATAGTTTTGCTAAGCATAAGCTGTTTCTGTAAGGGCACCCTGGAAGATTAGTGTGTTACCCTTCTTTTGGGTCTGTTCTTGGACCCTGGATGTCAGGAAGGTGAACCTTGTTGCTGTTTGACCCATTTGCTAGTCTGGGCCAGACCAGGATCTAGTTCTGCACTTTTTCAGTTTAGTTGATAGACCTTGCATGATGCCAGTAGCATGTTCCACCAAGAAAAATATAAAAAGAACACCAAAAGGACAGAGTTCACACACAAGTCACCATAAAAGTTCCCTGTGATGGGACCCGGAAATAGTGAGTGATTCAGCCAATAAGAATGACTTGGGAGTTTATTTTAACTTTGACTGGTATAAGGATTGTCTAATATGTGCTTTTAATAAAATATTCTGGAAAATGTCTTCATCTTGTGATTCTACACAGTGGATGATTTACAAACTGGATATTTGATAAATATTCCCCAGATGCAGGGCGGTGTTATACATTTGCTTTAACTCGAGAAACATACCGCTGTGTTGGGATTGGGGTTTTACAGTCCCCGTTTTTTTGACTAACCAATATTTCTTGTTGCATAATTAAAGTAAAATGGACTTCCTTATCGTCCCTCCAGTCCAGTCCCAGAACCTCTGGGGTTTAGTACCTCCTCCAGCAGCTTTGTAGACTGAGCACGTCATCACTTTTGATGACACTGGTATAAGTAGGCAAGGACCGCCTCTCCACTCCAGTAGTCTGTCTCCAAGCAGCTGGAGAGGTAGTGAGACGGTAGCAGGGCTCACTTGGCAACAACTGAGGAGCTTTTTAGGTGTTTTAGTTAGGAGTTGGGGTACAGGAGTAGTGCCCCTTACGGGGTTGAGGGGCTGCAGAAGGACTGGTTTGCCACCTCCTTCCCTTCTCTCTCTCTCTCTCTTTATCTGCCCTGGAAGAAAACTGGGGGCTAAGGCTACAAATGGGCTGATATGAGAGGATGGGTGAATGGAACTGGAAGGGAGTGGATCTGAAAGGGGCTGCCATGGTATTTGTACTAGAAGGGACTGGTCAGTGGGGAAGGAGGGGGACTGGAAGGGAATGGACATCAGTGGCAGTCATGGGAATGCAAGTTGACATTGGAAGGTACTGGGAGTGAGGACTGGAAAGAGACTGATACTGGGGAGGGTTACTGGGACTGAAAATAGGCTGATGGAAAGAAGTGAAGAAAACGAAAGAAGAGATAAGAAATGGCAGATGGACCATAGACCACAGAAAGAGCTAAGAAGACAGGAAAGCAGAAGCCCCTCAGATCGGGACCAGCATGATCAGAGAATAAATTGGTCAGACAAAGGTAGAAAAAATAATTTTATTTCATATTAGTGATTTGACTACAAAATCATCATAATTTTGAAATCAAATATTGTTACTTGTGATTAATTGTGGTTTAAATAAATAAGTAAATTTTATAAATAAAAACATATTGCAAAGGCCTATAATATATTTTCAACAAATGATTACAGCGACAATGCGTTAATGGTAAAGGAAGAGACTCATTTGATTTTATCATTGGGGTCACCACAAGTTGACCAATGGTAAAAGGGGTCACGGTACAAAAAAGGTTGAGAACTGGTCTAGAGCAATGGCCCGTCTTTATCCCCTGGCTGATCAGGATAGGGAGCTGTTTCGATCTCCAAAAGTGTCGGCAGTTACCAAGAAGACGACTATTCTGGTCGAGGGCAGTGCCGCTCTCAAGCATAGTCAGGATAGGAAATTGGACACGTTGTTTAAACAGGTTTTTGACATCAGCGCCCTGTCAATGCAGGTTGCTATCTCAGGAGCGTGGGTAACTAGAGCCTTTCAGTGGTCACAAAGGCTACAGGTTGATCAGATGGGAGAACAGATCGAGGAGGTAGCCCGGCTGGAGTCGGAGGCGGCCTATTTGGGCGGAATATAGTTTGATGCCGGCCGTGGATATTTGTAGGGCGGCAACTTGGTCTTTAAATTCCTTTGTCAAGCATTACTGTCTGGATGTTCAGACGGCGGGGGATGCCTGATTTGGATCAGCGGTGCTTCAGGCTGGTCTAACAGGCCCCTCCCGTTGATATCTACTGCTCTGTTACATCCCCAGAGGTTCCAGGACTGGACTGGAGAGATAAGGAAGGTGAAATTAGACTTACCTGCTAATTGTTGTTCCTTGAGGATCTCCAGTCCAGTCCCGGATCCCACACTTGGTTTTCAGTTTCGGATTGCAGCCTGAAGCGGGTTAACTTTGAGATTAGAATAAAGGTTCCGTTTCTTGGGTGAGCAGTCCACTGTGATAGGGTGGGGGGAGATAAGAATGCTCTCGCTGTCTTCAGGGGGAAAGATGGGGGCATATCTACTGCTATATAGTTTTCCTTCAGGGGAATCGTAGCTTAAAGTTTTAAGTTAACATTTTTTCGGCTTAAGCTGAATTGTGTGTTAAAAAAAAATGAGAACAAAAGATAAGTGAATTTTGATTATATTAGATACTTATTTGTTGCTCTGGTGAGGCTGCTTTTGTCAGTAGGTACTGGAGTAGAGAGGCAGTCCTTGCCTACTTATACCAGTGTCATCAAAAGCGATGACGTGCTCAGTCTCCAAAGGTGCTGGAGGAGGTACTAAACCCCAGAGGTTTTGGGACTGGACTGGCGTTCCTCAAGGAACAACAATTAGCAGGTAAGTCTAATTTCACCTTATGGCAGCTGATCACATTGACAACAGTGTGGTGTGGTGGTGGTTATCAAACAAAAAATATTTTGTGATAAGTTAGAAAGCTTGCAGGACTCTGGGTTAAATCTATAGGGTTCAACTTTGTGGTGACTTGAGAAGCATATTCCAGGCATACCCTTGGTGGTGCACCCTGATGTCTTGCTCCTCCCTCAGGTGGACAAAGCTATTTCATCCATCCTGGCATCTGGTTGGATTCACAGCAGATTTTTCTTTTTGGTGTTGCAAGTGATGGAAGCGTTCCTTCTGGTGCTTTTGTTAAGCCTTTCTTGGTCTTTGCGCATGGTATTCCTGGTAGCTTCATGTCTGCTAGGCACATGCCTTTTCCTTGTTGGGGACTACTCTGGTCAAGTCTGTAATGCCAGTCTCTCTGAGAACAGTACCTCCTGTCTCCTGGGAGTGTTATCGTCCTTAAAAGCTGTAATGAAAGAGGCCAGCTTGGACATAGGGCAGTTGCAGAGACATGGTACATGGGGAAAACAATGACTTGGACGTAGTTATACGTGTTTATAGTCTATAAAGGAAGAAAAGGAGGAATAGCACTACATTTTAAAAAAAGTAATGTCACAGAATTAATAGTTTGAGAGAAGAAGGCGGCACTGTGGGTTAGTTTGGAAAGAGTGTGGAAGATGTATTTACTTTGGTTAAATAGATCTCTCATAAGCAGAAGAAATAGAATTAATTGAAGACATTCACAAAATTGCTGCGAAAAGGGAAGTACTTTTGGTAAGAGATTACAATTGGCCTGATGTTTGAGAGATCACTGCTGTGGTGTCATCTAGAGGTGGAGAGATCCTGGATTTTCTGTAGGGAGAACTGTTCTGTAACGGAACCCATGCAGAAGGGGGCTATATTGGACTTGGTGCTTACAAATGGGGAGTGTCTTTCTAAATTTGTAGTGGGTGATCTGACATACAGTGATCACCTTATGGTGAGCACCAATATTAAGATATGGGAGGAGATGGTTCATTCAAAAGTGAGTCCTAGACGTCAGGAAAACTAGCTCTGCAAAGACTTCAAGGAGCCATAAACTGGATGGGAACATCTAGGAGAAATAGAACAGTAGGCAAAACTGAAGAGATGTTTTTAAAGGCAACAGTTTTTTGTTTTTCTTTTTCTTTTTTCGAAAGTAAACGAGGAAATGGAGGCTAGTATGATTTTCAAAAGTAATAGCTGAGAAGATAAAATGTAGTTACTCACCTGTAATGGGTGTTCTCCAGGGACAACAGGAATCAGTCCTCACATATGGGTGACGTCTGCACCGACGAAGCCCGAGTGGAAGCATCTCCCCAACTTTCAAAGAAAGCCTTTGGGAAACGCCACCACATATTTGTGGTTCCCTTCCCACCCAAGGGTTCCATCTTGCTCAGTCAGATGACATAGCTAGGAAGGCATACAAATAAAACAAGGTAAAGGAGGCAACTCTGAGGGAAAGAGGAGGGTTGTGAGGACTAATTCCTGCTGTTCCTGGAGAAAACCTGTTACAGGTGAGTAACTTTGCTTTCTCCAGGAACAAGCAGAAAGTCACCCCTCACATATGGGACTCCCTAACTCCAGGCTGCCGGGAACCAAACCATGACAGCACTAGCTGTGGCAGGGTAGCTGTGAGTTGCAGAAGATAAGTCCCTGATTGAGAGACTATGCAAGACCCTAGTGTTCTGAGGGGCTATCACTTCAGTAGCATGAACACAGGGTCAGAGGGTTGGAGTTGCCTATACTCCGAATAGATTGCGGAGTACCTCCTGGCCAAAGGCCCTGTCCTGACGGGACTCGCTTTCCAGGCAGTAGTGAGCTGTGAACATCTGAATTAGACCATGTGGCGGCCTTGCAGATCTCAGTCACCGGCACTGAGCGCAGGTTTGCCACCGAAGTGGCCATCACTCTTACGTGATGCGCTGTGATCCAGTGCTCCAGGGATAGTTCAGCCCACTCATAGGCAAGGGCGATATAGTCTGTCACCTAAGTGGACCGAGTTTGCTTAGTCACTGGGAGACCAGCCTACTGGGGTCATAGGAAACAAAGTTGAGAAGCTTTGCGGTGGCCCTCAGTCCGTTGAAGGAAGGACAGGGCTCTTTTACAATCCAAAGTATGGGGTATGGTGTCCTCCTGACTGGCATGGGGTCTGGGGAAGAAGGCGTGGAGGGACCATTTCCTGATTGAGGTGGAAAGGGAAGGAATTTGGGGTGTGCGCAGAGCACTAATCAGTTCTTGTAGACCCTTGTATAAGGTGGCTCTGCCACCAAAGCTTGGAGCTCGCTTACACTGAGAGCGGATGTAAGAGCCACCAGGAAGTTGACCTTCAAGGAAAAATACCACAGGTGGCAAGTGAGCAGAGGCTTGAATGGTGATCTAGTGAGCTACGAGAGCACCATGTTGAGGTCCCATTTCACCGTTGGGGGGCAGACAGGGGAGTTTAGATAGCAAGAGGAATCATGAGATCAGGGGCTGAACAGAGGGTTTTTCCCTTGGTGGGGTGGTGGTGCGCTGCAATTGCGCTTCGGTGCACTCTGAGTTGGATTTTAGTCCAGCCTGTGGCAAATGGAGCAGGTACTGGAGTACCACTTGCACGGGGCAGAAGGGGTTCTCCTGCCTCTCTGCACACCATACTGAGAACCAGCACAACTTAAAGGCATATGCTTGTCTTGTGGAGGGCTTGTGGGAGGCTAACAAGACCACTTCTATCTTTCCTCGGAGGTTAAAGGGAGCCAGAACTACCCTTTCAGCAGCCATGCTGTTAATGTCAGGGACCCCAAGTTGGTGTGTAGGAGGGAGCCCTCTTTCTGAGAGTTCTGGTGCACAGCCTAGCAGGACCGGGCGTGCCACCGACAATTCGAGCAGTAGTGGAAGCCAGGGCTGCCTGGGCCATCTGGGGGCTATTAGTATCAGTGATGCCCCCTCGTGCTGGACCTTGAAGAGGGTCCTGGTGACCAGTAGGGTTGGTGGTAAGGTGTAGAGGAGACCTTCCGTTCATGGGATTAGGAATGTATCTGCCACTCCTCTCGACAGGTGCAGTTGCTGTGAGCAAAAGCAGGGCAGCTGCGTGTTGCCTGGGCTGGCAAAGAGGTCCATCAGGGGCAGTCCCCAGAGATGGAAGAGCCGAGAGGCTACTCTGGGGTTCATACGCCGCTCATGTGGCTGAAGGACTCTGCTCAGCCTGTCTGCCAGGGCATTGCCCTGGCCCAGGAGATAGACTGCCCAGAGGAGCATGCCATTGCGAGTTGCATAGGAGCAGAGGGCTGCAGCCTCCTGGCAGAGGGAATATGACCCTGTGCTTGTTGAGATAGAACATTGTGACCTTGTTGTCTGTCTGAACCAGTACCGTCTGGTGCCACAGCCAATGGTGGAATGCCTGGAGGGCCAGGAAGATCGCCCTGAGTTCCAGGAGATAGATCTGTAGCTGAGATTCCACCAGCAGCCCTGTGTGCGAAGATCCTCGCAATAGGCTCCCAACCGGAGGTCAGGACTCGGGATGGGGGGGGGGGGCGACTGGAAGGGCATCCTGGCCTGGAGGTGGCAGGAGTGCTGCCACCATTCAAGGGACTGCTAGCTGGTGGGTTACTTTGACCCTGTCCCGTAGTCTGCCTGCCAGTGGCTTGGGTCCTCTGAGAGCATAGGCACCACTGAGCTGCCCACATATGTAAGTGGGCTAGTGGGGTCACGTGGACTGTGGAGGAGGCGGCGTGCTGAAACAGATTGCTGGCGCTGCACTTGAGCTGTTAGCTCCTTGAGGTGTCTGCCCTCTCTGGGAAGAGAGACCTTGGCTTGCAGTATCCAACCAAACCCCTATGAACTCCAGGCTTTGGGCTGGGGTCAGATGATACTTGAGGTGGTTGATGACCAACCCCAGGTGCTGCAGTAAGAGGATAGTGTGCCTCTGGTAGTGCTGCTTCTTGTGGGCCAGTCGTCCACGTAGGGGAAGACAAAGGCCCCTTGTAGATAGCAGTGGTCGCAGCCCACCTCCAGGCATTTGGTGAACACCCTTAGTGAGGAGACCAGTCCGAAGGGCAGCACCCTGTACTGGTAGTGCCTCTTCCTCCCACATCGAATCTTAGGTACTGCCTATGGAAGGGATGGATTTGGATGTGTGTAAGCATTCTTTAGGTCCAAGGAGCAAAGCCAGTCTCTCTGGTTGGGGGTAAGGCAGTAGTGTTCCAAGGGAGAGCATCTTAAATTTGTCCCTCACCAGAAATTTGTTCATGTTTCATAGGTCTAGGATGGGCCTGAGGCCTCCAGTCCTTTTTGGTGCAAGAAAGTACCTGGAATAGAAGCCCTTGATCAAAGGTGCCTGGGCACCGGCTCTACTGCCTTATTGAGAAGACTTGCAAGCTCTGTGAGGAGTAAGGTCTGGTGAAGGAGAGGCCTCAGTGGCTCTCCTAGGAAGAAATCTGGAGGTGCCCTGCTGTAGTTGGAGATGACCCTCCCTGACCACCTGCAGTACCCAGAGGTCTGTGGTGACTGTGGCCCACCTGTGGGCAAAGAGGGCCAGGCGCCTCCCTGTGGGCTGAAGACCTCCTGGGAGCGAGGGGGCCATGCCCTGGGAGTCAAAAGCTCCCCTCTGACTGGGCCGGATCCAGAATCTGGGGCTTAGGGGTTTTAGCCTTCTGCGTCCCTATGCCCTTGTCTTTTGGGCTGGGTACCATTGGGTATGAGACAGCTCCCTTCTTTTTGGAGGGAAAAAAGGCCTTTTCCCTGGTGGTCTTCTGTGGGGGAGGCCCAGAGGTCTTTTTGGAGAAACTTTGTTGGTGCAGAGGACATCAAGTAGTTTTGTCCTGTACCCATTGTTCGAGGTCGGATGATTGCAACCAGGCTTGGCATCAGGCTCTGATGCCAGCAGCTGCGACTCGAGCCAATGACTCAAAGCCATCATAAGCCGCTTGAGAGAGGAACCTTGAGCAGTCTTGTACCACAGAGATCGGGGTCTTGAACCACTGGAGGGACTTCCCATCGAGGCCTACTTTAGAATCCAGCAAGCTCCTTGGCTGGTGCCTTGAGGTAGATGCCAATGTAGAACTCATAGGTCTGGACTCTGCACCCTAGCATCAAGCACTGGAAACATTTGTGCCCAAGGGCATCGAGGGTTCGAGCCTCACTATCCAGGGGGATAGAGGATGGGGATGGGTCTTCTGGCTCTTTAGTTTGTGCATAGTCAACTCGATGACCATGGAGTTATGCGGTAACTGGGTTTTGTGAAACCCTGGGCTCCTGCCAATGCAGTACATTGTGTCGAGCCGGCAGCTGACAATGGGTACTGACGCCAGTGTTTCCCACTTTTGGAGGAGCAGCTGTCTAAGGATCAGTTGCACCGGCACCATGAGGGTCTCCCGGGGAGGGGCCTCATACTGGAAGATCTCCAGTTCCTCAGTGTGGGGATCCTCTTCGGTCTGGACTGAGAGCGCCTTAGTCATATCCCATATGAAGTCATGGAAGGCCACATCCTCGGGCAGAGACCGGCATCAAGGTGCTGGTGGAGATGGGTCAGAGGAGACATCTCTGTGTATCTGGGGATGCCTCATCCTGTCTCCCACTCTGAGTCGAGCGGTGACAAGGATTCAGAAGCCCTGCGACAACATTGGTCGAGGCCCGTGCCTTGGGGCCAGAGGCCTGTCGATTACCTGAGTTGCAGACATTAGCCAGCGAGGACCGGATACTCAGACCGGGACCTTGACTGGCGCTGAAGGCGTACTTGAGACCAGCAGCACTCGATGCTCTGTCTGCTTGATGACTGGTGACCCCCACACAGACGAGGGCCTGGTTGTTGGGGTGGACGAGCCGAGCGAACAAGCCATCATTGCTTGCTGCAGGTCCAAGATAGCAGTGATTTGGTCTCCATGCCAGAAGGCTCCACAACTTTCAGCCCAGGCATCAACTGCTTTGGGCCCGACGCACACACTCCAGAGTGTTCTCGATAACCACCATTGCCTTGAGCGCCCTTGGCTGGTCTCAGTCTGCTGAAGGGTCCATTTTGGAAAGCTTGGCCAGGGGTGTCTCAGACTCCTTAGAGTCTCTCCATTGTGATTTACCAGGTTCCTCCGGGATATTCAAGTACTTTTTTCTTCTGCTCCTGCTCCAGGGTCCTCTCGGAGGATCTGCAGCTGTGGGACTCTGAGGACACCAGGGCATCATGGGAAGTGCTTGCCTTGCAGCTGGGTGCCAGGGATGGGGGGGGGGGGGGCGGCACAATGTCGGACTTCGGTAACATATTTCCTGCAATTCCAACCTCTTTGTTGTTTTTTTGCCAAAATGGCTTGGCAAAGCTTACAGTTGGAACTGTCATGGTCTGGTCTCAGGCAACGCAGGCAGCTGTTATGGGTGTCAGTGATGGACATGGTTTGACTGCAGCGGTCACGTTTTTTGAACCCAACCAGGGGCATGGTGGGATGCAACCAGATGGGGTTGACGATCCCCAGGCAAAAAAGGGTGTGAAGCGCTGGTTGAGGGACCCTTGAGGAAAAAGTTAGACAGGCCCGAGGATTGCATCGAAGATGACGGCTCGGCGCAGGAACCGGTATGCTTACCAGAAAGCTAAACTGAATTACCAAGTTTTAAAAGAGATTTTTCCAGGAACACTGGACGTGAGTTCATTGGACTTGGGGGGGGGGGGAGGGGGGAGGAGACTGAGCAAAATGGCACCCTTGGGCAGGAAGACAACCATGCATGGTGGCATCTCCCAAAGGCTTTCTTGCTAGCTACATTGCTAGCTCTCTGACTGGGAGCTCTTAAAAGGGTTTTTGTATATTTTTTAAAGCAAGGTTACTTTCTTTTTGGTGCTTTAGGGGAACTTTCTTTGAGTACAGTAGGTTGCTGAACTCTAGTAACCTCCTCAGGTTTAGAAACTGCTAACACCTAATCAGGAGTTAGTGGGCCTGATTTCCTGAGTGCAGCTGAGGCCTGCATAAAAGGCTCCAGTGCCCTTCCCTGTTGAGGCTTTCCTAACCAGGGCTCTACAGATCAACAAACAGTAAGGATTTGAGGGTTTGTTTGTTTTTATTATATTACTTAGCTAGCTCTCTGACTGGGAGCTCTTAAAAGGTTTTTTTGTATATTTTTTAAAGCAAGGTTACTTTCTTTTTGGTGCTTTAGGGGAACTTTCCTTGAGCACAGTAGGTTGCTGAACTCTAGTAACCTCCTCAGGTTTGGAAACTGCTAACACCTAATCAGGAGTTAGTGGGCCTGATTTCCTGAGTGCAGCTGAGGCCTGCATAAAAGGCTCCAGTGCCCTTCCCTGTTGAGGCTTTCCTAACCAGGGCTCTACAGATCAACAAACAGTAAGGATTTGAGGGTTTGTTTGTTTTTATTATATTACTTAGCTAGCTCTCTGACTGGGAGCTCTTAAAAGGTTTTTTTGTATATTTTTTAAAGCAAGGTTACTTTCTTTTTGGTGCTTTAGGGGAACTTTCCTTGAGCACAGTAGGTTGCTGAACTCTAGTAACCTCCTCAGGTTTGGAAACTGCTAACACCTAATCAGGTGTTAGTTCCCTCCCTACCCACCCCGACTCCCACCCACCCCTAGTGAGCAGTCTTGCTTTATAGGGCACCTCCCCCTTTAACAAATCACAGAGAATTGGACCAGCACATTTTGAATATAATTAAAGAGATTTAACTGCTTTTTCTCTGAAAGGACAGCTGGGAGACCGGCTGGTACTTGGTAGATCTCTCTCTTTTGCTTTAACAGATACCTAAGCTCCATGAACAGAACAATGGCTGGGAAAAATCGTATTGCTAAAGCTGTTGCCCCTGTTACAGCTTCTGCCTCAGTCCAGACAGAGGTCCTAATGCCAGTTGAAGGACCAGTTCCATGTGCAGGGTGCCTGCATGCTGAAGCTCTGAGGAAACAAGTGGAGGAACTCAGAGAGGAGGTGGCGAGGCTGAGGAGCATTCAAGACAGAAGTACATTGATGAGATGCTACTTGCAGCAACCAAGCTCTCCAGCACAGGAGAAGATGGGTGCCAACAGAATGACGATGGTTGGACACAAGTCACCATGGCCTGCAAAATTACCAATCCAACTTCTCCAGCCCTTGAATTGAAGAACCATTATGCAGCCCTGGAAGTGGAGGAGGTGAAAGCATCCCTGGAAAGGGAAGAACCAGAGTTCAAGTACCCCAAAGTTGCAGAATCAGTGACCAGAAGGAAACGAAGGGTAGTGGTGGTTGGAGACTCTCTTCTGAGGGGTACTGAGGCGTCCATCTGCCGACCAGACTTAATGTCCAGAGAGGTATGCTGTCTGCCTGGTGCCAAAATCCAAGATGTTACGGAGAGTTTGCCGAGACTCATCAAGCCCACTGACTATTACCCAATGTTGCTAATCCATGTTGGAACAAATGATACTGCCAGATATACCTCGGAACATATCAAAAGTGACTTCATGGCTCTGGGACAGAGGGTGAAGCAGTTAGGTGCACAGGTGGTGGTCTCTTCAATCCTCCGTGTTGAGGGTAAAGGCCAAGGCAGAGAGGCTCGCATCCTGGAGATGAATGCATGGCTGCGTGGATGGTGTCATTGAGAGCGTTTTGGTTTCCTAGACCATGGGATGCTGTTCCAAGGGTTGCAGAGCAGAGATGGCATCCATCTGTCCAAGAAAGGTCAACGCATCTTCGGTAGTAGACTGGCTAATCTACTGAAGAGGGCTTTAAACTAGATTCATTGGGGATAGGTGAAGAAAGCCCCCAGGTAGGTGATACATTAAATACCTTTATGGTAATGGGGGTAACATATGGAAATCAGTGTGTATAAAAGCCCGTAGCATGGGAAATAAGATCCCTGATGTTGAAGCTTTGGTGGGAATGGCTGACTTGGATTTAGTGGCAGTTACAGAAACATGGTTCACAGAAAACCATGACTGGGATGTAACTATACTTGGCTATACTTTATTCAGAAAGGACAGGGTAGGAAGAAGGGGAGGAGGAGTGGCACTATATGTAAAAACTACTATTAAAGCTTTGGAATTACAGAGCTTAAAAGGGAGAGAGGAGGCATTGTGGGTTAAACTAGAAAGAGGGAAAGAGAAATCTATTTGCATTGGTGTGATATACAGACCTCCCTCACAAGAGGAAGAGGTGGACAGAGAGTTAGTTGAAGACATACGCAGCATTGCTAGGAAAGGGGAAGTGCTACTGATAGATTTCAATATTCCAGATGCGGATTGGCACATTCCTGCTGCAGTATCATCTGGAAGTAAGGAGATCCTGGATTTTCTACAGGGAGAACTATTCAGGCAATTGGTAACAGACCCCACACGTGAAGGGGCCATACTGGACTTGGTGCTTACCAATGGTGAAAGTGTTTCTGATGTTGTAGTGGGAGATCATTTTGCATCCAGTGATCACCAGATGGTGTGGTTCAGTATTAGGACTAGGGCTGTTAGAATCCATTCCAAGGTGAGGATCTTAGACTTTAGGAAGACTAACTTTGCAAAGATGGGCCAATACCTCAGGGAGTCGTTAGTGGGATGGGAACAGCTGGGGGCTGTAGAAAAACAGTGGGCAAAACTGAAAGGGGGTATTTTAAGGGCAACCAACCTTTTTGTTAAAATGGTAAATAAAGGTAAAAGGAAAAGGAGACCGCTATGGTTACCGAAGGAAGTAGCTGAAAAAGTGAAGAAAGAGGGAGGCCTTCATGAAATACAAGAGATCACAGAGAGAGGAAGACAGGCATCTGTATTTGGAAAAACTTAGAGAAGCTAGCAAAGTAGTCAAGAAGGCAAAGATTCAAAAGGAGGAGGAAATAGCCAATGCAATAAAATGGGGGGATAAGACTTTTTTCAGATATATTAGTGAGAAGAGGAAGGCCAAAAGTGGTATTGTCAGACTCAAGGGTGCAGGGGGGGAATATGTAGAAGCTGATAAGGATAAAGCGGAATTGCTTGACAAATTTTTGTTCTGTGTTCACAGATGAAGAACCAGGAGCAGGACCTCAGAAAACACCCACAAATGGGAACAGAAGCGAGGGACATCTTGAACAATTTTCAGAAGACTGTGTTCGTGAGAAACTAGCTCAACTTAAAGTAGACAAAGCGATTGGACCGGATGGGATACACCCTAGAATACTGAGGGAACTTGGGGACGTTCTAGCAACTCCACTGACTGACCTTTTCAATGCCTCGGAGTCGGGAGTGGTGCCAAAGGACTGGAGAGAGGCTCATGTGGTGCCTTTACACAAAAGCGGAAGTAAGGATGTGGTTGAAAACTACAGGCCGCTTAGTTTAACTTCGGTGGTGAATAAATTATTGGAAACGCTGCTGAAAGAGAAAATAGTGAGGTTTCTGGAGTCCAGCGGATTACAGGATCCGAGACAGCATGGATTCACCAGAGGCAGGTCTTGTCAGACAAATCTGATTTCTTTGACTGGGTGACCAGGGAGTTGGACCGAGGGAGAGCTCTAGATGTGTATTTAGATTTCAGTAAAGCCTTTGACACTGTTCCTCACAGGCGACTTATAAACAAACTGAGCACCCTAGGGATCGACCCTAAAGTTACTGCTTGGGTTAGAAATTGGTTGGGTGGGAGGCGACAAAGAGTACAAGTAAATGGAGCTCACTCTGAGGAGAAGGATGTTACCAGTGGTGTGCCCCAGGGATCTGTCCTTGGTCTGATTCTTTTTAACATCTTTGTTAGTGATATAGCGGAAGGGCTGTCGGGTAAGGTTTGCCTCTTTGTGGATGATACCAAAATCTGCAATAGAGTAGACACCCAGGAAGGTGTAGATAACATGAGGAGGGATCTAGCTAAGCTTGAAGAATGGTCTAGAACTTGGCAGCTGGGATTTAATGTTAAAAAATGTAAGGTCATGCATTTGGGCTGCAGCAATCCAAGGGAGCAATACAGTATAGGAGGTGAAGTACTTCTCCAGGACCAAGCAGGAAGTCAGTCCTCACTTATGGGTGACGTCGGCGCCGACGGAGCCCTCGCGGAGCAATTTTCCCCAGCTTTCAAAGAAAGCCTTTGGGAATTGCAGCGCGCATGCGCGGTCCTCTTCCCGCCCAAGGGTGCCATCTTAGCCAGTTGTCTTTTTTCCGCGGAGCCCTACAGACGTACCCGTCGTGTCCCCGCGAAAAAGTTGATATTTCTTCATAATTTATCCTTTTCTTTTCCTTCGGTTCGACGCCGGTCTTTTTCCCGCCCGGACTCGCGACGCCGGTCACGAGTCCTCTTCTTCTTTTCGGTTTTTCTGACTTAGTCAGCTTTCGTTTTCGGTTTTTCCCTGGCAGCCCGGTCCTTTGACCTCGCCGGGGCCCCTTTTTCCCCCGATGGCTGCCAGTGGTTTCAAGCGGTGTGGTCAGTGTGACCGAAATATGTCACTGACTGACACACACGACTTTTGCCTCCGCTGCCTGGGCCCGGATCATGAAGAAATGATCTGTGGGCCCTGCGGCAAAATGTCCTCCAAAGCGTTGAGAAGTCGGCGGCATCAGCGGGATAGGATCTTCGCTGACCCCAGCCATACCCGGACCTCGTCGGAGGCCTCCGCGTCCAAAGGTTCCAGCTCGGACCGTCGCCGGAGTTCCTCCGACAGGGGTTCTCCCTCCGGGGACCATCGGCGTAAGGTGAAACCCGCGAGGGCGGCGTCGGTGGACGCTCCTGGCTCCGCGAGGGCCAGGTCGCATAGCCCCGATAGCCGTCCCGGGTCCTTGGAGAAGGAGCACCTCCCGAAGCGACCTCGCCTGGAGTCGGAGCTGCCTGCTCGGGTAAGTCCTGTGGTCCTCCTGGACTCGCCTCCGCGACAGCCGACGTCGGGCCCGACGCCGTCGGGGCCCGAGTTGGGGGCTGCTGGGTTACTTGAGCTCGGACTCAGGTTGACGGCCTTGGAGAGCAGACTGTCTGCCTTCATGGACCAGCAGCAGGCACTGCTCGCTGGCTTCGCTGGCGCCGCTGCCCCGACTGCCGGGACGTCGACGTCTAAGTCGACCCCGGAGACCGAGCCGATCCTCGAGTCGATGCGAACTCGAGTCGATCCTCGGTCGAGGTCACCCTCGGCCTCCCGTTCGGGACCGAGGTCGCCGACGCCGACTCCCTCGGCGTCGGGGCGGCAGGCGCCGCGCCCTGCCCGGGCCGACCCCACCGAGTCCTCGTCGGAGTCGGTCTGGGAGTCTGAGGAGGAAGAGTCGCCTGATTCTTTCCGGACTCGGTGTGTCCCCTCGGACTCACCGGAGTCCGAACCTCGGAAGCAGTCCCCCCCGGAGGACGCCCGGTTCTCGGACTTCGTCAGGGATATGGCCAAGGCTTTGGCCTTCCCTGCGGACCCCGAGGAGGAGCCTCGAGCCGAAGAGCTCGACGCCCTCCAGTATGACTCTCCCGCCAGGGAACACTTTACTGTACCGGTTCCTCCCATGCTGGAACGACTACTCTTCCGCATGTGGGAGAGTCCGGCCACCTCGCCGGTCCTGAGCAAGCGGGTCGATTCTATCTATCGAGTCCGCAAGAGCCCTGGCTTCCAAAAAGCACAGCTACCACACCATTCCATGGTAGTGGAATCGGCCATGCATCGTCTTAAGAGCCAGAAGATGCACTCCTCGGTGCCTCCTGGCAGGGAGGCCCGTAACCTGGATGGCCTTGGTAAGAAGTGTTTCCAGGGCTCTATGCTTGCGTGTCGTGTCCAGACCTACCAGCTATACATGGGCATGTATCTCCGAGACCTGGCTAAAGAGCTAGCCGGATTCTCCGCTGGTTTGTCCGAGGAACCCTTGCGGAGGTTCCTGGCCTTGTCCACTGGCATTCGGGAATGCTCAAAGTTCATATCCCGAGCAGCCTATGATGGCTTTGAAGCATCGGCTCGAGTGGCCGCAGCCGGCATCGGTGCCCGCCGACAGGCTTGGCTTCAGTCGTCTGACCTTGAGCCCTGGGTGCAGGACAAGTTGGTCGATGTCCCCTGCCGAGGCGAAAACCTCTTTGGCAAGCCCATGGCTGATAAGGCTGCACAAATTGAGACGGAGACTCTCACCAGGACTAGGCTTTCTAGGAAGACCTCCGCCCCTTCCCAGAAAAAGAAGGGCTCGGGAAAGAAGTCCTTTTACCCGAGGAAGGCGGCTGCCTACAAACAATACCCCCATTATCAGACCCCTGCAGCTCCCCAACAGGGCCAGCAGGCCAAGGGACGGGGTAACGGGTCCCGTAGGCAGCAAGCCCCCAAGCCTGCGCCACCAGCCCCTGCTCAGCAGGGTGGGGGCTTTTGACTCCTTAAGCATAGCCTCTCCCCCCCCCGCTGGTTCCTCCCAGCACCGGAGGCCGGCTGGTTCACTTCGCCCACAGGTGGTCCGGCATCACCTCAGATGCCTGGGTGCTTCAGGTCGTGAGAGAAGGATATCTTCTCCACTTCCACCAGATCCCTCCCTCCTACTTTCCGGGAGAACCTCCACGACCCCCTCTGCACAGGGAACTACTCCTTCAGGAGTTAGCGGGTCTTCTGCAGGAGCAGGCGGTGGAACCGGTGCCCCACCACCTGAGGGGTCAAGGCTTTTATTCCAGGTACTTTCTAGTACCAAAGCGGACAGGGGGCCTCAGACCCATCCTGGACTTGCGCAACCTCAACAAGTTCCTTGTGCGGGAGAAGTTCAAGATGCTTACCCTTGGAATCCTTCTGCCCTACCTCCAGCAGGGAGATTGGCTATGCTCCTTGGATCTAAAGGATGCCTACACACACATCCTCATCCACCCAAGCCACCGCCAATACCTAAGGTTTGTGGTGGCAGGAAATCATTACCAGTACAGAGTACTGCCCTTTGGCCTGTCCTCCGCACTGCGGGTCTTCACAAAATGCCTCGCGGTGGTGGCGGTCCATCTCCGGCTTCACGGCCTCTGTCTTTCCGTACCTCGACGACTGGCTCATCAGAGCAGCGTCTGCTCCGGAGGTCACCAAAGCCACACGCCGCACGGTGACTCTTCTGCAGCACTTGGGCTTTGTTATAAACTTCGCAAAGTCCACTTTGCTCCCCTCACAGGATCTCGAGTTCATCGGCGCAAGGCTGCACACTCAGGCACGAGCGTTCCTACCGCTCGACAGGGCTCAACGGCTCATGGACCTAGCCGACCGTTTTCGCAGCCAGCCCCTGGTCTCCGCCAGGCGCTTCCTGAGACTACTCGGCCATATGGCTTCCACCGTCCATGTGACCCCCAATGCCCGCCTGAATATGCGGCCGGCTCAATGGTATCTCCGCAAGCAGTGGCAACAGGCCACAGGCGGCCTAGCGGACCTAGTGCGCGTCTCCGAGCCGCTGGCCTCGTCTTTTCAGTGGTGGCTTCATCGGCCGAACCTAGTGCGCGGCATGCCTTTTCAGCCACCTCAGCCGGCCCGGGTGCTGACGACAGATGCATCCCTCTTGGGCTGGGGAGCACATTGCCAAGGGGCATGTACTCAAGGTCTCTGGAACACGTGGGAGTCTGCTCAGCAGATCAACTTCCTGGAGCTCAGAGCGATCCGCTTGGCTCTCAGGGCCTTCTCCCACCTGACCTCTCGCCAGTCCGTCCTTGTCCAGACGGACAATCAAGTTGCCATGTTCTACGTGAACAAGCAGGGGGGCACGGGCTCCTTCCTTCTCTGTCGGGAAGCGAGCAAGCTCTGCTCTTGGGCCGTCAGTCACGGCATTCTTCTCAAGGCAGTTTATCTCCCAGGCCAAGAAAATTGCCTGGCGGACAAACTCAGCAGGATCCTCCAGCCGCACGAGTGGCGCCTGGATCCCTTGGTAGTTCAGAAACTCTTTCTAAAGTGGGGCCTCCCCACGATGGATCTCTGCCAGTCCTCACAACCGGCAACTTCCTCGCTTCTGCTCTCGTCAGCCACACCCCCTTCGAGTTGCGGCGGACGCTTTTCTACTCTCATGGTCGGGGAGCCTTCTGTACGCTTTCCCTCCCATCCCGCTAGTCTCCCGGACTCTTTTCAAGGTTCTCCGAGACAAAGCCTTCATGATCCTGGTGGCCCCCCGCTGGCCCAGACAGCCGTGGTTTCCACTCCTGCTGCAATTAGCGGTAGAGGATCCATTCCCTCTGGGGTTACAACCGGATCTCCTCACTCAAGATCAGGGGTCTCTGCTACACCCCAACCTCAGGTCTCTCAACCTAATGGCCTGGCTGCTGAGAGGGTAGTCCTTGCTCCCCTTCTCCTGCCGGCAGAGGTGGAGGAGGTCGTCTTAGCTTCACGACGACCTTCTACCCGCAAATGCTACGCCCTTAAATGGCGTCGTTTTTCCGTTTGGTGTACCCAACAGTCTCAGGATCCCTTCTCCTGCCCGGTGTCGGTGATCTTGCAGTACTTGCTATACCTCTCTAATCTGGGACTTAAGTCCAACTCCGTCAAAGTTCACCTCAGTGCTCTTTCAGCACATCATGTGCCGGTGGACGGCAGACCTCTTTCCAACGACCCTCTCGTAGCGAGGTTTCTCCGAGGTCTCCTTCTACTTAAACCACCTCTGCGCCCGCCAGCGCCTGACTGGGACCTGAATGTGGTTTTACAGCGGATCACCTGTCTGCCTTTTGAACCTATGGCTACCTGTTCTCTCCGTTTTCTTTCTTGGAAAACATTGTTCTTGATAGCCCTCACTTCCGCTAGATGCGTAAGTGAATTGCAGGCCCTCGTGTCTGATCCCCCTTACACTCGGTTCTACAAAAATAGGGTAGTCCTACGGACTCACCCAAAATTTCTTCCAAAAGTGGTATCCCCTTTTCATATCAATCAGGAGGTGGTACTTCCAACCTTCTTTCCCAGACCACACTCCAGCCGAGCTGAAACGGTCCTCCATACCCTGGACTGTAGAAGGGCATTGAACTTCTACCTTGACCGTACGTGGGAGCACCGTAAAGCTGCTCAGCTTTTTGTGTCTTTTGACCCCAATAAATTGGGGCTCCCGGTCTCCAAGCGTACTCTGTCCATCTGGGTTGCGGACTGTATCTCTTGGGCTTATGGGGCAGCCGGACTCTCCTTGGAAGGTCGAGTCATGGCTCATTGCGTTCGGGCTAAAGCTACGTCAGTGGCTTACCTCCGCTCTGTTCCGCTGGCAGACATCTGCCGGGCCGCTACTTGGTCTTCGAGCCAGACTTTTGCGGTCCATTACTGTCTCGAGAGGGAGTCCCGCAGGGACAGTGCTTTCGGACAGGCAGTCCTCCGTAATCTCTTTGAGGTCTGAGCAACTCCTACCCTCCATCCCGGATGTGGGCTACCGGTGGGTAATAATTCAGCGAAGATTCTTTCCTTCTGTGCTGCTGAGCTAGAGGGAGCTCTTTTTTGTGCTTAGGGTCTCCGGTAGCCTTAAGCTTGGGAGTCCCATAAGTGAGGACTGACTTCCTGCTTGGTCCTGGAGAAAGCGTAGTTACTCACCTGTAACAGTTGTTCTCCAGGAGCAGCAGGAATCAGTCCTCACAACCCTCCCTCCTCCCCTTGGAGTTGCAATCGTCTGCTTTAGTTTTTTTGCAAATTTTTATGCTGTCTTTTTTAGCTATGTCACCTGACTGGCTAAGATGGCACCCTTGGGCGGGAAGAGGACCGCGCATGCGCGCTGCAATTCCCAAAGGCTTTCTTTGAAAGCTGGGGAAAATTGCTCCACGAGGGCTCCGTCGGCGCCGACGTCACCCATAAGTGAGGACTGATTCCTGCTGCTCCTGGAGAACACCTGTTACAGGTGAGTAACTACGCTTTTTATCCACTAAAGAAGAGCGGGACCTAGGCGTGGTTGTGTCTGATGATCTTAAAGTAGCTAAACAGGTAGAAAAGGCAATGGCAAAAGCTAGAAGGATGCTTGGGTGCATACGGAGAGGAATGGCTAGCAGAAAAAATTAGGTGATAATGCCTCTGTATAAGTCTTTGGTGCGACCTCATTTGGAGTATAGTGTGCAATTCTGGAGACCGCACCTTCAAAAGGATGTGAACAGGATGGAGTCGGTGCAGAGGGTGGCTACTAAAATGATTAGTGGGCTTCATTATAAAGCATATGAGGACAGACTTAAGGATCTTAATATGTACACCTTAGAGGAAAGGCGGGATAGAGGTGATATGATTGAGACGTTTAAATACCTCCGTGGCATAAATGTTCAGGGAGAGAGCCTCTTTCAATTGAAAGCAAGTTCTGCTACAAGGGGACATGGGATGAGGGTGAAGGGAGATAGATTCAGGAGTGATATGCGGAAATATTTCTTTACAGAAAATAGTTGATCCATGGAATAGTCTCCCAGTGGAGGTGATAGAGATGAGGACAGTAACTGAATTCAAAAAAGCATGGGACCAACACAGAGGATCTCTAAAGGTAAAAAGTGGACTGTTGTAGTTATGGAAGGACAGACTAGATAGGCCATGTGGTCTTTTTCTGTCATGTTTCTATGTTTCTTTGAAAGCTAGGGAGATGCTTCCATGCGGGCTCCGTCGGCACTGACATTGCCCATATGTGAGGACTGACTTCCTGCTTGTTCCTGGAGAAAAAGAGGTTAGAATCAAAAGCTGTAAGAGGTCGCAGGAAGAATGCAAACAGCAATATCTGTACAAGCTAAGTGAAGCTAATAAAAAAAAATAGGAAAGCAAAAAATGCTGATGGAAATAAAAATAGCCAATACAGTAAAATATGAGGACTTTTTTAGGTATGTTGGTGACAGGAGAAAGTGGAGGAGTGACACTGTGAAACACAAGGGTCCAGGCTTATGATAAAGGTGATACTGTGGAAGAATGGAAAGAAATATTGATACACCGGGAAGATGTATTGCAACTATTTGATAAACTGACGAGTAGCAAATCACCTGAACCGGATGGTATACATCCAAGATGTTGAAAGGACTGAAATATGAGATTGCAGACCCGCTATTAATTTGTGAACTACCATTAAAATCACCTGAAATACCTGAAGATTGGAGGATGGCAAATGTAACGCCGATTTTTAAAAAGGGTTCCTGGGGTGATCTGGGAAACTGCAGACCGGTGAGCCTGATGTCAGTACCGGGAAAATGGTAGAAACCATCATAAAGAACAAAATTACTGAACATGTAGATAGTCATGGCTTAATGGGAGACAGCCAACATGGCTTTAGCCAAGGAAGGTCTTGTCTTGTACTAATCTGTTATGTTTTGAAGGTGTGAATCAACAGGTAGAGAAAGGTGAGTTGGTTGATATAGTGTATCTGGACTTTCAGAAAGCCTTTGACAAGGTCCCTCAGAGACTTTTGACAAAACTAAAGTCAGGATAGGCAGTGTACTGTTGTAGATCAGGAACTGGTTAAAAGAGAGCAGAGAGTAGGGCTAAATGGCCATTTTCCCATTGGAGAAAGGTAAATAGTGGAGTACCCCAGGGATCTGTACTGGGCCCACTGCTTTTTAACATATTCATAAATGACCTGGAAAAGAGAATGAGTGAGGTTATCAAATTTGCAGATGACACAAAACTATTTAAAGTTGTTAAAACCCATGAGGATTGTGGAAAATTGCAAGAGGATCTTGTTAATTTGAAAGATTGGGCATCCAAATGACAGATGAAATTTAATGTGGACCAGTGCAAAGTTATGCACCTAGGAAAGAACAACCAAAACTATGGTTACACGATGCAAGATTCCACATTAGGAAAAAGATTTAGGCGTAATCGTGGATAACATGTTTAAACCCTCCACCCAGTGTGCAGCGGCGGCCAAGAGAGCAAATAAAATGCTAGGTATCATAAGGAAAGAATGGAAAATAAAACAAAGGATATTATGCCTCTGTATCATTCCAAGGTGCAACCGCACCTTGAATATTGTGTGCAATTCTGCTTGCCGTATCTTAAAAAGGATATAGCGTTATTAGAAAAGGTACAGATAAGAGCTACCAAAATGGTAAAGGGGATGGAAGGATACCCCTATGAAGAGAAGTTAAAAATATTTGGGCTCTTCAACCTAGAAAAGAGACGGCTGAGGGGGAGATATGATAGAGGTCTATAAATTAATGAATGGAGTGGAACGGGTAAACATAGATCAATTGTTTGTCGTCAGAATATAGAAAGACTAGGGGACATGCAATGCAGCTAAGGTGTAACCTATTTAAGACTAATAAGAGAATATTTTTTTCATTCAACGTGTAATCAAACTCTGGAATTTGTTACCGGAGACTGTAGTCAAAGCTCTTAGTGTAGCTTTGTTTAAAAAAGGTTTGGACAAGTTCCTGGAGGAAAGGTCCATAAACCATTATTAAAAGGGACCCAGGATATCGCTGCTTGACCCCAATACAAGCATTGTGGAACCTGTCTCTTTTGGGGAAACTCTAGGTACTTATGACCTAGATTGGCCACTGTGGAAACAGGATACTGGGCTTATGATGGAGCTTGGTCTGACCCAGTATGGCATATCTTAAGTTATGTTCTTAAATACTACTTCTGTTCTGTGTTCAGAGATGAAGGGCAGGAAAAGGACCTCAGAAAATAAACACAAATAGGAATGGAAGTGAGGTAGACTGTTCATAAGGGACTTGGAAAACTAAAAGTGGACAAAGTGAACGGGCCACATAGGATTCATCCGAGGGTATTGAAAGATCTTAAAGTACTGGCATCTCCACTGGCTGATCTTTTCAATGCTGCTTTAGTTTGGGAGTGATCCTGGAGTATTGGAGATGGGTGAATGGTTCATGTCCACAAAAGCAGAAGGAAGGATGAGATTGATAATTACAGAGCAGTTAGTCTGTCCTCTGTGGTTAGTAAATGAATGAAACGCTGCTAAAGCAGAGGATGGTGCAGTTTCTGGAATCCAAGGCATTACAGGATTCAAGATAGCATGACTTTACTAGAGGTAGGACTTATCAGATGAATCTGATTTCTTTTACTGGATGAACAGAGAATTGGATTAGGGAGAGCACAAAATTTGGTATACTTAAATTTCAGCAAGGCCTTTGACGCCATTCCACATCAGCAACTTAGTGTTCTTGGGATGGACTGTAGTGACTGACTGGGTGGATATAACAGAGGGTAGTAGTAAATGGCATTCACTCTGAAATTAGAGGCATTACTAGTGATGTGCCTCTGGGCTTAGTCCTTGATCCTGTTTGGTTTATCATTTTAATAAACGATATTGTGGAAGGTCTGTCAGGAAGAGTCTGCATGCCTCTGTAGATGATACCAAAATCTGCAACGGGGTAGACGCCCTGGAAGGTGTGGATAACATGAAGAGGAATCTAGTGAAGCTTGAAGAATGGTCAAGCATTTGTCAGCTAAGATTTAATTCTAAAAAAAAAGCAGTCATGCACTTGGGCTGCAAAAACCCATGGAGTGGTACAGTATAGGAAGTGAAATACTTCAATGCACAGAAGAGCGGGACCTATGTGTGATCGTATCAGGTGAACTTAAAATGGCCAAACAGGTAGAAGTAGTGATGGCAAAATGATGCTTGGGTGCATAGAAAAGCCAGCAAGAAAAAGGAGATAAAAACACCTTTGTGCAAATCTCTAGTGAGACCTCATTTGGAGTACTGTGTACAGGATGGAGTTGGTCCAGAGGACAGCTATTAAAATGGTAAGTGATCTTGGCATATCGGAGTAGGCTTAAAGATCTTAGTATGTATATTTTGGTGGAAAGATGAGAAATCATGATATATATGGAAGCATTTAAGCACCTTGATTGCTTGTTCCTACTGTGGCAATGGTAAGGAAAAACACTGCACTTGAATGTTCTCGATTGCTTGACCAAAGTTTTGGAATTCTTTTGCCTCTTGCACTAAGTGTTGAACATATACCGCTTTTAGTAGACATTTGAAAACTCTGCTTTTTATAGAGGCTTATGCTTGAAATTGAGTGTTTTGTGTATTCACAATAATAAAAACATACGTAAGACACTCTGTTGTATTACTGCTTAAGAGTGTTAAGCAGTCTATAAAAATTATTTTATTTATTTATTTTTGACATTTCGTCTATACCGCGCTATTATAATCAGCGCGGTGTACATCGAACAAAACATACTGCAATGCATACAGGCAACATTGAGTTTACAATTAACAGGGAAAATAACACATGGGATAACCAGGGGAACTATGTACAGGTTAACTTGATACTATATACAATACTCTAAACTCGTTTGGATATTGAAAGTGATTTCGTGTGGATGGTGTAGGTAGATGGTTATCAGGTGGGCTAGTGTATAGGCTAACCATTTTCTGGTTGTATTAAGGTGCTAAGGCATCTGGGGTATGTGGGAAGCTTGCCAGATGTGTGAGTGTCCGGGATGACTTCTGGGTAACATTTTGTGAACAGATGGTGTTTCAAAGCTTTTCGGAATAGGATTAGGCTTTTGATACCACGGATTTCATGGGGAAGTTTATTTATTTATTTAACAGTATTTCTAAACCGCCTTATCTTAATAATCAAGGTGGTATCACAGCAAGCAATCAGGTAAAGTGTGTGTGTTGTACATGCAGTGAGGATAAAACTTAGTTGTGTGAGGGATGTGTTGGGTGCTTGATTTGTTTGAGCTATATACAGGGTGGGCTATTTACAGTGGTGCTAGAATCATATTTTATATATATTCAGTTGTTTGGGAGGATTGGAGTGCTGTTATCCATTCTCTTAGGTTATGTGATGTGACCATAGTGCTCTATGAACAGCATGGTTTTCAGTTGTTTTCTGAAGTCTTTGAGGTCTGGAGTTGCCCTTAGATCGTCCGGTAGATTGTTCCATATTGTTGGAGCAGCCATGGAGAGAGCTCTTTCTGTTGTGTCCTTGCGTGTGTGCTTGTACTCATTTGGGGTGCTGACTCGGTTGCGTGTTTGACTTCTTCTGGGACGTGCGCTGGTTTCCGGTTGTATGAGCAGGTGGAGGCTGTTGGCTGATGTGTGTTCTTTTATCTTAAATAGGTTTATGATAGTCTTGTATCTGATGCGAGCAATGATTGGGAGCCAGTGTAAGTCCTTTAGTGTAGGTGTGATGTGCTCCTGCCTTGCGGCTCCGGATATGATTCGAGCTGCAGTGTTTTGTGCCAGCTGTAGTGGTTTGAGAGCTTGTTTTGGTAGTCCGAGGTATATCGGATTGCAGAAGTCCAGTATTGGGGTTATCAGTGCTTGACAGACTGTACGGAAGTGTTCTGGAGCGAGGAGTGGTTTCAGTCTCCTGATGATTCGCATCCTGTAATATGCTTTTTGGATTGTTTTGTCTATGTGTGGTTTGAGGTTGAGTTTACTGTCCAGAGTAACCCCAAGGTATCTCACCTCCGATCTTATCGGTATCGTGGTGCTTTGTATCTTTATGTTTGGTGGGTGTGTGAAGCTTTGGTTTCGAGTGATGATTAAAGCTTCAGTCTTGTTGTAGTTTATAGCTAGATTGTTGTTTTGGCACCACTTCGCCATTTGGGTAAGGCAGTCTGCTATCTTAGAGAAGTCCGGGTTTTCGATTGATATCGGGGAGTATACCATTATATCGTCTGCATATATTGTGTATTGGATGTTGTTCTCTTTCATAATGTTGCATATTGGTTGGATGTAGATGTTAAAAAGGAGTGCTGAGAGTGCGGATCCTTGTGGTACTCCTTGTTGGACGTTTATGGGCCGGGAGGTGTCCTGTCCCACCTTGACCTGTAGCTGTCTTTCTGTTAGGTACGAGTGGAACCATTTTAGAGTGGTACCGTGTATACCAGTGTTCTTCAGTCTCTCCAGGAGTATATTGTGATCAACTGTGTCGAACGCTGAGGAGATGTCGATGAAGATCATTATAATTCCATTCCTGATGTCGTCAATTATTCTTATGATGCTGTCGAAGAGGTAGATCAGGAGAGTTTCGACTCCATGGTTGGGACGAAATCCGTGTTGGTTGTCGTCGAGAGTTCCGTGTTCGTCAATGTGTTCCTGAAGTTGTAGTTGAACCGTCTTTTCGATTATTTTTGCGAGGAAGGGTATGCTGGAGATTGGTCGGTATGCTGCTGGGTCCTTTTTGTCGAGAGAAGTTTTCTTTGTGATTGGTCTTACTGAGGCAAGCTTTAATTGCTGTGGCATGAGTCCTTGAGTGAGTGAGTTGTGTACCATTTTATGAATGTTTGGTATGAGGCTTGCTTTGGTGGCTTTGACCCATGACACTGGGCAAGGGTCTGTAGGAGCAGTGCTTGTGTTGATTGTGGAGATGATGTCTGATATCTGCTCTTTTGAGGGTGAGTGGAATGTGCCCCAGGTTTTGGGGTGGACGTTCGTTCTGTTGGTTCTACTGGGTGTTCGCTCTGTGGAGTGAAATTTGTCTTTGATGTGGTCGGCGAATATCTGTGGATCCACTTGTATTTCTCTTTCTGCTGCTTGCTCTTTTGTCAGGGTTTTTACTATTTCGAAAAGTTCTCTGGGTTTGTTGATGGAAGAATTTATCAGGTTTGTGTGGAATTCTCTCTTTGATTGGTTGATGTGTTCATTGTATTGTTTTTGCTTTGTTAGGTAAAGATGTTGGTCGGAAGTAGTTTTGTTTTTTCTCCATCTCCGTTCAATTTTCCTGAGCTCCCTCTTTTCCTGTCGTATTTTTGCTGAGTACCATGGTTTGTTTTGTCTCTTGTTGTGGTGTTGTTTCTTGGTCCTGTCAACGGATGGTTTGGCGGCGTTAGCTAGGACATTGTTCCAGTTGGAAACTTGTTCCTCCAGGTCCTCTGAGTCAATGTTCAAGTGTTGTATTGTGTCCTGGATGAATTCGTCCTTGTCAAAGGACTTGAATCGTCTTTGTGTGTGTGGGAAGTTCGCTCTTTCGCTTGTCCAGTTTTCTTGTGATTGCAGATTTGTCTCGATTAAGTAATGGTCAGACCATGGTACTGGGGTGATGGTGGGTGTAGAGATTAGGTCTCTTGAAGTTAGGTAGTTTGATGCGAAGATGAGGTCTGGGGATGATCCTAGTCTGTGTGTTGGTGCATTGACTATCTGTGTGAATTGAAGTGATGACATTGCCTGAAGGAAGGCCTCTGCATCTTTTGTATTGGCGGACTTGAGGTTGAAGTCTCCGATTAGTAGTGCTGGTTTGTTGTTTGACGTTATGGCACAGGCTTCTTCGAGTATGAAGGCTAGTTCGTCGGGTGGAGCACGGGGTGCTCTGTAGGTTAGGCAGATTGCAATATTCTTGTTCTTGATGCTAATTGTGTTACACTGCTTTGTATCTGTGAGATTCAGTGTCTTGAACTTGAGTTCTGTTTTTGCTATTATTAGGACTCCTCCTCCACGCTTGTGGATGCGTGGGCAGTTGTATGCTGAGTAGTTGTTCGGTACTAGTTGGTTGAGTAGTACACTGTCGGTAGGGTTGAGCCATGTCTCTGTGATGCATATTATGTCTGGCTGTCGCTCTTCAATGTGGTCTACCAGAGTGTGTATCTTGTTGCAGATGGATCTGGCGTTTATGAGCTCAATTGATGTTTTCTTTGTGGAAGAGGTTGTTGCGACGTGTGCTTCCTTAGGGCCGGTGTTGGGGTTTGATTTGTGTCTGTTTGTCTCTTTGTTTGGGAGGTTGCGAGTGTCTCTTTGTGTGTGTGTTGTGGACCGAGATATGGCAGTGCAGTTGGTGGGTACCATGGTGTGTTTGTTTGGGGGTAGTGGGGGTGTGTAGTTGGTGGGAGGAGTTGTGTGACTAGTAGGTATAGTGGGAGGAAGTATGTGGTGTGCATGTTGATAGCTTGTGATGTTCTGATAGGGCGACGCCTGTGTCCTTAGGTTTTCGTCTGTTGTTTGCTTTTTTGAGGAGAGCTGTACTTGTTGCAGGGGCTTGTCCTGGGGATGTGAAGTTGTATCTGTTGCGGTGCGGGAGCCTGTCCCGTGGAGGGAGCCTGTCCCTTGGATGTGAAGCTGTATCTGTTGCGGTGCGGGAGCCTGTCCCGTGGAGGGAGCCTGTCCCTTGGATGTGGAGCTGGATCTGATGCGGTGCGGGAGCCTGTCCCGTGGAGGGAGCTTGTCCCGTGGATGTGGAGCTGGATCTGTGGCGGACGCCTTGGTGCGGGAGCCTGTCCCGGGGAGGGAGCCTGACCCGAGAGAGTGTAGCTGGATCTGTGGTGGTCGCCTTGGTGCGGGGGGCCTGTCCCGTGGATGTGGAGTTGGGTCTGTCGCGGTGCGGGAGCCTGTCCCGTGGATGTGGAGCTGGATCTGTGGCGGTCGTCTTGGTGCGGGGGCCTGTCCCGTGGATGTGACGCTGGATCTGTCGCGGTGCGGGAGCCTGTCCCGTGGAGGGAGCCTGTCCCGTGGAGGTGGAGCCGGAGCCGGATCTGTGGTGGTCGCCCTGTTGCGGGGGTCTGTCCCGTGGATGTGGAGCTGGGTTTGTCGTGGTGCGGGAGCCTGTCCCGTGGAGGGAGCCTGTTTCGTGTATGTGCAGCTGGATCTGTTGATGAACTCTTGGTCTGACCCACTATGGTACATCCCAAGTCCCTATGTTCTTATCTAGCTAAAGATGACATTGCTCTAACATAGCATCAGCACTGGCATATCTCTGGGTTTAAGGTATCAATCTGGACAAACATGGTAATACCAAATATGGCCTATAAACGATGGTAGTTAACAACACTGGCATATCCCTGGGTTTACAGTATCGATCTGGACAAACATGGTAATACCTAATATGGCCTGTAAACGCTGGAAGCTAACAACAGTATCCAGAGGGAACTAGTCACTAGAGTGCCCAACACTGATCTTGGATTCTAGTCCCAAACATGAATTTCTACCCTTTAAATTAGTATTTTTATGAGAGGCAGGAGGATAATCCTAGCTGTAGAGAGTGGTGCTGCTGCAATCAGATGATTTAAACAGAACTATACATTCAATTATTGTTAGGAGTGCAGTTAATTCATATAAGTAATGAAGCAGTGTTGATAGTTTAAAAATCACTCAAATGAGTGTGACTTACGTGCCCCAGAGTTTCAGCTCTTTAGGCAGTTCGGCGTCTTCGGAGTTGGTATTCTGCGTTTCCACTGTGAGTTGGTGGATTGTCAGTTCCTTGATTGTACGCGAGCTCGACCCCGAGGGAGCTCAGCTGTACCAAGAGGGAGGTGTAGTCTCAGCGTCGTTTTTTGTGTTATGTTTGTGTGACGATATTGGGGGTGCCTTTGCCTAAAGGCCGTGCCAAAGGGCCCACTTGCGCGGCCCACAGGCGCGGGCCCGCAAGGCGCGGGTGCGCCAGTGGCGTTCTCCTTTTAAATGGAGAGCTGTGCCCCGATTGGGTAGAGATGCTCTGAGACACGCTGCTGGAGGGGTGGAGCCAAAAAGCAGCTTCCCCCGAAGAACTCTTTTGTGTGCAGCAAGGTCTTTTGTAGCTGGCTTGCTCTTTTCTTGCCGCCGATCTTCTGGAGCAGGAAGTGCATTCCAGTTTAAAGGAGCGAATAATTATAAATTATATTATAAATTTATTATAAATAAATACCTTTGTGGAATAAATGTACCGAAGATAGTCCCAGTTGAAAGGAATCTCTGAAATGAGGGGTCATAAAATGAAGTTGAAAGGGGATAGGAGTACTCTGAGAAAATATTCCTTCAAGGAAAGGATGATGGAACAACTTCAGTGGAGGTGGTGAGGACAAGAATTCTATCAGTATTCAAGAAAGCATCAGGACAAATACAGAGGATCTCAGAAGGAGAGGAAGGGATTGTAGAACCTAATAATTTGTATGAATGAACAGACTAGATGAGCATATGTATCTCCAGGAACAAGCAGGAATGTAGTCTTCACATATGTGTATCGGTACCGATAGAGCCTGCGCGGGAACGCTCCCCAGCGTCCAATTAGGAAGCTTTTGGGAGCATCCCACAGCGCCTGCGTGCTGCCTTCCCGCCTTTCCCGCCTTTCCCAACTGCCTCTCTCCAGTTCTTCATTTTCCACGGAGCCAGCAGGTTGTGTTCCTGTCACCGCAGAAGAATTTCCTTATTTTTTCTTTATTTCTTTTGTGTCGCGTCTGCCTTCTTCGACGCTGTACCGGTACCGCCGGTCTTTGTTCTTTTCTTATAAAAAGAAAGAAAAAAAATTTCTGTTCTTTTTCTTCAGGTGCACTGCCCAAAACTTTTTTCCTTAATATGGAAAAGCCTGCCTCAGGATTTAAGAAGTGCACAAAATGTGGCGGTACCATTTCCGTCACCGATACGCATGACTGATGTCTAAAATGTTTAGGTCCTGACCATTCCATAACAGATTGTATGTCCTGTTCTATGATGTCTAAAAGAGGTCGGCAGAACCGAGCTGCCAAGCTCAGTACCCTGTTTCCCTCTGATGCGGCTTCGGTGGCATAGACGTCTTCCAGGGCTGCTTCTTCCTCACATGGATCTCAGGTAACTAAACATAAATCCAGCCCTCGAAGGGTAGATCTCCTTCTAAGCATTGAGATGCCTCTGGCGTTGCCCTCGAGGATTCTGCACCGGCAAAATTACCCCGGTGGGAGGCTTCGGCCTCTAAAGCATTATCGGGGTTCCCGGATGATCTCGATGGCGTGGCCTCGACAGATCTTCTGGTGCCATGCTCTGGGGTACCGGTGGCTTCCACCAGTACCTACTTCCAAGCATTGGCGGCGTTGATGGATCAGAGGATTCTGTCCATGGAACGCAGTCTGGCGGCTTTACTTGTGGCATCGACGCCCGTGGTACCGCAACAGACTACTCCGCCGGTACCGGCTCTAGCATCACCATCGGTACCGATCCCGGTACCGGTGGCATCGGCATCAGTGTCCGCTATGCCAGTACTCTGTCCTCTGAAGCCCTCCGGTACCGATACCCCGGTACCGGTTATTCCAGATACCGATCCCGGTCGGTACGGGTATCGGGCTTTCCAAGAGCATCCGGACAGATGATACTTCGATTCCTCTGAGGATTCTGAAGAGTCTGTCGATGCAGTGATGCTTCTTCTACAGGAGGAGTCCTCTCCTAAACGAAGGATGTCTCCCCCAGAGGACTTGTCTTTTCAAGACTTTATCAGGGAGGTGGCTCGGGGCCTCTCTATCACAGTGGCCCCTGAGACAGAGCCCAGAGCCAAGGAGTTAGATATTTTACAATATCCTAAAACTCCTAAGGAGGCAGCTACCTTGCCTGTTCATGAGATTCTGTATGATCTCATGTTGAGGATGTGGGAAGCACCTCTAACCACCTCTCCTCATTCTCGCAGGCTGGATACCATGTATCGTGTCCCTCCTTGTCCTGGTTTCCATAAAACTCAACTTCCTCACCACTCTATTGTGGTTGAGTCTGCAATGAGAAAGATTAGAAGTGCCAAAAGACATGCCTCTAATTCTCCAGGACATGAATGTAGAACCCTGGATGCTTTTGGAAGAAGTCTTCCAAGCTTCCATGCTTGCTGCAAGAATTAATTCTTAGTCTCTACATGGGAATGTTCTTAAAAGAAGTCACTGACCATTTGCAGACTTTGTCCTTTTATGTCTGAAGATAAAAGGCAAGACTTTCTCACTGGGCTCAAACATGCCCAAGATATCTCCAAATTCTCCAACCGTGCAGCTTTCGACTCCTTTGAATGCGTAAGCAGAGCCTCAGTTATTGCCATAGGTGCACGTAGGATTGCTTGGCTTCAAGCATCTGATTTGGAGATCTGGGTTCAAAATGAATTGGGAAATATCCCTTGTACAGGTGAGAACCTGTTTGGTAAGGATTGGCAAGCAAAGGCCAATCAGATGATGCTGAAAATTCTGCTTTGGATAGACTATCCAAATCCACAGCTGCTCCTGCTAAGAAAAGGTTATTCAAGAAAACACCTTTTTCTAAAAAGGGAAGATTCTATCCTGCTTATGGTCAGCGGGCATCTTCTGCAGCTCAGTTCCCTACCAAGCGTTAGCAATCATCCAAACAGAGCAAAGCAAAGGCTGCTAGGCCTGCTCCAGCCCAGCAACCTCAGCCCCCTCAGGGCCTTTGACTTTCCGCTAGAGAACTTAGCCTGCATGGCTCTAGAAGGACCAGAGCCCTCCACCATTCCAGGAAGGTTATGTCACTTTGCTCCCCGGTGGGGGCAAATTACAGCAGAGCATTGGACATTCTACATCATAAGAGAGGGGTACAAACTTCATTTTTCAAGCTTGCCCCCTCTCACAAGAGTGCACCAGTTCAATTCTCCAACCTCCCTCCTCAACCTGTTGGGGCAGGAGGTTGCCACTTTTCTCGCCCAGGGGGCAATAGAGGAAGTGCCTCTTCAACAACAGGGCACAGGGATCTACTCCCCCTATTTTCTTATTCCAAAGAAAACGGGGGGCTTCAGACCCATCTTGGATCTCAGAGAATTGAACAGATTCCTAGTCAAGGAAAAATTCAAGATGGTTTCTCTGGGAACTCTGCTGCCATACCTTCAGAGTCAGGATTGGCTTTGTTCTCTAGATCTCAAGGATGCGTACCCTCATGTTCTCATCCATCCATCTCACAGAAGGTTCCTTCGGTTCCTTTTTCAAGAGAAGCACTATCAATAGTGCGCTCCCTTTTGGTCTGGCCTCTGCACCAAGGGTGTTCACGAAATGAATGGCAGTGGTAGCTGCTTTTCTGCGCACCCTGGGGATATTCGTCTTCCCTTACCTGGACAACTGGCTCATTCGAGCTCCCACTCAGTCAGAGGCCAAGAGTTCTCTAACCTGCACAATGCGTATCCTTCAGTATTTAGGGCTGGTAATAAACATCCCAAAATCCAATTTGACTCCTACTCAGGCCCTTGCCCTTGTGGTATCCAACAACGCCCCTATAAACTCCAGGGACTATCTTCCCCAGGCCCGTTGCCTTCGCTTGGTGCAGTTAGCTTCTCAAGCAGAGTTGAAGCCCCTCCTAACTGCTCGAGAGATGTTACAGTTGCTAGGCCACATGGCATCCACCGTGCATGTGGTACCATATGCTCGCCTTCACATGAGGGCAGCTCAGTGGACTTTAACCACCCAATGGACCCAGGCATTAGGCTGCCTGTCAGACAAAATAGCAAACACAAATCGCCTCATTTTGTCCCTCCAGTGGTGGAAGTCCCCTCAAAACCTGTTGCTGGGGTCCCCCTTTCAGCCGTCTCTACCCCAAGCAACTCTTACAACAGATGCTTCTCCAATGGGGTGGGGAGCTCATCTGCAAGACCTCTCCACCCAGGGCATCTGGTCCCCACAGGAGACTTGTCTACATATCAGTCTTTTGGAACTCAGAGCAATCTTCCTTGCTCTGCGGGTTTTCCACACCCTGCTCACAGCCACAAGACAGTCCTTATCCACACGGACAATCAGGTAGCCATGTTCTATGTGAACAAGCAGGGAGGAACTGGCTCTCTGTCACTTTGCAACGAAGCTTTGCAACTGTGGGCCCTCGCCAGAGAGCATCACATTCATCTTCTGGCAGTTTATCTTCCAGGCGTTCAAAACTCTTGGGCAGACAGGCTCAGTCGAGTTCTGCTTCCAAACGAGTGGTCCCTACAAATGGACCAGGTGTCTGAGATTTTTCAAATTTGGGGAACCCCGGACATAGACCTCTTTGAAAGTCTGTGGAATGCCAAACTTCCCCGGTTCTGTTCCAGAACTCTGGCTCAGGGAGCTCAGGCAAGGGATGCTTTCCTCCTTCACTGGGGTCAAGACTTCCTCTATGCCTTACCACCCATTCCCCTAATTCCCAAAACCCTGTTCAAACTTCAGAGAGACGGAGGCCACATGATTCTCATAGCTCCACATTGGCCATGGCAAGTGTGGTACCCTCTGCTTCTACATCTCTCTCAAGCGCCCTCCCTGGGGTTAGGGTCTGCTCCAGACCTCCTCTCTCAAGAGGACGGAAAGTTGTGGCATCCCAGTCCCCAGTCTCTGCATCTCAGGGCTTGGTTGCTGAAGGCCTAGATCTCCAGGATCTTCATCTTTCTCAACAAGTGAAAGATGTTCTTTATGCTTCCAGAAAACCTTCCACTAGACGTTCTTATGCTTTCAAGTGGAAGAGATTTACTATCTGGTGTTCTGGGAAGGGTCTTAACCCCCTTGCCATACCTCTGGAATCTTTGCTGGAGTATCTCCTCCATCTGTCTAATGCAGGCCTTAAGACAAATTCAGTAAGTGTTCATTTGAGTGCTATTGCAGATTTCCTTAAGCCTCTAAATGGACAACCTATTTCCTCTCATCCTCTTGTAGCCAGATTCATGAGAGGCCTCCTTTTTAACAAAGCCTCCCATTAGACCACCCCTGGTGGCATGGGACTTAAACTTGGTTCTTGGTCAGCTTATGAAGCCGCCTTTTGAACCTTTGGCTACCACCTCCTTGAAATACCTTTCTTGGAAGGTTATCTTTCTCATTGCAATCACATCAGCACGTCGTATTAGTGAATTGCAAGCACTCGTGGCTAATCCACCTTATACAAGGTTCCATCATGACAAGGTGGTCCTTAGGACTAATCTACACTTTATGCCTAAGGTGGTCTCGCCTTTTCACCTCAACCAAGAGGTCCATCTACCTGTCTTTTTACCAGGACCTCATGCATCAAGTGCAGAAAGGAATCTTCATACCCTGGACTGTAAAAGAGCTCTGGCGTTTTACTTAGAGGACACAGCAACATAGAAAGTCCTCTCAACTCTTTGTTGCTTTTGATCCTTCTCATTTGGGACTACCAGTCTCCAAGAGATCACTATCAAGCTGGATTGCCCAATGTATTACTTTCGCCCATCAGAGCAAGAACCTTTCTCTGGAGGGCCATGTCACAGCTCACAATGTGAGAGCCATGGCAGCCTCAGTGGCTCATCTCAACTCTGTGTCTATTGACGACATCTGTCGAGCAGCCACTTGGGCCTCGGTTCATACCTTCACAGCCCATTATTGCTTGGACAAGGGCTCCCGCCGGGATGCCTTGTTTGGTCAGGCTGTTCTTAAACACCTGTTCCATACTTAATCAACTCCTACCCCCACCATCCCTCATGGGATGCCAGAGATCCATGTGGGGAAGTGCAGCCCTGTCCCAGGGACACAACTTCTGGGATCTCTCCCTGGCATCTAAAGCTAGGGAGTCCCCATATGTGAAGACTCATTCCTGCTTGTTCCTAGAGATAGCACAGTTACTTACCTGTAACAGGTGATCTCTGGGAACAGCAGGAATAAGTCTTCACAACCCACCCACCTCCCCTAGGAGTTGTCTCTCTCTCTATCTCTTTCCTTTCCCTCTCTCTCTCTCTCTTTGTCTCAGCTCTAAAACTCAACTGATGAGAGACAGTTGGGAAAGGCGGGAAGGCAGCACGCAGGCGCTGTGGGATGCTCCCAAAGGCTTTCTGATTGGACGCTGGGGAGTGTTCCCGCGCAGGCTCCGTCGGTACCGACGAAACCCATATGTGAAGACTTATTCCTGCTGTTCCCAGAGATCACCTGTTACAGGTAAGTAACTGTGCTTTCCTTATTCTTTTTGTGGTCGCGTCTGCCTTCCTCGACGCTATACTGGTACCGCCGGTTCCTCTTTCTTTTAAAAAAAAAACAACTTTTTTTCCAAACTTTTCTTTTCCAGGTGCATGTGTCATTTTGGCCCTTAGGCCCAAAATTTCCTCAATCATGGAGAAACCCGCCTCTGGTTATAAAAAGTGCATCAAGTGTGGCGGTACCATCTCCGTCACCGACACCCACGAGTGGTGTCTTAAATGTTTAGGTCCTGACCACTCCATCTCCGAGTGTATGGCTTGTGCCATGATGTCCAAGAGGGGTCGACAAAACCGAGCTGCCAAGCTCAGCGCTCTTTTTTCCTCCAATGCAGCCTCGGTGGCATCGACGTCTTGCAGGGCTTCGTCTTCCTCCCATGGATCTCAGGTAACTAAACATAAGTCCAGCCGGTCCTCAAAGGGTAGATCTCCTTCTAAGCATCGAGATGTGTCTGGCATTGCCCTTGAGGGTTCTGTACTGGCAAAATTGCCCCGGCGGGAGGCTTCGGCTTCCAAAGCATTATTGGGACTCCAGGACGTTCTTGAGGCCTCGACCTCGGCAGAACTACTGGTGCCATGCTCTGGGGTACCGGCTGCTTCTGTACCAATACCCAGGCATCGGCAGCGTCGATAGACCAGAGGTTCCTGGCTATTGAACGCAGTTTGGCGACCCTCCTTGCGGCATTGACGCCCTCAGAACTGTGTCAGACAGTTCAACCGGTACCGTCACTGATACCGGTATTGGTATCGATACCGATAGCATCGACATCGACATCAGTGTCGGCTTTGCTGGCACCCAGTCATGTGATGCCTTCCGGTACCGATACCCCGATACCGACTTCGGTCGGTACGGGTATCGGGCTCTTCAAGAGCATCCGGACAGAAGATGCTTTGAATCCTCAGAGAACTCTGAGGATTCTGACAGCTCTGTCAGTATCGGAATATTTCTCCCGGAGGAGCCTTCCTCTCCTAAACGTAGGATGTCTCCTCCAGAAGATATCTCCTTTCAGGACTTCATTAGGGAGGTGGCTTGTGGTTTGTCCATTACTGTGACTCCTGAAACAGAGCCCAGAGCTAAGGCGTTGGAGATTTTACAATATCCCAAAGCTCCTGAGGAGGCAGCTACCTTGCCTATTCATGAGATCTTACATGATCTCATGTTGAGAATGTGGGAGACACCTCTCACCACCTCTCCTCACTCTCGTAGACTGGATACCATGTATTGAGTCCCTCCTTTTCCTGGATTCCAGAAAACTCAGCTTCTTCACCACTCTATTGTAGTGGAATCAGCTATGAGAAGGATCAGGAGTGCAAAGAGGCATGCCTCTAATCCTCCAGGACGTGAGTGTAGAACTTTGGATGCCTTTGGACGTCGTACTTTCCAGGCTTCCATGCTTTCTGCCAGGATCAGTTCCTATATTTTATATATGGGAATGTTCCTTGAAGTCACAGGTGATTTAGAGGTTTTGAGCCCTCTTCTTCCTGAGGATAGAAGGCAGGATTTTCTCACACTGGTCAAACATGCCCAGGATGTTTCTAAGTTTGTCAACCGTGCAGCTTTTGACTGTTTTGAGTGCATAAGCAGAACCTCTGCCATTGCCATAGGTGCAGGTAGAATTGCCTGGCTCCAGGCATCCAATTTGGAGCTCTGGGTGCAGGACAAACTGGGCAATATTCCTTGTACAGGTGAGAATCTATTTGGCAAGAATTGGCAAGAAAATTAAATGCTGACAGCTCCACTTTGGATAGGCTATCCAAAGCCACAGCTGATCCTGTGAGAAAAATCTTTCAAGAAGCCTTTCTTCTCACAAGAGGTTTTATCCCTCTTATTCCCAGCAGGGACGTTCTGCAGGTCAGCCTGCCCAGAAAGGTCAGCAACCACCTAAACAAAGGAAAGCAAAGACTGCTAAGCCTCAACCGCCTCAGCAGTCTCAGCCTCCACAAGGCCTTTGACTTTCATCTAGAGAACTTAGCCTTCCTGGCCCTCAGTGGACCAGAGCCTTCCACCATTCCAGGAAGGTTATGTCACTTTGCCCCCAGGTGGGAGCAGATAGCAGCAGAGCATTGGACTTGCTCCATTATAAGAGAGGGGCACAAGCTGCACTTTCTGTGCATACCCCCTCCCACAATGGTAAGACAGTTCAATTCTCAGACCTCTCTCATCAACCTGTTAGATCAAGTGATCACTATGCTTCTTGCCCAAGGGGCAATAGAAGTACCCATTCATCAACAGGGTACAGGGTTTTACTACCCCTATTTCCTTATCCCAAAGAAAACAGGGGGATACAGACCTATTTTGGACCTCAGAGAATTGAACAAATTCCTGTTCAAAGAGAAATTCAAGATGATTTCTCTAGGAACTCTCTCAAGGATGCGTACACCCATGTTCTCATCCATCCAACTCACAAAGTTCCTTCGGTTCCTTTTTCAAGGAAAGCACTACCAATACAGGGTGCTTCCTTTTGGCCAGGCTTCAGCACCAAGTGTTCACGAAATGCATGGCTGTGGTAGCAGCATTTCTCCGTACTCTAGGGATATTCGTCTCCCCCTACTTAGACTGGCTCATTCGATCCCCATCAGAGTCAGAGGCCAGGACTTCTCTATCTTGCACAATGCATATCCTTCAGTATTTGGGTCTAGTCATAAACATCCCAAAATCCAGTCTAACTCCCTCTCAGTCTCTAGAGTTCATAGGAGCTTTGCTGGATACCAGAAAAGCAAGGGCCTATCTTCCCCAGGCCTGTTGCCTTCGCATGGTGCAATTAGCTTCTCAAGCAGTGCTAAAGCCTCATCTCACTGCCCAAGAAATGCTACAACTACTAGGCCACATGGCATCTGCCGTGCATGTGGTTCCTTATGCTCGCCTCTATATGAGAGCAGCCCAGTGGACTTTATCCACTCAATGGACCCAGGCATCAGGGTGCCTGTCAGACAAAATAGCAAACACAAATCGCCTTATTTTGTCCCTCCAATGGTGGCAGTCCACTCAGAACCTGTTGCTGGGGTCCCCATTTCAACAACCCTTAACCCAAGCAACTCTCACAACAGATGCTTCACCAGTGGGTTGGGGAGCTCATCTGCAGGACCTCTCCACCCAAGGCACCTGGACTCCACAGACTCATCTACATATCAATCTCTTAGAGCTCAGAGCAATCTTCCTTGCTCTTTGAGTGTTCCACACCCTGCACTGCACATGCGCGCTGCCTTCCCGCCTTCCTGACCAGCTCTCCTCAGTTCTTCTTTTTCCGCGGAGCCAGCAGGTCGTGTTCCTGTCACCGCTGAAGAATTTGTTACTTTTGTTTGTTTCTTTAGACCGCGTACCTGCCTTCCCCATACCGAAACCGGTATCGCCGGTCTTTCTTTCTTTCTATATCAAAATAAAAAAATAAAAAAAAGACTTTTTTATTTTTCTTCAGCACAGCTTGGTACCCGGTGTTAGGCCTTAAGGCCTACACAATTTCTCCTCATGGAGAAGCCAGTCCCTGGTTTCAAAAAAATGTACCAAATGCAGTGCTGTCATTTCTGTCACAGACACCCATGAATGGTGTCTCAAATGTTTGGGACCTGAGCACTCCATACCGGACTGCCCATCCTGCACCCAGATGTCTAAACGCGGTTTGCAGAACAGGGCTAACAAGCTCCATGTGCTGTTTCCTTCAGAAGCATCACAGTCATCCAGGTCTTCCTCTCCGGATGGATCTCAGGTAACCAAAACTTCTGTGGGCAAATCCTCTAAAAGCAAATCTCTTTCTAAAGATCGAGAGGCTCTCAGTTCTGAGTTCGAGGATTCTGCCCAGGCCAAAAAACCCCGGCGGGAGGTTCCGGTCTCCAAAGCAATCATGGGGTTACAGGTTGACATCGATGGCACGGCCTCGACAGATCACCTGTTGGACTGCTCTGGGGTACCGGCCCATACCGGTACCGACATCCAGGCAGTAGTGGCGTCTATGGGCAGTACTGTCCAGACCATGCAGCAGGCCGTACTGGCCTTCATTAAGGCTGCGACGCCCTCGGTACCGATTTCATCTACACCGGAACCGAGACCATCGACTTCTAAACGTCGATCGGTTTCGCATGCCGCATTTCTCAGAGGCATGGGAATCTTTGTCTTCCCATATCTGGACGACTGGCTCATCCGAGCTCCATCTCAGTCAGAAGCCCAGATTTCTCTGGACTGCACAAGGCGTATTCTTCAATATCTGGGACTTGTGGTAAACGTTCCCAAGTCCCAACTCATCCCTACTCAGTCCCTGGAATTCATAGGGGCCCAATTGGACTCCACCACTGCAAGGGCCTACCTCCCTCTGGTCCGAGGCCAAAGGCTAATAAGCTTGGCCTCCCAGGCTCAGTCCAGAAGTCACTTGTCAGCCAAAGAAATCCTGCAACTTCTCGGCCACATGGCCTCCACGGTTCATGTGGTACCCTATGCTCGTCTCCATATGAGAGCAGCTCAATGGACATTGGCCACCCAGTGGTCTCAAGCATCGGGACTGCTGTCAGACCAGGTACTCACCTCAAAACGTCTGTTTTGGTCTCTCCAGTGGTGGACATCCTCCAAAAATCTGTTGTTGGGGACCCCCTTCCAACCTTCGTTGCCCCAAGCAACCCTCACAACAGATGCCTCCCAAACAGGGTGGGGAGCTCATCTTCAACATCTCTCCACTCAGGGAATCTGGTCTCCCCAAGAGACCACCCTTCATATCAATCTTCTGGAACTGCGAGCAATCTTCCTTGCCCTCACAGTCTTCCATACCCTCCTTGCCAACCTGACTGTCCTAGTTCAGACAGACAATCAGGTGGCCATGTTTTATATCAACAAACAAGGAGGGACGGGCTCTCTGTCGCTTTGCAACGAAGCTCTCAGATTATGGGCCTTCGCCAGAGAGCACCAAATTCATCTTCTGGCAGTATATCTTCCAGGAGTTCAAAACTCTCGGGCAGACAGACTCAGTCGAGTTCTGCTCCCACACGAATGGTCCCTACATATGGACCAGATACGCAGAATCTTTCAGGAATGGGGGACCCCGGACATAGACCTCTTTGCAAGTCCGTGGAATGCCAAACTTCCCCGGTTCTGTTCCAGGACTCCGTGTCAGGGAGCTCAGGCCAACGATGCCTTTCTCCTGCATTGGGGTCAGGAATTCCTGTACCCTTTTCCACCCATTCCTTTGATTCCCAAGACTCTGTTCAAAATTCAGAGGGATCACGGATCCATGATCCTCATTGCTCCACGCTGGCCACGCCAAGTGTGGTTCCCTCTCCTTCTACAGCTCTCCCAGGGCTCCTCCCTGGACCTGGGAGCTGCACCAGACCTTCTGTCTCAGGAGCAGGGGACTTTGTGGCATCCAAACCCCAAGTCCCTACATCTCCGAGCTTGGTTACTGAAGGCTTAAGCCTTCAAGAGTTTAATCTTTCTCAACCAGTGAAAGATATCCTTTATGCCTCTAGGAAACCCTCTACCAGGCGTTCCTATGCTTTCAAATGGAAACGTTTTTCCATTTGGTGTGCTCAACAGGGTCTTGACCCTCTGGCACTTCCTTTGAATTCTCTACTAGACTATCTCCTGCATCTTTCCAATGCAGGCCTCAAGACGAATTCAGTACGAGTCCATTTAAGTGCTATTACAGCATCCTTAAAACCTATAAATGGACAATCTGTTTCCTCTCATCCTCTTATTGCAAGATTCATGAGAGGCCTAACCCTCACTAAGCCTCCCATCCGGCCTCCTCCGGTAGCATGGGACTTGAATTTAGTTCTGGGTCAACTTATGAAGCCACCCTTTGAACCATTGGTATCTACCTCCCTGAAATTTCTTTCTTGGAAGGTCCTTTTCCTTATTGCAGTCACTTCGGCTCGCCGCATCAGTGAACTGCAGGCTTTGGTGGCAAATCCACCTTATACCAGATTTCATCATGATAAGGTGGTCCTTAGGACGAATCCCCACTTTATGCCTAAAGTGGTCTCGCCTTTTCATCTTAATCAAGAGGTATATCTACCTGTCTTTTTTCCGGCTCCTCATGCATCCAGTGCAGAGAGGAACCTTCATACTCTTGACTGTAAAAGAGCTCTCGCCTTTTACCTCAATAGAACTCAGCCACATCGAAAGTCTTCTCAGCTTTTCGTGGCTTTTGATCCTTCTCATTTGGGACTTCCAGTCGCCAAACGCACACTTTCCAACTGGATTGCTCAGTGTATTTCCTTTGCTTACCAGAGTAAGAACATTTCTCTGGAAGGCCATGTCACAGCTCACAATGTGAGAGCCATGGCCACTTCTATGGCTCATCTTCACTCTGTATCCATAGATCAGATCTGTCAAGCAGCCACTTGGGCCTCGGTGCATACCTTCACAGCCCATTACTGCTTGGACAAGGACTCCCGCCGGGATGCCTTGTTTGGTCAGGCTGTCCTCAAACACCTGTTCCATACTTAAACAACTCCTGCCCACCTTCCCAGAATGGATGCCTGAGATCCATCCGAAGATGGTTACCCTTGGAGGGGGATCTCCCAGGCATCTCAGCTAGGGAGTCCCCATATGTGATGACTTATTCCTGCTTGTTCCTAGAGATAGCACAGTTACTTACCTGTAACAGGTGATCTCTGGGAACAGCAGGAATTAGTCATCACAACCCACCCACCTCCCCTAGGAGTTGTCTCTCTATTCCTCTATCTTCCTGTCCTCTCTCTCTATTGTCTCAGCTTTAAACTCAAACTGAGGAGAGCTGGTCAGGAAGGCGGGAAGGCAGCGTGCATGTGCAGTGGGAGGCCCCAAAAGCTTTTCATTTGAAAAGCTGGGGAGCTTTCCCGCGCAGGCTCCGTCGGTACCGACGTACCCATATGTGATGACTAATTCCTGCTGTTCCCAGAGATCACCTGTTACAGGTAAGTAACTGTGCTTTCCTGCTGTTCCCAGAGATCACCTGTTACAGGTGAGTAACTATGCTTTATCTGCCATGGTTTCCTCCTTTCAGGATGTGTCCCTGTCTTCGTGGAGGACCACCTTTAGTCAGACCCCATAGTTGCATCAGTTGGACATAAGGGCATTGCGAAGTATTGGGGCTTACTAATTTACTCCCTTTGGTTGGATCTTGGACCTCTCAAGTGGTCCCTGGACAGTTCAGATAGTAGCCATGTATCCAATTGCCCTGCTGTCTTGAAGAGACTGGTAGTTCACCCTCTTTGTTTGGGTGCTACATTCCAATGGGGTTTGTAGCTCTCCTTACTAGGGCATGAGTCTCTCTCTGGTTTTTTTCTGCTTTAGTCTGTCGGGAGGACATCTATTCAGCATCTTTCTGGGGGTTTTTTCCCCTGAGCACTAAGTGCTATAGGTTGCTTGTGGGAGATGTGGCTGGTACCTGTGGCTGAGCAATGCTATCTGGAGCACAGTCGTCTTCCAACCGTCGTCCTCACTGCTTGGGTATGTCCCACTTGTCTGCACTGGTCTAGCAGGATAAGGAAGGGGAAATTTTACATACATGATTTTTCTTTCCTTGAATCCTACTAGACAAATCAAGGTCCTGCCCTGAGAAGACTGTACTTACAGGTTGGGAAGTCAGACTGCCTCTTTTTCATGGCTTGCCTGTACGAGGCAGAAAGGTAGAAGCTATTATAAAGTACAAAATTACTGAACATATAGATCAGTGGTTCTCAACACAGTCCTCTGGGACCCCCAGACCAGTCAGGTTTTCAGGATATCCACAATGAATATACATCAATATGTTCATTGTAAAAACGTTCTGTTCCATGTAAACCGCTTTGACCTGGTGAAAATTGGTAGATAGGCATAGCTAAATAAATAATGAGAGATCTTCATACACTGTTTCCATTGTATGCAGATCGCTCATGCATATTCATTGTGGATATCCTGAAAATCAGACTGGCCTTGAGGTCCCAAAGGACTGGTTTGAGAGCCACTGATATAGATAGTCATGGTGTAATGGTAAAAAGCCAACAGGGAATTAGCCATGGAAAGTCTTCTCACTAATCTGTTTATTTTTTTGAAGATGTGAATAAACAGGTAAAGTGAGACAGTTGATATAGTATATCTGGATGTTTAGAAAGCTTTTGACAAGATCCCTCATGAGGATATTTAATAAGTCATAGGTTAAGAAGCAATGTACTATTGTGGTTTGAGAACCGGTTAAAAGATAAAAAAGCAGAGTGTAGTGTTTAATGGCCAATTTTCTGAATGGAGAAAGGTGAATAGTAGAGTACCTCAGGTATCTGTGGACCTGCTGCTTTTAATACATTCATAAATGACATGTGAATGGAAATAAAGAAGGATGTGATCAAACTTGCAGATGACAAAAATTATTCAAAGTTAAATCACAAGAGGATTGTGAAAAATTGGAAGAGGACCTTGAGAAATTGGGAGATGTAGTGCAAATGGCAGATGAAATTTAATGTGGGCAAGTGCTGTATTAGGCAATTAGCGAAGAAAAAAACAAATTATAGTTACATGGTGCAAGGTTCCACACTAGAAATCACCACCCAGTAAAAGGATCTAGGTGTCATCGTGGATAATGCCTTGGAACCTTCTGTTCAGTGTGCAGTAGCAGCAGCCAAGAAGGCAAATAGATCCTTAGGAATCATAAGGAAAAGAATGGAAAATAAAGGCTGCTATTATGCCTCTGTACCACTCCCTGATGTGACTGCACCTTGAATATTGTGTACAGTTCTGGTTGCCATATCAAAAAAGAATATAGCAGAATTAGTAAAGGTAAAGAGAAGAGCGACCAAAATGATAATATGGAAGGAAAGGAAAGGCTTAAAAGATTGACTCTTTGGCTTGGAAAAAAGATGGCTGGGGGGGAGGACATAGGTCTATAAAATGAGTGGAGTGGAACAGGCAAACATAGAAATATGACAGAAAAAGACCACATGGCCTATCTAGTCTGTCCTTCCATATCAACATCTACAACAGTCCCCTTTTTACCTTTAGAGATCCTCTGTGTTTGTCCCATGCTTTTTTGAATTAAAATACTGTCCTCATCTCTACCACCTCCACTGGGAGACTATTCCATGGATCCACTACTCTTTCCGTAAAGAAATATTTCCATATATCACTCCTGAATCTATCCCCCTTCACTCTCATCCCATGTCCCCTTGTAGCAGAACTTGCTTTCAATTGAAAGAGGCTCTCTCCCTGAACGTTTATGCCACGGAGGTAGTTAAACATCTCAATCATATCACCTCTATCCCGCCTTTGCTCTAAGGTTTACATATTAAGATCCTTAAGTCTGTCCTCATATGCTTTATAATGAAGATCACTAACCATTTTAGTAGCCACCCTCTGCACTGACTCCATCCTGTTCACATCCTTTTGAAGGTGGGGTCTCCAGAATTGCACACTATACTCCAAATGAGGTTGCACCAAAGACTTATACAGAGGCACTATCACCTCCTTTTTTTCTGCTAGCCATTCTTCTCCGTGCGCACCCAAGCATCCTTCTAGCTTTTGCTGTCGCCTTTTCTACCTGTTTAGCTACTTTAAGATCATCAGACACAACCACGCCTAGGTCCCGCTTTTCTTTAGTGGACCAAAGTGCTTCACCCTCTATACTATATTGCTCCCTTGGATTGCTGCAGCCCAAATGCATGAGCTTACATTTTTTTAACATTAAATCCCAGCTGCCAAATTCTAGACCATTCTTCAAGCTTAGCTAGATCCCCCCCTCATGTTTATACCTTCCTGGGTGTCTACTCTATTGCAGATTTTGGTATCTTCCACAAAGAGGCAAACCTTACCCGACAGCCCTTCCGCTATATCACTAACAAAGATGTTAAAAAGAATCAGACCAAGGACAGATCCCTGGGGCACACCACTGGTAACATCCTTCTCCTCAGAGTGAGCTCCATTTACCTGTACTCTGTCGCCTCCCACCCAACCAATTTCTATCTCAAGCAGTAACTTTAGGGTCCATCCCTAGAGTACTCAGTTTGTTTATAAGTCGCCTGTGAGGAACAGTGTCAAAGGCTTTACTGAAATCCAAATACACCACATCTAGGGCTCTCCCTCGGTCCAACTCCCTAGTCACCCAGTCAAAGAAATCAATCAGATTTGTCTGACAAGACCTGTCTCTGGTGAATCCGTGCTGCCTCGGATCCTGTAATCCGCTGGACTCCAGAAACCTCACTATTTTCTCTTTCAGCAGCGTTTCCAATAATTTACTCACCACCGAAGTTAAACTGACCGGCCTGTAGTTCCTTATCGTTCCTCCAGTTTAGTCCTCCACCTCTGGGTAGTGTAGCTCCTCCTGCAGCATGGAGACTGGACAAGTCAAACTTGTGACATCACTGGATATATCCTGCAGGTCCTCTCCTATCATCCTCCAGTGTGTCCAGTCTCCATGCAGCAGGAAGACATAGTGAGCCTAGGTGCTGGGCTCACTGGACGAGCAGTTATGAGTAGTTAGAGTAGTTTCAGATTTAAAGTTTGGGTTTGATCCCTGTTATGTTTAATTTTTAGTTGACTCTATTTAATAGAAAAAAAAAAGCCGGTGACAGGATGTGATCTAGCTGGGAGCCAGCACCCTCTTTTTTTTCAGTGTGTTCTGCGGCGCTCCAGATTCTCACAAGCAGCTCTCCCCCTCCTTGCCTATATGGAGGGGAGCCCTGCAGTGCCTGATACGCTACTCTGCTGGTCCTGAGCTACCGCTCTGTGTCAGGGCAGGGGGCAGAAGGAAAGCAGGCTTGCCATGTGGCTGTCCACTTGCTTTTGGGCTGAGCGGGGCTGTGCGAGCAGGAGCAGACAGATTATGCGATCAATGCACGTTTGGTGAGTGGAAGGGCTGAATCAAAACTGGGGGGGCTGCGCCGTTAACGGACAGCGTGCCGGATCGTTTTATTAGCAGGGTTTGGCGCCAATTCGGCGATGCCACAAGCGACAGCCATTTTGAGCCTGCAGGTTTTGCCACGTGGCAATACTCCATGGCTCGGCGTTCCTCAGAGGCTCAGATGGAGTACATCTCGCTGGCAAACGCAGTAGCGCTTGTTATTTTGGGGGTGGTGTTAGGTATTTATGCTAACAAAAAAAAGGGCCAAAGTTCTGTGGGAACCACAGAACCCTCATCTCAGACGGTGTGAGACTTCTGCTGACGAGGGCAGGTGTAATGGTCTGGAGCCAGAGCCGGGACCGGGCTTCGGCAAGGGCAGTCAAGCAAGGCAGTTGAGGTGAGCAGTTCTTGTCCCGTGCTTTTTCTGGGACGGTTGTAGCCCACGTCTGGCAGAAGCGTTATTTCTTTTGTCTTTATTTCTTTTATTCCTTTATTTGTTCCCATATGGATTCAATTTTCAAGGGCTCAATTCCAAGGCCTTCGTCCATATTAAGTTACTTTTTTTTATCCCCTGGATTTCCTGGCATGGGTCGTCAAAAAAAACAACAAAAAAAACCTATGAATAAATAACTAAATAATATCAAAAATATATATGATTTTCAGCTTCGGGGCTATGGAAGAGGGGGTTCACAGCTCAGGAGAGGTGCGGCTTGCTGGGGGACCTGGCCCACAAAATGGTCCACTTAGGCCCAAAGGATGAGTTTCATAGGCTAGGGAGGTCAGTGAGTGTAATTTTTGGCAGAAGAGAGCGAACAGGAGGCCGATTGGTCGTCTGCCGGTTGGAGCCAAGAGCGGTTGCGCTGGCGCTTCAAGCGGTCGAATTCATAGTGAAGGATCGGGCAGGCCGACAACTTTCCGTTGCTGCGGCAGTGGATTATCTCTACCGATAGGGGGCCACAGGTAGTGCGGCCATGAATGGCGAATCAGACGCTCTGTTCATTTGAGGGGAATCCTCGGTGGCAGGCACTGTGGAGAGCGAGTGTTGCAAGGACAGTCAACGTGGTTGGAGGAGTCCGGGTAGGAGTTTCACTCGGAAGTATTCACCCAATTAATCTTCAGAGAGGGTTCCTCCAATCTGGGCTTTCTTAGCATCGCAAGTCCACTTGCCCTTCAGATCCAATACCTTCTGCTTGGCTTTCCGAACCCTCTCTTGGCCTGCTTCCTCCACTACTTACTATCATTAATTCCAGTCTCACTTCCGGTTCTTTTCCCCATCTGTGGAAACATGCTCTGGTGCGCCCCCTCTTGAAGAACTCTACTCTAGATTCATCAGTTCCAGCTAATTATCGTCCTGTATCAAACCTGCCATTTGCTTCTAAACTCCTAGAGAAAGCAGTATTTTCACAACTTGCCCATCATCTTGACACGACACACTTTCTTCACCCCCGTCAGTCCGGTTTTCGACCAGGTCATAGTGTTGAATCCATCATTACTGCTGTCATGAATGAAATACTCTGCTCACGATCGTGGTGATATCTCGGTGGCGGTGTCTTTGGACCTTTCAGCGGCTTTTGACTTAGTTGATCATTCTCTTCTCCTCTCTAGACTACGTGATGCAGGTGTTCAAGGTACTGTCTATCGCTGGTTCCACTCTTTCTTACATGCTCACACTTTTGCTGTGTTCTCTGCTTCATCCACCACAGACCACTTTCCTCTCACTTGTGGTGTCCCTCAGGGTTCGGTCCTTGCACCACTATTATTCAATGTGTTCCTGGCCCCTTTAACATTACTAATTCAGCAATCAGGTATTTCAGGGTATTACTATGCCGATGACATTTTCCTTTTGCACCACACCTCCTCTTCCCATCCTGACATCACCCCGCTTGTGAGGGGTGATGTCAGGATGTCATAGCCCCCTGTCAGGATGTCATAGCCCCCTCACACCTTTCCACACTTGTACAATCACCAAACAAAACTAGATCACACAGACAAAACGAAGCCCACTCTCTTATCACACCAAAAGCCTTCAGGAAGACAAAGAAAACTACCAGCTCCAGAGCATTCACATTCACTGCCCCTACGCTCTGGAACGACCTCCCAATAGACCTTCGTGTCATAAATGACCTCCATCAGTTCAGGAAAGAGCTAAAAACTTACCTCTTTACTGAACACTTTGAAATCCCATATTCCCCAAAACACCTCCATAACCATGATAATACACACATGAACCCCCTTACTCAAAACTAAATAACTCCCCCCCCCTGCCTGAAACCCCAAACACACCCCCGATTTACGTCAAAAAAAGGAAATAAATTCCAAAACACACAACCACAGTAAATATCCAATGTAAATAAGTTAATGGATGTTTGTATTATTAATACACCTTGAAGTTGAAGTTTTGTTTAATGTAAATAGTTATACTCAACCGTTCATTGTAAATAGTTAAATCTAATTCTTCAATGTAAATGTATACATCTGTGTTCAGTTGTTAAAATGTTCCTTGTAAACCGCCCTTGATCGCTGGAAGGGGCGGTATAGAAATATATACATACATAAATAAATAAATAAATAAATAAAAGAGTGCCTATCCCTGGTCTCTACCTGGTTATCCTCAAACTGCCTTATTCTTAACGTCTCCAAAACTGCTGCTATCTGGTTTCCTCACAGTTCTGTCTGCCCTTCACTTACTCCCTCCTTCTCAGGCTCTCCCATTTCCCTAGTGCCTAAGCTCCGTTATTTAGGTGTTCTGCTCGACCGCTCTCATGTTTGCTGATCACATCTCCCAGGTTTCTCGACGTTCTTTCATTTGTCTCCGGAGCATGTGTGCCGTCCAGCCGTTCTTATCCCCTCAAGCTTTGATCACTCTCCTTCTTTCACTTGTCATTACCAGGTTAGATTTTTGCAACTCCATATTTGTCGGTATCCCTCAGTATCAGCGTCAACGGCTACAACTCCTACAAAACACTGCGGCCCGGATGATTACCCATGCTTCCCCCCGCGATCATATCACTCCTATTTTGCAACAGCTTCATTGGCTCCCGGTACTATTTCGGACAAAATTTAAGATCCTCACACTAGTTCATCAAGCCATTTATTCTCATAGACCTCAGTACTTAGCCGACCTATTAACATTTCACACACACACCCGGAGCCTTCGTTCTATTCATATCAACCGCTTACACCTCCCTTCCCCCTCACAAGCATATCTGCAGGTTACTAGACAGTCAGCCTTTTTCTATGTTGGCCCCTCCCTGTGGAACTCCCTGCCTACTGCCTTACGATTGGAAGAGTCCTACCCCAAATTCCGTTCTCTCCTGAAAACCCACCTTTTCTCCTCCACTTTCAACCTTCCCCCCTAATCCCTTGACTCTTTTCCCTTTATTTTTGAATCTCACTTATCTTTCCTGTTTATATTGATTGTATTTCCTTTCTTTCCTTCTTTTTTTTTTTTTTTGAATTGTAAACCGCCCCGATGTAATGGGGGGCGGTATATCAAGTGTGTAATAAACAATAAACAATCCTGTCATCCAATAAAGCAGAATAGTTTGCACAGCAGTAGACGAGAGAGTTTGCTGGAGGGCGTCGATGTGCTGTGGCAGCCATGTCCGTCGCCCAACCTTTACTAGGATCTTCTCCTGTGGCGCCCATAGGGCAACTGAGTCAGCACTTTGTGGCGCTTCCGGAGAAAGTGGTGTTGCTGAGGCCAGCTTGGCCGAGGCGCCTATGGTATGCTGGCCTGTTCTGGAGGATGGACGGGAGGTCTTGACAATTGCCCGCAATGACGAATCTGTTGACCTGGGGTTCTCTTCGTCTGTTTCAAGAGGGTCGATTCTTGGGTTTTCGTCTGGCTGTGGGTCTCTTCGGAGAATGGGGGTTTCTTCGGGGGACCTCAATTTTGGCCCTGGGGGAACTGAATAAGAGAACCTTTGAGCCCTTGTGGCAGGTTTCGGTCTAGAATTGGATTTCAAAACTGTGCCCTTCGTGGCGGTTAGGCTCGCCAGTGGTCCTGTGCTCGTATTCGGTTGGGACTAGAACCGTCGTTCTCCCTTTCCAGGAAAAGGGTGGTTTGGCGGACAGGTCTGTTCTTTTGCTCAGTGTCTCTGCGTTCACTGGTATCAGTCGGGCTCATTTCCAGTTTTGGGTTTCTTGGAGGAGAATGTTTCAGGTTGCAGTTTTGCGAAGATCAGCTTGTTTCCTTGTTTCGGGAGTCAGTGGAAAACTGAAGCAACGGCTTAGTTCCATTATCCGGTTGGATCTGGAAGGCGATAGCACGGGCATATCTCTTGCTGGGTTGTCAGATGCCTGTGGGGCGTGCAACTTTCTGGACAGAGCGTACTTTGGTTTTGTCGGTAGACTTTGCAGAACGGCATCTTGGTCGTTCTTCCATACTGTCAGTAAGAGCTATCGTTGGATAGTCAAATGCTGTGTGATGCCTGGTTAGGGTTGGCGGTACTTCGATCCGGCTAGATGGGTCCCTCCCAATGATTACTGCTCTGTTACATCCCAGAGGTGGAGAACTAAACTGGAGGAATAAGGAAATGTAAATTACACTTACCTGGTAATTGTGGTTCCTTGAACTCCAGTTTAGTCCTCATTCCCGCCCGAGGGTGGATTACAGCAGTTGATTAGTGGATTGAATGGACTAAAAGTCTTTTGGGGACGGTACTCCTTCATGGGATAGGGATTGCTCGGGTTTCAGCTATCTATTTCTATGTTCTCCTCTTTACTGTCTGTCGCGGTTCAGAGGAGAATGGGGAAAATACCCTATGCAGTTCTTTCTTCGCTAGGGGGGGAAGAAGAAAAAAAAGAAAAGAAAATCATAAAGTAATTTGTGATATCAATACGTTGCTAATTCTAAGTTCAAGTTGAGTAGAAAGTTGACGTTTTACTTGATAGCTTCCTATTTGTTGCTCTTTTGAGTTTGCTTTGTCAATAGCACTGGAGGATGATGGGAGAGGACCTGCAGGATATATCCAGTGATGTCACAAGTTTGACTTGTCCAGGCTCCATGCTGCAGGAGGAGGTACACTATCCAGAGGTGGAGGACTAAACTGGAGTTCCTCAAGGAAACACAATTAACAGGTAAGTGTAATTTACATTTTTCAACCACATCCTTACTTCTGCTTTTGTGTAAAGGCACCACATGAGCCTCTCTCCAGTCCTTTGGCACCACTCCAGACTCCGAGGCATTGAAAAGGTTAGTCAGTGGAACTGCTAGAACGTCCCCAAGTTCCCTCAGTATTCTAGGGTGTATCTCATCTGGTCCCATCGCTTTGTCTATTTTAAGTTGAGCTAGTTTCTCATGAACAGTCTTCTGAAAATTGTTCAAGATATCACTCGTTTCTGTTGCTGTTTGTGGGTGTTTTCTGAGGGCCTGCTCCTGGTTCTTCATCTGTGAACACAGAACAGAAATACTTGTTAAGCAATTCCGCTTTATCCTTAGCTTCTACATATTCCTCCCCTGCACCCTTGAGTCTGACAATACCACTTTTGCCCTTCCTCTTCTCGCTAACATATCTGAAAAATGTCTTATCTCTCCCCCCCCCCCCCCCCCCATTTTATTGCATTGGCTATTACCTCCTCTTTTTGAATCTTTGCCTTCCTGACTACTTTGCTAGCTTCTCTAACTTTTTCAAAATATAGATGCCTGTCTTCCTCTCTCTGTGATCTCTTGTATTTCATGAAGGCCTCCCTCTTTTCCTTCACTTTTTCAGCTACTTCTTTCGAAAGCCATAGTGGTCTCCTTTTCCTTTTACCTTTTATTTACCATTTTAACAAAAAGGTTAGTTGCCCTTAAAATATCCCCTTTCAGTTTTGCTCACTGTTTTTCTACATCCCCCAGCTGTTCCCATCCCTCTAGCGACTCCCTGAGGTATTGGCCCATCTTGGCAAAGTTAGTCTTCCTAAAGTCTAAGATCCTCACCTTTGAATGGATTCTAATAGCCCTAGTCCTAATACTGAACCACACCATCTGGTGATCACTGGATGCAAAATGATCTCCCACTACAACATCAGAAACACTTTCACCATTGGTAAGCACCAAGTCCAGTATGGCCCCTTCACGTGTGGGGTCTGTTACAATTGCCTGAATAGTTCTCCCTGTAGAGAATCCAGGATCTCCTTACTTCTAGATGATACTGCAGCAGGAATGTGCCAGTCAACATCTGGCATATTGAAATCCCCTATCAGTAGCACTTCCCCTTTCCTAGCAATGCTGCGTATGGAGTGGAGGAGTGGCCTAGTGGTTGGGGCAAGGTACTTCAGGCCAGAAGGTCGGGGGTTCAAATCCCACTAGAGGACAGCAACCTTTGGCCAGAAGGACTGGGGTTTCTAGTCCCACAGGTGCTCCTTGTGGTCTTGGGCAAGCCACTTAACCCTCCATAGCCCATGTTCCCTGTAAAATAGTTCTCCAAGTTATAATGCCCTGTTCAATGTAATTTCAGTTTGTTCAATGTAAACCGCACTGATGCAGAATAGCGCGGTATATAAGAGAATGTAAACAAATAAAATAAATAAATGTCTTCAATTAACTCTGTCCACCTCTTCCTCTTCTGAGGGAGGTCTATATATCACACCAATGCAGATAGATTTCTCTTTCCCTCTTTCTAGTTTAACCCACAATGCCTCCTCTCTCCCTTTTAAGTTCTGTAATTCCAAAGCTTTAATAGTAGTTTTTACATATAGTGCCACTCCTCCTCCCCTTCTTCCTACCCTGTCCTTTCTGAATAAAGTATAGCCAGGTATAGTTACATCCCAGTCATGGTTTTCTGTAAACCATGTTTCTGTAACTGCCACTAAATCCAAGTCAGCCACTCCCACCAAAGCTTCAACATCAGGGATCTTATATCTCCAGGAACAAGCAGGAATAAGTCCTCACATATGGGTATCGTCGGTACCGACGGAGCCCGTGCGGGAAAGCTCCCCAGCTTCTTAGAATAGAAGCTTTTGGGACCTCCCACTGCACATGCGCACTGCCTTCCCGCCTTCCTGAACAGCTCTCCTCAGTTTCTCTTTTTCCGCGGAGCCAGCAGGTCGTGTTCCTGTCACCGCTGAAGAAATTGTTATTTTATTTGTTTCTTTAGACCGCGTACCTGCCTTCCCCATACCGATACCGGTATCGCCGGTCTTTTCTTTCTTTCTTTAAAAAATTATAATTCTTTTTTCTTATTTTTTAGCTTTTTGGTCACTTCAGAGAGGCCTCTCGGCCTACTCAATTTCTCCTCATGGAGAAGCCAGCCCCTGGATTTAAGAAGTGTACCAAATGTCCTCCAGGACGGGAATGTAAGACTTTGGACTCTTTTGGTAGGAAAATTTTCCAGGCTAGTATGCTTATAGCCAGGATTAATTCCTACAGTCTCTATATGGGCATGTTCCTGGAGGAACTTGCCAAAAAGGTGCGGCATTTTGCCCCCTTTATCCCTGAGGATAAAAAGCAGGGATTCCTTTCCCTAGTGAAACAACTCTTAGAGGTTTCTAAGTTCTCTAATAGGGCAGCATATGATTCCTTTGAGGGAGCCAGTAGGGCTTCGGGCATTGCTATTGCAGCCCGACGTCTTGCTTGGCTCCAGGCCTCTGATCTGGAACCTTGGGTTCTAGATGGCTTACGGAATCTGCCCTGTACAGGTGAGAACTTATTTGGGGAAGAGTGGCAAATCAAAGCCACCCAGATGGATGCTGAAAATGCCACCTTGGAAAGACTTTCAAAGTCCACTTCAATTCCTACTAAGAAAAAGTCTTTTAAAAGGCCTTACTATAAGAAGGCCAGAGTTGCTTCAAATACTGGCCAGCAGTCTTCTCAACCTCGCTATACTGCTAAGCGTCAGCAATCCAAACAAGCACGAGCTAAGCCTGCAGCAGCTACTGTAGCTCAGCAGGCTCCAACCCCTCAGGGGTTTTGACTTGCTCCTAGGGAACTTGCCACTTCTGGTTCTAACACAACCAGAACCTCTCACCATACCCGGAAGGTTGGTTCACTTTGCTCCCAGATGGGAACAAATCACAACAGAACAATGGACCCTCTCTATCATTCGAGAGGGTTACAAACTTCATTTCTCCAGCCTTCCTCCCCATCATATGGTGAGACCATTCAATTCTCCCCCATCTCTCCTAACCCTGTTGGGTCAAGAGGTTTCCTCTCTTCTTGCCCAAGGGGCCATAGAAGAGGTTCCTCTTCCTCAACAAGGGTCCGGTTTCTACTCCCCTTATTTTCTCATTCCAAAGAAGACAGGGGGATTCAGACCAATCCTAGATCTGAGAGAATTGAACAAATTTCTCTTCAAGGAGAAATTCAAAATGCTGTCTCTCGGCATTCTCCTTCCTTACCTCCAGGGTCAGGACTGGCTTTGTTCTCTAGACCTACAGGATGCGTATACACATATACTCATCCATCCATCCCACAGAAAGTATCTTCGCTTTCTGTTTCAGGGAAAACATTTCCAATACAGAGTACTCCCCTTCGGTCTAGCCTCTGCTCCAAGAGTATTCACAAAATGCATGGCAGTCGTAGCCGCATTTCTAAGAGGCATGGGAATCTTTGTCTTCCCATATCTGGACGACTGGCTCATCCGAGCTCCAACTCAGTCACAGGCCCAGATTTCCCTGGACCACACAAGGAGCCTTTTGCAGTATCTGGGACTGGTAGTAAACCTTCCCAAGTCCCAACTCATCCCTACTCAATCTCTAGAATTCATAGGGGCCCAGTTGGACACCATCACTGCAAGGGCCTACCTTCCACATGTTCGAGGCCAGCGCCTCCTGAGTTTGGCCTCCCAAGCTCAGTCCAGCACTCACTTGACAGCCAGGGAAATGCTACGCCTACTGGGTCATATGGCCTCCACAGTGCATGTGGTGCCCTATGCTCGTCTTCATATGAGAGCAGCTCAATGGACCCTGGCCACTCAGTGGACTCAGGCGTCAGGAGCGCTCTCAGACCAAATACAAACCTCCGATCGTCTGTTTTGGTCCCTCCACTGGTGGACTTCCACCAAGAATCTGTTGTTGGGGGCTCCATTTCAACCATTGCTACCCCAAGCAACCCTCACAACAGATGCCTCCCAAACAGGGTGGGGAGCCCATCTGCAAACTCTCTCCACTCAGGGCACTTGGTCTCTACAGGAGACCACCCTTCATATCAATCTTCTGGAACTGCGAGCAATTTACCTTGCCCTCAAGGTCTTCCACTCCCTCCTAGCCAACCTCACTGTCCTAGTTCAGACGGACAATCAGGTGGCCATGTTTTACATAAACAAACAAGGAGGGACGGGCTCTCTGTCGCTTTGCAACGAAGCTCTAAGACTATGGGCCTTCGCCAGAGAGCATCAGATTCACCTGCTAGCAGTGTATCTCCCAGGAGTTCAAAACTCTCGGGCAGACAGGCTCAGTCGAGTTCTGCTGCCACACGAATGGTCCCTACATTTGGACCAAATAAACCGAATCTTTCAGGAATGGGGGACCCCGGACATAGACCTCTTTGCAAGTCCGTGGAATGCCAAACTTCCCCGGTTCTGTTCCAGAACTCCGTGTCAGGGAGCTCAGGCTACGGACGCCTTTCTCCTGAATTGGAATCAGGCATTCCTATATGCCTTTCCACCCATTCCTTTGATTCCCAAGACTCTGTTCAAACTCCAGAGGGATCATGGAACTATGATCCTCATAGCTCCACGCTGGCCACGCCAAGTGTGGTTCCCTCTACTTCTACAGCTCTCCCAGGGATCCTACTTGGATCTGGGAGCTGCGCCAGACCTCCTGTCTCAGGAGGAGGGGACTTTGTGGCACCCAAACCCCAAATCCCTTCACCTCAGTGCTTGGTTACTGAAGGCTTAAGCCTTCAAGACTTTCATCTTTCCCAACCAGTGAAAGATATCCTTTCTGCCTCTAGGAAACCCTCTACCAGGCGTTCCTATGCTTTCAAATGGAAACGTTTTTCCATTTGGTGTGCTCAGCAGGGTCTTGACCCTCTGGCACTTCCTTTGAATTCTCTTCTTGATTATCTCCTGCATCTATCCAATGCAGGCCTCAAGACGAATTCGGTAAGAGTCCATTTAAGTGCTATTGCAGCATCCTTGAAACATATAAATGGACAACCTATCTCCTCTCATCCTCTTGTTGCAAGATTCATGAGAGGCCTGACTCTCACTAAACCTCCCATCAGACCACCCCCGGTCGCATGGGATTTGAATCTAGTGCTCGGTCAACTTATGAAGCCACCTTTTGAGCCAATGTTTTCCACCTCCTTGAAATTTCTTTCCTGGAAGGTCATCTTCCTCATTGCAGTCACTTCGGCTCGCCGCATCAGTGAGCTGCAGGCTTTAGTGGCTAATCCACCTTACACAAGATTTCATCATGATAAGGTGGTCCTTAGGACGAATCCCCACTTTATGCCTAAAGTGGTCTCGCCTTTTCATCTTAATCAAGAGGTATATCTACCTGTCTTTTTTCCAGCTCCTCATGCATCCAATGCAGAGAGGAACCTTCATACTCTGGATTGTAAAAGAGCTCTCGCTTTTTACCTTAATAGGACTCAGCCACATCGAAAGTCTTCTCAACTTTTTGTGGCCTTTGATCCTTCCCATTTGGGACTTCCAGTCTCCAAGCGTACACTTTCCAATTGGATTGCTCAGTGTATTTCTTTTGCTTACCAGAGCAAAAACATTTCTCTGGAAGGCCATGTCACTGCTCACAATGTGAGGGCCATGGCAACTTCTATGGCTCATCTGCACTCTGTTTCCATAGATCAGATCTGTCGAGCCGCTACCTGGGCCTCGGTTCATACCTTCACAGCCCATTACTGTTTGGACAAGGACTCCCGCCGGGATGCCTTGTTTGGCCAGGCTGTCCTCAAGCACCTGTTCCATTCCTAAACAACTCCTGCCCACCTTCCCAGAATGGATGCCTGAGATCCATACGAAGATGGCGAACCTTTACAGGGGATCCCATGCATCTAAGCTAGGGAGTCCCCATATGTGAGGACTTATTCCTGCTTGTTCCTGGAGATAGCACAGTTACTTACCTGTAACAGGTGATCTCTGGGAACAGCAGGAATTAGTCCTCACAACCCACCCACCTCCCCTAGGAGTTGTATCTTTTATCTATCTATCTTCCTGTCCTCTCTCTGTTGACTCAGCTATAAACTCGAAACTGAGGAGAGCTGTTCAGGAAGGCGGGAAGGCAGTGCGCATGTGCAGTGGGAGGTCCCAAAAGCTTCTATTCTAAGAAGCTGGGGAGCTTTCCCGCACGGGCTCCGTCGGTACCGACGATACCCATATGTGAGGACTAATTCCTGCTGTTCCCAGAGATCACCTGTTACAGGTAAGTAACTGTGCTTTCCCATGCTACGGGCATTTATACACACTTTCCATAGATTAGTGGTTTGCTCCTTCAAAAAGAAGACTAGGGGAAACACAATGAAGCTACAATTTAGTACATTTAAGACTAATTGGAGAAAATTATTTGTTCACCCAGCATGTAATCAAACTCTGAAATTCATTGCCATAGGATGTATTAAAAGCTGTTAGTATAGCTATCTGAGTTTAGAAGAAGCTTGGACTTTCCTGGAAGAAAAGTCCATAAACCATTATTGGAGTGGACTAGGGAACTGCTTACCACTGGGATGAACAGCATGGAGTCTCTTTTGGGAACCTAGCAGGTACTTGTGACGGGATTGTCCACTGTTGGTAACCAGATACTGGGCTCGATTGATATTTTGGTCTGACCCAGTATGGCATATCTTATGTCTTCAGATTTATATATGGTAAGAGAGCTTGCAGTTTAGAATACAGGTGTGATAGCTTTGATTAATGCTTATTCTGAGTTTTTTGCATTTTGCTTGGAAAGTGTCTTCTGTCATTGCTGCACTAGCATAAAGACCAGTGACATCACTTGAAAGTTGCTTTGGTTTGCCTCCACCTGCTGGTTGGGGAGCATAGCCCCCTTGTCTGGTCTAGTGGAGCAGGACTGAAGGAAAGAAAATTCAGGTATGTAAGATTTCTCCCTACCTATCCTTCAATTTTTATTGTGGGTCTTTTGTATAAGAAATTTCAGCACACGAGATTCATAATTAACCAAGATTAAGGTTTTAATGAAAATAACCCTTAAATGTGGCTCTGAGAACCTTGTTTGTTGCTTAGTGACTTGGTAATAATGCAGCTTTCTCTTAAATCATTTATATTTAACATCACTATTCAATGGTATTAGGTTCTGATGTACTAAATCGTTTTCTCAGTATATTGTGAAAAGCTCAGTAGATCAGGCTTTTAAATGGCTAACTTTCTACGTAAAGTACCAGTACTGTTGTGTGGTACTCATGACTCAGTAGCACCCTTTTTTCTGTACTGGTTTGCTTTGATTACAAAGTATTCAGGGGTGGTTTTTCCTCGTTAAGTTATGCATTTCTTCTGTAAGTAATGCATTTATGTTGTGTAACTAAGTGGTATCACAGTTGTGGAGTTTTTTTTTGTTCACATCCTTTTATTGATTTCAGAGAAAAACCACATACGTACAAACTAGAAAATTAATATCCCATTCCCCCCCCCCATCCCTCCCTCTTTCCAAACTGCTATGAAGTCATATACCCAATAGTCACAGTTAACAAAGGTTTGCATGGGATCATAAAACAGAAGGCACAAACGTAATAGCTAGGCCACCAATACAAACCATCCTAGACTACTAATGTCAAGTCTAGCTATTCATTTAAACCCCGTATTCTTGTACTGGAAGCTGCACTGCAAGATGCTGGGGAGTATGATAGTCTCTGCACCTTAGCTGATGCCTCATATTTCAATGAGACACTGTATTCCACCAGAGGTGTACCTTGAGCCCAGCACTAGCCTTCTAGTTGAGCAGTGTCATCTGCGTACCGATAAGTCCAATAGCCTTTTCTGTGTATTTACACAGAGGAACTTCTGGTGCAAGATTATATAAAGAACACTACAGCATGTGATGTTTATATTTGAATATGAAGGATCTCTTTGATTACTCCCCACAATGTCTCTCAAACTTTGCACTTGAATATCATAAAATAGCATATGATAAAAGGTACCTAGTGTACTTTGACAGTGACTGATTAGATTGCTGAGGGTTTACTCAGTGGTGTTTTGAGAAACTGTAGACTGAGCAAGAGAAGCGGATGACTCCCAAAAAAAAAATACCTGCTGCTCCAACTCTGTCCCAGTCTTCGGTCTAAATCTTTTGGTTCCAATAGAATGGGTCTTCCTTGAAGTTTGAAGAATGTTGTGTATATGGGGTGCCAAATTTCCCTACTCGTACACTGACTGACAGAAAGCTCTCACAGTGGCCTGCTCCTCCTTCTCAAAAATAGGAGTATTACTGGAGTGGATAGCATAAGCTAATTATAACCACTTGAAACAGTAAGAAAAGGGGGATGCTGAATTCTTCCTCAAGTTAGAATATCTGAGCCCTTCCATTAGCAGTAATGTGCCCCATTGACCATATACCATTTGCCATCCATGTAGATCAGTACAACAGATTTGATTTTAATCTAAGTTACTCTACAGTGGCATCTGTAAGGAGTACTTCCATTTCATATCCAAAGATCCATTCATCTTACCTTGAGCAATAATTCCTGAAAAACAACTTGCAGTCTGAGAACTAAAACACACTCAAATGTTCTGAAAAATTCAGCGGTATATCCATCCAGCTTGGGACTTTACTCATTCTCAGTACATAAATAGCCACAGAAATCTTCTGCAGAGAAAATAGATGCTTCTATTAATTGTTTATGGTCATCTTGCAAAGCTCAGTGAGTGAGGGAATTAACCCGTTTTGGACAGCTCGCATATTCTTTGTTCTGGATGATTTATTAGATTTGTTACACTCAAGCAACTATGAAATACCAGCAATAATAAAAAAAACTTTGCAGAAAATAGAAGTTTCACATGGTGTATGTTTTTCATACACTGGTCCAGTATAGTATATTGTCCGTCTTCAGAAAAGATAGGATTCAGTTCCAATATTCATTGACATAAACATACTGTATGATACTATTGAAAATGCAGTTTTCATTTAAAACACTTTATTATGATATAATATAGTTTGTCAACAGTCCATTCTGATGGCGGAATATGATGCACGTGAAAACACTTCTGATGCAGTGCGTCAGTGTTGCACCATTGAAACACCTGGAACAGAATGCTTGACAGCAATTAGTTTCGACAACATATTAGCCTAGCGTATGAGAAACATACAAGGCCGGTATACGCACCAATAACTCTGACACTAAGTAACTTAGTTATCTAAACCTATTTTCTAAAGTACAAATACTTTTATTTGCAAAATAGTAGCTATTACAGCATTATAAGCTACTTACTATTTTTTGTGATCTTTTTATGTTGAGCTGCCAGTACCGTCAAAATCAGCAAACTTCGAATACCTATTAAACTAACTACCGGTAGATCTCAGATGATAAATCTGTATATAACGCTTTTTGACATAATGATAATAGCTAAACATAGTTCCATTGAATTTATAATCATTAATTAGTACAGTTGAGTAGTAAGTATGGAAACCTTATGTATGTAAAACATACGCTGGTCCAAAACGGGTTAAGAAAATTAGCACAATCCTCTGTGGAGGCCCCTGATTCAGACTTATACAACTTTAAGTACTACACAAGGGAACTCTTTTTAGCAATATCCTGGTCTTCCACCACTATTATATTGAAAGCGAGATAGTAGAAGTCTTGGATAAGTTCTTTTCCTACCCTTCAGCTGATTTGCCAAAAGATGACCTCTGTTGTTCCCATTCTAATTAAGTGCCGTAGAGTCTGTCTCAACTCATGGTGACCCTCTGAATAGTTCTAAACTGTGTTCGGTCTTCAGTCAGGCAGCTCATTGTTGATAGTGGTACCCATAGCTGCTGTTGTATCAATCCATCTCATTGCTGGCCTTTCTCTTTTGCATTGACCATCTTGCCAAGCATAGTGTCTTTCTCAAACAATGCCTCTTTTTGCATGATGGGTCCAAAGTATGAAAGTCGAAGTCTTGTCATCTGAGCTTTAAAGAAAGCTTAGGTTTGATCTCCTCTATTACTGACTGGTTTGTTCTTCAGGCAGTTCATGATATATGCAATATTTTTCACTAGCACCATCATTCAAGGGCATCAGTCTTCTTCCCGTCAATCTTTTTCACTGTCCAACTTTCACATCCATAAGATGTTATTGAAAATACCAATGCTTGGACAAGTCAAATCTTTGTATGGAGAGAGACATCTCTGCTCTTGAGAATCTTATCTAGGTCCTTCATAACCATTCTGCCAAGAGCAATGCGTAGTTTGATTTCTTGAATGCTGCTTGTTTGATTGTTGATTCAAGTAGGTTAAAAATTGTCAACTATTTCACTATCTCCAGGAACAAGCAAGAATGAGTCTTCACATATGGGTATCGTCGGTAACGACGGAGCGGGCGTGGGAATGCTCCCCAGCATCCAATCAGAAAACCTTTGGGAGCATCTCACAGCACCTGCGTGCTGCCTTCCCGCCTTTCCCAACTGTCTCTCCTCAGTTCTTCTTTTTCCACGGAGCCAGCAGGTCGTGTTCCTGTCACCGCAGAAGAATTTCGTTATTTTTCTTTTGTCGCGTCTGATTCCTTCGACTCTTCACCGGTACCGCCGGTCTTTTTCTTTTCTTCTTTAAAAAAAAAAAAAAATCTTTTTTCCGTTTCTTTTCTTCAGGTGCACTTGTGTTTTGGGCCTTGGGCCCAAAACGTTTTTTCCTTAACATGGAAAAACCTGCCTGCCTTTGTTTCCTTTTTCAAGAGTGCTCCCTTTTGGTCTGGCCTCTGCACCAAGAGTGTTCACAAAATGCATGGCAGTGGTAGCTGCATTTCTGCGCACTCTGGGAATATTCGTCTTCCCTTATTTGGACGACTGGCTTATCCGAGCTCCCACTCAGTCAGAGGCCAAGAGTTCTCTAGCCTGCACAATGAGTATCCTTCAGTATTTAGGGCTGATAATGAACATCCCAAAATCCAATTTAACCCCTACTCAGTCCCTGGAGTTTATAGGGGCGTTGCTGGATACCACAAAGGCAAGGGCCTTTCTCCCCCAGGCCCGTTGCCTTCGCTTGGTGCAGTTAGCTTCTCAAGCAGAGTTGAAGCCTCACTTAACTGCACGAGAGATGTTAGTTACTAGGCCACATGGCATCCACCGTGCATGTGGTCCCATATGCTCGCCTTCACATGAGAGCAGCTTAGTGGACTTTATCCACCCAATGGACCTAGGCATTAGACTGCCTGTCAGACAAAATAGCAAACACAAGTCGCCTCATTTTGTCCCTCCAGTGCTGGAAGTCCCCTCAAAACCTGTTGCTGGGGTCCCCCTTTCAGCAGTCTCTACCCCAAGCAACTCTCACATGCTTCTCCAATGGGGTGGGGAGCTCATCTACAAGACCTCTCCACCCAGGGCTTCTGGTCCCCACAGGAGACTTGTCTACATATCAATCTCTTGGAACTCAGAGCAATCTTCCTTGCTCTGCGAGTGTTCCACACCCTGCTCAGCTGCAAGACAGGCCTTATCCACACGGACAATCAGGTAGCTATGTTCTATGTGAACAAGCAGGGTGAAACTGGCTCTCTGTTGCTTTGCAACGAAGCTTTGCGACTGTGGGCCCTCGCCAGAGAGCATCAAATTCATCTTCTGGCAGTTTATCTTCCAGGTGTTCAAAACTCTTGGGCAGACAGGCTCAGTCGAGTTCTACTTCCACACAAGTGGTCCCTACATGTGGACCAGGTGACCAGGATTTTTCAGATCTGGGGAACCCCGGACATAGACCTCTTTGCAAGTCCGTGGAATGCCAAACTTCCCCGGTTCTGTTCCACAACTCCGGCTCAGGGGACTCAGGCAAGGGATGCTTTCCTCCTTCACTGGGGTCAAGACTTCCTCTATGCCTTTCCACCCATTCCCCTAATTCCCAAAACCATGTTCAAGCTTCAGAGAGACAGAGGCCACATGATTCTCATAGCTCCACATTGGCCATGGCAAGTGTGGTACCCTCTGCTTCTACATCTCTCTCAAGCTCCCTCCCTTGAGTTAGGGTCTGCTGCAGATCTCCTATCTCAAGAGGACGGTAAGTTATGGCATCCCAATCCCCAGTCTCTGCATCTCAGGACTTGGTTGCTGAAGGCCTAGATCTCCAAGATCTTCATCTTTCTCAACAGGTGAAAAATGTTCTTTATGCTTCCAGAAAACCTTCCACTAGACGTTCTTATGCTTTCAAGTGGAAGAGGTTTACTATCTGGTGTGCTGGGAAGGGTCTTAACCCCCTTGCCATACCCCTGGAATCTTTGCTGGAGTATCTCCTCCATCTGTCTAATGCAGGCCTTAAAACTAATTCAGTAAGGGTCCATTTGAGTGCTATTGCAGCTTCCCTTAAGCCTCTGAATGGACAACCTGTTTCCTCCCATCCTCTTGTAGCATGGTTCATGAGAGGCCTCCTTTTAACAAAGCCTCCCATTAGACCACCTCCGGTGGCATGGGACTTGAACCTGGTTCTTAGTCAGCTTATGAAGCCACCTTTTGAACCCTTGGCTACCACCTCCTTGAAATACTTTTCTTGGAAAGTTATCTTTCTTATTGCAATCACATCAGCACGTCGTATTAGTGAATTGCAAGCACTTGTAGCTAATCCACCTTATACAAGGTTCCATTATGACAAGGTAGTCCTTAGGACTCATTCACATTTTATGCCTAAGGTGGTCTCGCCCTTTTATCTCGACCAGGAGGTCTACCTACCTGTCTTTTTTCCAGTGCATCAAGTGCAGAGAGTAATCTTCATACCCTGGACTGTAAAAGAGCTCTGGCTTTTTTTTTTTTTTTTGGCTTGATATTTACTCTTTAATCTTTTTATTTATTGTAAATAGTTAACATATTGAAACATTTTAGACAATATACACTTTGAGATAACTTAAGAAGCATACATATTGAAACAATGTAAACGGCATACATGTTAAACAATGTTAAACATTTTATTTTTCTCCCCTTCCCCCCCCCCCCCCCTTTATCCACCACCCCCATCCCATACTCCAAGCTCTGGCTTTTTATTTACAAAGGACACAGCAACATAGAAAGTCCTCTCAGCTCTTTGCTGCCTTTGATCCTTCTCATTTGGGACTACCAGTCTCCAAGAGAACACTATCTAACTGGATTGCCCAGTGTATTTCTTTCGCCTATCAGAGTAAGAACCTTTCTCTGGAGGGTCATGTCACAGCTCACAATGTGAGAGCCATGGCAGCCTCAATGGCTCATCTGAACTCTGTGTCTATCGACGACATCTGTCGAGCAGCCACTTGGGCCTCGGTTCATACCTTCACAGCCCATTACTGCTTGGACAAGGACTCCCGCCGGGATGCCTTGTTCGGTCAGGCTGTTCTCAAACACCTGTTCCAGTTCATACTGCTAGACCAGTCCAGACAAACGGGTTATGCACCCCTGCCAGCAGATCTTGGAGACAGAGAATTCTACCAGAGCTCTGATAGGCTGGAGCCTGGTGATATAATCCTACCCTTAGGGGTCTCCCTCAGTTTTTCTCTGTCTCCAGCAGATCTGGATGCTTTTTTTTTTTTGCTCCTTCAAAAAAATTTAAAATGCTTTTTTTCTTTGTGATTTCTCTTGGAGAGATTATCCCCTGAGTTGCCAGTGTACTTATCTGAGCACCAGGATGATTCCAGCTGAGCTCCTGTGTCCTGTCAACAGTAGAGATCGCTGATGTGCAGACTCCCCAGCACTAGTCATGAGGACTATTTAGCTGGATGGTAAGCCTCCTAAAATCCAGTCCCTGGGGCTGATTTTAGTGGTGAGGCAGCTGGCAGTGGTCTGAGTAGCGGTCTGTGGCTTCTCTGCACTTTTGGTACTGTAAGTACAGAAACTGTCTTTCTCCCACTGCTGTCTGCAGCTCTGTGGTGACTCGATTTATTTTTCTTGATTTTTCAGCGATTTTAGGCATTTCTCTCATGCCTGCAACCCTCCCACCTTGTCCTTTGACTTTTTAAGTTAATTCCTTAGCTTTTGGGGGTTTTAATTCACTCTCTTTGAGGTTTATTTTTGCCGGCGGCCATTTTGAATAGCTAATGAGCCCCGGTTTTTGGCGGGAAGCCAGATTCCTTCTCTACTGGCTTCTAACAGCTCTATTGCTGTTTAAGTTTTTTCCACAACACTTGCTAGCTGTGAGTTGTGAAGGGGTTCTTTTTTCTCTGCCTATGTATTAACATAATGAATAAAAAGTACGGAAGGCATGGATAGAGAACAGGATGCAATTCAGAGCCACAGTACAATGCTAAGACACTGACCAATGGTGCAGGGCTCATGGGTTCCATCCCCCACTGTGCCCAACAAAGAAGGCTGGCTGAGGCATTACCTATTATGGGGAATATTGTTAAATGCCTGTTCCTGCGGGACAGAGTTTTTTTTTTTTTTTTAGTTCTCACTATGCCTTATTCAGGTTTACGCTGCATAGGCTGTCAGAAGAAACACAGGGACCTCATGAATCAGCTGTGCTCTTCCCCCAGCGTCTTGATTCCCCAGATAAACTTGGGAACTCCTGAGCCTGGCTTCAGTGGAGCTCTCCATTGGCATTACGCTGCGCTGAGTCTTTGCCACGAGAGTTTGGACATCCCCAGGAAGATCAGGTATCATTTTCTGAAAGAAAACTGAGTAGCCTGGTGTTTTTTTTTTCTTACTTGCCTCAGCTGCCCTGGGATGATTTCAACTGCATCCGGACCGGCTGCCTCTGAGTTTTGAAGTTCCTACTTTAAATTTTTAATCCACAAACTGCAGCCGGGTTACTTTGTACGTCTTACTGAATATTGTACCTGTCTTCTTCAATATACCATTTGATTGGAATTTTAAGTCAGTGTTTTGGATCCTGACTGTTTTGGGCTCGGCCTAATTATGCATACTCACTGTAATCTTCAGTACAGCTGGATTTGGGTTCTACATCCCTCCCCAGAAACACCTTTCAGCCCCTACCATGGAGGTCTGAGTGGCTGCGGAGGGATCAAACTCTAATTTCCCTACTTTCCGTCACTGTAATTGTCTTACCCTGACTTTGAACGTTTCTCTGTACCAGCACAGTGAATGACTGACAGTTCCCTTCTCAGCTCAGTGAATACCTGACAGTTTTTCTGTGCCAGCGGCCATTTTGTTTTTCTCTTCAGTGTTTCTTTTTGGAGGGAACAGCTCTAGATAGCAGTTTCCACACATTTAAACATGCTGTGGAGGCACGTGGAGTTTCAAAATCCTTTTCTTTGAAGAGTCTTCGGTTTCCCTGAGCCTACCTTGCTTTTTGTTTTAAATGCTAAAAAAAAAAAAACCACAAGAATTGTTTCTCTGGCTGTATTATATGTGATATGTAATCAGCCGAAGGGGGAATTAATAGATTGCTTGTGTTCCACCTGCATGCTGCATCCCGGAGACTCTTTCCCCATTCCCACTGCGCTGCTAGATGGGTTCATCAGCACCTTATCTCCTCCCTCCTCAGAGCCCCTGCTGCAGGATCTTCCTGCAGGAAAGGATTCAGTCAGCTCCCATGTCGCTTCTACAGCCGCTGGAGGCCACAGCAGCCTTGACTGACAGTGCCTTCCTCACACTCTTCCATCTGGCATGACGCCTGTGACTTTTGGAGTCTTTTGGAATATCTCCTACACCTGCCCAGTAGCAGGTGAGCATATGGCGTGGTCTCGCAAGTGGTCCCATAAGTCCTCAGACCTTAGAGCAGTACGTTCTCCTTGGGGCGTTGCATGTGCCTTGCGGGGTACTATGGATATTCAAGAAGACTTTAAATCTTCGGAGGTCAGCCCTGACTCGTTGGAGTACGGAGATGGGGAATATTCTCCGTCTGTTTTCTTCGCTGACGGTTCTCAGCCTTTTTCGGAAAGAGGAGTTGCCGGCTCTAATCACACAGGTGATGGAGTCGCTCCCCCTAGCCGACACACCTGATCCTCCGGATTCTCAAATCCGTTTGCAGCCGGATCCCATTTTCCAGAGCATTTGTACGACATGCAGTATTGGTCAGTTATACCCTTGGTCTCCCTTTCACTTGGACCGTTGGCTGACATACCCGACAGTTGATGCATTCTGACCAGGGTCATCAGGCAAACCACACTTCCGGTTGAGGGCAGAGAGGCGCTCAGCGACCAGCAAGACCTAAAGAGTTGGGAGGCTGCTAAAGACGGGTTTTCCTTCGCCCGCTATTTCCTTCTTGCAGGTTTGCGGAGGTCTAGCAGCTCGGGCCTCCCTTCGATGGATTCAGCAGCTTCCAGGTGTTCCCGAGTTGGTTCATTTTGAATCCATTGCTGCATTCTGGGCAGAGGCATTCTGTGATCTCTTGCGGCTGTCAGCTCGCTTCCTAGCACCGGTGTCGGTAGCTCGGAGATGACTCAGCCTGCGTCAATGGGCAGCGGATGTTGCTTCATTTAAAGGCTCCAGCGTTTAGATGCCATTCGTCCCGGTCCACCGTTGGAAGGAGGACTGGGCCGTTACTCTGTCTATTTTGGGATGCTTCAGGTCCTGGATTTTCTAGGGGCTGGGTGCAACACTCGTAGGGGACGGGTGTTTCTACCTCAGGAACGTTTTCAGAAGTTCTCTCTTCAGCTCCGCCGCTGCTTGGATCAAGCAGCGCCTCGGCCTTGGGGCTACCTTCAACTCTTGGGGTCCATGGCAGCAACGATAGCCCTCGTTCCGTGGGCAAGAGCGCTCATGCGCTGCTTGCCGATGGCGCTTCTATCTCGTTGGTCGCCGGTATCGGAGAGTTATCGAATCCGGTTGCCTTTGCTTCTGCCGGTGCGCCGCAGCCTCCGCTGGTGGCTTCAGGCACACGATCTTCTACGGGGGGTCCCTCTGGAGTCTCTGCGCTGGATCTTGGTGACGCCAGTCGCCGACCTCTCTGGTTGGGGAGCGCCTTGCGGCTTGGCCTCGGCGCAGGGGAGTTGGTCACCTCGCGAAGCCCAAGGGTCTATCAATCGTCTCGAGACGCAGAAAGTGCGCTTCATCCTTCTTCAGTTTCAGACTCTTCTGCGGCGGCGTGCGGTTCGGATCCTGTCCGACGCCACGACGGTTGCTTACCTAAGCCGCCTAGGCGGCACGCAATGTCCGGATGTCTCACAGGAGAGGCGTTTGCTCCTCCCGTGGGCGGAGGAACATCTTCAGGCTGTCGGCGCAGCACATCGCAGGCGTGAACAATGTGTAAGCCGATATTCTCAGCCGGCACTCTCTGGAGCCCGGGGGCTGGGCTCTGCAGCTGGATGCGTTCCGGTCCATTGTTCACCTGTGGGGACTACCGACCATGGATCTAATGGCTACGGCGCAGACTGCCAAGGCTTCGCTGTACTTCGGCCATTGGAGGGACGAGAGCGCAAGGCATAGATGCTCTCTCTCAACCGTGGCCGATTCATCTTCTCCTGTGTGTTTTCCTTCCCTGATCCGTGATATGCATGGTTCTCCAGCGGCTCCGAGACCGTCGCGGCCCTGTGCTCCTGCTGGCTCCGAATTGGGCTCGCGGACCATGGTATGCAGATCTCTTCCGTCTGTCTGGGGCGTCACTGCTCCGCCTCGAGGCGTTTCTCGGCCTTCTGATTCAGGGACCGGTGGAGATGGAAGACCCGGCTCCTTACTCGCTTACGGCCTGGCAATTACACGCCGCCGGTTTGCTCGCTACGGCTATTCGCCTAGCGTGGTTGTGACGCTTCTCACGGCGCGGCGGTCTACCACGATGCTGACTTACGCTCGGGTTTGGCGTCTCTTGATGGTTGGTGTTTGCGAAATAACCTCTCACCCTGGCGTTGCGGTGTTCCGGACATCCTGTCCTTTTTACAGGCCGGAGTGGATAAGGGATTAGCGCTCGATTCCTTGCGAGTACAAGTGGTCGCCTTAACTTGTTTTCGGGGTCCTATAGCGGGGCGATCGATAGCTTCGCATTCGGACGTGTCTTGGTTCCTCCGCGGAGTTAGACCTTCTGGCCTCCTCTGCGTTCGCCTGTACCGGCGTGGGCTCTCGTGCTTGTCCTCTGTGCCCTCGTTGCTCCTCCCTTTGAGCCTCTGAGGGCCTGTTCTCTTCTAGATTTGACTCTGAAGGCAGTCTTCTTGGTGGCCATAACTTCGGCACGCCGTATTTCTGAGCTCCAGGCTCTCTCATGTCGAGATCCCTATCTCTCGTTTTCCTCCGAAGGCGTTTCTCTGCGAACTGTCCCTTCCTTTGTTGCCCAAAGTGCTGACACCGTTCGCTGTTGACCAGCCTCTCTTCTTTCCGTCTTTTCCAAAGGCGCAGTGTGACAGTGGTCGGTCTCCGTTGCGGGCGGTGGACCTTAAGGTTCTTTTTCGGTATCTGGGGGTCGCGGGACCCTTCCATATGACTGTTGCTCTTTTGTCTTGTTCGCAGGTTCTCGTCGGGGATCTGCAGCCTCCGAATCTACCATTTCTAGATGGGTTACGGAGGCCATTGAGGCGGCGTACCTTCTTCTGGGAGAGCCAGCTCCACCGGGACTCCGTGCTCACTCCTCTCTGGCGCAAGCAACTTTGTAGGCCGGGAGGTCTCATGTAGTTCCCCTCGATATTCGCCGGGCGGCGACTTGGTCGTCGCTGTCCACCTTTGTCGGTCATTATAGGTTGGACGTTCATGCCCGTCAGGAGGTCCGTTTTGGAGTTGCTGAGCTGTCGGCGGCCTTGCCCCCCCTTGAAAGCAGGTAGCTTGGGTACTGCCCGTTTGTCTGGACTGGTCTAGCAGTATGAACTGGAAGGAGAAATTTCACTTACCGTTAATTTCCTTTCCTGGAATACTGCTAGACCAGTCCAGGACCCGCTCTGCTGTTGGAGTGCCGCTGGTGCGGTGCAGCCGCCGACCGCGGTTCTTCTCTTTGCCGGTATGCCTCACCATGGGCAGTCCATGGGTTCGTAGGTGGATACTGTTTTCAGCTCTAGGGAGTTCTTCGGCTCCCTTGTCTATAGATCACTTGAGACCCTCTGGGGTGATGTTACAGTTCATGTTGCATTAGCTTGTGGACGTAACTGAGGGAGACCCCTAGGGGTAGGATATCACCAGGCTCCAGCCTATCAGAGCTCTGGTAGAATTCTCTGTCTCCAAGATCTGCTGGCAGGGGTGCATAACCCGTTTGTCTGGACTGGTCTAGCAGTATTCCAGGAAAGGAAATTAACGGTAAGTGAAATTTCTCCTTCCATACTTAATCAACTCCTACCCACCATCCCTGATGGGATGCCAGAGATCCATGGGGGGGGGAGTGGAGCCCTGTCCCAGGGACACACAACTTCTAGGGTCTCTCCCTGGCATCTAAAGCTAGGGAGTCCCCATATGTGAAGATTCATTCCTGCTTGTTCCTGGAAATAGCACAGTTTCTTACTTGTAACAGGTGATCTCTGGGAACAGCAGGAATAAGTCTTCACAACCCACCCACCTCCCCTAGGAGTTGTATCTCTCAATTTTTCCTTTCCCTCTCTCTCTCTCTTTGTCTCAGCTTTAAAACCTAACTGAGGAGAGACAGTTGGGAAAGGCGGGAAGGCAGCACGCAGGCGCTGTGGGATGCTCCCAAAGGCTTTCTGATTGGACGCTGGGGAGCGTTCCTGTGCAGGCTCCGTCAGTACCGACGATACCCATATGTGAAGACTTATTCCTGCTGTTCCCAGAGATCACCTGTTACAGGTAAGTAACTGCTTTTTTTCTCCATCAATGATGAACTTAAAGATCCTGACAACTGGCAAAATCAGTGTCTTCTCTCTGTTAAGGTGCAGGCACATTTTAAGACTGTTCCTTGATCTTGAGAAGCAAATGTTTCATAGTCTTCACTTTCAGCCAGTAATGCACAGGGGGGAGAGCCTCTTTCGATTGAAAGAAAGTTCTGCTATGAGGGGACATGGGATAAATTCAGGGATGATATGCGGAAATATTTCTTTACAGAAAGTGGTGGATCTATGGAATAGTCTTCCAGTGGAGATGAGGACAGTATCTGAATTCAAAAAAGCATGGGATAAACAGAGGATCTCTAAAGGAAAAAAGGGGACTGTTGAAGTTGTTATGGAAGGACAGACTAGATAGGCCATGTGGTCTTTTTCTGTCATCATTTGTCTCTGTTATCAGCATAGCGAAGGTTGAGTCTTCCACCAATTTTCACACCTCTGTTGTCTTCATATAGTTTTGCTTCTCTGATAATTTGTTCTGCATATAAATTAAACGGGGGAGGGGGGCAGTATGCAGCCTTGTACACCTTTGCTGATTTTAAACCATTCTAAGAATATAGTGGGTCAGACCAAGGTCCATCAAGCCCAGTATCCTGTTTCCAACAGTGGTCAATCCAGATCACAAGTCACCTAGCAGTTTCCCAAAAAGACAAGCAGGTTCCACAGTGCCTGTATTTGGGGCAAGCAGTGGATTTCCCAGGTCCTCGTTCATAATGGTTTATGGACCTTTCTTCCAGGAACTTGTCCAAACCTTTTTTTTAAACCCAGCTACCTTAACAGCTTTTACTACATCCTCCGATAACGAATTCCAGAGTTTGAATATTTGTTGAGTGAAAAAATATTTTTTCTCATTAGTCTTAAATGGGTTACACTGTAGCTTCATTGCATGTTCCCTAGTCTTTCTACTTTTTGATGGCATAGGGGTAGCCTGCCATCCCCTTTACCATTTTGGTGGCTTTTCTTTGTACTTTTTCTAAATCCGCTATGTCCTTTTTAAGATATGGCAACCAGAATTGCACACAATATTCAAGGTGCGGTTGCACCATGGAAAGATAGAGGCATTATAATATCCTTTGTTTTATTCTCCATTCCTTTCCTTATGATTCCTAGCTTTCTATTTGCTGCTTTAGCCACCGCTACACACTGGGCGGAGGGTTTCAACGTTTTACCCACGATGATGCCTAAATCTTTTTCCTGGGTGGTGATTCCTAATGTGGAACCTTGCATCGTGTAACCATAGTTTGGGTGGTTCTTTTGTAGATCCCTAACTTAGCACTTGTCCACATTAAATTTCATCTGCTATTTGAACGTCCAGTTTTCCAAATTTATCGAGGTCCTCTTGCATTTTTTCACAATCCTCTTGGGTTTTAACAATTTTGAATAATTTTTCATCATCTGCAAATTAGATTACCTCATTCATTATTCCCATTTCCATGTCATTTACAAATGTTAAAAAGCAGTGGACCCAGCACAGATCCCTGGGATACTCCACTATTCTCTTATCATATTTCTATGTTTCTATTCACCTTTTTCTATTGGGAAAATTTGCTATTCAACCCTACCCTCTGCTTTCTATTTTTTAACCAGTTCCTAATCCACAATAGTACACTGCCTACTATCCCATGACTTTTTTTAATTTCACCAAGAGCCTCTCACGAGGGACCTTTTCAAAGGCTTTCTGAAAATTCAGATATGCCTTATCAACTTTCATCTACCAGCTCTCACCTTCAAAAAAAAGAAATGACAGATTAGTAAGACAAGACTTTCCTTGGCTAAATCCATGTTGGCTTTCTCCCATTAAACCATGACTCTCTATATGTTCAGTAATTTTATTCTTTATAATGGTTTCTACCATTTTACCCAGTACTGATGTCAGGCTCATCGGTCTGTAGTTTTCCGGATCACCCTTGGAACCTTTTTTTAAAAATTGGCGTTACATTGGCCATTCTCCAATCCTCAGGTAGTATAGATGATTTTAATGATAGTTTGCATATTACTAATAGTAGGTCTTTCAACACCCTTGGATGTATATCATCTGGTCCAGGTGATTTGCTACTCTTCAGTTTATCAAATAGTTCTAATATATCATCCTTATCAATTTCTTTAAATTGTTCCTATACATACCCATGCCTAAAATGGTATTTAAAGGTTAACTTCCCTACATCTTCAGTAAAAATCAAATAAAATAATTTTGTCTCTCTGCTATGGCCTTGTTCTCCCTTAATGCCCCTTTTACCCCTCTATCATCTAATGGTCTAACTGGCTCACAGGTTTTTGCTGCAAATGTATTTGGAAAATTTTTGTTTGTTTCCACAGCAAGCCTTCTTTCAAATTCTTTGCCTGCCTTATCTCAGTGCCTTGCCATCTAACTTGCAAGTGCTTAAGTATCCTGTCTTTGTTTGGCTTTTTTCCATTTTCCTGAAAAATGTATTTTTAGCTAAACAACCTCTCTGATCTCACATTTAAACAGCAGCTTTTTGCCCTTCCTTTCACTTCCTTAGCGTTCCTCCAGTTTAGTCCTCCACTTCTGGGTTGTGAACCACCTCCTGCAGCATGAAGACTGGATATGACAAACATGTTACATCACGGGATATAGCATACTGGAACGTCCCATCAGCCCCAGTGTGTCCAGTCTTCATGCAGCAGGAGGACTTGTGAGCCTGGGTCCTGGGCTCACTGGAGGAACGGATAAGAAGTAGTTAGGATTAGGTTTAGCTTTTGCTTCTGGGTTTCCTCTTTCAATTGATCTTTTTCATTTGAAAAAAAAAAAGAATCAGTGCAGGCTACAGGGGAATCAAGAGATTCCGCGGCAGACATAGGCTCCTGGAAGGGGGGAGGGGCTGGTCAGTTCCCCTGTCACACCAGGACCTCACAAGTTGTTGGGGTATACTCTCCCCGGGCAGCGTGGGAAAGAGCCTCTCAGGCGCATGGTCTGCTTTGGGGCCGTGCCGACGTTTCCCTGCTCTGCCCCGACACGCTGGTTCCTGCCTGTGAGCGGGGTCAGCGGCAGGCCTGCAGACACGCGGAACAGCTCTCGCACCGAACGTTTCTCCTAGGTCGGAGTAACGTCCTTGCTGGCAGGGCTCGGAGGATTCCGGTGAGTCATATTTTGGGCATCCCGTTCACGTCGGGGGGGGGGGGGGCGGACAAGAACGGCGTTTTAAAAAGGCGCCAAAACTGCCTCTCGAGTGTGCCCGTGGCCGTTTTGGAGTTGCGTTTTTTTCCCGCGTGCGGGCTCTGGCTTTGCGGTACAGAGATCATTCTGCTGGGGTGCCCACGGGCTAGGTTTTTAGCTTCTGCCCTCTCAGGGGTGTTTTTTCTTTTCAGTTACTTACTTTTATTTTCTTTTGTTCGGGGCTTAGCGCTTAGCATTCCCTTGGAGCAGGGGGGTTTCTTTTCGCAGGCCTGTCTTTAGTGCAGGAAGGAATGGTCCGGGCACTGAACCTTTTCGGGTTTGGGGCTCCTTAGCCTTCTTCACCATAATACAAATAAAAAAAAAAAAAAAGAGAGAAATCAGAAGGAAATTGAAATCGGTTTTAGCCGGCTTTGGGTCCACTAGAGAGACATTTCAAAGCAGAGCAGATCGGTATGGGAGTTCCTATATATTTTTTCAGTGTGTGACTGCGTCAGCACATGTCTGGCTGCCCGCAGTGCATGGTGTGTGGGACCCACAGGGGCACGGTGGCTGATACTGGCATTTGTAGGGGCTGTGCTGCCGTATCTGTTAGTGTTGAGCAGCAGATGGTCAGCGCAGCTTCCCCGCCTTTGCAGGTGGCCACGGCTGCCGGGGATGGTGAGCAGTGGGGGTCCCCTCATGTGGTGGTGGTGACGCCAGAGGCGACGGCGGGGGGTCCGTCCACTTCCTCCGGGTCTGGAGCGGATATGCCTATGGTAGAGTTTTCTCCTGACTTTGTTCTGTTGATGCATCAGGCCTTTTGTTTAAGACGGCAGGGGAAGGCCTCTGTTTCCCTCTCAGGTCTTGCTGTTAGCTGGTACGGATGGGGGGGCTCATTCTCCTAGGCCGGTGAAGAGGTCTCGGCCCTTGGATCAGCCCACCTCGGAGATTGGGTGGCAGGAGATGGAAGACATTGATCTCGATGTGGAAGCCGATATGGAGGAATTGGAGGAAGGAGAAATTCCTGAGCCCGAGGATCAGTCTAAAATTATTCGGGTATTCCGGAGAGAGGAGCTCGTAGCATTGATCACGGAGTCTCTCCAGACACTGAAGCTCGCCACGGCTCCGCCGGTGGTGGAGGACGAAGGTGAGGACCCTATCATTCAGGTGGTGCGTCAAACTCAGGTGGTGTTTCCGGTCCACAAGGTTGTGGATAGAATGATCCAGGATGAGTGGGATCTGCCCGGTTCGGCGCTCCGAGGAGTTCGAACTATGAAGAAGCTGTATCCCTTGGCGGATAAAGACAGGGACAAGTTCAGCTCTCCCCGGGATGATGCGGCAGTTTCGGCGGTTACTAAAAAGACCACGATCCCGGTGGAAGGTAGTGCGGCTTTAAGAGATGTGCAGGATCGTAAAGTAGATGGCTTGTTGAAACAATCTTTTGAGGCCGATGCTGTTTCATTGCAGGCTTCCATTTGTGGGGCCTGGGTGGCAAGAGCATGTCTCCGATGGGCACAGCATCTCCGTCAAATGGCTGCATTGGGCCAAGACGGTGTCAGGGAACTTGAGCATCTGGAGTCGGGTACTGCATATTTGGCAGATGTGCACTACGACCTGATCCGGGCACTGGCGAATAGTATGGCTTCACTTGTTGCGGCGCGTCGGTCTCAGACAGTGGGCGGCAGATGGCGCATCCAAGTCTAGATTGAGTAAGCTGCCATTTAAAGGAAAATTGTTTGAGGATCTGGACAAGCTGGTCAAAGACCTGGGGGAGTCCAAGGGCGGGAGGCTGCCGGAGGACAAACCTAAACAAGCCAAATTCTCTCCAGCCCCCAGGGGTCAGTTTAGAGATTTCAGGAGATTTCGGTCATCTCGTTCGGCTGGTTTTCAAAGGGGGCGGTTTGCTCCTCACGGGCAGGCCTTTCGGGGCTTTCTCGGAGCAACTAGAGGTTTCGCCGCATCATCCCCTGGGTCCACCCGGAAACCACAATGAAACGAGGCGGGTTCAGACAGAGCTTCTTCCCGTTGGGGGGTGCCTTCGGGGGTTTCTCTCTGTCTGGGCCCAAATAACAACGGATCAGTGGGTGTTGGAGATCATTCGCGACGGCTATGCTCTGGACTTCACGAGGCCGATTCGGGACTCTTTTGTGCTGTCTCCTTGCCGAGGCCGCGTCAAGTCCATGGCGGTCCAACAGACACTCGACAGGCTTCTACAGCTAGGCGCCGTGGTCCCGGTGCCGTTGGAGGAGTATGGCCTGGGACGGTATTCCATTTAGTGGTGCCAAAGAAGGACGGCGCCCTCCGGCCTATTCTCGACCTCAAGGGGGTCAACCGTTCTCTCCGCGTCCCGCATTTCCGGATGGAAACTCTCCCGTCAGTCATCTTGGCGGTGAGGAAAGGGGAGTTTCTGTCATCCCTCGATCTCACGGAGGCTTATCTTCATGTCCCTATCAGAGTGTCCCATCAACGATATTTGCGCTTCGCGCTGCTCTGGGGGCATTATCAGTTCCAAGCTCTTCCTTTCGGTCTGTCTACAGCTCCGCGGACCTTTAACAAGATCATGGTGGTGGTCGCGGCGGCGCTTCGAAAGGAAGGGATTCTGGTTCACCCTTATCTCGACGATTGGTTGATCAGGGCGAAATCAGAGTCCGAGAGCGCGGCGGCCACAGCAAAGGTGGTGTCCTTTCTACAGAGCCTTGGTTGGTTGATCAACCCGCTCAAAAGCCAGCTGGTACCGACTCAGAGCCTCGAATACCTCGGAGTGCGCTTCGATACGCAGAGAGGGGCGGTCTTTCTGCCGGTTCGCAGGATCGAGGCACTGCGGTGTCGGCTATGGGAGTTCCTTTTGATTCCGGCGCCTTCGGCTTGGAGTTACCTTCGGTTGCTGGGGACGATGGTGGCGACCCTGGAGGTGGTGCCTTGGGCCAGCTTTCATATGAGGCCCTTACAGAGGTCCCTGCTCCGCCAGTGGTCGCATCAGACGGATTCCTTAAGCAAACGCCTTCCTTGCCCGGTCAAAGTCAAGCAGGCCCTTCGCTGGTGGCTGAGGCCTCGGTCCCTGTCCTTGGGTATGCCTTTGGAGCCGCCTCAGTGGCTTCCGTTGATGACGGATGCCAGTCTGGCGGGCTGGGGGGCCCATTGCGGGGATCTTTTCGCGCAGGGCGTTTGGTCTCCAGAAGAAAGCATGTGGTCGATCAATCGCCTGGAGCTCCGTGCGGTCTGGTTAGCCCTCGGCCGGTTCGAGCCGCAGGTGACGGGACGAGCGGTCCGGGTATTGTCCGACAACGCGGCGACGGTAGCGTACATCAATCGGCAAGGCGGTACTGGCAGTGTGGCGATGGAGGCGGAAGCGGACAATCTGTTCCTTTGGGCGGAGTCGCGCTTGACGGCGATCTCAGCGGCGCACATAGCAGGAAAAGACAACGTGCAGGCCGATTTCCTCAGCAGAGTCCAGGTGGATGCGGGAGAATGGGAACTGCATCCGGATGTGTTCGAGCAGCTCGTTCAGAGATGGGGCCCGCCCATCATGGATCTGATGGCGACTCTTCAGTCCGCGAAGGTGTCGCGCTTCTTCAGCAGGAGGCGAGAGAGGATGTCGGAGGGCATCGACGCGTTGATTCAACCTTGGCCGACGGCGGGGCTCCTGTATGTCTTTCCGCCATGGGCGCTCATCGGGCGCGTTCTTCAGCGGGTCGAGGCGCATCGGGGCCGGGTTCTGCTGGTGGCTCCGGACTGGCCGAGACGCCCTTGGTACGCCGATCTCATGCGATTGTTGGACGGCACCCCGTAGCGGTTGCCGGTGTCCGAGACGCTGTTAATCCAGGGTCCGCTTCGGATGCCTCAGGTGGACCGATTCTCGCTTGTGGCTTGGCCATTGAAAGGGCGCGCCTGAGAAAGAGAGGTTATTCCAGGGAGGTTATTTCCACTTTGCTTCAGGCGCAGAAGCGTTCCACTTCATTAGCGTATGTGCGAGTTTGGCGGATATTTGAGGATTGGTGTTCGCTGCGACAGTGTCGTGCAGCTACGGCCTCGGTTCCGGTGCTCTTAGCCTTTCTACAGGATGGCTTCGAGAAAGGCTTGGCAGCCAGCTCTCTGCGGGTTCAGTTGGCGGCCCTAGCCTGTTATAGAGGCAAGGTTCAAGGGGGGTCGCTTGGTGCGCATGTCTATGTAGTGCGTTTTTCTTAAGGCAGTGTCCCGGATGCGGCCTGCTCGTCGGATTTCCGTCCCGCCCTGGGATCTTAATCTCGTCTTGGGGGCTCTAGCCAAGGAGCCCTTTGAGCCCTTGAATCAGGCGTCGGTTAAGGACGTCACCTTGAAAACGGTTTTTTTGGTGGCCATTTGTTCAGCGCGGCGTATTTCGGAGTTGCAGGCGCTTTCTTGTCGGGAGCCGTTTTTGTGTTTTTCTAAGGAGAAGGTGGTGCTGCGCACCGTTCCGTCTTTTTTGCTGAAGGTTTCCTCTCCGTTTCATTTGAATCAAGCGGTCTCTGCCCGTCCTAGGAGCTGGCGGAGCTGAAGTTGCCGACCGCGGATTACGCCGTCTCGACGTCAAGAGAGCATTGAAACATTATTTGAAAGTTTCCGAACCCTTTCGCAAGTCGGATAGGCTTTTTGTGGCCTTCGGGGGTCCGCGGAAAGGGGAGGCGGCGGCGAAGGCGACTATTGCCAGATGGATTAAAGAGGCCATTGTGTCTGCCTACGTTTTGCACGGGCGACCGGCACCGGTGGGTTTGAGGGCGCATTCCACTAGGGCGCAGGTGGCTTCCTGGGCGGAGCATGGCTTGGTTCCGCCGGTGGATATTTGCAGAGCGGCTACGTGGTCCTCTCTACATACTTTCAGTAAGCACTACTGCCTAGATGTGTTGGCGGCCAAGGATGCCTGTTTTGGGGTGACGGTTTTGCACTCCGGATGGCATGGTCCCGCCTGTTAGTACTGCTCTGGTACATCCCAGAAGTGGAGGACTAAGCTGGAGGAACGCTAAGGAAATAGTAATTACACTAACCTGGTAATTGTAGTTCCTTTAGTGATGACAGCTTAGTCGTCCTTCCCACCCGAGAGAGTGTCAGTTGTCTGAGCGCGTTCGGTGCAAGGCAGTGCAAATGTCAGGTAAGTGCTTCCACTCTTTGGTGGCTGTGCCCTGCTCTCTGGTTCCTTGGTGTGGCAGTGGAGCTGGGGTGCGGCTGCGGCTGCAAGTCGTTTAGCCCGAGGGAAAATTGGTTGGGCTGTCTTGTTATCGATTCAGTGTTAGTTCTTTTAGAGCTTTAGGTTTGATTTACTGTCTTAGCTACTTATTTGTTGCTCTTTCGAGTCTGCTTTGTCAGAAGTTCACTGGGGCTGATGGGACGTTCCAATATGCTATATCCCATGATGTCACAAGTTAGTCATATCCAGTCTTCATGCTGCAGGAGGAGGTTCACAACCCAGAAGTGGAGGACTAAGCTGTCATCACTAAAGGAACTACAATTACCAGGTTAGTGTAATTACTACTTAGTGTGGAATACATCTGGTCTGGGCTTTCAAGATGGTATTTTTAAACAGCGCTCATGCTTGATGTAAATCCTTAATCTTTTGTATTTTAATTTTTTCTTAACTATTTTCCTCATTTTATTGTAGTCTCCCTTTTGAAAGTTACAAGGTTAGTACAGTGGCGTTCCTTGCCATCCCCTCTCCATTTATTAAATCAACTGTGATCCTGTTATGATCACTTGTCAAGTGGCCCTTATCTCTTGCACCAGATATTGTATGCCACTAAGGACCAGGTCCAAAATAGCTTCCTCTCATCTGTTCATGAACCAGCTGCTCCAAGAAGCAGTCATTTATTTCATCTAGATACTTTTTCCCTAGCATGTCCTACCGTGACACTGACCCAATTGATACCAGGGTAATTAAAATCACCCATTATTACTGTGTTGTAACATTTGTTAGCGTCCCTGATTTCTTTTAACAATTCATCATCCATCTCTTCATTCTGGCCAGGTAGTCTGTAGTATACTCCACTACCATTGCCTTCCTCTTTTTACAATGGATTTCGATCCAGAGATTCTGCAGTGTATTTTTGTTTTCTGCAAAACTTTAATCTTATGTGACTTAATGCCCTCTCTAATACAGAGCGCAACCCCTCCACCAGTTTGATCTACCCTGTCATTGCAATCTAGTTTGTACCCAGGTATTGGTGTCCCATTGATTGTCCTCCTTCAACTAGGTCTGAGATGCCAATTATATCTAATCTTTCATTTAGTGCTATATATTCTAATTCTGACATCTTATTTTTTAGACTTCTAGCATTTGACTACAGGCATTTTAGAGGTTGTATTTTATTTATATTAATCTGGTTATCAGTTGATAGAGCTGAAAGATTTCAAATTACCACTGTCTGCTCTACTTAAGGGCTTATGAGTTAGTTACTTTTATCTTTATTGGAACCTTTGTTGGGATGCCCTGTTTCCTCCTTTTGCTAGTATCCTTCAAAGATGCATTCTTCCGAACCATGCTCTTTTGGGCTACTGTCTGCTTTCCCCTATTATAAGAACATAAGAAATGCCATACTCAGTCAGACCATGGTCCATCAAGCCCAGTACCCTGTTTCCAACAGTGGCCAATCCAGGTCACAAGTACCTGGTAGGTTCCCAAAAGGCATACAGGTTCCTCAGTGCTTGTCCTGGGGCAAACAGTGGATTTCCAGGGTCCTCTTTAATAATGTATGAGGCAGTTTAAAACCTGTGAGGATTTGTCTTCAGCTTTGACATCGAGGACTTGGGGGACACAACACCAGATGCAGGTGCATCAGTGTCACAGTTCATTGGAGCATAGAGGTATCAGTGGTGCTGATATACTTGAAGCAGCTCTTATGTGAAGGCAACGCATCCTCTTTGCCACAAGGGGATCTATTGCATTCTCCAGGGGCACAGAACAAGCTCACTGATCCTGCAACAGATTCCACAGACTGACTGAATCTACTTCACTCCCCTCCTCTGCCTTTTCCGATGGCAGTCCTCAAGGAGGGCCTTCTGAGAAACCTTGAAGACCAGATGGAGATCTTTGTACAGCATGATGCTGTAGCTTCATGGCATCAAGGCTAGTGCAATGACTCATCAAGCTGATTTCTGGAGACTCATAGAGTTACAGTGATCAAGACCATTGAAGGGCTTGGACACCAGTGATTGCCCAGCCGGTATCTATTTCAAGCGCATCATAAGTGATCCCTTTGACGCATAGACTGACTGATACATCGATCTGCTGGATGTCATCCTGAGGCACGTGGGTGGGTGTTCATACAGAGACTTTGATCTTGCTATAGCATCTTTCTGAGGCAGTCTGAATCGGAACACTTCTGGGTATCTGTGTACAATTCTGAATATTTTTTGGAATGGAGGTCTCTAGAGTTAACTATTAGATCCATCACCCCCTCATGAGATATGGTGGTGTGCTCCAGTGGTGGTGTCCTTTATTGAATTTGTTTGGGAGAAAGTCCATCCCATTTAAGTTGGAAATGGAGGAGGAGCCCAGGGCTGTGTTGGAAATCCTCCAGTTCCATGCTCCCCCTAAAGAGGCTGTGATGGTGCTAATTCACAGAATCTTGAGAGAGGTCCAAATGGGGATGTGGGAGGCCCCCCCCCCCCCTCTTTGTCCATCCTGTGAACAATATCAACTGAGTATATAAAGTCCAGAAGACTCCTGGATTTGAGAAGCTTCAGGTGTCTCCCTATTCCATATTGGTTGTATCGGCTCTCAAAAGGGCCAAGAGCTCCAAATCATGCACTTCAAGACTCCCTTTCCAGGGGTTGGAGTTTGAATTAATTTGGGAGGAAAGTGTTTAAGAATGCTACTGTATGTTCACCCACCACATAGCGTCTTACCAACTCTTTGTGGCCATGCACTTGTGGAAGATCATGCACAGCATTCAGGAGTTTAATATGGCCCTGCCCCACCTCACTCCACCCCACTTTAGGCAAAGCCACTTCATTCCCTGGTAGCAAAGGGAAAGAGTGTGGGAGTACATAGTCCAAGCAACTTGGGATATTTTCAATACTGCATCAAGAGCCCCTTCCATGGTTATTGGCACCCAAAAACTTTCATAGCTTCGGGCTTCAGATCAGCAGTGCAGCATCCAGGAGAAGCTTACTGACGTGCTGTGCTGTGGAGAGCATCTCTTCGGAACTAAGTGGAAAAAGCTGCATCTCTGATCAAGAACATAGTGATACACTTAAGACTCTTTCCTGACAACCTCAGACTAGGAAGTACTTGAGTGGAGGCCAGAGGAAAACCTATTACTTCTAGACATAGTTATTGTCCTACCTCCCACAGCCCAGAAGTCTCAGCAGCATCCCAACAAATTATAGGGTGCAGTTTTGACTGGCTCCCTGATGATATAGCAGATTTCGATATTTTTCTAGACACTCTATTAGTTGGATGGAGGATAACAGTACTTTGCATGCTACTGGTCCATAATCACCTCAGATGTTTGGGCTCTAAAGAGTCCAGTTTGGATACATTGTCTATTCAGTCTTCCACCAAACTGCCCTCAGATTCCCTAGTCAGCTTTCTGCACCACAAGATACATGAACAGGAATTCTCTACCCTTCACACAAAAAACATCAAGCCTGTTCCCACTAAGGCAGGGATTTTACTCCATGTACTTCCTGGTCCCAGAAAAGATGTAAAGGATTTCAAAGTTCAGAATGGTTTCCCTCGACTCGTATTTCCTGCCTTCAAAAGGGAAAATTGGCTATGTTCTCTTGACCTATAGAGCACCTATACCCACATTCAAATACATCCCAGTTACAGGTAGTATTTGCGATTCACAATGGGGAAGCATCACTTGACCTTGCATTCGCTCCTTGGGAGTTTACAAAATATTTTGCTGTCGTTATAATGCCTAATGGTTAGAGCAATGACTTGGTAACCAAGAGACCAGGGTTCAATTCCAATTAGCATTTCCTTATCGTTCCTCCAGTTTAGTCCTCAACCTCTGGGTAGTGAACCTCCTCCAGCTTGGAGACTGGGCATATCAAAAACTCATGACATCACTGGATATAGCCTGCTGGTCTCTCCCATCAGCCCCCAGTGTGTCCAGTCTCCATGCAGCAGGAGGATGTAGTGAGCCTAGCTTCTGGGCTCACTTGGGGGAACAGATAAGGAGCATTTAGTGTGACAAATTCTATTCTGATTTTACTTTAGATTTTTACCTTTAATTTTACTTTTAATTCAGTTACCTTTGGTTAATTGGCAGTCAGGGATTAGTTCCCTTTAGTTGTTAGGAGCAAATTTCCTTATTTACAGTATTTTAAATTTGAGCCTGGCTCTTTAAATTAGTAGCAGTTCTCGCCTTCCCTCCTTGTCAGTTATTTTCACTTGCTGCAGGCATTCACCAATGCGGATCTCTCTCCCTTGACGGTATGGGAGAGAGCTCCGGGACCCATACAGCCACACTGAAGTTGTGTGAGATGGAGCCTCTCCGTTGCTGCGGGATTTAAATTTTACTCTGTGGAACTGGCTGAGCAGTCCTCGCCGTGGCTGCTGGGCACAGCAGCGCGGCTTGAGGATTGGATGAATTCAATGCGGTAGGAGCAGGCTGCGTGGCTTTCGGCCCTGCAGGTAAGGCCTTTGGGCTCTGTCTGTCTTCTGAGGCCTCCTTTTTGTAGCAGCTGTTCTTGGCGCCAAAATTCGTTGGCAAAGGAGCGGCCATTTTCTCTCTAGGTATTTGGACAGCATGGCGAGAGTTGCAGTGAGCTGCCTGTGTGAGGAAGACAGGCAGAATAGCTAGAATTTTAGGTCTAGTGTTTCTTTTGTTTAGGTTTTTTTTTTGAGGCTCGGGGGGTTCCTCAGCCTTAAGGGGGCTGTTAGTCCTCTTTATTTTTAAGTTTATTCTTAGTTTTATAGGACAGCAGTTTGGGCATTGATCTCTGATGCCACATGTTCTTTCCCTCCTAATCATGTCTCTGAGGAGCATCTGTTAAGTCCCGGGATATTAGGCAAATTGCCAGCTTTTAGATTCTTCAAGAGCAGAGCCCTAACTTGTAGGTGGAAGGAGGGACAGGCTGGAAGTGTGCTTTTGTGTATTCTATAGTGAAAGTTGCCCAAACGCTTGTGGTTTCACAGGGACAGGTTTAGGAAACCTTAGGATATAAAAAAAATATAATAATGACAGTTAAACTGTCAACCAAGAAATGCCTGTGCTACGGTCTATGGCCACCAGAGGGCAGCTGGTACACTTAATAGTGCCTTTCTGTGACCGTTTGTATGCAGCCATCATCAGTTTGATCTCTGCAAGTCATGGAAGAAATAACCACAGGGCCACCTCATGGGCACTCAGGGGTTAGTGACTAAACAAGCAACTGTAATGTTCTGCAGATCAAGATTATATGACCAAGATTTAAAGCTCTTAACTTCTGTATTGTTTGTCGGGCTTTGGTGCCCTAAAGGCCACCGGGTGGCAGCGCTGCTCATGAATCACATATAGTATTCAGTGCCTCCATCCCGGGGGGGGGGGGGGGACGGAGAATAAGAAATCGTATTCCGCCCCCATCCCGGGGGGGGGGGGGAATAAGAAATCGTATTCCTCATCAGGTTCACACAGGCAGCAACCTCTAAGACCTCCACTTGCAAGGTTGTAGGTGCATCCCACTGCTATTTCTCTGACTGCAGGAAGGTCGGGGGGGGGGGGGTGCCTGTGTTTCATAGCTCCACTTAGCATGCCCTTCCCAGGAAAGTCTCATCTATTTCTAGAGCCTGTGCTGTCAGAGCAGGGCTTTAAGCACTTAGCAGGGGCACTGACCCATCTGTGCCATCTTGTTAAAGGACGTCTAGGTAGCACAGTCTGGGGCTTAGCACTCCAGGGCACTGGAAGGTTTCATAGAGGAAGTCAATACTCTGTGAATGCTCCATGCATTCAGCCTATGTTCAAGCGTGCTCACTGCACTGTGTTTGGGTGACAGGTGCTGGGTCACCTGTATATGTAGATGTGCATTTTGTATGTGCTCACAATTGCTTAGGCATGATTTTTGGGTGCACTCTTCGCAGAGTGAGACTGCATTTCTTTGCTCAGACTGTATTATCAGACTAAAGTAATTTCTTCAGTAATGGGGGGATGTTGATTCCTGATCGTGTAACCAGTCTAGTCCCGGACCTCTGGGTTCCCTATCTCATCCAGCAGCTTGGAGACTGAGGAAACGCCTCCTTTTTGTGACATCACCAGTATATCCTCTCGGGGTCCGCCTCCTGTCACCAGTTACCTCGGTCTCCAAGCAGCTGGATAGATGGGAGCCCGGTGGTCCGGGCTCACTGGAGTGGCAATTGAGATTAGCTTTAGGTTTATTGGGATAGTTTTTAGCTCTATGCTTTCAATACTTCAGAGGGCTGCAGGCCAAATTGGGGGCTCCTGTGTCTTTAAATTTGGCTGCAGGGTTTTCTCCCTCTCAGTTTATTTCCCCCCTCCTGCTACGTTTTATTTAGCAGTGCCTGTTTGCGACTACTGAGAGACAGCAGGGCACACCGTTATTTCAGGAAAGGGTTTTAGATATCTTGATTACTTTCCTCAATAACGTGGGGGATCCCAGAGTCGAGCCTGGCCAGCACCGCACAGAGGACTGCCTGTCAGTGTGCTTGGCCGGCTCCACACAGTCGCACCATTTTGTTTGCTGAGACAGTTCAGTGGTGCAGCGTGAGCAGTTTCCTTGATGACCCCTGCAAGCTCCGGGACAGACGGCAAGTTCTTTCTCCCCGTAAGTAAAGAGGGTGTCTTGTCTCGTCGGCGGCCAAGGTAAGCAATTAGAGGGACAGCCTTGGGCCGTTGGTTCATTTTGGCGCGAAAACTCTCTCTAGGCCCGGCCGCGTGGCGTCGGCGCTGGCCTTCGCCGGCAAGTGCGTTTTACTGTCCGGGGAGATTATAGTGCCAGCGGAAGGCCCCGAGGGGATCTTTAACGTGGTGGTTTTCAGTTTTTCCCTAACATCTCTGCCTGGCTAACGTTTTGTATAAAAAAAAAAAAAAAGACAAAGAACTGCCGCGGCTGAAAGGGGGGTTTGCTCTGCGCAAGCCCTACTCTGCTTACAGAGCCGCTGCTTAGCTTGAGTGTAGGGCAGTCTTGAAATGCAATTTGGATCACCCTGCCATGCCGGCTAAGCTGCAGTGTGTCGTTTGTGGAGTGCGAAAGGGCTCGGGTTCCGGGGTGTGGAAGGCCTGTCTCAGAGGCCTCACCCATGGAGCAGGCCCGGGAGCTGAAAGACCAAATATCGGGGGCCGAGGTGGAAAGCCCTCTCTCACAACCTGCAGAGGTGGCCCTGGTAGAACCAGTAGCGGGGCCGTCCTCCGCCCCGGATTTTCCTGTCCCTCAGAGTGGGTTGCCAAAGGAGCTGGCTTCTATTTTTTCTCAGGAGTTTGTTCTTCTGCTACAGCAGTCACTGTGGGATAGTGCTCAGCAGAGAAAAGGCACCGCTGACTCTGGCGGGGTCAAGAGGCCCACTTCCATCCTCCAGGCACCGACCACACGCGTGGGATCAAGAGGCCGCGTGCTGAGGGAGAGACAATAGATCCTTCCCTGGGCTCCGAAGGTCTTCTGTCAGACGAGGAGGAGGGCCTCAGCATGGACATGGAGGAAGAATTGGAGGAAGGTGAGCTCTCGGAAAGAGAGGACCAGTCCAGAGTGGTGCGCGTTTTCAGAAGGGAAGAACTGCCCGCGCTCATCGGAGAGGCGTGTTAAGTCTTAAATATGCCGGTTCCTGGGGCATCGGCGGATGAGTCCTTAGAGGATCCTTTGTTGCAGGCGTTCCGTAAGAACCAGAGAGCCTTCCCAGTGCACAGGGTGTTCCAAGAACTGATTCAGGAAGAATGGAATATCCCAGAAGCTCCGCTGAAGGGATCCAGGGTGATGGCCCATCTGTATCCATTGTTGGATCAGGACAGAGGTTTTTAGATCTCCGAAGGTAGATGCGGCCGTCTCGGCGGTCACCAAAAAGACCACTATTCCCGTGGAAGGTAGTGCAGCCCTCAAGGATACTCAGGATAGAAAGTTGGATGTTTTATTGAGACCGATTTTTGATGTAAATGCGCTGTCACTGCAGTCGGCCATTTGCAGAGCATGGTTGGCTAGAGCGTGTCTTTGCTGGTTGCAGAAGGTGCAAGGTGGGCAGGATAGTGAGGAGTCCTCAGAGGCTGCCAGGTTGGAGTCGGGTGCGGCTTACCTGGCTGACATCCACTATGACCTTATGCGTGGGTTGTCAAAGAGCATGGCTTCTGCGGTGGCGGCGCGGCGATACCTGTGGCTATGCAATTGGGCTGCAGATAGTTCCTCTAAGGCTAGACTAAGTAAGCTTCCCTTTAAAGGGCGCCTGTTTGGGGAAGATTTAGAGAAGCTGGTAAAGGACTTAGGGGAGTCGAAAGGAGGAAAATTGCCAGAAGATAAGCCTAGGCCAGGCCGGGCGACTTCGGCGGGCAAGGGGCAGCAGCGAGATTTTCGCCGTTTCAGGTTTCAGAGATTTAACTCCGGGCAAAGAGGGCGATTCGCTAATAGAAACCCAAGCTTCCGGGGGTTTCGAGGGGCAGGGCGAGGCTTTGGTCTGTCCTCAGCGGCCCTGGGTGTCCGAAAGCCGCAATGAGATAAGGGGGACCCAGGCTCCCTTGCTTCCAGTGGGGGGGCGCCTGCAGGACTTTTATCCTGCCTGGGTCCGTGTCACATCAGATCAGTGGGTGCTAGAGGTTATCAGAGAGGGCTACGCACTGGAGTTCGTGCGCCCAGTGCGGGAGGCTTTCATTCAGTCTCCTGGCAGGTCGGCTGCCAAGTGCGAGGCCATCCGGGGGACAGTGCAAAAGTTGCTCGCCCTCAAAGCGATAGTGCCAGTTCCGCCAGACCAGTGCGGATCCGGTCGGTACTCCATTTACTTCATTGTGCCAAAGAAGAACGGCGGCGTTCGTCTGATTCTAGATCTCAAAGGAGTGAATCGCTGTTTGCGAGTTTCCCACTTCCACATGGAAATGCTCCGGTCCGTCATAGTGGCAGTTCAAAAAGGAGAGTTCCTCACTTCCTTAGATTTGTCAGAGGCATATCTACATATCCCCATTTGACCAGAACATCACAAGTTTCTCAGGTTCACAGTCTCGTGCGGAAATTTTCAGTTCCGGGCGTTGCCTTTGGCCTGGCAACGGCGCCACAAATGTTTACCAAGGTCATGGTTGTGGTGGCGGCAGCCCTCCGAAAGGAAGGAGTTCTGGTGCATCCTTATTTAGACGATTGGTTGATCTGGGTGAAGTCGAAGGACGAGAGCGAGTCGGCCACGGCTCGGGTAGTGTCTTTCCTGGAAAGTCTCGGATGGATAGTCAATGCAGCAAAAAGTCAGCTGGTGCCCTCGCAGACCCTAGAGTACCTAGGAGCTCGGTTCGACACTCGTGTAGGAAACGTTTTCCTAACGACAGACAGGGCGCAGAGGTTGGTACACAAATTCTTGCAGTACAAGGCGCCATCGGCGTGGCATTATCTCCAACTATTGGGCACCATGGCAGCGACAATAGAAACAGTGCCGTGGGCCAGAGCTCATATGAGGCCTTTGCAGAGTGCGCTGCTTCGGCGGTGGTCCCATCAGCAAGACCCGCTATCCCGCAAACTATGGCAGAAGCCCGCCATTCGCTTCAATGGTGGTTGATGCCAGCGTCGTTGGAGTGTGGGAAGGAGCTGGAGTCTCTGGCCTGGGTATCCTTGATGACAGATGCCAGTCTCTTGGGCTGGGGAGCTCACTGTCAGGGCAGGTTCTCGCAGGGACAGTGGACCTCGCAGGAGCAATCATGGCCGATCAACCGGTTGGAGCTGCAAGCGGTGGTGCTGCAGGAGTTCCGGAATTTTCTCGGCGGCAAGGCGGTGCGAGTGTTCTCAGACAACGCGACGGCGGTGGCCTATGTCAACCGGCAAGGGGGAACCAGCAGCATGGCGCTGGAACAAGAAGCTGCAGTTCTGTGCCTGTGGGCAGAGACGAATCTTCTAGATCTATCAGCAGCTCATGTGGCAGGCGTGGACAATGTAGAGGCAGATTTTCAGTCGAGTAAGTGGATCCAGGGGAATGGGTCCTTCTTCCTGAAGTGTTCGAGATGTTGGTGCACAGGTGGGGCGCGCCAATCATGGATCTTATGGCGACCTTCGCCTCGGCGAAGGTCAGCCGGTTTTTCAGCAGAAGAGAACGGTTGTCGGAAGGCCTGGACGCTCTGGTACAGGACTGGCCGGCGGGGCAACTCCTGTATGTATTTCCACCTTGGGTTCTAATAGGCCGAGTAGTTTAACGGATTCAGCGTCACAGGAGCCAAGTCATTCTCATCATTCCGGATTGGCCTCGTCGGCCCTGGTACGGGGACTTGGTGAGGCTGTTGGTGGCAAAACCTTGGCGGCTCCCTTCTCGACCAGACCTGCTAGCTCAGGGACCTCTCTTCATGCCGCACGTACATCGGTTCTCGCTTACGGCTTGGCTCTTGAAAGGGCGCGGCTGAAGGCCAAGGGGTACTCAGCGACAGTCATTTCGACTTCGTTGAAGGCCAGGAAGAGGTCTACTTCTCTAGCCTATGTGCGTGTTTGATGGATTTTCGAAGCGTGGTGTGCTGAGAGAAAGTGCGAAGCGTTGAGAGCCACCATCCCTCAGGTATTAGAGTTTCTGCAGGATGGGTTTGTCAAAGGGCTAGTGGCAGCTTCGTTGCGGGTGCAGGTCGCAGCTTTGGTATGTTATAGAGGCAAGTTAGGGGGTCAGATGTTAGGAAGTCAGGGAGATGTCAAACGGTTTTTAAGAGCAGTGGCGCTTGTCAGACCGCCGTGTAGGCACATTTTTCCGAAGTGGCATCTTCCTTTTGTTCGACGTGCTAGTTCGGGAGCCCTTTGAACCGTTGCAGCGGGCGTCACTTAAAGACATCACTCTAAAGACGGTGTTTCTGGTAGCCATTTGTTCCGCCAGAAGAATTTCGGAGCTGCAAGCTCTATCTTGTAGAGAACCTTACCTACCTTTCTTCGCTGTGAAAGTGGTCTTGAGAACGGTGCTGGCCTTTTTGCCTAAGGTGGTTTCGGCTTTTCATGTGAATCAAGAAATTACCTTGACGGTGTTTGTAGAGGGCGCAGAGAGCTCTGCCTCCAGAAATTTGTATCTTCTGGACGTGAGGCGGGCCCTAAAGAAGTATCTTCATCGGATGGCCAGTTTTCGCAAGACAGACAGGCTCTTTGTTCTTTTCGGGGGATCCCGAAAGGGGGAAGCGGCGTCAAAGGCTTCCATTGCAAGGTGTATTAAGGAGGCCATTGCGTCTGCTTATGTCTTGAAAGGTAAGCTCGTGCCGGAAGGGCTCAGGGCTCACTCTACTAGAGCACAAGCGGCATCCTGGGCGGAGGCTCGGTTGGCGTCGCCAGTGGAGATATGTAAGGCAGCGACCTGGTCGTCGTTGAATACCTTCGTGAGACACTACCGTCTGGATGTGCAAATGTCGGAAGAGGCCTACTTTGGTGCGACAGTACTTCAGGCTGGTCTTCCAGGTCCCTCCCGTGTTTGATTTTTCACTGCTCTGGTACTGACCAAGAGGTCCGGGACACGACTGGTTACACGATCAGGAAGGTGAAATTAGACTTATCTGCTAATTGTTGTTCCTGGAGTGTAGCCAGTCTAGTCCCGTGTCCCTCCCTATTATCCTGGGGTATCTGCAGGCCTGAAGTTCGGTCTTATTCACAGGTAAGAGCTCTTTTTATTGCATGGAGTCAGTCGGAGGGGGTGCGTCCCCTTTTTTCCTGCACAGCAAGGGTTTTTCTTTTGGAAAAAAAAAAAAAAGAATAAATAAAATTTTCTTTTCTTTCATCTGCTCGTTTGAGGGAGTGGCCTTGGCCAAGTTTAAAGCCACGGTTACTATATGGTTGGGAGGGGTCTCCTGTTAGTATTAGTTTAGAAGGTTGTTATGTTTTTTATCTTACTTGTTCCGCCGGTGAGTCTGCTTTGTCAATAGGTTACTGGTGACAGGAGGCGGACCCAGAGAGGATATACTGGTGATGTCACAAAAAGGAGGAGTTTCCTCAGTCTCCAAGCTGCTGGATGAGATAGGGAACCCAGAGGTCCGGGACTAGACTGGCTACACTCCAGGAACAACAATTAGCAGGTAAGTCTAATTTCACCTTGTAATAAAGTGCATGAGGTCCTCATGGTACATGGGGTTGGAGATGCAGTCGTGGGATCTGCTGTGGAGTGAGCCATCCGGAGCAGCTACAGTGTCAGTCACCAGTTTCCCTTTCTCTTTGGGCTTTGCTCCCAGATCCTAGCCCCTCTTTCTCTCTGATGTCCAGGACACAAGGTCCCCAGCCCACTGGACAATCTATTCTCAGCCTTTTCTCAATGCTGGCAGAAGGACTGGGAGAGCGAGAAAGGAAGACCAGGAACCAGCACCAGCTGTGTCTCTACTGCCAGTGTTTGCTACGGTCACATATTCCCAGTCAGTTATTTGAGTATACTGATTGCCTACAGGTCAGGGTGGCATACAGTCGATTACAGTATTTCTATTTCCCTTCTCCCTGAAGGGCTCACAGTTTGTTTTGCTACCTGAGGCAGAGGGTTAAGTTGCTTAACGAAGGCCAGAAGAACCACCTGTGGGACCAGAAACCCCAGTTTTTATGGCCCAAGGTTGGTGGTCTCTATTGGAATTCAAACCCTTGGTCCTCTGGCAACTTGCCTCAACCACTAGGCCGCACTGCTCCGTGTGAGCTAGCCACAGGGCCAGGCACAGCCTGTTACTTCCAAGACAGAGACCTTGGGGATGTTCCGTTCATAAGGATATGAGAAATGCCATACTGGATCAGACCAAGCTTTTTGAGGTCCAGTATCCTGTTTCCTAGGGTAGCCAATCCAGGTCTTAAGGACCTGGCTGGTTTCCAAAAAGACGAATAGGTTACTCAATGCTTGTATCGGGACAAGCGGTGGATTCATGTATGCTCATATTTTAAGGGTTCCGTTGCATGTACAACAGATGTGACGCTCTGTTGGGTTGTGTGCCTTGTAGAACATCTTGAATTGGTGAAAGTTGGTATAAAAAAATGATTTTCCAGCTCCTCTCTAATAAAAGGTTATGGACCTTTCCTCTGGGAGCTTGGCCAAAAACTTTGTTAAACTCTGCTACGTTCGAAGATTGTTTCGCGCAAGGCTCTTAGAGTACACAGGAGACGGTGGTCAATCAAATGACTGGAAATTTGAGCGATATGACGGGTGTTGCAGGCATTCAAAGCTACAGTGACAGGTCGAGCGGTGCGAGTACTGTCCGACAACTCTGTGGCGGTAGCCTACATCAATCGGCAGGACAGAACCAGAAATGTGGCCATAGAGGCTGCGGCAGAGGGTCTGTGTGTGTGGATAGAGCTTTGGCTGCCAGCGTTTTCAGTGGCGCATGTTGCGGGTAAGGACATTGTGACGGCGGATTTCCTCAGCTGGGTCCGAGTAGATGCCAGAGAATGGGAGTGGCATCCGGAGGTGTTTGCACAGATCGGTCGCATTTGGGGACAGCCAGTAATGGACCTCATGGTGGCGTTTCACTCTTTGTAAACAGGTCGCTTCTTCAGCAGACGACGCGAAAGGAGGTCGGAAGGCATCGGCGCACTGTTTCAACAGCAGCCGTCCGGTCTTTGTCTTTCCACCGGGACACTCATAGGTCGAGTGGTTCTGCGTATCGAAGCGCTTCGGGGAAATGTGTGGTTGTGGGCCTCGGGCTGGCCGAGGCGCCCATGGTATGCCTGCCTCATACGGTTGCTCGACGGGAATCCATGGAGGTTTCCGACATTGGAGATTCTGTTGCGACGGAATTCCCTTCGAATGCCTCAGGTGCATCGGTTTTTGCTTACGGGGTGGCCATTGAAAGGGCAAGCTTAACCCTTTCCAGGCCGAGCCCAAAACTCTCGGGATCCAAATTTCTGACTAAATATTCCTATCAAATGGTATATAATACATGACCATAACAGAAGGAAAATCACTATTAGAACATATTGAATAAGATGGGTACAATTTTCCTGAAATATGCAAAAATTAACCCGGCTGCAGAATGTGGATTAAAAATTTAAAGTAGGCCTTCAAAGGGTTAAGGAAAAAAAGTTGCTTGACAGCAGTCTTTGCCACCTTGCCGCAAAAAAAAAAAAAGGTCTACGTCCCTTGCATATGTGCGTATATGGCACATCTTTGAGGACGGGTGCTTGCGGAGGCATGCTCAGCGACAACAGTGTCAGTTCCCTTGGTATTAAGTTTTCTGCAGGACGGGTTTGGTAAAGGCATGTCCTGGAGAGTTCAGTTAACAGCTCTGTCTTGTTATAGGGGCAAAGGACAGGGAGTGGCTCTCATGCACAGGTTGATATGGTACGCTTTCTCAGGCAGTTACCAGACTGTAGCCCTGTCGTAGGATATTAATTTCACCGGGGAAGCTCAAGTTGGTTTTAGGAGCATTAGCTAGCGCACCATTGGGACCCTTGCAACAGGCATAGGTTAAGGGTTTTGCATTGAAGACTGATGGTCATCTGTTCGGCGAGGCGATTTTTGGAGTTGCAGGCGCTGACCTGTCAGGAATCGTTTTTTGTCTGTCTCCAGACAGAAGGTGGCCTGGCGGCTGCTTCCGTCATTGCCAAAGGTGGTTTCTACGTTCACCTAACTAAAATGGTCTCTCTTCCAGCGCTAGGTGTGGCGGAGGGGAGCGTATTGAACCATAGCTTGCACTGTTTGGACGTCAAGAGCGCTGTGGCAGTGTTTAAAGGTTTCAGAAACTTTCACAAGGCGGATCATCTCTCTTCGGGGTGTTCGAAGGGCTCCGCAAAGGGAAGTAGCGGCGAAGGAGTCCATTTCTGGATGGACTGGCGCGGCAAGTGTGTCGGCTTATCTTCTACGGGACCGTTCAGTTCCAGGCAGCTTACGAGCTCACTCTACCAGAGTGCAAGCGTCTTCTTGGATGGAGCACAGTTTGGTTCTGCCAGTGGACATCTGTAGGGAGGCCTCCTGGTTGTCACTCCATACTTTCAGTAAGCACTTCCGCCTAAATGTTCTGGCGGCTAAGGATGCCGTTTTCAGGGAGGTGGTGTTGAGATCCTGCTGGAAAGGTCCCTGCTCTGATACATCCCAGAGGTTGAGGACTAAACTGGAGGAACGATAAGGAAATAGGAATTACTTACCTGGTAACTGTGGTTCCTTGAGTGACTCCAGTTTAGTCCTCATTCCCGCCCGGGGATGGGGTCTTAGCAGTGGTTTTTCTGTTAGGGGAAGTGCAAGGTTAAAAGTGGATATAGGCCTTCACTGGTGTTCAGTCGTTTTGATGCTTCCATTTATTTTGCGCTATATTATGTTATGATATTGTTATATATTTTATATATTGCTATATTGCTCTGGATTGTTTAGGGCTAGGCATTCGACGGAAAGGAGAGCGTGCAGGAAGCAGTCCTTTTCCTTCTGGAAGGGGAGTAGCAGGTAGATAGGTTATATGTTCTGCGTGCCCTTGAATATGATGATAAAAAAAATTATTAATTTTTTGCTCCTTTGAGTCTGCTTTTTCTTTTTTTTTAAATTTTTTATTTATGAAATTTTACAATAAAAATCAAGCAAAATCGCTTGTACAGAAAACAACTTGCAATGTAACCAATCAGTACAAAGAAAAAAAAATCTTAGGAATCATACATACAAGTGCCTAGTTAGCCCACAATAATGGGGGGGGGGGGGTCAGCCAGGAAAACAAGATACAAGGATAAGTGGATCCTTGATCCAAAAGGAAAATTAATCAGAAGTAAAGACAAAGGCGTGGGACAGAGATACCAATAATGATGAGAACAATCACTGAGGTGAAGAAGTCACAATCCGAGAACTAATAAACAATGATAACTCTACAGGCTGAAAAAATACATACTTCTTATCCTTAAAAGAAATGATACATTTACATGGAAATCTCAATATAAATGAAGCACCAATCTGAACCGCACCAGGTCTCAGCAACAAAAAGGCCCTCCGCCGTTTGAGTCTCCCTTGAGACATCGGGGAACATCACAACCCTCTTCCCCATAAATAGCATTGAACGTTTCTTAAAATATAATTTTAATATCCAATCTCTATCTGAAATCGCAAAAGTCACTAACATTGTGGAGACAGTTAAATCAGCTTCTTTAGGTGACAACAAAAGAGTCTGCTTTTTCAATAGTTCATTGGGGGTTGATGGGAGAGACCAGCAGGCTATATCCAGTGATGTCATGAGTTTTTGACACACCCAGTCTCCAAGCTGCAGGAGGAGGTTCACTACCCAGAGGTTGAGGACTAAACTGGAGTCACTCAAGGAACCACAATTACCAGGTAAGTGTAATTCCTATTTCTTGTGGCCTTGGGCAAGTCACTTAACTCTCCATTGCCTCTGAAGAAAGGCCTGGCAATCTACTTCCAGTCACACTGCCAAGAAAACCCAGGAGCTGCTGGATCACCAGGAGTCAGCACTGACTTGAAGGCACACAATGTATTAATGTAGACGGGGGTGCACGTGTTTCCCTATTTGGTGATTGGCTGCTCAAGAACATATCTCAGAAAGGGGCTCAAGAATCTGTACAAATTACCATCCTGGATTCTGGAGTTAGTAGAGTTGTTCATAAATTCCCCCAAGTTCAATTTGTTGCATAAATTAAGAACAATAAGTGCCATACTGGGTCAGACCAAATATCCATTATCATGCCCAGTGTCCTGTTTCCAACAGTGGCTAATCCAGATCTCAAGTACCTGACATACCCAAAAGTAGCCAGTTCCATGCTACTTATAGTCAGTTATGCTACCTTTTGCCATATCCTCTGGCAGTGAGTTCCAAAGCTTAATTATCCGTTGAGAGTGAAAATATTTTCTTATATTTATTTTAAATATACTACTTTGTTCATTGTGTCCCCTAGTCCTTGTATGTTTTGAAAGAATAAACAATTGATTCATTTCTACTCATTTCACTATGTTCAGTATTTTATAGAGCTCTATCATATCTCCCCCCAGCCTTCTCTTCTCCAAACTGAAGAGGCCTAATTTGTTCAACCTTTATTCATAAGAAAGTTGTTCCAGGCCCTTTATCATTTCGGTCACCCTTTTTTGAATAATTTCTAATGCTGCTATAAATTCTTTGAGATACGGAGACCAGAGCTGCACACAACCATTCAAGGTGTGTTGCACCATGTTTTATTCTCTCTCCCGCTCCTAATGATGATGATTCCTAACATTGTTTGCTTTTTTGGCTGCTGAAGCACACTAAACAGAAGATTTTCAATGCCTTGTCTATGGTCCCATCCAGATCCTTTTCTTGGATGGTGACTCCTAATGTATTAATGCCTTAGGGCATTGTGCATTAATAGTTTGGATAATTCTTCCCTATGTGCATTACTTTGCACTTGCCCATATTAAATTTCATATGCCATTTGGATGTCCAATCTCATAGGGTTGTCCTACAATTTCTTACAATCCATATGCGATTTAGCAACTTTGATTAATTTGTCATCTGTGAATTTAGTTGCCTCACATGTTCCCAATTCCAGATCATTTGTAATTATGTTGAAAAGCACCTGTCCTAGTACAGAATCTTGGGGTACTCCACTAGTCACCTTCCTCTATTGAGAAACTTGACCATTTATCCCTGCAGTCTCTCTAGTCTCTCAAACATCTTCTAGTCCACAATAGGACATTGCCTCCTATACCATAACTTTTTAATTTCCTCAAGTTTCTGATGCAGGACTTTGCCAAACATTTTTGAACATCTGAATACACTATATTGACTGACTCACCTTGTCAATGCCTTATATTTTAACTTGCCATTGCTTATGTTGTTTCCTATTTTCTTTATTTGGTTCAGTTTTCCATTTCGGAAAGATTTGTTTTTTGCTCTAATAGCTTCTTTCATCTCACCTTTTAACTGTGCTGACTGTGTCATTTTGTCCTGACTTTCTTAATATGAGGGATATTTCTGGTTTGGGCTTCCAAGACTATATTTTTAAACACCGTCCATGCCTGATGTAAACTGTTGACCTTTGTGACAGCTGCGTTTCGTGGGGTTCACACCCCCCCCCCCCCCATTTAGTCAAGTGCTTTGCCAACCCTAATCTCTCAGGATGAGAGGGGACACAAACAATACCTTATGCATCTGTTGGAGCCTGGTTTGAAATCCCACTCAGTAAGGATACACCTTGGTGCATTTGGCACACACCAGCACCATGTAGAAGGAAAACGCTTTTCTGGTCAGCCTTTTAATTGTTCACTGTATGCCGGGCTTATTTCTTTTGATGCTTCCTCTCAAGCTTACTGCCATGTCTTGGGACCTCAGTGTGGGTTTAACTCAATTGATGAGAATTCCCTTTGAGTCACTGGATACCTGTAAACTGAAGTACAGGGTGAGCCAGTCAAACCTGCATTTTTGAAATGACTGTAAAAAATAAACGGATGGATATTTCAAAATTTTATTGTTACTATCTTAATGTACATTAAAAAGCATTTAAGAAACAACATTCACTGTTTAAAAATAACGCCAGTAAGATGGTGTCCTTCCCGATTGAGACATTCTTGTAGGCGATTTCTGAAACTGCCCATCACATCACGGAGCATACGCTGAGGAATTCTCTCGATTTCCAACCGGATTCTTCTCTTGAGTTCCCCAAGCGTTGGAGGTCGTTGTTCAAAGACTTTACTCTTCAGGTACCCCCACAAGAAAAAATCGCACACTGTGAGGTCGGGCGATCGGGGAGGCCAAGAAATTGCTCCATTTCGGGATATCACCCGATTTGGAAAAACATTGTTGAGAACATTCATGCTCACACGGGCTGTATGACTTGTGGCACCGTCTTGCTGGAATAAGGTTTCATTGTTCATTCCATGTTGACAAAGCTGAGGAATGAAGAACGAATGCAACATTTCCGAATAGCGTTGTGCATTCACAGTAACTGCTTGCTCCCTGTCATTTTCAAAAACATACGGGCCTATGATTCCCAATGAGGACATTGCGCACCAAACTGTTACCTTGCTTGAATGGAGTGGTTTTTGATGGAGTTGTTGAGGGTTTTCATCACTCCAATATCGGAAATTTTGTTTATTCACAAAACCGGAGAGATGGAAATGTGCCTCATCGCTCATCCACAGGTTGTGAACAAGGTCCTCGTTTTCATCAAACATGTCCAACAACGTTTGACAAAAACGCCGTCGAGCTGCAAAATCGTTTTCATTCATAGCCTGAACAACCTGAATTTTGTACGGGCGATGGTGTAAATCTAACCTCAAGATTCTTCGGACGCTCGTGTTTGCCATGCCAAGCGCAGCACTCTGTCGACGCGCCGATCTCCGAGGGCTTCTTTCCACAGCAACTCTCACGCGGTCAATATTCGCGGGAGTTCGCACTGATCTTGCACTGCCACCCCTTCTGCTTCTCGTTTCACCAATTGCTTCAAAGTTTGTCACCCACAATTTGATTGAATTAACAGACGGCACTGGCTTATTTCGATTAATTTGAAAATTCGTCCGGAAACGACGCTGAGCGGCTGCATAACTACCACTTTGGTAAAACGCTTTCACAGCGAATGAACGTTGTTGTTTAGACCACTGCTCCATGGCGACTGAAATGCTTAATTGTGGGGGACACAATGGTAACCTTGCTAACTCGCTCCGCCCACTTTCACGGCTCTCCCGCCCTTTTCAAAAATGCAGGTTTGACTGGCTCACCCTTTATTTGGAGCAGACTTGAGCCCATAAAAAGTTGACACTACTTTTTCCTTTGACCCTAGTATATAAGGGGCTGCTGTCTGCAAATGTGTTCTCTATGCAGTTGATTAGTGGATATCATCTCCTTCCATTAATGCCCAGGTTGGTTTGACTCTTGAGGGTTATGTCACAGCTCAGTGTCTGAGCCATAGCTGCAATGGTAGCCCACTTTAAGGCCAGACTCCATGGAGGGAATTTGTAAAGCTGCAATGTGAAATTCTACCCACATTCATATTTCAGTACTGTTTGGTAGTAGCGAGGCAGTCGCCAAAGCCAAAAGGATAGAGAGGAATAACTAGCAGAAATAAGGAGTTATTAATGCCCCTGTACAAGTCATTGGTGAGATCTCACTTGAAGTTTTTTGTTAAATTGTGGAGATCATATCTCACAAATGAGATAAAAAAAACTTGAAGCAGCTCAGAAGAAAGTGACCAGAACTATCTGGAATCTTTACCAGAAGACATGAGAAGAGACTTGACCCAACTATGTATACCCTGGAGAAGAGAAGGGACAGGGGAGATATGTTCAAATAAATACTGAATAGGTGCTAAAGAAGGGTAAGCTGTAAAACTGGAGGGCATGAAATGAATCTGTAAGGAGATAAACTTTTAAAAACATGTGATAATTTTCTAAGATTTATGATTGTAGGCCATCAAGATGTTTTCCAAGGCCGTGGTGGCATTCTTCCATATGGAGGGGGATATGTTGTAGTCATATCAAGATGATAGGCTAATCAGAATCAATTTAGAGACAAGAATCCAGAACCAGGGTCAGTTTGATTGATGGTATCCTTTTGCTGGATAGCAGACTTCCTAAAAAGCAGTCTGGTTCCATTCTAATCCCTGGAACATATAGGGGTTTGGTTCAATACAAGGACTGGCAAAGTGCTCAGGATCTTAGTTTTCAAGTTTCCCACTCACATCAGTCTTGTTTTTGAAGCCCTATGTGTCTCTATGTGTAGGATTTTGTTCGTTTTAGGGTCCATGGTAGTCACTCTGGACTGGTACACTGGGAAAAAGCTTATCTCCAGGAACAAGCAGGAATGTAGTCTTCACATATGGGTATCGTCGGTACCGACGGAGCCTGCGTGGGAATGCTCCCCAGCGTCCAATAGGAATGCTTTTGGGAGCATCCCTCAGCACATGCATGCTACCTTCCCAACTGTCCTTCAGTTCTTCATTTTCCGCGGAGCCGACAGGATCTATTCCTTGTCACCGCAGAAAATTCCGTCTTTAAATTTGTTTTCTTGTGGTTGCGTATGCCTACCGCACGACGTCTACCGGTACCGCCTGTTCTTTTCTTTTTTTTTAAAAAAAAACCCCAAAAAACTTCTGCTTTAAACTGTTTCTCTTCAGAAACTTTTCTCTTTTGGTGCTAGGCGCCATTTTGGGCACTAGGCCCCATATTCCTAAAACATGGAAAAACCAACTAGTGGTTTTAAAAAAAAAAAGTTAAATGTTTAGGGCCTGAACATTCTCCAACTGTCTCTCCTATATGGGGATGACTAAAAGAGACAGACAGAACCGGGCTGCAAAGCTCAGTACCCTCTCTTCTTTGGATGCCAGATCAATTGCATCGACATCGTCAAGGGCCTCTTCTTCCTCCCATGGATCTCAGGTAACTAAACATAAAAGCCGGTCCTCAAAGGATAGCTCTCCTGCTAAGCATCGAGAGGCCATTGGCATTGCCCTTGAGGGAACCACACCGGCAAAACAGCCCCGGCGGGAGACTTCGGCTTCCAAAGCATCGATGGGGCTTCAGGATGTTCTCGAGGCCCCAACCTCACAAGAACTACCTGTGCCATGCTCAGGGGTTCTGGACGTTTTTACCGGTACCGACACCCAGGCATCGGCAGCGTCGATAGACCAGAGGTTCCTCGCTATCGAACACAGCATCGTAGCTGCTCTTTCAGCTGCGGTACCGTTGGTCGAATGGGCACCGGTACCGACACCAATGCCGGTACAGACACCAGTACCGGCCCCAGTGGGAACTCTTCCCATGCCATCTCTGGCTGGAATCGACAGATTGGTATCGGGTCAACTCGGTACCGACTTTGATCAATACCGGGACCGTGCTTTGCAGGAGCATCGGGGTCAGGAATACTTCGATTCTGAAGACTGACAATTCTGCTGGCACTAGAGGGCTTCTCCTAGAAGATCCCTCTTCTCCCCAACGCAGAATGTCACCTCCAGAGGACATGTCTTTTCAGGATTTTATCCGTGATATGGCCAAAGGTCTTTCAATCACAGTAGCTCCTGAAGAGGAACCCAGAGCAAAGGAATTGGAAATTCTCCATTATCCTAAAGCACCTAAGGAGGCAGCCACTCTGCCTATCCATGAAATTCTGCATAGTTTGATGCTCAGAATGTGGGAGACACCTCTGACTACTTCTCCTCACTCTAGGAGACTTGATACTATGTATCGAGTTCCGCCATGTCCTGGATTTCAAAAAACTCAGCTGCCACACCATTCAATGGTAGTGGAATCAGCCATGCGTAGGATGAAAAGTGCAAAGAGGCATGCATCCAATCCTCCAGGTCGTGAATGCAGGACTCTGGATGCTTTTGGGCGCCAAACTTTTCAAGCTTCCATGCTTTCAGCTAGAATCAGTTCATATATTTTATATATGGGAATGTTCCTCAAGGAAGTCACAGGAGACTTGGAACTTATGAGCCCATTTCTCCCAGATGACAAGAGACCAGATTTTCTTGCTCTAGTTAAGCATGCTCAAGATGTCTCCAAGTTTGTTAATCGTGCAGCCTTTGACTGCTTCGAATGCATCAGCAGAACCTCTGCTATTGCCATTGGCGCACGACAGATTGCCTGGCTACAGGCATCAGACTTGGAGACCTGGGTACAGGACAAGTTAGGCAACATTCCTTGCACGGGGGAGAATCTCTTCGGCAAGAACTGGCAGTAAAAGGCTAAAGAGTTAGATGCTGACAATACTACTCTAGATAGATTGTCAAAATCTACAGCCACTCCAGCCAAAAAGAAGCCTTATAAAAAACCCTCTTTCAGCAAAAAGAAGTTTTATCCTTCCTATACCCAGCAGAGTCAAACTCAAGGTCAGGTTGCCCAAAAGGGACAAACTAGACAGCAAAAGAAGCCAAAAGGCCCGAGAGCCCAACCGGCTCTCCAGGTTCAGCCCCCTCAAGGGCTTTGACTCCTTCCTAGAGAGCTTTGCCTTCCTGCCTCTGAGGGGTCCCCAACCCCCCAATATTCCGGGCAGGTTATGCCACTTTGCCAACAGATGGCATCAGATAACAGCAGAAGATTGGACTTTGTCCATTTTAGGAGAAGGGTACAAGCTTCATTTTCACAGCATGCCCCCTCCTACAATTCTAAAGCAATTCAATTCTCAAACCTCCGCAGACAATCGGCTAGATCACGAGGTCTCAACACTTCTTGCCCAAAGGGCAATAGAGGAAGTACCCATTCTTCAATGTGGTGCAGGGTTCTACTCCCCCTATTTTCTTATTCCAAAGAAAACAGGAGGACTCAAACCCATTCTGGACCTCAGATTCTCCAGGACCAAGCAGGAAGTCAGTCCTCACATATGGGTGATGTCGGCGCCGACAGAGCCCTCGTGCGGAGCATTTCCCCAGCTTTCAAAGAAAGCCTTTGGGAATTGCAGCGCGCATGCGTGGTCCCCTTCCCGCCCAAGGGTGCCATCTTGCTCAGTCTTCTTTTTTCCGCGGAGCCCGACGGACGTAGTTCGTTTCTCCCTGAGGAAAAAGTTGATTTTCTCTATTTTTCTCTTTTTTTTTCTACGGTTCGACGTCGGATCTTTTTCCCGCTCGGACCGATACGCCGGTATCGAGTCCTTTTCAATCTCTTTCGGTTTTTGTCCTTTGTGACTGGCATTTGCGCCTTTTTTCTTTTTTCCCTGGCAGACCGGTCTTTTGACCTAGCAGGGGCCCTTTTTCCCCTGATGGCTGCCAGCGGGTTTAAGAAATGTGATCAGTGTAAGAAACTTATGTCTCTTACCGACACACATGACTGCTGCCTCCGTTGCCTCGGACCCGATCATGACCCGATGATCTGTGGTCCGTGTGGCAAAATGTCCTCGAAGGCGTTGAGTCGGCAGCACCAGAGGGATAGAATTTTTTCTGACTCCGCGTCCGGCCGGGCCCGGACCTCGTCAGAGGCCTTGACGTCTCGGGACTCCGGCCCCGAGCAGCGTCGGGGTTCCTCTGAGCGGGGATCTCCTTCACGGGAACATCGCAGGAAGAAGAAACCCACGAGGGCGTCGTCGATGGACGCTCCTGGTTCCTCAAGGGTCAGGTCGCATAGCCCCGACAGCCGTCCCAGGCAATGTTCCCTCTAATGTTCTGTAGGCTGTGTGCGCATAAAATATCAGCTGTGTGCAGCTTTCGAAGGAAGGTTAAATTTTTGTGCGCCACATAACGACACTCGGAGTTATATACTTTAAAATTTGACTACACGTCAGAATACAGTATGTACACCACATTGATTTTAATCAAATTAAATGAAAATAGACGATTACTAAATGAAGCAGGAAATTTCTAGTAATTAGTCATAACTTTTAAATTTTAAGACGTCTGTGTTTTCTATCATAATCGGAGCCGTAATTTTTGTGCGCTCTGTTGTAAAGTATGTGCGCTCGCTCGGCGAGGTGTGTGCGCGCGCACACGCGCACAGCTTAGAGGGAACAGTGGTCCCAGGTCTTCGGAGTCGGAGAGGCCTGCAAAGCATCCTCGTGTCGAGATGGAGTCTCCTGGACACGTAAGTGCTGTTGTCCTCGTTGACTCTCCTCCGAGAGAGCCGACGTCGGGCCCGACGCCGTCAGGGCCCGAGTCGGGGGCTGCTGGGTCTCCTGAGCTCAGACTCAGGTTGACGGCCTTGGAGAGCAGCTTCGCTGCCTTCATAGAACAGCAGCAGGCATTGATCGCTGGTCTCACCGGTGCATCTGCCTCGACCACCGGGACCTCGACGTCCAAGTCGACCCCAGAGGCCGAGCCGATCCTCGAGTCTATGTGGGCTCGAGTCGATCCTTGGCCGCGGTCTCCCTCGACCTCCCGTTCGGGGCCGAGGTCGTCGACGCCGATTCCCTCGGCGTCGGGGCAGAGAGCATAGGTGCCCGCCCGACCGGAGCCGCTCGATTCCTCTTCCAAGGAGTCGGTCTGGGAGACGGAGGACAAAGAGTCACCCGACACCCATCGGACTCGGTGTGTCCCCTCGGACTCACCCGAGTCCGAACCTCGGAGACAGTCCCCACCGGAGGATACCCGGTTCTCGGACTTCGTGCGGGATATGGCCAAGGCCTTGGCCTTCCCAGCAGATCCCAAGGAGGAGCCGAGGAGCTCGAGGCCCTCCAGTATGACTCTCCCCCGAAGGAGGCCTTTACTGTTCCGGTTCCTCCGATGCTGGAGCGGCTGCTCTTCCGCATGTGGGAGACCCCGGCCTCGACGCCGGTGTTAAGCAAGCGGGTCAATTCCATTTATCGAGTCCGCAAGAGCCCCAGGTTCCAAAAGGCACAATTACCGCACCACTCCATGGTTGTGGAATCGGCCATGCATCGACTGAAAAGTCAGAAGATGCACTCTTTGGTGCCTCCCGGCCGGGAGGCCCGGAACCTGGATGCCCTCGGTAAGAAGTGCTTCCAGGGCTCTATGCTTGCTTGCTTGCCGTGTCCAAACTTAACAGCTCTACATGGGCATGTACCTCCGAGACCTGGCAAAGGAGATTGCCGGGTTCTCTGCTGGTCTCTCCGAGGAACCTTTGCAGAGGTTCCAGGCCTTGTCCACTGGTATTCGAGAGTGCTCGAAGTTTATCTCTCGAGCAGCCTACGATGGCTTCGAGGCTTCGGCCCGAGTAGCCGGGGCCGGCATCGGTGCCCGCCGACCATGCTTGGCTACAGTCATCCGACCTCGAGCCATGGGTCCAGGACAAGATGGTCGATGTCCCCTGCCAAGGTGCAAACCTCTTTGGCAAGCCCATGGCTGAAAAGGCTGCAGAACTCGAGACCGAGACTCTGACCAGCACTAGGCTTTCCAGGAAAACCTCTGCCCCTTCTCAGAAAAAGAAGGGCTCGGGAAAAAAGACCTTTTACCCGAGGAAGTCATCTGCCTACAAACAGTACCCTCATTATCAGGCCTCTGCAGCTCCCCAACAGGGTCAGCAGGCCAAGGGGCAGGGTCAAGGGCCCCATAGGCCGAAGACCCCCAAGCCACCAATACCGGCCCCTGCTCAGCAGGGTGGGGGTTTTTGACTCAAACAGCATAGCCTCTTCTCCTCAGCTGTCTTCTCTCAGCACAGGAGGCCGGCTGGCCCACTTTGCCCACAGGTGGTCAGCCGTCACATCAGATACTTGGGTTCTTCATATAGTCCAAAAGGGCTATCTTCTCCATTTTCACCAGGTACCTCCCTCCTATTTTCCAGGGCAGCCTCCAAGACCCCCTCTGCATAGGGACCTACTCCTTCAGGAGTTGACAGGTCTGCTAAAGGATCAGGCTGTGGAACCGGTGCCCCACCACCTGAGAGGTCAAGGCTTTTATTTAAGGTACTTTCTGGTACCAAAAAGAACAGGAGGCCTCAGACCCATCCTAGACTTGCGAAACCTCAGCAAGTTCCTGGAGAGGGAAAAGTTCACGATGCTTACCCTTGGAATCCTGCTGCCCTACCTCCAGCAGGGAGACTGGCTATGCTCCTTAGATCTAAAGGATGCATATACTCACATCCTTATTCATCCAGACCACAGACAATATCTCAGGTTTGTTGTGGAAGGAAACCACTATCAGTACAAAGTACTTCCCTTTGGCCTATCATCCGCTCCCAGGGTGTTCACCAAGTGCCTGGCAGTGGTGGCGGCCTACCTGAGGCTTCAGGGTCTTTTTGTGTTTCCGTACCTGGACGACTGGCTCATAAGGGGCCAATCTTCCCAGGAGGCCAACCAGGCCACCCTTCGCACTGTGGCTCTGCTTCAGCACTTGGGGTTTGTCATAAACTTCGCAAAGTCCACTTTGCTCCCGTCCCAGAACTTAGAGTTCATAGGGGCCAGACTAGACACTCTTCAAGCAAAGGCTTTTCTGCCTTTGGACAGGGCCCACAGGCTAATGGATCTGGCCAGCCAGTTTCACCGCAATTCCCTGGTCTCTGCCAGGCAATTCCTGAGACTACTCGGCCATATGGCTTCCACAGTCCATGTCACCCTCAATGCCCGCCTGCACATGCGACCTGCTCAGTGGAGCCTTCGCACTCAGTGGCATTAAGCCACAGGGGTCCTAGCGGACTCAGTGATGATCTCCGACCTCCTGGTCTCCTCTCTGCAATGGTGGCTTCATCTTCCGAATCTGGTGCTCGGAGTGGTTTTTCAATCCCCTCCGCATACTCAGGTGCTGACGACCGATGCCTCTCTTCTCGGTTGGGGAGCACATTGCCAAGGGACATGTACTCAGGGTCTCTGGACCCCTTGGGGAGGCTACTCAACAGATAAACTTCCTGGAGCTACGGGCGATACGCCTAGCTCTGAGAGCCTTCTCCCACCTCGCCTCTCACCAGTCTGTACTGGTCCAGACGGACAGTCAAGTTGCCATGTTCTATGTGAACAAACAAGGCGGCACAGGCTCCTTCCTTCTTTGTCAGGAGGCACAATGACTGTGCTCTTGGGCTGTCAATCACAGAATCCTTCTCAAGGCTGTCTACCTCCCAGGTCAGGAAAATTGCCTGGCAGACAGACTGAGCCGGATCCTGCAACCACACGAATGGAGGTTGAACCCATTGGTGGTTCAGCAGGTCTTTCTCAAGTGGGGGCTCCCCACCATGGATCTTTTCACCAGTCCTCTGAACCGGCAACTCCCGAGATTTTGCTCCAGACAACCGCATCCTCTCAGAGTAGTCGCGGATGCGTTTCTGATCTCGTGGTCCACAGGCCTACTGTATGCGTTTCCTCCCACACCACTAGTGTCAGGACGCTGTTCAAAGTCCTCAGGGACGGGGCTTCCTTGATTCTCATAGCCCCCACGTGGCCGAGGCAACCGTGGTTCCCGCTTCTGCTACAGCTGGTGGTGGACACACCTCTTCCTCTGGGGTTTCAACATAATCTCCTGTCTCAGGATCAGGGGACTCTTGCACCCCAACCTCCAGTCCCTTCATCTGATGGCCTGGCTGCTGAAAGGGTAGTCCTAGTTCCCTTACTACTACCTCGAGAGGTGGAAGATGTAGTCTTGGCCTCTCGGCGTCAATCCACCAGGAAATCCTACGCTCTTAAGTGGCGTAGATTCTCCGCATGGTGTGCTCAGCACAGTGAGAATCCCTTCTCGTGCTTGGTAGCGGTAGTGTTGCAATATTTGCTCTACCTCTCCAATCTGGGCCTTAAGTCTAACTCTGTCCGAGTTCACCTTAGTGCTCTCTCAGCACACCACTCGCCGGTGGACAGCAGGCCTCTTTCCAACCACCCTTTGGTGGCTCGTTTCCTCAGAGGTCGCCTTCTGCTTAAGCCTCCTTTGCGTCCACCGGCCCCTGAGTGGGATCTGAATGTGGTCTTACAGCGGCTTACTTGTCCGCATTTTGAACCTATGGCTACCTGCCCTCTGTTTTCTCTCCTGGAAAACTTTATCTCCAGGAATGAGTCCTCACATATGGGTACATCGGTACCGACGGAGCCTGCGTGGGAAAGCTCCCCAGCTTCCCAGAAAGAAAGCTTTTGGGAGCCTCCCACAGCGCATGCACGCTGCCTTCCTGCCTTTCCTAACCAACTCTCCTCAGTTCTTCTTTTTCCGCGGAGCCAGCAGGTCATGTTCCTGTCACCGCTGAAGAAGTTCTTTATTTTAATTTATTTCTTTGGTCGCGTGTCTGCCTTCCCCGACGCCGGACCGGTACTGGTACCGCCGGTCTTTTCTTTTCTTTCAAAAAAAAAAAAAATTATACTTTTCCTCACTTGGTGTATTTTTCTTCTTAGGCCTACAGGCCCACAAGAAAATTTTCCCTCATGGAAAAACCAGCCTCCGGGTTCAAAAAATGCACTAAGTGTAGCGGTACAATTTCTGTTACAGATACCCATGAATGGTGTCTTAAATGTTTGGGTCCTGAACACTCCATTCCGGATTGCCAGTCCTGCTCCATAATGTCTAAAAGAGGGTTACAGAACCGAGCAGCCAAGCTCCATGTGCTGTTTCCCACAGATGCACCGGCGGTGGCATCGACATCTTCCAGGTCTTCCTCTCCTGATGGCTCTCAGGTAACCAAACATAAACCTAGCAGGTCCTTGAAGGGCAAATCTCCCTCTCAGCATCAAGATGCCTCCGGGCTTGCCCTCGAGGATCCTGCCCCAGCCAAACAACCCCAGTGGGAAGCTCCGGCTTCCAAAGCTCCTCCTATGGGGTTACAGGTTGACATCGATGGCACGTCCTCGACCGATCACCTGTTAGACTGCTCTGGGGTACCGGCACAATCTCCCGGTACCGACATCCAGGCAGTCGTCCATGGATCACACTGTGCAGTCCATGCAGCAGGCTATAATGGCTTTTATTCAAGCTGCGACACCGTCAGTATCGCAACGAGTCCCGTTGTCGGTACCGATACCGATACCGACTGCATCGACATCGGTCAGGATACCGACTCAGGTTCCTTGTCCAGGGCTATCTCTCGGTACCGATTTGGTACCGGGTACGCCCGATGTCGGTGCCAATCGATACGCCTATCGATCATTGGAAGGGGACAGACAATACTTCGATTCCTCTGATGATTCTGATTCATCAGATGAGTCTCCCGAAGTATCCATTACCCTTCCTGAGGAGCCTACTTCTCCAAAAAGGAGAATGTCTCCTCCAGAGGATTTGTCCTTTCAAGACTTCATAATAGAAGTGGCTAAAGGACACTCTATTTCAGTAACCTCTGAAGCAGAGCCTAGAGAAAAAAAATTTGATATTTTAGGATACTCTAAGGCTCCCAGAGAGGCAGGCACCTTGCCAATTCATGAAATTCTTCATGAACATATGATTGACTTATGGGAGACTCCTCTCACCCTTTCTCCTCATTCTCGCAGATTGGACACTATGTACTGTCCCTCCTTGTCCTGGATTTCAGAAAACTCAGCTTCCTCACCACTCCATTGTGGTGCAGTCAGCTATGAAATGGATAAAGAGTACCAAAAGACACTCTTCTGCTCCCCCAGGAAGAGAATGCAGGACCTTGGATGCTTTTGGTAGGAAACTCTTCCAAGCCAGTATGCTTATTGCCAGAATCAACTCATATAGCCTTTATATGGGTATGTTTCTAAAGGAAGTTGCACAAAAGCTTGCCACCCACCCACTCCCTGGACCTTGAGGGTTAAGGGAGGGGCTGGCCTTGAATGCCCTTGAGGGTTAAGGTTGTAGTTGTGTAGATGCTCAAGTAGTAAGGCAAGGCAAAGAAAATTTCTTTTGTGAGGTTTATTTCTCCCGCTCCGGAGTTCAAATGCAGCAGACGTAAATGAAATAATGTAGCACAAAATAAGGCGGAGAAACTTAACTAAACAAGGCTTTTTACTGCTTGGCTAAATGTCCATTACTGATCACATTCAGTTGTCATGTGACCTCCTTTCAGTAACGTAACAGAAAACTCTGGTAACAGCAATGCTCCTGAATTGCACAGAATATGCTTTCACTTATTCTCTTCACATAAGCTTCTTTTGCATAGCAATCAGTGAGATAACTTTGTTATATTCTTTCATAAAACATTGGCAAGCATATCACTTAAATGTCCTTTTGAATCACACATGTAGAGCAGTCCATCGGGACTTCCTGCTCTGTAGACGGCAGAGAAATTAGAGGCATTTCTTCCTCACAGCTGCTCATAGGCTTTGCTACGTCATGAGGAGAAACTGCTCTACTTTTGTGTCCTGACTCCTCCTCTCCGTCTTGCTCCTGGTGCTCGTGCTCATCTGTTTCTGTTTCTCAGTTCTTAACAAGCTGGCTGAGTACTGTACTGCCCGCCTCCTGCTTGGGCGTGCCCAATCAGGGACTTGGCTTCTCTCCTGCCTTGAGGTGAGGTGTGGTTCCTGATTAGCTCTGTTTTTTTCTCTCAGAAGAGAAAATCCTGCATTCCCTTGCAGTACCGGTTCTCTCCACCGGATCACTATCAGTTTCCATTGCTTCATAAGAGTCTCCTACGTCACAAGCTGCACAACTTTCTCCCTTTTATTCCAGAGGATAGAAGGGATGAATTCCTCCTTTGGCTTAAGCATACTCAAGATATTTCAAAGTTTTCCAACAGGGCAGCCTTTGATTCCTTTGAGGGTGCCAGCAGAGCCTCAGGCATTGCCATAGCTGCTCGCAGAATTGCTTGGCTCCAGGCTTCTGATCTAGAACCCTGGGTTCAGGATGGCTTAGGAAATCTGCCCTGTACGGGTGAAAATCTCTTTGGCAAAGAGTGGCAAATAAAAGCCACTCAAATAGATGCAGAGAATTCTTCTCTGGATAGACTTTCTAAGTCAACTTTCATTCCAGCCAAGAAAAAGTCTTTCAAAAAGCCTTTTTACAAAAGGAGCAGATTTCCTTCCACTTCTGGTCAACAATCTTCTACAGGTTGCTTTGCTACTAAGCGTCAGCAACCTAAACAAGCCAGGCCTAAACCTGCAGGGGCTGCTGCAACTCAGCAGTCCCAACCCCCTCCGGGTTTTTGACTTGATACTAGAGAACTTAACCTTTCTGGCTCTACAACAGCCAGAACCTCTCACCATTCCAGGAAGGTTAGCTCATTTTGCTCCCAGATGGGAGCAAATCACATCAGAGCAGTGGACCCTCTCTATCATAAGAGAGGGCTACAAACTTCATTTCTCAGACCTTCCTCCCTACACCATGGTGAGACACTTCAATTCTCCCACATCTCTCCTCGACCTTCTGGATCAGGAGGTGACTATCCTTCTGGCCCAGGGAGCTATAGAAGAAGTTCCTCTTCTTCAACAGGGGTCAGGGTTTTACTCCCCCTATTTTCTCATTCCAAAGAAAACAAGGGGATACAGACCCATTCTAGATCTCAGAGAATTGAACAAATTCCTATGCAAGGAGAAGTTCAAGATGCTTTCTCTAGGCACTCTCCTTCCATACCTGCAGAGTCAGGATTGGCTTTGTTCTCTAGATCTCAAGGATGCGTACACTCATGTCCTCCTCCATCCATCTCACAGAAAATTCCTACGTTTTCTGTTCCAGGGAAAACATTACCAATACAGAGTGCTTCCTTTCGGTCTAGCCTCTGCTCCAAGAGTGTTCACCAAATGCATGGCAATAGTTGCTGCATTTCTATGCACTCTGGGAATATTTGTCTTCCCATACCTGGACGACTGGCTCATCCGAGCTCCAACCCAGTCAGAGGCTCAGATCTCCCTGAACCGCACCAGGCGCATTCTGCAATACCTGGGACTTGTGGTAAACCTCCCAAAGTCCCAGCTCACCCCTACTCAGTCCCTAGAATTCATAGGGGCCTGGTTGGACACCACTTCTGCAAGGCCCTACCTTCCTCAGGCCCGTTGTCAACGTCTAGTGCAGTTAGCCTCCCAGATTCAGTCAAAGAGCCATTTAACTGCCAGGGAGATGCTACAGCTGCTAGGCCATATGGCTTCCACAGTACATGTGGTACCCTATGTTCACCTACACATGAGAGCAGCTCAATGGACTTTGTCCACCCAGTGGACTCAAGCTTCAGGAGCTCTCTCAGACCAAATAGCAACCTCCAAACGTCTCCTTTGGTCTCTCCAATGGTGGATGTCCACTCAAAATCTGTTGCTGGGGTCCCCCTTCCAACCTTTGTTACCCCAGGCAACCCTCACAACAGATGCCTCCCAAACAGGTTGGGGAGCTCATCTACAAGATCTCTCCATCCAAGGCATTTGGTCCCCACAGGAGACCTCTCTTCATATCAACCACTTGGAACTTCGAGCAGTATTCCTAGCTCTCAAGGTCTTTCATACCCTCCTCAGCTACAAGACAGTCCTCATTCACACGGACAATCAAGTAGCCATGTTTTACATAAACAAGCAAGGAGGAACTGGCTCTGTCGCTTTGCAATGAAGCTCTAAGATTATGGGCCTTCGCCAGAGAGCATCAAATCCATCTCCTGGCAGTATACCTCCCAGGAATCCAAAACTCTTGGGCAGACAGACTCAGTCGAGTTCTGCTTCCACACGAATGGTCCCTGCACATGGATCAGGTACTCAGAATCTTCCAGGAATGGGGAACCCCGGACATAGACCTCTTTGCAAGTCCGTGGAATGCCAAACTTCCCCGGTTCTGTTCCAGAATTCCGTGTCAGGGAGTTCAGGCCAAGGATGCCTTCCTCCTTCATTGGGGTCAGGGCTTCCTTGTATGCCTTTCCACCCATTCCTTTGATTCCCAAGACTCTGTTCAAACTCCAGAGGGATCAAGGATCTATGATCCTCATAGCTCCATGCTGGCCACGCCAAGTGTGGTCCCCTGTACTTCTGCATCTCTCCCAAGCCCCCTCCCTGGACTTGGGTGCTGTGCCAGACCTTCTGTCCCAGGAGGAAGGGACTTTGTGGCATCCAAATCCCAAGTCCCTTCACCTCAGAGCTTGGTTACTGAAGCCCTAGACCTTCAAGACTTCAGTCTTTCTCAGCAAGTGAAGGATATCCTCCATGCTTCCAGATAACCTTCCACTAGACGTTCCTATGCTTTTAAGTGGAAAAGATTTTCCATTTGGTGTTCTCAAAAGGGTCTTGACCCTCTGGCACTTCCTTTGAATTCTCTATTGGAATATCTCCTGCATCTCTCCAATGCAGGCCTTAAAACAAATTCAGTAAGGGTCCATTTGAGTGCTATTGCAGCATCCCTTAAGCCTCTCAATGGACAACCTATCTCCTCTCATCCTCTTATTGCAAGATTTATGAGAGGCCTAACTTTAACAAAACCTCCCATTCGACCTCCTCCGGTGGCATGGGACTTAAACTTGGTTCTTGGTCAGCTTATGAAGCCACCTTTTGAACCCTTAGCCACTACCTCCTTGAAATTTCTTTCATGGAAGGTTATTTTCCTTATTGCAGTCACTTCTGCTCGCCGCATCAGTGAACTGCAGGCCTTAGTGGCTAATCCACCTTATACAAGGTTCCATCATGATAAGGTAGTCCTTAGGACAAATCCTCACTTTATGCCTAAAGTGGTCTCACCTTTTCATCTTAATCAAGAGGTATATTTACCTGTCTTTTTTCCAGCTCCTCATGCATCCGGTGCAGAGAGGAACCTTCATACTCTAGATTGTAAAAGAGCTCTTGCTTTTTACTTGCACAGGACACAGCAACATCGAAAGTCTTCTCAGCTTTTTGTTGCTTTTGATCCTTCTCATTTAGGACTTCCAGTCTCTAAGAGAACACTGTCCAATTGGATTGCTCAGTGTATTTCTTTATCTCCAGGAACAAGCAGGAATGAGTCTTCACATATGGGTACGTCGGTACCGACGGAGCCTGCACGGGAATGCTCCCCAGCATCCAATCAGAAAGCTTTTGGGAGCATCCCTCGCGCCTGCGCGGTGACTTCCCGCCTTTCCCACTGCCTCTCTTGAGTTTTTGTTTTTCCACGGAGCCAACAGGACATCCTCCTGTCACCGCAGAAACATTTTTCTTTAGAAATCCTTATTTTCTTGTGGTCGCGGCTGTTTTTCCCGCCGATACCGGTACCGCCGGTGCTTTATTTTATTTTCAAACTTAGAGAAATATTTCTCCTCAGTTTTTTGTTTAACTTTTTTGGGCCTACCAGGCCTTTCCAAAATGGAGCCTTCTTCCCCTAAGAAGTGCCTTCACTGTGGAAACTCAGTTTTCTTTTTAGACTCCAATGCTTGGTGTCTATCCTGTCTGAGTCCTGACCGTTTTTCCCCTGATACTTCAGGCTATATGGTTGGGAGAAGACCTTCCCTTTTTCGAGTCTCCCTCGATACCGTTTTTCCTCCTAAGGTGAGGACACCGGTTTATTCTTCTCTCCAGGATTAGGTAACCCACAAACAGTCTGTTAAGACTAGCCATTTCTTGAAGGGTAAGTCTCATGCCCAGCATGATGACGGCTCCGGCCTTATCCTCAAGACCTCATTGGCAATAAAACCTCGGCGGGAGTCTTCGGGCTTCAAAGCATTCACGGGGTATCAGGTTGTTCCTGGGGCTCACCCCTCACAGAACATACCTGAGCCGTGCCAGGGGGTGGTATCCGCTTCGAGCGGTACCGATAACCCGGCACCGGCATCGGTGTCGAGTGCTGCACTCTTCACCAGGAATTGTCATCTGGTGTCCTCGGTACCTTCGGGGCCGATCGATACGACCCAGATTGGCTTTCCTATATCCCAGCCATGCTCGGGGTTGGTACCGGCTTTGAGCGGTACCGATACCCTGGTATCGGTATCGAGTGTTCCACTCTTTACCTGGGATCGTCATCTGGAATCCTCAGTACCTTCGGGGCCAATCGATATGACCCAGATTGACTTTCCTATATCTTCACCGTGCTCGGGGTTGGTACCGACTTCGAGCGGTACCGATACCCCGACATCGGTGCCGGTGTCGAGTGTTCCTCTCTTCGCCGGGCATCGTCTTCAAACGACCTCGGTACCTTCGGTGCCGTTCGATGAGATTCCAATTGACTTTCAGGTATCGGTATCGCTGATACCACCACCAACGTCGGTACCTTCTAGACATGCGTCGATAGACTCACTTGCTTCGATGCCGAGTCTAGAATCGATATCCAGTCTAGGTGACTTGGTACCGACGCGTTTCGGAACCGATCCATATCGTTTCCGGCTACGCAGTACCGAGGATATTCACCAAGGCTCTCTGGTTACCTCGGTACCGCTTCAGCAGCCCTCGATTACTGCTTCGATGACGTTATCTCCGGTACCGGTGTCGGGGTCGATTCCTGCAGTTCCATCGGTGCCATCGATCCTTTCTATGCCTAGTTTGGAATCGATACCAGGCACTGACGATGCAGTACTTACTGCCTCAAATCAGAACTGTCAGTATCACAGTCCATCGAGCAGGATTCTTTTTCTGCACCAGTCCATCATATCTTCTGGTGCTCAAGCTGCTCCTTCAACCTCAGCTTGCCCAGGATTAGTTCCTATTGGAAATCCTTCTTTTCAGAAGTTTCTCCTTGACATGGCAGCTTTTCTTGCCATTCCTATTCCTGGTTTTTTTCTTGACCAAGATCCTGCAGAAAAGGAAAACATAATGCTTCCTTTACATCATTCTTTACAGGATCTTCTTCTGAGGATGTGGGAATCACCCTTAAAGGTTCCTTTGCCTTCTACAGCCATTGACATTCTGTATCAGGTACCTCCCTCTCCAGGGTTCCATAAAAACCAACTTCCACATCATTCCATTGTAGTGGAATCAGCAATGAGGAAGGTAAGAAGCAAGAAGAAGCATTCTTCTTATCCGCCAGGTCGTGCATCTAAAGCACTTGATGCCTTTGGATGTCAAACCTTCCAAACTTCTAGAATTATTTCATATATTTTCTATATGAGTCTGACACTTCAGGAGGTCACAGAGAAATTATCTCTCTTCTCTCCTTTTCTGTCAGATCCTAAGGCCTCTGACTATTCCTTGCTTCTTAATCATAGCAGGAATATCTCTTGGTTCCTTTCTCGTGCTTCTCTAGATTCTTTTGAGTCTGTCAGCAGATCCTCTGCTATTGCCATTGGAGCACATCGTACAGCCTGGCTGCAAGCTTCTGACTTGAGCAGATGGGCACAACATACACTGGGTAATTCTCCTTGTACTGGAGAAAATCTCTTCAATACAGAGGCTTTACGTCAGGTTGCTCATTGCTCCACTGACTTTCCTAGTTCTGGAAACCGTCCTAAGCCTTATTTTTCCCCAGGACGTAGTAAATGTCCTACCAAACCTTCTTTCCCTAAGAAAAGAAAGTTTCACCCTTCTGCCCATCCTCTTGATGTACCCAAGCAAGGGACATCTCATCCTAGTCTGAAGTCTCCAGACTCTAACCAGGCTAATCATAGCCAGCAACCATAGGTTCCTGGTTTTTCTTTTCAGTATGCTAAGCTGTTAGGATATTTTTGTCCATGGGTTACAGAATTCTCCCTTTCTTTTTATCATAAAGGGAGATTACAATTATCCCATGATAGTTTGTCCCCACATGGACATTTTTTCCTTCAGCTGAACTTACCATATGGTACGTCACCTACCAACCCCCACTCTTCCAGGGTTTCCCCTGCTCGAGTTGGTACCATACTGAAACACTTCTCTTCTTTCCAGTGTAGATTTTCTACTATCCTTCAATGCATGCTCTGAACAACTCATCAGACAGGGACGGAAATATCCCCGCTCCCTCTGTCTGTTCTTTTCCCCTGTTTTTATACAGGGGAATCCCCTTTTTTCTTTGTTCAGTTGCTGCACAGTGCTTACTTTAATGTTTCTTGCAAGCTACTTTCATTATCTTGCATAATACTACTCATTGCAGGTTATCTTCTTCTAGCCATATCCTTACCTAGGATATGGCAGCACTTCTAACTGCTGTCAGTTCTCTCATAATTTTCCTGCACAATGCTCTCTGCAATCTTCAGAGAAGCTTTCTACTATGGGCCCTTGCTGTAGAGCATTCATCTTTGTCTCTGGGTTTTTTTTCCATATAATAGAAAAAGCTTATATAGTCATTCCATGGCTATGTAGGTTCTTTCTACCCTCTTGTCTCCTATTGTGATACAGAAGACAAGCTTTTTCTGCGTGAATGTCCATGGAGTTCCCAATCTGGCAGGAATTTACCCCTTTTTTGTCCTTGCAGCTTGGTATTTTTTCTACTCCACTTGGACAACGCATACTCTTTTACTATACATGATACCTCTGAGTCCCTTAACTGGGTTATCCAGGTATCTTAGTCCATGCGTTTCCTTGTCCTTGGGACATGTCGGAGTCCTCCAGTACTCCTGACATGCTCTTACCAGACTGTTATTATCCTCTGTTTTTCACGCAACCATACTGGTTATCCACTGAAATGCATTCCTGCACCACGGAAATAGATTCTCTATATATCTTCAGGTGGTTTTTACCCCCTTATTAGATGAATCTTTTCCCTTCACATTCCCCATGTGAATGCTTTGTGGGGCTCCGTTGCAGGCATATATCCTCAGACTTATAACCATACATATTTTTATAATCTGTGTGGGCATAAGCCATGCCCATCTATATATCTATATCTATATATATATATAGATATGTATGTATCTTCATGTTTATAGATATTTTTATATATATATAAAAATATCTACGTACCTATTGGGAGATGTCCATAGGACGCTAAGTATTACCTTCTACCTCCCTAACTGTGCTATAAAGCTTTTACCTTCTTAAGGGTCCAGACAGTCAACTTGCCTTTTTTCATATGGCTCAGTAACTGGGAGCGGTTATACACACAATTGCTGCTGTGACGTTAACAGCTTCTATTTTTGTTATAGATCTCCCTATCTCTGAAGTATCAAACTTCTATGTCTTCCTAGCTCTTACCAGCTAGGAAAGACAATGTACATCTTCAGTATTTGAGTACACTTCTGTTTTCCTTGGGAATAGGGGTTTCTTCCATACCCTCTCTTCCTTTCCGGACTGGGCTAATTCTCCAGATCGGTCAGTCTTCTTCTTTTGGTCCTCAATGATAACTCTGTACCTAAAAAGGTTCTCAGCTTTTTCCCATAAGGCTTTCCATTGAAGACCTGCCGTTCTTCTCCTGCCCCAGTCGACACCTGGGTCACCTGCCCATTCCAGATTTGGAACTTCATCCTCACTGCTGTGAAGTTACCTTGAAGATTCCACTACTGCATCTATAGTACACTCCATCACAGTTCTACTTCCTACATTCCAGTAGGTAAGTCCTATGTTGTACTGGTTTATTAAATATTTTAATGATACTTGACATACGTTCTAAAGACTCATCTCTCCTGTAGTCTTTAGATTTGCTGTTCCTTGCAGCTCTTCTCTATTCAACTCCTACCCCCCATCCCTCAGGGGATGCAGGGGATCCAGGTTTGCAAAATGCCGTCCTGTCCAGGGATACGCATTTTAGGGATTCTCCCCTGGCACCCACAGCTAGGGAGTCCCCATATGTGAAGACTCATTCCTGCTTGTTCCTGGAGATAGCACAGTTACTTACCTGTAACAGGTGATCTCTGGGAACAGCAGGAATTAGTCTTCACAACCCACCCACCTCCCCTAGGAGTTGTATCTCTCTATTTCCTTTCCTCTGTCTCTCCTTTCTGTCTCAGCTATGAAACTCAACTGAAGAGAGGCAGTGGGAAAGGCGGGAAGTCACCGCGCAGGCGTGAGGGATGCTCCCAAAAGCTTTCTGATTGGATGCTGGGGAGCATTCCCGTGCAGGCTCCGTCAGTACCGACGTACCCATATGTGAAGACTAATTCCTGCTGTTCCCAGAGATCACCTGTTACAGGTAAGTAACTGTGCTTGCTTACCAGAGTAAGAACCTTTCTCTGGAGGGCCATGTCACAGCTCACAATGTGAGGGCCATGGCCGCCTCTATTGCTCATCTTCATTCTGTGTCCATCGACCAGATCTGTCCAGCAGCCACCTGGGCCTCGGTTCATACCTTCACAGCCCATTACTGTTTGGACAAGGACTCCCGCCGGGATGCCTTGTTTGGTCAGGCTGTCCTCAGACACCTGTTCCATTCTTAAACAACTCCTGCCCTCCGTCCCTTAATGGATGCCTGAGATCCATAGGAAGACGAGGAACCTTTCAGGGTCTCATACCCTTGGGGATCTCCCAGGCATCTTAGCTAGGGAGTCCCCATATGTGAGGACTCATTCCTGCTTGTTCCTGGAGATAGCACAGTTACTTACCTGTAACAGGTGATCTCTGGGAACAGCAGGAATTAGTCCTCACAACCCTCCCACCTCCCCTAGGAGTTGTATCTCTCTCTATCTTTCCTTTCCTCTCTCTATTGTCTCAGCTTTAAACTCGAACTGAGGAGAGTTGGTTAGGAAAGGCGGGAAGGCAGCGCGCATGCGCTGTGGGAGGCTCCCAAAAGCTTTCTTTCTGGGAAGCTGGGGAGCTTTCCCGCGCAGGCTCCGTCGGTACCGACGTACCCATATGTGAGGACTAATTTCTGCTGTTCCCAGAGATCACCTGTTACAGGTAAGTAACTGTGCTTTCTGGTAGCTCTCACCTCTGCTAGGCGAGTGAGTGAACTGCAGGCACTAGTGTCTGATCCTCCTTACACTAGGTTCTACCGGAATAGGGCAGTCCTACGGACTCACCCTAAGTTTTCTTCCTAAAGTTGTCTCCCCTTTTCACCTCAATCAGGAGGTGGTTCTTCCGACCTTCTTTCCCAGGCCGCATGCCAACCGGGCTGAGATGGTCTTGCATACCCTGGACTGTAGGATGGCGTTATCCTTCTACCTTGACCGTACGCGGGAGCATCGGAAGGCTGTTCAGCTTTTCGTTTCTTTTGACCCCCAATAAGTTGGGGCTCCCTGTCTCCAAGCGTACGTTGTCCATATGGGTCACTGACTGTATCGCCTGGGCTTATGGGGCAGACGGCCTCTCGTTGGAGGGTCGAGTCACGGCTCATCGTGTTGGGGCGAAGGCTGCGTCAGTGGCTCATCTCCGCTCTGTTCCGTTGGCAGACATCTGCCGGGCCGCTACTTGGTCTTCAAGCCAGACTTAAGCAGCCCATTACTGCCCTGAGAGGGAGTCCCGCAGGGACAGTGCTTTCAGACAGGCAGTACTCCATAATCTCTTTGGGGTTTAGGCAACTCCTACCCTCCGGCCCTGGTGTTGGGCTACTGGTCGGGGGCGTTCTTAGAGAAGATTCCTTCCTTCTGTGCTGACGAGCTCGAGGGAGCTCTTTTTTCCGCTTGGGGTCTCCGGTAGCCTTAAGCTGGGGAGTCCCATATGTGAGGACTGACTTCCTGCTTGGTCCTGGAGAAAGAGTAGTTACTCACCTGTAACAGGTGTTCTCCAGGAGCAGCAGGAATCAGTCCTCACAACCCTCCCTCCTCCCCTTGGAGTTGCAGTCATATGATTTTGTTTTTGCTAATTTTTTGCTGTCTTTTAACTATGTCATCAGACTGAGCAAGATGGCACCCTTGGGCGGGAAGGGGACTGCCCATCCGCGCTGCAATTCCCAAAGGCTTTCTTTGAAAGCTGGGGAAATGCTCCACACGAGGGCTCCATCGGCGCCAACGTCACCCATATGTGAGGACTGATTCCTGCTGCTCCTGGAGAACACCTGTTACAGGTGAGTAACTACTCTGAATTGAACAAGTATCTGTTTCGAGAGAAGTTCAAAATGATTTCTCTAGGAACTCTTCTGCCATACCTTCAAAGCCAGGATTGGCTTTGCTCTCTAGGCTTAAAGGATGCATACACTCACATTCTCATCCATCCAGATCACAAGAAATTTACGTTTCCTTTTCAAGGGAAAACATTTCCAGTACAGGGTTCTTCCCTTTGGTCTGGCTTCAGCACCAAGGGTACTCACGAAATGCATGGCAGTAGTAGCTGCATTTCTACGAACCCTGGGGATGTTCGTCTTCCCTTACTTAGACGACTGGCTCCCGAGCCCCTACAGTTGCAGAGGCCAGCACTGCACTGTCATGTACAATGCGAATCCTCCAATACTTGGGATTGGTAATAAACTTCCCAAAATCCCAACTTGTTCCTTCCCAATGCCTGGAATTCATAGGAACCTGTCTAGATACCAGACAGGCAAGAGCTTTCCTTCCACAGGCCCGGTGTCTTCGCTTAATACAACTAGCTTCTCAAGCAGCAGGCAAATCCTCCCTCACTGCTCGAGAGCTACTACAGTTACTGGGATATATGGCATCCACAGTTCATGTAGTCCCATATGCTCGCCTCCATATGCGAGCAGCTCAGTGGACTCTTTCCACACAGTGGGCACAGGCCACAGGTCATTTGTCGGACAAAATAATAAACTCTCAATGACTAATTTTGTCCCTCCAATGGTGGCAATCGCTAGAAAACCTGACAGTGGGGTCTCCCTTTCATCAACCCCTTTTTAGACCACCCTAACTGATGCATCACAGGTGGGTTGGGGAGCACACCTGAATCATCTCTCTACCCAGGGAACCTGGACACCACAGGAGGCTGTTTTACACATAAACCACCTGGAATTAAGAGCAATCTATTTAGCTCTTCGAGTATTCCACGCCCAGCTCGGCTACAAGACAGTTCTACTCCAGACGGACAATCAAGTAGCCATGTTCTATGTGAACAAGCAGGACGGAACAGGCTGTCTGTCATTATGCAACGAAGCTTTACGACTATGGGCCCTCACCAGAGAGCATCAAATTCACCATCTAGTGGTATATCTTCCAGGCATTCAAAACCTTTGGGCAGACAGACTCAGTCGAGTACTGCAGCCTCATGAGTGGTCCCTCCACCTAGACCAGGTGGCAAAGATATTTCATCTCTGGGGCACGCCAGACATAGACCTCTTTGCAAGTCCACTGAATGCCAAACTTCCCCGATTCTGTTCCAGGATTCCGGCTCACAATTGTCAGGGAAGGGATGCCTTCCACCTTCACTGGGGTCAGGACTTCCTTTATGCCTTCCCACCCATTCCCCTCATCCCCAAAACACTCTTCAAGCTTCAGAGAGACGGGGGTCGCATGATTCTCATAGCACCATGATGGCCACGCCAAACGTTGTATCCCCTGCTTCTACATCTCTCTCAAGCAGCACCTCTGGAATTAGGGCATGCTCCAGATCTCCTTTCTCAAGAGAACGGGATGCTATGGCACCCGAATCCCCAGTCCCTACACCTCACGTCCTGGTTGCTGAAGGCTTTGACCTCCCAGGATCTCAACCTGTCCCAGCAGGTAAAGGATATCCTTCAGGCTTCTAGGAAACTTTCTACAAGAAGATCTTATGCCTTCGAGTGGAAACGTTTTACTATATGGTGCTCCAAGAAGGGATTAAACCCCCTTGGCATACCCTTAGAATTGATACTAGAGTATCTCCTTCATTTATCAAATTCTGGTCTAAAGACCAATTCAGTACGGGTCCATCTTAGTGCAATTGCAGCTTCTTATAAGCCTCTAAATGGACAACCAATTTCCTCTCATCCACTCATATCAAGATTTATGAGGCCTTCTATTAACCAAACCTCCCATCAAGCCACCACCGGTGGCATGGGATCTAAAACTAGTTCTCGGGCAGCTTATGAAGCCACCTTTTGAGCCTTTAGCCACTACAGCCTTTAAGTTTTTAACCTGGAAGGTCATCTTCCTAATTGCAGTCACCTCTGCACGTCGCATTAGTGAATTGCAAGCTTTAGTGGCTGATCCTCCTTATACTAGGTTTCATCATAAGGTTGTTCTTAGAACTCATCTACACTTTATGCCAAAGGTGGTTTCGCCTTTTCATTTGAATCAATCAATTTATCTTCCTGTATTTTTTCCAAGGCCTCATGCCTCTAATGCAGAAAGAAACCTTCATACTTTGGATTGTAAAAGAGCCTTAGCCTTTTACATACAAAACACAGCAACATAGAAAGTCCTCGCAACTTTTTATAGCTTTTGACCCTAGTCATTTGGGACTTCCAGTCTCCAAAAGAACTTTATCTAAATGGATTGCCCAATGCATATCCTTTGCTTATGAGAGTAAGGGTCTTTCTCTTCAGGACCATGTCACAGCTCATAATGTGAGAGCCATGGCTAATCTCCACTCAGTGTCTATCGATGACATTTGTCGAGCAGCCACATTACTGCCTGGATAAAGCCTCCGGTCGGGATGCTTTCTTTGGCCAAGCTGTTCTTCGAAATCTTTCAGACCTAATTCAACTCCTACCCACCAACCCTGGTAGAATGCCAGAGATCCATGGGAGGAAGGATGCCTATCTTTCTGGGTTGGCACCTTCCTGGGGCTATCTCCCTGGCATCTTTAGCTAGGGAGTCCCCATATGTGAAGACTACATTCCTGCTTGTTCCTGGAGATAGCATAGTTACTCACCTGTAACAGGTGATCTCCGGGAACAGCAGGAATTTAGCCTTCACAGCCCACCCACCTCCCCTAGGAGTTCTCTCTCTATCTCTCTCTTTCCTCTCTCCCTCTATCCTTTCACTCAGCTACAAACTTAACTGAAGAGAGACAGTTGGAAAGGCGGGAAGGCAGCGCGCATGTGCTGAGGGATGCTCCCAAAAGCGTTCCTATTGGACGCTGGGGAGCATTCCCGCGCAGGCTCTGTCGGTACCACTGTTCCCTCTAAGCTGTGCGCGTGTGCGCGCGCGCACACCTCACCGAGCGAGCGCACATACTTTACAACAGAGCGCACAAAAATTACGGTTCTGATTCTGATAGAAAAAACACAGATGTCTTAAAATTTAAAAGTTGTGATTGTAATTGCTAGAAATTTTCCGCTTCATTTAGTAATCGTCTATTTTCATTTAATTTGATTAAAATCAATGTGGTGTACATACTGTATTCTGCCGTTTAGTCAAATTTTAAAGTATATAACTCCGAGTGTCGTTATGTGGCGCACAAAAATTTAACCTTTCTTCAAAAGCTGCACAGCTGATATTTTATGCGCACACAGCCTACAGAAAATTAGAGGGAACATTGGTCGGTACCGACGATACCCATATGTGAAGACTAAATTCCTGCTGTTCCCGGAGATCACCTGTTACAGGTGAGTAACTATGCTGTATGTGGGGCTTCTATATCTTAAGTGTTTATAAACTGTAAAGTTAGGTGTTTATTTTCCAGCTAATTAGGGGCTCTTTGAAGGTATAAATAATCAGTTTATCAATGTTTTTGTGCCTCATATTCTATTTCTGGGTACTTCTGGTGAAATCAAATATGTTTAAAAATGCAGGGTCATGCATTTGGGCTGCAAAATTCCAAAGGAGCAGTACAGTATAGGGGGGGCAAAATACTTTTGCCCACAAAAGAAGAGCGGGATCTGGGCATGGTGGTTTGTTTCTGATGACCTTAATGTGGCTAAACAGGTAGAAAAGGTGACAGAGGAGTGGCCAGCAAAAAAAAGGAGGTGATGGTGCTTCTGTATAAGTCTCTGGTGCGATCTCATTTGAGTATTGTGTGCAATTCTGGAGACCACACCTTCAAAAGGATATAAACAGGATAGAGTTGGTGCAAAGGGTGCTACTAAAAAGGTCAGAGTCTTCATTATAAACCATATGGGGACAGACTTAAAGATCTTAATATGTATATGTTAGAGGTAAAACGGGATAGAAGAGAGAGGATGTTTAAATACCTCTGTGGCATATATGCACAATCTTTATATTAGATTGAAAGTAAGCTCTGCAAAGAGGAGGCATAGGATAAGAGTGAAAGGGGATAGGAGTAATATGGGGAAATACTTCCCAGTGGAGATAGTAGACAAAGACAATATTTGAATTCAGGAAAGCATAGGACAAACAAAAGATCTTAGAGTGAGGGGGGGGAATAAAAGGGCTATAGTATTTGATATGGCAGGGCAGACTAGATAAGCCATATGATCTTTTTCTGCTGATGTTTCTAAATATGCATGTTTGTATCACTTAAGTGGTGCCAATGCAGAAAAGGCACAAACATTGAATGGGAGGATACAAGATAAGCTGGGGAGAGGGGTAAGAGTACTAGAAGTGGTGTTTTTCTGATGGATGTTCAGTAAATACCCATTTTGATTGTTTAGTGGGTAAACCCTAAAATCAGAAGCCCTAGTCATATGTGAGCACTTCAGGTGATTCTCTCTCGCAGTTGCAGGACTACAAGATGCCCCTGCCTCTTACAGGGTGGCCAAGGAGTACATCTTGGTGGCTTATTTGACAATCTGCTGCAGGGGATAGATCATAGAGCCTTCTGCCTGAACTATTCTAATGAGAGACAACTGGTAGAATGGGGAACTTGGTCCATAAACAGGATGGTGAGCAGAACAATCAGGTTTGCTTTCCAGCACATTCTAAATTATGGATCAGCAGTGTGTGGCACTTGTGTGAAAAATATCCAAGTAAATTTCTTAAGCTGGTGCATAGTGGATGCCAGAGCCACCTCAACCCCTTATGGAGCCCTGGGCAGACTTTTGAGAATGGGTCCCCAGGCTGCTGCTAAACTCCCTTGTCTGATATTCTTTGGGCAATCCCAATATAGTCTGCTGAGACATGACTGGACAGAGTCTGCTTCCACTCTTCCTTCCTGCTATTGCACTCAATTTCTCTTCTCTCTCCCTCGATGCATAGGAAGTATCATATTGAAGCCGGTGGGTTCTGAACTTTCTTTGCCTCAACTCATGTCCTGTTTGCTTTCTAGGCTGCTTGCAAGAGACACAGGTGGTGCTTTAGCGAACAGACTGGAGACGTGTTGCTTGCTGCAAGTAGGAAGTTGTAGGTCTGTTAAAGCGTTGCACACTTCTCTTGCAAGCAGTCTGAGGAAGCAGAAAAACAAGAACCGAATCCAGTGCAAAAGACATTCAGCGACATGGACAGTAAATTCCTTGGGGCTATGCTTACTTCTGGGCAGCAGGGCAGTTGGGTTCCTGGTGTGCAGGGGCCCAGGACAGCTGTCCCTTTTGCCCATAGGTAAAAGCAGCCCTGTGAGATACAGGGAAGTGGGGCTTGGATAACTTGAAACTTGTCTGATTTTTTTTTTTTTAGGTCAGGTGGGGTGACCTGGCAGAACTCCAAAACAAGCAGGTTCTTCAGTTTCAGAAGGTAGTCTGATTCCATGGGAGTGGAAGCTCTGACTCAGTCTTGTATTTCAGGTGTGTCCTGTATGTGTTTCTACCCTACTGTGCCCTAGAAAATAGTGGATCACTCAGGCTTGGCAGTCTCTGGCTCTGGACTGATCCAGACGCTCCTGGTGTAATGAGATTAGTTAGAACCCTTGAACTTCCCACAGGGTAGGGCATCTCTGAAGAGGAGTGAACAAATTGCACTCAGTCTTGAAAAGGAGGCATTAACCCATTGAGAAAAAAAACCTAGGAGGAAGAAAAATACCTACATGCAAGGGTATTCAATGATTAGATGAGTACCCAAATGGATTGAGAACACTGAAAATGAGAGGTTCAAATCTCAAATACACAAACATGCTACAATATAATAGAAGACCTTAATATTTTCCAATAATAACAAAGTGAAAATGGCATCCGAACAACAAAAGTTGGATATGAAGAAAATAAATATACCAAAATTATTTAGACAGCCCAAGAAATTCTGCAGGGAGGAATTGGGGGGGGGGGGGGGGGAAGAATTACTACAGTTAAAACACTACCAGCTAAAATGGAAAGACAAGTTTTCTAGAGAGGTTTATCACTGTATAGTGCAGTGGAGAAAGCAGAATGGCTACCCAGCACAGAGAAGATAATGGAAAGGATAGATTTCAAAATTGTCATGGCCTGAAGTAACAGTGAAAGAATTGGAAATTAGGTTGAGAAGCCCCAGACTAGAAGAGTCATGGTCCCAATAGAGTAAATAGTTTTTGTCTCTAACATTTTACATCGCTCCACCACAATTTGGTAAATTGCAAAAATTGTTTGTATAACCTGACTAGTTAATAACAAGAATATGTCTCCTTTCAAAGGAGGACCGAACTAATATACCCCCAAAACTACCATCCAGTAATTTGCCTGCCTGCCTGCCTGCCAGCCAGCCCACAGTTTTGAAGTTAATTGCTGTAGGTACTGGTAGATTTTAGTTAGGCAGTAAAACTGCAGTAAGAGGAGTGAATTTTGGGATTTAGCTCATACCTTTTTCTGTAGTAGCTCATACTAAATAAAGCTATTTTGAGTAGCTGTAAGAAGTTAAAGCCTCCATATAACATGAGTTGATTTTTAATAACATTCCATGCTCTTGCACAATAAATTGTCTTCTAATGTAGAGTGAATTCTGGATTGAGTGCATCGTGTTCACCATGAAAATGTGGCAAACTACACTGCGTCTCTGCATTTGCATTATGAAGGAGGGCAGTTGTATCATTCCTAACCAAGATCCACTGATGAATATTTCAGGAAGATTCCTTATTTATTTATTTATTTATTTATTTAACAGTATTTCTAAACCGCCTTATCATAATAATCAAGGTGGTATCACAGCAAACAATCTGGTAGTGTGAGTGTTGATACATGCAGTGAGGGTGGAAATTTCGTTGGGTGTGTGTTGTCTTGTTTGCTAGATTGGTGTGAGCTATGTACAATGTGGGCTATTTACAGTGGTGCTAAAATCATTTTATATACATCTAGTGTTAGGCGGTAACGTGTGCTGCTATACAGTTCCTTAGTTTATGTGATGTGTCCAAAGTGTTCTATGAACAGTATGGTTTTCAGCTGTTTTCTGAAGTCCTTGAGCTCTGTAGTTGCCCTCAAATCGTCCGGTAGTTTGTTCCATATTGTTGGAGCAGCCATGGAGAGTGCTCTGTCTGTTGTGTCCTTGCGTGTGTGTTTGTATTCACTTCTCACCACTAATGTTCTGTATGGCACTAAATCTACTGAGTATGCTTAACTCATTGGACTATAGATTTAGCCTTAATGCTAGAGGTTTTTGACACCTTGAACAACATCTCACTCACTGTTAATGATTTGATGCTGTGTAGTTCCATGATCATCATTTGATAAAACAGAGGTAGTAAAGAGTTTCTCAGATGACAGGATGACTTTTGGGCTGGATAAATGTGCAGAGGTGCACTTAATGGAAGAGTAAGGAAAGTCAAAAACGTCTGAGACTAATATAAGAGCTTGGGCAGGACTGTGTATGTAAATATTTGGGAGCAGAAGAGTGCAGCAATCCAACAAAAATTGAAACAGTTGAAAAGTGCTTAGACAGCATGACATAAAATACAGGCTGTCAACTTGCAGTCTCTATACTGTCATACAGCTTTTGAATCGTAGATTGACCCTATAAATATTTTTGAAAAATTGGATATGAAAACAAGGAAACTCCCTTCTTAGCCAAGTAATCTATAAGAACCCATTGTATGTGATGATTTGTATATCCCAAGAGCTAAAAGTGATATGAGCCTGGCTAAAATCTTACACGCACTGTGTACCCCTGTTTGATCCTTTCTTGATATAGCTGAACACCTCTAATGGCATCTGTCTACCAAAGAAAAATCAGCCCTTCAGTGTAATAGTGAGATATACCCAATAGTGTGCATTAATAATGCCAAAAAAGTGTCGGACCTCCAGATAATTGACATGGATGTCATCAAATATCTCCAGGAACAAGCAGGAATGAGTCTTCACATATGGGTACGTCGGTACCGACGGATCCTGCATGGGAACGCTGCCCAGCTTCCAATCAGAAAGCTTTTGGCAGCATCCCTCGCGCCTGCGCGCTGACTTCACGCCTTCTCCAGAGCCTCTCTTCAAAATTTTCTCTAGCCTCAGTAGTGATTCCAAGCTATTCATCATCTATCTTGGATCCTCCTACTCGTTTAGGCTTTCTCACATTATTCTAACCATCTCCTCTCCTAGGATATGGCAACACACCTGACTTCAGTCAGTTTGTCTCATATCTCTCCTGCACAATGCTCTCTGCAGTCTTCAGAGAAGCTTTCTACTATGAGGGCCTTGCTATAGAGCCATTGACCTTGTCTCTGAAGCTTCTCTATTAGGGAAAAGCTTATAAACCCTTCCCATGCCTGTGAGGGTTCACGAGATATCAGTTCTTCTGCGTGAAAATCCAAGGCTGATGTTTACGCATGCTACCTCTGGGTCCCTCCAGTAGGTCCCTCTGGTATCTTCTGCGTTTCCGCACATCTGCCATGTCAGTGTTTTGTGGAACTCCCGCCTTGTTGCTTACAGATTCATATGATCATCTGTTTTCACGCGAACATCACAGTTATCTTGTTGGATTGCCTTCCTGCATCCCTCAATCCACGGAAATAGATTCTCTATACATATCCCAAGTGGGTTCACCCTCTTGTAGAGCGCAGAATCTTTTTCTTTTATAGTCCCCATGTACAATTATGGGGCTGGGTGGTAGACATGTATCTTCAACCTGTTGTCTTGTATGTAGCATCTCCATATATGTCTACATCCTATATCATTACTCTGGTGCAAAACCATGCCCCACAAATGTATCTATATTTGGGGATATATATATATATATATATATATATATATATATATATATATATATATATATATATATATATATATATTTTGATACATTTCTCCACCCATATTCTAATATACACATCTGGATAGATATAGATATAGATATATATATGTGGATGGAATATATATATATCTCTATATATATGTGTCTGTTGAGGGGCTTCTTTAGGGTTGATATGTCTTACACACTATCACCCTTACTGTCTATACTAAATGTTTTACCTCCTAGAGGTTTTAGACAATCTATCGCCCTACTTCGCATACCATATTACGATGCAGAAATTGTTAGGCACCAATAACCACTGTGGTGCTAACATCTTCCATTTTTTCTTTAAGTCCTTGAAGCATCAAGCTTCAATATTTTTCCTATCTCTTGCCAGCTAGGAAAAACAGTGTACATCTTTATCTTTGAGTACACAGCTGTTCTCCTTGGGAATAGGGGTTTTTCCAGTTCCCCTCTTTCCGCCAGGACTGGGCTAGTTCTCCAACTCCGTCAGTCGTCTTCCTTTAGTCCTCAATGTTAATGACCTTATGCCTAAAGGAGTTTTCAGCTTTTTTCCATAAAGCTTTCCATTGAAGACCTGACGTCTAATCCTACCCAGTTGACACCTGGATCGTCTACTACCTCCAGGTCTGGACCTTCATCCTCACTACTGGGAGGTCACCTTGAAGATTCCGCCACTGCTTATCCAGTAGACTCATCCTGCTTCCTACTTCCTACAATACAGTAGGTAAGCTGCATATTTTAAGTGTACATTAAATGTGTTTAATGCTACTCATCATATATACCAAGGAATCCTGTAGTCTGTAGGACCCTCTAGTCCTTGGCTATGCTGTTTCTTTCCTCACAGCTCCTTTGTCAACTCCTACCCTCCATCCCACATTGGATGCCGGGGATTCCTGGAGACAAAATGCACCCCTGATCCAGGCTCTTGCATTTTTATGGGATCTCCCCTTGGCATCTCCAGCTAGGGAGTCCCCATATGTGAAGACTCATTCCTGCTTGTTCCTGGAGATAGCACAGTTACTTACCTGTAACAGGTGATCTCTGGGAACAGCAGGAATTAGTCTTCACAACCCTCCCACCTCCCCTAGGAGTTGCATCTCTTTATCATCTTCTTCCTTTTCTCTCTTGCCTTTGTCTCAGCTTTGAAACTCAACTGAAGAGAGGCTCTGGAGAAGGCGGGAAGTCAGCGCGCAGGCGCGAGGGATGCTGCCAAAAGCTTTCTGATTGGAAGCTGGGCAGCGTTCCCGTGCAGGCTCCGTCGGTACCGACGTACCCATATGTGAAGACTAATTCCTGCTGTTCCCAGAGATCACCTGTTACAGGTAAGTAACTGTGCTTTCATGATCTATTTTAATTTAATAATCAGATTTATAAAATGTAGCAAGTTGGTGATATATCTTCTCAAATAAATATATATATATATATATATTTATATATATTTTTATTTATATTAATTAGCCTGACACAGTGCTATATTTCAAACCTAGAAAGAGAGGTTCTGCTTAAGGGACTATAAATACTTAGTTGTCAAGGCAGTTATCCAGCTATTACCACTTTTAAAGCTTATTCTTGCACACAGCTTATATTTCCAAACAGCAATTCAAATCACTTCTTAGAAAACGGCAGTAGCATCTTTGTCGGAAACCACTATTACAAATGCCACATCCTACTGGGTAGTTCAACCAATCACATCAACAAAGAGGCATTAAACCAATTACTGCTGCTACTACTACAATTGAACATTTATATAGCGTTACAAGGCATGCACAGCGCTGTACAGATACATATAAAGGCGGTCCCTGCTCAACCGAGCTTACAAGCTAGTCAAGACACAGTACAATAGCTAAGGACAAGGATACACCTAGGGAAAGGTAAGGAGACATATAGGAGACTAAGCGGATCAGGATCCCAAAGCAGCCCCAAAGAGGTAGGCTTTTAGCATGGATTTGAAAAGGGGCAGAGATGAAGCCTGGCTTACAGGCACAAGTAGTTCCAAGTATAAGGAGCAGCAAGGTGACAGGATCAAAATCTTGAATTGGCAGTGGAAGAAAAGGACAGAGAAGCAATCCACCAGAATAGCAGAGTTCATGAGGAGGGGTGTAAGGAGAGATGAGAGAGGAAAGGTAGTGAGGAGCAGCAGAATGAATGCATTTATAGTCAGGAGAAGTTTGAACTGGATATGGAAACTGAAGAGGAGCCAGTGAAGTGACTTGAGCATATCGAGGCTGGCAGAAGATTAGCCACACAGCTGAGTTTTGAACAGATTGAAGGGAAGAGAGATGATTCGGAGAGACCAGCAAGGGAGAAGGTTGCAGAAGTTTAAATGGGAGGTGACGAAAGAGTGGATAAGTGTCTTAGTAGTGTGTTTAAAAGGAAGGTGCAAATTTTGCTGATATAATAAAGAAAGAAATGACAGGTTTTAGCTATCAGTTGGAAGTTGTGGAGACGGAGGGGGAAGAATCAGACGACCCCAAGCTTGCAGGCTAAAGAGACAGGGAGAAAGTGTTATCCACAGAAATAGAGAAAAGAGGAAAGGGGGAGGTTGGTTTAGGGGGAAAATAAGCAGCTTGGTTTTGACCATGCTCATTTTCAAAGAACTGTGAGATATCCAGGCAGCGATGTCGGATAGGTAGGCAGAGATATCAGGTGTGTAGAGAGAGATCTGAGTTTTCAGCATAAAAGTGGTACTGAAAACCATGGGAGGAGATTAGAGCACCAAGGGACTGTATATAGGGAGAGAACAGGAGTGGGTCCAGAACAGACCCTTGGGGTACATCGACTGAGAGCAGGATAGAAGCAGAGGAGAATCCACCAGAACCAACACTGAAAGAGCAATGAGAGAGAAAAGGAGAAACAGGATAGCACAGAGCTCTTAAAACCAAGCGAAGACAAGGTGTTGAGGAGAAGGTGGTGGTCAACAGTATCAAAGGCAGCAGAAAGGTTAAGAAGAATGAGGATTGAGCAAAGGCCCTTCGATTTAGCCAGGAACAGGTCACTGGAGACTTTGGGAAGAGCTGTTTCAGTAGAATGTAAAGGTTGCTTAGCCCCCTTCCTGAGAGTCAGACAAGGAGAGGCCCCGCAAGGTACTTCGCACAGATAGAGGCTTCTGGCGATGACGCCCAGTCTCTCGAGGGCCGTTCTGGCGAGAATCCCCTCTCTACCTCGATGCCTGACCCGGTGACCCCAGGGTCGGCGTCCCAAGGCCCCACACCTGTGTGGGAGTCCCGTATGCTGGCACTAGAACGCAGCATTTGTGTTCATCGCTTCCCAGCAGGTGCTCACAACCAGCTTGGCTGACTTATGCCCGGAGACCACGGCTCCCTCGCGTGGGATGCCGAAATCCGTCCAGGAAACACCCAAGAGCCGCGGGCCTCGTGAGGGTCCTTGGCATCAGTCTCGCTCGCCTTCCTGTTCCTCAGGGACGAGATCTTCCAGGGCCTCTGGCTCCAAATGGGCCTCGGCTGCTGGTTGGGGTGACCAGGCTGATTCAGATTCCTCTTCCGACCTCTTGGACTGGGAGTCCGATGGTGGGACCTTCTGTCGGACCCCTCCCTGCCCCCATCCCAGCAGCACTCGCTGCCCGAGGACACCTCTTTCCTGGTGGGTGTTCGGGATATGGCACGAGCTCTCAACCTGGCAACCCAGGCTGAGGAGGACCCTCGAGCTGAAGAGCTAGACATCCTTCAGTATGAGTCCCCACCTCCGGAGTCTGACTGTCCTGGTTCCTCCCATCCTTTTCAGGCTGCTGCTCCACATGTGGAAGGTGCCTGCCTCGGTCCCCATCGAGAGTAAGCGCCTTGACACCATGTACAAAGTTCAGCACAGCCCTGGTTTCGGGAAAACCCAACTCCTCCACATGTCCAGGGTGGTGAAGTCAGCCATGAGAAAGCAAGAGAGCCCGAAGTCTCACTCTTCGGTTCCCCTGGGCAAGGAGTCAAGGGCCCTCAACACCTTGGGCCGCAAGGCCTACCAGGGTTCCATGCTATCCTGCCGTATTCAGGCATACCAGTTATACATGGGCATGTTCTTGCGTGACTTGGCCAAGGAGCTCGGAGGTCTCTCTGCGGTCCTTGAGGGCAAACCCCTCAATAGGTTTGGTACCCTGCTAAAGTCTGTCGCGGACTGCTCCTAGTACCTCTCCCGCGCCACCTATGATGATTTTGAGTCCTCTGAGTGGCGGCTGCTGGCAATGGGGCCTGGCGCCAGGCGTGGCTCCAGTCCTCAGATTTGGAGCAGTGGGTACAGGAGAAGCTCCTGGACGTACCCTGCCTCGGTGAGCAGCTTTTCGGAAACCCGATGGAGGACAAAGCCACAAAGATAGATTGAGTTTGTCACCTGGACCCGTGTCTGGTGCAAAACCTCCACCCTCCCTCGAAAGAAGCAACAGGCCAAGAAGCCTTTCTTTCCGAGGAAGGGCCTGCCCTACTGGGGCTACCCACTGTACCTACCCACTCCCATGCCGACCACTCCGGCACAAGGGAAGACTGGCCAGGGTCTCACCGCAAGCTGAAAGAGCCCAAGGCCCAAACCCCCGCTCCTCTGCAACCTGCACAGGGGTTTTAACGCCAGCTGCATAGCCTCTCACCCTTCAGCAACTCAGCAGCAGGTGGGGGGAAGCCTGTCCTCTTTTGCCCCTTAGTGGGCTTCCATCACGTCGGACACCTGGGTCCTCCAGATTATCCAGGACGGCTATCTCCTGTGCCTCGACAGGCCTCCCCCACCCTTCTCCCCGGCAGAGCCTCCTAGATTCCCTGCGCATCAGGTCTTCCTGCAGTGGGAATTAGTCAACCTCCTCGCCCAGCGGGTGGTTGAGAGGGTGCCGTTGCACCTCCGAGGTCAGGGCTTCTATTTCCGGTACGTACTCGTCCCAAAGAAGACGGAGGGTCTGCGGCCCATCCTCGACCTCCGAAAGCTAAACAAGTTCTTAGTGCGGGAGAAGTTCAAGATGTTATCCCTTAGCGTTCTGCTACCTTTCCTCCGGCAGGGCGACTGGCTATGCTCCTTGGATCTAAAGGACGCTTACGCCCACATTTTGATTCACCCCCAGCACAGGCAGTACCAGCGCTTCAGGGTGTGGAGAGAGCACTTCCAATACAGGGTGCTCCCCTTCGGCCTTACGTCTGCAACGTGGGTCTTCACAAAATGCCTCTCTGCGGTTGCTGCCTCCCTCAGGCATCAGGGCATACCGGTCTTCCCCTACCTCGATGACTGGCTCGTCATGGGATCCTCTGTCGAGGAAACCCGCCTGGCAGCGTCACGCACGATTCTCCTGCTCAAGCGCCTGGGATTCTTGGTCAAATATCCCAAGTCCCACCTCGAACCGGTACAGGCCTTAGAATTCATTGGCGCACGCCTCGATATTCAGCGGGCGACCGTTTTTCTACCAGCAGATCGCGCCGACCACCTCCGTGCCCTGGCAGCTCAGATCCAGAGCGTCCCTCGGGTCACAGCCAGAACTATGCTGCGCCTCTTGGGTCACATGGCCTCTACTGTCCATGTGATTCCCCACACCTGCCTGCACATGTGGACAGCTCAGTGGTGCCTCAGCTCCCAGTGGGAGCCCGTCCGTCAGCCACCTCAGGGACCCCATAGGGTTCTCCCACAGCCTTCCGCCTGTCCCTGGACTGGTGGCAAAACCTCTGCAACCTCCTCCGGGGGTTTACTCTTACAGACCCCACAGCACAAGGTAGTGCTGACAACGGATGCCTCCCTGCTGGGGTGGGGAGCCCACTGCAGTGTGTGGTGCACGCAGGGGCAGTGGTCACCCAAGGAGTCTCAACAGCAGATAAACTTGCTTGAGTTCCGGGTAGTTCGGTGGGTTCTGAGGGCCCTTGAGATTCACTTCAGGGGGAGGTCAGTGCTTGTGCAGACAGACATCCGCATGGTGGCGATCTACATCAACAAGGAAGGGGGTACTGGATCATGCCCCTCTGTCGGGAAGCGGTCCTTCTCCAGGACCAAGCAGGAAGTCAGTCCTAACATATGGGTGACGTCGGTGCTGACGGAGCCCCCGTGCGGAGCATTTCCCCAGTTTTCAAAGAAAGCCTTTGGGAATGCAGCTTGCCTGCGCGGTTCCCTTCCCGCCCAAGGGTGCCATCTTGCTCAGTCTTTCTTTTTCCGTGGAGCCCGACGGACATGAGTTCATCACCCAGGAAAAGTTGATTTTTTTCTGTGATTTTCGCGTTATCATTCGATTCGACGCTGGTTCCCCTTTCCGCCTGGGCTCGGTACACTGGTATTGAGTCCGGAGTTGTAATTTTCAGGTTTTGTCCTTCGTGACTAGCGTTTGCGCTCTTTTTGTGTTTTCACTGGCAGCCCGGTCTTTTGACCTCGCAGGAGCCCTTTTTCCCCCGATGGCTGCCAGCGGGTTCAAAAAGTGTGATCGGTGTAAAACTTATGTCTCTGACACACATGACTGCTGCCTCCGATGCCTCGGGCCCGACCATGACCCGCTGGCCTGTGGCCCGTGCGGAAAAATGGATACCCAGTTCTTGGACTTCGTGAGGGACATGGCCAAGGCCTTGACCTTCCCTGCGGACGCCGAGGAGGAGCCTCAAGCCGAGGAGCTTGATGCCCTCCAGTATGATTTTCCTCCGAAGGAAGCCTTTACTGTACCAGTTCCTCCGATGCTGGAGTGGTTGCTCTTCCGTATGTGGGAGGCACCGGCCTTAATGCCAGTTCTTAGCAAACGGGTCGATTCCATTTATCGAGTCCGTATAAGCCTTGGGTTCCAAAAGGCACAGCTACTGCACCACTCCATGGTTGTGGAATCGGCCATGCACCGTCAGAAGATGCACTCCTTTGTGCGCCCCCCCCCCTGGCCGGGAGGCCTGGGACCTGGATGCCCTCGGTAGAAAGTGCTTCCAGGGCTTTATGCTGTTTTGCCGTGTCCAGACCTACCAGCTGTACATGGGTATGTACCTACGAGACCTGGCAAAGAAGATTGCTGGGTTCTCAGCTGGCCTCTCCGAAGAACCTTTGCAGAGGTTCAAGGCTTTGTCAACAGGGATTCGAGAGTGCTCGAAGTTTCTCTCGAGCAGCCTATGATTGCTTCGAGGCCTCAGCCCGGGTAGCCGCGGCCGGCATCGGTGCATGCCGTCAGGCCTGGCTAGTCATTAGACCTGGAGCCATGGGTGCAGGGCAAGTTGGTCGATGTCCCTTGCCGAAGTGAAAACCACCTTAGTAAGCCCATGACTGAAAAGGCTGCGGAAATCGAGACTGAGACTCTCAACAGGACAAGGCTGTCCAGGAAGACTTCTGCCCCTTCTCAGAAAAAGAAGGGCTCGGAAGAAGCCCTTTTTCCCGAGAAAGGGTGCTGCCTACAAATCCTACCCTCAATAACGGGCCTCTCCAGCTCCCCAATAGGGCCAGCAGGCCAAAGGGCAGGGGCATGGGCCCCATAGGCAGAAGACCCCCAAACCGCCAGCTCTGGCTCCTGCACACCAGGGAGCGGGGTTTTGACTCCCACAGCATAGCCTCTTTTCCACTGCTGGCTCCACTCAGCACAGGAGGTCAGCTGACCCTGTACGCCTACAGGTGGCCAGCCATCACAGGGGATACCTGGGTACTAAGCATAGTCCAAAAGGGCTATATCCTCCACTTTAACCAGATACCCCCTCCTACTTTCCAGGGGAGCCTGCAAGACTCCCTCTGCACAGAAACCACCTCCTTCAGGAGTTGGCAGGTCTTCTAAAGGAACAGGCAGTGGAACCGGTGCCTCACCGCCTGAAAGAGCAAGGCTTCTGCTCCAGGTACTTTCTGGTACCAAAAAGGACAGGCCGCCTCCGACCTATCATAGACTTGCAAAACCTAAACAAATTTCTGGAGAGGGAAAAGTTCAAGATGCTTACCCTTGGGATACTGCTGCCCTACCTCCAGCACGGAGACTGGCTATGCTCCTTAGACCTAAAGGATGCTTATACTCACATCCTCATTCATCCAGACCACAGACAATACCTCAGATTTGTGGTGGGAGGAAACCATTTCCAGTACACGGTACTTCCTTTTGACCTAACCCCCCCCCCCCCCCCCCCCCCCCAGGGTTTTCACCAAATGCCTGGCGGTGGTGGCAGCCTATCTCAGAAATCAGGGAATTTTTGTCTTTCCATACCTGGACGACTGGCTCATCAGAGGTCAGTCTCTCCAGGAGGCCAGATAAGCCACTCTTCACACTGTCTCTCTTCAACATCTGGGCTTTGTCATAAACTACGCCAAGTCCACTTTGCTCCCCTCACAGAACCTAGAGTTTATAGGGGCAAGATTAGACACCCTGCAGGCAAGAGCTTACTTGCCCGAGGACAGGGCCCACAGACTGATGGACTTGGCCAACCAGTTCCAAAGCAATTCTCAGGTCTCCGCCAGACACTTCCTGTTGCTCCTGGGCCACATGGCATCCACGGTACATGTGACCCCGAATGCCCGTCTGCACATGTGGGCGGCTCAGTGGTGCCTCAGCTCAGTGGGCGCAAGCCACAGGCGACCTCGGAGACAGAGTAAAGGTGTCCAAACCACTCTTGGACTCCTTGCAGCGGTGGCTACATCTCCCATACCTTCTCAGGGGGGTACCCTTTCAGGCCCAACACACACCAGTGTGCTGATGACCGATGCTTCCTTAAAGGGCTGGGGTGCACATTGCCAGGGCACGTGCACTCAAGGCCTCTGGTGTCCTCGGGAGGCCACACAGCAGATCAATCTTTTGGAGCTGCGAGCAATCCGCTTGGCTCTACAGACTTTCTCATGTCCTCTCTCACCAGTCTGTCTTAGTTCAGACAGACAAATCAGGTAGCAATGTTCTATGTGAACAAGCAAGGGGGCACAGGGTCCAGACTCCTATGTCAGGAGGCGCAGGCCCTTTGCTCCTTTGCAGTCAAACAAGACATGTTTCTCAAAGCAGTTTATCTACCTGGTCAGGAGAACCTTTTGGCAGACAAACTAAGCAGGATTCTCCAGCCTCACGAATGGCAGTTGAATCCACTGGTGGTTCAGCAGATCTTTCTACAATGGGGATTTCCATCCATTGATCTCTTTGCAAGTCCACTGAACCATCAGCTGCCCAGGTTTTGCTCCAGACAGCTGCATCCCCTGAGAGTGGCAGCAGATGCGTTTCTGATCTCATGGTTTACGGGCCTCCTGTATGCGTTTCCTCCCACACGCCTGTTGGCCCGAACTCTGTTCAGGATTCTACAGGACAAGGCCTCGGTGATTCTGATAGCCCCCAGATGGCCGAGGCAACTGTAGTTCCACTTCTGAAGTTGACAGTGGAAACGCCATTCCCTCTATCTCAGGATCAAGGTTCCCTTCTGCACCCCAATCTCAGATCTCTCAATCTGATGGCCTGGCTGCTGAAAGGATAGTGCTAGCTCCCTTGCTTCTACCTAGGGAAGTTGAGGAGGTGGTCTTGGCCTCGAGGAGGCAATCCAGCAGAAAGTTCTATACACTCAAGTGGTGCAGGTTCTCAGTGTGGTGTGCTCAGCACAATGAAGATCTTTTCTCCTGCCTGGTGCCAGTAGTGCTACAATACCTACTTCACCTGTCAGACCTAGGCCTTGTCCAACTCTGTTCGGGTCCACCTCAGTGCTCTTTCAGCACACCACTCACCGGTGGAGGGATAGTCGCTGCCGGTTCACCCCTTGGTGTCCTGCTTCCTCAGAGGCCTGCTTTTGTTCAAGCCTCTGATTCGTCCACCTGCCACTGAGTGGGACTTGAATGTGATCTTGCAAAAACTTACTCGCCCACCGTTTGAGCCAATGGCTACTTGCCATTTACGCTTCCTTTCTTGGAAGGCGTTCTTCCTGGTAGCTCTTACCTCGGCCAGACGTGTAAGTGAACTACAATCTCTGGTTTCTGATAGACCGTACACACGGTTCTATAGGAACAGGGTGGTTCTTCGGACTCATCCGAAGTTCCTTACAAAAGTTGTCTCCTCTTTCCACCTCAACCAGGAGATGGTTCTTCCGACATTCTGTCCCAGGCTGCGTACTAGCCGGGCTGAGACAGTCTTGCATACTCTGCACGGTAAAAGGGCGTTGTCCTTTTACATTGAACGTACGTGGGGGCATCGAAGGACTACTCAGCTCTTCGTCTCCTTTGACCCTAATAAATTAGGGTTACCTGTCTCCAAGTGGACGTTGTCCACTTGGGTAGCAGATTGTATCGCCTGGGTGTACAAGGCAGCCGACCTTCCCTTGCAGGGTCGAGTCATGGCCAATGTTCCCTCTAATTTTCTGTAGGCTGTGTGCGCATAAAATATCAGCTGTGTGCAGCTTTTGAAGGAAGGTTAAATTTTTATGTGCCACATAACGACACTTGGAGTTGTATACTTTTAAAATTTGACTACACGTCAGAATACAGTATGTACACCACATTGATTTTAATCAAATTAAATGAAAATAGACGATTACTAAATCAAGTGGGAAATTTCTAGTAATTACAAGCATAACTTTTAAATTTTAAGACGTCTGTTTTTTCTATCAGAATCAGAGCCGTAATTTTTGTGCGCTCCGTTGTAAAGTATGTGCGCTCGCTCGGCGAGGTGTGTGCGCACGCACACACGCACAGCTTAGAGGGAACAGTGGTCATGGCCCACCGTGTTAGGGCGAAAGCCGTGTCAGTAGCTCATCTCCGCTCTGTTCAGTTGGAAGACACCTGCCAGGCTACTACTAGGTCTTAAAGCCAGACATTTGCAGCCCACTACTGCCGAGAGAGAGAGTCCCGAAGGGACAGTGCTTTCGGACAGGCTGTACTCCGTAATCTCTTTGAGGTTTAGGCAATTCCTACCCTCCGGCCCTTGTGTTGGGCTACCGTACGGGGGCGTTCTCAGAGGATATTCTTATCATGGATGCTGAGGCTCTTGAGAGGGAGCCATTTTTTCAGCTTTGGGTTTCCCGGTAGGCTAGAGCTGGGGAGTCTCATATGTGAGGACTGACTTCCTGCTTGGTCCTGGAGAAAGTAGTTACTCACCTGTAACAGGTGTTCTCCAGGAGCAGCAGGAATCGGTCCTCGCGACCCTCCCTCTTCCCCTGGAGTTGCAGTCTTATACCTTATTTTGATTTTTGCTGTCTTTTAGCTATATCAGACTGAGCAAGATGGCACCCTTGGGCGGGAAGGGGGACTGCGCAGACGCACTGCATTCCCAAAGGCTTTCTTTGAAAGCTTGGGAAATGCTCCGCACGGGGGCTCCATCGGCACTGACGTCACCCATATGTGAGGACTGATTTCTGCTGCTCCTGGAGAACACCTGTTACAGGTGAGTAACTACTTTCTCTGCTCCTTCACCCTTCTGTTGGAGTATGATTCTCAGGGCGGTCTACCTCCTGGACCAGGAGAATATCCTAGCAGATACTCAGCAGAATCCTCCACCCTCACGAATGGTTTCTGGATCTGGGGGTAGCCAGCTGGCTGTTTCATTGGTGGGGGACCCCGACCATGGACCTATTCACCAGCCTGCTGAACGCACAGCTCCACTGCTTCTGCGACCCAGTGCCGCACCCAAGCAGGGAGGGCTCGGATGTGTTCCTTCCCACGCCTCTCATTGCTCAAGGCTTAGGGGGACCAGGCATCGATGATCCTCTTAGCTCCCTCATGGCCTCGACAGCCCTTGTTCCCACTCTGGCTCTCGACTGAGCCACCAGTTTCCCTATGCTGTACCCAGGGCCTGCTAATGCAAGAGGAGGGACGGGTACTGCACCCGAACCTGACCTCGTTATCCCTCATAGCCTGGCAGCTGAACAGGTCTCCCTAGCTCCGCTGGGTCTCCCTGAGGAGGTCGAGGAGGTCCTCCTCGCATTAAGGAAGACCTCGACTAGATGTGCGTACCCCTTCAAGTGGTGACACTTCTCGGTCTAGGGCTCCAGATTGACCCATTCTCTTGCCCCACTCGGTGGGTCTTTCAGTACCATCTCCATCTCTCGAAGGGAAGGTCTGAAGTCAAACTTGGTCAGGGTACATTTGAGCGCCACCTCGGCGAATCGCCTCCCCATCGAGGGAAAATCCCTTTCGGGGCAGCCCTTGGTCTCCCGCTTTATGCGGGATCTCTTGCTGTTCGAGCCGCCCATCCAGCCTCCCCCGACAGAATGGGACCTGAACATAATGCTCATGCAGCTTACGCGTTCACCCTTTGAACCGATGGCGATGTGCTTGCTTTGGCACCTATCCTGGAAGGTGGTCGTCTTGGTAGCTCTGACCTCGGCTCGCTGAGTCAGTGAGCTCCAGACTCTCGTGGCTGACGCCCCTTACACTAGATTTTATAGGAATAGGCTGGTCTTCCATACCCACCCCAAGTTCCTGCCAAAGATTGTTTTGGACTTCCATCTCAATCAGGAGATAGTTTTACTGACTTTTTTTCTGAGACCTCATGCCGACTAGGCCTCGACGGCTCTCCATACACTCGACTGTAAAAGGGCTCTTGCCTTCTGTTTGCAGCACACCCAGGCTCATTGCAAGTCTGGCCGATTCTTTGTGACCTATGATCCCAGTCGACTGGGGCAGGCAGTCACTAAATGCACCCTCTCCATTTGGGTGGCGGACTGCATCGCCTTTGCTCACACAAAGGCGGGTGCCCCGTTAGATCATTGAGTCACTGTGCACGGGGTCTGGGCCAAAGCGGCTTCGGTGACCTCGCTGCGCTCCGTGACCCTGATGGACATCTGCCGGGCGGCAACCTGGTCTTCAGCATACACTTTCGCTGCTCACTACTGCCTGGAGAGGGAGTCCCATCAGGACAGCGCCCTCGGCCAGGCCGTACTCTGTAATCTGTTTGGGGTATAAGCAACTCCTGCCCTCCAACCCTTCTTCACGACTACCGAGGGCTTTGCCCTGAGGACTCAAAGAATCGGGCTCCTGCGGGCATCGGCTTCCGCTCACAGCCTCGTGGAGGCGTTTCTTGGTTACAGGTTCGGTAGTCTGTAGCTGTGGAGTCCCATAAGTGAGGACTGACTTCCTGCTTGTTCCTGGAGAAAGCGTAGTTACTCACCTGTAACAGGTGTTCTCCAGGGACAGCAGGAATCAGTCCTCACTACCCTCCCACCTCCCCTGATGAGTTGCTGGATGTTTGTCCTTCCCTTGCCATCTGATTGGTAGGGTTTGAGCTAGGGGACCTGACTGAGCAAGATGACACCCTTGGGTGGAAAGAGGACCATGCATGCGTGGCAGCAATCCCAAAAGCTTTCTTTGAAAGCTGGGGAATTGCTCCGCGTGGGCTCCATCAGTGCTGACGTCACCCATAAGTGAGGATTGATTCCTGCTGTCCCTGGAGAACTCCTGTTACAGGTGAGTAACTACACTTTTTTGAAGACTACTACGACAGTTGCAATGGAGAGCGATAGGCTGAGAATATGAGAGATGGAATAGATGACAATGGAGGATATGGAGTTGAGGAGCAGATGAGTATCTCCAGGAACAAGCAGGAATGTAGTCATCACATATGGGTATCGTCGGTACCGACAGAGCCTGCGCGGGAACTCTCCCCAGCGTCCAATCAGAGAGCTTTTGAGAGCATCCCACAGCGCCTGCGTGCTGCCTTCCCGCCTTTCCCAACTGCCTCTCTCCAGTTCTTCTTTTTCCACGGAACCAGCAGGTCGTGTTCCTGTCACCGCAGAAGAATTCTTTTTTATTTCTTTCTTTTTTGTGGTCGCGTCTGTCTTCCTCAACGCTCTACCGGTACCACTAGTTTCTTTCTCTTATTTCTGTAAAAAAAAAAAAATATATATATATATATATATATTCTTTTTTCGTTTTCTTCAGGTGCACGCTCCTTTTTGGGCCTTATGCCCAAAAACCTTTCCTTACCATTGAGAAACCTGCCTCAGGTTTCAAAAAGTGCACCAAGTGTGGCAGTACCATTTCCATCACCGACACCCATGAATGGTGTCTAAAATGTTTAGGGCCTGACCACTCCATCACGGATTGTATGTCCTGCGCCATGATGTCTAAAAGAGGTTGGCTGAACCGAGCTGCTAAGCTCAGTACCCGGTTTCCCTCTGATGCAGCTTCGGTGGCATCGACATCTTCCAGGGCTGCTGCTTCCTCCTGTGGATCTCAGGTAACTAAACATAAATCCAGCCGGTCCTCAAAGGGTAAATCTCCTAAGCATCGAGATGCCTCTGGCGTTGCTCTCGGATTCTGCACCAGTAAAATTACCCCAGCAGGAGGCTTCGGCTTCCAAAGCAGCATCAGGGTTCCAGGATGTTCTCGAGGCCTCGACCTCGGCAGAACTACTGGTGCCATGCTCTGGGGTACCGGCGGTCTCCTCTGGTACAGACATCCAGGCATTGGCAGCATTGATAGACCAGAGAGTTCTAGCTATGGAACGCAGTCTGGCAGCTTTCCTTGCGGCATCGACGCCCTCGGAACCTCGACCAGACAATTCCACCGTTACCGGCCTCAGTATTGGTACCGATAGCATCTGCATCGGTGTCTGCTTTGCCGGTACCCAATCATCCGATGACCTCCGGTACCGATACCCTGGTACTGGTTACTCCCGGTACCGACTTTGGTCGGTATGGGTATCGGGCTCTTCAAGAGCATCCGGACAGATGATACTTCGAGTCCTCAGAAGAATCTGAGGATTCTGACAGTTCTGTCGATGCAGCGATGCTTCTCCCAGAGGAGCCGCCCTCCCCTAAACACAAGGATGTCTCCTCCAGAGGATACTTTCTTCCAGGATTTTATCAGGGAGGTGGCTCGGGGCCTGTCCATTACTGTGGCCCCTGAAACAGAGCCAAGGGCCAAGGAGTTGGAAATTCTACAGTATCCCAAAACTCCTAAGGAGGCAGCTACCTTGCCCATTCATGAGATTTTATATGATCTCATGTTAAGGATGTGGGAAACACCTCTTACCACCTTCCCGCATTCTCGTAGACTGGATGCTATGTATCGAGTCCCTCATTGTCCTGGGTTCCATAAGACTCTGCTTCCTCACCACTCTATTGTAGTGGAGTCAGCTATGAGAAGGATCAAGAGTGCAAAAAGACATGCCTCTAATCTTCCAGAACGTGTGAGTGCAGAATCCTGGATGCTTTTGGACGTCGGGTCTTCCAAGCTTCCATGCTTTCTGCCAGGATCAGTTCTTATAGTCTCTATATGGGAATGTTACTGAAGGAGGTCACAGATGATTTAGAGGCTTTAAGTCCTTTTCTTCCTGAGGATGAAAGACAGGCTTTTCTCACTTTGGTCGAACATGCCCAAGATGTTTCTAAATTTCCAACCGTGCAGCCTTTGACTGCTTTGAGTGCATAAGCAGAACCTCGGCTATGGCCATAGGTGCATGTAGAATTGCTTGGCTCCAGGCATCTGATTTAGAGCTCTGGGCACAAGACAAATTGGGAAATATCCCTTGTACTGGTGAGAACCTGTTTGGTAAAGATTGGCAGGAAAAGGCCAATGAAATGGATGCTGAAAATTCCACCTTGGATAGATTATCCAAGTCCACTGCTGATCCTGCTAGAATAAAATAGTTCAAGAAACCATTCTTTTCTAAAAAGAAAAAAAATTATCCTGCTTATGTTCAGCAGGGACGTTCTGCAGGTCAGCTTGCCAGGAAAGGTCAGCAACCACCCAAACAGAAGAAAGTAAAGGCTACTAGGCCTCAACCGGCCCAGCAGGCTCAGCCTCCACAGGGCCTTTGACACTCATCTAGAGAACCTAGCCTTCCTGGTTCTCGGGGGACCAGAACCTTCCACCATTCCAGGAAGGTTATGTCATTTTGCCCCCAGATGGGGGCAAATAACAGCAGAGCATTGGGCACTCCATCATAAAGGAGGGGTACAAGCTTCATTTTTCAAGCATGCCCCCTCACACAATACTAAAGTAGTTCAATTCTCCGACCTCTCTCATCAACCTTTTAGGTCAGGAGGTCGCTATCCTTCTTGCCCAAGGGGCAATAAAAGAAGTACCCCTTCATCAACAGGATACAGGGTTCTATTCCCCTTATTTTCTTATTCCAAAGAAAACAGGGGGTTACAGACCTATCTTAGACCTCAGAGAATTGAACAAAGTTCTTGTCAAGGAGAAATTCAAAATGATTTCTCTCGGATCTCTGCTGCCATACCTTCAGAGTCAGGATTGGCTTTGTTCTCTAGATCTCAAGGATGCGTACACCCATGTTCTCATCCATCCAACTCACAGAAGGTTCCTTCGGTTCCTTTTTTAGGGAAAGCACTACCAATACAGGGTGCTTCCTTTTGCCCTGGCCTCAGCACCAAGGGTGTTCACGAAATGCTGCTACAACAGCCTCAGCAGGAAGGCTGTTGTAGCAGCATTTCTCCGCACTCTAGGGATATTCGTCTTCCCCTACTTAGACGACTGGCTCATTCGAGCCCCAACAGAGTCAGAGGCCAGGACTTCTCTATCCTGCACAATGCGTATCCTTCATTATTTAGGGCTGGTAATGCAAACATCCCAAAATCCAGTCTGACTCCCACTCAGTCTTTAGAGTTCATAGGCACTTTCCTGGATACCACAAAGGCAAGGGCCTATCTCCCCCAGGCCCTTTGCCTTCACTTGGTGCAGTTAGCTTCTCAAGCAGTGCTAAAGCCTCATCTAACTGCTCAAGAAATGCTAAAACTACTAGGCCACATGGCATCCACCGTGCATGTGGTTCCCTATGCTCGCCTCCATATGAGGGCAGCTCAGTGGACTTTATCCACCCAATGGACCCAGGCATCAGGATGCCTGTCAGACAAAATAGCAAACACAAGTCACCTTATTTTGTCCCTCCAGTGGTGGAAGTCCACTCAAAACCTGTTGCTGGGGTCCCCTTTTCAACAACCCTTACCCCAAGCAACTCTCACAACAGATGCTTCTCCAATGGGTTGGGGAGCTCATCTGCAAGACCTCTCCACCCAGGGCACCTGGTCTCCACAGGAGAGTTATCTACATATCAATCTCTTGGAGCTCAGAGCAATCTTTCTTGCTCTGCGAGTGTTCCACACCCTGCTCAGCTACAAGACAGTCCTCATTCATACAGACAATCAAGTAGCCATGTTCTATGTGAACAAGCAGGGGGGAACACGCTCTGTCGCTTTGCAACAAAGCTTTGCGACTATGGGCCCTCACCAGAGAGCATCAGATTCATCTTCTGGCAGTGTGTCTTCCAGGCATTCAAAACTCTTGGGCAGACAGACTCAGTCGAGTTCTGCTTCCACACGAATGGTCTCTGCATGCAGACCAGGTGACCAGGATATTTCAACTTTGGGGAACCCTGGACATATAGACCTCTTTGCAAGTCCGTGGAATGCCAATCTTCCCCGGTTCTGTTCCAGAATTCCGGCTCAGGGGGCTCAGGCCAGGGATGCTTTCATCCTTTACTGGGGTCAAGACTTCCTGTATGCCTTTCCACCCATTCCCCTAATTCCCAAAACCCTGTTCAAGCTTCAGAGAGACAGAGGCCATATGATTCTCATAGCTCCACATTGGCCACGGCAAGTGTGGTACCCTCTGCTTCTACATCTCTCTCAAGCTCCCTCCCTGGAGTTAGGGTCTGCTCCATATCTCCTATCCCAGGAGGACGGAATGTTATGGCATCCCAATCCCCAGTCTCTGCATCTCAGGGCTTGGTTGCTGAAGGCCTAGATCTCCATGATCTTAATATCCCTCAGCAAGTAAAAGATATTCTTCTTGCTTCCAGGAAACCTTCCTCAAGACGCTCTTATGCTTTCAAGTGGAAAAGGTTTACCATATGGTGTTCGCAAAAGGGTCTTAACCCCCTTGCGATACCTCTGGAATCATTGCTGGAGTATCTCCTTCATTTATCCAATGCAGGTCTTAAGTCTAATTCAGTAAGAGTCCATTTGAGTGCTATTGCAGCTTCCTTTAAGCCTCTAAATGGGCAACCTATTTTCCTCTCATCCTCTTATAGCAAGATTTATGAGAGGCCTTCTTTTAACTAAGCCTCCCATTAGACCACCACCGGTGGCATGGGACTTAAACCTGGTTCTTGGGCAGCTCATGAAGCCACCTTTTGAACCTTTAGCTACTACCTCCTTGAAATTCCTTTCTTGGAAGGTTATCTTTCTCATTGCAATCACATCAGCACGCTGCATTAGTGAGTTGCAAGCGCTAGTAGCTGATCCACCTTATACAAGGTTGCATCATGACAAGGTAGTCCTTAGGACTCATCCACGCTTTATGCCAAAGGTGGTCTCGCCTTTTCATCTGAACCAAGCGGTCTAGCTTCCTGTGTTTTTTCCAAGGCCTCATGCATCAAATGCAGAGAGGAATCTTCATACCTTGGACTGTAAAAGATCTTTAGCCTTTTACTTACAAAGAGCACAGCAACATAGAAAGTCCTCTCAACTCTTTGTTGCTTTTGATCCTCCTCATTTGGGACTTCCAGTCTCCAAGAGAACACTGTCTAACTGGATTGCTCAGTGTATTTCCTTCGCCTATCAGAGTAAGAATCTTTCTCTGGAGGGCCATGTCACAGCTCACAATGTGAGAGCCATGGCAGCCTCAATGGCTCATCTGAACTCTGTGTCTATCGATGACATCTGTCGAGCAGCCACTTGGGCCTCGGTTCATACCTTTACAGCCCATTACTGCTTGGACAAGGACTCCCGTTGGGATGCCTTGTTTGGTCAGGCTGTTCTCCAACACCTGTTCCATACCTAATCAACTCCTACCCACCATCCCTGGTAGGATGCCAGAGATCCATGGGGGAAGTAGAGCCCTCTTCAGGTACACACAACTTCTGGGGTCTCTCCCTGACACCTAAAGTTAGGGAGTCCCCATATGTGATGACTACATTCCTGCTTGTTCCTGGAGATAGCATAGTTACTCACCTGTAACAGGTGATCTCCGGTAACAGCAGAAATTGTCTTCACAACCCACCCACCTCCCCTAGGAGTTGTATCTATCTCTTTCCCTCTCTCTTTTGTTTCAGCTTTAAAACTCAACTGGAGAGAGGCAGTTGGGAAAGGCGGGAAGGCAGCACGCAGGCGCTGTGGGGATGCTCCCTAAAGCTTTCTGATTGGATGCTGGGGAGTGTTCCCGCGCAGGCTCCGTCGGTACCGACGATACCCATATGTGAGGACTAAATTCTTGCTGTTCCTGGAGATCACCTGTTACAGGTGAGTAACTATGCTTTATAGAAGGAAAGATGTGTGGTTTCCTCTTTGGCGATCTTAGAAACAAAGAAAGGGTAGCAGTTGAGGGAAAGAGTTGGGGATGAAGCTGAAATCATGGGAAATTGGAATGTAATCTTGTGGACTTTGTCATGGAAATAGTCGGCCAGAATTTAGGCAGAAAAGGGGAAGGAGGGGTCTGAGGCATAGGTGCCTTGAAGAAAGAGTTGAGTTGTAAAGAGGCGACAAGGGTCAGAGGCAAGAGAGTTAGTCAGATGGACAAAGTAGTTTTGTTTGGCGAGTGTGTGGCTGACCGGAAAGAGGCTGTCAGACGGCTGCCTAGGGTGAGAACTTACACAATCTTGACGATGCATATATTCATATGATTCTTGCAAGGTATTGTGGGTAATGTAGTTCATTCACTCCCAAACACAGCTGAAGACAATAATTGAGTTGTGAAACCAGTGGTAAGGCCAATAAAATACTACTTTTATTGATGGGGTTTAATTCACCCAGCACAAATATGCTTGGTAGCAATATAAATGAGGTTACTTGCTTGCAGTGTTTAAATGGATAACAAAAAAGTCACAAAGCAAATCAGAAAAACAACCTCCAGCTTGTCAGGCAATTAGCTAATGTTTTCTTAGCAAATAATTACCAAATACAAAGGCACAAAGAAATAAATGAACTTTGCTTGTTAGGTTAACTTCTGCTTATTTTCCACACAGATCCTGCAGTGATTCTCTCTTGCTCACACACACAATCAGGTGCAGCTTTAATTACTATCAATTGACCAGCTGAAACCCTTTAGCTGGCTGGCTGCTACTGTGTGAATCCAAATCCTGCTTTAAGAGCTGTTTTGCAGTGGAAATAAGAACAAAGTTAGGTTTCTTTGTGATGGCTGATGTGTTTGCTCACAGAAAGCTAGCAATAGCATTGGGATAGAGAACAGTCCATGTAATTAATAGTCTCATCTGCTGTAATTTCCCCTTCATCAATCAGCATAGGGTCACTATCATACATTGGCACAGATGAGTCTTTCAATAAGGCACTATCATGAGAATGCTTATTCCCTTGCTGCCATTCACTATTATAGATAGGGTCTGGATCAGTGTTCATACCTGAGCCTCTCCTGCTATCATAATTCCTCTCTGTATAGCCTGGCCAGTATGTAATCCAATTCTGATGTCCAGCCTTCCAATCTTGATCCCTGGACACTGGATCTCCTCTCACATACCTTCTGGCCTTGGTCTGAAAGTCCTTTCCACGTGCAGTCTTCTCTCTTCCAGGTAGCCACTGGTGATTCCTATCTCTGCCATTCCATTCCTCTGGCTGACTCCAGTCCAATGGACTCTGCTGGCATTTGGAATACCTCCCAGTATAGGTACTGCCTTGGAATCTCCCAGACCTTCCAATGGCCTTTCTTCTCTTCCTTCCAGAGAGTTTCCTTCTCTCTCTATTCGCTTGGCTTGGCTTCTGCTTCTCGAGATGATGTTGGTGCTTGAGCTTGAAGCTGTTGCTGTATCTGTGTCTGAAGCTCTTTCTGTAGCTGTTATCTGTAGAATAAGCTCTATTCTTATTCTGTCCTAATGTGTGCTCCTCCCTAACACAGTGCAGCTGTGTTGAATCAGGCCCTGCCCTTTGAGATGAGTGCTTAGGGATTACCTCATAGCTCTCTTGATTGCGCACACGTTTTCTCACTTCAGCCCCTCTCATGGCTGCTGGAAACCTGGTGCATTCTGGGACTGGTAGTCTTTTATGTGAAAACTGTTTTCTTTCTTCTACCAGAACTGACAGGTTGCTTGTTCAGAGTCACATCTTTTCTATAGCTCCTACCTGAGCTATGATAAGCTTCCTTATCACAAGGCAAAGATGAATTTGAAGTGAAGAAAAGCAGCAAGGGTGTGGGATTTGAGCCAAATGCGCTTAGCTGAGCAGGCACAGGAGCATTGATTAACGGGTAGTCTAAGATAACTAGGACTGAGGTCCAGTACGCTTCACAGGAGGTGGCATGGGCAGAGCAAGCATAGCTAGAGCCAGATGAGACAGCAGTATTATAGGAATCTACAGCCTCAACAGACTTAAGACACAGTGGAGGAAAGAGGTGATGATGCAATAGTGGAGAGAGTCGATTGATAGGATGAAGATTTCTAAAGAGGTTAAAGTAGACTAGGCAAGATTGAGGTGAGGAGTGATGAGTGAAGCTTATCAAATGATGGTCACATAAAAGAATAGAGATACAGAAATTAGAGGGTAGAGAAGAAAACAAGGTCATGACAGTGACCATGCTGATGAGTGGGAGCAGTAGAGCAAAGCTGAAAGTTGAATAAGGAGGTAAGGGAGAGAAGCTTTAAAGCATAAGCGTCAGAAGGGTTATCAACATGAATATTAGTCACTGATAATAAGGGAGGGCGAAGATGATTCCAGAAAGAAAAGCCATGAGTAGAAGTTAGTGAGAAAAGAGAGGTGGACTTGTCAGGAGGTTGATAAATAGCAGTTATCCGGAGAGGTAATGGATTAAGAAGGCAGATGAATTGGACTTCAAAGGAGGAAAAGGAGTGAGACCGAGGCAGGAGGAGGGGTTGAAATTGGTAGGATTGAGAGGAGAAACCCAAGATTACCACCACGGCCAGTGGGACAAGGTGTGGGAGAATTGGTAGCTGCTATAACAGAGGGCTGCAACTGAGGTTGAGTCATCAGGGAGGAGCCAGGTCTCAGAGCTAGAAGATGAAGCATGTTAGAGATGAAGAGATCAGCGAGTAAAAGCAAGTTTATTAGATATGGAATGTGTGTTCCCATAAGGCACATGAGAAAGGGAGAGAGAAGGGGGAAAGGAGAGGGATATGAATGAGATTGGAGAGGTTGTAAGAGGAACTGTCCTGTGAGTGGGAGAATAATCCCAACCCTGGACCCCTCGATTAATATCTCTGGATGATAAAAGGAGGAGGAGCAAAAGAGTGCAGGGCACAGAGGAGACAGTCATCTTATTATCCATTAGTTAGAGAATGGAAGAACAATTCACAATGTAACATAACATATTGCCATTGTAAATCTGTGTGCACCTAACAAAGTGGGTAAGTGAACATATAAACTGGGCAGGGGTCTATACAAAAATGCCATTATCTATACTTATCTAACTGCTTGAAACTGGTTGCAAGTGGCATGCCCTGATCTGAAATGCACTGAACGTTTTGTGAACTCATGGCCTGGTTTGTACTTTTTCTAGTCTGTGCAGTCTGCTAAGTGTGTGTAGTGCTAACCCCCAGGCGTATACCATGACAGTCCCCTTGTAGGGGATAAAGTTATGATTTCAGTGTGTTTACTGTGCAGCACTGACATTTTTGCCTTGCATGTCTCACATTAGTCAGTTTTTAAAAAGGGGGGGGGGGGGGGTGTTCATAGAAATACCAATTCTGCTGTTCTATTTAGCAAACTGCCAGATGTGAAAGGTGGGCAGAGAATCACTGTTCTCCAGAAAAAAGCAGGAAGTCAATCCTCACATATGAATGACAATGGCGCTGACGGAGTCCATGCAGTAACCTCTCCCCAGCTTGCAAAGAAAGCCTTTGGGAGATGTACCACGCATGCATGGTCCCCTTCCCCCCCCTTAAGGGTGCCATCTTGCCTCAGTCTCCTTTTTTCCGCAGAGCTCATAGGATGTCTGTCCCCCCCCTCCCCCCCAAAAGGTTGGGGGGGGGGTTTCTTGGGGGGGAGGAGGTTTCTGTCTTTCTCCTTGTACAGGTGACCTCCCACCTCCCAATTCCGCTTGCCTTTGGCGTCATATTTTTCTTTGGGTTCTTTACTTTCTTCCCCTTAGGGGATTTTTCTCCAATGCATGGGTTTTTGTGCCCTTTCTGGCCAGGCCAAGGGAGTTTGACCTTGCGGGGACAGTCTTTTTCCACCATGGCCTCAGTCAGTGGCTTCAAGCCTTGCAACTATTGCACTCCCAATATGTCACGCACAGATCCTCATAATTGTTGCCTTCAGTTCCCCCTTCAGTCTATTCAGCACTCCGCTGCATGTTTGATTTTCCTTCAGCCTCATTTTGCCTACATCACTCCTCTCCTCGGATCTCTTCACTGGCTCCCTATCCGTTTCCATATTCACTTTAAACTTCTCCTTTTGACCTGTAAGTGCATTCACTCTGTGGCTCCTCAGTACCTTTCTTCTTTCATTTCTCCTTACTTCCCCCCTCGTGAACTCCGTGCTTCTTGCTATGCCCTTCTCCTCTATTGCCAACTCCAGATTCTGCTCTTTTCACCTTGCTGCACCTTACGCTTGGAATAAGCTTCCTTTGTCTATACGTCAAGCATCTTCTTTGTCCCTCTTCAAACTTAAATTAAAAGCTCATCTTTTCGCCTCTGCCTTTGGCTCTTGATTTTGCTGTTCTCCTTCCTTCCCCTCTTTTATTTCACCTTTCCTTTCCTACTTCCTCTTACACTTGTTCTTACCTCTTTCCTTTGTCCTGTCTCTTCTGCTCTCATCTCTTTGCCCTTGTTATCTTCTCCTTTTCTTGTTTTGTCTTTTTAGATTGTAAGCTCTTTTTAGCAGGGACTGTCTCTTGTGTGTTTTTTTTTTCTTTGTACAGCGCTGCGTGCGCCTGGTAGCACTTTATAAATGCTGCTTAGTAGTAGTGCCTCGGGCCAGATCATGATGCCTTGCCGTGTGGTCTGTCAGCAGATGACCCCCAAAGCTCTCTGAGACCACAAGAAGCAGCATGAGTCAATTTTTCATAAGACAGACTTGGCCCTGGAGCCGTCTGTGGCATCAGTGGCCCTCGGCTGTTGCAGAGGTGGAGCTGATCCTTGAGCGCCATCTGTTTTGAGAGGCTTCTTGGGCCCAGTCCCGTTCGGGACTGAGGACTGCACCCAACTCGGAGTGCAGGGGCATGGGGACCTCTGGGCTATCAGGGCTGGGGCTCCAGACCGAGGCCCAGAGGACCCTCTGTATCCTCCAATTCCGGGTCGGACTGGGAGACCGAGGATAACGAGTTCCCAGACACTCCTCCAAATGCACTTTTGGTGCTTGGTCCCCAGGGTGGCCTGTCGACTCTTCTGCCTCTGGAGGCTTCTGCAGATGGATCTCTTCGCCGGCCAGTGTCCAGCTAGCCTGCTGCTCCAGGCAGCCACATCCCTCGCAGTTGGTGGTAAATGCATTCCTCATCCTGTGGACGGAGGGCCTTGTCTACGCCTTCCCGCCTATGCTGCTGATCACCAAGACCTTGTTCAAGGTCCTGCTCAACAAAGCCACATTGATACTGGTGGCCCTTCAGTGGGCCTGGCAGCCATGGTTCCTACTATTCCTCTGCCTTTCCCAGGCGCTTCTGGTCCCTCTGGGGAGCGACTCGGGCCTGCTCTTACAGGATGATGGCTCCTTCCTGCACCCTTATTTGGAGTCCCTGTTTCTGACAGTTTGGCTGCTGAAAGGGTAGCTCATTTCAATCTCTCCAGTGAGGAGGTGGAAGCAGTTCTTTTGGCTTCTCGCAAAACTTCCACCTGCCAGGCCTACGCCCATAAGTGGCATAGGTTCTCAGTTTGGTTTGCGGATAGGCAGATTAATCCCTCCTGTTTGGTCCAACTGGTCCTCCAGTACCTGCTTCACCTGTCCCAGGCAGGGCTGAAGTCCAGCTCTATCGGAGTACATCCCTGCATGCTTTCGGTACACCATCTCGAGGGCAAGCCTCTCTCCACTCAGCCCCTCGTCACTTGATTCTTGAAGGGCCGGGCCTACTACTTAGCCACCCATTCGCCCCCGATGGCAGAGTGGCACCTCAACTTAGTTCCTTCGTTCTGTGCCATTGCTTGAGCCTTTCGGCTCATGCTACCTTAAATATCTGTCCTGGAAGGTGGTCTTCCTCTTGGTACTCACCTCAGCTCGCAGGGTCAGTGAGCTCCAGGCCCTGATAGCTCACTTATCTTATACAAGGTTTTGCAATAACAGGGTCATGCTCTGCGCACACCCCAAGTTTCTCCCAAAGGAGGTGTCCCCATTCCACCTCAACCAGGAGATGGTGCTTCCTACATTCTTCCTGCAGCCCCATGCCAGCAGGGCAGAGGCAGCTCTCCACACTCTGGACTGTAAGCAGGCCCTGTCCTACCTGAAGCATACTTGGGCCCACTGCCACTCCTTACAGCTCTTCGTCTCCTGTGACCCAAATCAACTGGGGACAGTGGTTTCTAAGCATACCCTGTCCACCTGGGTGGCAGACACATTGCCTTTTGCTTATGAGCAGGCTGGTCTTTCACTGGATTGTCTGGTTATTACACACAACATCAGTGCCATGGTGGCCTCTTTGGCGAACCTGCACTCCGGCCCCTTGGTGGAGATCTGCTGGGCCACCACCTGGTCATACCATTGCAGCTCATTACTGCCTGGAGAGGGAGTCCCATCAGGACAGTGCCTTCGGCGAGGCAGTACTCCATTTGGAGTGTAAGGCAGCTCTTGACCTCTGGCCCTTCAGTGTGTTCAGGCTACCGGAGATCTGTTTCCTCACTTGACACTTGGGGCTGCTAGTGAATCTGGTGTCCTTGACTCGGTTTCTGCTTCTCACGATTCACTTTTTCTGGTCACCTGTCACTCTTTACAGGTTTGTTTGTTTGTTTTTCAGTAGCCTGTAGTTAGGGAGTCCCATATGTGAGGATGGACTTCTTGCTTGTTCCCAGAGAAAGCATAGTTGCTCACCTATAAAAGAGGTTCTCCAGGGACAGCAGGAATCCATCCTCACAACCCTTCCTCCTCCCCTTGGAGTTGCTTTTCTTTTTGCCATCTTGATTGTGTTGTCAAACTGAGGCAAGATGTCCCATTCCCGCCTAAGGGTGCCCACGCATGCGTGGTATATTTCCCAAAGACTTTCTTTGAAAGCTGGGGAGAAGTTACTGCGTGGGCTTCGTTGGCACAGATATATTACCGATATGTGAGAACTGATTCCTATTGTCCCTGGAGAATACCTGTTACAGGTGAGTAACTATACTTTACTGAAATATCTGTCCCCAGCGCTAGGACATACATGAACAAAGTTTTTTTGTTGTTTTTTGGCCCACATATAGGTAGAGGCACGGGTACAAACTTAGATTGTGAGCCCTTTGGGGACAGGGAAATGTATCCAGTTCCCGAATGCAACTCGCCTTGATCTTCTCCTGGAAAAGCGTGAGCTAACTACTACTAATAAACATATTTAAAATAATTATTAGAAAATAAACTGCGTACTGAAATTAGCAATTTATCTGGCATTTTGAGGAAATAGCTTTTAAAGAAACAGGATCAGTCCTTTGATCACCTTCAATTATGCTTCCACACATCCCACATGATCCGCAAGGAAAATGTCCCACTAGCTCAGGATCCCAGGTCAATACTGAATGCCAAGTAATGGATCTAACTAAGTTTGTCAAATTAGGACCCCGAGTAAAAACCATAATGGGATTTAAATTTAAAATATCGTTAAAATTGCACTACCCATCAAATATAATTTTAGCTATCTGAGCCATATGAGAAAGTGGGATCCCACATGTTAACTGTTAAGTGATTTCTTGATTCCTGTAATTCAGAAGTAAATTTAAAATGGGCCATGAAATTTGTTGACATGGAAAGTTAACAATTTTCTAGAGGTCCAACAATTATTTTTTTGCATTTAATGAAGACTATCAAGTATATTGAAGGGTTGATTGCAGGTGTTTAGGTACACTTAAAAGCATCAACAGATCCAGATACTGAGTGCTGAAATATGAAAGCAGAGTCAGTTATTCTCCTGAAATAAGCATGGTCTAGCACAGTGTTTTTCAACCTTTTTTGTGCAAAGGCACACTTTTTTCATGAAAAAAATCACGAGGCACCATTAGAAAAAAAAATCACGAGGCACCATTAGAAAATGTTTAAAAAATTTACCTCTGTGCCTATATTGACTATATATATAAAGTAATTCTCTTGAATAGGAATCAAACACTCACACCAAACCCCCTCCCCTGCTGGTTCACACCAACCCCTCTCCCCTGCTGGTTCACTCACACCACCCCCCCCTCCACTGCTGGTTCACTCACCCACCCCCCTGTCACTTACTCACCCCTCCTGCTGGGTCACTCACTCACTTACCCCCCCTCCCCTGCTGGTTCACTCACATCATCGCCCCCCCCCCTTGCTGGTTAAATCACACCCCCCCCCCCCCTCCACTGCTGGTTCACTCACACTCCCCCCCCCTCCACTGCTGGTTCACTCACACCCCCCCCCTCCCCTGCTGGTTCACTCACACTCCCCCCCCCTTGCTGGTTCACTCACACACACACACACCCCCTCTGCCCAAGCCGCTGCTTCTGCTTTGTACAGAGCAGCGGCTGCACTACACTTACATTGAAAAGTAAAGAGAAACTGTGTCAGGAGCCCTCCGGTCATCGCAGAGCCCGAGGAAGTGATGTCATGGGGGCGGGCTCCTCACAGGCTGTCTTTCCTTTTCAAATTAACTTTATTGCAGCTAAAGTTAATTTGAAAAGGAAAGACAGCCTGTGAGGAGCCCGCCCCCATGACATCACTTCCTCGGGCTCTGCATGATCGGAGGGCTCCTGACAGTTTCTCTTTACTTTTCAATGTAAGTGTAGTGCAGCCGCTGCACTGCACAAAGCAGAACCAGCGGCTGCACTGCTATAGGGAATCGCGTTCGCGCCGCGGACTTCGGCACAAAAGCCGTTTTTTTGCTCTGACCGCTCCCGATCTTGCGGCCAGAGCAAAAAACCGGCTTTTCAATGGCCGGTTTTACAACTGTGCTGGCAGCCGGCCTGGCCATGGAAAAAACGGCCAGGCCGGCTGAAAACCGGCCGGTTGGCAACCCTAATTTGTGAGCCGAGGCCACATGTTACGGATGAAATTGGAATTTTTCCCACGGCACACCAGACAATATCTCACGGCACACTAGTGTGCCGCGGCACAGTGGTTGAAAAACGCTGGTCTAGCATTCCAGTGAACATAAGTGAGGTTGCATGAGCACATAGAGACTACAATTTGCAAAACACAAGGGATTCTTCAAAGAAACCAACTGGCTGCGAAGTGAGTGAATTTCCATACAGAGGAACAACAAAGTGAGACATCCTGTCGATTGGAAGCTTTGAAAACGCTACAAATTTGCCGTACCAGAAAAGGGTATCATGACCCTAAAAGAATTGTAGCGAATGAAGATAATTAGAACATTCCTATTCCAAAGGATGATGACAAATCTTGATGCAGGGAAACCAGACAAGGGAAAAAATAAGACCTACATTATTGATAGAGGTGCTAGTGCTGAGTGATTACTCCATAAATTGTGTGGAGAAGGAGAAGATCTTAAAGTACCAAGAAATGCAGTTGGAGACCAAGAAAAATGTGGCAGAAAGGAAATATTGCTCTATTATTGGATATAACTTCCAAACAAACCTCGATTGGCTATACATATTGCAGCCTATAAACGTCAGGAGGCTCTTTTTGGCATGATGCAAGTAGTATGGTGAGCATTAGCAGTAAATTTGAGAGATTGAGATCATATGAGTGGAGGAGTGGCCTAGTGGTTGGGGCAAGGTACTTCAGGCCGGAAGGTCGGGGGTTCAAATCCCACTAGAGGACAGCAACCTTGGGCCGGAAGGACTGGGTTTCTAGTCCCACAGGTGCTCCTTGTGGTCTTGGCCAAGCCACTTAACCCTCCATAGCCCATGTTCCCCTGTAAAATAGTTATCTCCAAGTTATTATGCCCTGTTCAATGTAATTTCAGTTTGTTCAATGTAAACCGCACTGATGCAGAATAGCGCGGTATATAAGAGAATGTAAATAAATAAATAAAATATTCTGCATGCTCTGACTTAGGAGTGAGGATCATTACTATCATGGTCTGTGCAAACCTAACCCATTTGGAGATGTTGCCACAGAGAGGGATCAACAAAGAAAAACTGGCTAAAACATAAACTGAAAAGTGAAAGTGTGTGCCATTGAGCCAATGCTGGCTCCTTGTGTTACAGACCCTGTTTTTTCTTGGCAAAGTGCAATTGGAAATAGATTGCCAGGCGTGCCTTCCACGCAATAAGTCTACAGCACTTTGGTATTCCAAGTGGTCACCTATCCAAGTACTAGCAGGCCCGACCCTGCTTAGCTTCTGAGATCAGGCTCAAAGGCAGTGAAGCCGTATTGCTAAAACACACATACATTGGGTAATAGTTTCTTTACTATCACAAGAAGATCAAAATCTGATGCAGAAGTAGTTACGGTTAGGTGAATTTAAATCTAAAGATGAGTATAATTGAACCATAGGCATAGTGGACTACAGACAAGATGGTTCCTAGCCAACATAGAAGAAAAAAAGGTAAAATGGACAAATGCAGATTTCATAGCACTGAACTGGAAAGGGTTGCACGTCTCATAGCTGGTGCTGATGCCCAAAAGGCAGCTTATAAAAAGGCACAATAAGGTAGTGTGTCATCCCTGTAAACACCATGACATTGCTATGCCAGAGAAACATTGGGATCACATTCCTGACAGAATTGTGGAGAATGAAAAAGTTGTAATCATCTGGGACATTCCTGTTTCCACAGATAATGCTCGATGAAAGAAAACCAGATGAGGAAAAACTTAGAACAGGAGCATTACTAACAGAACATCTGTACCAAATGACTGTTAATCTCCTTTCCCTGCATATAGTTGATAACATGTAGTTACAAGTACAGTTAGACGCAAAGAGAATGTGGTGGAAAGATACAGAAATTGTCCCAATTGGATACTACTGATTTGAGTAAAAAGAATTTCCAAGTGCATCTTGATATGTTATCTGTATATATTACACCTTTATGAACTCCAGAAAAGAGGCTCTTTGGAGCAATGCATTTGGAGCAAATCTGAGACTGAGATAATCCCAGCATACCTTAGTATAGGGGTGCAGTTCATTCTTGTCATGGTATATGCATAATTCATTAAGCTAGCATTAAGAAAAAGATATCAAAGGTATTGGTGCAACCATCTATATTCCATTTAGCTGTAATTCTCAATCATAGGTCACAAAAAACTTTTTCAGAATTCTTGTTAAGTGCAACACCCAAAAATGAATAACTTCAGTGATCAATTTCTTCTCTTTCCAAAATATCACCAAATTCTAATGGAGGCCCCAGTTTTGCCATCAGGCTGCTTCAGAAATAACTATCTCCAAAACTCAAATGATTCAAAAACTAGTAGAACATAGCTACTTAATATTGTAAGCTGCTCTAGCACATAATGGATACATATTGGTACCAAGTGAACCTTGGAACGGACTCATAGTCAGAGTTAAGCAAGATGGGGGTAGAGTTTCTAGTGAGGAATCTATGGGAAAACCTGTCTGTGTGTTCTGCAGAAAATGAACTAACCTGTTCCTAGTCATACCATTAATGGATACTATATTTGAAGGAAAATTGCTGAATGCATGGAGCATCATGGATGTTGGGTATAAAAGGGCCTGTTAGGAAGATCCGCCTTCCTCCTCAGAGTATAGATGAGAAGCAGTTAAGAGATCAGGAGGCTAGCTAGTTCAAGCTACTTTCAAAGGGGAGCCAGTGAAGTTCTTGCAAAATTTGATCCAACATATTCTGTTTGGCCCCTACCAATAGTCTTGCTGCAGTGTTCTGTAAAAGATGAAACCACTTGATGCCATATTGTGAGAAACTGTGAAACAAGGAGTTGAAGTAGTCTGGTTATTGATCCTGTATGTGTTTGGTATCTATATCACCTTTTTGGTGTAACTGAATCTGGCAAAAGGCACAGCAGATATTTTATCACTTTTATCACCAGACTGTGTACTGATATTAGGAGACTGAAGTTCATCTGTGTGCTTAGTAAGAGATCTTCATTAAAAATGCACGTGTATCTGGTTAGTGACCATGTTTTGATTTAAAACCAACTTTTACATTTATGTACAAATTTCTATATGCAGAATATTTAGTCAGTGGTAGGAGCTAGTACAAAAAAATATTTGGTAAGGAAGCTGTGGCAAAAAGCATTTGAAAGGTTCATGAAACTGGCAGAACCTGTGCCGGGTCTGTGGTCTCTTGTGATATGGGAAGAGCTGCAAAATCTGGCCCTTCCTGTAGAATTGCCATAGATTGGGGGGATGGAGTTTAGGTAATAGTGGTGGACCTAAATTTTTCCTTCCTGTGCCAATCCCGTTTTGTGAGGAGGAGAATGGTGGCAGTATGGTTCTTCAGGCTGCATCTTCTTTGTCTGGGGGTTGGTGTCAGGTTTTGAACAGTACAGCAGCACACTCTCCTGTATGGTTAGTGTGACAGCACTTCTGGGCAGAAGAAGGGGGCGGACATGCTCTGAGTCATATTGCTGCAACTGTTCTGCCAAGCACTCTAGGAGGGGAGTGTGAGGGGAAGGAGAGATGAACAAGTGAATGAAAGATTTGGGGTGGGTATGCAGTGCCTTGAGTGGGGGATGAGAGAGGTGTGGAAGAATGAGAGTATCCAAATTTTTGTAGCATAAGAATGAGCAAATTAGGTGGGGGCCTGTGGGGATGGTGAGTCAGTGGATTAAAAAGAATGCAGGAGGGTGATAAGTTAATAAATGCAGTAGAGTGGATGGGAAGTAAGAATCGGAGGGGGTTGTGCCTTCCACTCTCAAATTCCTTCTTACTTCTCCCATGAGTGTTTTTCTCAGTCCTTTTTCCATTCCCTTTCTCTGCTTTGATTACCACCATTTCTTCTTCCATCTATCCCTTTTGCCTGAGATTTCTTCTCATTTCCTTTCTGAGATATTTGTTCCTTTCGCTATTCGCTAGCTTCTTCCTCCCCTTCCAACATGTTTCATTAAGATCACTTCCACCAAAAATGAACCAAATAAAATAGCTGGGCACATACAAATGCCATAAAATTCTTATGTTTTATAAATTACAATTTTTGGTATAATTTAATGTGCAAATACATGTTTATGCAAATATGTCACATAATTGCCAGTTTTCTCTCTTATTGGAAATGTACTCTTATCTTGCTAGACCAATCCAGACGAGTTGCTTATGCTTCCCAGACTAGAGATAGCAGACAGAGCTAATTTCAGTGACATCAACTTTATAACTGGTGGTACAGCACTGAGACTTGCCAGTATTGTCTGCCTTCAGCCAGATGAGACAGGCATGTGGACTGGTGCAACAATGCACATAGGCCAGGGCTTGACAAATCCTGGGCACAAGGTTACCAAGGTGCCTAGAAATTGCACCCCGGCAACTGGGATTTCATGCCCCCAAAGGTTTTGGTTTGTGCCATTACAGGCTGGAGGATGGCTGACTGGATTCCTGGGTTAGCTGGGGGGTATATACTTGGTTACATATGGAAGAAGAGCCGGGGAAGGGGGGTGACTGGTTTCTTAGGCAGTGAGAGTTAACTAGAATGGCTAACTGGCTTCCTCAATTGAGAGGACTGGCAGTGAGAAGTGTGACAGACTAGGGAAAGAAGGAGATGCTAGAGGAAAGGATAAGACTGGATGACGACAGGGTGGAGAACAGAGAGGGTAAAAGATTGGGTGATAGGGGAGAAGGGGGGACTGGGTGGGAAGGGGGCTGCTGACTATTTCTGCCACTGGCCTGACTTACTGAGCTTTCTCTTCCCTTAGAAATAGAATGGAAAACAACCTCAGTAAGTCATGCTCTAAAGGAGCTACAGTAGACCAATGAAGGGATCTCTCACTGTTTCCTCCTCCCCCACCCCCCACCTCGAATATACTCTCTCTCCAGCTTTGGAGAAAAAAGGGTAAAGGGAAATCTCAGCCTTTGATTCCTAAATTCAAAAGAAGTATCGAGGCATGACATACGCCTTTCTCCCTTGGCTTAGATCATAGTCTTGTAGCCTGTGTGAGTTGAAACCTTGGCACATCTGCTTGGAACTTACCCAGTCTCTCCAGCCGCTAGTTGCTCTTTGTCCAGTGCTGTTACCCACGGGCTGCAGCATTGGTGGGCTGGAGAATAGTCAGGAGACCCCTGTGGGGAGTGGTAAGTCTTGGCCCAGCCCCCTTCATCCTCCTGCAAGTTCTGCTTTATTTTTTTTCCCCTTTTTAATTTTTAATTGGTGCTTTAATATAGCAGCTTCAAAAAAAAAAAAAAAAAAACCTCAGGCAGCCAGGCTTCCCTCGTCCTGTATGGGTGGATGGGGGAGGCAGCGCTTAGGTTTCTCCAGTTGGCCTGATGGGGAAGGAATTCCCTTTCCATTTTCAGCCACATATTTTGGCTGCTTTTTTTGATTGGTGGTTTTCTTTTTGTTTAAATTTTGATTGCTGCTGAGATCAGGCGTGATGCAGAGTGCATGGAGATGTGCTGCTTACAGCTCCTGTCAGGTAAGCTGTGCAGCTGGCTGTCTTACCCAAGTGCATTGGAGAAGTCTTGGGGCACATTTCTGGCAATTTTGGGACCACCTGTGAGGATGCTGCGGGCTTGATGCCGATTTTGCTGCCTCTGCTGTCTCCCATGATTTTCCTGCTGAAGGGAAGCATGGTGAGGATAGCCTTTGTCTCAAGCCAGCAAGCTCCTGAAGGTCTTCTGAGGCCCCAGGGCCCATTCTCAGACAGCTTTGAGCAGCAGCTTCTGAAACAGCTCACAGGCTGTTTCTAAGCGTCTCTCCAGTCCAGTCCCTTTCTTCTGGGTTGTGCTCCCCTTCCAGAAGCTTGGAGACTGAGTATGTCATCCTTTTGATGACTGCAGGATATATATCACTGGCACCACCCACCAGCTCCAGTATACTCAGTCTCCAAGCAGCTGGAGGGAGCAGTAAGCCTGGGAGAAAGGCTTACTGGAGAGACTTTAGGTGCAGAGGGGTTTCTGTTTCCTTTAATTTGCTTAATCCTATTTTATTTTATTTTGTTACTTGGATCTCTTTTGGTGAGGTCTTCCTCCACCCCCCCCCCCCCCCACTAATTTAAGGTCTTGGGGGCTGGAGGAGGCTTCGCGCGGCCTAAGCCATTAAAAAAAAAAATGCAGCGGGAGCCCAGGAAGATTTCAGCTCCGCCGGGTCTCCCATTCAAGCAGGGCCTGCCGCCTTGCTGCCGAAGCTCTCAAGGTGGCTGAGAAGAAGGGCGGGAAGACACAACCAGCTGATACCTGGGAAAGGAAGTTTAGTGTGAAGCATGGCGGCTGAGGTAAGAAGCGGCAGAGTGGGGCAGGGACCGCGGGTAAGTCCAGCCACCGAGAAGACATTGTGCAGGGTCGGAAGTGCTCGGAAGCGGGGGGGACCCGTCCCTTTTTTGTTTCGCATGCTGAGGACTAGGCCGGGGACATTGGCAGGCAGTCTCTTCTCGGTGGGGCCGTTTTTGGCTCGGCAGCATTTAAATATATAAATTGAACAGATTAAAGACTTAGATATTTGTTTGGGCATATAACTGTACACACACACTCACACTTTCCAGGAACAAGCAGGCATGTAGTCTTCACATACCGACGGAGCCTGCGCGGGAACGCTCCCCAGCTTCCAATAGGAAAGCTTTTGGGAGCATCCCACAGCGCCTGTGTGCTACCTTTCCCAACTGTCCCTCTCCAGTTCTTCGTTTTCCACGGAGCCAACAGGTCGCACATCCTGTCACCACAGAAAAAATTCCCCCTCTTATTCTTTTTTGTGGTCGCATCTGCCTTCCCTTGACGCTATACCGGTACCGCCAGTGGTTCTTTTCTTTTTTTCAAAAAAAAAACCAAAACTTTTTCTGGAGTCTTTTCCAGTAATTTTCTTCTCAGGTGCCACATGCCATTTTGGGCACTAGGCCCAACTTTTTCCCTCAGAATGGAAAAACCCGCTTTGGGTTTTAAAAAGTGTTCTAAGTGTGGCGGTACCATCTCCGTCACTGACACCCATGAGTGCTGCCTCAAATGTTTAGGTCCTGACCACTCTATTTGAGTGTGTTGCCTGTGGGATGATGTCAAAAAGGGGCCAGCAAAACCGAGCTGCTAAACTTAGCACCCTTTTTCCCTCCGATGCAGCCTCTGTGGCATCAGTGTCTTCCAGGGCTTCGTCTTCCTCCCATGGATCTCAGGTAACTAAACATAAATCCAGCCGGTCCTCAAAGGGTAGATCTCCTTCTAAACATTGAGATGCCTCTGGTGTTGCCCTTGAGGGACTTTCACCGGCAAAATTGCCCCGGCGGGAGGCTTTGGCTTCCAAAGCACTAACGGGGCTTCAGGATGTTCTTGAGGCTTCAACCTCGGCAGAACTACTGGTGCCATGCTCTGGGGTTCCAGCCACTTCATCAGGCACCGATACCCTTGGCTATTGAACGCAGTCTGGCGGCTCTTCTCACGGCCTCGATGCCCCTGAAACCGCTTCAGACAATTCAACTGGTACTGGCACCGACTGCATCGACATTGGCAGGTATTCTACCGGGACCGAGTCATGCGTCTCTATCCGGCATTGACAGGTCAGTACCGGACCACTCCGATGCCGACTTCAGTACCGTGCCTTGCATGATCACCCGGATCGGAGATACTTGGAGTCCTCGGATGAGTCTGAAGACTCTGAAAGCTCTGCCGATACCAGAGTACTTCTTCCTGAGGATTCCTTGTCTCCACCAGAGGATATGTCCTTTCAGGATTTTATCCGAGATGTGGCCCAAGGTCTTTTCATCACAGTGGCTCCTGAAAAAGAGCCTAGGGCAAAGGAATTAGAAATCCTACAATACCCTAAAGCTCCCAAGGAGGCAGCTACCTTACCTATTCATGAGATCTTGCATGATCTTATGTTAAGGATGTGGAAAACACCTCTGACCACATCTCCTCACTCTCGAAGACTCGACATCATGTATCGAGTTCCTCCTTGTCCTGAGTTTCAGAAGACTCAATTACCACACCATTCCATGGTGGTGGAATCAGCCATGAGACGGATAAAGAGTGCAAAAAGGCATGCATCTAATTCTCCAGGACTTGAGTGTAGGACTCTTGATGCCTTTGGACGTCGATCCTTCCAGGCTTCCATACTTTCTGCTACGATCAGTTCCTATATCTTGTATATGGGAATATTCCTTAAGGAGGTCACAGGAGACTTAGAGCTTATGAGCCCTCTCCTTCCTGATGATAAAAGGCAAGATTATCTTGCTCTTGTTAAACATGCTCAGGATGTTTCCAAGTTTGTGAATCGTGCAGCCTTTGACTGCTTTGAATGCATAAGCAGAACCTCTGCTATTGCCATAGGTGCACGTAGAATTGCCTGGCTCCAGGCATCTGACTTGGAAATCTGGATACAGGACAAACTGGGGAATATACCTTGCACAGGAGAGGATCTCTTTGCCAAGAATTGGCAGGAAAAAGCTAATGAGATAGATGCTGACAATATCATTTTGGATAGATTGTCTAAATCTACAGCTGATCCTGTGAGGAAAAGATCCTCTAAGAAACCATTCTTCAGCAAGAAGAAAGTTTTATCCCTCCTATACCCAGCAGGGACATCGTTTTGGTCAGTCTGCCCAAAAGGTTGTACCACAAAAAAAGCAAGAACTCACGTGTATGACAGACACAGTCCAAAGACGTGAGATAGTAGTGGAAAAACAACTTTATTTCAATCAAAGCCTATTGTCAACCCGACACAGGCCATGTTTCGTAAAACTTTGTCAGGGGTTGATGAGGCAAAACACTATAACATAAAAACATAGACATAAAATAAGAATGTATAAAATATCGCGTGAGAACAGATACCTATAACTAATGTAAAATCACATGTACATTTAAAACATAAATATCATAAATTAAAAAGGTAAAAAATCACTTAAGTGTACTGGAATTATTAAGGAAGATAATAAGTGCTAGTGGAACGCGAAGAACAATTAAAACACCATCTTAACCAAATAAACGATGATAAATAATAGGGTATAATAAAATCGCAAGGTTAAACACAATGGACACGAATCAAATTGAATAAATAGATAAATAAAACAATAGGCATTACAACAGTGAAACATGGGTGAAATAAATAAATAAATATATAAATATAACAGAGCATTACATAGAAGCTTTACATATGATAAATACCTCTATGGAGCATAGAAAGCACGATACACAATGGTCTTTCATCTAAGATTATACTTGTATAGCTAAAACAAAAATAAAAAAATTAAAATATAAAGCAACGTAATACAATAAAACAAACCAAAAACAGCAGCAGGAGCGAAGGGGGAGGGCTTGCCAACCTGGAAAAACCGAGGAGATGGGTATATTCACCCATATATTGACTAGAACTCACATATTCCTATCAGCGCTTGGGGAGACTACCTAATGTAATAACTGGTCAATTAATTTTATAAATATATATGAAAATATACCTTAACGATGAAAGAGAAAATATCAGCAAAACAGCATTGTGGTTTAACCATAAAGGTAACAGATGGGGCAAATGTATTCTAAACTCCAAATCCATTAACGTACAATCATTGCGGAGGAAGGATCGGAACTTAAAACCTTGTTGATAAAAAGACCTACCTCCGTAGCAGAGATCACAACATAAAGATGAAAATCTGTTGGAAATTTGAGACCAACACCGTGTGTTCTCTGGCTGAAACTTCAAAAAACTATCAAAAAGGAGAAAAATAAGGGCTAAAATCCAAACCATAAATATATACGTTAAGAAAGGATTCAAAGCACAAAAGGGACAGCAGCAACAACCTAGGCAAAGAGACAAAAGCAGCTAAGCCTCACCCGGCTCAGCAGACTCAGCTTCCACAGGGGCTTTGACTCCTGTCTAGAGAACTTTGCCTTCCTGGCCTTGAACGACCCAGAACCCTCCACCATCCCAGGAAGGTTGTCATTTTGCCCCGAGATGGGGTCAGATAACAGCAGAAAATTAGACTCTGTCTATTGTGAGAGAGGGGTTCAAGCTTCATTTCCTCAGCATGCCCCCTCCTACAATAGTAAGACAGTTCAATTCTCAGACCTCTCTCAACAACTGGTTAGGTCAAGAAGTCACTATGCTCCTTGCTCAAGGGGCAATAGAAGAGGTACCCATTCCCCAACGGGTACAGGGTTTTACTCCCCCTATTTCCTTATTCCAAAGAAAACAGGAGGACACAGACCCATTCTAGACCTCAGAGAATTGAACAAATTCCTGTTCACAGAGAAGTTCAAAATGATTTCCCTAGGAACTCTGCTGCCATACCTTCAGAGTCAGGATTGGCTTTGTTCTCTAGATCTCAAGGATGCTTACACATGTTCTCATCCATCCAACTCACCAAAATTTCCTTTGATTCCTGTTTCAAGGGAAGCACTACCAATACAGGGTTCTTCCTTTTGGCCTGGCCTCTGCACCAAGGATGATCATAAAATGCATGGCTGTGGTAGCAGCATTTCTCCGCACCCTGGGATTATTCGTCTTCCCTTACTTAGACTGGCTCATTTGAGCCCCCTCAGAGCCAGAGGCCAGGATGGCTCTGTCTCACACAATGCGCATCCTTCAGTATTTGGGACTTGTCATAAACCTCCGAAAGTCCAACCTTGCACACACTCAATCCCTAGAGTTTATAGGAGCTCTTCTGGATACTAGACAGACAAGGGCCTTCCTTCCACAGCCCCGCTGCCTTCGCATTGTGCAGTTAGCTTCCCAAGCAGTGCTAAAACCTCACCTCACTGCTTGGGAAATGCTACAGTTGCTAGGCCACATGGCATCCACCATGCATGTGGTTCCTTATGCTCGCCTCCTTATGAGGGCAGCCCAGTGGATCTTATCCACTCAGTGGACTCAGGCCTCAGGTTGCCTGTCAGACAAAATAGCAAATTCAGATCGCCGTATTTTGTCCCTCCAATGGTGGCAGTCGCCCAAAAACCTTCTGGTGGGGTCCCCTTTTCAGCAACCCCCACCCCAAGCTACTCTAACAGATGCTTCACAGGTGGGCTGGGGAGCCCACCTGCATGGCCTCTCTACCCAGGGTACCTGGACTCCACAGGAGGCCTATCTCCATTTCAATCTGGAGCTCAGAGCAATCTTCCTTGTTCTTCGAGTATTTCACACCCAGCTCTGCTACATGACAGTCCTAGTTCAAACGGACAATCAGGTAGCCATGTTCTATGTGAACAAGCAGGGCAGAACAGGCTCTCTCGCTCTGCAATGAAGCTTTGCGACTATAGGCCCTCGCCAGAGAGCATCAGATTCATCTCCTTGCGGTATATCTTCCAGGCATTCAAAACTCTTGGGCAGACAAACTCAGTCGAGTTCTGCTTCCACACGAATGGTCTCTCCATGCAGACCAGGTGGCCCAAATTTTTAAATTTGGGGAACCCCGGACATAGACCTCTTTGCAAATCTGCTGAATGCCAAACTTCCCCGGTTCTGTTCCAGAATTCCGGCTCAGGGTTGTCAGGCCAGGGATGCTTTCCTCCTTCATTGTGGTCAGGACTTCCTGTATGCCTTTCCACCCATTCTCCTAATTCCCAAAACCCTGTTCAAGCTTCAGAGAGACAGAGGTCATATGATCCTCATAGCTCCACATTGGCCACGGCAACCGTGGTACCCTCTGCTCCTACATCTCTCTCAAGCTCCGCCTCTGGAGTTAGGATCTGCTCCAGATCTTCTTTCTCAAGAGGACGGAATGATGTGGCATCCCATTCCCCAGTCTCCATCTCGGGGCCTGGTTGCTGAAATCCTAGAACTTCACGGTCTTAACCTTTCCCAGCAGGTAAAGGATATCCTTCATGCTTCCAGGAAGCCTTCCACAAGACGCTTTCATGCATTTAAGTGGAAAAGGTTTACCATATGGTGCTCGCAGAAGGGTCTTAACCCTTTTGCGATACCTCTGGAATGATAACTGGAGTATCTCCTTCATTTATCAAATGCAGGGCAAGACCAATTTAGTGAGTTCATTTGAAGTGCTATTGCAGCTTCTTTCAAGCCTCTAAATGGACAACCTATTTCCTCTCATCCTCTCATAGTGAGATTTATGAGAAGCCTTCTTTTAACTAAGCCACCACCGGTGGCATGGGACTTAAATCTGGTACTTGGGCAGCTCATGAAACCGCCCTTTGAACCATTAGCCACTACCTCTTTGAAATTCCTTTCCTGAAGGTTATCTTTCTTATTGCAATCATATCAGCACGTCGCATCAGTGAATTGCAAGCTTTGGTAGCTGATCCTCGTTATACAAGGTTCCATCATGATAAGGTAGTCCTTTGGACTCATCCACACTTTATGCCAAAGGTGGTGTCACCCTTTCATTTAAACCAAACGGTTTACCTTCGTGTATTTTTTCCCAAGGCTTCATGCCTCAAATGCAGAAAAGAATCTTCATACTTTGGACTGTAAAAGAGCTTTGGCCTTTTACTTGCAAAGGACACAGCAACATAGAAAGTCCTCTCAACTCTTTGTTGCTTTTGATCCTAGTCATTTGGGACTTCCAATCTCCAAAAGAACACTATCCAGCTGGATTGCACAGTTTATCTTTTGCCTATGAGAGCAAGAACCTTCCTCTTGAAGGCCATGTCGCAGCTCACAATGTGAGAGCCATGGCAGCCTCAATGGCTCATCTTCACTCTGTCTATCGATGACATTTGTCGAGCAGCTACTTGGGCTTCGGTTCATATCTTCACAGCCCATTACTGCTTAGACAAGGACTCCCGCCGGGATGCCTTGTTTGGTCAAGCTGTTCTCCAACACATGTTCCACACTTAATCAACTCCTACCCACCATCCCTGGTAGGATGCCAGAGATCAATGGGGGGAAGTGGAGCCCTTTCAGAAGGGCACACAGCTTTCAGGGGCCATCTCCCTGGCATCTGCAGCTAGGGAGTCCCCATATGTGAAGACTACATTCCTGCTTGTTCCTGGAGATAACATAGTTACTCACCTGTAACAGGTGATCTCCGGGAACAGCAGGAATTTAGTCTTCACAACCCACCCACCTCCCCTAGGAATTGTATCTCTCAATCTCTCTCTCTTTTTCTCTTTCCCTCTCGTTTCAGCTATAAACTCAACTGGAGAGGGACAGTTGGGAAAGGCGGGAAGGCAGAACGCAGGTGCTGTGGGATGCTCCCTAAAGCTTTCTGATTGGATGCTGGGGAGCGTTACCGCGCAGGCTCCATCGGTACCGACGATACCCATATGTGAAGTCTAAATTCCTGCTGTTCCCGGAGATCACCTGTTACAAGTGAGTAACTATGCTATATAGTAACATAGTAAATGACGGCAGATAAAAACCAGTATGATCCATCTAGTCTGCCCAATAAGATGGCAAGAGTAGGTGCACCTGCCGCTTCGTGCAGGCGTCCCCTCCCCATGTCTTTTTTTTAGGGGTGAACCCCCACCGCTCTTTGTAGGACACTCCCGTTTGTCAAGAAATTAGATAGTAACATGTATTTTGATTTTCTCCTGTTGCTGTAAAGGGATCCACTGTCCCATGCCATTTTGAATTCTGTCACTTCCATCGGGAGGGCATTCCAAGCATCCACCACCCTTTCAGTGAAAAAGTATTTCCTGACATTGTCTTTCAATTTACCCCCTTGCAGCTTCATGTTATGCCCTCTAATTTTACAGCTTCCCCATCTTTGGAGGAGGTTGGTTTGTTCATTATTTCTCTAAGTATTTAAAGGTTTGAATCATATCTCCCCTATCCCTCCTCTCCTCCAGCGTGTACATATTTAGGTCCAAGTCTCTTTTCATAAGGCTTCTGCCGCAGGCTCGAAATCATTTTGGTTGCCTTCCTCTGAACAGTTTCCAGTCTAATCTGCTATATAACACTATATATATATATATATATCAATCAGGAGGGAGGCCTCTGCGGGGGCTTCTCCCCAGAGTTTGTATGGCTACTACACAAGACTTTCTGCTTGCGTCAACAGGGGGACCACAGTCGGATGGCAGTGCAGGGACGCGCATGAAAGCGAGAGGCGGAGACCAAGTCACTGATTGAGACAGATATATACCATCCAAGTGGACTAGAACTACGGAGGAAGAGGAGCCCCTCTCCCCTAGATTGGAAACGCTAGAAAGGGAGGTCTCAGATCGGGAATTGGGGGAAGAGGAGGAGGAACTCGAGGAAGGTGAGATTCCAGAAGAGCAATCGAGAATAGTGAGGGTCTTCTGTCGAGAGGAGTTGCCGGCTTTGATTGGAGAGTTGTTGAAAGTACTCAACATTACCGCAGGGGTGCCTGTGGAGGAAGATGCTCTGGAGGATCCATTGATTCAGGAAGTCTGAGAGTCTTTCCAGTCCATCAGGTGGTTCGGCAGATGATTCAAGAGGGAGTGGGATCAGCCGGAGTCCAGCATAAGGGGGCATGCGATCGATGTCGCGTTTGTACCCCTTGTACCCGGAATCAGAGGAGGAGTTGCTAAGGTCGCCCAGAGTGGATGCAGCAGTATCAGCGGTTACCAAGAAGACTACCATCCCGGTGGAGGGCAGCGCAGCTCTTAAAGATGTCCAGGACAGGAAGTTGGACACCTTGCTGAAGCAAGCCTTTGACATTTGTGCCCTGGCACTTCAGGCGTCGGTATGCGGGGCTTTGGTGGCCTGGGCTTGTCTGAGGTGGTCACAACAGTTGCAGCTGTCTGAGCCTCCGGAAGGACCGCAGGGAGAGGCAGCAAGAATTGAGTCCGGAGCGGCCTTCCTAGCAGATAGTCAATAGTATCCCGCAGATATGATGGTATACGAAAAACCGACGGTTGTTTCTTTTTTTGCTATGTGTTTGAGCTGTCTCAGCTATTGGAATTCCCTTGACGTCATGGGCTTTGCCTTTTTAAGCGCATGCGTGGGCTCTTTTTCCTTCGGCGTCTTTTTGTTCGGGGCTCCATTGATGCCGGGATTTGGTTTAGCTTACCGCTCCACATAGCTTTTTTGTAACGAATAGTTTTGAAGTAAGTAGTTTTGCTTGCTCTGCTTTGAAGTGCAGTTTTGTGTTTTTCTTTGATTTTTGTTGTGAGACGGAATTGTTTTGTTGTTTTGCAGGTCAGCGTGTTTCAGCCAACATTCCTTTTTCAAACTGCAGTTCCCATTTGTTGCAGCTTCCTGAAGAAGCCGCAAGGCGAAACATCTGGTGTCGGGGCTCGTTTGATATTTGGACATTTGGACATTTCTGGATTTCAGATACGTTTTTTCATGCTGAACAGTTTTAGCGCTGAATGTTTCTTTTTGGCTTTGCTCTGTTTCAAGCTACCCAGCTGATGGGGCGTGAGAGGTTTTTTTCAGACCCTTGATGTAAAGTCTTTTCACGTTTGATGGGACTTGTTCCCTTTTAGTTAGACTCGTTTCCTCCTTTTTCTGTATGGAGGGTTACTGAGGTCTTTTTTCCTCTGTCACGTTCACCCCATCTGGTTTTTTTTGGTTTTCTGTCTCACATGCTGTTTGTTTGTTTTTTCATTTTTCTGTTTTTGTCAGCCTTGTTGGGGGTTTCAATAATTTATTGTGAGCTCTATCAGCACAGCATGTGGCCGGAGTGGAAAACGTCACGGCAGACTACCTCAGCAGGTACAAGGTGGATCAGGGTGAGTGGAAGCTCTGTCAGGAAGTCTACAAGCAGGTGGAGCCCCAGTGGGGGTCACCTATTATGGACCTGATGACGCAATGGGAGTCGGCCAAAACGAGCCGATTCTTCAGCAGAAGGGAAAGAATGTCGGATGGCCTAGATGCCCTAGTTCAACAGTGGCCCACGGAGGTGCTACTGTATGTTTTCTTCCATGGGCGCTCATAGGCAGGGTTTTCCAGAGGATAGAGGTGCATCAGGGGTTGGTGGTCCTGATAACCCTGGACTGGCTGTGACAGCTGTGGTACGCCGATCTCATTCGGCTAGTGGCAGACCAACCATGGCGCCTCCCGGTGAGAGACGACCTCCTCAGGCAGGGTCCCCTGCAGATGCCTCAGGTGGATCGGTTCTTGCTTATGGTCTGGCTATTGAAAGGGCAAGGCTGCGCAGAAGGGGATATTCGGGGGCAGTGATCTCAACGTTGCTGAAGGTTCGTAAACATTCGACCTATCTCATGTATGTGAGAGTATGGCGCATTTTCGAGAACTGGTGTGAAGTTCGGCAGAAGAGGCCCTTGAAAGTTTTGGTCCCTGAGGTTTTGGATCTCTTACAGGCAGGTTTTGAGAAGGGCCTGGCATGTGGTTCGATTCCTCAGGGCAGTGAGGCACCTGCGGCTGCAGCAGAAGTTGGCTATGCCGCCATGGGACCTCAATTTGGTGTTAAACACCCTAGTGGGGGTGCCATTCGAACTAGTTGAACACGCCTCGCTGAAGGATTTGATGCTTAAGACCATTTTTCTAGTGGCCATTTCAGCCAGGCGTGTGTCTGAGTTGCAGGTGTTGTCATGTTGTCCGCCCTTCCTCGTTTTCTTCAAGGAGAAAGTTGTCTTATGGACGGTTCCTTTCTTTTTGCCCAGGGTAGTTTCTCCCTTTCATATGAATCAGTCTGTCTCTCCCTTTGCCAATTTGGAGCAGGGGGAGGGTGATGCGTGGTTGCGCCTCCTGGACGTGGAAGGATTCTGAAGCGTTATCTGAAGCGTGCGAAGGTGTTCCAGAAGTTGGAACGCTTGTTTGTTTTGTTTGGAGGGCCGTGCAGGGGTGAAGCGACAGCCAAGGCTTCTATTTCCAGGTGGATCAGGGAGGCCATTGCTTTTGCTTACATTTATTTATTTTTATTTATTTATTTAACAATCACTTATATACCACACCTTCCAGGGATCAAGTGCGGTTTACAAAGAACGAGTTAAAGAACATCCAAAGGGGAAGGCAAGTCCCGGTAGGGTTCCGAGCTCATTCCACGCGGGCTCAAGTGACCTCATGGGCGGAGTTTAGTCTAGTTCCTCCTCTGGAGATTTGTAAAGTGGCTAATCGGTCTTCCCTACATACCTTCGCCAAGCATTAACAATTGGATGTTCAGGCAGCGGCAGATGCCAGTTTTGGGGGAGCGGTGCTTTGGTCTGGTCTGGCAGGCCCCTCCCATGCTTGAACTGCTCTTTTACATCCCAGAAGAAAAGTACTGGACTGGAGAGATGCTTAGGAAGAAGTATTTAGCTCTTACCTGCTAATTAATGTTCCTGAAGGATCTCCAGTCCAGTCCCTGGTCCTGCCCGGAAATGGCAAGGTAGTGAATGTTACCGGCCCGAAGCGGTGGAAGTAAGGGCTGGGGGGTTTTCTCTGGCAGGTTTTTTGTTCGCAGTTTTTGGTAGCGGAGCGGGCTAGGCAGGTGCTGTGCCCTGCTATTGGAATTGGTAAGGGCCTTTTCAGATAAACCTCCTCCTCTGGGGGGGGGGGGTTGGGATATCCCTTCCCTGGGAGGGGGGGGTGTCGTTTACAGTTTTACAGTTGGTTGTTTGTTTGCTTAGTTGTCTCTGTTAAGTCTGCTTTGTCAACAGGACACTGGAGCTGATGGGTGGTGCCAGTGATATATATCCTGCAGTCATCAAAAGGATGACGTACTCAGTCTCCAAACCGCTGGAAGGGGAGCACAACCCAGAAGAAAGGACCTGGACTGGAGATCCTTCAGGAACACTAATTAGCAGGTAAGATCTAATTACTACTTTTCAGTCTCAGGCAAAATGTGAACAGACTTGCAAGAATCTGGAACCCTCGTCTTCCCCCATGGGGCCTCATTTGCATAAGGGGCCTCATTTGCATAAATATTTGCATAATGTTACCATACACTAACTTTTAGTAAACATGCCTCTTAATGAGTGTATGGATAAAGAAAGACTAAAAGATTTCTATATTACTATAATCCAGTGCCAACCGCCAGGCACATTAGGAACTACTACAAACACTGCCCATTTAGAACCCATCCTACTTACTACACCCCTGGAAATCAACCCAATGGAAACTAGAAAAACATGATTCCCCAATACTATATCACCAACCAAACCACTTAAAAAAACTAACCTCGGACTCCCAAACCAACTACAACCCCCAGACTCAAATACCAATTTTTTTTGTCGGATTGTTCACCGTGAGAAGAAACTTTTCCTCTCCTGAAGTGAACCCTCCTTTTTACTCAAAATGGAAACTGCTGTTCCTCAGCCAAGCCGACAAAATCAGCACTTGCTGGTGTCAGCAAAAACTGACACCAGCCTGAGGACCGTTGGAGATCAAATTGACTCATTTTGTAGTTTTAGATAAAAAGTTTTTGCTTGTATTATGGCTGGAGAGGGGGTGACTGTTCATAAGTGTGTGCCTACGGTGGTTGGGTAGGAGGGATGTTGTGTGCTAAGTAGGGGCTATCCTGCTGTGGGTCCATCTACTGATCTGTGCCAAAGTGTTCCTGAAAGAGGTATGTCTTCATGTTTTGTTTGAAGGCCTGATGAGATTGAATACTCCGTAGTGTGGGGGCTAAGGCATTCCAGAGGGTAGGGGTGTATAATGTAAAAGCTCTTAAGCAAGTGTATTGCGTGCTCTTGCAGATCTCTGCAGACAAGTTGAGTAGGTTCTGGGTGCTCTCCCTTCGTGGTCTGTTAGTCTTGGGGCTGCTGATAAGTGTCTGAAGGTTATGTGCTAGGCCTTGTGTATGATGGTAAGGACTTTGTTTAATTCTAGAGGCAATTGGAAGCCAATGGAGAGTTTTTAGTATGGGTGTGATGTGGGTGTGTCTGGAGGCTCTGAAGATGCGTGCGGCGATGTTTTGGACAAGCTGTAGTGGTAGGATGGTGGTTTTGGGAAGCCCCTGGTATATAGAGTTACAGTAGTCAAAGATGGGGGTGATGGAGGCTTGGCATACTGAATGGAAGTGTTCTGGGGACAGAAGGGAGCGTAGGTTATGCAGAGTTCTGAGTTTGAAGTAGACTGACTTGGTGGTGGGCCAGATGTGGGTTTGGAAGTTCAGTTGCTGAGCCAGAGTGATATCAAGATATGACCTGGGTTTTGAGTTAAAGGTCCAAGTTATCAAATCTGATGGATGAGGGGGTGTAAAAGTGGGGTCCTTAGTGACATGCAGGATCACTGTCTTGCTGAAGTTGACTAAGTTGTGGAGTTGGCAGTGAGTTTCGAGTCGGAAGCAGTTGTGGAGAATGGCATCAAGATCATTATGTTGTCAGTGTAGATTTGATAACCGATGAAGTTCTGGATGGTCATGCACAGGGGCCTGATGTAAATATTGAAGAGTAGGGAAGTGAGCACGGATCCTTGGGGTACTCCTTGAGAAAAGCTGTAGGGGGCTGATGTGAGCTGACCAATGATGTGAGCTATTGGGTATGCTGAGAGGTATGGTTGAATCCTTGTGAGAGGCTTGCCCTGTTCTCCAATACTGTGAAGTTGGTTGAGTAGCGTTTGGTGGGAAACCGTATCGAAGGCTGTGGAGATGGCTAAAAATGGCAGCATGAAGCCACTGGTGGTTCTTTCCGTTTCAGTGATGAGTTGATAGTAAGGAGGTCATCAAAGTTTTGGCACACTGTATTTAAACATAAGACTATAAGAGATGCCATACTGGGTCAGGCTAAGGATCCTTCAAGCTTCCAGTATCCTGTTTCAATCAGTGGCCAATCCATGTCACAAGTACTTGTCAGGTTCTCAAAGGTACACAGATTCCATGCTGCTTATCCTGGGGTAAGTAGTGGATTTCCCTGGTCCTCTTTAATAATGGCTTATGGACTTTTCTTCCAGGAACTTGTCCAAACATTTTTTTAAACCCATTTACACTAACAGCTTTTCCTACATCCTCCAGTAACTGTTTCAGAGTTTGATTACATATTGAGTGAAAAAATATGGGGTGCTCTCCAGCTTGCGATAAACCAGCTCTAAATTAAAAAAAATAAAAATAAAAAATCCTCTCCAGCAATTAGGACTCAGGCCTGCAAGGGTGGCTGGGGCCTCAGGTTTTCTCTGCTGGCCTGAAAGATTTTAGGATTCTCCCCTGGTACAGGTTTCTCAACCATATCCTGGAGGGATTGCGGCAGCCCTCTAGTTTTTTGCCTCTTCCTGAGGCCTTACAAAAACTTGTGCCTTCCCAGTGGGAGACTGGAGCTGAGGTTGAGGGGCACTAAGATCCCACCTCTTTGGTATCCCTTGCCACAAGGGGAGATGGAATAACTTTTCAGGTTCCCTAAGGTAGATGCACTGGTTACAGTGGTGACTAAGCACATGACCATTCTGGTGGCACTGCACTAAAGGAGACTCGTGACAGGAGGCGGGTGGAAGACTTCAAAAATGCCTTTATGACTTTGATCTTGGGTACTCAGGTGGCATGTTGTATGAGCATTGTGGCCAGAGGGCTCTTGTGCTAGATGCAGCAATTACTGGATAACCCAGAGGCTGCAAGATTGGAGTCTGGAGTGTTTATGGCAGATGCCCTGTGTATGTATCTTCTCTAAGGCCATGATGGCAACTGTGGTAGTCTGAAGATGGCTTTGGAAATGGTTGTCTGATAGTGTCCAAGCTGGGGCTGAGCAAGCTCTATTTTAAGGTCAAGTTGCTCTTTTGAGAGGACCTAGAAAAAGCTGGTGAAGGACCTAGGAGAAGCTGATATTCAGAGGTTCCAAGGATTCCTTTCATAGGGCTCAGCAGGAAGCTTGACATGCCAGAACTAACACCCTCCCCCCTTCCCTGCCATTTTTCCTATGGATTTAAACCAACAAAGGGTCAATCTTTTCATGGATTCCAGCACTTGTGGTACTTGGTTGGAGCCCCCTCAGGAGCTGATAAGCACCCTCATTGAAATTGAATTGGTCCCTTTCAAGGGACAGGCAGTTGTGAAGCATCTCCTGCTATTTTGGTCAGAATGGATCCACATCATGTCATCAGACCATTGGGTCCTTCAGGTCTTGAAGTATGAGCTAAAGTTTAGAGCAGTGGTTCCCAGTCCAGTCCTCTGTCCCCCAGAACAGTCAGGTTTTCAGGATATCCACAATGAATATGCTTATGAGAGATCTGCATGCAGTGCTTCCATTGTATACAGATCTATCTCATGTGTATTCATTGTGGGTGCCCTGAAAACCTGACTGGCCTGGGGGTACTCGAGGACTGGGTTGGGAACCACTGGTTTAGAGTCTCTATGGAATGCCTTTCTTGAGTCTCCTTGTGGCTCCATAACCAGGAGTGGTAATTAAGTAAACTCTTCAGTGCCTCCTGCACTTGCAGGCTATCATGCTCTCATACCTGTGCCCTCCATATAACAAGGTTGGGGTAGTATTCCATTTACTTAATGGTACCAAAGAAAAGTGGTTCAGTGTCTCATTCTGGATTTGAAGACAGACCACACCAAGCCCAAAGTGCCCCATTTCCACATAGAAAATCTCAGGTTGGTCATTGTGTCAGTCTGTCGAGGGGAATTTCAAAATTCTTTGCACCTTTCATATTTTTTTATCAGGGAACAAAATCGGTGGTTTCTCTGCTTCTGCTTACTGGGCTGCCACTTCACTTCTGAGCCCAGACCTTTGACCTAGCCACGGCCTCTTGCTGTTTCTCAAAGATCATGGTGACCTCTCTGCACAAACAGAGGATTTGTTTGCTCATACCTGGACAACTGGTTAATTCAGTCCGACTTCCTGGAGAAGTCCATGGTGGACACATCCCAGGTGATTCAGTGGTTGAAAAGGCTGAGTTTGGGTGATCAGCTGTCCCAAAAGCAGATAAACGTCCCTCTTAGGACTTGGAGTACCTGGATGCATGCTTCGATACTTGTGTGGTCAGTGTGTTTCTCACTCCAGAGAGAGTGGTTAAGCTGCAGATGAAATGGGGGGGGGGGGGGAGGAGAGGGTTGCAGGTAGCTCCCAGGGCATGAGGACGACTACCTGCAACTTCTTGGTCGATGGCTTGGACTCTGGAGCTGGTACCTTGGGCCATAGCTCATATGCATGCCTCTGCACCCTGTGACTTGTACCTGGTTGTTCAAGTGATGCCGCCTCCCTCCTCGGAGGATCAAGGGGAGCTTGGCTAGTGACTGCCTCTGATGGATTGAATGCCTCTGGAGGCACTGGATTGGGTGATAGTCACCACAGTTGCTAGCTTTTAGGTCTGGAGAACTCATTGTTTGTTAGTTTGCACAGAGGCACGAATTCTTGAGGGACGTCTCCTGGTTGATCAACAGGTTATATAGGCCAGGGCAATTTGCCTAACTCCGGAGAGGTTCTGGAACCTTCTGGAAGGCAAGGCAGTCTGTTTTCTCATTGACAATGCCATGGCTGTGGCATATGTCATCAAGCAAGATGGAACTTATGGTGACTGTGGAACTCTGAGTAGAGGCTCATCTGGTGGCTCTGGTGGTGCACATTTTGGAAGTCAACAGGCTAATTTCTTGAGCCAAAACACACTGGATCCTAGAGAGTGGGAGCTAAGCCCTCATGCGTTCAATCTGATCTGGCAGAGATGGAGCCTGACTGTTTGATTTAAAAGCCACCCAGGAGAATGCCGTAGGTCAAATCATTTTTTCAGTCTCGGGAAGGATTTGCAGACAGTGGGCATAGATGTCCTTCTATAGGTATGGCCACAGTAGAGGCTTCTGTATATCTTTTCCCCCATGGCCCTTGGTGAACAGGCTTCTATGCAAGATTTGGTCTCACCCAGGCTTGGTCATTATGGTGGCACCAGACTGTTGGCACAGGCCATGGTACATGAATCTCTTGAGTCTGTTAGCGGGTCTCCTCTGTTGCCTCAGAGGGAGGGGACTGCTGTGGCAGGGACTCTTGGTCATGGAAGATCCTGTACTGTTTTCAGTTATGGCTTGGTCTCTGAGATGCAAGCTTTCTAAGAAAGGATGCATTGGGGTGGTAATTGACACCCCTATATTAGAGTTGTGCTAGGTAGGAAGGCATAGTGACCATATTGTCCTTAGTCAGATTTGGACCTGAAATCTCTTAGGGTGCATGTGGTGGCCCTTGCATGCCAATGGACCACCACATGCTGACCATAGTCTTCCGTGCCCTACACTCAAGTACGCCACAATACCTGTCTGACCTGCTGCTTCCCCATTCTACGTATCATTGCCTCCATGACATTCATGCCAACAGGCTTCATCTTCCATCTGCAAACCAGGCCCTCATGTTCTGCTATCTTCTTTTTCTCCATTCCTGCTTCATGGGACATGCTACCCCAAGCCCTAAGATTGGAATTATCTTTTGCAAATTTTAAGACCCTATTAAAGACCCACTTATTTACCGTATTTTTCGCACCATAAGACGCACCGGACCATAAGACGCACCTGGTTTTTCAGAGGGGAAAATAGGAAAAAAAATATTCTGTTTTGATTGCCTTATGCATCCTACGGAAAATAGGAAAAAAAATATTCTGTTTTGATTGCCTTATGCATCCTACCTATTTGCTGTGAAAGTGCTTATTATTGCTAGTAATATTGATGTTAGAATACCCCCAAGAGCCTCTAATTTTTAACCCTAGCATATGAAGTCAGGAAACTGGGCTGGAAAAAGAGAAACGATGATTTCCAAGTCTTCCCCAATCCCTGCCAGAAGCCACTTACAGGAAGCTGTGTTCTGCTCAAGTGTAGCTATCGAACGTCCTGCTCTCCTATTACCTCATGATATCAGTGGCTTCTGGCAATCTGGGAAGCGCTGGCACCACCACAGAAGATCTCCTCCTTAGACATTCACCGACTCCTTCTGCAGCCGCGGCTCCCTGCCTCGTAGGGAACCGCGGCTGTGCTTTTAAAATCATCTCGGAGCCCTTCCTGTCTTGACGGGCTCCGTGCAGCATTGTCCCGCCTCTAAAGGAAGTTGTTTACCACTTCCTTTGGAGGCGGGACAATGCTGCACGGAGCCTGTCAAGACAGGAAGGGCTCCGAGATGATTTTAAAAGCACAGCCGCGGTTCCCTACGAGGCAGGGAGCCGCGGCTGCAGAAGGAGTCGGTGAGTGTCTAAGGAGGAGATCATCTGTGGTGGTGGCTGGCACTGGTAAGCCTGAACACGGGGCGGGGGAGGGATGATGCAGTCCCCAAGGACACGGAAGGTCCCGGGGGACCCGCTGCCGCTCTGCAACTTCTTATATTCGCACCATAAGACGCAGGCACTTTTCCTCCCACTTTTTGGTGAAGAAAAAGTGCGTCTTATGGTGCGAAAAATACGGTAACCAGGCATACATCTCAGTGCTTTGATATAGTCCCCAGTCTTTTTTATACTTCCCTTCTCTGTGTATGAACAAGCACCTGTCCTGTCTAACTATTGTAGTTCTTTTCTTAATTGTTTTTATCTTGTTATTGAATTGTAAACCGCTATGTTGTGTTTTTTATCGAAGGGTGGTCAATCAAATTGAATAAACCATAAACCATTAGCAAACTAGGCGGTTGCCAAGGGCAGCAGCTTTGTGGCTGATGGGCAGCAAAGAGCAGCTATAGTCAAAACAATATATCCTGACAGTCGCACAAAATCACTCATAAGTGCTTACTTTACCTGCAGGAAGAATGGACAGTTTGCAAATAGTTCATTTAAATGACCTTTGGAAAATCTGCCATTATGTATATTTATAAAATAGAATTTAGTATTTAAAAGTATGATCAGGTATGTGTGTTTATAGGTTTTTTTGGGAGGGGTGGTGTTGAGGTGATTGAGTTTGATTATCAAAATTTGGTGGGGGGGGTGGTATGCCCTAATAGGGGTCTAAAAGCTAATTGTGAGGGGTTGCAAGACTGAAAGTTTGCCTAGGGTATCTAATCATGCACTGGCTCTGAATAGAGGTGAGTTCAGGGTGTGTCCCTGGCGGCACAGCCTGATACTTCCTGCTTTCTCAAGGGGGAGTAGGAGATCTATCCATCTGTTCTGCTGGTGGCACAGCAGTGAAGCCTTTCTCTGGTGTTGAGGGTTTTGGAGGTCGACCTATCAAGCCCCTTTGGAAGGCCTCCCTCAAAGATTAAGCTACAAGGTGGTATTCCTGGTGGCTATTACTTCTGCCAGTCATGTGTCAGATATAATACTATTATTACTTCTTCTTCTTTTACTGACCTTTTTCTATAGGGATCCCTTTGTCATCTCATCTGTCTCCCTGAGGATGGTGCTGTCCTTTCTTCCGAAAGTGCTTTCTGCCTTTCATCTTAGTCTGTAATCTTGCCTTCCTCATTGAAGGAGAACATTCGATGAGACCCCTCAGTGCATCTATTAGATATGAGGAGGGCATTGGTGAAGTATCTGGAGACTACTAATGCTTTCTGGTATTCGCACCTTCTCTTAGTCCTCCAGCAATCCAAGGAAATGGCCTTGATTGCTTGCTGTCTTAAGGATGCCATTAATTCAGCTTACGCCCTCTATTCAGAAATGGTGCTGGAGAGTTGGCGCTCACTCCAGTAGGGTACAAGGCTCGCTATGGGCTGAGTCTGCTTTATTGTCTCAGGAACACATCTGTAAGGGGCTGCCTGGTCGTTGCATGTGGGAGCTGCAGCAGATGGCACCTTTGGCAGAGCAGTTCTGTCTGGAGCATCGTCTTCCTCCCCAGGGCTGGCACCCAGGTGGATGGCGGTGACACACATGGGCAGCTGCTGCCACGGATTCTGTTTGGGAGGGGGGTAGGTGGGAAGCAGCAGTATTTCCAAAAGCAGCAGTTATCTCCAAGTTATAATACCCTGTTCAATGTAATTTCAGTTTGTTCAATGTAAACCGCACTGATGCAGAATAGCGCGGTATATAAGAGAATATAAATAAATAAATAGACTGAATTGGTGGCAGCTGGGGGGGGGGGGACTGTGAAGGCAGCAGCTGGAGTTTCTGCCTAGTGCCGCAGAAACCCTTGGGCTGGCCCTGTTCCTCCAACCCTGGGTCCCGACTGCTTAGGGGCATCCCATTCATCTGGACTGATATAGTAGGATAAGGAAGAAGCAATTTTTCCAAATCTACTAATTTTGATTCCTTGAATTCTGCTAGACCAGTCCCTAGGACAGCGATGGCGAACCTATGGCACGCGTGCCAGCTGTGGCACGCGAAGGCCTTGCAGCTGGCACGCGGGAAGGTCCGCTAGGACAGGTGTCTGCCTCCCTTCGTCTGCAGCCGCGGCTCCCTGCCTGTTAGGGAACCGCGGCTGTGCTTGTAAAATCGTTGCGGAGCCCTTCCTGTCTTGACGGGCTCCGTGCAGCATTGTCCCGCCTCTAAAGGAAGTTGTACTTACAACTTCCTTTAGAGGCGGGACAATGCTGCACGGAGCCCGTCAAGACAGGAAGGGCTCCAACGATTTTACAAGCACAGCCGCGGTTCCCTAACAGGCAGGGAGCCGCGGCTGCAGACGAAGGGAGGAAGACAGGGGGAGAGGGGGGCTACCATCGACAGGGGGAGGGGGGGGGGATACAATCGAGCGGGGGGGGGGGGGGGCTGACATGGAGGGAGGGAGCTGATATGGATGGATGGAAGGAGGGGGGCTTACATGGAGGGAGGGAGCTGATATGGATGGATGGAAGGAGGGGGGCTTACTTGGAGGGAGGGAGCTGATATGGATGGAGGGAGGGGGGCTTACATGGAGGGAGGGAGCTGATATGGATGGATGGAAGGAGGGGGGCTTACATGGAGGGAGGGAGCTGATGATGGATGGAAGGAGGGGGGCTTACATGGAGGGAGGGACCTGATATGGATGGATGGAAGGAGGGGGGCTTACATGGAAGGAGGAATAGATGGAGGGAGGGGGCTGACATGGACAGAGGGGGGACTGACATGGAGGGAGGCTGACATGGACAGTGGGGCTGACAGGGAGGGAGGGAGGGAGGGAGCTGACATGGACAGATGGAAGGACGGGGGCTGACATGGAGGGAGGGGGGCTGGCATGCACAAAGGGGAGAGACAGGGACATACTGGACAGACGGGATAAATGCTGGAGAGAGGCGAGAGACATTGCGGCTTAGGATTATAATGGGCTGATGGGGGAGCTAGCACTGGTAATGGGCAGATGGGAGGGGACTAGGACTGGTAATGGGTTGAAGGCTAGGACTGGGAATGGACTGATCAAGGGGGGGGGTTGGGACTGGTAATGGGCTGATAGGGGGGTATGACTGATAATGGACTGATGGGGGGCTAGCATTGGAAATGAGCTGATCGGTGAGGTTAGGACTGGAAATGGGCTGATGGGGGGATAGGACTGGTGATGGGGGGGGTAGGACTGGTGGTATTGGGCTGATTAGGGGAGGCTAGCACTGGTAATGGGGTTGAGGGGGGATTAGCACTGGAAGTGAACTGATTGGGGGGCTTTGACTGAGAATGGGCTGATTGTGGGGAGGGGAGGATAGAGCTGCTGGCCCTGGAAGAAAACTGGGGGCTAAGGCTACAAATGGGCTGATGCGAGGGGATGGGAGAATGGAACTGGAAGGGAGTGGATCTGAGAGGGGCTGCCATGGTATTTGTACTAGAAGGGACTGGTCAGTGGGGAAGGAGGGGGACTGGAAGGGAATGGACACCAGTGGCAATCATGGGAATGCAAGTTGACATTGGAAGGTACTGGGAGTGAGGACTGGAAAGGGGCTGATACTGGGGAGGGTTACTGGGACTGGAAATAGGCTGATGGAAAGAAGTGAAGAAAACGAAAGAAGAGATAAGAAATGGCAGATGGACCATAGACCACAGAAACAGAGCTAAGAGAAGACAGGAAAGCAGAAGCCTCAGATCGGGACCAGCATGATCAGAGAATAAATTGGTCAGACAACAAAGGTAGAAAAAATAATTTTATTTCATATTAGTGATTTGACTACAAAATCATCATAATTTTGAAATCAAATATTGTTACTTGTTGTGATTAATTAACCGTATTTTCCGGCGTATTTTTTTTGGTGTGCGCTGGAAGAGGGGTAGTCTTATACGGCGAGTATAGGCCAAACACCTATATTTTAACAGGAAAAGTAGGGGGTCGTCTTATACGCCCAGTCGTCTTATACGCCGGAAAATACGGTAAGTAAATTTAACGTTTTCTATGAAAAGTAGTTCTGAGGGGGGTCAAAAAAATATTAAAAGAAAAGTGACAATAATATAAATATATATTTATAATGTGGATTACATTTGGGCCCTCATATTTACCTCAGGCTATGATTGTGATTGTGATTATGATGGTACACTGTAAGAAACAATATATGCAGTGTTAGATTTGTTTTAAATGTCGCAATGGTTTTGCGGCTCCCAGTTTTTTTTTTCCCTTCGGAAACGGGTCCAAGTGGCTCTTTATGTCTTAAAGGTTGCAGACCCCTGTGCTAGGAGAAAGGCCCCAGCCCGGCCCCGCGCTTCCCCTTCCGGTCGGAGCTTCTGCGCGCCTCTCGCCGAGAAGCTGCACGCTAGGGCTCATGCGCCGTCCTCTCGCGAGATTATAGGACCCGCGCGGGAGCTGGGTTCCAAAGAAGAGCAAAACCTACCACTTTCATGATGAATGGGAAATGGACTACTTCTTCATCATGGTGAAAGACAAGTGTTGTGTAATTTGTAACGCCCCAGTATCCTTGCCCAAAATGGGTGATCTGGAACATCATTATAAGGCTCTAAAATATTGTTGTTAAGGTTTAATTGACGTGCTGGCACTTTGAGGAAATTCTTTGGTTTTGTGCGGCAGTTTGGGCACTCGGGCTCAAAAAGGTTAGCCATCACTGCCCTAGGAAAATGACTCCTACGTTTGTGAGCCCTGCTGCCTTTAACTGCATTTTCAGTATCTCCGCTATTATTAGTGTGGTAAGAGAACCAAAGGCATTGTACAAAGTTAGTTGATTTAACCCTTTTTCTGAGTTTGAATTTTTCAGCCTTGCTTTCTGCTTAGGAAGGGTCATACTAGCTTCTCTGTGCTGCACCAGATTTTATACTAAAGCTGATTTAATCTGCCTCATCTGGGCTGGTCTAGTAAGATGAAAGGAAAGGAAAATTAACAGGTATGGAAAATGTCTCCCTCTGTTTTTTGGGGGGGTTGGTGGGGAATAGAATGATAAACAAATGAGGATCTGAAAATTGTTAATACAGAGGTGATGAAAGTTGGGGAATTTTTTCTATTCACTTTCTTGTGGGTGACAAGGTTTTAATTGGGAAAAACAATAGAATGTAGAGTGCTGACTTTTGAGGTGCACATAGCTTTCAGAAGTTAAGTATCCATGTAGCCATTGCAGCCTTGTCTCCAGTTTAATGAAAAACAAAGCTGAACTCGTGCCTCTCCCACCTTTCTTGTGTGGGTCATTTAACAACCACAATTGGTTTGCAAATAACAGGCCTGCCTATTAACCTATCTTGTGATTTAAGAGAGATAGCAGTACTCTTAAGGCATGAAGTGACATATTGCTCTGTTCAAATCAATGCAATCTAGTATGTGCTGAATGCAGAGTTTGCAGATATTTGTCTACCTCTAGGCAGCCATAGACAGGGTTATTTTATGTGCTTAAAAATGGCCTACAGATGTACATACTGTCTGGGTAGTTCACAGTGTCCTTCCAGTTTTATTAAATATCAGAAATACTGGTAAGCTTACTTTTCTTTAGTATTTATACTGCTTTTTTAAAACAAATTAGCTGTTTGAGTGTAATAACATGCTATGTGGTGTTTTTAAATAAGTATCTTATGATTGGAAATTAAGACTTGGTATTTAGTTAAAATTGAGACTTGTTTTCCTGTACATACCAAAACATTTAATTTCAAAACTTCTGGTTGTACTGGATTTCTTATTGATATGTCTGAATACTAGAGTAATTTGTTGCTATATATAAAACATTTTAATCAATGTGTTAAGGTTGTAATACCCCTTGTAATTGTTTTGGGTATTATATGTCAATACTTTTTAGAGCTGGTAAGTATCTCTTATTAAATATTTGTAAATCTGTAATGGATATGGTATGGACTATAAGTTTTATAAAGAAATTAAACTATTACTACTGCATGTTCTGGCCCTTTTGAGACAGGAAATTTAAACACTGTAATACTGAAATAACAGGAAATAAAGTAAACTTGATGCACAGTGGCCCCTTTTTTGCTTCCCAATATTCTTGAATGTGTGGATTTTTATTTTATTTTATTTTTTTATTTTAACATGCTGCAAAACTGACTTATGGTCTTGAAAAATATACCAGAAGGATTGTCATAGTGTAAGCAAACTAAAATCAGACCTCAGCTTCAAACTATTTAAATTCAATTTGGGTATACATTTTAAGCCATTATCACATAAAAATGTTTAGAAAATTATGAATTTGTTAATTTAATATGACAACCTTTCATAGTTAAAGAATTGACACCCAAAAGGAACCCAGCAAGGGGAGAAATATCCAAAAAAAAAAAAAAATATCCCCCCACCCCAAGAATCAACTGCACTTAATACAATACAAAGCCAAACAAGGGGAGAGCTAAAGAGACAGATCAAACTCTGCATAATGGAAAGGAATATAGCAATTTAAAAGCAAAGCATAATAAATATTCCATACCCCAAAATAATTATGATCTTTATTTCATTAGAAGACATTTTTCCCCCTTTGTTCATGTTTCTTGAGTAGTGTAATTTAAAACTGTATAGCTCTTTAGCCTATAAGGCAAGATTATGAGATTTGCTGTATGTGGGTGGAGAAATGTTTACTTTGACAGAGTTCAGTAAGCTTTCCTGGAGGTAAAAGTATAGAAAACTTGGCAAGCATTTGATGTTAAATTATTTGTTATTTTAACAAAATGAAACACAGATTTTGAAATGCATAGTAGATCAACTGGAACAGCAGTTTTATGTAAAGTATATAGTGGAACTTTTTTTGTTTTACATGATGTGCGAAGCCTTTTAACACAAATGAGACTGTTTATGTGGCTGTTCCCAACATTTAGATCATGTCACATCAGTTTAATGATAAATACTTTGACTACTTTCACAGAGTGAAATATGAGGAAACTTAGGATGGTTGATTCTTTAACTCTTGTCAGACACTATGGGCCAATTTTACTAGTGTTCTATTTAGTGCACGCTAAACAGTAACTGCTACTGTGTGCTAAAGCAGCTAGCATGGTAAACATCCTGTGTTAACTGCTTAGCACACAATAGTTAGGTTAGGGGTTGAGAGTGGGCATTGACAATAGTTTGCGGTTAGCATGGAGGTGAATAGCGTGTGTTTGTTACTGATGGAGTCAGCACCGGTGCACTTATTGTCACTTCAGTGGGTGGTGGTAACTGCAGTCGCGTTAATTGCAATTGCAGTTTTAATGTGGTGAGGTGCTTCTCGCCACAGTAACTACTGGGGTCCATTTCACCACCTGTGCTAATTTTTGCCTCTTGACCTTTGCTAAGCTGCCGAACCTTTGTGCACTTTAGTAAACATGCCCTTTGTGATGTATGGCTCTTGATCATATGAAATGTTTTATTCTTCTTTCAGTATTAGTGACAAGTTTTCTAAAATGGTGACTAGAAATGAGCCATCATGAAATATGGAACAGTAGTTATGTTGTAATTTGGCTCTTTTTTTTTTTTTTTTTTTTTTTTTAAAGGAGGTGATTTTTGTGAAAGGTGATAGCATTGCCTGTAGCTTGGACTTACTGCATACCTTCCCTAGTAATCCTGACTCATACCGGACCATAGTATAAAACAGTGAGACTAGCTAGTTTTTAGTTTTGCCTTTTCTAAGTGCATTATGCTAGTATGATATTTGCATCTCAAACCATCTGATTAAACTTGTGTAAAAAGTATCTAAGGGTTTCTCTTAGAGGTACTCCCTTCTGTTCCTCTATTTTTTTCTCTTTAATTTTATCTGGGATAGCTTTTGTTTCTATTTTGGTGTTATCTTGTTTAATCTTTTTTGTCCCTTTTTATATATTATATTGCAAATGGCTCTGTCGTCCATAATGAAGAGGTGGTTTAGAAAGACTGTAAATAAACTAAGCACAAAATTCAGGATGATATTTAATCATGAATGGCCATGGATTAAAAAAGTTCAACCAAATCATAAACACAATATTTTTAGCATTGCCTGGTGGCAGAAATTCTGAATAAATTTGTTTCACATGGGCATAACAAGTCCTCTAGTTCTCCATTCTATGTCCTTTTCTTGATATGCCCTGAGGTTGTGGAACGCCTAATGAGCTGTGGACGTGTAGGGACTAATTGGGTTTTCAGTCCCTTCCTGAATCTAGTCTGTTAAATACTTTGGTACAGATTTGTAATATAGTTTATTAGTTGTTTTTTGTCTGTTGTATTGTCGAGGATGTACATTTTGACTGTTACCTGCTTAGACCTTTTAATAATTGAGCAAAGTAGAAATTTGCAAATAAAATGACTGTAGATAAAGACCATTATGGTACATTTAGTCTGCACAGTAAGATGGCTAGAGTTGTTACCCGCTGCTTAGTGCGGGTTGTCTCCCTCTGTGCCTTCGTTTAGGGTTGCACCAGCAAATCTCCAGGAACAAGCAGGAATGAGTCTTCACATGTGGGTATCGTTGGTACCGACTGAGCCTGCGCGGGAACGCTCCCCAGCATCCAGTAAGAGCTTTTGGGAGCATCCCACAGCGCCTGCGCGCTGCCTTCCCGCCTTTCCCAACCGCCTCTCTCCAGTTCTTCTTTTCCGCGGAGCCAGCAGGTCGTGTTCCTGTCACCGCAGGAGAAGTTCTTTATTTTTTTCTTTATTTTTCTGTGTCGCTTCTGCCTTCAACGTCAGACCGGTACCGCCGGTCTTTTCTTTTCTTTTCTTTCTTTCTTCAAAAAAAAAAAAAACCCCTTTTATTTCTTCAACTGTGCATTTTCAGTTTGGGCCTTAGGCCTAAATATTTTCTCCTCATGGAGAAGCCCGCTTCAGGGTTTAAAACGTGCACAAAATGTGGCGGTACTATTTCTGTCACCGACACCCATGATTGGTGTCTAAAATGTTTGGGTCCTGACCATTCCATCACGGATTGTGTGTCCTGCACCATGATGTCTAAAAGAGGTCGGCAGAACCGAGCAGCCAAGCTCAGTACCCTGTTTCCCTCTGATGCAACCTCGGTGGCATCGACGTCTTCCAGGGCTGCTTCTTCCTCCCATGGATCTCAGGTAACCAAACTTAAATCTAGCCGGTCCTCGAAGGGCAAATCTCCCTCTAAGCATTGAGATGCCTCCGGGCTTGTCCTCGAGGATTCCACTCCGGCAAAATTACCCCGGCGGGAAGTTCCGGCTTCCAAAGCATTATCTATGGGGTCACAGGTTGACATCGATGGCTTGGCCTCGACCGATCACCTGTTGCCGTGTTCTGGGGTACCGGTGGCCTCCACTGGTACCGACATCCAGACTTCGGTGGCGTCAATGGATCAGAAAATTCTATCCATGCAGCGCACCCTCACGGCGTTAATGCAGGCTTTGACGCCTTCGGTACCGCAACAATCCCCGTTGCCAGTACTGACTCCGGCATCGGCACCGTTCCCGGTGCCGGTACCGATTGCATCGACATCGGCTTCGGTGTCGACTGCAACAGTACCCTGTCCTATGATGCCCATCGGTACCGAACCGGTACCGCTTACTCCCGATGTCGATCCCACTCAGTACGCGTATCGGGCTTTACAGGAGCATCCAGACAAGCGATACTTCGATTCCTCCGAAGACTCTGAGTCTGAGGCTTCTGTCGATGCACCGGTACTACTTCCTCAGGAGTCTGCTTCTCCAAAACGAAGAATGTCTCCTCCAGAGGACTTGTCTTTTCAAGACTTCATTAGGGAAGTGGCTAGAGGCCTCTCTATTACAGTGGCCTCTGAGTCAGAGCCTAGAGCCAAGCAATTAGATATTTTGCAATATCCTAAGGCTCCTAAGGAAGCAGCTACCTTACCTATTCATGAGATTCTTTATGATCTCATGTTGGGCATGTGGGAGACTCCTCTCACCACCTCTCCTCATTCTCGTAGGTTGGACACCATGTACCGTGTCCCTCCCTGTCCTGGTTTTCATAAGACTCAGCTTCCTCACCACTCTATTGTGGTTGAGTCTGCTATGAAGAAAATAAAGAGTGCAAAGAGACACTCATCTAACCCTCCAGGACGTGAATGTAGGACTCTAGATGCTTTTGGCCGAAGGATTTTCCAGGCCAATATGCTTGCTGCCAGAATCAACTCCTATAGTCTCTATATGGGGATGTTTCTAAAAAGTCACAGATCATCTGCAGACTTTAGCTCCTTTTATTTCAGAAGATAAAAGGCAGGAATTTCTCACTTGGCTCAAACATGCCCAAGATGTTTCCAAATTCTCCAACCGTGCAGCCTTTGACTCTTTTGAGTGTGTAAGCAGAGCCACGGCTATTGCCATAGGTGCACGCAGAATTGCTTGGTTACAAGCCTCTGATTTGGAACTCTGGGTCCATGATGAGTTGGGAAACCTTCCTTGTACAGGTGAAAACCTGTTTGGAAGGGATTGGCAAGCAAAGGCCACTCAGATGGATGCTGCGAACTCTGCTTTGGATCGACTTTCAAAGTCTACCTCTGCCCCTGTTAAGAAAAGATTGTTTAAAAAGACATCTTTTTCTAAAAAGGGAAGAGATTATCCTGCTCAAGGGCAGACATCATCTGCAGGTCGTTTTGCTGCAAAGCGTCAGCAACCATCTAAACAGGCCAAGTCAAAGGCTGCCAGGCCTACCACAGCCCAGCAGCCTCAACCTCCTCAGGGCCTTTGACTTGCAACTAGAGAACTTAGCCTTTCTAGCTCTGGAAAAAACAGAGCCCCTCACCATTCCAGGAAGGTTGACTTACTTTGCTCCCAGATGGGAGCAAATCACAGCAGAGCAATGGACCCTCTCCATCATAAAGGAAGGGTACAAGCTTCATTTCTTGAGTCTTCCTCCTCACACCATGGTGAAACAGTTCAATTCTCCAACATCTCTCCTCAACCTTCTAGGTCAGGAGATTGCTACCCTTCTTGCCCAAGGGGCAATAGAAGAAGTACCTCTTCTTCAACAGGGCTCAGGGTTCTACTCCCCTTATTTTCTTATCCCAAAGAAAACAGGGGGCTACAGACCCATATTAGATCTCAGAGAATTGAACAAGTTTCTATTCAAGGAGAAATTCAAAATGATTTCTCTAGGGGCTCTGCTTCCATACCTTCAGAGTCAGGACTGGCTTTGTTCTCTAGATCTCAAGGATGCGTACACTCATGTCCTCATCCACCCAACACACAGAAGGTTCCTTCGGTTCCTTTTTCAAGGAAAGCACTACCAATACAGGGTGCTTCCTTTCGGTCTGGCCTCTGCACCAAGGGTGTTCACGAAATGCATGGCAGTAGTAGCTGCATTTCTCCGCACTCTAGGAATATTCGTATTCCCATATCTAGACGACTGGCTCATTCGAGCCCCATCCCGCAGTCAGAGGCCCATACTTGTCTAACCTGCACAATGCGTATCCTTCAGTATTTGGGACTAGTAATAAACATCCCAAAATCCAATCTCACCCCTACTCAGTCTCTGGAGTTCGTAGGGACCTTGCTGGATACCACAACTGCAAGGGCCTATCTTTCTCAGGCCCGTTGCCTATGTCTGGTGCAGTTAGCCTCCCAGATTCAGTTAAAGTCCCAGTTAACTGCTCGAGAGATGTTACAGCTATTAGGCCAGATGGCATCCACCGTGCATGTGGTTCCATATGCTCGCCTTCACATGAGGGCAGCTCAATGGACTTTGTCCACCCAATGGACTCAGGCATCAGGTTGCCTGTCAGACAAAATAGCAAACTCCAGTCGCCTTTTTTGGTCTCTCCAGTGGTGGAAGTCCTCTCAAAACCTGTTGCTGGGGTCCCCTTTTCAGCAACCGCTACCCCAAGCAACTCTCACAACAGATGCTTCTCCAAGGGGTTGGGGAGCTCATCTGCAGGATCTCTCCACCCAGGGCATCTGGTCTCCACAGGAGACTTCTCTGCATATCCATCTCTTGGAACTCAGAGCAATTTTCTTAGCGCTCAGTGTTCCATTCCCTGCTCAGCTACAGGACAGTCCTCATCCATACGGACAACCAAGTAGCCATGTTCTATGTAAACAAGCAGGGAGGGACTGGCTCTGTCGCTTTGCAATGAAGCTTTGCGACTGTGGGCCTTCGCCAGAGAGCATCACATCCATCTTCTGGCAGTATATCTTCCAGGCGTTCAAAACTCTTGGGCGGACAGACTCAGTCGAGTTCTGCTTCCACACGAGTGGTCCCTCCACATGGACCAGGTAGCCAGGATCTTTCGAATTTGGGGAACCCTGGACATAGACCTCTTTGCAAGTCCGTGGAATGCCAAACTTCCCCGGTTCTGTTCCAGAATTCCGTGTCAGGGAGTTCAGGCCAAGGATGCCTTCCTTCCTTCACTGGGGTCAAGACTTCCTTTATGCCTTTCCACCAATTCCCCTAATTCCCAAGACACTATTCAAGCTTCAGAGAGATCAAGGGACCGTGATCTCCATAGCACCACATTGGCCACGCCAAGTGTGGTACCCTCTACTTCTGCATCTCTCTCAAGCTCCCTCCCTGGACTTGGGCTCTGCTCCAGACCACCTATCCCAGGAAGAAGGAACGTTGTGGCACCCAAACCCCCAGTCTCTCCATCTCAGGGCTTGGTTGCTGAGGGCCTAGACCTTCAAGATTTTCATCTCTCCCAGCAAGTCAGATGTTCATGCCTCTAGAAAGCCGTCTACTAGACTCTAGTTCCTATGCTTTCAAATGGAAAAGATTTACCATTTGGTGTTCAGGGAAGGGTCTAAACCCTCTTGCAATACCTCTGAATTCTCTACTAGAGTATCTTCGGCATCTATCCCATGCAGGTCTGAAAACGAATTCAGTAAGAGTCCATTTGAGTGCTGTTGCAGTGTCCCTCAAGCCTCTCAATGGACAACCTATTTCCTCTCACCCTCTTATAGCAAGATTCATGAGAGGCCTTCTTTTAACTAAACCTCCCATTAGACCACCTCCAGTGGCATGGGACTTAAACCTGCTTCTTGGCCAGCTTATGAAGCCACCCTTTGAACCTTTAGCCACCACCTCCTTGAAATTTCTTTCTTGGAAGGTTATTTTTCTCATTGCAGTCACCTCAGCACGCCGCATCAATGAGTTGCAAGCTTTGGTGGCCAATCCACCTTATACAAGGTTTCATCATGATAAGGTAGTCCTCAGGACCAATCCACACTTTATGCCTAAAGAGGTCTCACTTTTTCATCTGAACCAAGAGGTGTATTTACCTGTCTTTTTTTCCAGGACCTCATGCATCAATTGCAGAGAGGAATCTACATACCTTGGATTGTAAGAGAGCTCTCGCTTTTTACTTACAAAGAACACAGCAACATAGAAAGTCTTCTCAACTCTTTGTTGCTTTTGATCCTTCTAATTTAGGACTTCCAGTCTCTAAAAGAACATTGTCCAACTGGATTGCTCAGTGTATTTCTTTCGCCTACCAGAGTAGGAGCATTTCTCTGGAGGGCCATGTCACAGCTCACAATGTGAGAGCCATGGCAGCCTCAATGGCTCATCTAAACTCTGTGTCCATCGACCAAATCTGTCGAGCGGCCACCTGGGCCTCAGTTCATACCTTCACAGCCCGTTACTGCTTGGACAAGGACTCCCGGGATGCCTTGTTTGGTCAGGCTGTTCTCAAATACCTGTTCCATTCCTAATCAACTCCTACCCACCTACCCTGGTTGGATGCCAGAGATCCATGGGGGGAGGTAGAGTCCTTTTCAAGGACACACAACCTGGGGTCTTCCCCTGGCATCTGCAGCTAGGGAGTCACCGTATGTGAAGACTCATTCCTGCTTGTTCCTGGAGATAGCACAGTTACTTACCTGTAACAGGTGATCTCTGGGAACAGCAGGAATAAGTCTTCACAACCCACCCACCTCCCCTAGGAGTTGTATCTCTCTAGCTATCTTTCCTTTCCTCTCTCTCTCTTTGTCTCAGCTTTAAAACTTGAACTGGAGAGAGGCGGTTGGGAAAGGCGGGAAGGCAGCGCGCAGGCGCTGTGGGATGCTCCCAAAAGCTTTCTTACTGGACGCTGGGGAGCGTTCCCGCGCAGGCTCCGTCGGTACCGACGATACCCATATGTGAAGACTTATTCCTGCTGTTCCCAGAGATCACCTGTTACAGGTAAAGTAACTGCTTTCAGTGCAGGTAACTGGTGGTGTGCCACCTTTTTAAATACTGACCCCATTTTTCGTAGTTATTTGTAGCTCACAACATTTTAGTAGTAGTGGTGCAGTAGGTATTTCCTTGTCCTTAGAGGGTTTACAATCTAAGGTTGTAGCTGAAGTAATTGAGGGTTAATTGCCCAAGGGCATAAGGAGCATTAGTGGGATTTGAACCTTACTTCTCTGGTTCGCAGCTTGCTACTTTAATCACTAGGCTGCTGCTCCACTCTATGAACGTAAGGGATTTGGATTTAGCTCATGCCTTTTGGGAGTAGCTCAAGGTGAATTACGTTCAGTTACACTAATTTTGTATCCTTTGGAGGGCTTACAATCTACATCTTATTAGAAACAGTAACCAATATTCTGTATATCAGTCTGCAGGGACCTGTGCTGCTGAACATTGATAGCACACAATATACATTAACAGATTTACAGTTCTGGTCATAGATTTAGCAAGAAATCGCTTTCAGATAATTAGATTTCTTTTAAAAATATTTAAGAACATAAGAGATGCCATACTGGGCCAGACCAAGGTCTATCAACAGTATCCTGTTTCCAACAGTGGCCAATTTAGGTCACAAGTACCTAGCAATTTCCCCAGAAGACCCAGGTTCCACAATGCTTGTATTTGGGACAAACAGTGGATTTCCCGGGTCCCTTTCAATAATGGGATATCTTGGAAGTGATGTGATACTTTAATATGCTGACCTTTTCTACTTTCTCTTTTTTGTTTGTCAGTAGCTGGGTAAATTTGATGTTAGTAGCCCAGAAGCCTCAATTTAAAGTGTGACTTTTCTATAAAAGTGCATTTTTAAATATATTTCCAATTAGGATGTAGGGCTTCATTTTTAGAGCATACATAGTATACATTTTAACACACTTTGAGAACTGACAGTAAAAGCACTAGAGAAATGTCTGAGATCTTCTTCCCTGAGTACAGGGTTCCAATCAGTAGTATAACTTTCTTTTAGCCTTCATAAATCTGCAAGGGAATCTCTGGGAACTCTACAGAACTGATCACTAAACATTTTCTGTGGCCTGTTGTAACTTTTTAAGGGGGGGGGGGAGACCCTTTTCTAAATAGGTCACATGACTCATTTGTGTACACCTTTTTTACAGAACAGTTTACAAAAACAAATCATAACACAGTAGTTAAATTACAAAAAAAACCCACAGTAGCAATAGCTAAACCTACTTTAAAACATTCTTCTTTTTCAAAATAGAAGAAAAAGTTCACCTCCATTTTCCTCCCTTTCCTGTCCAGACTGCTTTGTCACAAAGGGAATAGGGCATAGTAAAAAAAAAATCTCTCCTTCAGATCCTGTACTTTCATAAAGTTGGGACAAAACACTTTCATCCTCTGAGAAAGAGGGATAAAGCCTAAACAAGACCTACTGCTGCGGATTTCTTATTAGTAGTGAGTTGGGGCACATCCTACCTACATAGCTAGGTCCAACCATCAAGCAAGCTAAGAGGTCACCTAGGATAGCAGCTTTTGGGGAACGGGGGTGACAAAAAGCAGGGCATTCAAAGCTGAACAATAGATTTTGAGAGTAGGAATGGTGGTAAAAATGTAAGATTTGCCTAGGGCGCCAACACCTTGAACCAACTCTGGAGCCACTCATCCGTCAACTCTACTGCAACCTCCAATATTTTTCACACCTAATAAAAGCAAAATCTATCAGTATAACGGCTACTTATTTCAAAGAATAAATAAAAGCAAAGCTCCTTGAACACTTCTTAATAACTGCCTAATGGACAATGCCTTGTCAGTCACCTGCAGCTTCTGGAAACCTCTAGGGGATGAGAGAAGAAATGCCACTCGCAATTAGTAGCCCTGGTCCAGAAAGCTTTTCCAGTGTTCTCAGCAAAAAATATATAGAACAAATGCCCATTCTCAGCCCCTATTAGAACTTAAATCCCTCTTCCATTATATCTTAGAGCTCTAACATTTTTAAGTTTAAAATCCATTTTACTTTTTTTTTTATTTGATTTTTTTAATCTGCCTTGGTCATTAATTGTTCACTGATATAAAGCCCTCTATTTTTAGTCTGTATTGTGCAGTATGTACTTGAGAAGCATAAGCTGTGTTCCACTTGTCATGTTCTGTAACACAATTTCAGTAGCACATAGACTACAGCCACTTGTATTGTCAATTTGTTAATATTTAAATACTGCCAAATCATTTTTTATTTCTAGATTTAATATATTTAAGGAAATGCACTTTTGTATCCTAACATTTAGGCTATCCCTTTTACCAACCAGATGTTGCTAGTCATTTCAGTGTCTGTGTGTGTTTGCAGAACATATTTGTCATTTGCCACATTGTCTAACAAGTAGATCAGAAGATAGGGAGCCAAGGTCTAATGCAGTTTAACTGTTTGATCTATGCCTATTGCACCATTGTGTGTTTGGGAGAAGGAGGGGAGCTTGCTTGTAGGGAATGAATTGATGTACCAAAGCTATCACCTTTTTTAATTTAACGAAGCTACAGTTCTGCTTTAACGTCATTCTATTCATCATATTTTCTTCTTACTCCACAAAATTATTCATAGTGTAGGTTTGCATTCTGCAGTATTATGCAGAGCTCCTTTATATGTCAAAAATGTATTCCCTTTTTTCATGAACACAAATTGATTTGGCACATCATTAGTATCCAGTCCATGAAATAAGGTTAAACCAGTGAGGACCAAAAAGCCAGAGTGTACAGAGTATCTTTTTGCATGGGATTTGTGGAGGGGTGGAGAAAAGCAGCATGTACAGTCGTTCTCTATGGAATAGAGAATTTAGGAGCTGTAAGCAATTTTTGAGGGATGGGGAAAGATGAAGCTGGTGGACACAGACCAGGTGAGAGGCCTCGGGATGCTAGTGTTTGATCTTCAGATAGCAGAGCAATGTGTGAGCAGTGGCCAAAGCCAGAAAGGGATGCAGAGTTGCCTAGAAAGGCATAATCAACAGAGTGGTGGTGATTTCTCTGTACAGGTCATTGGTGAAGCTTCACCTAGAATAGTACTGTTCAATTTTAGAGGCAGTCCAGAAGATGGCAAAATGGTGCAGAGTCTGCATCATAAGACATACAGGCAGGACTGGCACCACTAGGATGACTGGGTGTCCACTTAGGGCAGCAGGCTTCAAGGGGCAGCAGCGCAGCATCTCAGATATTGAGCTTTAAAGAGGTAAGACTTCGGAGCACCACCTGCATATTTTTTCACAAAGAATGGTGGATGTCTGGAATGCTCCCTTGGAGAAGGTGGGGGAAACGCAAACTGAATTCAAAAAGGAGTGACACATGTATAGAGGATCCCTAAATGGCAAGAATAGAAACCAAGCATGGAGCACTTATGCTTAAAGTGAAATGACACTTGCCCTTGAAAAGATAGAAGGGAATAGTCTGCACAGATTGGCACTTAAAACAGTAACCACCTTACTGGGAAGACTGGATGGGTCATTTTGGTCTTCATGTGTGATAGTCTGTTACTATGAGCTGCTAAAATGTAAAAGCAAAGATGATATAATATGGGTGCTGTGAGGATTTGTTATGTACATCTTTAAACATTACTGATTTTTTTCATTATAGGAAACCTGAATAAGAAATAGCTGACGATAAGATGAATAGAAGACCAGACTTAAAAATGCTTGATATGGTCATAATATACTAGATTTCCATTGAACTGACCTCTTTCCTTATAGGAAATTAAATGTTGGGATGTCAGGCATATAAAAAAATGAGATTGAAGGTTTCAAAATTTACTGGCATTGAAGAAGCAGGTACAGTCTTATAAAGCTGATTTACCTAGAGGAAACTAGGCAAAATATTTGTCGTCCAGGGCTTAAACTGAAAAGCAGCAAATGAATTCTTATGTGGGAAAAGGTAATCTGAATTGATCCTCAGCTGCTTGATCAGTTTAATTTGAGACTAGAGAAAGCGGTATATAAGACATGTTAAATAATAAAATAATTTGTCCAGTACTGTTCAGCATCAACTTTTTGTAAGTAGTCCTTTTACCTGTTAGTTCTCGCCATAATGTGACACAAGCTGTTGCAGCTTTTTTTTTAATGTTAATGTATTACCTTGTTTCAATAATGCAAAAACAATTTGAGGAATAAAGGGAGGGGAGCAGAGGCTGGTTTTTGAATGTGAGATCCAGAAGAAATTGTATGCTTGGAGTGAAGTCTCTGCATAGTGACCTCATCATACTTTTTAAAAAATTTCTATCTAAAATAAAGTCCATAATGCACTACTGCTTGAAGGAGTTCTCTTCTGAAGCAAAATCTAGTTTTACAGTTTAAGTACCTACAAGAAAAAGTAGCAGTGATAAAACTCATTTTATTTTAACATAAGTACATCCAAATTATTTGTTAAAATAAATCCAAATCTGTTCTAAGCAAGTTACAGTATTTGGCTAGAGTAGGTATTTTCTCTGCCACTGAGGTGTATTATTCCTCCTCTTCGTCCCCCTTCCTCATTCTCTCCTCCTCCTCCCTGTCTACAAATGGAGTTCTTTTCTTTTTCCATACTTACTTATTTTAATTTATTTAACCCATTTTTCTGTACCACCTTATCCTTCAATCAAAGCGGTTTACACTATGTAATCACTACAAACAGGTACTAGATACATTCCCTTGTCCCCAAAGGGCTCTCACAATCTGTGTACCTGAGGCAACGGAGGGTTAAGTGGCTTGCCCAGGGCCACAAGGAGTACCTATAGAACTAGAAACCCCAGTTTCTCTGGCCTGAGATTGCAACCACTTTGATTTTGTACACAGCCCTGATGCTTTTGCTTGGGTGGTATATCAAATGCTGAAATAAAGTATAATCTATTTGTACTTGAAGCAGTGGAGGATAATGCAACTTGCTCAGAGTCGCAAGGGAACATCAGTAGGAAAAGCAGGATTAGAACCCCAAATTCCCAAGGTTGCTCTAACTAGATGACTTGTTTGCATGATGATGAATATAGACTGGTCTGTTAATTTATCTTTCTGGGTGTTTGGGTGTGTTTAACCACTTTGGGTAGAGGAGCATATAAATTTTATACTTAAACCAACATTAGATTTCTCACTGCCTTTTTTTGTTCCATCTATTTCTAGTGTATTTAAATTGTTACGGTGCAATAGCCCTGTGCTTCTCAAATAGTGTACAGTGGTACACTGGTTTGCCTTTGGAAAATCTCTAGTGTGCCTTGGGATGACTGATGGGAGCATGGATAGGCGTGGTTTCATGAAGGTGTTGCCCCATTTCTATTGGACAGTGCTGCAGAAAACAGCCCTCTGTTTTCTACTCCAGCCTCTCTTCTTGGAGCCAGCATGTAGAGAACAGGAGGGGAGGGTTGAACCTGGAGCAAATACAGCAAAGAGAAACCATTTTGCTCCTTAATCTGTCCTTTTCTTTTGTCATTCATAGAGTGGTGTGATTGGAGCAGACACTGCATAGCAGAGGAGAATCTCTACTCTCCCTGTTGCAGCACATTTCTCTTCCGTTAATAAAAAAGCATTTATTTTGAGTTTAGTGATTAGAATATAACACTGTGCTCTATTAGCTGCTTGACTTTTAGAATAAATAGAATACTCTGAAACATGGAACAGTTCTCCTACAGAGAAAAGTACATGTTGGGAATAGTTGAATTGTATTGGAAAAGTTTTGTTCTGTGCATAATTAAATCCCTTGTATGCAGGATATACCTCACCAGTCTTGAAGCTTTTGTATCGAGCCCAGAAATATTGTGTGGTAGCAAACCTTAAGAGTGTGCATTTAGGTATAGCTTGATGAAAGTAGGTTACTACAGTCCTCCACAGACACACTCCACTGGACTCCCCCATCTTCCTACCAAACTGAACTGCTTGCTTAGTACTAACTAGCACTGCAAAGAACAAGTGTCCCATCCCTACTAGAAATCGGGTACAATAGCCTTACTCCCTCTCCTTGCCATCTCTGGTAGAAAGACACTGGTTCTTTCCTGCATGGTTTTTTTTTTTTTTTTTGCTGGCTTCAGTCTAATATCTGAGTATATTATCTCATGTATTCACACATCAGATTGAATCCAGCAGAATGAGACCCACACAGGATAAAAATGCTGCTCTCCTGCCAGTGGGAAGGCCTGAAAGGGGAGGATCATGCAAAATTGTTTGTGCTGTGAGGATTAAACAAACTCAAAAAGTATGCCACAAAATAAAAAAGATTGAAAAGCACTGCTGTAGTATCTGATCTTGTCTTCCTCTTATTCCTTTCAAGGACCATACTTAATCTAGCATCTCATCATCCCATGTTGCCACAAAGCTTTTTGATACTCCAAACAGCCACCCTATGACAATTTTTATATAGTCCCTACTTCTTGAAGCTTAGTCTTAGAAAGATGAGAAATGAGGGCAAAGCACATGAGGCATGGTCTTTGGTTTAAAGCAGTGGGGCCAATTTCAGTGAATGAGGCCTGCTGAGAATCTTAAATCTAGACTAGTAGGTGCAATCCAAATTGCGAGTGCAGTCCAACAGAAGACATAGGCTTTACTCGGTTAAGTTAATCAACAGGAAAATGTGTCCAGGGCAAAGAATCTGTACAAATACGAGGCGGGGGAGGGGTGAAGAGGGTCTATCAGCAACTGTTTGAATCACTTTGATCAGATTTATAACCCTGTCTGCTCTAGGGAGGTTACCAAAGTCACCTTGGAAGCCTGATGTAGACATACTGCTGCTTGTTAGCATTGTGTAGCTATGGCCAGTACATGACCATTACTCAGCCTTTATGTAAGCCTACTGCCACCCTTCCCATTGTCCTTTTTTCCTTGTTAATATGATGAGCTAATACTTGAGCCCTCTTCCTCATTTTTTGTTTTACATGTTATCCCACACTGCAGTTACCACTATGTTCTGTTTGTCTCAAGTATGTTAAAATTGCCACAATTGTTTGGTTGCCATTAGCTCTGCCTGGAGGCTATTTTTGGCCTCAACAATGTAGACGGATGAATATTAACTCATGTTTCCTCTTATCCTGCAACTTCATATCATTACTCCCTTGTCTCTGAAATTTCCCACAGAAAAGGAAACTACCTTCCCGTACTTCGTTATAGCTTGTCAAATGTTTGCTTTATCATGGTCCCCATCCCATCTTTTCTTCAGCAAATTCATGAAGTATTTTCAGATTCTCTGTAGGATTTGTGTTGCAGGCTTTATTTTAGTAGCACTAAATACAGACGTGTTAGAGCGGTGCTTCCATAGATGTACATAGGAACACATCTTTTGATTACGAATAGGTCATTGGGGAAAATAGGCTTTACTGTTTGGCACCTCGATATACAGAAAAAAAAGTGCCAGCTATATTGAAAGGCTGCAGTATTTGAGTACATATAGTTAACTACACTAGTTGAATTCCTAAAATACCTGATTGCCTGTTCGTTATGCTGTTGATTCCTTTGCTCTTATCCCAAGATCATTTGTCTATATTTTTTGGGATAGAGTATGCACCGTCTTTGTTCTTTGCATCTCATGTTAAGTTTGGTCCTTAAGGTGTATCTATATGAGAATCAATATGGCAGTACCACATTGAACATTTAAAATGATTAAGGTAATGATTTTTTCCCCCTTAACCTGGAAACAATGTCTTCAGAAATGAAACCATAGAGTGAGGGAAGTGTTTTCTTTTTTTTGTTGAGTTGGCTATTGATTTTGCTAGTAATTGATGTATTAAATCTATAGCCCTTTAAGTCTAATAAAAGGAAGTCTTAACTTTATTTTTTTTCTCCCACAGTGCGTCTGGTGCAAGTGTTGTAGCCATTGACAACAAAATAGAGCAAGCAATGGTAAGTAAGTTCTAAAAAATATATTTTTTTCTAAATACGTCAACATTCATACAAGCTATTAAGGTAATCCAAAAATTCTTTCTGGTAACATACAGGATAAAATTTATTTTTCTTTTTGTTTGGTTTTACATTTCAGATTACTTTCTAGCTGTCTGTCTTGCGTTTAAGACTTAAGTGGGGAAAGCATGTGGAATATAGCTCATGGAATTTTTTCAGCCCTCTGCATGCATGTATTTGTATGTGCGTGCATGTGTTTATATGTATTGTCTGTGTCTCTCTGACTTAGAAGGAAGAGTAGGTAAGGCTTGAATGGGGCGGTAGCTAATCTTTCTTTTGCTTTGGAAAGAATAATAGTGTGGCATATATCAGTTTTGATATCACTGTCAACTGATCTAAAAGGTTGAATTTTACAGTTGAACTGAAGGTGCCACTGTCCCAAAGCAAAGGGCATGCTTCGCCACCACTAGGTAGCCATACACATAGCAACCAGTAGCAAACTAAATGGTTGAATTGTCTGCAGCAATTAAATATGTATATTTAGTGCCACTGAATGTACATATAGTTACTGCTAGTTAGCAATATATATGTATAGTGGTGATATTCAGCCACCATAATGTGTAGTTAGGCTATCCTAAATCAAGCTGCTTCCTCTTTGTCTCTCCGGGCCAGTCCAGGAACTGTAGGGTTGTCAACCTTCTCCAGCAGCTGAGGACTGAATTTTCAAAGTCTTGCTGACAGCTACACCAGCTCCCTCTGGTGTCAGAGACTATCTTTCAGTCCTCAGCAGTTGGAAAGGACATAAGGCTGTGACAGGCTCCCTGAGGGATGAAGAGGAATGGTGTTTTAGGATAGAAAAAAAAATAAAAAAGATTACAGAACTCTGGTGGGTGCCCTAGCAGGGTGATGTTTTCTCCAGAAGGAATCTGCCGCTTTCAGATTGCTAAAAAAGAAAAAAAAAAACAATGGGGCTCGGCTGCACAGGGAGTGCAGTTAGAGGCAGAGCCTGTCTCATAGAGCAGCACCGTTACCGGGGGCAGATTAGAAGCTTGACGCTGGGAGCACCAGAGTACAGCCTCTCTCTCTCTCTGTCTGGGGGTGATATCTGACTCACCCGCTAGCAGCGGGGTTGGTAGCTGGATATAGAGATCTTGGTGTGTACAGGTAAGAGGGCCGGTTAACCACGCGTTCTTCATTTTCGGTAAGCTCGTGTTCGGCGGGGTTTTCTCTTGGAAGCGCATGCTGCCGGTGTCAGCAGCGTGCACTCAGTGCGGCAGTCATCGGGGGCTGTCTGAAGCCGGACTCTGCCGTTTTTGCTTCCTACTCGGCAGTCGGGTACATCGCTTGCTCGGGGGCAGCATGGAAGACGGAGCTGCTGCTTCCGAGCCATTAGGCAGCCATTTCGTCTCGGGGGAGAAGGCGGGAACGGCAGCCATGTTAGACAAGACAGCCATTCCTGCTTCGGCTCCAGAGAAGGGAAAGAGAAAGGCAAAGTCCAAAAAGCCTGCACCCGCATGAATGAGCCTTCAGCCACCTGTTCAGGTGGGTCAGGGGGGTTTAGACTCTATTTTCTGCGGATTTCATTTTGTCCTTTCATAAGGCTTATTGCCTAAAGTTAAGAGCAAAACTGCTTCTTCCTCCTCTGCGGGGTGGGCAGAGCAGGGATGGCTTCCTTATGGACCCGGGAGAGGGCTCCTCCAAAACTGGGTTAGCAGTTGAGGCGGGCTCCGATGACTTTGGGCCTTACGCCTCAGGGCTCCTGAGTGCTGAAGAGGGAGAAATTCTCTCAGACTCAGGCCTGGAGCAGTAAACAGAAGATCTGGAGGAAGGTGAAATCGCTTCAGGGGAGGACCCTAATGTATTTAGAGTCTTCAGAAAGGAGGAACTCGGAGCGCTTATAATCCATTCTCTAGCTGCCCTATATATTGTCTTACCAGCAGTTCAGGAGGAACCGCTCGAAGATCCTCTGCTCCAGGGCTTTAAGGCGGAGCAGAGGTGTTTTCCAGTTCACAGGGTGATCAAGCAAATGGTGGAATCGGAGTGGGAATGCCCAGAGGCTACCCTGCGCGGAACTCGTGCTATAGGGCGCCTATACCCGGTTCCACATGACGAGAGGGAGTTGCTCCGCATGCCAAAGGTAGATGCCTTGGTGGCAGCGGTGACAAAGAAGACCATGATTCCGGTGGAAGGCTGAGCGTCTCTCAAGGATCTGCAGGATAGAAAGTTGGAAGCTCTGCTTAAGCAGGCTTTTGATTCCAGTGCTCTTGCCCTGCAAGCTTCAGTTTGTGGGGCTTATGTGGCTAGGGCCTCCATTTGTTGGCTCCAAGGGGACTCTCATCCTGAAAGTGAGGACAGTCCTCCGGAAGGTGTGAAGTTAGTCGGCAGCAGCCTATCTCGCAGATGCTTTCTATGATCTGGTACGGATTTCGGCGAAGTCCATGGCGTCGGTGATTGCTGTCAGAAGATTCCTTTGGCTGAGGAATTGGGCAGTGAATGCCTCGTCTAACTCGTCTTAGTAAGCTTCCATATAAGGGCAAGCTCCTTTTTGGGGAAGCGCTTGAGAAGATTGTAAAGGATCTGGGAGATTCCAAAGGGGGGTCTGCTCCCAGAGGACCGGCCGAAGGGTCCAAAGCCTGGATCTATGCTAAAAGGGCAGAGTAGAGACTTCCACAGGTTTTGAGGTTCTCAGTTCACACCTTATCAGAGAGGGCGCTTCTTGTCCAGAGGACAGTCCTTTCAAGGTGTGCGGGGGTTTGGCCGAGGTTACTTTGGACCCCTGCAGACCTCCACTAAGAAGCCTCAATGAAATGCAGGAGGAGGTTCCGGTGGGAGATCGCTTTATTTTAGTAGCACTAAATACAGACATGTTAGAGCGGTGCTTCCATAGATGTACATAGGAAAACATCTTTTGATTACGAATAGGTCATTGGGGAAAATAGGCTTTCCTGTTTGGCACCTCGATATGCAGAAAAAAAAGTGCCAGCTATATTGAAAGGCTGCAGTATTTGAGTACATATAGTTAACTACACTAGTTGAATTCCTAAAATACCTGATTGCCTGTTCGTTATGCTGTTGATTCCTTTGGTCTTATCCCAAGATCATTTGTCTACATCAATTGACAAGGCGGTACGGGATGTCCCGCCTTGTTGGAGGAAAGTCAGCTGTTGATGTCCTGGGCCAAAGCTCATCTGGTGGAATTTTCAGAAGCACATGTCGCTGGTTGTTCCATATTGATTTTAAAAAAAAAAGAAAGAAAACAAGCAATCTTGGGTTTTAGCAAGTAAGTTGGCTTGCTTGTTTTTGTTGTAGCATTTTTAAGTGAGATTGGCGAAGGTTAATAGGCAGACTGCTTTGACAATGGGTGACTGAATCTATGACACCAGAGGGAGCTGGAGTAGCTGTCAGCAAGACTTTGAAAATTCAGTCCTCAGCTGCTGGAGAAGGTTGACAACCCTACAGTTCCTGGACTGGCCCGGAGAGATCTCAAGGAAAGACAATTAGCAGGTAAGGTCTAATTTCTTCTTTTTTGCTGACCTCAAATGGTGGCTGAATGTTGCTGCTATAAAGGTATTTAGATGGAACGCCCTTGCTCTGCCCCGACTCAATCCCGCACCATATGGATAGTGGCAGGGTATATAGAGGGATTTTTGATGCCGAAAATTCAGATAGCTATCATCTTTTGATATAATTTCTTTCAAATTAAGTGCAACATGCAGAGTGCGCCTTCGAATCCATGCTGACTCCTGGCGACCCAGCAGCCCCTGAGTTTTCTTGGCAGTGTGACCAGAAGTAGATTGCCAGGCCTTTCTTCTTTCTTTTGGGTATTGACCCTTAAGTGTCACCATACTTAGTATGGCTCAGTTAGGTTTCACAATAGAATTTACAAAGAAAAACAGAACACACATCTAAATCACTAAGAATCAACCCAACAAGGATAAGGGTGGGGCAGTGGGGGGAGGGAGAAGGAAAGCTTGCAGAGCATGTCTAATGGAATTACTTCCAATGGCTCTGTATGAATCTCTTAGTGCATGTGCATCTGCACATGTGTACATACTAGAGTGTAAAGGAAAGAAGAGGCAGTTCCCAAATGATTGTTTCAACATATTAATGTTTCTATGCAGAAGCTGGAATGGCTTTTCTTATAGAAATGTATTGGACCATTTTTTTAAGGACTTTTTTCTTTTCTAGAACCTCCAGTCTCATTGAGCTCATTTTCAAACTCTGGTATTTCCCCCTTGTCAAATTTAGTTCCATTCTGTTCCATTCTTATTTATTTTGCCACAGACTGATGGCCATTCTCAACAACTTGTGTATAATTTCTAACAATCTGTTGGGTTGGAAAGAAAAAAACATTTTTGCTGATGTAAACAAGATTCTATCTCCCTTGAGAAGCCACTCCTTGTTAGAGCTTTGTCCATTTAGAAGAAATCTAAATTAGTGTTCCAGTTAATTCCAAAAAAATGCTTCCTGTTTGAACTGCTGGTTGATACTTGGAGTTAGGATAACAATACTAAACAGTACTTAAGCATTTGTGTGGATGAATCTTAATAGGATAGAATGAACAAGTCTGTTGTAGCTGAACCTAATCCTAGTACAGAGATTAAGGAAACCTATATACTATGTAAATAGACAGGCTCAACAAATTGGCACTCGGCATTATCAAAATATCCTATTTTAGGAAGCGATTGACACTTGGAAAGAGACTAAGATTCTATCTCTAAGATCTGTAACCATTTTCTTATTATTATTAAGCCTAAAGTTAATTGTGCTGCTTGATGTACAGGGTCTGGTAGGTATGGATCTGGTTTCCTGCAGTAATTAAGTGGTAAACTTTGTGGAAAGGATTTATCACGTATTGGATAAATTTGCATAAAATATACATTTAATATGTACAGCTACTTCACACTATATTTACAGCAGTTCCCATTTTATGCAGTGGGATGTATTTACTAATAATACAAGTTAATGGCATTAGCACACTTTAGCAAATCTAACTATAAATGTACATTTTGTACAAATGCAGGTGATATTGAATAGAATAGAGAAAAAAAGCCTGGGAAGAAAATAAGATTTTGGCAAGCGATATTAGTTTATGGTGAGACAAGGTCTGCAGTGAGAAGACAGACATAGAGAAAGAAAGCAGTTTAAAGTGAAGAGAGAGAAGGAGAACATGAAATAAAAGCAATACTGTGTTTTGCTCTACAATCTTTCCTGGTATATCTGTAAAACGTTTTGCTTCTGGGACAGCAACGAACCTGTGAAGCCTTTTTTGCAGAGAAGGTCCACGCATAGGGACAGCTTGCAGAGTAGAAAAATACCGATATTTTACCATTGCCCCCTTTTTTCAAAAAAGTCACATTTAAGTACATCTGCCTTAGAGAGAGGCTTGACACTATGTGCATGTGCACAATGCAGTCTGATTAGGTCTGTTATCGAGCATGTTCATAAAATTTGATTAGTAGTGACAATGTCTATTCAGATTAATTTTCTATAGAACACCTTAAGACTACGAACCTGATTTTTAAAATCGGACTTAAAAAACAAATCACCAACTTTGACCCTGATTTTAAAGTAAAAGTATAGTATTAGTGTGACTCAGGATCAATGCACAGCCAGATTTGCAAAGGTTGAGTCAAAGGTCGAGTGTCACAAGATTATGGTCTGACCCGATGAGTACCACTACTGCAATCCTAGGATTACATGAAGGTCTTGACGGTTGATAAAAATGTATAGGCAAGTCTGATCTTGGTAGCAATCTTTTATTGTACTTGTGCTACAGGATTGTGTTTTGGCTTTGTTGAAATGAGTAGATACTACAGTATGTCTAACATCCTACTTAACATATTTTAGCAGTTAAACTTTCAGAGAATTACAACCAATTTATTTTCCAATAACTTCTAATTTTCATGTGTTTTCAGAAAGCTGCAGGGAATTATTCCAAAGACATTTACAACTTCAGTTTGATGTGATGACAAAAGCAAAGAAAACAATCTAGACATGCAAAGGCGCATTTAAGATAGTATATAGTCATACAAATTGAGACTTAGATTTTGGGATGTACTCATTTCAGATGATATTTTAGAAGCAGCCCTGCTAAAGGAGCCATTTCTCTAATACACAGGAGTTCAAGTGGATTTCATTTAATTATATTTATAAACCACCTCTAGTGGGACTTCTAGGTGGATAACAAGTTAACATAGACAAGCATCTACACAATAGTATCAGAATAATAAAAATGCATCAAATGCAAAAAAAAATTAAAACAAGTCTTCATTAATTTATGAAACTTTAAAAAAAATCCCATTATACATCGTAGATTTATCATGTGAAATGAGAGGAGCCACTTTAAAAAACACATGTAGGAAAATCAACCGACAAAACCAGGCAACTTATGCATGTCAGTAGCGGCATTTCGCAATGTACACTTGCAAATGTTGGCACTTCCAGTTCATCAGTCCAGTCCAGACACATGGGTTATGCTCATCCACCAGCAGGGGGAGACTGAGAACAGCAAGCTCAAAACTTTTCCTTTAAGTATCCTGTGCTTCCCTGCAAAGCCAGTATTCTCTAGCAGGTACATGCTGACCGTTTATTTTTCCTTAAGTGCTGGGCCGCGAATTTGGGGTGCAGAACCATGTGGCACCGGGTCCCTCCCACAGCCGCTCCTCAGTTCCTTCTGGACAGTAGAACAGCTGCTTCCAACTTCTCCTTCCCAACTCTCTTGGGAGGAGGCTGGGTGTTGAGCCCTCTGCTCGCTTGAATCCATTAAAAAAAAAAAAAAAAATCAGGCAGCATCAAGAGAGGCAACACAGCAGTGAGTCAGGGCAGGGGAGGTATCTCCAGGAACAAGCAGGAATGAGTCTTCACATATGGGTACGTCGGTACCGACGGAGTCTGAGCGGGAACGCTTCCCAGCGTCCAATCAAAGAGCTTTTGGAAGCATCCCACCACGCCTGCGTGCTGCCTTCCCGCCTTTCCCAACTGCCTCTCCTCAGTTTTCGTTTTTCCGCGGAGCCGGCAGGACATCATCCTGTCACCGCAGAAAATTCTTGTTTTATTTCTTTAGTTTTCTTGTGGTCGCGGCTGTCTTTCCCGACGCCACCGGTACCGCTGGTGTTTTCTTTTCTTTTCTTGTAAAATCTTCCTTTTTCAAGGGAGATTTTTTCTTCATAGTGTCCCATGGTTTCTTAGGCCTTTTAGGCCTCTTCTTTTTCCTTCATGGAACCGCCAGCCACTTTCTCCAAGAAATGTTCAAACTGTGGCGGTACAACTTTATTTTTAGACCCTCGAAGTCGGTGTCTAACCTGCTTGGGTCCTGACAACAGTTTGGTGAGAAGAGGTCTTCAATATCGAGGTTCCCTCGATACACGGTTTCCCTCCAACTTCGGGGCACCGTCCCCTTCTACACAGGATCAGGTAACCCACAAACAGTCTGTTAAGACTAGCCAGCCCTCGAGTGGTAGGTCTCATGCACAGCATGTAGACGGCTCCGGCCTTGCCCTCGAGGGCCCACTGGCTTCAAAACCCCGGCGGGAGTCTTCGGTCTCCAAAGCCTTTCAGGGGTTTCAGGTTGTTCCTGGGGGTTCACCCCTCACAGAACATACCTGAGCCGTGTCCGGTGGTGGCATCCGCTTCGAGCGGTACCGATACCCCGGCATCGGCACTGGTGTTGGATGAAACACTCCTCACCAGGGATGGTCATCTGGCGTCCTCGGTGCCTTCGGGACCGGTGGATACTCTCCAGACTGACTTTCCATTATCAGTACCAGCACAGATACTACCACCGACGGTACCCTCCAGACCTGCATAGATAGCCTCGCTTCCTTCGATGCCGAGTCTGGAATCGATCTCCAGTCTGGAGGACTGGGTACCGACTCGCCTTGGTACTGGCTCTCGGTGATACCGAAGGCTTGGTTACGATGATTCGGATCCGCAACTCTCGGTTCCCCCGAGGCCGATTGAGTTGCCACTGGTTGACCTTCATTCACCGGTATCAGAGACAGTACCGAAGTCAGTACCGATGTCCTCATTACCCTTACGGTCGGTGCCTTCCATGCTTCGCTTATCAGGCTCTCTGCTCTCGATGCCGAGTTTGGAATCGATCTCTAGTCTGGAAGACTGGGTACCAATACACTTTGGTACCGACACCGATCGATACCGGTGGCTCGGTACCGGGGATAGCAGCCGGAGGTTTTTGGTTACCTCGGTACCGATTGAACTGTCACCGATGACTGCTCCGATGTCTCTGTTGGGCTCGACTCCGACATCGGTACCGGTATTGGCATTGGTACCAGTATCCACAGTAGCATCGTGGCCAACTCCTGCCATGCTTTTTTTCAACAGGATCGCTCCCTTCTATACCAAGCTTGGAGTCGATACCTGGCATGGACAATGTGGTAATGACGGTCGCTGCTCCTGACCAGCCAGTACCGGCGACCATCCCTTAAGCATTCCACACTGCACTGTGCAGGATCTTCTATTCCTATATATTTGGATAGCTCTGTCGGTGCTCAGGCTAGTTCTTCAGATCTAACCTGTCCAAGGGAGATTCCTGTCGGGGATCCCTCTTTTCAGAGTTTCCTCCTGGATATAGCAAGATCTCTTGCCATTCCTATCCCAGGACATGATCCTGCACAAGGCTCTGTTTCTACCAAAGCAAAGGAGAACATAATGCTTCCTTTGCATCATTTCTTGCAGGATCTCCTTCTAGGAATGTGGGAAACACCTTTTAAGGGTACCCCCACCTTCCAGAGCAACTGATCTCTTATATCAGGTGCCCCCCTCTCCAGGGTTTCAAAAGACTCAACTTCCTCATCATTCCATAGTAGTGGAATCAGCAATGAGGCGGGTAAAGAGTAAGAAAAAGCACTCTTCTTATCCGCCAGGTCGTGAGTCTAAGACACTAGATGCCTTTGGACATCAAACCTTCCAGACATCTATGCTTTCTGCAAGAATTCTCTCATATATTTTTTATGAGTCTATCTCTTGAGGAGGTCACAAAGCCAATTACATCTTTTGACTCCTTCCCTTCCAGAGTCCAAGAATGCAGGCTATTCTTCACTGCTCAAGCATCTTCAGAATATCTCTTGGTTTCTTACTCGTGCTTCCCTAGACTCTTTTGAGTCTGTTAGCAGGACTTCTGCTATAACTATAGGGGCACGACGTAGAGCCTGGCTCCAAGCATCAGACTTGGACAAATGGGCACAGCAAAGACTGGGACATACTCCTTGCACTGGAGACAATCTTTTCAACAAGGAGTCTTTACGTCAGGTTACTCAGTTGTTCACTGACTTACCTGTTCCTAGGGGCTGTTCTGCACCTTCTGTCCCAGTAGGTAGGAAATGTCCTGCCAAACTTTCTTCCCATAGGAGAATGTTTTATGCATCATCTGCCCATCATACAGATGTTCCCAAACAAGGGAAGCATCGTCCTGGTCTGCAGAATTCAACCTCTCACCAGACCCAGCAACCACAGGGTTTCTGATCAGTCTCCATCAGATGCTTGTGATTCTTAGGGTTAGAATCTGCAGTTGCTTCTTCTCAATAGAGGCAATCCACTGCTGTTCTAAATCTTAGACATGGATCTCTTCCCAAAAGACATCCATTTTTTCTATGTTCTATGAGCTGTCAGGATGTTCATGCCTATAGGGCACAGGGTTCTCCTCTTCTTCCTGCTAGGGAAAGAGATCTAACCACTATCAAATGATAGTTCCTATGCCAGCATGTCTTTTTTCCTTTCTATAGACTCACTACTTTGTAAGTCTTCAGCTCCATTCTTTTTACCTTCTTACCAAGCTGTAAGAGCGGTATTGCTTCACTGGAGGGCTTTTCTTCAGCCTCTCTAGTTTTGTTACTTTTCCAGTGCGGAGTTCTCTTCTCTGAGTTGACTCCTCTTTTTCAATCTTGCATTGAAGCAGTTCATCAGACATGTCCAGAGTTTTCTACTCCTGTTCTGTTCTTTCTGTTTTTAAACAGTAACATTCTTTCTGCTGTCTGGCAAGCAGCTGCCAATGCAGGAGCCTTAATGTTTGGACCACTGGTTCTTGTCCACCAGCAACCAGATTTGTCCTCCACTAACATTCTCTCTGGTCTTAGTAGTGGCTCCAAGTCAGTGCTGTCATCTGTCTTGGAAACCTTTTCACTACAAGCTTGTTGGATTGTCTTTTTCTGCCATCTCCATTCCCCTGAGTTTGGCAGCATAGTTGACATAGAACTGGCTACTGGAGAGCCTGTACCTATCTCCTCATTCTCCTGCATCATGCTCTCTGCAATCCTACAGAGAAGCTCTCCACTATGGGCCCTTGCTAGAGAGCATGGGGGGGTTTTCTCCAACAGCTGTCCTAGATGGCTGGAAAAGGCTTTTTCAGTCATGTCTCCCATGACTAGAAAGGATCTCCTTTCTAATATAAAGGACATAGGCCTTCTCTTACGTGAAAGCTTAAGGAGTTGCCAATTCCCTGCTTTGGTCCATAGTATTTCCAATCGGGAATATGCTTTTTCTCCTTGCAGCTCGTCCTCATGGTAAGAACGCATGATACCTTTTTTGCCCTTAAGCAGGTCAGCATGGTATCTCATTTTTATGCGTCTTCTGTTCACTTACCATGCTAGAGTTCTAGAATACTCGGGACTTGCTGGCTGCAGACTGATATCATCCTCTGCTTTTCACGTAACCGTCCTGGTTATTTCACTACCTAGCATCCCTGTAGCTCATAACCAGTGGGAACAGATTCTCTATCTTCTCAAGTAGATTCCACCTTCTTGTTAGATGAATCTTTCCTCTCCACATTTTCCTATGTGAATACCGTGCTGTAGGCATATCTGTCTAATTGCAGACACCCATATATAGGCCTACATATTCATATCTATCTTTTGTGTGTATTTTATGCCCTTCCATATCTCACTATAGATATATTCTTATATGTCTATATCTCTATCTATATATCTCTATCTCTGTCGAGATATTTTATTATAGATAGATAAGTATGTGGATACATATCTATCTGACTGTCTATGCTCATATAGCTATATGATTCCGACAGATGGGCTTTAGCCCATACCTATGCTATCCAGCAGGTTTGGGGTTCTACACACACAACCACTCCTGTGGTAGTCAACAACTTTTATACCATAAGCTTAGGGTTTAGGTACCTCTGAAGCTCTCCATGCTCCAATATCTCTCCTAGCTTACCCCAGTTAAGAGAGACATTGCGGATCTTCAGTTAATCACAGGCTTTAATGCCTCAGGCATTTGTCCTCTCTTTTTGGGATATAAGGGGTTCCCATACCCTTTCTCCCCACAAGGACTGTGCCTGTTTGTCCAAATCGGTTAGCCTTTCTCTTTTTGCTCCGAAGAGTGAGCCACTCTGCCGCCAAAAGAGTTCGGCTTTTGTCATAAAGCTTTCCACTGAAGGCCCACCGTTTTTGTACTACCCCAGTTTTTTTACTGGGGTTACCTGTTACCTTTCAGGATTCTGACCTCCACTGTTTTCCTAACAGGTTCACTACCTCCACTTCACAGTGAGGTCCTCCTTGAGGTTCCTCTACTGGGTTCCCCAGTAGATCCCATGAACCTCCTTACCGCTGTGTAATCCTGTTAGGGGAGGTCCATATTGCAATATGTCTTTCAATATCATTGATAATTATCATCCGCACATGGACTCCTTGTCTGCAGTCTATGCTAGGTTAGCTGTTCCACAGCACCTTTCTTTCTTTAACTCCTACCCTCCATCCTCAGGATGCCTGGTGTTGTGCGGGATAGCATGTTCCAACCTTTAACATGCTGGGACTCAGGCATCTTAGCTTGGGAGTCCCCATATGTGAAGACTCATTCCTGCTTGTTCCTGGAGATAGCACAGTTACTTACCTGTAACAGGTGATCTCTGGGAACAGCAGGAATAAGTTTTCACAACCCACCCACCTCCCCAGGAGTTGTATCTCTATCTTTCCTTTCCTCTCTCTCTCTTTGTCTCAGCTTTAAAACTTAACTGAGGAGAGGCAGTTGGGAAAGGCGGGAAGGCAGCACGCAGGCGTGGTGGGATGCTTCCAAAAGCTCTTTGATTGGACGCTGGGAAGCGTCCCCACGCAGACTCCATCGGTACCGACGTACCCATATGTGAAGACTTATTCCTGCTGTTCCCAGAGATCACCTGTTACAGGTAAGTAACTGCTTTCCACGCCACACATACATGGCTGGTCCAGAGAGGGGCTGTTGTGCAGCATGCGGCAGCCACAGGAGCTTGCTCTCTACAGTAGGGCTCTGCTGCATCTGTGTTAAGGAGAGCACAGCTTCCTCAGAGAGCTTGGTTGGCATCCCAGCTGCATTGGAAGTAGCTGCAGAGGGGCTTTCTGACCACAAGCAGCCTTCGGGGAGGCTGGAACACCTACGGCTTTGGCGGGAACAGCCACCATCTTGTCTGCTGTTACTACCTCTCCCTCTGAGCACAAAGAAGCTCCTATTTTGCAGCCTGTGGCCCTGGAACATCCCGGGGCAGTTGGGGGAGGTCTGAATAGCGGGGGGAAAGTCCCTTTTTCCCTGGAGTTTGTGATATTGCTGTATCAGGCCATTTTAATGCAGCAAAGCCTTGCGGGGGGGGGGGGGGGCTCCCCGGATTGGGAGTCTTCGTCCTTGCAGGGGGGTATGTCAGTCCTGGTGGTGGGGAAGCACCTGCACTGGGAGAAGTCTCTGGACTTTGAGGATGGGGCCTTGATGGGATCCTTAGGGGCCCTAGAGGGTCCATCTGATTATTTGGAGGATCTGGACCATGAGCGGTTAGAGGGGGAGCTCCCTGCTAGGGAGGCTTCCTCACCATTTGCATATTTCCTAGGTATGAGCTCCCCTACCTCATTGTTTTGGCAGCCTTGCAGATTGCAGACAATCCACTGCTGGACATTGCTGAACAGCTGGAGAATTTGCTGCTTGAGGGTTTTCAGAAGCCTCCTCGCTCCTTTCCCATCCATTGGACAGTCAAGGCCATGGTTGGTGAGGAGTGTAAGGTCTCTGATGCCAGCCTGCAGGTAAATAGGAGCATAGGCAGGCTCTACCCCATCCCTCCAGAGGAGAAGGAGCACTTGTACCTCCCTCGGGTGGATGAACTGGTTGCTGCAGCTACCAGAAAGACTACCATTCTGGTGGAAGGAGGGGGCAGTCTTGAAGGACGTGCAGGATATGGAGTATAGAGGCTCTGCTTAAAGCAGGCCTTTGAGGTTTCTGCCCTGGCCTTACAGGGAGCCATCTGTGGCTCTTATGTAGCGTGGGCCTGCTTACATTGGTCACAGAAGATTCCAGAGACGACATTCCCAGAGGGCAGTCTGGGAGGAAGTGACCCAGTTGGAGTCTGAGACTGCCTTCTTCGCTGATCTTCTCGATGACTTGCTCAGAGCCTCTGGCAAGTTGATGGCAACTGGTGGTTGCTAGGCATCTCTTATGTTCATGGAACTTGTCTCCAGATTTGGTCTCCAAAACGAGGCTTCTGGAGTACACGCCCAAGGTGACAGACTGGGAGTCCTCTTCTAGAGGCTAGGGACATGAGGCACGAATGTTCTGTCCGACTCCTGGGGCACAAACCTCCAGAGTTCCTGGTTTCTCCCAAAAGGCCCTTCCTTTTGTGGATGTGGTCAGTGTTAGAGGAGGGGCTGCAGGTCGTTCCAGTGTCATCCAGTCCTCCCAATGCAGGCTTGAGGGCCCCAGCAGAGGAACAGTCGATTGGCCCCAGCAGAGGAACAGTCGATAGGCGGTCATCTAACCCGATTTTACTTCACTTGGGCCCAACTTCGACAGATGCTTGGGTCCTGGAGCTCATATACAAGGGTTATGCCCTTGGGTTTGCAGACCTCTTGTGGATGCTCGACCGCCTTCTGTGGCTCAAGACCATAGTATCTCCAAGAACAAGCAGAAATGAGTCTTCACATATGGGTATCGTCGGTACCGACGGAGCCTGCGCGGGAACGCTCCCCAGCGTCCAATAAGAAAGCTTTTGGGAGCATCCCACAGCGCCTGCGTGCTACCTTCCTGCCTTTCCCAACCGCCTCTCTCCAGTTCTTCTTTTCCGCGGAGCCAGCAGGTCGTGTTCCTGTCACCGCAGAAGAAGTTCTTTATTTTTTCTTTATTCTTTTGTGTCGCGTCTGCCTTCTTTGACATCAGACCAGTACCGCCGGTTTTTCTTTTCTTTCTTTCAAAAAAAAACAAAAAACGCTTTATCTTTACTGTGCATTTTCAGTTTTGGGGCCCTAGGCCTAAAAATATTTTCCTCATGGAGAAGCCCGCTTCTGGGTTTAAAAAATGCACAAAATGTGGCGGTACTATTTCTGTCACCGACACCCATGACTGGTGTCTAAAGTGTTTGGGACCTGACCATTCCATCACGGATTGTATGTCCTGTACCATGATGTCTAATAGAGGTCGGCAGAACCGAGCAGCCAAGCTCAGTACCCTGTTTCCCTCTGATGCATCTTCGGTGGCATCAACGTCTTCCAGGGCTGCTTCTTCCTCCCATGGATCTCAGGTAACCAAGCATAAATCTGGCCGGTCCTCGAAGGGCAGATCTCCCTCCAAGCATCGAGATGCCTCCGGGCTTGCCCTCGAGGATTCCGCATCCGCAAAATTACCCCGGCGGGAAGCTCCGGCTTCCAAAGCATTATCTATGGGGTCACAGGTTGACATCGATGGCTCGGCCTTGACAGATCACCTGTTGCCGTGTTCTGTGGTACTGGTGGCTCCCACTGGTACCGACATCCAGACTTTGGTGGCGTCGATGGATCAGAAGATTCTGACCATGCAGCGCACCTTAATGGCTTTCATACAGGCTGCGACGCCTCCGGTACCGCAACAATCCCCGTTGCTGGTACCGGCTCCGGTACCGGCATCGCTCCTGGTACCGATTGCATCGACATCGGCTTCGGTGTCAACTGCAATGGTACCCTGTCCCATGATGCCCATCGGTACCGAACTGGTACCGATTACTCCCGATGTCGATCCCACTCGATACAGTTATCGGGCTTTACAGGAGCATCCAGACAGGCGAAACTTTGATTCCTCTGAGGACTCTGAGGGTTCTGTAGAAGCATCGATACTTCTTCTTCAGGAGTCTTCTTCACCTAAACGAAGAGTGTCTCCTCCAGAAGTCTTGTCTTTTCAAGACTTCATTAGGGAAGTGGCTAGGGGCCTCTCTATCACAGTGGCCCCTGAGTCAGGACCCAGAGCCAAGGAGTTGGATATTATACAATATCCTAAAACTCCTAAGGAGGCAGCTACTTTACCTGTTCATGAGATTCTGTATGATCTCATGTTGAGGATGTGGGAGACACCTCTCACCACCTCTCCTCATTCTCGCAGGTTAGACACCATGTATCGTGTCCCTCCTTGTCCTGGCTTCCACAAGACTCAGCTTACTCACCACTCTATTGTGGTAGAGTCTGCCATGAAGAAGATAGAGTGCAAAAAGACACTCATCTAATCCTCCAGGGCGTGAATGCAGGACCCTGGCTGCTTTTGGCTGAAGGGTTTTCCAAGCTGCTATGCTAGCTGCTAGGATCAATTCCTATAGTCTCTATATAGGAATGTTTCTAAAAGAGGTCACAGATCATCTGCAGACTTTAACCCCTTTCATTTCAGAGGATAAAAGACAGGAGTTTCTCACTTGGCTCAAACGTGTCCAAGATGTCTCCAAATTTTCCAACCGTGCAGCCTTTGACTCTTTTGAGTGTGTAAGCAGAGCTTCGGCTATTGTCATAGGGGCATGCAGAATTGCTTGGCTACAAGCTTCTGATTTGGAGCTCTGGGTCCAAGATGAATTGGGAAATCTCCCTTGTACAGGTGAAAACCTTTTTGGTAGGGATTGGCAACCAAAGGCCACTCAGATGGATGCTGAAAACTCTGCTTTGGATCGACTTTCAAAGTCTACCTCTGCTCCTGTTAAGAAAAGATTGTTTAAAAAGACATCTTTTCCTAAAAAGGGAAGATACTATCCTGCTTATGGTCAGCAGGCATCTATTGCAGGTCGTTTTGCTGCAAAGTGTCAGCAACCACCTAAACAGGCCACGTCAAAGGCTGCTAGGCCTTCCACAGCCCAGCAGCCTCAGCCTCCTCAGGGCCTTTGACTTGCAACTAGAGAACTTAGCCTTTCTAGCTCTGGAACGACCAGAGCCCCTTACCATCCCAGGAAGGTTGACTTACTTCGCTCCCAGATGGGAGCAAATCACAGCAGAGCAATGGACACTCTCCATCATAAGGGAAGGGTACAAGCTTCATTTCTTAAGCCTTCCCCCTCCCACCATGGTGAAACGGTTCAATTCTCCAACATCTCTCCTCAACCTTCTAGGTCAGGAGATTGCCATCCTTCTTGCCTAAGGGGCAATAGAAGAAGTACCTCTTCTTCAACAAGGCACAGGGTTCTACTCCCCTTATTTTCTTATCCCAAAGAAAACAGGGGGCTACAGACCCATCTTAGATCTCAGAGAATTGAACAAATTTCTATTCAAGGAGAAATTCAAGATGATTTCTCTCGGTGCTCTGCTTCCATACCTTCAGAGTCAGGACTGGCTTTGTTCTCTAGATCTCAAGGATGCGTACACCCATGTCCTCATCCATCCAACTCACAGAAGGTTCCTTCGGTTCCTTTTTCAAGGAAAGCACTACCAGTACAGGGTGCTTCCTTTTGGTCTGGCCTCTGCACCAAGGGTGTTCACGAAATGCATGGCAGTAGTAGCTGCATTTCTACGCACTCTAGGAATATTCGTCTTCCCATATCTGGACGACTGGCTCATTCGAGCTCCATCTCAAGCAGAGGCCAAGACTTGTCTAACCTGCACAATGCGTATCCTTCAGTATTTGGGACTAGTATTAAACATCCCAAAATCCAATCTCACCCCTACTCAGTCCCTCGAGTTTATAGGGGCTTGGTTGGATACCACAACTGCAAGGGCCTATCTTCCTCAGGCCCGTTGCCTACGTTTGGTGCAGTTAGCCTCCCAAATACAGTTAAAGCCGCATTTAACTGCTCGAGAAATGTTACGACTCTTAGGCCACATGGCATCCACTGTGCATGTGGTTCCATATGCTCGCCTTCACATGAGGGCAGCTCAATGGACTTTGTCCACCCAATGGACTCAGGCATCAGGTTGCCTGTCAGACAAAATGGAAGTCCTCTCCAAACCTGTTGGGGTCCCCTTTTCAACCGTCACCACCCCAAGCAACCCTCACAACAGATGCCTCTCCAATGGGTTGGGGAGCTCATCTGCAAGATCTCTCCACCCAGGGCATCTGGTCTCCACAGGAGACTTCGCTACACATCAATCTCTTGGAACTCAGAGCAATTTTCTTAGCTCTCAGAGTGTTCCACTCCCTGCTCAGCTACAGGACAGTCCTCATCCACACGGACAACCAAGTAGCCATGTTCTGTGTGAACAAGCAGGGAGGGACTGGCTCTCTGTCACTTTGCAACGAAGCTTTGCGACTATGGGCCTTCGCCAGAGAGCATCAGATTCATCTCATGGCAGTATATCTTCCAGGCTTTCAAAACTCTTGGGCAGACAAACTCAGTCGAGTTCTGCTTCCACACGAATGGTCACTCCACAGGGACCAGGTAGCCAGGATTTTTTGAATTTGGGGAACCCCGGACATAGACCTATTTGCAAGTCCGTGGAATGCCAAACTTCCCCGGTTCTGTTCCAGGATTCCGTGTCAGGGAGTTCAGGCCAGGAATGCCTTCCTCCACTGGGGTCAAGACGACTTTTATGCCTTTCCACCCATTCCCCTAATTCCCAAAACACTATTCAAGCTTCAGAGAGACCGAGGTTCTATGATCCTCATAGCACCACATTGGCCACGCCAAGTGTGGTACCCTCTACTCCTGCATCTCTCTCAAGCTCTGTCCCTGGAGTTGGGCTCTGCTCCAGATCTTCTCTCCCAGGAAGACGGAACGTTGTGGCACCCAAACCCCCAGTTTCTCCATCTCAGGGCCTGGTTGCTGAAGGCCTAGACCTTCAGGTTTTCCATCTCTCTCAGCAAGTCAGATGATATTCATGCTTCTAGAAAGCCTTCCACTAGACGTTCCTATGCTTTCAAATGGAAAAGATTTACCATTTGGTGTTCAGAGAAGGGTCTTAACCCTCTTGCAATACCTTTGAATTCTTTACTAGAGTATCTTCTGCATCTTTCCCATGCAGGCCTTAAAACAAATTCAGTAAGAGTCCTTTTGGGTGCTATTGCAGTGTCCCTCAAGCCTCTCAATGGACAGCCTATTTCCTCTCATCCTCTTATAACAAGATTCATGAGAGGCCTTCTTTTAACTAAACCTCCCATTAGACCACCTCCAGTGGCATGGGACTTGAATCTGGTTCTTGGCCAGCTTATGAAGCCACCCTTTGAACCTTTAACCACCACCTCCTTGAAATTCCTTTCTTGGAAGATTATCTTTCTCATTGCAGTCACCTCAGCACGTCGCATCAGTGAGTTGCAAGCTTTGGTGGCTAACCCTCCTTTTATAAGGTTCCATCATGAGAAGGTAGTCCTCAGGACCAATCCACACTTTATGCCCAAAGTGGTCTCGCCTTTTCATCTGAACCAAGAGGTATATTTACCTGTCTTTTTTCCAGGACCTCATGCATCATGTGCAGAGAGGAATCTTCATACTTTGGATTGTAAAAGAGCTCTCGCCTTTTTCTTACAAAGAACACAGCAACATAGAAAGTCTTCTCAACTCTTTGTTGCTTTTGGTCCTTCCCATTTAGGACTTCCAGTTTCTAAGAGGACACTGTCCAACTGGATTGCTCAGTGTATTTCTTTCGCCTACCAGAGTAGGAACCTTTCTCTGGAAGGCCATGTCACAGCTCACAATGTGAGGGCCATGGCAACCTCAATGGCTCATCTAAACTCTGTGTTCATCGACCAAATCTGTCGAGTGGCCACCTGGGCCTCGGTTCATACCTTCACAGTCCATTACTGTTTGGACAAGGACTCCCGCCGGGATGCCTCGTTTGGCCAGGCTTTTCTCAAACACCTGTTCCATTCCTAATCAACTCCTACCCACTTACCCTGGTTGGATGCCAGAGATCCATGGGGGGAGGTGGAGCCCTTTTCAGGGACACACAACCCTGGGGTCTCTCCCTGGCATCTGCAGCTAGGGAGTCCCCATATGTGAAGACTCATTCCTGCTTGTTCCTGGAGATAGCGCAGTTACCTGTAACAGGTGATCTCTGGGAACAGCAGAAATAAGTCTTCACAACCCACCCACCTCCCCTAGGAGTTGTATCTCTCTATCTTTCCTTCCCTCTCTCTTTCTTTGTCTCAGCTTTAAAACTCGAACTGGAGAGAGGCGGTTGGGAAAGGCGGGAAGGCAGCACGCAGGCACTGTGGGATGCTCCCAAAAGCTTTCTTATTAGACGCTGGGGAGCGTTCCCGCACAGGCTCCGTCGGTACCGACGATACCCATATGTGAAGACTTATTCCTGCTGTTCCCAGAGATCACCTGTTACAGGTAAGTAACTGTGCTGTACGTACCCCCGAAAGAGTGAGGGACAGGGCATTACTCCATTTACTTCATGGTGCCCAAGAAGGAAGGTTCCTGGTGCCCCATTCTGGATCTGAAAGGGGTAAACAGAGCCCTTCAGGTTCAGCTTTTTCGCATGGAGATCCTGCAGTCCATCATTGTGGCCATCCAACAAGGGGAATTGTTGACATCCCTGGATCTTTCTGAGGCATATCTGCAAATTCCCATTTGTCCAAAGCATCAGCGCTTTTTGCAGTTTCGCAGGGGCATTTTCAGCTTCAGACCTTTTCCCTTCGGGCTGGCTACTGCCCCTCAGGTTTTCACCTTGGTGGTGACATTGACTCTGTGGAAGCAGGGAATTCTGGAATACCTGTAGCTAGAAGATTGGTTGATTTGAGAAAAATCCTTGCAGGAGAGTTAGGAGGCGACAGCCTGCGTGATTCACTAGCTGCAGGAACTCGGGTCGTGAATTTTGCCAAGTCAGCTGTCCCCTGCGCAGTCCCTGGAGTACCTGGGTGACCACTTCGACAATCAATGAGGGATGATATTTCTTCTGGAGGGCAGGATAGAGAAGCTTCAGGGGCAGGTACAGAGGTTGCAGGCAACTTGCTACCCAAGGGCTTGGGACTGCCTGCAAGTATCCAGCTCAATGGCAGCATCCCTGGAGTTAGTGACCTGGGCTTAACTCCACATGTGAGCCCTCCAGACGGTGCTCTTGGTACGATGGTCCCAACTGTTGCAATCGATGGAGTTCGCCTTGCTGCTGCTACTACTACTATTAATCATTTATATAGCGCTACAAGGCGTATGCAGTGCTGTACAGATACATGTAGACAAAGATGATCTCTGCTCGTCAGAGCTTAGTCTAATCATGGACAGACAATATAGTAGCTGAGTACAAGGTTACAACTAGAGAAAGGTAAAGAAACACAAAACAAGGGATCAGGATTCAAAAGCAGCTCTACTAGGGTGAGCCCAGAGTGATTCGTTTGGCCCTGGAGTTATTTCTTTCTCATGGTTCGGGGGCGGGCCGTGAGGGGTTTCAAGTACAAAAACTCAACTTACGAGTTTTTAAATGGACAAAGTATAAGAACCACTAACTTCGGAATTGTACACACAGATGCATATGGATAGAAGGTTACGTGGGAAGCATATTTCATATCAGTGTATTGAATATCTGAGCTATGAGCTCGTATTCGTTTCTCGTTAGAATGCAGCATGACGACAAGTATGTTTTCTTCTGTCTGACTGCCCTTGTGAAACAGAAGTTGAAATTGAAGCCAAATATTTCACAGATTTTAAATAAAGCACTATACCTGTAATTATGATAAGATAGTTGAATTGTATGCTCTGTCAGTTAGTAAAATAGTTGACACACACAGCACATTGCAGTGCTTTATGGCTGTTAGATCGCCCCTTGACAAACCTGCCTCCACTCCAGTCTTTGACTACCCTGATGTCCTTTCCTCTGCTTCTATTTGCTTTGACTTTTCTCTCTTCCTGTCCCTGTTCTTTGATTCAATGGTGTTCTGTTTTGGTTCTTTTTAAATTTTCTGCAGTCCATGTATTTAGTTAACCACTCTGATGCACTAGCCTGAGTGGTTAACCAAGCAACATAATAAAGTATAAAGAAGAGATCATGAATAAGAGAGCCTGAAATAAGGTGTATTTCTTTTTAAACAAATTATTCATATTAGGCAATATTTAACTAGTATTTAGTCTCTTGGGCATTGATGTAGATGATGGCAGTATCAGATTGCAAGAAAGCATGTGATAAGGATAGATTCCCAGTGGAGTGGGCTTTGCACAAAAAACTGTATCTAGGAAAGCTATTATAGGGTAGTAAAGGCTTACCCAATAATGACTTTAAAAGGAACATTTTTGAGGAAGCTGACATTTATTGCACTGGTCTCAAGGTCATTTCTCAAAGATTTTTTTCCATAGATACAGAATAGTTTTAAAAACAATTGAGCAGGGACAGTCTCAGCGTTGGTTCAAAGTGCTAAAACCTAAGGTCTGCCTAGGGTGCTATCTAACCCCCCCCCCCTCAACTGTCAGAATCTGTTTAGCATTGAATGCTGTGCTATTTGGCACATTCCCCCCCCCCCCCCCCTGTAGGTGACCATCTAGTTTGCCCTCCCCCCTGCTTGTTTTGAGTTCTAAATGTCAAGTATGAGTTTCCTCTTTCTATCCTGATAAGCCATTGGCTACTACTAATAATCATTTGTATAGCACTTCAAGGCATACGCAGCTCTGTACATATAGATGTAAGAGACAGTCCCTGTTCATCAGCGCTTACAATCAAGATTAAAAAAACATCGCAAAACTGGGGACTAGAGTATGGCAAGATAACATAAGTGGGCAAGAGATTGAAGAGCATCAGGATCCAAAAGCAGCCTCAAAAAGAGAGGTCTTCAGCCTGGACTTGAATAGGGCCAGAGAAGGAGCCTGACACACTGACTTAGGAAGTTTGTTCCAGGCATATGAAGCAGCAAAGTGGAATGGATGAAGTCTGGAGTTGACAGTGGCAGAGAATGGCACAGATAAAGGGATCTGCCAGAGAAGCAGAGTTCCTGAGGGGAATGTAGACTGAGATAAGAGGAAAGATAGTGAGAAGCCTCAGAATGAATGCACTTGTAGGTAAGTAGAAGAAGTTTGAACTGGATGCGGAAATGGATAGGGAGCCAGTGAAGTGACTTGAGAAGAGGGGTTACATGAGCATAGCGACATTGGCAGAAGATAAGCTGTGCAGCTGAGTTTTGAACAGATTGAAGGGGAGAAAGATGATTCAGAAGGAGACCAGTGAGGAACAGGTTACAATAGTCAAGATGGAAGGTGCCTAGTGAGTGGATGATGGTCTTAGCATATGTAGAAAGGAAGGGATGTATTTTGCCAGTACATAAGAACATAAGATATGCCATACTGGGTCAGACCAAGGTCCATCAAGCCCAGTATCCTGTTTCCAACAGTGGCCAATCTAGGTCATATGTACCTAGCAGTTCCCCCAAAAGACACAGGTTCCGCAATGCTTGTACTGGGTCAAGCATTGATATCCTGGGTCCCTTCTTAATAATGGTTTATGGACCTTTCCTCCAGGAACTTGTCCAAACCTTTTTCAAACCCAGCTACACTAACAGCCTTTACTACATCCTCAGGTAACAAATTCCAGAGTTTGATTACACGTTGAGTGAAAAAATATTTTCTTTTATTAGTCTTAAATAGTTTACCCTGTAGCTTCATTGCATGTCCCCTAGTCTTTCTATATTCTGATAACGTAAACAGTCGATCTACGTTTACCCGTTCCACTCCGTTCATTAATTAATTTATTTATTTATTTATTTATTTAACAGTATTTCTAAACCGCCTTATCTTAATAATCAAGGTGGTATCACAGCAAGCAATCAGGTAAAGTGTGTGTGTTGTACATGCAGTGAGGATAAAACTTAGTTGTGTGAGGGATGTGTTGGGTGCTTGATTTGTTTGAGCTATATACAGGGTGGGCTATTTACAGTGGTGCTAGAATCATATTTTATATATATTCAGTTGTTTGGGAGGATTGGAGTGCTGTTATCCATTCTCTTAGGTTATGTGATGTGACCATAGTGCTCTATGAACAGCATGGTTTTCAGTTGTTTTCTGAAGTCTTTGAGGTCTGGAGTTGCCCTTAGATCGTCCGGTAGATTGTTCCATATTGTTGGAGCAGCCATGGAGAGAGCTCTGTCTGTTGTGTCCTTGCGTGTGTGCTTGTACTCATTTGGGGTGCTGACTCGGTTGCGTGTTTGACTTCTTCTGGGACGTGCGCTGGTTTCCGGTTGTATGAGCAGGTGGATTTATAGTATAGATTAATTTATAGTCTTCTATCATATCTCCCCTCAGCCGTCTCTTTTCCAGGTTAAAGAACCCTAATGTTTTTAGCCTTTCTTCATAGGAGTATCCTTCCATCCCCTTTACCATTTTGGTGGCTCTTCTCTGAACCTTTTCTAATAACGCTATATCCTTTTTAAGATACGGTGACCAGAATTGCACACAATATTCAAGGTGCGGTCTCACCATGGAACGGTATAGAGGCATTATATCTTTTGTTTTATTTTCCATTCCTTTCCTTATGATACCTAGCATTCTATTTGCTCTCTTGGCTGCCGTTGCACACTGGGCCGAGGGTTTTAACATGTTCTCCACAATGACGCCTTAATCTTTTTCCTGGGTGGTGGTTCCTAATGTGGAACCTTGCATTGTGTAACCATAGTTTGGGGGGTTCTTCCCTAGGTGCATAACTTTGCACTTGTCCACATTAAATTTCATCTGCCATTTTGATGCCCACTCTTCCAATTTATCAAGATCCTCTTGCAATTTTCCACAATCCTCTTGGGTTTTAACCACTTTAAATAATTTTGTGTCATCTACAAATTTGATAACCTCACTCATTATTCCATTTTCCAGGTCATTTATGAATATGTCAAAAAGCAGCAGACCCAGCACAGATCCCTGGGGTACACCACTATTCACCTTTCTCCATTGGGGAAATTGGCCATTCAGCCCAACCCTCTGCTTTCTATCTTTTAAGCAGTTCCTGATCCACAGTAGTACACTGCCTCCTATCCCATGACTCTTTAGTTTTGCCAAAAGTCTCTGATGAGGGACCTTGTCAAAGGCTTTCTGAAAGTCCAGATACACTATATCAACCGACTCACCTTTGTCCACCTGTTTATTCACACTTTCAAAAGAAACATAACAGATTAGTAAGACAAGATCTTCCTTGTCTAAAACCATGTTGGCTGTCTCCCATTAGGCCATGACTATCTACATGCTGAGTAATTTTATTCTTTATGATGGTTAGAGAAAGAAGTGTTAGAGAAAGAAGCGACAGGTTTTAGCTATCTGTTGGATGTGTGCAGAGAGAGAGTAGAGTCAAAGATGGCACCAAGGGTTGAGAGCTGAGGAAATAGGGAGTAGTGTTAGCCACAGAAATAGAGAAGGGAGGAAGGGGGAGGTGGGTTTAATGGGAAAGATAAGGTGCTCATTTTTAGCCATGTTTAGTTTCAGATGGCAGTGAGACATCCCGGCAGCAATGTCGGATAAACAGACAGAGATCTGGGCCTGGATTCCTGGAGAGATTTCAGGCGCAGAAAGGTAGATCTGAGAGTCGTTAGCATAAAGATGGCACTGAAAACCATGGGAGAAAATAAGTGCACCAAGGGCTGAGTGTAGAGAGAGAAAAGATGTCGTCCCAAGACAGAGCCCTGAGGTACACCAACTGGTGGTGTAGAGGAGGATCCTTGTGAACATACATTAAAAATATGGGAGAGATAAGAAAACCAGCCTTGCACAGTAGGGAGAGAGGGGGGGAAGCAGACTGCCCTGCTTGAGCACGCCTTGATAAATTGCCTGCACATGGTACATCTTGTAATTTCTAGAAAGAGACTCTCTTGGCATGATGCATTCCCTACAGCAAGCATTAGTAAATTTGAGAGACTGAGATTGTACTCCACCCTGGCTTATGACCTGTATGGTATGGCTCACAACTAACCCTTTTGGAGACACTGCCCATGAAAAAGAATTTCTCAGCTGCTATGCTAGGCTTTTTGCACATTCAATTCTAACTGATACATCTTCTGACCTGTTGGTTTTGTGGGGGGGGGGAGGGGGGGCAAGTAAGGTGGAGGTTGTTGGATATGATGCTTCAAGGCATACTGTTCATACTTTTTCTTTCAAACACATACTTAGACCTAAACTAAACAGCAAATTTTGTTTATTTCAGTCTACAAAATGTACCAGTGCTGCATAGGGTTTTACTATGAACATTTAACTTTGTGGTCTTGTTCACAGGATTTGGTGAAAAGCCATTTGATGTATGCAGTTCGAGAGGAGGTGGAAGTCCTCAAGGAACAAATAAAAGAATTGATTGAAAGAAACTGTACGCTTGAACGAGAGAACGCACTATTAAAATCTCTTGCAAACAGTGAGCAGTTATCTCAGCTCCCTGCCCAACAGGCCAACCCCAGTAGTACATCACAGCAGCAAACAGTGATGACGCAGCCACCGCAAACAGCGCAACCTCCACAGCAGCCGAATGTTTCCTCAGCATAAAGCTTTTTGCCTCCTTCAGAAAAAACTGAAAGCAGTCTGTCAATGTGTGCCACTGGTCTTCTCTCCACTTTATATGAAAGCAAGTAGCTGTGCTTCTGTTGTGTGTTTGGCCTTTTCAGTATTAGACAATCATTCTACAAGAGCTTTCCCTCACTTTGAGATGTCATGCAGTGCAGCTGATGTCCATTACATGCCATCAAAGCACAAGGGAGGGTAGTAGAAAGGGTTGCAAGTGAAAGTCTGCATTTGGATGCACATGGGGAAGGGGGGAAATCCTTGAAATCTTTGGTGGCTCTCTAAGGGTTTCTATTACCATTGGATTATTTTGAGCCTTTCTGTCATAGTATACAACTCATCTGATCTCAAGCCACCTACTTTATAAGTAATATTTGCCTCCGTTAGTTTCATTTATTTTGTTTTATTTATTACAAGGCTGCTATTTCATAATGTGTATGAACAATGTCACAATTTTTTTCTTTTTTTTTTTTTTTAGAATAAATAAGTATATCAGTAAAGGAGTTGTTAGTTGGGATTGCATTTAGTAGGTAAAACATTTAGGCAATAATTGAACAAAGGTATCCTGGTATATTTCTAACACTAATGGCATTTTACCCTTGTATTTATTTACAGTAGTTGAGGCCCAATTTGAATGTAAATTTTGTATAGTATAAGTATGAAACCATAGAGCATCTGTACAGGTAGTTATCAGACGTCTTTATAATAATTGGGCTATTTTGATGAAGAAAATTTTGTTCATTTCTGTTCCTATTTTTTGATTCTGAGAGATTGCCATGATTCCTCTGCTTTAGAACATTTAAGTAACTCTTTTGGAAGGGTGGGAATAAAAAAAAAAAGCTGTGAAATTGTTCAACCTACTTTGTAACCAAAGAAGCAAAGCTGTGTAATTGATTTTTTTTTTTTAATTTCATAATGCACATTCTGTTTGTATTTTTATTTAGTGTTCTCTCATTCACCATTTTCTTTGCTGTTTAGCATGATCTGCATGACCTGTAATCTTTGAACCACTTTCGTACCTCATGTTTTATCCAGCACTCTTATTGTAAAATGTAATAGTTTGTGAACTGTCAAATAAAAAAGAATGAACAACTGGTCTTGGTGGAACTGAGCTAGTGTATGATACACTAGTGGGTTAAAATTAAAAAAAAAATTAAGTGAGCCATCTTATGTTCCTTTAAATGGTGTTTTGAATTTCATATGCAAAAAAGTTTTGTTACATTGCAGATTTTAATGTATTTAATAAATGCAACATGCAGATTAAGTGCAGTGTATACGGAGTATTTAAATTAAAATTGTACATTTCATAAATAGTTTCATTTTGTGTATAACACGTGTCAGAAATTAATGAATAAATATATATTTTACCACTTTTCTGAAATTAAGCTTTGAAGTACTTGACTCAATGTTAAGTTTAACTTCATATCAACTTAACCCCAAAAAATGTTTAATATAAAGCCTTGAAGTTACTGTAAGTGTTTGCATATTTTAAAGATGTTTTTTGCTCATTCAATAATTAAAAACACGGACCTTTTTTTTTTCGTTACCAAAGCAAACCATGAAATGTTGGGTAATATTGCACATGGTTTTAAGTACCTTTGTATGGGCTTAGTGTAAATTGACATTGGCTATTGTCCTAGGAGACCCACTTATTAAATAGCATCACTATACTTCAGTATTGAGTAATAGTGCCCAATTTCTACAAGTGCTACCAACTTTATGTAGTTGCTAACCAGTGTACTTATTTTAGGTAAGTTAGTTTTTCCTATGTAATAGTATGAAAACATTTACCTATCCACACAGAGTTTTAGTACCACTGACAACACGTTCCTGTCTTTCTCCAGGAACAAGCAGGAAGTCAGTCCTCACAAATGGGTGATGCTGACTGAGCCTTGGCAGAGCAAATCCCAGCTTTCAAAGAAAGCCTTTGGGAGTTGCTATCATGCATGCGTGGTCTCCTTCCCGCCCAAGGGTGCCATCTTGCTCAGTCTCCTTTTTTCCGCAGAGTCCATCGGACGTTGTCCCTCGTGTCCTAGAAAAAGTTGATTTTTTTTTGTGTGCACGCCTTTTTTGCAGGACCGGTCGACATGGTATCCTTCCTGCCTCCAGCCTCGGTACTCTGGTATCGGGTTGGTCTTTTTATCTTTTGTTTGATTTTTTCCTTGAGGCATCTTTGTGCCCTTTTTCCCTTTTTTCTGCCTCGCTGGCAGCCCGAAGGGTCTTTGACCTAGCCGGGGTCCTTTTTCCCCCGATGGCTACCAGCAGTTTCAAAAAATGGGATCAGTGGGAAAATTGTCGCTCGCTGATACGCACGACTGCTGCCTCCGGTGCCTCAGGCCAGACCACGACCCAACGGTCTGCACTTTCTGCAAGAGAATGTTGTCCAAGGCCCTGAGGAGCTGCCAGCAGCAGCATGACAAGATTTTCCCCAAATCCCCCGTGCCTCCGAGAGCCGGGACACTATCTGAGGCCTCTAAATCTCAGGGGGAAGACTCCGAGCCCGAGCATCATCGGGGTTCCTCAGAGAGGGTCTCCCTCAAGGGAACACAAGAGGAAGAAGTAATCCTCGAAAGCGGTGTCTCTGGACGGTTCCGAACGACTAGGCTCCTATCAGGGCCGGTCACGGAGCCCTGAGCGCCTTCCCGGATCATCGGAGGAGCAGCGCCCAGCCAAAGTTCCTCGTCAGGAACCGGACCAGCCTAGGCAAGTACCGACTGTTCTTGTCGAAGATTCCCCTCCCAGGGAACCGGCGTGAGGTTGCAGAGCCTCCTGGACTTGTGTCCAGGATGGTGGCTTTGGAGCGCAGTTTTATTGTCTTCATTGAACAGCAGCGGGCGCTGATGTCCGGCATGTCCAGTTCCTCTGCTCTGACCACCGGGCCCTTGACGTCAGTCGACCCCGGAGGCCAAGCCGATCCTCGAGACCTTTTGGACTCGAGTCGATCCTCGGTCGAGGTCGCACTCGGCCTCCTGTTCGGGACAGAGGCTGTCACCGCCGAGTCTGCCGGCGTCTGAATGGACAGCACCGGGGCCCTCTATGCCCGAGGAGCCCTTCAAGTCCTCCTCGGAGGCCTTGGCTTGGGAGACAGAGGATGAGGAGTCCCCAGATACCCGAAAGCATAGGGATGTCACCTCAGATTCCCCAGTTTCTGAGCCTCGGAGAAGGTCCCCACCAGAGGATATGGGTTTTTTGGACTTTGTGCAGGACATGTCCAAGGCTTTGGCTTTCTCCACGGAGTCCAAGGAGTAGCCTCGAGCCAATGAGCTCGAGATCCTCCAATATCTGAGGCTCATCCTCGGGAGACCCTCACGGTACCCATTCTTCCGATCCTGGAATGACTTATGCTTCACATGTGGGAGACACCGGCGTCGACACCGGTGATCAGCAAACTGCTCAACTTGATGTACCAAGTCCACCGGAGCCCTGGGTTCCAGAAATCGCAGCTGCCGCACAACTTCATGGTTGTGGAATTGGCCATGCATCGGCTTAAGAGCCAGAAGACGCACTCCTTGGTGCCCCCCCCCCCCTCGGCATGGAGGCCTGCACTTTGGATGCCCTTGGCAGGAAATGTTTCCAGGGTGCGATACTGAATTGTCAGATCCAGGCGTACCAGTTGTACTTGGGCATGTACCTGAGACCTGGCGAAGGAACTCGCTGGTTTTCGGTTGGTCTCTCTGAGGAACCTTTGTAGCGCTTCAAGGGCTTGTCCAAAGTTGTCTGGGAATATTCCAAATTTATGTCTCGGGCAACCTATGAAGGGTTTGAGTTGGCGGCCTGGGTAGCTGCAGTGGGATTCAGTGCATGCTGCCAGGCTTGGCTGCAGTCGTCCAACCTCAAGCAATGGGTTCAGGATAAGTTGGTCGATGTCCCATGCCAAGGGGGGAATCTCTTCAGCAAACCCATGACCGACAAGGCCGCAGAGCTGGAGACCGAGATCATGATGAGGACACGGCTCTCTAAGACCACCTCTGCCCCTCCTCGTAAGAAAGGCTCGGGTAAAAAGCCCTTTTACCCGAGGAAGGGAGTTGCTTACTGAAACTACCCCCCTTACCAGGCCTTCCCAGCTCCCCCACGGGCAGCAGGCCAAGGGACAGGGGCATGGCCCGCATAAGCAGAAAGCACCCAAACACCAGGCTCCAGTGCTAGCCTAGCCCAGTGGGGGTTTTTGACTCCTGCAGCGTGGCCCCTCTCCCAGCTGGAGTTGAGCAGCCCACAGGAGTTGGCTTGCCTTGTATGCCCACAGGTGGAAAACCATCACCACCAATTCATGGGCATTACAAGTGGTCAGGGAGGGATACCTCCTCTATCTAGCCCAAGTGCCTCCACACTACTTCCCAGGAGAGCCTCCAAGGTTTCTCCTTCACTGGGAACACCTTATGAAGGAGTTGGCAGGTCTTCTCGAGGACCATGCAGTGGAACTGGTGTGCCACCATCTCAAGGGCAAGGGGTTCTACTCCAGGTACATCCTCGTCCCAAAGAGGACAGGGGGCCTAAGGCCCATCCTCGACCTGCAAAACCTCAAATTCCTGGTGAGGGAGAAGTTCAAGATGGAATATTGCTGCCCTACCTCCGCCAGGGAGACTGGCTATGCTCATTAGACCTAAAGAATGCCTACACACATCCTAATCCACCCAAGCCACAGGCAGTACTTATGCTTTGTGGTGGGGGACTACCACTACAGAGTGCTCCCCTTTGCCTTGCTTCGGCCCCCAGAGTGTTCACAAAATGCCTGACGGTGGTTGCCACCTTTCTCATGCTTCAGGGGATCTTTGTCTTCCCCTATCTTGACTGGCTCATCAGGGGCACTTTGGTCACCGATGTGCAACAGGCCACAGCTCGCACCATCCAGGTCCTGCAGCACTTGGGGTTTGTAATCAACTACCCCAAATCCAGCCTCTGTCTGACTCAAGAGTTAGACTTCATTGGGGCAAGGCCCCATACCCTTCAGTCGAAGGCCCCATACCCTTCAGTCGAAGGCCCCATACCCTTCAGTCGAAGGCCCCATACCCTTCAGTCGAAGGCCCCATACCCTTCAGTCGAAGGCCCCATACCCTTCAGTCGAAGGCCCCATACCCTTCAGTCGAAGGCCTTCCTGCCTGCAGACAGGGTGAGCAGGCTTATAGCCATTGTAGGGAAAGTGAGCCACAGCTCCTCAGTGCCAGAGAGACAACTGCTGCGCCTCCATGATCCATGTCACTCCAGATGCCCACCTCCACATGCAAACTGCGCAGTGGTGCCTCAGATCAATGGTCCCAGGCCACGGGACACATCCAGGACAGGATCAGGGTGACCAAGCGTCTGGTACAGTCCCTGACCTGGTGGCTCTCGCCCCAGCACTTGAGGGCAGATATGTCCTTTCAGGCCCTTCCCCACTCGAGGGTTCTCACCACAGATGCCTCCTTGCTAGGCTGGGGAGCCCATTGCCATGGGTATGTCATACAGGGGGTGTGGTCTCCAGAGGAGAGTGCCTGACGGATCAACTTGTTGGAGCTCCAGGCTATCTGTCTCACCCTGAGGGCTTTCAGGCTGTATCTGGACCACAGGTCATTCCTGGTCCAAACTGACAACCACGTGGCCATGTTCTACGTGAACAAACAGAGGGTGCGTGATCCCATACCCCCTGTCAGGAGACCCTGGACCTATGTTCTTTTGCAACCCGGCAGGGGATGCTCCTCAAAGCAGTATATCTGCTGGGCCAAAACAACTGGCTGGCCAACAGACTCTGCAGGATCCTCCAACCGTACGAGTAGCAGCTGGACTTGGCGGTGGCCAATGGGCTTTTTCCAGAGCTGGGGGGAACCGGTGATGGACTTGTTTGCGAGCCTGGACAAATCACCAGCTTCCCCACTTCTGTTCAAGGCAGCTGCATCCAGCCAGGGTGGCTGCCGATGCCTTCCTAGTCTCATGGTCGGTGAGTCTTCTGTATGCTTTTCCCCCAATGCCTCTGGTCACCAAGACTCTGTTCAAGATCCTTTGGGACAGAGCTTTTGTTATCCTCATAGCTCCACGGTGGCCCCGGCTACCGTGGTTCCCGCTTCTCCTGCAGCTAGCGGTGGAGACACCCATTCCCCTGGGTTTGTCCTCACAGCTCCTCTCCCAGGAGGGGGGGCTCTCTCCTGCATCCCATCCTCAGCTCCCTTTTGCTGATGGCGTGGCTGCTGAGAGGGTGACTCTCACCCGGCTCCTCTTTCCAGAGGATGTTGAGGGGGTCTCGCTGGCTTCATGTAGACAGTCTACTAGACTGACCTATGCCTTTAAGTGGTGCAGATTTGCTGGGCAAAAGGTGGACCCCTTTTCTTGCCCGGTGGTTGTGGTGGTGCAATACCTTCTCTATCTTTCCAAGATGGGACTTAAGTCCAACTCTGTCAGAGTGCACCTCAGTGCCCTAGCGGCAAACTACTTTCCCGTGTACAAGAAGCCTCTCTGCTCACCCAATGGGATCCTGGTTTCTAAAGGGCCTGCTCCTGTTGAAACCCCTAGTCTGTCCCCAGCAATCGAATGGGACCTTAATGTCGTGTTAGGGCAGCTTACCTGGCTGCCCTTTAAGCCGATGGCCACGTGCCCCTTCCGGTACCTCTCCTGGAAAGTGGTATTCTCCAGGACCAAGCAGGAAGTCAATCCTCACATATGGGTGACGTCGGCGCCGACGGAGCCCTCGCGGAGCAATTTTCCCCAGCTTTCAAAGAAAGCCTTTGGGAATTGCAGCGCGCATGCGCGGTCGCCTTCCCGCCCAAGGGTGCCATCTTAGCCAGTCTTCTTTTTTCCGCGGAGCCCTACAGACGTACCCGTCGTGTCCCCGCTAAAGTTGATTTTCATGAGTTTTTCTCTTTTTCACTTCGGTTCGACGCTGGTCGTTTTCCTACCCGGACTCGCGACGCCGTTGCGAGTCCTTCTCTAATTTTTCGGTTTTTCTGATTTTTGGTCAGTTTCGTTTTCGGTTTTTCACTGGCAGCCCGGTCCTTTGACCTTGCAGGGGCCCTTTTTCCCCCGATGGCTGCCAGTGGTTTCAAGCGGTGTGGTCAGTGTGACAGAAATATGTCACTCACTGACACACACGATAATTGCCTCCGCTGCCTAGGCCCGGATCATGAAGAAATGATCTGTGGAGCCTGTGGCAAAATGTCCTCCAAAGCGTTGAGGAGTCGGCGGCACCAGCGGGATAGAATCTTCGCTGACCCCAGCCGTACCCGGACCTCGTCGGAGGCCTCGGCATCCAGAGGCTCCAGCTCTGACCATCGCCGAAGCTCCTCCGACAGGGGTTCTCCCTCCGGAGACCATCGACGGAAGGCAAAACCCGCGAGGGCGGCGTTGGTGGACACTCCTGGCTCCGCGAGGGCCAGGTCGCATAGCCCCGATAGCCGTCCCGGGTCCTTGGAGAAGGAGCACCTCCCGAAGCGACCTCGCCTGGAGTCAGAGTTGCCTGCTCGGGTAAGTCCTGTAGTCCTTCTGGACTCGCCTCCGAGAGGTCCGACGTCGGGCCCGACGCCGTCAGGGCCCGAGTCGGGGGCTGCTGGGTCACCTGAGGTTGGACTCAGGTTGACGGCCTTGGAGAGCAGACTATCTGCCTTCATGGACCAGCAGCGGGCACTGATCGCTAGCCTCGCTGGCGCCGCTGCCCCGACCGCCGGGACGTCGACGTCTAAGTCCATGCGAACTCGAGTCGATCCTCGGTCGAGGTCACCCTCGGCCTCCTGTTCGGGACCGAGGTCGTCGCCGCCGACTCCCTCGGCGTCGGGGCGGCCGACGCCTCCGCCTGCCCGAGCCGACCCCACCGATTCCTCCTCGGAGTCGGCCTGGGAGTCTGAAGAGGAGGAGTCACCTGATTCCTTTCGGACTCGGTGTGTCCCCTCGGACTCACCTGAGTCCGAACCTCGGAAACAGTCCCCTCCGGAGGATGCCCGGTTCTCGGACTTCGTCAGGGATATGGCCAAGGCTTTGGCCTTCCCTGCGGATCCCGAGGAGGAGCCTCGAGCCGAAGAGCTCGACGCCCTTCAGTACGACTCTCCCGCCCGGGAGCACTTTACTGTACCGGTTCCTCCCATGCTGGAACGACTACTCTTCCGCATGTGGGAGAGTCCGGCCTCGTCGCCGGTATTAAGCAAGCGGGTTGATTCCATCTATCGAGTCCGCAAGAGTCCTGGCTTCCAAAAAGCACAGTTGCCACACCATTCCATGGTTGTGGAATTGGCCATGCATAGGCTTAAGAGCCAAAAGATGCACTCCTCGGTGCCTCCTGGCAGGGAGGCCCGTAACCTGGATGGCCTTGGTAAGAAGTGTTTCCAGGGCTCTATGCTGGCTTGTCGTGTCCAGACCTACCAGCTATACATGGGCATGTATCTCCGAGACCTGGCTAAAGAGCTAGCCGGATTCTCCGCTGGACTGTCCGAGGAACCTTTGCGGAGGTTCCTGGCCTTGACAACTGGTATTCGGGAATGCTCCAAATTCATGTCCCGAGCAGCCTATGATGGCTTTGAAGCATCGGCTCGAGTAGCCGCAGCTGGCATCGGTGCCCGCCGACAGGCTTGGCTTCAGTCGTCTGACCTTGAACCTTGGATGCAGGACAAGTTGGTCGATGTCCCCTGCAGAGGTGAGAACCTCTTTGGCAAGCCCATGGCTGAAAAGGCTGCACAAATCGAGACGGAGACTCTCACCAGGACTAGGCTTTCTAGGAAGACCTCCGCCCCTTCCCAGAAAAAGAAGGGCTCGGGAAAGAAGTCCTTTTACCCGAGGAAGGCGGCTGCCTATAAACACTACCCTCAATATCAGGCCTCCGCAGCTCCCCAACAGGGCCAGCAGGCCAAGGGACGGGTAACCGGGTCCCGTAGGCAGCAAGCCCCCAAGCCTGCACCACCAGCCCCTGCTCAGCAGGGTGGGGGTTTTTGACTTCCTCAGCATAGCCTCTCCCCCTCAGCTGGCTCCTCCCAGCACCGGAGGCCGGCTGGTTCACTTCGCCCACAGGTGGTCCAAAATCACTTCGGATGCCTGGGTGCTTCAAGTCGTGCGAGAAGGATATCTTCTCCACTTCCATCAGGTCCCTCCCTCTTATTTTCCGGGAGAACCTCCTCGACTCCCTCTGCACAGGGACTTACTCCTTCAGGAGTTAGCAAGTCTTCTTCAGGAACAGGCTGTGGAACCGGTGCCCCACCACCCGAGAGGTCAAGGCTTTTATTCCAGGTATTTCCTAATACCAAAAAGGACAGGAGGCCTCAGACCCATCCTGGACTTGCGCAACCTCAACAAGTTCCTTGTGCAGGAAAAGTTCAAGATGCTTACCCTTGGAATCCTTCTGCCCTACTTCCAGCAGGGAGATTGGCTATGCTCCTTGGATCTAAAGGATGCCTACACGCACATCCTCATCCACCCAAGCCACCGCCAATACCTAAGGTTTGTGGTGGCAGGAAATCACTACCAGTACAGAGTACTGCCCTTTGGCCTATCCTCCGCACCGCGAGTCTTCACAAAATGTCTCGCGGTGGTGGCGGCCTATCTCTGGCTTCACGGCCTCTATGTCTTTCCGTACCTCGACAACTGGCTCATCAGAGCGTCGTCCTCTCCGGCAGTCACCAATGCCACACACTGCACGGTGACTCTTCTGCAGTACTTGGGCTTTGTCATAAACTTCGCAAAGTCCACTTTGCTCCCCTCACAGGATCTCGAGTTCATCGGCGCAAGACTGCACACTCCTCAGGCACGAGCTTTCCTGCCTCTCGACAGGGCTCAACGGCTCATGGACCTAGCCGGCCGTTTTCGCAGCCAGTCCCTGGTCTCTGCCAGGTGCTTCCTGAAACTACTCGGCCATATGGCTTCCACCGTCCACGTGACCCCCAATGCTCGCCTGAATATGCGACCTGCTCAATGGTGCCTTCGCAAGCAGTGGCAACAAGCCACCGGTGGACTGGCCGACTTAGTACGCATCTCCGGGCCGCTGGCCTCTTCCCTACAGTGGTGGCTTCATCGGCCGAACCTGGTGCTCGGAATGACGTTTCAGTCGCCTCAGCCGGCTCAAGTGCTGACGACCGATGCTTCCCTCCTGGGTTGGGGGGCACATTGCCGAGGGGCATGTACTCAAGGTCTCTGGACCGCGTGGGAGTCTACTCAGCAGATCAACTTCCTGGAGCTCAGAGCAATCCGTCTGGCGCTCAAGGCTTTCTCCCACCTGACTTCTCACCAGTCCGTCCTTGTCCAGACGGACAATCAAGCTGCCATGTTCTACGTGAACAAGCAGGGGGGCACAGGCTCCTTCCTTCTCTGCCGAGAAGCTCAGAAGCTCTGCTCTTGGGCCGTCAGTCACGGCATTCTTCTCAAGGCAGTTTATCTCCCAGGCCAAGAAAATTGCCTGGCGGACAAACTCAGCAGGATACTCCAGCCGCACGAGTGGCGTCTGGATCCCTTGGTAGTTCAGAAACTTTTTCTGAAGTGGGGCCTCCCCACGATGGATCTCTTTGCCAGTCCTCTCAACCGGCAACTTCCTCGTTTCTGCTCTCGTCAGCCACATCCCCTTCGGGTAGCGGCAGATGCTTTTCTACTCTCATGGTCGGAAAGCCTTCTCTATGCTTTTCCTCCCATCCCGCTAGTCTCTCGAACTCTATTCAAGGTTCTCCAGGACAAAGCCTCCATGATCCTGGTGGCTCCTCGCTGGCCCAGACAGCCGTGGTTTCCACTCCTGTTGCAATTAGCGGTAGAGGATCCGTTCCCTCTGGGGTTTCAACCGGATCTCCTAACACAGGATCAGGGGTCTCTGCTACACCCCAACCTCAGATCTCTCAATCTAATGGCCTGGCGGCTGAAAGGGTAGTCCTCGCTCCCCTTCTCCTGCCGGCAGAGGTGGAAGAGGTCGTCCTAGCTTCTCGGCGACCTTCTACCCGCAAATGCTACGCCCTTAAATGGCGTCGCTTTTCCGTTTGGTGTGTACAGCAGTCTCAGGATCCCTTCTCCTGCTCGGTGTCGGTGATCTTGCAGTACCTGCTCTACCTCTCTAATCTGGGACTTAAGTCCAACTCCGTCAAAGTCCACCTCAGTGCTCTTTCAGCGCACCATGTGCCGGTGGACGGCAGACCTCTCTCCAGCGACCCTCTCGTAGCACGGTTTCTCCAAGGTCTCCTTCTACTTAAACCACCTCTGCGCCCGCCAGCACCTGACTGGGATCTGAATGTGGTTTTACAGCGGATCACCTGTCCGCCTTTTGAACCGATGGCTACCTGTTCTCTGCGTTTTCTTTTGTGGAAAACCTTATTCCTGATAGCCCTCACTTCCGCTAGACGCGTAAGTGAATTGCAGGCCCTCGTGTCTGATCCCCCCTTCACTCGGTTCTACAAAAATAGGGTAGTCCTATGGATTCACCCAAAATTTCTTCCAAAAGTTGTCTCCCCTTTTCACATCAATCAGGAGGTGGTACTTCCAACCTTCTTTCCCAGGCCTCACTCCAGCCGAGCTGAACGGGTCCTGCATACCCTGGACTATAGAAGGGCATTGAACTTCTACCTTGACCGTACGCGGGAGCACCGTAAAGCTGCTCAGCTTTTTGTGTCTTTTGACCCCAATAAATTGGGGCTCCCGGTCTCCAAGCGTACTCTGTCCATCTGGGTTGCTGACTGTATCGCTTGGGCTTATGGGGCAGCCGGACTCTCCTTAGAAAGTCGAGTCACGGCTCATTGTGTTCGGGCGAAGGCTACGTCAGTGGCTTACCTCCGCTCTGTTCCGCTGGCAGACATCTGCCGGGCCGCTACTTGGTCTTCGAGCCAGACTTTTGCGGTCCATTACTGTCTCGAGAGGGAGTCCCGCAGGGACAGTGCTTTCGGACAGGCAGTCCTCCGAAATCTCTTCGAGGTTTGAGCAACTCCTACCCTCCATCCCGGATGGGGGCTACCGGTGGGTGATAATTCAGTGAAGATTCCTTCCTTCTGTGCCGCTGAGCTAGAGGGAGCTCATTTTTGTGCTTAGGGTCTCCGGTAGCCTTAAGCTTGGGAGTCCCATATGTGAGGACTGACTTCCTGCTTGGTCCTGGAGAAAGCGTAGTTACTCACCTGTAACAGGTGTTCTCCAGGAGCAGCAGGAATCAGTCCTCACAACCCTCCCTCCTCCCCGTGGAGTTGCAATCATCTGCTTAAGTTTTTTTTGCAAATTTTTATGCTGTCTTTTAGCTATGTCATCAGACTGGCTAAGATGGCACCCTTGGGCGGGAAGGCAACCGCGCATGCGCGCTGCAATTCCCAAAGGCTTTCTTTGAAAGCTGGGGAAAATTGCTCCGCGAGGGCTCCGTCGGCGCCGACGTCACCCATATGTGAGGACTGATTCCTGCTGCTCCTGGAGAACACCTGTTACAGGTGAGTAACTACGCTTTCTTGGTTGCGCTCACTTCTGCCTGGAGAGTGAGTGAGCTCCAGGCTCTTGTGGTGAGAGGCCTTATACTAGGTTGTACAAGAATAGGGTGGGGCTTCACATACACCCCAAGTTCGTTCTGAAGGTGGTCTCCTTGTTTCACCTCAATCATGAGGTGGTTCTTTCTACCTTCTTTCCCAGGCCGCATGCCAGTCGGGCAGAGGCAGTCCTCCATACCCTGGACTGTAAGAGGGCCCTGTCCTTCTACATCCAGTGTATGCAAACTCACTGGAAAGTGTCTCAGCTTTTTGTTTCCTATGACTCCAGTAAGCTGGGTGAGGTGGTGACAAAGCGTATGTTGTCCACTTCGGTGGTGGACTGTATTGCCCAGACTTAGACAGTGGGGCTTCTGCTGGAGGGCTGTGTTATGGCTCATAGGGTCAGGGTCATTGCAGCATCAGTAGCTCACCTGTGTTCTGTTCCTTTGGCAGACATCTGCCAGGCTGCCACCTGGTCTTTGGGACAGACCTTTGCAGCTCATTACTGCCTGGATAGGGAGTCCCAACGGGACAGTGCCTTAAGCCAGGCTGTGCTCTGTAACCTGTTTGAGGTCTAGGCAACTCCTGCCCTCCAAGCTCTGTGTTCATGCTACCGGAATGCTACTTCCCTAGTTAGGCTCCCTCAGCAAGAGCTACAATGAAACCCTTTTTGTTTTGGGCTATAGGGTCAAAGTAGCCTGTAGCTGGGGAGTCCCATATGTGAGGACTGACTTCTTGCTTGTTCCTGGAGAAAGCATAGTTACTCACCTGTAACAGGTGTTCTCTGGGGACAGCAGGAATCAGTCCTCACAATCCTCCCTCCTCCCCTTGGAGTTGCAGTCCAATTATTTTTTTCTTCATTTGTTTGCTGTCTATTAGCTATGTGTTTTGACTGAGCAAGATGGCACCCTTGAGCGGGAAGGGGACCATGCATGCGTGGTAGCAACTCCTAAAGGCTTTCTTTGAAAACTGGGGATTTGCTCTGCATGGGCTGTGTTGACGGCACCCATATGTGAGGACTGTTTCCTGCTGTCCCTGGAGAACACCTGTTATGGGTGAGTAATTATGCTTTCTGGTGTGCAGCCAGTTTTCAGTGGTAGGAGGATGAGTTCAGATTACAAGCTTGGGAGTTGGTGTATGTTCGTTTTTATCAGGACCAACTTAACAGATGGACAAGGCCACTGCCTAGGGTCAAAGTTTCTGGAGGGTGGCAAAGGGCAGATGCAGCCATAGTCAAAGCAAAACAAGAAGTCTTGGAAGTAATACTAAATAAAAAAAACATTTGTATGAAATTCTACCTATTGGGAAGGGGAGTAGTTCTTGAATATGCCATTTATCTAGGTCAGTGATGGCTAACCTTTTTGAGCCCGAGTGCCCAAACTGCCGCACAAAACCAAAGAATTTCCTCAAAGTGCCAGCACGTCAATTAAACCTTAACAACAAGATTTTAGTATCTAAAAACTCTTTATAAAGTTGCCTGAACTATGTAACATCATTTGTAAAGTTTGGAATCTTTGTATTGTCAGAGAATCAATTTGATTCACAATCCTTTGGTTTTCATTTCAATTTATTGGCAATTTATAATGTTTTAATGATTTCATTCAATTTAGAAACGGGAAGGCAATAATTAAACTGGGAACCCTAAAAGCCAAACTTGGAATGTACAACAACACTGTAGAAATAAAACTATAAATTAATTTCCTCTTGTACTAAACAAAGCACAGACACTAATGATGCACATTTCCCAGAGCTGACATATTCCAGTTAATAAATTCAAAATAAAGAGATATCTTTGTACCTTTTGTGCATTTTTTTCAGTTGCAATTGTTGCAGCCACTTTCTTCTGGTTTATTTGTGTCTTCTGCTATCTCTCCATCGTCTGCTGTCCATTTCTCCTTTCTTCTCTTCTAGTTTTTTTCCATTCTCTCTCTTCATCTGCTTTAACATAATCTTTTTCCTTTTTTAGTCTCCCAATACCCGGCCAATTGTACATTTTTCTTCCCTCCCACACAAAATATTTTTCCCCTCCATTTCACTCTCCCAACCCCATCCCCTTCTAATCTCCCCCAACATCAGCTCCCTTTTAATTCCAGCCCCACCCAGTATCCGCTCCCTTCTAGTCCCCACATCAGCCCATTTCCAGTCCTGGCCCCCCCCCCCCCATCAGTCCATTTCCAATCCTATCCGAGTCCCTTCATCAGCTCATTTCCAATACCAGCCTCCCATCAGCCCATTTCTAGTCCTTTCCTAGCCCCACCATCACTCAGCCCATTTCTAATCCAAGCCCCCCATGAGCCTACTTCCAGTTCTAGCCCCTCCATGAGTCCATTTCAATCCAAGCCCCCACCACAGCCCATTTCCAAACTTAGCTCCCCCAACACCCAATTCCTAGTCCTATCCTAGCCCCTCCATTAGCCCATTTCCTGTCCTAGCTCCCTCCCCTAAGAGCCCATTCCAAGCCCCCCTTCCCATCAGCTATTTGTAGTTCAAGCCCCCTTCCACTCAGCCCATTTCCATTCCAAGCCCCGTCCCCCATCAGCTATTTGCAATTCAAGCCCCCTTCCACTCAGCCCATTTCCAGTCCTAGCAACCCCCCAACCCATTACCAGTCCTAGCCCCCCATAGCCCACTCCCAGTCCTAATCCCACCAGCCCATTTCCAGTCCTAATCCCCATCACCCCATTTTCAGTTTAAGCCCCCTCATAGCCCATTACCAGTCCTAACCTCCCCATCAGCCCACTCCCAGTCCTAATCCCACCAGCCCATTTCTAGTCCTAATCCCCCATCACCCAATTTTTAGTTTAAGCCCCCCCCCAATAGCCCATCACCACTCCTAAACCCACCCAGCACCACTCCTACCCCCCCCAGTGCCCATCACCACTCCTAACCCCCCAGCGCCCATCACCACTCCTAATCCCCCCGCAGCGCCCATCACCACTCAACCCCCCTAGCCCAGCCAGAATTTAAAATAAAAAAAGCTGTCTTCTGCCGCTTCCGGGGCTGCCGCGGCAGAATCGAGTGTGCCGCGGGGCCCCCCCCCCCCCCTTTGTGCCTGGCAGAGCCTGCCCTCCAGATCCTGCCTTCCCCGGTATCAGCTCCCTGTTTCCAGCTTGTCACACGTGCCGGCTTTCAGAGCGCGAAGGGAACTAGTTTCCCTTTTGCGGCTCTGTTAAGCCCGCGGGGGCTGATGGGAACTTCCCATCAGCCCCCGCGGGCTTAACAGAGCAGCGAGGGAGAAACTCTCCCCTCGCGCTCTGAAAGCCGGCGCGTGTGACAAGCTGGAAACAGGGAGCTGATACCGGGGAAGGCAGGATCTGGAGGGCAGGCTCTGCCAGGCACAGGGGGTGCCCCGCGGCACACTCGATTCTGCCGCGGCGGCCCCGGAAGCGGCAGAAGACAGCTTTTTTAAAAATTTTTAAATGCGGACCTTCCCGTGTGCTAGCTGCAAGGCCTTCGCGTGCCATAGGTTCGCCATCGCTGATCTAGGTAAATAAGCACTACATAAGGCTTGTAGCACTGTATAAATAATTAATAGTAGTAGTAAATGGTTTTTGGAAATTTGCCTTATGGGGCAAATATCACAAAGTGCAGGAGGCATAGCACAAAGTTTAGTGCTGGTTCTGTGTACTATTTTGTGTATTAGTGTGGCCACCTTATGCAGAAAGGAATTCACATGGGGGGGGGGGGGAGTGCAAAGGCTTCGGTGGACATAAGCACACTGATTATTTAAATTTGTGGGCAATGAAGGTATTGGCTATTAAACCCAGATGGAAAGTACACAGAAGACCTGAAGGTTGAGTGCATGATGTTCTGTGCTGATGTTTTAATATTTATTTACATTCTCTTATATACCGTGCTTTTCTGCATCAGTGCGGTTTACATTGAACAAACTGAAATTACATTGAACAGGGCATTATAACTTGGAGAACTATTTTACAGGGAGCATGGGCTATGGAGGGTTAAGTGGCTTGCCCAAGTCCACAAGGAGCACCTGTGGGACTAGAAACCCCAGTCCTTCCGGCCCAAGGTTGCTGTTCTCTAGTGGGATTTGAACTTCTGGCCTGAAGTACCTTGCCCCAACCACTGGGCCACTCCTCCACTCCTAGATAATATGAGTTCTAAAGAGTAAAAAGTTATCTTCCTTCATGTCCTTCCGATCCACTCCAGACAAGTGGGTTGTGTCAGTTTTCCAGTGGCTGTAGACTGATTATGTAGACTGTAGACTGTGTAGACTGATTATGTAAATTTTTCAGTGATTTTGCCCTTTCACCTGTGAGGCTGTTCCTCATCTCTTCAATACTTCAGTCTCCAGCAGCTGGGACACATACCTTCGACAGATTGTCTGGGCTATGAAGCGTTTAGTCACCAGAGGCTGATAGCAGTAATTTGTTGGAGAAGAGCAGAACAGTCCCTAGCGGGGGCTCGGGTAGCTCGATTTGGGGTGTACCATTGTTGAAACCAAGAAAGGGAAAAGAGAGCAGGTAGTGTTACATTAAATTTCTTGGTACATGGCAGCCACTCCAGAACTCTTCAGTGGATGGGAGGAGATCCCTGTGGGACTGCCATGAGCTGTTAAGTCAGCGTTGGCAGGCCCTGATGGCAGCAGCAGCTGCTGCCTGGTGAATGCCACAAAGCTGAGCCACAAAAATCTTTTCTCTGCATAGAACAAATTAATTAGGTTTGTGGTGGTTTCAGCGGTGATTGCACTGCAGTAGCTGGGCCCTCTCAGTAGCGATGCTGGGAACTAAGCTAATGTGTGCTATGGCTTGTGCTCTCAGGGTGTGGGAGAGAGATCCGTGAGCTTGAAGAGCTCAGAAAGGGGATTAGTCTGCACCTGGAAGGGTCGTGGGATGCATAGGGACCTTGTGATTCCCTTGGGCTGCCAGATTGGGCTGTTTCAGCCCTAATACAGAGGTGGAATTTTCCCCTGATTCTCCCCAATGGCCACTACTTTATTTGACAACTCAGACTCCATAGCAGCCATTGCAGAGGGAGAACCTGAGGCAGGAGCTTCAAGGGGGGGGCCTTGCAGCACTCCCAGGAGCCTGAATTAGGGCTTGGAGAAGAGTTCCCTTTTTCTCTCCAGAATTTATTTTACTATTTCACAAGGCTTATAAGTTGCAGCGGGGGACGAGTCCAGGTGAACCTTTGTCTGGGGACACAGGGCTGAAGCGCCCCTTGAGAATGGAGACCAGTCGGGGGTGGCAGATGAGGAGGACTGGGGGGGTCTGCTGTCTATGCAGAGCTTGAGGATCCTGAGGAGTGTCCCTCCAGACGAGGAGGACCTGGAAGAGGAAGGGGACCTTCCACCAGGTGAGGATCCAGCTATTGGTAGGGTATTTTGTAAAGAGGAAATCATTAAACATTCTTTTTTGGACAACTTAGGAGGAGTTTCGTCTTGAGGATCTGCTTCTGCAGGGCATGTGTAGTCAACAGAATTCCTTCCCAGTTCATAGTACTATCATGCAGATGATAGAGGTGGAATGGGACATCCCAGAGGCGGGATTAAGAGGGGGTTGGATGAGGGGTTGTCTGTACCCGGTACCCAAGGCAGAGAAGGAATTATTTGCTTCTCCTAAGGTTGATGCTTTGGTCATGGTGTTGACCAAGAAAACCATGATTCCTGTGGGGAGGGCGACCCTCAAGGATCTGCAGGATCGTAGATTGGATTCCCTCTTGAAGGAGGCCTTTGAGGTTAATGTGCTGTCCTGGCAGGCCTCCATCTGCAGGGCATATGTGGCCAGGGCGTGCATGTGCTGGGTCCAGACATTGCCTGCACTCCTTGGGGGGGTGAGTTACCAGAACCACTCGAGTTACCCAAGTTGGAGTCAGCTTCAGCCTACTTGTCAGATTTCTGCTGTGATTTAGTGTGCTCTTCCAAGAGTATGGCCTTAGTGGTGGCGGCGGCACGACGATTCCTGTGATTAAGGAATTGGTCAGCGGATGTTTCTTCCAAAATTAGACTCTGCAAACTGCCCTTTTAAGGGTAAACTGTTGTTTGGAGATCCTCTTAAGGAGTTAATTAAGGACCTTGGAGATTCCAAGAGAGTAGGCTCAGAGAGGATAAGCTCCAGGTTGGCAGAGGACAGACACCTCAATCCAGAGGAGGAGCACGGGACTTCTGTAGATTTCGTATGGCAGCTTTTCACCAGAACAAAGGGGGTGATTTTCTTACTGGGGTCAGTCCTTTTGGAATCTGGGAACAGGCTGGAGTTTCCACTCTATTTCCAGTTCATCCAAGAAGCCCCAATGAAGTGAAGGGGGCCCAGGACGGGGTGGAACGTGTCGGAGGCCGTCTTCAGCATTTTGTCCACTCCTGGGTCCAGATCACCTCAAACCGATGGGTACTGGAGATCATACGTGAGGGTTACGCCTTTGAGTTCCAGTATTCTCTTGCGGATGCTTTCATGATGCTCCTGGCACGATCAGGGTGGTAAAGAGCATGTTAGAACACCTTCTGGAGCTAGAAGCAGTAATACCGGTACCGCCCAACCAGTACAGCTGTAGTAGTTATGCCATTTATTTTGTGGTACCAAAGAAAGATGGTGTGTGTCATCCCATTCTCGATCTCAAACTGGTCAACCAGTCCTTGCGAGTGCCCCAGTTTCACATGGAAACGTTGCGTTCCGTCATGGTGGCTGTTCAGAAGGGAGAGTGCCTATCGCCATATTCCTATTTGTCCAGAACATCAAAGGTTCTTACATTTTGCAACGTTCATGGTCCACTTCCAGTTTCGGGCTATGCCCTTAGGGTTAACGACAGTGCCCAGAATATTCACCAAGGTGATGATGGTGGTGGCGGCAGCAGCGGTGGCTGCAGCACTCCGAAAAGAAGGCATTCTGGTCCATCCATATTTGGATGACTGGATAGTTTGGGCAAAGTCAGAAGCTGAGAGTTGGAAAGCAACTTGGAGGGTGATCACCTTTCTACAAGGGCTGGGTTGGGTGATCAACTCAGCCAAGAGCCAATCTGGTTGCATCGCAACATTTGATATACCTCGGAGCAAGCTTTGACATGCAGGCTGGGATAGTATCCTTCCTGGAACAGAGGATAGAGAAGCTGCAGAACATGCTACGCTGCTTCCTGTGGATGTTGAAGCCGTTGGTTTGGCATTACCTATAGATTTTGGTATTAATGGTGGCAGTATTTGGTTCCCTCCTGTGATCTTAATATCGTGCTGTCTGTTTTGACAGGCCCTCCATTTGAACACCTCAGCCACTCCACGCTAAACTATTTGACATTGAAGGTGCTGATCTTAGTGGCCATATGCTTGGCTCGTCATATCTGAGTTGCAGGCCTTGTGGTGGGAACTGTTTCTAGTCCTGGATAAAGAGAGACTGATGTTGCGGACTGTTCATCCCTTTTTTCTTAAGGTGCTTTTTACCATAGGAGGAGGGGGATTCCATAAATTAGATCTTCGGAGTGTGTTAAAAGCTTACATGAAATGTCGTCAACCTTTGCAAGTCGGTGTGTCTCTTTGTACTGTTTGGAGGGCCGCGTAAAGGGGAGGCAGCCTCTAAGGCATCCATCTCTCGATGGGTGAAGGAGGCCATTGCCTCGGTCTATCTTCTTAAAATGGCAGCCCGTACCAGTGGGACTTCATGCCCATTCCTCTTGTGCTCAGGTGGTGTCTTGGGCGGAATTTTGTTTGGTGCCACTGGCAGGGCCGGATTTACCTTGAGTGAGGCCCTATGCCAACAAAAATTGTGGGCCCCCAGCAGGGGCGGCCCAAGGGGGGTGTGGGCCTCATTTGCATAAGGGGCCTCATTTGCATAAATATTTGCATAATGTTACCATATACTAACTTTTAGTAAACGTGCCTCTTAATGAGTGTATGGATAAAGAAAGACTAAAAGATTTCTACATTACTATAATCCAGTGCCAACTGCCAGACACATTAGGAACTACTACAAACACTGCCCATTTAGAACCCATAGCAAACCCGCCGTATCCTAACAGCACTACCAGGACTCACAAAGCACCATACTCTACCAATCAAAAGGCAACACTGCAAATATTAAACCAATACATTTCAGAGAACAACAATACATGACCTACTGGGGAAAGAGAACAAGTGGCAATGTCAAATAGGAATTATATAAACAGAACACCTCAGCTCAGTTACACATGCAGAACATAGACCATCACCAAACAAGTAATCACATTTTAGAAACAGGAAGACAATAATTAAACTGGGAATCCCAAAAGCCAAACTTGGAATGTACAACACTGTAGAAATAAAACTATACATTAATTTGCTCTTGTACTAAACAAAGCGCAGACGTTAATGATGCACATTTACCAGAGCTGACATATTCCAATTAATAAATTCAAAATAAAGAGATATTTTTCTACCTTTTGTGCATTTTTTTCAGCTGCAATTGCTCCAGCCACTTTCTTCTGGTTTCTTCATGTCTTCTGCTAACTCTCCATCGTCTGCTGTCCATTTGTCCTTTCTTCTCTCTTCTAGTTTTTTTCCATTCTCTCTCTACATCTGCTTTAACATACTAATCTTTCTCCTTTTGCTCTTTCCTCATTCCTATTTCATCCAGTCAAATTTTACCCCTCCATCCTCAATCCCCACTTACTCTCCCAATACCCGGCCAATTGTAGATTTTTTTTTATCCCTCCCACACAAAATATTTTTCCCTTCTCCATTTTACTCTTCCAGCCCCATCCCATTCTAATCCTCCCCCAACATCAGCTCCCTTCTAGTTCCAGCCTCACCCAGCATCCATTCCCTTCTAGTCCCTGCATCAGCCCATTTCCAGTCCTAGCCACCCATCAGCCCATTTCCAGTCCTAGCAACCCCCCAACCCAATACCAGTCCTAACCCCCATCACCCCATTTTCAGTTTAAGCCCCCCCTATAACCCATTACCAGTCCTAACCCCCATCAGCCCACTTCCAGTCCTAACCCCATCAACCCATTTCCAGTCAGCCCCCCATAGCCCATTGCCAGTCCTAACCCCCCATCAGCCCACAGCCATTTAACAGTACTAACCCCATCAGCCCACCTCCAGTCTTAACCCCCCCCCAGCCCATTTCCAGTCCTAACCCCCCCCCATAGCCCATTACCAGACAGCCCCCATCAGCCCACAGCCCATTACCAGTCTTAACCCCCCCCAAGCCCATTACCAGTTCTAAACCCCCCCAACAGCCCATTATCAGTCCTAACCCCATCAGCCCACCTCCAGTCTTAACCCCCCAGCCCATTTCCAGTCCTACCCCCCCCCTAGCCCATTACCAGACAGACCCCATCATCCCACAGCCCATTCCCAGTCTAAACCCCCCACAACCCCTTAGCAGTTCTAAACCCCCCCCCCCACAGCCCATTACCAGTCCTAACCCCATCAGCCCACCTCCAGTCTTAACCCCCCCCCAGCCCATTTCCAGTCCTAGCCCCCCCCATAGCCCATTACCAGACAGCCCCCATCAGCCCACAGCCCATTACCAGTCTTAACCCCCCCAAAGCCCATTACCAGTTCTAACCCCCCCCAACAGCCCACACAGCCCATTACCAGTCCTCCTCAGCAGCCCACCGCCAGCCTTAATCCCCCCAACCCAGGTCCAGTCCCAGGCCCAGCCCAGTTCCAGTCCCAGTCCAACCCATTTCCAGCCCCAGTCCCAGCCCCCCCCCAATTACCAGTCCTACCCCCTCCCCCTCCCCTCCCCCGGCCTAAAGTAAAATTTATTTTTTTAAAAAAACCTGCTGGCTGCCGCCGCGGGGGCCCCCCTCTGCTGCCGCGGCAGCATGGACTGACCCGCGGGGGCCCCCTCTGTAAGCTCGGTCCCTCCCTCCGTGCCTCCGTGTCTCCCTCCGTGCAGGCTGTTAGAGACGCGAAGGCAGACTGTCTCCTTCGCGTCTCTGTTAAGCCCGCAGGGGCTGATGGGAAATTTCCCATCAGCCCTGCGGGCTTAACAGAGACGGGAAGGCAGAAGGAGACAGTCTGCCTTCGCGTCTCTAACAGCCTGCACGGAGGGAGACACGGAGGCACGGAGGGAGGGACCGAGCTTACAGAGGGGGCCCCCGCGGGTCAGTCCATGCTGCCGCGGCAGCAGAGGGGGCCCCGCGGCGGCAGCCAGCAGGTTTTTTTTTATTTTATTTAAAAAAAAAGCCTAACTACTTCAATTTTTGTGGGCCCTTTGCAGCTGTGGGCCCTACGCCATGGCGTACATGGCGTATAGCTAAATCCGGCCCTGGCCACTGGTGGACATATGCCAGGTGATGACGTGGTGGTCTTTGCATATATTTGCTAGGCACCATTGCCTGGATGTGCAGTTTGGTGCTCAGGTGTTAAGGGTGGGGCTTCTGCGTTCCTCCTGTCGATAAGTACTGCTGTGGTACATCCCATTTGTCTGGATTGGACCAGAGGGATGTGAATGAAGGAAAAAGTAGATCTTACTTGCTAATTTACTTTCATGTAGTCCCTCTGGTCCAGTCCAGCACCCACCCATGTCTGTTTGTCACATGAGTCCACTAGTGGATGGAGTAGTTGGACTGGTTTCTTCTGGTTAGCCTCCAGAGCTGTCTTCAGTCTGTGGCTGTCTTTTCGGGGGGGGGGGGGGAGGCGGGGGTGCGCGCGCTTGGAGTTAACTGCAGGATCACACATATTTGAAGAGGAAAAAAAAAACAAAGGAAAGTAAATGAATTCACACATGTGGGGTGTTGTGGAAGCGTTCTGTTCTGTGAGTTCCAATTTTGTTGAGTGTTTTGGTTTTTTTTGCTGCTTTTGTCATTGATGTACTGAGGAGATGAGGAGTAGCCTTGTGGGTTATAGGATAATGTCACTGAAAATTTTACATAATCAGTCTCCAGCTGCTGGAAGACGGACACAACCCATTTGTCTGGACTGGAGATACCTGCTAGTTTACTTACATGTAGTAAGGTCTAATTTCCCCTTGTTCTGTAGCTAGCAGTAGTGATCAATGCCTATTTATTAAGAACATAAGAATTTCCATACTGGGTTAGATCAAAGGCCATCAAACACCATATCCTGTATCCAGTGGTGGCCAGTCCAAGTCATAAGTTCCTAGTAAGATGCCAAAAGGTAGATTCCATTGCTGCTTGTCCCAGAGATAAGCAGTAGATTTCCCCTCGGTTCACTTCAATAATTGTTACCTTATCTTGTTAGACCAGTCCAGGCCCCCTGTCAGCAGAAGACTTCAGCATCTTTCAGTGATGTCATCAGAAGGTATAACTACTTATGCAGCATTAAGAGAAGCCAGTAATTGTCTGTCTCCAGTAGGTGCAAGGTTTGTGGACTGATGCAGATAGGTCTGACTCTAACTATGGTGCAATGATCATTGAGATAGTTTTGAAGGGCCTGACACTGCTTGACCTGATGACTGCCCTGGATCCAATGCTATTTTCCATGGCTTGGAGGGCTGAAGAGCAGGAGGCACCCCAAGGACCCCGTGGGGGGGGGGGGGGAGAGAAAGGGGTCAGTAAGTTAGGCTCGGGCTCCTTTCCTTCTCGCTATCATATCTGTATGCAAGAATTTATTTTCCTACTTTACTTCTACTTTTATTTTTTTGGCATTGGACTTCATTTGGCTGTCTTGTCTGCTTGATAAAACAGATTTAAAAAAAATTCTCTGGCACTGGGGCCTTCCAAGCCTGTGGAGGTGTTCATGGAAGCCCAGATTGGGTTTTCCTGACTAGCCTTTAAGGTACTGGGGCTCCTGATTTAGGTTCCTTTTTCACTGTGTCGTGCCTTGCTCCCCCTGACCTTTTTTTTTGTGACTGGTGCTATCAGTGGGCCTTTTTTGTGTCTCCCCCCCCCCCCTGCTCTTCTATTCTCCTGAAAACTACATGGAGCAGGGCAAGCATGCCATGTTTCTGCTGCTGTGCCTCATGTGCTACATGCAGGATCAATTCTGCTGCAGGTTCCCTTTGCCTCCATTGTGATGGGACTGTAAGGGACATGGCTTTTATGCATTATTGGGCCCTCATGCTGATTCTGGGGCCACCTCTTCTTCCTCCACACCTGCTGCCTCCATGGGTGGGGGGTGGGGGGGGGGGCTGGCCCAGCAGCAGCCCTCACAGAGCATTGCTCAGGCCAGTGGGGCCCTTGGGCTGGAAGTTGATCTCAGTCCTTTTTAGTTGTTGGGGGCAAATCCTTTTGCAGAGGCCTGTACCTTGACTTTTTTATTTTTCCAGTTACAGGAAGGCTCAGTTGGCAGTGGGCTTGGGTGCCCTTCTTAGAGGGTTAGAGGGAGTTGGGGGGTGGTATCTCTTGTATGTCTTCCCCCCCCCCCCCGGTAGCCTTTGGTGAACTGGCTTCAGTGCAGGGTTTGATCTTGCCCTAGTTTGGTCATTCTTTCACCAGACTGGCCCCACAGGTCCTAGTATGCAGATCTCAGAAGAGGGGACTTTTGTGGCGAGTCCTCTGATCATGGGGGATCCTGTCCTCCCTGCTTATAACCTGGTCCATGAGAGGTGCAAGATACTTAAAAGGATACTGTGGGGCTGTAGACAACATCCTGAATAAGGCCCTTATGTCCTTGGCCTATGTGGGGCGGGGGGGGGGGGGGTCTAGAGCAGGGAGGCTCCAACTCCAGTCCTGGAGGGTACCAAACCATTCAGGTTTTCAGGCTGTCCCTAATGAATATGTTTGAGAGATATTTGCATGTACTACCCCATTGTATTTAAATGTGTTGAGTGTGTCACGGTGACCCTCTGGTTAGTTGGCCTAAACTGTTTGGTCTTCAGTCAGGTGGTTCATGTTGATAGAGTGGCACCCATTGCTGCTGTTATTGTATCGATCCATCTCATTGCCAGCCTTCCTCTTTCGCATTGACCACCTACATTCCCAAGCATTCTGTCTTTCTTTAACGATCTCTCTCTGCATGCTGTGTCCAAAGTACGAAAGTCGACGTCTTGTCATTGAACTTCTAAAGAAAGCTTAGGTTTGATCTCCTCTAGTACTGACTGGTTTGTTGTTTGGGCAGTCCATAATATACACAGAGTTTGTTGCCAGCGCCATAATTCAAAGGCATCAATTTTCTTTCTATCTTTTTCACTTTCCAACTTCTGCATTCATATGATATTGAAAATTTAAATTTATCTCATGCATATTCAGTAGGGACAGCCTGAAAACTTGAATGGTTTGGTGTCCTCCAGGACTGGAATTGGAGATCCTTGGTCTAGAGGATCTTTGAGAGGTAGTGTTCGTCTCTGGCTCTTGATGTCTAGAGCCCCCTGCTCTAGACATCAAGAGAGTAGACATAGTAGCTGCTTTGTCGTTATTACAAATCCATCCACTTTGGTCTCCTATGGTGCCGCAGTAAAGTCTTTCTCTGGTGCTGAAAGGTCTCTTTGGAAGGCTTCTCTCAAGGATTTGACCCTGAAGAATGGTATTCCTGGTTGCTGTCACTTCTGCCAGGTGGGAGTCAAAGCCACAAGCCTTGTCCTGTAGGAGTCTTTTCTAGCAATCTGGTCAGCATCTGTCTCCCTAAGCCTGATGCTGTCCTTTCTCCTGAAAGTTTTGACTTCCTTTCATATTAATCAAACTGTCATCCTGTCCTCCTTTTTGGAGGAGGACTGTTGTTGGAGCCCTTGCTGTGTCTGTTTGGCAGGGGCGGGGGCTAGTGAGGTATCTAGAGACTACTAATTCCTTTCAGAAGTCAAACCATCTTTGTCCTCAGTAATCTGAGGAAATGTCAGGTGGTGGCCAGATTTTCAAATACCCACTGGCTTAAGGAGGCTGTTCAGGCTACCTCCTGTGTAAAAAATGTGTGCCAGATGAAATCAGAGCTCACTCCATTAGGGCAGAAACTGTGTTATGGGCTGAGTCCACCTTCGTGTCTTAGGAAGATATCTGTAAGATGGCTATCTGGTCATCCCTGAATACCTTTGCAAAACACTACAGGTTGCATGTGGAAGCTAGAGTGGATGATGCCTTTGGCAAGGCAGTTTTGTCGGGAGTGTAATCTTTCTCCCATCCTGGGTCCTAATTGTGCCCTGCTGGGCAGACTAGATGGACCTTATTGGTCTTTATCTGCTGTCATATACTATGTAACTGCTTGGATATATCCTGCTTGTCTGGATTGGTGTAGTAGGATGATGAAGTAGAAATATTTACATACCTGATGCTTTGCTTTCCTTGAATCCTGCTAGACCAGTCCTGTGAAGACTACTAATACAGGTTTGGGAGCCCTGCTGCCCCCTAGCTGTATTCTCAGTTTCAGTGCCTGATGAAGAGTCAAGTATAGTAGCAGCCAATGAGTGTTTGTACAAACTTATTTTGATTAATATGTTTTTTTTAGTTTTTCAGTCTTGCTTTCTGATTGGGAAGTGTTGCCATGGCTTCTCTCAATGCTGCACCAGAGTATATATTAATGACGATATCACTGAAAGATGCTTTAATCTGCCTCCCCCTCCTGGGGAGCATAATCCCCTCTTCTGACTGGTCTAGCAGAATTGAAGGAAAGAAAATTAGTAGGTATGTAAAAATTTCCATACGCTATATAGCGTAGTTACTTACCTGTAACAGGTGATCTCCAGGAACAAGCAGGAATGAGTCTTCACATATGGGTACGTTGGTACTGACGGAGCCTGCGCGGGAAAGCTCCCCAGCGTCCCAAAAAAGGAACGCTTTTGGGAGAATCCCACAGCGCCTGCGCGCTGCCTTCCTGCCTTTCCTAACCACCTCTCTCCAGTTCTTCTTTTCTGTGGAGCCAGCAGGTCGTGTTCCTGTCACCGCTGAAGAAGTTCTTTATTTTATTTCTTTGGTCGCGCGTCTGCCTTCTTCGACGTCGGACTGGTACTGCCGGTCTTTTCTTTCTTTTTCTTAAAAAAAAAACAAAAAAAACAAAGGATACTTTCCGTTCTACTTCAGTGTATTTTTTCTTCGTTGGGCCTTAGGCCTAACAGAAAATTCCTCATGGAAAAGCCTGCCTCCGGGTTTAAAAAATGCACTAAGTGCAGCGGTACCATCTCCGTTACCGACACCCATGACTGGTGTCTTAAGTGTTTGAGTCCTGACCATTCCATCACGGATTGTGCGTCCTGCTCCATGATGTCTAAAAGAGGTTTACAGAACCGAGCAGCCAAGCTCAGTTCACTGTTTCCCTCTCATGCAGCTTCGGTGGCATCGACGTCTTCCAGGGCTGCTTCTTCCTCCTATGGATCTCAGGTAACCAAACATAAGTCCAGCCGGTCCTCGAAGGGTAGATCTCCCTCTAAGCATCGAGATGCCTCTGGGTTTGCCCTCGAGGATCCTGCACCGGCAAAAGTACCCCGGCGGGAAGCTCCGGCTTCCAAAGCTCCTATGGGGTCACAGGTTGACATCGATGGCATGGCCTTGACCAATCACCTGTTGTAATGTTCTGGGGTACCGGTGGAATCTGCCGGTACCGACCTCCAGACATTCATGGCGTCGATGGATCAGAATGTTCTGACCATGCAGCGTGCCATTACGGCATTCATACAAGCTGCGACGCCGCTGGTACCGCAACAAGCTTCGTTGTCGGTACCGTACCGGTACCGGTTGCATCGGCTTCGGTGTCAACTGCAGCGGTACCCTGTCTGATTATGCCTATCAGTACCGATTCGGTACCGATGACTCCCGATGTCGATACCACCCGGTATGCGTATCGGGCTTTACAGGAGCATCCAGACAGGCGATACTTCGATTCCTCTGAAGACACAAATCTCCTCTGTCTGAAACCATACGAACACATGACCAGCCTGTAAATTGTATATATTGTTATTGTATATAGTTACCCTGTTAGCCAAGTTGAATTTCCTGTTCATATGTAAACACAAAGTACTATTGGAAATGTGTATGTTCGTTGTTTATTGTAAACCGCACTGATGCTGAATAGCGCGGTATAAAAGAGACTTTAAATAAATAAATAAAATAATAAGACTCTGATGCATCGGAGGCCTCTGTCGAAGCATCGGTACTCCTTCCTCAGGAGCCTTCTCCAAAAAGAAGAATGTCCTCTCCAGAAGACTTGTCTTTTCAAGACTTCATAAGGGAAGTAGCCAAGGGGCTTTCTATCTCAGTAGCCCCTGAGACAGAGTCTAGAGCCAAAAAATTGGATATTTTGCAATATCCCAAGGCTCCTAAAGAGGCAGCCACTTTGCCAATTCATGAGATCCTTTATGACCACATGATAGGCATATGGGAGACTCCTCTCACCATCTCTTCTCATTCTCGTAGGTTGGATACCATGTATCGTGTCCCTCCTTGTCCTGGATTTCATAAAACTCAGCTTCCTCACCATTCTATTGTGGTGGAGTCTGCTATGAAAAAGTTAGAGTGCAAAGAGGCACTCATCTGCTCCTCCAGGAAGAGAATGTAGAACCTTAGATGCTTTTGGCAGGAAAATTTTCCAGGCCAGTATGCTTGTTGCCAGAATCAACTCCTATAGTCTCTATATGGGGATGTTTCTGAAGGAAGTTACAGATCATCTGCAAACTTTCCTCCCTTTTCTTCCAGAAGATAAAAGGGAAGACTTTCTTACCTGGCTTAAGCATGCCCAGGATGTTTCCAAATTTTCTAACCGTGCAGCCTTTGACTCTTTTGAGGGGGCCAGCAGAGCCTCGGCCATTGCCATAGGTGCACGCAGAATTGCTTGGTTACAAGCTTCTGATTTGGAACCCTGGGTCCAAGATGGATTAGGAAATCTTCCTTGTACAGGTGAAAACCTGTTTGGCAAAGATTGGCAAGCAAAGGCCACTCAAATGGATGCAGAAAATTCTGCTTTGGATAGGCTTTCAAAGTCTACTTCTAATCCTGTCCAGAAGAGGTTGTTCAAAAAGGCATATTTTCCCAAGAAGGGAAGATATTATCCTGTTTATGGTCAGCAGACATCTTCTGCAGGTCATTTTGCTGCAAAGCGTCAACAATCTAAACGGGCCAAGCCTAAGGCTGCAAGGCCTACTGTAGCCCAACAGCCTCAGCCTCCTCAGGGCCTTTGACTTGCAGCTAGAGAACTTAGCCTTTCTGGCTCTAAAAGAACCAGAGCCTCTCACCATTCCAGGAAGGTTAGCTCACTTTGCTCCCAGATGGGAGCAAATCACAGCAGAGCAGTGGACCCTTTCCATCATAAGGGAAGGGTACAAACTTCATTTCTCAAACCTTCCTCCTTTCACCATGGTGAGACAGTTCAATTCTCCAACATCTCTCCTCGACCTTCTGGGTCAAGAGATTTCTACCCTTCTTGCCCAAGGGGCAATAGAAGAAGTACCTCTTCTTCAACAGGGCTCAGGGTTCTACTCCCCCTACTTTCTAATTCCAAAGAAAACAGGGGGTTACAGACCCATATTAGATCTCAGAGAATTGAACAAATTCCTATGCAAGGAGAAATTCAAGATGATTTCTCTAGGTACCCTCCTTCCATTCCTTCAGAGTCAGGATTGGCTTTGTTCTCTAGATCTCAAGGATGCGTATACCCATATACTCATCCATCCAACACACAGAAGGTTCCTTCGGTTCCTTTATCAGGGAAAGCACTACCAATACAGGGCGCTTCCCTTTGGTCTGGCCTCTGCTCCAAGAGTGTTCACAAAATGCATGGCAGTAATAGCTGCCTTTCTACGCACTCTAGGAATATTCGTATTCCTATATCTGGACGACTGGCTCATCCGAGCTTCATCCCAATCAGAGGCCCAGACTTCCCTAGCCTGCACAATGCGTGTTCTGCAGTATCTGGAACTGGTGATAAACATTCCAAAGTCCCAACTCACCCCTACTCAGTCTCTAGAGTTCATAGGGGCCTTGCTGGATACCACAACTGCAAGGGCCTATCTTCCCCAGGCCCTTTGCCTACGCTTAGTGCAGTTAGATGGGTTTTTAACTGAATCTGAGAGGCTAACTGCTCGAGAGATGTTACAACTGCTAGGCCACATGGCATCCACTGTGCATGTGGTCCCTTATGCTCGCCTTCATATGAGGGCAGCTCAATGGACTTTGTCCACCCAGTGGACCCAGGCATCAGGGGGTCTGTCAGACAAAATAGCAACCTCCAGGCACCTCTTTTGGTCTCTCCAGTGGTGGAAGTCCACTCAAAATCAGTTGCTGGGGTCCCCCTTCCAACAGTTGTTACCCCAAGCAATCCTTACAACAGATGCCTCTCCAAAGGGTTGGGGAGCTCATCTTCAAGACCTCTCCACCCAGGACATTTGGTCCCCACAGGAGACCTCCCTACATATCAACATCTTAGATCTCAGAGCAATCTTCTTGGCTCTCAGAGTCTTCCATACCCTGCTCAGCTACAAGTCAGTCCTCATTCATACGGACAACCAAGTAGCCATGTTCTATGTGAACAACAGGGAGGGACTGGCTCTCTGTCACTTTGCAACGAAGCTCTGAGATTGTGGGCCTTCGCCAGAGAGCATCACATTCATCTTCTGGCAGTATACATTCCAGGAGTTCAAAACTCTTGGGCAGACAGACTCAGTCGAGTTCTGCTTCTACACGAATGGTCCCTTCATATGGACCAGATAGTCAGAATCTTTCGAATTTGGGGAACCCCAGACATAGACCTCTTTGCAAGTCTGTGGAATGCCAAACTTCCCCGATTCTGTTCCAGAATTCCGTGTCAGGGAGTTCAGGCCAGGGATGCCTTCCTCCTTCATTGGGGTCAAGACTTCCTCTATGCCTTTCCACCCATTCCCCTAATTACCAAGACCCTGTTCAAACTTCAGAGAGATCGAGGGACTATGATCCTCATAGCTCTACGTTGGCCACTCCAAGTGTGGTACCCTCTACTTCTGCATCTTTCCCAAGCTCCCTCCCTGGACTTAGGGTCTGCTCCAGATCTCCTGTCTCAGGAGGGGGGAACGTTGTGGCACCCAAACCCCCAATCTCTCCATCTCAGGGCTTGGTTGCTGAAGGCTTAGACCTTCAAGATTGGCATCTTTCTCAGCAAGTAAGGGATATCCTTCATGCTTTCAGAAAGCCTTCTACTAAACGTTCCTATGCTTTTAAATGGAAAAGGTTTACCATTTGATGTGCTGAGAAGGGTATTAACCCTCTAGCAATACCTTTGAATTCTTTACTAGAGTATCTCCTGCATCTTTCCCATGCAGGCCTCAAAACGAACTCAGTAAGGGTCCATTTGAGTGCTATTGCAGCGTCTCTCAAGCCCTTCAATGGACAATCTGTTTCCTCTCATCCTCTTATTGCAAGATTCATGAGAGGCCTCCTTTTAACTAAACCTCCCATTAGACCACCTCCAGTGGCATGGGACTTGAATCTGGTTCTTGGTCAGCTCATGAAGCCACCCTTTGAACCCTTAGCCACCACCTCCTTGAAATTTCGTTCCTGGAAGGTTATCTTTCTTATTGCAGTCACCTCAGCTCACCGAATCAGTGAACTGCAGGCCTTAGTGGCTAATCCATCTTATACAAGGTTCCATCATGATAAGGTAGTCCTTAGGACCAATACACACTTTATGCCTAAAGTGGTCTCACCTTTTCATCTTAACCAAGAGGTGTATTTACCTGTCTTTTTTCCAGGTCCTCATGCATCAAGTGCAGAGAGGAATCTTCATACCCTGGATTGTAAGAGGGCTCTTGCTTTTTACTTACAAAGGACACAGCAACATAGAAAGTCTTCTCAACTCTTTGTTGCTTTTGATCCCTCTCATTTGGGACTTCCAGACTCTAAGAGGACACTGTCCACTTGGATTGCTCAGTGTATTTCTTTCGCCTACTAGAGTAAGAACCTTTCTCTGGAGGGCCATATCACAGCTCATAATGTGAGGGCCATGGTCACCTCTATGGCTCATCTAAATTCTGTGTCCATCGACCAGATCTGTTGAGTGGCCACCTGGGCCTTGGTTCATACCTTCACAGCCCATTACTGTTTGGACAAGGACTCCTGCCGGGATGCCTTGTTTGGTCAGGCTCTTCTCAAACACCTGTTCCATGCTTAATCAACTCCTACCCTCCATCCCTGGTTGGATGCCTGAGATCCATGGCAGGAGGTAGAGCCCTTCTCGGGGTCTCACAACCTTGGGGATCTCCCAGGCATCTCTAGCTGGGGAGTCCCCATATGTGAAGACTCATTCCTGCTTGTTCCTGGAGATAGCACAGTTACTTACCTGTAACAGGCGATCTCTGGGAACAGCAGGAATAAGTCTTCACAACCCACCCACCTCCCCTAGGAGTTGTATCTCTCTATCTTTCCTTTTCTCTCTCTCTCTTTGTCTCAGCTTTAAAACTCGAACTGGAGAGAGGCGGTTAGGAAAGGCGGGAAGGCAGCGTGCAGGCGCTGTGGGATGCTCCCAAAAGCTTTCCTTTTTTGGGACGCTGGGGAGTGTTCCCGCGCAGGCTCCATTGGTACCGACGTACCCATATCTGAAGACTTATTCCTGCTGTTCCCAGAGATCACCTGTTACAGGTAAGTAACTGTGCTTTCTCCAAGGACAGCAGGAATCAGTCCTTGCATATGGGTGACGTTGGTGCTGACGGAACCCCCATGGAGCATTTCTGGACCTGCTACCACACATGTGTGGTCCCCTTCCCACCCAAGGATGCCATCTTGCTCAGTCAGATGACATAGCTAGGATGGCAATAATAACTCAAACAATGTAGGGAGGTAACTCCCAGGAGAGGAGGGAGGGTTGTGAGGATTTGTTACAGCTGAGTAACTACACTTTCTCCAGGAACAAGCAGGAAGTCAGTCCTCACATATGGGACTCCTGAACATCAGGCTGCTGAGGACCGAACCATGACAGCACCAGCGGTGACCAATCGGGTAGCCGTGAGTTTCAGAAGGTGAGTCCCCACTGAGAGACTCTGCAAGACCCCTAGTGTCCAGTGATGCTATCATTCCAGTAGCCTGAACACAGAAAGATCAGAGGGTAGGAGTTGCCTATGCCCTGAGAATATTACGGAGTACTGACTGGCCAAAGGCACTGTCCCTGTGGGACTCATTCTCCAGGCAGTAGTGAGCTGCGAATGTATGAATTGAAGACCATGTGGTGGCCTTGCAGATCTCTGCCACTGGCATTGAGTGGAGGTTGGCCACCAATGTGGCCATCACCCTCATGTGATGCGCTATGATCCGGTGCTCAAGGGAGAGGCCAGCTCTCTTATAAGTGAGGGCAATACAGTCTGCCACCCGAGTGGACAGAGTTTGCTTAGTCATGGGGGAGCCCCAGTCTGCTGGGGTCAAAAGACATAAAAACCTGAGGAGCTTTGCGTTTGGCCTGGGTCCACTTTAAGTAGGATAGGGCCCATTTGAAATCCAGTATATAACGTACTAGTTTCTCCCTACCCACATGAGACCGTGGAAAGAAGGTGGGGAGGACCACCTCTTGGTTGAGGTGGAAAGGAAACACCACCTTCGGGAGGAATTTAGGATGTGTGCGGAGCAACCTTGTATATGATGGATCTGCCACCGGGGCCTCGAGTTTGCTCACTCTTTGAGAGGACATGAGGCCCACCAGAAAAGCCACTTTCCAAGAGGGTATTGCAAGTGGCCAGGGGCTCAAACAGCAGTTTGGTGAGCTGGGAGAACACCACATTGAGGTCCCACTCTGCTGCTGGAGGGCGGAGAGGGGGCTGGAGGGCGGAGAGGCGGCCCTGGAGGAATCGAGACCAGGGGCTGGCTTGAGAGGGGTTTTCCCTCAATAGGGTGGTGGTGAGCTGCTATGGCGCTCAGATGCACTCTCACAGAGTTAGATTTTAGCCCAGTGTGTGACAGGTGCAGTAGGTACTGAAATACTAGTTGCACATGGTAGGAGAAGGGCTTCTCCCTTTCTGCATAGCAGGCGAACCTTCTCTACTTAAAGGCATAAGCCCATCTGGTGGACGGTTTTCAGGAGGCCAGTAAGATGATCTTGATCACTCCTGGAAGATTGAAAGGGGCCCACATTACCCTTTCAGCAGCCATACTGTTAGCATTAGCAACCCCATATTGGGGTGCAGGGGAGAGCCCTCCTGGGAGAGCAGGTCCAGGGCTCAACCCAAAGAGCCTGGGAGTGCCACCAACAGAAAAAGCAGCAGGGGGAACCAAGGTTGCCTTGGCCACCTGGGGGCAATCAGTATAACTGATGCCCCCTTTGCTCTGGACCTTGAAGAGGGACCTGGCAACCAGGGGAGTCAGTGGGAATGCATAGAGTAGGCCCTCAGACCACGAGATCAGGAAGGCATCTGCTGTCACTCTCTCTGGGTGCAGCTGACGGGAGTAGAAGTGTGGTAGCTGTGTGTTGTCTGGAGAGCAAATAGGTCCATCATGGGCCTGCCCCAGAGGTGGAAGTGCTTCTTTGTTATTCTGGGGTTTAAGCGCCACTTGTGTGGGTGAAGGACTCTGCTCAGCCTGTCTGCTAGGCAGTTGTCCTGGCCCAGGAGGTCAAAGGAGAGGAGAGCCACTGCCTCCTGGCAGAGGGAGTACAAGCCCATGCCCCCCTGTTTGTTGATATAAAACATGGCGACCTGGTGCCCATCTGGATTAGCACAGGTCGATGTCAGAGGCGGTAGCTGAACACTCGTAGGGCTAGGAAGATTGCCCTGAGTTCCAGGAGATTGATCTGTACGAGTGTCTCCTCCTGAGACCAGCTGCTCTGTGTGCGGCAGTCTCTGCAATGTGCTCCCCAACCCAGGAGGGAAGCGTCTGTGGTCAGGATCCTCTGCATCTCAGGGCATTACCGTTTGGAGGTGGCACAAGCTTTGCCACCAGTTGAGGGACTCCGCCAGCTGGCAGGTAACCCTGACCCTATCCCATAGCCTGCTCATGGCATCAGTCCACTGCAAGCTTAGGCATCACTGGGCTGTCCACATGTGTAAGCGGGCTGAGGGCGTGGCATGGACCATCGAGGCCATATGGCCCAGTAGGTGGAGGAGGAGATGAGCCGGCACTGATCGGCAGCGCTGTACATCTCCTGCCAGTTGCCTAAGGCATTTGCCCTTTCTCTTGGGAGGATGACCTTGACCTGTAATGTGTCCAGCTGAGCACCTATGAAATCCAGGCTTTGGACTGGAGAGAGATGAGATTTGGGATAGTTGATGACAAACCCCAGCTGCTGCAGGAGGAGGTTGCACCCTCTGAGGCTGTACTGCCCCTGATGAGCCAGTCGTCCAGGTAGGGGAAGATGAAAGCCCATTGTAGGTGCAAGTAGGCGGCTACCACTGCCAGGCATTTGGTAAAGACCCTTGGCGAGGAGGGCAGGCCAAAGGGTAGCACCCTGTACCGGTAGTGCCCTCCTCGCACCATGAACCTTAGGTACTGCCTGTGAGAGGGGTGGATCAGGATGTGAGTATACACATCCTTTAAGTCCAAGGAGCACAGCCAACCTCCCTGGTGGAGATTAGACAGCAGTATTCCAAGGGGAGAGCATCTTGAACTTCTCCCTCACCAGAAATGTATTTGTTTCTCAGTTTGGGGCAGGCAGCTCCTGGATAAAAGCAGAGCGCCGTCAGGCCCGCACCTGAGGGCCTCGCCAGAGGGCCCTTTGGCTTGGCCCTTAGGCAGAGGCCCTCTAACCGAAAGAACAGCGAGAAAGGCGCCCACCACAGAAGAGCAGAAAATTTGAATCAACACGCCAAGACAACCACATAGACCAGCTGGTACCACGTCGGAACGCCAGGCGAACACAGCTGGAGCTCCCCCAGTGGGTCGAGCTCGCTAACCCGGGATAGCAACCGACAAGGAGATAAGGTAACACAATATACTATACTATACTACACTCCGAAAGCTGAGCATCTGCACATTGTCAAACTTTCCAAATCTGCAACAATAGACAATAAGAAACTGTAACTTAGACAAGTAACTGTAGCACTGACAAGCTCGGCGCAACTTTGTAGCTAACAACCCCACCCAATTGCTCTAACAAGAATCAGCCATACAATGTCTCTCTTTAAGTATGTACTTATTTTATATTGCTACCTAACGTTTGCTTTATCTTTATCTGATGCTCTCTACAACCAAATACTGCTCTACTACACGCCTTACATATGGTACCCAGTATTTCATTATCCCCCACTCAATATGCCTACTCTCATACTGCACGGACATATCAACACTGCCCACAGAAAAGCTGCACCCCAACCCACCCTGAGGCCTCTCAACATGGCCATACCACTAGGACCTCAAAACAAACGAAACCACATAAGGATAAGAACAAAGAAAAACATAATACATTTCTCCTAACTAACATGCCAACACATGCGCTATTCTCATGCATTCTAATAAACGCCAGGTCCATAAGGAACAAGACCCACATCATACACAACATCATCACCGATGAAAAACCTGACCTCCTTTGTATCACTGAAACCTGGCTCTCAGACACCGACGCAGCTATATTGAACCAAATAAACAAACCGGGCTATGAGATATTCAACTGTCCACGCACACACAAAAGAGGAGGAGGAGTCTTAATCATTGCTAAGGCCTTACTTGGTCTGACAAACACATCAAAAATCACTACGCAAGGAATCGATATTCTCAAAGTTGAGAACAAGACCCTGTCAATCTGCCTAATATATAGACCTCCAACGCCAACCCACGAAACCCTCACAGACGCACTTGAAACTATCTCAACCACTGCAATTAAGAAGTACCAGATAATTCTGGGAGACATAAATCTTACATCAGTCCCACCGATGCAGGCAAGCTCCTTCCTAGAAGCCATGGACCAGCTCAGGTATAAGCAATTAATACAAGAGGTGACCCATAACAAAGGGAACACCCTGGACATGGTATTCCTACCCAAGAAGCCACAGCAAATGGAAGGGAAGCAACCCAAAACTCGAGTAACTCAAGTGCCATGGTCCGACCATTACCAAATTGAGCTCACCCTATATCTATGCACCACATCAGACAAACAGGAAGCTGGCTCAACGGCACACCTGCGAAGAAAGTTCCAGAAACTCAACAAGGAAACTCTATTAAACTCTCTGGAGGTGCACATAAACTCAGACATCGAAGACCTAGTACAACAATGACCCTCTGCAATAGAAGCCACCTCGGAGCCAAAATGGAAGTCCACAACCGGTGCGACGAAAACAGGAAATGAACCTTGGTACACACCACCGCTGCACAAAATGAAGAAGGAACTAAGAAAATTGGAGAGAAAATGGAGACGAACCAAGAATGATGTGCACAAGATGGAATACCTGGCGCTCTTAGCTAAATACAAAAATGAGGTCAACCACGCCAAAAAAGTGCACCACACCAACATACTCAACAAAGCCATTAATAGACCCAGAGAGCTGTTCGAATTAGTCAAGATGCTCACAAAAACCTCGCAAGATCATGACTGCAATGGCAAAATAAAGGCCCAAGACTTGGCTGATCATTATGCAAACAACCCCCCTATCCCGACACTCCAGCCGCAGGGCTGGAACACATGCCCTAGTCAGCAAAACAGCAAGAACACAAGCTCCAAATTGAAAGAAGAATGGTCTACTTTCCAAACAATAGATGATAAACTAATCATAAATACCATCTCAAACCTAAATACAACAACCTCTCTTTTAGATCCATGTCCAGCAGAATGGATCAAATCCGCTAAACAAGAAATTGCTCATCATATAGCGCACATAGTAAACCAATCTCTGCAACAAGGTATCATGCCAGCTCAACTCAATAGGTCCCTCATTAGGCCTATATTAAAAAATAAAACTCTCAACAAAGAAGACCCAACCTCCTACCGTCCGATATCAAGCATATCCTTCCTTGCAAAGATTATCGAAAAAGTAACACAACAGCAACTGCAGGACCACCTAGACAAAAACAAAATCCTTGATGTTCATCAATACGGGTTCCGACAGCACCATGGAGTAGAAACCCTACTCATAGCGCTTCTAGACAACCTCATCAAGGGCCTGGAAAACAAAAACAAGATGTTCCTACTTATATTCATAGATATATCAGCAGCATTCGACACAGTACATCATGAAACACTATTGAGCAGACTTGCGTCCATAGGAATAGCAGGAACCCCGTTAAAGTGGTTCGAGTCCTACTTAACAAATAGAATGCAGCAGGTACGCTTCAATAACGAACAAGCAAAGCCTTTCCCCCAAACCCAGGGAATACCCCAAGGCTCAGCTATCTCCTCCCTGCTATTCAACGTGTACATTCAGCCAGTATGTATGATCTTCCAGAAACACAATATCAGCTACCACCTGTATGCGGACGATATTATGATGTATACGCAACTCGATGTAAACGACCCTAAGTACAACCAATTAGAAGAATGCCTAAAAGAAATGCAAAACTGGCTCCAACACAACAACATGTCTATAAACCACAAAAAAACAGAAGTAATGTTCATCTCTGGTAAACAGGGCTTCTATCCTCCTGCAACTATCACCCTGAACAACAACACCTATCACTCTAAAAATGAGATAAAATATCTAGGTGTATTGATTGATGATAACTTAAAAATGGACAAACACCTCCGGAGAACCAACCGAGCAATATTTCATAAGCTGAGAGTTCTACAACCTCTACGCAGCATCATCGAACATTCGGACTTCAGAACGGTAGCTCAGGCTCTCATCATTCCTCACCTTGACTACTGTAATGCCATCTTACAAGGTCTACCGAAGAAAACATTAAATAATCCTACAAATGGCACAAAACGTATCAGCCAGGATTATTATGAATAAGAAGCTGGTGGACCACATTACACCAGTCCTGATTGAGCTCCACTGGCTCCCCATCACTGCACGCATAAAATACAAAGTACTAGTAAATACATTTAAAATTATTCACAACGTATCCCCTTCTTTTCTCACTAACCTGATCACCACACAACCCCTCAACAGAAGCAGAAGGACCGCTAACCTTAACACCCTCTGCGTTCCAAGTAGCGTAAGAGCAGTCAAAGAACTGACGAGCAACAGAGCTTACACGTTTTCAGCACCCATGCTCTGGAACCAGCTGCCTCACGAGATACGTCTAATCAAAGACCTAAAGGACTTCAGGAAAAAGCTTAAGACCCACCTCTTCCAGTCTCTTTACGGCATCACCTAGGCTGATTTACCTCTTCTATAATTCCCCTCTTGCCTACTTTGATCTTTGAAAAATGGACTTTCCATCCTGGAGATAAAAGACTATATTTATGTAAATATTCAGGCGCCTATGTTCTCTTTAAAAGGCTTACTTGTGATCTTGTATATATGTATATATCTACCCCCTCATGCTCTTCTACAAATCTACTATCCTACCCCATTGATTAACTGTGTAAGCTACAAATCTACTATCCTACCCCATTGATCAACTGTGTAACCTGTACCATATTTTGTTGATGTGTGATCCTTCCTGCAATCAGATTTGTATACTTAAATTGTATTTTACATCCACCCTTGATTCACAACCTGTACCATATTTTGTTGATGTGTGATCCTCCCAGCAATCAGATTTGTATACTTAAATTGTACTGTACAGCCACCCTTGATTCACAATTAGACCGCTGCTGATCACTGGAAGTAGCGGTATACAAATTTACGCCAAATAAATAAAATTACGCCAAATAAGGTCTAGAATGGGCTTGAGGCCCCCCAGTCCTCTGAGATAAGGAAGTATCTGGAGTAGAAGCCTTTTCCCCATAGGTGTTTTGGTACAGACTCTGCTGCATTGTCCCTGAGCAGACCTCCGAGTACTGAGAGCAGAAGGGTCTGGTGAAGGAGAGGTCACACTGGCTCTCCTAGAAAGAACCTGGGTGGTACCTGCTGTAGGTGGAGGAGGTATCCTTCCCTTACCACCTGCATACACACTGGTCCGAGGTGACACTGGCCCACTTGTGGGCGAAGAGTGCCAGGTGGCCCCCTGTGGGCTGGTGAAGGTCTCCCAGGGAAGGGGAGGCCCTGCCCCAGGAGTCAAAAGCTCTCCCCGGGCTGGGTGGGAGCTGGGGCCTGGGGCTTCTGTGCCTTCAGTTTCTGAGCCTCATGGCTTTGTCTTTTAGGGTGAGAACCCTGCTGCTGGCCCAAGAAGGGCTGGTAGTGGTACTCTGCTGAAAGGGCCCCTTTTTCCTCGGGAACAGGGGTCTTTTCCTTGATGGTTTCTTACAGGGAATGGATGAGATCTTCTTGGAGAACCTCTGTTGAGTCACTACCTCAGCCTCGATCTCAACCGCCTTGTTGGCCGTAGGTTTGCCGAACAGGTTCTCCCCAGTGCAGGGGACATCGAGCAGCTTGTCTTGGATCCATTGCTCAAGGTCCGAGGACTGCAGCCAGGCTTGGCGTTGGGCACCGATGCCGGCTGCTGCTACCTGAGCCGCTGACTCAAAGCCATCATAGGCCACCCAGGAAAGGAACGTAGCAGTCCTTGATCCCAGAGGTCAGGAATTGGAACCACTGGAGAGTTCCCCAGTAAGCCCTGCTGAAAACCTGGACAACTCTTGGGTTAGGGTCTTTAGGTACATTCCTATTTACAAGTCATAGGCTTGAATCCAGCAACCCAGCATGGATTCCTGGTAACAATTGCACCCAAGAGCATCGAGGGCTCTAGCGTCCCTCCCAGGAGGGACCGAAAAGTGGGTCTTCTGACTCTTAAGTTTCTGCATGGTCGAATCTACGACCATGGAGTTATGTGGGAGTTGGGGCTTGTGGAACCTGGGACCCTTCCAGATACGGTAGATGGTGTAGAGGCGCCTGCTCACCACCGGCACCGGGACCAGCGTCTCCTACATTCTAAGTAGCAGCCACTTGAGGATCGGCTGTACAGGCACCATGAGAGTCTCCTTGGGTGGAGACTCACACTGGAGAATCTCCAGTTCCTTGGTGCACGGATCTTCCTCTGCCTCTGTTTGTACCTAGAGGGCCCTGGCCATATCCTTGACAAAGTCGTGGAAGGCCACATCTTCCGGAGGAGAATGGTGCCGGGGGCGATGGGTCTGAGGGAATATCTTGGTGCCGCTTGGTTTCCGGGGATGCCTCATTGTCGGTCTCCCCTTTGGAGTTGAGCGGTGACGAGACATCCAAGGCCCTACGACTCATAGCATTGAGACTGGGGCCGAGTGGCTGACGGCCTCTGGAGGACCTTGGGTCCGAGTCACGGAAACTGGCCGGGGAGGACTGAATGCCCGAGGAAGAGGAACGGGACTGAGACCTCAACTGGCACTGAGGGCTTACCTGAGGTCAATGGCGCTTGAAGCTCAACTTGACGACCGGGTACTCCCCTGCAGTCAGGGGCCTGGTCATCGGGGCGGATGAACTAGCCATCATTGCCTGCTGCAGGGCCAGGATAGCAGTGATGTTCTGCTCCAAGGCCGCCATTCTGGTTTCCAAAACAGAAGGCTCTGTAGCATTTGGCGCAGGCACCGAGGACCTCGGGCCCAGCACCGGCACTCTCGGAGTGCATCCTCAACGAGGACTATAGTCTCAAGGAACCTTGCATGGTCTCAGCTGGCCGAGGAATCCTTCTTGAGGTCATTGATAGGGTGCTTCTTGGAGCCGCCCCACTCCCTCCATGTGGTTTTACTGGGTTTCTGCAGTGCAACCTCAGTGAACTAAGAGGATTTTTTTCTTCTTTCTCTCGGGGTCCGAGGTCTTCTTCGTAGTTGCCAAGCATTAGACCAGTCTTCCAGCTTTTGTAGATCGTTCCTCATGTTAACCACTCCTTCGGGGGAGTCCACTCTGTTGCAAATTTTTGTGTCGTCTGCAAAATGACAGACTTTTCCATTCAGTCCTTCAGCAATATCACTCACAAATACATTGAACAGTGCCGGGCCCAGGACCAAACCCTGGGGCACCCCGCTAATCACCTTCCTCTCATCCGAGTGAGCTCCATGTACAATCACCTTCTGTCGTCTGTCAGTCAACCAATTTCTAATCCAGTTTACCATCTTGGGACCCATCCCCAAGCTACTGAGTTTGTTGACAAACCTCCTATGAGGAACAGTATCAAAGGCTTTGCTGAAATCCAGGTAGATGACATCCATTGCATGCCCCTGATCTAGTTCCTTGGTCACCCAGTCAAAGAACTCAATCAGATTTGTTTGGCAAGACCGTCCTTCGGTAAAACCATGTTGCCTCGGATCTTGCATCCTGTTGGTTTTGAGAAAGTTCACTATTCGCTCTTTCAGGAGCGCCTCCATTACTTTTCCCGCCACCGAGGTAAGGCTCACGGGCCTGTAGTTTGACACTTCTTCCCTGTCACCACTTTTGTGTAGAGGTATGACATCAGCCATTCTCCAGTCCTGAGGAACTTCTCCTTTTTCCAAGGATCTGTTGAAGACATCCTTTAACGGTCCTGCAAGAACCTCTCTGAGCTCTTTCAGTATCCTGGGATGTATCCCATCCGGTCCCATGGCTTTGTCCACTTTCAGTTTAGCAAGTTGTTCTAACACCTCATCTTCTGTGAATGGTGTGGTATCTACTTCATTCCCATTTTTATATTTGGGAGTCACAGCTGGTCCATTTCCAGGATCTTCTTTAGTAAAAACAGAGCAGAAGTATTTGTTTAGCAATTTTGCTTTTTCAGTGTCACTTTCCACAAGTCCTTTCCCAGCACTTTTGAGTCCTGCAATTCCAACTCTGATCTTCTTCCTTTCCCGAATATACCTGAAGAAAGTTTTGTTGCTACCCTTAACATCTTTAGTCATCCTTTCCTCTGCCTTTGATTTTGCTATCTTTATTACTCTTTTAGACTCTTTGAGTTGGATCCTGTATTCATTTCTGTGTTCTTCCATTTGCAAGCTTTTGAATTTTGAGAAAGTTGTGTTTTTTGCCTTTATTTGAGCAGCCACCTCTTTGGAAAACCAAATAGGTTTCCTTCTCCTCTTGTTTTTATTTAATTTTCTTACATATTTATCTGTTGCCCCTTTTATTGCTTTCTTTAGTTTAGCCCATTGCAATTCCACTTCCTTTATCTCCTTCCACCCCGTCATCTCCTCCTTTAAGTACTCTGATGTCTAATAGTGCGGTATATAAGAACTGTTAATAAATAAAATAAATAAAATAAAAATAAATAAATTGAAGTCAGTGTATTTGAAGTTTAGGACTTTGAGCTTGCTATGATTGGCCTGTACCATGGCTTTTATTTCAAACCACACCGTGTGATGGTCGCTATTGCTCACAGGGGCACTCACGCAGACATTCGACACACTATCACCGTTGGTGAGCACTACATCCAGCGTTGAGCTTTCCCTGGTTGGTTCCATCACCATTTGTCTAAATAATGCATCTTGGAGAGCATCCACAATTTTTTTGCTTCTTTCCAGATGTGCAGAAGGAGTAATCCAATCCACATCAGGTAGATTAAAGTCACCCAATATGATCGCTTCCCCCTTTGTTGCTATCTTGGCAATATCTTTAATCAATTCGTTATCTCTCTCTTCAATTTGAGTCGGAGGTCTGTAGACTACAGCAATATGGATGACAGTGCCATCTCCTCTTTCCAACGCAATCCAGAGCGCTTCTTCTTTTCCCCATGTCCCCTGCATTTCAGTAGCTTTAATATTGCTTTTGACATACAAGGCTACTCCTCCTCCTTTTCCATTTTCTCTGTCTCTTCTGAATAGATTATAGCCAGCTATGGCTATATCCCAATCGTGCGATTCATTAAACCATATTTCTATAATGGCCACAATGTCCAAATTCGTTTCCACCATTAGGGCTTCCAGGTCTGGAATTTTGTTGGCTAAGCTTCTAGCATTTGTGCTCATTGCTTTCCAGCATTTTCCTGGCTTGTGTGTATTTTGCATTGATTTTGTTCTGCCTACTTCTTCCCACATGTTTTTGATGTGTGGTTTAAAAGTGTGGCTGTTTCTGATGGTGGCCTGCTTTTGCTGGGGGTGGCATGCAGATGTTGGCCTTCCACATCCGTCACCCCCTCTTCCTAGTTTAAATGCATATCCACATACTGCCTGAATTTTTCACTTAGGATTCTTTTCTCTACGACAGAGAGATGTAGTCCATCATGCCTTGTGTAACTAGTTTTGTGGGGTGGTTAGGGTGGATTGGTGGTCTTCATTGAATTGTTGAATGAATAGGGTGGTTTTAAGTAGCTTTCGGAAATCTTTTATATCTGTTGTTGATTTTAGATTATCTGGGAGGACATTCCAGATAACAAGGGCAGCAAGAGAGAAGGCTCGCATGGATGTGGATTAGTTCGTTCTTGTGAATAGAGTAGGTGTTGGTATGCTGTTTTTGGTACTGTTTCTGTATGGTCTTTTGTTTGTTTTGGTTCCAATTAGTTCTTGTAGTATTCCTGCTGAATGGAGTGGAATGGGTAAATGTAGATCATTTGTTTACACCATCAAAACGTAGAAAGATTAGGGGACACTCAATGAAGCTACAATGTAACCCATTTCAGAATAATAAGAGAAAATATTTTTTCACTCAACATGTAATCGAACTCTGGAATTCGTTACCAGAGAATGTAGTAAAAGCTGTTAATGTAGCTGGATTTAAAAAACGTTTGGACAAGTTCCTGGAGGAAAGGTCCGTAAGCTATTATTAGTGCCCAGGAAATCCACTGCTTGCCCTGGGATGAGCATTGTGGAGCCTGTGTGCCTTTTTGGGAACCTGACAGGTACTTGTGACCTGGATTGGCCACTGTTGGAAACAGGATACTGGGCTTGATGGACCTTGGTCTGACCCAGTATGGCATTTCTTATGTTCTAAATTCTGTGTTGTGTTGTGTTGTGTATAGGTGCATACTGTCGTGAGGGCATCCCCTGGTGACCATTCGAAGTATGGGCATGCTCCACGATAGAAATTATTTAGGGAGCGTGATGAAATGTAAGGTCCACGAATGGCGAATGGTCTTACTTATTTCCAGCTTCCTATGAGAGCTCAATAATCAAACCAAGTGTAGGGAAAACAAGGCTTTATTCCCCGTCTGTGCAAGGGTTCAAATAAGACATTGAGAAATCAAAAGAATGTCCTTTGTTTCAAAAGGTACCAGTATTAACAAGCTGACTAATTGTTAAACTCCACAATTAGTGCAAGGGTTAATCAGAGGAATTCACTTCATTCCAACACAATAAGAATTAAACAAACTTCTTCTCAGTTATACAGTGGCTACAGATTCTAGGCTCGTGGCCATGCACAAACCACAATCCATTTCTTCTGGTGGAGGAATGGGAACAGCATTTATATATTCAATTTCCATGGATTCTGCTCCACTACATTCATCATCAGAGTAGTCACTGTCCCTGTCTGCTACAGGTCTACGTGAAGTGTCTCTAGGCTCTTGACTCCAATAAGACTGTGTTTTAAGTTCTCTGGGAATTTTCTGAAACCACCCTGGTCTCTTCTTCCTTACAAACTGAGTATTTGTTTTAGCAGTGCCTCTAGGAGTTAAGCATTCAGTATCATGAATAAAGCTTTCATACCTGGAGCCTCTGTGGTTTGAATCCGTGGAGCTTTCTCTCCCAGAAACGTTTCTCCTGCAACAGGTTCTCTGCCGACAAGCTCTAGGCAGGCCTGTGCTTTCTGGCAGCTTGGTAAAACCTGGTGTGGATTCAACTTTATGCTTCGGTAAGAACTTAGCTTTGTCAGAAACTGCTTTTCCTTTGTTGCCTGGTAAAACTTGACTAGTATTACCCAGAGACTGCAGGCTTTCCTCCAAACCTATCTCTCTGGTTCTCTGGATACGTCTCTCTGCTTTTGAATCAGGAACATTGCGGGAACAGGGAGTGGCACACTCTCTAGCCTTAGTGCTTTCTCCAGCAGACTCCCTCTGAACAGCTGCTCACTTAGCCTGGCCCTTCTGAACTCCACCTTTGTGAACTCTGTTCCTTTGGGCTTGCTCAGGTAGGATTCTTTCTCCAAGTCCTTCTCCTTCTCTTAGAGCTGCTCCTTCCCTCAGAGCTGTTCCTTCTCTCTGTCCTCTCCTTTGAGGTGTTCCTCTCAATAGAGGTGTTGTCAATAGAGGTGTTCCTCCCAATAGAGGTGTTCCTCTTTTGCTAGCATTCAGCTTCTGCTTATAAAGGAATCTTTCCTTTGAAACTCCCGGGCTCATTCCCAGGTGCAAGTCATTAGCTCTCTTAGGCTCATTAGCTCCTGTATGATCACTCCTGCCCCCTCTAGCTGTGCCTTGAGGTAACTGCACATCTAGATTTCTCTGAGAAACAGGGTTTCTTTTCAGGTTTGCATTTTTATTGATACCCACTTCATGACAATACAGAGCATGAACTCTATTCACCAGAAAATATAATACCGTGACAAATTTTAATTAGATGTAATAGAATAGAGAAACTGAACTATTTGCATCTGCCTAGTCTTAGCAGATGAACATGACTACTTTAGCTTAAGTTGGCCTTCTGTTTAGTTGGTTGTTGGGGTCCCATCTATAAGATGGTGCTATTATCATAGATTGCTAAAATTCAATAATGATGGAATTGTTAGATGTATTTAGCTATTCTATGGCCCTAAATCATGTCATTACAACTTTCTGGATCCAGGGCTGGCTTAAGATTTTATTGGGCCTTGGGCAGGCCACCCACTAAACATCCATACATTTTTGTGGGCCCCTTCCACAGGCCTCTTACTTCTTTTATCAACCAACCCTCACTTTGCTGCATCAAATTCACTCTCTGTGCTTCCCTCCCAACCCACACCCCTTGGGATCTTGTTTATGGTCTTTCCCTGGGCTGTCTTAGTTCTCCTCTCCAGAAGTAGCCTGGGGAAAGCTGCAGAGCCTAGTTCTGGGTGCTGTGGCAATAACAGATTGTGAGTGAAAATGGGGACTTGGAAAGCACATGCTTTGAATGGAGTGATTTAGTGGTTATACCAGTGAGCTGGGCAAATCATTTTTCCATTCGTAGCCTCTGGTATAAACTAGAGATGTTAAGGGTTGGCTGCCCCAAAAACAGTCTATGGGTGATGTGTCCAAATATATAAATTTAGAAAGTTTTAAATGTCAAAAAGACTTCAAAAATGAAAGAAGAAAAAATGATATTTAACTTTGCTTCCAAAAGAATTAGACTGTGGAGACAGCATTAGTATTCAAAGAAATTTGCCCAGATAACTAAATAGCTGTATAAATTTCCCAGGCTGAAGGCTTCTCTTCACTTAGTATGTGTTCAGGTACGTTTGTAACAATGAATGTCTTTACTCCAGCCCACATTTTCAAAGGGAAACTCTATTATCGAGACAAATACACACACACTCTCTCTCCTATTTATCTCATGCCTTTCCAGTAATGGTTCAAATGAGTTACTTTCAAGTACATTCGATATTTCTCTGTTCAGAGGTTTGCAATCGAAGTTTGTATCTGAGGCAAAGAAGGCTAAGTTATTTGCCCAAGTTTATTTTTTTTTTAAGTTTAAATTCCGTTTATTGAGAAACTTCAAAGAAAATACAGATAGTCCAACAAGCATTTACATATAAAATACAAAAGAAAAACAAACAGGGCATCCGTAATAAAGTCCACATCAGGAGAAGCATGTGAGTAAACAGAGGACGCTAACTCAAATACAAACTCTTTTTTAACCTATCCACTACTGAAATAACCCATAATTAAGAACCCAGCGAACCATGGGATAGGAGAAAGGACTCTAATGCCGATGTCTCCAGGAAAACATACTTGGTGCCCTGAAAGGTAACTAAACACTTGCATGGAAATTTAAGGAAAAAAGTGGCACCAAGGGCTAAAACGCGAGGCTTCAACACTAAAAAAAGCCCTACGTCGTAGCTGAGTTTTCCTGGAGACATTGGGGAAGATACTAACCCTCTCTCCACAAAAAAGCGATGCCTTATTTAGGAAATATAAACGCATCACTGCATTTTTGTCAACTTCCGAGGCGAAAGACACCAGAAGGGTTGCCCGAGTGGAAATTATATCCTGAGAAGACTCAATGAATTCTGAAATATTAAGGGACTCCTGAAACCGAGATGGAGCTAACTCAGCAGAGCCCCCCACCTCGGAGGCCCCTTTAGAAGGAACATAAAACACTTTAGTCACAGACGGTTTATTATCTGCTCGATACTCCAAAATATCTATCAAAAACTTATCAAACAATATCTGAGGGGATAAAAACCGCGTGCGAGGAAAATTTATACAACGCAAATTCAAAGCACGCAGACTATTCTCCAAAATCTCATGCTGAGTATGGAGAATAAAACTATTCTCCATACTCTGCCCAAGTTTATAAAGAGTTGAATTTCAATTTTGGATTCCCTAGTTCTCAGCCTGCTGTTTTAATCATTAATCTAGTGCTCTGCTCTCTTCTGTTGCTGTGCTGCTGCTCATATGCTCATTCAGTCATTGCCCTGTCTCCAGTTTAGGGTTGCCAACTGGCTCCAGATGCGCCCGACAGTCTTGCTCCAGTCCTGGGTTTACCCCAATGCATGCAGTTACTTGTAGTTTTTCTTTTTGTATAGAGTGCAATGGAGAAATCAGAACTACATATCCCTGCATGCAATGAGATAAACCCAGGACTGGATTGAACTTGTCGGGCGCATCTGGAGCCAGTTGGCAACCCTACTCCAGTTCAACTAACTGCCCTCCTTAATGTAAGGTTTTGCATTTGCTGCCAGCAATCCTCTCATAGTTCCCCCATCCTAGCAGCAGCCCCTTCTCCCAAATGCTTGTTGGTTCCTCTGGCTCTCTGCAAGATCAGTACCCCACCACACACATCACAGGAATGCCCCTTGGCTCGCCTCCCCCCCCCTTCCTGTGACTAGAGCAGTCTCCCTTCTCCGTGGACAACAGGAAGTAAGTCCTCGCATATGGGTGACATCCCCGATGGAGCCCCACGCGGGAACACTCCCCAGCTTCCAATAGAAGCTTTTGGGAGGCTCCATCGCACAAGCACGCCTGCCTTCCTGCAGGCCATGGCGCCATCTTCTCCAGTCTTCTTTTTCTGTGGAGCCCCTAGGACGCGTCCCTGCATCATCAGAAAAGGTTTTTGCTCTTACCCCCTTTGGGTTCCCTTTTTCATCTAGTTTTCACCGCCTGTTGTCAGTAGTGTTGGCCCCGGTGCCATTGTTTTCATTTTTTTGTGTTTTTATCCTTTTTTTTCTTCTTTCTTGCTTTTACAGTACATGGCTAGCACCATCAAGCCATTCAACCTCACCATGGCCGTGTTCCCGGATATGTCCCAGAAGCCAGCAAGCAGGTTTAAGAAGTGCACTAAGTGTGCCTGGACCATCTCGGTCACGGACCAACCACCAGCCTGCCTCTTGTAATCTGTGCTTGCAGGTGACAAGAAGGGGCCTGAAGGTTTGGGAGAATTAGCGGGAGTCCCTCTTCTGGCCGATGGATTCTGCATCTTCAATCCCGGCATCATCCCCAGTGTCCTCGGGCATCAGCATCGAGAGGAGCCTGAACAAACTCGGAGATGAGGGGGTGTGGTGCCCCAGAGTGAAGGATCTCTGTTAACCTTTACCCAGAATTGACTTCATTCACCCTGTCATCATTGAAGGGGGTATTTGAGCACCAGGCCAAGGTCCACATGCACCAATATCAGAGCCCTTCCCAACGCGATATGGAGAGCGATGGCCTGGAGTGACTTGCTAAAGTACTTCGAAAAGAGGAATTGTTATCCAGAGTACTGGAGGGGTGCGGAGAATCCCCCGATGTCCCCACCAACGTGAATTCTCCAACAGGGGCGCTGGAGCTGGTGGCTGAAGTTATAATTCCGACCCTGATGCCTTCAGAGACAGCAGTCTTGGAGGAATGCCTTCAAGCCCTTGAGGTCCATATGGCAGCAATGTTGACCACGCAACCAGCTGGCCCCTCAGTGCCTAGAGCATCGCCACTGCAGGCAGTGCAGCTGATCCTCAATATTCCTGTACTGCCTGCCGATGTAGGTGTATTGGGCCAGTGATTGGAATCGACGCCAGTTCTTATGGCCGTCTCCCTATTGAGTGTATCAGTGTCCAGTGCCCCGGCATGGACACGGAAGCACTCTGTGCACCATCAGTCTCAGAGATGCTCTTCCTCTCTGCACAGCTGTAGTCGATGCTGGGAAGAGGCCCGACATTACTTCGACTTCCTCTTGGAGGTGGACCCAGATGACTGGGAGTCCAAGGTGGAATTGGAGGTGTCCGGGAGCAGATCCCCCGAGCTCCCTTCGGTTCCCTCGCCTCCTTAAGAGTGATGGAAGTTGCCTGAAGGATATGTCCTTCCAGGACTTCATGCGGGATATGGCCAAGGTCATTCCTTTCTCCCTGGAGTTGGAAGATGAGTTCAGGGTGGAGGAGATGGAGATCCTCCAGTATCCTTTGGCCCACAAGGAGGCTGTGAGAATGCCAGTACAGCAGATCCTGCAGAGGCTACAAATGAGGATGTGGGAGAACCCCCTCACAGTGCCAGCGGTCAGCAGTTGGCTGGACTTGATCTACCGGTTCCAAAAGACACCAGGGTTTGAGAAGTCTCAACTCCCACACCACTCTCTGGTGGTAGAGTCGGCCATGAAAAGAATCAAGAGCACCAAGATGCACTCCTCATTACCCCTGGGTAGGGAGGCAAGAACCTTGGACTCCTTTGGTGGGTGATGCTTCCAGAGCACTATGCTGGTGGCCAGAGTCCTTTCATATCAATTGTATATGGGCATGTTCCTCAAGGATATCATGTGAGATCTGGATAAGTTTGGACCGCTCCTCCTCCCTGAGTGCCTGGACTCCTTCCGTGCCCTGATGGGCTACAGCAAGAACTGTTCCAAATTCATGGTCTGGACAACTTATGATATCTTCGAATCAGCCTGCAACGCCGTGGCGGTGGGCATTGGAGCCTGCTGGCTTACCTGGTTTCAGTCCTCAGACCTGGAGCAGACGGGTCCAGGATAAGTTGGCCAATGTGCCGTGCCAGTGTGAGAACCTTCTTGGGAAGAAGGTGGAGGCTAAAGTTAGCGATATTGAGACGCAGCATGACACCCTCACCAGACTTTTGAGAAAGATGGCCAATCCTTCTCAGAAGAAGTACCAGGGCAAAATGACCTACTACCAGAGTAAGCGCCAGTACCTCCCAAGTCCATAGAGCTCTCAGCCAAGAGCGCAGACTCTTCATCAGCAGTGCCGTGAGAAGTTGCAAAAGGCCCAGCCAGCCCCGCAGCCCAAACTTGGGGTGGGGTTTTGACTGGTTCCTCCAGAGTATAGCCAATCTGTCAGTCTCTGCAGGAGACAGCCCTCCGGTAGGGGGGGGGGGCTCGTCTTGTTCGCCCACAGGTGGTTTCTCATCACCTCAAACGTGTGGATGCTGCAGATAGTCCGGAATGGTACATGCATCACTTCACCGAGCTGGCACCCCCTTTCCCCATGAGGAAGTTTCTGCTAGACCCCCTGCATCTCAACCTGCTACAGGGAGAGGTCTTCACCCGGCTCACAGATCTCGCCATCAAACTGGTATCTCTGGCTCAGGTCGGGCAGGGATTCTAATCCAGGTACTTCCTTGTCCCCAAGAAGATGGAGGCATTTCGGCCCATCCTGGACCTCCGAGACCTCAACACCTACCTCATGCGAGAAAAGTTAAAGATAGTCTCACTGGGAAGCCTGCTCCCGTACCTTCTTAAGGATGATTGGCTATACTCCCTGAATCTCAAGGATGCATATAGGTGCATTCTGATCCACCCAGCTCACAGAAAATACCTTAGGTTCACCCTGGGGGATTGGCACTTCCAGTACCAGGTTCTTCCCTTTGGACTGACATTCATGCCCTTAGTCTTCATGGAGTGTCTTGTGGTAGTGGCCACTTACCTGCAGACTCTGGGGGTATTTGTCTTCCCCTACTTGGAAGACTGGTTCACAAAGAGCTCCATTCCTAATGGAGTCCATCAGTCAGCTCAGCTGACCATCAAAGTGCTCGAAAGACTGGGGTTCATGGTCAACTACCCCAAGTCTCACTTCCAGCCCTCTCAACAGCTGGAGTTCATAGGGGCCCTCCTGGACACCACTTGGGCTCAGGCCATTCTCCCAATGGATTGCCTACAAAAGCTGATGGCTTTGGTCTGCGATACTCGGCAATGGTGTCAGGTGATGGCCCGGGGGATGATGAAGATGTTTGGCCATATGGCCTCGACTGTGCATGTCACTCCCCTGGCCCATCAATCGATGAGACAAACTCAATGGTCTCTGAGGATGCAGTGGAAGCAAGCCACTGGCCACCTCCTGGACTGGGTGGCGGTCACCATGCCTCTGGTATGGTCCCTCTATTGGTGGTTGGAGCTGTAAAACTTGCTCAGGGGTCTTCCTTTTCAACCGTCACCCCCCCAGAGGACACTGATGACAGATGCATCCATGCTCTGCTGGGGGGCTAATCTGGTCAACCTGCATATGCATGGCCTGTGGTCCGAGCAGAACAGCCTGCACCAAATCAATTTATTGGCACTCCAGGCCATAGCAAATGCCCTCCGTGTTCCAGGTTCATTTGGCCAACCAATGTGTGCTGATTCAGACAGACAACCAGGTGTCGACGTATTACAACAACAAGCAGGGCTGGAAAGAGGTCCGCTTGTGGAAGTTTGCCATCACTCACAGGATGGAGCTGAGGACTACCTGTTAGCCCAGAGAACGCAACTCGTGGAGGACCCGCTGAGTCGCATTCTCCAGCCACACGAGTGTACCCTCAACAAGGAGGCTTTGGGGCAAATCTTTCAGGAGTGGGGTACTCCCACTATAGACCTCTTTGCCATTCCTCACAACTCCCAGTTGAGTTAGTTCTGCTCCAGGGGCATGTCCAGCAACTGTCTGGCTTTGGATGCCTTCCTCATACACTGGGGAGCAAGCCTGTTATATGTCTTTCCTCCCATTCTGCTCGTGGCAAAGACCTTGTTGAAGCTGCATGCCGACAGGGGCATGATGATTCTCATCGCCCCAAATTGGCCCCAGCAGCCATGATTTCCCCTGCTGCTCCAACTCTCTCAGAGGGAGCCTCTATGACTGGGCTCTGGCCCAGATCTCATCTCTCAGGAGGATGGGACCTTGCTGCATCTCAACGTTTGGTTCTTGGCCCTCACAACGTGGATATTGCACAAGTAGTCCTCTCAAAACTCAACCTGCCCGGGGATGTTACGGAAGTCCTTCTAGCCTCCCACAAGTCTTCTACATGAAGGCCTTATGCATTTAAGTGGTGGAGGTTCTCCTCCTGGTGCATGGACTAGGCCCTGGATCCCTTCTCCTTTGCCATGGACAGGTTTCTGGAGTATCTCCTGCACCTCTCGGGCTCAGGTCTCAAGTCCAATTCAGTTAGAGTCCCCCTGAGTGTGATTGGGGCCTACCATCGTGACTCAGAGGGGAAGCCTTTCTCAGCTCAGCCCCTGGTGGTTCACTTCATGTGGGACTTACTCCTGTCTAAACCTCTGGTCAAGCCTCCACTGGTGGCTTGAGACCTTAATGTGGTTCTGGCACAGCTCTTGTCAACTTCCTTTGAGCCGTTCACTTCCTGCCCTCTGAAGTTCCTGACCTGGAAGGTCTTGTTCCTGGTGGTGATCACTTCGGTGCCATGTCAGTGAGCTTCAGGCCTTGGTGACTCACCCGCTATACACTAGGTTCCACCATAATAGGGTAGTCTTGCGCATGCATCCGCGCTTCCTGCCAAAGGTGGTATCTGCTTTCCTCCTCAATCAGTCAGTTGTACTGCTGACTTTCTTCCCTAGGCCTCACGCCAGTAGAAGGGAGGAAGCGCTGCACATGTTGGGCTGCAAGCGAGTCTTGGCCTTCTACCTTGAGCGGATGAAGGCTCACCATAAGTCCACCCAGCTGTTTGTCTCTTTTGACTCTAGCAAGCCTGGGGCTGCTGTTTCCAAACACACTCTATAAATTTGGCTAGTCAATTGCATCTCTTTCGCTTATGCCCAGGCAGGCCTGAACCTTGATGGTCATGTCACGACTCACAATGTTAAAACCATAGCAGCATCTGTGGCCAGCTTGCGCTCAGTTTCCATGGGGGAGATCTGCAGAGCTGCAACATGGTCTTTGGTCCACACATTCACAGCTCATTTCTGTCTGGATGGGGATTCCCGATGTGAACGCAACTTCGGCCAAGCCAAGTGCCAACATCTCTTTAGTATTTAAGTTCCAGCTCCTTCCCACTGACCCTTCTGTCCGTCCACGCTACTAAAAAGTGTATTCCTCAGTGATGCTGTATGCTGAAGATGCTGAATCATTTGAGTCCGCTAGAGGGATTACCCACACTGTTTCTGTTGTTCTCTGGTTCTGTTGCCCACTTGGACTTTTCTTCCTCGGTTTTCTGTAGCCTGTAGCTTGGGAGTCCCATATGTGAGAACTTACTTCCTGCTTGTCCATGGAGAAAGCATAGTTACTCACCTGTAGCAGTTATTCTCTGTGACAGCAGGAATAAATCTTCACAACCCTCCCACCTCCCCGAGGAGTTGTTTTTTGGGCTACAGCTTTTGTATTCCACTGGAGAAGGTGGCACTGCAGCAGGCAGGAGGACAGGCGCACATGTGTGATGGAGCTTCCCAAAAGCTTCCATTGGAAGATGGGGAGCATTCCCACGCTTGGCTCTGTCAGGGACATCACCCATACATGAAGACTTATTCCTGCTGTCCATGGACAGCACCTGCTACAGGTGAGTAACTATGCTTATTGGCTGGATCCTACCCATATTCTCTACTGATAGTGACAATGGAAGCAGGCAGGGCAGGCTCAGTCATGTGAGGTGGGGGAGGATGGAGGGGAGAATTAGAGAGGTATAGAAGTCTAAACTCTGCAAAATGTCCAGACACAGGGAGAGGATGCCTTATGAGTACATGGAGATTAGTACTACTGGCTCAGCTTGTTTCAGTTGCTGAACCTAGAAGATATGTCTCAATGCAGGATTTTAAAAAGTAAACCAGAGCTGTAGGGTGTAGCTGAGGGTATGGGGAACTCTTTTGGAGCCACAAAGGAGTAGAGTACTATCAAACACCCAGCACTAGGAAGAGGAAGGCCAAGGTAAAAATTATAGTGATTGAAAGCACTGGGGCTAAATGAGGGGCAGTGGACCAACATGTTCAGATTTTCTCTACAAGTACTATTGGGGTAACTTCCCAGGGATTGCTTTGTTGAGTTCAGGTGGGTAGGACCCTCGCCTATGTGTTATAATACTGAAGCTCTCAATTTGTCTCTTGATTTGAAACCTCAGACTGTTGTTTCTAAGCCAGTCCCACTTGCTAACCCCAATGGAAATCAACTTTAGGATGGATATATGTGAAGGTGGTGTGTTGCCTCATACAGTGGTACTCCCCTCTGGTTTGGGAGTTGTTCCTCAACCATCTGCAGTCCCTATAGGTCTAGAAATGTATTTTTCTTAAAGAGATGTGCGGATAGTGGTGTCTCATACCGAGGATTTACTGAAAGTGACTATTCAATTGTTTGACTTCCTGAAGAAGGCTGTTCTTAAGCTTGAAGACCAGGATAAGAAAATGGGTTGGATGGATAGACTTCTTAAACTGGAGAGTCAAATATCCTCCTAACTGGTTGTTGGGTCAACAATATTGAAGATAGTTTGATGGTTCATAGTAAGATGGAATTTCTGGAAAATTTGTTTAGAGCAAAGAACTTTAGATTTTTAAATTTTCTTAAGACCTGTTTCCTTTATTCCTTGAAAGTTCTTAGAAAATATTTTAAGGAAATGGGATTTTCTAATGCTGAGAATTTTAGTATCTAATATAATCTCCCAGAGGGGATTAGAATGAAAGTTTATAAAGTAGGAGGCATTGACCATATTTAACCTGGGGGCAGTCTTCATCAATCTGCCTTTCTAATGTTTTCTTAGAATGTTATTACTTCTTGGACTATTGTGTTAGATGCCTTTACTGCTGAGATGGAGAAAGCATTAGTACTAAAATCCTCTTAATTTTGTTTTAGTAAAAAAAGTTTCCTTTACTGGTCAATAGATCCACAAATTCCCTGATGTAGTTAGAGTGACACAATTGCATAGGAAAGCATTTCTAAGGCTTATACCTAGGGTTTTGGCTCTAGCTGTCACTTTCTTTTTAAAATCCCCTTGCAAGTGTCTAGTCACCTAGTCAGGAGATAGGTATATTTTTGTTGATCCTATTCAATTGGAAAATTTCCTGCAAGAAATGTTTGATATTTCTATACGTATATTTGGGTGGATAATAGCATGAATAGGCCTTAAGCATAGAAAGTAGCATTCTCTGTTTTTGATCTTTTTCTTGCTTTCTCCTTTTTCTATGGCTCCCTCTCCTGATGATGTTAATAGCTTTATAGTGAATATAATATTTTAAAAAGCCAGTCGATAAAACACCTATCCCAAAATCTCATTGTTCAGAGACTTTCAGCGCAAACAATGACTATATTTAAATAGGGATGGCTGACTGAAACTGTAGAAAGAGCCACACCAATCAATCAAAACATAATATATGTCGCATTTCATGAAATTTGAGGAGCACAATGGAGTTGGTTGTCTATACTGTAGGAATCAAATGAATTGAGGAATTACTCCATACAAACATACATCAATGTCTAAGGTGGCCAGCAATATCCTGTCTCTCTTAAAAAGTATAATTTTTCTTATTCTTTTTAAATTATTTCTAATCCCAATTGTAGTCTCAGACCTCAGTAGCGCTTCAAACCACTAGCTTATTGGAAAACAAACGGCGCTTTGATAGCATCAATGACTACTGTGGGAAAAATTTTCTTTGTGTATATAAATATATAAATATCACCGATTCTCCACCACCGTTGTGTTTCAAAGCTATTGAAAAGCTTATCTTAACGTAATTTTTCTTGTTTGTTCTCTACGCCTCCCACGGCACCTTTTGAGCGTTTCACTCCACACCGGAGTTTCTTCAGGAGGGTCTGAAAATAAGAGTATAACAATAGCTCTATATATCCATTAAAATCACTTTTTCACATTGATTATGGCTTTGGTTATAAAGTTTAAAATTGTGTTATCCTACGTCAGTCAATTAATGAAAAACCCCCTTTTGGACCCTCTAAAAAGTTGTTACTCACTCAACAGCTGCTGCCCGCGTTCTTCAACTTCTTCTTGTGGTTTGAAAAAACGCCGCACATGCGGACTTGACCACCCACCTAGTTTTTATACGTGACAGCTGATCCTTCTCCAGGCTGCCTGAGTGGTTTCATCTTTACTTTTCTACTGAGAAATTTAAACCGAAAGGTTTTACTGTGTTGATAGTAAAAAATCCAACGTTGTTCATGAAAAAATAAAGTTTCATCTAAAGTTTTCCCTTTCACTGCTGTCTTCATGCGATCAATACAAAAACATTGTAGGTGATCAAATTCATGTTTTAAATCCTCACAATGTTGAACTATGGGTGCTGTCATGTTTTTACAATGTAGGCGGCTTTTGTGTTCAAGCATCCGAACTTTTAAAGAGCGGCTGGTTTTTCCGATATAAAGTTGGTTGCATGGGCACCTAATAGCATAAACTACTGATGTAGTGTTACAGGATGTCATTTGTTTTAAAACATACTTTTTGCCTAGATATTGGAATTCTGTTAACTCCTCCGTAATGCTGCAAATTATGCAATCACCACACTGTCTATGGCCTCGTTTTCCACTTGTATCTTCTCCTGTAGGATACGGACGTAAAATTGTTGGACTTGACTTCCGGTGATGCGGTGAGCAAGAGCGGACACGCGCCACTCGAGCTCCGGGCCCCCCTGCTCCTTGCACTTAAAATGTGATGTAAAAGCACCGATTTGAGGTTCCTGACCTCCTCCCCGCTCACCTGTATCGGCCGCACAGTGAAATAAAATTGTTGGATCCTCCCCCCGCTCTCCGGTGCCGCTGAGAGAGAGAAGGTCAGTCGACGCCGGATCCAGGCCTCTCCCTAGGATGGCATCTGTAGGAAGGGAAGAACCGCCCCCCTTGCTTCAGTGAGCCTGCTGTTGTGAGCCAGTAAGTGGCGGCGAGCAAGAGTGACGTCCCCCTGCCTCCCCAAACCGGCGGAATCAAGCAGCCGGATCTGGTTCCCGGACACCCCTCTTGCCCCAACACAGGACCGCTGTGCCGGAAAACGGCGAAGACGTTGGATTGAGCCCCTTGCGCTTCTTCGGGCCGCTGGGAGGCCAAAGAGCTGCTGCTGCCGGGACCCAGGCCTCTGTGGCCATTGAGGTCGAGGGAAGAGACGACCGGAGCCCCCCTCCCCCGATTTCGCGATCCGGAGAGGAGGCAGACTGCGGAAGGCCCTTGACCCCCCCCCCCCCCCGAACTTGTGCATCAGCCACACATTGAGATCTGAGAGTTGTGGCCCTTGGAGGGAGTATCGGGGGTGCTTTGGGGGTTATCCTTCCCTGGAGTGCTCATCTTACTGGCGTTCTTCTGGAGACAGTTCTCCCCCTGGGGGTATTCCCACTCTTGCTGCCCTCAGGGCTCAGCATTCATCAGGAACCTCTTCCTGCTGCTTCTGGTTTCTCCAAACTGTCGGCACCACAGGTCTGATACTGCAGAGCTCGGGCTTTTTCCTGCCAGCCCAGAGTGTACCCAGTCAGGCATTCCCACAGCTTGGCGGGCGGTGGCGGAGCTGGCGACCGGGGCGGCCTTGCTTTCTCGTTGCTGCAGAAGAGCGCAATTAAGAGGTGGGTGAGTCCTCGACGACTGGGTGACACTAGAGATGGCAGCAAGGAAGGCGAGAACGCCAAAGGAAGAAGAGGATATGGTGGTGGCGGCAAAGGGGGGATGCCAAGAAAAAGAGAAAGTGCCCACGCAACACAGAGCGGCAGAGCAACCCTCACCGCCAAAGGTAGGGGCCAAAGCAGAACTGGCAGATGAAATCTCCCTGGCGGTGGTGGGGGCATTGTCCGCACAATTTGAAGACCTGCAGGGCCGGATGGATCTTCTTCAGTCCTCAGTGGAGGCCCTTGGCAGCCGAATGCAGGAGGCAGAGCACCGGATAGAGCAAGCGGAAGAGCACATGCTGGAGTTGCAGCAGGAGGTGAACCGCATGAGAACACTAGTACAGGGGCAAGAGGCCAAGCTAGATGACCTAGAAAACAGGTCTCACCGCAACAACTTGAGATTTCTTGGGGTTCCAGATACCATAGAAGACAAAGAGCTAAAACCCTATTTGGAAGAACTGGTGAAACAAATCTTGGAGGATGACGCAGAAGGAGGCCTGGTGCAAATAGAGAGAGCACACCGTGTCAGGCCCAAGAGAGTAAATGACAGCCGCCCTAGAGTGGTCCTGGTGAGGTTCCTGCGGTTCCCACAAAAGGAGGCGGTGCTGCGGGCGGTGAGAAAGATGGGATCGGTTTCCAAGGACAATGCTAAGCTGCGAATAGTACAAGACTACTTGGCGGCCCTGGGCCAACATCGACAAGAATATGGACCTCTGTGTCAGACGTTGATAGATAATAATATTAAATTCATAGTGCAATACCCTGCCCGATTGATCTTTACCCACGGGGGAGTTCGCAGGACATTCGAATCAGCCACGGCAGCGACATCATATGTAGATGAGATACGGAGAGGAGCCACAGCTGCAGCAGAAGCACGACACTGAGGCGTGGAGAGCGGGACCTGGAAGAGGAGAGCTACACTGGAGGAGCTAGAATAGACCATACTGTTTCTGGCAGGAAGACGAGATGCCTCCGATGGGGGGTATAAGGGGTTTGAAATTGTTGAACTAAAGTTAACCATTCTGTTTTTCTTGGGTCATATTGTATAGCTGCGGTTTTGAGGTGTGGGGAGGGGGAGAGGATACACATGGGGACGGAGTGAGCCGGGGGGAAGAGCGGGGGGGTGAACTTAGATGGGCGCACAGAGAGCAGTTATAGAGAGAGGAGTGGGGGGGCACCACAGGCATCTTGGGGTCACAAAGGAGGGGGAGAGGAGGTAATAGGTAAAGATGAGGGGTTGGAGGAGAGAAGGGAATGGGGGGGAGAGAGAGGGGAGGTAGTGGGGGTAGCGGGGACGGGGGAGAGGGGGTGGTGGGGGGGGGGTGAGAGGGCGGGGGGGGGAGAGAGGCGGAGGGAGGGAGGAGGAGAGCAGCTCAAAGGGAGTTATTGGGTTCGACTTGGGGCACATACACAATAGAGAGGGAGGGCCTCAGGCTGGGGGGGGGGGTCCTTTCCTATGACAGACGAGTTGCTGTGAGGTTTGAGTTTTATGGCTACCCAATGACCTGAAGATTATATCCTGGAATGTCTGTGGGATCGGTAACCCTATCAAGCGATATAAAGTGTTGCAGGCCCTAGCGAGGCAGAAATGTGACGTAGCAATGTTACAGGAAACCCACCAGACTGCTGAGGAACATCTTAAATTAAAAAGGGATTGGGTGGGACAGGTGTGGAGGGCACCGGCGATGGGGAGGAAAGGTGGAGTGGTCATTCTGATACACAAGCGAATTAGATTCGTCCAGGAGAGCATTTTTGTGGGGCCGGGGGAAGATATGTGCTTTTGTATGGGTTATTAGAGGGGAAACCTGTGGTGTTGGGTAACGTGTATACTGGACCGGGCGCTCTATGCCAGTCTGGGCTCACGGGTGGAGCAACTGCCGGATGCCCCCCTGATTTTGTCAGGAGACTTTAATGGAGTCATGGATGCGGAACTAGATACAACTAGAGGTGGGGGAGATAGGGCTCGGGTCCAAACCGCTAAAGCGTTACAGAGTCTAGGGCGTAGATTGGGGGTGGTGGATCCTTGGAGGCTGTTGCACCCTTTTGAAAGAGACTATACGCACCAATCACGAGCGCATGGATCGAGTGCCCGCATTGATTATGTGTTAGTCTCGGAGAGATCCTTTGCCCAAGTAGAAGACGCGCAAGTGGGTCCTATCGAGATATCGGACCATGCGTTGGTCTGGGTGGACATGGTATGGCATGATGTGAGCGCACGGACTCGAATTTGGAGATTTCCTATGGAATTGTACAGGGATGTTAAGTTCCATGCATTTATAGGGCAGAAGTGGCAAGAATTTGCTGCTCACAATGCTCAACACCGGGAGGACCCGGAGCATTTTTGGGAAACCGCCAAGGTAGTCTTACGGGGAGACATTATAGGGTATGTCGGGAGGAAGCGGAAGATGTTGACACAGCAGATTGTCCGGCTGGAACAACAGGCACGTAGAGAGCGGAGAAGGCGGGCGCAACACCCCTCGGTGGTGAATGGGAGAAAAGTATGGGAAATTCAAACGGCCCTGAACGAGTTGTTGCACCAAAGGGCCAAAAAGTATTTTTTATATTACAGATTTCAGCTATATCGATATAGAGATAAGCCGGGTAAGCTCTTGGGGAGATGCCTTAGGGGCAGTAGGGGGACCGGCCTGGTTGTGGCGCTGCGGGATGATCGGGGGACGCTGCACAGAGAGAGTAAGGCAATTGCTCAAGTGTTTCGGACGTTCTACCAAAGCTTGTACTCGAGGAGGGGAGGGCCCCAGTCTGCCATGGAAGAATACTTAAGAGACGTGCACCTGCCCCGGCTTGCAGCGGACCAGCGGGCACAATTAGATGCGCCAGTGTTCGAGGAGGAGATACAACGGGTTATCCAGAGGGCGAGTTGTTGCAAGACGCCGGGCCCAGACGGTTTCAGGGCGGAATTTTATAAGTTGTCGGGGGAGAAGCTGGCCCCCTCCCTAGTGGCAGTGTATCATAGGAGAGTGGAGCAAGGGGGGTTTGGGCGGGGGGAGAATAACGCGCACATTATACTGATCCCCAAGGCGGGGAAAAATCGTACACAGGCTGCGTCTTATCGGCCTATCTCCCTGCTGAACTTTGATGTGAAAATACTGACCAAGGTGCTGGCGGACCCTCTGGCCCTGGTTTTGGGGGAGCTGGTGCATGATTCTCAGGTGGGGTTTGTGAAGGGACGGCACGCAGTGCGTAACCTACGTAAAATTGTGGCCTCGCTGGAGTGGGTACGGAATAGGAAGCTGCAGTCTCTTTTGATCAGTTTCGATGCGGAAAAGGCGTTTGATCAAGTGAACTGGGCATACTTAAAATATTTGCTGCCTCAGTATGGACTTGGGGTGTCTTTTTGCAATATGGTGGAGCTCCTATACTCGAGGCCTATAGCGAGGGTACTCTGTAATGGAGTGCTATCGGATGGATTTAGATTGGAGAGAGGGATGAGGCAGGGATGCCCGCTCTCTCCCCTGCTCTTTGTGCTGTCTCTGGACCCTCTGGTGCGGCGGATAGAGGCGTCCAGGGATATACGAGGTATAGATATAGGGCGGCATACCTTTAAGATGGCTGCATTTGCAGATGACATGCTCGTGCACCTGCTGTCCCCTCAGGCGTCGCTGCCTAGTCTATTAAAGGAATTCTCTCTGTATGACAGTTTTGCTGGACTTTGTATTAATATGGGAAAGTTGGAGGCCTTGGATGTGGCAGGGACGCAGAGGGGGCAGTGGAGTGGGAGCTTCCCACTTAAGTGGACGGGAGACTCCTTTGTGTACCTGGGGGTGCTATTGACTAGAGAGCTGAGAGAGCTATACAGGAAAAACCTGGAACGGGTCTTGGCCCAAATTCGCTCGCAGCTCCAGGCATGGACTCCGCTGCCCCTGTCTCTGTTGGGACGGGTGGCGGCATTGGGGATGGTGATTTTGCCACGGGTGCTTTATTGGTTGCAGACTCTTCCAGTGTGGATATTGAAACGAGACTTAAATTCTATAGACCAAGAGGTTCGGAAGTTTCTTTGGAGAGGGGCTCGGGCTCGTATACCACTACATAGACTGAGAGGGAGATGGGAACGAGGGGGGATAGGACTTCCCGACCTAAGGAGTTATGCCCTAGCGTGCCAAGCACGGCATATAGGAGACTGGTTGGGGGATACGGAGGTGTACACCCCACGAGCATTGGAGGAGGCCTTTGTGGCCCCGCAATCCCTGCTAGCGGTGCTGCATTTGGAGAGTAGATACTTGACTGGAGGAGTGACGAGTAGCGAGCTGATTCGCCCTGCACGACAAACGTGGTGATACCTAAATGGACTTTGGGGGGAGACCCCAGCGGTCTCAAGTTGGTTGCCCATACAAGGGAACTGTCGGTTCACCCCTGGATCGGAAACACCAGTGTTTTGGGGATGGAGGAGACAGGGCATACGGAATATTGGACATGTGATTGATCCAACGGGGCAGTGCAGACCTTTTGAAACTTTGTGCAAGGATTATGGGGTGAGCAGCCGACACTACTTTGCCTATGTCCAACTGCACTACTATATAGCTTTGCTCCCGCAGGCTGCACTACGGGTGGAAAGGGCTGCGCAGATATTGGAGTTTTTTGCACTGGGGGAGGAGGCTCCGCCCACAATCGCAAGTCTGAAGAGGCGAATGGATGGGTATGTTAGCCCGCCGGATTATGGGGCGGAAGAGACTTTGTGGGCTCGGGAGTTGAATTTGGTGGTTCCCCCGGGAGCACTTAATAGGGCCCTGGGTAGGATATGTGGATTGGTGGAGGGGGCATGCTGGCGAGAAGTGCAGTTTAAATGCCTAATAAGAGCACACTTCTCTCCTAGACGTGCACTACGGTGTCATCTCACTGAGGAGGGAGGGTGTCCAAAATGTTCTTGCCCTTTGGCAGATTTGGGACATATGTGGTGGAGATGTCAGAGGATTTACCAGTATTGGAGAAAGATTGCTGATTATATGAGTAAGGTCATACAGCAACAGATTGACTGGACGGCATCGCTTGTGGTGTTAGACCTCTTGGACCACTCCACCCGAAGGGGAGGTGGGAACGCCTGTTAGTTAGGAAGGCATGTCTGGTGGGTAAAGGCCCGATACTCCACCGGTGGAGAGAAGCGGCGAGCCCTACCTTTTGGGAGTGGCGCAACAGCTTCCACCAACTAATGCTTATGGAAAGGAGGGGAGCTAGGGGAAATGCCTGTCGCTGGGCTTCGTTCCTGTTGGTATGGGAGCCATATATTCAGACGTTGGGCCCCCATGCCCGGAATGAGGTACTCCGGGTGGGCTGAGGAGGGTTAGAGGAAGATAGGAGAGTACATAGAGCAGTGCGGAACCATGGATAAGAGGGATACGGTGGCTCTCAATGTATGTTCCCTAGTGGTAGAGGAAGAGCTGTGGGGGTTGGGGGGTAGTGGGGTGGGGGGGTGGAGGGCGGGGGGGGGGGGGGCGATAGGATTAAATGTAAACTTCGCTGTACCTTTCTGTATGATCTATGGTGAAGCCCTGGAGCGGGGGATAAGACACAACCCCTGCAAGGGCTGCCATGTATGTATATTGTTTTGCATGATCTGTATTGTGTGGTTGTGCTTTCAATAAACAGAGTTTAAAAAAAAAAATTGTTGGACTTAGCTGTTCCTTCAGGTTACTATTCCGTTGCCATACACATCTTATGTTCCTTTCTTGCATGCCTGGAACCGTTCTCACAATATTCATATGTTTTGAAACGATTTTTTGGATTTTATAACTAAGTGGTGAGAATCTTGTTATTAAATTGACACAGTCATCAATCTGTTCTGTTCGCCCTTTATCCGTAGTGCCTATTAACCAGGTCCGATCATTAAACAATGCCCGTTTATAGGCTTGTTTTGAAATGTGCTCAGGATACCCTCTGTCTGAAAAATCTTTTAACAGCTTCTGAGATTTTTTCTTGAAATCTGATGTTTCTGAACAATTACGCCGAAATCTAAGAAATTGGGAGAAAGGAAGACTGTTTTTTAACCGAGGTGGATGGCCACTCGTGTAGTGTAAAAACGTATTTCGGGCTGTGGGTTTTTTATATATTGTGGATCTCCAACCTTGTGTTCCTCTCGTTATTTCTAAGTCCAAAAAAACAATAGTATTTGGATCTACAGTATGGGTAAACTGTATGGCATCATTGCAACTGTTGAGCCACTGAATGAACTGTACTGCTATTGCTTCCGGCCCTTTCCAAAGAAGAAAAATATCATCAATAAACCGGGTCCACATCTTGACATGTCGTAGAAATGGAGACGCTTCCAACCATCGGTTTTCAAAATCCCCCATAAAAAGATTAGCTATCGAGGGGGCACATGAGGCCCCCATCGCTATTCCTGATTTTTGTTTATAAATGGTGTTTTCAAACTTGAAGTAATTATGAGCAATGGTAAGTTGTGTTAATTCCAAAAGAAACAATGTCTTTGAATCAGTAAGATCTCCTCTGTTTCGCAATTGCTTCTCCACTGTATTGACTGCCTCATTCTGAGGTATGCTCGTATATAATGCTGTGATATCTAATGTAATCAGCAGTATTCCTGAATCCAATGCCCATTTAGCCTGTTGGTCCAATTTTTCCAAAAAATGGGAGGTATCCCGAATGTAAGATGGGATGTCCTTTAATAGTGGCCGTAAGAAGGAATCCAAATATATAGATAAAGGTTCCAAGACTGTTCCTCTAGTCGACACGATGGGTCTTCCTGGCGGGTTCTGTAGCCTTTTATGTATTTTAGGAACTAAATAGAAATGGGCAGCCGTTGGTGCCTTTACATTTAGGAAAGACATTTCTTTCCTAGTTATTATTTTATTTTGTAGAGCTAAAAAAGTGCTCTCTCGTATCATGGTTTGTAATCTCTTTGTAGGGTCTTCTAATAATATCTCATACACTTGGCTATCAGAAAGCTGGCGTTGTGCTTCTTCTAGATAATCATCCCGACTGAGGACTACTATCGCTCCTCCTTTGTCAGCTCTGCGGATAACAATATCCGTCCTCGCTCTAAGCTCTCTCCATGCTTTTCGCTCTTCACGTGTGAAAACGCATCTGGATAAAGGCTGTTTTTCCTCTAATTTACTTACTTCTCTCAGAACCATCTCTTTAAAAACTTGTAAAGCTGGGGGCACAGGACCAGGTGGTGTCCAAGTGGATTTGAAAGGAAGCGGTATCCTACGGTCTTGAGGTGTTATATGGGAAACCTCTATAGTTGAGGGGATTTGAGAAAAGTAGGACTTAAGACTTAATTTTCTTATTAAGGCCTCAAAATCAATTCTAAATTGAAAGGGGTCATGCGTGATGGTGGGTACATAAGATAGGCCCTTATTTAGCAGTTTGTGTTGTTCAGATGGTAAAGTCTTTCCTGATATGTTGACAACCAGATTTGGAATCTCCTTTGTCACTTATGACTGGCCTAAACTACTCATTGGGATCATCAATCGCGTGGCCTGTTGCGTGTTAGGACCTTTTTCTTTTTCTTTTTGTCTGAGGCTTCGTCTGAAAAATCCTCTCGAGAGGGTCTACTCGAATCCGAACTGGTCAAATCCTCTGAGGACGCAACGAAATTGACTTGCTTATGAGTTTTTCGATGTTTCCGGTTATGATCCATCCAGGGTTATACATATCCATTAGTGTAATCTTCGGAGTCCCTTTTAAATTTTTTCATTTTTGTTGATTTTATCTCCTGCCGGAGGGTAATAATTTGCTTGTTAATATCTTCCCATCTCTGCTTAAAGCGATCGTCAGACTCAGCCTTTTTGAGTTTATTAACCATTTGTTCTGCTTCTTTTGTATATTCTTCCAATATTTTTTTAGTAGTTTCTGCTATTAGGACCATTAGGTCCAATGAACATTTATTTAACACACAATTCCATTTCTTCACGAAATCCGCATCTGTAGCAAACATTCGTGGCTCTTTGTAAACACGTAGTCCTCTAGGGATCTGTTGCCTGCTTACATATTCTATCATAGAGAGCCGATGAAGCTCCGACCTCACGATTTGTTTTTGTTTCTTTGATAAAGCTTCCCAAATGCTCTCATCGGCAGCAGCTTCCAATGTCTCCTCTACTGAAAATGGGGTTTTCTCTTGACAGAGCGACGTTATGAACCCTGGGGTAAAACTCAAAATGTCTTTCCAGCCTTCTTGACCTTCCATATGTATATCTACAAGAAATTGAACTTGGTCTTCTTGGAGTACAGTGAAATCACATGAATTGAGGAATTACTCCATACAAACATACATCAATGTCTAAGGTGGCCAGCAATATCCTGTCTCTCTTAAAAAGTCTAATTTTTCTTATTCTTTTTTAATTATTTCTAATCCCAATTGTAGTCTCAGACCTCAGTAGCGCTTCAAACCACTAGTTTAGTGGAAAACAAACGGCGCTTTGATAGCATCAATGACTACTGTGGGAAAATTTTTTTTTGTGTATATAAATATCACCGATTCTCAACCACCGTTGTGTTTCAAAGCTATTGAAAAGCTTATCTTAACATAATTTTTCTTGTTTGTTCCTGGTTAATAGGCACTACGGATAAAGGGCGAACAGAACAGATTGATGACTGTGTCAATTTAATAACAAGATTCTCACCACTTAGTTATAAAATCCAAAAAATCGTTTCAAAACATATGAATATTGTGAGAACGGTTCCAGGCATGCAAGAAAGGAACATAAGATGTGTATGGCAACGGAATAGTAACCTGAAGGAACAGCTAAGTCCAACAATTTTACGTCCGTATCCTACAGGAGAAGATACAAGTGGAAAACGAGGCCATAGACAGTGTGGTGATTGCATAATTTGCAGCATTACGGAGGAGTTAACAGAATTCCAATATCTAGGCAAAAAGTATGTTTTAAAACAAATGACATCCTGTAACACTACATCAGTAGTTTATGCTATTAGGTGCCCATGCAGCCAACTTTATATCGGAAAAACCAGCCGCTCTTTAAAAGTTTGGATGCTTGAACACAAAAGCCGCCTACATTGTAAAAACATGACATGAATTTGATCACCTACAATGTTTTTGTATTGATCGCATCCAGACAGCAGTGAAAGGGAAAACTTTAGATGAAACTTTATTTTTTCATGTACGTTGGATTTTTACTATCAACACAGTAAAACCTTTTGGTTTAAATTCCTCAGTAGAGTGGCAAGCCTGTAGTTAGAAAAGTAAAGATGAAACCGCTCAGGCAGCCTGGAGAAGGATCAGCTGTCACGTATAAAAACCAGGTGGGTGGTCAAGTCCGCATGCGCGGCGGTTTTTTCAAACCACAAGAAGACGTTGAAGAACGCGGGCAGCAGCTGTCGAGTGAGTAACAACTTTTTAGAGGGTCCAAAAGGGGTTTTTCATTAATTGACTGACGTAGGATAACACAATTTTAAACTTTATAACCAAAGCCATAATCAATGTGAAAAAGTGATTTTAATGGATGTATAGAGCTATTGTTATACTCTTATTTTCAGACCCTCCTGAAGAAACTCCGGTGTGGAATGAAACGCTCAAAAGGTGCCGTGGGAGGCGTAGAGAACAAACAAGAAAAATTACGTTAAGATAAGCTTTTCAATAGCTTTGAAACACAACGGTGGTGGAGAATCGGTGATATTTATATATTTATATACACAAAGAAAATTTTTCCCACAGTAGTCATTGATGCTATCAAAGCGCCGTTTGTTTTCCACTAAGCTAGTGGTTTGAAGCGCTACTGAGGTCTGAGACTACAATTGGGATTAAAAATAATTTAAAGACTTCCGGTGACGTCGGCGGACCTGATGGCGGTGCTCTGAGTGGGCTCCGCCGCGAAACCCACCCAATTAATCATTTACAACCCCTACGGGGCAACTGGTCCCCCATCGTGAACGGTGGAGCAGAGCCGGAGGTGTGGAAGGAGATTGGGGTGTGCAGTGTGCCCAGAGGCAAGCAGCAAAGGGCCGTGCCGACAGTTTGGCATTTGCCGGGCCAGCGGGGAGAGAACGGCGTTGTCGGGAGGCAGCGGCAGTTGCGCCGAGAGAGCGTGTGGCAACGAACTCTGTGCGGAAGAGTGTAGTGGAGAGAGAGCGGAGAGGCGGGAGGCGAGCCTGCATTCGGCGGTGAGCACGCAGGAGTGGCAGATGAGTGAGGAGCGGACCGGGAGGAGAAGGAGCCCCGAGTAGCACGTGTGCCTTGGACGGGAGGCCTGCGCAGCGAGGGAGTCCGGGACTGAGGCCTGCGATGTTCAAGAGGCTCTGAGTGCAGAGGGGGGTGCAGTCCATCACCAGCTGTGCCTGTGGGACGGACTACCCTCGGTACTGCGGAGTAAAACACGAGGTGCAGTGACAGCCAGGCCCTGGAGGACTGCAGTACCTGGTTGGACTATACCCGGCAGTGTGATACGGTGCGGCCAGCCTCAGAGCGGCGGGATCAAGCAGAGCCCGGAGAGGGCTAAGGAGAGGGGAAGGATGGTGGCGCGAAAAACCCCTGTGGACCTTAAAGCATACTCCTTTAAAGGTACAGGCAATGCTAAGAGCCCTGCAGGGAAGCAGGCGGGTGGTAATGGGAGCCACAAGGACTTGGAAGAGGCGGGTGTGGCAGTGGAGACTTCTAATGAGATTAAGGCGCTGCGGAGCGACCTAAAAGAGTGGGTTGAATCGATGAAATCAGAGTTTGGCTCACTGAAGCAAGAAGTGCACGGCTGGCTACAAGAGATCAAATCTGATCTGGACAGTATGGGGGCACGAATAGAGGATGTGGAAAATCGGCTGGAGGAGCAGGAAAGCCAGGGCACTGCAAGGGATCAGCAGATGGATGCTTTCAACACTGCGCAGGAGGAACTCTGGCTTAAAGTTGAGGACTTGGAGAACAGGTCCAGGAGGGCGAACATCCGCATTCGGGGCCTGGCTGAGAGTGAAGGGGCAGTAAATTACATCTCCATGGCTGAGGAGTTCTGTGGTGCGGTGCTTCGGGTGGCTGATATGGCCGTGGAGGGTCTGTGCCTCACAGTGGACAGAGCGCATAGAGCACTCGGACCTCGGAGGGAGAACTTGCCAAGAGATGTGGTGGTTTGCCTCCATGAGTTCCGGTCCAAGGAGCTGGTGATGAGAGCCTCGCGGAAGATGGGGAAATTTAAATGGCAAGGATCGGAGGTTGAGGTCTTTGCTGATCTTTCGAGCCTCACTATCAAAAAGCGCAGAGAGTATCAAGCAGTAATGAGAAGGCTCCGGGAGGAGAATGTTCGATACCGGTGGCTGTTCCCGGTGGGATTACAATTTACCATTAACACCAGAACCCTGACAGTGCACTCGGTGGAGGCTGCGATCCGAGGCATGCAGAGTGCTGGCTGGTCGGATCTCCCGGGGGCGCCAGGAGCAGAGCGGCACCAAAAGGCGGATGGCGCATCCCGGCCGAAGAAGACGCAGATGAATCGTTGGAGCAGAGTTCCCGGAAAGGAGCAGAGATTGAGAAGCCAGAGACCTTTAAAATGACTGGGATCTGCACTTGCAGACATACGAGTTCTATGTAATGAAGATGTGGTGGGAGTGAGGTATAGGGGTGAGCGGTGGTAGGGGGGGACTGCATGGGTGGTGGTTGGCGGGAAGACGGGAAGAGATCCGGAGGTGAGGTGGTGGATGGAGTGGTGGGGGAGGGGGGCGGGAGTGGGTGGGGGGGAGGGGGGGGGTTGGGCCTGCAGGGTAGCAGAGGGGGGGGGGAGGGGGGGATGTAGGCGGTGGGGGCTTTAGGGGAAGGGTAGTAGAGTACAATGCCAGATATTAAGTTAATGAGCTTCAATGTTAGGGGTCTCAACTCCTTCGCAAAAAGACAGATGCTAATGAAGGAGTGTGACCGATTAAAAGGGGATATCATTCTCATACAAAAAACTCACTTGCTGGCCAAAGATGAGGGGAGGGTACGGCATCCTTGCTTCCCCCAGCAGTTCTTTGCCTCCAATAAATTGGCCAAAAAGAAGGGAGGAGTGGGGATTCTCTTATCTGCTCGGATACATGGCCAAGTGGGGGAAGTCATTAGGGATAAGGGGGGACGGTATATTATAGTTAAATTACAATGGGACCATAAGTTGTATACGTTGGTAAATGTGTACGCCCCGAATGCTCAGCAAGCTCCTGGGGGTGGCAGAGGGCTGTATACTGATGGGGGGGGACTTTAACGTAGTGTTGGATCCGGCGAGGGATACCTCCAGGGGGATGGTGTCTTCCACAAAGCAGCACAGACTGGCTCTACGGAGGATGCTTAGTAGTATGGGGTTGGTGGATGTTTGGCAGGAAACCAACTGGGAGCAGAGGGACTATACCTTCTATTCGGGGGTGCACGAAGCGTTTTCCCAAATAGATATGATTTTTGTGGATAAAGTTTTAATGCCTGGGGTCAAAAGGTGTGTGATTCGGGAACGAACCTGGTCGGATCATGCTCCGGTGGTGTGTGAGATTCAAATGGGGGGAGCGCGATTGAGTAGAGGTTGGTGGAAATTGAATGATTCCCGTTTGGATGATGGGGAGGTGGTTCAGCAGGTAATGGCGGGTATAGAAGAGTACTTACAGCTGAATGATACTGGTGAGTGTGAACCTGGTACGGTATGGGACTGTCTGAAGGCGGTTGTCCGGGGGAAGTTGATTGCTATAGGGACCTTTAAGAAAAAAATGAAGGTGCAGAAATATGAGGTTTTAGCAACCAGACTTGGGAGGGTGGAGAAACTGGTAAAAGGGAACCCGAAGTCTAGCGGACTCCTGAGTGAGCTTGAGGGACTACGCACGGAACTCAGTGAATTGCGCATGCAAGAAATTCGGTACAAGCTGAACTTACTACAGCAGCGGAGCTTTGCCTTTAGCAATAGGGCAGGGCGGATGCTTGCTCGCAAAGTCAAAAAGTTGCGGACGCGGAATGCTATAGTTCGGATTAAAAATATGCAGGGGGAGGATCTCTGGGAGGGGAAGGCTATTGAGGAGCAATTTATTCAATTTTACCAGCGCCTCTATACTCCGGAGAGCATAGTGGAGGATCACAAAGTGCAAGATTATTTGGATGGGGTTCCGTTGCAATCTCTTACTGACGAGGAAGGGGTGGCTTTGTCCGCGCCTATACGGGAGCAGGAGGTGCTGGAGGTGATTAAAGGGATGCCCAGGTTTAAGGCGCCGGGTTTAGATGGGTTTTCTAATAGGTTTTATAAGGTGTTTGCGGGTCTTGTGGTGGGGCCCTTAGTTCGCATGTATAACTCGTTCAGCGCTGCGGATTTGATGCCAAGTTCAATGCGATTGGCGGGGGTTAGCCTCATACATAAGGAGGGGAAAGACCCTACTGAATGCAGCTCCTACCGGCCGATTTCGCTGCTGGGGGGAGACCTGAAAATATTTACTCGGATATTGGCTAACAGATTGGGCCCCGTGATGGGGAAATTAGTCCACCCTAATCAATCGGGGTTTATCAGAGGGAGGCACACCTCGGATAATATCCGGCGGGCTCTGAATGTCATGTGGTCTGGGCGAGAACAGAAGGGCGGGATGGCCTTGTTGGCGGTGGACGCCAAAAAGGCCTTTGACAGAGTTCAATGGCCCTACCTCTTCCAGGTGTTGGCCAAAATGGGGGTACAGGGGGACTTTCTGAAGTGGATTAGGATATTATATCGCCGGCCGATGGCTTGTTTAAAGGTGAACGGGGGGAGTGTCCGAGGGGTTTGAATTGTTTCGGGGTATAAGGCAGGGTTGCCCTCTGTCGCCCTTGCTTTTTGTCCTCTCAATGGAGCCTATGGCACAGAGGATACGGGATGAGGAGGCTGTGGTGGGGGTCAATGTGGGACGGCCTCAGCATAAGATTTCGCTATTTGCGGATGATGTACTGTTTTTTGTATCCGACCCCTGGAGGTCACTGCGAGCGCTTATGGCTGAGCTTCATGCATATGGGGCGGTTTCTGGCTTTCGGATGAATGCTACGAAATCGGAGCTTTTGAATATTACCCTTGGTATGGATGAGGAGGCTAGGTTGCGAAAGGAGTTTCCTTTTCGGTGGGCAGGTACTAGCATTCGGTATCTGGGGGTGCACATCACCGCGAGGCGGGACTTGCTCTTCCCGACGAACTATTTGGGGGCGCGCAAAACGATGTTTCGGGACCTGGAGGAGTGGGGGAGGTTAGAGGTGTCTTGGCTAGGGCGACGGGATTTGGTGAAAATGATTGTGCTCCCGCGACTATTGTATCTCTTTATGAATCTGCCAGTGGAAGTTCCGAAGGGGTTTCTCAAGCAGCTGCAGGATAGACTTATGAAATTTATCTGGCAGGGTCGGAGGCCCCGAGTTGCTCAAAGGATATTATGTGCGCGGAAGGCGGTGGGGGGTATGGGGGTGCCTAGGCTGGCGCACTACTATGAGGCGGCCATGGTAAGGGGGGTCTTTGAGTGGGAGATGAGGGAGGGGGTGGAATGGGTGAGGTTAGAGCGGGATGCGCCACCTGGCGAAAGTGGAGCACCCGACAGCGTCTGGGTTAGGAGTGGTGGTTTACCCGGAGCACCGGGGCACAGCCCCTATGCTTTACTGACACTGAGATATTGGCGGAAATGGCGAAAGAAATGGTATGGGGCAGGAGGGGGTTCTAAACATATACCATTTGTGGGCAATCCCGAGTTTCAGGCTGGTGGGTTAGATCGGACTTTTCGAAGATGGGCTGAGGGAGGGCTACGGACTGTTGGACAATTCCAGGAGGGGGGAGGTGGGTATCCTTTGAGGAGCTCCGAGAGGAATATCAATTGCCCGAGACAGATGGGTTCCAGTACTTGCAGGCACTGCATTATTGCAAAGAGGTGGCACAACGTGGTAGGGGTCCGAAGGGGGAGGTGATAGATGGGCTTTTTGACAGGGGGGGTATTAAGGGCTTGATCTCTCGGCTGTATCAGGAAATGGAAGATGAGCCCGGTAAGGGGTGGGCGCATCGGCGAGCGTGGGAGTCGGATTTGGAGCGCAGCTGGGACAATTCACATTGGGAGCGCATATGTCGGGGGTTGCTTCAAAAGGTAATCTCTAGCAATATCCTGGAGCACAACTACAAAATGTTATATAGGTGGTATTTGACCCCGGGGCGATTGCAGGAGTGGATGGGGGGATGTGGGGAGTGTTGGCGTGGCTGTGGGGAGTTGGGGTCCTATCTCCACATTTGGTGGGGTTGCCCTAAGGTGGCTCCCCTATGGGCGGCGGTGGGGGGTTGGTTAATGGAGGTGGGAGGGGGGGTGGGGTGGGGGCCCTGTTTAGCATTACTGAATATTGAGATAGGGGGGCAGCGTGAGGAGGGCCGAGGGTGGAGTGGATTGGTGTGCACCGCGACTAGGCAGCTATTAGCGCGACGGTGGAAGTCGGCGTCTGTGCCGACTTTGGCTGATGTTCAAGGGCGAGTGGCCTATCTATGCACAATGTATCGCTTTACGGCGGAACATTCATGTAGTATGGCCCGTTTCCACCGTACCTGGGGGCCCTATTTCCGATGGAAGGATGCGACCTTGGGTTGCAGTGAGGGGGGGAAGGACGATGAGGGGGGAGGGGGAGCTGAGGGGAGCTGAGGGAGTCAGGCCCCCACTGCGAGTAGCGACGGGGTATAGGGGCCGGTGGGGCTCAGGTGGCCATTTGGGATGAGGGGAATGGGAGTGGAATATTTGGCAGGATGTGTCGGTTGGGAGGGGGGAGGTAATGTATTTCATTATGCATCATAACTAAAAGGGACAGTCTATATTGCTATTTGTTCTTTGTTCTTGTTGTGCGGATGGGTGGGGGGTAGCTTAGTGGGAGGGGGGGAGGGGGCGGAGACGGGGAGGGAGGGTTGTTAGTTGTTGATACCAGATATTGGATTTTAGTTACCCGTTGTATAGCTGCAGGGTGTTTGAGTTTATGTATCTGGTTATGTTTTGGCTGTTTCTCAATAAAAATGTAAATTAAAAAAAAAAAATTACGTTACAAATGAAAAAAAAATAATAATAATAATTTAAAAAGAATAAGAAAAATTATACTTTTTAAGAGAGACAGGATATTGCTGGCCACCTTAGACATTGATGTATGTTTGTATGGAGTAATTCCTCAATTCATGTGATTTCACTGTACTCCAAGAAGACCAAGTTCAATTTCTTGTAGATATACTGTAGGAATGCCAAAGTTCCAAGAGCACTTTCAACAGAGAAAATATGGGATGATGTATAGAAGCTAGATATTTTGGTGGACAAGTAGGATAATGTCCTCACATATGGGTGTCATCACCAAAGGAGCCCTGTGTAGAAGCCAGGTCCAAGCTTCTAGAAGCTTTTGGAGCTGGTCCTGTGTGCATGCATGCCATTTCTATACTATGCAGATTAGTGGTATAAAAGATTCGTTAAATAAATAAATTTCCTGCCTGCCATTGCTGAGCAGGATTTATCTCAGCCTTCTGTTTCCACTATGCCCATCATCACTACTACTATTAATCATTTATATAGCGCTACAAGGCATACGCAACGCTGTACAGACATCAGGGCCGGATTTACCTTGAGTGAGGCCCTATGCCAACAAAAATTGTGGGCCCCCAGCAGGGGCGGCCCAAGGGGGGTGTGGGCCTCATTTGCATAAGGGGCCTCATTTGCATAAATATTTGCATAATGTTACCATATACTAACTTTTAGTAAACGTGCCTCTTAATGAGTGTATGGATAAAGAAAGACTAAAAGATTTCTACATTACTATAATCCAGTGCCAACTGCCAGACACATTAGGAACTACTACAAACACTGCCCATTTAGAACCCATAGCAAACCCGCCGTATCCTAACAGCACTACCAGGACTCACAAAGCACCATACTCTACCAATCAAAAGGCAACACTGCAAATATTAAACCAATACATTTCAGAGAACAACAATACATGACCTACTGGGGAAAGAGAACAAGTGGCAATGTCAAATAGGAATTATATAAACAGAACACCTCAGCTCAGTTACACATGCAGAACATAGACCATCACCAAACAAGTAATCACATTTTAGAAACAGGAAGACAATAATTAAACTGGGAATCCCAAAAGCCAAACTTGGAATGTACAACACTGTAGAAATAAAACTATACATTAATTTGCTCTTGTACTAAACAAAGCGCAGACGTTAATGATGCACATTTACCAGAGCTGACATATTCCAATTAATAAATTCAAAATAAAGAGATATTTTTCTACCTTTTGTGCATTTTTTTCAGCTGCAATTGCTCCAGCCACTTTCTTCTGGTTTCTTCATGTCTTCTGCTAACTCTCCATCGTCTGCTGTCCATTTGTCCTTTCTTCTCTCTTCTAGTTTTTTTCCATTCTCTCTCTACATCTGCTTTAACATACTAATCTTTCTCCTTTTGCTCTTTCCTCATTCCTATTTCATCCAGTCAAATTTTACCCCTCCATCCTCAATCCCCACTTACTCTCCCAATACCCGGCCAATTGTAGATTTTTTTATCCCTCCCACACAAAATATTTTTCCCTTCTCCATTTTACTCTTCCAGCCCCATCCCATTCTAATCCTCCCCCAACATCAGCTCCCTTCTAGTTCCAGCCTCACCCAGCATCCATTCCCTTCTAGTCCCTGCATCAGCCCATTTCCAGTCCTAGCCACCCATCAGCCCATTTCCAGTCCTAGCAACCCCCCAACCCAATACCAGTCCTAACCCCCCATCACCCCATTTTCAGTTTAAGCCCCCCCTATAACCCATTACCAGTCCTAACCCCCCATCAGCCCACTTCCAGTCCTAACCCCATCAACCCATTTCCAGTCAGCCCCCCATAGCCCATTGCCAGTCCTAACCCCCCCCCCCATCAGCCCACAGCCCATTACCAGTCCTAACCCCATCAGCCCACCTCCAGTCTTAACCCCCCCCAGCCCATTTCCAGTCCTAACCCCCCCCATAGCCCATTACCAGACAGCCCTCATCAGCCCACAGCCCATTACCAGTCTTAACCCCCCCCAAAACCCATTACCAGTTCTAAACCCCCCCCCAACAGCCCATTACCAGTCCTAACCCCATCAGCCCACCTCCAGTCTTAACCCCCCCCCAGCCCATTTCCAGTCCTAGCCCCCCCCCATAGCCCATTACCAGACAGCCCCCATCAGCCCACAGCCCATTACCAGTCTTAACCCCCCATAGCCCATTACCAGTTCTAACCCCCCCCCCAACAGCCCACAGCCCATTACCAGGCCTCCTCATCAGCCCACCTCCAGCCTTAATCCCCCCAACCCATTTCCAGTCCCAGTCCCAACCCATTTCCAGCCCCAGTCCCAGCCCCCCCAATTACCAGTCCTACCCCCTCCCCCTCCCCCTCCCTAAAGTAAAATTTATTTTAAAAAAAAAAACCTGCTGGCTGCTGCCGCGGCAGCATGGACTGACCCGCGGGGGCCCCCTCTGTAAGCTCGGTCCCTCCCTCCGTGCCTCCGTGTCTCCCTCCGTGCAGGCTGTTAGAGACGCGAAGGCCGACTGTCTCCTTCGCGTCTCTGTTAAGCCCGCAGGGGCTGATGGGAAATTTCCCATCAGCCCTGCGGGCTTAACAGAGACGGGAAGGCAGAAGGAGACAGTCTGCCTTCGCGTCTCTAACAGCCTGCACGGAGGGAGACACGGAGGCACGGAGGGAGGGACCGAGCTTACAGAGGGGGCCCCCGCGGGTCAGTCCATGCTGCCGCGGCAGCAGAGGGGGCCCCGCGGCGGCAGCCAGCAGGTTTTTTTTTATTTTATTAAAAAAAAAAGCCTAACTACTTCAATTTTTGTGGGCCCTTTGCAGCTGTGGGCCCTACGCCATGGCGTACATGGCGTATAGCTAAATCCGGCCCTGACAGACATAGATAAAGATGGTCCCTGCTCATCAGAGCTTACAGTCTAATTAAGACAAAAGATAAGAATAAGGATGCAATCGGGAATGGTAAGGAGACACAAGGAAAGCAAGGCATCAGACATGCCTACCTGTGCTGAAGACACCTTCATTATTTTTTACTGTTTAGAAATTTTTGCTGAGATATTTCACAGTTCCTTCCTTACATTGTTTTGGCCTTTTTTGCTGTGTAGGCCTCAGGCACCCAGCTGGGATTTCATTTGCTTCAAAATCAAGTCATTGGATTCACTATGGCTATTTTTTCTGATATGTCTCAAAGTCACCCAGATTTAAAAAGCACACCCAGTACAGCAGGATCATGTTCCTTATGGACATTCATAGATGGTTCCTGCAATTTCTGAAGTCTGATCATGAACCCTCTTGTTGTATCTTGTGTTTGCAGATGAACAATGTAGAAGAATTTTTGGTACAGATAAGACTGGTTCATTGATATCAGCAGCATCAGCCCTCATGGTCCATGGAGCTGCATCTGATGCTAGCGGTGCATCAACATCAAGGAGTCATTGAGCTCACTCAGAGCATCAATAGGGTGACCAGGGATCAATCATCTACTCAATCCTGTCCAAAGAAGAAAGAGGATTCATCCTCAGCTTCATTGTCATTAAGGACATGAGATGGCAAGCATCAGGTGGAGGTCCAGGTGCATTGGCATTGAAGTTCATTGAAGCACAATGCTGAGAGCACAAAGCATCAGAGATGCCATTATCCCCAAAGTGCCCCAACATGAAGAATGTTCATCCTCCTCAGTACTGTAGGTAGGGCCAGTCCATCTACTAAACGGGCTAGGGGCAGTGGCCTGCGGCAGGCCATGTGCTTCAGCATACATGGGCTGCAGCTTCTGACCCCCTCGAAGTTGTGTCAGAGGTAGATCAGAAGCGGCAGGCCATGTGTGCCAAAGCACATAGCCTGCCACCGCTGCTGAGCTGCCCTGACACTGGAATTAGCGGCAGGGGGGGGGAGGGGCAGGGGTGGTGTGGCTCCGCAAAGGGGGGAGAGCAGCTCAGCCGGGGCTTCTGCCTGGGGGGCTAAAACCCTTGGGCCGGCCCTGACTGTAGGACCCATAATAGTCTCCAAGGGGAAAGACTAGTCTGTTGATACTCTCCACCAAATTCTACCAATGGTGACCGAATCTACTGCAGCGTCTGCACCTTTGCTATTGACAGCTCTCCAGAAACATCTTCTGAAGAGCCTCAAAGAACTGATGGAGGTATTTGTACAGTTCAAGGCTGCAGCTTCAGTGGCATTGAGACCAATGTATTGGGACATCAAACTGATACTTGAGATTTGCTTACTGCCTGCAGAAGAGCCATTGGCTCTTCAATGGCTGCAACACTGGTGATTGCCCAGTCGGTGTCCATATTGAGTGGATCAGGCAGCAACTACTCACAGAGGAATCAGAGAGCATCAGTGCATTGATGTTCTGCCCACAGACCTGCCCACAGACCTGCATCCTGAAGGGAGTCAACCAAGGCAAGGAAACAAACATTGATTGAGCATGTTTCTGAGTCTGAGTCAATGTGCTCCTGGGAGACGTAGTATGATTCAGACTACTTCTCGTCGGAGATGTCTCCAGAGTTACTTTCTGATCTGTCGCCTCTTCATGAGAGAAGACATTTACCAATGGAGGAGTTTTCTTTTATAGAGTTAGTGAGGGAGATGGCTAAGTCTGTCTCATTTAAGGTGGAAACAGAGGATAACAGGGCCAAGGTATTAGAAATCCTCTAGTTCCATGATCCCCCTAAGGAGATTGTGACAGTGTCCATTCACAGAATCTTGCGAGATGTACAGATGACGAGGTAGGAGACCCTCTCTGTACATCCTGTGAAAAGGAAGGCTGACTAGATGTAGCGAGTCCAGAAGGCTCCCAGATTCGAGAAGATCCAGCTGCTATACCATTCCCTCGTTGTTGAATCTGTCCTTAAAAGGGCCAAGAGCTCCAAGTCATTCTCTTCGGCACCCTCGGGGAGGGAGGCTCAGTCTTTTGGACTCTTTTGAGAAGAAAGCATTTCAGAACGCTATGCTCACTTCCCACAAAGAGCCCAATTCCGTCCCAGACGTCTATCCCTTCTGTATGTCTGGTCTGAACCGGACGTACAGAGGGGATCATGATTCTGATCCCATGGGGCATGTTTAGCCCCATGGGATCAGAATCATGAACAGTCCTGTACATGCAGGTTGGGACTGCGATTCAGTCCCAGCCTGCAAGTGCAGGACTGTCCCCGGCTAACAGTCAAGGCTTCTCAATGGAGCCACGGTACCATGGCATCATATTGCCATGGCACCACAACTCCATTGAAGAGCCGTGATGTCGGCTGCCAGAAATTAAAGCTAATTCCCCACAGCCCGACCCCCAATCTGGCCTCCTACGGCCAGGGTCAGGTTGCGGGGAATGCCCTCCGGCCCCCCCTACCCCATCCAAGCCCCAGCATTTAAAAAATGACACGTCCATGTCCATTAGAATTGGCCCTGTACGTCCAGGGCCGGCAACTGCCCAGATTCCGCCCCCGAGCCGCCCCTACCCCGCCCCATCTAACTTCCTCGCACAACCGGTGGGGAAGTTAGTCGAGGCAGGGCGAAGGCACGAATAGCGGGGATGGATGTCCCATTGGGCCGTACATTCCTGCTATTTGTGGCACAGAATAAACCCCAAAGTGTCCTACCAGCTGTTAATGGTCATGCACTTGCAAAACATTATGCATTCCCTAGTAAGCAAAGTGAAGGAGTGCAGAAAGTTTATAGCCTGAGAAACTTATGATACTTTTGATATGACATCAAGAACCTCCTCAATGAGAATTGAAACCAAGAGATTCTCATGGCTATGGGCCTTAGATCTACAGTACAGCGTCCAAGAGAAACTGGCTGACATGCTGTCCCATGGAGAGAATCTCTTCAGAGATACAGTGCAGGAAGCTGCCTCTCTCATCAAGAAACATAGTGATACACTTAAGACCTTCTCCATACCCACTTCCGACCCAGCTTCCTCTTCAACAAGGAGGTACTTGAGCGGAAGCCATGGAGGACCTATCACTTTTATGGTCATAGGTATCCTCCAGACTCCTACTTATCCTGAACAAAGCATGCTCTTTGTTCTTACCCCCATCAGCAGAGGGCCCAGAACTCCCAGATGGCTCCCCACCCAAAACCCAGGGCAAGGTTTTGACTGGCTTCTCGAGAACATATCTGAGACGCCAGTACTGGTTCTGGACATCCAGCCAGTAGAAGGGAGGCTCTGGTACTTTGCAGATGCTGGACCTTAATGAGCTCTGATGGTTGGGTTCTGAAGATCATCTGGTTTGGCTACTGATTGTGACAATTTGAACTTCCTCCAGATCACACCCTGAGAGTCTCTTTTAGTGATTCTCTGCACCAGGAGGTATTCAAACAGGGCTCTCTTCCCTTCTCCAGGCAAATGTCATTAAGCTTGTTCATCAGGGCAAGAAGGGCAGGGATTTTCTTCCAGGTGCTTCAAGGTCACAAAAAAGATAGGGTGATTTTGTGTCATTCTAGATCTAAGGGATCTGAACAAATACCTGAATGTTTATTTATTTATTTAGCTGTATTTATATTCCGCTTTTCACCGGGTCAAAGCGGTCAATTGGGGGATACATTTAACACGAGGGGATATGACACACATACGTTAATACTTACAGGGAACATGGGCAATGGAGAGTTAAGTGGCTTGCCCAAGACCACAAGGAGTGCCTATAGGACTCGAAATCCCTATAGGACTCGAAATCCCTTGGCATTCTTATCCACTATCTTCAAAAGGAGAATTGACTGTATTCTCTGGACTTACAGGATGCTAACATTCACATACTGATATCTTCTGTGACTGGGTTGTATCTGCAATTCATCATAGGGAAACACCACTACTAGTTCCACATACTGCCTTTTGGCTTCACTTCAACTCCACTGGTGTTCATAACATGTGTCTCAGTCATTGCAGCATTTCTACTCAGACAGGGTGTACATTTGTTTCCCTATTTGGACAATGGGATGGTCAAGAGTCTATCTCAGCAAGGGGCTCAAGAATCCATATGCATAACCATCTGGGTGCTAGGGTTCATGATAAATGACCCCAAATCCCATCTGAGCCAGTCATGTCGATTGGAGCTCATAGGATCTCTGCTAGATATAATTCAGGTGCCAACCTTTCTTCCATAAGTAAAATTCACCAAGTTGGCTACCATTGTGGAAGATGTACAAAAGAGGCAGCAGCCCTCAGCAAGAAACATGTTGAGAATGTTGGGCCATATGGCCTCAACTGTGCATGTGACACCCTTGGCACATCTCAATATGAGACAAGCTCAGTGGACTTTGAGTATGCAGTAGACACAGGCCACTTATAAGCTCTGAGACATCAATTCTGTCACAGTTCCTCTCCAGGACTTTTTGACTTGGTGGAGAAATCACACCAATCTGGCCAAGTAAATTCTTTTCAAAATTATCTCCTATCCAAACGTTCTCATGAGAGATATACCCAAACTCAGCTGAGGAGCCCATGTAGATGGGTTCCACACTTAGGGTCTATGATCCTCCGAAGAGAGTCTTCATCAGATCAATTTCCTGGAACTGAGAGCAATTTTGAATACTCTAAAGGCATTCAGAGATCAGTTGACCAATAAAATTATGATGAGTCAAGCAGACTATTATTTAGTCTATACTATATCCAAGAGCAGGGAGAGCTGGTGAGTCTCTGGTGAGGCCTCACTTGCAATACTGTGTTGAGTTTTGGCGACCGTATCTTCCAAAGGATGTAAAAAGAATGGAAGCTGTTCAGAGGAAAGCGACCAAAATGATTTGGAGCCTGCGTCAGAAGCCTTATGAGGAGAGACTTGAAGACCTAAATATGTACACTTTGGAGGAGAGGAGGGATAGGGGAGATATGATTCAGACCTTTAAATACTTAAAGAGAAATAATGAACAAACAAACCTCTTCCAGAGACGGGGAAGCTGTAAAACTAGAGGGCATAACATGAAGCTGCAAGGTGGTAAATTGAAAGGCAATGTCAGGAAATACTTTTTTACTGAAAGGGTGATGGATGCTTGGAATGCCCTCCCGATGGAGGTGGTAGGGACAAACACAGTGACGGAATTCAAAGTGGCCTGGGACAGACACTGTGGATCACTTTACAGCAACAAGATTAAATCAAAATAAACTGAACCATCTAATTTCTCAACAAATAGGGGTGTCCTACATGGAGCAATGGGGGGAGGAGCGATGTGTTCACCCCTAAACAAACAAAGAAACAAAGATATGGGGAGGGGTGAAGACATGGGGAGGGGTGCACCTGCTCCTGGTGGGTGCACCACTAAGCAAAGACATGGGTAGGGGTGCACCTACTCCCCAAAAGACATGAGAACATAAGAACATAAGATAAGCCATACTGGGTCAGACCAAGGTCCATCAAGCCCAGTATTCTGTTTCCAACAGTGGCCAATCTAGGTCATATGTACCTAGCAGTTTCCCCAAGAGACACAAGTTCCACAATGCTTGTACTGGGTCAAGCATTGATATCTTCGGTCACTTCTTAATAATGGTTTATGGACCTTTTCTCCAGGAACTTGTCCAAACCTTTTTTAAACCCAGCTACACTAACAGCCTTTACTACATCCTCCGGTAACAAATTCCAGAGTTTGATTACACGTTGAGTGAAAAAATATTTTCTTTTATTAGTCTTAAATAGTTTACTCTGTAGCTTCATTGCATGTCCCCTAGTCTTTCTATATTCTGATAACGTAAACAATCGATTTACGTTTACCCGTTCCACTCCGTTCATTAATTTATAGACTTCTATCATATCTCCCCTCAGCCGTCTCTTTTCCAGGTTAAAGAGCCCTAACCTTTTTAGCCTTTCTTCATAGGAGTATCCTTCCATCCCCTTTACCATTTTGGTGGCTCTTCTCTGAACCTTTTCTAAAATCGCTATATCCTTTTTAAGATACGGCGACCAGAATTGCACACAATATTCAAGGTGCGGTCTCACCATGGAACGATATAGAGGCATTATAATATCTTTTGTTTTATTTTCCATTCCTTTCCTTATCATACCTAGCATTCTATTTGCTCTCTTGGCCGCCGCTGCCCACTGGGCCGAGGGTTTTAACATGGTATCCACAATGATGCCTAAATCTTTTTCCTGGGTGGTGGTTCCTAATGTGGAACCTTGCATCGTGTAACCATAGTTTGGGTTGTTCTTCCCTAGGTGCATAACCTTGCACTTGTCCACATTAAATTTCATCTGCCATTTTGATGCCCAGTCTTCCAATTTATCAAGATCCTCTTGCAATTTTTCACAATCCTCTTGGGTTTTAACAACTTTAAATAGTTTTGTGTCATCTGCAAATTTGATAACCTCACTCGTTATTCCACTTTCCAGGTCATTTATAAATATGTCAAAAAGCAGCGGACCAGCACAGATCCCTGGGGTACACCACTATTCACCTTTCTCCATTGGGAAAATTGGCCATTTAGCCCTACCCTCTGCTTTCTATCTTTTAACCAGTTTCTGATCCACAATAGTACACTGCCTCCTATCCCATGACTCTTTAGTTTTGCCAAAAGTCTCTGATGAGGGACCTTGTCAAAGGCTTTCTGAAAGTCCAGATACACAATCTCAACCGACTCACCTTTGTCCACCTGTTTATTCACTCCTTCAAAAAAACATAACAGATTAGTAAGACAAGATCTTCCTTGTCTAAAGCCATGTTGGCTGTCTCCCATTAGGTTGTGACTATCTACATGCTGAGTAATTTTATTCTTTATGATGGTTTCTACCATTTTTCCTGGTACTGACGTCAGGCTCACCGGTCTGTAGTTTCCCGGATCACCCCTGGAACCCTTTTTAAAAATTGGTGTTACATTGGCGATCCTCCAATCTTCAGGTATTAGAGATGATTTTAATGATAGTTCACAGATTACTGATAGCAGGTCTGCAATCTCATATTTCAGTTCTTTCAACACCCTTGGATGTATAGCATCCAGCCCAGGTGATTTGCTACTCTTCAGTTTATCTAATAGTTGTAAGACATCTTCCCGATGTATCGATATTTCCTTCAATTCTTCCGCACCTTTAAATACCACTTCAGTCATGGGTAACATCCCTACATCTTCCTCAGTAAAGACCGAAGACCGAAAGGGTGCACCAAAGACCGAAAGGGTGCACCTACTCCTGTCATATTGCTGGGCAGACTAAATGGACCATACTGGTCTTCATCTGCCATCATTTACTATGTTACTATGTTATCTCCTGTGTTAGGAAAGAGTCAGGATGTAGAACTAGGCCATCTCTCAGTGGATGACTGTCAGAGCCACTTACCTGGCTGGGAAAGACAATGTCCTGGTAGACAAGCTGAGTTGTGTACTCCAGCCTCATGAGTAGACCTTGGACAGGAAGGTGGCACTCTCAATACATCTTTCCACCACACTGCAAAACAGGCAGGCATCTCAGTTGTGCTCCAGGATGGTGACACACAGAAATTAACATTAACCGAGGGAGAGGTTCTTTTGTATGTGTATCCTGTGATTCCTTTCATAGCGAAAACTCTCCTAAAACTTAGAGATGACAAGGGAATCATGATCTTGATAGCTCCATACTGGCTCAGACAGTCATGGTTTCCTATGCTCCTGGATCTGTCAGTCAAAGAGCCCATTCAGTTAGGACCTTCGCCAACCCTCATCAATAAGGACCAGTAGACTCTATTGCATCCCAGCATCAAGTCCCTCAATCACAGCTTGGATGCTGAGAGACTAACTCTGTCCTCTTTGAACCTGCCGGTTAGTGTAAACCAATGTACTTCTAGCTTCCAGGAGAGATTCCATAGGAGGTCATACAGTTTTAAGTGGAAGAGATTTGCCATCTGATGTGATGGAAAGGCCCTAGATCCTTTCTCCTATCCCACACATAAATTGCTTGAATACCTTCTATATTTATCAGAATGTGGTCTGAAGACTAACCCAATAAAGGTGCACCTAAGTACGCTTGCAGTTACCACCATCATGTAAAAGGCAGGCCCTTCTCTCTATATTCTTTAGTTGTTCACTTCATGTGGAGCTTGCTTCTTATTAAACCTCTAGTCAAGCCTACCGCTGTTTCTTGGGCTCTCAATGTGGTTTTATCTCAACTGATGAAAGCTCCTGTGGATTGAAGTACTTGACTTGGAAGGTCTGATTTTTGGTGATGGCAATTTCAGCAGGCAGATTTAATGAGCTCCAGGCTCTAATAATTGATTCATCCTATACTACTACTGCTACTATTAAGCATTTATAAAGCGCTACCAGGCTTGTAAGTTGTACAGCAATAGTTCCTTCCTAAGGTTGTGTCAGAATTCCATCCTAATCAGTCAACCATCCTTCTAACATTTTTCCTAAGACCTCATGTTCACAAAGGGGAAAGCATATAGCACACATTGAACTGCAAGAGAGCTTTTGGCTTGGAGCAAACTAAAGCCCTTAGAAAGTCCACCCCACTTTTTTGTTTCTTTTGATCCCAACAAGTAGCCACCTCTGCACTGACTCCAATCTGCTTATATCCTTTTGAAGGTGCAGTCTCCAGAATTGCACATAATACTCCAAATGAGGTCACACCAGAGACTTATCAGAGGCATTATCACCTCCTTTTTGCTTCTGACCATTCCTCTCCCTATATACACCCAAGCATCCTGGCTTTCACAGTCGCCTTTTCTACCTGTTTAGCTACTTTAAGATCGTCAGACAGAATTACGCCTAGGTCCTGCTCTTCTTTTGTGGGCAGAAGTACTTCACCCCCTACACTGCACCACTCCTTTGGATTTTTGCAGCCCAAATGCATGGCCCTGCATTTTTTAGCATTAAATTTCAGCTGCCAAATTCTAGACCATTCTTCAAACTTAGATAGATCCCTCTTCATGTTATCTACTCCTTCCTGGGTGTTTATTGCAGATTTTGGTATCATCTACAAACAAGCAAACCTTACCCCACAGCCTTCCTCAATATCACTAACAAAGATGTTAAAAAGAATCTGACCCAGGACAGATCCCTTCGGCATACCACTGGTAACCTCCTTCTCCTCAGAATGAGCTCCATTTACCTGTACCCTTTGTCGCCATTTCTAACCCAAGCAGTAACTTTAGGGTCCATCCCTAGGGCATTCAGTTTGTTTATATGTCTCTTGTGTGGAACAGTGTGAAAGGTGTTACTGAAATGTAAATACACCACATCTAGGACTCTCCCTTGGTCCACCCCCTGGTCACTCAGTCAAAGAAATCAATCAGTGTCTGGGTTATGTGAAGAATACATTTGGTAAATATTTCATACTCAAAAAGCTGGACAATTCTGAGTTGTTCTATCTTATTTTTATTTATTTATTTACATTCTCTTATATACTGTGCTATTCTGCATCAGTGCAGTTTACATTGAACAAACTGAAATTACATTGAACAGGGCATTATAACTTGGAGATAATTATTTTACAGGGAACATGGGCTATGGAGGGTTAAGTGGCTTGCCCAAGACCACAAAGAGCACCTGTGGGACTACAAACCCCAATCCTTCCGGCCCAAGGTTGCTGTCCTCTAGTGGGATTTGAACCCCCGACCTTCTGGCCTGAAGTACCTTGCCCCAACCACTAGGCCACTCCTCCACTCGAGGGGCATCTTATATTTTAATGGAGAATAAGGACATGCAAATGCTAATAGTGCTCCTGGGCTGCTGGTAATGGCAACCATATGGAATAACAAGTGGATTGTCTCAGGCTGGAATACATTACTTTCAATGCTTATCTGATTTTCCAAGTTCAGTTTTTATAGGCTGAATGCAACACATTATATAGCTTTGGAAACGTATATATAAAAACTTGTAGATCACAATATAACTCCTGTTTGCTCACAAATGGGGCAGATTTATTAAGCCCTTTCCCCACAGAGAGTAAAATCAGACCAAAAGTCTTTATCGGCACATTTACTCTATGGTATATGTTGATGTTCAGTCCTGAAGTGACCTCTACTGGCAATCCTTCAGAACAGACTAGAAATACAAGCGCCATTTGTCACCACATTATCCCAGATTTTTGTCTTTTCATTGGGTAATTTTATTACTTTATATGTTAACTCTTAGAACTGTCTCTCATGCTTTTCAGAATACGCTGATTCTTTTGTGATAACGGGCACAACACTATTTCAATTTTGGTTGAGTATCAAAGAAACATCATAAACAGCCTTTCCTATTCTTAGCAAGTTCCAGGTTTACTTTCTGCACAACCTGCTAGGTCAAAGGCTTCTTGTAAGTCTCATTAAACTGGCGGATCCTTTCTGATTTTCGTACTTTTGCCCCAAAGAGTCTGGTGTTTCAATTTCATAATGTGAAAACACATTGTATATTCTGCACACGCAGGAGATAATTCTATAAATCTTTTCCACATTTACAATTTGGATTTACGCAGTAAAGGGCCTCTTCCAAGATTAGTTCATACCTATAAGCACACGTGGTGCAGGTAGAAGCGTATTTGTGGAGTAGATGTGCTCAAGGGTGGAGTTTGGTGGAACATGGGCAGAATTGTGATTTACTTCTATATTTTATAAAATAGGTGCATTAAGTGCACGCTAATATTTACATCTGCTCCTCAGCATGCATATATGTCCACGCCTTCTATGTCGGGGCAATTTCTGTAGGATTTGTGCTAGTATTTTATAAATAATGCCACCAAATTGCTAATATGTTGAATGTAAATAATGGCGAGTAAGGGTTGTCAGGAAAAAAAGGAAGCTGAAGTCTGCAGCACTAAGCAGCTAAAAGCTCTTTGTTTCATTCATTGGTCCTTATATAGGAAGCCATCCAGGTTAAATTGTATCTATGTTTTTATGCATCTAAAATATAAAAATTGTCCTCATCTGATTGTAAACAGCTTCTCTTCAGTCATTTTGTAACAGTCTGAGCTCAATCACTGCGCAACCACCGCTTTTTGGTATCTTTATAAAATAGGCCAAAAAAATAGGCCAGTCAACAAAGGTGACCTGTTATAATATTACCCTCACACATGATCTACTTTTAAAGACTGCAAGGTGCTAAGATGAATATTCTAATAAATTGCTTTGATCTCCATTTTGGGGTATAAAGAGGTATGAGAACCATGCACAGATTTTATAATCCAAGGGCCTACTATTCAGCAAGCCACTCAGTGGCACAATAATTGGATAAGGAGAAACGCACAGAAAAAAAGCTAGAATCTTCAAAGCAGAAAACACTTATCTTGATAATGGCTGAATCTTGGCTATTGGAGCATAAATACTCCTAATGTGGCGCTAATGAAAATTGCATTGTGTGCCCTCGTAGAAGGACAGCTAAGTCATTTCAAACAACCCGGATAAAGCACCAAGCGGCACCACATCTTTGAATATCCCCACATAAGGAGCATAATAGACTAGATAGCTGAGTATTACCACCATAGTGCCACAGATATGATGATATATACCCTGAAAATGGAAAGGGGGGAGGGAGAAGATGCCGCAAATACCCAGATAGCAACAAACATACCTCATGTGAAAAAGGCAGAGATGCTGATGAGGATGGTGATGGAGCAGGAAGGTGCTCTGTACCCAGAAAGCATCAGAGGGTCAATCTAGCCCTCTCATCCAGAATCTGGCAGAGGATCCAGACAAACTTGCTGAGGCTAGTAATACAAATGTGGGGGCGTGTCTACACACGACCTGCAGGTGGCACGTAGGGTCACAACTGTAACTCAAAGACATGTTTATGCAAACCAGAAGCTGCGTCAGAGGGAGGTGGAAATGGCCCATAGTAACTGAAAGGAACCAAGATGAAGCATCAGACTGAATTGGTAAGCACTGTGTCACAGTTCAGGAGCCATTGCCGCTGATGCAGGCCCTGGAGAGGGGTGGCAGTGGCAGAAATGGGTGGTGGGGGCCCCACAGAAGGGGTGGCAGAATAGAGGACTCATCTAGGATGCCTCCAATCCTTGTACTGGCCCCCTTGTAAGACAGACTTATTTCTAATCCTGATATACGTATGGCAATTTTAAAACCAGCTGGTCTTCTATATGTATATACATTGCCAAATATCTCTGGCCAGTGGACAAATCCAGGTAAAGGCTAGCTAACCACTCACTGGTTCAACTGATATTTGGATTTGCAGCAGTTAAATAATAACCAGATAACAGATGCTAACAGAGGTGAGGGTTAGCTTTTAGCAACACTTCTTCTTGTTGTTAAGTGCCATCGAGTAGGTGTTGACCCATGGCGACCCTCTGGATAGTTGTCCTAAACAGTGTTCAGTCTTCAGTCAGGCGGTTCATTTAAAGGGCTAGCAGGACATGCCATCATTGTTTATTGCAGCACCCTGAAGGAGGATACCAGGCTCCTGATAAGGAAACCTCTCTGCAGCAGAGACAGATCTGGCTATTGGCCTTGTCATGAGGTATCATGTCTGAGCAGGGCCAGGCCATCCACTAGGTGGGCTAGGTGGCTGCCTAGGGTGGGAGACCTCAGTGAGTGGCAGGCCATGTGCTTCAGCACACATGGCCTGCCGCCCCCTCCCCACCCTGTGCACTGAGCTGCACTGCTGTCCCCCCTGCTGCCACTGATTCCAGCAGCAGGATCAGGGGGGGCAGCTAAACTCGGTGGTAGCAGCCCACAGTAGGCCATGCATTTCGGCACACATGGCTGCCGCTTCTGACCCCCCAAAGTTGTGTTGGAGGGGGGGTTAGAAGTGGCCGACCATGTGTGCTGAAGCAAATAGCCTTCTGCTGAGCTGAGCTGCACCCCCCAACACTGGAATCAGTGGCTGCAGGGGCCGCGGCACGGCTCAGCATGGGGGGAAGGTGGCAGAGCTCCGCACATGTGGGGGAAGGGTGGCATGTGGAGGGAGGGGCAGCACAGTTAGGGCTTCTGTCTAGGGTGGCAGAAACCCTTGGGCTGGCCCTGTGCCTGAGAATGCACATGTGAAGCAGCAGCATTACCAGGTAGGCAAATGCTATGTACCATAGTATCTATGAGGTGGAAGACACTAAGAAGTGGTGGCAAGCCCTCAAAAAAGTGGCCAAGAAGAAACAGGTGGCCAATAGCCAACTTCCTCCTCACCAGCAAAAGGCTCTTAGCACCACTGATGAGGTGGCCATCATAAGGGTCTCAGGATATAACAGCTCTGAACCACTGTCACAAGCAATGTTTGTTTGCACATAGTAGGACCACCATACTTATCACCATGGCCATTATAACAGGAGGTACCATATCTTAGAGAGATGGGTACCTGTAATCCTAGTATTGAGGAACAGTGCTCCCTCTTCCACTCACATGTCTCCAACCTTCTTATTGCACCCTATTGATACATGTTATATGGGCAATGTGTCTGGAAAATAGGAGGATTGGGGTCTTATTAGAACTGTTGGGTAATGCCCACATTCTTTTCGGAAAGGCATTCATTACACATTTGCCTACCTCAACCAGAGGGCATACAACATTCTCTTAACATGTGTCTGATCATGGGGACCTGATATCAGTATGCTAATTGGATTCTGCTGCATGCTAAAAGGCCAAACAACAGCTAGGTTGGCTAAACATAAATCATTATTCCTGTAAATGAAACTTTAGGCTACCTAGGTTGGCCAAACATAAATCATTTTTGCTGTAAATGAAACTTTAGGCTATCATTGACATCCAGTCTGTAGATAAACAGATTATTATCATAGACATATCAAACATGGTTAGGTGGTGTGCTACTTCAGACTTCCCTTTCTCCTCCACATCTCTAAGAGACAAGAGACAAATGATTACCCTGGGAGATGGTGTGACCAGGTCAATGTTTCTGGCCTTTGTGTTGTGTAGATGAGGGATAGTGATAGTTAATTATGCTACTTGTGATATGCATGAAGACCAATGTTCCCTCTAATTTTCTGTAGGCTGTGTGTGCATAAAATATCAGCTGTGCAGCTTTTGAAGGAAGGTTAAATTTTTGTGCGCCACATAACGACACTCGAAGTTATATACTTTAAAATTTGACTACACGTCAGGATAGAGTATGTACACCACATTGATTTAAATTAAATTAAATGAAAATAGACGATTACTAAATGAAGTGGAAAATTTCTAGTAATTAAATCACAACTTTTAAATTTTAAGACATCTGTGTTATTTTTCTATCAGAATCAGAACCGTAATTTTTGTGCGCTCTGTTGTAAAGTATGTGCGCTCACTCGGCGAGGTGTGTGCGCGCGCACAGCTTAGAGGGAACAGTGATGAAGACATATCTGAGAGAACAGTGCAGAAGACATCCACATCTACTTCCCCATGGGTGCCTGCTGTAACTTATAGCTATGCCCATGTACAGGATGCATTGTGTGGCAATTCATTATTATTATTTAGCAGCCACAGTATCTACAAGCCATGGCGGTTTACATGGAACAATAAAATAAACGTTTCACATTGAACATTTGTTAAAGGTTAAGTTAACTGAACACATCATAACTATTTACATCAAACTTAACTGACTGTGTCATGAGTATATGAAGAGTTATGTTGGTGCAGAACCAAACTACGAGCGAAGGCAGTGTTTAGAACTTTTATTGGTCCTTATACATAAAACAAGGGGGGCCAGACCCAACACAGGCCGTGTTTCATGGGATACTTCGTCAGGGGTGAGGCACTCCACAAAACTAAAAAATAAAATCATAAGATCATATAAAACCCTAATATTGAACTCATGGTAATAAATACATATAAATAAATAATTAAAAGACATTAAAAACATAATAAAAAACTTAATTTAAAACAGCAAGCAAAAGAATGAATAAGCACAAAAATAATAAATAAATATCAATACTAACATAAGAATTAAGTACTATTATAAAATAACTATTGTATACACCACATAATAAAAAGAACATAACATATAAATAAATTATTTGGGGCCAACATAATTGTTATATTAACTTCACTCATAAATACTAAATTCCTTTGTGACCAAATAATGTATATAATGATGCTGAAGACATACAGATAAATAATCAACATGAATATGAATATGAATACAATATTAATAATTACAAATAAACACTGTTGTATCCATAAATGTTGCAAATCTTAAAACCGCTAAGAAGGAGAAATTCAAAAGAGGAACTGGAAGCATAAAAAAGTAAAACATCCATAAATAACCCAAGTGAAAAAAACTTTAGTCTAAAAAAACTTATGCAAAACTTTTAATCTGAGGAGACTTTTTCGTAAGGAACGAGACCAACAGAAGAGCAGGAGTGGGTCAGAGACAAGTTACCTGAGGACCAACAAAAGTACAGCGCCGATACCAAATATTGATACTGGATTCAAAAAGCGGTCCATACTCTGTAAAAGCCAATGATACCCTTTTAAAGTAAAACAGTCAAAAGACTCGTAGTCAGGAGGGGATCAATATAAGCCATAAAGGGAGAACAAAAATTGTACATACAAAAATGCAAGAAAAATGGTGCCACGAAAAGAACAACTTGCCGATTGGTCAATTTTTGAGAGTTAGGCGCATATGTATGACAGATCTTGAATTTGAGCGGCAGGCCGCAGAATTGAGAGATAGGTTTGCGGTACGGCAATATCCTCAACAATATATAAATAAAGCATATATTAGGGCCCGTGACATCTCACATACTGAATTATTGAAACCACAGGATATACCTACCCAAACTAAAATGGTGTGCCCATTATTATACTCATTACAATCTCCACACATTGTGTCCATCCTTAAAAAGGAATGGCACCTGGTACAGGCCATCCTGGGTTTTCAGAATACTGCACTTGTGATAGCGCATAAACGAAATGTTAACCTTCATAATCTCCTAGTTCCTTCTGCCTTTACAGAAAAGAAGTTGTTATCAATACATCAGGGTCAGTATCAATGTGGCCACTGTTCAGTTTGTGTAAACGTGTTACCAGTACGGAAGTTTGGTTTGAACATTTAACCCTTCATTGGCTATGGCTGTATAGATGGTTTAATCACTAGACGTTCATGCCATCAGGGTCTGGAGGACTACAACAGGGACCTGGATGAGCCAGGTTTTTGCTGTCATCCTTTGTACCAAAAAACTTGTCTTTTCTGGTGTTTTAGCAATGTGAGCATCATATTATGTCATGGCTCTTCCCTGTAGAGCAACCATGACCTGGGACTTTAGGGTAGCAAGTGAAGGCAAGATCTATGGGGCTGCAGGAGGAGGAACCTTCAGAGGAACAGTGAGAGGAGCCACAACAGCTGCAGCAGAGGACATACAGCAGCCAGCACTGCCTCTAGAGCAGCCACAGCAATGTGGACCTAAACCCTATCACATGCCATCATCCACATTCCTGAACCCGAAGGCAGTGGACGTAGAAGAGGAGGAAGACATCAGGCTGGAGAGGGAGCAGGCAGAGATGGCCAACCTCCCCCATCAAATAGATGACATGAGGGGGATGATGTGGGAACAACTGACACAGCAGTCACAGATACAGAGAGAAGAACTAGAGCTACTGAGGAAATAGGTCCAGCAGCAAAAGAAGCAGATGTGACTGTAGAGAGAGCTGGCCATCCATCAGGCCAGCACCCTCTGAAGAGAGGAGAGGGGACGATGAGGGAAGCAGCACCTCTGGCATAACTTAGTTACACAGGAATGCACGCACTGAAAAATACTCACACCTGCGTGAGGGGAATGGTCATAGGGGAAAGAGATCATGATAAATTCTTTCCACTGTCATCTTGTCACCTGTAAATACATGCACATTTGTTTCCACTAAAAGGCTTGTCATGTGAGTCTGCTCCTTACCCCTGCTGTAGTAGGTGACTGTCTCTGGATTGGTACCACATCCTCTGCAGAGTTGAACCCTCTGTCTGCATCCTCTGAGTGGCAATGATGTGCAGTATACAACAAGATGTAAAGACATGACATAATTTCTCAAGGCTGTACTGCACTTCCCCTCTGCTCCTGCCTAGGCACCTGAACCTACTCCTGAGGACACAGTGCCCTATTATATCTTTCTTTCTAGATCTGTGGCTGCCTCACAGGTGTTAAGAGCCAGGTCCTCAGGGAGCAGTCCTGATCACCTTTTAGGGGAAAGAAGACAGTGAGGCATTGTTTAGTGACATTAGCGGATGACACACACTGATGCCTAATACACGGTAAGCAGTTTCCTATGGCATTGGCAAAGCAGACTATACTTTGGACCATAGGCAGTGCATACAGACACCTGCCTAGGTGTTCTTGCACATGTGATCTGCTGGTGCACTTCCAAGTCCCACAGTGGAGGGAGGAGAATGGAAGTTACTCTTGCAGTTATAGGTGCATGACAGGCATTAGAGCATTCATCCTGAGGAGGAAACAACATCGCCGAGTGCTAGAACAGAATGTCATTAAATGGTGTTCCTTATCTAGCAGTGAGCCATCTCACAGTTGTCCCAGGGCACCAACTTGTGCAATCTTGGATTGAGAGAGCAGAAATGCATGACAGGATCCGGGATAGCTTGTACACCCATGTGTGATGACAAATCGAGCATTTCACACCACTTGCATATTCATGGAGTGTTAGTTCCAGCAGTTCCTGTGTGCTCATTCTTCCTGCCCAGATGGTCTTGGGGGTCACATGTTTACAGTCTTCGGTTTGAACCCACAAGAAAATTCAGCAAGAGCATGAAATTCCCCAAGCAAATTGCTGTATGTAGGAAAAACAAAAGGGATGCTAAAAACGTGAATAATTTAGCACAGAAACTGTATCAGGATTGGAAGAATGGAGGCACTATTAACGCACCAAATCCCTCTGCTCCGAGCTGTGTGGAAATGTGATGAAATCATGCATCCTTCTCAGCAGACTCGCATGAGGATCTCAATACAGTGGGATGTAGCCGACTTGGTGATGCCTCTGCTGACCCTTCGACATGCCGGAAGTTACCAGTGGCAAAGAATGCCAAGGCTGTGCATGGCTTCTGGGAGCTGCTGCCTCAAGGTCAGTTCTCGACAGATCATAATGGCGGCCTTATTCAGACAGTACTTCTAGAACACCACGCCCTCTGTGAGCTGTAGTGAACTGATCCCAGGCCTATAGACCCATGAAGCCCGTAGCTCCACTTTCTCCACTGGGCTATTGGCTGTGGCTATTGCTGCTGCTGGGTCTTGTACTGTTTTTCTCTGCCTTCTCCTCTGCAGCGAAAGTCTCCTCTGCTGGTTGTTCACACAATGCCACATCATGCTTGGCAAGCATGGTGACAAATACAGCAATGGGGCCAAGATTATCCCTTGATAGCAACAGCACAGTGAGCCAAAAGAACTGTCCTAACTATATCCAGATACATGTCAGCAACTGACCACCATAGTGGCACTGAACATTAATGTTATCTGCATATTCCTTGGCTAAGTCCCTGACCTACCTAAAAATGTCCCCATGGTTATCCGGTTTTCTGGAAGAGCTGCCGCTAGCTGAATATTAAACATAGTTGGATTTGGTGCATTGATCCAGATGTGGGTGCCATTTGTCAGAACATCTGCCATCTAAGTGTTTGAATATTAACCCGAAAATATCTAAAAAGGCAACAAAAAAATCAATTGCCAGTTAGGCTCATATGACCTACTGTACCTGAATGTAACTCTCCTTGAACCTCTACTGGAAACGATGTGAGCTAAATACTTAGATAAGGATTAAGCTACATATGAAATTTATGTACACCCAGACTACAACAGAGAATTATCATCTACTGTATATAATGTTTTCATAGTGGGACAGATAAAAAAAGGACAGACAGATTTACTAGATGACCACATATCCTCAAACTCGCTGACATAAAGGTTACACATCCAGTCATAAAGAAAACATGTAAGTTATCACATTTTTCAGATTGTCAATCTGGTACATTTATTTATTTAGCATGATTTATAGATCACAGATCTATTACAATATCTACAGTGTAAAATTAAACATATGAAATAACAGAAAATTACATGCTTAAAAATCAATAAAATCAACAAACAGTATTTGTTATCGTAATAAAGATGATCTGAACACAAAAGCAAACCCTGAAATAAAAACAATAAACAGAATAGATAATATAATCAGGTCTGATCCCTAAAACAAGACCTAACTCTGAGAAAAGGCATACCAAAAAGAAAAAGCCTGTAACTGCTTACAGAATCAAGGAAATTATCAATTAACTGTGCATCCAATGACAGCTGATACCACTCCTGTAGAGTTGAAAAGGCCAACAATTCATTCAAAGCTCACTTTCCATGCATCTGAGGGACTATGTTATTCAATGTCCATATAAATTGCTGTATGTAGGCAAAACAGATATGTTAGGGGGAAGAGGAAGGGCAAAAGTGGTATTGTCAGGTTCAGGGGTGAAGGGGAGGAATATGTAGAAGCTGATGAGGATAAAGCAGAATTGCTTAACAAATATTTCTGTTCTGTGTTCACAGATGAAGAACCAGGAGCAGGACCTCAGAAAATACCCACAAACAGGAACAGAAGCGAGGGGCACCTTGAGCAATTTTCAGAAGACTGTGTTCATGAGAAACTAGCTAAATTTAAAGTAGACAAAGCGATGGGACCGGATGGGATACACCCTAGAATACTGAGGGAACTTGGGGACATTTTAGCAGCTCTACTGACTGACTTTTCAATGCCTTGTTGGAGACGGGAGTGGTGCCAAAGGACTGGAGAGAGGCTCATGTGGTGCCTTTACACAAAAGTGGAAGTAAGGATGTGGTTGAAAACTACAGGCCGGTTAGTTTAACTTCAGTGGTGAGTAAATTATTGGAAACGCTGCTGAAAGAGAAAATAGTGAGGTTTCTGGAGTCCAGCGGATTACAGGATCCGAGGCAGCATGGATTCACCAGAGGCAGGTCTTGTCAGACAAATCTGATTGATTTCTTTGACTGGGTGACCAGGGACTTGGACCAAGAGAGAGCCCTAGATGTAATGTATTTAGATTTCAGTAAAGCCTTTGACACTGTTCCTCACAGGCAACTTATGAACAAACTGAGCACCCTAGGGAAAGGCCCTAAAGTTACTGCTTGGATTAGAAATTGGTTGAGTGGGAGGCGACAAAGGGTACAGGTAAATGGAGCTCACTCTGTGGAGAAGGAAATTACCAGTGGTATGTCCCAAGGATCTGTCCTTGGTCCAATTCTTTTTAACATCTTTGTTAGTGAAATAGCAGAAGGGCTGTCGGGTAAGGTTTGCCTCTTTGCGGATGATACCAAAATCTGCAATAGACACCCAGGTAGGTGTAGATAACATGAGGAGGGATCCAGCTAAGCTTGAAGAATGGTCTAGAATTTGACAGTTGGGATTTAATATTAAACAATGCAAGGTCATGCATTTGGGCTGCAGCAATCCAATTGATCAATATTGTATAGGAGGTGAAGTACTTTTGTCCACTAAAGAAGAGCAGGACCTAGGCGTAGTTGTATCTGATGATCTTAAAGGTGCTAAACAGGTAGAAAAGGTGACAGTAAAAGCTAGAAGGATGCTTGGGTGCATAGGGAGAGGAATGGCTAGCAGAAAAAAGGAGGTGATAGTGCCTCTGTATAAGTCTTTGGTGCGACCTCATTTGGAGTATTGTGTGCAATTCTGGAGACCACACCTTCAAAAGGATATAAACAGGGTGGAGTCAGTACACAGGGGGGCTACTAAAATGGTTAGTGGTCTTCATTATAAAGTATATGAGGACAGACTTAATATGTACACATTAGAGGAAAGGCGGGATAGAGGTGATATGACTGAGATGTTTAAATACCTCCATAGCATAAATGTTCAGGGAGAGAGCCTCTTTTGATTGAAAGCAAGTTCTGCTACGAGGGGACATGGGATGAGGATGAAAGGGATAGATTCAGGAGTGATATGCAGAAATATTTCTTTACAGAAAGAGTGGTGGATCCGTGGAATAGTCTCTCAGTGGAGGTGGTAGAGATGACGACAGTATCTGAATTCAAAAAAGCATGGGACCAACACAGAGGATCTCTAAAGGAAAAAAGGGGGATGGTGTAGTTGTTGATATGGAAGGACAGACTAGATAGGCCATGTGGTCTTTTTCTGTCATCATTTTTCTACGTTTCTAAAACCAAAGAGATGATTAAACCTGAATTGAGCACAGAAGCTGTATCAGAATTGGGAAAATGCACCAAATCCAAAATACCTAGACAATAGAAGTATCACAATAGGAAAGAAAAAAAAATAAAAATGATCCACAAACACTCTAATATCTTATATACTATTATTGATATTCTACAGCTCCTGGAAGTAATTTGAATAGGAGGAAAAAGACCTCAGAACTTTGCTGTGCAAGCTTTGTACAAGCCTGTCCAATAGCTCTCATATAATCATTGCTCAAAAATCTTGCATTGTTTAAATAATAGTTTTTAAATTCACTTACATTTCTGCATTGACTTCTTCAAAAGGTTAAATGTACACATCAGCAAAATCTGTAAAAGTACTTGGCTTCTTCAATAATGTCAAATGTTCTCAATGGCAAGATCATTGATGGCCAACATTTCACATAGCTGCATCGAGATCACGGTCACTACCAATGATCCATTACCTCCGAGCTGTGTAAACACTTCCTTCACCAGGCAAACACAATAAGGCACATTCCACTTTGTATGTCTCCGGGCCATCCTAACATACAGACATCTGGACAGCCGGAAGATGCAGCCGATTCTGCTCCCATGGGGGCTGGATGTCCACACAGGAGAAGAATTGCAGCACAGTGGCTGGATGTCCAGAATGTGCCCCCATTCAGGCACCCCGAACATCCAGTTCCTTACCTGGCTAACTCAGTCAGGCATCTTAATGGAGCCGTGGTGCCATGGCTCCATTACAGAATCACGATCCCCAGCTGCCGCAACAATGTTCTTTCCCTGCAGCCCGACCCCCCCGATGCAGCCTTCCAAAGGCAGAGTCAAGCTGCCGGGAAGCTCCTCCACCCCCTCACCCCATTGACCTGGCCCTGTGCCGCCATCCCCCTGACATCCAGTGACACTTATTCAACCTCTGAGGTGGAATTTATTTATTTATTTACATTCTCTTATATACCACACTATTCTGCATCAGTGTGGTTTACATTGAACAAACTAAAATTACATTGAACAGGGCATTATAACTTGGAGATAACTATTTTACAGGGAACATGGGCTATGGAGGGTTAAGTGGCTTGCCCAAGACCACAAGGAGCACCTGTGGGACTAGAAACCCCAGTCCTTCTGGCCCAAGGTTGCTGTCCTCTAGTGGGATTTGAACCCCTGACCTTCTGGCCTGAAGTACCTTGCCCCAACCACTAGGCCACTCCTCCACTCCAAGTTCCCCATTTACCCAGCCTACCCCGGACATACAAGGCCAACCACAGAATAGGTCCTGTACATCTAGGGAGCTGGCCAGCCCTCGTTCAACTCCGATGTACGTACGAGGAGCCTTTTGCTGGCACAGTTGGACAAATATTGGGGATAGGCTGGACGTACAGCCCCATTGTTTGTGGTTGGGAATGACCCCCAATTTGTCCCTGTTTCATTGCCAAAAACAAACATGCTCTTGGATGCTCTTTAGGGATGTTCATGTAAAAACTGTTTGTTTGGGGGTCATTTTTGGACTTGGTCCCAGTTTTCAGACTTTTTTTGTATTAAATTTGCACCTTGTTTGTTAATAAAAATATTTAACGCTTGTTAGACCTTTTTATTATGTGCAAATTGATTATGCATATTAATTTATAGACATTGCTGAAATGACTCATCATGATGGAGAAACATTTCTGATACGTATAGAACTACAATGAATTTGCAGTCATATTTAAAGATGGTTTTGTCCGACATGGATATTGTGAAATGTTGATTATTAATTTTATACAATTTTTCTCCATGATTGGTGAATTTACATTATGTGCTCCATTTTATGGCAGGAGATTTGGGAATTTATATGGCGTTTCCAGCATCAGGGGACACGTTTACTAAACATAAGCTAATGGCACTAGTACGTTAAGTGCTGCTACAGCCGTTATTTCTATAGGTGCAGCACCACATAACACACATTCAGTTTCATTAATGTGCATTAACCTTTACTAAACATATTGCATACTAAACATATTGCATGGAGCCTTTATTTTTCATCATGTTAATCTTGACATATGCAGTATTCAATGTAAGTAAAATCACTGGATGCGATTGATAATCACATGAGGTAGAAATAAATGGGTTGAATTTTTGGGATTATGTGATTTTTGTGAAGATGACACTAACAAGCAAATATTTAGCACAATAACATATTCAAAAAGTGTTTATATAAAAACAAAATAAATATGAAATTTAAATAATTTTATTGTACATATTTGTACTAAAAATTTTAAGCAGCAAGTCTATGAGAAACTTGCCTATTCAATATTTTGTGAGAGACAGCAAGCTGATGTATATATTTTATTTTTTTTCAACTTATATTTAAAAATGTAAAATTAATTGTTGTTCTTATGTAATTGCTATTTTTTAATTGAGCCACTGTGATACTATAGTTATATTGACATGTACTAACTTATTTTGTAACACTTTGCTGGTCTGTATGCAGCTAGACCAGTAGCGCTCAACCCGTCCTCAGGACCCATCTAGCCAGCCAGATGTTGAGGATAACCACAATTAATATGCATGAGATACATTTGCACATGCTGTCTCAGTTCTATACAAGGTTCTCTCATGCAGATTCATTGAGGTTATCCTGAAAACCTGACTAGGCATGAGCCTGGACTGAGTGGTTAGAAGAATAGTTACTCTTTACCCTTGTCCCAATGCTTTTTTTTTTTTTTTTTAATCTTTAGATTTGAGTTTGTGATTCAGATTTAGTAAGAGGACATCACTCAAAGAAGTTTATTTCAGCTTTCTTCTGACAAACAGGTCAAACTGATATTGTTGTTCCTAGAGTATCTGCAAAACGCTGCCCATCAAATTAGCTGCTTCACTTTTCTTTTGCAGGCAATGTCTCCAAATGGATTAGATTTGTGCACACACTATGATAGTAATGAACCTCACTCCTAAGCCTGGGCACAAATGTTAATCTCTCCAATTCCAATGTATTGCTAAAACTTCATTGTGGTTATTGTATCATGCCAGAAAGCTTCCTTCTGGCGTTTGTAAAATGTAATATGTATAAGCACTTTTCAAGCCTGGCGATTGATTTTAATCAAGTCTATGGCACCCAACATGACAGCAAATGGTCTTTAACTGCATTCCTCAGTTCGTGTGTCTCTTTCACACAATTTACAGAATAATGACCTGGCACTTCAAATAGTAATTACACTTACCTGGTAATTGTAGTTCCTTGAGAGACAACAGCTTAGTCCTCAACGTATGGGTTGTGCACCTCCTCCTGCAGCATGAAGACTGGACCAATCAAATTTCAGCACCACTGGAAACAGCATACCCAGGCATCTCTTGAACTCCAGTGAACTACTGTCAAAGCAAACTCAAAGAAATAGCTAACCTTTAAAAAGTTTGTGGGTTTTTTTTTTTGAATGAAAAAATTTTTTTTTTTTTGTACTGTAGCCAATGGCACAAAACCAACGGACACAGAATGTCCCGCACCTGCCGCAGCATAAGCAGATAGGGAGAGGAAGAGGAAAACATTGGAGCGAAAAGAAGAAACAGAGACACACTCACCTGGGAATACGGACTTCTGAACCCAAGGCACGCCGAACTAAAACAGTATAGGGAGGGAAGGAGGACTAAGCTGTCGTCTCTCAAGGAACTACAATTACCAGGTAAGTGTAATTACTATTTCCTTATCGTTCCTCCAGCTTAGTCCTCAACGTATGGGATATAACAAAGCAGCCTAACGGGCGGGATTCTTCCAGCCGGCACACAGAACCACGGAACCAAAACTTGCATCGCCCGCCGCCAAGACATCAAGTCTATAGTGCTTACTGAAAGTGTGCAGAGAAGACCACGTTGCCGCCTTACAGATTTCCACCAGTGAGACCAAGCTAAATTCCGCCCAGGACGCCACCTGCGCCCTGGTAGAATGAGCGCACAATCCAACAGGCGGCACCCGACCGTGCAACAGATAAGCCGAGCCAATCGCCTCCTTAATCCACCGAGCAATGGAGGCTTTCGCTGCTGCCTCACCTTTCCGAGGACCTCCAAACAGCACAAACGATCAGATTTACGAAATTCGCTGGTAACTTTCAAATTGGACCTCAAGAGGGTTTTACGTCGCTAACGACTAAGACCGCGATCGGACGCCTGTTCCTCCGACGCTGGAAACACCGGGAGCGACACCACCTGATTCACGTGAAAAGGGGAAGACACCTTAGGCAAAAAGGAAGGCACTGGCCGCAGAACCACTTTCTGAGCCGAGAAAGACAGGAAAGGCTCCCTACAAGAAAGAGCCTGGAGCTCAGAAATACGCCGCACCGAACAAATCACCACTAAGAACACCGTCTTAAGGGTCAAATCCTTTACCGAACTCCGAGAAAGAGGCTCAAAAGGAGCCGCACTGAGGGTCCGCAAGACCAAGTTGAGATCCCACGAAGGCACAGAAATCCTGCGGGCCGGGCGCAGTCTAGAAACGGCCCTCAAGAAGCGAACTACATCAGATGGGCACCCAGCGATACGCCGTGAACCTTACCCTCGGTAGCACAAAAGTGCCACCAACTGCACGCGCAAGGAACTGGCGGCCAAACCTTTAGCAAAGCCGTCTTGTAAAAAAATCGAGTACCACCGGAAGAGAGGCCGTAGCAGCCCGAACCTGACGTCGAGAGCACCAATCCTAAAAAATACGCCAAACCCATACATAGGCCAGCAAAGTGCATCTCTTGCGTGCTTGTAACAAAGTCGCCACTACAGACTTGGAATAACCTCGTTTTCTTAGTCGTGCCCTTTCAATAGCCAGGCCGTAAGAGAGAATCTCCCCACTTGCGGCATGCGAAGAGGACCCTGACACAACAGATCCGAATCCCGAGGAAGCCGCCACAGGGAGCCGTCCACTAACCTCATCAGATCGGCATACCAAGGACGTCGAGGCCAATCCGGCGCTATCAACAGCACCCGACCCCGGTGAGCCTCGAAACGCTGAATTACGCGCCCCAGCAGGGGCCACGGGGGAAACATGTAAAGAAGACCCTTGGAGGGCCAAATCTGCAAAAGAGCATCTATGCCTTCTGACATCGGCTCCCTTCGACGACTGTAGAACCGAGCTGCCTTCGCTGAGCGCAACGTGGCCATCAGATCCATGACCGGCTGGCCCCAGCGCCGAACCAGCTGCGCGAATACCCGTGGGTTGAGTTCCCATTCGCCGGGATCCACCTGAACTCTGCTGAGAAAATCTGCAGTCACGTTGTCTTTCCCGGCAATGTGCGCTGCCGATATGGCCTGCAGCCAGGGCTCTATTCACTCGAACAACGTCCGAGCCTCCGTCTCCAAGCCCACGCTTCCGGTACCGCCCTGCCGGTTTATGTATGCCACGGTCGCCGCATTGTCGGAGAGCACCCGTACTGCCCGAGTTGATATCAGGATCTCGAAGCGTTGCAATGCCAACCACACGGCTCGAAGCTCCAAGCGGTTGATTGACCAACCGCTCTCCTCCGGACACCATAGACCTTGAGCGAACTGTTCGCCGCAGTGTGCGCCCCAGCCCGTCAGACAAGCATCCGTCAATAGCGGAACCCAGTCCGGCTGCTCCAAGGGCATTCCCACACGGAGCGATGACAGTCGCAGCCACCATCGCAGATCCCTCCGTACTGCCAGCGGGCAAGGGAGACGTTTGTTCAGTGAATCGGACTGGTTGGACCAGCGACGGAGCAAGGCTCTCTGAAACGAACGCATGTGAAAGCGAGCCCAAAGGTACTACCTCCAGGGAAGCCGCCATCATCCCCAGCAACTGAAGGTAGTGCCAAGCCGACGGAGCGGGGCTCTGCCAAAACCGTCGTACGAGAGACCGAAGTGCCAACACCCTGTGGTCGGGAAGAAAGACCGATCCCCCGCAAGTATCGAACCGAACTCCCAAATATTCGACAGACTGCGTTGGTACCAAGTGGCTCTTGCGCGGATTGACCACCCAGCCGAGAGACTGCAATAGCACTACGACTTTGGAAGTCGCCGCCATGCTCTCCACGCGAGACTTCCCGCGAATCAACCAATCGTCCAGATAGGGATGGACTAGCACCCCTTCCTTGCGCAAGGCCGCCGCCGCCACTACCACCATGATTTTGGTGAACACTCGCAGCGCGGTCGCGAGACCGAAAGGCAATGCTTGGAACTGGAAGTGACCCCACGGCAGCGTGAAGCGGAGATACTTTTGGTGGTCCTCCCAAATAGGGATATGGAGATAAGCCTCCGTGAGGTCGAGGGAAGTGAGGAACTCGCCCCTGCGGACAGCGACCAGCACCGACCGTAAAGGTTTCCATCCGAAAGTGTGGCACCCGCAGGCAGCGGCTCATGCCTTTGAGATCCAAAATGGGACGAAGAGCACCATCCTTCTTTGGCACCACGAAATAAATGGAATACCTTCCGAGACCATATTCCGCCTGCGGAACAGGAACTACCGCCCCCAGCTGGACAAGACGATCGAGGGTTTGCCGAACCTGAGCTGTCTTGCGATCTCCCCGGCAGGGAGACGCCACAAAGGAATCGAGCACGGGTCTGGCCAAGTCCAGGGCATACCCGTCCCGGATGATGTCCAAAACCCACTGATCGGAAGTAATCTGGGCCCAAGCGGAGAGAAAGCGTCGAAGACATCCTCCGATCACTGGAATCTCCACCCGGGCCCGCTGCCCTTCATTGGGGCTTGCAAGCTGACGCAGGGGTTGCAGCAGCGAATCCTCTACTGGCTCCTCGAAAGCTCGAAGCCCTCGAGCTATATCTGCCACGCTGGAATCCACCAGAACGGGGTGACCGAAACCTACGAAAGTCCCGAAACTGCCCCCGAGCGACCGGAAGCGACCGTCCTCGCTTGGGTCTATCCTCTGGCAGGCGACCGCCCTTTGACTCACCCAAATCCTTGACCAACTTATCCAAATCCTCACCAAACAGTAGCCTACCTTTAAAGGGCAATTTGCCTAACCGCGACTTGGACGACCCATCGGCCGCCCAATTCTTCAACCAAAGGGCTCTGCGTGATGCTACCACGGACGCCATGCTATTGGAGAGAGCTCTGATGAGATCATAATGGACATCCGCCAAATACACCGAACCAGATTCCAAGTGGTGGAGCTCACCTAACATCTCGGCCTCCAAGGCGGGCGTTTGTTGAAGCCGCTGAACCCAGCGCAAACAGGCACGGGCAACCCAAGCCCCACAAACAGAGGCCTGCAACGCAATCGCGTCCGCCTCAAACGACTGTTTCAACAGACCGTCCATTTTCCGGTCCTGCGGCTCTCGCAAGGCCGCACTACCTTCCACCGGAATCGTGGTTTTCTTAGTCACTGCCAACACAGCCGCATCAACCTTCAGAGATCGGAAACGCTCAAGATCGGTGTCCGACATAGGGTAGAGCCTACGCATGATCTTTACCCCCTTGAGACCCGATTCAGGAGTATCCCACTCCGACTGAATCATCTGATCAATCACTCTGTGAATGGGAAAAACCACGTTAGTTTGACGCACCGCCTGAATAATGGGGTCCGTACCGTCCGCCTCCTCCACCGGAGGAGTCGGTGCCAAACCAAGAGTCTGAAGCGCCTCCGAAACAAGAGCGGGCAACTCCTCTCGTCTGAACACACGAATAATCTTTGCTTGATCCTCCGGCTCAGGGAGTTCGCCCTCCTCCAAGGCCTCCCCATCTGCTTCCCGGTCAAAATCCGGATCATCACCTTCAGGCCAATCAGCCTCCGACTGGAAGGGTTCGTGCAGACGTTGTCGTTTAGGTGCCTTGACGCCGGACAACGGACTCTCCGCCGTCGTGGCCGGGGCAGTCACGCCTGGCGCCGAAAGTGAACCAGCGCCCATGCTCTGGCACCTACGGTAGAACACCTGATGCATCAGCAAAATAAAATCGGGAGAAAAATCCTCCAAGGGCAATACACCCCCGAGGTCCGACTGCCCCCCAGAGGCTAAAGAAGCCGCAGAAGGAATCCCCAATGGACCCTCCAGGGGAGACTCCAACTCCCCCGCTGCGGAACCGGGTGGCGCCGCCACAGTCAAGGAACTCTCCAGGTGCTGCTCCATACTGAGAGACACCGAGGTACAGCGTTGGCAGATGCCTGTCTCAGAAGCTGCGCCCCTCCAGGATCCACAAATCACACAAAGGGATCCCGCGGGCATGGAAGCACCCTGATGCAGATTTGTAAGCGGCAGAAAATGCCCCTCAATGCTGAAAGGAAAAAAAAAATGTCTCACTGACCCAGAAGAACCAGCACACAAACCGGGAACTGGGCAGCTGCTAGCAAACAGAGTCAGAGAATTGATTTAATGAAAAGTGTTCTCTTTTTTTTATATCCCACCAAAGGACTGTGCCCGAGTGTTGGGAAACGCAAAAACAGCTGATGAGGGACCGACAGCTCCACGAAGAACAAGGATGAGGAGAGGGCAAGCGCTATTCCCCCCCCCCCCTAGCCGAGGGACCTATGCACCCCGAAGGCAAGGGAACCAAAAATGACAGAAACAACTGAAATAAATGAAAGAAAATGAAATAAAAGAAAAGAAGACCGCCGCGTGAGCAACACGCTGAAAAGACTGCGAATCTTAAAATGGCCACGGCAGCGCGGAAACTTTGGCACGCTTTTGCTTCTCGCCGGCGAAACAGCCCAAGAGCACCAAATCCCTGCTGCCAACCCACCACCGCACCCCCGCAACACCAGCGACCCGGAGGCCCCCCGACAAAACACAAAATCAGCAAGGAACCCCCAGAAGGGCCGGGCAGAGGCCCTGGACAGGACAGGCTCTGACCGCCGCCAGCCGTCGGCACTTAAGCAGCACACTCTCTACCCCCCAGAGAGGAGCCGCTGTACAGCCGCCGCAGGAGCTCTGCCCCGAACAGCCCTGGGACAGAGATCCTAATTAAGAAACACAGACAGGCAAGTGAATACAAGCGGCTTAGGCTGGGCAGGAGAGAGACCTTTCTCAGGTCCCCCCCCCCCCCCACAGAATGCCGAAATGAGAAACGGAAATTTAAAGAGACAGGGACCCCTGAAATTAAGAAATTAAAATAAGTCCTAAGAGGACAAAAAAGAACGACTCAAAAGGTTAGCTAGTGAAAAACAAACTAAACTGACTAACTAGTGAGCCCAGCTAGGCTCACTAACGTCTTCCTGCTGCATGAAGACTGGACACACTGGGGTGCAAGAGATGCCTGGGTAATTCCCTGTTATTTGTAAACTCAATGTTATTTGTATACATTGCAGTATTCTTGTTCGATGTACACCGCGCTGATTTTAATAGCGCGGTATAGAAGAAAATGTAAAATAAAAATAAAATAAATAAATAAATAATGCTGTTTCCAGTGGTGCTGAAATTTGATTGGTCCAGTCTTCATGCTGCAGGAGGTGCACAACCCATACGTTGAGGACTAAGCTGGAGGAACGATAAGGAACATCCAATTTTCTGGCTCAAGTTTTTATTAGTTGGAATGGAAGTGAGCCACGCAGTCACACTCACTTCCTTCTCCATGATTCTCTTAGGGTTGTGGCCCTAGTGCTTTTGTAGTGCAGCAGGGTTATCGTGTGTGTGTGTGTGTATATGTAAATTATATAGAGAGAGTTCCAGTCAATGAGTTCTGCCACCTTTTTGTGCCATTCTATATACAAATTCTTTACAACAAGTAAGCATTTCCAGTTCTTTCTTACACAATCTATATTTGACTTTTTGCTGTCCTTAATTAAACAGCATAGCTATCTGTATACCTATCTAGAGTTAAGCAGAAAAACTATGCTCCAACCCAGCACAATCCTGACTGAGGCTGGATGGTGTGTAAGAATTATTTTCTTTCATTACATTTATTTACCACTCGCTGAGATTTACAGCATGTTTAAATACATGTAGCAGCACATCAAAGTAACTCAGAACATTTCCGATATACCTGGTCAACTTCCCCAGCACTCAGAAGCCTACCTAAGCAGGTGCATCTTCAATGCTTTGTAGGGTATAAGAGACCAAGTCATTGAACTCTGCTGGAAGGCTGTAGATACAGGTATAGAAGATAAGCAGTGTTATGGAATCTATGCCCTGCTAGGCTTAACCAGTAAGGCACATGCAAGAAAACCAACCTGTAGTCAATACAAAATTCATGTTTGTTTAGCAGTTACCCTCAGCAAATAAACCCTTTTGAAGATTAGGCTGAACATTTACAGCATCAAGAGAAAAAAGGCAGTACAGGCTAAAGACTGATTTGGAAGCAATACACCTAGAAGCATAAAAAAGTGTCAGAGGGAGATAGAGGTAACTAATGGCCCAGATCCATCTTCCCTTTAGGTGTCAGAAATACAAAAGGTGGTCATTAGGGGTGTGTGTATAGATAGATATCAGCTATGGAAGCGAAGTGAGTGGTCCTTTATTCTCTTCAACTTAGTCCAATTTTTTCACATTCTGAAAGGGTTCCATGAGATCAAAGTAGTTTCCAAAGGGTTAAAATTATAATCACCATTTTCACATATATTTTTAACGGTAGTCATTTTTTTTTAACCAAACCCTCAAGCCCTTCCCTCCCCCCATCCAGCCACAGTGGAGGATCACACCACAATAAGAGTTTGTAAAAGTGCTTAAGAAGCCACAAATCCAACCAATCTCTCTAACACAACAGAGTTCATTTGATCCTTTAAAAGTACAAAAGCAGCTGTAATACATGAACACCACATTTGTTACACTGTGATGGGTAACAATGTAGCACATTAAGGCACACACGTGCACAAAACGCAGAAAGAATGCACGTTTTCACCTTGTTTTGTTGTACTTTCACTTAACTGATGAACCTGTTTATGCTCCACGTTGGAGGATCACCATGGAATTATTCATAGGTTATCTACACCAAACATCTAGGATACCCAGATTGAATACAGTTTCAACATTAAAAAAGAAACACGAGTTTACACTTGAACATGTTCCCCAGCTACAGACATTAATCTTTATTGCTTTCTGCAGATGGTGCTTCTCAAGGCACTGTGGCATAGACTAGAAATCTTGGGATGACTTTTGCAAAGAAACCTGGAATGACTTATATGAAGGAGGATAAAGCGAAAGTTGTTCTGGAACAAGCAGTTAAGTCAGAATTCATTGATGACCAGGTCATTTGTCAATAGTTAGGAATGACAGAGTTTTTAAGTTCAAAGTTCTGTTTCACAGGAAAATGGAAATATCTTCTTCCAAGGCAGCACTTCACATACCCATTCTGATACTCTGAATAATTTGGAAAATAGCTGTGAAAGATGCAAAGAAAAAAAAAAGGATCAGTCAACAAGAATGATGAACCGACATGTACAGTTACTGAAATCACTATACTGCTGCTAAATACATACCAAAACCCCATGACTACATCCAATAACCTTTATGATTTCCACTTCTGCCATTAATAAGCTAAAGAACTTTATCCTCCTTTACAAATGTCATAAGCCTAAAATTTTCAAGTACATTTATAGTTAAAATGTTTCTTTTAAACAAATCAGCTCAATAAATCAAAATGTGTATACACCACTATAAGCCGATATGATCCAAAGAATATATGCTTCACATTATCAGAGTTTAGCAAAGTTAGTTGGCAGATGGCCCAAAGGCTAAGATTACATTTCAGAAACAAACCTGATCTCGTCTGAAGACTGGACTTGCTAAAGAAGCAATGCTTACGGCTCTTGGGAGAAAGCCACCATTACTGAATACTAAACTGGCCAGACAGTAGCAGCTTTGAAGCCAAAACACAAGCTATCCTCCCTTTGAACCACCAGATGGTGTGCAATAGCCATCCATAAGCTAGAAGGATAGACAAGTACCACCATGCAGAATTACTTTCTGGGACCCAGGCACATCCCCAAAATGCTCATTAGGAGACCCATGTACCCCTTGACATGTCTAAAAACTGGTGAGGATAGGGCACTAAAATCTCTCATCATCAAGGACAATCAATGCTGTTTTGATGCCATAAGCTTCTTTTTAGAAAGCAGGCTAAAAACCAATTTCTCTGTGATTCAGTTTACCTGCACTAAACCAGGATCCCTTCTAGGAAAAGATGAGTGGAGATGTAGAGGGCATGTAAGACTGCAAGGAAAGGAAAGGACTGGACTGAACTACCCATAGCCTGAGGACCGTGATGAAATTTTTTAAAAAAATAAGCCAACGAATGTGTTCAATAAAAATTAGTGCTCTAACAGTCTGGCAATTAAATGATGGGAGGCTGCATAAAATGTGTATACGTCCCTTGTTAGAATCTTTGAAGAAAACACAGAGCTACTCTTTACTTAAGATAAACCTAACACTGCACAGTCAGTCTAACAACAACTTGAAGGTTATTGTGATAAAGATGGAAAAAAAAAGTGAAATGCATGTAAAACTTAAGGTGTAAAGGCACATTAGCCAGCACCACTGTGCCCTAAATTTTATTCCTGATCAAAACAGTATTAAATGCAAAGAGAAAGCTAGTCTTACACTGTAAACTACGAGGCATGTTTACAAAAGGTTAAAACGAGTACTGCTTCAATCCTTTTATTTCTATGTGCTCAGGGACACTTCTCCGCTAGGTTCGTTTTCCCATTAAAAAGAAAAAATAAGAATTCCACTCTAAAACTAAATAGACATACAGCTCACCAAAATTAGCTAGCTGGCTAACATATCCTAACATAGTACACTGGAGGCACAGCTGTTTGTCTCCACTCCTATAGGGGAGAAAGGAAACATTTCTCCCATTTGCCCCATTGTTTTCATCATTCTGCTTTTCTTGCATACCTGCATCTAACTGTTCTGATGAGCCATATCTGTGCCCTGTTAGTCTTAAAAAGAAAGCACTTGCAAGAAAACCAACCTAAATTCAATGTACATAATTATTTATGCAAATGCTTATCACATCAAGCAAAAATCATGTACAGAAAGAGTGAGCATTACAAAAAGCAAAAAAAGCTCTTCTCATACAAAAAAAATATAATTTAGTGCAATCTTACTAGTCCGCTATATTAGGGAGCAATAAAAGGAAACTGAAAAAGCAAAGAAAGATTACATCCCTAAGGAGGAAATATTAAGCAAGAGCGACACAAGCATATCAAATGGCACAACACAATAAACAATAAGAGGAGAAGTAGCCATATATTTTATTTAACTTTTTTATATCCCGCTTTATCTTAAAGTCATGTACAAGGCCTGACGTTAGAACATTACATTATAGCTTACATTAGTCAAACAATGACGGCGGTATTACATAACTGGCATTCTAACATGTAGAAAGGAAATCCAGTCCTTAAGCTGAAACCCCTTCTCGCCCTCCCTACCCATAAACAGAATTATACTTTATCAAGCACTTATGTGGAAATTTCAAGCCAAATAGGGCTCCAATCCGCAAAAACAGGCTTAAGTAACAAAACGTCATGTCTTTTCTGCATTGTCCTTACAAGGTTGAGAAAAATACTGGAGAACCCCCAAAAAAGAGAAGCTGCTTTTTCTTAAAATACATGCAAAGAAGCCAATCCCCGTCTGCATTAAGAGCACAGGTAACCCAACTAAGTCTCATTCCAGAAGTTTCCAATATAATCTGTAACATTAAGAACATCCCTTCTCTGAGGCTGATCAGCTATTTCTCCCTGCCCCCTCCCCCCAACATGCATAGAAATAGGAAGTAGAGAGGCGTGAAATAGCTTCTTTAGAAAAACGAAGCATTTCAAGTATGTATTTCTGTAACATCTCCTTAGAAATTAAGACTTAGTGAAGTTTATCACATAAAGATTGCAGGAATGGGCATTATTTTCCAAATTTTCAAGTTTACCTTTAATAAAGGTGTTCTCCTTAAATGTGACTAAGTTTGACTCTTGCAAAGTTTCAATCTTCACTTCTTGCTCAGAGGACACAGCTTTTAAAAGTTATAATAGCAGGTGAGCTGAGGGCTTTAAACTAGACTCGGGAATTGGTGAAGAGAACCCCCAGGTAAGTGAAGAAAGCCCACATTAAATACCTCTGTAGAAATGGATAATGGGGCAACATCTGGAAAAGCGGTGTGCATAAATGCCTGTAGCATGGGAAATAAGGTCCCAGATGTTGAGGCTTTAATGGAAAAGGCCGACTTGGATTTAGTGCGGTTACGGAGACAACCATGACTGGGATGTAATTAAACAGGGCTATACTTTATTCAGGAAGGACAGGGTAAGAAGAAGGGGAGGTGGAGTGGCACTATATATAAAAATATTAAAGATATAGAATTTCAGGGCTTAAAAGGAAGAGGAGGCACTGTGGGTTAAACTAGAAAGAGGGAAAGGGAAATCCACTTGCATTGGAGTTATATACAGATCCCCCTCACAGGGAGTAGAAGTGGATGAAGATTTAATAGAAGACATACAAAGAAAGTGTTTCTGATATTACAATGGGACATCTTGCATCCAGTGATCACCAGATGGTATGGTTCAATATTAGGACTAGGGCTGATAAATTCCATTCAAAAGCAAGGGTCTTATCTTAGACTTTTGGAAAATTAACTTTGGTAAGATGGGACAATACCTCAAAGAATAGTTAGTGGGGACAGCCGAGGGATGTAGAAAAAACAGTGGGCAAAACTGAAAGGGGATATTTTAAGGGCAACAAACTTTTGTTAAAAGGTACAGTAAATAAATGTAAAAGGAAAAAATGAGGCCACTATGGTTCTTAAAAATAGCTGAAAAGGTGAAGAAAAAGAGGAAGGCCTTTTATGAAATATAAGAGATCAGAGAGAGAGGAAGACAGGCATCTATATTTGGAAAACTTAGAGAAGCTAGCAAAGTAGTCAGGAAAGCAAAAGTAAGAAAAGAAAAAAGAAAAAGCCAATGCAATAAAATGGGGGAAGATGACATTTTTCAGATATGTTAGTGAGAGAAGGAAGGACAAAAGTGGTATTGTCAGACTCAAGGGTACAGAGGAGGAATATGCAGAAACTGATGAGGATAAAGCAGAATTGCTTAACAAGTATTTCTGTTCTGTGTTCACAGATGAAGGACCAGGAGAAGGACCTCAGAAAACACAAACAGGAATAGAAGTGAGGTGGATCTCAAACGATTTTCAGAAGACTGTGAGGAACTAGCTAAACTTAAAGTAGACAAAGCCATGGGTCCGGATGGGAAACATCCAAGAATACTGAGGGAACTTGGGGACGTTCTAGGAGCTCCACTGACTGACCTTTTCAATGTCTCTTTGGAGTCGGGAGTGGTGCCAGAGGACTGGAGAAAGGCACATATGATGCTTTTCCACAAAAGCAGAAGGATGACATTGAAAACTACAGGCCGATTAGTCTAAACTCTCTGGTTAGTCAATTATTGGAAAGGCTACTAAAAGAGAAGGAGGTTTCTGAAGTCCAATGGATTGCAGGAACCGAACAGCATAGATTCACCAGAGGCAGGTCTTGTCAGACAAATCTGTTTGATTTCTTTGGCTGGGTGACCAGGGAGTTGGACCGAGGTAGAGCCCTAGATGTGGTGTATTTAGATTTCAGTAAAGCCTTCGACACCGTTCCACACAGGCAACTTATAAACAAACTGAGCACCCTAGGGATGGACCCTAAAGTTACTGATTGGGTTAGAATTGTTTGAGTGGGAGGTGACTTAGGGTATAGGTCAGCGATGGCGAACCTATGGCACGCGTGCCAGCTGTGGCACGCGAAGGCCTTGCAGCTGGCACGCGTGAAGGTCCGCAGAAAAAGAAAAAGCGGGCTCTGGCTGCTGCCGCGGACGCGGCAGCATGCAGTGTCCCGCGGGGCCCCCTCCGCCCGCTAAGCCCCTCTGCAAGGGCTTTCAGATTCGCGAGGGAGACAGCGTCTCCCTCGCGTCTCTGTTAAGCCCGCAGGGGCTAATGGGAAATTTCCCATCAGCCCCTTTAGACGCGAGGGACTGATGGGAAATTTCCCATTAGCCCCTGCGGGCTTAACAGAGACGCGAGGGAGACGCTCTCCCTCGCGAATCTGAAAGCCCTTGCAGAGGGGCTTAGCGGGCGGAGGGGGCCCCACGGGACATTGCATTCTGCCGCTGCCGCGGCAGAAGCCAGAGCCAGCTGCTTTTTTTTTTTTTTTAAATTTGCCATGGGGATGGGTTAGGACTGCTAATGGGCTAGGGGGGGGTTAGGACTGCTAATGGGCTAGGGGGGGTTAGGACTGCTAATGGGCTGGGGGGGTAGGACTGCTAATGGGCTGTGGGCTGATGGGGGCTGTCTGGAAATGGGGTGATGGGGGGTTAGGACTGCTAATGGGCTAGGGGGGGTTAGGACTGCTAATGGGCTGGGGGGGTAGGACTGCTAATGGGCTGTGGGCTGATGGGGGCTGTCTTGAACAGGTGTTATGGGGGGTTAGGACTGCTAAGGGGCTATGGGGGGGTTAGGACTGCTAATGGGCTAGAGAGGGGGGGGGTTAGGACTGCTAATGGGCTAGGGGGGGTTAGGACTGCTGATGGGGGGGGTTAGGACTTGAGGTGGGCTGTTGGGTGGGGTTAGGACTGGAAATGGGCTGATGGGGGTTAACACTGGAGGTGGTCTGATGGGGTTAGGACTGGTAATGGGCTATGGGGGGGTTTAGGACTGATAATGGGCTATGGGGGGCTGGGACAAGAAATGGGCTGATGGGGAGGGGTTAGGACTTGAGGTGGGCTGATGGGGTTAGGACTGGTAATGGACTGTGGGCTGATGGGGGGGGTTAGGACTGGAAGTGGGCTGATGGGGGGTTAGGACTGGAAGTGGGCTGATGGGGGGTTAGGACTGGTAATGGGTTATAGGGGGGGGCTTAAACTGAAAATGGGGTGATGGGGGGTTAGGACTGGAAGTGGGTTGATGAGGGGGGATAGGACTGGTATTGGGTTGGGGGGTTGCTAGGACTGGAAATGGGTTGGGGGGCTGCTAGGACTGGAAATGGGCTGATGCAGGGACTAGAAGGGAATGGATGCTGGGTGAGGCTGGAACTAGAAGGGAGCTGGTGTTGGGGGAGGATTAGAATGGGATGGGGCTGGGAGAGTAAAATGGAGAGGGGAAAAATATTTTGTGTGGGAGGGATAAAAAATCTACAATTGGCCGGGTATTGGGAGAGTAAGTGGGGATTGAGGATGGAGGGGTAAATTTTGAGTAGATGAAATAGGAATGAGGAAAGAGCAAAAGGAGAAAGATTAGTATGTTAAAGCAGATGTAGAGAGAGAATGGAAAAAAAACCAAGAAGACAGAAGAAAGGACAAATGGACAGCAGATGGAGAGTTAGCAGAAGACACGAAGAAACCAGAAGAAAGTGGCTGGAACAATTGCAACTGAAAAAAAATGCACAAAAGGTAGAAAAATATCTCTTTATTTTGAATTTATTAATTGGAATATGTCAGCTCTGGGAAATGTGCATCATTAATTTTTGCGCTTTGTTTAGTACAAGAGGAAATTAATATATAGTTTTATTTCTACAGTGTTGTTGTATATTCCAAGTTTGGCTTTTGGGGTTCCCAGTTTAATTATTGTCTTCCTGTTTCTAAATTGTGATTCCTTGTTTGGTAATGGTCTGTTCTGCATGTGTAACTGAGCTGAGGTATTCTGTTTATATAATTCCTATTTGACATTGCCACTTGTTCTTTCCCCAGTAGGTCATGTATTGTTGTTCTCTGAGATGTATTGGTTTAATATTTGCAGTGTTGCCTTTTGATAGGTAGAGTATGGTGCTTTGTGAGTCCTGGTAGTGCTGTTAGGATACGGCGGGTTTGCTATGGGTTCTAAATGGGCAGCGTTTGTAGTAGTTCCTAATGTGCCTGGCGGTTGGTACTGGATTATAGTAATGTAGAAACCTTTTAGTCTTTCTTTATCCATATACTCATTAAGAGGCATGTTTACTAAAAGTTAGTGTATGGTAACATTATGCAAATATTTATGCAAATGAAGCACCTTATGCAAATGGAGCTTTAATTGACGTGCTGGCACTTTGAGGAAATTCTTTGGTTTTGTGCGGCAGTTTGGGCACTCGGGCTCAAAAAGGTTAGCCATCACTGGTATAGGTAAATGAAGTTCACTTTGAGAAGGAGGTTACCAGAGGCGTGCCGCAGAGATCTGTCCTTGGTCAGATTCTTTTTAACATCTTTGTTAGTGATATTTTAGAAGGGCTGTCAGGTAAGGTTTGCTTGTTTGCAGATGTTATCAAACTCGGCAATAGAATAGATACCCAGGAAGGAGTAAATAACATGAGGAGCGATCTAGCTAAGCTTGAAGAATGGTCTAGATTTTGGCAGCTGAAATTTAATGCTAAAAAAATGCCTTTGGGCTGCAACAATCCAAAGGAGTGACACATTATAGGGGGCGAGGTATTTTCTGTCCACAAAAGAAGAGTGATCTGGGCATAATTGTGTCTGATGATCTTAAAGTAGGTAGAAAAAGGTGACTGCAAAAGCCAGAAGGATGCTTGGGTGCATAGGGAGAGGAATGGCCAGCAGATAAAGGGAGGTGATGGTGCCTCTGTGTAAGTCTCTGGCACAATCTCATTTGGAGTATTGTGTGCAATTCTGGAGACTGCACCTTCAAAAGGATATAAGCAGGTTGGACTCAGAAGGTGGCTACTAAAATGGTCAATGGTCTTTGTTATGAAGCATATGAAGAGACAAAGATCTTAATATGTATATTTTAGAGGGAAGGCGGGATAGGGATGATATGACAGACATTTAAATACCTCTGTGGCATAAATGCACAAGAGGGCCTCTTTCAATAGAAGGCAAGCTCTGCTACGAGGGGACATAGAATGAGAGTGAAAGGGGATAGACTCAGGAATAATATGCAGAAATATTTCTTTACGGAGAGTGGTAGATGCATGGAATAGCCTCCCAGTGGAGGTGGTGGAAACGAGGACAGTATCTGAATTCAAAAAAGCATGGGATAAACGCAAAAGATCTCTAAAGGTAAAAAGAGGTCTATTGAAGTTGATATGGAAGGGCAGACTAGATAGTCCACGTGGTCTTTCTGCCGTCATATTTCTATGATTTTCAGAAACAGCCTCCTGAACTTTGGTATCTATCTGCTGAATTGTAACAAAGCCACAGTTAACTAAGCAATTGCTTCTCAAATTGACTTCCAGGGTAAACTGTTTAGGCCTCTCAAGAGAAATAGTCAAGGAGACATTAGATAATTCAGAAGGCAAACCCTGTTTGCAGAGGAGGCTCCCTCCAGATGCCTTGCCTGGCAAATCCATCAACTCCTGAAACTTCTGCCGCTGCCACAAGCTAGTTCAAGGCTTGAGCAACACTGATAACCTTACCAGCAGCTCCCCCTCGATCAGGGATGGCCTTACCACAGAAAGTGTGGGTTTGCCTGGATGCATGGCCACTTAAGGGACAGGATCGAGCTGCCATTCTTGGGGGGATGGGACAAAGATGTTTCTGCCTCCGAAAAAGATACCTGGTCCATTGACCACTGTGTGGACACACCAGAAACCTCTGCTTGCGAAGCACCACATGTATACAGGTCCATTGGACCGTGGGTTGATGACAGTCAGGTCGAAGAGGGTTTCTTCCCAGTCTTGCCCTTCTTCCCCTTGCAAGTATGATACATGGAGCTGCACATAAATTCTTGATTTGTAAGTGAGTTACAGATTTTTTTAAAATTAACTTTAAAAAGTGTAATGGGGAAAGGTTTCCTTATCAGCCTGTGGTGGAACACCATCATCTGCTCTTCCACTATAAATACAGATTATGAGACATACAGGTGGTTTCCTCTTCCTCCCCCCTCCTTATGCTTTATGTTACAGAACAACATCTAACATTTCAGTGTTACACACCATAATAACTTAGCATGCCCCACAATATTATTTGTATAGCATAACCAGCTGTACACAGTGCTTCACAGACATACATAAAAGACAGTCCTTTCTTCTAGAAGCTTACAGAGACAGCCCCAGATTAATTCAAGATGATGGCACCCCAGGTAAATCTCAGGTCTAATGCCCCCCACCCAGCTGTCAGAATCTATTGTTTGGCTTTGAATGCTCTGCTATTTGCGCACATGTGAAGCTGCCGCTCTAGGCAGCCACCTAGTTTGCCTAATAGTTGGGCCGGCCCTGTTTACAATATAGAAACATACATGTTGGGGGAGAGGGGAGCAGGGACTGTCTCTGGGTTAAAACAATGGGTCCAACTACAAGGGTTGAGGTCTCTTGAGAGGCTCAGAACTGTAAGAGTGGGTTAAGCCCAAACAAACAGTATGGGCTCACTCAAGAACTCTAAAGACACAAGAGGCAACTCAGGGTTGACCCAAATGTTTCTGCCGGCCCAAACAGTAGCCTCAGCCATGCCACCAATTCTATTGGTGGGGTTGGTGGGACAGCTCAGCTTGACACAGCAGGCCATGTGCTTCAGCACACATGGTCTGCCAATTCTGACCTGCCTCCGACACAACTTCCTGTTGGAGGTTGGTCAAAAGTGGCAGGCCATGTGTTTATTTTATTTATTTATTTAGAATACATTTGTATACCGCAGCTTCCAGCGATCAGCAGCGGTTTGCTTACAGATTGAAGCACATGGCCAGCCACCTTAAGTAACCACCTACTCTAAGAGGCCCCCCTCAAACATTGCCAAGCAAAGCAATTTAATCTTGATTTCCACTAGATGCAGTTTGTTGTGAAAGGAGGAACTACCACACTCATTTAGAATTAAAATGATAGAGATAGCTGGCACGCAATCTATCGATAAAGCAGTTAAAATATTGACTGAAAGTATCTTTAGGTTCCCAAATAGCTATATAGGTTTCTAGTAAAATAAATAAATATTATAAATGATGCTTCTTGCTGCAAAGCGTTAAATGCACTAATTAGGTAGTCTCCTTCCTGCAAAACAATTGCCACATCACAAGAAATTCATCCTTTTACATAAACCTCAGGAAACTATGCTTAACAGCGCAGCTGTAAAGGGCAATCTGATTACCCATCTACGGGCTCATTTTAATCCTTTCTTAAAAGAAGCACGATAATACTCCAGTCTAACCTACAATAAAGTTAGGAAACTGGCATAAGAAAGCGAGCTGTTTGCAGTGGAGCTCGGGTGCGCATCAAAGATAGGAAACTGGTGTGACACTGGTTGCAGAAACCTGGGGCCCACATACCGCAGGTCGGTAGCTTCAGGCGCTGGAGCTATCGTGCCGCAAAGACACGTCAGATTAGAAGTAGGAAAAGAGTTTCCGATCTGCCAGGCATTACCCTCACCACCACGCCCCCTCCCACCCCGGAAAGGCCAGATCGGGTTAATGGTCGGCGGAGGGCGGGTAAGATAAGATTTCTGCTGAAATCCACGTCAGATCAGCTGCTGGAGCGCGGGCTCCCACGGCCGTGGTTACACCGAGGTGCTCCTAGATTCGGGTCAGATCCGAGACTGCCGGGAGCCAGGATCAGAGTCCCCCCTCCCAATGACCCAACCCCCTCCCCCTACTCACCAGATCCACAAACGACAAAAATGAAGAGCGCCAACAACCAGGGACCGACCGAAGACTTCTCCTCCTGCGCATTCCTCTGCGGGAAACACAAACGTAGCAGTTAATCCCCACAAGTGCCTCCCGTTATTCGCACCACCGCGCTCCCCTCTCTCCCTCGCCAGGCCGGGACCCAGACTGACAGCTGCCTGAGGGAGGAGGGGGGAGCGCCCCTTCCCGGCTCACCGCCGGCGCCGTCCCTCGCTCGCGCCCTCACCGAAGTCTTGGCCACGTTGCCCCGTTGCGTGATGTTCTTGCTGTGCTTCTCGTTGGCCATTCGGATCCTCTGCTTCGCTACCATTTTCCACGGGTCCGAGCTGTGCCGCAAACACGGAGAGGGCTCCCGCCGGTACGTGAGCTGAGGGTGGGGAGATGGGTTCTCTGTACCACAGGGACCGTGAACGGGACCCGTCACCGCCTCCAGCTGCTAGTCGTGGCACAGTAAACAGAAGCAACCCTTCCAGCTGCCAGCGTAAGCACTCCCCAGGCTCCGCCCACGCCGGAAGTACGTCTCTCGCGCGGCAGTAGCCTCCGGCGCAAAGAGGAGCTACGCCTCCGTGACGTAAGCGACACGCCTCGCGACGAGTATCGTCATGCTTGGTAGGATTCTGGCGTCGCTAATGCTTATGGAGCGCTCCCTAGTGGATGGGGTCTAATAAGGCTTAGTTGACAGTAAGGACATGTACAAATCTTTTAAAAAGCTTCTTTTTCAGCGTTGCCAAGTTACCTAGGTCCAAGAGTGAGCCAGTCCTGGATTACTGACAAGCTCATTATGATGCGTTCTGTGACCTGCAGCGCTGATTCCAACGGGTAAAATCAGGGACTACAAATACTATCCTGCAGTGTAAATGTTACTTAGAACAGGCAAAGAATCTCACCCCTGGAAGTGGGTGACTTGACAACTCTGTTTTTTTCATGTTCGTGATCTTATTGATTTGAAACTATATGACAATATTGCTAAATGTGGCTACAGTACTATAGCTAGCTTTAAATGTATTTCAATGCTTGCTGCGCACAGGGCAGTTAGGATTGCCAACTTTTTGAAAGTGAAAAACCGGCCACCTGTGGCTAGTCACGCTCCTCCCATGCCCACCCCCACTCTACCTCCTGTCCCCAAACAAGTTGCAGAGAGGGCAAAGTGCAAACTGAACAAGCAAGACTTCTACACATTCTTAAGCAGAAATTCTATACTAACAGAATAGCAGCATTGGTTGTACACACACACACACACAAATTAAACTGAAACCCCAAGAAGACAGACTCTGCTTGCAGTGCAATATCAGATAAATAAGAGATGCAGGTCCCCATACTGTGTAAAATATAAAGGTAGTACAAAGTCCAATCATTAAATTGAAAATAAAATTATTTTTTCTACCTTTGCTGTCTGACCATTTTATTCTTTCATCATGCTGGTTCCAATCTGAGGCTTCCGTTTTCCCATCTTAGCTCGTTTTCTATGGTCTATAGTCCATCTGCCATTTCTTGTCTCTTCTTTTCTTTTCTTCACTTCCTTCCATCAGCCTATTTCCAGTCCCAGTGCCCCCTCCCCATTACCCAGTCACTTACCAGTACCATTCCCAGGTGTCAGCTCCCTTTGAACCCCCTTCTTACCTCCTGTCAGCTCCTTTCCAGCCACCTCATTCCCCCTCTTTCAGCTCTCTTCCAGCCACCTCCTTCCCCCCTTTCAGCTCTCTTCCAGCCACCTTCTTCACCCTGTCAGTTCCTTCCTGCCACCTCTTTCCCCTTGCAGCCGCTGCTGCTTCACCCCCACCCACCATTAGTGCTGTTTAACTCCCCCAGCCCCCCCTAGTGCTGCTTGGCCCCCATGCAGCCGCTGCTTCTGCTTTTTACAGAGCAGCGGCTGCAATAAACTTAATTTGAAAGGAAAGACAACCTGTGAGGAGCCCAGCCCAGCCCAGCCCTCCGGTGGTCCTTCTGCAACGCCCAAGGAAGTGATGTCAGAGGGGGCGGGCTTCTCATAGGTTTCTTCCTTTTCAAATTAACTTTATTGCAGCCACTGCTCTGTGAAAAGCAGAAGCAGCGGCTGCACAGCCCGCCATGGATTGCATTCGCGATCGCGCTGCGGACTGTGGGAGAGAAGCCGTTTTCTTGCTCTGGCTGCTCCCGATCTTGCAGCCAGAGCAAAAAAATGGCTTTTCAAGGGCTGGTTTTATATCTGTGCCGGCAGCCGGCCTGGCCATGGAAAAACCGGCCAGGCCGGCTGAAAACCGGCCGGTTGGCAACCCTAGGGGCAGTGAACATTTTTTTGGTTGGAGGAGCCAAACAACCAATCTCTAGCTCCACTTCAAGCTCTCTATTTGCTGATGCTATGTGGGCAAAATATTGATGGGGCCATGACCTTTATGGCCCATCCCATTCCGCTGCCGGGCATTTGCTTCACAACAGTCAAAAACAGTAACAATTGGAGGAGAGAATTTTATAAATTTATTTCACCAGGACATGCGATAGAAAAAAATCTATATGTAATCAAAATTTACAGAAGTGTTTGAAGAATAAATATTGACAATTATATCAATATCAGCACTTTTTTACTTGAATTGCTTTGTCATCGCCAAATGCGTGGAGTCTGAAAATATTAGGAAAAAGATTGATAGAAATCTCAACATTGTTCCAACAGCTAATAAAACTGTTTGCAAATGCAATGTGTTAAATGGAAATAAAGTTACCTTTTCTATATTATAAAGGTTTGCCAACCCAGACTCCTTTAAAGCAGATGTAGTACCACAAATCTACTGCAAGGGATCATTGCCACCATTTTGGAATCTGGTGGCTACCAGGCAGGAGTGGAGAGGGATTGCACCTATGCACCCACTCTGGTCCATTAGATAGACATCATGGAAACTCCTGGGTGAGGGCTGGATTATGAATGGGGGGGGGGGAGGGGAAGGGGAGGGGAGGGGGGATTTGTGTTCAGGAGAACTTCCTTTTGGGGGGGGGAGTCCCATTGAGGGAATTCTGGGGGGATTAACTTGGGAGTTTGTCTTGTGTGTGGAGGTTGCTGATCTGGGGAAAGGGTTACCTTCAGTGGGGGTTGCTGATCTGGGAAAAGGGTTACCTTCAGTGGGGGTAGGGTCTGGATCAGGTGGGGGTTGCTGTCCAGGAAGGTGCTGATTGGGGGGGGGGGGTTGCTGTCCAGGGGAGTGGTGATCTGGGGAGGGGACTGCCAGGGGGAGACTGCAGAGTGCTAAGTTACCTAGTTCCAGGAGTGAGATTTTAAACCAGTCCTGGATTTCTGACAAGCTGATCATGATGAATTATGGGGCCTGCAGCACTGATTCCAATGGGTAAAATCAGGGACCACAAATACCATACTGCAATGCAATGCAAATTTATCACCAGAACTGGCAAAAAATCGCATTCCTGGAGCTGGGTAATTTGGCAACTCTGAGACTGTATCAGGGATCTTGTTGTGGAGGGGATTGGTGAGGGAAGGAGGTGGCCGAACCATGTGGTGGGGTACCTTGGTCGCATGAGCGATTATTTTTGTTTAAACCTAAGGGCAGTGGCCATGCTACCTGGTTGCCAGATGCATGGTTGCATTTAATGTCACTTTTTGAGGTGGCAATAAATGCAGCTTCACTTTCAGCAGTCATGACAGCTATCATATGTGGTAACTGCCATTGCTGATCATGTAATATATCCACCCAGAACCTGCTCCAATCCATGATAGGTACTTAGTGCAGGGTTTTTTTTTACCATGGATCTGCACTAATAGTTACTGCACATTAAAACCTATGCTAGGTGCTCAACACAATTTAGTTTAAAAAAAGCCCCTAATTTCTTTCAATGCAATGTGTGCCTTTGAGCCCAAACTGACTTCTGGTGACCCAGCAGCTCTGGGTTTCCTTGGTAGTATGACTGGAAGCAGATTGCCAGGCCTTTCTTCTAAGGCAGAAGAGGGTTAAGGGGCTTGCTCAGGGTGTATTGGTGGGAATTGAACCCTGGTCTTTTGGTTACCAAGCCAGTGTTCTAATCATTAGGCTACTTCTCCATTCCCCAAATGGGTGTGCATTTGCAAACTCAAATATTGAAAGTGCTGGCCAACAGGCTCCTTCCAAATCTTTTCTTGTTTTCTTTTGATGAAACTAGAAGGCAGTCATGTGATATACAGGGCTTAATTGCTGGGGGAACAGCCTGGAATGCAGTTCTGCATGCCGTGCAGCCATGTTAAAGGAAGCACCTCCCAGGGCGCCCGCACCTGATGGGCCCGCGCTAGAGGGCCCTTAGGCGTGGCCCTTCGGCGGGGACCAAGGCACACTAGCGCGCTGCTCCTCTACACCTCGCCGCCTGACCCCATCCAACTTCCTCAGGAGGTAAGCACTCCTCTCCTAGTGCCACCCACAGCCATTTGACGCCACAGCTACCCATCGCTCCCTCACTACCTTTCCCCTGTACAGCAGCTAACCCTGCATTGTAATAATCAGGCTACCTACTGCTTGCACTTAGCTGGTCACCCGTTGCTTGCACTGAACTGGTCACCCACTGCTTGCACTGATCTGGTTACCCGCTGCTATCCACTGAACTGATTACCCACTGCCTGCATAGAACTGCTACCCATTGTGTGCCTTTGAACTTGCTACCCATTGTGTGCCTAGAACTTGCTACCCATTGCGTGCCTAGAACTTGCAACCCATTGCGTGCCTAGAACTTGCAACCCATTGCGTGCCTAGAACTTGCAACCCATTGCGTGCCTAGAACTTGCTACCCATTGCGTGCCTAGGACTTGCAACCCATTGCGTGCCTAGAACTTGCAACCCATTACGTGCCTAGAACTTGCAACCCATTGCATGCCTTGAACTTGCTACCCACTGTGTGCTTAGAACTTGCTACCCATTACCATGGCCCCACATCTCATTGTCCTTCTCTTCCTCATCCTCCCCAACTGCCTCCCCTCCTACCAACACCCTCCCTCCTGTTTCCCCTCCCCTCCCCCTACTTTCCTCACTTCTCCCTCCATTTTGCCCCCTAGCCTAGCATCTGCTCTTGAGCTTCTTCATACCATCACCGCATTCAACCAGCCCCCCTCTCTTTAAGGCAACCCCACCCTCGCTTCCACCGTACTATCTCCACTTTACCTCGCTCTCTAATACTCATTCTCCTTCTCTCATCAGGTAATATCAACCCCAACCCGCCCCCCCCCCCCGATTTCTTTCTCACACCAAAAAAAGCTCCTCACGTACCCTATCTAATTTCACCCCATCCCGCTCCTCCTTCCACCTCCCTCATTCATCCCACTATCACTCATCTATAGATATCAACTCCAACCCTACCCCCAAAAATAATCCCTCACATAACCTACCTGATACCATCAATTCACCCCTCACCTCCCCTCCCTCATCTCCCCCTTGGAGAGCATACACACCCAGACATACCCACCCACACCCTGCTCCCTCTAAATCTTGGCACTACCCTAATAATAGATCCCCATGCTACTCTGATAAGAAATCCACAAGTAACTTATCCAACCTTATCCATATCCCTCTGCTTCCCCCCTCCGCTCTCCCGTTATCATGCACCCTATGGAACGCATGCTCGGTCATTAAAAAAACACTTTTATTCACAATCTTTTTATCTCTAATGCCCTACACCTTCTTGCCTTGACTGAAACCTGGCTTCCCCCAGATGACACCGCTTCCATTGCCTCTCTGCTATGGGGGCTACCAGTTCTCCCATACACCTCGATCTACTGGTCGTGGTGGTGGCATTGGTCTCCTACTCTCTCCCTCCTGCCAATTCCAACCCCTCCTGCCACCCCAATCACACTCCCCCCTGTCCTTCGAAGTCCACTCCATTCGCCTCCTCACACCACTTCCCCTCCGAGTAGCTGTTATTTATCGCCCACCCGACAAATCCAAATCGACCTTCCTCACCGACTTCGACTCCTGGCTGTCTGCCTTTATGGATCCCTCCTCCCCCACTCTTCTTCTTGGTGGTTTCAACATTCACATCAACAACCCCTCTGACCCTCATGCCTCAAAGTTCCTCGCTCTTACCTCCTCGTTTGACCTCCAACTTTGCTCCACTGCCCCCACACACCTACACGGCCACTGCCTTGACCTAATACTCTTCTCCAATTCCTCGCCCTCAAACCTCTGCAATTCAATCCTTCCCTCATCTGACCATCACCTCTTAACATTTACTCTTCAGCTTCCACCGTCCCAACCTCGCCCTGCCTCCTTCGATCTATTTAGAAACCTTCATAATATTGATCCCCTGACCCTCTCCTCCACCATTTCTCCATCTCTTTCCTCCATTTTATCCTCCAAGTCCGTCGACGAGGCATTATCTTCATACAATGCTACACTATCCTCAGCCCTTGACACTCTTGCCCTTCCCACCCCACGTCCTGGCAAACGATCTACTCCCCAACCCTGGCTTTCACCTACAATCCATTACCTATGCATTTGTGCCCGTTCTGCCGAATGAGCTTGGTCCAAATCCTGCTCCCTTGAAGACCTTCTACACTTCAAATTCATGCTTGGCTCCTTTCGGTCAGCCTTAGCACTTGCCAAACAAGACTACTTCATCCATCTGACCAACTCCCTTGCCTCTGATCCTCACCGTCTCTTTAACACCCTCAACTCTCTCCTCAAGGTCCCCCAATTCCCCCTCCCTCTCTGCCCAAACCCTAGCCGACTACTTCCACGACAAAATCCACAAGATTACCCTCCAATTCCCTACCCCCTCATCTACCTCCCCTCCTCCCCAATTCTCCTCCCCTTTCCATACTCCCCCTGCCACCCTCTCCTCCTTCCCTCCGATCTCTGAAGAGGAAACCACACTCCTTCTTTCCTCCTCCAAACCCACCACGTGTTCATCAGACCCTATCCCCACCCATCTCCTACATTACATCTCCCTCACCATTGCCCCCTCCATCACTCATATCCTCAACCTTTCTCCACTGCAACAGTTCCCAATGACTTCAAACATGCTGTTGTTACACCTCTCCTCAAGAAACCCTCACTTAATCCCACATGCCCTTCTAACTATCGACCCATGTCCCTCATTCCTTTCATATCCAAACTATTAGAACGAGCAGTCCACCATCGCTGCCTTGACTTCCTCACCTCCCAGGTCCTCCTGGACCCACTACAATCCAGCTTCCGTCCCCTACACTCCACTGAAACGGCACTCACAAAAGTCACCAATGACCTCTTCCTGGCTAAATCTAAGGGCCTCTATTCTATCCTCATCCTTCTTGACCTTTCTGCGGCCTTTGACACCATTGACCACAACCTTCTCCTCACCACCCCCTCCTCGCTTGGCTTCAGGGACTCCATACTATCCTGGTTCTCCTCCTACCTCTCCCATCGCTCATTCAGTGTCTGCTCTGGTGGCTTCTCCTCCTCCCCTACCCCACTCCATGTAGGAGTACCCCAGGGATCTGTCTTGGGCCCCCTCCTCTTCTCTCTCTATACCCAAGGCCTTGGCACGCTTATCTCCTCCCATGGCTTTCAGTACCATCTCTATGCCGATGACTCCCAAATCTACCTCTCTACACCTAATATTTCTCCATCAACCCAGTCCAAGATCTCTGCCTGTCTTTCAGACATTGCTGCCTGGATGTCTCATTGCCGATTGAAACTGAACATGGCCAAGACTGAACTCCTTGTCTTTCTACCCAACTCCTCCCCTCCACTTCCCCCCCTTAGTCCATGTGGATGGATCTACTATCCTTCCTGTTCCCTCGGCCCACAATTTAGGGGTTATCTTTGACACCTCCCTCTCCTTCTCCACTCATATCCAGCTTGTGACTAAGACCTGCTGCTTATTTCTCTACAACATCAGCAAAATCCGCCCCTTCCTCTCTGAACACACTACCAAAACGCTTATCCACTCCTTAATCTTCTCTCGCCTCGATTACTGCAACCTACTCTTCGCTGGTCTCCCCATGAGCAACCTCCTTCCCCTTCAATCTATACAAAATCACGCTGCTCGGCTTATCCTCTGCCAGCCTCGCCATGCCCACATTACTCCTCTTCTCAAATCGCTTCACTGGATCCCTGTCCAATTCCGCATCCAATTCAAGCTTCTCCTACTGACCTATACATGCACTCACTCTATGGCCCCTCAATACCTCTTATCTCTCCCTATGTCCTCTCTCGAAATTTGCGCTCTGCTAACAAACTACTTCTATCAATGCCTTTCACCCGCACCGTGAACTCCCGACTGCGCTCCTTTCACCTTGCTGCACCCTGCGCCTGGAACAGCCTACCGGCATCTGTGCGCCAGGCATCCTCCCTGGCCCTCTTCAAATCCAGGCTGAAGACCCACCTCTTCACCGTCGCATTCAGATCCTGACTTCCATCCTCATCTCACCCTAACCCCCGCCAACGTTTATGACCATGAGGTAGAAATCCAGACAGGGATGAGAGCTGGAAGGGTTAAGTGAAAAGGATACACCCCTCTTGGTGAAGTCATACCCTGGTACATGCTTGTCCCTCCCCTATTCCTTTGTCCTGCTGCTCTCTCTGCTTGCTAGAGATAATTCTCTTCCTCTGCTTTGCAAGAGAGTGCAGTAGGCTTTCTCCAATCGGGACTACACTGTAATAAAGTGACCAATCATGAAGAAATACTGTAATAACCTGATAAGAGGTCTATATAATCTCTGAGCCCTCTGGTGGAGGCCCAGAATTTGGAAAAAATATTTTCTCTGGGTCTGTGCAAATTAAACCATTGTTTCCTTCTAAGACTCCTTGGGTGTTTCTTTCTTCACTCGTTTATCTGCTACAACCAAACTATAGACCAAACTGTACCACACCACACCTTGCGCAGAACTGACTAATGCTCTGTATTGTTCTAACTAGATCGTAAGCTCCAATGAGCATGACTCTGACGGGCAGGGACTGTCTCTTGTATGTTGGCTACCTCTTGTAGGTTAGCTGTGCAGCGCTGCGTGCATGGCGCTTTACAAGTGCTGAATAGTAGTGGTAGTTTTTTCAGAATCTAGGGGGAAAATGCAAGGGTATTCTTCTCCAGCCCCTTCCTTTCCAGCAGTGTAAAGTGAAGAAGGGGAAGAGTGAAATCCTGAAGCAGAAAGGGCAGAGAACAATACCTCTTTGCTCCCTAATCCAGCCCTTCTTCTCCAGTTACTCCTCTTCCTCTCCTTTTCTGTAGGGACCAGGAGGAGAGGGGATGATCATCAAGTAGGCAATGCAGAACAAAGATTAGACATTAAAAGGGGATGAATTAGCAGAAGTTTGAAACCTATGAGCAGAAGCTTTGGTCTGGTAAACCACTCCCAGCGGTGTACAATGCAATAAAATACATTACATAACACAATACATAATCCGGGTTTAAATTTCGCAGAAAATCAATCCTCCCTCTAATATTTACTCCTCAGTCATGTACACATTGAAAAGGCAAGACTTGAGGCCCTTCCCAAACCACAAGACATATCTCTCGCTTTGCAGCTCACACAGAAGCGCATTCCACAACTGCGGCACTTTCACAGAGAAAGCCCACCTGCGACGCTACATTAGCTAATCTCCAACTGGCAAAAAGCTTGATGGAAGAAGACTGGACACTGTGTGAAGGAGGAAAACATGACAGCAGCATTGATAATAGAGGTTTCAGTGCCAAGTGGTTATTCTGTACATCGAGTGGAGAAAGAAGATCTTCAAGTCGGTGGTGAAAGTCCTAATCAGGATCCCCCAAGCAAAATTTTGCTGAGGGCTTCTCATTGTCACATCCGCATCTCCCCAAGCACACATGGCAAACTTTCATTTGTTTACCGCACTGCCTCCATGCTCCAGGCCTGGCAGCTATTACATCCTGGGCTGGTCTCCTGGTGCAGCTGTTATTGTGAGACTTCAGATTGGGAGGTTACAGCTGCCAGGTTTGGAGCATACCAAAAAATAGTAGAATTACTCTATCATTAACAGCACTTAATAAAAGTGAAAGTAAACTCGTGGGTGTAGCTCCAAAAAATGGCACGGGGACGTCTCAGACTGATCGGCACAAAACACAGACAACAAGCATCTATCAGTGCCGCAATAGCATCAATGACAGTCCACCGGCCCAGATCACTTTTTCAATGTTTTTAAATTGCTTTTGACAGCTTCTTTTTGTATTCAGACACAGTGTTTCCAATACACCCACAGCATATGGCAAAATATTAAAAGAACATTTGCACTTAACTTCACTTCAGGTACCCCGACCTTCCATCATTGTACTTATACAAAATAGCACCAGGTCGATTTTCAGAGTAATAAGAGTGACCAAAAAATAGTAGAATTACTCTATTATTAACAGCACTTAATAAAAGTGAAAGTAAACTCGTGGGTGTAGCTCCAAAAAATGGCACGGGGACGTCTCAGACTGATCGGCACAAAACACAGACAACAAGCATCTATCAGTGCCGCAATAGCATCAATGACAGTCCACCGGCCCAGATCACTTTTTCAATGTTTTTAAATTGCTTTTGACAGCTTCTTTTTGTATTCAGACACAGTGTTTCCAATACACCCACAGCATATGGCAAAATATTAAAAGAACATTTGCACTTAACTTCACTTCAGGTACCCCGACCTTCCATCATTGTACTTATACAAAATAGCACCAGGTCGATTTTCAGAGTAATAAGAGTGACCAAAAAATAGTAGAATTACTCTATTATTAACAGCACTTAATAAAAGTGAAAGTAAACTCGTGGGTGTAGCTCCAAAAAATGGCACGGGGACGTCTCAGACTGATCGGCACAAAACACAGACAACAAGCATCTATCAGTGCCGCAACAGCATCAATGACAGTAATGGCTAACGTGTGCTAAATCCCACACTAAGCATTTAGCATAGGACCATGGTAACTGTTACCACATGCGGAAACAGTCACAGTAAACCTCTCACAGTAAGAGGCAGGGACAGGGGCTTTGGGAAGGGAAGTGGGCATTGACTGCACGTAGCGGTTAGCACAGACACTATTAGCTTGCTCTAACCATCCCTTCTGCAGTTAGCATAGATGCACTTACCCTACTACTACTACTACTATAATTCAGCGCTTGTAGAGCGCCATGCACGCAGCGCTGCACAGCTGACCTACAAGAGGTAGCCGACATACAAGAGACAGTCCCTGCCCGTCAGTAAGTAGTGGGACATGCACCTGCTGTATTGTCAGCTGCCTATTTGGCGTGACAAGGTCCTCTGACCCACACTAACTACCTGGGGTCATGCCAGGAATGCCTTTATCAATCAGCAAACTTCCTTCAACTGAACCCCTCTAAATCTTCTGCTACCTGGATTACGTTTAGTGCCCCCTCCCCCTCCTTGGCCCCTATTCTTTCTTCTACCCCTGGTGTCCTCTTTCAGATATCTTGGAGTGATTCTTGATTCTTCTCTATCCTTTGCAGAACACATCTCTTCCATTTCCTGTCAGACTTTCTACCATCTGCGTCAGATTCATTCAGTACGTCCTTTCCTCCCTCCTGCTGCTTTGACTACTCTCCTTATCTCCTTCATCATCACAAGACTTGACTATTGTAATGTCACCCTGGCTAGTCTCTATCAGTATCACCTTCACAGACTCCAACTACTTCAAAACACAGCCGCATGCATTCTAACTTTCTCCTCCCACTTTGACCACGTCACCCTGCTTCTTGCTTATCTCCATTGGTTGCCTGTCTGCTTTCGGATCCAGTATAAAATACTTGTGTTCATCCATAGAACCATTCATACCTCTACTCCACAACACCTTGCTGACTTCCTTCATTTTCACACACCCCATCGCTTTCTGTATTCAATCCACACCTATCGTCTGGCCCTCACCTCTGTTTCCCTAGTCCATCTCCAACATACACGTCATTCTACTTTCTTTTTTCTTGATCCTTCCCTTTGGAACTCCCTCCTTCACTCTTTGTTCTGAACCCTCCCTTACTAAGTTTAAGACCCCATTAAAAACCCACCTCTTCATGTTTGATGCCATCAGTCCTCCTTCATGTTTCACCTAGGTCTTTCCTCCTCTCTTCCCTTCCTCCTCTGTTCTCTTCCCTTTCCTCCCCTTTCATCTATCCTCACTTCTTTTAGCTTTCCTATCTTCTCTCTCTTCTATCCTATATGATTACGGCATTCCTTTCCTTTTTCCGCAGCCCTTTGTATTGTTCACCACTTTTATGCTCTGGCCCAAGTGGTTTATCAAAAACATGAATAAAGATAAAGCGTTGATCTCACCCGGTCCCCATGTCCCTAAATGTACTAATCTGGCAACAAATGTAAAAAATTGTCATGTCACTAAAGTGATCTGAATCTGAACTGCAGAAGATGGCTCTCTTTGACATGATGCAAGCACTAAGGCAACTGTTAGCAGTAAATTAGAGAGACTGAGATCATACCCCACATTCCCTGGCTTAGGAGAGATTTTCACTACTGTCGTGGTATGTGCAAAACTAAGCCATTTGAAGACATTGTTTCCAAGAGAAACCAAACTTCTCTAACTCTAGGAATACTCAACAACTTCTCACCCTGTGACTGAAAAGCATGGCCTGGAATTATTTCTGGAGTCTGGCTGCAAGTACAAAGAGCCATGCTGAGCGGGGATTTTAAAAATGAGCAGCAATTTCTTGTAGTACACATGCCACTGTATAGGCAGCCAATGTAACCAAACCAAAATACTAGAGACATTCAATCAAATGTGAGCAATCCAGCAATCAAATATACCACAATATTTTGTACCAACTGCAACCTCTAAACATTGTGTTGATCTAAGTCCAGCAAACCTGCATTACAATAGTCTAGACATAGAAGCAATAAGGCTTGAATAACATATGTTGTCCGCATGCACAACTGACGGACCATACATAATACACAAAAGGACAGTTGTATCATCCTGGATATATGCTCCCTCTACCAGAGATGCGAGTCCATCCAGATTTCAGATTGCGACCCAACCCTTCAACTTTATGATTTTGATTGTCAATGCAATAGATCCAGGCTGTGGTCATGAATAACTAAACCAAAGAAGTTCTGTCTTCCCAACATTCAGAGGTTAGGGCCATACCAAGAACTGTGCGAGCAGAGCGCAAGTACAAATGGGGCACTGATATCATCAATGGGCTTCTAGGAAGCTCAGAAAGAATGAGTTTCTGCACATAACTGGGGGGGAGGGCAGATTCATGAGTAGCACAGGGCACATTTCTAGCTTCGTATGGTCCTGTCAGAGGTAAATGCAACTTGGAAACCAACTCTTAATTTGACTCAACATATCAATCACCAAGATCACCATATCTTCTTTACCTAATGGGAACAGAACTTGCATATCATCTGCATATATATATATAACAGAGACCAGCCAAGCACACTTGCAAATATAAAGGGGTCAGGTGCAAGTTAAATAAATAAAGAGATAACATACTCCTTTGAGGGAAACCATAATCCAGAGGCCAGGCAAAGAAAAGCTCCTCCCCTTCTTTTACAAACATAGTTCAAGCCCATAGAAAAAGACTGAAACCAGCACAATGCATTTCCCCTTATTACTACCTTGTGAAGGATTTGCAACAGCAACTTATGGTTAACTGTATCGAAGGCTGCACTTACATCAAGCATCAAAGATAGTACACAATAACCCTTGTCCAAGTAATGATAATCAAAAACAGAAACAAGTATTGTTTCCATATTGTGCATCTGTCAGAAGCCTGATTGATAATCATCCACAGACTCTAAGTAATCCCACAACTAGGAGATCACAACCTTTCAATAACCTTACTGTCACATAATTACCTCTCAGGACACTTTCCTCATGTATGAAGGAGGCCAAGGCATCCCTCTGCTTTTCTAAGTCATTGCAAGTCACATCTTGATGATATGATTTGCTCTGATTGGTTCCCTTGTGCCAAGAATGCAAACAAAATTGGTTGGGGCAAGTTACCTTGGGCTGGAGGGTTTGAATCCCACTAGAGGACAGCAATCTTGGGCTGGAAGTACTGAGATTTCTAGTCCCACAGGAGCTCCTTGTGGCTTTGGGCAAGCCACTTAACCCTCTGTTGCTTCAGGTACAAAAATATAGATTGTGAGCCCTTTGAGAACAAGGGAAAAATATATACAGTACCTGAATGTACACTGCTTTGACTGGTAGAAAAGCGGTATATAAGCCTAGTTAAATAAAACTGCATGAATCACACTCTCTTTAGGAGTGACAACTATTATGATTGAGAGCCTGCCATCCACATATGCAGATATATTCAACAAAAAGGAAGTAGAGAAATGCCCCCCCCCCCCATAGACCCTATGATTGTCCAATCATTTTGTTATCTGGTACAGTGCCTCCCAGGGAGATTGTGTACTATACGATGCTTGATGTAAGTTCAGCCTTCAATATAGTTAACCATAAGTTGCTGTTGCAAATCCTTCAGGAGGTAGTGATAAGGGAAAACATATAATACTGGTTTCAGTCTTTTTTTTTTGTATGTGTGTGCCTCCCAGTGGTAGAATCTATCCTTTGTTTGAAACTGAGTCAAAGGCCATGAGAGAATATATCAAAGGCAGTTTAGAAAAAGGATTCATTAGACCATCCATAGAGTGGAGAAGTAGCTTAGTGATTAGAGCATTAGCTTGGTAGCTAAGAGTCCACGGTTTGAGCCCCACTGGCACTCATTGTGACCTTTGACAAGTCACTTAATCCTCCACTGCCTTGGAAGCAAGGCTTGGCAATCTACTTCTGGTCAGGCTGCCAAGAAAACATAGGAGCTGCTGAGTCAGCATTGACGAGGGCACACATTGCATTTGCAGACCATCCATATCACCAGCTGGGGCCGTTTTCTTGTGGGGAAAAGGTACAGTGGACGCAGAAATATCACTGTGAAGAATCATTATCCTTTTCCCCTATCTGAATTATTTGATTAAGTAAAGAGTGCCCATATTTACATAAATTGGATCTTTGAGGGCATACAACCTGATCCATATTAGGGAAAAAGAAGAATGGAAGATAGTGTTCAAGACCAGAGATAAGCATTATGAATAATTGGTAATCTCGTTTGTGCTCTATAATGCCCCTGTTGTCTTCCAGGAGCTCATTAACAATGTGTTTCAAGATGTTCTGGGTCAGTATGTTGCAATTTGCTTGGATGATATCCCCATCTACGTCCCGTCCTTTGTTCATCATAGGCAACATGTCAAAAATGTTCTCCAAAAACTGAGAGGCAACCATTTATATGCCAAGATTGAGTAATGTCTGTTTGAAGTCTCCAGAGTACCCCTGCTTGGAGTGTATCTTGTCTGAGAAAGGGTTAGAGATGGATCCCATTGAACTATGTGCAATTATGGAACAGCCCTAATAAGAGTCTAAGTCAATATAATGTTTTCTAGGGGTTGCTAATTATTTCAGCTAATATGTTTAGGGATTTTCCACAATTGCTGCACCTCTTATGGCCCTCACTGGAAAAGGAGCCAGTGCCTGACACTGCTCACCTGAGACAGTTAAGGCATTTCATTATCTCAAAGATGCCTTCCTTTCACCCTCTGTTTTGTGCTACCAAAACCCTAGAATGCCCTTTCTTATGGAGGCAGATAACTCTGAACTAGGGGCAGGTGCAAATCTATCCCAAAGAGAACAAATTAATACCAAACTTCACATCTGTGTATATTTTTCCAGGAAGTTCTTTCTGGCAAAAATTAATGATGATATAGGGAACAGGGAACTGCTTGCTATTAAAGAGGCATTTGAGGTTTGGAGACATCTTCTGGAAGGGGCCCAACATCCTGTAAGAGTGTACACTGACCATAAAAATCTAGACTACATTCAGTCTTCTCAGAGAATAAGTCCTCTTCAAGCTACTGTAGATGGTATTTCTTCTTCACTAGATTTGTGACAACATACTGGTTAGGATCAAAGACTGATGCCCTTTCAGAACTTTTAGCACTGACATCACTGAAATACAAGACAAAGGACCCATTTTACCTGAGATTACGATTATAGCAGCATTAATTATCAAGCTCATTCCGGAATTACAACAATATAGTTTTTCTTGTGCAATTTGTGCTCAAGCTAAAAAGGAAGGAGTGCTGTGACTTGTAAGGCCATGTCTCCTGCTACCTAGGAGAGGGCAGATGCTGCATTGTTGGGGGTTGAGGTTCAGGGAAAAAGGGGAGAGGGAAGATCGATACTGCACTGTTGAGGTAACAGAGGAGAGAGCAGATGCAGTACTTGGGGGGGGAGGGAGAGAGCAGATGCAGTACTTGGGGGGGGGAGGGAGGGAGAGGGCAGATGCAGTTCTTGGGGGGGAGGGAGAGGGCAGATGCTGTATTGTTGGGGGCAGTACAGGGAGAAAGCAGATAATGTACTATTTGGGAGCAATGGAGGGAAAGGTGAGAGGGCAGATGCTGCACTGTTGGGTGGGGGAGGGGAGGGGAGTTTCTGCACTGTTGCAGGAGAAGGGGAGAGGAAGAGAGAGGGGAGGGATGCTGGACTACAAGAGTGGGGAAGATACCGGGCTACAAGGATGGGGTGAGGAGGAAAGAGAGGGGACACTGCTGGGCATGATGGTGCCATGTGGGAGAGACCATGGGGGGGGGGGTTGTTAAGGAGATGAGTGAGAGGAGGATGCTGAGGGCAGAAGGTAGAAATGTGGTAATGGGGAGTGAATGAAAGACAGAAGGGAATAAAAGATTGGGAAAGGAGTGAGGCAGAGAATATGGCAGAGCTAAGTCGGAATTCAAAAAAGCATGGGACAAACAGAGGATCTCTAAAGGAAAAAAGGGGACTGTTGTAGTTGTTGATATGGAAGGACAGACTAGACAGGCCACGTGGTCTTTTTCTGTCATCATATTTCTATGTTTCTGGGCTGGGCAGAAGGTGAAAGGAGATGGAAAGTTGATTGGTAAGTGAAAATAATAAAAAAGAGATGGAGGGTGAAATTTGAGTGGACAGAGGAAGAAAAGGGAAATGGAGGAAAGGGCTTAAAGGGAAAGATCAATATGTTAGAGACATATGTAGAGAGGGAACAGAAAAGACAGGAGGAGAAACAACAAATTGGCAGCAGACACTAGAAAGAGCTAGAAGTCAGTTGAGAGCAGAAAAGAGAGACTGGGACTAACATGATTGGGAAAATAAAATGCCTAGACAAAAACAGAAAAAATATTTTATTTTGAATATATTAACTGCAATATATGTTTGTTTCAGAAAATATGGGTTACAGATGTTTTTGTATTTTATTCATTACAAGAAGAAATGCATTTGTGTTTAATTTTTGTCTTCATATTTCTATTTCTAATTCATGGCTCCTTGTTCTCTATTTGATAAGTCTGTATTTTGCACGTGACTAAGGTTTATTATAAAATGTGATATACTGCCTTTAGCTTGAGTGTCAAGGTGGTTTACAAACACTGGTTAAAAAAACAATAAAGAGTAGAGAAAACATAATAAAGAAGAACCAATTAACGGCTTACTTAAAGAGTAAACAGGATAAGGAGAAGAATGAAAGAGATTATTTGTTTCATGGTCTCTATCCCACCAGCCAGTTGGGCTAGTCCACCCCAAATGCCAGCTCAAAAATATGTCTTAACCCTTTCCATTCAGATACATTTTCCATGTTGCTCATGCCAGATGTGAATACATTTTAACAAGAAATTGGCCAAATTACTACCAATACGCCAGATACACTCTACGGTGACCAGTCATGTTATATTATGAGCCATAAACTAGCATGTTATTCATATGCCCCACAGGGTGGGATACACAATCGGAATGGAAAAATGTAAACACCATACAGGGTGAGACAGCTGAGTGGAAAGAGTTAAGGTTTTTCTTTAAGTTTTTTAAAATGAGGAATCTAATCTTATGTAAAGAGGAATGAAGTGCCAAAGGGCCAGAGCAGGGAAATAAAAAGTGGGCTGACATGTTGACTCATGGTAGGGCTAGGAGGGAACACTGTCTATTTTGATTTTGGACATAGGAACCTGGTAGGAGTATATGGGACAAGGGAATCAGATAAGTATAAAGGAAGTTCAAGGTCAACAGAAAGATTTAGAATTTAATATGACAGGAGAGTGATAGACAATAATTGGCTTTCAGAACGGGAGTGACATGGTCCGATTTCTTTGAGTGGGTTATTAGTTTAATTGCTGCACTTTGAAATAATTGGAGATGTTTAATGGATAAAAGAGACACGCCATTATATAATGAGTTACCATAATACAAACAGCTAATAACTAAAGAAATGGCCAGGGTGGTTAAAGCTGGTTTATGAAGAAATGGCTGAATTGCCAAATGGCCAAGAGCAAAGAAGTACGTTTCAAACGTTCCAGCAATTTGAATATTAAAGGATAATAAGGATTCAGATGGCAGCCTAATATTTTCATGCTTGAAACCAGAGAAAGGATGAAACCTGTCAGAATAGGGGCAAGTACTGGTTGGGTAGAGCAGCCAGTTATCCATATGCATTCAATGTGCCATCGAGTCAGTGCTGACTCCTGGTGATCCAGCAGCTCCTGGGTTTTCATGGCAATGTGACTGGAAGTAGGTTGCCAGGCCTTTCTTCTGAGGCAATGGAGGGTCAAGGCCACAAGGAGTGCTAGTGGGAAATGAACCCTGGTCTCTTGGGTACTAAGTCAGTGCTCATTAGGCTATTCCTCCACTCCAGTTACCCACATAGCCTTTACATTTTCAATGATTTAATTTTAGAAGACTAGTCTCCAACCATCGGGCTCTGGCCACCAGACAAGTATTTAAGGGCTGCAGATCTGGGACACAAGGGTCAAGAAATGCCACTAACTGAATGTCTTGGGCAAAAAGATGGGCAGAGATTCCTAGCGATTAGATTAGCAGTACTAAAGGTAAAAGAAAAAGATTGAATAGGATTTGGGACAGAACCGAACCCTGAGGACTCCGCAGGTCAAGTGATGAACAGAAGCGACACCAAAGTTGGTGGTTACAGTGGGGAGATGCGTCCCGAAAAAAAAGGCCTGGGAACCACTGCTTCAGAGTAACTTATGTTTTTAATTCTGTGTACGACTGGTTTGAAAACCAGCACAACTGTGCATCTAGGCTCTTCTTACTTAAGCAGGCGATCAGCCACTTTTTAAATACACATTGCATTTAATTTCCCAAACGGGACAGTCTGGTATGAAACAAGCCAGCAGATCACCGTAATGATAACGAAAAGGGCAAGAAAGGACCGTCTTCAGCTCATAGCTCACACCATTCACTTCGGTTTTAACGACAAGCAAAATTCCGTTTCTAACACGCTTTTATAGCAAATCTTTGGATACTGGCGAGAAATCTGCCGTCACTATAGGAAACAACCAGCAGCACTTTTCGCAGATTACGGAAACATCAGTGTGTAAGGAGCTCGCGGCGCTGGTCACTGTGACGCGGCAGAGGAATCTCTGCTCGCGCCTCCTGGTGCCTACGCTACGTGTTTCTACCCGGACTCCACGAATGAACTTTAACCCTGCTGCTCGCGGCAACTCTTTCCGGTCCAAGATGGCGCCTCGCAGACCGCTTTTGGCAGGTGGGTTGTGTTACTGCAAGTGGCCGAGCTTCTAGAAGCGTGACGATATATTTCCGGGACGAGCATTTTAAATCGCATTAAAGTTAAAAGTTGATCGGGATAGACGGACCATGACCCATAACAGATGGACCTGTAACTTTTGCTTTATATATATAAATTCCTCTGGCCTGCGTTAAGAACCAGTGTCCAGTTAACAGTTTTCAGAAACATCGAGACATGACGGTCTATCCAGTCAGCCCTAAGTTCCATACGAACCATAAGCTCTTCAGTCCCTTTTTTTCCTTTAGAGATCCCCTGTGTTTGTCAATTTCAGTGAAGTTAAAAGTTACAAGTTACATAACATTACACAACATATCTAAAGTAAGGATACCGGTGATAACTTCCAAAAGACAGTCAGCACGCTAATACTGATATAGTTGCAGTAGGGTTGCCAACTGGCTCCAGATGCTCTTGACAGGCTTGATCCAATCCTGGGTTTACTATCCCATTGCATACAGGGACATGTAAGTTCTGACTTCTCTCTTGCACTCCATGAGAAAAGCAAGACTATAAGTCACTGCATGTAATGGGGTAAACCCAGGACTGAGTTACAATTTTATTTATTTATTTATTTAGCATACATTTGTATACCGCTATTTCCAGCGATCAGTAGCGGTTTGATTAACGAAACGGAATGAAATAAACCAGTACGTTGTTGTGCATTAAGGTCAATGATATATAACTGGGTTTAGACTTCCAGTCTACTGCAGTGCTGCCAAGTTACCCAGTCCCAAGTGTGAGAGATTTTTAGGCCAGTCCTGGTTTTTGATAATCCTATCATGATGCATTAATGAGCCCTGCAGCACCAATTTCATTGGGTAGAATTACGGACTATAAATCTCACGCTGCTTTCAAAACCAGGACTGGCCAAAAACTCTTCTGTAACTGGATAACTTGACATTTCTGCCACTGTTTGTACTACAAGACTGTGCCTTCTTTCAATAACTGTTTTACAGCTAATCTATCACTGAAAGCATGACTTTTACATCTTTAATTTCTTTTATTCTTCTTCCTCAGTTCGTGGATCTGAGGGGCTCTATATGATAAATGGCCCCCCAACTTTTGCAGAACATGAAGCATTCCCAAGGTATGTGCACTGTTTTCTTAAGTAACTTGCATTTAATACTAAGGAATAAGTTATGGATACTGAGAATGCTTCAATATGGTTTAGGTTGCCTTCATCACAATGTTTGTTTGTGTATGTTCAGAGATTTGTAAAAAGGTGTACTGTTTGCAGTCAGGCTGTACAGCATAATACATAGCAAAACAAGACAAACGATAGGTACTGTAAGGTCCTGCCCCACTTAAAGGTGGCTGATTCATATTATTCAACAGGAGCTTAACCCCCTCCCTCCCAAATATAATTAAATAAATCCTCAAGGAGACATCAAATACGACTATAGGGCTAAGTGATTATAGTCTCAGCACCCGTGTCGCACCCTTTCATCATCTTTTTCCTGGGCTCATAGTTCATCAACTTTTTTTTGATTTTCCTAATACTCTCAAAAGAGCTATAGTATACTTCAAGAAAATGCTGACATAAAAGATAATCAGAAAAATGAAATTAAAAAAAAAAAAAAGGTGATGGCCTATAAGCCTGGGAGACAGCTGATGAAAGGGTGTGACACAGGTAATGTGAAAATAATCACTTACAGTTGTGGTCAACATTATTGGTATGTTGTGTACAATATCTTGAGAAATAAAGTTGTCGTCATAATATTTTAGTGGTATGTTCAAAAGTATACAACAAAAAAAGATGTCTGTGCAACTTAGATGTAGTAATTTCTGAGAAAAAAAACAAAATGTGACCTGGACAGGATTAATGGCACCTTTCACTAATATTTGGTTGCACAACCCTTAACAGTGATGACAGCCTCCAAATGTTTCTTGTAGCCATCTATAATATCTATCAAACTTATTGTGTATGCTCAGTTATAGAAAGTAGAACCTCATTACTTGGGTTTTAAGAAATCTCTCTTATCTGAGGTCTCAGACATCAAAGCATGATTTTTCTAGATTTAATATCCATCCAGCTTTTGTACTTATTTTGCATCAATGACCTCCTATGTATTATCTTCTGAGACTGAACTTCGTTTTTATCTAAGCCTATTCTACTAACTTTTCCAGCCTATCCAGCTTCTCGATTAACAAACTCTAAAGAAAGAGTGATCACAAACTCATGATAAAATCTATTCAGGGGCTTAATGGTAACCCTCTGATCCCACCATCTCACGAGTCGCAATTCAAACTCTTAAAATTAAGGATAAGCTTTAACAATGTAGTGGCTCACGAATCCCTGTCCTAGGCGCCACAGTCACGTTTCACATCTTCTGTTTCTTCAGGGGATTTGTTCTCTTCTTTGTCTCACTTTTTTATGCTGCACACGTCTCATACCAACTCTGTGTGAATAATACCATTTACTCGAAATGTTTTTCTACAATCACTTCAGAGGAACGCCGCGCATCTATAATGTCACTAACTGGCCTGGGAAGTGCCAACTGTACTTTCCCCTTGTTGTAATGTCTCGGTGAATGTGATACCTCAGGTTGATGCTATTCAAGAGGATAGGCTGCAAGGTACACTACGTCCCTCTGGTGATCCCGCTCCATGGGAGTGAAGGAACCCAATGCAATGCAATGTGTGCCTTCGAGTCAGTCCTGACTCCTGGCAACCCAGAAGCTCCTGGGTTTTCTTGGCAGTCACCGGAAGTAGATTTCCAGGCCTTTCTTCTGAGGCAATGGAGGGTTAAGTGACTTGCCCAAGGCCACAAGGCGTGCTAGTGGGAATCGAACCCAAGTAGAGAAAAATAATAAATACTAAATGGATCGGACCAGATAAACGGATGTTACAACAAATTTTTTTAATGTCCGAGTCCAAGAAGCATAGAAGTACTTATAAACTTTTTTTCCCAAATGTTTCGATAAAGAATGTAATGGAAATTTACAATGTTTGTTTAAATAAATTTGAAAACCTAAGTCGTGCACATGTCTTTGGTTTAGTCTGAACAACCCTCTGAGCAGCAGAAGTTAATAATTGAAATCCATTAAAAAAACAACTCAGTTCATGTGTGAAATAGCTACTTATCCATTAGTCAACTTCTTGTTAGGGCCCAGAACATCAGTGACAGGATTTTGGGAGACAGGATCTGGATCTCTTCTTTTCTTCTACCTTCACTCTTGTCTCTCTTTTCTCTAGCAAGTATAGTGTACTTTTGATTCCCAGTCCTATCACTCCTCCCACTTCTGTACTAAGGGGAACCCCTAAATCAGAATATCTGCTTGCAAGTAATCCAAGGTTAGTAAACCTGGAAATATATTAAAATATATTAAAAAATACCCCATGTTTAATGGTGGGGACAAAACATACTCTATTCCCTTCCAACCTCACTCTTCTGTTCCCTCTCTCATTCTTCCCCTCTATAATGCTCTACTCAACCACTTTACTCACACTTCCATTCACATCCACTCTCGCCTCAGAACTCAGTCACTCCACTTACTCACTTTCTCTCTCAAAAATTGCACCTGCAGTCCCACCATGGAACCCTATATAAGGAAATCTTGCCCTAAGAGATCTCTGTTCTCTGTCAGCCTTACTTACTTTCTCTCTTATCCCCAATCTCTACACCCTTTACTCACCTTTTCTGAAGAAAACCTTCTTTATTTTCACCCAAATCTGACTCTTACCCTTCCTTCCCTTTCTCCAGGGAGATACTCTAACTTCTTTCCTAGCCCTCTGGCTGGAATCTTACTTTGCCACCAAATTTAGAAAAAAATCTCTAAATACTCTCCTGTTTAACTCATTTGAGGATTCAAATGAATATCCCTCAAATCTAACCATCTCTAGCTCTTTCTTCCCTTGGATTTCTTCCTACAGTTCTCAGATTTGTCCAAAAAAAAGCATCAAAACCCACTCTGTCGCAGTCGCTTTCCATTCAGCTTTCGATCATTCATTCTCAAAACATCCACATTTCACCCTTTCCGGCACATTCAGAGGCTCAGGCCACCGGACATCCCAAGAGACATCCTCACTCAAACAGCCACCAACTGACTCTCCTCAGGCATACTCGCTAACATTCTAATCCACTCAAAACTGTTTCCTACATCTGCTGATGTCGCCAAATAATCCCGAGGGACCCCTGCTCGTACTGCTAAAATCCCTTTTTTTCAAAAACCCAGTAATTTTCTCTTAATTCCCAACCCTAACAGAAATTTTGCAACCTGTCATTTTTGCTCAGCAGGCTCAGTAAGAGAAACTGACAAGGGTGTCAGAAACAGCTCCTCTAACAGCTGTGCCACACTGCAACAAAGTATCTAAATGGAATCCATCCACCTCCGCCTTTATACAAGCACTTTCCACACATCTTTAGTGTTATTTTGATAAGAATATACTTTGTGTATTTAAAAATTCAAATACACCTTTTTATTATTCCCTTCAAAACTTAGGCTAATTGCCACAAACTCAAAACGGCTTTAAAACCTCCTAGTATTTTATAATGCTCCCTCACCCAAGGGCCTTGGAGCAATTGCAGCCATTTTCAGATCCCCCTTCCGCACATCCAGTCAGCCACAAATTATCGCACCCTCCCTGATGCTACCTGCCTCCTCAATCTTTGATCAGGGATAGCTACGGTCATTTGCGGCCCCCCCCCCCGCCCCCTGATCACAGCCTCAGTCTTTACCGATGCCTTCACAGGGCTGCAGGCCAGACCCCGATGTCAGCCCCAGCACTCGGCTCGTCGGAGGCCTGCCCCGCAGCCATCCATAGACGCTCCCTCACACTTTTTAAAAATTTGAAAACGGCGGCTGCCAGCTCCTCAGCTGTCATGGGCCCGATTAATATAATATTTTTTTCTGGTTACAATAAGTTTCGTACATCTGTCTGCTAGTCATTTCTCCCATTTTTCAACTGCGATTTGTTTCAGTTCATAAATATTTCCAGCATTCCTTTTACCAATGGCAGATTTCAGCTCTTTCCAAAGGTTCACAATTGGATTCAGATCAGGGCTTATTGCTGGCCAATTTAAAACAGTCCATTTTTTCCTTTTTACCCATTCTTTTGTACTTTTGGATGTTTGTTTTGAGTCATTGTCCTGCTGGAGGACCCATGACCTTCAACCCAGACCTAGCTTTCTGACACTTGGTAGCACATTTCGCTCCAGAATATCTTGGTAGGCCACTGACTTCATTTCTTTAATACATTCCAGGCTTCCAGTTCCTGAGGCAGCAAAACAGCCCCACAACATTATAGAACCTCCACCATATATAACTGTAGGAAGGGTGTTTATTTTCTTATAAGCTTCATTTCTTTGCCTGTAAATGTATCACTGGTCTGCATTGCCAAGGTGCTCTTTTTGGTTTCATCTGTCCACAGAATATTTTCCCAGAAAGACTGTGGTCTCTCAAGGTGGCTTTGGGCAAAGATGAGGCGTGCCTTTTTATGTCTCTTTTTGAGCAGTGGGGTCCTCCTTGGCCTTTGCTCATGAAGTTCTTTGTTTTAGTATGTGATGTATGGTGCGGGTTGAAACCATCATTCCAGATTGCTCAAGGTCAGCCTTAAGCTCTATGGATGTTGTACATGGTGTTTTCCTTGGATTCATTTGCCTCTTCCCACCATGTCCTGGGAGGTTCTTGACAGTTCCATGAGCATGAAACTTCTTAACATTGCGAACTGTAGACACTGGAAGTCTGAGGTTTGTGGAGATGGCCTAATACTCCTTTGAAATTTGGTGATAATGGCTTTTCTGATGGTCTTAGGGAGCTCTCTTGTCTTCACCATTGTGAAAATGGAACAGGGAGTGAATGTGGCCATTTTAAACTTAGAACCATCATTCATTGGTTGATTCAAATCATGTGAGTACTGACAATTGATCACAGATGTGTCTAATTTTACTACAGTGGGAATGTGGTTCTTCTAATTTGAATGGTTTATAAAGGTGCCAATCATCATGTCTTGACAATCTTCCAATTTTTATACTATTTCCATTTTTAAGTGGTCTTGTTTTATTTGATTCTTTTATGTCTCAAATATGTGTGCATGTATAGTCCAAAGCCATTTCATTGGGCACTTTTTTAAAGGAGATATTGGACATTTAAGGAGTTGAATTGCAAGGGTGCCAATAACGTTGACCACAAATGTAGCCCTGTAGTCTATATTTGATGTTTCCTCAAAGGATTTATTTAATTACATTTTGTGATGTTTTTAAGCTCCTGTTACTTTCTGTTTTGTTGTATTTTATTTATTTATTTATTTAACTAGACTTATATACCACTTTTCTATCAGTCAAAGCGGTATACATTCAGGTACTGTATATATATGTTTCCCTTGTCCCCGAAGGGTTCACAATCTGTTTTTCTTTGTACCTGTTGTGTTTTCACAGGAAGATAGTTTAACACTTTTTTGATAAGATTCATATTATTACCATGACTGAATTTCTCAGATATTCAAGATGGCTTAATTTGACAAGTTGGTCAACATATACAACACAGATAGAGACCATTTTACTAAAGGTTAAATTTATTTATTTATTTAGCTGTATTTATATCCCGCTTTTCACCGGGTCAAAGCGGCGTTACATAAAAAGGGGGAGGGGGGGAATTTAAGTATAAGGGCGGGGCCATCACCGGGGAGGCGACATTGATGATTTCAACATAGGATAGACTTTGGACATGATCAGGTTAGTACAGGTTTGAGTTGGGGGGTCATGGTGGGCGAGATCAAAGGTTAGTGCGCTTTTTTGGTGGGGGTCGTGTTAAGGTATTCCTGGAACAGAATGGTTTTCAGCTGTTTTCTGAAAGATAGTAGATCGGCATTGTTTCGGAGACAACTCGGTAGAGAGTTCCATAAAGATGGAGCATAAAGTTCAAAGGCTCGATTGCAGGTCCGTTGTGAGCATTTGGTTCTTTTGTGAGGGACGGTGAGGGAATTGCTGGAGGCTTGTCTGGTAGTTCTGCCGTGGGCTGGTCGAGACAGTAGGGTGTGAAGTTGGGAGTTCTGTGTTTGATGGATGGCTTTGTGGGTGAGTAGGATGGCTTTGTATTTAGTCCTTGCTTCGAGGGGGAGTATGTGTAGGTCTTTCAAAATTGGGGTGATGTGGTTGGTTTTCTTTGCTCTCTGAATGATTCTCGCTATGGTGTTCAGTGCTGTTCGGAGGGGGTTGGTCTGCGTGGCTGGAAGGCCATGGTATATATATATATATATATATATATATATATATATATATATATATATACACATTAAGTTCCATTTTTGCCCATAGAAACAAAAGGGCTGTGAACGTTTAATGCACATTAACCTTTAGTACAACGGTCCCATGTATAAGAATGTCTGCAAACAGATGGCTGGGGTAATTTTCATTTGTGCACTTTTACTAGATGTCGTTAATGCATTTGCTGTCATTTTAGGGATTCCAGGAAAAACTGCAGAGTTTCTATTTTCAGTAAGGATGGAACTTTGTTTGGTTGGACTAATGTGGAAACGTAAGTGTATCTTTGAGAGTTCATTAAATTTATGTACTTAGAAATGTCTCTGACCAAAAATGAGCATATAGGATTTTTATTTTTTATGCATATGACAGTACTTAGCAAAACATTGGATTCTGGTGCATTGTACAATTTAATATGCCATAAAGCTGCGTGCAGCCACTTCTAATGTGGATGGTCTGGTTGAAAAAGTTCATAATAGCTCCTGTAGGAGTCATTTGTGATAGTACTCTTCGATAAACTTAGAGAAATTTGCCCAGAACCACACAATGTTAGCGGAGAAAGGATTTAAATTCATTTTCTGATTCACTGTTTTCACAAACCACCCACATTTCCCACCCTGCATATCTTGCAGAAAAGTACACTATATACTGATTTTACCTTGTTGTTCTCTGATAATAAGCCTTGTTTTTGATATTAATCCCTTAGGAGGAGAGAACGCTTCCTGGTAAAACCTGTTGATTTGATGGTTTAGTGGAAATAACGCTTATGTTTTACAAATAGGTAGTCTGGGTGGACAGAATGGTCCAATTTCTTCTCTTTATCACATGAAGAGCTACAACTAAATGTGGTATTTGTTTCAGTATTTATATAGCCCATAAAGCTAGGGCATTTTTCAACAAATTACATACAGATGAGGCCTCTAGACTCACAGGACGGGAGCACGGGGTGCAAAATTTGATCCTTGCAATGAAATTTTCTGGTTGCTGTGGAATCGTGAGTTAGGAGCCTGCATATGTATTCAGTATAAGAGGCTTGGGGAGGCTAAGCCTTCTCAAAATCCAGATTGCAGACAGGGGCAGAGAGAAGGATCGTGCAGCACTGACAATTCAGGTTGAGAACAGTGCATGTCCTAGGACAGTGGCTGAGGGAAATTTTTTTTTCCTCTGCTACTGCTAATTTCACATCTCCTGGCTCTGGTCCTGGCTAGCAGAATGAGCCAATTTGCAGCGGAGATGGGGAAACCCAAGGGAGGAAGCGGTGAAAGAAGAGAAAATCGGTGTAGCCTTGGCCACCACCCTTTGGCCCCCTCTTCCCTGCTCCTCTACTTCAGCTTTCCCAAACAAGTGAGTCACTGACCAATTGGAGGTGGCAAACTGAGGAGGAGAATGGTGGTACCTTGGTTTTACCGCTTAGAGCTAGCTTGTTAGTATATAGCGAAGGAAACAGCAGAATTTGCAGAGCAAGAGAAAAAAACCTTTAATCAGCTTAGCAAAAAGAAAAAACAATTGGAAAACACAAATACAGCAGAAAATACAAAGTTACTTCAGCACGACATGTGGATCAAAACATTACACAGAAATCACTAATAAGAGGTGAACTGAAACCTAAAGCTGAGAAATTGATAATTGTAGCTAGGGCCAACTGTAGAGTTGGTTCATGGTGTTGGCACTCTAGGCAAACCTTAAGCCTTATGCCCTCCCCCTCTCGTGGTCAGAATCTGTTCTCAAACTTTGATGTCCTGGTCTTTGCCGCTCCCCAGAAGCTGCTGCCCTAAGTGGCCACCTAGTTTTCCTAATGGTTTGACCGTCCCTGAATTTAGCACAGGATAGTAGTCTACAGACAAGAACGTTCATAGCCACCAGAAAAAAGAATGGTAAAACAGACATGCAGTTTTGTATAGAACAGAACTAGAAACTGCCCATCTTGTTTTTGGGTATCGTGCTAATGTCAGAAGGCACAGTAAGGTAGCATGGCTCATCCACTGGAAACTGTTTAAACACTACAACATCACTGCATTGTAAGAACTCTAGAACCCCAACCCTGGCAGAATTGTACAGAATGAAGTTGTGCTGATCACCTTGGCCAACAAAAAGTCTCCTCCCCACCCACTCACCTGATGATTAAAAAAAACAAAACAAAACCTAGTGTCTGATCTGACTTGGAGGGTAATTGTTTTTCCTGATCCCACATCCAATTCTTCCCCATCTGCCTCTTCTGATGCAAGAAAACAAATCTCCCCCCCCCCCACCATGTAAAAGCTGTAAGGAGGAGGTAGACTTATCTTTTACCAATCAGGCATCTAACCAGGGCAGCACGGCGCCTGCAGCAGGCCATGTGCTTCAGCACACATGACCTGCCACTTCTGACCTCCCTCTGACAGGACATTGTGTTGGAGGGGGGTCAGAAGTGGCAAGTCATATGTGCCAAAACACATGGGTGCCGCAGGCTGCTGCTGCACCAAGCTGAGCTGTCCCCCCCCCCCCCGACCTCACCAACAGAATTGGTGGCAATGGGGGCTGACAGTGTCACTTGGAAAGTGGGAGCGTGGCTGGGGCTTCTGCGTAGGGTAGCAGAAACCATTGGGCCGGCCCTGCATCAAACGGTTCTTTAGTCCTACTTACTGGAGGCCTCAGAGGGTTTTTTTATTTATTTTTTTATGCATATGACGGCACTTAATTGTTTTTCATTCATCAGAATGTGTGAGGTTTATCAGTTTGGCACATTGGGTGAAAGGTAGAAGTAACTGCAGGAATTGCTTGTTTGGGTGAATGGGAAAGGGTTGAGGGGTTCACATTTTTTCTCTAATTGAATATGAGAGATGGAGGATTGAGAATGAATAGCTCACATTTTTTAGTCTATATGCATAGTACATGAATGCTATGCTTGTGCACGTTTCATCATACCCATGACAGTATAAGTAAATGATTTATGCCTGTATAACTTAGCGCAGTTTTGGTACATCTTCCCCACTGAGAGAAGCTGGAGAAACTTGAGACATTTAACAGGGTTGTCTATTGAAATGACCTATGTCATTTAACCCTGGAAGCAAGCCATCAACAATAGCAAACCTAGCAGCCCACCAGCAGTTTCCAGATTACACTGTACCATGGGGGATGACTTGGTTGCAGTAAACTATTTCAGATTTCACACTAGGCTGATCTTGAACAGGTGTTTTCTAATGTTCTTCGGGTACATGATCTTTTTGTTTAAGGAAACAAATGTTAATAACAATGCATTTGATTGTTTTGTTGGGACCGATTGTGAACTAGTGAGACTAGTTATTTAATAGCCTATCTAATCGCACCATATTTCTTCCAGAATAAACATTGTGAATGTTGCTGATGGCAGAGTTCTGCAGTCATTTGATCTCCCCAAAGCTGTTGGCCTTGAATTTTCTCCAAAGACAAGTGTTCTGGCAACATGGCAAACGTACAGCTGTAAGTGATGTTGAGAGCTAACTCAGACTAACCAGGTGCAGTGTTTGATTGTTGTTGTGCAGCCTGATTAATCCTCATTAATTATTATTTGTCTTTTTAAAATATATTGCTTTTGAGTCCATAACGAAGAAATAAATGTATTGAACGTTGTAAGTTTGTGACTGGTTGCTCAAAGTAAGTTACATTTAGGTTATATGCCCTGTCTCTAGAGGGCTCACAATCTAAAGGCGTCATTTGCTAACCTGTGTTTAATGTTTTAGTGCATTGTAATGTATGCTATGCTTAGCACACTTTAGTAAACATGCCCCTAACAGTGTGGGGACCGGCTGTTTTTAGCACGTGGTAAAAATCCCATGCTAACCGCTTAGCATATGATGGGGGTGGAGACTGAATGAGTTCGGGGGGGGGGGCGTTGACTGCACATTGCAGGTATCATGGGGGGGGGGGCGTCATTATCAGTGTTGCATTTGGCGTGGGTGCACTTACTGCCACCTCAGTGTGTGGGGATAGGCGCACTTGTGTTAATTGCAGCTGACTGTTTAGTGCGGCAAGGTACTTCTCACTGCAGTATCTGCATAAGGACAGGTCGGGCACACCCTAATCGGTTAGCATGGCTCTTTTGCACCTTCTGCATTAATTTTTGGCACTTGATACCCTTTCCCTCAGTGCACTTTAGTAAACATGCCCTTAAGCTGAAATTGGTTAGAGAATTGAAATCAGTTTTGAGTTTGCAAGATTTTCGGACTGTGGTTTAGCTGGACTATTGTAATGCATTATTTATGGGAATGTCTAGGAGGTTAGCATATAAATTGCAATGTATTCAAAGCACTGTAGCAAAAATGATCACTCCTAGTGCTTTCAGGGAGAGAGTGACCCCCTTTTGTTATTGAAACTTCATTGGTTGCCCATTGAAGAAAGAGTATAGTTTAAAGTGCTGCGTCTGGTCTTTTTTAATTTTTTTTTTTAATTTAAAGGCAGCAAACAATTACAACAGGCAATAGCCATACAAACTGCACAATGAATACATGTACGTGATAACAACGCAGAAGCTGCAATCAAAAGAATTGCGACATCTAAGCCCTTTTTTTATATATCTATAAGTACAGAACCATCCTGTTGCCCAGGTGCCCCCCATAGAGCCCTACTCCCTCCCAATCTCCCCCCTACTATCCCCCCCAAATCCCCCCTCCCTCCTTCTGTTACCTCCCACCACCCTCCCTCCCTACTAACTCTATCTTATATAGGGGGGATGTTCCAACGGACCAGACCACACGGGGAAAAAGAAGAAATCCAAGCCTCCACAGCAAGGGGAGACACAAATCCAGTGTCCCCAACTAAGTTATTAAATACCGAATGGGTTATGAGCCATATTTCAAAACAAAGGCTTCCCACACTTGCTCAAATTGGGATAACCGCTTTCTCCCAACCGCCACCCCGCATTCCATTGTGTATAGATTCCACATCCGCTCCAACCAGCTGGAGAATGCTGGAGGCGATATCTGCTTCCATGCAGTCGGCAAGGTCAGCCTAGCCACATTCAGACCATGTCGAATCAATGCCAACTGAGGAAGTTGGCTACCAGGAACGTTCTTCCCAAAAAGAAAAATGCCCGGATCCCAAGGAATGCTCAACACAACCATTTGTTTCAAACGGTATTGTATCCCCCTCCAAGAAACTTGGACTCGGGGGCAAAGCCACCATACATGCTCAAAGTGCCCTTCTGTCCACAAGTCTACCAGCACAAATCTGATACCCCTGGAAACACTCGAGCTGCCCACACAGGTGTCATATACCACCTATAAATTAACTTAAATTTGGTTTCACGGGCATTAACAGCCACTGAGCTTCTCCACAGCCGACCCTCAATCTGTTCTCATTGTTGCTCAGTGTAGGTAAGATGTAACTCCTGTGTCCACTGTTCTCTGTGCTTGCCGATTCCCAGCTGTTGAGCCTGAAATTACGCATACAGGGCAGGAATAAGACCTTTAGTGCTGGTGCGCTCCTCACATAAGCGTTCAATATCTGACAGGTCTCGTGCAACTTGTGGCCGAATAACTCGATTTCTCACCCAGTGGGCCACCTGTGTATACTGATAAGCATGACAATCTGGAATATAAAATTCCCCCTGGAGCTCGCTAAAAGAGCGCATCACTCCATCCTCAGATAATTGACTGGCATGACTGAGTCCCTTATGCCCCCACTGCCGAAAAGCTGGGTCACTCATACCCGGAGGAAAAGTATTATCCACTATGGGCGCCAAAGAATCAAGGTCATTCCGCGTGGCCAGAAAAAATGTTCCCAGCAGTGGAGAGTATGCATTATGTATGGATTAGTCGAACGCGGACCTCCTCGTAACTTAGAACTAAGCCACAACTGGTCCCCCAACCCGCCCCCCCCCCCCCAATTAAATTCATTTCCATTTGTACCCAATGCTTTGTGTTATCCGGACTCATCCATTCCATCCCAGCTCGACACTGCGCTGCCGCATAATAACAGTGAAGGTTGGGGGCCCCCATACCCCCACGGCGCGTTTGAGCATAGAGGATCCGACGAGCTATTTGGGGATGTCTAAACCTCCATATAAATTTCATAAGCAGTGTTTGCCAAGCGTCCAAGACCCCTTGAGGCAGGGGTATAGGAAGTACCTGAAAAAGGTACAGAAACCTCGGAACTATCACCATCTTTACCACCGCAATGTGCCCAAACCAGGAAAGCATCAAACCCGCCCAAGACTACAGATCTCGCTTGTTGGATTAAGGGTCCATAATTTGTCCTATATTATGCAGCCCGGTCCTATATAATGAGGCCCGGTCCAATTCACACCCAAATAACGGAGAGCGCGGTCCACCCATCAAAAGGGGTAACTTGACTTCAATTGTGTGCATGTCACCTCCGGAACCCCCACATTCAAAATCTCTGATTTAGTGTAATTAATTTTAAACCCTGAAACCTGTGAAAAGGCCGCAAAAAGCTGCATCGCAGCAGGAAGGGAGGTAGCCAGATTCACCAACGATAATATGATATCATCCACAAAGAGTGCAATTTTGTATTCACAGGAGCCCACCTGAACTCCAAAGATGTCCGGATGTTCACGAAACCTTTGTGCCAGAGGCTCCATCGCCAACGCAAATAACAATGGCGACAATGAACACCCCTGCCGGGTACCCCTCTCCAACTCAAAATTCGCCGATTGACCCCCATTGACCTGGACACAAGCCGTAGGTCCCTGATAAAGACGAACCCAGCGTGTAAAGTTAGGCCCAAACCCCATCTTATCCAGAACACACCAGAGGAAACCCCAGCTGACCCGATCAAATGCCTTCTCAGCGTCAACTCCCACCAAGAGCGCCGCTGAGGTCCCTGACGCGTGACATGGATCACCTGCAGGATCCGCCTAACGTTGTCCACTGCCTGTCGGCCCGGCACAAAACCAACCTGATCAGGATGCACCAAGTCCGGAAGAGCCTGATTCAATCTGGCTGCTAACATGGAGGCTAATATTTTAACATCAGTGTTTTTTAATAAGGAAATAGGATGGTAAGAAGCTGCCTCCTGCGATGGCTTACCCGACTTAGGTGTTACTGCAATAATGGCTTCTCGCTGGGAAGGAGGCAGCGACCGCCCCTGCAACACCTCGTTAAAGAGCACCAACAAGGTCGGCGTTAATTGAGCACTATATTTTTTTGTAATATTCCACAGGAAACTCATCACTACCTGGTGCCCTCCCAGCCTTTAAGCACCGAATTGCTGCCTCCAACTCCTGCGCTGTAAGTTCGGCATCCAACTGTGCTCTATCTAGATCAGCTAGCTGCGGCAAAGAGATAGCACCCAAATAATCTTCCACTCAGGTCAAATCAAATGGCTCGGCCTTATACAGCCGTTCCAAAAAGAATTAGCTAGTACATCATGTATCTCCCGAGAAACTACCCGCAGGCTTCCCCTGGAATCACGAATTTCATGTACCACCCTCGAGGTGTGTTGCTGTCGAAGTTGCGGAGCAAAGTAGCATCCAACTTTATTCCCCTTTTCATAAAACGTTTGTCGTAATTTACGACGTATATTATCCAAGTCTCATTGCACACAGGCATCCAGTTTGGTCTGTGCTTCCTGCCACTGGCGACAGACTCGTTTAGAGCCCGTCCGTGCATGTTCTAATTGAAGGCGGCTAATTTCCTCCACCAATTGGCGAGATTCCTGTGTCCAGGCCTTCTGAGTTCGAGCCGTCGCCTTAAAAGCATCCCAAACCACTGTCAGCGGAACCTCCCCGGTATCATTTAGCTCAAAAAAATCTTGTATGACGCGCCCATGGTCTTGAACAGCAGGCTGCCGTCGGAAAAATCGCTCGTCTAACTGCCACAGCTGCTGCCGCTCTCCACTCATATCAGCAGGAAGAGCAATCCAACAAGGGACGTGATCCGACCATGTCAAAGCACCATGCCCAGCTTCCACTCCCCTGTCCATCAGGCGTTGGTCCAGCAAAAAATAATCAATACGAGTGTGCACCTGATGAACTGGCGAGTAATATGTATAGCTCTTTTCCCCACTGTGGGTGTCCCTCCAAACATTGCGCAAACCCAAATCAAGCATAAACATCCTCAATGCCCGACTAATCCCACTATTCACCCTCCCAGTTCATCCCATCGAATCCAAATGAGGCACCATATGTGCATTACAGTCTCCTCCCAAAATAATAGGGCCTTTCGCAAACTCTGCCAACAGGACCTTCAGCCGTGCAAAAAAGGTCACCTGGCCCTCATTAGGTGCATAGATATTAGCCAACATAATTAAATGTCCCTCTAAATGGACATTCATAAAAAGCCACCGCCCCAAAGTATCCTTCTTAACATTCTCCACCCTCAGGGATAAACTCTGATGAAACAGCAAGGCCACTCCACACTTCTTCCTTCCATTTGCATCCGACGCTACCCACACTTCAGAATATGGTTTAAATTTTAGCCAACCTTGTTTGCTACTGCGGAGATGAGTCTCCTGCAAAAACACAATTTCCCCTTTCAGAGACCGCAATTCCTTGAACAGTAACGACTGCTTTCGAGGGGATTTGAGGCCTTTTACATTGAGGGAAACAGCTCTCAACATCATTGATCATCCTCTTCTCCACTGCTGCCTTGCATTGCCTCCTTTCCCGTGTGGTCCATCCCTCCCCCAATCCCCTCATTCCTTCTCGCCCCAAGCAGTATCAGTGTCCCCCTCCCAGCATCCCCTTAAGAGTACACATAGAAACACCCATCATCCGCAGCGGCTCCTCACCCCATGGATTTAGTCTAATACCCCTATCCAAACCCTTCCCCCCTCCACCTCCCACCAAACCTCACCCATTTGCTCACCACACCCAACAGTTCCACCCTCCCGCCCCATCATTGCCATCTGCCTGCTGAATTGACAGGGCACGGTAAGAATGAACCCAAACTAACTCCATCCAGGTCTCCCTGCGTATGGATTATGATGGTGGAATTTTTATTTTAGTGTATTTTTATTTTTTTCCCTGTTTCCCCCCTAAATGATTAACCATTAAGCTACTTTCCCTGATGTTCCCCCCCCTGTGTCACCTCTTCATTCACCCCCCTCCCCCACACTTGTAGATAACAGTCCCCAAAATTACCAACAACATTGCACTCGTCAAAGAATGATGAGAACGAAGAACTCAGTAGTTGCAAGAATGTTAAATATCTAGCCAATACATTAAAGCTAATATAAAGCATAACCCCTAAAAGAAGGGGTTCACTGGCAATTCCCCAAGTTCAAATTTAACTGTAGCATACTGTCCTGGTAGTATTAAATGGGCCGACCCACCCGCTTCCACTTCGAATGCTGCGGTTTGGGAACCGGTATCACTGGTAACATTTTTACATCACTGGTAACGCTTTATCTTCCACAAGGCCAGCTTGGCGCAATGCTCTCCATGCCTCTGTGTGATCTTTCGCAGATATTTTCTTGTTTCCCAGCAGAAAGTTCATCCTAAAAGGAAAGGGCCATGAGTAACGGATTCCTTTTCTGTTCAGCACCTCTATGATCGGCTTCATCTCCCTCCGATGTGACAGGGTAAAGATTGAAAGATCCTGCTATAGGGATACTGCTGCCTCATGATATTGGACCACTTTTTTCTCCCTGCCTCTCCGCAATAGCAGCTCCGCATTGGTGTAGTGTAGAAAGCGGGCAATAACATCCCTTGGCTGGTTGTTGGGAGGTTTTCCCAAGGCTTGGTGTAGCCTTTCGATCTCCATAGTAGTCCCGCAAGACTCAAATTCCTCCGCTGTTAGTAGGCCAGCAGTCCGCGTTTTGATCACCTCCTTCAAATTCTCTTCTCCTCCCGTAGTCTCCGGAATGCCTCGAAAACGTACATTGTTTCTACGTGCCCGATTTTCTGTGTCGTCTAGTTTGTAGGTTAGTTCCATTACTTGAGACTGCTGCCTGTCTGCGGCACATTGCAAGTCCACCAAAGCTTTATTATGGTCCTACAGTTTAGTCTCTGCCTCCTTCACTCGAGTGCCCAGCTCCTTAACATCACCCCGAAGTTCTGCAATCGTATTCATCACCTCCTCCTGCATGGATCTGAACTCACTGGCGAGTTCCTCCAAAACCCCTACGGAGCTCGCGTTGCAGAAGAGAATGCATAGCTGGCGTCGCGTGTCCATTGCCTAGCTCACTTAGTGTTTCGTCACCAGATTCATCCGACAGCTGTTTTCTTGGGGGACTGTCCTGTGATCCAGTCTTACCCATCAATCGTTGTGAGGCACGTGGCCTATCCTTGGCCTCTAGCCCTTTGGCTTTAGCAGCCATTTGACTCCACAACCCACTCCGGCAGAACAGGCAAAGATATGCAGGGCACGGCTTGTCTTCAAGTTTGCACCTGGACACTCACAAAAATTTCCAAAACCTTGCAGGCAATCTATCTGCCAAAAACTAGAAGAAGCTAGATTAATATACCTGTGTCTGGTCTTTAGAGCTATTCATAAAATTGGTCATATATTTATCAGATAAGTTGATGAAAACTTCTACTCATTGTATACTGATGTTACCATCTGCCTCCTCTTTTAGTCAGCTGAGGATTAGGGAAAGATGTCTTTTCTAGAACACTTCCTTAATTGTAGAACTGTTTACAAATAGAGATTAGGGATTTGATAGATTATGGGCAGTTTTGAAAAGTATTGAAAACTTGGGTGTTCCAGAGAGATTTTTCAGAGTTTGATGTAATTAATGATTTTATGATATAAAATTGTAAGCTTTGTACGTTTTTGATTGTAAAAGCTGATTATAAGTGATGTAATTACATTAAATAGGCCCAATAGAGAATAACAGATCTTGTGTTAAATGCGCTTTGGTAAACAGGAATATTAAAGGCCTTTTTCAGGAACTTTTTCATAAGCACTGAACGTGAAAAAGTCCTCTTAGAAGACTGTCCTATGTGAGAGAAGCCTTTGATATACCCTCTGCCAGTAACACGAAAGTGATAGCAAATAAAGACCATATGGTTTTTCCATTCTATCCATCCATACCAGTTAATGAGCTCTGCAATCCTTCCTCTTCCTCAGAAATCCTCTGTTCATATCACATGCCGTCTTGAATTCAGATATAATCCTCAACTCCATCACCTTCACTGGGAGGCTGTTTCATGCATCTACCACCTTTTCTGTAAAGAAATATTTCCTGAGATTACTTGTGAGTCTGTCCCCTTTCACCTTCAGCCTAAGATCCCTTGTTGTAAAGATTGCTTTCAAATGAAAGATCCATCTTTTATGCATTCAACTGCAGAGTTATGTTTCTGCCATATCTCTGCTTTTCTTCGAAGTATACACATTCAGAGTTAACTCCTTTGCATGTTTTATGACAAATGCCACTAACCATTTTAGTAGCCATCTTCTAAAGTGACTCCATCCTCTTTATATCCTTTTGAAGGTACTAACTGCAGAATTACACATAGTATTCCAACTGAGGTCTCACCAGAGATTTATGTAGAGAGTTAAAAAACTCATGCTGGGATAAAGAAGGGAAAATTAGACTTACCTGCTAATTGTTGTTCCTTAAGGAACTCTAGTCCAGTCCCGGACCCATAGAGTTGTGAACCTCCACCAGCAGCTTTGGAGACTGAAAGATGTCATCGCTTTGATGTCACTGGTATATCTAGGCAAACACCGCCCCTTTCCACCAGTACCGATTGACAAAGCAGACTCAGCAGAGCAACCAATAAGTAGCTACCGAATTAAGCATAACGGAACAGAAGTAGTTAAAACTGCCCAGGAACAATACGTCCCCGTAACTCAGCCAAAAACGTCTAGCTCCTAAAGACAGAATAACCACGCTCCAGAGCCTACAGGGCACTGCTGCGCAAAAAAGGGTCACCTGGTGACTTTCCCGTGTACCTCCAGAACAGGACAAATTCTCTTCGAAAACCTGTCTCTCAATCCATCTCCCTGTCGTCCCACATTTCTGTAGTCCTTTTCATTTCCCTTTTTTTTTTTTTTTTTAAACTTCAGGCTGCACGCCGCGTAATATACTGGGAGGGATCCGTGACTGGACTAGAGTTCCTTAAGGAACAACAATTAGCAGGTAAGTCTAATTTTCCCTTCCTTTGCGTCCCTCTAGTCCAGTCCCGGAACCATAGAGGATGTAACAGAGCAGTGAATATCAACGGGAGGGACCTTAAAGCCCAGCCTGAAGTACTGCTGAACCCAAAATGTCCATCCACTCGCGCCTGCACATCAAACTGAAAGTGCCGCGCAAAGGAATGCAGCGAGTACCAAGTCGCCGCCCAACAACCTAGAAATCTCCTCGACCGGCACTAAACGGAACTCCGCCCAAGACACCGCCTGCACCCTGGTGGAATGCGCACACAAACCAACCGGAACCACCTTACCCTTCTACCGATAGGCCGATGCAATAGACTCCTTTAGCCACCGCGAAAAAGAGGGCTTCGTCGCCGCCTCTCCCTTCTGCGGGCCTCCAAAGGCGACAAACAACCTGTCGGACTTCCTGAAAGACGCCGTTCTACAGAGATACTTCTTAAGCACCCGTCGAACGTCCAAAAGATGTAACCGAAAACCCCGGAAGAGACACCATCTGGAGACGTGAAAAAACCAAAACCACCTTTGCCCAAAAAGCTGGGAGCGTGCGCAACACTACCTTGCGACTGAAAAAGGACAAATACGGCTCCTTACCAGACAGCGCCTGCAACTCTGAACTCCTCCAAGCGGAGCAAAAGGCTACCAGCGGGGGAAAGGACAAGACAAAGACTACTAACTGGGAGCTTACTGAGCCTTGACTTGGACGAACCGTCAGCCGCCCCATTCCCCCACCAGAGAGGCCTCCGGGAGAACCCCAAAGAAGCCAATTATATTCGCCAGCATTCGAATCACACCATAATGCACATTTGCCACATAAAGCAAATCAGACTCTAGTCACTTCAACTCCCTGATCCTTTCCTGTTCCAGGCGAGTAGACTGCCATAAATACTGTGACCACCGGAAGCATGCTCTCGTCCCCCCAGACTCCCCCAATGGGAGCCTGTAAGGACAAAGCAGTGCCCCCAACGATCGATTCAGTGAACCACCTACTCTATCGCGCGCTAAAGAAGATCGCTAGGGCTCTCTTCCAGACAGTGAGTCCACACCTCCTGGAAGTGCAAGGTGTGCACCCACCCACGTAGTACCGAGGCCTGCGCCTGCCTAGTCTCAAAATGTCAATCAAGAACAGGCCAATTCAGGACAGCTGAATACGTTGTTTTTTTTTTTTTTTTTTTTTACAAAGACATCTCTTAACCAAAAATTTCTTCAGCCGATGTTGAGAAGCTACTTCCGCGCCAACACAATGCAGCAGAAAGAACTCCCTATGACAGGCATAGAAATCCACAGCCTTCCTGCTAGAGGAACGCCCCATTCCATCTGCCTGCACCAAGCTGGACATTCCATTTTTTTTTTTTAAGGTCAACTAGCCCCTGGTGTTAGAAAATACAGCTTTCCCATTCCGCAGTGGCAATTGAGTCAGCAAAGAAGAAGCCGAGAACCTGCAGCGAAGTTCCCATTATACCACCTGGTAAAGACTACACTTCTAGACCAATGAAGCAAAAAAACATGCAAGAGTGCATTGTGTCCTGCCAGTAGCTGATCGAACTTATTATGTATGTCAGTACGGTTTCTTTCGGGATTTAAGGAATGCTCCGGGAGAATTCTTTGGGCAGACACCGATTCACCCTTTTAAAATTCAGAATCAGGCGAAACGAGCCTTCCTTCTTTGGAACCACAAAGTAGAGGGAGTATCAACTGTATTGGGCTGCCAGCACCGGCACCACCGCTTTAAGTTGAAGCAGCCGCTGGAGCGTTCCTGCGACCGCCTGAAACTTTTGCGGAGCTCTGCAGGAGGACTGGACAAAGGAATCTAATACGGGCCGATGGAGCTCCAAGGCTGATGCAAAGCAGCGTGCAAGCCATCCCGCAAACACAGCATATGATGTATGCCTTCCAGAATCTGAGCTGCTGCTAGCAGATACTCTCCGTACTGGAGAACCTCTGAGAAATGGAATGGGAGCCAAAATAGCCTCAAAGGCCAGAGTCCTATTCAGCGACCTCTCTCCGCTGAGCCGCCTTTTACAGAAGGAAAAGAAACCACATATAGCCAAAATGAAGACATTACAAATCTACCGCCAAACCTTATAAATCAGACAAAGCCAAACTAAATGGGAATATTGCCCCTCAAGAAACCACAGAACTATAAAACTCCTCTCATAACATAATGCGTATGGCAGAGCATTCCACACCTGGGGCCTGGCCAAGGCGCTCATCCAAGCACCTTTTAGAACTGTCCAAGAGAGCTACCACCATAATTCCTTTTGACTTGGATATGTGTACAGCGGATCATAGCGCTATATCACAGCAGCTAAGCCCAAATATTACCCTGCCATATCAACCGACTAATGCCTTATAGGACCTGCTATGGACAGCGGAAGGAAATTCTTGTAAACCAACATAGCTAGGCCTCTCTTTTTTTTTTTTTTTAACAACCTTTGAAGGCCTACTGAAAAAGTTTAATCCATACTCTGCAGCTGGGTTAATTGTTTTTTTTTTTTTGCACATTTCAGGAAATTGCACCCATCCTATGCACTCTGTTCTAATAGTGATTTTCCGTCTGCTATGTTCACTTACTAACTACCATTTGATAGGAATATGTAGTCAGAAGTTGAGATCCTGAGAGTTTTGGGCACGGCCGGGAAAGGATGTGTATAGGACTCCAAAAATCAAGCTCCGGCCACCTCCAATGAAATCAAAGCAGATCAGCTAAAATTACCCGAACTGCTGTTATAGCTTTGCAAAAGCTACCAGGCCCCGCTGCACCCCGCTTTCCTTCCCCCCTTATCCTGAGGGATTCACCGTTGCAAGAGGCATTGCTCCCCCCCCTGCCAGCCTGCTACGTCTGCCAGGGAGCTGAAGAGCGAAATAGAGAGCAGAACTCTTGGAAGTAAAAAATAGCGTCCAGCTCGTGGGGTTCAGGGCACCAAAAGCCCCCGAATAAATCAACCGTGTTCGCTCAAAATGAACAAGGCCCTCTCTCACTAGAGAGTTTCTTTGTCCTTTGGAAATCCAGCTCTAGAAATAGGAAACACCCAGGCACCTTGCAAATGGAGGTCTTAGAGGTTGCTGCCTGTGTGAATTTAAGGAGTAACACAATTTTGTATTTTACCCCCCCCCCCCCCCCCAGGGATGGGGGCCCTGAATACTATATGTGAATCATGAGCAGCTGTGGTTGTTAGGGCAACAGAGACCAACAAACAATACAGAAGGTAAGAGCTGCAATCTTGGTTATATAAACAGGAGTTGCAGCATTACAGAGAATAAGCAATCTGAAACTGCTGCATACACAGTCAGAGAAAGGCCCCATTGAGTGCATCCGCTGCCCTCTGGTGGCCATAGACCTTAGCCCAGGCACTCCTTGATTGACAGGTAACTGCTATATTCTTCTTTATATCTTAAGGATTCCTAAACCTGTGCCTGTGAAACACAGGCCTTTGGGCAACTGTCAGTATAGAATACACAAAGGCCCACTTCCAGCCTGTTCCTCCTTACAAATACCTGCTCTGGAACCTAAAACTGGCAATTTGCCTAACATCCTGGGACTTAACAGATGCTCCTCAGAGACATGATTAGAAGGGAAAGAACATGTGGAATCAATGCCACAACTGCTGTCCTATAAACTAAGAACAAACTCAAAAATAGAGGTCTGACAACAGTTCCCTGAAAGCTGAGGAATCCCCACGAGCCTCAAAAACCTACCAACAAAAGAAAGAAACACTAGGCCCAAAAAACTAGCTATTCTGCCTGTTGTCTTCCTCACACAGACATCCCACTGCAACTTTCGCCATGCGGTACAAACACCCAGAGAGAAAATGGCCCCAAAAAAAGGAGGCCTCAGCAGACCGACAGAGCCCGAAGGCCTTACCTGCAGGGCAGAAAGCCACACTGCCTGCTCCTACCACCTTGAAGTGCTCCGATCCTCAAACCGCGCTGATGCGCCTGGCAGTTGCGGCGAGGACCGCTCAGCCGGTTCCACAGTGTAAAATTAAATCCCGCAGCAACGGAGAGACTCCGTCACACACAGCTGCAGTGCGGATGTACGGGTCCCGGAGCTCTCTCCCGTAGTCAAGGGAGAGAGATCCGCACCGGCAAATGCCTGCAGCAAGCAAAAATAATTGAGGAGGGAAGGCGAAAGCTGCTATACAAGGTCCATCAAGCCCAGAATACTGGGCTTGATGGACCCTGGTCTGACCCAGCATGGCATATCCTATGTTCTTATGTACAAACTTAAAGAGGCCGGCTCAAATTTAAAATCATTGTAAATAAGGATATTTGCTCCTAACTAAAAGGAACTAATCCCCGGTTGCCAATTAATCAAAGGCAACTGAATCAAAAATAAAGTTAAAGTAAATTAAAGGCAAAAATCAAAATCAGACTAGAATTTGCACACTAAATGCTCCTTATCTGCTCCCCCCAAGTGAGCCCAGGAGCAAGGCTGTCTACCAAACCAAATAAATCCTGCCGTTGAAAACGCGGCCCTCAAAATGGCCGCTGCCAGCATTCCCGCTCAAAAAAGCACACTCTCTCACCCCCCGCGGCAAGGCCCCGAGCACCCTGCAACTCTGGGAGCCGCCGCGAAGCCTCCCCTCCCAGTTTAAACCAGCTCCCCAAAGCAGATCTGCGTGGGTACTTACCACCGCCGCCGATCCCGGAGGGGAAGGGGAGGGGAGTGAGGGAAAAGAGCCAACAGGACACCGGAGCACAGCCTTTTTAACGGCTTCAGCTCCGGCGGCTCTCTGCTCTGATTGATCTGGGCACAACCTTCACAGGCTTCTCAGCCCCTGCATTGCTGCTGCTGCAACTGCCCGCCTTCCACCTGCTCCTCACCCCTTCTACGCGGGTTCGGGAGCAGGGAGGCCACGGATCAGCACTGTCTCCCCTGTGCTCGTTTAGACGCTGGGGCAATGCAGAGAGGGAGGGGGAAGAACTCCCTGATCCTTTAGAAACAAAAAATAAAGGTCCACAGACACAGGAACCTTTACAGCAGCAGCAGATCTGACATAAAAGAAAACGAAGTAACCAAATCAAACAGGGAAAATAAACCAAAAGGAGTAAATTTCAAAAACCCAAGCTCTGCTTATTTGTTCTCACTGAGCCCAGCCCTGGGCTCAGAACCTCCAAGCTGCTTGGAGACTGAAAGTACTGGTGGAAAGGGGCGGTGTTTGCCTAGATATACCAGTGACATCAAAGCGATGACATCTTTCAGTCTCCAAAGCTGCTGGTGGAGGTTCACAACTCTATGGTTCCGGGACTGGACTAGAGGGACGCAAAGGAATGGAGATATATCAAAGGTCAAATGTTCTTTTATCTAAAGCTGATTTTCTTATGTTTCTTTTATTGCAACAGGTAAAGATGGCACTCAAGGGGTGCCTAATCTACAACTTTTTGATGTCCGAACTGGGAAGTGTTTAAAGTCCTTTATCCAAAAAAAGATGCAAAACTGGTAAATATTTGCAAATACTAGTTAAGAGTGCAAAGTTAATGCTTCTTTCATCTAGAAGTGAAAATGTTTACAAAACTTCAGGTTCCAGAACCTTGCAATAAATAGATCCATGGAAATGAAAACCACTTCATGTATCATGGTGTCTTCAAATACAAGTTGTGTCGGTGAGAGAAGCATGGATAAGGTCTAGACAACTAGTGTTCTTCCCAAGTCAGTGGCTGGATCATCAGAACCTTTAACAAAGCAGTTCTATAACTGTAAAACACATTGAGGCACATTCTGCTTTGTATGTCTCCGGGCCATCTGGACATACAGGCATCCGGACGGCCGGGAGACGCAGCAGATTCTGCTCCCATGGGGACTAGATGTCACCGCGGGAGCAGAATCGAAGCACAATGACTGGGTGTCTGGAACGTGCCCCTATTCAGGCACCTCGGACGTCCAGCCACTTATCCGGCTAACTCAGTCAGGCACCTTAATGGAGCTTCGGTGCCATGGCATCATGGCTTTATTAAGGAGCCACGATCCCCGGCATCCGCAAAAATGTTCTTTCCCTGCAGCCTGACCCCCCCCCCCTCCCCTCGATGCAGCCTTCCATAGGCAGGGTCGGGCAGCCGGGAATCTCCTCCACCCCCTTGCCCCACTGACCTAGTCTTGCCCTGCCGTTCCCTGAAGTCCAGAGAGACTTATTACACCTCAGAGGTGGAATAAATCCCCCGTCTACCCGGCCGACCCTGGATGTACAAGGCCAACATCAGAATCGTCCCTATACGTCCAGGAAGATGACCCGTCCTTGTTCTGCCCTCTCCCTGCTCCCATATAAGGCTCCCTGTACAACTCAGATGTTTGTACAGGGAGCCTTTTTCCGGTAGCTTTATCTGGACGTATGTCGGGGCTGCATGTCTACTTTTGAAATCAGAGGTCTTTTGAGGGCTATCATTTGGCTTTAAGCACATAACTGCTGTACTATTACATCTCTATGGTACAATGTGAAAAAGTCTAAAAGATTGTTGTAGTTGTTGTAGTTGTTGTTATGGAAGGACAGACTAGATAGGCCATGTGGTCTTTTTCTGTCATCATGTTTCTATGTTTCTATTAGAGACACAATTGTGTGTTTAAACTTTTTTTCTGCCTATTTTAAGCTTTTCAGTATTTAAAAAGTGACTCAGTAATGCGGGCAAAAATGTGAGGCAGCCTTACCCTTTGTGCACACAGTCCGTTACTTCTCCTCGTAGTCTTTCTTACTAAAGGACAATGTTATATTCTCTTCAGAGGCATGTATTGGAAATAACATTGGCTAAGCTATTGCATCTTGCCTATTGGAGATTGTTGGCTTGTTTCAAGAAGTTGTTGGGGAGGCAGAGCAAAAATAACTAGGGTGGGAGTATAAAGACAGATGATAAAGAAGTACTGCCAGTCTATTTACAGTAAAACTTAGCTTTGGAAAATATCAGGGTTCCCATTTATTACAGTGATTTCAATGTTCACTGTGCTGGCAGCGGCCCATGTGCTATAAGGACTGCGTAAACTCAACCACAATAAGGAACCCTGGAAATAAAGCACACACATAATCAAAGAACAAAAATACCAGCACATACTATTTTGCTTCTGTGAGTTATGAGTGTGTTTTGCAACCTGGAGTCACTTCCTGTGCAGCCTAAAAGTCAACTTTAGTTTACACCCTTTTAAGCTGCATGACCCAGATTCAAATTGAATTTGGCGTAGCTTGCACTTCCTTCACATGTTTGCCAGTTCTGTCGCACTGTTAAGCTGTGCAAATGCAGCTTCTCTAACTCACTCTTGTATTTGTTACTTGCCGAATATCTTTACTGCCGTACAGAGTGGTAAGGAGACTGGTATCTGCAGCTGCTGCTCTGCCTGATAATGCAGACCAGGTAAAGACCTCTGTACTAATGCTTGTCTTTCCCGTTGCTTTTCGAGGTGTCCATGCTGGATTGAGGATGAAAGTATTTGCGCCAGGAATGCAAACAATGAAGTGCACTTTTTTGAAAATAACAACTTTGGTATGCCTACGCTTCAAGTTATTTTAGTCTATTTGTGTTTAAAATGATTTACCAAAGTGCATCTCCACTGTTGTGTGGGGCCCCTGAGAAGAGAGAGAGTGCACTGACGGTCCCTCCTTATGAGCATTTTCTGTCTGATGAATGATGGGTGGAATGCTTAATGGTTGTATGAAACTCTTTAAACTTAAAGCTGAGAAGACTTTCATGTTAGTACTACACTCTGGCCTTGCACAGGGCAGCTCACTGCAGCTGGGTTTGTTTCTCTCACGCTCGCCTTTGCGTTTCTCCACCATGACTGCTCTAATTTAGTAAAAGTAGCATATTCTGAAGTTACCTAGTAACTTGTGACACATTAGAGAAGTGTTTTGGCCATTCTTCTGCTCAGTTGTATAATGGAAAATTGTCTACTTTTTTATGGTGAACAGTTGACATTCCAAAAAAATACCCCATTCGCTTATTTACAGTGCTGTAGATACCAGTACTGTAGCATCAGTGATGATGATGATGATGCAGTTTTTGTAGTTCTGACATCTGATCTATTCTGACTTAATTCAGTTCTTATATTGTCTGTCCTTCAACATGTCAAAGGGACTTCCTGTATATGAGGGAATATATATGAATAACATACAGTTCTGTGGATTGTCATTTGCACAGTACACCAAGAACCTGCACAAATTATTCATTAATATTATCAATAGTCATTTATATAATGCATATCAGATATGCCACGCTGTACAGAGACACAAGTGTAAATTCATCCAGGGAAATTTGTGCAGTATTGGTGGTCATTGCGGAAACCTGTTTTATAAAGGTACATAGATGCCCATGTTGCCTTTTTAAAATAGGCATCTTTTTGGACTTTTCACATAGGCACCCTGTTATAAAGTTAGCCCCATAGTGGCCAGTTCCTACTCCTTGGAACTTGCAGTCTAGTCAAGACAGACAGAGGACACAGACAAAAAAAGCAAATAAGAAGCTTTGTGTTAAAACAGTAGGGCCATGAGAGAGAAGAACTGGCACCAGTGGATTACAAGTGAGATTAATTGAAGAAGGAACAGTTTTGACTGTATAGTAGTGCATTGCATGATTAGATTTACTATTGCCTTTAAATGTGAGTAACCTATTTTTGCCATTCTGATTCTACAGATACAATTGCAAATAAACTTCATTTGCAGAAGATTAGTGATTTTGAGCTATCACCAGGAGCTCAACCATGCAAGGTATAGTACCTTTATGTACATCTAATATGCTCTTTTGTCATGGTTGTTACTTTTGAAGTAGGAAGTAAATAACACTTTTGTTTTGTTTTTAAATTACCTTTTTTAAAATTACCTCTGTAATGCAGTGCACTAAGTATTTTTCCTGTGGCATGTACAGTAGAGGATCTCAGGAAGGATGCATTTTTAATTCCAGGTGTGCAATATTAAACCATTGGTCTGACCCAGTATGGCTTATCTTATGTTCTTATTCCAGTAGTGTAGAAATAACCTTTTTCATGTTTATATTCTCTTATCAGATAAAATATCTTCATAAAACAGTAGTGTACACTCCTAAGTGCTCCATTAACAGATTTAGAAATTATTTACAGCTGCAGCTAATACAACTGCCATTTAAAAGTAGTTAAAGGAATTTGTTTTTCTTTAGGTTGCTGTGTATGTACCTGGAAGTAAAGGTGCTCCTTCGTTCGTAAGGTTGTACCAGTATCCCAACTTTGCTGGTCCTCAGGCAGCATTAGCCAATAAAAGCTTCTTTAAAGCTGATAAAGTGACGATGCTGTGGAATAAAAAAGGTAAAGGTCTGCGTTTCATCTGTTCATGCTCTTCAGGAAGGCCTAAATGGGCGTTGGTTTCGATGTTTCACATCCACAATTTTACATCGGGGATTTTTTCTACTGTGCAAGCTAACCTTTCTGATTCTGTGAAATTTCAAACCCAAGCAGGAAATACTTTGATTTTTGTAGTACAGTTGTGTGCAAAAGTTGAGGCACCCCGGTCAAATTGTTTGTTTCAACGAATCCCTAAGTGAGCAGAAGCCGACGTTACCTTTGCATCATAGTGCAGAGTTAATTATGACATCTTTCTGCAGTTTTTAATGCATAATTACTGTTACAATTCAAAATAAGAGGACCATTAATATGGCAGGTGAAACAGTTAGGACATGCTTTCAGTCAGTGCTGTGTGACACAGTAAAAACAGCTTTGAAATGTTTTCTGTAGCCGGCTAAGGAACATAGTTACGAAGGTGCAGTGTGTCTAATGCATTTTATTAGTAACTCGATCTGATTGAATGAAATGGGACCTGGGGTATCAGTAATGTGCTTTAGTAACTACAGCCTCAAGAATCTCTCTATTTGTACTTTTCACAATTATTTCCCATCCTACCTGCAGAATTGCTCTAGTTCAGAAATATTCTTGGGTTTCTTTACATGCACTGCATATTTAAGATCACACATCAGGTTTTCAATAGTAATCATATCTGAAGATTGGGAAAGACATTCCAAAATCCTTTATCTTTCTTTCCCATAAGTACCTCATGGTTGATTTTGATGTAAGTTTTTCAGATCGTCTTGCTGAAATATTCAAATTCCTTTTGGCTTCAATGTCTTCGTTGACTGTGCAACATTAGCTTCTAGGATATGTTAATATTTAGTTATAAATTCTTTCTTCCTTCTACTCGCACAATATTTCCCATACCACCTTAGAGTACAATAGATTCCCCCCTCCCCCTGCAGCTTTACAGTTGGCGTAGGTGTTCTTTTCTTCAAATACTTAACCCTTCTTTCTCCAAATGTATCTTGTGAGGTTGCAGTCCAGTGATTAATTTTGATTTCATCAGTCCAAAGCTCTTCGCCCAAAAGATTTCAGGCTTATGAAGATTTTCTTTTGCATACTTTAGGTGATGAATTTTGTGAGGCGTCATAGAAAAGATTTCTTTCTGACGGCTATTCCATGTAGATCATTGTTGTGTAAGTAACACTACTGTGAACTATGCACAGCTATTCCAGTGTAAACTAAGCTTTTCAGAAGGTCATTGGCAGTGATCTGTGGGTTTTGTTTTGCAAATCTAACCAGATTTTTTTTCATGGTCTTTATAGATCTTGCTTGAACTTTGGTAGTTCCACTTAACTTCCAGTTTTTAACAGTGTTTCTGAGAGTTGAAATTGCTAAGTTGAAGTATCTAGAAAGTTTTCCTCTGATTTTGTAAGACTAATATCTTTTTAAAATGCTCAGAGCTTCTTAGAAAGTAGAAAGGACAACGTTCAATAGAAGGGTCAGATTATTTGTTCAACCTTGGAATTTACCCAAATAAATTGAAAGTTTAATGAGCCAATCAGCTTCATTTAGCCTTGTAAACAACTGTAAAAAAATAGTAATGAATCATTTGGAAGACTACTAGATTTTTGCACATGCCATATTAAAGATATTTCAATTAGTTTTATTTTTATTGTGGTTTTTTTTTCTGTTAAATGTTGTAACTGTACTGTTACTTGTTTCTTATTATTTCAGACATTTTGTTAAACTGCCTAGGACTGCTAGTGAGTTGGCAGTTATAAATGTTTTAAATAACTCTTATTGCAATAAAAGTGCACAGTTATGTGCAAATGTTTAAGCACCTCTATCAAAGTGTACGGGTAAATCCCTAAGTGAACAGAAGCTGATGCAACTTATACATGGTACTGCATTAAAAATGAAGGGGAAGGGATGGGATTTTGGATTTAGCTCATGTCTTCTTAAGGAGTAGCTCAGAACAAGTTAAATTCAGGTACAGCAGATATTTTCCTATCCCTAGAAGGGCTTGCAGTCTAAGTTTGTACCTGAGGCAATGGGGGTTAAAATCACATCGGGTGGCAGTAGGATTCGAAACCAGCTTCTCTGGTTCTCCCTTGCTTCAATTTTTAATGTAAAATTACTTGCTGATTTTAACAGATATTTTTAAGATTGAAAATAGTTCAAACATCCCTAATATTCCTTAAAAATGAAACATTTAAGAGTCCAGACAGACTAATAATCAAATCGTACCAGAACAGAAAGAAGTTAGTAGACTTATAAAAGCTATTTTTATTTATTTATTTTATTTAGACAGTTTTGTATACCGCCTTATCCTTCAATCAAAGCGGTCACAACACAATTGGGGGATACATTTAACACGCAGGGATATGAGACACATACACTAATACTTACAGGGAACATGGGCAATGGAGGATTAAGTGGCTTGCCCAAGACCACAAGGAGCATCTGTGGGACTAGAAACCCCAGTCCTTCCGGCCCAAGGTTGCTGTCCTCTAGTGGGATTTGAACCCCTGACCTTCCGGCCTGAAGTACCTTGCCCCAACCACTAGGCTACTCCTCATCTCAGGGGGATAACATATTTTAAAAAGAGAGGTCTTCACCTGCTTCCAAATTTACCTCTGAATGGAATACGAGCTTTGTCTTCTTCCCATCTTCAACTGTAGTGTTAGCTATGATGATGGGATCTGGGAACTGGAATGTATGGAGAGGCAGGACCAGGATTTCTGCATGATAAACTGAAGTTTGTTTCTAATGACCAAACTGATGTAGCTTGCTCTTAGACTATCAGGGCTGGTAAACTGTCTTTCCAGAGCACCTCTGCTAGACCAGTCCAGACCATAGGTTTGTCTCCCTCAACCAGCAGATATGAGTCAGAGAAAAGACCAGAAGAATGTGATGACATTATCCCTAGTACTATATCCAGTATAGCTAGGGGCACTCTTCAGTTTTTTCTCTGTCTCAGCAAATGATGGATGACTGGTACAACTCTTGTAGAGACTGCCCTAGGCAATGAGGGCCGGTGGGATTCGGTTCTTCTCACGAGCGTGTATGAGACACACTGTATTGGGACAGATCTTAGGAAAGGACACCAGCTTGGCAGGGGATTGGAGAGAGAGTATCAAGAAGGTACCTGGTTCCTCTATAGCTGGTTGTGTACGCACAACAGGAAAAAAAAAAAGAATCACAGAAAACAGACAGGACGGTGCTTCAGAGCAGCAACAGATTTGAACGGTGGGATCTCCGCGGCAGACCACCTTCCCTTTAGGTAGTTATTTTCACAATCACCACTTAGCACCACTTTGCTCGAAGGCCTGAGGTCGGGACGTCATGCGGCTGTAGCCTACACTACCATTCCCGCCTGTGAGTACTCTAGTTGGGGATCATTCTTTGTGTGCCATGGCGATTTGAGGCACGTAGACGGGAAGGACTGGCGCAGTTCTGGAGATGGTCTCAGATCTGCCCTGCATCCTATTTCCTGCCATAGAGCCAGACTCGGAGTGTCAGACTGTCATACACTGGGCCCTGCATCCTTGTTACTGCACACACTTTGGGTCTTGGACCAAGGTCCTTGTGCTTGATTGCATCAGTCTGTCTGGTGTCTTTTCGGTTATGGCAGGATGCCTAGTATGGCGCCACGATGCTTGGACTGTGGCAGACGACGCGGGGTGCTCATCAAGCAAATGTATGCCTCCTGCGCTGCGGACCCAGGGCTGGTTTCTGGAGCGGGCGCTATACCGTCTCAGCAGTCCCAAACCCCATCTCTACCAACGCTATCAGTGCAGATGGTGGGAGGAGGGGAAGATGGGCCCACAGAGCTCCCGCTAATTCCAGGAAATGATCAGCCCGCCATGGCGTCATCTCAGGGGGATAACATAGAATTTGCTACGCTGATTTGGCAGGCATGGGACATTTGGAAATCCCAGCAGTCTACAGCCATATCCTCCTCTGTGCTGGCAGCACCAGAACTACAGCAAGTCTCAAGGGCGGCAGGCAATGTTGCTTCAGGGAGCAGGTACTCGGGGACCCCTAGGGACAACGATGGGGCCAAACACCACCAAAAAGGCACTTCTCTGGGCTCTCAGAGACCTTGATTCTCTGGAAGAGACAGACCAGGATAACGAGGGCTTGCTAGCATCCGGCTCAAGCCTCAAAGAGGGGGAATATGTGCCCTCGGACGAGGAAGAATCGTCATGTCTGCTTTGCCTGTTTTGCAGAGAGGAGCTGGCAGCTCTTATTGAGCAGGTCACTGCGGAGCTCTGCATTCAGGAGGTGTCGGGGCCTCCGGAACAGTCTGCTTCGGACCCTATCCTGCGGGGGGTTTGACCGCCATCAAAGACCTTTCCTTTTCCTCCAGAACTTCAACAGCTAGTTTCTGAAGAATGGGAGTCACCGGAGGCTTTGCTTAAATTAGCTCGCCGCCTCGGGAAGATTTATGCTTGGCCCCAGGAAGTGCTTCATCGCTAGCTCCAGTATCCCAAGGTTGATTCCCTGGTTACGGCGGTAACCAAAAAGATTACCATTCCTGTTTAAGATGGTACGGCCCTCCAGGATCCACAAGATCAGCAAGGTGGAGAATTTATTAAAGACTAGTATCTCTGCCTCCATGTTGGCCCTGCAAATGGCGGCCTGCAGTGGTCTTGCAGTGCATGCTACGCTTCGCAGGATCCAGTTGCTCTCAGAGGACGCAACGCCGGTTCGCCTGAAGTCCGTGGCTGCGTTTTTGGCAACCTACTTCGTTTAGCGGCAAGAGCTGTAGCGGCTGCGAATGTTGCTCATCATTGGCTTTGGCTTTGCAACTGGTCGGTGGATACCGCATCAAAGGCTCCTTTGGCCAGCTTGCTGTTTAAAGGTAATCTGCTGTTTGGCAAAGACCTAGAGAAGCTGGTCAAGAATCTGGGCAAGGTCAAGCTGCAGCGCCTGCCAGAGGATAGGCCTAGGGGCTTGGTGCACCTGCCCCAGGACTCTAGTCTGGGCGCGCAGTATTCAGGTCGACATGAGGTGCAATGTTAAGTGCTAGTCGACAGTTCACACCTTATTATGCCTCCAGCAACCAGGGATGGCCATTTTGAGGAGCTCGGCATCCGCAGGATTCGGCAGCCAGCTCTCGGAGGTCTGCTCCTCCTGCCACTCCCTCCTCCCACTGATGGCCTTGGGGTCCATTCTGTGGTGCCGCAGGTTGGTGGGCAACTTCACCAGTTTTACCAGGAATGGGCTCTCATCAACTCGGATGCCTGTGTGCTCGACATTATTTGTCACGGGTATGCCCTCGACCTCGTCAGAACCATTCACGATGCCTTTTTGATGTCGCCCTGTGGCTTGGGAGTCAGACATGCCACATCAGCTTCAACAACCTGGAGCGCTAGTACCTGTCCCTGCTTCCGAATGAGGGCAGGGATGCTACTCAATTTACTTCGTGGTGCCAAAGGACAGAGCCTTCAGGCTGATTCTCGATCTCCAGGGGTCAATTGAAGTTTGTGCATTTCGCACTTTCACATGGAAACGCTATGGGCTGTGATCCAGGCTGTGCGGCCTGGCGAGTTCCTCACCAACCTCGATCTCATGGAGGCGTACTTGCACATTCCGATTCGCAAGGACCACCAATGTTATCTGCACTTTGCCATTCTCGAGCGGCATTGCCCTTTGGCCTGGTGACCATGCCCCAGACATTTTCCAAGGTCATGGTGGTAGTGGCAGCAGCGCTTTTTCGCGAGGGGATTTGAGTGCATCCGCATCTCGACGACTGGCTCATTCGGGCACAGTCATATGCAGGGACACATTGGGCTGTACGAGTTCTTCAGATGCAGGAACAACTCAGTTGGGTGGTCAACTACAGCAAGAACTGTCCCAGCAGTTGGATTTCCTCAGGGTGCGTTTTGACACTGTCTAAGGGCACAGTGTCTCTCATGAAGGAGCGCTGCACCAAGTTTCAATCTCAACTATGCAGGTTCCAGAGCTCTGCGGCGCCCTGTGCCTGGGACTACCTTCAGCTTCTCAGTGCAATGGCAGCAACCTTAGACATAGTTCCCTGGGCCAGGTTGCACATGCGCCGCCTTCAACAGACACTACTGAGCCGGTGGTCCCTGTTATCCGAGAACTACGTCTGTCAGCTGCCACTGTCGACAGACGTGCTCTCCAGTCTTCGATGGTGGGAGAACCGCAAAACCCTTTGCTAGGAAGTTCCGTTGGACCATTCATCCTGCATGGTGGTAACGACCGATGCAAGCTTGTCAGGGTGGGGAGCCCACTGCCTCCATCACACGACTCTGGGCTCGTGGTTGCCGTGGGAGGTGAAGTGGCACATCAATCATCTGGAGGCTCGAGCCATTCGCTTGGCACTCCGGCGTTTTCAACCATTGCTTCAGGGACAGGCGGTACTGTCCGACAATGCAATGGTGGTGGCCTATCTCAGTCGCCAAGAGGGCACCAAGTGTCTTGGCGTAGCGAGGGAGATGTACCTCTTATTTCCCTGGGCCGAGTGGCACCTCCAAGCAATCTCAGTGCAGCACACTGCAGGCGAGGACAACGTTGAGGCAGATTACCTCAGCAGGCATCGCTTGGACCCCAGCGAGTGGGAACTCGCAACTTTGGCTTTCCAATGCATAGTTGGCCGATGGAGTCAACTGGAGATGGATCTCATGGCCAGCTCAATCAACACAAAGGTGGCGGCCTTTTTTTCCCGCCGGCAGAGCCCAGGGGGCAGGACGCCTTGGTGCAGCCATGGTCTCCTGCATCCCTTCATTACATCTTTCTACCATGACCCATGATCCCTGGGTGCTGCGCAGAATAGAGCACCACCCTCATTGTGTAGTCCTAGTAGCTCCGGATTGGTCTCGGTGGCCATGGTATGGGGATCTGGTCCAGTTGCAGATCCAGCCCTCTCTGTCACTTGGGGCTCTCAGGGGCCTCTTGCGACAGGGCTCTTTGTGTCTAGGCAACCCGGCTTGCTTCTCACTTATGGCATGGCTATTGAAAGGCGGCAGCTGATGCGCAAAGGCTACTCATCAGGAATGGTCGCCACACTGTTGCAGCCCTGGCACCGTTCCACGTCCCTGGCCTATGTGTGCGCTTGGCGCAAATTTGAAGACTGGTGTATGCAACTTCACATTTTGCCCCTGTGCGTGCAGTGGTGCCCACTTGGCACTTCTCATTTAATTCTCAGGGCCCTGGTGCAGGACCCCTTTGAGCCGCTGCACCGCGTGTCCCTTAAAGACATTACATTGAAAACAGTGTTTCTGATAGTCATTACCTCAGCAAGGTGGATTTTGAAGTTTCAGGCGTTATCTTGCTGGGATCTGTTCCTCTCCTTTTCGCAAGGGAGAGTAACATTGCATCCAGTGCCTGCCTTCTTGCCAAAGGTCCTTTCGGCCTTTCACCTTAATCAGGAAATTTTTTTGCCGTCGTTTTCTTCAGAGCAATGTGTCTGAGCAGATGCATCCTTGCAAAAGCTGGATATTCGTAGGGATTTATTACGGTATTTGGAGGTGACGAATCCCTTTCGTCTCTCCGATCACCTCTTTGTCTTGTTTAGTGGCTCACATAAGTTGCCTCCAAGGCAACTCTAGGTCACTGGATAAGAGAAGCTATTTCATCCGCATACCTGTTGGCAGGCAAGCAGGTCCCAGCGGGTTTGCAGGCGCACTCTGCGCAGGCGATGTCCTGGGCGGAGATTGCCGCAGTAACTCCTGTGGATATTTATAAGGCGGCAACATGATCTTCTCTGTCCACGTTTGCCCGGCATTACCGCCTGGATGTTCAGGCTGGGGCGGCAGCCCGTTTTGGATCACAGATGTTGGCCACTGCACTGGCATCCCGCCCTCAGGGGGTTTAGCTTTGGCACTCTCGACTGGTCTAGCAGAGGCACTCTGGAAGGGGAAATTTTGCTTACCGATAATTTCCTTCCTGGAGCTCTGCTAAACCAGTCCAGGACCCACCCTTTATTTGGGGGCTGCAGTGGGACTTACTCATTCTGCCTGTATCTCTGCTCTTCTGAAGCTTGTCTCTGTCCATACTATGAGCGCAGGTACAATTGTTATAGCTGCTGTTTGGTGGGTTACTTTGGTTCAAGGACCCTCTTGGTACTCATTGATTTGCTACATAACTGAAGAGTGCCCCAGCTATACTGGATATAGTACCAGGGATGATGTCGTCACATTCTTCTGGTCTTTTCTCTGTCTCACATCTGCTGGTTGGGGGAGACACCCTTATGGTCTGGACTGGTTTAGCAGAGCTCCAGGAAAGGAAATTATTGGTAAGCAGAATTTCCCTTTCTGTCAGTTAAAACCTTCCCTTTTTCTTGAGAGACAAAAGAAAACCGGACCCAATAAGGGAACAAAAAGAAAAGTCTTTGTTCACATTTATTTTATTTCTGACAACACCTGTGCTGTTCCTTGCTTCTACCAGTGATTAGACCAATGAGGCATAATTTGCCATTTGCTCTCATCTGTTATTTTTATAGGAACCCTCTAGAAAATTACTTCATAAAGTAATGGGGCTCATACTCCCCATGCCTCAGGCTTCTTGGTGCAGGCTGTAAGCAAATTCTGGAATTACAGGCAGCCCAGCAGTTGCCAAACAAATAAGTGGGGAAAACTGATCTTTTATGTAGGTGCATTTGTCATCATGAAGGGAACACCTATAAGCCTTCCCCTACCTGTTCATCTGGATGCATAGATTAGAGCAGCTGTCCATGGACAGATATGGAATAAACGAAAAGAAATTAAACTCTAGCTCCTACCAAATTTCATACAGCCTATATGTTTGCAGATGGTGGGGTAGGCAGATCATTAATGGGCCTGATAGGAGTCTATAATGCTGCATGGTCAACAGGATCCATTCCACCAGCTGCTGATGAGTAGAGAGAGACATGGTCGCTGATGGAGCCCATTCTACCAGCTGCCAAAGTGTGCCCATGCCAGCTGGTATCACAAGCATTTCCAAAATTCATGGGTTGGCTGGTTGTGTTGATCTCACAATGCACAGTCAGCATAGCCAACCAGCCAGACTGCAAGCTTTGGAAATGCTTGCAGTACCAGCAGGCAGACAGAGGAGCACAGAGTGGTATTAGGGAGAGGGAGGGTAGATACATTTATGAAACATGCCTAGTTTTTTAGATGCCCCCATGGTGTATATGTTCTAATTTCTTTTAAAACTCTAGCCTTTTCTCTTTATTATTTTTAAGGAAAAAGTGGATCCCAGTGGAAGACTGACATGATTCAAGGGCCTTCATTTTGGTGTGTCTTCCCTGAAATTGTCCCATCTTTCCCAGTCCACTTCTCTTTTTGTTCAAGTATTACTTGGCTGTCTGTCATGTTTTGCACAACACCACTCACAAGTTAATTCTTACATCTTCTATTTAATGTCTTCCTTTTCTGCCTTTCTAAATGAAGGTTTCTTTTTTTTATCTTTGTAGCCACTGCAGTGTTAGTGACAGCCAGTACAGATGTTGACAAAACTGGAGCATCGTACTATGGAGAGCAAACGCTCCACTACATTGCAACGAACGGAGAAAGTGCAGTTGTACAGCTTCGTAAGTACCGACGGAACGTTATTTTTTTTTCTTTTCACTTTTTATTTATATGCATGTTCAGTACATTTAAAACATAGCATGGACAACAACAGTACATCCATTAAATACAAATAACCAAAATGAGCAGAGGGGAATCCAAGATGGGGGTAGGTAGGTATGCTTGCTCTGACCGTTTTGCCTAATGGGAAAGAGGAAAGCTGAAATGGGCAAGAAGCCTTCATCTGCCCTGGTGGCTCCCTCTCTTTTACCTGCGGTGGTTTCCGGACTGTTAGATGCCTTCCTGTCTAGCTCACAGCAGCAGCAGGCAGTATTAACGGTGGAAAAGAGTCCCACTAGTGGCTCGCTGGAGTCGGGAGGCTTGGGGGCCAGCTTGGGTCCCAGACACCTCACCACAGAGCCGGTGGAGGTCCTCTAAAGCAGTGTTGTTGATGTTCAGCCCCGAGAGTCAGCAGGAAGGACTTCTCTCTGATGGTGGTGAGTGCCCTCCTGCGAGAGGGTTGGCTCCGGGGCATAGTGGAAAGCTCGGTGAAGTGGTTCCAGGTCATCTCCCCAGCAACCATGAGTGTAGCTGTGGATTTGGCTGCTAGTAGATCTTTGACGATGGATCTGCTGACTTCGGGGGAAGGGGCTGGAGCAATTGGAGGTATTTTCCCTTGCTCGTCCTGAAGTTTTTATACTAGAGACTATCTGGTCAGTCATTCTGAAAATTGGAGAGACTCTTGTGTCTCAAGTTCAAACACTTGCTACTCAGACTCAAGGTAATACACTGGCAATAAAAAAGCAAGCTGAAGAAATCTCTTCCTTACAGTCTGTTACATCTGCATTACAAGTTAATGTGACTTCATTAGAAAACGATGTAGATGCTTCTATTAAGGGCTGGGCTTCCTTGCCATGAAGATAAGAATGGAAATGTTAGAAAACTGTTAGATTTTTCAATCTACGTTTAACACATTTTCCTAAGTTGTCTTGAATTGGTGCTAGGGAACTGTTCAAATTATATCTAATTGAAGTTTTGGGTGTCCTGGAAGAATCCCACCCCTCCTATGACCAAAAATTTTTATTTGCCTGTATTAAAAAAAGATTCCGGGAGGTGGGGTAATACCAGGGGTTCAACAGGCAGATGCGTTAAATGTATCTGCCATTTTGGAATCATCTGATATAGAATCTATTGCTCCGTCTACTTTACTTGTAACGTTTGCGCTTGCTACTGATCAGGAGTGGTTTCTTAGGATGTTTTTTTTGTAAAATAAGTATTTTATTTAAAGGATTGTTTGTGTGTGTTTTTCCTGATTTATCCAAAGAAACATAGTGTAGAAGGAAAGAATTCCTGTTCTGCCTCGGGTTCAGCAGTTGGGAGCTCTTTTCTTTCTTAAATTTCTGTGTAAATGCATGGTTAAATTTCAGTCAAATACTTTTATTTTTTTTTTAGCCTTCCCAGCTGCTGGCCTTTCTGAATTTGCATAGATCTATTGATCTGGCATCACCCCCTCTCTCCCCTATATGAATTTGCTGCCTGTTAGCGCTTGCTTGTTTTCTTCTCATTGATGGTGGAATTTTTTTCCCTTTGTGATTTCCCTGGCTTACTGTGGGCTGGAGAAGGGACTGGGGTATGTGTTTTTTTATACATGTATAAAAATCGCTTATTTCCTTTATGTTATTTCTTGTTTTTGATGTAACTCAGTTCCCTTATTTCTATTCATGCTTGGAATTACTTGAAAAATGATAAAATTAATTAAAAAACCCCCAAAAAACATTATACTCGGGTAATGGTCAGATCCTAACTGAGGACTCCCGGGCAAAGCCTCTATAACAAGGCCAACACAAAAACATAATTCACCCCCTCAAAGACCCCAGTACACCAAAGGACTGAGGAAGGGCCACTGCACCAGCCGTAGCCAGTACTTGACCCTAACAATACACATGCTGCTTCAATGAGATTCATATACTGGCACCTCTCTTCCATTCAGCGCTGCAAAATCGTGCCAAAACTATGAGGGACAGGATCCTGGACTGATCTGGTAAAACACCAGGATAACAAATGTACCGATGGATATAAATTTCACCTTCCTGATAGTTTGACCAGACCAGGTCAGGCCACACAGATGGGATGTACCCAAGCAGACTCAAATCACTGGGCAGGTTCCTAGAACAGCTATGATTACCCCAGAGTCAAAAGCCATTGCCTCTCTGTTCTGTATGTCTAGCCTATAATGCTTGGCAAAGGAAGTGGAGGAGTGGCCTAGTGGTTGGGGCAAGGTACTTCAGGCCGGAAGGTCGGGGGTTCAAATCCCACTAGAGGACAGCAACCTTGGGCCGGAAGGACTGGGGTTTCTAGTCCCACAGGTGCTCCTTGTGGTCTTGGGCAAGCCACTTAACCCTCCATAGCCCATGTTCCCTGTAAAATAGTTATCTCCAAGTTATAATGCCCTGTTCAATGTAATTTCAGTTTGTTCAATGTAAACCACACTGATGCAGAATAGCGCAGTATATAAGAGAATGTAAATAAATAAAATAAATAAATAAATAAATAATGCAAGTAAGACCAAGTCGTTGCCTGGTAAATGTCTGCTGGAAAAAACAAACAACATTCTGCACAGAACGCAGTTTGGCCCATAGTGAAATGCACACAGAGACCTACTGATATTGCTTTCCCACTGGAAATGTATGCTGCCTCAATCACCCTCTTAATCCACTAAGTGATGGAAGCTTTACAGGCTGCTTCACCTGTTTTCTGTCCCACATAGACCACAAACAGGCTATGAGAGTTGCAAAAGTCATTGGTGACGTCCAAATACCAGATAAGGACCTGTTGGTGGTTCAACTCATGCAAAATCTGCTAGTCTCCTGGCTCCACTGCCTGCTGGAAAGATAACAGGGTGTCCACGTGATTAACATGGAACCAGGACACTAACTTCAGAAGAACGGTGGGCATAGTACGCATGATCGCTGCTTCATCTGTGATCTCTAAGAACTGATACCAACATACCAGGACCTGCAGCTCCAAAATTCATTGGGCTGAGCATATTCAAAAGCACCATTTTCAATGCCAAGTCATTTAAGGATGATGCCTATAATGGCTCGAAGAACACTGAAGCCAAGGCCTTCGGTACCAAGTTGAGATTCCATGAAGGGATTACTAAACAAATTGGGGGGGGGGGGCTTAATGTGATTAACTCCCATGAGGAACCTAGCCATATCCATATACAGATCTAAGGGCCTCCCCTGCATCTGGCCATGTAAGGGACAGTGCTAACACCTGTACCTTGAAGGAGTTCAAGGCCAGACCTTATCCAAACCTTCCTGAATAAAAACAAGAATGACTGCTACCAAAGTCCTCTATTGGTTCAGCCCAAGATGCTGATGCCAAGCCTCAAGAATTCTCAATACTGCTATATAAACCACTGATGTAGAATTGTGGTGGGCCCGCCGCAAGGTAAAAATCACTGTGGCTGAATAACCCCACTTCTGCAAACACTACCTCTCAATAGCCAAGCTGTAAGAGTAGAGAGCTGTGCTGGGCATCCATATGGGCCCTTGATGCAGTACGTCCTGCCCCTCAGGAAGTCATATTGGAGAATTCACAAGGAATCTGCTAAGTTCAGCATACCATGCTCTTTGAGGCCAATCCGGCACCACAAACATTACCAAGCCTGGATGGTGGCAATCTTCTGCAAGATCCTGCTGACCAGGGCCCAGGGAGGAAAGACATACAGAAGCTGTATTGAAGGACTACCATAAGGGACTGCTATTGTTGGAAAGAAATCTGCACTTGTAAGTATTTATCTGCTGGGAAATTATCTAAATCTTGGAGAAATGGGAATTCTTTGGATTAAAGCTGATCAATCTGTATATTTTAGAATTCAATGTTTTTGTTAAGTCATTCAGGGCTTAGTACCACCAGAGAGCTTTTCATTTAAATCAAATCAGAGTATAGCTTAGCATAGAGGGTAAAATAGAATAAATATTCTTTGAGGAGAAAGAGAGAAATTATTTCTAGAGACCTTTACAAAGAGGCCTTCCACTTTGGAGGCGAGACCCATGAAATTGTTTTAAATAGGTGTTAAAACCAAGTGACTGATTAAAGGGGCAATTTAAAAGGCTCCCTCTATCAAACCAAGGGCTGTGTGAATCACCCAGGAAATTAAGAGATTACCTTAGAAGCACAGGTCAGGACACTGTAGCAAGCCAGCTTTTACTAAGTGTTTCTTTTCCTCCCACCCACCCCTGGCATAATCTTTGATTTATAGTCTCTTAAACCTATTAAAGGGAAAGAGGTGGTCAAATTCACTTTCAAGTTCAGCTGGTTATCCTCATGAGGAATAGATTAATTAAGACCCTGAAATTAATTAATCTTGAGGTGAATAAAGTCTCTTAAACCTATTAGGTATAATTGTATTGGTACAAATATCTCTAGCAACTTTAAGTAAACAACTTAAATATCTAAACAAACCCTTAAAACTTAGATACAGACAGCAGTCCAGCAGTGAGATGGTGGCTATCCAGTCTTTTGCATTGAGTGTCATATGCATGATTTTCTCCCAGTTGGTGAAGGGTCTTACTGTACTGTACACTAGGTGCAAGTAGCTTTTTGCTCTTGGAACGAGTATGCTCTCTGGACGTTAGAGTAGCAGACTTGGAGGAGCTAAGGAAGACAGAGAGGTATATAGACGAGACCTATAGGGACATAGTATTGAAGTCCCACCTCCAGTTTGGCAGCCTCTCTGTTACCATGGAGGAGATAGGTCACATGAAAAAAGAGCATCACCTTAGTGTGGCAGGAAGTGATCCTGTAGCTAGGAACTGTCCTCCAAGTAATGTAAAACCCTCTCGTACCGAGGTTGTTTTTCCAGGGCCGTGTGTTGTGCCCATGAAGAAAGTGTTAGGATGGTCATTATAGTTGGCAATTTGATCATTAGGCATGTAGATAGCTGGGTAGCTGCTGGATTTGAGGATCACTTGGTAACATGCCTGCCTGGTGTGGAGGTAGCAGACCTCACATGCCATCTAGAAAAGGTTTTACATGTTGGTACCAATGACATAGGAAAATGTGGGAGGGAAGTTCTGGAGGCCAACTTTAGGCTTTTAGGTAGAAAGTTGATATCCAGAACTTTCAGGGTAGCATTCTCTGAAATGCTTCCTGTTCCATGTGCAGGACCCAAAAGGCAGGCAGAGCTCCGGAGTCTCAATGTGTGCATGAGACGATGGTGCAAGGAAGAGGATTTTGGATTTTTTAGGAACTGGGCAACATTCTTGGGAAGGGAGGGGCTTTTCTAAAAGGATAAGCTCCACCTTAACTGGGGTGGGACCAGGCTGCTGACATTAACCCTTAAAAAGGAGAGAGAGCAGCTTTTAAACTACATAATTGAAGAAAGCCAACTGTCGCCCAAGAGCGCATGGTTTGGAAGGATACTAGCAATAGAGGGACATTAGGGCATCCTGATAGGGAGGTTCCAATAAAGATAAAAGTAACCCAGATACCTTTTAAGTATAGAGCAGACAGAACTGAAAGATTCAAAATTACCCCTGTCACCTGATAACCAGATTGTTAATATGAAAAAAATACATCCTCTAAAATGCTTGTATGCAAATGCTAGAAGTCTAAAAAATAAGATGGGCGAGCTAGACTATATAGTACTAAATGAAAGGTTAGATATAATTGGCATCTCAGAGACCTGATGGAAGGAGGACAACTAATGGAATACAATGATAACTGGGTGCAAACTATATCACAATGATAGTTCCACCAATTTGATCTACCCTATGTTAGAGAAGGCATTGAGTCACACAGGATAAAAGTTTTGCAGGAAACAAAATACACTGTAAAATGTCTATGGATAGAAATTCTATGTAAAACGGGGAAGGCAACAAGTGGGGGTGTACTATCGTCCACCTGGCCAGAATGAAAAAATGGATGATGAAATACTAAAAGAAATCGGGGAACCTAACAAAAGTTACAACATAATAATAATGGGCGATTTAAATTACCCTGGTATTGACTGGGTCAGTGTCACTGCAGGACATGCTAGGGAGATAAAGTTTCTAGATGAAATAGATGACTACTTCTTGGAGCAGCAGATTCATGAACTGACAAGAGGGGAAGCTATTTTGCACCTAGTCCTTGGTGGAACACAGGATCTTGGTGCAAGGGATAGCAGTGTTAGGCCACTTGGCAGTAGTCATCATGGTGTGATCACATTTGATTTAATAAATGGAGTCAGGATGGCAAGAAAATCACAATGCTAACTTTTAACTTTCAAAAGGGAGATTATGATAAAATGAAGAAAATAGTTAAGAAAAAAATAAAAGGAGCAGCTGCAAAGGTTAAAGGTATACATCAAGCATCGGTGTTTAGAAATACTATCTTGGAAGCTCAGACTACAGGTATTCAACGCTTTAAGAAAGGTGGAAGGAAAGCCAAAAAACTGCCAGCATGGTTTAAAGGTGAGGTCAGAGAGGCTGTTGCCAAAAAAGCATCTTTCTGGACGTGGAAAAAGGAGCCAAATGACGAAAACAGGAAACAACATAAGCACTGGCAAGTTAGATGCAAGGCATGATAAGGCAGGCAAAGAGAGAATTTGAAAAAAAGCTTGCCATGGAAGCAAAAATGCATAATAAAATCTTTTTCAAGTACATTCGTAACAAAAAAATCTGTGAGAGAGTCGGTTGGACCATTGGATGATAGAGGGGTAAAAGGGGCGCTAACGGAGAACAAGGCCATAGTGGAGAGGTGGAATTCTTTGCTTCGGTCTTTACTGAAGAAGATGTAGGAAAGTTACCCATTACTGAAGTGGTATTTAAAGGGGATGTATCAGAAGAATTGCAACAAATTTTGATAAACTGAGAAACTGTACTATTTGTTGTTAAGTGCCGTCAAGTTGGTGTCGACTCCTGGTGACCCTCTGGATAGTTGTCCTAAACTGTGTTCGATCTTCAGTCAGGCAGCTCATTGTTGACAGAGTGGCACCCATAATTGCTGTTGTTGTATCAATCCATCTCATTGCTGGTCTTCCTCTTTTGTGTTGATCTTCTACCTTGCCAAGCGTGATGTCTTTCTCTAATGATCTCTCTCTTCGCATGATGTGTCCAAAGTATGAAAGTCAAAGTCTTGTCATCTTAGCTTCTAAAGAAAGCATAGGTATGATCTCCTGTAGTACTGGCTGGTTTGTTTTTTGGGGCAGTCCATGGTATACACAGTATTCGTTGCCAGCACCATAATTCAAAGGCATCAATTTTCTTCCTGTTTATCTTTTTCACTGTCCAACTTTCGCATCCATATGACATTATTGAAAATACCATGGCTTGAAGAGTCAAATCTTTGTATGGCGAGAGACATCTCTGCTCTTGAGAATCTTGTCTAGGTCCTTCATAGTCATGCTACCAAGAGCAAAGCATCGTCCATAATTTTGATAAAGAGGATCTTGGTATCAGCACTGGTATTTCCCTTTCATCCTGCTAGACCAGTCCAGACATGTGCATTCATGCCACCCTGCCAGCAGATGGAGACTGAGAACTCACTTCTTTCCAAGGATGACATCTGTAGTGTAAGGAATTTGCAGTCCACTGTAACATATGGGCTTGATATTCAGAGCAATTAATGCAGTTAGCAAACCGCTGAATAGCCCTGGATTTCACTCCTGAACGCCCTGATGCTAGCCGGCTAGCAACAGGGTATTCCAGGGGCAGAACAGAGGTGGCACCTTGCGATAACTGGGCGGTGGCGATATTTAGACACTGCCTGATTATCTTTAAGCGGTGAAAGTCAGGCACTTTAAAAGGTGGCATAACTTTCACTGCAGAAGCTAACCGGGCAGCGGCTGAATATCATTGCTGCCCAGTTAGCTTCCATACTATCTGCCCAACCTGCATATTCAATGCAGGTGGCCACTAGTCCAGTATCTCTAACAGATGGTAGATAGATTAGAACAGCAGGGTGCTTGTTTGGATCAAAGTCCCTCAAGGAGAACAGTCCTAAGGCTATATAGCCCTGGAAGCCTATCTCCCAGGATACTGGTCTGCAAGCTACCTACCCCTGTCAGGTGGACTCCTGTTGGACACTCAGAGCTTCAGTTGCTCCTGTCTTATGGTAGAACAGGCCAGTCAAGATTTTTGCTTCCAGGACTGCTGTTCTTGGGAATCAAATTTAGTGCCTTGGTCCTAAGTCTGGGGTTGTTCCTTTCCTTCTCTCTTTTTCTCCTGAGTAAGTGGCAGTAGTGAGCAGCAACTGAGTAAAGTTGAAACAAAAAATAGTCTTGAAGTAGGATGACTTCTAATGCCGTTTAGTAGATAGCAGCTATGGCATGTTAAGCTGCTATTGGGCATGGTAATTTGCCTCTTGGGGGAAAAATAGTTGTCTGCTCTTAATATCAGAACTTGCTGTAGAGGAAGTATCCAAGGATGATTTCTATCCTCAAAGGGATTGCGAAACCCTCAAGTATTTCTGTCCTCAAGGTGATCAAGTGTAATGGTTTTGATGGAGTGGGTATCACAGGATGAGGGTCTCGTAAGGAACAAGATATAGGCAAAAGTTTATCCCTTCTACAGGAGGACAGGGAGAGCCTATTCTGCTTCCCTAGGGTCAATTCTTCTGTATTTGTAGATAACCATAAGACAACTTTCCAGGTGGATGGTGAAACAACACTTAAAAGGCATGCAGGATTAGAGGATTGAAGCCTTGTTGAAGCAAGTTTTTCCTCATCAGCCTTGTCCAACCAGTTGTCAGTTTGCAGAGATTATGTGGCATGTTCTTTGCTCCAATGAATTCAGGAGCTCCCAGAGACATCAGAGGCTGATTATCTAGTCAATGCATTATATGATTTGATCATAATGTCTTCCCACTTAGTGGCTTTGGTAATTGACATGCAAGTTTCTATTTTTGTGGCTCTGACATCGGTCTGTGGATACAGCCTCTAAGGCTTGTCTCAGCAATCTGCCCTTTAATATCAAGTTGTTGCTTGAAGAGGACCTGAAGAAATTGTTTAATGATCTGGGAAAGTCTAAGCCTCAGAGGCTTCTTGGGAATAAGGCCAGTGTGACATCTAGAGGTAGCTCAGTCCATTCTCACAGTCAGCACTCCAAGTATTACAGGTCCGGGAAATGATCCTCTTTTCAGCTCAACAAATCTAGGGACAGCACTTCCCCAACCTCAAGTGGTCCTTTTTCTAACCAATGAAGAATAATGGACCATCTCCAAGGATGGATGGATGGATGGATGTCTTCACTAGTTTTAAGATGAGAGGATCCGCATCATCTCAGACCAGTGGGTCTTGGACATTTTGTAGAAAAGTTATGCCTAGAATGTGCATCTCCATGTGGTTTTCGGTTTCCAAATTACTCAGTCAAGGAAACCTTGGCAAAACTTCTCCCGCTATAGGTGATAACACTGCTTCTGGTCAGAGAGCAAGGCCTGGGTTGGTATTCCTTCTACTGAGCAATGCCAAAGGAGGAAGGCATCATTTATCCCATTCTTGATCAAAAAAGAGTCAACAGATGTCTTTGGATTCCCCATTTCCACTTAGTGTCTGTCATTGCAGAGGTTAGACAAGGAGAATTCCTTTCTTTGCTGGATTTCTTTCATAGTCTCATTTAGGAGGATCAACAAAGGTTTCTCCATGTTTCCTTTTTACAGACATATTTTCTGTTTAGAGCCCTTCCCTTTCTCGTCACCACAGCACCAAGGACATTCTCAAGGTTATGTGTATTGCGGCTTTCCTCCACAAAGAAGATATTGGGTTCACTTTATCTAGACTGCTAGTTAATCCTAGGCCAAGTCAGAACAGGACAGTAGGGAGCAACCTCCAGGGTGATTTTGATGCTGTAAAGTTCGAGCTGGATGATGAATTCTCCAGGAACAAGCAGGAAGTCAGTCCTCACATATGGGTGGTGTCGGTGCTGACGGAGCCCTCATGCGGAGCAATCCCCAGCTTTCAGAGAAAGCCTTTGGGATTGAATCATGCATGCGTGGTCCCCTTCCCGCCCAGGGGTGCCATCTTGCTCAGTCTCCTTTTTTCCATGGAGCCCAACGGACATCATCCAAGTTCCCTCGTGAAAAAAGTGTTTAAAAAAGCCAGAAAATTACTTATCTGCCTAGCCGGTTCGATGCCGGATCCCCTTCCCGCCTCGGCTCGGTACACCAGTATCGAGTCTGGTCCAAATTTTCATTTTTTGTCCTTAGAGACTAGCGTTCGCGCTCTTTTTCTTTTTAACTGGCAGTCTGGTCCTTTGACCTCGCAGGGGCCCTTTTTCCCCTGATGGCTGCCAGCAGGTTTAAAAAGTGTGATCGGTGCATGAGGTTAATGTCACTCACCAACACACATGACTGCTGCCTCCATTGCCTCGGGCCCGACCATGACCCGAAGGTCTGTGGCCCATGTAAGAAAATGTCTTCAAAGGCCTTGAGGAGCAGGCAGCAGCAACTTGATAGGATTTTTCCCGAGTCCGCACCTGCCTGGGCCCGGACCTCATCGGAGGCCTCGACATCTCTGGAGCTCTCTGAACCTGAGCAGCATCAAGTGTCCTCTGAAAGGGGGGTCTCCCTCACGGGAACATCGGAGGAAGAAAAAATCCGTGAAGGCAGTGTCCTCAGATGGCTCCGAGCGGCCTGGTCCCTCACGGAATAGGTCTCTAAGCCCGACCCGCTGCCCCAGATCCTCGGAGTTGGAGAGGCCTGCAAAACTCCCTCATAAGGAACCGGAGACACCAAGGCAGGTAAGCACTGTCCTCATTGTGGACTTTCCTCCGGGAGAGCCGGCGTCGGGCCCCACGGCTGCTGAGCCTCCAGAGCTCGGTCTCAGGATAGCAGCTTTGGAGCGCAGCATGGCTGCCTTCATGGACCAGCAGTGGGCACTGATAGCCGGTCTCACCGGTTCATCTGCCCCGACCACCGGGACATCAATGTTGAAGCTGAGCCAATCCTCGAGTCACTAAGATTTCGAGTCTATCCTCAGCCGAGGTCCCCCTCGACCTCCTTTTCGGGACCGAGGTCATCGATGCCGATTCCACCGGTGTCGGGGCGATTGAGACCGAAGCCCTCGAGGCCGGAGCCACTCGATTCCTCCTCGGAGGGGTCCGGTTGGGAGACGGAGGACGAGGAGTCACCAGACACCCACTGGACCAAATACATTCCCTTGGATTCCCTGGGTTCTGAACCTTGGAGAGGGTCCCCCACCGGAGGACACCCGGTTCTTGGACTTCATCCGGGACATGGTGGAGGCCGAGGAGGAGCCTCGAGCCGAAGAGCTCGAGATCCTCCAGTATGACTTTCCCCCTTGGGAAGCCCTTACTGTACCGGTGCCTCCCATTCTAGAACGGCTGATGCTCCGCATGTGGGAGACCCTGGCCTTGATGCCAGTGCTCAGCAGGCGAATCGATTCCATCTATCGAGTTCGCAAGAGTCCTGGGTTCCAAAAAGCACAACTGCCGCACAACTCCATGGTTGTGGAATCAGCCATGCGCCGGCTCAAGAGCCAGAAGACGCACTCCTTGATGCCTCCTGGCCGGGAGGCCCGCAACATGGATGCCCTCGGCAGAAAGTGCTACCAGGGTTCAATGCTGTCATGCCGAATCCAGACATACCAGCTGTACATGGGCATGTACCTACGAGACCTGGCAAAGGAGATTGCCGGGTTCTCAGCTGGTCTCTCCGAGGGACCTTTGCAGCGCTTCAAGGTCTTGTCCACTGGGATCCAGGAGTGCTCGAAGTTTGACTCGAGCAGCCTATGACGGCCCGGGTAGCTGCGGCCGGTATTGGTGCACGCCGCCAGGCATGGCTAACAGTCATCTGACCTGGAGCCATTGGTTCAGAACAAGTTGGTCAATATCCCTTGCCGGGGTGAAAACCTCTTCGGCAAGCCCATGACAGAGAAGGCTGCCGAGATCGAGTCCGAGTACCTGACGCGGACAAGACTTGAGAAGAAGACTTCTGCCCTTTCTAAGAAGAAGGGCTCGGGTAAGAAGCCCTTTTTCCTGAGAAAAGGTACTGCTTACCGCAACTACCCCACATATCAGGCCTCCCCAGCTCCCCAAAAGGGGCAGCAGGCCAAGGGACAGGGGCAAGGCTCGCGTAAGCAAAAAGCCCCCAAGCCCCAGGCACTGGCTCCGGCCCAGCCTGGAGGGTTTTTTTTGACTCCCAGAGCATAGTCCCTCTCCCTAAGGAAGCAAGGCCATGCACAGGAGAAAGGCTGACCCTGTATGCCCACAGGTGGCCAGCCATCACAACAGATACCTGGGTTCTCCAGATAGTCCAGGTGGGCTATCGGCTACATCTCGCCCAGGTACCTCCCTCTTACTTTCCAGGGGAGCCTCTCAGACCCCCTCTTCACAGGGACCTCCTCTTAAAGGAGTTAGCAGGTCTTCTCGAGGATCAGGCGGTAGAACTGGTGCTCCACCACCTGCAGGGGAAGGGCTTCTACTCCAGGTATTTCCTGATACCAAAGAGAACTGGAGGCCTAAGACCCATCCTCGACCTGTGCAACTTAAACAAGTTCCTGGTGAGGGAAAAGTTCAAGATGCTTTCCCTTGGAATATTGCTGCCTTACCTCCACCAGGGAGACTGGCTATGCTCCTTAGATCTAAAGGATGCTTATACACACATCCTCATTCATCCAGACCACAGAGGATATCTACGATTTGTGGTGGGAGGAAACCACTTCCAGTACAAGGTGCTTCCATTTGGCCTAGCCTCTGCACCCAGGGTGTTCACAAAGTGCCTAGCGGTGGTGGCGGCCTTCCTAAGAAATCAGGGGGTATTTGTCTTCCCTACTTGGACGACTGGCTCATCAGAGCCCAGTCAGCCCTGGAGGCCCAACAGGCCACGTCTCGCACTATCCATTTGCTACAGCACCTAGGGTTTGTGATAAATTACACAAAGTCCACTCTGGTTCCCTTTCAAGGACTGGAGTTCATTGGAGCAAGGTTAGACACCCTTCAAGCAAGGGCTCATCTACTGGAAGACAGGGCACAGAGACGTGTGGCCCTAGTGCAACAAGTGAGTCGCAGATCCCAGATCTCAGCAAGACACTTTCTGCGTCTTCTTGGTCACATGGCCTCCACGGTACATGTGACACCCAATGCCTGCCTCCACATGAGAACAGCTCAGTGGTGCCTTAGGGACCAGTGGACACAGGCTGACTCAGAGACAGCATAAAAGTGTCCAAACAACTGGTGCAGTCATTGACATGGTGGCTTCAACCACGCAACCTACTGGTGGGAGTGCCTTTCAAGCCTCCCCCACACACAAGAGTGCTGACTACAGATGCATCCCTGCTGGGCTGGGGAGCCCATTGCCAGGAATTGTGCACTCAGGGTATGTGGTCTCCACAGGAGAGCACACAACAGATCAGTCTCCTAGAACTTCGAGCTATCTGCCTGGCTCTACGGACCTCCTGTCAAACCCTGGCTCATCAGCCTGTCCTAATTCAGATGGACAACCAAGTGGCAATGTTCTGTGTGAACAAACATGGGGGCACAGGGTCTCACATCCTCTGCCAAGAGACCCTGGACCTATACTCGTTTTCAGTCAGCCAGGGTATGCACCTCAAAGCAGTTTACTTGCCAAGCCAAGAAAACCTCTTAGCCGACAAGCTCAGCAGAATCCTGCAGCTGCATGAGTGGCAACTGAATCCCAGTATAGTCCAGCAGCTGTTCCAGTGCTGCGGGTGTCCATCCATAGATCTGTTTGTGAGCCCACAGAATCACCAGTTGCCCCGCTTCTGCTCCAGACAGCCACACCCAAGCAGGGTGGCTGCAGATGCTTTCCTAATATCATGGTCAGTGGGCCTCCTGTATGCGTTTCCTCCCACGCCCCTGGTGGCTCGGACTCTATTCAAGGTCCTTCAGGACAAGGCCTCAGTCATCCTGGTAGCTCCCAGGTGGGCGAGGCAGCCATGGTTTCCTCTGCTGCTTCAACTGGCGGCAGAGGCCCAATTCCTCTGGGATTGCACCCCAGCCTCCTGTCGCAGGATGGGGGCACTCTCCTACATCCCAACCTCAGGTCTCTCAACCTGATGGCATGGCTGCTGAAAGGGTAGTTCTCCCTAAGAATGTAGAGGATGTGTACTGCTAGCCTCAAGAAGGCAATCGACTAGAAAAACCTATGCGTTCAAGGGGCATAGGTTTGAGGTTGTAGTGTAATAAACAGGCAGAAAACCCTTTCTCCTGCCAAGTGTCGGTGGTATTACAGTATCTGCTTCACCTCTCAGATTTAGGCCTCAAGTCAAACTCTGTCCGAGTCCACCTTAGTGCCTCATCAGCACACCACTCTCCAGTGGAAGGACAGCCTCTATCTGTGCACTCTTTGGTGTCCAGGTTCCTGAGAGGTTTACTTCTGCTGAAGCCCCTGGTTTGCCCTCCAGCGACCGAATGGGATTTAAATGTGGTCTTAGAGCAGCTTACTCGCCCACCTTTTGAACCAATGGCTACCTGCCATCTCTGCTTCCTCTCTTGGAAAGTGCTTTTCTTGGTGGCTCTCACGTCGGCCAGACGAGTGAGTGAGCTGCATGCTCTGATTTCTGATAGACCGTACACACGGTTCTATAGGAATAGGATGGTGCTTCGCACTCACCCCAAGTTCCTTCCGAAAGTAGTCTCCTCGTTCTACCTCAACCAGGAGGTGGTACTTCTGACCTTCTTTCCCAGGCTGCATGCCAGTCGGGCAGAAGTAGTCCTGCACACCCTGGACTGTAAGAGGGCTTTGGCCTTCTACATGGAGCGTATGCGGGGACAATAGAAGGGCTTCTCAGCTCTTCGTCTCTTATGACCCCAGTAAGCTGGGGATGCCTGTCTCCAAGCGCACCTTGTCCACTTGGGGTGGCGGATTGTATCGCCTGGGCATACAGGGCGGTCGATCTCACGTTGCAGGGTCGAGTCATGGCCCACCGAGTCAGGGCTAAGGCGGCATCAATGGCTCACTTCCAATCTGTTCCGCTGGCAGACATCTGCCGGGCCGCCACCTGGTCTTCAAGCCAGACTTTTGCAGCCCGTTACTGCCTGGATAGGGAGTCTCAACAGGGCAGTGCTTTTGGCCAGGCTGTACTCCGTAACCTGTTTGAGGTTTAGGCAACTCCTACCCTCCAACCTTTTGGTGTCAGGCTACCGGAGTGTTACGTTCTTGGTTGAACTCCTATCATGGCTGCTGCAGCTCTTCTAGAGGGAGCCTATTTTTCAGTTATGGGTTCTTGGTAGCCTATAGCTAGGGAGTCCCATATGTGAGGACTGACTTCCTGCTTGTTCCTGGAGAAAGCGTAGTTACTCACCTGTAACAGGTGTTCTCCAGGGACATCAGGAATCAGTCCTCACAACCCTCCCTCCTCCCCTGGAGTTGCAGTCCTATTATTAATTTTTGTTCATTTTGCTGTCTTTTTAGCTATGTCATTTGACTGAGCAAGATGGCACCCTTGGGCGGGAAGGGGACCGCACATGTATGACGCAATCCCAAAGGCTTTCTCTGAAAGCTGGGGATTGCTCCGCATGAGGGCTCCACATAACCCATATGTGAGGACTGATTCCTGTTGTCCCTGGAGAACACCTGTTACAGGTGAGTAACTATGTTTTATATGGAGAAGCAAGTTAGCTTCTTCCCATTTCTGGATTGAATTTGCACCCATATGCACAGTTTTTGGTTCCAGAAGGCTTCCAGAGTAAGGAATTGCCTTCAGTTTCTGGGGATGATGGCTATGATGCTAGAGCTCATACCCTGGGTGAGAGGACAAATGAAGCCCTTGCAGGCTTCATTGGCCATCTACATTGGCAGGATTTCAGGATTCACCCCCATCTTTTGCGCCCAGTCTGGAATAACTTAAGCTGATGGAGCAGAAAGGGATGGACCTGGAGCTTTTCATTTGCAATGTAGTCACTTCATATGTGAGTATGATGAAGTGGGGGTCACACTGTCTGAGGTAGGTGGTGCAGGAGGCAGTATGGCTCATAAACAGGCTGGAAGGCAGAGCCATTAGGCTAGTATGCATGTACTTCCTGCCCCTAGTACAGGGAATGACAACTCAGATTTTTTCTGAAACATGACTGCAATAATATATATCAGCAAAAAAGACAATCAAGAGTGTTTTGGTGGCATGGGAAGGAAGGCTGCTGATCTGTTGGGCAGAGCAGAATCTGAGAGGAGTATCAGTTGCTGCCATACTGCCTGCTGCACCACCTACCTCAGACAGTATTTTTTCACTCAACGTGTAATCAAACTCTGGAATTTGTTACCGGAGGATGTAGTAAAGGCTGTTAGTGTAGCTAGGTTTAAAAAAGGTTTGGACAAGTTCCTGGAGGAAAGGTCCATAAACCATTAAGAAGGGAACCGGGATATCAATGCTTGACCCAGTACAAGCATTGTGGAACCTGTGTCTTTTGGGGAAACTGCTAGGTATGTATGAGGTAGATTGGCCACTGTTGGAAACAGGATACTGGGCTTGATGGACCTTGGTCTGACCCAGTATGGCATATCTTATGTTCTTATGTCTAGGCTGATTTTTACCAGCAGAAACAGCTTGGATCCCGTTGAGTGGACACAGGATCAAAAGACCTTTCAGTAGATAGCAGATAGTGGAATCATCCTTTCATGGACCTAATGACTGCCTGGTAGAACTTCAAAGATCTCAGGGTTTTCAACTAAAGAAGAGAACAAGGCTCCAGTGGGATTGATACTCTAATTTAGCTGTGGCTGCTTAACAGTCTGCTTTATGTTTTCCCTCATGGCTGCTTATAGGTTGGGGTCATGAGGAGAACAGATGATCATTCTTTTCCGATAATCATAGTTGCTTCAGATTGGCCCGATCTAGTCTGTTTGAAAGTAGGGAAAGCTCTGTCTCTTCCTCAAGGTTGTAGTTTGTTAAAGTAAGGTCCAATCCTGATGGAGCACCCAGATCCATTGTGGCTTATTGCCTAGCCCTTGAGTTTCTCTTTATGGAGAAAGATCGGGAAGGGAAGAGGCATTCTTAATGTTACATTTTACTCCCTGAGGATGTCCAGCTCAAGATGTTTCATGAGTTTTATTCTATTTTTGCTGTTTAAGGGGTAGGGGGGTCCAAGATGTGCTCTGCCTTTTAATTTGTTTTGCTTTTTTTGCAGTTTATTCTTAATCAATGGGAAAATGGAAGTTTAGGGTTAAGGGATCTCACTCTAGTACTGGCAAATGCTTAGACTACCCCACTCCTTATACCATTGATAATTCACTGGAAGGAGGTGTGTTCTCTGTTGCCACCTGCTAGCAAGGTGGCATAAACCCATGCATCTGGACTGATCTAACAGCATTCAAGGAAAGGGAAATGGGAATTTAAGAACAAATGTCTCTGTTTTTATAGCATTTTTGTGATTATTCTAAATATTTGATTGTTTTAACCCTTTTGTTAGCTTTTATGTGTATTTGATGACAGTTGAGTGTGGAGCTTAGTGACTGATCAAGCAGATCCTTCTCCTCTATCGGGAAGCAAGAGGAGAACAAAGAGTTACACAAATGTGAACCCGTTAATGCAATCTGAATGTATGGTCTGAGAAAAATAGGAATTGGTTTCTGCTTTTTCTTGACTTGAAATAACATTGTCTATGCTGCTGAGCCAGGTCTGATTAGCTTGTTGCAAGGGTGTTTAATCCTCATATACATGCTATGGCGCTAGAGTTGAATCAAATGTCAGCTTTTCTGTTTAACAACCCTGCCAGTGCCCCTTTCACAATGACTGTGCTGGAGCAAAGGTCACTGCTTGCATGAAAACTCAAAACATAAATGAACTTTTTTTTTATTAGCAGTAATCTTGATTTTTTTTCTCTTTCTCCAGCAAAAAATGGTCCTATTTATGATGTAGTATGGAACTCAAATTCTACAGAGTTTTGTGTTGTATATGGTTTTATGCCTGCCAAGGCTACAGTGTTCAATCTAAAATGTGACCCGCTTTTTGATTTCGGAACTGGACCTCGTAATGCTGCTTACTACAGTCCCCAAGGACATATCCTAGTGCTGGCAGGCTTTGGAAATCTCAGAGGACAGATGGAGGTGTGGGATGTTAAAAACTATAAACTTATCTCCAAGCCAGTGGCATCAGATTCAACATATTTTGCTTGGTGTCCTGATGGGGAACATCTGCTAACTGCTACATGTGCTCCAAGGCTGCGAGTCGGCAATGGGTACAAGATTTGGCACTATACTGGTACCCTTCTAAACAAATATTATGTGCCTTCAAATGAAGAATTGTGGGAAGTTTCTTGGCAGCCGTTTTTGGATGGAGTGTTTCCAGCAAAATCAATAATATATCAGGCTGTTCCAGGTGAACTTGCAGATGCAGAGCCAAAGGTTGCTCAAGCTTATAGGCCGCCAGCTCTGAGAAACAAACCAGTAGCTAGTTACAAGTTGGTAAGTAAACGGTTCTTCACATACTCTCCAACTACAAATATTTTCAGTTATGCCAAAAAATGATATGCAATCAGGTGTTAAAAAATTCCACTCACTCCTCAAATGTGCTTTTCTTTTTTGAGGTAGTCGTTTAGTTTGTCTGAACAAGATGTTGACTATCCAGAAGTACTTGACTGTAGTTATATAGTATTAGTTACATAGTTCCATGTATTCTTTGGAGGAAAAGTACAAATTTACTTTTGGATATTAAATACAGTCTAATATCTGGCATTCAGGTACTGCTTAACTGTATTCTTATCTCCATTATTCACGTCATATTATCTTAATGACAGCGGGAGGATTATTTTCCTGTTTCATTTTATATTATTTCGTCCAGGAGGGTGGTCATTAGTTCCACCCCCACTTGTATCCTGTGACGCTTGAAACCTCGAGTTGGGCCCTCTATGACACTTCCTCAAGCTATTGCTAGCCTAAGCAGCAGTTTGAGGGCGGGGGAGAAGAAAAGAGGGTCTAGAGAGATGAATGGGATTGGCTGAAATGGGAAAGTGAGGGAAATAAGGGATCAGAAGAGAATCAGTTGTCAGGGCTGAGTTAGAGGACTGGCTCAGACAGGTATAAGAGAGAGGAATGATGATGTGTGTAAGGGTTCAGTGGCTATCGGTGTGGGATGACTTACATGGTTTTTGAGCAGATTAGAGCAGGCCTTGACAAATTTTGTGTGGATTTAGGAGCCAGGCAAAAATGTTAGGAGCCAGTACTAGTGACCTCCTCGTGCCCCCTTCCTTGCCCCATTCTCTCTTGCATTGGTCTCATGTTCTCAAGTCTCACAGGACCAGCACCAGAATTCATACACTGTGTGGCATCTTTAAATAAAAAGTTATAGCTTCAGATAGCAAGTGTCGGGTACAATGGTAGTGTGCCTGACTGTGTATGGGATATAGCAGTGGGTGCCTTTGTGTGGGTGGGGTTTGGGGCTATGGTGTGTGTAAACTAAGCCAGAAGAATGCTTGGTTGCATACAGAGAGGAATAACCAGCAAAAAGGAGGAGGAATTAATGCCCCTGTACAAGTCATTGGTAAGGCCTCACTTGGAGTATTACATTTAGTTTTGGAGACCATATCTCACAGAGGATATAAAAAGACTTTAAATGGTTCAGAGGAAGGCAACCAAAACAATTTGGTGTATGAGAAGAGGCTTGAAGACCTAAATATGTATACCCTAGAGGAGAAGAGGGACAGGGGAGATATGATACAGACGTTTAAATACTTAAAGGTATTAATGAACAAACCAACCTTTTTCAAAGAAGGGGAAGCTGTAAAACTATAGGGCATAAAATGAAGCTGCAAGGAGATAAGCTTAAAAGTAACATCAGGAAATACTTTTTAACATATTTATAAATAACTTGGAAATGGGAATAACGAGTAATGTGATCAAATTTGCAGATGACACAAAATTATCCAAAGTTGTTTAAAAAAAAAAGAAAAGAGGATTGTGAAAAATTGCAAGAAGATTTTGATAAATTGGAAGATTGGGCATCCAAATGGTAGATGGAATTTAATGCGGACAAGTGCAAAGTTATGTCCTTACTGCCACCCAAACTACAGATGCACGATGCAAGGTTCCATATCAGGAACCACCACCAAGGAAAAAGATTTGGGTGTCGTCATGAATAACACGTGGAAACTCTCCGCCCAGTGTGGAGTGGCAATCAAGAAAACAAATAGAATGCTAGGAATCCCAAGGAAAGGAGAATAAAACAAAGGATATTATAATTTCTCCAGGACCAAGCAGGAAGTCAGTCCTCACTTATGGGTGACGTCGGCGCCGACGGAGCCCTCGCGGAGCAATTTTCCCCAGCTTTCAAAGAAAGCCTTTGGGAATTGCAGCGCGCATGCGCGGTCCTCTTCCCGCCCGAGGGTGCCATCTTAGCCAGTCTTCTTTTTTCCGCGGAGCCCTACAGACGTCCCCGTCGTGTCCCCGCGAAAAAGTTGATATTTCTTCATAATTTTACTTCTTTTTCCTTCGGTTCGACGCCGGTCTTTTTCCCGCCTGGACTCGCGACGCCGGTCACGAGTCCTCTTCCTTTTTTCGGTTTTTCTGACTTAGTCAGCTTTCGTTTTCGGTTTTTTCCCTGGCAGCCCGGTCCTTTGACCTCGCCGGGGCCCTTTTTCCCCCGATGGCTGCCAGTGGTTTTAAGCGGTGTGGTCAGTGTGACCGAAATATGTCACTAACTGACACACACGACTTTTGCCTCCGCTGCCTGGGCCCGGATCATGAAGAAATGATCTGTGGGCCCTGCGGCAAAATGTCCTCCAAAGCGTTGAGAAGTCGGCGGCATCAGCGGGATAGAATCTTCGCTGACCCCAGCCGTACCCGGACTTCGTCGGAGGCCTCCGCGTCCAAGGGTTCCAGCTCGGACCATCGCCGGAGTTCCTCCGACAGGGGTTCTCCCTCCGGGGACCATCGACGTCAGGTGAAACCCGCGAGGGCGTCGTCGGTGGACGCTCCTGGCTCCGCGAGGGCCAGGTCGCATAGCCCTGATAGCCGCCCCGGGTCCTTGGAGAAGGAGCACCTCACGAAGCGACCTCGCCTGGAGTCGGAGCTGCCGGTTCGGGTAAGTCCTGTGGTCCTCCTGGACTCACCTCCGCGACAGCCGACGTCGGGCCCGACGCCGTCGGGGCCCGAGTTGGGGGCTGCTGGGTCACCTGAGCTCGGACTCAGGTTGACGGCCTTGGAGAGCAGACTGTCTGCCTTCATGGACCAGCAGCGGGCACTGCTCGCTGGCTTCGCTGGCGTCGCTGCCCCGACCGCCGGGACGTCGACGTCCAAGTCGACCCCGGAGACCGAGCCAATCCTCGAGTCGATGCGAACTCGAGTCGATCCTCGGTCGAGGTCACCCTCGGCCTCCCGTTCGGGACCGAGGTCGCTGACGCCAACTCCCTCGGCGTCGGGGCGGCAGGCGCCGCGCCCTGCCCGGGCCGACCCCACCGAGTCCTCGTCGGAGTCGGTTTGGGAGTCTGAAGAGGAAGAGTCGCCTGATTCTTTCCGGACTCGGTGTGTCCCCTCGGACTCACCGGAGTCCGAGCCTCGGAAGCAGTCCCCCCCGGAGGATGCCCGGTTCTCGGACTTCGTCAGGGATATGGCCAAGGCTTTGGCCTTCCCTGCGGACCCCGAGGAGGAGCCTCGAGCCGAAGAGCTCGACGCCCTCCAGTATGACTCTCCCACAAGGGAACACTTTACTGTACCGGTTCCTCCTATGCTGGAACGACTACTCTTCCGCATGTGGGAGAGTCCGGCCTCCTCGCCGGTCCTGAGCAAGCGGGTCGATTCTATCTATCGAGTCCGCAAGAGCCCTGGCTTTCAAAAGGCACAGCTACCACACCATTCCATGGTAGTGGAATCGGCCATGCATCGTCTTAAGAGCCAGAAGATGCACTCCTCGGTGCCTCCTGGCAGGGAGGCCCGTAACCTGGATGGCCTTGGTAAGAAGTGTTTCCAGGGCTCTATGCTTGCGTGTCGTGTCCAGACCTACCAGCTATACATGGGCATGTATCTCCGAGACCTGGCTAAAGAGCTAGCCGGATTCTCCGCTGGTTTGTCCGAGGAACCCTTGCGGAGGTTCCTGGCCTTGTCCACTGGCATTCGGGAATGCTCCAAGTTCATGTCCCGAGCAGCCTATGATGGCTTTGAAGCATCGGCTCGAGTGGCCGCAGCCGGCATCGGTGCCCGCCGACAGGCTTGGCTTCAGTCGTCCGACCTTGAGCCCTGGGTGCAGGACAAGTTGGTCGATGTCCCCTGCCGAGGCGAGAACCTCTTTGGCAAGCCCATGGCTGAAAAGGCTGCACAAATTGAGACTGAGACTCTCACCAGGACCAGGCTTTCTAGGAAGACCTCCGCCCCTTCCCAGAAAAAGAAGGGCTCGGGAAAGAAGTCCTTTTACCCGAGGAAGGCGGCTGCCTACAAACAATACCCCCATTATCAGGCCCCTGCAGCTCCCCAACAGGGCCAGCAGGCCAAGGGACGGGGTAACGGGTCCCGTAGGCAGCAAGCCCCCAAGCCTGCACCACCAGCCCCTGCTCAGCCGGGGGGGGGGGTTTTGACTCACTAAGCATAGCCTCTCCCCCCCCCGCTGGTTCCTCCCAGCACCGGAGGCCGGCTGGTTCACTTCGCCCACAGGTGGTCCAGCATCACCTCAGATGCCTGGGTGCTTCAAGTCGTGCGAGAAGGCTATCTTCTCCACTTCCACCAGGTCCCTCCCTCCTTTTTTCCGGGAGAACCTCCACGACCCCCTCTGCACAGGGAATTACTCCTTCAGGAGTTAGCAGGTCTTCTACAGGACCAGGCGGTGGAACCGGTGCCCCACCACCTGAAAGGTCAAGGCTTTTACTCCAGGTATTTTCTGATGCCAAAGAGAACGGGAGGCCTCCGACCCATCCTGGACCTGCGCAACCTCAACAAGTTCCTTGTGCGGGAGAAGTTCAAGATGCTTACCCTTGGAATCCTTCTGCCCTACCTCCAGCAGGGAGATTGGCTATGCTCCTTGGATCTAAAGGATGCCTACACGCACATCCTCATCCACCCAAGCCACCGACAATACCTAAGGTTTGTGGTGGCAGGAAATCATTACCAGTACAGGGTACTGCCCTTTGGCCTGTCCTCCGCACCGCGGGTCTTCACAAAATGTCTCGCGGTGGTGGCGGCCCATCTCCGGCTTCACGGCCTCTATGTCTTTCCATACCTCGACGACTGGCTCATCAGAGCAGCGTCCGCTCTGGAGGTCACCAACGCCACGCGCCGCACGGTGACTCTTCTGCAGCACTTGGGCTTTGTTATAAACTTCGCAAAGTCCACTTTGCTCCCCTCACAGGATCTCGAGTTCATCGGCGCAAGACTGCACACTCCTCAGGCACGAGCATACCTACCGCTCGACAGGGCTCAACGGCTCATGGACCTAGCCGACCGTTTTCGCGGCCAGCCCCTGGTCTCAGCCAGGCGCTTCCTGAGACTACTCGGCCATATGGCTTCCACCGTCCATGTGACCCCCAATGCCCGCCTGAATATGCGGCCTGCTCAATGGTGTCTCCGCCAGCAGTGGCGACAAGCCACAGGCGGCCTAGCAGACCTGGTGCGCGTCTCCGAGCCGCTGATCTCGTCTCTCCGGTGGTGGCTTCAGCAGCCGAACCTGACATTCGGAATGCCTTTCCAGTCTCCTCAGCCGACCCGGGTGCTGACAACGGATGCATCCCTCCTGGGCTGGGGTGCGCATTGCCAAGGGGCACGTACTCAGGGCCTCTGGACCACGTGGGAGTCTGCTCAGCAGATCAACTTCCTGGAGCTCAGGGCGATCCGCCTGGCTCTCAAGGCTTTCTCCCACCTGACTTCTCACCAGTCCATCCTTGTCCAGACGGACAATCAAGTTGCCATGTTCTACGTGAACAAGCAAGGGGGCACGGGCTCCTACCTCCTCTGCCGGGAGGCACAGAAGCTCTGCTCTTGGGCCGTCAGTCACGGCATTCTCCTCAAGGCAGTTTATCTCCCAGGCCAAGAGAATTGCCTGGCGGACAAACTCAGCAGGATCCTCCAGCCGCACGAGTGGCGTCTGGATCCCTTGGTAGTTCAGAAGCTCTTTCTAAAGTGGGGCCTCCCCACGGTGGATCTCTTTGCCAGTCCTCACAACCGGCAACTTCCTCGCTTCTGCTCTCGTCAGCCCCACCCCCTTCGGGTTGCGGCGGACGCTTTTCTACTCTCCTGGTCGGGAAGCCTTCTGTACGCTTTCCCTCCCATCCCGCTAGTCTCTCGGACTCTTTTCAAGGTTCTCCGAGACAAAGCCTTCATGATCCTGGTGGCCCCTCGCTGGCCCAGACAACCGTGGTTTCCGCTCCTGCTGCAATTAGCGGTGGAGGATCCATTCCCTCTGGGGTTTCAACCGGATCTCCTCACTCAGGATCAGGGGTCTCTGCTACACCCCAACCTCAGGTCTCTCAACCTAATGGCCTGGCTGCTGAGAGGGTAGTCCTTGCTCCCCTTCTCCTGCCGGCAGAGGTGGAGGAGGTCGTCTTGGCTTCGCGACGGCCTTCTACCCGCAAATGCTACGCCCTTAAATGGCGTCGCTTTTCCGTTTGGTGTACCCAACAGTCTCAGGATCCCTTCTCCTGCCCGGTGTCGGTGATCTTGCAGTACTTGCTACACCTCTCTAATCTGGGACTTAAGTCCAACTCCGTCAAAGTTCACCTCAGTGCTCTTTCGGCACATCATGTGCCGGTGGACGGCAGACCTCTCTCCAGCGACCCTCTCGTTGCGAGGTTTCTCCGAGGTCTCCTTCTACTTAAACCACCTCTGCGCCCGCCAGCGCCTGACTGGGACCTGAATGTGGTTTTGCAGCGGATCACCTGTCCGCCTTTTGAACCTATGGCTACCTGTTCTCTCCGTTTTCTGTCTTGGAAAACACTGTTCTTGATAGCCCTCACTTCCGCTAGACGCGTAAGTGAATTGCAGGCCCTCGTGTCTGATCCCCCTTACACTCGGTTCTACAAAAATAGGGTAGTCCTACGGACTCACCCAAAATTTCTTCCAAAAGTGGTCTCCCCTTTTCACATCAATCAGGAGGTGGTACTTCCAACCTTCTTTCCCAGGCCACACTCCAGCCGAGCTGAAATAGTCCTCCATACCCTGGACTGTAGAAGGGCTTTGAACTTCTACCTTGACCGTACGCGGGAGCACCGTAAAGCTGCTCAGCTTTTTGTGTCTTTTGACCCCAATAAATTGGGGCTCCCGGTCTCCAAGCGTACCCTGTCCATCTGGGTTGCGGACTGTATCTCTTGGGCTTATGGGGCGGCCGGACTCTCCTTGGAAAGTCGAGTCACGGCTCATTGCGTTCGGGCAAAGGCTACGTCAGTGGCTTACCTCCGCTCTGTTCCGCTGGCAGACATCTGCCGGGCCGCTACTTGGTCTTCGAGCCAGACTTTTGCGGTCCATTACTGTCTCGAGAGGGAGTCCCGCAGGGACAGTGCTTTCGGACAGGCAGTCCTCCGTAATCTCTTTGAGGTCTGAGCAACTCCTACCCTCCATCCCGGATGTGGGCTACCGGTGGGTAATCATTCAGCGAAGATTCTTTCCTTCTGTGCTGCTGAGCTAGAGGGAGCTCTTTTTTGTGCTTAGGGTCTCCGGTAGCCTTGAGCTTGGGAGTCCCATAAGTGAGGACTGACTTCCTGCTTGGTCCTGGAGAAAGCGTAGTTACTCACCTGTAACAGGTGTTCTCCAGGAGCAGCAGGAATCAGTCCTCACAACCCTCCCTCCTCCCCTTGGAGTTGCAATCGTCTGCTTTAGTTTTTTTGCAAATTTTTCTGCTGTCTTTTTAGCTATGTCATCTGACTGGCTAAGATGGCACCCTCGGGCGGGAAGAGGACCGCGCATGCGCGCTGCAATTCCCAAAGGCTTTCTTTGAAAGCTGGGGAAAATTGCTCCGCGAGGGCTCCGTCGGCGCCGACATCACCCATAAGTGAGGACTGATTCCTGCTGCTCCTGGAGAACACCTGTTACAGGTGAGTAACTACGCTATCTTTGTATCGTTCCATGTTGCAAATGCACCTTGAATATTGTGTGCAATTCTGGTCGCCATATCTTAAAAAGGATATGTTGTTGTTGTTAAATGCCGTCGAGTCGGAGTCGACTCATGGCGACCCTCTGGATAGCTATCCTAAATTGTGTTCGGTCTTCAGTCAGGCGGCTCATTGTTGATAGACTGGTACCCGTAACTGCTGTTATTGTATCGATCCATCTCATTGCTGGCCTTCCTCTTTTACGTTGACCTTCTATCTTGCCAAGCATGATGTCTTTCTCTAATGATCTCTCTCTTCGCATGATGTGTCCAAAGTATGAAAGTCGAAGTCTTGTCATCTGAGCTTCTAAAGAAAGCTTAGGTTTGATCTCCTCTAGTACCAACTGGTTTGTTCTTCGGGCAGTCCATGGTATACACAGTATTCGCCACCAGCACCATAATTCAAAGGCATCAATTTTCTTCCTGTTTATCTTTTTCACTGTCCAGTTTTCACATCCATATGATGTTATTGAAAATACCATGGCTTGAACAAGTCAAATCTTTGTATGGAGAGAGACATCTCTGCTCTTGAGAATCTTATCTAGGTCTTTCATAGCCATTCTGCCAAGAGCAATGTGTCGTCTGATTTCTTGACTGCTTGTTGCTTCTTTATTGATAGTTGATCCAAGTAGGTTAAAGTTGTTCACAACGTCAATTTCTTCTCCTTCAATGATGAACCTGTTGATTATGCCAGTTGTCATGATCTTTGTCGTCTTTACATTAAGGTGCTGGCCCATTTTGAGACTATGTTCTTTGATTGTGAGAAGCAAATGTTTCAGATCATCTTCAGTTTCGGCCAGTAATGTGGTATCATCAGCATAGCGAAGGTTGTTGATGAGTCTTCCACCAATCTTCACACCTCTCCTGCTTTTCTGATGATTTGTTCTGCATATAAATTAAACAGGTAGGGGGAAAGTATGCAGCCTTGTCTTACACCTTTGCTTATTTTAAACCATTCTGTTTCTCCTTGTTCCGTTCGAACTGTTGCTTCTTGATCACTGTACAGATTGTGCAAGAGTACGATAAGGTGTTCTGGTATACCCATGCTTCTTAATGTGGCCCAGAGTTTCTCATGGTTTACACAGTCAAAAGCTTTGCTATAGTCGATAAAGCACAAATAGATATCCTTTTGGTATTCTTTAGTCTTTTCAAGGATCCATCTCACATCCGCAATGATGTCTCTCGTTCCTCGCCCTTTCCTGAACCCTGCTTGCACTTCAGGTAGTTCTTGTTCCAGGTATGGTTGTAGTCTCTTTTGAATAATCTTTAGTAGAATCTTGCTGGCATGTGGGATCAGAGCAATCGTGTGATAATTTCCACAGTCAGTTGGATCACCTTTCTTTAGTATTGGTATAAACACAAATCTTTTCCAGTCAGTTGGCCATGATGTTGTCTTCCATATTTCTTGGCAGAGCCTTGTAAGTATGGTAACAGCTGCATCAGATTGCTGTAATACTTCTATGGGAATGCTATCAATGCCTGGTGCTTTGTTCTTTGATAAGGCTTTCAATGCTGCTTCAACTTCTTTCATCACCAATGGTTCCCGATCATAAGGGCCTTGCTCATCCTGATAGCCCCTGGGTGGTCCAGGCAACTGTGGTTCCTGTTGCTCCTCCGACTAACAGTGGAGACCCCCATTCCCTTGGGGACCTCTTAGGGACTCCTTTCTCAGGAAGGGGGCTCTCTTCTGCACCCCAACCTGGGATCCCTGTTCCTGACAGCATGGCTGCTGAAAGGGTGACTCTAGCCCTTTCTACCTCTCAGTTGAGGTGGAAGAGATTTACTAGAAAGGCGTATGCCATCTAATGGTGCAGGTTTTTGGCCTAGTATGCCAACACAACCTTCTTGATGTCATTCCATAACTCTTCTGGAGCTCTGTCATTTGTATCTAAAGCAGCAAATCAATTTTGTAGGCAGTCTTTAAATTCCAGTGGTATATTCTCAAGGTCATATTTTGCTGCATTCATGAGTGGTTTGCTCTTTTTCAACTTTAGCTTGAGTTTGTATACTAGTAGTTGATGATCTGTACCACAGTCAGCTCCAGGTTTTGTCTTTGTTGATGTTATAGAGCTTTTCCATCATTGACTTCTACAGATGTAGTCAATTTGATTTTTATACAATCCATTGGGTGAAGTCCATGTGTATAGTCGCCACTTGTGTTGATGGAAGGTGTTTGAAATGAATAGATCGTTGGTCTTGCAGAATTCTATCAGTCTTTCTCCAGCTTCATTTTTGTTGCCAAGTCCGTATTTTCCAACTACTTTGCCGCCTTCTTTGTTGCCAACCTTTGCGTTCCAGTCACCCATGACTATCAGGATATCCTGTTTGCATGTTCTGTCAATTTCAGCTTGTACTTGTTCATAGAACTCTTCAATTTCATTCTCTTCTGCAGCTGTTGTTGGGGCATATACTTGAATTATAGTTGTGTTGATAGGCATTTCTCATAGACGAATAGAGATTAAGCGTTCGCTGATTGCATTGTATTTCATTACAGTTCTTGCAAGTTTCTTCTTTATTATAAATGCAACACCATTTCTTCTTTGTCTTTCATTTCCAGCATAGTAGACCATGTGATCATCTGATGCAAAGTGCCCGATGCCAGTCCATTTCAGTTCGCTGACACACAACAGATCAAGTTGTACACGTTCCATTTCATTCTTGACCACCTCCAACTTCCCTTGGTTCATGCTTCATACGTTCCATGTTCAAATGTGTAAGACATCTTTACAGCTCCTGACTCTCATTTCATGCGCAGCTACATCAGCAGTCAGACGTCCCAAGGACTTTGATCCAACCACATCATAAATGCTGGCTTTACTCTGAAAAGTCTTCAGCTCTTCCCCAGTAGCTAGTTGAGTGCCTTCCGACCTGGGGGTCTCATCTTCCAGCACTACAGCACAATTTGTTTTGTTGTAACTATCCATTGGGTTTTCATGGCAAGATACAGAAGTAGATTGCGAGGCCTTTCTTCCGCGCAGTTTAAGTTTGGTGTTATTGCCGTTGTCACAGAAATGTGATCCTCCACCGTCAATACTATGCCATTCTGCTGCTGCCCAGATGGTGGTTTGTCTTGGTCTGGCACCTCAGCTGAGACCTGTCCATCTTGGGAGACCCTGCCAGTAGTTAAACTACCGATAGTTTAGCTCTCAGCATCACTGATGCACACAAGCCCTCACAGCACGACAAGCTGCAAACCAAGTGAGGGAAAAAAGATATAGCAGAACTAGAAAAGGTACAGAGAACAGCTTCCAAAATGATAAAGGGTAAACGTAGATCGGTTGTTTACCACTTCAAAAAGTAGAAAGACTAGGAAATGTGCAATTGAAGCTACAATATAGCCCATTTAAGACTAATAGGAGAAAATATTTTTTCACTCAATGTGTAATCAAACTCTAGAATTCGTTACTGGAGGATGTGGTAAAAGCTGTTAGTGAAGTTGGTTTTAAAAAAGGTTTGGACAAGTTCCTGGAGGAAGAATCCATAAACCATTATTAAAGAGGACCAGTGAAATCCACTCTTACCCCTGGGATAAGCAGCATAGAATCTGTGTACTGTTCTGGGAATCTGACAGTTGCGAACTGGGTTAGTTGCTGTTGGAAACAGGATACTGGGCTTGATGGACCCTTGGTCTGACCCAATAAGGCATCTCTTATGTTATTACTTTTTCACTGAAAGGGTGGTGGATGCTTGGAATGCCCTCCCAGTGGAGATGGGTGGGCAAATACAGTGATGGAATTCAAAATGGCATGGGACAGGCACAGTGGATCCCTTTATAGCATGAAGATAAAATGAAAATAAACTTAAACATCTTTTATACTTCAACAAATAAAGAGGGTGACCTGCATGGACTGGTGGGTACAACCCTAAACAAAGGCATAGAGGGGGTGACCTGCCCTGAGTGGTGAGTACAACCCTAAACAAGGGCTTACTCTGTCTAGTTTACCTACTCTGTCTCATGTACATTAAATTAAATTAAGTTCAGCTTGTTCACATATAAACCGTCTTGACACTTTGAAAAGGCGGTATATAAAACCAATTAAATAAATAAATAAAATAAATGGAGGGGGCAACTTGCATCGACTGGTGGATACAATTAATCTAGCCACCTTATTGGGCCGACTAGATGGACCATACTGGACTTTATCTGCTGTCATATACTGTGTGTGTGTGTGTGCTGGAGAGCCTCTGTGTGTGGCGTGGAGGTGAGGTGCCTTTGTGTGTATTTAGTACAGAGCTGGAATGTATGTCTGTTGTGCAGAGGTAGGGTGGAGTGCTTTTGTGAATGTTCTGGGAGAAGGGAGATGCAGCATTTGGCAAATACACATTGTGCCCTTTTGTCCCCATGCATTCACCCCTTTAACCTCCAATACCTTGCACCCTTCCCGCCCGCCCACTCTGTTACCCTTCCAGACTCCCTCCCCTTCACCAACCATCCTAGCACCCATTCTCTTCCCTCCATCCTCCTCTTTTAATAAGCCCACTGACCCTTTAGATTTTCCCTACCTTCTCTACCTTACTCCCCCTCCCCCAAATATTTTTGTTGCTGCAGGCTGTGACTGCGGCCTTCCCTTTCTCTTTTGCCCATGGGGATCTGATCTCCAGTGAAGAGATAGGATTGTTGCTATGATTGCGTGTATTCTCTTCTCTTCTGTCCGCAGCAGATGAGGTCACCATGGGCAGACAACTTGCATCGAGGCCACTCCTTTCATTCTGCCCGCAGACAATTAGATGTCCACGGACAGACTACATAAGGGGTTGCAGCCATCCAGGGGGACAAGAAAATACCAGGTGCCAGATGTAATGGCGACCAGAAATTTGCATCTGGAATTTGTAAAGTCCTGGATTAGAGTGTGGATGAGGATGCAGAGAGGAACAGGGACACATCCCTTCTTTGATCCTCTAACTCCCACCCCTGTGGTGCAGTTCCTCTCTCCTTCATTTCTAATCATTCCTGTCTTCCCCCTCCCCAATCCTTTCTCTTACCCAAAGTACAAAAAGGACATTGACGAGGACAGTTTCCAGGCTTTTGTACAGACATATATCTTGCCTGCCACCATAGAAATATAGAACACATTCTGCTGCTATAGCTTTTGTTTCTCCTGTATCTCCAGGAACAAGCAGGAATAAGTCCTCACATATGGGTACGTCGGTACCGACGGAGCCTGCGCAGGAAAGCTCCCCAGCTTCCCAGAAGGAAAGCTTTTGGGGCCTCCCACTGCGCATGCGTGCTGCCTTCCCGCCTTCCTGACCAACTCTCCTCAGTTCTTCTTTTTCCGCGGAGCCAGCAGGTCGTGTTCCTGTCACCGCTGAAGAAGTTGTTATTTTAATTTATTTCTTTGGCCACGTGTCTGCCTTCCCCGATTCCAGACCGGTACCGCCGGTCTTTTTTCTTTTATTTCTTAAAAAAAAAAAAAAAAAAATCTTCTTTTTTCCTCACTTGGTGTATTTGTCCTGTGAGGCCTTTAGGCCTTCACAAATTCTCCCTCATGGAGAAACAAGCCTCTGGGTTTAAAAAATGCACCAAGTGCAGCGGTACTATTTCAGTCACAGACACTCATGAATGGTGTCTTAAATGTTTGGGGCCTGACCATTCCATTCCGGATTGCCCATCCTGTTCTTTGATGTCTAAACGTGGCTTACAAAACCGGGCAGCCAAGTTTCACATGCTGTTTTCTACAGATACTCCAGCATCGACATCTTCCAGGTCTTCCTCTCCTGATGGATCTCAGGTAACCAAACATTCCTCTGGCAGGTCCTCAAAGGGCAAATCTCCCTCTAAGTATCGAGATTCCCCTGGGCTTGACCCTGAGGACCCTGCCCCAGCCAAACAACCCCGGCGGGAAGCTCCGGCTTCCAAAGCTCCTCCTATGGGGTTACAGGTTGACATCGATGGCACGGCCTCGACCGATCACCTGTTAGACTGTTCTGGGGTACCGGCTCAATCATCCGGTACCGACATCCAGACAGTCGTGGCGTCCATGGATCATACAGTTCAATCCATGCAGCAGGCCATTTTGGCTTTCATTAAGGCTGCGACGCCCTCGGTACCGTACCCTGCGGTACCGACTCCGGTTCCGGTACCACAGCCGATACCGGTACCCAGGCCATCCACATCGACCAGGATACCGATTCCGGTTCCCGGTTCCGGGGTTTTTCCCGATAACGATCCGGTTCCGGGTACCCCCGATGTCGATACCGGTCGATACGCTTATCGATCCCTGGAAGCAAACAGACGATACTTTGAGTCTTCTGATGATTCTAATTCATCAGATGACTCTGCTGAAGTATCCCTTACTCTACCTGAGGAGCCCTCTTCTCCAAAGAGGAGAATGTCTCCTCCAGAGGATTTATCCTTTCAAGACTTCATCATTGAAGTAGCTAAAGGTCTTTCTATTTCTGTATTCTCTGAAAAAGAACTTAGAGCAAAAAAGTTAGACATTTTAGGATACTCTAAGGTTCCCAAAGAGGCAGTCACCTTGCCCATCCATGAAATTCTTCAAGAACACATGATGGACTTATGGGAGACTCCTCTCACTCTATCTCCACATTCTCGTCGTCTGGACACCATGTATCGTGTCCCCCCTTCTCCTGGGTTTCAAAAAACTCAGCTCCCTCACCACTCCATCGTGGTGCAGTCAGCTATGAAAAGGATCAAGAGTACTAAAAGACACTCTTCTACTCCCCCAGGAAGAGAATGTAGGACTCTGGATGCTTTTGGAAGAAAAATCTTCCAAGCAAGTATGCTTATTGGCAGAATCAACTCATACAGCCTCTATATGGGCATGTTTCTGAAGGAAATTGCATTAAAAATCCGCCATTTTCTCCCCTTTATCCCAGAGATAGAAAGGAGGAGTTCCTTCTTTTGCTAAAGCATACCCAAGATATTTCAAAGTTCTCCAACAGAGCTCTGACCTAGAACCCTGGGTCCAGGATGGGTTGGGAAATTTGCCCTGTACAGAGGAGAATCTGTTTGGTAAAGAGTGGCAAATCAAAGCCACTCAAATGGATGCAGAAAATGCTGCTTTAGATAGACTTTCTAAGTCTACCTCTACCCCTGTCAAGAAAAAATCTTTCAAAAAGCCTTTCTACAAGAGAACCAGATTTGCCTCAAATACTGGACAACAATCTTCTGCAGCTCGCTTTACTCCTAAGCGTCAGCAGCCTAAACAGGCCAGGGCAAAACCTGCAGGGGCTGCTACAGCCCAACAGTGCCAACCCCCTCAGGGTTTTTGACTTAAATCTAGAAAACTTAACCTTTCTGGCTTTAAAACCAGAACCTCTCACCATCCCAGGAAGGTTAACTCATTTTGCTCCCAGATGGGAGCAAATTACATCAGAACAATGGACCCTCTCTATCATCAGAGAGGGCTACAAACTACATTTCTCCAACCTTCCTCCCCATACCATGGTGAGAAGTTTCAATTCTCCCCCATCTCTCCTAGACCTGTTAAGTCAGGAGGTGACCACTCTTCTCGCCCAAAAGGCAATAGAAGAGGTTCCTCTTCCTCAACAGGGATCAGGTTTTTACTCCCCTTATTTTCTCATTCCCAAGAAAACAGGGGGTACAGACCCATTCTGGATCTCAGAGAATTGAACAAATTTCTATACAAGGAGAAATTCAAGATGCTTTCTCTAGGTACTCTCCTTCCATACCTACAGAGTCAGGATTGGCTTTGTTCTGTAGATCTCAAGGATGCGTACACACATATACTCATCCATCCATCCCACAGAAAATTCCTACGGTTTCTGTTCCAGGGAAAACATTTCCAATACAGAGTACTTCCCTTCGGTCTAGCCTCTGCTCCAAGGGTATTTACCAAATGCATGGCAATAGTAGCTGCATTTCTACGTGCCCTGGGAATTTTTGTCTTCCCATACCTGGACGACTGGCTCATCCGAGCTCCATCTCAGTCCGAGGCTCAGACTTCCCTGGATCGCACCAGACGCATCCTGCAGTATCTGGGACTTGTGATCAATCTGCCAAAGTCTCAACTCACCCCTACGCAATCCCTGGAGTTCATAGGGGCATGGTTGGATACCACCACTGCAAGGGCCTATCTACCTCAGGCCCGTTGCCAACTTCTAGTGCACTTAGCCTCTCAGACTCAGTCCAGAAGCCACTTGACTGCCAGAGAGATGCTACAACTATTAGGCCACATGGCCTCCACAGTGCATGTGGTGCCTTATGCTCGCCTACATATGAGAGCAGCTCAATGGACTTTATCCACCCAGTGGACTCAAGCGTCAGGAGCTCTCTCAGACCAAATAGCAAACTCCAATCGTCTCTTTTGGTCTCTCCAATGGTGGATATCCACTCGAAATCTGTTGTTGGGGGCCCCCTTTCAGCCACTGTTGCCCCAAGCAACCCTCACAACAGATGCCTCCCAAACAGGTTGGGGAGCTCATCTTCAAGATCTCTCCACTCAGGGCACTTGGTCTCCACAGGAGACCACCCTTCATATCAACCACTTGGAACTTCGAGCAATCTTTCTAGCTCTCAGAGTTTTTCATACCCTCCTCAGCAACATGACAGTCCTTATTCATACGGACAATCAAGTAGCCATGTTTTACATAAACAAACAAGGAGGGACTGGCTCTCTGTCGCTTTGCAACGAAGCTTTATGGGCCTTCGCCAGAGAGCATCAAATCCATCTCCTGGCAGTATATCTTCCAGGAATCCAAAACTCTTGGGCAGACAGACTCAGTCGAGTTCTGCTTCCACACGAATGGTCCCTGCACATGGATCAGGTACTCAGAATCTTCCAGAAATGGGGAACCCCGGACATAGACCTCTTTGCAAGTCCGTGGAATGCCAAACTTCCCCGGTTCTGTTCCAGAATTCCGTGTCAGGGAGTTCAGGCCAAGGATGCCTTCCTCCTGCATTGGGGTCAGGACTTCCTGTATGCCTTTCCACCCATTCCTTTGATTCCCAAGACTCTGTTCAAACTTCAAAGGGATCAAGGGTCCATGATCCTCATAGCTCCACGCTGGCCACGCCAAGTGTGGTACCCTCTACTTCTGCATCTCTCCCAAGCCCCCTCCCTGGATTTGGGAGCGGCTCCAGACCTTCTGTCTCAGGAGGAGGGGACTTTGTGGCACCCAAACCCCAAGTCCCTTCACCTCGGAGCTTGGTTACTGAAGGCCTAGACCTTCAACACTTCAATCTTTCGCAGCAAGTGAAGGATATCCTACATGCCTCTAGGAAACCTTCCACTAGGCGTTCTTATGCTTTTAAATGGAAAGGATTTTCCATTTGGTGTGCTCAAAAGGGTCTTAACCCTCTAGCACTCCCCTTGAATTCTCTTTTGGAATATCTCCTGCATCTCTCCAATGCAGGACTCAAAACGAATTCAGTAAGAGTCCATTTGAGTGCTATTGCGGCATCACTTAAGCCCATCAATGGACAACCTGTTTCCTCTCATCCTCTTATTGCAAGATTCATGAGAGGCCTAACCTTAACTAAACCTCCCATTTGACCTCCTCCGGTGGCATGGGACTTAAACTTGGTTCTTGGTCAGCTTATGAAGCCACCTTTTGAACCCTTCTTTCCTGGAAGGTTATTTTTCTTATTGCAGTCACCTCAGCTCGCCGTATCAGTGAACTGCAAGCCCTAGTGGCTAATCCACCTTATACAAGGTTCCATCATGACAAGGTGGTCCTTAGGACCAATCCCCACTTTATGCCTAAAGTGGTCTCCCCTTTTCATCTTAATCAAGAGGTATATTTACCTGTCTTTTTTCCAGCTCCTCATGCATCCAGTGCAGAGAGGAACCTTCATACTCTAGACTGTAAAAGAGCTCTTGCCTTTTACCTCCACAGGACACAGCAACATCGAAAGTCTTCTCAGCTTTTTGTTGCTTTTGATCCTTCTCATTTAGGACTTCCAGTCTCCAAAAGAACACTCTCCAATTGGATTGCTCAGTGTATCTCTCTTGCTTACCAGAGTAAGAACCTTTCTCTGGAGGGCCATGTCACCGCTCACAACGTGAGGGCCATGGCCATCTCTATGGCTCATCTAAACTCTGTGTCCATTGACCAGATCTGTTGAGCAGCCACCTGGGCCTCGGTTCATACCTTTACAGCCCATTACTGTTTTGACAAGGACTCCCGCCGGGATGCCTTGTTTGGTCAGGCTGTCCTCAGACACCTGTTCCATTCTTGAACAACTCCAGCCCACCTTCCCTGAATGGATGCCTGAGATCCATAGGAAGATGAGGAACCTTTCAGGGTCTCATACCCTTCAGGGGATCTCCCGGGCATCTTAGCTAGGGAGTCCCCATATGTGAGGACTTATTCCTGCTTGTTCCTGGAGATAGCACAGTTACTTACCTGTAACAGGAGATCTCTGGGAACAGCAGGAATTAGTCCTCACAACCCGCCCACCTCCCCTAGGAGTTGTATCTATCTCTCTCTTTCCTTTCCTCTCTCTATTGTCACAGCTTTAAACTCGAACTGAGGAGAGTTGGTCAGAAAGGCGGGAAGGCAGCGCGCATGCGCAGTGGGAGGCCCCAAAAGCTTTCCTTCTGGGAAGCTGGGGAGCTTTCCCGCGCAGGCTCCGTCGGTACCGACGTACCCATATGTGAGGACTAATTCCTGCTGTTCCCAGAGATCACCTGTTACAGGTAAGTAACTGTGCTTTACTTTGGGATTAAACGGGGGTTTTCCTGCTAATCTTTTGAGAAGTGTGTTTCTTTTCTTTGTTTGCCTTGAGAACTCTGTATTTCTTAGGTCTTTGTATTTTGCAAGAGGAGAGGATTTTTGTTTCCCTGGTGGGGAAAAACATTTGACATTTGATTATACAGATGTGCCACAATATGTACTAACTATCATAGGAAATTTTCAGTAAATTATTGTCTAAATGTGGCTATTTGACTGTCATGTTTGGGGCAATTTTCTAGCAGTAATTACTGATGATGCATTTCTCATGCCCTTTCTACCTTCTGTGAGCAGAAACTAAAGTTCTAGATTATCACAGCTACTTTTTGTCATTGGGTGCCAAATTGATTGAGAAATTACCTCCTTTATGGGAAGCTCTTAGAAGTGGAATTTGGCATGTTTTGTGTCTGTGACAGAAATCATTCTGGTAGCAGAGCTCTGAGAGAGATCCTGAAACATTAAACATTTTAAGGACCGTCAGCGGGTGAGGAGCCACGGGAAAGCAGCCGGCATCTGCTGCTTGAGGAGCCACGAGACAACAGGCACCTGCTGTGCAGCTCTCTGCAGGAATCCCACCTCCATGCCGAAGCCGGAAGGAGAGGCTGAGCGTTTGATGGGCAGAAGCAAAAGCAGTCTACTCCTTAGCAGTTTGAGCGATGCCACGGGGTGAGTACTTCAACGGTCGGTGCCTTTCTTTTGGGCGGCTCAGGCAGCAGGCCTGTTCTCCACGTAGCTGCCTTAGCAAATTTCTTGGCAGTGTGGCCACGCCATTTTAGTCCTTTCAGCCCTTGCGTTTAGAAGTGGGGGAGAGGCCCACTGATTCGGGCTGGTGCCTACACAATTTTTTGTTTTGGACAGTTATGTTTATTTTAAAAACCAAAAAATGGCATAGAAACAACAGGAGAAATAGAATTTTACAGTGTGAAGGAGAACCGGCTGAAGTAAGGTGTCCAGCCGGAGCACAACTTGCTTCTTCCTTCCAGCCAGACCATGCCTGCCAGGCTGCAGTGTAGGCCATGCATGACCTGGCGAGGAACAGGCTTGGCGGTCGGATTTTGCTGTGGCTGCGAGACGGAAGCATGCACAGTAGAGAAGGAGCTGCAGGAGGATGGCATAGTCACTCCGGGACAAGGGGGTCCCTCGGGGAGTACTGGTAGCAGCTCACAAGGCAAGAGGGGTCTGGATGTGTCTGCAAGGGCGCTGCAAGGGCGGAGCGGGATCCACATTGCCAGTACTGGAACCCTACAGCGGGGAACATTCCTCACCTCAGCCCTCAACCTCCTGGGTGGAGGGTGCCCCTGGGGAATTTTCACCAGAATTGTCCTCATGCATTATGCTTTCTGCATGAAGCAGCGGGAGGCACAGGCCCACACCTCCGCATGTGGCCTGGGTAGGAAGCGACCGACAACAGAGATGGAGCAATAGCAAGATGATGAGCCGATCTTACGTACAGGTAGACTCGAGGGTGATGCATTGGAGGAACACAGATCCCTTTAGTCGGAAGAACCGGATGATGTGGCAGACACGGCCATGCAAGCAGACGAGTTGGAAGAAGGGGAGATCACGCAGGAGCATGAATCTCGGATAGTCTGAGTCTTCCGCAGGGAGGAATTGGCAGCGCTCATAACTAAGTCCTTGAAGACACTCCACATGAATGGAGTGGAATGGGTAAATGTAGATTGATTTTTTTTATGCCATCAAAATGTAAAAGACTAGGGGACATGCAATGAAGCTACAGTGTAACCCATATAAGACTAAAAAGAGAAATATTTTTTCACTCAACGCGTAATCAAATGCTGGAATTCGTTACAGTCCGCAAGCCAGAGAGAGAGTTTACCATGCATCGAGTGATTAAACAAATGATCCAGGATGAGTGAAATCTCCCAGAGGCCGGGCTGAGTGGTATTAGGACCATGACCTGCCTTTACCCGCTACCAGAGCAGGAGCAGGACTTGCTACGTTTCCCAAAGGTAGATGCCGCGGTCTCGGCCGTGACTAAGACCACAAATCCCGGTGGAGGTTAGTACAGTTCTCAGGGATGTGTAGGGTAGGAAGTTGGATACCTTATTGAAGCAGGCTTTTGATATCAGTGCGCTGTCTTTGCAGGTGTCCGTTTGTGGTGCAGTTGTGGCCAGGACTTGCCTGCGGTGGATGCAGGGGGTACTGGAGCCAACTGAAGGATCCCAGGAATCTTCCGCAGTGGCCAGACTGGAGTCGGGGGCTGCATATCTGGCGGATGCCTTCTATGATCTCATTAGAGGTCTTTTAAAGAGTGTGGCATTGGTAGTAGCGGCCCACTGCTATTTAAGGCTGCGCAATTGGGCAGCAGATATCTCCTCCAAGGCCCAATTAAGTAGGCTTCTATTTAAGGATAAGCTTTTGTTCGGGGAGGATTTGGAAAAGTTAGTGAAGGATTTAGGAGAGTCCAAAGTGGGATGCCTTCCAGAGGATGAGCAGAAGCAGGGGCGGTCTTCTGTTTTGGCTTGTAGTCAGTCGCAGGATTTTCGGCGTTTCTGTATCATGAGTTTTCCGCCATACCAGAGGGGTTGTTTTATATCTCAGAGGCAGCCCTTTCAGGGATTTCGAGGAACAGGGCGAGGCTAGTATTCTGTCACCTTTTCCTTGGGCCCCGAGAGGGCACAATGAAACAAGGGGGGCCCAGGCAGGGGAGCAGCTCATGGGAGGTCTGCTGCGGGAGTTTTACCCCACCTGGGTTCAGATCATATCCGACCAATGGGTCTTAGAAATTATCCAGGAGCGCAGTGCATTGGCGTTTGCCAAGCCTCTGACTCCCTCCTTCATGCAGTCCCCATGCAAAGCCCTTGGCAAGGCCAAGGCCATGAGGGACACTGGTGCGGCTCCTGCAGTTGGGGGCCATAGTGTGTGTTCCCCAGGACCAGTGCAACTGCGATTGATACTCCATTTATTTCATGGTGCCCAAGAAGGAGGGCTCCTTTGGGCCCATTCTCAATCTCAAATGAGCGAACAAGTGTTTGCGGGTGCCCTGGTTCCACATGGAGACCCTTTGGTCTGTCATCATGGCCATATGAGAGGGGGAATTCTTAACTTCTCTCGACCTTACGGAAGCATGTCTGCAGATTCCCATCCAGCCAGAACATCACTAGTTCCTCTGGTTTGCAGTACTCGTAGGGCACTACCAATGTCAGGCATTGCTCTTTGGCTTAGCGATTGACCTGTGGACTTTCACCATAGTGATGGTCATGGTGACAGCTGGACTCTGCAAGGAGGGGATCCTGGTACATCTCAACCTAGACGACTGGCTGATTCAGGCAAAGTTTAAGCAAGAGAGTGAACAGGCTACGGCAAGGGTGGTTGAGTTTCTACATAGTCTCAGATGGGTTATCAAGATAACCAAGAGTCGGTTAATCCCATCACAGGACCTGGAGTACCTCGGAGCCCGCTTCGACATGCGCAGTGGCAGGGTTTTTCTTCCTCAGCAGTGGGTGCAGGCTCTGCAGCTGTTGGTCCGCTGTTTCCTCATGATGCTATTGCTGACAGCTTGGCATTATCTTCAGCTGATAGGGACGATGGCGGCGACCATCGAGCTGGTCCCGTGGGCATACGCTCATATGAGATATTGCAGAGAGCCTTGCTGTGCCAGTGGTCACACCAGCTGCATCCCTGACACAGCAGTTGCCCTGTCTGCAAGCGGCCAGGAGTGCTCTCTGGTGGTGGTTAAAACCCAAAAACCTCATGGCAGGGTTGCCACTGGGGAAGCCATCCTGGATTCCACTCACAACGGATGCGAGCCTCTCTAGCTGGGGGGCTCACTGCAAGGGGCATATTGCTCAGGGGCGGTGGAACCCTGAGGAAGCAGCTTGGCCCATCAGTTGGCTGGAAATGCAAGCTATCTCGCTCTGTGGCGGTTTCAACCTTAGCTTCAGGGGAAGGCAGTCCGGGTCTTCTCGGACAACGCTACCATGGTGGCCTACCTCAATCGTCAAGGGGGCACAGGCAGTGTGCGATTGGAAGCCAAGGCCGGAGTGTTGTTAGAATGGGCCGAGTCTCATCTGCAGGCAATTTCAACGACACATGTCACGGGAACAGAGAACGTGATGGCTGATTATCTAAGTCAGTTTTGCGTGGACTCTGGAAAATGGATGCTCAACAGAACTGTCTTTCTGCAGGTGACACAGAGATGGAGCACACCAATAATGGATCTCATGGCGACCTTTGCAATGGCCAAGACTAGCTGATTTTTCAGCAGGAGAAGGGAACGGATGTCGAAGGGCCTGGACGCCCTGGTTCAGCGGTGGCCCATGGAGAGCCTCCTCTGTTTTTCCTCATTGGGCACCCATTGGCCGTGTGGTGCAGCGAATCAGAGCTCACTGGGGGATGGTCATCTTGATTGTGCCAGACTGGCTGAGGTGTCCGTGATATGCAGACCTGGTATGGCTGACGGCAGACCGTCCATGGTGGCTGCCTGCCTGAGACAACCTCTTGGTCCCAGGGCTGGTTCTTATGCCTCAAGTAGATCATTTATCGCTTATGGCATGGCTCTTGAAAGGGTTAGGTTGAGAAAACAGGGCTATTCGGGACCAGTCCATACTATATTATTGAAGGCCCGGGAACGCTCCACCTTGCTCTCTTATGTCTGAGTTTGGCAGAACTTTGAGGCCTGGTGTGTAGAATGCCAGTGTAGGCTGTTGGCGTCAATGCTGGAGATGCTTGCCTTCTTACAGGCTGGTTTGGAGAAAGGTTTGGCTTGTAGTTCCTTGCGGGTGCAAGTGGCAGCGATTACTTGTTATCGAGGGAGGATGGGCATTTAATAGGCATAAGGAACCCTGATGCCGTTGCCCTATTACATCAATGACCACCTGACATTGTGAAACACCGCAAACTATAGATGAAAGCAAAAAACAGATCACATCTGCATGACTTATCTTATACAGAAAATATCTTCAAAAGCAGCGGGATCGGTTTTCCTCCCCAACGCCTCTCTTCGGCGCCCTCCGAGCGTTTCGCAGAAAAGCTTCATCAGGGGAATATAGACAAACTGTTGACAAAGAAACACAACTACACTAAAACTCATTTAAAACCTAAATAAACCTCAATACCAACCCCATAACAATCAAAAACTCAAAAAGTGTATGCTTTATCGAGCTATAGTTACCTTAAACAGAAGTCATGCAGCACACGTTCACACCATGGCCACCCTTAAACATGGCCAGTCCTTCTCAAAAATGCTGTGCATGCAAACTGAGAACCCCAAACCGTTGCTGAAATACACGGCAAGATGATGTCATTGGGCATTCCTACCTAAAGGGAACTCCCTTTGTTTAAATTATACAATGTGCCATGCATTATCCAATCTTCATGTCGCTGCGGTCGGCCTACCTCAACCACACCACACAGCTCAGCCAGCAGCAAATCTCCCATGGCAAATGCACTACCAAACTATATCTACCTCAAAACAATGCCATGCAACAAACAATCATTCCGGAGCATCCCCTGAACACAAAATGTCTTACCTAAAAGGGACATCCTCCGTTTAAATCATGCGACCCAACATCATTCAGACAATGGCAAAATTACCTCTATATAAAAAAAATGCTACCACTAGAATAGAACACCAAAAGAAAAAAATCTTTTAAGACCATGTTCAGATACAAACCCCCCAATCTATTTGCACATTTAAACCATCTGGAGCCACTGTCCGTAGACAGAAGATCCAGCGCTGCTCGCACAATACCAAAGTCTGTTCACTCGATTTCCCCGCCCTACCTGCCACCACAGTATCTATACAAAAGCAACTCAGATCACTAAAAACATGTCCACGTTCTAAACAATGTTACACTAACGGAGCTTCAAGCACCCTACAGTTCAACCTACTCTTATGCTCTATCATACACTTCCGAAAAGGTCTAACAGTCTTGCCAACATATAACCTGCAAGGGCAAAAAATACCATAAACAACATATGATTATCCACAAGAGGTCTGTTTCTTAAGTTTGTATGTTCTTCCATGATATTCAAAATATACCAACTCACAGGTTGTCGGGCAAATCAAACAACTGTCACATCTACTGTGACCTGGCCGAACACTGGACAAGGAAGACACCAAGCGCAAAATTGCCGGACTTAACCTTTCAAATTTTGATGGCACTGCCACACAAATCTGACACCTTTCTCCTCAAGCCCTGGAACAGTTCTTAACATGTTTGCATGCTTTATTAATAATGTGTTGTATATGCGAACTAAAAGGGGAATATTTGGTAATCAGATTCACACAATCTTTCTCATCACCTAAGCCTGTTCTGGTATTCAAACTCAAAAGAAGCGCTCTGTTATTATATAGTGCCCTACGGTATGTCTGTTTCACTATTCGCATTGGATATCCCCTTTCTGCGAAATTGACTGATAAAGACCTTGATTGCTTTACAAAATCAGAAGTGTCTGAACAATTCCTCCGATATCTAATAAATTGAGAAAATGGTAACCCATCCCTAAGTCGTACAGGATGTGCACTACTATAGTGAAGAAAAGTATTTCTATCAGTTGTTTTTCGATGTACCGAGGTAACCCAACCAGTAACTCCCTTACAAACTAACACATCTAGAAACGCTATTTTTTCAGCATGATAAGAGTACGTAATTTGAATATTAGAATCTAAATTATTCAACCAACTGAAAAAACATTCTAAGGTTTCTGACGAACCACACCATAGTAAAAATACATTGTCGATGTACCTACACCACAGCTTCATACACGACGTGTACCTCGATGTCACCAACCATCTCTCTTCATAGAGGCCCATAAACAAATTGGCTATTGAGGGAGCACAAGTGGCACCCATCGCCACCCCTGAAATTTGATGATATAGCGTTCCCTCAAACAAAAAATAATTTCGAAACACTGCTAATTTAGTCAGCTGTGAAAAGAATGATATCATATTGTCAGACAAATTGCCACCGGATTCTGCCGGGTCAATTACATCCAGCTTTGCTTATTTTTAAACAATCCTGCGGGACATAGAGCCTCTTGAAAATACATCACGGCGGTCACATTGGGTTTTATCTTTGGAAGAAAGAGAAGCCCTTGAGGATTTGAAGTCCAGATCTGATCTAGTTATTCATTGTGCAGATAAAGGGGGAGCCATTGTGGTACTTGCTCGTGATGATTATTTACAAGAGGCCATTAGACAATCATCTGATTTAAATGTGTATGAATATCTACTACAGGATCCTACCAGTTCTATCTCCAGGAACAAGCAGGAATGAGTCTTCACATATGGGTACGTCGGTATCGACGGAGTCCGCCTGGGAACGCTCCCCAGCGTCCAATCAGAACGCTTTTGGGAGCATCCCACCACGCCTGGGTGCTGCCTTCCTGCCTTTCCCAACTGCCTCTCCTCAGTTTTCATTTTTCCACGGAGCCGGCAGGATGTACTCCTGTCACAGCAGAAAATTCTTCTTTTATTTTTTTGTTTTCTTGTGGTCGCGTCTGCCTTCCCCGACGCCACCGGTACTGCCGGTGTTTCTTTCTTCTTTTTTCTTACAAAATTTCCTTTCTGAGGAATATTTTTTCCCTGTTAGTGCCTGACGGTTTTTCGGCCTGCTAGGCCTACTCACTCTCCTTCATGGAAATACCAGCCACTAACTCTAAGAAATGTTTAAACTGTGGCGGTACCAAATTAATTGTAGACACTCATAATTGGTGTCTACCCTGTTTGGGTCCTCACCACCATCCGCTGGAGTGTTCCTTCTGCAGCGGTATATCCAGAAGAAGTCTTCAGCATCGAGCATGTCTCGATACGCGGTCCCCATTAAACTTCATGGTACAGCCAACGTTGCTTCTTCACAGGATCAGGTAACCCAAAAACAGTCTGTTAAGACTAGCCAGGCCTCGAGTGGTAGATCTCCTGCTCAGCATAGAGATGCCTCCGGCGTTGCCCTCGAGAACACCTTGGCATTAAAACCCCGGTGGGAGTCTTCGGCCTCCAAGCCATTTATGGGGTTTCAGGATGTTTCTGGGGTTCTCACCTCTACGAACATACCTGAGCCATGCTCGGTGGCGGCATCCGCTTGGTGCGGTATCGATACCCCGGCATCGGCAATAGTGTTGGATGAAACATTCCTCACCAAAGATCGCAGTCTAGCGCTCTCGGTTCCTTCGGGGCCGACTGAGCCGCTGCTGACCGATCTTCCAGTATCGGTATCGATTCCGGTACCGGTACTGGTATCGACGTCGGTACCCTCCAGATATGCATCGATAGACTCGCTTCCTTCGATGCCGAGTCTGGAATCGATCTCTAGTCTGAATGACTGGGTACTGACTCGTCTCGGTACCGACTTCAAACGGTACGGAAGACATTCTACCGATGATCAAGGTCTGCCACGTTTGGTTACTTCGGTACCGATAGAGCTATCACAGACTGATCTTCATGTATCGTTATCAACGACGGTACCGGTATCGACATCAGCATCGGTGTCGGTACCTCCCATGCTCGTTTCAACCGGCTCGCTTCCTTCCATACCGAGTTTGGAATCGATCCCTAGCATGGATGATTTCCTACCGACGGGTTGCGGTACCGGCTTCTAGCGGTACCGACAACTATCCTTCAAGGACAATCCGATGCTCCACCCCTTCAGATCTTCTATTCTAGAGAATCTGAATGAACTGGTGGGTGCTAGAGCTAGTTCTTCAACAGATCTAGTTCTTACTCCTCTTTCTAGAGGACTCCCCTCTGGGGAGATTTCTTTTCAAGCATTCCTGCTTGATATGGCAAAGTTACTTGCCATTTCTATACCTGTTCAATATCCTGCACCAGGGGATCCAGAACCTCTGCAGATCCTCTGCAATCCAAAGGAAGTCATTATGTTTCCTTTGCATCAGACCTTGCAGGATCTCCTATTTAGAACGTGGGAAGCTCCTTTAATGGTATCCCCACCTTCTAGGGCAACTGATCTTCTATACATGGTGCCCCCTTCTCCAGTTTTTCAAAAGCCTCAGCTCCCTCATCATTCTATTGTTGTAGAATCAGCAATGAGGCATGTTAAGAGTACTAAGAAGCACTCTTCTTATCCGCCAGGTCATGAAGCTAAGACTTTAGATGCCTTTGGACGCCAAACCTTCCAGGCATTCATGTTTTCAGCAAGAATTCTCTCATATATTTTCTATATGGGATTATCTCTTGAGGAGGTCACAAATAATTTACTACTTTTGACCCCTTTTCTTCAAGAGCCTAAAAGAGCAGATTTTTCTATACTAGTCAATCATGCTCAAAATATTTCTAGGTTCCTTACTCGTGCTTCCCTGGACTCTTTTGAGTCTGTTAGCAGAACCTCTGCTATAGCCATAGGGGCACAACGTAGAGCCTGGCTCCAAGCTTCAGACTTGGACAAATGGGTACAAGATAGACTGGGAAGTACTCCTTGTACTGGAGAGAATCTCTTTAACAAGGAGGCTTTACTCCAAGCTGCTCAGTTAACTACTGACAATATTGCTTTCAGAGGCTTGTCTACGCCTTCCTCTATCCCAGTTTGTAGGAAATCTACTAACAAACTTTGTTCCTTTAAGGGGAGAAAGTTTTATTCATCTTCTACCCATCATACAGATGTTCCCAAACAGGGGAAACATCCAACCAGGCTAAGGAAACCACAACCTCAACAGGTTTAGAAAACCCAGCATCCACAGGGTTTCTGATATATTATCATTACATCTTTCTTTCCTGTTTGGGGTTTAGAACCTGTAGTCTGCTGCTTCTTAATAGAAGCATCTACACTGTTTCCATCCTAAACTCTAGACATGGATCTCTTCTCAACAGACATCCATTCTTTTTGTTCTATGAGCTCTCAGGATGATCATGCTTATAAGTAACAGGGGTTTTTCTCTTCCTCCTGGGAGGGAAAAGAGGTGTAACAACTATCAATAAGATAGTTTCCTGTTCCAGCATGTATCATCATACCTTTCCAGGGACTTACCATATAGTAAGTCTCCTTCAACTCTGTCTTTACCTACCCTCTTACTGAAACATTTCGTCTGTAAGAGTGGTACCATTTAGCTGGACGGGTTTTTCTAAAATCCCTGTAGGTTTCTACCTATTCCAGTAAGGGGTTTCCTTTTCAGAGTTGTCCCCCCCTTTTTTCAATCTTACTTGGGTCAGCTTATCAGTCAGTAAGGGAGTCTTGCCACTTCTCCTTATGTCTGTTCATTCTTTTCGGCTGCCTTGGTAATAGCTGCAACGGCAGGAGTTCCTAGTGGTTACCCACTGGTTCTATTTACCAAGTAACCAAGGTTTGTCCTCCATTAGCAATCCTTTCTGGCCTTAGTAGTAAGTCCAAAACAGGTTATCGACCTTTTTTTTGGAAACTCTATTACTACAGGCCTATCGGCTTCATTTCTATTCCTCGCCATCTCCAATTTCCTTGGCATTTGCAGAATAGTTCAAGTTACGTACTGGCTTTTAAACAGCCAGTTTTTTCTTCTAACCAACTTGCAACATGCTCTCCGCAACTCTACAGAGTAGCTCTGCACTATGGGCCCTTGCTACAGAGCATTTGCATCTTCCTAACAGATAATCCCAGATGGTTAGAAAGAGCTCATCCAGTCATGCCCCCTCATGACTGGTAGGTTTTCACTACCTTTACCATCTCCCATAAGGTCTCCTTTTAAAACAAAGGACACATGCTTTACATCACGTGAAAATCTAAGAGTTGCTCAATTCCCTGGCTTCGTCCACATCTCCACTGGACTCCTTCATCAGGGATATTTTTCTTTTTCTTGCAGCTTGTCCTTATATGGTTTCCATTTCCAGTTACCATACTACAGTTCTAAAAGAACCTGGACTTGCTGCCTGCAGACTGAAGATATCATCTGCACTTTTTTCACGTAAACCATCCTGGTTATTCAAGGGCTAGAATTCCTAAAAGAATCTAGACTGCTCCTTGTCAGAGAGAGCATTCCTCTGACTCTGTCAATCATAACCAGGGAGAAAGGTTTCCTTGCATCTCTTCAAGCAGGTATTACCCTTCTTGTTATTAGATGCACCTTTCTCTCTCTACATACTCCTATGTGGGTATAGTTATATAGGCATGTTTCTACCTACATATGTGGAAACATGTATATGTCTATATGCAGATATATTATATCTATCTATCTATCTATATGTATCTATGTGTATTTATGCCCATGTATATCTCTATATATGTATTATATATATGTATGTATGTTAAGACATATCATCATAGGTAGATATGTACCTAGATACTTATCTATCTGTCTAGGTTCATATATACATATATTCCTATATGACCCTGACAGCTGGGCACTACCCTTATCAATGCTGTGCCAGCATGCATAGGGTTCTACATATACAACCAATCTCTGTGGTAATTAACAAATTTCTTACCATAACCCTTCAGGTTTAGGTACCTCTGAAGCTCTCCATGTATCATTATCTTTCCTACCTAACATCAATTAGGAAAGATGTTACTGATCTTCAGTTAATCAGAGGCTATAACGCCTCGGACATCTGTCCTTATTTCTCATCAGATACAGGGGTTTTCAATACCCCTTCTCTCCTACAAGGACTATTTTTCTATTTGTCCATCCAAATTGGTCAAACGTATCTCTTTTTGGTCCTAGGATTGTGCTATTCTCGAACCAAAAGACTTAAGCCTTGTCTGATACAACCTTCTGCGTTTTCCGCTGAAGTCCTTCCTCATTACACCACCCAGTTTTTCCCTGGGGCTACTCTCACCCTTGATGGTTCTAACCTTCACCTGTCCTTCTACAGTTTGGTTACCTCTACTTCACAGTGAGGTACTCCTTGGGGGTTTTCTACTGGTTTTTACTAACAGATCCATGTGAAACTCAATAAACTTTTTACAATACCACCAGGTGAGGTCCATATTGAAATATTACGCTCCAATATTTACTTATTATGATCATCTACACCTAGACTCCCATCCGGAAGTCCTGGTTTAGTTAGCTGTTTCACAGTGTCTCTCTTTTTATTTCAACTCCTACCCTCCATCCCTAGGATGCCTGAGGTTCTGAGGGAAAGCATGGCTCATCTTAGACTCGCAACATGCTAGGACTCCCTCCGGGCATCTTAGCTTGGGAGTCCCCATATGTGAAGACTCATTCCTGCTTGTTCCTGGAGATAGCACAATTACTTACCTGTAACAGGTGATCTCTGGGAACAGCAGGAATAAGTCTTCACAACCCACCCACCTCCCCTAGGAGTTGTATTTCTCTATCTCTATCTTTCCCTCCCTCTCTCTCTTTGTCTCAGCTTTAAAACTTAACTGAGGAAAGGCAGTTGGGAAAGGCGGGAAGGCAGCACGCAGGCGTGGTGGGATGCTCCCAAAAGCGTTCTGATTGGACGCTGGGTAGCGTTACCGCGTGGACTCCGTCGGTACCGAAGTACCCATATGTGAAGACTTATTCCTGCTGTTCCCAGAGATCACCTGTTACAGGTAAGTAACTGTGCTTTATCTATCTATCTACGTCAGGTCTGAGACCTCCATTTCTTATGGAACATGTGAACAAAGAAAACTATGGTAACTCATGTTTTTTACCTTTGTGAATTGAACTGGATATAACAATTTTCTGATGTGTATGGAGTGTGTTTTTTTTATTTTTTGAAATATTCCTACTCTGGAAGTGACCAGAGAACTGTTACAGCTCCTATCCTGGCATACTGACTTTCCATTTAAGAGCAGGCAAGCTTGGGGAAGAAAGGGGCATGTTGGGGAAATAATGAGGGTATGTGGACGTGGTAGGAGAGCCCCCCTCCTCCCCTGCAGTTGCAGGTGACTCTTTGTATAGATTAAAACCATTTACCATTTAAACTATTACAATTTAAACAGTTAACTTTTGAAACAATATTTACACCGTTGTACATGTAGGCAGATTCTTTCTCCTATGTATGACTTACATAAGAACATAAGATATGCCATACTGGGTCAGACCAAGGTTCAATCAAGCCCAGTATCCTGTTTCGAACAATGGCCAATCCCAGGGTCACAGCTGCCTATCAGGTTCACAAGAGGTAAACAGTGGATTTCCCCAGTCAACTTTAATAATGGTTTATGGACTTTTCCTCCATGAACTCTTCCAAACCTCTTTTACACCTAGCTACACTAACAATTTTTCCTGCATTTTCTGGCAGTGAATTCCAGAGTTTAAGTTTGCATTCAGTGAAAAAATATTTTCTCCAATTTGTCTTAAGTGTACTACATTGGAGCTTCATAATCTTTCTGCTTTTTGAAGGTGTAAACAACTGATCCACATTTACCTGTTCCACTCCATTCATTATTTTATAGACCTCTATCATATCTCCCCTCAAACATCTTTTTTTCCAAGTTGAAGAGCCCTAACCTTTTAAGCCTTTCACCATAGGGGTATCCTTCCATCCTCTTTAACATTTTAGTGGCTCTTCTCTGAACCTTTTCTAATTCTGCCACATCCTTTTAAAGATACGGCAACCAGAGTTGCACACAATATTCAAGGTGCAATCGCACCATGGAATGATACAGAGGCATTATAATATCTTTGGTTTTATTTTCCATTCCTTTTCTTATGATTCCTAGCATTCTATTTGCATTCTTGGCTGTGGCCGCACACTGGGCGGAGGGTTTCAACGAATTATCCATGATATACCCAGATCCGTTTCCTGGGTGGTGATGCCTAATGTGGAGTCATGCATCATGTAACCGTAGCTTGGCTTGACCTCATAAGAACCACGCCCAGCACTACTTTCCTTGTTCCTTGCTCAATCCTGCTAAAAAATATGATGTGAGGTTACATAATGCTTGTTCTCTAGCTCAAGTGCTGGAAAACCTTTTTGAGGGTGTGCGTTTGGATGAGTTTGTAAAATAACATTTTATATTTACCATTATGTAGATCCTCTGATGTTTTAGTGCAGGCCTGGGGAGTGATAAGAGACAAGAAATTGAATTGTCTTCCCTCTTTAAAAAAAAAAAAAAAATTTTTAATGATCCTCATACACATGTTAATAGATGGTTGTAACCATACCAATTGCTAAAAATGATGACACACTTATTATAGTAATTGCAATATGTTGTATTTGTCCTTTCTTCTAATTAGACATTGCCAATATTAGATAAAAGCTTTAAATTGTGTATTTCATAGCATGAGGAAGAACCGCCTCAGAATATGAAACCACAGCCTGGAGGCAATGAGAGACAAATGTCTAAAATAGCTCTGAAAAACCAAAGGAAACGAGAAGCCAAGAAAGCTGCAAAACAGGTACGGCTCGACCAGCCTCTGAACTGCAGCCTAAGAAGGACTATTGTGGGTTTTGTTGGGGTGAATGAACTCTAGAATAATAATTTATCATTGGAAGAAAAAGGATTTTAGAAACCACATTCATTTTAAACATCATTCCTTTATTGTTATTTTGTTGAGTTTAATTGCCAAAATCTTAGGGGTGGAGAGCATGAGAGATAATTGAGAGGGGGTTGGAGTGCAAGGCTGAAAGTTGGCCTAGGATTCTTAATATTCTTATACCAGCTCTATTGATGAAACTCTAGTGATGGTACTACAAGAGTTTCATACCTGCCTTAACATTAGACCTTATGTGTTCTCTGTGCCAGTTTTAAATAAGAAAAGGGCTTATTTTTAAAAGGTATGCCATTTTCAGAACCACAGCTATATATAATAGGTGATCAGTGTTCATTTATGGTCATCTTCCTCTGGAAGATTTTTTTTCTCCTCCTTTCAGAGCTTTCAGCTTGCTTAGAACTTAGGACTATTGAGGACGGAGAAAGCATTAAGATGGCAGCATGATTCACTTGGGGATCCCTCTTCCGTGCTAGTAGGTCTGCTGTTCTTTTTTTCCATGGTGTAGTTTTCCTATGGGTTTAAGGTGTCCATGGGAGTTGTTAATACTTTGGTGCAGGAAAAATTATTAGTTCACTGGATGAACAAATGGAAAACCAGGTTAGATATTTAAATCTTTGTGTCCTGAATTTTCCAAAGCTGGTTGGTATGTTACCAAGAAAAATCTTATGGAAGTGTTTGGTATCTCTGATTCTGCAATACCTCCAATGAACAACATATATTATTTTCCCACCAAGGGGTAGACCAGGAAGATAGTTTGGATATCTTGACTGTTTTGGAACTGTCAACCCTGGAGGTTCAGCAGAAAGCAGCCTTGTTGGTTAGTCTTGTGTCTGAACAAGATTTGAACATGCTTCTGCGTCTTTGTTTCAGGAGCTCACAAGTTTCTTTTTCGGGACAAAGAAATGCAGGTGTTTCAGGCATGGCTTGTGCCACTCACGAGCAACATAAAATGCTTTGTGTGGCAGGAGACTCTGACTGCTGGTGCTGCGTTTCTTCTTTGATATTCCTGCAAAGGTGTGGTAAAATATTCTGAAGTTAGATTTCCCCCCCCCCCCCCCCCACCTCCTAAACATTTTAGATTCTTTTTAGACCAAGAAGCTGGGACTCTGTATTCTCCCTATGTCACTGAGTCAAGAGTGGAAGGTCATTAGTTTGTTGTTCCAGGAAGGTTCGCATGTGGGGCCAACACTCCTGCGTTTTATCGTCAGTCATCACAAGAACATCAGGAGTACTGGTACCATATGACGCAAACTTCCTGAAAGTTGTGCAGAGCCCAGAGTTGGCAGTGAAATAATGCACATTCTGTGATTCCTCCATCCTTCACAGAACAGCTGATGCAAGGTCAGGGCCACAACCCAGTCACTGGTATCCCATGACCCAGTCCTGAACTACGACCCTGAGTTTCAAAATCCCTGTTCTAGAGCATCTCATTCCTTTATCATGTAGACTTATGCAAATATTCCTTTAAATATCATCTACATTTATGTATTTTTAGTGCGTACCTTTTCATTGACAGCTCAAGGCAAATTGCATTTGAATTAAATTCATGATTGAGAAGCCATAATATTCTAGCTTTTATGTGGTATCTGTTTCCTAGCAGACCTGTCAGCCGATCAGCTTTTCCACAGCTTGAAATATCTCGTTCTTTTTCAAGGGATAGGTTCTGTAATCTGATGCTGGCTTACAGCAGTCAGCCATTCTTACTGAAATAAACTTAGATTGCTGCTCATCATATTGCTAGAACTTAAAACTTTAGAAATATTCTTTTTTTGTTTGTTATGCTTTTTAATGAATGCAGTTATTTTGAATTTGTCTATTGCAAGTATGTTTGTTCATTGGGAAGTTTCTCTCTCTCTCTCTCTCTCTCTCTTGAACATAGAGAGCTACCTTCTGAGACTCCTAAATCAGAGCAGCTCAGCTTTGCATTCCTATCCAAACCATTCTCTGGAAACAAGCTGGAAGTCCGTCCTCGCATATGGGTGACGTTGGCACAGATGGAGCCCTCGTGGAAGCATCCCCCCAGCTTTCAAAGAAAGCCTTTGGGAGATGCCACTACGCATGCATGGTCCCCTTCCCACCCAAGGGTGCCATCTTGCTCAGTCTCCTTTTTTTCGTGAAGCCCTTCAGATGTTTATCTGGCTTGTCTCCGGAAAAAGTTGATTTATTTTTCTTCGAGTTTCATACTCTCCTCCGGTATTGCACCGGTACTCTTCCCGGCATTGAGTTCGGGTCTATTTTTTGTAGGTTTTTTTGTTCTTTCATTTTCTGGTGTCTTCACACCTTTTTCCCCAACAAGCAGCCCAGCGAGTCTTTGACCTCGCAGGGGTACTTTATTCCCCCATGGCTACCCGTGGCTTTAAGAAGTGTAATCGGTGCTCAAAAATTATGTCTTTGACAGACATACACAACTGCTGTATTCTCTGCCTCCAGCCAGACCACGACCCAGCAGCCTGCGGTCTCTGCAAAAGGATGTCCAGCAAGGCCTTCAAGAGTCACCAGCAACAGCATGATACGTTTTTTCTTCGAGTCCCCAGTGCCTCTGAAGACCAGGGCCTTGTCTGAAGCCTCGACACCTCGGGCAGAACCTTCCGAGCCCGAGCCCCGTCATGGGTCCTCAGAAAGGGGATCTCCCTCAAAGGAACCCAGGAAGAAGCAGAAACCCTCGAAGGTGGCGCTCTTGGATGGTTCTGACCGGCTGGGTGCCCCACGGGCCCGGTCCCGCAGTCAGAGACACTCATCCTAGGCATCGTAGAAGGAACAGCCTGCAAAGGTCCCCCAAAGGGACTGGACCATAGACCGGCCTCAATCCCCAGATACCGCCCTCATCAAGAATTCCCCTTCGGGGAAGCCGGCGTTGGGCCCAAGTCCCTTGGTGCCCACACCAAAGGCTGCAGAGCCTTTTGGCCTGGAGTTCAGAATGGTGGCCCTGGAACGCAGTTTGTCTGCCTTCATGGACCAGCAGCGGGCACTGTTGTCCGGCAAGACTGGTTCATCTACCCCAACTACCGGGCCCTAGACGTCCAAGACGTCCCCAAGATCCTTCGGCCTTGAATCGATCCTCAGCTGAGGTCGCGATCTGATTCCTGCTCAATGGTACCGCGATCATCCCTGGCAAATGTGCCGGGCACCGGCTGCGGAGCAGCAGGAGCCCTGGGGCCCACGGAGCAGCCCTCCTATGAGTCCTCGACGGACTACTCCAAGTGGGAAACAGAGGATGAGGAGTCTCCCAACACTCGTCGCCACTTCGACGTCCCATCTGACTCTCCCATCTCTGAGCCTTGACAGTGGTCCCCGCTGGAGGATATGGGCTTCCTTGATATTGTCAAGGATATGTCAAAGGCCCAAGCGTTCCCTACAGAGTCAAAGGAGGACCCTTGGGCGGATGAGTTGGAAATCCTCCAGTACAAGGCTCCTCCAAGGGAATCGCTCACAGTGCCCATTCCTCCCATCCTGGAACGGCTGATACTCTGGATGTGGGAGACACTGGAGTCGGTACCAGTGATGAGCAAATAGCTCAACTCGATGTATGGAGTCTGCTGGAGCCCGGGATTCCAGAAATCACAGCTGCCGCATAACTCTATGGTGGTGGAGTCGGCCATGCATCGGCTGAAAAGACAGAAGATGCACGTCTCGGTGCCCCCCCCCCCCCGGCAGAGAAGTCCACATCCTGGATGCCCTCGGCAGGAAGTGTTACCAGAGCTCAATGCTTATCGGCCGCATCCAGGCCTACCTGCTGTACATGGGCCTGTACTTGAGAAGACACGGTGAAAGAACTCACAGGTTCTCAGCTGGTCTCTCTGAGGAACCCTTGCAGTGGTTTAAGAACCTGCTAAGGAAGTCCATGAGTGCTCAAAATTCATGTCTTGAGCGGCCTATGATGGGTTTGAGTCGGTGGCACGAGTAGCGGCAGCAGGCATTGGTGCATGGCACAAAACATGGCTACAGTCATCTGATCTCGATCAGTGGGTTCAGGACAAATTGGTCGATGTTCCCTACCAAGGGGAGAATCTCTTTGGCAAACCCATGACTGACAAGGCTGCCAAACTGGAGACCGAGTTCATGACGAGGACCAGACTCTCAAAAAAAGACCGCTGCCCCTCCCCGATGGAAGGGCTCGGGTAAAAAGTCCATCTACTCGAGGAAAGGGCCAGTTACAGAAACTACCCATCTTTTGAGGCCTCACCAGCTCCATAACAGGGTCAGCAGGCCAAGAGACATGGGCACGGCCCTCATAAGCAGAAGGCTCCAAAACCCCAGGCACAGGCACTGGCCCTGGCCCTGGCCCAGCCAGGGGGGTGTTTTTGACTCCTTAAGCATAGACTATCTACCCCATGGAGATCAGCAGTCTATAGGGGGACGTCTGGCCCACTATGCCCAAAGGTGGCTTATCATCATCACCGATTCCTGGGCACTTTGAGTGGTCAAGAAGGGTTACCTCCTTCATCTGACTCAGACACCTCCCCCTTATTTTCCAGGAGAGCCCCTCAGGTCTCCCTTCTACTGAAGGAGTTGGCAGGTCTTCTCGAGGACCAGGCGGTGGAAACGGTGCCCCACCACCTCAAGGGCAAAGAGTTCTATTCCAGGTACTTCCTCGTGCCAAAAGGAATGGGGGGCCTAAGGCCCATCCTCGAACTACACATCCTCAACAAATTCCTGGTGAGGGAGAAGTTCAAGATGCTCTCCCTTGGAACATTACTGCCCTACCTCCAGCAGGGAGATTGGCTGTGCTCCTTAGACCTCAAAGGTGTCTATACCGACATCCTCATTCACCCCAACCACAGGCAGTACCTGTGGTTCATAGTGATGGGGCATGCACTTTCAGTACAAGATGCTCCCTTTCAGCTTGGCCTCTGCCCCAAGGGTCTTCACAAAATGCCTGGCAGTCATGGCTGCCTTCCTCAGTCTCTAATGGGGTCTTTGGCTTCCCCTACCTGGATGACTGGCTCATAAAGGGAGGCACGGCCTCAGAGGTGTAGCAGGCCACCGCATGCACCATCCAGGTTCTGCAGCACTTGGGTTTTGTCATAAACTACCCCGAGTCTCACCTCCTTCCGACACAATGTCTGTAGTTCATCGGGGCAAAGCTGGACACTCTCCAGTCAAAGGCCTTCTTGCCCAGGGACTGAGCCGACCGTCTCAGGACTCTGGCACAGGACATACAGTACCATCCCTGTGTACCCGCTCTGCTTCTTCTGTGCCTTCTCGGGCACATGGCCTCCACGGTCCACGTCACACCAGACTCTCGCCTCCACATGAGGGCGGTGCAGTGGTGTCTCCAGGACCAGTGGTCTCGGGCCATAGGACTCCTCACAGACAGAGTCTCTGTAACCCACCAACTGGCAGACTCCCTGGTCTGGTGGCAGTCCAGCATCTCGAGGCCCCAAGCTACTCAAGGGTCCTCACCATGGACGCATCCCTTATCATCTGGGGAGCCCACTGCGAGGAGCTCCGCACCCAGGGCAACTGGTCACCAGGTAAGAGTACTCAGCAGATCAACCTCCTAGAGCTGCGGGCCATATACTTAGCCCTGTGAGCTTTCTGCCACCACCTGTGTCACCAGCCGGTGCTGGTCCAGACAGACAAGCAGGTGGCAATGTTCTATGTGAACAAATGGGGGCACAGGGCCTTGTGCCCTCTGTCGGGAAGCAGTGGTCCTCTGTTCGTATGTCATCCAACAGGGTATCCTTCTGCGGGCAGTGTACCTACCAGGCCAGAACAACCTTCTGGCCAACAGACTGAGCAGAGTCCTCCAGCCGCACAAGTGGCAGATGGAATCGAGGGTGGGCGACCAGCTCTTCCAGATCTGGAGGGAACCTATGATGGACCTGTTCACCAGCCTGGACAACTTACAGTTGCCACACTTATGTTCCAAACAGACCCACCCCTCTGGTCGGAGGGCCTCATGTATGCCTTCCCTTCCATGCCACTGATTGCCAAACCCTGTTCAGGACCCTCCACAACAGGGCCTTGCTCATCCTGATAGCCCCTGGGTGGTCCAGGCAACTGTGGTTCCTGTTGCTCCTCCGACTAACAGTGGAGACCCCCATTCCCTTGGGGACCTCTTAGGGACTCCTGTCTCAGGAAGGGGGCTCTCTTCTGCACCCCAACCTGGGATCCCTGTTGCTGACAGCATGGCTGCTAAAAGGGTGACACTAGCCCTTTCTACCTCTCAGTTGAGGTGGAAGAGATTCTGCTGGCCTCTCACAAGGCCTTTACTAGAAAGGCATATGCCATCTAATGGTGCAGGTTTTTGGCCTAGTATGCCAAGCACAGGACTGACCCGTTCTCCTGCCTGGTGGGAGTGGTGTTACATTACCTTCTCCACCTCTCACAATCCGGGCTCAATAACTCCGTCCGGGTGCGCCTTAGTGCCCTGGCAGCACACCACCACCCCGGGGATGGTAAGCCCCTCTCAGTCCAGCTGTTGATGACCCGCTTTCTTAGGAGTCTGCTCTTATCGAAGCCCCCGGTTCGCCCTTTGGCAACTGAATGGGACCTCAGCTTAGTGTTGGGGCAGCTCACTTGCCCACCCTTTGAGCCTCTGGCTACCTGCCACCTTCGCTACCTCTCTTGGAAGGTGACATTTCTGGCTGCACTCACCTCCGCTTGCAGCGTTAGCGAGCTTCATTCCTTAGTGGCGGAGGTATCTTATACCAGGTTCTACGAGAACAGAGTGGTGCTTACGCATGCACCCAAATTCTTCTGAAGGTAGTATCTCCCTTCCATCTCAACCAGGAAGTAGTACTCCCTACCTGCTTTCCAAGACCTCACTCCAGTCGGGTGGAGACAGTCCTTCACACCTTGGACTGTAAGAGGGCTCTGTCCTCCTATATCCACTGCACTCGGGTCCACTGCAAAGCTACTCAGTTTTTCGTCTCCTATGACTCCAGTAGGCTGGAGGAGGTGGTGACCAAGTATACGCTGTCCACCTGGGTGGCAGGCTGTATCGCCCTTGCCTATGAGCAGATGGCTCCCGCTGGAAGGCCATGTCATGGCACACCATATCAGGGCCATGGTGGCCTCGGTGGCAAACTTGTGCTCTGTCCCGATGGTGGACATCTGCCAGGCCACTACCTGGTCTTCAGTCCATACTTTTGCAGCACATTATTGCCTGGAAAGAGAGTCCTGACGGGGACAGTGCCTTCGGCCAGGCTGTGCTCCATAACGTTTTCGGGGTTTAGGCAATTCCTACCCCCCGACCCTTCTGTGTTCAGGCTACTGGAGTGCTGGTTTTCATCAGACACACGGGTCCTACTATGGTCTGTGGATACGGACTTAATTGCTGCTGCTTTTGGCTCCCTGTGAGGGAGTCCATGTTTTTCCTATGGACATTCGGTAGCTGGAGCTGGGGAGTCCCATATGTGAGGACTGACTTCTGCTTGATCCCGGAGAAAGCGTAGTTACCTGTAACAGGTGCTCTCCGGGGACAGCAGGAATCAGTCCTCACAACCCTCCCTTCTCCGCTTGGAGCTGCTCCTTTACCATCTTTTATTTTTGCCATCTTTTAGCTATGTCATCTGACTGAGCAAGATGGCACCTTTGGGCAGGAAGGGAACCATGCATGCGTGGTGGCATCTCCCAAAGGCTTTCTTTGAAAGCTGGGGGGGGATGCTTTTGCGAGGGCTCTGTCTGTGCCGATGTCACCCATATGTGAGGATTGATTCCTGCTGTCCCTGGAGAACACCTGTTAATAGGTGAGTAACTACGCTTTCCAGACTCTTTCTGATGCAGTGCTCTAACAAGGAGGGAGATGCCTCCTACTTTCATAAACCTAATGGGGATACTTTTTAATGATACAGGAAGTAAAAGCTGAAGAGACTCTGGAATCGGCACCAGAGCTGGTGTCACCAAGTTTATCAAATGACATCACACCTACCACAACTTCAGGTGATCCCGAGATAGACAAAAAGATAAAGAATCTGAAAAAGGTGAGAGGTGCAGAAAAGAGGGCATTTTATTTGGATGTAACCTGCTGTGTTGAAGGGAGACACGTTATTGAAGGCTGCTAGAAAAATTCCCCTGAAAACTGGGGCTTGACCCTTGCTGCTCTATCACAGTACATGGAGAAAAATTTAAATTTGTAATTACTGAGACAAAACCTCACTATAATTAATAATTAATGGAGCTACTGTAAGAAATTGATTTTCTAGACACAGTGACTAGGAACTGAATAAATGACCTGTAAGCCATCTGTCTGTCTTATGGCCACTGAGCACCAGATGGATGCTATTTCAATAGCACAGTGCAGGGAGACGTAACAGTGGAATAGGAAAACCCATTAATGATTGGAGAAACAGTAGTGCTTATAAACATAATTATGTTCCAACCAGTGCATACTCTCGGGCAGGGAGTGGAAAAGAGGGGTGCTAAGAGATCCCCTCTCTTTTAGGTAACCCGGTTTTGCAATGATATTTAAATAGAAGATTTAAATCCACTCCAACTATATGGAAGCTTTTTCCGCAGCTAGTATTGTGATCTATGCAATTTTCCAGTAAACTGCATAGATATATGGGGGCCTGTCAAGGTGAATATCATTTAATAAGTATGAGGATGAAGGCTCCCCCTGTTGGAAGGTTCCCTCTGCTGAATGATGCACTAAAAAGATATTGAATAGACATACTAATTTTGCTTTAGCATTGAAGCTGAAAATATGTTGACTTAGTCTACATGATCTTGATATGAACTGCCAATGTAGAGCATTTTCAGTAGACCCAATTTCAAGTAAAGTGAAAAGGAAATAAAGGAACATCTGCTTCTTAGGGCTGGGTTTAAGGAACAGGAACAGAAAAAACCCCCCAAAGCAAAACAGGAAAAACATATAAGCAAAAATGGGTGCAATAGAACACTGCTGGGCTTTTGCCTTTGTGGTTACATTTCATGATTGAGCTAAAAGCATAGCAGCATTTTTCATGCAGGTTTTGTTTTGTATAGTTTTTTTTTCTATGGCATTTTCCTTTCCAGAAGCTGCAGAAAATGAAATCTTTGGGTAAAAGATGCAGTTTATAACTTCTGCAAGTAAAGCAACCTGCAGGCTTTGTATTTTACCACCCTCTTTATGCTTAATCCTTAAATCCCTACCCTTTATTTGTTTTTTATTTTTTCCTCCAAATCAGCAACCTCCTTTCCATTTTTTCACCTTTTATCTTCTAAATTATAGAAACTGAAAGCAATTGAGCAGCTAAAGGAACAGCAAGCATCTGGCAAACTGTTAGAGAAAAACCAGGTAATAGCTGCATGCAGTGTAGTGTGCTGTCTGCCACTTTTACTATCATTTGTTCAAGTTTTATATTGGATGGAAGGAATCCACAGTGCTTTTCAAAAACAACCTCTCTTAAGTGCATTTAATTTTAAAGGTCTGGCAATGTCTCCTAGGGAAGCAAATGTATTTTCAGGAATAACCCAAGAAATTGTTTTAAATTTGAGATCTTCAGACCATGCTGCACATAAATACTATTTCTGGATTTGCGAAAGCTAAGATATACATTTTTAGCTTAGTTTCTTATAAGGGAAATGGCCTTATAAGATCATTTTCTGTTCCTCCCCAAAATAATTATTGAATCATTCATCAAATTTTATTCAGTTTTGTCAAATAGTAGAGCAACTCATGACTCTTAGGGGTATGTTTACTAAACAGCGGTAGCGGCTTCCGATATCGCACGGCAGCCGCTACCTCTGCTTAATAAACATACCCCTTAGTCTTTACTATCCCTTGCACTTGGTGCCCCCTTTTTATTTTCTGTAGGTATCGGGGCGTGCAGCAGTAGCACCCGGTTCTGATACTGCAGGGGCTAGACGTGCCCACGGGATCAGAATCTGGTCTAACGGCCTGGACATGCAGGCTGGGCCCCGATTCTGATCAGCCGCATGCCCAACCACATACCCGGCTAACTCAGCCAGGCTCCTGAATGGACTCGCGGTACCATGGTGTCCCATCGCCATGGCACCGCGGCTCCATTCAGGAGCGGTGATCCACGGCTACAGAAAATAAACTTCTTTTCCTGCAGCCTGACCCCCGATCTGGCCTTCCATTTCTTTGATTTCACCTGGCTCTGCGGTCCCCCAACATCCAGGAGGACTTATTCCACCTCTGAGGTGGAATAAATCCCTTTCTACATGGCCAACCCTGGACGTACAGGGACAACCTCAGAATCGACCCTGTACGTCCGGGGTCACATTCCCACCCACCCTTGTGCCTCCCTCGGCCCACCCCCTGCCACCCACGAACAGAGCTCCCTGCACAAGTCAGCTATACGTGCGGAGAGCTCTGTGGCCGCCAGTGCGATCTGGACGTTAGTGGGTCAGATGATCAGAATGACCCCCATATTGTTTTAAGTGTAAGATAGTTTAAGAGGAACATTTAATACATTTAAGCATTTTCCCATAATTTGTATTCTAGCACAAACCATAAATGTTGTTGTCTTTTAGTTTTTAAATCCATACTGGATCCTGTCTGGGTATGTCTATAGCCCTGGGGATCCTGTCTGGGTATGTCTATAGCCCTGGGTAACTCTGGGACATGCAGCACCCAGAGCTGGCTATAGACGTTATGCATTAAAAAAAACCATATACAGCACTGTAGTCCAGCGAGGGAGCATTGCAGTATTTCTCTAGAAATGCCTTACTTCCTTACCATCCTTTTAGATGAATTGGTTATGCTCCCCAGCTAGCAAGTGGCGGCAGACTAAAGCAACTTTCAGTGACGTCAACACTAGTACATCCACAGATGCAGCACCGAGAGAAGCCAGTATTTGTCTGCTTACAGCAGGTGGCAAGATGTGTGTGGACTGGTGCAACAGTGCAGATAGGCCTGTCACACCTGGTCCAGACCCATGGTCCTGTGGCCAGTGTGATTGAGACCTGTAGATGCAATGTGTGCTCGGAGCTCAGGTATACCCTTGTCTCCTGGAGCTGACAGCTGCCTTGTGTCCAGCACTATTACCCATTGGTTCCGGTGCTGGTGAGCCGGAGAGCAGACAAGAGGACCTCATGGGGCTCCTGAAGAGGGGATGGTAATAAAACTCCTCCTTTCCTCTTACTAGTTTTTTTTTCAATTGGCTTTTTGTAATACTGTAAAGCAGCTTCAAAGTTAAAAAAAAAAAAAAAAAAAGATCTTTTGAGGTTGCTAGACCTTCCCGGGCTTGTTTGGGCAGCCGGAGCAGAAATACTCAGGTTTTCTCTGCTGGCCTGTTAGCTGCAAGGTTTCCTTTTTCGGGGGTTCCTTTTTTGCTGTGTATATTCTCTTTTTCTCTTTTTTTTTCTTTTTTCATGGTGTTTTTTCCTTTACTACTGCAGTGCTGAGCCACATGGTGCGATGCAGCCTGCAGCCCCTGGCAATTTAAACCCATGGTTGCAATTTATGCTCCAAGAATGGCAGGCATGCTTCAAAATTGTCTTATATGTTCAGGGAGGGGGGGGATGGGGGCTGATTTCAATTTTTCCATGTCTGCTGCATCTCTCCTGTGTTTGTTTCTTGCCAGCAGACACTGTGGCCATTTTGGATAGATGCATGGTCCCAGTGGAGGGGGAACATGGTGGAGCAGTTGCAGCCTTAAGCTTTTAGGCCTCTGTGGCCTCTTTCATCTGGCTTGAGCAGCAGGTCCTGGGGGGGTCTGTGGCCCTAACCTTCCCTTTGGGGACTTGGAGGCCCCTTGATGCCTCTCCTATTGAAGGCAAGGGGGTTAAGTTCCTCTGTTCTGCCTTATAGGCCTGTCATTCCTTCAGGAACCCTGCCCTGTCCCCAATGAGGTTTGGTTGAGATGAAGGCAAGGATTCCTGGTTTTTAGCAGAGGAGGGGGAGTTTCCCCAAATGCAGTAGTTCTCAACCCAGTCCTCTGGGACCCCCAAGCCAGTCAGGTTTTCAGTATATCCACAATGAATATGCATGAGAGAGATCTGCATGCACTGCAAACATGACTGGTCTGGGGGTCCCAGAGGACTGGGTTGAGAACCACTGCCCTAATGAAAGACAAGGATCAGTCGGTGATCTGCCTCTTTCACAGGGAGGATCTTCTGCCCATATTCAGAATGATACAGTATGGTGGCCTCACATGTCTGAGGCCGCCTTTGTGGAGTATCACGAGGGGATCCTATTCTGGAGGGTTTGCCGCATCCTTCCAGCCTCCCCCCTCACGCTAAAGGAGTCTCATGATAGGAGAGTGGGAGCCATCCTCAGAATGTCTTTACAGCTTCGGCTCTGGGCATTCAAGCAGCACTATGTGCAGGCTTAGTGGCTCGAGCTCCCTTACTGGATCCAGCAGTGGCCTGGCATTCTGGAGTCTAGGCCTCATATATGGCAGATGCCCAGTATGGCTTGGTCCGAATTTCCTCCAAGTCTAAGGCCGGCAGAATTAATGGCCAGTCAGCGGCTTTGGCTCTGAAATTGGTCAGCCAATCCTGCCTCCAACTTGCACTGTGAAGGCTCCCTTTTGCGGGCAGATTGCTCATTTTGGGGGGGGGGGGGTGCTGGAGAAGCTTGCTATCAGAGGCATCTGGAAAATTGTCCCAGAGGTCCCAGGAGTACCTCATGTAAGGCTTCGTGTGGAGCATGGGATGGTCTTGGGGCCAGTAAGAGTTTGAGTGTGGCCTATTCCTCTTATGGGTTTAGACCCAAAAAGGGTCAGCCCAGCATTTTTGAGACTCGGCAATTGCTCCCTCTGGTGCCAATAAGCCCTCACAGTGAGATCTGTTGAGTCTGTTCTGAAGTACAACCTGTCAGGGGCCTGCTCTGGTTGTTCTGCTTGGAATGGGCACATTTCAAGTCAGACCAATGGGACCTCGAGGCCCTCAGCCAAGGGTGTGCATTAAAGTTTGCAGAGCCTCTTTGAGATGCCTTTGTGGAGCCTCCCTGCAGTTTCCTGTTCATGTGGATGGCGATTAAAGTATTCTTCAGCGCCTCCTGCAAGTTGCAGTTATTATACCCATGCCTTCTGCAGAGCAAGGCCAGGGTGATATTCTATCCGTTTTATGGACCCAATTAAGGAGGGTCCTCCTGACCCATTCTGGACTTAAGGAGGTCCATGCCAAATTTCTTGTTCCTCACTATCACATGGTAATCATCAGGTCAGTCGTCGTTGGTATGGCAAGGGGAGTTTCTTACCTCCTTGGACCTTCTCGAAGCATACTTCCATATTCCCATCTGCAGGCAACATCAATGGTTCCTCCAGTTCTGTGTCCTGGGCCACCATTTCCAGTTTTGGGCTCTATCTTTTGCCCTATCCACAGCACCTTGCACCTTCACTAAGGTATTGGTGGTGGCAGTGGCATTTCAGCATAGATGGGGTGTCTGGGTTCCCCATACCTGATTCAGTCCAACTCCTTGGAGAGGTCCAGAGCAGATATGGCCTTGGTAATTCACTGGCTGAAACAGCTGAGATTGGTGATCCCAAGAGCAACCCCATTCCCTCCCGGGGGTTGGTTCAACACTCTCTTTTTTTTTTAACAGAGTGTTCCTCTCTTTGGAGAGGTTAAGAACATAAGATATGCCATAATGAGTCAGACCAAGGTCCATCAAGCCCAGTATCTTGTTTCCAACAGTGGTCAATCCAGGTCACAAGTACCTGTCAAATTCCAAAAAGGTACACAGATTCCACAGTGCTTATCCCAGGGGTAAGTAGTGTATTTCCCTGGTCCACTTAATGGTTTATGGACTTTTCCTCCAGGAACTTGTCCAAGGCTTTTTTTTAAAACCCAGCTACACTAACAGTCTTTACTGTATCCTCCTATATTGTAGCTTCATTTCGTGTCCTCTAGCCTTTCTACTTTTTGAAGGAGTAAACAACCGATCTATGTTTACCCATTCCATTTCATTCATTATTAGAGTTCTGTACTCAGGCTGCTTCCCAGTACTAAAATTGGGGTCCATCCTGTCAACCCTAGAGTTGGTCCCTTGGACTAGGGTGCATATGAGTCCCCTGCAGAGGCACTTATTGAATCTCTTGTCTCTTTGCTCCCACTTGTTCAATCAGCGCCCGCCTTTCTCTGGAGAGATCAATGTACATTTGGTCTGGTGGTTGCAGACTCTCCCTCTGATAGATGGGATGCCTCTGTAAGCGCCAGGTTGGGTGATGGTCTCTACCGATGCCAGCCTTAGGGGCTGGGGAGCGCACTCTGGGTTAGTTTGGCCAGGATGTTTCCTGTGGAGACCAACACCTCTGAACAATCAGCCAGGTGGAAGCCAGAGTGATCCGCTTGGTTCTGGAGAGGGTTTGGTCTCTCCTGGTGGACAATCCTCTCAGAATGTTCCTAGACAATGCCACAGCAGTAGCTTATATCAGCAAACAAGGCAGCACTCGCAGTACTATGGGGACAGTTGAAGTGGCAGAGGATCATCTGCTTGCGCTGTTGGTGGTCCATATAGCATGGGTTCACAACATGTAGACAGATTTCTTGGGCTGGAACACTGTGGATCCTGGCGAGTGGGCATTGAGCCCTCATGCATTTGGCCTCATAGTGAACAGTGATTCCTGCCATGGTTTGACTTAATGGCCACCCAGGAGAATGACAAAGTGAAGAACTTTTTTAACCACAGGAAAAATCTGCGGGTGACAGGCCTGGATGCCCTGTTCAGGCATTGACCCAGGAGGAGCTCCTGTATGCCTTCCTCCACCTTGGCCCTTCGTGAGCTGTCTTGTGTGCAGAATTCAGTTTCACCTGGATTTAGATGAGTCTAGTAGTACTGGTCTGGCAGCACAGATGTCCCCTTGGGAATAGTCTACTTGGTGTCAATGGAGGACATCTATAAGGTAACTGCTTGATCGTCTCTGAGCACCTTTGTGAAGCACTATAAGTTGCATGTGGTAACTGAAGCGCATGTGGCAGGGCAAGTGTTGTCCAGAGTGTTGTCTTCCTCTCACTGAGTCCTGACTGCTTAGGTACATCTCACTCATCTGGATTAGTCTAGCAGGATGATAAGGAAGGAGAAATTTTACTTACCTGATAATTTTCTTTCCTTGAATCCATCTAGACCAGTCCATGAGCCACCCTGGAATACTATTTCTATGGATCCCTTATCTGTGTCCTTTTCTGTCAACTCCAGACTTTGCTCATGCCACCTTGCTACTCCTTATGCCTGAAACAGACTATCTGAGTCAGTACATCAGGCTCCTTCTCTGGCCCTATTCAAATCAGACTAAAATCCCACCTCTTGAGGCTGCTTTTGGATCCTGATGTCCCTCATTCTCTTGTTCATCACTTATGTGTATCTTACCATACTCTACTCTAGTCCCCAGTTTTATGATGATGTTCATCTTGATTAGATTGTAAGTTCTGATGAGCAGGGACCATCTCTTACATCTATATGTACAGCGCTGCATACGTCTTTGAGCTCTTTACAAATGATAAGCAGGTAGTCAGTCATGGTAAAAGTGCCAAACATTTTGTTCAAAATTAATGTTGGTTAGTATTTTGCATTTTTCAGTCTTGCTTTCTTCTTGGGAAGTATCATACTGGCTTCTCTGTGCTGCATCAGTGGATTTACAATACTAGTGAAAGTTGCTCTACTCTGCTTCCATCTGCTAGCTAGGGAGCATAACCCATTCATCTGAATTGGTCTAGCAGGAATTGAGGAAAGAAAATTATCTGGTATGTCAATTTCATCATATATCAATCAAAGGCTTTCTGAAATAATTGACAACTGCAAAGTTTTATCTAAAATATATTTTTTACAATGATTTTTCTCAATATTTTGGGGGCTTTCCTAACCTTTAGAATCCTTTTTTTTCCTTCTGTTTTTTTATTTAAAACCTTGGGGAGGCCAAAGCACATTCTGACATCATTGAGCATCTTTAAAATGGTTTTGCTATTGGTTGTCACAGAGCATTTTTTTAAAGCTGCTTTACTGTTGGTTGCTGCCTGTGAGCACTAGCTGACTCCCTTTTCTTGCCTAATTTAATGTAGAGAAAAGCTGTCTCTAGTGTAGTAGACTGAAGAGTTATGTAAGAAAGTATTTCTGCATAGAATAGTCTCAGCAGATGTAGGGAGGACAACAATCATGAATCAAGCATAGTTGAGCTTGACAATCTATCAGCCATTTTTTCTGTAGGTTTTTTTTTTTTTAAATTAAGAATCGAGTAGCATGGTTACTTTATTTTCAGACATGTTTTGAGCACAATAATATTGTGTGTTTTTTTTCCAGCTTGAAAAAATTCAGAAAGAAGATGTTCTGTTAAAGGAACTTGAAGATTTGGAATTGAGTATTTAAAGCATTTCAGGAATGTTTGTTTGGTCCATGCAAACCTTACACACTGAGGACTTACAAGTGGTGGTAACTACATTTGGCTGCTGCAGAACTGCATGTGTACATACTGTACCTACTTTTTTTATATGCGTGTGCAGATCAAAAGGGGAAGAATTCATACTATCTCAGCCTGTGTATGGTGGGCTTTCCAGATTGCCTGACACAGCTCTTCATTTTTAGGGATATAGCCACTAGTCATGAATTGCTCCCTATTAAAAACAGAAAAAAGTGTTTTGGAAGTTTTTTATTGGATTAGTTATTTCTGCAGATATCCAGATTCATACATGAATGATTATGTTCCAAAATAATTTTGCTTCCATACCAAAGGAAGGCTATTTGTTTTTATAGTTTAAAACAATATGAGAACTTCATTGCATGTACATCCAAGTTGGTCAGTGGGCACTAAGGTTATAGAAAATAATAAAATCATTTCTTCAACAGTTAAAAAATCATTTTTGTTGGTGTTAAAGAATTTAAATCAGCATTGATTGCTACAAGAAACATGAAGAATTTGGCTTCTTGACCAATGGTGAACAGAGTCAGAAGGTCAGCACTGGAGATGGGGAAAAATGTAATTAGCTGACTTTTACTTATAGCCTTGATGCAGCAGCTGAAATACATAAATTGAAGTGATAGAGGTTGTATTGCAGCTTATAAGAAACTGGCTTCACAGAATAGGCTAATTTGTTTTGTTTGTCAGCTTACATACAGAGCAATGGTACCTCCTGCTCTCTGTGGTGATTAGGAAGCTGGAGAGAGGGAGAGAATGGGGAAAATCACCAGATGTACCAGGATGAAAATGCAGAAAAATACCAGCTGATGGCTGCAGCATCTAAAGCTTTTCAGCTTTTTTCAAAAACTGCTGAGAGTCTGCGCACCCAATTTGGAGCTTCTGCAGAAATGCCCACATTGTAGGACAGGCTCTGACTAGTAGAGGGGAAATCGAGAGGCACTGGAAGCTCCTGCTTTCCTCCCTACTTATAATGCACTGGATCCTCCTTTTAAGAAACTAGTCATAGTTCTTCCTCCTGCAACCTACATGTTGCAGGTTTAGTTTGTGAAGCAAGAATGAATTACGGATTAAAGGAAGTCCCTGCTCATTTAATTCATATTCAAAGCATTTATGATAACTAAATGCACAGTTGACTAAATGAGGTATGGGCTTGCATAGAAAACATACCACCTATGCCTTCCCATGTCCTTTATTTATTTATTTATTTATTTATCTATTTCTTCTATACCGCCCCTTCCAGAGATCAGGGGCGGTTTATATGGAACAATTTTATACATTCGTATAACATTACATAGAACAAGAACTTTTAAACTTTTTACATATAACTTTTTAACTTTTTACATAAAACAGTACAGTAAGTTGTTAAAACTATTTACAGGGTGTATGCTTTTGTTTACAGGGGAATGTCAGCGAGCTGACATTGCTATTATAGATGTTATTTACAAAAAGGTTAGGATGTATGATTTAGTATTCAAGTGTGTGTGTGTGAGTGTGTGTGTGTGTGTGGGTGTGGGTGTGGGTGTGTGTGGGTGTGGGTGTGTGTGGGTGTGTGTGTGTGTGATGGAATTTATTTCCATTTTTTTTTTCGTGGGTTGTTTGGGGTGTCTTTGGGGGCTGTTTGAAGGAGGGGTTGTGTGTGTTAATTGTGTGTCTGCAGGTTTTTTTGTTTGTGTGCCTGTGGACGCTGTGTGGCTGGACTTGGAGGGTAGGGGATTCCGAAATGCTCAGAGAATAGGTATGTCTTGAGTTCTTTCCTGAATTGGGAGAGGTCTTTTATGATTCGGATGTCTATTGGGAGGTCATTCCAGAGTGTGGGAGCGGTGAATGTGAAGGCTCTGGCACTGGTGGATTTTTTAGTCCTCGTGAATGTTTTTGGCAGCTCTAGAGAGAGGGTTGCATTTAGTCTGCGGGCTCTTGAATCATTTGGGGCGTGGAGGAGTGTAGATAGATGGGAGGGGGCAATATCGTTTAGCAGTTTGAAGGTTGTTAGTAGTATTTTGTATTTGATTCGGTTATTTATGGGGAGCCAGTGTAGTTCTAGCAGTATAGGAGTTACATGGTCTGCTAGGTGGGCTTTAGTGACTACTTTTGCACAAATGTTTTGTGCTCTTTGTAATAGGTAGATATTCTTTTGTGGGAGGCCGGTTAGGAGACTATTACAATAGTCAAAGTGAGGGGTTATGAGTGCACTTACGACTGATCTAAAGTCTTGCGTGTCAAGAAGGAGCCTTAAGTGTTGAATAGTTTTAAGTTTGTAGAATATAGTTTTTACCGTCTGCTTTATGTGTGGTAGCATGGTGAGTGTGTGATCGATTATAACGCCTAGGTATTTTACCTCTGTTTTAACAGGTATCATTGTGTTATTGATGGTGATAGTTGTTGGGTAGGTATCTTCAGTTATAGGTGCTCTTGATACAAACATTGCCTCAGTTTTTTTGAGATTGATGCTGAGGAAGTTGGTTTCCATCCAGGATGAGGTTTCCGCCATGCATTCGGATAGAGTGTTATAATTAGGGTTTTTCGTGGTTATGGGGAGGGCGAGCATGATGTCGTCGGCGTAGATAAAATGACTGATTTTGTGCTTTTTAAATATTTTTGTGATGGGTTGTAGGTATAGGTTGAAAAGGAGAGCAGAAAGGGCTGATCCTTGGGGTATACCTTGTCCTTGGGGGAAGGTTTCTGATGCTTCCTGGTTTAATTGAACTCGCATTAGTCTGTGTGTAATGTAGGACTTGAACCAATTGAGGACAGTCCCGCCTATTCCTAGGTTTTCTAATCTGTTAATCAGTGTGAGGTGATTGATATTGTCAAATGCGGCGGAAATGTCTATGAAAAGGAGTAGGAGGCCTTGAGTGTTATCGTCTGTGTGTCTTATGAGGAAGTCCATCAGAGTAATTAAGAGGGTTTCTACCCCATGGAAGGGGCGGAAACCAAATTGGTGGGAGTCAAGGGAGTTGTGCTCATCTATATGTTCTTGCAGTTGAAGTTGAACAGTTTTTTCTATTATTTTAGCCATGAATGGGATGCTGGCTATCGGTCTATATGAGATTGGGTCTTTCGGGTCGAGTTTATTGTTTTTTATTATTGGGCAGATTGTTGTGAGTTTTAGGGCATCTGGCATAATGCCTTGGGATAGGGATTGATTTACTATGTATTGAATGTTTCCAGCTAGTTCTTCCTTAGCACTTTTGATCCATGACACAGGGCATGGATCGAGTGGGGAGGTTGTGGTGTTGATAATTGTTATAATCCTGAGGAGGTGTTTTTGATCTATCGTGTGAAAGGTTGTCCAGTTGTTGTTAGTTTCGGTGTATGTGTGTATTAGTGTTGGTGTAGTGTTAAGTTTGCATTTTAGTTTTTCTGCAAAGTGGGTTGCTAGGGTTTGGATACTTATTGCTGATTGTTTTGGTTCTGGATTTTTGACTTTTGTCAGTGTTTTTACAATTGCAAATAGTTCTCTCGGGCGATTGATAGCTAGATTTATTACCTTGGAGTGGTATTCCTTTTTTGATTTGTTAATCGCATTCTTGTATTCATTGAGTGTGTTTAAGTATTGGGATTTATTCTCAGCAGATTTAGTTTTCCTCCATTTCTTTTCTTGTTTTCTCAGTTGTTTTTTTAGGTTCACTAGTTCTTTTGTGAACCATTTTTCTGTCTTTTTTAGCTGTCTATGTGTGGGGTGTGTGGGGGCAGCTGCTTTTTGAACTGTAAGGTTCCAGTGATTTACGGTGGAGTTGATGTCTGGGAGGTTTGTGTTGAGTATGGGTAATACTTTGTCAAGGAAGGTATCTTTGTTGAAGTGTGCAAAGCGTGATATGTGAGGTGTGTGGTGCGTGGAGTTCTGCGTTGCTTGTACTGGGAGGTGGAGTGTAATGAGGTGATGGTCGGACCATGGTACTTCTGTTATTGTTGGAGGGGTGTGTTGCTGGTGGTTGATAAAGGAGATGGGGAGGAAGATGAGATCTAGAGTGTTACCTTTTATGTGGGTAGGTGCTTGTACTATCTGTGTATATCCCATTTGGAACATAGTGTCCATGAAGTTGTTTGATTGGGAATCATTTAGGGAGGGGAGGTTTAAATCACCTAGGATTATGGGCGGTTTGTTTGGTGATGTTGTGCAAGCAAGTTCAAGGATGGGAGAGAGGTTTTTGTGATCTGCTGTAGGGGGTCTATATATGAGTGTGAGTGCAAGGGTTCTGTTTTCTATGTTGATTATGTCCATTCCGTCTATATTATTTAAACTTGTTAAGGTGTATTGTAGGTCTTTTTTGGTGAGTATGAGAGTACCACCACCTCTCTTTGCATCTCGATGACAGCTGAATATGTCATACTGGTGTGTGGTTAGCTGGTTTAGTAGTACAGTGTCTGTGGGAGAGAGCCATGTTTCGGTGATGCATATGATTTCAGGTGTCCTTTCCTTGCCTCCCCCTCCACTCGCCCCAACAACTTGCTCGCCCTCACTCCATTCACTGCCCTCTCCAAGTCTTCTTTTCACTTTTTTTTTGTATACAGTTGTGGTCAACATTATTGGCACCCTTGCATTTAAGGTATGCTGTGTACATTATGTTGAGAAATAAATGGAAATATTCCAACTGTATGACGACATAATATTTTAATAGTATGTTCAAAGGCATAAAACAAAAAAAAAGATGTTTGTGCAACTTAAATTTGGTCATTTTTGAGAAAAGAACACCACAACATATGGCCTGAACAGGATTAATGGCAAACTTCACTAATACCTGGTTGCACAAGCCTTGGCAGTGATGACAGCCTCTAAACATTTCTTGTAGCCATCTATATGTTTTGTACATCTGTCTGGTATTAGTTTCTCTCACTCTTCAACTGTGATTTGTTCCAGCTCATGCATGTTTCCAGGATTCATTTTACCAATGGTAGATTTCAGCTCTTTCCAAAGATTCTTGATTGGACTGAGATTAGGACTCATTGCTGGCCAGTTTAAAATGGTCCATTATTTACTTTTCAACCATTCTTTTGTACTTTTGGATGTATGTTTTGGGTCACTGTCCTGCTGGAGGACTCATGACCTTCGACCCAGATGTAACTTGCTAATACTAGGTAGCACATTTCACTCCAAAATACCTTGGTAGTTCTCTGATTCTTTAATACATTACAAGCCTCCAGTTCCTGAGGCAGCAAAATAGCCCTGCAACATTATGGAACCAACACCATATTTAATTGTGGGAAGGGTGTGTTTTTCCTTATAAGCTTCATTTCTTTACCATTTGTTCATTACGTACTTTTCATAACACAACAATCCCCCTCACACCCACACACATACCATCCCTCAACCTGATAGCTTAACAGCATACACAAGTTTGATAAGAGGAAGTGGCCCGTAAATGGAACACGGTCCACACTGGTTCTCACTCCCTGTTCTACCCTTGTAACATTATTCCCTGTTCTACCCTTTTAACATTACTGACACAGCAGTATGTAAATTGTACATAGTTTTCCTTGTTTTTCTCCAAGTTGTTTTCCCTGTTCGATGTAAACTCGGGAGTGCCCCGCGGTCCTCGAGTCGTTCTGTTAACTGTAAACCGCACTGATGATAAAGAGCGCGGTATAAAAGAAATGTTAAATAAATAAATAAATAAAATGTATCGCTGGTCTGCATTGCCAGAGAACTCAAGTTTGGTTTCATCTGTCCACAGAACATTTTCCCAGAAGGATTGTGGTTTCTCAGGGTGGGTTTGGGCAAAGATCAGGTGTGCCTTTTTATATCTATCTTTAAGCAGTGGGGTCCTCCTTGGCCTTTGCCTATGAAGTCCTTCTTTGTTTAGTGTGCGGTATATGTTGCAGGTTGAAACCACCACTCCAGATTGCTCTAGGTTAACCTAAAACTCTTTGACTGTTGTATGTGATGTTTTTCCAGTAGTTCGCACTAACCTTCAAAGACTTCTTAGATTAATTTTCCTCTTACCACCATGTCCTGGGAGGTTCTTGACAGTTCCATGAGCAAAGACTTCTTAATAACATGCGAACTGTAGACAAAGGAATCCCATGGTCTTTGGAGATGGCCTTGTACCCCTTTGAAGTTTGATGTTTTGTGATACTGGCTTTTCTCCAGGACCAAGCAGGAAGTCAGTCCTCACTTATGGGTGACGTCGGCGCCGACGGAGCCCTCGCGGAGCAATTTTCCCCAGCTTTCAAAGAAAGCCTTTGGGAATTGCAGCGCGCATGCGCGGTCCTCTTCCCGCCCAAGGGTGCCATCTTAGCCAGTCTTCTTTTTTCCGCGGAGCCCTACAGACGTACCCGTCGTGTCCCCGCGAAAAAGTTGATTTTTTCTTCAGAATTTCTCTTATTTTCCATTCGGTTCGACGCCGGTCTTTTTCCCGCCGGACTCGCGACGCCGGTCTCGAGTCCTCTTCTTATTTTTCGGTTTTTCTGACTTAGTCAGTTTTTCGTTTCGATTTTTCCCTGGCAGCCCGGTCCTTTGACCTCGCCGGGGCCCTTTTTCCCCCGATGGCTGCCAGTGGTTTCAAGCGGTGTAGTCAGTGTGACCGAAATATGTCACTAACTGACACACACGACTTTTGCCTCCGCTGCCTGGGCCCGGATCATGAAGAAATGATCTGTGGGCCCTGCGGCAAAATGTCCTCCAAAGCGTTGAGAAGTCGGCGGCATCAGCGGGATAGAATCTTCGCTGACCCCAGCCGTACCCGGACCTCGTCGGAGGCCTCCGCGTCCAAAGGTTCCAGCTCGGACCGTCGCCGGAGTTCCTCCGACAGGGGTTCTCCCTCCGGGGACCATCGTCGTAAGGTGAAACCCGCGAGGGCGGCGTCGGTGGACGCTCCTGGCTCCGCGAGGGCCAGGTCGCATAGCCCCGATAGCCGTCCCGGGTCCTTGGAGAAGGAGCATCTCACGAAGCGACCTCGCCTGGAGTCGGAGCTGCCTGCTCGGGTAAGTCCTGTGGTCCTCCAGGACTCGCCTCCGAGACAGCCGACGTCGGGCCCGACGCCATCGGGGCCCGAGTCGGGGGCTGCTGGGTCACCTGAGCTCGGACTCAGGTTGACGGCCTTGGAGAGCAGATTGTCTGCCTTCATGGACCAGCAGCGGGCACTGCTCGCTGGCTTCGCTGGCGCCGCTGCCCCGACCGCCGGGACGTCGACGTCCAAGTCGACCCCGGAGACCGAGCCGATCCTCGAGTCGATGCGAACTCGCGTCGATCCTCGGTCGAGGTCACCCTCGGCCTCCCGTTCGGGACCGAGGTCGCCGACGCCGACTCCCTCGGCGTCGGGGCGGCAGGCGCCGCGCCCTGCCCGGGCCGACCCCACCGAGTCCTCGTCGGAGTCGGTCTGGGAGTCTGAAGAGGAAGAGTCGCCTGATTCTTTCCGGACTCGGTGTGTCCCCTCGGACTCACCGGAGTCCGAGCCTCGGAAGCAGTCCCCCCCGGAGGATGCCCGGTTCTCGGACTTCGTCAGGGATATGGCCAAGGCTTTGGCCTTCCCTGCGGATCCCGAGGAGGAGCCTCGAGCCGAAGAGCTCGACGCCCTCCAGTATGACTCTCCCGCAAGGGAACACTTTACTGTACCGGTTCCTCCCATGCTGGAACGACTACTCTTCCGCATGTGGGAGAGTCCGGCCACCTCGCCGGTCCTGAGCAAGCGGGTCGATTCTATCTTTCGAGTCCGCAAGAGCCCTGGCTTCCAAAAAGCACAGCTGCCACACCATTCCATGGTAGTGGAATCGGCCATGCATCGTCTTAAGAGCCAGAAGATGCACTCCTCGGTGCCTCCTGGCAGGGAGGCCCGTAACCTGGATGGCCTTGGCAAGAAGTGTTTCCAGGGCTCTATGCTTGCGTGTCGTGTCCAGACCTACCAGCTATACATGGGCATGTATCTCCGAGACCTGGCTAAAGAGCTAGCCGGATTCTCCGCTGGTTTGTCCGAGGAACCCTTGCGGAGGTTCCTGGCCTTGTCCACTGGTATTCGGGAATGCTCAAAATTCATGTCCCGAGCAGCCTACGATGGCTTTGAAGCGTCGGCTCGAGTGGCCGCAGCCGGCATCGGTGCCCGCCGACAGGCTTGGCTTCAGTCATCTGACCTTGAGCCCTGGGTGCAGGACAAGTTGGTCGATGTCCCCTGCCGAGGCGAAAACCTCTTTGGCAAGCCCATGGCTGAAAAGGCTGCACAAATTGAGACGGAGACTCTCACCAGGACTAGGCTTTCTAGGAAGACCTCCGCCCCTTCCCAGAAAAAGAAGGGCTCGGGAAAGAAGTCCTTTTACCCGAGGAAGGCGGCTGCCTACAAACAATACCCCCATTATCAGGCCCCTGCAGCTCCCCAACAGGGCCAGCAGGCCAAGGGACGGGGTAACGGGTCCCGTAGGCAGCAAGCCCCCAAGCCTGCACCACCAGCCCCTGCTCAGCAGGGTGGGGGTTTTTGACTCACTAAGCATAGCCTCTCCCCCCCCGCTGGTTCCTCCCAGCACCGGAGGCCGGCTGGTTCACTTCGCCCACAGGTGGTCCAGCATCACCTCAGATGCCTGGGTGCTTCAAGTCGTGCGAGAAGGCTATCTTCTCCACTTCCACCAGGTCCCTCCCTCCTTTTTTCCGGGAGAACCTCCACGATCCCCTCTGCACAGGGAATTACTCCTTCAGGAGTTAGCAGGTCTTCTACAGGAACAGGCGGTGGAACCGGTGCCCCACCACCTGGAAGGTCAAGGTTTTTACTCCAGGTACTTTCTGATACCAAAGAGAACAGGAGGCCTCAGACCCATCCTGGACCTGCGCAACCTCAACAAGTTCCTCGTGCGAGAGAAGTTCAAGATGCTTACCCTTGGAATACTTCTGCCCTACCTCCAGCAGGGAGATTGGCTATGCTCCTTGGATCTAAAGGATGCCTACACGCACATCCTCATCCACCCAAGCCACCGACAATACCTAAGGTTTGTGGTGGCAGGAAATCATTACCAGTACAGAGTACTGCCCTTTGGCCTGTCCTCCGCACCGCGAGTCTTCACAAAATGTCTCGCGGTGGTGGCGGCCCATCTCCGGCTTCACGGCCTCTATGTCTTTCCGTACCTCGACGACTGGCTCATCAGAGCAGCGTCCGCTCTGGAGGTCACCAACGCCACGCGCCGCACGGTGACTCTCCTGCAGCACTTGGGCTTTGTTATAAACTTCGCAAAGTCCACTTTGCTCCCCTCACAGGATCTCGAGTTCATCGGCGCAAGGCTGCACACTCCTCAGGCACGAGCATACCTACCGCTCGACAGGGCTCAACGGCTCATGGACCTAGCCGACCGTTTTCGCAGCCAGCCCCTGGTCTCCGCCAGGCGCTTCCTGAGACTACTCGGCCATATGGCTTCCACCGTCCATGTGACCCCCAATGCCCGCCTGAATATGCGGCTTGCTCAATGGTGTCTCCGCCAGCAGTGGCGACAAGCCACAGGCAGCCTAGCAGACCTAGTGCGCGTCTCCGAGCCGCTGATCTCGTCCCTCCGGTGGTGGCTTCAGCAGCCGAACCTGATATTCGGAATGCCTTTCCAGTCACCTCAGCCGGCCCGGGTGCTGACGACAGATGCATCCCTCCTGGGCTGGGGTGCGCATTGCCAAGGGGCACGTACTCAGGGCCTCTGGACCTCATGGGAGTCTGCTCAGCAGATCAACTTCCTGGAGCTCAGGGCGATCCGCCTGGCTCTCAAGGCTTTCTCCCACCTGACTTCTCATCAGTCCGTCCTTGTCCAGACGGACAATCAAGTTGCCATGTTCTACGTGAACAAGCAAGGGGGCACGGGCTCCTTCCTCCTCTGCCGGGAGGCACAGAAGCTCTGCTCTTGGGCCGTCAGTCACGGCATTCTCCTCAAGGCAGTTTATCTCCCAGGCCAAGAGAATTACCTGGCGGACAAACTCAGCAGGATCCTTCAGCCGCACGAATGGCGTCTGGATCCCTTGGTAGTTCAGAAGCTCTTTCTAAAGTGGGGCCTCTTTGCCAGTCCTCACAACCGGCAACTTCCTCGCTTCTGCTCTCGTCAGCCCCACCCCCTTCGGGTTGCGGCGGACGCTTTTCTACTCTCATGGTCGGGAAGCCTTCTGTATGCTTTCCCTCCCATCCCGCTAGTCTCTCGGACTCTTTTCAAGGTTCTCCGGGACAAAGCCTTCATGATCCTGGTGGCCCCTCGCTGGCCCAGACAGCCGTGGTTTCCGCTCCTGCTGCAATTAGCGGTGGAGGATCCATTCCCTCTGGGGTTTCAACCGGATCTCCTCACTCAGGATCAGGGGTCTCTGCTACACCCCAACCTCAGGTCTCTCAACCTAATGGCCTGGCTGCTGAGAGGGTAGTCCTTGCTCTCCTTCTCCTGCCAGCAGAGGTGGAGGAGGTCGTCTTGGCTTCGCGACGACCTTCTACCCGCAAATGCTACGCCCTTAAATGGCGTCGCTTTTCCGTTTGGTGTACCCAACAGTCTCAGGATCCCTTCTCCTGCCCGGTGTTGGTGATCTTGCAGTACTTACTGCACCTCTCTAATCTGGGACTTAAGTCCAACTCCGTCAAAGTTCACCTCAGTGCTCTTTCGGCACATCATGTGCCGGTGGACGGCAGACCTCTCTCCAGCGACCCTCTCGTAGCGAGGTTTCTCCGAGGTCTCCTTCTACTTAAACCACCTCTGCGCCCGCCAGCACCTGACTGGGACCTGAATGTGGTTTTGCAGCGGATCACCTGTCCGCCTTTTGAACCTATGGCTACCTGTTCTCTCCGTTTTCTGTCTTGGAAAACACTGTTCTTGATAGCCCTCACTTCCGCTAGACGCGTAAGTGAATTGCAGGCCCTCGTGTCTGATCCCCCTTACACTCGGTTCTACAAAAATAGGGTAGTCCTACGGACTCACCCTAAATTTCTTCCAAAAGTGGTCTCCCCTTTTCACATCAATCAGGAGGTGGTACTTCCGACCTTCTTTCCCAGACCACACTCCAGCCGAGCTGAAACGGTCCTCCATACCCTGGACTGTAGAAGGGCTTTGAACTTCTACCTTGACCGTACGCGGGAGCACCGTAAAGCTACTCAGCTTTTTGTGTCTTTTGACCCCAATAAATTGGGGCTCCCGGTCTCCAAGCGTACACTGTCCATCTGGGTTGCGGACTGTATCACTTGGGCTTATGGGGCAGCCGGACTCTCCTTGGAAGGTCAAGTCACGGCTCATTGCGTTCGGGCAAAGGCCACGTCAGTGGCTTACCTCCGCTCTGTTCCGCTGGCAGACATCTGCCGGGCCGCTACTTGGTCTTCGAGCCAGACTTTTGCGGTCCATTACTGTCTCGAGAGGGAGTCCCGCAGGGACAGTGCTTTCGGACAGGCAGTCCTCCGTAATCTCTTCGAGGTCTGAGCAACTCCTACCCTCCATCCCGGATGTGGGCTACCGGTGGGTAATACTTCAGCGAAGATTCTTTCCTTCTGTGCTGCTGAGCTAGAGGGAGCTCTTTTTTGTGCTTAGGGTCTCCGGTAGCCTTGAGCTTGGGAGTCCCATAAGTGAGGACTGACTTCCTGCTTGGTCCTGGAGAAAGCGTAGTTACTCACCTGTAACAGGTGTTCTCCAGGAGCAGCAGGAATCAGTCCTCACAACCCTCCCTCCTCCCCTTGGAGTTGCAATCGTCTGCTTTAGTTTTTTTGCAAATTTTTATGCTGTCTTTTTTAGCTATGTCATCTGACTGGCTAAGATGGCACCCTTGGGCGGGAAGAGGACCGCGCATGCGCGCTGCAATTCCCAAAGGCTTTCTTTGAAAGCTGGGGAAAATTGCTCCGCCAGGGCTCCGTCGGCGCCGACGTCACCCATAAGTGAGGACTGATTCCTGCTGTTCCTGGAGAACACCTGTTACAGGTGAGTAACTACGCTTTCTGACTGTCTCAGCCATCTCTCTTGTCTTTACAATTATAAAATGGAACCGAGAGTGAATGTGTCCATTTAAAAACATTAGGGCCATCACTCATTGGTTGATACAAGTCATGCGAGTACTGACAGTTGATCCACAGGTGTGTCTCATTTTACTGCAATGGGAATGTGATTCTTCTGTTCAGACTGATTTAATTGTTTATAAGGGTGCCAATAATCATGTCCTCAAAAGGTACCCAACTGTATCAATTTCACGAAAGGTACCCAGTATGTCCTGCAATGTTCCAGTTTTTATACTATTTCTTGTTTTTAATTGGTCTTGTTTTATTTTTTATTCTTTTATATATCAAATATGTATGCATATGTAGCCCAAAGCCATTTCACTGGCCACTTTTTTTTTAGGAGATATTGGACATTAAGGGGTTGAACTGCAAGGGTGCCAATAATGTTGACCACAGCTGTATTCATTTTCCATTTTTCTACATTTTGTTTTCCCTGATTCCTATATTTCCTTCTCATACGCATTCTGATCTCTCATTCTTCTAGATGTTTTCATCCTGCTGCCCCTCCTTCTTTGCGGATCTCATTCCTGGTTTTCCTGTCCTTTCTACCATTTATTTTCTTTTTATACTTTTGTTTCTCTTTTTTTTTTTGTTGTCTCATATTTACCACCCTTTTCCCTTCTTCCCTCTCCTCACACATATATCCCTCATTTTCACACATGACTGGCTTCCCTTGTCCTAACACACACACCTCTCCCTTTTTCTTCTCTCACTGTTCGCCTATTTTTCCAGGTATATGTCTTTATCCTTTCTTTATTTCTCTTATCCACCCCTTTTTACTTGCCTGTGTCTCTCAGGTCTGTCCTTTACCTTTCCCTCTCCTCTACCTTTGTAACTTCACTTCCACTCTATTCCACTCCCTCGTCTCCCCTCCTCTGCTTCTTTTCCTTTTTCTCATGGGCTATGACCAGAGCACAGGAGAGGGGCAGAGAGGCATAAGTGTAGTTTGTTTACATTGTTTGGCGGGGTGGCAAAGTATAGAGAGGTCAAATTGACAAGGCAAGGTGAACTTGTTCCCCCTAGATTGGCTTCCTCTCTCCTTGCCAACACTTTTACACATACACATAAACTCTTTTTCTAGTTCATACTGTTAGACCAGTCCAGACAAGCGGATTTTGTCCCCCTGCCAGCAGATGTTGGAGACAGAGAAAAAACACTCCAGAGCTGTGATTGGTTGGGCTCTAAGTGACATAGGAGTGCCCCTAGAGGACCTAGTCAGTATTTTCTCTGTCTCCAGCAGATGAAGGGGTTAAACAATTTTGTCTCTTACCTGGATGCACTCACACAAGAGGTGTTTCTCTGAGTTTCCCAGGTCCCCTCTCTTATAGTTGTATTGCTTTTAAACTATAGTTAGTGACAATACAGCAGGGTCTGAGCTCCTGATCCTTAGATCAGTGGAGCTCCCCATTATAAACAGCTCCTAGCCTCTGTCACAGAGCCTGTGTAGCTGGGGGTGGATCAATCTATAAAATTTTTTGCCATCCAGTCACAGTTATAATTTTTACAGCATCTTTAAAGCATTTTTCCCTGCAAGCCCCTGCTTCTCTGCAGCACAGTGAGTACCTGCTTGGGTTCCCTCGCAGCGATTTTCTTACTTCCGGGTTTTTAACGACACGGGGATCACCGGGTCTGTGTTTCTTCAATTTTTGGCAGCACTCCTCTCCCCCCAGCAATTTTGCTGCGTTTTTGAGGTTTTTAGAGCTTAGGAAACCTTTATTCTGCAATTTTTCTGTGCCAGCGGCCATTTTGAAATCAGGAGAAATTTCTCTTCATTATGGTTTTGGCGGGAGTAGCTCTGGGCTGCCAATTCAAAGCATTTAACATGCTGTGAAGGCACAGGGAGTTTCAAAATCCCTTTTCCTTGAAGAGTCTTCTGTTTACCTAAGCCTACATTGATTTTTGTTTAAAAAAAGGTTTAAGCTTCTGCAATGCCTGTTTCTCTGCACAGGTGCATTGTATGTAATAAGCAGAAGGAGTTAATAGATCACTTGTGTTCCACCTGTATGCTGCATTCAGGAGAATCTTCTTCCTCCATACCCACTGCGCTGCCAGCTGGGGACATCAGTGCCTTAACTCCTCCCTCCTTAGAGCCCCTGCAGCCGGGTCCATCTACAGAAAGGACTCAGTCATCTCCCATTTTGCTTCCGCAGCCGCTGGAAGCCACAGCAGCTTCAGCTGACAGTGAGTTCATGATGCTCTTCCGCCAGGCATGGCACCTGTGGCATTCGGAGTCTTTTGGAATACCTCCAGCACCTGCCCCGGTAGTAGAGAAAGATATGGCGGGGTCTTGCAAGCGGTCCCATAAGACCTCAGATCTTAAAGCAATACGTCCTCCCAGGAACGTTGCATGTGGCTTGCGGGACACTACAGATATCCAAGAAGACTTTAAATCTTTGGAGGTGAGCCCTGATTCGTCGGAGAAAGCAGATGGCGAATATTCTCCGTCTTTCTTCGCTAACACTTCAAGAGGACTATCAAGATATCAGACTTTTTCGGAAAGAGGAGTTGCCAGCCCCAATCACACAGGTGATAGAGTCGCTACGCCTAGCCGACATGCCTGATCCTCAGAATTCTCAAACCCTTTTATAGCCGGATCCCATTTTACAGGGCATTCGTAAGCCTTCCAAAGCTTTTTCCTTTCCAGCCAAATTATAGCAAATGGTATCTCGAGAGTGGGACTCTCCAAAGTCCTCTCTATGTATGGCTTGCCGTATTGGTCATTATACCCTTGGTCTCCCTCTGACTTGGACCGTTGGCTGACATACCCGAAAATTGATGCGTTAGTGACCGGGGTCACCAAGCATACCACAATTCCAGTTGAGGGTGGATCGGCACTCCACGACCAGCAAGACCGGAAAGTCGAGAGTCTGCTAAAGACTGTTTTTTCGTCGTCTGCTCTTTCCCTTCAAGCAGCAGTGTGCGGAGGTCTAGCGGCGTGGGCCTCCCTTCGATGGATTCAGCAGCTTCCAGGCGATCCCGAGTTGGCTCATTTAGAGTCCGTCGCTGCATTCCTGGCAGATGCCTTCTGTGATCTCTTGTGGCTGTCACCTTGCTCCGTAGCAGCGGTGACAGTGGCTCGCAGATGGCTCTGGCTGCATCAATGGGCAGTGAATGTTGCCTCTAAGACGCGGTTGTCAAAACTTCCTTTTAAAGGGAGACTTCTCTTTGGTGAAGATCTCAATAAACTGGTAAAAGATCTGGGGGAGGTGAAACCGCATTGCTTGCCGGAGGACAAGTCAAAGGCATTCTCCCGTCGCAGGTCTTTGTCCCAAGGCTGTCGACGATTTTCTAGAACTTGCGACTCTCAGAGATACAGATCCTTTAAGCCAAGTACTTCATCCACTCCTGCCAATCTCTTTGGTCAAAGATCGCAGTCCTTTTGGGGATCCCGCAAAGGAACTGACTCCAATTCAGGCCCAGCGAAGTTTACTGGAACCTGGAGTGGAGGAGTAGCCTAGTGGTTGGGGCAAAGTACTGCAGGCCGGAAGGTCGGTGGTTCAAATCCCACTAGAGGACAGCAACCTTGGGCCGGAAGGACTGGGGTTTCTAGTCCCACAGGCACTCCTTGTGGTCTTGGGCAAGCCACTTAACCCTCCATAGCCCATGTTCCCTGTAAAATAGTTATCTCCAAGTTATAATGCCCTGTTCAATGTAATTTCAATTTGTTCAATGTAAACCGCACTGTTGCAGAATAGTGCGGTATATAAGAGAATGTAAATAAATAAATAAAATAAATAACCTCCCGTCCTTCCTGCTGACGGGACGAGACACCCACTCGAGACGCCTCCGCCTGTCGGGGGCGGTTGGCTCTTTTTTCTCGGCATTTGGCATGCATAACTTCAGATCACTGGGTCCTCGACATAGTTTCTCACGGCTATGCTCTCGAATGTTGCCGACCCATTCACGACGCCTTCCTGGTCTCTCCAGGACGCTTGTCGGACAAACGATTAGCCATTCAAACTACAGTGCAGAGACTCCTTTTGTTAAGAGCCATTTGTCCGGTCCCTTCGTTAGAAAGAGGACAAGGCCGCTATTCTATCTATTTCGTGGTGCCCAAGAAAGATGGTTCCTCCTGACCAATTCTGGACCTCAAAGGCATCAATCGCAGTCTTCGAGTTCCGCACTTCCGAATGGAGACCCTGCGATCCATCATTCAAGCAGTACGCAAAGGGGAGTTTCTGGCTTCCCTAGATTTAGCGGAAGCGTATTTTCATATTCCCATTCGAGACGACCACCAGTGCTTCCTCTGCGTCGCAGTCCTCGGATATTATCAATTTCAGGCAATGCCTTTCAGCCTCGCCTCAGCACCTCGGACCTTCTCAAAAAAGATGGTAGTCATAACAGCTGCCTTACGCAAGCAGATCGTCAGAGTACGCCCTTATTTAGATGATTGGTTCATTCATGCAGACTCCCTCCAAGAAGCCTACAAGACTGTCTCGACAGTAGTGCCATTCCTGCAGGAGCTCGGTTGGGTGATCAATCGTCCCAAGAGCTGTCTTCTCCCGTCTCAACAGATAGATTTTCTAGGGGCATGCTTCGATACCTATCAGGGGTGTGTATTCCTGACTCGGGAAAGATTCCTACTACTACTACTATTTAACATTTATAAAGCGCCACCATACGCAGCGCTGTACAGGCATATAAGAGTGATGGTCCCTGCTCGTGAGAGCTTACAATCTAATCAAGATGAAAAATTCACAGAGCAAAATTCTAGTGAGGGCAAAAACCAGGTTGGTTGTCTCCCAATACTACTAATAGTACTAGTGTGCATTCCTATTTAAAACACTACATTTCATTGGGCATCAGGTTACAATACAATAAATTTCATTTAGGGTTACAATACAGGCAAGCTGGGCATCATGGGCTACATTACAACATGGATAGGACATGGTAAAGTAGGGTAAGAAGAGGGTAGAACAGGGTGGATGTTATATTGTGGGCTGTGCTAAGCTACAGGTAGTGTAGCAGCAGGGTAAATGCTTACGTTGTAGAGGTGGAACCAGGGTCTTTCGGTTGCACTCCATGAGGCGACTGCGAGGGCGGTGGTAGTTTCGCCATCATGCCGCGCCTAAGGGCCACGCCAAAGGGCCCTCTGGCGAGGCCCTCAGGCGCAGGCCCATCCGCCGGCTACTTCTTTAAAGTCTCTTCAGTGCCCTGATTGGGCCTTGGCGGGGGGAGCGGGAGGGGCGAGCAGCTCCCGCTTCCACCCCCGACGCCCGATCAGCTGCATGGAGGTGAGGTGAGGGAGAAGAGGCTGATGTTCCTGCCGGTTGTTCCTCAAGCTGGCTTTTCAGATCCGAAGGTTTCTGGCTCAAAGAGCTCCACGAGCATGGGATTATCTTCAAGTCCTGGGGGTCTATGGCCGCCACCATCGAGCTTGTGCCTTGGGCCAGAGCGCACATGCGCTGTCTACAGCACGCTCTCCTGTCAAGATGGTCGCCAGTAGCGGAGGACTATCAGATCCAACTTCTGGTACAGCTGAAGGTCCGGTGCAGTTTGCAATGGTGGCTGTCATCATGCAGTTTCCTTTTAAGGGAGTACTCTTGGAGAGTCTATGCTGGATCTTGCTGACTACAGATACCAACCTGACCGGATGGGGAGCGCACTGTCAAACCCATTCAACGCAAGGGACATGGACGTTGCGCGAGTCACGATGGACGATCAACCGTCTCGAGGCAAGAGCAACCCGCCTTGCCTTACTAAAGTTTCAATATTGTCTCCAGGGTCAAGCGGTTCGGATTTTGTGCGACAACACCACTACAGTGTCCTACCTCAACCGCCAAGGCGGCACCAAATGTGCAGGGGTGTCAAAGGAGATGTCTCTTCTCTTCCCTTGGGGGGAAAGACACCTCCAAGCTCTCTCAGCGCAGCATATTGGGGAACCAGCAAAATGAAAGCGGACTTTCTCAGTCGGCATACGCTTGATCCCGGCGAATGGGAACTGGCCCAGGAGGCCTTCCAAAGGATAGTTCAAAAATGGGGACAGCCGGAAATGGATCTCATGGCGTCAGCGACGAATGCCAAAGTACCATTATTCTTCAGTCGCTGGAGAGAACGAGGATCTCACGGCATAGATGCCTTGACGCAGCCGTGGCCACAACACAGGTTGCCTTATTTATTTATTTATTTAGCTGTATTTATATCCCGCTTTTCACCGGGTCAAAGCGGTCAATTGGGGGATACATTTAACACGAGGGGATATGAGACACATACACTAATACTTACAGGGAACATGGGCAATGGAGGGTTAAGTGGCTTGCCCAAGACCACAAGGAGTGCCTATAGGACTAGAAATCCCAGTCCCTCCGGCCTGAGATTGCTGTCCCCAGGTGGGACTTGAACCCCTGGCCCTCCGGCCTGAAGTACCTTGTCCTAACCACTAGACCACTCCTCCCTTATGTGTTTCCACCTTGAGCTATGATCAGAAGAGTCCTTCAACGGATCAGGGAACACCAGGGGCCGGTAATCCTAGTGGCCCCGGATTGGCCCTGAAGGCCTTGGTATGCCGATCTCATAAGGTTATCTCGAGGGTCTCCTCTGCGACTACAAACTCCCTTCGGACTTCTGAGGCAAGGACCTATCTCGATGGAAGATCCAACTCCTTACTTGCATACGGCTTGGCTCTTGAACGCCGTAGATTAGCCCATAATGGTTACTCTTCCAAGGTAGTGTCAACTCTCCTCAACGCTCGCTGTTTGTCTACGTCGTTAGCATATGCTAGGGTGTGGCGAGTGTTTGAGTCCTGGTGTACTCAACATCATCTTTCTCCTTGGAGTAGAGAAATTCCAGACATTCTTGCTTTTCTTCAAGAGGGCCTCATCAAAGGCTTAGCTCTTGGCACTCTACGGGTACAGATTTCAGTGCTGACGTGTTATAAGGGTCCGATTCACGGTCTTTCTTTTGCGTCTCACTCTGATGTGTCGTGTTTTCTTAAAGGAGTCAAGGCTGTACGCCCTCCGGTCCATCCAGTTGTCCCTGCTTGGGACCTTGTCTTGGTTCTACGGGCTTTGATGTCTCTGCCCTTCGAGCCTCTAAAGGAAATTTCCTTAACGGATTTGACACTTAAGACGTTTTTCTTAGTGGCAATAACTTTGGCTCGTCGCATTTCAGAACTGCAGGCCCTCTCTTGCAGGGATCTGTATTTGTCATTCTCCGCAGAGGGAGTATCCCTTCGCACTGTTCCCTCATTCTTTTCATGTCAGTCAGCCTCTTTTGTTGCCTGCCTTTTCTAAGGAACAATGTTCCGGATGTTCCAAGAATCTCTGGGCGGTTTATTTATTTAATATCTCTTCTATACCGCGCTATTCACATCAGTACGATGTACATTTAACAGAACCTTATACAATGCAGTCGGGGCTGCATTGTATTTACAGTAAACAGGGACTATAACTTGGACATAACTGGGGTAACTTTCTACAAATTGATCTCAAAAGGATTCTCCTTCGCTATCTCAAAGTCACCAATTCTTTTTGCAAGACCGACCACCTTTTTGTGGGACCGCGCCAAGGTATGGCAGCTTCAAAATCTACTATCGCCAGATGGATACACCGTACCATCGAATCAGCCTATATTCTCCAAGGCAAGCCAGTGCCTGCCAGTCTTCGCGCACATTCGACTCGAGCTCAAGCTATGTCTTGGGCTGAGCGATCACACGTAGTCCCTCTTGATATTTGTCGAGTGGCAACCTGGTCTTCCTTGTCTACTTTTGTCCAGCATTATCGCCTGGATGTTCAGGCACGTGAGGACAGTCGTTTTGGGGCTAGTGTGCTATCAGCGGCTCTCTCTGCCCACCCTGGTTGTTCATTAGCTTGGGTACTTCCTGCTTGTCTGGACTGGTCTAGCAGTATGAACTGGAAGGAGAATTTTCACTTACCATTAATTTCCTTTCCTGGAATACTGCTAGACCAGTCCAGAACCCACCCCATTGTCAGTGTCATGACTGCTGGTGCAGAGGAGCCGACGTTCTTACTTCAGACACAAGCAATTACATATTCCGGAGAAAGTCCACAACAGTGGATTCGGGTTTTTTCTCCAAGGAATGATGTTTGATCCTTCTCCATCCTTCATGGTTCGAGTTGAGGGTTTTAATTGAATTAGTTGTTACCTGTACATAGTTGAGTTTGTTAGTCAGATTATCTCCTTATGTTGGTGCTTGTCAAAAGAAAACTGACTAGGTCCTCTAGGGGCACACCTATGTCACCCAGAGCCCAACCAATCACAGCTCTGGAGTGTTTTTTTCTCTGTCTCCAACATCTGCTGGCAGGGGGACATAACCCGCTTGTCTGGACTGGTCTAGCAGTATCCCAGGAAAGGAAATTAACGGTAAGTGAAATTTCTCCATCACTCACCCACTCTCTCCACAACCCTCCCATCTCTTCAGCTCTAGCTGCAGCAGTGCAATACAATAAAATATTTCAAACCTTTGTATTTCTTGATCTTGTATTCTCCTTATCATCCTTTTTCTTTTATGATCCTCCTTCAATTTCTTTCCTCTTTTCATCATTCTTTTATTTAGATTTAAAATGCATACGGTACCTGAATGTAACTCGCCTTGATCATCTCCTGGAAAGGCGTCAGCTAAATACTAATACTAATTGTCATGTTTCTAACCTCTCCTTAGGAAACATGAATTCATTTTTCCACTCCCTTCTGATTTCAAAGTTGGCTTCAGAATTTCTTCTGTTTCTGCCATGTCTACTTTCTTTGGCTTATGTCATTCCTAGGTTTATTTGTTTTTTTTCTTTTTTATCCTGTATGCTTCCATTCTCTTTCTTCTGACCTCCTGCCCTCTCAAAAAAAGCTGTTTAGAAATGGAAAGAGCAGGATTGGGGGGGGGGGGAGGGGGAGCATGCAGATACTCAACCATATTATAAGCTTCTCTTTCTCCAGGACCAAGCAGGAAGTCAGTCCTCACATATGGGTGACGTCGGCGCCGACGGAGCCCTCGCGGAGCAATTTTCCCCAGCTTTCAAAGAAAGCCTTTGGGAATTGCAGCGCGCATGCGCGGTCGCCTTCCCGCCCAAGGGTGCCATCTTAGCCAGTCTTCTTTTTTCCGCGGAGCCCTACAGACGTACCCGTCGTGTCCCCGCGAAAAAGTTGATTTTATTCGTAATATTCTCTTTTTTCCTTCGGTTCGACGCCGGTCTTTTTCCCGCCCGGACTCGCGACGCCGGTCACGAGTCCTCTTCTTCTTTTCGGTTTTTCTGATTTAGTCAGTTTCGTTTTCGGTTTTTTCACTGGCAGCCCGGTCCTTTGACCTCGCAGGGGCCCTTTTTCCCCCGATGGCTGCCAGTGGTTTCAAGCGGTGTGGTCAATGTGACCGAAATATGTCACTAACTGACACACACGATAATTGCCTCCGCTGCCTGGGCCCGGATCATGAAGAAATGATCTGTGGGGCCTGTGGCAAAATGTCCTCCAAAGCGTTGAGAAGTCGGCGGCATCAGCGGGATAGGATCTTCGCTGACCCCAGCCGTACCCGGACCTCGTCGGAGGCCTCGGCGTCCAGAGGTTCCAGCTCGGACCGTCGCCGGAGTTCCTCCGACAGGGGTTCTCCCTCCGGGGACCATCGACGGAAGGTGAAACCCGCGAGGGCGGCGTCGGTGGAAGCTCCTGGCTCCGCGAGGGCCAGGTCGCATAGCCCCGATAGCTGTCCCGGGTCCTTGGAGAAGGAGCACCTCTCGAAGCGACCTCGCATGGAGTCGGAGCTGCCTGCTCGGGTAAGTCCTGTGGTCCTCCTGGACTCGCCTCCGAGACCGCCGACGTCGGGCCCGACGCCGTCGGGGCCCGAGTCGGGGGCTGCTGGGTCACCTGAGGTCGGACTCAGGTTGACGGCCTTGGAGAGCAGACTGTCTGCCTTCATGGACCAGCAGCGGGCACTGCTCGCTAGCCTCGCTGGCGCCGCTGCCCCGACCGCCGGGACGTCGACGTCTAAGTCGACCCCGGAGACCGAGCCGATCCTCGAGTCCATGCGAACTCGAGTCGATCCTCGGTCGAGGTCACCCTCGGCCTCCCGTTCGGGACCGAGGTCGCTGACGCCGACTCCCTCGGCGGCGGGCGCCGCAGCCTGCCCGGGCCGACCCCACCGATTCCTCCTCGGAGTCGGTCTGGGAGTCTGAAGAGGAAGAGTCACCTGATTCTTTTCGGACTCGGTGTGTCCCCTCGGACTCGCCTGAGTCCGAACCTCGGAAGCAGTCCCCTCCGGAGGATGCCCGGTTCTCGGACTTCGTCAGGGATATGGCCAAGGCTTTGGCCTTCCCTGCGGACCCCGAGGAGGAGCCTCGAGCCGAAGAGCTCGATGCCCTCCAGTATGACTCTCCCGCCAGGGAACACTTTACTGTACCGGTTCCTCCCATGCTGGAACGACTACTCTTCCGCATGTGGGAGAGTCCGGCCTCCTCGCCGGTCCTGAGCAAGCGGGTCGATTCTATCTATCGAGTCCGCAAGAGCCCTGGCTTCCAAAAAGCACAGCTACCACACCATTCCATGGTAGTGGAATCGGCCATGCATCGTCTTAAGAGCCAGAAGATGCACTCCTCGGTGCCTCCTGGCAGGGAGGCCCGTAACCTGGATGGCCTTGGTAAGAAGTGTTTCCAGGGCTCTATGCTTGCGTGTCGTGTCCAGACCTACCAGCTATACATGGGCATGTATCTTCGAGACCTGGCTAAAGAGCTAGCCGGATTCTCCGCTGGATTGTCCGAGGAACCCTTGCGGAGGTTCCTAGCCTTGTCCACTGGCATTCGGGAATGCTCAAAATTCATATCCCGAGCAGCCTATGATGGCTTTGAAGCATCGGCTCGAGTGGCCGCAGCCGGCATCGGTGCCCGCCGACAGGCTTGGCTTCAGTCGTCTGACCTTGAGCCCTGGGTGCAGGACAAGTTGGTCGATGTCCCCTGCCGAGGTGAAAACCTCTTTGGCAAACCTATGGCAGAAAAGGCTGCACAGATCGAGACGGAGACTCTCACCAGGACTAGGCTTTCTAGGAAGACCTCCGCCCCTTCCCAGAAAAAGAAGGGCTCGGGAAAGAAGTCCTTTTACCCGAGAAAGGCGGCTGCCTATAAACACTACCCCCAATATCAGGCCCCCGCAGCTCCCCAACAGGGCCAGCAGGCCAAGGGACGGGGTAACGGGTCCCGTAGGCAGCAAGCCCCCAAGCCTGCACCACCAGCCCCTGCTCAGCAGGGTGGGGGCTTTTGACTCCTTAAGCATAGCCTCTCCCCCTCCGCTGGCTCCTCCCAGCACCGGAGGCCGGCTGGTTCACTTCGCCCACAGGTGGTCCAACATCACTTCAGATGCCTGGGTGCTTCAAGTCGTAAGAGAAGGCTATCTTCCACCAGGTCCCTCCCCCCTATTTCCCGGGGGAACCTCCACGACTCCCTCTGCACAGGGACTTACTCCTTCAGGAGTTACAGGTCTTCTACAGGAACAGGCGGTGGAACCGGTGCCCCACCACCTGAGAGGTCAAGGCTTTTATTCCAGGTATTTTCTAGTACCAAAAAGGACAGGAGGCCTCAGACCCATCCTGGACTTGCGCAACCTCAACAGGTTCCTCGTGCGGGAAAAGTTCAAAATGCTTACCCTTGGAATCCTTCTGCCCTACCTCCAGCAGGGAGATTGGCTATGCTCCTTGGATCTAAAGGATGCCTACACGCACATCCTCATCCACCCAAGCCACCGCCAATACCTACGATTTGTGGTGGCAGGAAATCATTACCAGTACAGGGTACTGCCCTTTGGCCTGTCCTCCGCACCGCGAGTCTTCACAAAATGTCTCGCGGTGGTGGCGGCCCATCTCCGGCTTCACGGCCTCTATGTCTTCCCGTACCTCGACGACTGGCTCATCAGAGCAGCGTCCGCTCCGGAGGTCACCAACGCCACACGCCGCACGGTGACTCTTCTGCAGTACTTGGGCTTTGTCATAAACTTCGCAAAGTCCACTTTGCTCCCCTCACAGGATCTCGAGTTCATCGGCGCAAGACTGCACACTCCTCAGGCGCGAGCTTTCCTGCCTCTCAACAGGGCTCAACGGCTCATGGAGCTAGCCGACCGTTTTCGCAGCCAGTCCCTGGTCTCCGCCAGGCGCTTCCTGAGACTGCTCGGCCATATGGCTTCCACCGTCCATGTGACCCCCAATGCCCGCCTGAATATGCGGCCTGCTCAATGGTGTCTTCGCAAGCAGTGGCAACAAGCCACAGGCGGCCTAGCAGACCTAGTGCGCGTCTCCGAGCCGCTGGCCTCGTCTCTCCAGTGGTGGCGTCATCGACCGAACCTGGTACTCGGCATGCCTTTTCAGTCACCTCAGCCGGCCCAGGTACTGACGACAGATGCGTCCCTCCTGGGTTGGGGAGCACATTGTCAAGGGGCACGTACTCAGGGCCTCTGGACCACGTGGGAGTCTGCTCAGCAGATCAACTTCCTAGAGCTCAGAGCGATCCGCCTGTCTCTAAGGCTTTCTCACACCTGACCTCTCACCAGTCCGTCCTTGTCCAGACGGACAATCAAGTTGCCATGTTCTACGTGAACAAACAGGGGGGCACAGGCTCCTTCCTTCTCTGTCGGGAAGCACAGAAGCTCTGTTCTTGGGCCGTCAGCCACGGCATTCTTCTCAAGGCAGTTTATCTCCCAGGCCAAGAAAATTGCCTGGCGGACAAACTCAGCAGGATCCTCCAGCCGCACGAGTGGCGCCTGGATCCCTTAGTAGTTCAGAAGCTCTTTCTAAAGTGGGGCCTCCCCACGATGGATCTCTTTGCCAGTCCCCACAACCGGCAACTTCCTTGCTTCTGCTCTCGTCAGCCACATCCCCTTCGAGTTGCGGCGGACGCTTTTTTACTCTCATGGTCGGAGAGCCTCCTGTATGCTTTTCCTCCCATCCCGCTAGTCTCTCGAACTCTTTTCAAGGTTCTCCGAGACAAAGCTTCCATGATCCTGGTGGCCCCTCGCTGGCCCAGACAGCCGTGGTTTCCACTCCTGCTGCAATTAGCGGTAGAGGATCCACTCCCTCTGGGGTTTCAACCGGATCTCCTCACTCAGGATCAGGGGTCTCTGCTACACCCCAACCTCAGATCCCTCAATCTAATGGCCTGGCTGCTGAGAGGGTAGTCCTTGCTCCCCTTCTCCTGCCGGCAGAGGTGGAAGAGGTCGTCCTAGCTTCTCGGCGACCTTCTACCCGCAAATGCTATGCCCTTAAATGGCGTCGCTTTTCCGTTTGGTGTACCCAGCAGTCTCAGGATCCCTTCTCCTGCTCGGTGTCGGTGATCTTGCAGTACTTGCTCTACCTCTCTAATCTGGGACTTAAGTCCAACTCCGTCAAAGTTCACCTCAGTGCTCTTTCAGCACATCATGTACCGGTGGACGGCAGACCTCTTTCCAGCGACCCTCTCGTGGCGAGGTTTCTCCGAGGTCTCCTTCTACTTAAACCACCTCTGCGCCCGCCAGCGCCTGACTGGGATCTGAATGTGGTTTTACAGCGGATCACCTGTCCGCCTTTTGAACCTATGGCTACCTGTTCTCTCCGTTTTCTCTCTTGGAAAACATTGTTCTTGATAGCCCTCACTTCCGCTAGACGCGTAAGTGAATTGCAGGCCCTCGTGTCTGATCCCCCTTACACTCGGTTCTACAAAAATAGGGTAGTCCTACGGACTCACCCAAAATTTCTTCCAAAAGTGGTCTCCCCTTTTCACATCAATCAGGAGGTGGTACTTCCGACCTTCTTTCCCAGACCACACTCCAGCCGAGCTGAAATGGTCCTCCATACCCTGGACTGTAGAAGGGCATTGAACTTCTACCTTGACCGTATGCGGGAGCACCGTAAGGCTGCTCAGCTTTTTGTGTCTTTTGACCACAATAAATTGGGGCTCCCGGTCTCCAAGCGTACTCTGTCCATCTGGGTTGCGGACTGTATCACTTGGGCTTATGGGGCAGCCGGACTCTCCTTGGATGGTCGAGTCACGGCTCATTGTGTTCGGGCAAAGGCTACGTCAGTGGCTTACCTCCGCTCTGTTCCGCTGGCAGACATCTGCCGGGCCGCTACTTGGTCTTCGAGCCAGACTTTTGCGGTCCATTACTGTCTCGAGAGGGAGTCCCGCAGGGACAGTGCTTTCGGACAGGCAGTCCTCCGTAATCTCTTTGAGGTTTGAGCAACTCCTACCCTCCATCCCGGATGTGGGCTACCGGTGGGTAATAATTCAGCGAAGATTCCTTCCTTCTGTGCTGCTGAGCTAGAGGGAGCTCATTTTTGTGCTTAGGGTCTCCGGTAGCCTTAAGCTTGGGAGTCCCATATGTGAGGACTGACTTCCTGCTTGGTCCTGGAGAAAGCGTAGTTACTCACCTGTAACAGGTGTTCTCCAGGAGCAGCAGGAATCAGTCCTCACAACCCTCCCTCCTCCCCTTGGAGTTGCAATCATCTGCTTAAGATTTTTGCAAATTTTTCTGCTGTCTTTTTTAGCTATGTCATCTGAATGGCTAAGATGGCACCCTTGGGCGGGAAGGCGACCGCGCATGCGCGCTGCAATTCCCAAAGGCTTTCTTTGAAAGCTGGGGAAAATTGCTCCGCGAGGGCTCCGTCGGCGCCGACGTCACCCATATGTGAGGACTGATTCCTGCTGCTCCTGGAGAACACCTGTTACAGGTGAGTAACTACGCTTTCCTGTTGAAATGAGGTGAACAAGTATTTTCTGCAATGGACTTTTAATTGATGATAGACTGCAGTCTGATTTTAACATTAAAGAAAATTCAGATTACAAAATGGGATTCAGAAAATCCCATTCCTATTATATCTGGATGTTAATGATTGGTAGCATTCCAGCCTATCTGGCTCCTCATTTGCAAGGACTATGCCAACTGGATGTCTTCTAGTGACTGTTGAAGTTGTTTAATTTCATAATTACAGCAAATAATTATTATATATAAATATTTTTTTTTACCCAGAAATTACTTCCTTTTCCACTTTCAGCCCACTCCAAACCAAGGCTATAATCTGGAGCAATTTCACTTTCATTTGCTGCAACTACCTGAGGATTTCCCCCACTATGTTGCATTCCTACCCCCAGCATACCTAGTCTGGTTGTTGTCATGATGGCTCTGAGTCGGGGCAAGGTATCAGAACTTTTTCTGGAACACTGCAGTCATGGGCCCTGATCAGCTTTTAAGTGTAACCCATAAGCATAAGCAGGGATGACTGCCTCAGGTGGAAAATTTTTGGGAGCAGCAAAAAATGGATCCAAAACACGCCATCAATTGCTGCCTCAAGCTGCCACAAAAAAAAAGAAAACTCAGAGATGGCAGGCAGCTTCTCTTCCCTACTACCACTACTTTTCCCATGTCTGTGATGGCAGTGGCAGGCCTCCAGTTAAAAAAAAAAAAACACAAAGCACATGCGATTCCTTAGCTTGGAAGGCCAGGTCAGTTTCATCCCCCTCTGAAATAGGTTTTTGCATTAAAAGGGAGGGCAAGACTGGCAGGGCCTTTCAAATGTACAAATGTCTGTGCTTTTTTATTTGGTGGGGGGGGGGGAGAGGGTGTTAATGCTGGTGGCCTGCCACTGCAGACCCAGAAAAAGCAGCAGTGGCAGACTGGGGGAGAAATGGTGGAAATGGAGATGCTGGACGCTTACTGGTGAGTGGAGGGCAGATGCTGGACACGTGGGGAAGGGGAAAGAGGGAAGATTCTAGACACGGTGGGAGCATAGGGGAGTGGAGTACACATGCCGGATGTAAGGTAGAGAGCAGGAGTTGGACATAGGGTGGAGGCATTAGGGATGGAGGACAGATGATGGATTTAGGGTGGGGAAGTGAAGAGCAGATGATGGATACAGCATGGAGGAAGGATGCTGAATATGGGGTAGGGGGTATAGAGAAATGTAGGGTAGATGGTGTACATAGGGTGAGGTGTGGATGGCAGATGGTGGATATGATGGTGTGGGGAGCAGAAAGCATATGCTGGACAACTGAGTAGGGAGGTGAAGGATAGATACTGGCATAAAGTGACGGGTAGATGCTGGACATGGGATAGGGGGATTTGGGAAAGATGCTGGACACAAGCCATAGGGGGGATGGAAGGGCAGATGCTGGATACAGGTTGAGAGTGGGGAGATGATAGATACAGGGTGGGAGGAGACAGCAGATGCTAGACATGGGGTGGGAGAAAAGAGACAGGAGATGCCAGACATGGGGTGGGAGGGGAGGAGAGGAAGAGAAAGGATATGGTGGATACGGGGTGGGAGAAGAGAGAGAAGATGCTGGACACTGGGGGAAGGGATGAGAAAAAGGGGGAGGAGGGTGAGAGAAAGAGCAATGCTAAAAGTGAAGAAAATAAGGGGGGAGGGAGTGGTAGAGGGACAGGAGACTTTAGAGGATGAGTTCAGAGACAATGAAAGCAGAAACCAGAGACTGGGATCAACATAATTAGAAGCTCTTTTACTAAAGATTTTAATGTGCATTAAGTGCCCCTAGCTCCGATATTCAGCAGCAGTGGTGGCTAGCACTGCTAAAGTGATTAGCTGCCGCTGAATATTAGACCCAGATATCTGGGTCCCAGCATTGAATATCCATATTGCCCAGATAGCGATGAAGCTGACTGGGCAGCGGCAGTATTCAGCCACTGCCAGGTTAGGTTCTGCTGCGGCTATTGACGGCAGCCACCCCTGGTTAGCATCAGGGTGTGCAGCGGCAGCATCCGCAGATATTCAGAAGCCCCCATGTTAATGCCACTGAATATCCCAGAGAAGGGGATTAACATGGTTAGTAGGTCTGCTAACCATGTTAATTCCTTTGCATATCAGACCCTTTATTTCTATGGAGGCAATGGCACTTAACCCGCACTAGTAAAATTAATGTGTGTTAACCTTTTAGTAAAACAGCCCCTTAGAGAATAAAATAGCCCGATAGCCTTGGAAGAAATTTTTTTTTTTTCATTTTAGTGTTTGGAATATGTTTGTCTTTGGTATTTACATTTTATATCTTTATACTTTACACAGTACAGGGGCACGTGCATCTTTTCCTGTTTCTCTGGTGGTGTATTGCATGCAGAGTCTTGGTTCATGGGGTTTCAATTTAATTTTTGTCTACATAACTTTAGTTTGTGGTGATTTATTCTATATATGGTGATTATCTTCCTATATTCTGGGTGTGTGATCGCATCCAGGTATTCTGATGGCATGGAGTTGTGGGGATTTGTAGTTATTCACCTTTCTAAATAGGTATCTCCAGGAACAAGCAGGAATGTAGTCTTCACATATGGGTATCGCTCCCCAGCGTTCAATAGGAACGCTTTTGGGAGCATCCCTCAGCACATGCACGCTGCCTTCCCGCCTTTCCAACTGTCCCTCTTCAGTTCTTCATTTTCCGCGGAGCTGACAGGACACATACCCTGTCACCGCAGAAAATTTCTTCTTTAATCTTGTGGTCGCGTTTGCCTCCACACAACGCCTACCGGTACCACCGGTTCTTTTCTTTTCTTAAAAAATAAAAAATCTGAATTGTTTCTCTTCAGAAACTTTTCTTTTTCGGTGCTAGGTGCCATTTTGGGCACTAGGCCCCATTTTTCCTTAAAGATGGAAAAACCAGCTAGTGGTTTTAAAAAAATGCACTAAGTGTGGCGGTACCATTTCCATCACCGACACCCATGACTGGTGTCTTAAATGTTTAGGCCCTGACCATTCTCCATCTGAGTGTCTCTCTTGTATGGGAATGACTAAAAGAGAAAGACAGAACCGGGCTGCAAAGCTCGGTACCCTCTTTTCTTCGGATGCCAGATCCATTGCATCAACGTCATCAAGAGCCTCTTCTTCCTCCCATGGATCTCAGGTAACTAAACATAAAAGCCGGTCCTCAAAGGGTAGCTCTCCTACAAAGCATCGAGAGGCCATTGGCATTGCCCTTGAGGGAACCACACCGGCAAAACAACTCCGGCGGGAGGCTTCGGTCTCCAAAGCATCAACGGGGTTCCAGGATGTTCTCTCGGCCTCGGCCTTGACAGAACTACTGGTGCCATGCTCAGGGGTCCCGATCGCCTTCACCGGTACCGACACCCAGGCATTGGCAGCGTTGATAGACCAGAGATTCATCACTATCAAGCACAGTATTGCAGCTATCCTTACAGCTGCAGTACCATTGACACCAATGATTCAACGGGCACTGGTACCGATGCCAGTACTGGCACAGATACCAGTACCAGCACCGATGGTACCAGCCCCGGTGGGAATTCTTCCTTTGCTGTCTTTGCCGGGCATCGAAAGATCGGTACCGGATCAACTCGGTACCGACTTCGATCAATACCGGGACCGTGACTTACATGAACATCGTGATCAGTAATACTTCAAATCCTCCGATTCCGATGACTCTGATAATTCTGCCGGTACCAGAGTTTTTTTCCCGAAAGACTCTTCTTCTCCCCAACGCAGAATGTTGCCTCCGGAGGACATGTCTTTTCAGGATTTTATTCGTGATGTTGCCAAAGGTCTTTCAATCGTGGTAGCTCCTGAAAAGGAACCTACAGCAAAGGAATTGGAAATTCTCCAGTATCCTAAGGCTCCAAAGGAGGCAGCTACTCTGCCCATTCATGAAATTCTTCATGATCTGATGCTCAGAATGTGGGAGACACCTTTGACCACATCTCCTCATTCTAGGAGGCTTGATACCATGTATCGAGTTCCACCATGTCCTGGATTTCAAAAGACTCAGCTGCCACACCATTCAATGGTAGTGGAGTCAGCCATGTGTAGGATGAAAAGTGCAAAGAGACATGCATCCAATCCTCCAGGTCGTGAATGTAGGACTCTCGATGCTTTTGGGCATCAAACCTTTCAGGCTTCCATGCTTTCAGCTAGGATCAGCTCATATATTTTTATATATGGGAATGTTCCTCAAAGAGGTCACAGGAGATTTGGAGTTTATGAGCCCACTTCTCCCAGATGACAGACGACAAGACTTCCTTACGCTTGTCAGGCATGTTCAAGATGTCCCCAAGTTTGTGAATCGTGCAGCCTTTGACTGCTTTGAATGCATCAGCAGAACCTCTGCTATTGCCATTGGTGCACGACGGATTGCCTGGCTTCAGGCATCAGACTTGGAGATTTGGGTACAGGATAAATTGGGCAACATCCCTTGCACAGTAGAAAACCTCTTTGGCAATAAATGGCAGGAAAAGGCTAATGAGATAGATGCTGACAATATCACCTTAGATAGATTGTCAAAATCTACAGCCACTCCAGCCAAAAAGAAACCCTACAAAAAAACCCTCTTTCAACAAAAAGAGGAAGTTTTATCCATCCTATACCCAGCAAAGCCAAGCTCATGGTCAAGTTGCCCAAAGGGGACAACGACAGCAATTTAAACAGCAGAAGAAGCCAAAAGGCCCGAGAGCTCAACCAGCTCCGCAGGTTCACCCCCCTCAAGGGCTTTGACTCCTTCCTAGAGAGCTTAGCCTTCCTGCCTCTGAGGGGTCCAGAATCTCTAAACATTCCAGGCAGGCTGTGCCATTTTGCCAACAGATGGCACCAAATAACAGCAGAAAATGGGACTCTGTCCATTGTAGGAGAGGGGTACAAGCTTCATTTTCACAGCATGCCCCCTCCTACAATCCTAAGGCAGTTCAATTCCCAGACCTCTGCAGACAATCTGCTAAATCACGAGGTCTCAACACTTCTTGCCCAAGGGGCAATAGAGGAAGTACCCATCCTCCAGCAGGGTACAGGGTTCTACTCCCCCTATTTTCTTATTCCAAAGAAAACAGGGGGACACAGACCTATTCTAGACCTCAGAGAATTGAACAAATACCTGTTCCGAGAGAAGTTCAAAATGATTTCTCTAGGAACTCTTCTGCCATACCTTCAAAGTCAGGATTGGCTTTGCTCTCTAGACTTAAAGGATGCATATACTCACATCCAGATCACAGGAAATTCTTACGATTCCTTTTCAAGGGAAAACACTTCCAGTACAGGGTTCTTCCCTTTGGTCTGGCTTCCGCACCAAGAGTTTTCACGAAATGCATGGCAGTAGTAGCTGCATTCCTGCGAACCCTAGGGATATTCGTCTTCCCTTACTTGGACGACTAGCTCATTCGAGCCCCCATGAGTGCAAAAGCCAACTCTGCACTGTCTCGCACAATGCGAATCCTCCAATACTTGGGATTGGTAATAAACTTCCTAAAATCCCAAATTGTTCCTTCCCAGTCTCTGGAGTTCAGAGCAGCCTGTTTAGATACCAGACAGTCAAGGGCTTTCCTTCCACAGGCCCGGTGTCTTCGCATAGTGCAACTAGCTTCTCAAGCAGCGGGAAAATCCTCCCTAACTGCTCGAGAACTGCTATAGTTACTGGGACACCTGGCATCCACTGTTCATGTAGTTCCCTATGCTTGCCTCCACATGCGAGCAGCCCAGTGGACCCTATCCACACAGTGTACACAGACCACAGGATGTCTGTCAGACAAGATATCAAACTCTCATCGACTGATCTTGTCCCTTCAATGGTGGCAATCACTGGAGAATCTTTTAGTGGGGTCTCCTTTCCAACAACCCCTATTCCAGGCAACCCTAACAACAGATGCATCACAGGTGGGTTGGGGAGCACACCTGCATCATCTCTCTACCCAGGGCACCTGGACTCCACAGGAGGCTTGTCTTCACATAAACCTCCTAGAATTAAGAGCAATCTATTTAGCTCGTCGAGTACTCCATGCCCAGCTCAGCTACAAGACAGTCCTGGTCCAAACGGACAATCAAGTAGCCATGTTCTATGTGAACAAGCAGGGTGGAACAGGCTCTCTGTCGTTATGCAACGAAGCTTTACGACTTTGGGCCCTCGCCAGAGAGCATCAAATCCACCTTCTCGTGGTATATCTTCCAGGCATTCAAAACCTTTGGGCAGACAAACTCAGCCGAGTACTGCTGCCTCACGAATGGTCTCTCCACCTAGACCAGGTGACAAAGATATTTCACATCTGGGGGACTCCAGATAGACGTGTTTGCAAGTCCACTGAATGCCAAACTTCCCTGGTTCTGTTCCAGGATTCCGGCTCACAATTGCCAGGCAAGGGATGCCTTCCTCCTTCACTGGGGTCAGGACTTCCTCTCTGCTTTCCCACCTATTCCCCGCATCCCCAAAACACTCTTCAAGCTTCAGGGAGACAGAGGTCGTATGATCCTCATAGCGCCACGATGGCCAGGCCAAATGTGGTATCCCCTGCTTCTACATCTCTCTCAAGCTGCGCCTCTGGAGTTAGGGTGTGCTCCAGATCTCCTTTCTCAAGAGAGCGGGACCCTATGGCACCCGAATCCCCAGTCCCTGCATCTCACGGCCTGGTTGCTGCAAGCTTAAATCTTCAGGATCTCAACCTTTCCCAACAGGTAAAGGATATCCTTCAGGCTTCTAGAAAACCTTCCACAAGACGATCTTATGCCTTCAAGTGGAAACGTTTCACTATATGGGGTGTTCCCAGAAGGGGTTAAACCCCCTGGTGATACCTTTGGAAGCGATACTAGAGTATCTACTTCATTTATCAAATTCTGGTCTAAAGACCAATTTAGTAAGAGTCCATCTTAGCACAATTACAACTTCCTATAAGCCTCTAAATGGACAACCAATTTCTTCTCATCCTCTCATATCCAGATTTATGAGAGGTCTGTTAACAAAACCTCCCATCAAACCACCACCGGTGGCATGGGATTTAAATATAGTTCTCGGGCAGCTCATGAAACCGCCCTTTGAACCTTTAGCCACTACTACCCTGAAGTTTTTGTCCTGGAAGGTCATCTTCCTAATTGCAATCACCTCTGCACGTTGCATTAGTGAATTGCAAGCGTTAGTGGCTGATCTTCCTCACACTAGGTTTCACCATGCTAAGGTTGTCCTCAGAACTCATCCACACTTTATGCCAAAGGTGGTTTCGCCTTTTCATTTAAATCAGTTGATTTATCTTCCTGTATTCTTTCCGAGGCTTCATGCCTCTAATGCAGAGAAGAATCTTCACACTTTGGACTGTAATAGAGCCTTAGCTTTTTATCTACAAAGAACACAGCAACATAGAAAGTCTTCTCAACTTTTTATTGCTTTTGATGCTAGTCATTTGGGACTTCCATTCTCCAAGAGGACTTTATCCAAATGGATTGCACAATGCATATCCTTTGCTTATGAGAGTAAGAGTCTTCCTCTTCAAGGCCTTGTCACAGCTCATAATGTTAGAGCCATGTCAGCCTCTGGCTAACCTTCACGCTGTGTCTATTGATGACATTTGTCGAGCAGCCACCTGGGCTTCGGTACATACCTTTACAGCCCACTACTGCCTAGATAAAGCCTCCCGTCGGGATGCCTTCTTTGGCCAGACTGTTCTTCAAAATCTCTTTCAAACTTAATACAACTCCTACCCACCAACCCTGGTAGGATGACAGAGATCCATGGGAGGAAGCATGGCCCACCTCACTTTAGGTGGCAGCTTCCTGTGGTCATCTCCCTGGCATCTTCAGCTAGGGAGTCCCCATATGTGAAGACTACATTCCTGCTTGTTCCTGGAGATAGCGTAGTTACTCACCTGTGATCTCCGGGAACAGCAGGAATTTAATCTTCACAACCCACCCACCTCCCCTAGGAGTTGTCTGTCTATCTCTGTCTCTTTCCTCTCTCCCTCTATCCTTTCACTCAGCTACAAACGTAACTGAAGAGGGACAGTTGGAAAGACGGGAAGGCAGCGCGCATGTGCTGAGGGATGCTCCCAAAAGCGTTCCTGTTGGATGCTGGAGAGCGTTCCCGCACAGGCTCTGTCGGTACTGACGATACCTATATGTAAGAACATAAGATATGCCATACTAGGTCAGACCAAGGTCCATCAAGCCCAGTATCCTGTTTCCAGTTTATCTAATAGTTGTAATGCATCTTCCTGATGTATCGATATTTCCTTCAATTTTTCTGCACCTTTAAATACCACTTCAGTCATGGGTAACATCCCTACATCTTCCTCAGGAAAGACCGAAGCAAAGAATTCATTCAGTCTCTCCGCTATTGCCTTGTCGCCTCCTAGTGCCCCTTTAACCCCTCTATCATCTAATGGAACAACGGACTCTCTCACAGGTTTTTTGCTACGAATGTACTTGAAAAAGTCTTTATTTCGCATTCTTGCTTCCGCAGCAAGCTTCTTCTCAAATTCTCCCTTTGCCTGCATTATCAATGCCTTGCATTTGACTTGCCAGTGCTTGTGCTGTTTCCAGGTTTCGTTGTTTGGCTCTTTTTTCCATTTCCTGAAAGATGCTTTTTTGGCAACAACAGCCTCTCTGACCTCACCTTTAAACCATGCTGGCAGTTTTTTGGACTTCCTTCCAGTTTTCTTAAAGCATGGAATACAGCTGATATGTGCTTCCAAGATAGTATTTTTCAACAACACCCAAGCTTGATGTAAGTCTTTAACCTTTTCAACTGCTCCTTTTAATTTTTTTCTTAACTCTTTTCCTCATTTTTTCATAGTCTCCCTTTCAAAAGTTAAAAGGTAGTACTGTGGATTTCCTTACTATCCCTCCTCCACTAATTAAATCAAAGGCGATCATACTATGATCACTATTGCCAAGTGGCCCCAACACCCTTATCTCTTGCACTAGATCTGGTGTTCCACTAAGGACTAGGTCTAATATGGCTTCCCCTCGGGTCTGTTCATGAACCAGCTGCTCCAAGAAGCAGTCATTTATTTCATCTAGGAACTTTATCTCCCTAGCATGTCCTGCCATGACACTGACCCAGTCGATACCGGGGTAATTGAAATCACCCATTATTATTACTGCGCTGTAACTTTTGTTAGCTTCCTTGATTTCTTTGAGCATTTCATCATCCATTTGTTCATTCTGGCCAGGCAGTCGATAGTACACCCCCACTGCCATCGCCTTCCCCTTTTTACATGGAATTTCAATCCATAGAGACTCTAGAGCAAATTTTGTTTCCTGCAAAACTTTAATCCTTTCTGACTCAATGCCCTTTCTAACATAGAGCACAACCCCTCCACCAATTTGATCAGCTCTATCATTACGATATAGTTTGTACCCAGGTATCACACTGTACCACTGGTTGTCCTCCTTCCACCATGTCTCTGATATTCCAATCATATCTAACCTCTCATTTAGTGCTATATATTCTAACTCTCCCATCTTATTTTTTAGACTTCTAGCATTTGCATACAAGCATTTTAGAGACTGTATTTTATTCATATTAATTTGGCTATTGGTAGACATGGGTAAGTTGGGATCTTTAAGCTCTGTCTGCTCCATACTTGAGGGCATTTGGGCTACTTACTCTTTTATTTTTGTGAAGACTAAATTCCTGCTGTTCCTGGAGATCACCTGTTACAGGTGAGTAACTACGCTTTTATGAATGTTCTAGGGCCTACTGTAGAAACAGAATGATTTAAAATCAGCAGAGATGTATGACAAAGCTGCATACTTTCCCCCTAACTGTTTAATGATTTGTTCTGCATAAAAATTAGAAAAGCAGGACTGTATGAAGACAACTGAGATGTGAATATTGGTGGAAGACTCAACAACCTTTGCGATGCTGATGATGCCACATTACTGGCTGAAAGTGAAGATGATCTGAAAGGTTTGCTTCTTAAGATCAAGGAAAATGCAATGTATGCCTTCGAGACAATGCTGACTCCTGGTGACCCAGCAGCTCCTAGGTTTTCTTGGCAATCCCTGCAAGTAGATTGCCTCGACTTTCTTCTGAGGCAATGGAGGGTTAAGTGACTTGCCCAAGAGCACAAGGAGTGCTAGTGGGAATCCAACTCTGGTCTCTCGGTTATCAAGCCAGTGCTCTAACCAAGTTCAAGGAACATAGTCTTAAAATGGGTCTGCACCATAAAGTGAAGAAGACAAAGATCCTGACAACTGGTAAAATCAATAAGTTCATTTTGAAGGAGAAGAAATAGAAATAGTGGGCAACTTTAAGCTGCTTGGAGCAAAAATCAATAAAGAAACGATAAGCAGTCAAGAGATCTGATGATGCTTTGCTCTTGGCAGAATGACTATGAAGGATCTAGACAAGATTCTCAAGAGCAGAGATGTCTCTCTTCATACAAAGATTCAACTTGTTCAAGCCATGGTATTTTCAATATCGTCATATGGATATGAAAGTTTGACAGTGAAAAAGTTAGAAAGGAAGAAAATTGATGCCTTTGAATTATGGTGCTGGTGCAGAATACTGTATACCATGGACTGCCCGAAGAACTCCTGGTGACTCCTGTGGATGTGTCTGTTGCCCTCCATTTTGTGTGTTTCTCCCCCTTCCCTGTGTATATTTCTGTGTCTTTCTCTGATTGGGACAAAGACACATAAATAGTTTTCCACTGAAAATCTGGGCCAGTGCAGTCCCTAGATACAAAAGTACAAATAGAGATTTGGGAAGCAAATTCCTGTATGTCATTCACCTCCTCTGTCCCATCCCTTTTTCCTTGCACCTAAACGTCATGTGCTGTAAAACTTGTGCCATCCTTTAGCTTCTAAACAGAAGGCAGTTTTCAGTCTGAAGAATTTAACGAGGTAACTACTTAGTTACACAAGCAAATTACTTTGAAAATTGTCTCCATATTACCTCCACTTGTCTATATCCTTTTATAGGCATTAAAAAAGCTATATACTTTTCCTGCCGTCATGTTTCTATGTTTCTTAAGATAAAGACCACATGGCCTATCTAGTCTGCCCTTCCATATCAATTGCAGTAGTCCCCTTTTTCCTCTAGAGATCTTCTGTGTTTGGCCATGCTTTTTTAATTCAGATACTGTCCTCGTCTCTACTACTTCCACTGGGAGACTATTCCACGCATTTACCACTCTTTCGGTAAAGAAATATTTTCGCATATTACTCCAGAATCTATCTCCTTTCACCCTCATGTCCCCTCGTATCAGAGCTTGATTTCAATTGAAAGAGGCTCTCGTGCATTTATGCCAGGAGGGTATTTAAATGTCTCTGTCATATCTCTAACATATATATATTAAGTTCTTTAAGTCTGTCCTCATGCTTTATAATGAAGACCACTAACCATTTTAGTAGCTACCCTCTGCACCGACTCCATCTTGTTTATATCCTTTTGAAGGTGTGATCTCCAAAATTGCACACAATATTCCAAATGAAGTCGCACCAGAGACTTATACAGAGGCACTATCACCTCCTTATTTCTGCTGGCCATTACTCTCCCTATGCATCCAAGCATCCTTCTGGCTTTTGCCTTCGCCTTTTCTACCTGTTTAGCCACTTTAGGTTCATCAGAAACAATCATGCCCAGGTCCCGCTCTTATTTTATGGACAGAAATACTTCACCCCTACATTGTACCCTTCCCTTGGATTTTTGCAGCCCAAATGCATGACCCTGCATTTTTTTTAGCATTAAATCTTAGCTGCCAAATTTGTGACCATTCTTCAAGCTTAGCTAGATCCCTCTTCATGTTATCTACTCCTTCCTGCATGTCTACTCTATTGCAGATTTCGGTATCATCCACAAAGAGACAAACCTTACCCAACAGCTCTTCTGCAATATCACTAACAAAGATGTTAAAAAGAATCGGATCAAGGACATATCCCTGTGGCACACCACTGGTAACCACCTCCTCCTCAGAGTGAGCTCCATTTACCTGTACCCTTTGTTGCCTCCCACTCAACCAATTTTTAAACCAGTCAGTTGCTTTAGGGTCCATCCCTAGGGTGCTCTGTTTATTTATAAGTTGCCTGTGTGGAACGATGTCAGAGGCTTTACCGAAATCCAAGTACATCTAGAGTTCTTCCTCGGTCCAACTCCCTGGTCATCCAGTCAAAGAAATCAATCTGACAAGACCTGCCTTTAGTAAACCCATGCTGCCTCGGATCCTGCAATCCATTGGACACCGCTATTCTCTGTTTTAGCAGCATTTCCGTTAATTTACTCACCACAGAGGTTAGGTTAACCAGCCTGTAGGTTTCAACCTCATCCTTACTTCCTCTTTTGTGTAAAGGGACCACTTCCAACTCCAAAGCATTGAAAAGGTGGAGCCGCTAGAATATCCCCAAGTTCCTTCAATATTCTTGGATGTATCCCATCCGGTCCCATCGCTTTATCTACTTTTAGTTTAGCTAGTTCCTCATGAAAACAGTCTTCTGAAAATCATTCAAGATCCCTGTCACTTATGTTCCTGATGTTTTCTGAGATCCTGCTCCTGCCCTTTCATCTGTGAACACAGAACAGAAATATTTGTAAAGCAATTCTGCTTTATCCTCATCAGCTTCTACATATTCCTCCCCTTCACCCTTGAGTCCGACAATATCACTTTTGCCCTTCCTCCTCTCACTAACATATCTGAAAAATGTCTCATTCCCCCCCCCCCTATTTTATTAAATTGGCTATTTCTTCTTTTTTATCTTTGCTTTCCTGACTACGTTGCTAGCTTCTCTTATGTTTTTCAAAATATAGATGTTTGTCTTCCTCTCTCTGTGATCTCTTGTATTTTGTGAAGGCCACTTTCTTTTTCTTCACCTTTTCAGCTACTTCTTTTGAGAAACATAGTGGCCTCCTTTTTTACATTTATTATTTCTAACAAAAAGGTTTGTTGCCCTTAAAATATCCACTTTCAATTTTGCTCATTGCTTTTCTACATCCCCCAGCTGTTTTCATTCTGCTAATGACTCCTTGAGGTATTGTCCCATCTTGGCAAAGTTAGCTTTCCTGAGGTTTCAGACCCTTGCTTTTGAATGGATTTTATCAGCCCTAGACCTAATACTGAACCACACCATCTGGTGATCACTGGAGGCAAGATGATCTCCCACTATGCCATCAGAAACGCTTTCCTCACTGGTAAGCACCAAGTCCAGTATGGCCCCTTCACGTATGGGGTCTGTTACCAATTGCCTGAATAGTTCTCCCTGTAGAGAATCAAGGATCTCCTTAATTCTAGATGATACTGCAGTAGGAATGTGCCAATCATCATCTGGCATATTGAAATCCCCTATCAGTAGCATTTCCCCATTCCTAGCAATGCTACCTATGCCTTCAATTAACTCTGTCCACCTCTTCCTCTTGTGAGGGAGGTCTGTATATCACGCTAATGCAAATAGATTTCTCTTTCCCTCTTTCTAGTTTAACCCACGGTGCCTCTTCTCTCCCTTTTAAGCTCTGTAATTCCAAATACACCTCCAATGCTGAGAAATCTTTTCACTTTGCAGTTGCTTTCTTAATTGTTTTTGCTTTTTTTTAAAAATAATTTAAAGGCACAGTGACCTGTTAATAGGTAAGGGAAAACTCAATAAACCTAAATAGGTGGTGTGCTGAGTTTTCCATTTGGAGGGAGGGGGGGGGGGTGGAAAGGGACCTGGCCCATCAGGTGAATTTACCCCAGGGCTGTATCTGTTCCACTTAAGGGCCCTGGTGCCTGAAGGTAGACCCTGCTACTGCCAGCCCTCACAAACCCACTGCTTTATGGGGATAGTACCCAGCTCTAAGACCAAGGAGGTTCAGAATTAGTGAAAATCCTTTGTATCTCTTGTTTGTCTCCTTGCCTCTAATATTCTATTTTTTTAAGCACTAGGCCCTAGAATCTGTCCAGTGGAGTTCAGACACGCAGAAGCTCCTCATCCAGCTGCAGGAGAGTGAGATTTTGGTTCTGAGAGCCTAAGGAGGGAGCTTTTTTATTGTGACATTACAACTTTAACTTGCTCAATCTCCAGCTGCTGGTGGAGGGAGACAAACCCACACATACTGGACTAGACTGGAGGGATGATATGGACATTGTGTTACATATAGTGCCGCTGCTCCTCCTCCCCTTCTTCCTTCCCTATCTTTCCTGAATAAAGTATAGCCCAGTATAATTACACCCCAGTCATGGTTGTCTGTGAACCATGTCTCTGTGACTGCAACTAAATCCAAGTCAGCCTCTTCCATTAAAGCCTCAACATCTGGGATCTTCTTTTCCATGCTATGGATATTTATACACACTGCTTTCCAGATGTTGCCCCTTCTACCCATTTCTACAGAGGTATTTAATGTTTCACTTACCTGGGGGCTTTCTTCACCCATCCCCAACGAATCTAGTTTAAAGCCCTCTTCAGTAGCTTAGCCAATCTGCCGCAAAAGACACGTCAACCCTTCTTGGACCAGCCCTTGGAACATCTTACTTTGTCCATTTGCAAAGCAATATAATACTTAAATTGTTATTTATTTCTAGCCCAGACCCACAGTCTGAAAAATCCCACTTTTTGGCACAGTCCACCCTTGGCATATCTGTAAATGATTTATCATAACCTCTCATCGAACACTGTGAACACTGCCTCCACAACATCACCAGCCTCTGTTATACTGAGAACTGGGAGATCTGACTTGAGGACTGACCTGGGCACCTTCCACACGAGAGTGAATAGCACTTGCCACGTAAGTCACCAGACCTGCTCAGAATTACAATAAATTATAATAAGCTTTCCAGTAATGCTTTACTCAGTTTATTAAATATTTAAGGAACATTCTCTTGATGAAATTAACTCACTTTATACAAAAATTATGGCTTTGCAAAAGACTTGATGGAACAACAGTCCAGGCCCAGATTTGGACACAAGCGAAGAAGGCAACTGCTTCTGGTGCTAAATTTTGATAGGCATCAGAGTGTTGTCATTACCATGCTGACAATTTATCCTCCACATTGGCACTTCCCCACAGAAGCAGCACCAACTTCAAAAAGAAAATTAATTGAAAAGCCTGTTAGCCCTTATATTCTGAGAGGCTCCTTATAGCTGTGCCTCTTGCAAGGCTCTCAGTGGTAATGGGAAACTCATACAGAAGGGGGCAGGGCACTACAGGGCCCTGAAAGAACTCAAAATTAGATTACTAATAGTAGGTCTACAATCTGTGAATTATCATTAACATAATCTGTAGTGCCTGAGGGCTGGCGAGTAGCCAACAATGCCCGTTTTTAAAAAGGAATTCTGGGGTGATCCAGGAAACTACAGACCAGTGAGCCTGACTTTGGTACTGGGTAAAATGTTAGAAACCATTATAATGGACAAAATTACTGAACATGTAATCATTGTTTAATGGGAGAAAGCCAACATGGATTTAGCCAAGGAAAGTCTTGTCTCACGAATCTGCTCTATTTTTTGTTTTGAAGGTGTGAATCGGGCGGCTCAAGGCAATCTGCTGCCTGAGGTGAAGTATGAAAAGGCGCCACCCCCCCCCCCCCTTAGAGGGGGCGGGGATTTTTCAGAAATCCAATCAGAGACTGAACCAAACCAAAAAGCTGATTAGATTATATGGAGGAAATGCAAGATGTTTGCACACGGCCATATCGAGCTGCAATCGCACCCTGTGCGACTTGCAGCTCGGGCGCACACCCCCCTCTCCCCCCATACCTCCGTCCAGTGCCGTCTGCTCTTTCCCTGCTGCTGCCGCCGCCCTCTGTTTTGCTCACGGAGGTGCCAGCAGCAGGGAAAGAGCAGGCAGCGCTGGTTGGAGGTATGGGGGGGAGGAGGAGGGGACATGTGCCCGATCTGAAAGGCACCGACACTTTAAGCAGATCTGTCCCTCCCTACTCTGACATCCCGTCGGAGGAGAGAGGGTCCAGACCTGCTTAAAGTGCTGCGAGAAGGCTTGGGGAGCGCATTTCGGCTGCCTTCTATTGTCCTGCCAGCGGCGGCAGGGCAACAGCAGACAGCCAAAATGCACCCCCAAGCCTTTCCGCCCTGTGCTGCTGCATCGCTTGCACAGGGCTAGGTATGGTCCCGTTTGCACACTGTCATGCAGCGAGGGCTGATGAGAGCCCAGTTGAGAGAAAAGGTGTTTTTCACAGAGAAAAAGACTTGCAATATTCCCAGGAACCAGCTAGAGGGAGCAAGAGTGTCTTCAGGGAGACTGAAGAGCCATGCCCAGCTGGTCACGAGGAAATGCCAACCAGCTTCCAATCCTCACAGGCAGGAGGGTTCCATAAGGGGAGTGAGGAAGACTGGAAGGGAGGAAGGAGAAGAGGCAGCACAGGCAACAGACGAAGCAGCAGCCCAAGCAGAAGCAAGGGGAGAATCACTGGCAGCACCGAGAGAGAGAGGTGGAAGTGGAAGCCTGACTACTCTTGTGATAGAGGATTCCCAGGAGGGAGAGGTGATTTCCCAGGAGCTAAGGAAGGATCTAAGGAGGTGTCAGCTCAAGCCAAACCGAGAGCTGTTTGCCCTCAGAGGCAAAAGCACTGCTGTAACTGCAACCCTAAGCCAAACAAGAATCAGCTGGAGAAGCCAAGCCACACTGAGCCAGAAAGCCAGAAGCTGGGCTTGTACAGAGGCAGGCCTTCACCAGGAGAAGGAAGTCAAAGGCTACAGGGTAAGCCTAACCTGCATATAAAAGGATTTCACCAAGCTGCTGCCTGGGAAAGGCAGGCAGTGGAAGAAAGCCGGTTACTTGAAGATTGCGGCCATACAAGGAAGAAAGTTGTGAATGGTAAAAGCTATGATAAAGCTGCTATAAAGCCTCTAAGGAAAGAGGGTACTTTAAAGCCTCACACAGCACGTGGCCGACGCCCTAGGCTAGGCCAAGGACATTGGGAACTGCTACAGAAAATATACAAAACCCCTGAATGTGTTTTACAAGAAACCAGGGATATAGAATCAGAGCTTTCTGATAGCGAGCCAATGCAAGTGGAACTGGCAGGAGATTTATCTGACCAAGAGATGGACTGTACACTTTGCATTTCTGAAAGTTTAGAGTCACTGCCAGACTTGTGATTGGGTGAATTGCCAGCAGAGCATTCTGTATTTGTTTGAGCACCTCCATTCCTGTGACGTATAACAGTTTTTGCTTTGAACCCTGAGTTGTTTTCTACCTGCATTAAGGACATTTGCTTTAAAGTTTGTGACGCAGTAGCTCCCCAGGAACCGATGGACACAGATAAGCATCCGGTGGTAGAAGCCGGTACTGCAGGAGAAAGCAGAAATTTCTCTGCAGAAAGGAAAAAACTCAGAACTAATCAAGCAGAACAGCTCACCTCGGGGGAGGGGAGTAGTAAAGCTCTTGATTGGGCACGCCCTAAGAGGAGGCAGGCAGTGCAAGCTAGAAGCACCTGGTTAAATAGTTAGAAGCCAGGAAGTGAACGAGAGCAACGGAAGCAAAGAGAGCAACGGGAGCAAAGAGAGCAACAAGGGCAAGAACAGAGACGGAGAGAATTCCCAGAAGGAGAAATAAGAGTTTCAGAGGGGAAGTCTGGAAGGAAGCATATTTGCTGCTATGATTCCTCAAATAGTCTGCAACTAGCAGGTAGCTTGGTGGAAGGCTCAGAGGCTGAAAGAAACTGCTGGGGGCAGAAGACTTTCAAAACACTGAGAGATCCAAGGCTGCAGGACCAGGCAGAGCTATGGAATAAAAGGCAGAAGGACAAAGAATTCTCCAAAGGAAAACGTCTATCTAAGGTACCCAGTGGGGGAGAAATAGTTGATAAGTTTTATGCTCTAAAGCCAGAGGGAGTGTGCCCTAGTTTTAAAAGCCAAGTCAGACAAAATGGTGGCAGCTGCTTTCAGCAAGGAGAGGGTTTGAATAACAGTAAATATTCTTACCAGCTAGCTGAAGTACCTAGCCAGGAAGGGGCTGACATCCATGCTTTTTAAATCTCTCTTTAAAGACTCTCCCCGTACTGCCAAATATCTAAGCACAGCACCCACATGTAGAGAGAGGTGGAGAGATAACGTTAGCAGCACGTTGAATGTTTGTTTTCCTGATACAAACAAGTATGTTAATCAGCCTGAGATAAAGAGCCTCAGCAAACAATTGCTCACGGGAGAAAAGGAACATCAGCTAAGTGAAGGGAAGTCACCAGCTGAATCACTTCTCCAAGAGTTTAGAGAGTTTTTGGAAAGTAAGGCAAGTTTTAATTACAGTGCCCCAGAACCAGTTGCTGGTTATGAGGAAGAAATGTCTTTTCCTAATTCTCTGCCATCTACAGAAGAGGACACATTAATGGACTGCTCAACCTGCTTAATTGAGAAAGACAATTAAGAAGGAAAAGTTTTACCTGTTGTATGAGATAATATAGCAGATATACTTGACTCTTCCTATACAAAGAAGCTGGTAAAAAGTGAATGAGTTAAAGTTCAACTGATTTGTATAGCAGGAGCACTACTGTTGAATGAACCTTTCTGTTCTTCAGTTCATGATTGGATCACATGAGGTGAATGTGAATTCCTGAAGATAGCACAGCATTGCAAGCCTGTTTATCTAGTTTCTTTTACTCTTGTTTTGGATTTATAACTTCTGCACCGTCTGTTGCATTTGAACTGCACAACTGGCAAATAAACCTCATGAAAAAAATAAATTTCTCTTTGCCATGCCTTACTGCTCGAAGCACTAACACAACTACAACTAATTGCCTCAAGGGCATCACAAGGCAACCCCTCCTTAACCCTCAAGGTTAGGGAGCGGGAGGCGTGATAAGTTGTAACCCACTATTTAGAACCACTGTGAAAAGGGAAATAAAAGCCTTATTAATTCCCACCACTCAGCTTGATTGTTTCATTGAAGATTGGAGCAAAAGCAACTACAAGGACCAAGAGCCATTTGGGCCTTTAGAAGACTCTCCAATCTTAACCTTATATTTTTGTGTCGCACCTGCCCTGGCGTCCACTGGCCACCAGGGAAGTGTTGCTGACAACACCAAGGAACTAAAAGACAGCAAGAACAGCACAGTTTATAAAACTAAATTAAAACTCATTTTTATTTTGTTGTTATAAACTGTGTTATGGTTCTTGCTTTTTCTTTTTCAACATATATTTTGCATCCACAGTAGATGCAGAGCAGAACCAGGACATTCACCAACAGAACTCAATATTTAAAAAAAAATCTGATTCTGATCATCTCACTAACAACAACAATAATAATAACCACTATTCTCCAGTACCAGGCATATTGTGAACTAATACAAAACCCTACAACAAAGAGCAAACCATATCAGCACAAACTTCCAAAACTTACATAAGGAGCCCATCCAAAAAAAGCATCACTGTAAATACTACAGTGGGCCCTGGAACATCCATACACCTATTTGAAAAGCTGAACAAGTCAAATTACTACAGTACAGTATAGATCTTTATGTACAAACTCCACGTCAACAGAACACCCGACCTCAGTCACACACTCGCAACATCGACCCTCACCAAGTACAGAATAAATAACCACAATCTAAAGTAAAAATAAAAATATGTAGACTAAATTTAAATTGAAACCTCAAGAAGCCAGAGTCCACATGCAGTGCAACGTCATAAATAAGAGATGCAGTTCCCCAATACTGTGTAAAATATAAAAATAGCACAAAGTCCAATCACTAAAATTAAATAAAATTATTTTTTCTACCTTTGTTGTCTGACCATTTTATTCTCTGATCATGCTGGTCCCGATCTGAGGCTTCTGCTTTCCTGTCTTCTCTTAGCTCTCTTTCTATGGTCCATGGGCCATCTGCCATTTTTTATCTCTTCTTTTGTTTTCTTCACTTCCTTCCATCAGCCTATAACCCTCCCCAGTATCAGTCCCCTTTCCAGTCCTTCCCTCCCAGTACCTTCCAATATCAACTGCCTTGCATTCCCATGACTGCAACTGGTGTCCATTCCCTTCCATTCCTCTTCCTTCCCCACTATCCAGCCCCTTCTAGTCCAAATACCATCCCAGATATAAGCTCACGTCCACAGTGCCACCCCCCCCCAGTCAGTTCCCTTCCAGTCGCCCTACCCTCTGTCCATCCCCCTTCCAGTGCCATTTGCATGTCAGCTCCCTTCCAGCCTCCTCCCTGTTACCCAACCACCTACCACTCTCAACCCCAGGTGTCAGCTCCTTTCCAGCCCCCTCCTTCATGCCCCCTCCTTCCTATGGCAGACCCTCTCATTATCCGCTCCCTTCCAGTCCTATTCTACCATCCTCCCACATCAGCCCATTTGTAGCCCTAGCCCCTAGTTTTCTTCCAGGGCCAGCAGCACTCTCCTCCCCTCCCCCATTAGCCCATTTCTAGTCCTATCCCCCTTATCAGCCCACTCTAGTCCTAGCCCCCCAATCAGCCCATTACCAGTCCTAGCTCATTTCCAGTGCTAGCCCCCTATCTGCCCATTACCAGTTCTAACCCCCTCCCAATAAGTCCATTTCCAGTCCTAGCCCCCAAATCAGCCCATTTCCAGTCCTAACCCCCATCAGCCTATTTCCATTCCTAGCCACCCCCTCCCAATCAGCCCATTTACAGTCCTAGCTCCCCATAGCCCATTACCAGACCTAAACCCCCCATTAGTCCACCTCCAGTCATAGCCACCCCCAATAGCCCATTAACAGTCCTAGCCCCCCTCCCGATCAGCCCATTTCCAGTTCTAACACCCCATAGAGTAGTTACTCACCTGTAACAGGTGTTCTCCAGGAGCAGCAGGAATCAGTCCTCACATATGGGTGACATCGATGGAGCCCTTGCGGAGCATTTCCCCAGCTTTCCAAGAAAGCCTTTGGGAATGCAGGCACGCATGTGTGGTTCCCTTCCCACCTAAAGGTGCCATCTTGCTCAGTCAAATGACATAGCTAAAAACAGCACACAAAAATGTAAAAATAAACTATGTACAACTGCAACTCCCAGGGGAGGAGGGAGGGTTGTGAGGACTGATTCCTGCTGCTCCTGGAGAACACCTGTTACAGGTGGGTAACTACTCTTTCTCCAGGACCAAGCAGGAAGTCAGTCCTCACATATGGGTGACTCCCTAGCTCTGGGCTACCAAGGAACCCAGGCTGAACAAGAGAACTCCCTCTAGTCTCAGCATCAAAGAAAGGCTTTTCACTGACAGAACCTCCACCGGTAGCCCAACGGAGGGCTGGAGGGCAGGAGTTGCCTAAACCTCAAAGAGATTCTGGAGTACTGCCTGACCAAAAGCACTGTCCCTACGGGACTCCCTTTCCAGACAGTAATGGGCCACAAAAGTCTGGCTTGAGGACCAAGTTGCAGCCCTGCAGATGTCCACCAACGGTACAGAGTGGAGGTGAGCCACTGAGGCAGCCATTGCCCTGACACGATGGGCCGTGACCCGACCCTGCAAAGGAAGGTCAGCTGCCCTGTAAGCCCAGGTGATACAGTCAGCTACCCAGGTGGACAAGGTACGCTTGGACACAGCTAACCCCAAATTATTAGGGTCAAAGGATATGAAGAACTGAGTAGCCCTTCTATGCCCCTGCGTACGGTCAAGGTAGAAGAATAAGGCCCTCCTACAGTCCAGGGTATGCAGAACTGCTTCAGCCTGGCTTGCATGAGGCCTAGGGAAGAATGTTGGAAGAACCACCTCTTGGTTAAGGTGGAAGGAGGAGACAACTTTTGGGAGGAACTTTGGATGAGTCCTAAGGACTACCCTGTTCCTATAGAAGCGGGTGTAAGGACTGTCACAGACCAGGGCCTGAAGCTCACTCACTCACCTGGCCGAGGTTAGGGCTATCAAGAAGAGTGTCTTTCATAGAAACATAGAAATATGACGACAGAAAAAAGACCACATGGCCTATCTAGTCTGTCCTTCCATAACAACTACAACAGTCCACTTTTTGCCTTTAGAGATCCTCTGTGTTGGTCCCATGCTTTCTTGAATTCAGTTACTGTCCTCATCTCTACCACCTCCACTGGGAGACTATTCCACGGATCCACTACTCTTTCCGTAAAGAAATATTTCCGCATATCACTCCTGAATCTATCTCCCTTCACCCTCATCCCATGTCCCCTCGTAGCAGAACTTGCTTTCAATTGAAAGAGGCTCTCTCCCTGAACATTTATGCCACGGAGGTATTTAAACATCTCAATCATATCACCTCTATCCCGCCTTTCCTCTAAGGTGTACATATTAAGATCCTTAAGTCTGTCCTCATATGCTTTATAATGAAGCCCATTAATCATTTTGGTAGCAACCCTCTGCACCGACTCCATCCTGTTCACATCCTTTTGAAGGTGCGGTCTCCAGAATTGCACACCATACTCCAAATGAGGTCGCACCAAAGACTTATACAGAGGCATTATCACCTCCTTTTTTCTGCTAGCCATTCCTCTCCGTATGCACCCAAGCATCCTTCTAGCTTTTGCTGTCGCCTTTTCCACCTGTGTTTAGCTACTTTAAGATCATCAGACACAACCACGCCTAGGTCCCGCTCTTCTTTAGTGGACAAAAGTACTTCACCTCCTATACTGTATTGCTCCCTTGGATTGCTGCAGCCCAAATGCATGACCTTACATTTTTTAACATTAAATCCCAGCTGCCAAATTCTAGACCATTCTTCAAGCTTAGCTAGATCCCTCCTCATGTTATCTACCCCTTCCTGGGTGTCTACTCTATTGCAGATTTTGGTATCATCCGCAAAGAGGCAAACCTTACCCGACAGCCCTTCCGCTATATCACTAACAAAGATGTTAAAAAGAATCGGACCAAGGACAGATCCCTGGGGCACACCACTGGCAACATCCTTCTCCTCAGAGTGAGCTCCATTTACCTGTACTCTTTGTCGCCTCCCACCCAACCAACTTCTAACCCAAGCAGTAACTTTAGGGTCCATCCCTAGGGTGCTCAGTTTGTTTATAAGTCGCCTGTGAGGAACAGTGTCAAAGGCTTTACGGAAATCTAAATACACCACATCTAGAGCTCTCCCTTGGTCCAACTCCCTGGTCACCCAGTCAAAAAAATCAATCAGATTTGTCTGACAAGACCTGCCTCTGGTGAATCCATGCTGCCTCAGATCCTGTAATCCGCTGGACTCCAGAAACCTCACTATTTTCTCTTTCAGCAGCGTTTCCAATAATTTACTCACCACCGAAGTTAAACTAACCGGCCTGTAGTTTTCAACCACATCCTTACTTCCGCTTTTGTGTAAATGCACCACATGAGCCTCTCTCCAGTCCTTTGGCACCACTCCCGACTCCAACGAGGCATTGAAAAGGTCAGTCAGTGGAGCTGCTAGAACGTCCCCAAGTTCCCTCAGTATTCTAGGGTGTATCCCATCCGGTCCCATCGCTTTGTCTACTTTAAGTTGAGCTAGTTTCTCACGAACACAGTCTTCTGAAAATAGTTCAAGATGTCCCTCGCTTCTGTTCTTATTTGTGGGTGTTTTCTGAGGTCCTGCTCCTGGTTCTTCATCTGTGAACACAGAACAAAAATATTTGTTAAGCAATTCCGCTTTATCCTTATCAGCTTCTACATATTCCCCCCCTGCACCCTTGAGTCTGACAATACCACTTTTGCTCTTCCTCTTCTCACTAATATATCTGAAAAATGTCTTATCCCCCCATTTTATTCCAGGACAGGAAGCGTAGAGGGCAAGTAGCCATCGGCTCAAAAGGTGGGTGAGTCAGTTGCTGCAAGACCACATTCAACTCCCACTCAGGAGCAGGAGGACGGATTGGAGGCTTGAGCAAAAGCAAGCCTCTGAGAAAGCGGGACACCAAGGGGTGAACCGACAGAGAATGTCCTTCCACCAGTGAGTGGTGAGCTGCTAGAACTGAGAGGTGGACCCGAACAGAATTGGACTTAAGTCCCTGATTTGATAAGTGCAGCAAGTACTGAAGCACTACTGGTACAGTACAGGAGAAAGGATCCTCTGTATGTAACTGACACCACACAGATAACCTTTTCCATTTGAGAGCATAGGTAGGCCCCAGGGAGCCAAAACTACCCTTGCAGCCTCCAGGCCATCAAATTGAGAACTTTGAGATTGGGGTGCAGAAGGGAACCCTGATCTTCAGAGAGGAGGTCGAATTGCAACCCCAGAGGCAGTGGGGGATCCACTGCCAGCTGAAGCAGAAGTGGAAACCAAGGTTGTCTCGGCCACCTGGAAGCCACCAGCAGGACCGAGGCCTTGTCCTGAAGAATTTTGAACAGAGTTCGGGCCACCAAGGGCGTGGGAGGAAACGCATACAGGAGGCCCTGAGACCAGGGAATCAGAAAAGCATCTGCTGCTATCCGCAGAGGATGCGGTTTCCTGGAGCAGAACTTTGGCAGCTGTTCGTTCAGTGGACTGGCAAAGAGATCTATGGATGGAAGTCCCCATTTCAGGAAAATCTTCTGAACCACCAAAGGATGGAGCTGCCACTCGTGGGGCTGCAGAATCCTGCTCAACCTGTTGGCCAGGTAGTTCTCCTGGCCAGGTAGATACACAGCCTTGAGGAGCATGTTGTGCCTGAGAGCAAACAAGCAAAGGTCCTGCGCTTCCTGACAAAGGATCCTGGACCCAGTTCCGCCCTGCTTGTTCACATAAAACATGGCTTCCTGGTTGTCTGTTTGAACTAGGACAGACTGATGAGCCAGGGTTGGAGAGAAAGTCTTGAGGGCTAACCGAATAGCCCTGAGTTCCAGTAGATTGATTTGCTGTGCGGCCTCCCAGGGAGACCACAGGCCCTGGGTACACTTGCCTAGACAATGAGCCCCCCAGCCTTGCAGGGAGGCTCATTTCAAGGTCCTGACCACTCTTCACCGTGTTCTTTATTCCCACTCCCCTCAGTACCTCGCTGACCTCATTCATTTTCATTCCTCAGCTCGCTCCCTACGGTCTATGCACCTCAATCGCCTTCATCTTTCTTCTCCTGCTCACGCTCACCTCCAGTCCACCCGTTCCTCTGCTTTCTTTTTCCTTGGCCCTGCACTATGGAACTCTCTCCCCACCTCCATCCGGCTTGAACAGACATTTACCACCTTCAGAATCAAACTCAAAACCCATCTCTTTGCCCTTGCCTTTGACCTCCCTGACCCTTCGGTGTAGCCCATTCCCCCTCTCTTCCCTCTTCTCCTCTCCCCCTTTCTGTCTCGTTGACCGATTCTGCTGATTTGCTTTCCTGTTTTTATTGTAACTTCCTTTCCCTTTTCACAAATATGATTTCTTTATGTTATTGTATCATGTGAACCGCTCTGATGTTTACTGAAGGGCGGTATACTAAGCTCAATAAACATAAACATAAACATCCGCGGTTAACACCACGGTGAACCCAGGAATCTGAAAAGGCACCCCCTGCAGTAGATTGGGAAGATGCAGCCACCAGCGGAGGGAGTTCAGAAATTGTCTGGACACCCTTATCCCGTCTCTGAGGCTGCCTGTGGCCTGTGACCACTGAGTCCGAAGACACCACTGTGCAGGCCTCATATGGAGCCTGGCATTGGGGGTCACATGTACTGTGGAAGCCATGTGGCCAAGAAGCCTCAGGCAGAGTCTGGCGGAGACCAGTGACCTGCTGAGAAACTGGTTTGCTAAATTTATCAGTCTTTGGGCTCTGTCTTCTGGCAAGAATGCCTTTGCCAGCAGAGAGTCCAACCGTGCCCCTATGAACTCCAAGTTCTGGGAGGGGAGCAAAGTGGACTTTGCAAAGTTTATTACAAACCCCAGGTTTTGAAGAAGAGCAATAGTCCTGAGGGTGGCCTGTCTGGCCTCCTGGCACGTCTGACCCCTGATGAGCCAGTCGTCCAGATAGGGGAAGACAAAGATTCCCTGATCTCTCAGGTAGGCCGCCACCACTGCCAGGCATTTGGTAAAGACCCTGGGAGCGGAGGTGAGGCCAAAGGGCAGTACTCTGTACTGATAATGGTTTCCTCCCACAATGAACCTGAGGTACTTTCTGTGGTCTGGATGAATGAGGATGTGAGTGTACGCATCCTTTAGGTCTAAGGAGCATAGCCAATCTCCCTGCTGGAGGTAGGGCAGAAGTGTTCCAAGAGTAAGCATCTTGAACTTTTCCTTCTCCAGGAATTTGTTGGGATTTCTGAGGTCTAGAATAGGCCGAAGGCCACCGGTTCTTTTGGGTACAAGGAAATACCTGGAGTAGAACCCTTGACCTTGTAGGTGGGGAGGCACAGGCTCCACTGCCCTGTTTACTAACAGACCTTGGAGCTCCTGAAGAAGATCTGTGTGCAGCGGAGGCCTTGGAGGCTCCCCTGGAAAGTATGGAGGAGGCAGCTGTTGGAAGTATAGCAGATAGCCCTTGTGGACTATGCTGAGCACCCAACTGTCTCCAGTGATGAGTGGCCACTTGTGGGCAAACAGGGCGAGGCAACCTCCTGTGCAGGGTTGGGAGAGCAGGGACGGAGAAGCTATGCCTAAGGAGTCAAAAACCCCCACCCTGCTGAGTGGGAGCAGGGGCCGGAGGCTTGGGAGTCCTCTGCCTATGGGGCCCATTACCCTGCCTCTTGGCCTGCTGACCCTGAGGGGGAGCTTGGGAGGCCTGGTACTGTGGGTACTGTTTGTAGGCAGTGCTCTTCCTCGGGTAAAAGGGCTTTTTACCTGAGCCCTTCTTTTTATGAGAAGGGGCAGAATTCTTTCTAGACAGCCTTGTCCTCGTGAGGTGCTTGGTCACGAGCTGTGCGGCCTTCTCGGTCATGGGCTTGCCAAATAGGTTTTCACCTCGCAAGGGACATCGACCAACTTATCCTGAACCAATGGCTCGAGGTCCGATGACTGCAGCCATGCCTGGCGTCGAGCCGCGATGCCGGCTGCCGCAACACGGGCCGAAGCCTCGAAGCCATCGTAGGCCATCGTAGGCAAACTTGGAGCATTCCCGGATCCCCGAGGACAAGGACTTGAACCTCTGCAAGGGTTCCCCGGAGAGACCAGCAGAGAACCCGGCCAGCTCCTTGGCCAGGTCCCGCAAGTACATGCCCATGTACAGCTGGTAAGACTGGACACGGCAAGCAAGCATCGAGCCCTGGAAGCACTTTCTACCAAAACCATCCAGGTTCCAGGCCTCCCTGCCAGGGGGCACCGCGGAGTGCATTTTCTGACTTTTCAGGCAATGCATGGTCGATTCCACCACCATGGAATGGTGTGGTAGCTGCGCCTTCTGAAAGCCAGGGCTCTTCCGGAGTCGATAGATGGAATCGACCCACTTGCTTAGAACCGGCGCCGAGGCCGGTGCCTCCCACATCCAGAAGAGGAGCCGTTCCAGCATCAGAGGAACCGGAACAGTAAAGGCCTCCTTCGGAGGAGAGTCATACTGTAGGGCCTCGAGCTCCTCGGCTCGAGGCTCCTCCTCGGGGTCCGCAGGGATAGCCAATGCAGTGGCCATATCCCAGATGAACTCCGAGAACCGGGTATCCTCTGGAGGGGATCTACTCCGGGGCTCAGACTGCAGTGAGTCAGACGGGATGCACCGAGTCCTGAAGGTGTCGGGGGACTCCTCGTCCTCAGTCTCCCAGGCGGACTCATCCGATGAGGAATCGGGGCCCGACCTCGCGGGGCCTGTGAGCACCCACCCCGACGCCAAAGGCACCAGCGTCGACACCCTCAGTCCCGAACGGGAGGTCGAGGGAGACCGCGACCGAGGTCGACCTCGAGCCTTCATGGTCTCGAGTATCGGCTCGGTCTCCGGGGTTGACTTCGATGTCGATGTCCCGGTGGTCAGGGCAGATGCACCAGACAGGCTGGCCATCAGTGCCCGCTGCTGTTCCATGAAGGCAGACAATCTGCACTCCAAGGCTGTCAGCCTGAGACCCAGCTCAGGAGACTCAGCAGCCACCGACTCGGGCCCTGGTGGTGGCTCTCTGGGAGGAGAGTCCACGAGGACTTACGTGTCCAGCAGACTCCGGCTCCACACGAGGTACTTTTGGCGGCTTCTCCTGTTCCACGGGCCCGGGGCGACGGTCGGGGGTCTGAGACCTAGCTCCCGAGGAGCCAGGGACCTCTTCCGACGACGCCCTCACGAGCTGCTTCTTCCTCTTTCGTTCCCGGTCGGGGGACCCCCAACGGTGCTTGGGATCCGATTCCCGAGATGTCGAGGCCTCAGACGACGTCCGGGCCGGGCCGGGCCGGAGAAAAGCCTTTCCTTTTGGTGCTGATGACTTTGAAGCACCTTGGAAGACATCTTTCCACATGGTCCACAGATCTGAGGATCGTGGTCAGGACCGAGGCACCGAAGGCAGCAGTCGTGTGTGTCGGTGAGAGACATTAGTTTCTTGCACCGATCACACTTTTTGAAACCATTGGAAGCCATCGGGGAAAAAAAGAGTCCCCGTGAGGTCAAAGGACCGGCCTTCCAGGGAAAAAGAAAAAAGGGGCGTGAATGCCAGCCACGAAGGGCAAAAACTGAAAAAAGAAGAGCAGGCTCGATACCGGTGTACCGAACCCGGCAGGAGGGGAACCGGCGTCGAACCGGAGAAAAAATAGCGAAGGAATCGTGAAAAAATCTAACTATTTTCCGGGAGGACTAGGACACACGTCCGATGGGCTTCATGGAAAAAGAGAGACTGAGCAAGATGGCACCTTTAGGCGGGAAGGGAACCGCGCATGCGTGCCTGCATTCCCAAAGGCTTTCTTGGAAAGCTGGGGAAATGCTCCGCAAGGGCTCCATCGACGTTGATGTCACCCATATGTGAGGACTGACTTCCTGCTTGGTCCTGGAGAACAGCCCATTTCCAGTCCCAGCCCCCCCCCCCCATAGCCCATTACCAGTCCTAAACCCCCCGTCAGTCCACTTCCAGTCCTAACCCCCTCCCATAGCCCATTACCTGTCCAAACTCCCTCCCATCAACCCACTTCCAGTCCTAGCCCCCCCGATAGCCCATTACCAGTCCTAGCCCCCTTCCGATCAGCCCATTTCCAGTCCTAGCCCCCCATCAGCCCATTTCCAGTCCCAGTTGTAGCCCCCCATAACCCATGTCCAGTCCTAACCCCCCCATCAGCCCATTTCCAGTCATAGCCCCCCATAGCCATTTACCAGCCCTAGCCCCGCCATAGCCCATTACCAGTCCTAGCCACCACTCCTGATCAGCCCATTTCCAGTTTAACCCCCCATCAGCCCACTTCCAGTCCTAATTCATCAGCCCATTTCCAGTCATAGCCCCCCATAGCACATTACCAGTCCTAGTCACCCCTCCTGATCAGTCCATTTCCAGTCCTAATCCCCCATCAGCCCATTTCCAGTCCTAGCCCCCCATAGCCCATTACCAGTCCTAAACTCCCCATCAGCTCATTTCCTGTCCTATCCACCCGTGACAGCCCATCTCCTCCTCAGCACCCCGGCTCTCCAACAGCTCTCCCGGTGGGGATCAAGCGAGCCGGGGCACCGGAACCGCCTCCTCCATCTCCTGCTGCCCAATCGGGGCAGCCGGCCGGCACATTTAAAAATAAGCGCCGTCCGGCGGGCCCACGCCTGAGGGCCCTTTGGCTTGGCCCTTAGGCGTGGGCCCGAGGGAACGGGCCCACGGGAATCCCACTTTTCATACAGATCTTACTAGCAACTTCATTCTGTCCCCAAACGATCAGAGATCCCAATTCACCACCAGGATCGCCCCCTACATCCAAGCCACGAAAACCCCCCAGCCTCCTACTGCTTCGGGCCTGATCTGCTAACCCCACGGACCCAAAATAACCGAGAGAGGCACGTAACCAGGTCGCTGCACCAGAAACTGTAAACTCCAACAGGATTGCCGCCTACCTCCTTTCCCACTAGACCAGAAGATTAAAAAGAGCATTGGAATCATAACCCCACCCGAGAAGAATCTCAAAGCCTCTCCTCCCAAGGCTTGCCTGCACTCCTCCACCCATGACCAGAAGAGCTGCCTACACCCAGCAAGTACTCTGTCACTACCACTGTTATTATTACTAGTAGCATGATTTATAACCTTTACAGTGTTCTATAACTGGTATCAACAGTGACTAGCCTGATCTTTCTCTACAACTCTAGTAATCTGCCACCAGGTAACCTACTACCAGTATTCTACCATATATGTTACCATTTTAAATATTGCTACTGTTGCCAGTAATCTATTGTATCTGTTGCCTTTTGACCATCACTACTGTTGCCAGTACACCATATGTTACCATTTTTGAATATTGCTACTGTTGCCAGTAATCTATTGTATTTGTTGCCTTTTGACCATTACTACTGTTGCCTGTAATCCACTATTCCATTGAACGCCTCCACACTGTGTCTTCTGAATGCTACCTACACAATACTATATAACCAACTAATATTGAACCACACTATACTTGACCTCAAGACAAACACCCCTGCCTGCAAAAGCAGGGAATATCAAATACCTCCAGTACCCATGCTCCCTAGGCTAACACCCACAATGAATCATTACTACTCCATACTCACCATCTTCTGCTTTCTCCTAGCAATCACATACAATGCCTTAGCCCTCACCTCCGATCACAGCTCCATCCCAGTGCTACAACGTTCATGGAGAAGTTGGTCAAGCCCCCGTTACCACCAACCTAGCACATCAGAACACCCATCTGGCCCGCACCTAATCTACATCGCCATCCAACAAAGCAAGCTCCCCCAAAGCGAACAAAACACTCACCCCCAAAGCCTAAAGTGTGCACTCATAAATGCACGATCGATCCGAAACAAATGGCCAGCAGTAACTGACCTATTGTCCACCCACGACCTAGACATCCTACTAATCACTGAGACCTGGCTATCCACTACAGACACTGTTATCCTGCACAAACTAGTCCCCCCCCTAACTTTGACATCCACCCCTGCTACAGATCGGACAAAAGAGGTGGAGGCGCCCTCATCCTGACAAAGCAAGAACTACAATACCAGCTAGTTTCAGCCAGTAGTACCACAAACCTTGATTCCATCACCATATCAAACAAATTCACCAACATCAGCTTGTTCTACAGGACTCTGCCCTCCCCAGATGACTTATCCACCATCATAGACATTGCTGGAAACCCCCATAACCTTCGTGCTCAAAACTGGGTGATGGGAGATTTCAACCTCCCAGCTCTTCAAGCTACTCACTCTGAGGCCTTCACTGAGGCACTCACGGAGCTAGGTTTCATCCAACTGGTCAATGCCCCCACTCACGTAAAGGGAAACACACTTGACCTTATATTTGCCCCAAAAGATACCTTTGATTCCACGCACACGATGGACCTTTCCGTAAGCCCTGTACCATGGTCAGATCACAGCTTAATAAAGTTCCAGATCCCATTACACCATCCAGAAATTAAAACCCAGGCATCAAATAAGCCAATCGAACCCCTCTCAAAATGCTTCCGGCCTTTTAACAAAGAGGACATCTTAGATAGAATCCAACCTCTCCAGAACCAATCACATCAATGCCTTGATGATATGATTGCTGCATGGAATTCAAGCCTTGATGCTGCTGTCAGTATACCCTTCTCCAAGAAAGAAGCAAAACCAAAAAGGAATTCACCCTGGTTCTCTCCCGAACTCCGAACATCACTCCTTTTACTCAGGAAGCTTGAAAGAAGATGGCGTCGCTCATGCTCAGCTGAGAGCCTCGAACTATACAAAGATCACCTGAAAAAACACCGAGCTGATGTCACAAAACAAATGAAACAATATCATACGGAGATATTACAACGTTTGCTAAATAAGCCACACGAGCTCTTCAACCTAGTCAAGTCCTTAGCAAAGGAGCCCACATTTGCACAACCAAGCCTCCCCAACCCTCAAGAATATGCGGACTATCTTCAAGCCAAGTTAGCACAATCCAACACTCACACCCATTACAACTCCACCCTCACATCCCTGCCATGTACCTCACTGGATGCCGCACCTGACAGTAACCACATCATCACCACTTTTTCTACCCCAACTGAGAGAAGTATACAAAACATATCCACCATAAATACCACTACAGCACCTAACGACCCCTGTCCAGCATTTTGGATAAAATCCCTTCAGTCTGAACTTAGCCCTTTCCTCTCCAAACTCATTGGACTATCCTTTTCAATGGGGATCTTCCCACAGAGCCTGAAGCATACAGCAATAAGACCACTACTGAAAAACAGTAAACTTGACCCAGCAAAGATGGATTCCTACAGGCATCCCGCTGCTAGTTAAGATCATCGAGAAGGTGGTACATCAACAACTTGACCAACACATTGAGATCATTGCACCCCTCGACCCTTGTCAACATGGCTTCCGCAGTTCACACGGAGTGGAAACATTGCTAACCACATTATTCAACACCCTTACCATCGGGATCGACAATGTCAAACAAGGATTCGCCCTGATCTTCCTTGACATTGCCACGGCATTTGACACCGTATGTCACGAAATACTCCTCTCCCGTCTTAGTGAGAAGGGCGTCCAGGGCTACGCTTTATCATGGTGCGCCTCGTACCTAACTGACAGATGGCAACAAGTGCGTTCTGGCCTCACAACATCCTCTTCTTTCCTCCAAGAAAAAGGAGTCCCACAAGGATCTTCATTGTCAGCACTCCTATTTAACAGCTACATGCAGCCCTTATGCAACCTTGTCCGCTCGTTCAACATTAACTGCCTGATCTACGCAGATGATGTTCTTCTATATATGCCGTTCCTACTAAACAAACCAGACTTATCACCCCTGACCGCCTGTTTTGATGCGGTTACTGATTGGCTGCTCTCACAGAAACTAAGAATAAATTTTAAGAAAACAGAAGTTCTCCTCCTTACAAGAAACACAACATTCATACCACCAAGCTCCCTGAAGGTCAGGGATGCGGAGCTCCTAAGCAAGCACACAATCCGGTACCTTGGAGTCACGATCGACCAACATCTTAACATGAAGGCCCAGATAAACAATATGATCAAGGCAATATACAACAAAATCAAGACACTCTGCCACCTGAGACAACTTCTAGAACCAGAAGATTATCGGACAGTTTATCAGGCGCCAATAATCCCACACTTCGACTATGCGAACGCCATACTACACGGCCTTCCTAAAAACTCCTTAAACCCGCTTCAACTAGCAATGAACGCAGCCGCCAGAATGCTGACCGGGACATCGAGGAGGGAACACATAACCCCAATCCTAAAAAACCTGCACTGGCTCCCAGTTCAATCTAGGATCACCTTCAAAGTCCTGACACTGACTCACAAAGCCATTAATAAAAACTCTTCCACGTCACTCACAGATCTCATCCATACTACACCGCTAAACAGAGTCAGGAGATCAGCCTCAGTCAATACATTGAACATCCCAAAGGAAATCATAAAATGCTCGCAATACCAAAAACAGAGCATTCGCCTTTTATGCACCGACTTGCTGGAACGCCCTACCCCCTACTATCCGGGCCATAAGTGACCTTGCCCAATTTAGGAAGGCACTTAAACATCACCTGTTCTTACAATACTACGCACACCCAGGTCACCACACACCCCCTGCCACACCTATGAGCCCATGTAGCCCGCCAAACTCCAACCCTCCTGCTAGTAGCACTTCACTCATCACATTGACATCATGATCACTACAGATCCAATTTATATATAGCTGAATGATACAGGTACATATGTTGATAGTTTATTATTGATCCATGTACATATGTTGATAGTTTATTCTGCACATAGTTACCTTGTTCGTATGTCTCCTGGACATAACTCCCTGTTATAATGTAAATGCAGTTCATTCCCCTGCTCTGCATAATTTCGTTTCATGTAAACCGCACTGGTGTAAAGAGCGCGGTATATAAGAAAGTTAAATAAATAAATAAAATTACCAGTCCTAGCCCCCCTCCCGATCAGCCCATTTCCGGTTCTATCCCCCCATCAGCCCTTTTCCAGTCCTAGCCCCCCATAGCCCATTACCAGTCCTAGCCCCCCCCATCAGCCCTCTTCCAAACCTAACCCCCCCATCAGCCCATTTCCAGTCCTGGCCACCCCCCCAGGAAATAAAAAAACAAAACCTGGCTGCTGAAGCTGCTGCCGCCACTGCAGCAGAAGAAAGTGCCCCGCGGCCTCCCCGGCAGAGCCCTCCTCTCTCCCTCAGCGTGGCTTTTCAGAGCCGTGAAGGGGAGAGTTCCCTTTCTCACGGCTCTGTTAAGCCCATCAGCGCCAGCGGGTTTAACAGAGCCGTGAGAAAGGGGAACTCTCCCTTCGTGGCTCTGAAAAGCTGTGGAGAGAGGAGGGCTCTGCTGGGGCAGCTGCAGGGCACTTCAGCGGCAGCGGCTCCTCTCCTCGTTTTTTTTTTTTTTGTTTTATTTTTTTAAGGCTGAGTGAGGCGGGCTTTTTGGGGGGAATTTTTTCCGCCCCCAAAATGTTGCTGCTTGAGGCCACTGCCTCACTATAGAGCCGCCCCTGGTGTGAATAAATAGGTAGATAAAGGTGAGCATGTTGATACAGTGGATCTGAATTTCAAAAAGCTTTTGACAAGGTTCCTCATGAGAGATTCTTGAGGAAATTTAAAAATAATGGGATAGGAGGCAAGTGTACTTATTGTGGATTGGGAACTGGTTAAAAAATATAAAATATAGAATATTTATGCCTTTCTAGGGGTAGTTTAAGGTGATTTTTATATTCAGGTACTTAGGTATTTCCCTGGCCCCAGAGGGCTTACAACCTAAGCTTGTACCTGAGGCACTGGAGGGTTAAGTGACTTGCCCAAGGCCACAAGGAGTTTGAGATTTGAACCCTGGTATTTCTGGTTCCAGACTGCTGTCCTAACCACTAGGCTATTCTTCCATTCAAGGCCTAAATGCTCAATGAAGAAAGGTGAATAGTAGAGTACCTCAGGGATCTGTGCTGGGCCTGCTGCTTTTTAACATATTCATAAATGACAACAGTGTGCAAGGTGATCAAATTTGCAGATGACACAAAATTATTCAAAGTTGTTAAAACACAAGAGGATTGTGAAAAACTTCAAGAGGATCCTGAAAAATTGTGAGACTGGGCATCCAAATAGTAGATGAAGTTTAATGTGGACACATGCAAAGTTTTGCACTTAGGGAAGAACAACCCAACTACCGTTACACGATGCAAGGTTCCTCATTAGGAATTGCCACCCAGGAAAATAATCTGTGTATCATTGTGGATAATATATTCAAACTCTATGCCCAGTGTGCAACAGCAACCAAGAAAGCAAATGGAATGCTAGGAATCATAAGGAGAAGAATGGAGAATAAACCAAGGATGTTATAATGCTTCTGTATTGCTTCATGGTGTGACTGCACCTTGAATATTGTGTGCAATTCTGGTCATCATATCTTCAAAAGAATATATACAGGCCTTGACAAATTTTGTGCAGACCTAAGAGCTAGTGCTTGTGACCTCCTCATCCCTTCTGGTTCTCTCGTGCTAGTCTCGTTCTCATGAGACCAGCGCCAAAGTTCCTACACTATGCATCATCTTTAGATAACAATAGTTATAGCTTCGGATAGCAAGTGTCTCTGTGGTTCAAAGATGGTGTGCCTATCTATGTGTGGGATGTTGCGGTGGGTGTCTTTGGGTAGGTGGGGTGCAGGGCTGTGGCATATTACACAGGTACACTAAAAAAAAATTTTTTAAACTGCCTCTAATGTTTCAATTGATTTTTACGTTTTTTGGTGCGCTGAATCCAAATCTGGTAACTAATTTGCTCCATCACGTACAGATTTTTTGCTACATTGGGTTAGCAGTTTGAGGTGAACGTTTCAGATTGAGTGCGATCGAGATAAAAGTTTCTTGGATGAATTCTTTATACTAATTGTTTAGTAGTTATTCAAATAAGAATAACGAAAATTGTAACAAGGCAGCACATAAGAATAGAGTAATGTCAACAAAACACACTGTGATGGTAGCAAAATTGTCTGCACTTAAAACAGCCACATACATGTGCACAAACATTGAGCATATAAGAGCGAGGTTAGACACAAAGCAAAGCAAAGCAAAGCAATGTGCAAAAAATGTTGTACAGGTATGTATGTAAGAATAGAAAACGCAAACTGCACCATTGCAATACATGAAGACAAACACCCGATGGTGTGAAAATAAAATTCTAATAAATGAGATCCGACACTGTGGTAATAACTAGCAAATTTTTATTTAAAATTTTAGTAAAAACACGATATTTGTCAACACAGTTTAGATTTTAAAGTCATTCTTGGGTCAATCAATCTCCTGGTGGGCCCGTTTCTTCTTCCCCCGAATGCTTCTCTTGGTGCGCTGCTTGGCGTATTTTTCATCTGGGGTTTCCCGCAGCAGCAACCAGCAGAAATCAGCCATCATAGTGGTGTTCCATCTTCCTTGGTACCTTCTCTCTGCGTCCTTGATGTCCTGGTGAAACCTTTCACCTTGTTCTTCACTGTACGCCCCCAAGTTTTCGGGAAAGTAGTTCACATGGGAGTGCAAGAAATGGACTTTCAGGCTCATGTTACAGCCTTGTTCTTTGAAGGCATTGAGCATCCTGGCAACAATATCCTTATAGTTCTCATCCCGCCTGTTCCCCAAGAATTTGAGAACAACATCCTTGAAGGAATCCCAGGCTTCTTTTTCCTTCTCAGACATCGTTTCAGCGAATGCTCCATCTGAAATGAGTTTCCTTATATCAGGGCCAACAAACACTCCTTCCTTTAGCTTTGCTTCAGAAAGTCGAGGGAACTTTGAGCAAAGGTACCGAAAGCACTCACCATCTTTTGGAAGGGACTTGATGAATTGCTTAATGAGACCCAACTTAATGTGGAGAGGTGGTAATAGAATTTTATCACGAGATACCAAGCTCTCATGAAGAACATTTTTCTCACCGGGTCTCAAATACTCCCGAATTGGCCAGTCTTTTTTCCCCCAGTGTAGGTCGCGGGCCCGGCTATCCCACAAGCAAAGGAAGCAGGGATATTTGGTGAAACCGGATTGCTGCCCTAATAGCATGGATAGAATTTTAAAGTCTCCACAAATCATCCACTTATGCTCATTATAACGAATCTTCTGAAGAATCAGGGCCAAATTCTCGTATTTTTCTTGGAGAATAACAGAGTGAGCAATAGGAACTGAAGCGAATGTGTTGCCATTATGAAGAAGAACACCTTTTATGCTGTCTTTTGACGAATCAATGAACAGCCGCCATTCAGCAGGATCATACTTGAGTTTAAACTTTTCCATCACTCCGTATATATCGTTGCAAAATACCAAATCTTCCTCTTTGCTGAAATACTTCAAAAATTGTGTCTCGCGGTAGCGGTACCAATAAAAAGTTGTTCCTGGTGACAATAGATTTTTCTGTTTAAGCCGAGAACCTAGCAGTTGGGCAGCATCTTTTGGGAGTCCTAAATCCCGGACTAAATCATTCAATTCAGCTTGAGAGAAAAGTTCAGGTTTTGGATCTGGTTCAGTTTCAAACTCGGAAGTACTGGACTCATCGGGAAAAGCCATCTGATGAGTCTCATCATGATCAGAACCGTCCACACAAATATGATCCAAAGATTTTGGTGGTTCAGGCACAGGTACTTTGTTGCTATGAGGCATAGGCCTAATTGCTGAGGGAAGGTTGGGGTAACTTATTACGTTCTTATTTTTTAAGTTGTATCCCTTCACAATGCAAGAGCAAAAATAGCAGTCACTGCTGTGGTCTCTTTGTTCACGCCACATCATAGGTATTCCGAAACGAAATGCTTGTTTTTTACCTTTCATCCATAAGCGTAGATCTTCCTCACATGTCTTGCACACTTTGTGAGGAGCCCACGGTTTGTCTTGATTGCCTAACTTCAAACCAAAATAGGCGAAATATACTTTTTTAATAAATGCAGAAATGTTCCTCTGCTGCTTTTTCACGGTATATTCCCCACAAATAAAACAAAAACTGTCCGGAGAGTTGACGCAACCTCTGGCTCTGTGAGCCATCACAAATACACAGCACTGCAAACTACAACTGTAGTGAACCACTTCGGAATAAAGCTGGATTACGACTGAGCAAACAAAAGGTAATAATGAACTTGCAAGAAACTGAAATTTGACAGGAACGTTCATGTCGCAACCACCGTGTTTGAGCGAGCGAGCGAACGAGGCGAGGCGAACAGGAAAGAACATGCGCCAGCGCGAGTACTGGATTTAGCCCCCCGCCTCCCAATTGTCCTGTTAATGTATAAAATGAATACAAAACACTCTAAAATATCATGAGGGAGTGTTTCTAGTTAGTTAACCATTACAACCTCTATTTTGGGCCAAGAAAATAAACTGCAGTCGGCTAAAAAGAAATTATGTGAACATTCCTTATATGGGTAAGAAATCTAATTTTGCAAGAAAACGTGACGTGATGGAACATTTTGGCTATTTTTCCTGGATTCAGCACCCCAAAATCTATAGGAATCAGTTGCAAAACTGGAGGCAGTTTTTTGGTAGTGTACCTGTGTTATTATTATGTGGGAGGAGTGGTCTAGTGGTTAGGACAAGGTACTTCAGGCCGGAGGGCCGGGGATTCAAGTCCCACCTGGGGACAGCAATCTTATGCCGGATGGACTGGGATTTCTAGTCCTACAGGCACTCCTTGTGGTCTTGGGCAAGCCACTTAACCCTCCATTGCCCATGTTCCCTGTAAGTATTAGCATATGTGTGTCATATCCCCTCGTGTTAAATGTATCCCCCAATTGACCGCTTTGACCTGGTGAAAAGCGGGTTATAAATACAGCTAAATAAATAAATAAATAAAAATATTATTAAACATTTATGAAGTGCTACTAGGCATATGCAGTGCTGTACAAACAAAGATAAAGACAGTCCCTACTTATCAGAGCTTACAATCTAAGACAAACAAGACAAGACAAAAGCGAGAAAGAGGATAGAATAGGGAAGGATAAGGAACAAAGGATTAGGATCCAGAGGCAGCCTTAAAGTGAGCCTTTAGCTTAGATTTGAAAAGGGGCAAGGATGAAGTCTGATGCACAGACTCAGGAAGTTTATTCCAGTCATAAGAAGGGTGAGGTGAAAGGACCGAAGTCTGGAGTTAGCAGAGGTAGAAAAGGTCAAAGAAAGGAACAAGACAGCAGAAGAATGAAATTCGCAAGAAGGGGTGTAGAGGAGAGACAGGGAGGACCAGTAGAGTGAATGCACTTAAAGATCAGGAGTTTGAATTGGATGCAGAAGTGGAAGGGAAGAGTGTGTGTGTGTGCTGCAGAGCTGGGTTGCATATGAGTGTGTAAGTGATGTGTACTCTTTCCTCCCCACTTCAACCCCTCCCCATTCTGTTCCCCACCAGACTCTCTCCCCTTCTCCCTCCCACCAGCACTCCCATCCTCCTTACTTTTTACAACTTTTGTGCCTGTCATTATGCGTTCAGTGTAGGTATATGTATATTTTATCCTTCCTTTTGTATTTTTTGGAATAAAAGTAATTTGCACTATATTCATACCCATTGTTTTTAACACTTTCCTGACCCAAATGCACACTTAAGCTATTTTTATTAAACTCATATTTCCATGTATATTGTAGGTAGGATTCTCTCTTTGAGATTTTGATAAGAATGAACTAGAGCCTTGCTGTACTAGCATTCAGAAAAAACTTGAAATCATGAACTCTGCTTAAGCATCCTTTTGCCTACACCCTTTATTGGCATCATCCTTATGCATATCGGTATCATCTGCAGAAGTGAAGGATATACAAGAACCAGAAAACTCAAGCCCCTTTTCATCTTTAGAAGATTCCTAAATCAGTCCAATAACAGATGTCACAATCTGCACAGATGCCACTTACTATTTTTACCCCAAGAACCATCATTTTGCAGGTAGGGACACCGGAATCACACTACTTAATCATACTCCTACAATTCCAAGCTCTACTACAGATCAGAACCTCGCCTTCACACTCATTACTAGCACTGCCGCCAGGAGGGATCCACATCCTGTTCAGCACATGGAAGTGTGGTCTATGAAAGCTGGGGAGTGTTGTACAATGTCTGATCCCCATGGCTCTCTGCTGCTATGGGCTTCCCCTCCTGTTCTGCCCACAGGGAGCTGATCTCCCATGGGAAAAACAGGAGAGATCTTTGCCGTAATCAGGGATTAGATGCAGCAGCTAGCCTGCTGCATCTAAGCCCCTATTGCAGCGAAGATCTCTTCTGCTCTGCCTGCAGGGATCTGATCTCCCTCAGGCAGACATAAGAGGTTTCTACCTGTGATGGGGGGGGGGGGGGGGCAAATCCCAGGTGCCAGGTATAAATTTCTGGTTGCCATGGCAAGTGCACTTTATTGAGGTCAGGGTGTGTGTGTGTATATATGTGTATATATATATTTTTTTTAGTAGTATTTAGCTCATGCCTTTCCAGAGTGGTTCAAGATGAGTTACAATCAGGTACAGTAGGTATTTTCCTATCCCCAGAAGGCTTACAATCTAAGTCTGTACCTGAGGCAATTGACAATTAAGTGACTTGCCCAAGGCCACAAGGACCAGCAGTGGTATTTGGTCTCTGGTTACCAGGCCAATACTCTAACCACTAGGCTACTCCTCCAGGATATAGTGGAATTAGAAAAAGTACAGAACAGAGCAACCAAAATGATAAAGAGGATGGAAGGATACCCCTATGAGGAAAGGTTCAAAAGGTTAGGGCTCTTCAACTTGGAAAAGAGATGGGTAATATATGATATGGGCCTATAAAATGAGTGGAGTAGAATGGGTAAACGTAGATTGGTTGTTTACTCCTTCAAGAAGTAGAAAGACTAGGGGACATGCAAGGAAGCTACAATTTAAGACTAAATGGAGAAAATATTTTTTTCACTCAACGTGTAAAATATTCTGGAATTCTAGGAAAGATGTAGTAAAAGCTGTTAGTGCAGCTGTGTTTAAAAGAAGTGTGGACAAGTTCCTGGAGGAAACGTGCATAAAGTATTATTAAAGTGAACAAATCCCCTGCTTACACCTGGGACAAGCAGCATAGATTCTACTTTTTTGGAACCTGACAGGTGATTTGGGCTCCAACCTTTGGTCTGACCTAGTATGGTATTTCTTATGCTCTTTGAGAAGCTAAGGGCAATCAGGCCTCACACTGAATTTTCTTTTCAAAGTTGTTGCTGCTGTGGGGCTCATGCTGCTCTGGAGGACAAAGTGTAGAGGCTTGGGAGGAGGAGAATCTAGGCAGGGACAATAAGGGAAGGAGCAATTCTTTCCTCCTGTTGTCTAGGAGCCCAGCAACAGTGCAAATATAATATTCCCAAAAGAAAAATCACACTCATGAGCCACTGTGAAAAAGGATATGAGCTTGTGGGAAAGGGACATCTTATTGCCACCTTGGTCCCTTCGTGGGGGGAGGGGTCCTCAAAGGAGCAAAGGTGGAATAAATTCAAAATGGCTGCTACAACAGCTAACGTCAGTAGTGACCCTTTCATATGTGGTTGCTTTCTGGAGTAGTACAGCTAAAACAGGACCCTATTGGGCCCACTCAACTCTTTCTTACAGAGCAGAGGCAGAAAATCTATATGGTTAACAGAAGAGAAGGCAAACTGACTTGAAAAGTGAAAACAAGTGCTCCACAGGAGCAAAGGGGAACAATAACAAGAGTACACATGAGGTGAGGATGAAGGGCAAGGGAGGTTTAAACATGGATATAGAATGGAAGTGGTTCTTTTAGGCTAATTAATTAGATGATAGGTAAAGGTGTTCTCCAGGAACAAGCAGGAAGTCAGTCCTCACATATGGGTGATGTCACCAATGGAGCCTGCATAGGAATGTTTCCCAGCTTCCAAAGGAAGCTTTTGGAAGATGCATCATGCATGCATGCCGGTCTCCCTCCCCAAAAGAGCCATCTTTACCTCAGTCTTCTTTTTTCCGTGGAGCCTGTCAGACATTTGTCTGATCTTCAGAAAGAGTTTGACCCTTTGAGTATGGTTTTGGTATCTTTTTTCTTCCAGTCATGCCGTCTTCTTGCCAGTACCCAGGAGTATCAGTGTCTTGGCACCGTGTTTTTCTTGGGTTTCTTTTTGGGGCACTCCGGTCTTTTCTCTCGCGCTCCCTGGTCGGCTGGAACATTGGAGCCTTTTGATTTGGCCGAAGCCATCTTCCCCATGTCCAAGCCGGCCAGTGATTTTAAAAAATGTACCCAGTGTAGCAGGACCATCTCAGTGATGGACCACCACAACTGGTGTCTTTAGTGTCTCCGGTCATATCATGAGCCCTCCAATTGCACTCTCTGTCTCCAGATGACACACAAAGGGCTTCAGAATCTAAAGAAACAGCGAGAATCATTGTTTGGATCTTCTGAGTCATCGGCATCACTGCCCTCGAAGGTTCGCACGGAGGCTGTGCCCACTCCAAGCCATGAGTTCATGGGGCATTGGACCAGAGGCTCTCCCTTTGATGAGGAGAGCCCCCAGAAGGACTGAGCTCCAGTCCCGAAGGCATCGAAGTGGGCTGCTGAGCTCAGAGAAAAGAGCCATGGGCGTTGGCATCACAGCCCTCAATATGACTGAGGGAAAAGGCTGGGAGCGGCCTCCCAAGCTGCCCCAGTGGAAGAGTTGCCTCCCAAAGCCCTGGAGGGCCAGTGGGTGACTCCCAAGCCAGTTACCATCATGGAATCCCCGCTGAGGGAACCAGCATTAGTGCCCGAGGTTGCTGCGCCGGCTCTGGTATCAGAGACCGCACTCGTTGCGCTGTACATGAAGTCCCTCGAGCGCAGCCTATCTGTGTTACTTAGCCAGCAGGCCACCCAGGAACTGATTAGCTCTGGTTTCTCGGCAACGGTGAAGGCCCTGTCCACTGCAGCAGCCTCTCCATCAGAGGTGCAACCCGTCTTGGAGGTACATGCCCTCCCCCGAGGTGACAGTGGTTCTGGGGGCCGTTCGAGGTCCCTCTTGGTGCCGCACTTTTCTCCGCCGACTGTCTCGGGGTTGGCTTGACGAGAACCTCGGACACCCTCCACTCCTCCTGACTGGCACCAGTGCCGGGATTTATTTATTTAGCATACATTTGTATACTGCTACTTCCAGCGATCAGGAGCGGTTTGATTACATGATGGAAACTGTCAGATCAGGACAAAACATTTTCAAAGATATACAAATTGATCTACAGGATAAGAAATACAAATTGATCTACAGGATAAGCATGACACACAATAGTTGGGAAATTTGATCTTTCTTCCATTAGAAAAGGGGGGGGGGTTATTTACATATCTACATTTTTACACGTAAGTACATTGTTGTTTTAACGGATGGTAATAGAATGGTTCTCGCTGTGAATTCTGTAAGTACTCTGAGTTCCTCTCGGAGTCTGATTCCGAACCTTGGGAGACTGAGGAGGAGGAGGAATCGCCCAAGACCATATGACATAGAGCCATACCCTCTTATCCTTCACCACCTTCCCTGCCGGAGGACCTCTCCTTTCAGGAGTTTGTGAGAGATATGGGGAAGGTCTTGCCCTTCACTATCGAGGCCGAAGAGGAGCAGAGCACTGAAAGAGCTCGAAGTCCTTCAGTACTTCTCTCCCCTGAAGGATGCCATCACGGTGCTGGTACACCCAATCCTTGAGAGATTCCTCTTCCGTATGTGAGAAGCACCTCTCATGGTGCCCACCGTGAGTTGTCACCTCAGTTCCTTGTAGAGTGAGCAAGAGCCCGGAGTTTGAAATGCCTCAACTTTCCCATAATTTCATGGTCGTGGAATCGGCCATGCACCATATCAAGAGCACCAAGATGCATTCCTCAGTGCCCCCGGGCCAGGAGGCGTGCACCATAGATGGTTTGGTAGGAAATCCTACCAAGGCTTGATGCTAGTGGCCTGTATCCAGGCCTACCAACTGTACATGGGTATGTCCCTAAGACATCTGGCTAATGAACTCACTGGGTTCTCTACTGAGCTGTCTATAGAGAAGCTCCAGTGGTACCGAGCTCTAGCCTCAAAAACCAAGGACTGCTCCAAGTTCATGATTCGAGCAGTGTATGACGGCTTCAAGTCTTTGGCTTGTGTGGCTGCCGTGGGCATCAGGGGCCCGCTGTCTTGTGTGGCTACAGACCTCGGACTTGGAGTAGTGGGTCCATGACAAACTGGTGGATGTCCCCTGCAGAGGCAAAAACCTCTTTGGCAAACCGATGAAGAAGGCTGGTGAGCTGGAGAGAGAGCAGCTTACCATGGTTCTCCAAAAAGACCTTGGCCCTTTCCAAGCAAAGGACCTCAAGGAAGAAGTCCTACTACCCCAAGAAAAAGAAGTCCTATGGCTCCTACAACCCATAGCACTCTTAGCAGCAGCCACAGCAGGGCCAACAGCAGAAGAGTCCTTCTTCCTCTCCCAGAAGCTGTTCTGTCTCAGGTAGGAGGAAAACTGATGGCCAAGCATAATAACTGACTCCTGGGCCCTCAAGATAGTCCAGGATGGTTACCTACTGCACTTCGATCAGCTGCCTCCTCCATTCTTCCCAGGGGAGTATGCACTTGACCTCCACCATTGCACATTGTTCCAGCAGGAACTAGTTCCCCTGTCTCAAACGGGAAGGGGTTTCTACTCACCCTACTTCCTCATTCCCAGGAAGACACGAGGGTTCTGGCCCATTCTGGACCTCTGAAACCTCAACGGGTTTCTAGTGAGGGGAAATCTCTAGTTCCCTGGATCTCAAGGATGCACATACTCACATCCTCATTTAACCCCTCCACAGGTACTATCTCTGCTTCATGTTCAGCAGACATCGCTACCAGTACCGTGTCCTTCCCTTCAGCCTTGTCTTTGCTCTGTGTGTTCACCAAGTGCGTGTGCGTGCAAAGTGGAACAAATGAAGCCGGAACAAGACTACAGATTAACCAATGTACTTACTGAGCGAAGTTCCTGAGAGATCACAATCCAGAGTTCAGACTACTAAAACCGTGATAGGAGAGAGAAAAAACCAACACAGAGCAAAACATAAACATGAAGCCCCTAAATCCAAGTAAAAACAGGATAGCTAGGATAAAGAGATGATCAATGGTGTCAAAAGCGGTAAATAGGTTAAAAAAAATGACGATTGAGCAAAATCTTGCATTTGGCCAGGCACAGGTCACTGGACACTTCGGTAAGGCACTTTTCGGTAGAATATGGAGGACAAAAAGCCAGACTGCAGCGAAGCCAAAATGACTTGAGAAGAAAGGAAATAAAGACAGTGGTGGTAAACCTTCGCATAGTTTGACACAGCATGAAAACTAAAATGATCTTTATGTTTTCATTCTAGCACTCATCCTCCACTCTCCTTCTCCATCTTGACGTTCTCTTTACTCGGGTCAAGGTGCTCTGCAATTTTATCTCTTGCAGTTATCTTCCCGTATTTCTTTTCATATAGTTCACGCGTAACCGGTTCTTCATATTTCACCCTCTGGCTTATGCCTACTAGCAGCCACTTAGCCGTTGAACGTAACTCGCCTTGAATTTCTAAGACACTCAAACTACATCCCCCCAATGCTTAACACTAACACCCCAACGACCACTAAACGCGACCATTCTCTTCCGGTGGGAAACGTCCGCCATTTGCACGCTCCACAGCCTGACCGCAGCCAGGCGCAGGCGCACTGAGCGCACAAAGGGCCACTCCCTCGTGACCTTGTTCCGCCGCTGTGCGTCAGTTCCCGGTCTGTGGTCGCGGCAGTGGCGGCTCTGGAGCTGAGGAGAGGGGATGGCGGTGCGGAGTCTCCCGGGGTTGCTTCTTCTCCTAGTTCTCACTGGCACTCTGAGCGGAGCTGACAACAACCTGCCTGCCAAGAAGCTGAAGATGCAGTACGCCGCGGGACCGCTACTCAAGTTCCAGATTTGGTGAGTGGTGGAGGATCCCCCGGTCCTTCGCGTACTTCTATCCCCGGCCTTGTTCCTCGGCAGGTTCCCTTTACGGGTAAATCTGTAGCGCTGCACGGTGCTGTGAGGGGATTTTACTTTTGATGGCCGAGTCGTGGGGAAAGAGGCGGGTTGCTGAGTTCTCACTTTCCTTCTACTTATCATTTCGGCCTTCCGGCACATGTCGTTTGTAAAGTGTTTTGGAGTGATGGGAGCTTGAAGCTCATGGTTTTTTTTTTTTTTAAAGCACTGGGCTAGCTCTTAAATATATTGTAGCTTTTAATAAAATTTTTTTTTTTATTAGTCTGATAACCTTTCATAGTCAAGCTGCAGCTTTGTGTTTCATTTCACTAATGAATTTGTTTCATGTATAATTAGCATGGCCTCCTGTCTAGGTTGATGCAAACATTGCAACATATCTAGTCCCCATAGCGCAATTTTCAAATGGCCAATGTTACTTCAAAGACTGCAGACACATCTTAAAATTTATTTAACATTTATAATCTACTAATGTTCTCGGTTCAGTACAAGGTAGCATACATAATAAAGCACAAACACCACCATACAATAGAGTGCAAATAATCAAACATATCAATTAGTTCCTGAAAAAGATTCAGTAACGGATCCCATAACTTGGGTAACAGCTGCCCCAGCTGATAAAATGATAATGCAATGGTGATTAGCAAAGAAACATTCAACTGTAAATGCCTGAAAATCCATCCTTGATAGTCTAAACCAGGGGTCTCAAACTCAAATTGCTTTGAGGGCCAAATGAGGACTTGTAAAGTAACCTGCGGGCCGCATAAGACGCGGGGCCTCATTTGCATAAATATTTGCATAATGTTACCATACAAAGCGCAGAGGTTAATGATGCACATTTCCCAGAGCTGACATATTCCAGTTAATAAATTCAAAATAGATATTATTCTACCTTTTGTGCATTTTTTTCAGTTGCAATTGTTCCAGCCACTTTCTTCTGGTTTCTTCGTGTCTTCTGCTGACTCTCCATCGTCCGCTGTCCATTTGTCCTTTCTTCTCTCTTCTTGTTTTTTTTCCATTCTCTCTCTACGTCTGCTTTAACATACTAATCTTTCTCCTTTTGCTCCTTCCTCATTCCTATTTCATCCACTCAAATTTTACCCCTCCATCCTCAATCACCACTTACTCTCCCAATACCCGGCCAGTTGTAGATGTTTCTTCCCTCCCACACAAAATATTTTTCCCCTCTCATTTCACTCTCCCAGCTCCATCCCATTCTGATCCTCCCCCAACATCAGCTCCCTTCTAGTTCCAGCCCCACCCAGCATCCGCTCCCTTCTAGTCCCCGCATCAGCCCATTTCCAGTCCTATTCTAGCCCCATCAGCCCATTTCCTGTCCTAGCTCCCCCCCACTAAGCCCATTTCCAGTCCTAGCAACCCCCCAGTCCATTACCATTTCTAGCCCCCCCCCCCATAGCCCATTACCAGTCCTAAGCCCCCCAACAGCCCACTTCCAATCCTAACTCTCCCATCACCCCGTTTTCATTCTTAGCCCCACAATAGCCCATTACCAGTCCTAACCCACCAATCAGCCCACCTCCAGCCCTAACCCCCATCTGCTCATTTCCAGTCCTAGCCCCCACCATAGCCCATTACCAGTCCTAACCCCCCCGCTGCCATTAGCCCACTTCCAGTCCTAACCCCCCATTACCCCATTTCAGTCTTAGCCCCTCCGTAGCTCATTACCAGTCCTAACTCCCCCCATCAGCCCACCTCCAGTCCTTCCTAACCCCCATCAGCCCATTTCCAGTCCTAACCCCCCCCCCCCCATCAGCCCAAGTAAATACAATTTAAAAAAAAAATCCTGGCTGCTGCCACTGCCACCGTGGCAGCGGCAGAATCAACTGTCAATTAAAAAAAAAAAACTGTCTGCTGCAGCCGTGGCAGCGGCAGAATCAGCTGTCCCGCGGCCCCTTCCCCTCTGCCTGGAAGAGCCCTGAGTCTGCGCCATCAGCGGCGGGCTTTTCAAGCCACGAAGAGAGTATTTCCCCCTCGTGCGGCTTAAGCGTATTAACTTTTCAAGCCGCGTGAGAGGGAAATACACTCTTCGCGTCTTGAAAAGCCTGCCGCTGATGGAGCAGACTCAGGGCTCTTCCGGACAGAGGGGAAGGGGCCGCGGGACAGCTGATTCTGCTGCTGCCACGGCTGCAGCAGCAGAAGCCAGTTTTTTTTTTTTTTGTTTCCCTCCATCACGGGCCGCACAAAGCTCTCTCGTGGCCCACGGGCCGTGTGTTTGAGACCCCGGGTCTAAACTGTATCTGGCACACCACAGGCAACCAATGGAGTTACTGCTGAAGGAATGGTTAAATGTGGTCAGAACATTTAACACCAAAAACAAGTTGGGCTGCACTATTCTGTATCAGTTGCAACATCCACACATAAGATGTAGGGCAGCCTTAAACACAAATAATTGCAATAATCCATTAGCTTCATAATCAGTGATTGCAGAACCATCCTAAAATCATTAGAACAAATATAAGGTTTTAATTTTTGCAAATCATCTCAAATTCATTTCTAGTAATAGATTTAAATTGTGGATGAAATGTTAGTTTAGAATCCATGTATTGCCCCCATCAAATAAAGTAGCGCACTTCTAATTATAATTTCACCACCTCCCCACTCCAGATTGCATATCTTCACTTACACATTTGAGATCTAAAAATGACTAAAGCAAATGTGGCCTTCAAAGGGAAAACTACCCATTTATTTGTACATTTCTTGGCTGTGGGTATTATGTTTTTTGTGGGTATTATGTTTCTTTGTTGGCAACATGTTTAGTTTTGAAAAACAAATATTGAGCGGGATTCATGTGGGCAGAAGCACCAGTCTCCGCCATTTTCTGCAGGCAGATAACGCTGATCTCAGCTGTAATTGTGGCGGCCTCCCTGCAGGGGTTCCATCTCTTGTGGGCAGAAGTGCTAGAAAAGGCCATGATATCGCCAGTCTCAGCCTTCGAGAGATGGGATCCCCGTGGTCAAACAGGGCTGGTCTTGGTCACAGTGGTGGCCTTTTCCAGCCCTTCTCTCCACATCTGCCTTAGGCACCAGGTTTGATTTTTCAGTCACCATGGTGACCTAGCGCCTGGGGTTTGAGCCATGGCTAAGGCAGCATGGTCTCTTTCTGCTGTCAGTTTTTTATGATTTTGTTTTTCAGATATTTTAGAGTTCCACATGAATGATTCCTAGTTTTGCATGTAATGCCATCAAGTTTGTGGATACAGCAAATAGTTTAGGGAGGGGGAAGCTTTCAAATGAATAAAAACATCATGGTGGAGAATCAATATAAAATCTGCTAGGATGGTTGATGCTGGCAAAAGGTTTATTGAAGCATATAATCGGGGTAACATTGTGGCCTAATTAAGAGGCAATGTATTCTTGGGTGCTGTAGACAAAACTGTCTTAGGAATTTTGAGCTGTGACGATCTCAGGTTAGCCTGATGGTAATGAAAAGGAAGAAATAAGAGGGGGGATTTGGGATTTTCAGCCCATGCCTTTTTACCGATTCTTTTACATACTACAGAAAAGGTCAAAAGTGTGTGTCAGATTTATGTAGAGATAGTATATTCTATGTATACTTTCACACGAGACAAGTGCCGAAAGCATGGCTCATAGAGACACGCAGTTCTATGAATTCTATGTGCCCATTTGAGCTGGGGAGAAAGGGAAGGTGGTAGTTTGAATGGCGTGGTACTCAAACATTCTCTTGTCAAACTTCACCTCAGATGACCCTGTTTCTCCAGTACAGTATACCAAACTTGTGCCAATTTCTGTGCACATGGGTTTTGGCTTGCTCTTTCATTTTAACACTGACTTTTTGCACACTGGGTAATTTGCATTCCAGTGCAGAGAGTCAGTGTTAGTCGTTCTTTGAAAGCCTGCATGAGAACTGCATGCACTGGGCTCTAGCGCAGGGTTTCTGCATCGGCCTGTTGGTTTGGAAATAAGTTGAAAATTGCACACTTAAAGCGTGACATGACGTATACCCGAGACTGCAAATGGAGGAAAAGGGACACATCTGTGGGGGGGGGGGGGGACTTGGCTGAAATAGCCATGGTAAAATTGTCACTGTAGTGTAGCATGGGATGTGTGGGTATAGTGTGGGCATATTGACTGATGGTGCATATGTCTCAATCAATGGCATGAGTGTATATCTGTTTTCCATTAGGGGTGTTTAGCTGTTTAATTGTGGAGATCAGAGGGTGGGGTTTTTGTTTCACTTTGCTTTTTTTCAGTGCTGTCAAGTCGGTGCCGACTCCTGGCAACCTAGCAGCCCCAAGTTTTCTTGGCAAGGTATGACTGAAAATAGATTGCCAGGCCTTTTCTTCCAAGGCAATGTGGGTAAAGTGACTTGTCCAAGGTCACAGGGCGTGCCAGTGGGAATCAAACCCAGAGCTCTTGGGTGCTAGGCAATTTTCTATCCACTAGGCTACTTTTCCACACATCACAGGTGTATGAGTGTGTAAGTATGTATTGCCATTGTGTGATGGTGCAGGCAGGATGTATCAGGGCCTCTGTGTGTTGGGGCAGGAGCGGTTGCAGAGCTTTTTCGTTGGGGGGGGAGGGAGGGAGTGGTGACAAGCACCATCCTACCTGTGCCCAAACTCCACCCAAGCCCTGCTTCACAGACAGAGACCCTTCCTGTTCGCAGACAGACTGGTTTTCTTCTGCTTGTGGGGGATAGGATCCCCACGGACAGACTGCAGCTTGGCAGCCACGATCATTGCAAAGACTCTTCCTGTCTGCCCACAATCCTTGCGGGCAGCAGGAAGGGTACAGTAGGCTGCCTGCAGGGATCCTATCCCCCCACGGGCAGAAGAGAAGCTGCAAATGCAGCAAAGACCCCTCCTGTCTACCTGCAGGATCCAATCTCCCGTGCGCAGACAGGAAGGACTGTTCTGCCTGCCTGTTGGGATGGGATCCCTGTGGGCAGCGCCATGCTGTGATTTTTGATGGGGACAGGGCCATGTGGCCCACCCCTTTCCATTGCTTATGTGTTGGTGGGAGGCTTGGGTGAGTGTTGGCTGTGTGTGTCTGTGTGCATGTGCATAACACCATGTGTGTATGCATGCAGATGTTGAGGGCTCTGTGTGTGCATGCTTGACAATGAAGGATGTATGTATGGCTGTGACATGTAAACTTCTCTTACATTTTCCTATCATCTTGCATTCGCTTCCTGCCCCTATCACTGGCCTGCCTTACTTTTTCTCTCTCTCCTTGCACTTTGTCAAATCTTATTTCCGTCTCTAGCTTGGCCCCTTTCTGTCTTTCTAACCTGGCTCTTTTCCTCCTAATTCTGCTCCATCCCTTTCTTTTGTCGTAACTCTGACCCTTCCATTTTGTTCCTGCTCTTGTCGTTTGTTTTTTTTTTTTTCCTCCTCCCTATTCCTGCCCCTTCTTTGCACAACTCCTCTTTACTTCAGTTTGGTGGGACCAGGGGTGCCTGGAGGGTGGCGGCGGGGCGGGGTTTAGCGAATTCCAGAGCCTGGGGCCAAGGAAGAAAAAGGCAGCAGAGCGGGTGGATTCAAGATGGGCAGAGGGGAGGAACATTCGGTTGGTGTGGATGGAACGGAGGGAACGTTGGGGAGCATGGAGACGGACCAGATCGGAGAGATAGTGAGGGACCCCAGTGTACAGGACTTTGTGGACAAAAGTGAGTACTTTGAATTGGATCCGGAAGAGAATGGGAAGCCACTGGAGACCAATAAGGAGGGGAGTGACATGCTCATAGCGGGAAGTGTGCATGATGAGCCGGGCAGCGGTTATTTTGGTGTTTGGTTAAGTACCTACATTTTTTTAATATTTTGCTTGCCACAAACTATAGGCTTTTCCTTCTATGTGAGCTTAATAAATCATGCCCTTAATGTGTCATTGAACAGTGCCAATAGAATACAGTGACACATCTCCTCCTCCTCCTCCTCCCACCAACCCCAGTGAGTATGTTGTTGGAAGCATATAGGTGACTTTTTATAGCTGCACCTGAGGCAACTTCCTTTTTTACTTCACATTTCATCATAGCCTGGTAATGATGAAGCAAAAAAAAAATCTTATGCCCCCCTCCCACATCCTGCCTTCTCTCTTAGTGCCATCACCCAGTCTCTCTCTTGTAGTCCACTCCCTTCACCCAGTCTTGTGCCGTTCTTCTTGCACAGCTGTTTGTGGCTGTACCAAATTTGCCACTCTTCTTTCTCACTATGATCCTGCTCTCTACAAGCAGCTTGAGTCACGCATTGGAGGAAGTTCAGGCAGATCTCACAAGACTTGGCATGGCAAGATCAGCCCAAACGTCCTCTACTGCGCAGCTGAAGCTCCTTGCAGTGAGTAAATAACAGTGGAGGAAATAAACTTGGCATACAAAAACCTTTCAGGGAAATGAAATCCTAGGCATCGGGGTATAATTTCTAGGACCCATGGGAACTTGGCATCTGGAATTTGTCGAGCCCTTATCTAACCATTAGATGTCACTATCAACAGATCGAAAAGATGGATTTTAAAGTTTAACCACAGGATGCCTCTGTCTTTTGGCAACAGATATTACTTTCCAATTGGCATAGTAACTAACCATTAAGAAAGTTATGCAGTTTAGTCAATAGGTTTCATGGTAGAATTTACAGCAAAGAAAAGAAAATATCATCTGACTAAGGGACAGAGGTGCAACAGTACAAGTTTAGGGTGGGAAATGTGTGATGGGGAAAGCATGCAGAATTATAAACCCTTTGTGTCTGCAGCTAGGGGAATATAGAAGAGGAATGAGGAGCTTTTGAAAGGAATGATTCCTTAGTGTCTATGGGGTATGTTTACTAAGCTGTGGTACCTGTTGTCATAGCAGTGTGTGCTATTGACCCACAGGGAAAATGCAGATGGTGTAGTGTAGAAAATCACTATCTGCAAAAACTACATTAAATGCAGGAGTGGGTAGGATATGGGTGGAGAGTGGGTGTCAACAGTGGCAGTCATTGTCAGTTGCAGACCTCATGGGTGCAGATAACTCCATCTCGGTGGTGGTCTGTGCATCCATGGTGCAGGTGGGCTGGGCTCTTTGCAGTTTTGGTGCGTTATTATTGGGTTAATGCTGTGCACCCCCCCAACAGCTGCAAACATGGTGTGTGTTGCACTATATAGTGCATTACTTGCAGAAGCTTAACACACTTTGGTAAACATACCCCTATTTCACTTAAATCAAAATTTCTGTACTACAGATGCTGGAAATGAGTCTCCTATAAACATACATTGGGCCATGTTTTTGTGGGGAACTTATTTCTTGGACATCTCCAGTAAGATCTGACCCTTTTTGAATTCTTCCACGTTTCTGCCATTCCATTAAATGGAGTTATTTTACTCCCAGACAGACATTTATCAATTCATTATATATATCGTCTTGCCAGTATCCATAGAGTTGTAAAGAATTAAAAATAAAACAAAAAAAATAAAACAAAACCACCTAGCTGTAGCTAAGACTGACAGTATTTGGGGGAATTTGGGGCACTTGAAAGAAGTTGTTAGGTTATAGTGTCTTTATTCTACAAACAAACACTTTGCTCATTTTTGATTTCAAAATTTTAACTTGTGCTAAATTTGCCTTAGATCTGAGTGTTAATGGATGGATGCTGTAATTCTGTATTTTATAAATATTCAACTCATTAGCCATGTTGAGAATATCCTTCATATATATTGTAATTCTTATTACTTTTGTTCCTGAGCGGTCCTCCAGTTTAGTCCTCCACATCCGGGTAGTCCACCTCTTCCTGCAGCATGGAGACTGGACCAATCAGAATTTTTAATACTTCAGGATATATGCTGCTGGAGCTCCCATCAGCCCCCTGTGTGTCCAGTCTCTAAGCAGCAGGAAGGCGTGTGAGCCCGCCTGGCTCACTTAAGGGCTTGATAGCAACACTAGTTAGCCTTTTATTTGGGATTACTTTAATTTTATTTCGTGCAGCCTACAGTTTGTATTTTTTTTTTTTTTAAATTAAAAAAAGAGCCTGAGGAGCCGAGCCGTCACTGCCCTTCCCTCTCCTTTGCCTGGGGCACTAATAAGGCAGTGTTTAGATCGCTCCCCCTGGACGGTACGGGAGAGAGATCTGTTCTCTTGGCAGCAGCTCCTTCTCCGGCAAAAAGGGCTTGCTCCGGAGTGTTGAGCTGCGACGGACAGCTCTGCAGGGTGCTTGGCTCACCGGCTTGTTTCCTGTAGCAGCCGGGTTAACAGCTTTACTCCACTCTAGATTCGAGCGGTTTTTTGCTGGTTCTTCATTTTGTTTCAGCAGCGGTAAGTGGGGTTTCCCTTTTTCTCTTCTCGGCGGTTCCCTGCACTGCGTTTAGTTTAATTTTTGTTTTGTATTTTCGCGCCTTTTTTCGCCATTCCTAGCAGCCATTTTCTGCTTTTTTTTTTTTTTCCCCCCGCGGGCTGTTCCAGCTTCTGCAGGGCTTTGGAGCTAGAGCCCTTAGCGTTTTGGGCAGCTTCATTTTTTGCCTTAGTTTTTGGCCTGTTCAATCTAAAAAAAACCAAAACAAAACACAACAAAAAAAAAAGGGGTTTGGTTATTTTGTTTTCCTCATTCCTTCTAGTGGGTCAGTCAGTGCCTCTATGCCTCCCTCCCCCCCCCCCTCCCTTAGAGTTGTGCCATTTGTTTCTATTGATGTCGGCGAGGCCTCAGTGCGTGGTCTGCGGTTCTCGCAGAGGCACTGTGTCAGACTCGGGAATTTGCAGGGACTGGGCTGCGCTGCTGTGTCTGCTGATATGGAGCAGCAGATGGAAGGCAAGTCCGTGCCAGATACCTTGGACCCTACATTGCCTCCTGAGGGGGATACGTTGCTTGGTTCTCTCATTCCCCAGGCGCAAGCTACACCTAAGGCGCAGGGGTCTATGCTGCCGGTGGCAGAGACAGTCGTCGTCTTCCTTGGCAGATTTTTCCCCAGACTTCGTCCTCCTTATGCATCAAGCTTTCAAATTGGGACGTTTAGGTAGGTTGCCAGAAGCTTTTGTGGCGCCGGCGTCTCTGCCACCTCTCAAAGTGGAAGGGGCCGGTCGGATCTTACCGAAGCCGGCAAAAAGGCCTTAGTCCTCGGACATAGAACAGGAGGATCTGGAGTGGCAAGAAATAGAGCCTGAGATGGAATGGAGTCTGAGGACGTGTTTGATCTGGAAGAAGGGGAGATCCATGAACCCGAAGATCAGGCAAGAATTATCAGTTTTTCATAAGGAGGAGCTGGTTCCCCTCATCACGGAAGCCCTTCAGACGCTCAACCTCGCAACAGCGCGCCCGGCTGAGGAAGAGGGGTTGGAGGATCCCCTCATCCAAGCAGTCTGGGATTCTCAGATAGTGTTCCCGATACATAGGGTTGTAGATCAGATGATTCAAGCAGAGTGGGACCAGCCTGAGGCAGGTCTGAAGGGTATTCGGACAATGAACCGCCTCTATCCCTTAGCAGACAAGGAAAAATTCAAGTCGTCTCGGGTAGATGCGGCTGTCTCGGCGGTGACCAAGAAAATCACAATTCCAGTTGAAGGAAGTGCGGCCTTAAAAGACACTCAAGACAGGAAGGTAGATGGCTTATTGAAGCAGGCCTTTGAGACCAATGCTTTGTCTTTGCAGGCCTCTATTTGTGGGGCCTGGGTGGCTAGAGCCTGCTTAAGGTGGGCTCAGCATCTGTGTCAGGATTCCCGCTTAGACCAGCAGGGATTGCTCAAGGTGACGCGGTTGGAGTCTGGTTCAGCTTATTTGGCAGACGTTCATTATGATTTGATCAGGACGTTATTCATGTAACGAATGTTCCACTTTAACTATTACGTTATGACTTTATAACGAATGGTGTGGGATACAGTATCCAGGTACTCATAAACCATTTAAAATGAAAGGTATAAACAAAAGATAACTAACTCCGGAAAGGTCTCAGACTCAATAGCGCTATATTGACTTCAGTACATGAAATACTGTTGAGAGCGCTGGCAGCATCAATGACCAATCCGGAGATTATACAAATCGCTGGTAAGTTCACTAAAGTGTTATAACGACTTTCATCTAAAAAACCACACCATTGTGTCAGCAAAATGCTTATCTTAAAGAATATCGTGATGTAATTGCCCCTACGCCTCCTCTGGCGCCTCTCTGAACGTTTCACTCTTTCAACAGAGTTTCCTCAGGGGGTCTGCAGATAAAATCAACAAAAAAAATAAATATAAATAGACATCCCTAATATCATAACGTATTCAACCCACTAATAAAACCGAAACACTGTGACCACATACCATTGAACACATCCACCACTAATACCGATGCTGCCCATGTTTCTCTTGCAGTAATCTGTTTGTTCAAAGCAATCTTCTCAAACGCCGTGCATGCGGTCTAGATGACAAAAACCACAATTTAAACTGCAGGGCTCAGTGACGTCAACCAGCACCAATTGGTGCACCATCAAACCACTAGCTAAAACAGTCACAAAATACCTCACAAACATACCCCCCAATCAATACTGGTATTCAAACCCGTCAGTGTTAATGTCTTCAATCTAAAAATCCACCATTGTTCACATAGTAGCAAAGACTGTTCCAATGTCTTACCCTGTCTAGCAAAACGCACCTGTTCAACAACGAAACTTCGTAAATCCTCAAAAACATGGGAAAAAGCCTTACAATGCTGTACTATAGGCGCTGTGACAACGTTGCATTTAAGACGGCTTTGATGCTCCCTAAGCTGCACTCTGACAGGGCGGGATGTTTTTCCTATGTAAAAAGACCACAAGGACAGCGAATCGCATAAATCGCTGAACTTGAAGCACATGACGTGTTACACTTCAGAAAATACGTTCTGGCATGGTATGTGAAAACAGAAATTTCCTCCATTATTGTACAAACATCAGTCGTCGCATTTATGATGACCATTTGCAACTGGGCCACATACTTCTCCACTATTAGATCTAAGAACCGCTGGACTCAACTGTTCCTTAAAATTCTTATCTCTTTTCCATACGCACCGAAGGCGTTTGTCTTCCAAACCTACTACACTCCCCAAAAACATTCATATGTCTCTTCAAAATTCTCTGAATTTTATAGCTCAATGGCGAGAATTTGGTAATGAAGTTAACCTGTTCCACAGGAGCCTTAACCTCCTGTGCCCTAGCAGACCCAATCAACCATGAACGATCATTGTATAATGCTCTTTTATAAGCCCTCTGAATAATAGCTTTAGGATAACCCCTATCCGCAAAATCCCGACATAACATAACCGCTTGCTTTTTATATTCTATTGTCTCCGAACAATTTCTCCGGAACCTCAAGAATTGGGAAAAGGGAAGCCCATTTTTTAATCGCACCGGATGCGCAATGTTATATTGTAAGAAAGTGTTACAATCTATCTCTTTTTTTTATAAACAGAAGTGTGCCACAATCCTTCCCCTCTCTGTACCCGCACATCCAAAAATGTAATACTATTGTTGTCTACAGTGGAAGTGAACTGAATGGCCCTATCTAGGTTATTCAACCACTGCACAAATAAACCGACAGATTCCACAGACCCCTTCCACATCAAAAAAATATCGTCTATGAACCTATACCACATAACAATGTGCTGTGCGTAATCTGAAGGGGGCTATCCATCATTGCTCAAAGTGACCCATAAAGAGGTTAGCGATGGTTAGCAACTAGCCCCCATTGCTACCCCTGAGATCTGGTGATAAAAGATCTTCTCAAACAAAAAGTAATTCTGAAAAATTACTAGTTTAGCCAATTGTAATAAAAAGGTAATGGATGCGTCGGACAAATCTCCTCGTCTTTGTAACTCTACCGCCACAGTATCATAAGCTGCTGCTTGAGGGATACTGGTATAAAGAGCTTTAATGTCCAAAGTCACTAAAAGTGTTTCGGGATCTGAAGCCAAAGATTCGCTGTCCTTGCGGTCTTTTTTTACATAGGAAAAACATCCCGCCCTGTCAGAGTGCAGCTTAGGGAGCATCGAAGCCGTCTTAAATGCAACGTTGTCACAGCGCCTATAGTACAGCATTGTAAGGCTTTTTCCCATGTTTTTGAGGATTTACGAAGTTTCGTTGTTGAACAGGTGCGTTTTGCTAGACAGGGTAAGACATTGGAACAGTCTTTGCTACTATGTGAACGGTGGATTTTTAGATTGAAGACATTAACACCGACGGGTTTGAATACCAGTATTGATTGGGGGGTATGTTTGAGGTATTTTGTGACTGTTTTAGCTAGTGGTTTGTGCACCAATTGGTGCTGGTTGACGTCACTGAGCCCTGCAGTTTAAATTGTGGTTTTTGTCATCTAGACTGCATGCGTGGCGTTTTTTGAGAAGATTGCTTTGAACAAACAGATTACTGCAAGAGAAACGTGGGCAGCATCGGTATTAGTGGTGGATGTGTTCAATGGTATGTGGTTAGTGTTTCGGTTTTATTAGTGGGTTGAATACGTTATGATATTAGGCATGCCTATTTATATATATTTTTTGTTGATTTTATCTGCAGACCCCCTGAGGAAACTCTGAAAGAGTGAAACGTTCAGAGAGGCGCCAGAGGAGGCGTAGGGGCAATTACATCACGATATTCTTTAAGATAAGCATTTTGCTGACACAATGGTGTGGTTTTTTTAGATGAAAGTCGTTATACTTTAGTGAACTTACCAGCGATTTGTATAATCTCTGGATTGGTCATTGATGCTGCCAGCGCTCTCAACAGTATTTCATGTACTGAAGTCAATATAGCGCTATTGAGTCTGAGACCTTTCCGGAGTTATCTTTTGTTTATACCTTTCATTTTAAATGGTTTGAGTACCCGGATACTGTATCCCACACGATTTGTTATAAAATCATAACGTAATAGTTAAAGTGGAGTATTCGTTACATGAATAGTGATCTACTTTTTGCTCTGATAAGGGACCATTGATTGGGTTGATCAGGACGTTGGCAAATAGTATGGCTTCCTTAGTGGTGGCACGGAGGTCTATCTGGTTGCGTAATTGGGCGGCCGACGGGTCTTCAAAATCTTGGCTCAGTAAACTCCCTTTTAATGGCAGATTGTTCGGGGAAGATCTGGACAAGTTGGTCAAGGATCTTGGGGAGTCCAAAGGCGGAAGGCTGCCGGAGGATAAGTCTAAGTTAGGTAAAAGTTTGCCAGCTTCTCGAGGTCAATTTAGGGACTTTCGGAGGTTTCGGTCCTCCTGCCTTTGGGGTTCCCAACATGGCAGATTTGGATCCAGGTCACAGAATTTTCGAGGGTTTCGGGGAGCAGGCAGAGGTTTCTCGGCTATGTCGTCGTCCTCGACCTCTTCCTTTAGTCGCAAGCCGCAATGAAGCGAGGTGGACCCCGGAGGGAAGGAAGGCAAGTGATCGGAGGTCGCCTTCGGTACTTTCTTCCTTCTTGGGTCCATATAACATCAGATCAGTGGGTGCTCGAGATTATCAGAGAAGGTTATGCGCTGGAGTTTGCTTCCCCGCTCCGGGACTCCTTTGTGCTGTCTCCCAGCAAGGGACAGCAGAAGGAATCGGCAATTCGTTCAACGTTGAATCAGCTGTTGGAGTTGGGGGTGGTAATTCCCGTTCCGGAGTCCGAGCGCGGGGGGGGGGGGGGATCGTTACTCCATTTATTTCATGGTGCCAAAGAAAGACGGTCCCTCCGTCCTATCTTAGACCTCAAGGGCGTGACTCGTCTCCAGGTGCCACATTTTCTCATGGAGACCCTAAAATCTGTTATTGTGGCAGTTTGCCTAGGAGAGTTTGACATCTCTGGACCTCTCGGAAGCCTATCTGCATATTCCGATCAGGCCGGTTCATCAGAAGTTCCTGTGCTTTGCGTTTCCGTGGGGTCACTACCAATTTCAGGCGCTGCCGTTCGGGCTGGCTACTGCTCCGCGCACCTTCACCAAGGTCATGGTGGTGGTCGCAGCAGCTTTGTGGAGAGAAGGTATTTTGGTTCACCCTTATCTCGACGACTGGTTGATTCGGGCAAAGTCCGAAACGGAGAGCTTGCAGGCCACGGACAGTCGTTCTTCTGCTTCAGAGTCTCGGCTGGGTAGTCAATGCGAAGAAGTCACTTAGTTCCTACGCAGTCCCTCGAATATCTTGGTCGTTTTCGACATGGCAAGAGGCTTGGTGGTCTTACCGGCTCGCTGCGCCCAAGCCTTGCACCGCCTGGTGCGCACGTTTTTGGGGATTCCCGCACCGTCCGCGTGGTGGTATCTGGCTCCTGGGAACAATGGCAGCAACTCTGGAGGTGGTTCCTTGGGCCAGGTTTCATATGCGTCCGCTTCAGAGAGCCCTGTTGCGTCGGTGGTCTAACCAGTCCGATTCCTTGAACCGCCGGTTGCCCTGTCCGAGACGAGTCCGGATGTCGCTGCAGTGGTGGCTCTGCTCGAAGTCCCTGAGAGCAGGGATGCCCTTGGAGCAGCCGGTGTGGCTTCCGTTGATAACTGATGCGAGTCTGGCAGGCTGGGGGGCACAGGGGACATGGTCAGCCCGGGAGTCCTTGTGGTCAATCAACCGTCTCGAGCTCCGAGCGGTGATGCTAGCGCTGCAGGCCTTCGAGGCGTCAGTCTTGGAGAAAGCAGTAAGAGTCCTGTCGGACAACTCGGCTACGGTGGCGTACATCAACCGTTAAGGAGGCACAGGAAGCGTGGCCATGGAAGAGGAGGCGGAGGCGCTGTTCATCTGGGTGGAAGTTCGCCTCCTAGCCATTTCGGCAGCGCATATCGCAGGAAAAGACAATGTGATGGCGGATTTTCTCAGCAGAGTGCAGGTAGACTCCGGAAAGTGGGAACTGCACCCACAAGTTTTTGCGCAAATAGTTTGCCGATGGGGACCGCCGATCATGGACCTCATGGCGACTTTCCAGTTGGCAAAGACAGGTCGATTTTTCAGCAGGAGGAGAGAGCGCATGTCCGAGGGGTTCGCTCTCATCCAACTGTGGCCCGACTCCGGTCTTCTGTATGTCTTTCCTCCGTGGGCGTTGATCGGCAGAGTAGTCCAGCGTATCTAGGCTTACCGCGGAAAGGTTCTGCTGGTGGCTCCAGACTGGCCCCGGTGGCCTTGGTACGCGGATCTGGTCCGGCTTCTCGACTGTGTTCCGTGGAAGCTTCCTCTTCTAGTAGATCTGCTAGTTCAGGGACCGCTGCGCATGCCTCAAGTGGATCGATTCTCGCTTACGGTATGGCCATTGAAAGGGCTAGGCTGAGAAGGAAAGGTTATTCGCCGGCAGTCATTACCACTCTTCGAGCTAGAAAGTCTTCTACCTCGCTGACGTATGTCCAAGTTTGGCGAATTTTTGAAGATTGGTGTTCGAGGAATCAGGTTCGGGCATCGACGGCTTCGGTTGCTGTCATCCTCAGTTTCTTGCAGGACGGTTTCGACAAGTTCAGCTGGCGGCTCTCGCTTGTTACAGAGGGAAAATTCAAGATGTTCCTCTTGGAGCACACTCGGATGTGCAGCGTTTTCTTAAAGCCGTGTTTAGGCTGCGGCCGTCGCGTAGAGTGTCCATTCCCCCGTGGGATTTGAATCTGGTTTTGCAGGTACTCGTTCAGAAACCTTTTGAGCCTCTTTGTCAAGCTTCAGTAAAAGATTTGACTTTAAAGACGGTGTTTCTGGTAGCTATTTCAGCGAGGCGAATTTCTGAGCTGCAGGCTTTGTCTTGTAGGCCTCCATTTCTATCTTTTTCTAGAGATAGTCGTTCTGCGGCCGTTTCCTTTTCTGCCTAAAGTGGTGTCTCCTTTTCATGTGAATCAATCTCCGTCATTCTGCCAGCGTTTCCTTCGGACTCAGCAAAGGTATCCAACAACTCCTTGCATCGGCTTGATTGTCTGCCGAGTGTTGCGTCAGTATCTGAAGGTTTCCGAGACATTCCGTAGATCGGATCGCCTCTTTGTGCTTTTCGGGGGAGTTCGAAAGGGGGAAGCGGCGGCAAAGTCTTCTATTTCTAGATGGATTAAGGAAGCTATTGCGTCGGTGTATATCTTGCAAGGCCGTTCTGTTCCGTTAGGTTTGAGAGCCCACTCTACTAGGGTGCAAGCGGTGTCGTGGGCAGAGCATAGTCTTGTTCCTACAGTGGAAATTTGCAGGGCGGCTACTTGGTCGTCTCTACACACTTTCAGTAGACATTATCGGTTGGATATTGCAGCGACTCGGGAATTCTTGTTTTGGTTCGGCGGCGTTGCGTGCCGGTTGGCAAGGTCCCCCCCGTTGATAACTGCTCTGTTAAATCCCGGATGTGGAGGACTAAACTGGAGGACCGCTCAGGAAATGGAAATTACACGTACCTGGTAATTGTAGTTCCTGGAGGGTCCAGTTTAGTCCTCAGTCCCTCCCAAGAGACAACTTTATGTAATTTGTGAACTTTCATTTAAAATCATCTGTAATACCTGAAGATTGGAGGGTTGCCAACGTAACACCAATTTTTAAAAAGGGTTCCAGGGGTGACCCAGGAAATTACAGACCGGTGAGCCTGACGTCAGTACCAGGGAAAATGGTAGAAACCATCATAAAGAACAAAATTACACAGCATGTAGATAGTCATGGCCTAATGGGAGACAGCCAACATGGCTTTAGACAGGGAAGATCTTGTCTTACTAATCTGATATGTTTTTTTGAAGGTGTGCATAAACAGGTAGACAAAGGTGAGTCGGTTGATATAGTGTATCTGGACTTTCAGAAAGCTTTTGACAAAGTCCCCCATCAGAGACTTTTGGCGAAGCTAAAAAGTCATGGGATAGGAGGCAGTGTACTATTGTGGATCGGGAACTGGTTAAAAGATAGAAAGCAGAGGGTAGGGCTAAATGGCCAATATTCCCAATGGAAAAAGGTGACTACTGGAGTACCCCAGGGATCTGTACTGGGTCCGCTGCTTTTTGACATATTCATAAATGACCTGGAAAAGGGAATAACTAGTGAGGTTATCAAATTTGCAGATGACACAAAACTGTTTAAAGTTGTTAAAACCCAAGAGGATTGTGGAAAACTGCAGGAGGATCTGGATTAATTGGAAGACTGGGCATCCAAATGGCAGATGAAATTTAATGTGGACAAGTGCAAAGTTATGCACCTAGGAAAGAACAACCCACACTATAGTTACACGATGCAAGGCTCCACATTAGAAACCACCACCCAGGAAAAAGATTTAGGAGTCCTCGTGGATAACATGTTAAAACCCTCCGCCCAGTGTGCAGCAGCGGCCAAGAAAGCAAATAGAATGCTAGGTATCATAAGGAAAGGGATGGAGAACAAAACAAAGGATATTATAATGCCTCTGTATCGCTCCATGGTACGACCGCACCTTGAATATTGTGTGCAATTCTGGTCACCGTATCTTAAAAAGGACATAGCGTTATTAGAAAGTACAGAGAAGAGCCACCAAATTGGTGAAGGGGATGGAAGGCTACTCCTATGAAGAGAGGCTAAGAAGGTTAGGGCTCTTTAGCCTGGAGAAGAGACGGCTGAGGGGAGATATGATAGAGGTCTATAAATTAATGAATGGAGTGGAACGGATAAACGTGGATCAATTGTTTACGCTATCAGAGTATAGAAAGACTAGGGGACATGTAATGAAGCTACAGGGTAAACTATTTAAGACAAATAAGAGAATATTTTTTCACTCAACGTGTAATCAAACTCTGGAATCTGTTACCGGAGGATGTAGTAAGGGCTGTTAGTATAGCTGGGTTTAAAAAAGGTTTGGACAAGTTCCTGGAGGAAAGGTCCATAAACCACTATTAAAAAGGGACCCAGGATATCAATGCTTGACCCAGTACAAGCATTGTGGAACCTGTGTCTTTTGGGGATATTGCTAGGTACGTATAACCTAGATTGGCCACTGTTGGAAACAGGATACTGGGCTTGATGGACCTCGGTCTGACCCAGTATGGCATGTCTTATGTTATGTTTTTAATTCCTATACGGCGTGCTAACACCGGTGTGCGGGGAGTCGCGTAAGTAAAATTCTTTGGTTCCTCGTGGTTGGTGCCTTTTTCACTCCCTTTTGGTGAGAAGGGTTTTTTTTATGCTGACAGCTGAGTGTGCCGATTGCTTCAGGTAAAGGGGGCAGAAGCAAGGTGCACGGTTCTGGCTCTCGTTTGGGGAGGGAGTCAACTTATAGTTCAGGGGGATAAGGCTGGTTGTGCTTAACTGTTTTCAATCATGTGTTGCTTCTTTGAGTCTGCTTTGTTAATAGTTCACTGGGGGCTGATGGGAGCTCCAGCAGCATATATCCTGAAGTATTAAAGATTCTGATTGGTCCAGTCTCCATGCTGCAGGAAGAGGTGGACTACCCGGATGTGGAGGACTAAACTGGACCCTCCAGGAACTACAATTACCAGGTACATGTATTTCCATTTTTTGAGGGCTGCCTGATAGATTCTTCAGTGTTCATTTTAAAAATTCTAGAATGCAGTGCTAGACAAGATGGTAGCATAGCTTTAAAAAGTAATTCCAGGGGCTATCTGGATAGTTCATTGGCAGTGTTTCATTCTGTTATTTAAGAGACTTTGAATCTGTTCTGAAGCCTGACTTTCTCCTCTTGTGCTAGTTGAAGATGCTAAGGAAGAGAAGACTCAACTTTATACTAGTGACATTTAGTTGCCAAACTTGGGGTGAATACATACTGGTTTCCAGAAGGAGCAGTGATCTGTGGCCTCTGGCTGAGAATTGTTGCAATTTCACATCTGTTTCTTGTCCAAGTCAAATACGGTGTGCAGTAGAATTCAGACTTGCAAGAATTTGGCAGGAACTGTGATTTGAATGCTGCTGCTATGGTCCCTCAAACTGGAATGAGACCACAGCTGTATTTTACACAGGCCAGCTTAGCTGGGGTTTGAACTGGTGGCTTAGAGCTGTAAGCATCTCGCAGTACCCTGGGTGAGTGAAATATTTCATAAAACTTGAGTGCTAGCCAAAAGTTTTTAGGCGCCAGAGTGTGTATCATCTACCTTTTTTTTTCCTCCCTTTGCTTTCTTCCTTCTCGAGCTGTTTTCCTTCTGCATCTCTGCATGGAGATTTCTCCTGTGGCCCTGCAGCTGGGCTTAAGTGCATATTTGTTTTTCCCGTGCTTGCTGCGGCTTTCTCAGCCCGCCACTAGTCTTTTGTTTAATTGGGTGCTAGGCTCAGAATTGTATGCACTTGTGTGCCTGGTGCCTGCCTGGTAACTTGCTAGCCTGCAGTGTGTCATGTATTCTCCCTTGTTGTAATAACAAAGTTAAATGGACTGGGCCCGAAGGGGAGAGAGACAAGTTGAGGGAAATTGGGGGCAGAATATTTTGTAGTTGCAACTAAAGGCTCATGGCAGAATTCTGATTTGAATTGGAAGCCCAAAGGAATAGGAGGGAATGACACTCTTCCCCCCCCCTCAAAATCTTAAATGTTAGGAATCTGAGGAGTTAATGGTAACAGCAACATCACTGTGCTGTTTACTTTTTATTACAGGATCTTAGCAACCTGTCTACAGCTGGGAACTGGCATACTAACTGCTCCTTGACACTTAATTTTTTTAATAGGAATTGGATGTCAAATTCTGGGGTATTAATTTAGAAAATAGTCTTCTACACGGGCAGATATAGCTACATATAAAGCTGTAGACTATTTTTTTGGTAGTACCTATTAGGTAATAGAATATGTTTTGCTCAGCTCTAGTGTTCCAGAATCCGTAGTCTGACAGCACAAGCCCACTGGGATTTGACTTAACTTAAACAGCAGTTGAAAACATTTTAATAATTTTTATTCAGTTGTTTTAAAGTGGCAGGTGATAGTGAACTCTACCAGCAGAGCAATCCATCCTTGATCTCGTCAAATGACCTTGCCTTCTACTATGGGATGTTGTAATTTGCCAGTCTCTTTAACCTAAGGACTATTAGTTATAGGCATTAACCTTATGAAAAGGACACTGGAACATAAATTCTAGGTAAAATTAGAAAAGCTATGCTCGAGTCAGCTTGGTTCGTCTGATTCTCTGTATCCTGTTTCTAGCAGTGGCCAGTGCAGGTTACAAGTACCTAACACATCCGAAAAAGTAGTTCACATTTCTCATAGCTGATTTCCAGGGATAAATGGTACTTTTCTTAGGTACCTAACGTTTTATGGCATTTTTCCTTAAGGAGGTTGCCTTGACATCTTCTGGCAAGAGCTTAATTGCATACTGCCTGGAATCTGTTGCTGGAGAATGTTGTCAAGACGATTAGGTAGTAAACCTGTAATAATAATTATATGGAGATCTGAGCTTAATCCTAGTTAGAAACACACGTTTCAAATTATACTGTGCAACCAAAATCTTTTAAAATAGCCAGTTAAATATTACCAGCTTTAAAACATCAAATTTTTAAGTGTTTTCTTGTTGATAAAGAATGTTGCATTCCAGCATCAAATTCAATAGGACTTTTTATTTATACTTTCTCTGATGTTTGGTGCACTGCAGAAGCTCATCATTTTCTGCAGCTGTCCAACTACCATCTCACTTGCTTAAGAGGCTTGTGCAGGGGTTTGAAGGCAGCTGGGATACATGTCTCAGCAGAACCAAAATAATTCTTGAAAGTTGTGCATACTTCTAAGGGCGAGTAATGTTGTATAATATGTAGAACCAATACATTTCTAGTATTGCAGATCGGTCTGGCTGACACTTGATAGGTACACTGAAATGGCATCTTTTATGATTGCTTACCTATATGAAACAGCACCATATATTCCAACTATACTTTGTGCTCCTTCAATGAGAATTTTCTTGTTGTGCCTAGGTCCTTCAAGGTGCATTATGAAATGATTTGTCTGTTGGCATTCTTTAATTTGGCATTACAAAACCGCTCAGTCATTCTTTTTTTGGCCCCTACTCTGTAGCATGCCTAGCCTCACCTCATTACTTAAGGACAGAAATCTCTGGAAAAGTTCAAAAAAGGCCTAAAGACCTTTATTTTAAATAGACATTTCTATATTGTCCTGCTAGACAGCTCAGACAAGTGGTGGTGGTTCTATCAGCAGATTGGTGTAGACAAAGAACCAATGGAAAGCTCCAGTTTCAATGACATTTCTCCTATGCCTCTATCCACCTCAGTCACCAGAGATCTCTTGTCTCCAGCAGATGGTGGATGGATTTTCTCCTTTCTGAAGATTTGAGAGGAAAAGATTGATGAAACACCTGTGAACGATCACCTTGAGGGTGACTGATTCTCACTTGAGCATGACGTGGGAGGCTCCACTAGACTGCAGCCTTTGTAGTAGCCATAGGAGGAGGGAAGATTGGTTCAGCTCCATGTGCTGTTTAGAGCCTGTTGAGCAACAGAAATTGGAAAGATATATGTAAGAGTACAGCAGCCTCACACAACCTCAACGCCTCCTCTCTCCCTCCTCTGTTGCCTCCTGCTCTCTTCTGATTGCAGAAGACTGAGGGATCTGCCTGCCAGCCACCTTAAATGCAGCACTGCAAAGTTGGAATAACAGTATTGGGAGAGAAGAGCCGAGCCCTGCACAGATCCTCTGCCTGGGGCTCTCATTGGGTGACTATTTTATTTATTTATAATTTCTTCTATACTGCACTATTCAGCATCAGCGCGGTTTAGATGAAACATAACAATCAGACGGGTACATAAGTCTGATTTTACAATTAACAGGAGAGCCAACTTGGATAACAAAGATAACTATTTACAAAACAGTGTCGTATATAAAAACAAAGAATGAGATTTAATGGTCAAGGACCTCTTGCATGGTGTGGTCCTCTGGCTGACAAAGTGTGTTGGAACAGTTGTAAGAAATTGAGTGGGAATGTGATTCATTGTTCTCTAGGAAGTATTTGAGGAAAAGGAAGTGTTTAAGGGCCTTCCTAAACTGGATTAGGTTGGTGATTGACCTGATGCTTGTCGATAAGGAGTTCCAGAGTCTTGGGGCGCAGAGACTGAAGGCCCTGTTTGCAGTTGCCGAGGTGCATCTTGTTAATTCTCTTGGCAATGTTAGCATATTTACTGCTGCTGACTACCAAGGCTTGACCTTGCCTTTGTGGGACACAGATCGGGATAGACCTTTGGCATGGTATCTGCCTGTTCCTGAAGGAGAAACTGGTGGCATTGATTCCCAGGGTCTTATCAAGCTTGAGCTTGGCAGATGCTCCAGGCAGCAGGAACCAAAGATGCATCCATTCCTGCAAGGGATGTGGAAATCCTACTACTGTCTTCAATTTCCAGAAGTCCTCAAGGGCCTGTCCAGTCAGAGTGGGATTTCCTCTGACTCCCCGCCTAAGGGGCTGAGGGTGTATAAGAAAATGCAGTCTCCTAGAGAGAGAGTGCATTGTGTGGTTTGATATTTTCAAGGTAGATGCGCAGGTCATGGCAGTTGGCAGTCGGACCACATTCTTTCAGAAAGCAGATTGGCCTTAAAGGATACTGTGGACCAAAAGGTGGACTCATGTTGAAGAACCAGTTTGCTGCGGCAGCTGCTGTTCTTCAGTTCTGGTATATGCAGACCTGAAGTCTTGAGCTTTGTTCCAGTGCATTCGTTTACTTCCACTGGATGATTCTATCCCTCTTTTTTTTGGAGTCTGCCATAGCCTTCCTTTCTGATGCCATGTTCGGCCTGGAATGTCTAGTGGCCAGGGATTGTGCCCTGTCAACGGTGACATGGTGCTGGCTTGGCTCTTACATGGAGCAGTGGACTCATCTTACAAAGCCATATTGCCCATCTGGCCTTAGAGGGGTGCTTCTCTTTGGTCTGATTTGGGAAAGCTGGTGAAGGACCTGTGTGAGAAGACATCTTACTGCCTTCTGGAGGACTGCTCCAAGGGGCTTGTGAAGCGAGCAGGAGCTCCCTTTGTCAGCTTCCGCCTGCTCTTCATGGGCATGCTGATCAGACTCCAGGGGGTCTTGGGACTCCTGTTGCTGCTGGCCTAGAAAACCTTTCTTCCCCTCTGCTTATGGACTTAACTCGTTTTCAGTAATCTCGTGAAGCACTTTGGACCCAGGGACCTGGTCCCTTCCAAAAGAGGACCTTTCCAGGTTTCCCAATGACAGTTTGGGGCCCATTCACTGGTTCCTTCGGTTAGGGGCACGTTTTGCTGCTTCCTTCAGGAATGGGCCCGGGTCACCAAGGATTGCTGGATGCTAGTCCCTGGAATGCAGGAGCCAATCATGCCTGCTTTAGTCTTCTCGCCTTGTGGGGCTGCTGTGTGGATCCCCTTTGACAAGTTGCTTCTCCTGAAGGCAGTGCTGCCTTTTCCCCCCCCCAGACAATCGGGGCAAGGGTAGGTATTTGGGTAAGTATTTAATCTATTTCATGGTGCCAACATAGAAGGAACATTCTGGCCCATTCTGGACATCGTGTGTCATTGCATGCTTGTGCGTCCGTGCTTCTGGATGGAAACTTTGTAATCCATGATTCAAGCGTTGCACTGAGGGTAGTTCTGGCATATCTGGATTTGGCAAAAACATATTTTCATATCCTGATCAGGGGAATCAGCAAAGCTTATCTGTGTTTTGCTGTGCTTGACTCTTACCTTAGTTCACTGCCCTCTCATTAGGACTCTCCATGGCCCCAAGGATGTTGACAGTCATGGCGATGGTTGCTGCGGTGTTATGGCACCAAGGGGTTTGTGTGCACCCATATCTGGACTACTGGCTCATGTGAGCCCATTCTTTTTCAGAGGCATTATGGGTAGCTCCCAGAGTTGTCCTTTCTAATAAGCTTCAGCTGGGTGATTATGTGGGGAAAGAACAAGTTGTTGCATTCCCAGTTCCTGAGAGCATGTTTCAGTATTTGAGTGTACAGTCTTTCTGTCCAAAAAAAAAAAAGGCAATTAAATTGCCTAGCGCTTTTCTGTTTGCAGCAGGCTCCCAGAGTCCAGAATTATCTTCAACTCTTTAGATTGATGGTGCCATGGGTGCATGCTTGTTTGCGGCTACTCCAACAGCCCTTGATGCCTCGGTGGTCCTCGAGTTCTTGGTGATCTGAGCTCCTGCTCCTGCTCCCAGTGATGGTGATTGCCAGCCTGCGGTGGTGACAGCAGCCCAGTCTTCTGAGGAACAGCATACTGCTGGCCGATTCTCTCATGGACCCTTCTGTTGACAGATGGAGTGGCCTAGTGGTTGGGCAAGGTACTTCAGGCCGGAAGGTCGGGGGTTCAAATCCCACTAGAGGACAGTAACCTTGGGCCGGAAGGACTGGGGTTTCTAGTCCCACAGGTGCTCCTTGTGGTCTTGGGCAAGCCACTTAACCCTCCATAGCCCATGTTCCCTGTAAAAATAGTTATCTTCAAGTTATAATGCCCTGTTCAATGTAACTTCAGTTTGTTCAATGTAAACCGCACTGATGCAGAATAGCGTGGTATATAAGAGAATGTAAATAAATAAAGATGTCTGTCTTGGGCTGGTGAGCCCATTGCCAAAGCCAAATGGCCCAGGTGGTAGGGAAGCGGGGTGGTCAGTCATCTGCCTTGAGGCGAGGGCCATTAGGTTGGCACTTCTACATTTCTGGCCCCTGATCAAGGGCCAGGTGGTTAGAGTGTTATGGAAGAATTATGTCCATCAGCAAAGCAACATGAGGAATGTCGGCATAGTCCTGGAAATGGCTGTCCTGTTTGCTTGGGCGATGACAAATCACCTGGTTTGTCTGGTCTGCTGGGGTAGCTACTGTGGAAACAGGTTTTCTCAGCCAGCACTCTCTGGTTCCAGGAGTGTGGGAGTTTGAGTTAGAGGATGTGTTCTGTTTCTGCGCTGTTGGGGATGCACCAATAGGGATCTGATAGCAATTCACTTAAATTCCAAAGTGTGCTGCTGCTTCAGTTGGATGGAGATGAGGTCTGAGGGTGTCTGCGCCCTGCCTTAACCATGATCAAGGTTCCCTGTATGTGTTTCCTCTGACACCTGGTGGGGTATGTATTTTGGCATATTGAGTGCCACCCGAGAAGGATTCTGACAGCACCGGAATGACAGAGCATGATTCAGAGATCTGATGTGGCTCCTGCAAGTGCCGTCTCCATTTGCCTCTGTTTTGGGGCCTATTGTGTTGGTGTCTGCTTGTCCTAGAGGACCTGGCTTTATTTTCGCTTACAGTTTGGCGCCTGTAAAAAGAGTGCATATGGGCTGCTTTTCGGCGGTGGTTTCCATTCTGCTTGGAACCCAGAGGAGGTCTTATCAACCTGGCATAAGTGTAAGTCTGGTGCCTTGAGTGCTAGTGCAGCGCACAGCAGCTGGCTCCTGAGGTGGCCACCGTGTCGACTGTTGGCCTTTTCTGCAGGATGGTCTGGAGGAAGAGCCTTTTTTCTCTTAGCTCCCTAAAGGTTCGCGGGGTAGCTTTCGCCTGTTTTAGTGGTCCGTTGGTAAGTTTCTGGCCTTACACTCGGATGTTTTGTGCCTCGTTAGAGGGTTTGGCATCTATATTCTTCCCTCCAATTGGTGATCCCTTCCTGTGGTTTGTGTCTGGTGCTCAGGACCCTGATGTCAGAGCTCATTGAGCCATTGAAGCATGCTACTCTGAAGAGTTTGCTTGAGATGGCCTTCTTGTCAACATCCTTATCTACTATATCTTTTTCTGAGGAGGCCATTTCTATTCAGCCTGTGCTGCCTTCTTCCCTGAAGTGATTTCTCCCTATCATGTGAACCAGAAAGTTTGCCTGCCCTCCTTTATTCTAAGGAGCAGGGCCAGGGAAATAGTAAGGATCTTTGCCTTGTGGATGTCTGCAGGGTGCCTCTCCAATTCTTGGAGGTTGCAAATTCTTTTTGTAAGTCGGACCATCCTTTTGTGCTGTTTGCTGGCCCGTACAAGGTGAGGTGGTGGCTAAGTTTGCATTGGGGCGCTGGGTTAAGGAGGCTGTTCAGAACTGGCCAGTTCCGGAGCGTTTGCGCTCCCATTCTACCCAAGCGTTAGCATCGTTGTGGGCAGAGTGGAGTTTAGTATCTGTAGACATTTTTTCAGGCAGCAGCATGGGCATCACTTGCCCTTTTGGTCAAGTATTTCTGCTTGAACTTCCACACTTGGTGGACAAGGTCTTTGGCTCTGAGGTTTTGTGAGCTGCTGTCTTCCTGCCCTGTGGAGGTGTAGCTTTGGTACATCCCACTTGTCTAGACTGGTCTAGCAGGACGATATGGAAAGTGACATGTTATGTACCAGATAATGTCCTCTCCTTGACTCCTGCTAGACCAGTCCAGGGCCTGGCCCCTAGAACTGTATTCTGTTCTTCAGCAGCAGTACCCTTGGGTCCTCTATGATTATATACTGTGCTCTACAGGCTTATCTTCTATGGACAGCCTTCTGTTTATGCTTTCTTGTACATAGTTCACTTTGTTCGATTACTCATTGTTTAACAGCCCATGTTGGGGTTGCGAGGCTTGCCATGTTCTCTCATATGCTTTAGGTCAAATACTGAAGAGACCTCTGGCGGCTCAGGGTGATAGAGGCATGGGAGTGCTGCCATTGAAACCTGAGCTTTTCATTGGTTCTTTGTCTCTGCCAGCCTGCTGGTAGGGAAACACAACCCATTTGTCTGGACTGGTAAGAACATAAAGATATGCCATACTGAGTCAGACCAAGGTCCATCAAGCCCAGTATCCCGTTTCCAACAGTGGCCAATCTGGGTCACAAGTACCTAGCAGTTTCCCCAACAGACAGTTTCCACAGTGCTTGTGTTTGGTCAAGCAGTAGATATTCTGGATCCACTTTAATAATGGTTTATGGACCTTTCCTCCAGGAACTTGTCCAAACCTTTTTTTAAACCCAGCTACACTAACAGCTTTTACTACATCCTCCGGTAACAAATTCCAGAGTTTGATTACATGTTGAGTGAAAAAATATTTTCTCTTAGTAGTCTTGAATAGGTTACACTGTAGCTTCATTGCATGTCCCCTAGTCCTTCTATATTCTGATGGCGTAAACAATTGATCTATGTTTACCTGTTCCACTCCATTCATTAATTTAGACCTCCAATCATATCTTCTTTTTTTCCAGGTTGAAGAGCCCTAACCTTTTTAGCCTTTCTTCACAGGGGTATCCTTCCATCCCCTTTACCATTTTGGTGGCTCTTCTCTATACCTATTCTAATGACACTATATCCTTTTTAAGTTATGGCGACTAGAATTGCACGCAATATTCAAGATGCGGTTGCACCACAGAACAATATAGAGGCATTATAATATCCTTTGTTTTATTCCCCATTCCTTTCCTTATGATACCTAGCATTCTATTTGCTCTCTTGGCTGCCGCTGCACACTGAGAGGAAGGTTTTAACATGTTATCCACAATGACACCTAAATCCTTTTTCCTGGGTGGTGGTTCCTAATGTGGAACCTTGCATTGTATAACCATAGTTTGGGTTATTCTTTCCTAGGTGCATAACTTTGCACTTGTCCATATCAAATTTTATCTGCCGTTTGGATGCCTAGTCTTCCAATTTATCAAAATCCTCTTGCAACTTTCCGCAATCCTCATGGGTTTTAACAACTTTTAATAGTTTTGTTACCTGCACATTTGATAACCTCGCTCGTTATTCCCATTTCTATGTCATTTATGAATGTTAAAAAGCAGCGGACACAGCACAGATCCCTGGGGTACTCCACTATTCACCTTTCTCCATTGGGAAAATTGGCCATTTATCCCTTCCCTCCGCTTTCTATCTTTTAACCAGTTCCTGCTCCACAATAATACACTGCCTCCTATCCCATGACTTTTTTAATTTTGCCAAAAGGCTTTCTGAAAGTCCAGATACACTATATCAACCGATTCACTTTTGTCTGTCTGTTCACACCTTCAAAAAAACATAACAGATTGATTTAGCCAAGGAAGGTCTTGTCTTACTAATGTTGATTGTCTCCCATTAAACCATGACTATCTACTGTCGTGACCCCAGCCCTGGCCGAGGGCCTAGAGGCATAGGGCTGCCAATTTTAGTCCTCTAATAAAGGAATTAAACACTATTCTCGTCCACAGTGAGGCATTCTGGGACTTGTAGTTTTTCCTCGTTCAAGGATAGTCGTGTAAGCCAAGGGTTAAAGGCAAAGACAAAAGTTTATTTTTCCCCAAAAAGCACTAAGGTTCAAACACACAATGTCAGGATATTCTTCTCCAAGCAATACTTCAGAAATTATACATAAGCTGGAACTGAGGAAGCTTCATAAGCTTTTAAAACATGTGCAGTTGTTTTCATAAGGTAATCAGCAAACAAAATACAGCTTCTCTGTTTAATCAAAGTTAAATGTCCTCATTTACCTTCTGCTTCTTTAAACACAAAAAATGTAGAAGCTGGCAACGTTCTCTTGAGTTAGTAGGTATTTCTTAGCAAAACAAAACTAGGTTCATTCACACTGCTTCTCAAGACCTTTCTTTATCAAGCATTTCTTATCAACAGACTTTCATAGCTTCTGTCTGGCATAATGTACAATCCATTGGCAATTCACCTGATATGGAGTTTTGCTCCGCACAGTCCACTTGCATATCCTCTTGTTCTAAAGCAGGGGTCTCAAACACGCGGCCCGCGAGAGACCTTTGTGCGGCCCGCGATACACAGGGGAAAAAAAAACCCAGCTTCTGCTGCCGCTGCCGTGGCAGCGGCAGAATCAACTGTCCCGCGGCCCCTTCCCATCTGCCCGGCAATAGCGGCAATACCGCATGTCCCGCGGCCCCCCGATCCCTTCCTGCTTGCCTGTCAGTTCTTCTCTGCTTCGGCTTTCAGAGCCGCGAAGGGAGAACTTCTCCCTCGCGACTCTGTTAAGCTCGCCGGGGCAGATGGGAAATTTCCCATAAGCCCCAGCGGGCTTAACAGAGTCACGAGGGAGAAGCTCTCCCTTCGCGGCTCTGAAAGCCGAAGCAGAGAAGAACTGACGGGGGGGGGGGGGGGCCGCGGGACATGCGGTATTGCTGCTACCACAGCGGCAGGAGCAGCAGCCAGCTGTTTTCTAAAGTTTAAGTTTCCCGGGGGGGGGGGAGCAGGATTGATGTGGGCGGCTGCGGGGGGGCGGAGCAGGATTGATGTGGGCTGCTGGGGGGGCGGAGCAGGATTGATGTGGGCTGCTGGGGGGGCGGAGCAGGATTGATGTGGGCTGCTGGGGGGGGAGAAGTATTGATGTGGGCTGCTGGGGGGGGGGAGCCGGATTTATGTGGGGTGCGGGGGGGGGGGAGCAGGATTGATGTGGGGTGCTGGGGGGGGGGAGCAGGATTGATGTGGGCTGCTGGGGGGGGGGAGCAGGATTGATGTGGGCAGCTGGGGGGGGGAGCAGGACTTGATGTGGGCTGCTGGGGGGGGGGAGCAGGACTTGATGTGGGCTGCTGGGGGGGTAGGACTGGAAATGGGGTGATGGGGGGGGGGTAGGACTGGTAATGGACAGATGGGGGTTAGGACTGGAGGTGGTCTGATTGGGGGGCTAAGAATGAAGATGGGGCGATGGAAGGGTTAGACCTGGAAGTGGGCTGTTGGAGGGCTTAGGACCGATAATGGGCTATGGGGGGGTGGGGCTAGAACTGGTAATGGACTGGGGGGGGGTGCTATGACTGGAAATGGGCCGAGTAGAAGGGGGAGCTTGAACTGCAAATAGCTGATGGGGACAGGGTCTTGGAATGGTAATGGGCTGAGTGGAAGGGGGCTTGGAATGGAAATGGGCTGATGGGGAGGGGGGCTTGGAAAGGAAATGGGCTGTGAGGGGAGGGAGCTAGGACTGGAAATGGGCTGATGATGCGGGGACTAGAAGGGAGCGGATGCTGGGTGGGGCAGGAGCTAGAAGGGAGTTGATGTTGGGGGACGATTAGAATGGGATGGGGCTGGGAGAGTGAAATGGAGAGGGGAAATATATTTTGTGTGGGAGGGAAGAAAAATCTACAATTGGCCGGGTATTGGGAGAGTAAGTGGGGATTGAGGATGGAGGGGTAAAATTTGAGTGGATGAAATAGGAATGAGGAAAGAGCAAAAGGAGAATGATTAGTATGTTAAAGCAGATGTAGAGAGAATGGAAAAAAACTGGGAAAGAAGAAAGGACAAATGGACAGCAGACGATGGAGAGTTAGCAGAAGACACAAAGAAACCAGAAGAAAGTGGCTGGAACAATTGCAACTGAAAAAAAAATGCACAGAAGGTAGAAAAATATCTCCTTTATTTTGAATTTATTAACTGAAATATGTCAGCTCTTGGAAATGTGCATCTTTAACGTCTGCACTTTATTTAATACAAGAGGAAATCAATGTATAGTTTTATTTCTACAGTGTTGTACATTCTAAGTTTGGCTTTTGGGGTTCCCAGTTTAATTGTCTTCCTGTTTCTAAATTGTGATTCCTTGTTTGGTGATGGTGTATGTTCTGCATGTGTAACTGAGCTGAGGTATTCTGTTTATGTAATTCCTATTTGACATTGCCACTTGTTCTCTTTCCCGAGTAGGTCATGTATTGTTGTTCTCTGAAATGTGTTGATTTAATATTTGCAGTGTTGCCTTTTGATAGTTAGGGTATGGTGCTTTGTGAGTCCTGGTAGTGCTGTTAGGACATGGCAGGTTTGCTATGGGTTCTAAATGAGCAGTGTTTCTAGTAGTTCCTAATGTGCCTGGCGGTTGGCACTGGTTTATAGTAATGTAGAAATCTTTTAGTCTTTCTTTATCCATACACTCATTAAGAGGCATGTTTACTCAAAGTTAGTGTATGGTAACATTATGCAAATATTTATGCAAATAATGCCCTTATGCAAATGAGGCCTGCGTCTTGTGCAGCCCCCGGGTTACTCTACAAGTCCTCATTTGGCCCTCAAAGCAATTTGAGTTTGAGACCCCTGTTCTAAAGCATATACGTCTGGCTCTGAACTCCCACAATCTGCTCCTTGGTGAATGCTCTGGGGAAATCCCTGGACCTCCCTCTAGCACTGTTTTCCCCGGTAAGGAATGTCTGTACCTCTAGTATGGGATCTCTCTCCCTGGTTCAGTTGCCTTGGTTCCTCTCTGCTGTTCAGCCACGGTTCCCTGTTCCAGGCTGGGTTCTGGTTACTTCTAGCTATAGCCTTGTTCACCCACCTTTTGAGTAGCTTGAACCCTTCGGTCCGAGACCTGAGGTAGAAGATTTCCCTGCTTTTTCTCTAAGCAAAGCACACGTGGTTTCTTGGCTCTCAGGCTCCTTCCACGTCCTCCTCCTTCCCTTGATGTTTCCTCCTCTGAGTTCCTTTCTCCGAACTCCTGGAATAGCTGAAACACGCTGAACTCTCTGAACTTGCCCACGTTTTCTGGACTGGAACTGGAACATAAACAGTTTGAACCGCAACCTGATCCTGAACCCCCTTCTGCCCTTCTGAGCAGGGTTTTTAAGGCTGCTTCTTAGCTAGCCTTTCTCTGTCTCTGCATAGGTGTTTGCCATTACTCCCTAAGCTTGCACTTACGTCAGCAGAGCTTGGGTGTGGCAAACTGACTCTATCAACTCCATGCTTTCTTTCCTTGACTGCAGTCTGGAACCTGTGAATTTCAGGAATGTCTTTCCTTAAAGGTATAATTCACTATCTTTTCCTATTTCCATCGGTTCAGCAGGGCTCTCCTCATCACACTACACATTCAGTAATTTTCTTCTTTATGATGGTTTCCACCATTTTTCCTGGTACTGACATCGGGCTCAGCAGTCTGTAGTTTCACAGATCACCCCTAGAACCCTTTTTAAAAATTGGCATTACATTGGCCATCCTCCAATCTTCAGGTATTAGATGATTTTAATGATAGTTCACAGGTTACTAATAGGACCGCAATATCATATTTCAGTTCTTTACAACACCCTTGGATGTATTCCATCCGGTCCAGGTGATTTGCTACTCTTCAGTTTTATCAAATAATTGTAATACATCTTCCTGGTGTATCTCTATTTCTTTCAATTCTTCCGCGGCATCTCCTTTTAAATACCATTTCAATCATGGGTAACATTCCTACATTTTCCTCAGTAAAGACCAAAGCAAAGAATTCATTCATTCTCTCCGCTATGGCCTTGTCTGCTCTTAGTGCCCCTTCTACCCCTCTATCATCTAATGGTCCAACAGACTCTGACAGGTTTTTTGCTACAAATGTACTGTACTTGAAAAAGTCTGTTTTTGCTTCCACAGCAAGCTGCTTCTCAAATTCTCTTTGCCTGCCTTATCAGTGCCGTGCATCAAACTTGCCAGTGCTTATGTTTCCAGTTTGTCATTTGGCTCCTTTTTCCATTTCCTGAAAGATGCTTTTTTGGCAACAGCCTCTCTGACCTCACATTTAAACCATGCTGGCAGCTGGTGCATGAACCTCCTTGGTTCATGCACCAGCTGCTCCAAGAAGCAGTCATTTATTTCATCTAGAAACTTTCTCCCTAGCATGTACTGCTGTGACACTGACCCAGTCTATACTAGGGTAATTAAAATCATTATTACTGCGTTTAACTTTTGTTAGCTTCTCTGATTTTCTTTGAGCATTTCATCATCCATTTGTTCATTCTGGCCAAGCGGTCGATAGTACACCTCCACTGCCATCGCCTTCCCCTTCCCCATTTTACATGGAATTTTAATCCATAGATTCTAGAGTGAATTTTGTATCTCCAGGAACAAGCAGGAATGAGTCTTCACATATGGGTATCATTGGTACCGAAGGAGCCTGCACGGGAACGCTCCCCAGCGTCCAGTAAGAAAGCTTTTGGGAGCATCCCACAGCGCCTGCTCGCTGCCTTCCCGCCTTTTCCAACCGCCTCTCTCCAGTTCTTCTTTTCCACAGAGCCAGCAGGTCGTGTTCCTGTCACCGCAGAAGAAGTTCTTTATTTTTTTCTTTATTTTTCTGTGTCGCGTCTGCCTTTGACGTCAGACCGGTACTGCCAGTCTTGTCTTTTCTTTCTTCAAAAAAAAAACAAACACTTTTTTTTTTATTTCTTCAACTGTGCATTTTCAGTTTGGGCCTTAGGCCTAAATATTTTCTCCTCATGGAGAAGCCCGCTTCCGGGTTTAAAAAGTGCACAAAATGTGGCGGTACTATTTCTGTCACCGACCCGCATGATTGGTGTCTAAAATGTTTGGGTCCTGACCATTCCATCACGGATTGTGTGTCCTGCACCATGATGTCTAAAAGAGGTTGGCGGAACCGAGCAGCCAAGCTCAGTACCCTGTTTCCCTCTGATGCAGCCTCGGTGGCATCGACATCTTCCAAGGCTGCTGCTTCCTCCCATGGATCTCAGGTAACCAAACATAAATCTAGCCGGTCCTCAAAGGGCAAATCTCCTTCTAAGCATTGAGATGCCTCCTGGCAGTCCTCGAGGATTCCGCTCCGGCAAAATTACCCTGGCGGGAAGTTCCGGCTTCCAAAGCATTATCTATGGGGTCACAGGTTGACATCGATGGCTTGGCCTCGACCGATCACCTGTTGCCGTGTTCTGCGGTACCGGTGGCCTCCACTGGTACCGACATCCAGACTTTGGTGGCGTCGATGGGATCAGAAAATTCTATCCATGCAGCGCACCCTCACGGCGTTCATGCAGGCTTCGACGCCTTCGGTACCGCAACAATCCCCGTTGCCGGTACCGACTCCGGCATTGACATCGGCTTCGGTGTCGACTGCAACAGTACCATGTCCTATGATGCCCATCGGTACCGAACCAGTACCGCTTACTCCCGATGTCGATCCCACTCGGTACGCGTATCGGGCTTTACAGGCGATACTTCGATTCCTCAGACTCTGAGTCGGAGGCTTCTGTCAATGCACCGGTACTACTTCCTCAGGAGTCTGCTTCTCCAAAATGAAGAATGTCTCCTCCAGAGGACTTGTCTTTTCAAGACTTCATTAGGAAAGTGGCTAGAGGCATCTCTATTACAGTGGCCTCTGAGTCAGAGCCTAGAGCCAAGCAATTAGATATTTTGCAATATCTGCAATAAGGCTCCTAAGGAAGCAGCTACCTTACCTATTCATGAGATTCTTTATGATCTCATGTTGGGCATGTGGGAGACTCCTCTCACCACCTCTCCTCATTCTCGTAGGTTGGACACCATGTACCGTGTCCCTCCCTGTCCTGGTTTTCATAAGACTCAGCTTCCTCACCACTCTATTGTGGTTGAGTCTGCTATGAAGAAAATAGAGTGCAAAGAGACACTCATCTAACCCTCCAGGACATGAATATAGGACTCTAGATGCTTTTGGCCGAAGGATTTTCCAGGCCAATATGCTTGCTGCCAGAATCAACTCCTATAGTCTCTATATGGGGATGTTTCTAAAAAGTCACAGATCATCTGCAGACTTTAGCTCCTTTTATTTTAGAAGATAAAAGGCAGGAATTTCTCACTTGGCTCAAACATGCCCAAGATGTTTTCAAATTCTCCAACTGTGCAGCCTTTCACTCTTATTTGAGTGTGTAAGCAGAGCCACGGCTATTGCCATAGGTGCACGCAGAATTGCTTGGTTACAAGCCTCTGATTTGGAACTCTGGGTCCAAGATGAGTTTGGAAACCTTCCTTGTACAGGTGAAAACCTGTTTGGCAGGGATTGGCAAGCAAAGGCCACTCAGATGGATGCTGAGAACTCTGCTTTAGATCGACTTTCAAAGTCTACCTCTGCCCCTGTTAAGAAAAGATTGTTTAAAAAGACATCTTTTTCTAAAAAGGGATGATATTATCCTGCTCATGGGCAGACATCTTCTGCAGGTCGTTTTGCTGCAAAGCGTTAGCATCCACCTAAGCAAGCCAAGTCAAAGGCTGCCAGGCCTACCACAGCCCAGCAGCCTCAACCTCCTCAGGGCCTTTGACTTGCAACTAGAGAACTTAGCCTTTCTAGCTCTGGAAAAACCAGAGCCCCTCACCATTCCAGGAAGGTTGACTTACTTTGCTCCCAGATGGGAGCAAATCACAGCAGAGCAATGGACCCTCTCCATCATAAAGGAAGGGTACAAGCTTCATTTCTTGAGTCTTCCTCCTCACACCATGGTGAAACAGTTCAATTCTCCAACATCTTTCCTCAACCTTCTAGGTCAGGAGATTGCTACCCTTCTTGCCCAAGGGGCAATAGAAGTACCTCTTCTTCAACAGGGCTCAGGGTTCTACTCCCCTTATTTTCTTATCCCAAAGAAAACAGGAGGCTACATACCCATTTTAGATCTCAGAGAATTGAACAAGTTTCTGTTCAAGGAGAAATTCAAAATGATTTCTCTAGGGGCTCTGCTTCCATACCTTCAGAGTCAGGACTGGCTTTGTTCTCTAGATCTCAAGGATGCGTACACCCATGTCCTCATCCATCCAACACACAGAAGGTTCCTTCGGTTCCTTTTTCAAGGAAAGCACTACCAATACAGGGTGCTTCCTTTCGGTCTGGCCTCTGCACCAAGGGTGTTCACGAAATGCATGGCAGTAGTAGCTGCATTTCTCCGCACTCTAGGAATATTCATCTTCCCATATCTGGACGACTGGCTCATTCGAGCCCCATCCCAGTCAGAGGCCCAGACTTGTCTAACCTGCACAATGCGTATCCTTCAGTATTTGGGACTAGTAATAAACATCCCAAAATCCAATCTCACCCCTACTCAGTCTCTGGAGTTCATAAAGGCCTTGCTGGATACCACAACTGCAAGGGCCTATCTTCCTCAGGCCCGTTGCCTACGTCTGGTGCAGTTAGCCTCCCAGATTCAGTTAAAGTCCCAGTTAACTGCTCGAGAGATGTTACAACTATTAGGCCACATGGCATCCACATGCTCCATGTGGTTCCATATGCTCGCCTTCACATGAGGGCAGCTCAATGGACTTAGGCAACCTGATGCCTGAGTCCATTGGGTGGACAGTCAGACAAAATAGCAAACTCCAGTCACCTTTTTTGGTCTCTCCAGTGTTTGAAGTCCTCTCAAAACCTGTTGCTGGGGTCCCCTTTTCAGCAACCGCTACCCCAAGCAACTCTCACAACAGATGCTTCTCCAAGGGGTTGGGGAGCTCATCTGCAGGATCTCTCCACCCAGGGCATCTGGTCTCCACAGGAGACTTCTCTACATATCAATCTCTTGGAACTCGGAGCAATTTTCTTAGCTCTGAGTGTTCCATTCCCTGCTTAGCTAAAGGACAGTCCTCATGAATACGGACAACCAAGTAGCCATGTTCTATGTAAACAAGCAGGGAGGGACTGGCGCTCTGTCGCTTTGCAACGAAGCTTTGCGACTGTGGGCTTTCGCCAGAGAGCATCACATCCATCTTCTGGCAGTATATCTTCCAGGCGTTCAAAACTCTTGGGCGGACAGACTCAGTCGAGTTCTGCTTCCACACAAGTGGTCCCTCCACATGGACCAGGTAGCCAGGATCTTTCGAATTTGGGATCCCTGGACATAGACCTCTTTGCAAGTCCGTGGAATGCCAAACTTCCCCGGTTCTGTTCCAGAATTCTGTGTCGGGGAGTTCAGGCCAAGGATGCCTTTCTCCTTCACTGGGGTCAAGACTTCCTTTATGCCTTTCCACCAATTCCCCTAATTCCCAAGACACTATTCAAGCTTCAGAGAGATCAAGGGACCATGATCCTCATAGCACCACATTGGCCACGCCAAGTGTGGTACCCTCTACTTCTGCATCTCTCTCAAGCTCCCTCCCTGGACTTGGGTTCTGCTCCAGACCTTCTATCCCAGGAAGAAGGAACATTGTGGCACCCAAACCCCCAGTCTCTCCATCACAGGGCTTGGTTGCTGAGCGCCTAGACCTTCAAGATTTTCATCTCTCCCAGCAAGTCAGAGGAGATGTTCATGCCTCTAGAAAGCCTTCTACTAGATGTTCCTATGCTTTCAAATGGAAAAGATTTACCATTTGGTGTTCAGGGAAGGGTCTAAACCCTCTTGCAATACCTCTGAATTCTCTACTAGAGTATCTCCTGCATCTATCCCATGCAGGTCTGAAAACAAATTCAGTAAGAGTCCATTTGAGTGCTATTGCAGCGTCCCTCAAGCCTCTCAATGGACAACCTATTTCCCCTCATCCTCTTATAGCAGGATTCATGAGAGGCCTTCTTTTAACTAAACCTCCCATTAGACTACCTCCAGTGGCATGGGACTTAAACCTGGTTCTTGGCCAGCTTATGAAGCCATCCTTTGAACCTTTAGCCACCACCTCCTTGAAATTTCTTTCTTGGAAGGTTATTTTTCTCATTGCAGTCACCTCAGCACGCCGCATCAGTGAGTTCAAGCTTTGGTGGCCAATCCACCTTATACAAGATTTCATCATAAGGTAGTCCTCAGGACCAATCCACACTTTATGCCTAAAGTGGTCTCACCTTTTTCATCTGAACCAAGAGGTGTATTTACCTGTCTTTTTTCCAGGACGTAATGCATCAAGTGCAGAGAGGAATCTTTATACCTTGGATTGTAAGAGAGCTCTCGCTTTTTACTTACAAAGAACACAGCAACATAGAAAGTCTTCTCAACTCTTTGTTGCTTTTGATCCTTCTCATTTAGGACTTCCAGTCTCTAAAAGAACACTCTCCAACTGGATTGCTCAGTGTATTTCTTTCGCCTACCAGAGTAGAAACCTTTCTCTGGAGGGCCATGTCACAGCTCACAATGTGAGAGCCATGGCAGCCTCAATGGCTCATCTAAACTCTGTGTCCATCGACCAAATCTGTCGAGCAACTACCTGGGCCTCGGTTCATACCTTCACAGCCCATTACTGCTTGGACAAGGACTCCCACCGGGATGCCTTGTTTGGTCAGGCTGTTCTCAAACACCTGTTCCATTCCTAATCAACTCCTGCCCACCTACCCTGGTTGGATGCCAGAGATCCATGGGGGGAGGTAGAGTCCTTTTCAAGGTCACACAACCTGGGGTCTTCCCCTGGCATCTGCAGCTAGGGAGTCCCCATATGTGAAGACTCATTCCTGCTTGTTCCTGGAGATAGCACAGTTACTTACCTGTAACAGGTGATCTCTGGGAACAGCAGGAATAAGTCTTCACAACCCACCCACCTCCCCTAGGAGTTGTATCTCTCTATCTTTCCTTTCCTCTCTCTTTGTCTCAGCTTTAAAACTCGAACTGGAGAGAGGCGGTTGGGAAAGGTGGGAAGGCAGCACGCAGGTGCTGTGGGATGCTCCCAAAAGCTTTCTTACTGGACGCTGGGGAGCGTTCCCGCGCAGGCTCCGTCGGTACTGACGATACCCATATGTGAAGACGTATTCCTGCTGTTCCCAGAGATCACCTGTTACAGGTAAGTAACTGTGCTTTCCTGCAAAACTTTAATCATTTGTGACTTGATGCCCTCTCTAACATAGAGTGCAACTCCTCCACCAATTTGATCTGCTCTAGCATTACGATATAGCTTGTCCCCAGGTATCAGTGTCCCACTGGTGGTTGTCCTACCATGTCAGATACCAATCGTATCTAACCTCTCATTTATTATCTAACACTCCCATTTTATTTTTTAGACTTCTAGCATTTGCATAGAAGCATTTTAGAAGCTGTATTTTATTCATATGAATCTATCGGTAGGCAGGGGTAATTTGGAATTTTAAGCTCTTGTCTGCTCTGTACTCAAGGGCATCTGGGCTAGTTTTTATCTTTATTGAAAATTCTCTAGTGATATGCCCTAACCTCAGTCTTTTTTGCTGGTATCCTTCAAGGATACATTGTTTCGAACCATGTGCTCTTGGGCGACTGTCAGCTTTCCCCTAGTAGGACTCGAGGAAAGGACATTAACTGGTAAGTAAAATGTCGTCGTCTTTTGTGCAATCTTGGACTGAAAATGGTCTATAACACCCTGAAGTATTACTGTTCCCTTTAAATATTTTAGTCTGAGATAGATTTTACTCCTTTATTATATCTTTTTTTTTTTTTTTAATTTTAAATCTAGATTGTTTTATGGTTTATTGTATTTGATTATCCACCCTTTTTCAGGAATACATTAAAGCAGTGTACAATTTAAAATCAAAAGAAGAATAAGATAAATTTTTAATTCTAGGAAATGAGTAGTTTTGCCTGCCATTCTTTGCTCAGATGTAATGCTAGTTGATGCTTTGTTTAGCAAATCAGGCAAATAGACTGGGTGCAAGAAACTTTGGAAATAGGTCTACTAAAAAATGAGCGCTCCTTTTTTTTTTTTTTTTTTCCCCTTCCCCCTGCTACATTAGGTACTGGTCCAGATGGATTGCTCATCTGTTTCTATAAATGTCCTTGCTTCTGCCATGCTGTGTTCTGCAAAATGCCATTTAAAGCACATGAGTCATATCTAGCCATAAAAGAATTCAGAAGCCATGTCTATTCCATGTGGCTGAAAAGACTAGTGCCTTAATTTTTCTTTAAATCTAGAATCTAGTGATTTGAAAATTTTCATGGTCTCCCCCCCCCCCCCCCCCCATTCCCCACCCCTTCAACCTGTATACTGTGACCATGGGAAGGATAGGTAGAGGTGTTTAGTTGATGAGAGAGAGAGCATGTCTTGGAATAATAGGCCTTTCAAAGAAGAGTTAAAGATTTAAAGAAGGTTCAAGCCATATATCAAGGCACAATCTGTTCTAGAAGGAGAGAGTAATTGTAGCTCCTCTAGGGCCCAGTTTGCTAAAAGTGTTTACCCAGTCTGTGTGTATGGATAAAAAAAGCTTTAATAAATTAAGCTCTTGTGGCACTTTGAAGTGGTGGCCCTATAGCGCTGCCTGAGGTGATTGCCTTTTCATGTCACATATTGCCATGGCTTAGGTTCCCACCAGTCTTTCCCCTGCACACTGACCCACTATAAGACAGCCATCTTCACATATGTCCCATTGCTACTACTGAAGAAACAAGAACTCTTCTATATCATCACACATGACTCTCCATTAGGTTTAAGCTATGTGGTGTGGGTAATCTGTTCCTTATCGTTCCTCCAGTTCAGTCCTCTACCTCTGGGTTGTCAACCTCCTCCTGCAGCTTGGAGACTGGCATGTCAGAATCATGACATCACTGGATATAGCCTGCCGGACACTCCCATCAGTCCCAGTGTGACCAGTCTCCATGCAGCAGGAGGACGTCTTGAGCCTAGGCTGGGGCTCACTAGAGGAACAGATAAGGAGCCTGTAGGATAGAGTAGATTAGTTTTCTTTGGGATTAATTTTGTTTTAAATTGTTTTTGAGCTACTGTGCCTTTACTTTCCTTTAAAAGAAAAAAAAAGTGCCTCTTTCTTCACTGCTCCCTGCCTAGCTGTGTACTAACGGTCAATCTCACCCAATTCTTTCTCTGGGGGATTTCTCCTCCCAGACCTTTCGGGGGAGAGCTCCTTGGCTGGCAACTTCGCTCCGCCGGTCTCGAAGAGCTAACAAGTCGACACTGCTGGGGGCTGGTTGGAGGACAGCAAAGACAGTGCGTAATTCTGCCGGCGGTACTCTTTAGCTTGTTGGGGTGCTGCATGGCACGGGGAAAACAGCTTCAGGCTATAGAGACCTGGCCGGTAGGCAGGGAACCGGTTGCAGCCTCTCTCAACTGTGGGGGTTAGGCCAAACAGTGAGGCTCTGTGCCAGTGTTTGTTTTGGCGCCCTTTTTTCTTCTCCGGTGCTGGCGGTGGCCATTTTGAGTGGCGTGAGGGAGCCGCGTGGCTGCCGATCTGCATGGGAACGCAGGAGAAGTTTAAGTAAAAGCAGAACATTTTGTTTTGAATAACGTCTAGCTTGTCCTTATTTCTTTTCTTTTGGTTTCTTTCTCTGTTTTTTGGGGTGGGTAGTAAATCCCTTGGAGGGGGGGGGAGGGATTTTCTATTTTGCTGCAGTCTGTTCAGTGACATTTGAATATCCCTGGCAGAGCAGTTTAAAGTTTGAGTCCTTACAGTTCCAGGTTTATTTAAAAAAAACAACAAACCCCACCCCCCACTAACTTATTACTCAGAAGTAAGAGTATATATAAATATACTGTCAGGCTCATGGCAGCGCGGCTACAGTGTGTGGTTTGCGGCACCAGGAGAGGTACGGTGGCCGATTTCAGGGATTTGCCGTGGCTGTGCAGCACTATCTTCCACTGTGGAGCTACAGATGGATGCCAAAGAGCTCCCAGAGGCGCAGGTGGCGTCGGGGGAAAAATTACCTGATTCAGTGCACCTTGCCGTGCAAGGGTCCACGTTGGAGGACATGGCAGGTTCGTCTGGGACTGTCGGTCCCGGGGTTGACGGATCTCGGATTTTCGCCCTGATTTCATATTAATGATGCACCAGGCCTTTTGCTTGTGGCGTCAGGGCAAGATGCTGGGAGCGTTGCCGCTTCCTGTCCTTTCTCAGCAGATGGATGTAGCTGAGGGGGGGGGCGCGTGTCCGTCGGCGCCCAAGAGGATGAGGACTTGGGCGCTTTCGTCCACGGAGGGCGATTGGCCGGACATTTGGGACTCCGACTGGGAGCATGAGGAGAGGTTGGAGGATCTGAAAGAGGGGGAGATCCCAGAGCCCGAGGATCAGGCTAAGATCATAAGGGTCTTCCATAGGGAGGAGCTGGCAGCGTTGATCTCTGAATCTATGCAGGTGTTGAATCTCGCTACTCAGCCCATTAGTGAAGAAGAGGTCGAGGACCCGGTTATTCAAGCGGTGAGGCAAACACAGGTGGTGGTTCTGGTTCCACGGGTAGTCAACAGAATGATCCAAGAGGAATGGGATCAGCCGGAAGTGGGGCTCGGAGGAATGCGGACTATGAATAGGCTTTATCCCCTAGCCAACAGAGAAGGAGAGATTCCGCTCACCTCGGGTGGATGCGGTGGTGTGGCGGTTACAAAAAAGACCACTATCCCGGTGTAAGGCAGTTGCGCCCTTGAAGGATGCACAGGACCGTAAGGTCGACAGCTTGCTAAAACAGGTGTTTGAGGTGGACGCGCTGGCATTGCAGGCATCTATTTGTGGGGTTTGGGTGGCATGGGTGTGCTTGCGCTGGGTTCAGCAACTACATCTTTCGTCACACCTGGACCAAGAGGAGCTCAAGGAGCTGGGCCGCCTGGAGTCCGGGATGGCATATTTAGCGGACGTCCATTATGACTTGATCAGAGCTCTCGTGAATAGCACGGTTTCTGTAGTGGCGGCCCGCAGGTCAGTGTGGTTGTGCAATTGGGCGGCGGATGGTTTTTCCAAGTCCCGTTTCAGTAAGTTGCCCTTTAAAGGTAGGTTACTATTAGGGGAAGATCTGGATAAATTGGTGAAGGATCTCAGAATCCAAGAGTGGCAGGCTTCCAGAGGATAAGACGAAACCAGGGAAGCCCGGGCTGGGCTTCCAGGGCCAGTTTTGGGATTTCTGGAGTTTTCGCACGTCGCGTTTCGATGGCTCCCAGAGGGCATTTTGCATCGCGGGGCCTGGGGTTTCGAGGAGCAAATAGAGGTTTCTCCTCAAGCTCCGCTTCAGCGACACGGAAGCCACAATGAGATGAGGCGGGTCCCGGCAGGAGGATCTCTGATAGGCAGGAGTCTTTGGGAGTTTCTTCCTGCTTGGACCCACATCATGTCCGATCAGTGGGTATTAGAGTTCGTTGGATATGCGCTAGAGTTGGTGCGACCCGTGCGGGATTCCTTCGTCATGTCACCCTGCGGGGGACAAGAGAAAACCTTAGCGATTCGCAGTACATTACGGCAGCTCCTACAATTAGGGGCGGTCGTGAAGGTGCTGGAGGCAGAGTACGGCGTGGGTCGGTACTCCATTTATTTCGTGGTGCCAAAGAAGGGCGGAGCGTTGTGGGCCATTTTAGATCTGAAGGGCGTGAATCGATGCCTTCGGGTGTCGCATTTCAGGATGGAGACCTTGCGGTCCGTCATTGTGGCAGTGCGGCAGGGAGAGTTCTTGACACGTCTCAACCTCATAGAAGCGTACTTGCACATTCCCATTCGATCATTGCATCAAAAGTGGTGGTTTTTTTTTTTTTTTCTGAGGTTTGCTTCCCCTTGGGGGCACTATCGGCTCCAAGCACTGCCCTTCGGCCTGGCAACAGCCCTGTGAACGTTCACCAAGATCACGGTGGTGGTGGCAGCGGCGACGTTGCGCAAAGAAGGAATCTTGGTGCATCCATACCTAGACGATTGGTTAATTCGGGCCAAGTCCGAGGCAGAGAGCGTTCAAGTAATGAACAGAGTGGTAAAGTTTCTACAGAGTCTGGGTTGGGTGGTCAATCCAGTCAAAAGCCGGTTGGAACCTTTGCAGAACCTGGAGTATCTGGGGGTGTGGTTCGACACGAAGAGCGGAAAGGTGTTTTTACCAGAGGCGAGCCCAAGTTCTCAGGCGGCTAGTTCGCAGATTCAGAGCCATGCCGGCACCGTTGGCATGGTCTTAGCTTCGACTGCTGGGGACCATGGCGGCGACGCTGGAAGCGGTGCCTTGGGCCAAGGTGCATATGAGGCCGCTGCAGAGGTCTCTCCTTCACCGGTGGTCGCATCAGAAGGATTCTTTGAGCAGACAGCTTCCGTGCCCCTTCAAGGTCAGACAGTCTCTTCAGTGGTAGTCCAATGCAAACAAGTCAGTTCATATCGTCCCAGAGTATTGAGTACCTCGGGATGCAATTCGACACTCAGAGGAGCAGTGTTTCTGCCGGATCGTTGAGTCCGGGTCTTGCGACAAGTGGTCCGCCAGTTCAGGGACACTCCGGTGCCTTCAGCCTGGAGTTATCTCCGCATGTTGGGAACCATGGTAGCGACTTTGGAAGCGGTACCTTGGGCCTGGTTTCACATGCGTCCGCTACAGCGGGCATTGCTTCACTGTTGGTCTCATCAGTCTGATTCGTTGAGCAGGCGTCTTCCCTGTCCTTTCGAGGTCAGGCATGCCTTAAGGTGATGGCTGCTTCCGGAATCGTTGAATGCCGGGATGCCTCTGGAGCAGCCGGAGTGGCTACCCTTGTTGACAGATGCCAGTCTCGTGGGGGAGGAGGGGGGCGCATTGCAGGGAGCTCTTCACGCAAGAGCTGTAGTCGATCAACAGGTTGGAGCTCAGAGTGGTGACGTTAGCGTTGCAAGCGTTCGAAGCGACCTTGCAGGGTCGGGCTGTACGAGTACTGTCAGACAACTCCGCAACGGTGGCCTACATCAATCGACAGGGCGGTACACGAAGTACGACCATGGAAGAGGAGGCAGAGATGTTGTTCGCCTGGGTGGAACATCAACTGCCAGCAATTTCAGCAGCGCACATTGCGGGAAAGGACAATGTGACGGCAGATTTTCTCAGCAGAGTTCAGGTGGATGCAGGAGAATGTGAATTGCATCCGGAGGTGTTTGCGCAAGTGGTGCTCAGGTGGGGGCTGCCAATCATGGATCTCATGGGGACTCCCACTCAGCAAAGGCCAGTTGTTTCTTCAGCAGACAGCAAGAAAGGATGTCGGGAGGGGATCGACGCACTCCTGCAACGTTGGCCGGTGTCGGGTCGTCTCAATATATTTCTGCCGTGGGCACTCATAGACCGAGTGGTGCAGCGTATTGAGGCCCATCGGGGGAGAGTTGCTGGTGGCTCCGGACTGGCCATGGCACCCGTGGTACGCTGATCTCATTCGACTACTCGACGGAGAGCCGTGGAAGCTGCCAACATCAGTGTCTGCTAATTCAAGGGCCTCTGCGGATGCCCAGGTGGATCGGTTCTCGCTTACGGTCTGGCCATTGAAAGGTCGCGGTTAAGGAGAAAGGGTTATTCTGGAGCGGTCATTGCTACTTTGCTTAAAGCGCGGAAGATGTCAACGTCGCTGGCCTATGTTCGCATATGGCGGGTATTTGAAGATTGGTGCTCGCGTAGAAAAGTGCGCGTGGTGACGATATCTGTTTCAGTAGTTTTAAGCTTCCTACAGAAAGGCTTTGAAAAAGGGTCTGGTGGCCAGCTCCTTGAGTGCAGTTAGCTGCGCTGGCTTGCTATAGATGCAAGGTGCAGGGCGTAGCGCTTGGGAAGCATGCCGATGTGTTGCATTTTCTCAAAGCAGTATCAAGACACTGCCATTCTCGTCGAATCATCGTCCCTCCGTGGGATCTCAATTTGGTATTAGGAGCTCTGGCTAGAGAACCTTTTGAGCCCTTGCATCGGGTGTCCATGAAGGATTTTAATGTTAGACGGTATTTTTGGTGGCCATTTGTTCAGCAAGGAGAATTTCAGAGTTGCAGGCGTTCTCTTGTAGAGAACCGTTTTTCTTTTTCAAGGGAAAAGGTGGTGCTCAGGCCCGTGCCCTCCTTTTTGCCTAAGGTAGTTTCACCGTTTCACTTAAATCAGAGTCTCTCCCGGTGCTGGGTCCATTAGACGGGGATACAGCGTACCGGGAATTACAGCGTTTGGACTTAAAACGAGTTGCGGCAGTATTTGAAAGTTTCAGAGGCTTTTTGCAAATCCGACCGTCTCCATTTTGTTCGGGGGCTCCCGTAAAGGGGAGGTGGCGGCGAAGGCCTCTATTTCTAGATGGATTAGAGAGGCGATTGCTTCGGCATATCTGGTCGACTGGTTCCAGCTGGGCCACGAGCTCATTCTACCAGAGCGCAAGTGGCGTCATGGGCGGAGCACAGTTTGTCGCCTGTAGAAATTTGTAGAGCGGCTACTTGGTCGTCCCTTCACACTTTCAGTAAGCACTACCGCCTGGAAGTGTTGGCAGCAAAGGATGTTGTATTTGGGGTGGCGGTGTTGCAAGCCAGCTGGAAAGGTCCCTCCCAATAACTACTGCTCTGTTACATCCCAGAGATGGAGGACCAAACTGGAGGACCGATAAGGAAATCAAAATTACACTTGCCTGGTAATTGTAGTTCCTTGAGGGATGACAGTTTAGTCTTCATTCCTGCCTGGAATAGTATGGTTAGCAGTGGCAGTTCCGTCAGAGCAATGAGATTACCAGTAGGTATACTTGATGCTAGGATTTTCTGTCTCTTTTCATTCTGTCTGGTCTAGCTTTCTGAAGAAGCGGAGGAAGGGGCACAAGGAGAGATGCCTTGCTTCCGAGAGGAAAAACAAAAAACCCCAAAAAACTCCCTTGTATATAGTGGTTATGAGTTAAATTGGAAGTTTATTATTAGCTACTTATTTGTTCCTTTTGAGTGTGCTTTGTCAATAGTTCACTGGGGATGATGGGAGAGGCCAGCAGACTACATCCAGTGATGTCACGTTTTTGTGACATGCCCAGTCTCCAAGCTGCAGGAGGAGGTGCACAACCCAGAGGTGGAGAACTAAACTGTTGTCCCTCAAGGAATTACAATTACCAGGTAAGTGTAATTTTGATTTTCTAATTGTACCTCCAGTCCAGTTACACATGGGTTGTCGCCCTCCTCCAGCATCTGAGGACTGAGCATGTTGGAATTTTGATGTGATACTACAAGAGCTCCTCCTTCTGCTCCAGGACCCAGACTCTCAGTCCTCAGCTGAAGGATGAGCTCTTAGGTAGTGGACTGCCTTGAAGGGGGGTGATTAGGCAGATGCTCCTACCATTTAAAAACAAACAAACAAAAAAAACAGGTGATAAGGTTTAGGAAAAAGAAATAGGACAAAGGTAAAGCTAGTCGACTGTAGCCAAAGGCTGTGGTATTTGCTGTCCCTTGTCAGTTGGGTTAGAGAGGACTAGCAGGGCTTCAGAACCTGCAGAGTAGGCCTGCCTGTCGCTACAGTCTTGGCCTAGCCAGAGTTAAAATACCTAGGAGCTCCAGGTTCCTTCCCCCAGCCGGGAGCCACCGGAGCCTGTAAGCTACAAGTCTCCATTTCTCCCCTTCTTTCTTTCTCTCTCCTGCTGTTTTTCTTTCTGGACCCTTCCTTCACCTCCGGTGCAGTCTGGTAAAGAGAACAGGTGCAAAGAAAACTGCAGGGGCAGACAAGGGTAAACGGCTGGCTGCCAAGCCTCTGTCTGGCAGTAGCGATTGTCTTTTTGTCTGGCAGGGATTGTTTTCCTTCTCCGAGCTGGGGGTATTCTGCAGGGTTCCCTCTTGAAAGTGGCTTGTGTCGGAGCTCGTATGAATATTGGTGGGCTTCTTACCTTTGCGTCCTGTTCTGGCTGCTTGGCTTGGGTCTATCAAGGTTTTGCTGGTTTTGCGTCAGGCAGGGGAGGTGGTTGCTAAGGTTGGCTTCCTCGATGGAGGGACAGATGGAGAGCGAGAAGGACTCTGTTAAGGGGGACATTTCGGAGCCAGGAGGCTTCTGCGATTTCAGTGGAAATTGTGGCCATTTTGCCTCAGGTAGGGAAACTGGCTGAACTGCTTAAACATGGCAGGAATAAGGCAAAAGCAGCAGGGGCCCCCAATTTTGGCATCAAGTTCAGAGCCTGAGGGGATTTCTGGGCTTGAGTCGGTGTTCTCAGAAGAATTTATCCTTTCTTGTACAAGGCTTATTGCCTTTAAAAAGAGGCAGTCTGCCTCTGGCCATGGTGAGATTTCTGTGGATCCATTGTCCAGACTGGAGTCACTGGCTCAGGACTTGCCTCTGCGCAGGTCTCTGAGAAGGTCCCTCAGATTTCTGGGGCAATCAAGGACCACCAGACTTAGAGGAGGATGAAATCCTGCTGGGGGAGGACCCAATGTCTTCAGAGTATTTCATAGGGAGAAGCTGGCTGCCCTCGTTTCTCATTCTCTGGCATCCCTGAATATTGTCCAGCTGCTGGCTGCTCAGGAAGAGCCTCTGGAGAATTCCTTGCTGCAGGGGTTTAGTGGAGCACAGGTGTGCTTTTCAGTGCATCAGGTAATAAAAAAAAAAAAAAAAATTTGAATTGGAATTCCCAGAGGGGAGGCAGAGCAATGGGTTATCTGTACTCTATACCGCAGGAAGAGTGTGATCTCCTCAAGATGCCTTGGTCTCAGTGGTCACAAAGAGAGACCACCATTCCAGTGGAAGGCGTAGGGGCCCTTAAGGATCTCCAGGATCGCAAGCTGGAGTCTCTCCTTAAACAGCCTTTGGATACCAGTGCCTTGACGCTGCAGTTCTCTATCTGTGATTCCTACGTGTCCAGGGTTTCTATTCGCTGGCTTCAAGGGTTGTCATCTCCTGATCTGGAAGGGCAGGGGAGCTCGGAAGGGGCTCAACTGTAGTGGACTTAGTGTACCTGGTGGCTGCTTTCTGTGATTTGGTAAGGGTCTCCTTGAAGACTGTCACCTGTCATTGCAGCAATACGGTTTCTATGGCTCTGCATTGGTTGTCTGCTGTGGCTTCTAAGGCCAGGCTCAGCAAACCTCTCTATAAGGGGAAGTTGCTCTTTGGGGGGAAGCATTAGACAAGTTGGTCAAAGACCTGGGGGACTTTAAGGAAGGAAAGATGTTTGCCGGAGGATCGGCCAAAAGGTCCTAAGCACTGGATTTCCCAGAGGGGACAGCCTAGGAATTTCTGCGCTTTCATTCCAACCACTTTGCCCATATCAAAGGGGCAGATACAATCCCAGAGGTTAACCTTTTCAAGGCTACTGGGGAACCTGTTGGGGCATTTTCTCCTCCCCGACTGTTCCAGCCAAGAAACCACAGTGATGCTAGGATAAGAGGTGCAGAGATGATGGGATGTCAGTTCCATCCCATAAAAATTATTCGAGAAGGCTACACACTGGAGTTTGCCCACCCCCCTCTACGACACCTTTGTCCTCTTGCCCTGCAGGGCACCAGGAAAGGCAAAGGCAATGCACAACACCCTTCAACACGTGTTGCAGCTAGAGGCGGTGGTACCAGGACCCAGAGAGCAGTGCAAGTCAGGTTGATACTCTTATCTATTTTGTAGTGCCCAAAAAGGAAGGGGCCTTCTGGCCTATTCTTGACCTCAAACATGTGAATCGAGCTCTGTGCATGCCGCAGTTCAGAAATGGAAACCCTTCACTTGGTTATCCTAGCGGTGTGTCGAGGGAGAGTTCCTTTCAGCCTTGGACCTAGCAGAAGCTTACTTACGTATCCCTATCCGCCTGGACCATCAGCAGTACTTGCATTTTGCGGTGCCCAAAGGTCACTTTCAGTTCAGTGCTCTACCATTTGGTTTAGCTACCATGCTGCTCACATTTACCAAGGTCATGGTGGTGGTAGCAGTAGCCTTAAAGGAAGGGGGTACTGGTTCATTCCTATCTGGACGACTCGTTCATCCGAGTGAAGTTTGAGACCGAAGGGCAGTCGGGCAAGCAGCAGGTGGTCCAGCGTCTTGTCTGTCTGGTGGCTCGGTTCGATACACAAGCAGGGATGGTTTCCCTTCAGAGGGACAGTCTGGAAGATTCAGGCACAGATCTGCCTTTTTTGTTAAAAGGGCACCAGCTGCATGTATTACCTGTAGTTGCTGGGGTTGATGGCGGCATCATTGGATTTGGTGCTCTGGCTTACTGGTCCCTGCAGCATCCGCTTCTAGCTCAAATGTTGCCATGTCTGGATCATGTGAGGCAGAGTCTAGACTGGTGGTTACAGGAAAGCAATCTCGCAGCAGGGTTACAGTTCAATCCACCCCAAGTTATGCTTGTCACTATGTGTGCCAGCCTCTCTCAGGCTGGGAGACCTACTGTCTGGCACAAGTGGCTCAAGGACACAGGATGGTGGAGGAGAGCAGCTGGTGCATCGTTTGCCTAGAGATGAGGGTGGTGGTTTGTGCTCTCCAGGCCTTCCGTTCCCTGATAGCAGGGAAGGTGATTTGAGTGTTCCGACAATGCAGCAGTTGTGTACATCAACCGGTGGGGAGGCATGGGCAGTGTGACTCTGCCGGGTGAGGGTCAAGCCTTGTTGATGTGGATGAAAAAGCATCTTGTGGCACTCTGGCACATGTGGTAGGCAGCGACAATGTGCAGACTGACTCTCAGTTGGCATTGTTTCGATCCCAGAGAGTGGAGCTGAATGCCATGGTATTTCATGACATCTCAGCCCAATGAGTGCTGTTGATGGATCTCATGGCTACTCTGGGAAACACGAAGGTGAATCGATTCTTCAGTATGCGCAGGGAGCACATGTCCGAGGGGCTCGACACTCATACAACCCAGGCTGACAGAAGACCTTCTAAATGTCTTCTGCCATATGCACTCATAGGGCACTTGCTACACAGGATAGAGGCTCACAGGGGACTGGTGGTTCTCATTGTGCCGGATTGGCCTCTGAGGCCACGTGGTATGCAGATCTGATTCAGCTGTTGATAGACGGTCCCTGATGGCTACCAGACTGTTTAAATCTGCTTTCCCAAGGTCGGGTACTGATGCTGCAAGTAGATCGGTTCTCGCTTATGGCTTAGCCTCACCCTTTCAAGAGTCAAGTTGCAGAGATTATTCTGCTTCAGCGATTTGCTACGATGCTGAGCTCCAGGAAGAGGTCAACCAGCTTGGCCTTTGTCAGGGTCTGAGGAGTTTTTTGAGGAATGGTGTGCATCAAACAATTTGTGCACAAATCTTAGTTTTTTTAGTGTGGGCTGGAAAAGGGTTTGGCTCTGAACTCCCTGAAAGGCCAGGTGGGAGGCCCTCTCCTGTTTAAAAAGGTCAGGTTCAGGGGCGCTTGTTAGCAGTGCATCCAGATATGGTCGGTTTCCTTTGAGTGGTGCAACAGGTCTATCCACCCGTACGATCCGGGCTCCCTCCCTGGGACCTCACCTTGATGGAAGCCCTGGCGGGTCCGCCGTTAGAACAGATTGTGAAAGTATTGTTGAGGGACCTCTCCTTTTAAAATGGCTTTTCTGGTGGCATTTGATCAGCGCGGCAGATCTCTGAGCTTCAGGCTCTTTCCTGTAGGGAGGCTTTTCTTTGTCTAGGGAGAAGGTGGTTCTGTAACCAGTGCCTGCCTTCCTCTCCAAGGTGCTTTCTCATTTTTCACTTGAATCAGACAGTCACTCTGCCTGCGTTCCCTGAGCTGAGACACACTATGGAGAACAGGCATCTGCATCTGCTGGATTTGCGTAGATTCTTGTGCAGGTACCTTAAGAGGGCAGAGTCCTTTCAGGCATCTGATCATTTAATTTGATTTGTTCAGCGGCCTGCATAAGGGAGCAGAGGCCTCCAAGGTATCTAACTCGCTGGGTGAAGCAAGCAGTCTGCTCTGCTTATGAAGCACGTGGGAAAGTGCCACCGACAGGGTTGCGAGCCCATTCCACAAGGTTGCAGGTGGCCTTCTGGGCAGAGTGCAGTCTGGTGCTGCTAGCGGAGACGAGCAGGGCAGCAACATGGTCCTCGTTACATACCTTTTGTGCAGCACTACCGTCTGGATGTCCAATATGCAGGAGATGTACAGTTCGGGGCATCAGTTCTTCAAGCTGGACTTGCCAGTCCTTCCCAGATGTAGGTACTACTTGGCTACATCCCATACGTGACTGGACTGGCCTGGAGGTACAATTAGGAAGATGAAATTAGGCTGTACCTGCTAATTGTCTTTCCTAGAGTATCTCCAGGCCAGATGCCAGGACCCTCCTGGCTGGGTGTTAAATGATGAGGCGAGTTGTGGGTTGGAAGGCCTGTTAGTAGGGGCTTAGGGAAAGAAATACTGGACTAGGGGGCCTAGCGGGTTCCCCTGAGGCTGGGGGTGTGGGTCTGGAAGGGCCTGCAGCCTGGGCTTATAGCCCTTAATCTGTACATGGGGTTTATGGTGCTCCCAGACATCATTCCTTTGTTCCTTGTCAGTTAAGGCACCCTAGCAGAGATGTCAAGTAAATAACATCTAGTTGGCTGCTTGGTCAATAGGATACTGATTCCTGGAGTGGAAGGAGAAGCTCTTGAAGTGTCATATCAGAATTCTAACTTGCTCAGTCCTCAGCTGCTGAAAGAGGGTGATAACTCATGGGTGACTGGACTGGAGGTACTCAAGGAAAGACATTTAGCAGGTAAGGCCTAATTTCACCTTTTGACTGAGACAAACACTTCAAAAAGTCTTGGAAATGGATTCACGGAGAGTCCAAATAGTCATCAGTAAAACTTGTCACTGTTAATACCTGTGTTGGAATTTAAATGCTAAAATCAAAATCTTATCTTCTAGTGTTTCCTGAGGCTACCGGCGGGTGTTTGAGGAGTACATGCGGGTCATTAGCCAGCGGTACCCAGACATCCGCATTGAAGGGGAAAATTACCTTCCTCAACCAATATACAGGTTTGTAAATGATTGTCGGGCTCTAGGCTAACATGAATAGAATTCCATACCTATTAACCTGTTGAAAAATGTTAATGTTGTACCTGAAGTATTCAGATTTCGTTACTGCATTCATTTCCACATAGTGCACTGGTACTAAAGTTGTGTTTTTTTTTTTTTTGTTTTTGTTTTTTTTTTAAAGAATAATACAGGGTTTTGTGTGTTGGGTCTGTTGTGGTGATATAACAAGGTGAACTAAGGAGACTAATCGCTTCAAAGTAATTTTGCTTGTCTTATTTTATGCAGGTTGTACATTCATGCTCTTAATGTCCCAAGTTATATATCACAGATGGGCTGGCCCAGCCATGAGCAAACTAGGCAGTTGCCTAGGGAGGCATTTCAGGCATTCAAAACTAAATAATAGCGCATCAGGCAAAGCTTAAGGATCTAACACGTTGAACAATGCTAAGGCAGGTCCTGCACACAGACTTAGTCCATAAAGAACTGCCAGCTAGAGACAATGGGCTCACACTTTCAATGATACTTCCAAATTTTGAAGTGTTCTAGTATGCCATTAATGGGCACTCACATCCCCAAAAGAGTCAGTGTAACAGATGAAAGCCATCATAATGGTACAAGGCAGGCTGTCTCTCTGGCATTGTTACCTTACCTGTCCAATCAGACTCTTGGGTTTGCACTGTCCTGCCAACAGATGGAGACTTTTGACATATCCCATAAGGGGTCCTCTGCAGCCTCAGACCAGCCCAGCCAATATTTCTCAATCTCCAACAGATGGAGGTGGTGTAGTTTCCTGGCAGTCTCTCATTGGACTGGAAAATTTCTTGGTGCATTAGCCTTGGGTGCTGCAGTGAGGGCTTACAAGTTGCAAGCAGAAGGGTTCGGGGGTTCAGAAACCTGTAACTCTGCCCCCCCCCCCCAACCACCTCTTTTCCCTTGCTGCCTCTTGATTTTGATTGTGGAGGTAGGTTCTGAGGCTGCCTCCCCTCTACTGTTCCCCAACTTTTGGGAAGGAGCCAGGAGTTTATTTTGGATTTCCTCCATAAAGCTATTTAAAAGAAAAGAAACCTACAACAGAGCTTTGCATTGGTGAAAGGCTAGTGGGGAAGGATTGGCGCCCTTGAAGAGATGAATTGAGTGTCAGGGAAACCAGGAGCACATGGCTCCTCAAGCAGAGCGGAGCCACTGTAGCATAGCCCATGGCAGTTGCTGGATGCTGATCTGTGCCACAGCACATCACGGCGCATCTTGTGGATGGTCCTGGGCCTGTTTCTTTGCAGCAGAAAGCCATGGAAGTGGCTGCTGGTCCTAAATTGGGCCCATTTTGATAGGAACTGCTGCCATTAGGCTTATGGAAAGCATGCCTTCTGCTCCCATGCAGGGTCCTCCAATCTTTATTCCTGCAGCATGCCGGCTCAGGGCACTTCTCTCAGAACAAGGGGGTGATGCCCAGAGGGCACCCCCCTTGCTCCACCAGGCCTTTTGTTTGAAGCAGAGCCTTGTGGACAGTCTGGTGGAGCTACTCTCTGCAGTTTTGGCAGGGGCTCAGTCTTAGAAACCCATCTAGTACAAAGAAATTGCATAGGGATTTGGAAGGCAGAGCCTCGGGTCTCGAAGAGCCCTCGGAGCCTTTGGAAAGGGCTCTGGATGAGGAGTTGGAAGAAGGAGAAATTCTGCAACAGAAGATAGTCTAGATATTCCATAGCCATGAGCTCCCATCTCATCATGCAGAACTTAGTGGCCCTGAACATGGCTGAGGAATGCCCATCACCAACAGGTCCAGTGGAAGACCACCTTCTGGAGGGCATTCAGAAGCATCAGAGCCCTTTCCTCTGCACAAAGAGACAAAGGGCAACATAGGGTGGTCAGGACTGTGTCAAGGCTACAGAATGTTTTTCACTGGAGAAGAAATACCAGTTTGTAACTGCCTAAAATGGACTTTCTAGTCTTGGTAGTGGCTGAGATGACCAATCCCGGTCAAGAGAAGAAGAGCATTGAAGGATCCTCGAGACAAAAGGATGGAGGCCTTGTTGAAACGGTCCTTTGATGGCTCAGCCCTGGCATTGCAGGCAACAATATGTGGGGGCCTTTGTGGCCAAGCGAAAGCTTCCAGAGTGCTCTGACTGTCCAGAAGTGGTGTATATGGAATCAGTCTCTGTGTTCTTGGGAGATGCCATGTATGATTCTAGTTTTTGGGCTTCAGCCAAGAATATGGTCACGGCAGTGATGTCATTTCTGTGGTTGCAAAACTGGTTCATGGTTATGGCTTCTAAGATGCAGCTTATCAAATTTTTCTTTGAAAGGAAACTTGCTTTTTGGGGAGAATCTGGAGAAGTTGGTCAAAGATCTTAGTCCCCTAAGTTCCTTGATAACCCTCAGGGTTCAGGACTTTTATTTAGTTATGTTCTTAGTGTGGTTTTCATGAAGGATGTAGGTTTTGGTCTGCTAGGTTGGATTCTTCCTAGAAGTTGTGGTTTCTGTCCCAGGACCAGTCCTTTCAGAGCAGCCATTGAGGGAGTTTGAGATAGCGTGAGCCTTGGCTGTTGCCAAGGTCTCCCAATGACGATTTGGGGGTCTAGGCAAAGGTACAACCAGTGGGTGGGTGGTTTGTGGTAGTTCTACCACACCTGGATCCAGGTTACTGTGGACAAATGGGTGCTCGAGGTTATTTGAAAGAGCTATGTCCTTAAGCTGCCACATCTCTGAAGCTTTTACAGAGCACAAGCACAGGCAGTGTAGAACATTCTCAAATGACTATCTCCAGGTTCTGGGATCCATGGCAGCTATCCTGGACTTGGTGACTTGGGCCAGGATGCACATGTGCCCTTTGCAGAGGGCCCTACGGTTGTGTTGGTTGCCACACCATCACCTGCTATGGATGAGACTTCCTTTGCAAGGGGAGTCTAGAGAGTCTATTCTGGTGGATGGGCCACTCGGATATCTGCAGGAATGAAATAGAATATCTGGTGGGTGCTGGCCACCATGGATGCCAGGTTGAGTGTCTGATAGACCCATTGTCTCAGGTAGTGCAAGGATGGTGGACGCTGGAGGTGAGTGGTTGGCTGATTAATTTTTCTAGACGTGAGCAGTTTTTCTTGCTCAAGACCTTTTTCCCCCTTGATCCAGCACAAGGCAGTGAGGATAATTACTGACAACACGACAGTGGTCACGTACATCAATTATGATGAGGGTGGCACAAGAAGTTCACAGGTGGTGGCAGAGGTGGCACTGCTGCTAAGGTGGGCAGAGAACCACAGCTCTGTTGGCCTCTCATGTGACAGGATAGGAGAACATTTAGGTGGATTGTTTTGAGCCACAAACATCTAGGTCTAGGAGAGCAGTCTCTCTCGCAGAATCTGGCTTTCAGTAGCCAGCACTGAAGTGAGCCAGTTCTTCAGCTGGCAAAAGGAGCAGGTGTCGGAAGATCTAAACGTGGGGCCACCTTTGCACCAGCAGAACTTCCTGCTGTATGTTTCCTCTGTGGTCTCTGATAGGCAGAATGATTGAGAAGGTGGAGTCTCATCCAGGACTGGTGGTATTGGTAACTCCAGACTGGCCATGAAAATCCTGGTTCATGAATCTGGTCAAGTTGGCAGGTGAGGATCTGTTGCCTCTCCCATTTTTTGAAAGGCCTTTTATGTCTGGGTCGCTTTGCATGCCAAATGTAACCCAATTCTTGCATATTGGCTCTTCAGAGGGTGAGACTGAGCAAGAGAGGCTACTCCTTGCAGGTCATTACTTTGCCTCATGCTAGGAAGGTGGTCTACATTCCTAGCTTACATGCATGTGTAGAAGATTTTTGAGAGTTGGTGTGAGGAAAGCCAACTCCATCCAATGGTTTCATCGCTCCTGGACAGCTTGGCCGCCCTTTTTAGGATAGCCTAAAGAGAAAGTATTAGCTTTGAGTTCTTTGAAGGTGCATGTGGCAGCTCTTGCCTATTTCAGAGGTCGGCTCTAGAGTTAGTCTCCTTCCCATCTGGAAGCGATTCACTTCTTGAGAGTAGCCTGACACTTGAGGCTGCCATGCCGCTCAGTAGTTCTGCTGTGGGGTCTCAGTTTGGTGTCAGCATTATCAGCACCTCCCATTTGAATTCCTCCAAGTCATTGCTGTGAAGTATTGGATGCTGAAGGCCATATTTGTGGTTGCTGTTTGCTCTGCAAGACAAATTTGAGTTATAAGCATTTGATCATGTCTAGAGAGATGGTGGTGGTTAGGCCAGCCGCCTCCTTTTTATTCGAGGTGATGTTGGGTTTGCATATCAGCTCACCATTCTTCTGGTGTTTTTCCGGGGCCAAAGACCATGCAGAGGTGCAGGTATTGCATAGACATTTGATGTCCACTGGGTTATGTTTCCACAGCACATTCTTTCTGAAGTTTTTGGATTATTGGTTTGGGTGGTTTTTTTGGAGGTCCATGAAAAGATGAAGCAGCATCCATTGCCTATTAGATAAAATCTGCTCAAGGGGCGGTGGTTCCACCAGGCTTGAGAGCTCATTCTGCTAGGGCTTGGATGTCTTCCTGAGGATATTTGTAGAGTGGTGACATGGTGGTCCCTTCTTTCGTTTGTGTGCTGCTTATATTCTAATGTAGGCCTGGCAGGATGCAGTTTTTGGAACACAGGTGCTACAGGCTAGTCTGTCTGGGCCTACCCATTGTTAAGAAAGGGGAAAGGAACTGAATTAACTCGTGCCTTGTCTCGGACGTTCAAGGTGAATTGCATTCAGGTACAGTAGGTAATTTCTGTCCCTGGAGGGCATACAATCCAAGTGCACCTGAGGCAATGGAAGGTTAAGTGACATGCCCAAAATCACAAGAGCAGCAGCCGATTGCTCTAACCATTGGGCTACTCTTCCACTGCTTTGGTACTTCCCAACCATCTGGACTGGACTGAAGGGATGATTGAGGAAGGTAAAATTAGACTTTACCTGCAAATTTTCTTTCCTTGAGTCCCTCGTATCTTGTCCAAGACCCACCTTGGGGAAGGTCAGCTGGAAGCCCATCCTCTCTTGAGGAATTGCTGGATGATTGCATTAGTGAGTTCTGTCGCTTTTCACTTGTTCAGGATTCTGCTATGGTGCATTTGGCATCCCAGACCATAGCAAACTCAGTGAGTGACTCTCTTGCTTCATTGTTTCCAGGCACTCTTGTTTGAGGGGGGGGGGGGGGAGAGAGAGAGAAGAATTAAAAATAGAGATACGTGGTCAGTCTGCTTTATTAGAAAACTGTTGATCTGAGGCTGCCCAGGGCCCCTTAATGGGGTGATGTCGTCAAAACGGTGATTCTCCATATCCATCTGCTTGCAAGAGAGTAAAACAAAGCGTCAAGGGAAGAAAATTTATCAGATAAGTTCTAATTTCACCTTAGCAATCTGAGGTGATACAGCTTGTGCCAAAATGTGAGCACGTGAACGGAGCTAAACTTAAGTGTAGAGTTATACTAAAGTTGAAAATGTGTAGCTAATAAATCATAACATACTGGCATTTTATAACCTTTTAGGTTTTGAAAATGTTTTGTAATGTTTTGTTGCCAAAAATGGTGGCAAATACTTCTAAATTTACTTTATAATTTAAAAAAAAATTGTCTCTTGTGCTTTTTACATATATCCACATTAGATGGAATGTAAAACCCTGGCTGGGTCAGAAAGAAGTCTTTATCCAGGCTGTTCCTTGTTGGCAGTACTCCCTGCAATAACAGCACCCTCCCTTCCAGGATTGAGCCACTTAACTCTGCAGCTTTCCCCATTTCAGTATTGTACATAAGTCTGTAGTTAATAGCTAAGTTCTAGCCCCAGAACAAAATTGACTAGTCAGTAAACACACGGGGAATAAATTTAGTAATTGATCACTTTAGTATTGCTATACAACTATACAGTAGTTCTAACACCTCTGTTTTCTTGCTGACGTGCTGGATATCATTTAGACCAGGGGTCTGCAACCTTTAAGACATAAAGAGCCACTTGGACCCGTTTCCGAAGGGAAAAAAAAAACTGGGAGCCGCAAAACCATTGCGACATTTAAAACAAATCTAACACTGCATATATTGTTTCTTACCTTAATGCTATATACGACCCCCTACTTTTCCTGTTAAAATATAGGTGTTTGGCCTATACTCGCCGTATAAGACTACCCCTCTTCCGTCGCACACCAAAAAAATACGCCAGAAAATATAACAACAAGAAGTAACAATATTTGATTTCAAAATTATGATGATTTTGTAGTCAAATCACTAATATGAAATAAAATTATTTTTTCTACCTTTGTTGTCTGACCAATTTATTCTTTGATCATGCTGGTCCCGATCGGAGGCTTCTGCTTTCCTGTCTTCTCTTAGCTCTCTTTCTGTGGTCTATGGTCCATCTGCCAGTTCTTATCTCTTCTTTCGTTTTCTTCACTTCTTTCCATCAGCCTATTTCCAGTCCCAGTAACCCTCCCCAATATCAGCCCCTTTCCAGTCCTCACTCCCAGTACCTTCCAATGTCAACTTGCATTCCCATGATTGCCACTGGTGTCCATTTCCTTCCAGTCCCCCTCCTTCCCCACTGACCAGTCCCTTCTAGTACAAATACCATGGCAGCCCCTCTCAGATCCAGTTCCATTCTCCCATCCCCTCATATCAGCCCATTTGTAGCCTTAGCCCCCAGTTATCTTCCAGGGCCAGCAGCTCTATCCTCCCCTCCCCACAATCAGCCCATGCCCAGTCAAAGCCCCCCAATCAGCTCGCTTCCAGTGCTAATCCCCCCTCAACCCCATTACCAGTGCTAGCCTCCCCTAATCAGCCCAATACCAGTCCTACCCCCATCAGCTCATTACCAGTCCTAGCCTCCCCTAATCAGCTCATTTCCAGTGCTCGTCCCCTCAACCCCATTACCAGTGCTCAATCCCTCCATGTCAGCCCCCTCCCTCCCTACCTCCATCCATATATGCTCCCTCCCTCCATGTCAGCCCGCCTCCCCAATCCCTCCATGTCAGCCCCCTCCATGTCAGCCCCAATCCCTCCATGTCAGCCCCCTCCATGTCAGCCCCAATCCCTCCATGTCAGCCCCCTCCATATCAGCCCCCCTCCCTCCATGTCAGCCCCCCTCCCTCCATGTCAGCCCCCTCCATCCCTCCATGTCAGCCCCCCTCCATCCATCCATATCAGCCCCATCCCTCCATGTCAGCCCCCTCCCTCCATCCATCCATCCATAACAGCCCCCTCCCTCCATCCATCCATCCATATCAGCTCCCTCCCTCCATCCATCCATCCATATCAGCTCCCTCCCTCCATGTCAGCCCGCCTCCCCAATCCCTCCATCTCAGCCCCCTCCATGTCAGCCCCCCTCCCTCCATGTCAGCCCCCTCCATCCATCAATCCATCCATATCAGCTCCCTCCCTCCATGTCAGCCCCCTCCCTCCCTCCATCCATTCATCCATATCAGCTCCCTCCCTCCATGTCAGCCCCCTCCCTCCCTCCATCCATCCATATCTGCTCCCTCCCTCCCTCCATGTCAGCCCCCCTCCCTCCATGTCAGCCCCCTCCATCCCTCCATGTCAGCCCCCTCCATCCCTCCATGTCAGCCCCCCTCCCTCCATCCATTCATATCTGCTCCATCCCTCCATTCATTCATATCTGCTCCCTCCCTTCATGTCAGCCCCCCTCCATCCCTCCATGTCAGACCCCCTCCCTCCATCCATTCATATCTGCTCCCCCCCTCCATCCAGCCATTCATTCATATCTGCTCCCTCCCTCCATGTCAGCTCCCTCCCTTCTTCTGCAGCCACGGCTCCCTGCCTCTTACGGAACCGCGGCTGTGCTTTTAAAATCATCTAGTAGCCCTTCCTGTCTTGACGGGCTCCGTGCAGCATTGTCCCGCCTCCAAAACTTCCTTTAGAGGCTGCACGGAGCCCGTCAAGACAGGAAGGGCTCCGAGATGATTTTAAAAGCACAGCCGCGGTTCCCTAAGACAGGGAACCGCGGCTGCAGAAGAAGGGAGGGAGCTGACATGGAGGGAGCCCATAACGCGACGTTTTAAAGCGGGCAGTGTGCTCCGGAGCCGCGGCAAAGGTGAGAAAGAGCCGCATGCGGCTCCAGAGCCGCGGGTTGCCGACCCCTGATTTAGACCAAGTGATTGGTGCTTGCAATGCTAAAATCCAGTGTGTTAATTTTATACAGTGTTGAAAGTATATAGGACAGTTTCATTAGTTTTGTTGAGTTACTGTGTCGCTGACACATGTGGTCTGTTTCCCATACATGCAGACTCCCAGCTCTTCATGCAATCTGTTGAAGCTGTTTACAGCATCCTGCAGTGTAACTTGAAACATTTATCTTGGTTTGAATACGTGAAGCATTAGTGCCATAAAGAGCCTCTACCAAGGGCCAAGTCCAGACACTCTGATGCCAAGCTCACACAGAGGATTTATCTCTAGGGCCATGCACCCATGAGGGAAGGGTTAGAACAGCTGTAATAGCTGGTGATTCGATCATTAGGCAGGTAGATAGCTGGGTGGCTGATGGATGTGACGATCTCCTGGTAACATGCCTCCCTGGTGCAAAGGTAACAGACATATCACCCTCTTAGACAAGATTTTAGATAGCGCTGGGGAGGAGTCTGCTATCTTGGTACATGTTTGTACCAATGACTTAGGAAAGTGTGGTAGGGAGGTTATGGAGGCCAAATTCCTACTTTTAGGTAGGAAGTTGAAATCCAGAACTTCCAGGGTAGCATTCTCAGAAATGCTTCCCTTTCCATGCGCAGGGCCCAAAAGGCAGGCAGAGCTCTGGGGTCTCAATTCATGGATGAGACAATGGTGCAAAGATGTGGGTTTTGGATTTTTAGGAACTGGGCAACATTCTGGGGAAAGGAGAGCCTTTTCCAAAGGGATGGGCTCCGCCTTAACAGGGGTGGAACCAGGCTGCTGATATTGACCTTTAAAAAGTAGAGAGCAGCTTTTAAACTAGATAATAGGGGAAAGCTGACAGTCGCCCAAGAGCACATGGTTTGGAACAATGTATCCTTGAAGGATACTAGCAAAAGATTGAAGTTAAGGCATATCGACAGAGGTTCCATTAAAGACAAAAGTAACCCAAATGCCCTTGAGTACAGAACAGACAGAGCTTAAAGATTCCAAATTACCCCTGCCTACCAATAACCAGATTAACATGAATAAAATACAACCTTTAGAATGTTTGTATGCAAATGCTAGAAGTCTAAAAAATAAGATGGGTGAGTTAGAATATATAGCACGTAATGAGAGGTTAGATATGATTGGTATCTGAGACCTGTTGAAGGAGGAAACCCAGTGGGACACTGATACCTGGGTACAAATTACATCGCAATGATAGAGTAGATCTAATTGGTGGAGGGGTTGCACTTTATATTAGAGAGGGCATTGAGTCACACAGGATTAAAGTTTTGCAGGAAACTAAATACTCTGTAGAATCTCTATGGATTGAAGAGGAAGATGTATTAATGCCACTGTATAAGTCACTGGTGAGGCCTCACTTGGAATACTGTGTTCAGTTTTGGAGACCATATCTTGCAAAGGATGTAAAAAGACTGGAAACTGTTCCGAGGAAGGCGACCAAAATGATTTGAAGTTTGCGTCAGAAGCCTTATGAGAAGAGACTTGAAGACCTAAATATGTGCACTCTGGAGGAGAGGAGGGATAGGGGAGATAGTATTCAGACCTTTAAATACTTAAAGAGAAATAATGAACAAACCTCTTCCAAAGATGGGGAAGCTGTAAAACTAGAGGGCATAGCATGAAGCTGCAAGGGGGTCAATTGAAAGGCAATGTCAGGAAATGCTTTTTCTCTGAAAGGGTGGTGGATACCGATGGAAGTGGTGGGGACAAATACAGTGACAGAATTCAAAATGGCATGGGACTGACAGTGGATCCCTTTTACAGCAACAGGAGAAAATAAATAAACTTAACTAATTTCTCAACAAGCAGGGGTGTCCTATACAGAGCGGTGGGTTCACCCCTAAACAGACATAGGGAGGGGTGGTCTGCATGGAGCAGCAGGTGCATCTGCTCTTGCCATCTTACTGGGTAGACTAGATGGACCATAATGGTCTTTTTCTGCAGTCATTTACTATGTTACTATGAAGTTCCATGTAAAAAGATGGAAGGCAATGGCAGTGGGGGTGTAGTACCGACTGGCCAGAATGAACAGATGGATGATGAAATGCTCAAAGAAATCAGGGAAGCTAACAAAATTTAGAACACTGTAGTAATAAAGGGTGATTTCAATTTCCCTGGTATTGACTGGGTCGGTGTCACGGCCGGACATTGCTAGGAAGATTAGTTTCTAGATGAAATAAATGACTGACTGCTTCTTGGAGTAGCTGGTTCATGAACTGACGAGAGGGGAAGCCATTATGGACCTAATCTTTGGTGGAACACAAGATCTGGTGCAAGAGATAAGGGCGTTGGGGCCACTTTCCAATAGTGATCATAGCATGATCACATTTTATTTAATAAATGGAGGAAGGATGACAAGGAAATCCACAGTACTACCTTTTAACGTTCAAAAGGGAGACTATGATAAAATGAGGAAAATGGTTAAGAAAAAGCTAAAAGGAGCAGCTGCGAAGGTTAAAGATTTACATCTTGGCTGTTTAAAAATACTATCTTGGAAGCCCAGGTCAGCTGTGTTCCACGCTTTAAGAAAAGTGGAAGGAAGTCCAAAAAAACTGCCAGCATGGTTTAAAGGTGAAGTCAGAGGCTGTTGTAGCCAGAAAAAAGCATCTTTCACAAAATGGAAAAAGGAGCCAAATGACACAAACATAAGCACTAGCAAGTTAGATGCAAGGCATTGATAAGAGAGTCAAAGAGAATTTGAAAAAAAAAAGCTTGCTGTGCAAGCAAAACAAAAAATTAGATGATAGAGGGGTAAAAGAGGCACTAAGAGGGGACATGGCCATAGCGAAGAGACTGAATTCTTTGCTTCAGTCTTTACTGAAGATGATGTATGGACATTACCCCTGACTGAAATGGTATTTAAAGGTGATGCATCAGAAGAAATGAAAGAAATATTGATAAGTCGGGAAGATGTATTACAACTATTTGATAAACTGGAGAGTAGCAAATCACCTGGATCAGATATACATCAGAGTTTGCTGAAAGAACTGAAATGTGAGATTGCAAACCTACTATTAATCTGTGAACTATCATTAAAATCATCTGTAATACCTGAAGTTGGCAAATGGTCAATGTAATGCCGTCTTTTAAAAAGCATTCCAGGGGTGATCTGGGAAACTATAGACGGTGAGGAAAAATGGTAGAAACATTATAAAGAACAAAATTACTTAACATGTAGCTAACCAGCATGGCTTTAGCCAAGGAAGGTCTTGTTTTTATTAATCTGTTATTTTTTAAAAGCGTGAATAATCGGGTAGACAACGGTGAGCCGGTTGATACACTATATCTGGATTTTCAGAAAGCCTTTGACAAGGTCCCTCATGAGAGACTCTTGACAAAATTAGTCATGGGATAGGAGGCAGTGTGCTATTGTGGATCAGGAACTGGTTAAAAGATAGAAAGCGCAGGGTAGGGCAAAATGGCCAATTTTCCCAATGGAGAAAGGTAAATAGTGGAGTACCCCAGGTATCTGTGCTGGATCCACTGCTTTTTAACATATTCCCATTTCCAAGTCATTTACGATTAACGAGTAAGAATCAAATTTGCAGGTGACACAAAATTATTCAAAGTTAAAACGCAAGAGGATTGTGAAAAAAAGAGGACCTTGATAAATTGGAATACTGGACGTTCAAATGGCAAATGCAATTTAATGTGGACAAGTGCGAAGTTATGTACCTAGGAAAGAACAACCCAAACTATGGTTACACGATGCAAGGTTCCATATTAGGAACCACAACCCAGAAAAAAAGATTTAAGCATCATCCTGGATAACATGTTGAAATCCTCTGCTGAGTGTGCATTGGCGGCCAAGAAAGCAAATAGAATGTTGGGAATCATAAGGAAAGGAATGGAGAATAAAATTAAGGATATAATGTCTATGTATTGTTCCATGTTGCTACTGCACCTTGAATATTGTGTGCAATTTTGGTCGCAGTACCCTAAAAAGGATATAGCGGAATTAGAAAAGGCACAGCGAAGAGCCACCAAAATGGTAAAGGAGATGGAAGGATATCCTTATGAGGATAGGCTTAAAAGGTTAGGGCTCTTCAATCTGGAAAAAAGACTTCATACTCGCACTCGCGCACACCTACACACACCTGAGTTTAAAAAAGGTTTGGACAAGTTCCTGGAGGTTTGGACAAGGTCCATAAACCATTATTAGAGGATCCAGGAAATCCACTCCTTGCCCCATTACAAGCATTGTGGAACCTGTGTGTCTTTTTTGGAAACTGCCAGGGACTTGTGAGTGAATTGGCCACTGTTGGAAACAGCATACTGGGCTTGATGGATCCAGTATGGCATTTTTTATGTTTTTAGCTTCATCTTGTGGGTTGTTTGGCCTTCAAAACATAGGTTACAAAGTTCTTCCCTTCCTATGCTTGCTGCCCTTGTTTGCTAGGGTGATCACCATATCCTGTTGCCACCATGCTATAAGTTCTTCTATATTGTTCTTGATGGCATCATCATCAGCCAGGAAGGAAGGAGTGGAGGAGTGGCCTAGTGGTTGGGGCAAGGTACTTCAGGTCGGCGGTTCAAATCCCACTAGAGGACAGCAACCTTGGGCCGGAAGGACTGGTTTCTAGTCCCACAGGTGCTCCTTGTGGTCTTGGGCAAGCCACTTAACCCTCCATAGCCCATGTTCCCTGTAAAATAGTTATCTCCAAGTTATAATGCCCTGTTCAATGTAATTTCAGTTTGTTCAATGTAAACCGCACTGATGCAAAATAGCGCGGTATATAAGAGAATGTAAATAAATAAAATAAATCATCACTAATAGTTTTACGATTTGGTTATGCAAAACTAAAGGTTGGGAAATGAGGAAGGTGCTTGTGACTGTTGCATAGTGACTGAATAAGGTACAAGAAACATTTGCCTGCTTCTGAAAGGAAGAAGTAAAAGTGATATTCAGAAGAAAATCATTAAATGAAATGTAGCAAGTTGAAAGTGCAGATTAGGGAGAAAGTCGGTCATGCAATTGGTATTTCTTTATATACACAGATGTTTGAAATCTAAGCAAAAACGTTTTCCTTTTTACTTTCATGAATGTTTTTCTCTCCATTCTGTACTTTTGAAAGTACAAATGCAATGTGTGCCTTCGAGTCAGTCCTGACTCCTGGCAAGTTGTGTTAAAATCTCATCTACTATGTACTTAGTAAATGGGGTCTGATGGTAATGTCATGCTTGCATGGTCCTTGACACCATTTCATTTTGCTTACTACCACAGTAAAGCATTAACTGCAGTATTTTTCTTTGATTTGATTTTTACACACGGTTGGGTTAATTTCTAAGGACTCTTGAACATTAAGTAAACAATGTTTTGTAATGCAGTTTGAGGTACCAAGAATAGTTCATCGCCCCTCCAGTCCAGTCCCGCACCTCTGGGTAGTGTACCTCTTCCAGTAGCTTGGAAACTGAGCATGTCATCTTTTTGATGACAGTAGTGTACTTAAACAGCTGGCACCACCTACCAGCCCCAGTATGATCAGAAAGAACCAGGGGAACAACAGGGCTGAGGGAAGGATATTCAGTCTCCTCTCTCCCCCCCCCCCCCACCAGCTAATATTTCAGGGGTGGGGAGTTCTGTGGGGGCCTTCCTCGGTCCAAGACTTCTGGTGGCTCCCAAACCTGTTATCGGGTGAGGAGCTGCTGCAGGGGCAGTAGATTGATGGGAGTACAGCCTGCAGCCCCGAGTTGCCCCCCTCGGTGCCGAAGCCAGGATGGAAGGCTGAGTGTGCAGGGTAGAAGAGCCACATGGCAAAGAGGCTCCAAGGTAAGAGTGGAGGACAGAAGAAACACCTTGCTACCGCCAGGACATGAGACAGAGTGGCCTGCAGCCATGTGTTTGGGAGCCTGCAGTGGGTGGGGAAACTCCCCCTCCCTGCTGTGTTTAGGCGTGCTTTCTTCTTCAGGCCCGTATGCGTTTTAATCCCCCACTGTGTTTTGGGTGCCCGGGGAGAGGCAGCCACTGGAGAATAAAGCAGGACAGAGCAGCTTCTTCCTAGGGGGCCATTTGCAGTTTCCTTTCAGTTTCAGTTAATTAGATTTTGGTAAAGAGTGTGGGTTTTTTTAGTTCAGATACTCTGGTGCTCCATGCCTGAGCCTGTGCAGGTGCACTGTGCTAGGGATCCTTTTACCTACCCAGGTATGGATTGAGGATGTTCAGGGGAGTGCCTGCAGCCCTTCCCACTATGCTGGCCAGACCGCAGTGCCTGGTATAAGATGGTATCAAGGGTGGTGAACCCACTTCATGCCACATCGTTAAGTTTTGAACTGTATAGCACAAGGCATGCTTATTCAGTGCACAATGACTTGATGCAGACCTGTGGAAAAAGCCCAACTTATTTTGTTGCTGGGCAGATTTCAGAGAACTGTTGTGCCTGGTCAGGTGATATAAGTGACAGTTTGAGACATTGTGACTTTTTCCTGGGAAGGGTAAGGCTAAAGGTTAGAGATGGAAATAAGCATGAAAAAGTGCTGCATAGAGGTTTGTAGTAGCTACAGTTTACTTCTGTGAAAAACAGGAAGTACCTGCATATAAGAAATGTATATAATTAGAAAGATGGACAGTCGGTGGATAGGAGACAAATGAAATCCTTCCATCTGCCTATGGTCAATGAATAACCTGATACGATCATCAACCTTGTCTCTTAGCCCAGATTTTATTTTATTTGCTTTTATATACCGCCCCTTCCAGAGATCAAGTGCGGTTTACAATGAATATAACACAATTACATTATAACAGTCACTTTTAATGTCTTAAAAGCTGTTTAGCAAAAAGAGCTAAATAACATATTGAAGTAAATTATTTACGGAGCATTTTGGAATATACTAGCCCATTTTCAAAGGGTGATATTGTGTGTAAGGGAAGCTGTACGCCTTATAAAAATATAAACTTTTACTCAGAGAAAATGTTAGTCTGATTGGATTAATGCATGGTCCATGTCATATTTGTGAGGTAAAACACGGCAGCGCAATCTAAAAATCCTCAAGATATGCGGGACCCAACGGGAAGCAATTTTGGAGGTAGGCGTCGGTCTCATGCATGCAGTCTAGGCAAAGTCATTGGAGCAGGGCCTGAAGGTCTAGAGTCCCTCCCGGTTGTAAGAGACCCTGGAGCTGGAGGGTGCTGTTACCTTCAATGGATCCTGCATGATGCCCGGGCCATCCACCCCTCAAGCCCAGGGAGCAATAGGGCTCCTGGGGGAGTTCTCACCGGAGTTATACATTTTGCATAAGGTATTTTGCCTATGTCAACAGGACTTGGCAAGTGGCTCCTCCGCCCCAGAATGCGAAGCTAAGAGGGCGTCGGACACAAAAGTGCACGAGTCAAGGGCTGTGACGTCTAAGCGGGCTAGAAGCTCAGAGGAGTGGCAGCAATCGCCATTGTCGGAGGGGTTGGATGGGGTAGACCTTGACACGGAGCTAGATCTGCAGGAGGAGTTGGAAGAAGGAGAGATCCCAGAACAGGAGGATCAGGTCCGGATTTGTTTGGGTGTTCCATCGGGAGGAGCTGCCGGTGCTCATCTTGGAGTCTCTCAAGGCCCTGAATATGCCCGCTAACCTCCTGGCAGAGGAGATGGCGCTGGAGCAACATAACCCAACCATTGTCTGACTGCTACGGAAGTTTCTTGGCTGGCTTGTTAGTGAAGTTTTGGGTTACTGTCTGAAGTTTGGATTGAGTTCGAAACACCTCTTTTGGGGCATCTATGAAGATCCATTGAATTTGGACCACCATTCTCCAGACACGAAGGACAGAGTTTGGAGTACTCCATTTTATCTCACTATTCAGCTAAGTGCCATTACTTCCACATATATTCAGTTTGCTGGTGACAGAATTGTTCTGTTAAAAACATTTTGATGCAGGTTAGCATCTTTATTATGCACGGGCTGGTCCTTTTGGGCTTGTTGTAGCCCTTAGCATATTTAGGTTGTGTGGACCTAAGGTTATACTGACCTTTTTAAAAAATACGTTGAATAAAAGGAGGGCCTGTTTAATGAGAGTGTTTGTACACCCTCGCAACAGGCGATCCGACAACAAAATTTGAGTTTTGGTAACTTCTGTTACACACAAGTGTTGATGATTCTTATGGGACAGTGAATGATCTTTAGGGTATAGCTATATTTATGTTCATTTCACAGAGGTTTATAGTTTATTGCCCCAGGAATTAAGTCAATCTGGTGCTGACGGCACTGTCTGGGGAACCCTTTGAACCATTGAGCTTCCCTGAAGGATTTGATGCTGAAAATGGTATTCCTGGTGGTGATTTCCACGGTTCCAGGGAGAAAGTGGTCTTGTGCCTGGTACCTTCAGTTTTTCCCAAGGTGGTGTCAGCATTTCATGTAAATCAGACCATTTCCTTACCGGCTCTGGCGAGCGTGGATGTAGGCCCTGCCACTCCATAGCTGTGCTGCCTGGATGTTAAAAGAGCCTTGTGAAGATATGTGAAAAGGGCATCCGTCCTTTCAGAGATCGGAACATCTGTTGGTTCTGTTTGGTGGGCTGTGCAAAGGTGAGGCAGCAGCTACGGCCTCCATTTTTAGATGGATCAGAGATGCAATCGTGTTGGCGTACATCTTGAAGGGTAAAGCAGTGCCGGTGGGGTTGCGGGTGCTTTCCACGAGGGCTCAGGCAGCCTCGTAGGCAGAGTATAGTTTAGTTCTGCCGGTGGAGATCTGTAGGGCAGCAACGTGGTGGTCGCTGCATACTTTCTCTAAGCATTATTGTTGGGATGTCCAGGCGACAGGGGATGTTCATTTCAGATCAGTTGTGCAGGTCCCTCCCATTTAACTGCTCTGATACATTCCAGAGGTGCAGGACTGGACTGGAGGGACAATAAGGAAAGAGAAATTAGGCTTACCTGCCAATTGTTGTTCCTTGAACTCCAGTCCAGTCACGGAACCCTCCTTCAGTGCTTTGTGATGAGCTGTGTGCACCCTGGTCCTGAAGCTGGTTCCTTTGGAAGAAGTATCCAGGAGGAGCCGGGGAGTGGGGTGTAATCTGCGTTGGGGGTGGATTGGAAGAGCTGTCAGTCACTTGCTCCCCGCTGGTTGGAGTTGCTCGGGCGCTCAACAGGTAGGCCTCCTCATCCTAGAGGGGGAGGTGGGGTATCCTTCTTAGGATATGAAGGGGATACTAGTTTGTTTAGGCATAGAAGTTTTTGTTGCATGTTTAACTACTTATTTATTGCTCCTCTGAGTCTGCTTTGTCAATAGGTACTGGGGCTGATAGGCAGTGCCAGCTGCTTCAAAAAGATGACATGCTAAGTCTCCAAGCTTCTGGAAGAGGTACACTACCCAGAGGTGTGGGACAAGGACTGGAGTTCCTCGAGGAACAACAATTAGCAGGTAAGTGTAATTTCTCTTTCAGAAATGTATCTTTATGCTTTATCAAAACATAAAATATTTATTCAGCCTTTTAAACTTATATCCAAGAAGCATTAAAACCTTTATTAATCTTGGACTGTGAGTGGAAGTGGCTATGGAGCTGTGTTCCAGGTCTGTTAATTTAACTTGTAACTAGCCCAGTTATAAGGATCACGTCTTAATTTTGAACAGAATGTCTGCTAAGGCAGTGCCAGTATTGGTTGCTGAGATACTGGCATTTAGTACAGTGCACATTTGATCAGCTGACTGTACTCTGGAGTACCAGAAGAAATTGTACAAATGTTGCGTTGTTGCATGGATATATGGACTGAAATGATGTACGCTTGCGATAGCTGTGTTCATAAGTGTTAACTTTCTTTTTATAGACACATCGCGTCCTTCCTGTCAGTCTTCAAGCTAGTATTAATAGGCTTAATAATTATTGGAAAAGATCCCTTTGCATTCCTTGGCATGCAAGCTCCAAGTCTCTGGCAGTGGGGCCAAGAAAATAAGGTAGGTTTTCATTGTGCCTTGTACATTTATCATGTAATAAACAAACATCATTCCTAACATACATGCTTCTTGCTAGTATGCTGTCCCCCTGCCCCCTCCTTTCTACCAGTGTACTTCATAAAAAACTGGCACTGCTTTTCTACTTCGCCGCCTTTAGCGTCGCTGGTTTTTTTCATCATAAAACTTCCTCAACTCTTCCTGTTACCTTGGAATTTTATTGATCTACCCATCATTTTGGTAGACCTGACATGACATTACGTCATTTGTCTCTGATTTTTAACAATTCCTCATAGTATCTCAGCACACACTTTTATGCAGATAATATCCAAAAATACTTTTCTCATAGTATCTTATCACTTAGATCACTGAGAGCTAATTTATGGTACAGTATCCAGTGTGACGTCCTCTGCCATCTAGTTTTCACAGACATCAGGAATCTCATTTGCAATCTGAGATGGCTGGGAGCTTCATTCCTATTAGAGATAAATTAACCCATTTGGAGTCATTGTAGATAGTGGCATGACTTTCTCCTCCAGAATCGTCAAACTAATACAGAAATCTTTTTGCACTACCATTAATATGATCACGTAGACCTTTTTTAGATGTTAGATCTCTAAAGACCTGTTTAGTTTACTGTAATTTGCTACTCATAGATATGCCAAAATAGTTCTTGAGATGCTTACAAGTCATTCAGAATATGACAGAATAATTTAGTCTATTTGCTAAGTCCTCAGATCATGTCACACCTTTCCTAATAGAGCAGCATTGGCTCTCCATCCTTAGGTTTTGTATTTTATTCTACTATTTCCCCCGTTATTCATTTTACACCTGTCTCTGACGTTATTCCCCATCAAGATACTTCACCTTTTTAAATGCACACTTGATTGCAGTCCCATCATTTCATAAATTGTGACGTGACTGGATCTGACATCTGTTCTTTGGGATCTCCTTCTAGACATTCATTTAGAAAGCTGATGTAACAAATTAAAAAAAAAAAAGACCTGGTTATGCTAGGTTATTACAAAGAATATCTTTCTACTGTACTTAAGGGCGTATTTCTCTTTGAACAAAGAAAATGGACACATTTTCCTCCATCCTCCTTTGTCATGCTCATGTTGCTTCTGCTATTACTCTCATTGTATTTTGTCTTGTTTTTGTCAATATGATATTTTATTATATCAATTGGTTTTGTTGGCCTTTAACAAATATTTTGTAAACAGCCATGCTGCACACAGTATGTATTCAAATGGTAGCATACCAAATACCAATAAATAAGTCATCTAATGGACAAAAACAGCATGACACGCTCTACAGCTGCTGTTTCGTAGAACATTGAAGCAAGGTTGTGAACAGTGTCTCGGAAGACAATTTTCGGAGGTATGTTTTCCGCATTTTTGTTCTCTAAAAAATATTCAGAATGTATTAAAGTAGAAATTCATCTCGCTGATCTATACAACATGCTCTACATTTTCAATGTGAAAGAACAATTTCCTTATCACCTGTTTTATGTAAGACCTTTATGGCCACTTTTATTGTGAATAGCTTACTCTTAGATTTGTGGTATATAAGTTTAGCTAAACAATAAATTATAGAAATATTAAGCAAGTAAGATTTGCAATCAAGACTTTGGTTCTTAGTCTTCCTATTCTTGGCTCAATATTTGATGCAACATAAGGGGCTTCCAATAATCATGGATTTATGATAAGTGTCTATCAACTGCTCACCAGGATGGTGCAGTTTTTGCTCATTATTCTTGGTAGACTAGTTTGAGCTGTTTAGACTGAGAATCATTTGGGAGGAAAGTACAGTCTTTCAACAGAAAATCTGTGGCAGGACTTGGATTCAGGTCTGACCTTTGACTGGGCTACTAAGGGCATTTTGCTTTCTTTTTGTTGAGCCACTCCATTGCTTTTACTTAAGTGACTCCTCTTCAGTCCAAGATCTATAGAAGATTAACGGGTTTTCCTCCATGATCTTCCTTTACTTTGCATCTTTCCCTCTGATCTTTACAGGCCTCCCTATCTCCACTGCTGAAACGCATACTTGTAACACAGTGCTGTCACCACTATGGTTTACTATAGGGCTGGTGTTAAGGCAACGTGCTTGTTTTACACCACTGATATTTAGAGTCTAAAATGTTCCACTTTGGTCTCTTGACTACAAAGTCTCTTCCCACATAGCTGCAGTGTTTGCACATGCTGTGCAGCACATCATAGCTTTTCTCCAGCCATGGCTCGCTTTTGTCACCCTCCTATATAGGTAAGGTTGAACAGTAGTCAACTTCTAGTCTTAGCTAGAGATCTTTGCAGTTGTGCTAAAGTAATCTTAGGCCTTTGTGAGTTTTCCTCTGCAGTTTCTTTAACCAGTGCCTACTGACTATGGAAGGATTGCCTAAGGCAGTGTCTTGATGCTAAACTGTTTCCTACTTTTACAATGATGGACCAGCCAGTGATCCCAGGTATATTTAAGCACACTGACATTTTTCTTATAGCCTTTCCCAGTCTGTACCTTTTTGAATAACCTTTCTCTGTTCTTTCAGCAGTCTTGTGTTTTGATATGTATAGATCTTTGTTTCAAGTTTTGCTTTATTCAACAAACAGTTGGATTCTTTTCTCCAGGAGTATTCAGGTTAGCATAATTACTTTGGTTGGACCCTAAAGCAAATTTGGGTTTCCTGTGACAAGCTGTGCAAAGACTTATGCAATCAAGACTCTCTCATTCTTAATGACTTTTTGAATATTTCTATAATTGATTTCACATTGAAAGTATAGCATGTTGTGTAAATCAGTGAAGCATGTTCCTACTTTGATATAGTCTGAATTCTAATTTTTTATAATGGCAGAATGTGAAAAATGTACAAGGGTTTTTGGATAGAGGCGATCTACAAATCAAAATAAATCTTTTACAGGGTACTATATTGTAAACTTCCTCTTTCTCAAACGTTTAAATATTCACCATCAATATTTTTGAGTTGAACATTTGTAAACTTGTTTTCTGCATTTCATGGCAGTTCTATTAATTGTATTTCCCTATGCTGCAAAACTTCCAGTAATAGGTGTTGCTGAAAGTTACATCATGTTATCCCTTGTGTACTATATACACGCTTGTAAAGCTGTTGCATGTCAGGTAAAATTAGTGAGCTTTACCTGTGCTATATGAGGAGATTGAGAAAACATATTTCATTGCTGCAGCTTTCAGCCATCCAACAGCTTTATGTTAAACAAGAGCAGAAAGATAGCTTATTCTACCTCTGAAGATCTATGTTGGAATGTGAATAGGCAAAGTTTTCAAGCATATCTAATTCCTGCACAGAAGGTCAAATAATAGAACAAAGCACAATAAAAAAATACCTTCAGTTTCCCAGCATTAAAAACAGACATGTTAGAATACTTCTAACCAAGCCTCTCGCTGTATGCCCCATCCCATCTGGAACATGCTCCCTGAGAGCATACGAGCCATACCTGACCTTAAAGGAATTTCGAAGGAATCTTAAAACTTATCTTTCAATGAATACTGACAGCGAAGCCTAAATCTCCTCCTCCCCTCCCCTAGCAATCTGTCACCACCCTCTACCCTCCATGGTGTCCAGGTCTATCATCCATTATTCCTGTATTTTAGATGTAAATAACTTGATGCTTCAATGCTAGTTCAAAGTTCAGTGTACTTGTTTAGCTTTAACCTTTTGAAGTTATGCGTTCCAAGTTCTATGTAATAGTTTGAAGTTCAGTTAAACTGTAATCCACTTTGACTCTGAGATACAAAGTGATCTATAAAAAAAAAAAGATAAATTAGTTTTGCCAGTTCATTTCTTTGTGAAGTTGGGGATTTTTCTTTGAGTAGTAGGCATTGATGCTGCATTAAAGCACATTGAATAAGATGTGTTCATTCTGAATGCAAAACCTCATTTTCCTGTTCTTATTATAGGTCTATGCTTGTATGATGGTTTTCTTCTTGAGCAACATGATTGAGAACCAGTGTATGTCTACGGGAGCCTTTGAGATCACTTTAAATGGTGGGTTTTTAGCAATGTATTTAATATTACTGTATGTACTCGTAGAATAACTTTGTACAAGAGTTTTGTTGTAATCTGTAATAGCTGTACTCTTCTGAGTCCTGTTTGGATTTGGTGCCCTGCAAGCAACTAGCCTGCTGTCTAAAACAAAATGACAATGCAGCATTACTTTATAGGTGTTCGTTCATTTGAAAATTTAACCATGTGGCTTATACACAAATGAGAAGCTCAGAGCTTATTTATGGTTCTTGAAGTTGACATGACTTTTTACAGTTCTACACCCAAAGCCCTAGGTAGTACATATGATCGAATCAGTTTCTTAAAATGCTTCGTTCATCAGGCTGTTGCTTTTGAAACTGGATTAGCAAGGAATGGATGCATATAGCTGTACTGTTCCCAAAGCTTTCACATTTTAGTGACAGCATTTAGCTTACTGATGTAAAAGCAGCATTGGCAGTTTGAGCCTCAAGGTCTTCAGTCTTGAAAGCTGTTTTTGGGACTAGCAGAGGACCAGACAGAAATGACTGCTAGTCTCCTAAATTAGGAAGAGTCAAATCTTACACCACATGACAGTTTCTTCACAGTCCTTTCTGAATACTTTTCTGGGCACACCACCTTTTGTGTGTGTTTGAATAAGCTAAATAAAACTGCATGATACGCATCCGTTTCATCAAAACTGACTGTAGATTTGTTTTGTGGATTGTTGTAGGCTGCTTGGAGAAGAGCAGTAATTGTATAACTTAAGTTTAAAATGCCGGGATTTCTTTGTTCAGAGCAAGATGGCAGCATAAGCAGATTTGCAGAGAGCTCTGGACTGAAATGGGTAAAAATGTTGACACTTCTCCTTGGAGTCTTTACTATTGGGTGAAACTTGCAGCCCCTTCTCGGGTGCCCTTATGCCACACAGTTCTAGTTTAGCACCATTGCTGCAGATCTTGAAGCATAAGTGCAGCTTGAGGCAAAGTTGAGCCCTACTGGTCCTACTTTGCTAAGCATGATGGGAGCATTCCCACAGTCAGGGTAGGGTGTTCAACAGAGACTTCCTTGTCTCATGAAGATCTTGGTTTTTCCACTTTGAGAGTTTACCTGACATTGAACACTGCAGGAGATGGGGTAGAAAAGAGATTACCAGCAGAGAGACCACAGATGAAGTTGAACCTAGCAAACTCCCAGGAGGTAAATGTTGCAAGTGCTTAACCGTCATCTTCATATGGAACACAATTTCTCTAATGAAATAAACTGTCTTCAGTGGAAAGACTATACAGAGTTGTCATGCCGTAAAGATCAAGTGGTCCAACAGCTGTTTCACTTGTACCTTATTATCAGGAACCATTGGTGATGAAAGAAGTCGAAGCAACATTGAAAGCATTATCAAAACACTGGTATTGATGGCACATTCTCGTTGAAGTGTTACAGCAATCGGATGTGGCTGTTGCCAGGCTCACAAGGCTCTGCCAGGAAATTTGGAAGACATCACGGCCAACTGACTGGAAAAGATATGTGTTTATAACAATTTTCACAGTCAGATCACCTTTCTTCAATATTATTGCACAGTGTCTGTTCCCATATGCCAGCGAGATTATCCAGCAGAGCCTACAACCATACCTGGAACAAGAACTGCCTAAAGTGCAAACAGGGTTCAGGAAAGGGCAAGGAACAAGAGACGACATCGCAGATGTGAGATGGATCCTTGAAAAGACAAAAGAATACCAAAAGGATATGTTTTGACTACAGCAAGGCTTTTGACTGTTAACTATAAAACTCTGGGCTACATTAAGAAGCATGGCTATGCCAGAACACCTGATAATTCTCTTGCGCAACCTTTATATTGATCAAGAAGCAACAGTTCTAATGGAACCAGGAGAAACAGAATGGTTTAAAATCAGTAAAGGTGTATGACAGAACTGCATACTTTCCCTCTACCTATTTAATTCATATGCCGAGCAAATCAGCAGAGAAGCAGGACTATATGAATACACCCGAGATGTGAAGGTTGATAGACTCATCCTTCGCTATGCTGACAACACCACAATACTGGCTGAAAGTGAAGATCTGAAACGTTTGCTTCTCAAGATCAAGGAACATAGTCTTAAAATGGGCCTGTACAAAAAAATGCAATGTGTGCTTTCGAGTCAGTCCTGACTCCTGGCGACCCAGAAGCTCCTGGGTTTTCTTGGCAGTGTCACCGGAGGTAGATTGCCAGACCTTTCTTTCAAGGCAGTGGAGGGTTAAGTGACTTGCCCAAGCCCACAAGGAGTGCTAGTGGGAATTGAACCCTGGTTGATTGGTTACCAAGCCAGTGTTCTAACCACTTGGCTACTCCTCCACGCCAGGATACAAGATCAAGGAACATAGTCTTAAAATGGGCATGTACCTTAATGTAAAGAAGACTGAGATCCTGATAACTGGCAAAATCAATAAGTTCATCGTTGATGGAGAAGAAATTGAAATAATGGACAACTTTTTAACCTGCTTGGATCAATAATCAATTAAAGAAACAACAAGCAGTCAAGAAGTCCAGACACACATTGCTCATGGCAGAATGACTATGAAGGACCTAGACAAGATTCTCAAGAGCAGAGATGGACAAGCCATGGTATTTTCAATAACATCTTATGGACGCAAAGGTTGGACAGTGAAAAAGATAGATTGGAAGAAAATTGATGCCTTTGTTTTTTTTCTTATACACGATATTCTTCGCCAACACCAATCGGTACTAGAGGAGATCAAACCAAAGCTTGCTTTCAAAGCTCAGATGACAAGACTTCAGTTTTCATACTTTGGACACATCATGCGAAGAGATCATTGGAGAAAGACACCATAGGTCAATGCAAAAGAGGAAGGCTAGCAATGAGATGGATTGATACAGCAGCAGCTATGAATGCTGCTCGCTCCATCAGCAATGATCCCCCTGACTGAAGACCGAATAGGACTGCTATCCAGAGGGTTGCCATGAGTCGACAGACTCAATGGCATTTAACTACTACTACTAATCCCTTCAGTCATTCAAATCATGTTTGTCTTCAACAGTTCAAAAAATGGGCAGGTGTCAATTCCTCTATTGCTTGCTGGATTAGGGGCTACTAATTCAGCATATATTTTGGGTAGAAAATGTATGCCGGAGGGATTCTGTGCCTATCCCATTAGGGTTCAGGCTTCCTTTTCAGTGGCGTCCACCTCTGTATCTCCAGGGGATGTCTGTAAGGTGGCTACCTGGTTATCTTTGAGCACCATGGTGAAGTACTATAGTTTGCATGTGGCACTTCTGAAGACCTATTCGTCTGGAGGATTGTCCCCTGCCACTGTGGGTCTGGACTGGTCTAGTAGAACAATTAAGGAAGCAGAAATTTAACATACCTGATGATTTTATTTCCTTGAACCCTGCTAGACCACCACAATCTGCCCTGGAAGAACTCTGCAGGTTTGGGAGCCCTGCTACCTCTTGATTTCTTTGTCTCTGTCTGATGCAGAATTATTTGCATTAAGAGAGCCAAATTCTTATTCCAGAGGTTTGTTATGATTTATGGCACTTAACAGCAACAACAATAATGCTGGTAGGGGGGGTTGTGTGGTGTTTTCGTCTGTTTGTCTTGCTTACTACTTGGGAAGTGTCATACTGGCTTCTGTTGGTGCTGCACCTGTATATATCAAATGATATCACTGAAAGTTGCTCAAGTCTGCCTTCACCTGCAGGCAAGAGAGCATAACCCACTCATCTGAATTTGATCTAGCAGGATTCAAAAAGAGAAAGTTCAAGTATGTAAATTTCTCCTTATTTGCCTATAAAGTTTTTTTATTTGTTTTTCTCTAGTTTTGCTTCGTTTAATTATGAAATGCAGATAACACATCTGTGAAACTTTTTTAATTTGTACCACTGTTTTCTTGCATGTAATCTGCTGCTGTATATCTGGTTTATGGTTAAACAGTGTTGCAGAGTTAGACAAAATGCTGAACAAAAATGATCCATAATTCTGCATTTGTTAAAGATTTTTCTTGGCGCAATTGATGGTATTTGAAGGGTAACATTGTTAAACATTTGATATACCGCCTCCCCATTACATCGGGGCGGTTTACAATTCAAAAAAAAAAAAATCAAAGAAGAGAGGAAATTACAATCAATATAAACAAGGAAAGAAGAGAATGAAAGAAAATAGTAGTAATGTTTTTTTCCCCTGAACTTTGCTGTCACAGATGTTCCAGTGTGGTCTAAACTAGAATCTGGTCACCTTCCATCAATGCAACAGCTTGTCCAAATTCTTGATAATGAAATGAAGCTGAACGTGCACATGGATTCCATCCCCCACCATCGATCATAACCTCATCTTCACAGCACTGAAAGCATCTTGTAAGTGCACTTTTGATCACAATTGGTAACTGACTTCAACAGAGTGGCCAATATAGACTGTATGCAATGTTCCCTCTAATTTTCTGTAGGCTGTGTGCGCGCATAAAATATCAGCTGTGCAGCTTTTGAAGGAAGGTTAAATTTTTGTGCGCCACAACGACACTCGGAGTTATATACTTTAAAATTTGACTACATGTCAGAATACAGTATGTACACCACATTGATTGCACTAGAAAATATTGTAGAACTTGTGAAAATCATAAATACACAACAGCTTTTCAATTTTAAGAATGTCTGTGTTTTCTATCAGAATCAGAACCGTAATTTTTGTGCGCTTTGTTGTAAAGTATGTGCGCTCACTCGGTGAGGTGTGTGCGCGCGCACACGCACACAGCTTAGAGGGAACAGTGACTGTATGGCTTGTTAAACAGACTATAGGAAGATTTGATCCTTGAACCGCTAGGTTTACATTTTCAGTGCAAATACATTTTGAAAAGCTCAGTTTTGATAGATGTGTGTGGCAGGAGCTGTGTAGAATACCACAGATGAGAGAGCTGCTGAATTAACCCCTGAGTTTCATTCCTTACTTGCATCGCTTGCCATCTCTTCGATTTCCTTAGATCATGTATCATATGTCAAAAGTGCATACACTTTTTAAGGATACATTTTTCATTAAATCTTTCTATGGTAATGAAGATATTTAATCGACAAGGAGTTTTAATTCCAAATGGTCTGATGTTAATACATAATGCTGGGACAGCAGTAGTTATGGCTAAGGTGGGTCTCAGTGGTGAAGAGGGAATTTTGAGGGGAAGAGATTTAGACACTGGGCTTGACATTTTTAATTCTAAAATTTAATGTTCACTGCTCTTGTTTAGTGTCTCATGACTAGTTGATTTCTTTAGAGGTACCACTACAATTATTGTACCATTTTCCTTCTGTTTGTGTTTAAGATATGAAGGCGTTTTCCAAAGGTCACAGCGTGGTTGACACCCATGAAGGCCTGCACTGAAGACAAACACTGTGGGTGCAGGCTGGATGTACCTTCTGCAGACTCGTTGTACCTCTTGAAAACATTCATTCAGGACAGTCTTTCAGCGCTGAAATGACTTGGCAGTCTGCACATTATGGAGTGCAGTAACTTACTGTAGAATTCCATCTTAAGGAAAAAGTTATGTCAACCAGTTCAGAGTTAAAATAACAATGCAGGCATTATAGTAGTTTTGTTTTGATATTCATGTTTTATAATTTTAAATTGAATTGGGTTAATAGCTAATTTTTTTCTTTGAAAGTTTGTCTACTCCTGGTTTTTATATAAAAAGTTTTTTTTTCCCTTATGGTTATAAACAAAGCTATAGGAATGAATCGGGTGACCCTGCATGACTGTAAAGCTCCTGACATTTCTGGTCTTTGCCAGTATCTCAAATTCAGTCATGTTGAATGCTGTATATTTTTAAGAGTATATATTAAACAATTGTGAACAGTACGTTGTATACCAGATTATGAGCTAAATTGTTACAGAACAATTGCATCATTTTGTGACTGCGAATGCTAATTTACCAACTTGCAAAATCTCTTTGCCAAGCTTGGAATTGTCAGCCAGTTTCTGTAGAATTTTTAAACTGGGCCTTTATATCATTAATATAGATGCAAATTAAGTTAAATAAAATACATTTATTGTGAGACTTAACCAAGAGCTTTGTGAAATTGCTCTTTTTTTTCTCCCTTGTTCAGACTAAATTTCAGGGGGCATCATAGGGAGATGCACTTTCTGTATACTGTAAGTCAGTACTATAAGACTAAATCACCAATGGGCCTCAGCTTCTTTTTTGGTGTCTTGTCAAATGCAACAGTGTATTCTGTATCTTGCTTACAATGGTAAAACACTTCCAATATGTAAAATGTTATGCTGAAGCACTTTGTTAGAGGGTGCCTAAAGCACATTATCAGATCATATAATAGTTCCATACATGCCTGACTTTGCTGCTGTACTAGTACAAATGTGGTGATTTTTTTTTTCTTTAGCAGTATCAGCAAAATACGTTTTGAGCTTCCCTATCATCTTGATTCTCACTCCAAAGAAGTTTTGTGCTAAGGCTTTCTCTTTTACAACTTTTCACAACCTGAATCTAAAAGCTGTAGTGCTTATTCATTGTTAACTGGAAGTATGTACAGTTTGCACAGGAAAGGAATTTTTCTCTGAGGGCAACAGGATAGAATATCCTCAAATGGGTTGACATAATCATAGTGGAGTTTGTGTGGGATAAAGCTTCCCCAAGCTTTGAACCTTTACAGAAGTTTTTGAACTTCACTGCACATGTCCACCAGTTCCCAGCCTGTCTTGCTCTATGGGGCAGCCTCTGTCCTTTTTCCATGGAGCAAGTGAGAGAGCTTCCTTTTTTGTCCACCTGACCAGTCCCAGAATGTATGGGTTATCCCTGCAAACCAGCAGATAAAGACATGATCCATGCAGCCACTTGCTCTTCAGTATTCTCGGTCTCCAGCAGATGGTGATGGGCATTCCATATAGCTCTGAAATCAACTGGGCCCAGGAGTTCTTACACAGTTCAAGAACTGGTACCCTAGCTGAGGGGTGTGGCTGTGGAGGACAGGACTTCTGCAATGGATGCTGCACATGTGGAAGCTACCTGGAGGAATCCTGATCCCTCCCCTCTCCGGTAGCCACAGGGAGTAGTTTGGACTTAAATCTTTCCTTTTTTGTGCTACTTTTAAATTAAAAAAAAAAAAAAAGTTTTATGAAGCCTTTTCTTCCTGGCAGAAGGGAATAAGTGCTTTGCTGTTCCTCCATTTTATTTTGAATGGCTGCCATGGTCTGCTGGGTCAGATCAGATGGGTAGTAGGGAGGAATTCCTGAATTACCTGCAGCACAGAGCAGAACTCTACAAATCCTGGCTGTTAGGTTGCCATGGTGCCTAGAAGTTTTACCCAGTTGCAGCTTTAAAGGGTTACTGGGGGTGATAAGAGGATGAGTGGGGTCACTGCTAGTAGTTGGCCTGATTTATTACGGTTTTTTTTTCCTATAGAAAATGGGGGAAGGAATATTAGTTAAATCAAGCCCTAAAACTTAAAAGGAACAGCAATATGCTGGTTTTTGGGGGGGGGGGGGGGCGGGGGTGTGCCGTGGCGTGCATTTTGACCTAAGTCAGTGACCGGCTCCTAGATTTCAAGAAAAAGAAACTTAATGAAGATATTCAAAACACTCCTTAAGACTCACCTCTTTTGCCTAGCCTATGATCTCCCGTCTGACCTTCCTGGTTAATATTTCCCCTGCTGCTCCTCCTCCGCCTTTCTCCCTCTGTCCTCTATCCTGGGTATGCCTGTTGCTTTTCTATGACAAATTGTAGTTCCTTTCTGTTTCCTGGCCAAGTTCTGGGCTCTCTTTTTTTAAAATTTATTGTAAACAGCCCTGCTGGTCTCTGAAGGGTGGTATAGCAGGAAACTTAATAAAGATAAAGATGGCCTGGCCTAGAGCAGATCTGATCAAGCTGGGAGCAGCATCAGCAAGAACTCTAAATAGCTGTGGATGCCTTTTTGCTCTATGCTGGGAGTAGTGTGTGAAAGCCAGCTTTGTAGTTAATTAAAATTGTGGCCTTGGCGTTTGTGAAGGCCGCATGGTGACAGTGCCTCATCAACAGAGGCCATGTGTCAGCTGTATCAGAGCACAGATCTTCAGAATCTTCCAGGCACTGCAGTTTTCATCATGGCAGTGCAGGTGAGAGGTCATCTGTCTTGGGGTGTGCTGCGCATCCTCTGAGGCAGGAAGAGCATGCCACAGGAGACTCAGGTGGCTGTGTAGAGACAAAAGCAAAAGAGATTCCTATGGCGCCCCATCCTCTTCTGACTTCAGATGCAGCGCTCTTGGTGGAATTCTTTGTTGGAGGATTCCTTGCAGTTGAAGACATGTTGGTTTCCATCTGCATTTGTGCTGCTGCTGCATCACAGAGCCATTTTGTTAAGGCAGAGTTGGGGTTTTGGGCGCATCACAGAGCCATTTTGTTAAGGCAGAGTTGGGGTTTTGGGCACAGCTGGTTGTCATGGGTGAGTGTGGAAACATTTGAGGAGTCTTTGGCCCCTAAATGTCCCAGGTTGAATGGGTCTGACTTCTGGGAAAATCAGTCTTATTTCTTGCCCAGCTTCTGACCATTGGAGTTTAGTCAGCTTACAGAATCTTAAAATTTTTATTTATAAGCATTTCTTACCTGCCTATCAAATTTCTAAGCAGTTTACAACAGAACATGCATTATAGGATAAAAGGTCATCCATGGGGGACACTTTAAAAAGGGAGAGCATCCAGTTGAAGAAAAGGGACTTTTCTATGTTTGCCAGGAACAAGCAGAAAGTCAGTCCTCACATATGTGTAACACTGACAGAGCCTTCTTGGAAGCATCTCACTAGCTTTCAAAGAAAGCCTTTGGGAGATGCCACCATGCATGCGTGGTCCCCTTCCTGCCCAAGGGTGCCATCTTACTCGGTCTCCTTTTTTGCACGGAGCCCTACAGACTTTCGTCTTTCTTACCCAGAAAAAAGTTGGTTTTCTCGTGCACATCTGTGCCTTTCCCGGTTAGCATCGGTCCCTTTCCTGCCTCCGAGCCCTGGCATTGGGCCTCAGAACCTGCGAGGTTTCATGCCTTTTTCAACTGCTGGCTGCGTCAAAGGTCTTCGACCTCACTTGGGCCCTTTTTGCTCCAATGGCCACCGGGTTTAAGAAATGTGATTGGTGTTCTAAGAAGATGTCCCTCACTGACACGCACAATTGTTGCCTCAGGTGTCTGAGTGCTGACCACAACCCAGAGGCATGCTCCCTCTGCAAAAAGATGTCCAGTAAAGCCACCCAGAGTCACTGGCAGAAGCAGGATGACATCTTCCACAGGGCAGACTCAACCCCAGTATCTCTGGTAGCCGCATGCTCTAAGGCCCTGCATGGATCCTTGGAATTGCGTAAAGCCCCTCTGGTACCTGAGCAGGCATGTAGACACTCTGACCAAGGTTCACCAGCGTGAGAGCATAAAAAAAAAAGAAATCCTCGAGGGCCTCTTGCTGGGAAGTGGACATGAATGGCAAGTCCTGTGCGTGGTCCCACAACCCCCAGCAGGCATCCAAGGAGGTGGGTACCCAGGACAGACATTGAGGCCTTTGACAGATCTCAGACCGCCCCCCCCTCCTGCCCCCGAGGCCTGTCCTGTCGGACTCCCTTTCCTCCCTGATGTCTGACCCAGTCACCCTGGCATCGATGTCGAAGGCTGCAACCCATGAGTTGGAAGCCAGGATGCTGGCAATGGAATGCAGTGTTTCTGCATTCCTCGCCTTGCAGCAAGTGTTGCCAGGCCCTGCTGGTGCATGCACCGAGACTGCAGGGACCTCAATGTAGAAGACTCCCCAGGCTGCCGAAGAGATCCTTAGCTCCATGCCATGAACCGATCTTGGTCCTCATGAGCAAGGTCTTTCCTGACAAGCGCCTCTAACTCTGGCCAAGCCTCAGCCACAATCCATTGAAGGTCAGATCCAATGACACCTTTAGAGCCGTTGGGCCTTGAGTCTTTGATGGACTGCTTGGACTGGGAGTCCGATGTAGAGACTTCCTCAGAGACATGGGCACACTATGATCTCCCCTGAGATCTGTCCCCATCAGCATCAAGGTGCTGGTCCCTGCCTGAGGATATCTTGTTCCTTGAGTTTTTGTCTGGGACATGGTAAAGGCACTCTCCCTCACCATGGAATCGGAGGAGCACCCTCGTACAGAGGAACTTGGAATCCTCCAGTACAAGGCTCTACCCAAGGAGATCCTCATGGTCCCCGTCCCCTCCATCCTTGGGTGACTCCTTCTCTAAATGTGGGAAACTCTGGCATCGGTGCCAGTTGTTAGCTGATGCCCAGCTACTATGTATCAGGTCTACCGAGGACCTGGCTTCAGGAAGGCACAACTCCCTCACATCACCATGGTGGTTGAATCGGCCATGTGTTGTCAAAAAAGCCCAAAGACACACTTCTTGGTTCCCCCAGGCAGGGAGTCCTGCACCCTCGATACACTCAGGCTTAAATGTAACCAGGGCTCAATGCTGGTGTGCCGCATACAGACTTAACTGTGGACTGGCATGTACCTCTGAGACCTAACCAAGGAACTTGGGTTTCCTAGCAGGTCTCAGCAGAGACTACCTCCAATACTTCCAGACCCACATGAAGTCTGTCAGAGTGCTCAAAGTACTTGTCTCGAGCAGCCTACAATGGCTTAGAGTCCAATGCGAGGGTGGCTGTTGCAGGCATCGGTGCCTGACGCCAGGCCATGCTCCAAGAATTGGACCTCAAGCAATGGGCTCAGGAAAAGCTGCTCTGTCCCTTGCCTTGGTTAAAACCTCTTTGGCAAGCCAATGGAGGACACAGTGTCATACTCTGGCAGAAATCGAGTCAACAGGACTTGACTCTTGAGGAAGACTTCCACTCTTCCCAGGAAGAAACCACTGGGGAAAAGGCCTCCCTTTTACCAGAAAAGCCAGCCTTACTGAGTCTATTCCCCATACCAGACCCCCCAGCAGGGCCATCAGGGTAAGGAAGCAGGTCAGGGTCCATGTAAGCTTAAGGGCCTCAAGCCCCCAGACACCAGCCCTAGCTCAGACTAGGTCAGGGTTTTGACCCCCAGAGCATAGCCTCTCTACCCATGGGGGACAGCTACCAACTAGGTTGCCTGATTCATTTTGCCTACCGGTGTGCTGCCAGCACCACTGACTCCTGGGCACTCCAGGTGGTCAGGGAGGGTTACCTCCTTCACCTGGACCAGACACTTCCCCCTTTCTTTCTAGGAGAGCTTCCTCTGCTCCCTTACACCAGCAGGCTGCCTCAGGGGACAGGGCTGTGGAGCCGGTAACGCACCATCTAAGAGGAAAGGGGTTCTACTCAAAGTACATTTTGGTCCCAAAATGGAGCAGGTCTAAGGCCCATCCTGGACTTGAGAAACCTGAACAAATTCCTGGTGTGAAAAAGGTTCACAATGTTCTTCCTTGGAGTATTGCTGCCCTACCTCCAGCAAGGAGATTGGCTATGCTCCTTGGAGCTGAAGGATGCTTATACCTACAATCCTGATCCACCCCAACCAGAGGCAGTACCTAAGGTTTGTGGGCAGGAGTGACCAGTACAGGGTACTATCCTTTAGTCTAGCTTCTGCATTAAGAGTCTTCATCCAATGCCTGGCAGTGGTGGTCGCCTATCACTGTCTTCAAGGGGACTTTGTCTTCCCATACCTGGACAACTGGCTAGTAAAAGGAGACATTGCTTCAGAGGTGCAAAGGGCCATGGCCTGCAACATCTGGGGATTGATAAACCAACCCAAATCCCTCCTTGCTCCATCACAAAACCTGGAGCTCATAGGAGCTTGCTTGGACTCCTGCCAGGCCAGGGCCCCTCCTCCCCGTGGACAGGGCAGTTTGCCTCAGGGCCCTGGCGACTGAGTTGCAGTGCCATCATACTGTGTTGGTGTGGTTCATACTCCTGCTAAGCCACATAGCTTCCATGATCCATGTGGTCCCCAATGTCCATCTCCATATGCGGGTAGCTCAGTGATACCTCCATTTATAGTACACTCTGGGACAGGGTTTTGGTTTCCCGCCAACTACTGTGCCTTGCAAAAGTATTCATCCCCCTGATTTTTAACCTGGAATGAAAATGGAGGTTTATTTTGATCTTAGGTAATTGACCTAACAATATAGACCAAATTTGTGAAGTGGAATGGCAATAAAATACCATGTATATAATCATTAAAAAAAAAAAAAAAAAAAAAAAAAGTCAAAACTGAAAAGTTGAGTACATATATATTCATCCCTTTTGCTATGAACCCCCTAAATAAGATCTGGTCCAACCAATTAAATGCAAAACTTGCATAATTTGTGTTAGGGGCCACCTGTGTGCAATCTTTCACATGATCAGTCATATGATGCCTGTATAAATATACTGTTCTGAAAGGCTCCTGATTGCAACACCACTAAGCAAGCAATATGTAGACCAAGGAGCACTCCAAACAGCTTGGAGACAAAGTTGTGGAGAAGTATATCCCATGGAGCAACATTTAAAACCATTTTAACAAAATGGAAAAAATATGGCACCACTACAAACCTGATAAGAGAAGGCTGTAAACCAAAACTCAGACTGGGCAAGGAGGGCATTAATCAGAGATGCTACAAAGCCCCAAAGGATAACTGAAGGAGCTGCAAAGATCCATAGCGGAGGATGGGAGTATCTGTCCATAGGACCACTTTAAGCTGTACACTCCACAGAGTGGGGCTTTATGGAAGTGGAAAAAGCAAAAGAGGCGAGGGTGTGAGAGGTGGCTGGTTTATTGAAAATAAAGCCCCAATGTGTTTTTGCAGGATTGCCTTCTTCAGGGGGCACACATCTTGAAAATAAAACATATAATATAAAACAAGCAGTAAAGTTCAAAAATATAGTATTGAAAATGTAAAAACATAAGACATATAATTTTCTATGTGCTTTTAAAGATTTATTTACATATGACCCAATTTGAACAAGCATACAAATTTGAAAAACTCAGATTAAAACTATAAGATATAGAAAAGCAATTACTAATAAAATAAATAATATAAATTATAGTACATATAAAAACAGCTAAATACCAATGGTACTTATACAAGGTATAAGTTAAAATTATATAAAAGAACAATAAGATAAATGAATGAATGTATGCGTATTAAAAAAAAACGAAGAGGAATTACTTACAGGAGGCACAGTGTATCATTCTGTCTTTACAAAGACTCCAAGTGGAAATACTGATTGAAATAAGTGTACCAGAGCCAGAGGGACATAGTATCATTCATTAAGTGAGATGTGGACTTACAGGGAAACAGGCAAGGGTACTCGTTAATAATCTAGCTTAAAACAATTAGTCAAATGAACACACTATAAAAAATATAAAAACTTAATTATGTAATAGCTAGTATATTTATTGCTGATTAAACAAACTGTGGTAATGTAAAATCAACATGAATAAATAACAGTGAAACGTATTTAAAACGGGGAGAGTTAAAAATATATATACGAGTACGAGGGTTGCTCAGAAAGTAATGCCCCACATGTTTTTTTTTCTCAGTCCAGAACGAAGATAGAGGTGTGAAATTTAAAAGGGTAGTAACTTGGAACTTCAAAGGATATGTGTGTAATTTTACAGTCGTCCGACAAATAGCAAGGCGGTAGTGATCTTTCAAATGGCGTCTGTAAGTGACACACGGTATGAACAATGAGCTGTAATTGAATTCTTGGTGGAGGAGAAAGAAAGCGTGAGAAACATTCACAAACGGTTGTGTGCTGTGTATGGAAGTTCTGCGGTAGATAGGAGCACTGTCGGACGATGGGTGAAGAGAGTAAAGGCTTCAGGAAGTGGTAAAATGGAACTGGAAGATCGGCTGCTGTCTGGGTGTCCTGCCTCAGCCACCAGTCCAGACAAGTTGCAGCACGCTGATGACATTATTCGTGCAGATCGGTGCATCACGAGTCGGGGAATTGTCCGTACAGCTTTCCGTCAGAGGTAGTGCAATGGCAATTATTGACTCTTTGGGATATTCAAAGGTGTGTGTGCAAGGCACACCGCAACAGCTTACAGTATTTTAATGCCCGCTGGCAGCTATCACAGGGCGCTGCAACTTGTCTGGACTGGTGGCTGAGGCAGGACGCCCAGACCACGGCCGATCTTCCAGTTCCTTTTTACCACTTCCTGAAGCCTTTACTCTTTTCACCCATCGTCCAACAGTGCTCCTATCTACCGCAGAACTTCCATACACAGCACACAACAGTTTGTGAATGTTTCTCACACTTTCTTTCTCCTCCACCAAGAATTCAATTACAGCTCGTTGTTTGTACTGTTTGCCACTCACAGATGCCATTTGAAGGATCACTACTGCCTCGCTATTTGTCAGACTGTAAAATTACACACGTGTCCTTTGAAGTTCCAAGTTACTACCCTTTCAATTTCACATTTCTATCTTCATTCTGGACTGAGAAAAAACATGTGAGGCATTACTTTCTGAGAAGCCCTTGTACAAAGGGGGAGTTAAACTAAAAACATGAAGGGGAGAGCAGAGGATTCCAGTACAAGAGAATCATACGAATAATACAGAATGCATTCAGTGTATTATATGGTGTTATGGTCAAATAGTACTGAATAAATTATGCAAAAAACTTTTAAATTCATGTCATTACCAGATGGTCACATTTAAACGCTGTTTAAATGTGCTGCACCTGGTCTGCCTGTGACATTCCTTGGTTTTTTACGCTTGTTGGATTCCCATACATTAAGACATCGGCATGCACAAATGTGTTCTTAAAATCCCTTTGATATGTCTAAAACTCTGCAGTAGAGACCTAACACGATAAGCCTGAAAATGACTTATTTATAAGTTATTTGCACTGACACTTTTTATTTCTAAAATTGAGTGTGTACCTCAATGTGCTCCCAACAATACCCTTTTGATTTTCAATGCTGCCATGTAACGTTGGAGCTAAAATCGTTTTTAGACCTGAGTACTAAAATAAAAAAAAACTTTAAATGTGACCTTCTGGTAATGTCATGAATTTAAAAGTTTTTTGCATAATTTATTCAGTACTGTTTGACCATAACACCATATAATACACTGAATTCATTCTGTACTATTTGTATGATTCACTTGTACTGGAATCCTCTGCTCTCCCCTTTGTGTTTTTATTTTTTAACTCCCCCTTTGTATATATATTTTTAACTCTCCCCGTTTTAAATACTTTTCACTGTTATTTATTCATGTTGATTTTACATTACCACAGTTTATGAAACAGCTAGTGTATTTATTAATTGAACAATTTTTTATAATTTTTATAGTGTGCATTTGACTAATTGTTTTAAGCTAGATTACTGAGTACCCTTGCCTCTGTTTCCCTGTAAGTCCACATCTCACTTAATGAATGATACTATGTCCCTCTGGTTCTGGGATACTTATTTCAATCAGTATTTCCACTTGGTGTCTTTGTAAAGACTGAATGATACACTGTGCCTCCTGTAAGGCCTCTTTGTTTTTTAATACACACACACGTTCATTCATTCATTCATTTATAACACAGGTCTGCGACTAAAAAGCTGTTTGATTATTTTCATCTAATTTCCATGTATTTTGGTGTGCTGAAAACAAAATATTGAAAAAACTCCTAGATGTCATGATTTGCCAGAACATGCAAAATTGTCTTCAAATTTATCAAATTTTTTCAAATTACTATTAATTCACATAAGTGCATTTAAGATATAAAATGCCAAAAAAACCTTAAAGGGGTTGTCTGAGTTATGTAAAAAAAAAATTATAGCACTGTAAATCTGATGGTCAGCAATATATACATAAGCAAGTTTTAAGTCTGTGCTTCTAATGGTAGAAGGGGTAATCTTTCCTGAAGAATCCAGTGGGAGGGAGACACAGGGCAGATAGCAGCAGCTCTGGTCAGTGCAGGGGGGCGTGGCCAGCACTGTGATGTCTCCTGCACAGACACAGAGCTGCTCTCTCCTGCATGCCACACTTGTGCACGAATCATTATCAGGTTCTAGGCTGTTCACACTTTTTCATCACAATTCATGTTAGCTTGTCATTCTTCAACCGTTTGTTATGGCTCTGTGAAAGTGTATTAATTTGTCAGTTTGTTTCATCTGTGGTGAATATACAGTGTTGAAGCAACAGCAGAATATTACAGACTTTGTGAAAAAAGTATACTTTGCATACTTTGGACTAAAAATTAGAGCAAGATAAAGTCTGGACGCCTCATAAAGTGTGCAAACGGTGTGTTGAGGATCTCCAAAATTAGTTCAAGGGTAAGAAAAAATCTTTCCGTTATGGGATTCCTATAGTATGGCGAGAGCAAAAGAACCATAGTGACGATGACTACTTTTGTTCATGTGATGTGAAAGGGTTTAATTCCAAATGGAAGCATTCCATTTCATACCCCAATCTTCAATCGGCAATTCATCCCATCTCCCATGGCACAGATATACCAGTACCCAAGCCCCCTGCTACCTTGGAAGAGATACCTAGCTCCGATGAAGACGAAGTCATACCTGAACCAGATGATGAATCAAGTTCTGACTTTGAAGATGATACAAGACCAAAATTGTTTTTTCAGGAGGAGATGAATGATTTGGTAAGAGACGTGAATCTTCCCAAAGATGCCGCTGAGTTACTCGGAACAAGGCTGAAAATCAGGAATTTATTGTTGCCAGGAGTGTCATCTTCATGGTTCAGACATCGTGAAAAGGAGTTCGTTCCTTACTTCGCCCATGAAGACAAGTTGGTTTATTGCATCGATGTCGAAGGTCTGATGGGTCAATTTAAAATCCAATATGATTCAGAGCAATGGTGTCTTTTTATAGATTCTTCAAAAAGAAGTCTCAAAGCAGTTTACTCCACAACGGTTCTTATGCTTCCATACCTGTAGGTCATTCCGTACACTTGAAGGAAACCTACGAGAACTTGGAATTGATTCTTCGTAAACTTAAATATGAAGACCATGGTTGGCAAGTGTGTGGGGACTTGAAGGTCTTGTGCATGCTGCTCGGGCAACAAGCTGGGTATACCAAATATCCTTGTTTTCTGTGTCTGTGGGACAGTCGAGACCGACAAAATCACTGGACCAAGAAGAGTTGGCAGCCGAGGGTGTTAAGTCGCTGAAAAAATGTCCTCCGAGAAACTTTGGTACCTTCCCATAAAGTTCTTCTACCACCTCTCCACATAAAATTGGGATTGATGAAGCAATTCGTAAAATCACTTCCAAGAGATTGAGAATGCTTCAAATACTTGGTCACCAAGTTTCCAGGCCTGTCGGAGGCAAAATTGAAGGAAGGTGTGTTTGTCGGACCAGACATTAGAAGGCTTATAGTTGATCAAGATTTTGTCAATACAATGATGGATCCTCAAAAAGAAGGGTGGATTGCATTTAAAGAAGTACAGAAATTTTTAGGCAATAACAAAGATCCTCACTACAAAAAGATTGTCGGACGAATGCTGAAAGCATTTCAAGCTTTAGGTTGCCTGATGAGTTTGAAAGTGCATTTCCCCCAGTCCCACCTTGACTACTTTCCTGAAAATTTGGGAGCTGTGAGTGAGGAACAAGGTGAACGATTCCACCAAGACATTAAAGAGATGACAAGGAGACACCAGGGAAAATGGAGCATTACAATGATGGCAGACTACTGTTGGATGCTTCAGAGAGACATTCCAGATGCTACTCGCAAGCATAAATGCACCAAGAGGAGCCTCACAAGGAAGAAGAATCGAGTTTAGTGTGTGTAGGTGAGCTCATTTCAGTTCAAAAGATTTTCATGAAAATATTGTAATAAAACTTTAATTTTATAAGTGGAGGAGTGGCCTAGTGGTTGGTGCAAGGTACTTCAGGCCAGAAGGTCGGTGGTTCAAATCCCACTAGAGGACAGCAACCTTGGGCCAGAACGACTGGGGTTTCTAGTCCCACAGGTGCTCCTTGTGGTCTTGGGCAAGCCACTTAACCCTCCATGTCCCCTGCAAAATAGTTATCTCCAAGTTATAATGCCCTGTTCAATGTAATTTCAGTTTGTTCAATGTAAACCGCACTGATGCAGAATAGCGCGGTATATAAGAGAATATAAATAAATAAGGCAATACCTCAAAATTTATTTATTTAACATAGTCACCTAAATTGTTAGGAAACGTGATGTCGTATGACAAAATGGAGGTCATTTTTGGATTCAGCGCACCAAAAAACATAGATTACGTGGAATAACCAAAACAGCTCTCAAAAAAAATTTTTTTTGCAGACCTGTGTAATCTTATTATGGTTCTTTTATATAATTTTAACTTATACCTTTTATAAGTACCATTGGTATTTATCTGTTTTTATATGTACTATAACTTATCATAGAAAACCAATAAATAATTGATTAAAAATATAAGTTCTCCAGGACCAAGCAGGAAGTCAGTCCTCACATATGGGTGACGTCGGCGCCGACGGAGCCCTCGCGGAGCAATTTTCCCCAGCTTTCACAGAAAGCCTTTGGGAATTGCAGCGCACATGCGCGGTCGCCTTCCCGCCCAAGGGTGCCATCTTAGCCAGTCTTCTTTTTTCCGCGGAGCCCTACAGACGTACCTGTCGTGTCCCCGCTAAAAAAGTTGATTTTCGTGAGTTTTACTCGTTTTTCAATTCGGTTCGACGCCGGTCGTTTTCCTGCCCGGACTCGCGACGCCGTTGCGAGTCCTTCCCTTATTTTTCGGTTTTTCTGATTTTGGTCCGTTTCATTTTCGATTTTTCCCTGGCAGCCCGGTCCTTTGACCTTGCAGGAGCCCTTTTTCCCTCGATGGCTGCCAGTGGTTTCAAGCGGTGTGGTCATTATGTTTATTCTGAGTGTTTAAGTTTGTATGCTTGTTCAAATTGGTCAGGGGTGGCCCAAGGGGGGTGTGGAGATTAATTGTGGGGGCCTCATTTGCATAAATATTTGCATCATAATAACATGCCTCTTAATGAGTGTCTGGATAAAGAAAGACTAACAGATTTCTACATTACTATATTGCAGTGACAACCGCCAGGCCCATTAGGAAGTACTAGAAACACTGACCATTTAGAATCCATACCAAATCCACCCTATCATAACAGCACTACCAGGATTCATAAAGCATCAAACCCTACCTATCAAAAGGCAACACTGCAGATCTTAAACCAATACATCTCACTGGGGGGAAGAGAACAAGTGGGACTGTTAAATAGAAACAAATGAACAGAATACCTCAGCTTGATTACATAGAACATAGACCATCACCACACAAAGAACAAGGGATCACAATTTAGAAATAGGAAGATAATAATTAAACTGGGAACCCCAAAAGCCAAACATGAAATGTACAACACTGGAGAAATAAAACTATAAAGTAATTTTCTCTTGCACTAAACAAAGATGTTAGCAATACCCACTTCCCAGACCAGACATTCCAGTTAATAAATAAAAAATATTTTTCTACCTTCTGTTTGGGCATTTTATTTTTCAGTTGCAATTGCTCCAGTCACTTTCTTCTGGTTTCTTCGTGTCTTCTGCAAGCTATCCATTTGTCCTTTCTTTTAGATGTTTTCCATTCTCTCTCTATATCTGCTTTAACATACTGATTGTTTCCCTTTTGCTCTTTTCCCCATTCTTATTCCTTTATCATCCACTCAAATTTCACCCTTCCATTCTCAGTCCCCACTTACTCTCCCAATACCTGGCCCATCATAGATTTTTCTTCCACACAAAATATCTTTTCCCCTCTCCATTCTCATTCTCATTCCCCTTCCCCATCCCCTTCTAGTCCTCCCCCACAATCAGCTCCCCTTATAGTTCTAGACCCATCCAGCATCTTCTAGTCCCATTCTCCCATGCCCCCACATCAGACCATTTCCAGTCCTAGTCTAGCCTATCGCCCATTTCTAGTCCTATTCCAGCTCATTGGCCCATTTCCAGTCGTAGCCCCAAATATGCTCTTTTCCAGTTATATTCCAGCCCCCCATCAGCCAATTTCCAATCCTAGCCCTCTCATCAACCCACTTCCAGTCCTATTCCAGCTCTTCATCAGCCCATTTCCAGTCCTAGGCCCCCCCCCCCAAGCCCATTTCCAGTCCATGTTCTCCCACCATATAGCCCAGCCCATTCCAGTCCAGGTCCCTCCCCCCCATAGCACATTTCCAGTCCAGGTCCACCCCTACCATAGCCCATTTCCAGTCCCTGTGCCCCCCCCCCCCCCCCCAATAGCTCATTTCCAGTCCAGATCCCCCCCCCCCATCCCCAACCAGCCCTGCTGCTGTCTGAGGGGCTTCAGAGGGAACTGGAGGAAGCCTGCGCGAGGCCCTGGCTCCCTCTGCACAGACACCAGCATGAAGATCCTTTTCCTTCACGCTGGCGTCTGTTTCTGTGAAGCTGCGATTGATGGGAAAGGTTAAAGGGCAAGGATCTTCATGCTGGTGTCTGTGCAGAGGGAGCCGGGGCCTCGAGCGGGCTCCCTCTGAAGCCGTCCATTGTGCCATAATGCTGTTTGCGTGGGGCCCCCTGAAGCGCGGGGCCCTGTGCGAACAACATTATTGCACAATGGACGGGTTGGCCCTGAAATTGGTCATATATGTAAATAATTTTCTATGTGCTTTTAAAGATTTATTATGTCTTATGTTTTTAATTTTTTTTAGTACTATATTTTTGAACTTTATTGCTTGTTTTATATTATTATGTTTTATTTTCAAGATGTGTGCCCCCTGAAGAAGGCAATCCTGCTGAAACACATTGGGGGCTTTATTTTCAATAAACTAGCGGCCTCACACCCTCACTTCTTGTGCTTTTTCTGGACTTCTGCTGCAAGGGCTCTTGTTTGCTCTCCTTGTGTTCCCTTTATGGAAGAGTGGCCAGAAAAATGTCATTGCTTAAAGAAAGAAGTAAGAAAACATGTTTGGATTTTGCACAACAGCATGTGCCAGACCCCTCAAACACATGGAAGAAGGTTCTCTGGTCAGATATGACAAAAACTTACCTTTTGGACCATCATGGGAAATACCCGTGTGTGGCACAAACCCCACACTTCCCATCAACCTGCAAACAGTGAAATGTGGTGGCAGCATCATGCTGTGGGGATGTTTTCATTGGCAGGGACAGGCAAACTGGTCAGGATTGAAGGAACGATGGATGACACTAAATACAGGGAAATGTTTGAGGAAAACCTGTTGCAGTCTGCCAGATATTTGAGACATGGGGATTGAGATTTACCTTCCAGCAGAACAATGACTCTAAACATACTATTAAAGCTGGTTTAAAGTGAAACATTTAAATGTTTCGGAATGGCCTAGTCAAAGCCAGACGTCAATCCAATCGGTGAGGTGGTGTGGCATGGCATGACTTGAAGAAAGATGGGTTGCACTGGTGTACAGCAAACTTGAAGGAGTTGGAACAATTTGCCTTGAGGAATAGGTGAAAATCCCAGTGGCTAGATGTGCTAAGCCAGGCATGTCCAACAGGTAGATCGCAGAGGGATCAGAGGTAGATCGCCAGCCCCACTTGGCTCCATCTCTCCAGCAGCTCGCCCCATCGCTATGAGAGAGCTCATGCCGGCAGGTTGTCTGCCGAGGGCTTGCTGCTGATCCTTTGCCTGTCTTTTTTCCCTGCCTGCGGGTGTTTTGGGGGTGCATGTTTTTCATGCCAAAGGTTTGTGAGTACCCCAGGGGGACACCGCCTGCGCCCTGTGATGAGATGCCACAGGTCCAGCATCATACCTGGTCTCCTGCCTCAGAATCACCCATTCCTGCCCCTGCCCCTGCCCCTGCCCCTGCCCCAACACCCTTTAGAAGTGTGTTTATATACTGGGCGATATCCATTCACCCGGGCTTTACCCGAATACACCTACCGTATTAGTTGTGTCGTTGGTCGTTGGTCGCTTTATATTTGCTTTCGTTAAACGTTTTCGGGCAGACACAACAAAGTGTCAAGAATTTGGTGATTTTGGCGGGCTTTTCCAATTTTGTTCTAACTTGCCTATGCCTTGCCTTTGAATTTGGTTCAAACCACTGTGACTTTTGCTTGCCTCTGCAGTTTTATTTTGCCTTGCCTTTGTGTTGATTCTACACTGTCTGCAGAATTTTATTAAATTGGGTGGGGTGGTATTTGAACTTGTTTGGCGGTATTTGATTTTATCTGGTTTGCTGGACAGGTGTTTGAGTTTTTTTGATGATTGTTTGGTGGTATTTGATTACACAGGTACACTACCAAAAAACTGCCTCCAGTTTTGCAACTGATTCCTATAGATTTTGGGGTGCTGAATCCAGGAAAAATAGCCAAAATGTTCCATCACGTCACGTTTTCTTGCAAAATTAGATTTCTTACCCATATAAGGAATGTTCACATAATTTCTTTTTAGCCGACTGCAGTTTATTTTCTTGGCCCAAAATAGAGGTTGTAATGGTTAACTAACTAGAAACACTCCCTCATGATATTTTAGTGTGTTTTGTATTCATTTTATACATTAACAGGACAATTGGGAGGCGGGGGGCTAAATCCAGTACTCGCGCTGGCGCATGTTCTTTCCTGTTCGCCTCGCCTCGTTCGCTCGCTCAAAGACGGTGGTTGCGACATGAACGTTCCTGTCAAATTTCAGTTTCTTGCAAGTTCATTATTACCTTTTGTTTGCTCAGTCGTAATCCAGCTTTATTCCTAAGTGGTTCACTACAGTTGTAGTTTGCAGTGCTGTGTATTTGTGATGGTTCACAGAGCCAAAGGTTGCGTCAACTCTCCGGACAGTTTTTGTTTTATTTGTGGGGAATATACTGTGAAAAAGCGGCAGAGGAACATTTCTGCATTTATTAAAAAAGTATATTTTGCCTATTTCGGTTTGAAGTTAGGCGATCAAGACAAACCGTGGGCTCCTCACAAAGTGTGCAAGACATGTGAGGAAGATTTACGCTTATGGATGAAAGGTAAAAAACAAGCATTTCATTTCGGAATACCTATGATGTGGCGTGAACAAAGAGACCACATCAGTGACTGCTATTTTTGCTCTTGCATTGTGAAGGGATACAACTTAAAAAAATAAGAACGTAATAAGTTACCCCAACCTTCCCTCAGCAATTAGGCCTATGCCTCATAGCAACGAAGTACCTGTGCCTGAACCACCAAAATCTTTGGATCATATTTGTGTGGACGGTTCTGATCATGATGAGACTCATCAGATGGCTTTTCCCGATGAGTCCAGTACTTCTGAGTTTGAAACTGAATCAGATCCGAAACCTGAACTTTTCTCTCAAGCTGAATTGAATGATTTAGTCCGGGATTTAGGACTCCCAAAAGATGCTGCCCAACTGCTAGGTTCTCGGCTTAAACAGAAAAATCTATTGTCACCAGGAACAACTTTTTATTGGTACCGCAACCGCGAGACACAATTTTTGAAGTATTTCAGCAAAGAGGAAGATTTGGTATTTTGCAACGATATATACGGAGTGATGGAAAAGTTTAAACTCAAGTATGATCCTGCTGAATGGCGGCTGTTCATTGATTCGTCAAAAGACAGCATAAAAGGTGTTCTTCATAATGGCAACACATTCGCTTCAGTTCCTATTGCTCACTCTGTTATTCTCCAAAAAAAATACGAGAATTTGGCCCTGATTCTTCAGAAGATTCGTTATGATGAGCATAAGTGGATGATTTGTGGAGACTTTAAAATTCTATCCATGCTATTAGGGCAGCAATCCGGTTTCACCAAATATCCCTGCTTCCTTTGCTTGTGGGATAGCCGGGCCCGCGACCTACACTGGGGGAAAAAAAGACTGGCCAATTCGGGAGTATTTGAGACCCGGTGAGAAAAATGTTCATGAGAGCTTGGTACCTCGTGATAAAACTCTATTACCACCTCTCCACATGTATGTGGCTGTTTTAAGTGCAGACAATTCTGCTACCATCACAGTGTGTTTTGTTGACATTACTCTATTCTTATGTGCTGCCTTGTTACAATTTTCTTTATTCTTATTTGAATAACTACTAAACAATTAGTATAAAGAATTCATCCAAGAAACTTTTATCTCGATCGCAATCAATCTGAAACGTTCACCTCAAACTGCTAACCCAATGTAGCAAAAAATCTGTACGTGATGGAGCAAATTGGTTACCAGATTTGGATTCAGCGCACCAAAAAACGTAAAAATCAATCGCAACATTAGAGGCAGTTTAAAAAAAAATTTTTTAGTGTACCTGTGTTATTGGTGCCAGTATGATGAATTCTTATTTTTACTTTTAGAACTGCATGTATGGTTTTGGCATCTCCCGTCCCTGTATTGCACATCATCCAGAGGTCTTCAGTTCCTGTTGTTCTTTAATGCTTTGGGACAGTGACAGTTTTGGACCAGATTCAGCCAGTGTTTATACTAACTTAGCAGATTTGGCCTTCTTACATCCAGCCACCCCAGTATAACGAAGATGAGTGTTCTGAAGAAGAGCAAAACATACCACTTTCATGATGAATGGGAAATGGACTATTTATTTATTTATTTAAAAGGATTTAATATACTGCTTTATCGTTAAATCAAAGCGATTAGCACATCAAACAATCAAGAGGTGGGAGGGTGACTACATGCAGTGGATACATAGACTTGTGTGGGTGAGCAGTGCGATTGATTAATTGGTGAAAGACAAGTGGTAGTTTTTAATTTGTAACGCCCCAGTATCCTTGCCCAAAAAGGGTAATCTGGAACGTCGTCATAAGGCTCTCCCTAGCAATAAGTTTGATGCTGATTTTCCACCCAAAAGTGAAATTCGTAAACTGAAGCTTAAAGAACTTAAATCGAAATTGGTGAAGCCAAGGTCATATTCAGTCAATGTAACCATAGCATCCTTTAAGGCCAGCAACCTGATCGCAAAGAAATACAAACCTTTCACTGAAAGGGAATTTGTAAAAGATTGTTTACTTAAAGCAACTGACAATCTTTTTGAAGGATTTAAAAATAAGAGATCACAGTTGCTATTCAAGATGTACAATTGTCAAGAAACACTGTCGTGCGGTGAATAGAAAAGATGTGTGGAGACACAACTGAACAATTGTTGGAGGATGTTTCAAATTGTGTTGCTTTCTCACACCAACTGGATGAATCTACAGACATAAGAGACATAGCCCAGTTACTAGTCTTTATCCGGGTGGTTTTTGAAGACTTCAGTGTTTAAGAACATAAGATATGCCATACTGGGTCAGACCAAGGTCCATCAAGCCCAGTATTCTGTTTCCAACAGTGGCCAATCTAGGTCATATGTACCTTGCAGTTTTCCCAAGGGACACAGGTTCCACAATGCTTGTATTGGGTCAAGCATTGATATCTTGGGTCCCTTCTTAATAATGGTTTATGGACCTTTCCTCCAGGAACTTGTCCAAACCTTTTCTAAACCCAGCTACACTAACAGCCTTTACTACATCCTCTGGTAACAAATTCCAGAGTTTGATTACACGTTGAGTGAAAAAATATTTTATTTTATTAGTCTTAAATAGTTTACCCTGTAGCTTTATTGCATGTCCCCTAGTCTTTCTATATTCTGATAAGGTAAACAATCGATCTACGTTTACCCGTTCCACTCCGTTCATTAATTTATAGACTTCTATCATATCTCCCCTCAGCTGTCTCTTTTCCAGGTTAAAGAGCCCTAACCTTTTTAGCCTTTCTTCATAGGAGTATCCTTCCATCCCCTTTACCATTTTGGTGGCTCTTCTCTGAACCTTTTCTAAAATCTCTATATCCTTTTTAAGATACAGCGACCAGAATTGCACACAATATTCAAGGTGCGGTCTCACCATGGAACGATATAGAGGCATTATAATATCTTTTGTTTTATTTTCCATTCCTTTCCTTATCATACCTAGCATTCTATTTGCTCTCTTGGCCGCTGCTGCACACTGGGCTGAGGGTTTTAACATGGTATCCACAATGACGCCTAAATCTTTTTCCAGGGTGGTAGTTCCTAATGTGGAACCTTGCATCGTGTAACCATAGTTTGGGTTGTTCTTCCCTAGGTGCATAACCTTGCACTTGTCCACATTAAATTTCATCTGCCATTTTGATGCCCAGTCTTCCAATTTATCAAGATCCTCTTGCAATTTTCCACAATCCTCTTGGGTTTTAACAACTTTAAATAGTTTTGTGTCATCTGCAAATTTGATAACCTCACTCATTCCACTTTCCAGGTCATTTATGAATATGCGTGTGAGGAGAGGAGGCAGTTATCCACCATTGTGCCCCGCTGTGATCTCCCTCGCTGTGTCGGAGTGCACGGGTCATCTGTGGCGCCTACCCCTGACGTCAGTACCGGGGGTTCAAAATCAGGAAGCCTGCTGATTGTGCTGAGAGCGTGTGAGGAGAGGAGGCAGTTATCCACCATTGTGCCCCGCTGTGATCTCCCTCGCTGTGTCGGAGTGCACGGGTCATCTGCGGCGCCTACCCCTGACGTCAGTACCGGGGGTTTAAAATCAGGAAGCCTGCTGATTGTGCTGAGAGCGTGTGAGGAGAGGAGGCAGTTATCCACCATTGTGCCCCGCTGTGATCTCCCTCGCTGTGTCGGAGTGCACGGGTCATCTGCGGCGCCTACCCCTGACGTCATCATCAGGGGTTTAAGATCTGACCGCCAAGCGGTACGCGGAAGCGGTCGCGTTCCAAAGGGGCACGTTATTAAGGGGCCTGCTCCTTATGCGCTCCTTGGGCGCTCGAGGAGCTGGGAGCTGGTTCGTGGCTGTACAGTATGGGCCGACGTCAAACGACCTCTGAATGTGAGTACTGAAAATCCAACTAAGGCTGTTAAGATCTTAGGCCCCATGGATCGTCATTTAGTGACTTTAAGTGGTAAGGAGGGAGAGGCTGTTACTGTGAGCCCGACCCAGCTGTCCAGTTGTGATTCCTCGTCCTTTTTGGGGGTTAGTGTCTCTTCCCCCTCTGCTGCTGTTGGCAATGCTGTTCCTGTTACCTCCTCTCCGGTGAGGAGGGCTACATCGCTTCAATTAGCCTCTCCATCGGCTGTAGTTGCTCCTAGTTTTGCGGTGGTTTCCGGGAGTGTTCCCTTACCCCGGATACTGTCCGTTCCTGAGAGTGCTGCTTTGATGCATCGGGACAGCTCCTCTTCACATGTGGACCCTAAGGATGTCTCCCTTCTTGATGTTTGGTCTATTCTAACTAGGATAGAGTCCTCGTTGAGTTCCGTCGTTTTGCAAATGTCGGACTTTACTAGAGACTCAGTTGTTAAATTTACTCAACATGATTCTCAGATAGGGGTTCTGGAGGAGAGATGCCAGAAATTAGAAGCCCAATCAATTGTATTACAAAATTCCTCAGTATCTTTTATGAAAGATAGTCTTATTCTCCATACTCAGCATGAGTTATTAGAGAATAGCTTACGAGCTTTAAATTTGCGTTGTATAAATTTCCCTTGTACACGGTTCTTATCTCCTCAGATACTTTTTGACAAATATTTGATTGATATTTTGGGTTATCGAGTGGATAATAAACCTTCTTTATCTAAAGTGTATTATATTCCCTCTAAAGGGATCCCTGAGCCGGGGGGCTCCGGTGAGCCCGCTTTGTCTTGGCTACAGGAATCCCTAAATGTTTCTGAGTTTATTGAATCGTCTCAGGATAATATTTCGACAAGGGCTACTCTTCTGGTGTCGTTTACCTCAGAAAAGGATAAGAATGCTGTGATGCGTTTGTATTTTCTGAATAAAACATCAGTTTTTTGTGGGGGGAGGGTGAGTATCTATCCCGATGTCTCCAGAAAAACTCAGCTACGTCGCCGAGCTTTTTTGATGTTAAAGCCCCGCGTCCTAGCGCTTGGTGCCACTTTTTTTCTTAAATTTCCGTGTAAATGTTTAGTTACCTTTCAGGGCACCAAGTTTGTTTTTCTGGAGACTACGGCGTTAGAATCTTTCCTTCAATCCAGGGTTCCCTGATTTCCTAAGATATTAATTGCTATGGCAGTAGTTTAGTATGAAAAAGAGTTTTGTATTCTTTGGATGGTTGCTTTTCCTTTTTTACATGCTCCCCTTGATGTGGACTTATTGCTGATGACCGGGGATGTTGTTTCGTTTTTTGTTTTGTTTTCCTTTGTATTGATTGCCTTTTGTTCTTGGTACATTTGTATTTTCTTGAAGTTTCTTAATAAATGAAATTGAAATGGAAAAAAAAAGCAAAAAGAAAAAAAAAAAAAAAGCGGCGGACCCAGCACAGATCCCTGGGGTACACCACTATTCACCTTTCTCCATTGGGAAAATTGGCCATTTAGCCCTACCCTCTGCTTTCTATCTTTTAACCAGTTCCTGATCCACAATAGTACACTGCCTCCTATCCCATGACTCTTTAGTTTTGCCAAAGGTCTCTCATGAGGGTCCTTGTCAAAGGCTTTCTGAAAGTCCAGATACACAATATCAACTGACTCACCTTTGTCCACCTGATTATTCACTCTTTCAAAAAAACATAACAGATTAGTAAGACAAGATCTTCCTTGTCTAAAGCTGTGTTGGCTGTCTCCCATTAGGTCATGACTATCTACATGCTGAGTAATTTTATTCTTTATGATGGTTTCTACCATTTTTCCCGGTACTGATGTCAGGCTCACCAGTCTGTAGTTTCCCGGATCACCCCTGGAACCTTTTTTAAAAATTGGTGTTACATTGGCGATCCTCCAATCTTCAGGTATTAGAGATGATTTTAATGATAGTTCACAGATTACTAATAGCAGGTCTGCAATCTCATATTTCAGTTTTTTCAACACCCTTGGATGTATACCATCCGGCCCAGGTGATTTGCTACTCTTCAGTTTATCTAATAGTTGTAATACATCTTCCCGATGTATCGGTATTTCCTTCAATTCTTCCGCACCTTTAAATACCACTTCAGTCATGGGTAACTTCCCTACATCTTCCTCAGTAAAGACCGAAGCAAAGAATTCATTCAGTCTCTCCGCTATCGTCTTGTCGCCTCTTAGTGCTCCTTTAAACCCTTTATCATCTAATGGACCAACTACTTGGAATGAATTTTTTTAAAGGGAGAACTACCGGTCAGGAAATATTCAGTTCTTTCCATTCTTTTGTGACAAAGTATAATCTTCCATTGCATAGACTTGTTTCCATCACTACTGATGGAGCAAGAGCAATGACAGGTGAGGTTAACTGTTTCATAGCCCTCTGTAGACAGCATGACGACTTCCCAGATTTCCTTTCTTACCACTGCATCGTTCACCAGCAAGTTTTAGCAAGCAAGAGACTCAATACAAAGACTGTCATGGACATCACTTTCAAAATTGTAAATTCAGTTCATGGAAGATCACTTCAAAGATAGCTTTTCAATCTTACTCTTGATGAAGGGGCAGCGGAAATTATTTTGCACACAATCTGTAAGGTGTCTAAGTAGGCACAAAGTTCTGCAAAGATTTTGTGATTTGCTGAATGAAATAAGAAGTTTTTTGAAGGAGAGGGGAGATGATCAAGCAGAGTTGGAAGATGAGGAGTGGTTATGTGATCTGGCATTTCTTGCTGACTTTACAGGCGAACTAAGTGATACGAACCTTGAACTACAAGGTAAAAACATGCATTGGTGAGATGATGAGTACAGTTTCATCCTACAAGAGCAAATTTGAGCTAATGATGACTGACCTTGCAAACAACACTTGATCATTTTCCTAATACGCAGGACCATCTGGGACAATATCCAAATTTTGTTTTTCAGAACGAGAAGTATGTGACAGAAATCTGTTCTGTTATCCAGGAATTCAAAAATAGATTCTCTGATTTCCAAAACATTGGAACAGTTGTGGAGTACTTGTCATACCCATTCAAAGTAGATGTGGACATTAAAGAAACTGCAGCTGCTATCAGTAAAAATTACTCATTGAACAAGCCATCTCTTGAAAATGAAATATTAACCCTTAAAAATGACATTTTTCTCAAGACCTGTGCTGTGCAAGAATTGTGTTGGAAGCTAGTGCCTAGAGACAAATTTCCCAACTTGAGAAGATGCAGTGAAGCTGTACACTCCTGTTTCGGTTCAACTTATTTGTGTGAATCTGCGTTTTCCCATCTGAAAATGAGTACACAACATTTCAACATGACAGATGAACATCTCCAGGATTCCTTGAGACTGGCCCTCACGCAATATTCACCCAACTTCAAAAAGCTGGTGGATGAAATGCAGGCTCAGATGTCTCAAAATATTAAAGATTGTGCAAGATCAGCCTGGATTAATACTCAACCTAAATTTAATACAAATTACTCAATAAATATTAAAGAAAGTTATTAAGACAGTTAAAGAAAGTTATTACTCAATAAAACTTTAAGAAAAAATGTACTTTCCATTTCCCCTTGCAATTCAGAGTAGTTACCTGTAACAGGTGTTTTCCAGGAGCAGCAGGAATCAGTCGGTGCTGACAGAGCCCCCGTGCGGAGCATTTCCCCAGCTTTCAAAGAAAGCCTTTGGGAATGCAGTGCGCCTGCGTGGTTCCCTTCCCACCCAAGGGTGCCATCTTGCTCAGTCTGATGACATAGCTAAAAGATAGCAAAAAACAAAATAAAGTGTATATGGCTGCAACTCCAGGGGAGGAAGGAGGGTCATGAGGACTGATTCCTGCTGCTCCTGGAGAACACCTGTTACAGGTGAGTAACTACTCTTTCTCCAGGACCAAGCAGGAAGTCAGTCCTTACATATGGGACTCCCCAGCTCTAGGCTACCGGGAACCCAAAGCTGAAAAAAATGGCTCCCTCTGCAGAGCCTCAGCATCTGTGATAAGAATATTCTCTGAGAACGCCCCCGTACAGTAGCCCAACACAAGGGCCGGAGGGTAGGAGTTGCCTAAACCTCAAAGAGATTACGGAGTACCGCCTGTCCGAAAGCACTGTCCCTGCGGGACTCCCTCTCGAGGCAGTAGTGGGCCGCAAAAGTCTGGCTTGAAGACCAAGTAGTGGCCCGACAGATGTCTGCCAATGGAACAGAGCGGAGATGAGCTACTGACGGGGCTTTCACCCTGACACAGTGGGCCGTGACCCGACCCTGCAAGAAGAGGCTGGCTGCCCTGTACACCCAGACAATACAATCTGCCACCCAAGTGGACAACGTACGCTTGGAGACAGGTAACCCCAATTTATTAGGGTCAAAGGATACGAAGAGCTGAGCAGTCCTTCGATGCTCCTTCATACGTTCTATGTAAAAGGACAGTGCCCTTTTACAGTCCAGAGTATGCAAGACCGTCTCAGCCCGGCTGGTATGCGGCCTGGGAAAGAATGTCAGGAGAACCACCTCCTGATTGAGGTGGAAGAGGAGACAACTTTGGGAAGGAACTTAGGATGAGTCCGAAGGACCACCCTGTTCCTATAGAACCTTGTGTACGGTCTTTCAGAGACCAGAGCTTGTAGTTCACTCACATGTCTGACCGAGGTAAGAGCTACCAGGAAGAGTGCCTTCCAAGAAAGGAAGTATAAATGGCAACGGTGGATGAGTAAGTTGTTGCAAGACCACGTTCAAGTCCCACTCAGTGGCAGGGGGATGAATCGGAGGCTTGAGCAAGAGCAGGCCTCTGAGGAAGCGGGATACCAAGGGTGAGCCGACAGCGCTTGTCCCTCCACCGGTGAGTGGTGTGCCGAAAGAGCACTGATGTGAACCCGAACAGAGTTGGACTTAAGGCCTAGGTCTGACAGGTGAAGCAGGTATTGTAACACTACTGGCACCAGGCAGGAGAAAGGATCTTCATTGTGCTGAGTGTGCCACTTGAGTGCATAGGACTTTCTGGTGGATTGCCTCCTCGAGGCCAAGACCACCTCCTCAGCTTCCCTAGGGAGAAGTAAGGAAGCTAGCACTATCCTTTCAGCAGCCAGGCCATCAGACTGAGGGATCTGAGATTGGGGTGCAGAAGGGAACCCTGATCCTGAGACAGGAGATCGGGTTGCCACCCCAGAGAGCATGGAGTTTCCACTGCCAATTGCAGAAGAAGTGGAAACCACGGTTGCCTCGGCCATCTGGGGGCCACCAGAATCACCGAGGCCTTGTCCCGTAGAATCTTGAACAGAGTTCGGGCCACCAGGGGTGTGGGAGGAAACGCATACAGGAGGCCCATGGACCAAGAGATCAGAAACGCATCTGCTGCGACTCTCAGAGGATGCGGCTGTCTGGAGCAAAACCTGGGCAGCTGACGGTTCAGTGGACTTGCAAAAAGATCGATGGATGGGAGTCCCCATTGCAGGAAACTCTGCTGAACCACCAGTGGATTCAACTGCCATTTGTGAGGCTTGAGAATCCTGCTTAGTTTGTCTGCCAAAAGGTTCTCCTGACCCGGTAGATAAACTGCTTTGAGAAACATGCCGTGTTTGACTGCCAAGGAGCAAAGGGCCTGCGCCTCCTGACATAGGAGTCTGGACCCCGTGCCCCATTGCTTGTTTACATAGAACATTGCTACCTGATTGTCTGTCTGTCTGAACTAAGACAGACTGGTGAGAGAGGGCATCAGAAAAAGTCTGTAGAGCCAAGCGGATTGCTCGCAGCTCCAAAAGATTGATCTGCTATGTGGCCTCCCGAGGAGACCAGAGGCCTTGAGTGCATGTGCCCTGGCAATGTGCACCCCAGCCCGTTAAAGAAGCATTGGTGGTCAGCACCCTTGTGTGCGCTGGGACCTGAAAGGGTACCTCTGAGAAGGTTTGGGAGATGCAGCCACCACTGCAAGGAGTCCAAGAGTGGTCTGGACACCTTCACTCTGTCTCGGAGGTCGCCTGTGGCCTGCGCCCACTGAGCCCTGAGGCACCACTGAGCCACCCGCATGTGCAGATGGGCATTTGGCATCACATGTACAATGGATGCCATGTGGTCAAGGAGCCGCAGGAATTGCATGGTGGAAACCTGAGAATTGTTTTGGAACTGGTTGGCCAGGTCCATCAATCTGTGGGCCCTGTCCTCGGGCAAGTAAGCCTTTGCCTGCAGAGTGTCTAGTCTTGCCCCTATAAACTCCAGGTTCTGTGAGGGGAGCAAAGTGGACTTTGCGTAATTTATGACAAAGCCCAGATGCTGGAGAAGAGATACAGTGCGAAGAGTGGCTTGTCTGGCCTCCTGGAGAGACTGGCCCCTGATGAGCCAGTCGTCCAGGTATGGGAAGACAAAAATTCCCTGATTTCTGAGATAGGCCGCCACAACTGCCAGGCATTTGGTGAAAACCCTGGGGGCAGAAGTTAGGCCAAAGGGAAGTACTCTGTACTGGAAATGGTTTCCTCCCACCACAAATCTGAGATATTGTCTGTGGTCTGGATGAATAAGGATGTGCATATAAGCATACTTCAGGTCTAAGGAGCATAGCCAGTCTCCCTGCTGGAGGTAGGGCAGCAGTATTCCAAAGGTAAGCATCTTGAACCTTTCCCTCTCCAGAAACCTGTTTAGGTTTTGCAAGTCTAGGATAGGCCGGAGGCCTCCTGTCCTTTTTGGTACCAGAAAGTACCAGGAGTAGAAGCCTTGCCCTTTCAGGTGGTGAGGCACCGGTTCCACCGCCTGATCCTTTAGAAGGTTTGCCAACTCCTGCAGGAGGAGGTTTCTGTGCAGAGGGAGTCTTGGAGGCTCCCCTGGAAAGTAGGAGGGGGGGGGGTTATCTGGTGGAAATGGAGCATGTAGCCCTTTTGGACTATGCTGAGGACCCAGGTATCCCCTGTGATGGTTGGCCACCTGTAGGCATACAGGGTCAGCCGACCTCCTGTGCTGAGTGGAGCCAGCTGTGGAGAAGAGGCTATGCTGTGGGAGTCAAAACCCCGCTCCCTGCTGTGCAGGAGCTGGAGCTGGTGGCTTGGGGGTCTTCTGCCTACGGGGCCCATGCCCCTGCCCCTGCCCCTGCCCCTGCCCCTTGGCCTGCTGGGGAGCTGGAGAGGCCTGAAAGTGAGGGTAGGATTTGTAGGCAGCACCCTTCCTCGGGAAAAAGGGCTTTTTCCCCGAGCCCTTCTTTTTCTGAGAAGGGGCAGAAGTTTTCCTGGACAGCCTTGTCCTGGTGAGAGTCTCAGTCTCGATTTCCACAGCTTTTTCAGCCATGGGCTTACCAAAAAGGTTTTCACCTCGGCAGGGGACATCGACCAACTTGTCCTGCACCCATGGCTCCAGGTCCGATGACTGTAGCCAGGCCTGACGGCGTGCACTGATGCCGGCCGCGACTACTCGGGCCGAAGCCTCGAAGCCATCATAGGCTGCTCGAGAGATAAACTTCGAGCACTCTCGGATCCCTGTTGACAAAACCTTGAACCTCTGCAAAGATTCCTCGGAGAGGCCAGCTGAGAACCTGGCAATCTCCTTTGCCAGGTCTCTTAAGTACATGCCCATGTACAGCTGGTAGGTCTGGACACGGCAAGACAGCATAGAGCCCTGGGAGCACTTTCTACCGAGTGCATCCAGGTTCCGGGCCTCCTGGCGGGGGGGGGGGGGGGCACCAAGAAGTGCATCTTCTGACTCTTCAGATGGTGCATGGCTGATTCCACAACCATGGAGTGGTGCGGTAGCTACGCCTTTTGGAACCCAGGGCTCTTATGGACTCGATAAATGGAATTGACCCGTTTGCTAAGAACTGGCGTCGAGGCTGGTGCCTCCCACATATGGAAGAGCAGCCATTCCAGCATCGGAGGAACCGGTACAGTAAAGGCTTCCTTCGGAGGAAAATCATACTGGAGGGCATCGAGCTCCTCGGCTCGAGGCTCCTCCTCGGTGTCTGCAGGGAAGGCCGGAGCCTTGGCCATGTCCCTCACGAAGTCCGAGAACTGGGTATCCTCCAGGGGGGACCATCTCCAAGGCTCGGACTCCAGTGAGTCCGAAGGGACGCACTGGGTCCGGAAGGTGTCCGGGGTCTCCTCATCCTCCGTCTCCCATTCCGACTCCTCCGAGGAGGAGTCGAGCGGCTCTGGCCGTGTGGGCCTCGGTGCCACCCGCCCTGACGCCAAGGGTATCGGCGTTGACAACCTCGGCCCTGCACGCGAAGTCGAGGGGGACCTTGACCGAGGATCGACTCAAGACTTCAGCGACTTGAGGATCGGCTCTGTCTCCGGGGTCGACTTAGACGTCGAGGTCCTGGTGGTCGGGGCAGATGCACCGGTCAAACCGGCGATCAGCACCCGCTGCTGTTCCATGAAGGCAGCCAAGCTGCTCTCCAAGGCCGTCAACCTGAGTCCAAGCTCAGGAGACTCAGCAGCCCCTGACTCGGGCCCTGACGGCAGCTCCCCTGGAGGAAAGTCCACGAGGACAACTGCACTTACGTGACTTCGGCTCCACATGAGGTAGCTTGGAAGGCCTCTCTGACTCCGACGCTACCCTCACGAGCTTTTTCTTCCTGCAGTGTTCCTGCGAGGGAGACTCCCTTTCAGAGGACCCCCGACGGGGCTCGGTGTTGGACTCCTGAGATGTCGAGGCCTCTGATGAAGTCTGGGCCTGGCCGGACGCGGAATCCGAGAATATTCTCTCACGTTGATGCTGACGGCTCCTAAGCGCCTTCGATGACATTTTGCCGCATGGGCCACAGGCCAGCAGGTCATGGTCGGGCCTGAGGCATCGGAGGCGGCAGTCATGTGTGTCAGTGAGAGACATAAGTTTCTTGCAACGCTCACACTTTTTAAACCCGCTGGCAGCCATCGGGGGAAAAAGGGCCCCTGCAAGGTCAAACGACTGGGCTGCCAGTGAAAACACAAAAAGAGTGCGAACACTAATCACGAAGGACAAAAATTGAAAATCACAAGTCCGGACTCTATACCGGTGTACCGAGCCCACAGGAAGGGGAACCGGCGTCGAACTGGATACAATAATCTGAAAATCGCTGAAAAAAACACAGCTTTTCCCGGGTGACACGAACTGACGTTTGTCGGGCTCTGTGGAAAAAGAAAGACTGAGCAAGATGGCACCCTTGGGCGGGAAGGGGACTGTGCAGGCGCGCTGCATTCCCAAAGGCTTTCTTTGAAAGCTGGGGAAATGCTCTGCACGGGAGGTTCTGTCAGCGCTGACGTCACCCATATGTGAGGACTGACTTCCTGCTTGGTCCTGGAGAATTACTGGTTTTTTGTCTCTTTATCTTTATTCAGAGAATTTGATATACCGCCTTTACACAAGTATTAAGGCGGTGTACAATATAAACAAGGTGGGCTGCGAAAAAGAAAATGGAAAATGGAAAGGAACGCCAATTGTAGAAAGGAAAGTAAGTAGAGAAAGAAGAGTAGTAGGGACAGCAAAGGACAGCCTACAGAAATTACAGACTAGTTGAGACGGGACTCAGCCCGTGGACTAACAAGACAAGTAGTAGGCAGGTAACAAATAATAAATAGTGTACAGATAGACGAACTACATAACAGATATACAAGGAATCACATGAGGGCGGGTCGGGACAACGAGACGGCGGGGAGTGTTACAGCCCGGACAGGGATGGTGGGTGAGTAGTTGTAGCTGATTGAGTGGGAGTGAGTAGAGGAGGGGGAAGGTCGAAAGCCTGGCAGAAGAGAAGTTTTAAGCATGGTCTTGAATTTTGAAAAAGACAGTTCAGTGCGAAGAAGGTGTGGGAGAGAGTTCCACAGGGCGGGGCTGGCAAAAAAGAAGGCGGCGTGGCGGGTGGATTCAAGATGTGCCTGGATTGGGGAAGGGAGAAAAAGGCGGTTTCCGTGAGCGGAGCGCAATAGGCGAGGGGTGGGTTGAAGAAAGATGAGATCGGCCAAGTATTGAGGGGTATTAGTATGGAGGACCTTGTGGGTAGTGATAAGGAGTTTGTAGACAAAGCGGACTTTAATAGGGAGCCAGTGGAGGGAAACCAGGCAGGGGGTGACATGATCGCGTGGGGATGAAAAGGTGAGAAGACGGGCAGCTGTATTCTGAATTAATTGTAACCTGCGAAGTTGGTACTGGGGAAGACCGGCGAATATAGAGTTGCAATAGTCAAGACGACTAATCACCAGGGAGATAACCAGTGTAGTCAGAGATGTGATGGGGAGGAGGGAACGGACGGCACGGATTTTACGGAGTTGAAAAAGAGAGGTGCGTACTACCCCAGAGATGTGCTGATGGAAAGATAGTGCGGAATCAAGGGTCACGCCAAGGTAACGGAGGGTAGGTGCAAGTGGGATGGGTGCATCTGACATCATAGGAGCCAAGGAAGGAGAGGGAGCCCCGAAGGTGAACCAGATTGCTGCAGACTTAGTAGGGTTGGCAATGAGAAAGTTGTCATTGAACCAATTTGCGACTGAGGTTAGACAGGTGTTAAGGGGGGAAAGGTCGGGGGCGTAAGATGATGTATGGTGAATCACAAGAATGTCATCAGCAAAGAAGTAAGCAGAAAGGCCGGTTTGCTGAATGAGCAGTGCTAGTGGTGCAAGAAAAATATTAAAAAGTAGTGGAGCAAGGATGGATCCCTGGGGGACTCCACAGGGCAGGGGGAGGGATGTAGAAGAGGAAGAACCTGTGTGTACCGTAAAAGAACGTGAGGAGAGATAGGAATAGAACCACCGGTAAACTGTGCCCTGGATCCCGAGGTCCGATAGCCGTGAGAGCAGCGTGCGGTGATCAATGACGTCGAAGGCTGCAGAGAGGTCCAGTGATACAGCAATGGAGAATTGTCCTTTTTCGTGGGAGCGGTGTAGTTCGTTGAGGAGTGCGATAAGAATGGTTTCGGTGCTATGACCGGGTCTGAATCCTGATTGACGGGGGTGCAGGGAAATGGTTGTGTCAAGGTGAGCGGTGAGCTGGTGGAAAGCGAACTTTTCGAGGATTTTGGACAGGAAAGGCAAATTGGAAACAGGACGCCAATTAGAGGGGACGGCTGGATCGAGAGAGGGTTTCTTGAGTAGGGGGCGGACCGAGGCATGCTTCCAAGCAGAAGGGAAATTTCCGGAAGACAAACTGGAATTTATGATGTGGAGAGCATAAGGGAGGAGTGTAAGGGAGGGATCAGGGAGCCAAGAGGAGGGTATGGGATCGAGAGAACAGGTGGTCTTGTGGGAAAGTGAGATAGTTTTTGTCAATTCAGGTAGGGTAATAGGGCGGAAATCAGACCAGGAATGGGGAAATATAGGGGCGGAGGGGGAGGAATGGTGGGCAATAGATGTAGGAGATGAAGGAGGAGGTGAGAGAGGAAGGGGGCGAGGATTGAAAGTAGAGTGAAGGATGGAAATCTTAGATGAGAAGTAGGAAGCAAGGACCATAGGACTAGGGGCGTTGGGTAGCGGAGATAGGGAGGGAGAGGTGGAGGTCGAAGAAAGGGAATTCAGAACCTGGTACAATTGACGGGATGAATTGGAAGACGAAGTGATGAGCTTGGAGTAATATGATTGCTTAGCAGATAATAGCAGGGACTGATAGAGTTTCCGGATATTATGGAAGGTAGAGAGGGTAACAGCAGAGGGCGACTTGCGCGGCGAAGGTACGAACGGTGCAGATATAGGCCAGAATGGAACCATGGGTGATGTGAAGAGGGACGGGAGGGGGCAGTTTGGAGGGGGGCAATAGAGTCAAGGGTGGATGACAGTGTAGAAGACCAGAGGTCGACCTGGGTATCTACGGGAAGAGAAGAAAAGTCTGATGGGAAGAGGGAGTCGGTGGAGGGGAACAGCTGTAACGTAGCGGCATTTAAACGCCGAGACAGGGGGGGATCGGGGGGGGGATCCTGGGGGAGGGGGGAGAGATAAGGAGAAAAATATGCAATGATGGTCCGACCAGGGGAGGGATAGAGGGGTAATACAAGCCGGCGAAAAGGGGCAAGAGTCGGCTGTAAGGATTAAGTCGAGAGTGTGACCAGAGACATGGGTCGAGCAGGACACATGCTGAATTAGGGAAAGATCGCTAAATAGGGTGGCGAGAGCTTTGTCACGAGGACGTGTTGGGGGATGAAGGTAAGCGTTAAAATCGCCCTAAACAACCAGCTGAGAGGACAGGAGGGAGGATTCTGATAGGGCTAGCAGGAGAGAGTCCCAGAGTTCCGGGCGCAGGGAAGGGGGTGCATAAAGCAAGAGAAAATAAGTTGGGGATGGGGACAACGTACTGAAGAGGAGGGCCTCGGGGTAGCTAAGTGAGGGTGAGACAGAGGCGAGGGGGAAGGACGTTCGGTGAATGACTGCTACTCCGCCTCCCGCACGATTGGGACGCGGGGCATGGAAGGCTGAGTACCCAGGGGGGAGGCATTGATGGAGAACGCCATCCTCCCCGGGGCGGAGCCAAGACTCGGTGAGAAAGAGGACATCTAAAGAGTGTTGTACTACTAGGTCATGAATCAGATGTGTTTTGGTGCGCAAAGAACGGCAATTCAGAAGAGCTGAAGATATTGACCGCATTGGAGAGGATGAGACAGTGGGGGTTTGGGATGAGATAGGTGGGTGGGTAAGCGGACAGCTAAGGAGATTCTGGGGGACACGAAAGAGTGCTCCCATAGGTGTAGACAGACAAGCGCGGGGGCGATGACCCCACCACACAGGAATAGTAGACATTGATATAGGTAAAGGAAAATCGTAGAGAGACGACGTAGGCCCTAACGAGGAAAGGGCCGCTGGCGGGAAGACGTTAATAGAGGTGTGGGGTAGGCCTGAGGATGAGAGTTGGGCATGCAGCAAGAGAATGGCAAATGCACAAAGATATGGGCTATGTTGGACTGGACTCTGTGCCTCGCCCCAAGGAGCTCGCACAAGGAGCACGACCTGCTCCTTGTGCGCGCTCCTTTGGCGCGCGCCCGTGGCGCGGAACGCCGCCGGGTCGGCTTTTATGTGGGATGGTGTACCTGGTTGCTGACGCAAACGCGTTGGGCGCGCCGACGTCACCACCGGGAGGCGGGGCTTACACAGAGAGGCAGACTGGGACACACAGTAACAGCACAGAATCTGCAGAGAGAGTAGGCAACAAGCAAATAACATGTAGGCAACAGCAGAGCAAAGCAAAATAAAGCACAATTCAGGAACGCAGCAGCACTTGCGGGACGCCGCCGGGTCGGCTTTTATGTGGGATGGTGTACCTGGTTGCTGACGCAAACGCGTTGGGCGCGCCGACGTCACCACCGGGAGGCGGGGCTTACACAGAGAGGCAGACTGGGACACACAGTAACAGCACAGAATCTGCAGAGAGAGTAGGCAACAAGCAAATAACATGTAGGCAACAGCAGAGCAAAGCAAAATAAAGCACAATTCAGGAACGCAGCAGCACTTGCGGGACGCCGCCGGGTCGGCTTTTATGTGGGATGGTGTACCTGGTTGCTGACGCAAACGCGTTGGGCGCGCCGACGTCACCACCGGGAGGCGGGGCTTACACAGAGAGGCAGACTGGGACACACAGTAACAGCACAGAATCTGCAGAGAGAGTAGGCAACAAGCAAATAACATGTAGGCAACAGCAGAGCAAAGCAAAATAAAGCACAATTCAGGAACGCAGCAGCACTCGTCTCTGTTTTGTTTTTGCTTAATTTGCTTAACTGCTGATCACATCCAAGTAAATGACAGAAGGTTCATTAAAAATGGCAGGGGCAGGGGAATCCTCCAACTTTATTGGGTTAAAATTTAATTTGAAACTTAATTTTCATGGTGGTAGATCACCGGCACTTTTGGCCGGAAGATGTAGATCATGACCTCTTTGAAGTTGGACATGCCTGTGCTAAGCTAACAGAGACATACCCCAAGAGACTTGCAGCTGTAATTGCAGCAAAAGGTAGCTCTATAACATATTGACTTAGTGGGATGAATACATATGCATGCTCCTGATTGATTGATTTATTAATTATTGTTTGTGTCACAATAAAGGATATTTTGCACCTTCAAAGTCATAGGCATGATGTGTATATAACATGGTGCTAACCCCCAACATTCCATTTTAATTCCAGGTTTTAATGTAACAAAACAGGACAAATACCAAGGGGATGAACTCTTTCACAAGGCACTGTAGTAGAGTTTCTTAAATAGTGGTGGGACACATGGTACCTAAAGAAGGGCATGCCTTTTCAACACTCAGTCCCCCAAAGGGTCCTCACTACAGATGCCTCTCTACTGGATTGGGGTGCCCACTGTGGGCATTTGTGCATGTAGGGCAAATGGTCTCTTGAGGAGAGCTAGCAGCAGATCAACCTGCTGGAGCTCAGGGCCATCTTTCTGGTGATCAGAGCCTTCCAACACCGCCTGTAGCACCATTTGGTGCTGGTCCAAATGGACAACCATGTCACAATGTTCTACCGGAACAAACAAGGGGGTGTGGGGTCTTACTGTCTCTGCCAGGAGGCAATAGCCCTCTGCTCATATGTGATCAGTCGGGGATGCCCCTCGAGGCGTTATACCTTCTGGGCCAGGACTGTGGTGGTCAGACTGAGCAGGGTCCTCCAGCTGCACAAGTGGTGTCTAGACCCTAGGGTAGTGCAGTGGCTAGTCCAACTATGGGGAGCCGCAAGTTTGGACCTCTTTGCCAGCCCAGCTAGTGCTCAGTTGCCCTGCTTCTGCTGCCCCTATCCGCACCCGTCCTGGATAGCAGTGGACTCCTTTTCTCATCTTGTGGTAGGAGGGCCTTCTGTATGCCTTCCCTCCCATGCCACTAATCACGCAGACCCTTCTCAAGGTCCAGTAGGAGAAGGCTTACATGAGCCTTGTGATCCTGCGATGGCCCAGACAGCCTTGGTTCCCCTTGTTACTCCACCTCTCAGTGGAGCTCCTGGATTGGGGTGGAGAAGAGCGCCCTCCTCCTGGCTCAGTGGTACTGCCTTGAAAGGCTTTCAAGACTGCAAGCTGGGATCCTCATTATAGCAGGCCTTGAGGGGTCTGCTTTGGGTGCTGCAGTCATTTTATTTGCTGTGTCTACAGGTAGTGGCCTGTTGTTGCTGGGTACAGAAATAGTCTTTTGAGGAATTGGATGGTGCACATTAGGATGCTCAGGAAGGGTAATTTTGGATTAAACTGAAATTCTGTGTTTCTTTAAAGCATCCATAAAGAAATCTGACTCCTATCCCAACCCAGGATCAAACATTTAACAAAGTGTAGCTACTTACCTAGTTCTCATGTACAGGCTTTTGAGCCGCTAGCTAAAAGGATAGAAGGTAAAGAGCTTCACTGTATGGCTTAATTAGGATTTTCATCAACAAATGATTAATCTTTAGCAGTAGATGAACTGTAAGGAACTAGAATTAAGCTTCAGGCAGGCAAAATAAATAGCATAAAATATATATCTAATAAATTTAAGGGACTTCTTTCTTAGTTTACTTATGTCTATACCTCTTAAACTATATCCTTTCAGATGTGTCCACTGCTGTTCTACTTCCCTAGCTGTTTCCATCCAGCTAGTGCCTCCTTGAGCCATTTCCCCATCTCTGCACAGTTAGTTTTCCTGTATTCTCAGACCCTTGCTGTTGAATAACCATCTCCACAAGTGTTTTAATATTGACGCACACTGTCCACTAACTGCAGGTCAGATGATCACCCCCTACAACATTAAACACACTTGCTATTTGTAACCACCAAGTCCAGTATTGCCCCCCTCTTCATGGGTTCCGCTGCCAGTTGCTAGAGCAGTTTTCCCTGTAGAAAAGCCAAGATTTCCCTACTTTTAGTTGATACTGCAGCAGGCAAACTGAAATATCCTTCCGATAGCATGTCCCCCTTTCATAATATAAATGCCTTCTGTTAAATCTTTCTTTCTTCTGCCTGTGAGGGAGGTCTGTATAGCACACCAGTGTAAACAGATTTCCCATTTCCTCTTTCTGGACTAAGCCAGCATGCCACATCCTTCCCCGTAAGCCCTTCAGTTCTGTGGCTTTAATGTTGTTATTTTACATATAGCTCCCCTTCTTCCTGCCCTGTCTTTCCTTAATCAATTGTAACTACCAAGTGTACCACGTCTCTTTGCCTACTATTATAGCCAAGTTGGCCTCATTACAGTTACTAAATCTGGAACTTTATTTTGCATACTATGGGTATTATTATATGCAGATCTCCAGCTGTTGCCCATTTTTCCCCTTTTCTGTACTATTGTTTTGTTTTACCTACCTGGAGGCTTTCTTCACCCATCCCCAATGATTCTAGTTTAATGTCTTCCTCATATATTAGCCCATCTGTTACAGAAGACATGTCTTCCCTTCTTTGAGAGGTGGCTGCCATCTCTGCTCAGCAACCTTTGGAAGATCATGGCAAGATCCAGGAAGCTAAAATGTTCTAGATGTACGGATGGTATCCTCTGCTCAATGTGAAACACTGTGCGTCTGCCCTGACTATCAACAAGGATGACTGAGGTCAACCCCATCTCTGACCCCCAACTGTTTAAGGGAGACAAAGCCAGAATAGATTTAACCAAGGAAGGTCTTGCCTCATCATTCTGCTACATTGTTTTTTGAAGTTATGAATAGAGGTGAGCTGGTTGCTTTTAAAAACCCATTTTAGGCCATTTATGTAGTTGTAGTGGTGATAACACAAATCTGCCAACTTTTGAAGAGAGTGCACATGTGAGGCGTGAGTAAAATAGACATAACAATGCTACTCAAAGTGGATGTGTGTGTTAAATCATAGAAGGAAGTGCAGGCATGCAGGGCAATGAGGTGCCATTTCCCCACTGTATGCATTAGAAACTGATGGAGGAAACCTGGCAACTTAACATGAGTAAGTTCTAGCACTTAACCCACCCAGCTTTGCCATTTTGCTATTGTGGACATGCAACTACTCTTGTAATTACCGAGGACTTGATCTTTTCCTCGTTTCAACTGAAAGGAGGACATAAACATTGGAGGATTAAGCATGATGTTCCCCTTCCTCCCTCTTGTATAGGGATGGCCAAAAGAAACAGTGCTGAGAAACCTATTTGTGCCAGAGAGCAGGTGTAAATCCAAATGTGGACAATTTCACCCTTACCAATGCATTCTCTGTATGAAATGGGGGATGAACATGTATCTTTGTTCTGCCCAGACCATGTCCGAATACAACTTTGGGCATTATTGGGACAGCCATGTGTTAATTCAAACCTTTCTAAAATGGCTATTTGCATGGGGTTGTGTTGGCATATACAGGTATACAACACAAATAAGGCTTCTAAAATAGCTTCTATCCTGTTTTTGTAGACTTTCGGAAAGTGTTTGAGAGACTCTTAGAAACATGATGGCAGATAAAGACCCATCCATATTGTTGGGAGAGTTGTATTGGCGATTCTGAGTGTGTTCCATATGAATGAATAATTATCCCCTATCAAACTGATATTCAAAGGTAATTAGGTGTTTGCTGGCTAATGCATAATAATCTTAACCATGCATTTTCAAAAAATATGCAGGTAATATCAGACTTCTAAATAGCAGAATGGCTGGATATTATCTGTATACTTGTGAGGCATGTTAGGGGAGGAGCAAGGGGAAGCCAGAAAATTATCTAGATAATGGTAACATTCAGCCATTATTCAGGCAAGTTAGACATTTAGTTTAGGTCTAGAATATCAGGTCTAACCTAAACTGATAATAAAATGACCACACCATCACTCTCTGTATATTCAGCACACTATATGGATAGTGACACAGAATAAGTTAAATGGGAGAGCGGCATTTAACAAGCCACTGGACTGAAAATTTACTCCTACTGTGCAGCTTGCACCGCAAGATATGACCCTGGGGTGGGGAGGGTGCAAATGGCTCAGGGTGCTACAACCCTTGAGCTGGCCCTGGCAGGCCAATATAGAAAGTGACATTTTACTTACCAGGTAATGTCCTTTCCTTGAGTCCTGCTAGACTAGTCCAGGGCCTGCCCTGAAACTGTTTACTCTGTGATTCTGTGGTGGTACCTTCAGATCGGCTATGACTTATATGTTTGAATCTGCAGGTCCATATTCTATGGCTGGTCTTCTATTTATGTTTTCTTGTGCATAGTTCTCTTCTGTTTGATCTTGCATTGTTGCCCACAAGGTTGTGTGAGGCTTGCCATGTTCTCTCATATGCTTTGGAATGGATACTGAAGAGCCTCTGGTGGCTGAGATGGATGGAGGTTTTTTATTGGTGGAGATAAAGAACCAATCTGCTGGTAGGAGACCACAACCTACTTGTCTGGACTGGTCTAGCAGAATTCAAGGGATGGACATTATCTGGTACGAGGAAAATAATTTTTTCAATCAATATATAATTAAGTTCTGCAGCTCATTACAGGAGGATGTGATAAGAGCAGTTAATATAGCTGTGTTTTAAAATAAAGGTTTGGATAAGTTTTTGGAGGAAAAGTCTATAAACTATTAAGATAGACTCGGGCAAAGCGCCTGCATGGAATCTTGCTACTTTTTGGAATCATACCAGGCACTTGTGACCTAGATTGACTCCTGCTGGACACAGGATATTGGGTTTGATGGCCCTTTGGTCTGCCAAGTATGACAATTCTATTCATTTCATTTAATTTCTGAGGAGGAGAAACCAATGGTACAATTGGACATTCTTTACTTTTTCACATATCATTCACTCCCCAAGAATGTGTGACCCTCTATGTACTCTGTGAACAAAGTGGGCTCTATAAATTCCTGAAGCCTCTCAAACTTAGGAAGTAGCAGCTACCCCACCCTTCTCTTATTGCCAAATCTGCTCTCGAGGGGAGCAAAAATACTAGATTCCCCACTCTTTGACACCACTAGAGGGTGACACATATCTTCCTAGCTGATCATGGGTCATGATTTTGTGCACAGTAGTGCTCATAGTTTCTTTCAATCAAGACAAGTCTGAAGAACTTGGGTCAGTAGTGGGCAAAAGGAATGAATGTGGAGAGCACATAATTAAATCAACCTTTTGATGCTTTCAAAAGGGGGTATCAAGAGCTTCTGCCATAGGTATACAGTTGTAGTTAATAATATTGGCAGCCTTGCAGTTCAACTCCTTAATCCAATATCTCCTTTAAAAAAAAGTGGCCAGTGAAATGGCATTGGACTATTTATGCACACATATTTGACATAAAAGTATCAAATAAAACAAGCCAGATTAAAAAATGAAATAGTAGGAAATGGTATAAAAACTGGGACTTTGCCAGTGTGTGATTATAGGGCACCCTTAAACAATTCAAATCAGTCTGAATAGAACCACCATATTCCCATTGCAGTAAAATTTAGATGCACCTGTGATCAATTGTCAGTACTCACATGACTTGAATCAACCAATGAATGATGGCTCTGTTTAAAATGGCCACATTCTCGGGAACAAACTGGAAATTGGTCCTCACATATGGGTGACGTCTGCTCTGACGGAGCCCACATGGTAACCTCTCCCCAGCTTTCAAAGAAAGCCTTTGGGAGATTCACTATGCATGCGTGGTCGTCTTCCTGCCCAAGAGTGCCATCTTGCCTCAGTCTCCATTTTTCCAGAGCCCATCGGATGTTCATCTGCACCCCAGAAAAGGTTGCTTGTTTCTTTTTTTCTGTCATTCTCTTTTTCCTTCTCTGGTATGCATGCTGGTCCCATCTGTCCTCCTGGGACTGCTGCTGCCTTGGCACCATGTTTTTCTCTGGTCCTTTTTCCATTCAGGGTCTTTTCTCTTGGTGAGCAGGAACCCTCGTGCCCTCCTTGGCTGTGGAACTTTTGAGTTTGACCTTGTGGGTGCTGTTTTCCCTGCTATGTCTTCGGCCAGTAGGTTTAAGCAGTGGAACTTCTGCAGGCACACCATGTCCTGCACAGATCCTCATGACTTCTGCCTTCAGTGCTGACCATGATGATGACTCCTGTGGACTCTGTCAGCAAATGACTAACAAGGGATGGAGGAACCATGAGAAGCAGCAACAGATCATGTTCTGCAAGACCTCTGTTTTGGCTCCAGCGTCGCTTGTGGAGCCGGTGCCCTTGGGGGCTGCCATGGTGGCCTTGGCCTTGCATGTCAACTGTGCCCGATCTGAGCCCTGCGGTCATAGGACATCAGACTGGGGATCGTCCTCTGAGGACTGCCCCCTGAAGAGCTGGACATCATCAGTGGCATTGTCAGGTGATGATGCTGGAACCACAGGTAAGACCCCCAGTCACTGGCATCAAAGCCCTCAGCACAAAGCCAAGGGTGATGGCCCTGAACAGCCCTCTAAGCTGCCTTGGCAGAAGATAGACTGTGGTCTTGTGAGCCCATCCTTGTCGAGGGCAACCCCTCGACTCTGCCAGCATTGGGCTGAAGTCCTCAGTGCCCATGCAAGTGACTGCAGAGCCTTCTGACCTTCTTGTTCAGAAGTGGGGGCCAATGCATGGTTCCTCTGGGTCATCGGTCCTGACCACTGGCCCCTCCACTGTGAGGGCATCACCGGAGGTTGTGAAGCCAGTCCTCAAATGCCATTGGTCTCGAGATGATTCCCAGCACTGGTCTCAATCCTTTTCAGGGTAGAGGATTTTTCCCTGCCAGCACCTCTGGGTCAGAGCACAAGGGCCCCGGAGCACTCATGGAGCCAGTGACCTGGTGAGGTCCCAATGCCTGGAGGGTCCTCGAGATCTCCTCCAACTCCATTCCCCCAATACCCACCTCCACTGGGCTGTCCCTTCGGACCCCATTCCTCTGGAGGACCACCGCAGGTCCCCACCTGAAGTTCTTTCCTCCTTGGAGTTTGTCAGGGACATGGCGAAGGCCCTGGCCTTCACCACTGAGTCTGAGGAGGAGCCTCTCATGGAGGACATCTATATCCTCCAGTACGAGGCCCCTCCAAAGGAGGCACTTGCTATGCCTATTCCCCCACCCCCATATCCTGGAATGACTTCTCTTCTGCATGTGCGAGACTGCAGCCTCTGTGCCAATTTGTGAGCAGGTGGCTTGATTCCATGTATAGTGGCTGAAAGAACCCTGCGTTCCAGAAAGCGCAGCTGCCTCATAACTCCATTGTGGTGGAGTCAGCCATGCGCAGGATCAAGAGCCAAAAGTGCTACTAGGGCTCAAGGCTCATTGGCCGGATTCAGGCTTTCCAGCTGTACGTAGAAACATGATAGTAGAAAAAGACCACATGGGCATGTACTTGTGGGACCTGGCGAGTGAGCTCGCTGGGTTCTTGGCTAGGCTGTTGGAGGAACATCTTCAGCTGTTCCAGACCCTGACCTCAATGGTTAAGGAGTGCTCCAGGTTCATCATTTGTGCATCCTATGACTGCTTTGAGTCGGTGGTCAGAATAGCTGAGGAGGGCATTAGTGCCCACAGCCAAGCCTGGCTACATTCCTCTGACTTGGAGCAATGGGTTCAGGATAAGTTGGTTGATGTCCCCTGCCAGAGGGAAAAGCTCTTTGGCAAGCCCATCATGGACAAGGCCACTGAGCTGGACAAGTTCCTGACCAGGATCAGGCTTTTCAAAAGACTGCTGACCTTTCCCGACAGAAGGCTTTGGGGGAAAAAGTCCCTTTACCCAAAGAAGAGGAAGGCTTATGGAAATTATCCCTAGTATCCGGCCTTCCCAGCTACCCAACAGGGCTAGCAGGTCAAGGGACGGGCAAGACCCGCATAAGCCTAAGGCCCCCAAGCCCCAGGTGGCACTCTAGCCATATCTGGAGGGGGCTTTTGACTCCTTGGACATAGCATCTTCTCCCTGGAAGGTCTAGCTGTGCAGCACATGGGGGGAGGGGGCGTCTGGTGTTCTATGCCAGCCGGTGGCCTAGCTTCACCATTGACACCTAGGCCCTGCAGGTGTTGGGGGAAGGTTACTGCCTCCATTTCGATCAGACACCTCCCCCATTCTTTCCAGTGGAGCTCACGATGACTTCTCTTCACCGAGAGCTACTCTAGAGAGAGCTTTCCGGGCTCCTGGCTGACAAGGCAGTGGAACTGGTCCCACCCCAACTCAAAGGCAAGGAGTTCTACTCTCAGTACTTCCTGATTCCCAAGAGGGCTGGGGTCTTTTGTCCTATTCTGGATCTTTGAGATCTCCACAGGTTTATGGTGAAGGAGAAGTTGAAGATGCTCTCCCTTGGAACGTTTCTGCCCTGCCTCCAGCAAGGAGATTAGCTATGCTCCTTAGATCTCAGAGATGCGTACATGCACATCCTCACCACTGGCAGTACCTCCGTTTCATTGGAGGATGCCATTATCAGTATAGGGTATTACCCTTTGGCCTGGCTTCAGCCCCAAGGGTGTTCACCAAATGCCTGGCGGTGGTCACTGCCTACTTATGGCTGCAGGGGGTGTTTGTCTTCCCCTATCTGGACTGGCTCCTAAAGGGCGGCACCTCTGTCAAAGTCCAGCAGGCAGCGCACCACACCATTCTCCCTCTGGAGCACCTGGGGTTTGTCACCAATTATCCCAAGTCCCACTTGCAGTCGACCCTATGCCTGGAGTCCATGTACAACATCCAAAGAGCTTAAGACTGACCTGGAGCAATCTGGAGTGGTGGTTTCAACCCGCACCATATGCCATGTGCTAAATAAAGAAGGACTTCATGAGTGAAGGCCAAGGAGGACCCCACTGCTCAAAGATAGTCATAAAAAGGCATGCCTGATCTTTCCCCAAACCTGCCTCTAGAAGCCACATCCTTCTGGAAAAATGTTCTGTGGAGAGATAAAACCAAACTTGAGCTGTTTGGTAATGCATATCAGCAATACATTTACAGGCGAATAAATGAAGCTTATAAGGGAAAAAGCACCCTTCCTACAGTTAAATATGGTGGAGGTTCCATAATGTTGTGGGGCTGGTTTGCTGTCTCAGGAACTGGAGGCCTGGAACATATTAAAGGAATCATAAGTTGGAGAACTGTCAAAGGTATTTTGGAGTGAAACGTACTACATAATGTCAGAAAGCTAGGTTGGGGTCAAAGCTCATGGGTCCTCCAGCAGGACAATGACCCAAAACCATATATCTAAAAGTACAAAAGAATAGTTACAAAGGAAAAAATGTACTGTTTTAAACTGACCAGCAATGAGTCCTGATCTTGTGGCAGCAATCGCTGTGAAAAGCTCTTATTCTATCACTCACCCACAGAAGGAATCTCATTGTCTTTCTCTTAGCAGGCTGATTACCTCATGGCTTGTGGGGGAAGGGTCAGGCTGATCAGAGCCTCATGGCTTGCAGCATGGCTTGGGGGAAGGGCTATCTACAGCTCGCTGCATGGCTTGGGGAAAGGGCTACCTACAGCTACCTCATTCCCCCCTTTTTAAGTAAGACCTCAACTGCTAGAGGTGGTTGAGGGCTGTATTACTGGAGGCAAGCCGCAGAGGAGTATATTGGGTCAGGGTCATGACCGTGGCAGCCGCCTTGCGTTCTACCAGGGTGCCAAGGGTGGAAACAACCTGTAAGGAAAAAGGCACCTGGTTAAAATGTACGGTACAGCAATGGGACAAGTTAAGGTAGAGAGTTACGTATACAAAGGTCTGTCATGTTCAGAGCAGTTTGGGCAAATAATACTGCTGTGTTAGTAGTCTCTGCACTTGTTTGAAAGCAAGTCCGTATCAGGGATAGGAGTAAGGCTAAAGCACCTTTTTCTCAGTCTGATCCCGGTTTCAGGAAAGGTGTCTGTAAATCAGTCTCTCCGGTGGTCCAGAGTTCGTCGGCAGTCTGTTAGAACCCCGTATTGGGCAGAAGTGTCAAAGCGCAGGGGCTGGTTTGGAACTGTGACAGAAGTCCAGGCTGGAACAATTTCTGGTGCAGCGGCCTTGACACGAGAGTGATGGATCCTCGGAGCAACTTCACATCATTAAATTGCCTTCACCAGTTTACTGTCCATCAGTCCTTCCACATCATTAATTTCCTTCATCAGTTTACTGTCCATCAGAGTCCTTCCTCTCAATATATCACTTTATCCCTCACAACACTTTCCACCAACTACATACATAGGTCCTTCAATTTTTCTTTTTCTATACCATACTAATGTATCCTTATCTGGCAAGGCTGCTAAAACAACTGTTAGAAACATAGTATTGTTGTAAACAGTGTCCATTTTCCACTAACTTAATTGGTGCAGTTCTAGATTGGCATGGGTGCTCATTCTAAATAGCGACTGTCTAAACAATCTTCAATATAAAACTATACATCAATTCCAATAGAAAGAAATATGGCTCCTAACATGACAGCCACATATCTCTCATGTATGACTAGAGTCTATTGTATACCTGGTTCCCAGTGAGAGTACTGTAGGAAACTTAAAAATACTTGGACCGATCTTGAAAATGCAGTGTCCACAAGGATTTATGTAAGCTATCCATTAATTATGGTGTCAAAAGAGATCCTCTTGAGGTGAGAGACTAAGAGGGTACAAGGCATTGGTGGTTGGGCCTCATGGCGATACTCCTTCTGGTTCTTCTTGGCCGGCAAGGCATTTGTGAATAGGCCTCATGGCAGTACTTCCTCGGGTTCTTCTTGGCCTATTCCCCCTTGCCTATTCATGTCTCTTCAGAGGCATAAATGTACAAGGTTCATGTTTTCTCAGGCCTTGTGGGTCCTCGAGGTACTTAGAGCAGTCTGAATTCCGGTGGCCCAGATCATCACACTTGGAGTAGCACGTTTATTGCCTTTTTCCTAGGCTGTCGTCTCACCTTCTGCCCCTCTCTCTCTCTCTCATTCATTTTCTCAAAGCTCTCCTGGATCATTGCTGACAAGTAAGATTTAGTTTTTATCCAATCAACTCAAGTTAATGTTATCATTATATTTGTAAATAATTAAAAAACACAGTTCCATCTTTCCACTAAATTTGCTCTGATATACTTGGGAACAAAGCAATTTCAGATCAGCCCCTTTCCAAAATTTAATATTTACTCATCTTATTGCTGTGTATACTGGACCTCTACATAATGTACTCCTACCAGTATATTTGGTAACAAAGTACAAATGTATAAACTAAAAGATTTGTATCTCACAGTGCTATAATATATTGTGCTCTTGAACTCTGGACACCAACATGTAAAATTCAAATACAGAAGGACAGGTGAATTTATTCTAAATAGCACCTATGATGTTACTGTCCTGTTCATCATTCATCAGTACAGAGCTTAACAAGGCAAAGTGATTACCTTGTATCTTATAGTTCAAAACAGGCATGGAACTGATACTTTTATAAGAATTATATCTAAAGTGCTGTATATCTTGTAGCGCTATATAAATGTTTATAGCTCTACGAGGTGTTTGCCACAATATATAAAATCCCCTTTTAACTTTTTTTGGTTTGCTTGATAGCATATAGCATTTAAACACATGACTATTGGCAGCCTATCTGATTGGAATACAAAGGTTTTCTTGATAAATTTTAGTAACCCTCCCCATTCCCCGTTCGTTCCCAGCCCTCAGGAGACATACACATGGTACACAATCAAGATCAGACATCTGAGAATGTTCAAGGGAGCCACCCCTCATGGTTTTAGATGCTCAAAATTCTTCATTGGAGGCTAGGTGAATTTGTTCTTTTGTCCTCTCTAATGGTTCTCCATTCATCTGCTAGAAGAATGACTCCTCCCTGATCTCTAGTATCTTTCTGTAGCCATGCAAACTGATTGGATGTGCATTTAACAAAGCAATTGGGGCCTGAGGCAGAGGATGGACTCAGTCCACAGGACCCAGGAGTCTGTATGAGTGTAACACTGTGGGGTAGGAAAACTTGAAGCAGAGCTGGAATCTACAGAATCCTCTCTAAACCCAGATTTAAATTGTGAAGCATGCACTGTAGGGGCGTTTTCTCTTTAGACTCTCCCGACCCCATGCTCTAATTTAGTTCAATAACTAAGCACAGTATACAATGTAGATCAGATCTTCTAACCTAATCTCAATTTGGGAAAAAATGCAATTTACAGTAAGAGAGAGAAGTATGCAATTTATAATACAGATCCTATCTAGACTTAATCCAGGAAAAATAATACAATTTATAATACAGACCCTATCTAGTCTTAACTCAGGACAAGTAATACAACTTACAATATTTGGCAATTTACAAAATATATATATATATATACAAGCTAGCTATTCTTACAATGTCCACCAGATGGAGCTCCAGGATCACTTAAAACACAGGGAATAGTAGTAATTACAGCTAATGTCCACTAGATGGAGCTCCAGAGTCACTTTAAGTATATTGCAGTGTAGCTTACACGTGGTCTTTTCAAGATGGCCGCCTCCACGTGCGTCCCGATAGCTGCTCCTGGGTGCAGGGGAATTCGCACATGTGGTGTTCCCAAGATGGCTGCCACCCCACCGTGCTCCTTCACACTGGCTCACCCTCTACTCCACAGATGGAAAAAAAGAAAATGATGGACCTTCAAATGATCACTTCTCCCTCAATCGACCCAAAAAAAAGGTTAGCTTCTCATATTCTGGTTTAAGGGCAGGAAACCTCAGCGGGGGCTCAGGGGAAGGCCGAAACCTCAGCGGGGGCTCAGGGGAAGACCGGAAAATTCAGCGGGGGTCAGCGGTGCACCGGGACAGCACCGAGAGGCACAAAACCTCAGCGGAGGCCCAAGGGAAGGCAGGAACCTCAGCGGAGGCCTAAGGAAGGCAGAAGTTCACATCGGAGCACATGGGGAGCATGGATTCACATCGGACAGCATGGGGGGGGGGGCAGAATTAACATCGGAGCACAACGGAGAGAGAAATTCACACCGGAGCAGAAATTAACACAGCGGCAGCATGGGGGGGAACAGAAATTTACATCGGGGGTTCAGGGAAAGGCAGTAAATCCACACCGGAGCACATGGGGAAGCAGAAATTAACATCGGAGCACAGAAATTACATCGGGGGCTCAGGGGAGAGCAGTAAATCCACACCGGGCAGCATGGAGGGCAGAATCTAACATCGGAGCACAAGGGGAAGCAAGAATTCACATCGGAGCACAGAAATTACATCGGGGGCTCAGGGGAGAGCAGTAAATCCACACCGGGCAGCATGGAGGGCAGAATCTAACATCGGAGCACTAGGGGAAGCAAGAATTCACATCGGAGCACAGAAAATTACATCGGGGGCTCAAGGAGAGCAGTAAATCCACACCGGGCAGCATGGAGGGCAGAATCTAACATCGGAGCACTAGGGGAAGCAAGAATTCATATCGGAGCACAGAAAATTACATCGGGGGCTCAGGGGAGAGCAGTAAATCCACACCGGACAGCATGGAGGGCAGAATCTAACATCGGAGCACTAGGGGAAGCAAGAATTCACATCGGAGCACAGAAAATTACATCGGGGGCTCAGGGGAGAGCTCTCTCCTTGCAGTCACGCTTCAGATAACTTCCCACAAGCAGAAAGGAAAGAAGAGAAGCAGCGATCTATTTTTAGCTTATCAAGTGCTATATTTGGTTACTTTTAGAAGTTTTCGGCAGCGCTTTTAACAGATTTCAGATTACTGCAGTTCAGATATTACTGCAGTTATTTAGCTCAGGTTACTGCAGTTATTCAGATATTCAGATACAGGACGAGCAATGGCTTCAGGGCCACTAAGGCCCCTACTAGGACTGCTCGTGCAGTTGATCAGGCTGCTACAGGTTCCCAGAAATTACCAGGACTCACAGATAGAGTACAGAACTAGCCCCAAACAGTAAGGTAGCAGTACTCACCAGAACTCTGATCAGACAGGAAGTTTGGATGCCAGTCTATCCAGCTGGTTTTTCAATCGGGGATTCAACCGCAGGGACCAGCTGTCCAGACAAATCAAGGTGTCCTTCCGAGCACAAAGTGGCCCGGGGGCGCCAAGGACCATTAATCACCTGGAGGGGCCGGTCCCTGACTGGTGGAGGCCCAGATGCTGCAAAAGCAGAAGTCTTCCCACCGTGGGTGTGATGAGAGAGGCTTTTCTTTTAATATTTCCCAGCCAATGCACCAAAATGTGGCAGCAATCGCTGTGAAAAGCTCTTATTCTATCACTCACCCACAGAAGGAAGACTCACAGACAGGCTGGAATGCAATCAGGATCTTTAATGTGCACACAGGATCAGACAGAGATACCAGCAACCTCCACAAGGGTCTGAACCCCGAGGGACGGCCTACAATGCCTTATATACAGTACAGTTTTAAACTCATTCTACAATCCCATTTGCCACAGGTATTTCCTGCCCACCAATCAGCAGCCCCTGGGGAGGTACCTGGGTGACCTGTCCAAACCGGTATGCTCTGGTCTGTTGGTTTCAGGGCTAGGGAAATACTGTGCTCAGACCTGGAGTGGGGGAAGGGTGCCTACTGGAATCTCATTGTCTTTCTCTTTGCAGGCTGATTACCTCATGGCTTGCGGGGGAAGGGTCAGGCTGATCAGAGCCTCATGGCTTGCAGCATGGCTTGGGGGAAGGGCTATCTACAGCTCACCGCATGGCTTGGGGAAAGGGCTACCTACAGCTACCTCAATCTCAGTCCAATCGAGAGCTGTTGGGAATAGCTGAAATCTTCCATTGGTAAAAGGAATCTTGGAAACATTTGTAGTGCCCCCTTGGTAGGACTTCTGGGTCTGGGACTGGCCTGGCTAGAGTCCCCTCGAGAGCGGTCTCAGTTGGTCCTTGTCATTTTGGCGCCTGGTACCTCCACCTGGGGAAGAAAGGTGTTAGCGGGTAGGATTTCCCTCTTTTCACCCTAGGAAAACTTCTCAAAATGGGAACAAGGCTGGCTTAAATAATAATAATAATTTATTTACAACTTATGAGGTGTATTGTGATAAAATTATAGCAATATGTAACAACAAGCAAGCAAATGGGGTGAAATGGCAGCATAGGATAAGAGGTCGTTCTTCCTATTAAAATAACCAAGGTTAAAAGTGTAAAATTATAATACAGTGTTCACCAAAGTATTTCAGTGCAATTCAAATAACAAACTATAATTTTATATGTACTGTCTTAGTTAAACCTTTAAAGATTATGGCTTTAACCTCATTGACTGTCTCTTAACTCTCCTCCCTTTCCCCTTGCCCACCAGCCGCTCCAAGTCTCAGCCACTACTGAAGCTCTGGCTGGTGACTGCTTGTGAAGAGAGAGGTTTTGTAAACCTGTCCAATCACTGAGGCTCTGCTTCCTGTATTCAGGAGAGGGGGTTTGTAAACCTGTCCAATCACTGAGGCTCTGCTTCCTGTATTCAGGAGAGGGGGTTTGTAAACCTGTCCAATCACTGAGGCTCTGCTTCCTGTATTCAGGAGAGGGGGTTTGTAAACCTGTCCAATCACTGAGGCTCTGCTTCCTGTATTCAGGAGAGGGGTTTGTTCTCCTCTCCTTTTCCTTTGGCATCTACTGCGATCGCCACCACCAGTTCAAGTCATAGACATCGCAGCATCCTGTTTGGTCTGGTCCTTCTAATGTCTGTCTCTCCATTCTGTTTTTCCTAATAAATAGATGAGAGTTCTTTACTTCCAATAATTTGGCCAAAATGCTCCCACCTACCAAATTTTGGGCAAATTTTCTGTAGAGAGATGATAGAGATAGAAACATACAACTGAACATGAATGACCTATTGGCTCAAAATATTTCTCCACATGAACTGTAGAGTGAAGTGCGTTTTGTCATTGCCCAAGTTGTGTGGGGGTTTTTTTTTGTTGTTGTTTTTAATACTGTATACTGCAGGTCATGACAGTTGAGGGCTGAGGAAGTTCTGTTGTGCACAGGACATACCCTACACTTCATGTGTCAATTCTGTTCAAGCATTGTAGCCTAGGAAGGGAAGATTGGAGAATGAATTTTCAGAGTGGTAACAAGCAGGCATATATTTGTGAAGAAAGTGGGCCGCCTTGATGAAAGGGATGAGATGTTTTGCTTTCTGTTTTTGGATTACTGCCTTCCTTAGTTCTTATGTAGCATTTACTTTAACTTCTTTCTAATTATGTCAGCATTTTATACAGATTTCTAATACTCCTTTTTCTTTATCCTTGCAACTTCCTATGTAAGTAAGTTGAGTAAGTAAGTTCAGTCATGGAAGGAACATATAAAATGCTAGTTCAAACATGTCTACTTGACGTTCACCATGATTACCAGCACAGCCTGGGCAACACTATGACACACTGCTTGCAAATATTTCTTGCTGTGCACCCTCTTCAGGAAAACAGCAGAAACACATATCTCTATATACATTACATATGGGATGAAAGTGGTTGTATGTGTGCATGTTTTGCTGGAGCATGAGGTGCGCATGTGGAAAATGGGGCACATTCACATGCTACCAGCTATGTGGACAGACACAGGCGCCTCGGCCATCTGAGGCAGACGAGCTGCACCATAGGAGAAGGTGTACTGCGGTAAGTCAAGAGACATGGCACTGGGAATTGAAGTGGGAAGGAAAGGAGATTGTGTGCTAAGAGAAGGAAAAGCAAGGGAGAATGTGTGTGGAGGGGGAGACAAGAGAGTGTGTGCTGGGAAGGGGAGAAAGGGAGGGAGAGAGTCTTTGTCAGGTAGGGAAGGGGGGGGAGGGGAGAGAACGTGTTTTTATGTAGGGGGAAGGGGAGGAAGAAAAAGAGAAATTACTGAAGAAGGGGGTAGAGAGTGCCTGGATTGGATTGGAGGGGGGGGGGGGGCAATACTGGGGCTACTGCAAATATTTTGTGGGAATGTGATAATTTAATATTACTAAACTCAAACTGCCCTCCTGGAATAGTAGGGCCAGATAAATGGTTTTGAGCATTTTTAAAAATGGAGATATGGTGATTAAAATATGGTAACTTTTTTGTTTTTTAAGCTTTCTGGCTTCTTGTTTTTGCTACTGTGATAGCAAAAACATACACTGCAATTTTTATTTAATCTCTGTTAGGAATGTATCTTAAGTCTCAACTGTGGGTGAGATGAGCCTTGTGAGAGCAATCCATACGCAGGGAGTTATTTGTTTTTCTTTCATAAGTCAATACCTAATTTCTCTAAAAAAAACCCTATAAACTGAAGACGGGAACAGGTCATTGGGTTTCTGTTTGCATTCAGCAGTGAGACATGCACTTTCTGAGAGGTGAAAACGTGCGCATCCTCTCCCAGAAATAGGATTATCATGATGGATGGAAAACCAGTTATCACTCCTTGCTTTTATTGATATTGCCTTAAATATGTTGCTAGGCTATCAATAGCTATATGTTGTTTTCATGTAAAACATTATGATGGTAATATTTACTTAGCCTTTCCATCTGGCAAAAGATAATGATGCACAACAAATATTAAAGCACAAATAATGTTGGAGTTTAAATTCTTAGAACAGATTTAAGACTTTTTTGATTTTATTTTTCACTTAAAATTTTGAATGTGCCTTATAATTGTGAATGGTGCGAAGACTGTAATTTATTTTGCAACATTTAATAAAGTATACTTAAAATAGAACATGATGAAAGCAAGGTCTATATTTTAGTTTTTAAAATGTAAATATAATTTAAGACATGTTACAATATAACTGGTAAATCCTACTGACATGAAATAGGTCTTTTTTGAGCTGCAATATTAAGAAGTTTGAATGTTCAGACACATTATTTGATAGACATATGCTAGAATACGTGAAGGCACATTATATAAATGATGTCCAAGTGCAATATGGGACATCTAAACTATAAAAAAAAAAGCAGGCACATCCACGTTTGGGCATGATTTCACAAATGTGGATGTGCCCGATATGGGTGTCGATGGGGATGTCTACACTGACGCCCCTGCAGTAGTATTCCAAAATCATGGGATGTCTAATGCACTATAGTTAAAGTAGTCAGGATTCAAATCGAAGCGCTGCTCCTTGTGATCTTGGGCAAGTCACTTAACTCTCCATCTTTTCCATACCCTCTGGATGCTTTACAGCCAGAACGAGCCTACTTGTGCCTGGAGCCAGTGTCTATATATGGATTTGGTCACAGCCATTTCCGATGTTTCTGAAATTGAGTGGAGACGACCTCAGACATGTCGCCACCATACCCCCTGCCTACTTGGACATCCCCACACTGGAAATGTATCTGAAAACCATTTGTAAAATGGCTCTGGGGATGTCTATGTGATTTGGACACCCTTGTGCACATTTTCAGATGTCCAAATCATGTCTAAGCCTGGGTGGTTAGGGGCATGACATGGGCATTGCTGGCACATTGCAGTTAGCGTGGATGCACATAACACTATCTCAATGGGTGGCATTAATTGTACCTGTGTGCGGCGCTGCACATTGGCATCGTGCTATCAGCAGGGGGGTGGACACACATGCCCCCAAAAACTAGTGCAGGCCTCTGTGCTAATTTGACAACACCACGCACCACTAATGTACATCTTAGTAAACATGCCCCTTGGGGTCCGTCCATGTCTCGGAAAAATCCTGCTGTAATTATCCCATCACCACCATCTCTAGACAGGAATTTGGATTTAGCTTATGCATTTTCAGGAGCAGCTCAAGCAGAGTTGGCTAGAATTAAACAAGCCTCCTCCAGGATAGAACTTAAAAACAAGGCACCGCCCAGCATTCCCATAAAGAATCAAGTGACCCAAGAATAAATGATCACAGTAGGTTCTGACAGGTTATGAACTGTAAAAGAGGTGCCCACTGCCCCGAGAGATACCCCTATACAGCCAGAGTAAAATTTGTTGGGTGAAAAAAATCTGCCTGTAAATTAAAAGTTGAATCATTTTACTGCCCCATCACTGCATATCTGCTGGTCTCAAATGTCTGCCTGTGATGTGGTAGATGTCCTTATTCTGGAATACCCCCGTTGGCAAATCCAAGTACAAATTTCTGTGACTGTGCATTTTGGGGACGTCTACATTTCTGAATTGGCTTGCAACCATGCACGTACCTGGCCTTGCTATCTGCACATGCCCATCTCCAGACCCAGTTGCATGGATGTGTATGTTTTGGGGTAGACACAGTGTGAGTTCAGGGGCACTTACATATACCTCCCTTCATTGCCACCACTTCCCTGGAAATTTGGACTTGGTGCCCTGAAATGCCCCAGATTTCTCCTAGATGACCCTTCTAAAATTCCACTTCATGTCTATAAAATGCTAGCATAAGTCTTGCATATATCATGGGTAAAACAACCTTGCATACATTTACACTTGGGACAATTTCTCCAAACGGATTAGTTTTGCACATACCATGACAGTCATGAACCTCACTCTTAAGCCAGGGTATCGTGCCAAAGGGAGATTCCTTCTGGAGTTCATAAAATGTAACATGTACAGGTCAAGGTGCAACTGGAAATTCCTTGTAATCAGGCTTGTGGCTCCTAATAGGATGGGAAGTATATCTATATTTTTCTGCAACATTTTTTGATCTTTGCATTTCTTGGTATTTCAAGATCTTCTGTCTCCATATGATTCACTGAATGTGAAAGTGTATAGTCTGTAAAGTACATACATAAATCCTAACTCAGTGCGTGTTCTACCCAAGCTCCGCCCCAGAACATTCTCACACTAGTCACGTGAAAGTGTGTGTGTTTTTGTCACGTGCAGGATAATCTTATAAGAGGAATTTAAGACATGCATTCTGAAATATATATGTGAAAATGCTTTTGTAAAATCATCATTTTAGCGCCTGTATAGAAAATCTGCTATACCAAAACAACATTAACTCCTAGAACTTAAGCAGCAGCAACCCTACCTATGAAAAGGCAACCATACAAATGGAACACTGCCCTAGAACAGCATTCCTATTCGTCACAGCAGGAGAAAGGAGTGGCCTGATGGTTAGCATGATGGGCTGAGAAGTAGGAAACCAAGGTGAAAACCTTGATTCTCCCACTGACACTCTTTGTGACCTTGGACAAGTTGTTTCATCTCTTGCTGCTTCAGGTATTGATTTCAAATGTAATCCCATCAGAGAAGGAATGTTTATTTTAAGCATTTATAATCACACTATCTACAGTTTTAGATGGGGTACAATCATACATACATAAATCGCAAAACAAACATTAGAATTTTATATTACCTTATTTAACTTATTATACCTGAATTCTAAAAATGCTGCAAACTGCCTTGAGCGTTATTTGGAAGGTAGAATAAAAATTAAAAATCCTAATTTACTTTAGCAATACGCTTTCTATTGGGAAAACAGAACAAGCTAGACTAGACGGAATTTACAGGTTAGCAGAGTAGTTCTCAGCCAAGGCTATGGGACATATCCAGCTAATGGTTTTTCAGGATATCTACCATGAATATGCATGAGAGAGATCTGCACACACTGCCTCCACTGTATGCAAATTATTCTCGCTCACATTCATTGTGGATATCCTCAAAACCTGACTGGCTGGGTAGGTCTCAAGAGTTGGGTTCAGAATCACTGGGTTAGCAGAATACTTCACATTGATCACACACATGGCACACAGAAAAAGCATCAACAAAATAGAATCAGTGACCAAAACTGGAAATAGAAATATGCAGACGAAATCTTATCTATTGGCCATTTCAGAGTCACCCTCTTCTGTTTCCTACAGGAAAGGAGAACCACAAGAGATGGGGCTGGACTGGAAAGTAGAGTGAATTTTCCTTGTTCTGCTCTGAACATTGCAGCCTTACCCCCCCCCCCCCCTCCCTCCCGTGTTCCCTGTACACTGGCAAGAGAAGGTCTCAATCAGGAAGTAGAGGGCTGTCCAACAGAATCATCATGGCAACCCCCTGTGTACTCAAGCTTAGTGATACATTTGGTGTCAACCTGAAGCACAGCAATTTTGAGGGTATCATGGAAATCTGGCCAATGGAAAGACCAACCCAGCAGGGACTCTATTACCTGAGTGGAGGAGTAGCTTAGTGCAGTGGTTCCCAAACCTGTCCTGGGGGCTCCCCAGCCAGTCCGATTTTCAGGATATCCACAATGAATATGCATGAGAGAGATTTGCATACAATGGAGGCAGTGTATGCAAATTTCTCTCAAGAATAATCATAGTGGATATCTTAAAAATCCAACTGGCTGGAGAGCCCCTAGGACAGGTTTGGGAAGCACTGACTTAGGGATTCAAACCGTGGACTGAGAACCAGGGAAGCCAGGGCTCAGATCCAACTGGTATACATTATAGCCATAGTCATTTAACCCCTATTGCCTCAGACACAAACCTCCAGCTAGCTTTACTAACCTCTGCTACCTGCAGTAATGAACATTGTTAGTAACCAGGTTCCTTTCAATAAAAGGGACCTACAGAATAACAATCTGCTACTGTACCTGACAGTAACTCACTTTGAAATACTACTGAAAAGATGTGAGTTAAATTGCCCTGTCCCTATCCTTCACATGTTCTTTAAACTGAAATGCAGGTGACACGTGACTCCTGTTAGCATTCTAGCTGAAATGGGTGGTGTTTTATAAAACTAGCTATGTTTCTGGTTGTGAAACCTTTTCTGTAACAAAAATTTGTGATCTGTTTTGTCCTTGCCCAGCCTAAAAGAGCAGAATATAAATTTGTGATATAAATTAAATTATGTTGTGTATTAACTAGACCAGAGGTTCCCACCCTTTTGGTTATGTGAATCACTTACTAACCTCCATAAAATTGAAGGACCCCAGTTCATCCCTTCCACTCTTCCTTAACCTTCCTCTGCCCCAACTAGCCCTCTTTATCTTCTTTCCTCTTTCTGCCTTCACCTGTCTCCCTTTCTCCCTCCAGCCAGCCCCCACCAAGTATCTTTCTCCTTCCTTCCCCCAGTCTCTCTCCCCCCCCCCCCCGCCATTCCTCGCCAGCCTCTCATTTGTTTCTTTGCTTTGTTCTATAATAGTCTCATGGATCCCCAGGGGGTGCACGAAATGTGGCAGGAGATCTATTACACAGGTACACTACCAAAAAACTGCCTCCAGTTTTGCAACTGATTCCTATAGATTTTGGGGTGCTGAATCCAGGAAAAATAGCCAAAATGTTCCATCACGTCACGTTTTCTTGCAAAATTAGATTTCTTACCCATATAAGGAATGTTCACATAATTTCTTTTTAGCCGACTGCAGTTTATTTTCTTGGCCCAAAATAGAGGTTGTAATGGTTAACTAACTAGAAACACTCCCTCATGATATTTTAGAGTGTTTTGTATTCATTTTATACATTAACAGGACAATTGGGAGGCGGGGGGCTAAATCAAGTACCCGCGCTGGCGCATGTTCTTTCCTGTTCGCCTCGCCTCGTTCGCTCGCTCAAACACGGTGGTTGCGACATGAACGTTCCTGTCAAATTTCAGTTTCTTGCAAGTTCATTATTACCTTTTGTTTGCTCAGTCGTAATCCAGCTTTATTCCTAAGTGGTTCACTACAGTTGTAGTTTGCAGTGCTGTGTATTTGTGATGGCTCACAGAGCCAGAGGTTGCGTCAACTCTCCGGACAGTTTTTGTTTTATTTGTGGGGAATATACCGTGAAAAAGCGGCAGAGGAACATTTCTGCATTTATTAAAAAAGTATACTTCGCCTATTTCGGTTTGAAGTTAGGCGATCAAGACAAACCGTGGGCTCCTCACAAAGTGTGCAAGACATGTGAGGAAGATCTACGCTTATGGATGAAAGGTAAAAAACAAGCATTTCGTTTCGGAATACCTATGATGTGGCGTGAACAAAGAGACCACAGCAGTGACTGCTATTTTTGCTCTTGCATTGTGAAGGGATACAACTTAAAAAATAAGAACGTAATAAGTTACCCCAACCTTCCCTCAGCAATTAGGCCTATGCCTCATAGCAACGAAGTACCTGTGCCTGAACCACCAAAATCTTTGGATCATATTTGTGTGGACGGTTCTGATCATGATGAGACTCATCAGATGGCTTTTCCCGATGAGTCCAGTACTTCCGAGTTTGAAACTGAACCAGATCCGAAACCTGAACTTTTCTCTCAAGCTGAATTGAATGATTTAGTCCGGGATTTAGGACTCCCAAAAGATGCTGCCCAACTGCTAGGTTCTCGGCTTAAACAGAAAAATCTATTGTCACCAGGAACAACTTTTAAGGGGTACCGCACCCGCGAGACACAATTTTGAAGTATTTCAGCAAAGAGGAAGATTTGGTATTTTTGCAACGATATATATGGAGTGATGGAAAAGTTTAAACTCAAGTATGATCCTGCTGAATGGCGGCTGTTCATTGATTCGTCAAAAGACAGCATAAAAGGTGTTCTTCTTCATAATGGCAACACATTCGCTTCAGTTCCTATTGCTCACTCTGTTATTCTCCAAGAAAAATACGAGAATTTGGCCCTGATTCTTCAGAAGATTCGTTATGATGAGCATAAGTGGATGATTTGTGGAGACTTTAAAATTCTATCCATGCTATTAGGGCAGCAATCCGGTTTCACCAAATATCCCTGCTTCCTTTGCTTGTGGGATAGCCGGGCCCGCGACCTACACTGGGGGAAAAAAGACTGGCCAATTCGGGAGTATTTGAGACCCGGTGAGAAAAATGTTCTTCATGAGAGCTTGGTACCTCGTGATAAAATTCTATTACCACCTCTCCACATTAAGTTGGGTCTCATTAAGCAATTCATCAAGTCCCTTCCAAAAGATGGTGAGTGCTTTCGGTACCTTTGCTCAAAGTTCCCCCGACTTTCTGAAGCAAAGCTAAAGGAAGGAGTGTTTGTTGGCCCTGATATAAGGAAACTCATTTCAGATGGAGCATTCGCTGAAACGATGTCTGAGAAGGAAAAAGAAGCCTGGGATTCCTTCAAGGATGTTGTTCTCAAATTCTTGGGGAACAGGCGGGATGAGAACTATAAGGATATTGTTGCCAGGATGCTCAATGCCTTCAAAGAACAAGGCTGTAACATGAGCCTGAAAGTCCATTTCTTGCACTCCCATGTGAACTACTTTCCCGAAAACCTGGGGGCGTACAGTGAAGAACAAGGTGAAAGGTTTCACCAGGACATCAAGGACGCAGAGAGAAGGTACCAAGGAAGATGGAACACCACTATGATGGCTGATTTCTGCTGGTTGCTGCTGCGGGAAACCCCAGATGAAAAATACGCCAAGCAGCGCACCAAGAGAAGCATTCGGGGGAAGAAGAAACGGGCCCACCAGGAGATTGATTGACCCAAGAATGACTTTAAAATCTAAACTGTGTTGACAAATATCATGTTTTTACTAAACTTTGAAATAAAAATTTGCTAGTTATTACCACAGTGTCGGATCTCATTTATTAGAATTTTATTTTCGCACCATTGGGTGTTTGTCTTCATGTATTGCAATGGTGCGGTTTGCGTTTTCTATTCTTACATACATACATGCCTGTACAACATTTTTTGCACATTTCTTTGCTTTGCTTTGCTTTGTGTCTAACCTCGCTCTTATATGCTCAATGTTTGTGCACATGTATGTGGCTGTTTTAAGTGCAGACAATTTTGCTACCATCACAGTGTGTTTTGTTGACATTACTCTATTCTTATGTGCTGCCTTGTTACAATTTTCTTTATTCTTATTTGAATAACTACTAAACAATTAGTATAAAGAATTCATCCAAGAAACTTTTATCTCGATCGCACTCAATCTGAAACGTTCACCTCAAACTGCTAACCCAATGTAGCAAAAACTCTGTACGTGATGGAGCAAATTGGTTACCAGATTTGGATTCAGCGCACCAAAAAACGTAAAAATCAATCGAAACATTAGAGGGAGTTTAAAAAAAATTTTTTTTAGTGTACTTGTGTTATCTATTTGAAGTCTGTCCCTCCAACCCCCAGATGAAAACACAGAGACAGACCGGTATGCAAACAGATGCTGTTTATTGTGTGCACAGTCTCAGGTACAACCGGCACCCTGAACAAAACGATCTGAGACTCGAAGTGGCGTCACAAACTGTCTTATATACAGTAAGTTTTCAAACCCATACTAGCTTCTCATTTGTCTCAGGTATCCCCTCTCCACCAATCAGTAGCCCCTGGGGGGGGGGGGGGGGGTTGTGGGCTATCATATAGCATGCCTAAATGACCTGTCTAAACTGGTATGCTCCAGTCTGCTGGACTCTGGGCGAAAGGGTATGTGTTTAAGTTTTGTTTCACTGTAACTCAGGCTGAGAGGGGAGGGGTTACCCTCACAGCTACCTTCCTGGCTGCCTCACTCCCCCCTTTTTTAGTTGGACCTCAACCGCTAGGGCAGTAGAGGGCAACAGTACTAGAGGCAGGCCGCAAGGGGGTATATTGGGTCAGGGCCATGACCGAGGTAGCCATCTTGCGTTCCACCAGGGCGTTGTGGGTGGAGGTGATAAAACGGTGAAAGATCGGGATACTGCATGGTAAGAGGGCGCATAGCAGGAAAAGAAGGAGAACTCCTATAACTAAGGTCTTAATAATGTGATAAAGAAAGCTCTGAGAATAGTACAGCAAAACTTGAGCTGGTGTGGGTATTGCAATTGCTGAAGCCCAAATGGCTTGTAGATTTCAGTTACTTTCTAAGAAAACAATAATAAAAGGATAACAATACAATCAATCATTCACAAAAGCCCCCAATCAGTCCAATAGTCCATTCTCAGACAATTTGGTCCTGCCTCTCAGCAGTTCCTCAGGACCTCGCAGTGTGCTTCACCTTTCTCTGAAGTTTAAGTTCTGTTTCTCTCAAAATTTGGTCCTCTCATTCTCAAATATTTTGTCCCTTTTTCAATGTGATGCACTGATCCAGGTAGGGATGCCTTCACACATTTCTGCGGTGTGTAGTCCGGAGTTCTTGGGGTGGTCTGTTCCATCTGGATTTTGGCCAATTCCCTCTGTTGGAATCTCTGGATTGCAATTGGTGACATGGCTCCAGGCTTTTTTTTTTTCAGAGGAGCAGCACCAATATTGAATGAAAAGACTAAATATGCTAGATTAGATTTCACAATGAGATAAACTTAATTTCATCCATATTTACTTAAGATCATAACTATCTTGTATGGTGTCAACTATGTCTCTCAGTTTGATAAACTCCTTGTCTCTTTATCACTGGAGATTCATTTGCTGCTAGGAAATATTCCATTATGCTCTTGACTGATCTTTACATGTTTACAGATCAGATATGTTGCACACACGTGTTCTGCAATTTTGGCAAGTTTTAGAATTATACCAATTTTGTGAGAATTTGTAGAATTATACCAATTTTGTGAGAATTTGTCATCAAATCATCCCCCTTTGCCCATGCATGCCTGGCCAGGACATACAGAGGCAAAAGGAAGCAAAATGCATTTGGAAGTACCACATGGCCAGTGTGGGTTTTCCAAAGCTCATCAGGGTGCAAGGTGCACCTAGCCTGTCTCCAGGTGTCTATTTCTAATTGTTGAGTATGTGTTGGGGCTTAGATGACTTCCTAAATTGAAGATTCTGGAGATGGCATAGTTGAATAAAGTGCTATTCATAATTTTTTTGTTTACATATTCATTAGCCAGATACATCACTTCACATTATTAAATTACCTTCATCAGTTTACTGTCCATCAAAGTCCTTCCTCTTAATATCCCACGTCATCCCTCACAACACTCCTTCATCACCTGCATCATTCCACCAACTACATACATAGGTCCTTTTCATGTTTTTTATATCATACTAATGTATCCTTATTTGGCAAGGCTGCTAAGAATATCAAACAATTGTTAAAAACTTAGTATTGATGTAAACAAATGGTAGGCAGAAAATATAAATTTAGATTCTTCTCAGTAAGCATAACAGTATGAGTAAAGAGTGTCCCTTTCCCATTAACCTAATTGGTCCAATACTAAGTGGACATGTGCTCATTGTAAATAGGAACAATTTGGGTAAAGTCCTTACAATATAAAGCTATTATTTTGCAACATTTTACAACATCAATCCCAATAGAAATAAATATGGCTCCTAACATGACAGCCACATATCTCTCACATATGACTAGAGTCTATCGTATACACTGTTCTCAGTGAGAGTGTGTAGGAAACCTTTTTTAAAAAAATACTTGGACTGATCTTGAAATTTCAGTGTCCACAAGGATTTGTGCAAGCTACTCATTAATTATGGTGTCAAAAAGAGATGCTTTTGAGGTGAGAGATCTAAGAGGGTACAAGGCATTGGTGGTTGGGCCTCATGGCGATACTTCTTCAGGTTCTTCTTGGCCTGCAAGGCATTTGTGGCTGGGCCTCCTGGCAATACTTCCTCGGGTTCTTCTTGGCCTACTCTCCCCTGCCTATTCATGTCTCTTCAGAGGCATAAATATACAAGGTTCATGTTCTTCAGGCCTTGTGGGTCCTCGAGGAGTCTCAGAGCAGTCAGAATTCCAGTGGCCCAGATCATCACTCACCTTATGCCCCTCTCTCTCTCTCTCTCTCTCTCATTCTTTTTCTTAAACCTCTCCTGGATCATTGCTAACAAGCAAGATTTGGTTTTGTCCAATCAACTCAAGCTAATGTTATTGTTTTTGTTTGTAACTAACTTTACAAATATTCTCATATTTTCTGGGACCTCAGTTCCATCTTTCCACTAAATGTGCTCTATATACTTGGGAACAAAGCAATTTCAGATCAGCCTCTTCCCAAACTTTTAGCAAAAATATTTACTCATCTTGTAATTGCTGAGTGTGTACTGGACCTCTGCATAATGTACTACTACAACAAGTATATTTGGTAACATAAGTGCAAGTGTATAAACTAAAGAAAATTAATATCTCACAGTGCTGCAACATATATCTGTTTTCTCAGGAACTGTACTCCTGAAACTGAAATAAAAACTTTCAAAACAAAGTACACTTTTTCTCTGGACACCAGCACGTAAAATTCAAATACAGAAAAACAGGTGAAATTATCCTAAAATCCAATATTATGGTGTTACTGTCCTGTTCATCAGTCATCAGTGCAGAGCTTAACAATGCAAAATAATTACCTTGAATCTTACAGTTCAGGAAACAGGCATTCTCAAATGACATGAAACTGCAAAGAGGTGAATTCAAAATCCTGCTTTGTCACATTTAAATTAAAACCTTATACATAATACCTGAGACTGGTATCAAACTGATCTGAAAACAATGCAGCCATACTGGATATTTCTGTAATATATGAACAATAATTATGTCCTCTATGAAGTGCTTGCCACAATATATAAAATCCCCTTTTAACTTTTAAGTTTGCTTGATAGCATACACAGTCGAAGACAAAGAATAGATGCATAACATATCAATGATAAAGATTCAGAGTGCTTAACCTCTACTTTGAAGGTCAAAGGAAAACAAAAACAGTTTCCTTAGTTTCATGCCTTGTTTGTTTGATCTAGTCACTTCAGCATCCAGGGGCACTTGAGTAGCCAGCAATGAAAGAAAAACAGTATTCACTTTTAAACACAGGACATATCAAAGCTTACAAGTGCTTTATGTCTAACAGCCTATCTGATCAGAATATAATAAATTTCACTAAACCCTCCCCCATGGGTAGTTCTGAAAAGCAACATGCTTTAACAACAGCGTGGGAAAAACCAGGGACCTTAAAAAGACAAGTAAAAAGTCTTCATTACTTCATAATCTTATAAGGATTTTCTCTCTCTTTTTATAAGCTGTAACAATTGAGCTTTGCCCTACAGATATTCTCCACCCCATACATCTTTGCTAATAGTTATTTGACCAGTCCTTCTCGAGCCTTTGTTTGCTCCCAGCCTTCAGGTGACATACACATAGTACACAATCAAGATGCTGGTCAGACATCTGAGAATACTGTGACACCCCTCCCTCGTCTACCCCAGTATGGTGGCAGTAAAGAGAGGGGGCACAGCATAAGTTACTCTGTTATCGCTGTTCCCTGGATGTGCTTGTGTAGTTGTAGCCCAGTGATCACAGCCAAAGTAGGTTAAGGGTAAACAATAGGTTTATTGTTCGCACCAGGTTTTCTTCCCCCCAAAACAGAGGTCAAAGGATATCAAAACATAACAGACAAAGTCCGGTATAACAGCCTTCCTGATACTTCTCAGGGTATAATAGGTAAATCAAAGGTCAGCTTCTCTTCGTGCATTCCACTTTCCAAAACATCTATAATCTTCTTAACAGCGATACTTTTTCTCACTTAAGACATTCAATAAAGAACTTCCAAAGTTGTGGTTTTTTCTCTGGTCCACATCTACATGAGTAATTCTCTTCTAGCCTCCAAGTAAAACTGAAGCTTCTTCCATGAGCTTAATCCTTTCTTCTGTATAAAACTTCTCCCAGAAGAAATCTAGGTTTCCTGAAGCTATCTCTTGGAATTAGGCAATTAAATAGGATTGGCAGTGAGACAAGCTTCCTGTCTGCAATTAAACTCCAATCTCTAAAACACTTTTATAACAGCCTTAAAATCTTGCATATGTTTAAGCTGTACATTAAAAGTCTCTTTGGCAGATACCACATTCCATTTCAGAGCCACTACTATAAGATAATGGAATATCCGTTTGCATCGGTTCCTCTTCACTAACTGGAGCTTCTTGAATATAAGGCTTACTCGAGTCTAGTGCTCTTATGTGTTTGAGGAGACTTTGTAACTGCTTCTCTCCCTTCTCTCTAAATGTCCTGCGCTCTTGCAGGGATATCTGTTTATTAACCTTCTTAAAGAGCTGAGCATAAGGATTTCTTTCTTCTTTGACTTGCCAGGGTCTTATTCTCTGGTGAGGAGGTACGTATCTCTTCTGGCTAGGCTTTACAGGCACTCTTAATATCTCCTGTTCATCAGAATCTGTATCTAGGCTTGTGTCACGCTGCTGCCAATTAAGAGCATGCTGAGGTGCACCTGTGCTAGCCTCTAGCTTGCAGGTTCTGACACATTCTCTGCTGTGAGGCAATGTTTGTCTTTCATACACTGGGATTTCCCTTCCACCCAGTTTCTCTCTTGTCTGTCTATTCCCAGGGAAACTATCAGCAGAAATGCTCCTGTCCCTTTCAGACAAAGACTCTATACTTTGTTTAAAAGACTTATAGGCTTTTCTGACCTGCTTTGGCTTTGCTTGAGGGCTATTCCTTCCTGGGAGGACTTTCAGCTGTTTTCCCCGAGACGTGGCTTCCTCTGTGCAAGGTGGCTGGCAACCGTCCAAGTAATTGGTTCCCACCTGGTCCCTCTTGCTTCGAGCTCTGCCTCTTTGGGAAATCAAGTCTCTCTCTGTCCCTCTGAAAAGAATGCCTGACTCCAAAGCTGTATCTGCTTCCTTGGAGTCCCTTTCTCCTGGCTGTGCCAAAGGTGAGTGTCTGCTTTGCTTTCTCCGTTCCTGCAGCTTCTGTTGCCTGTGTAGCTCCTCGTTCTCCTCCTCTCTTTCCTTTTGTTCTAACTGTTCCTCTTCCTCCATTGAAACTACCACTTCCTGGTTATGAGGACTGGTTTGTCCAATCAGGCGAGAGTCCACCCCTTTCCCTGATAGGCTAGCTCTCCCTGTCAGCCTAGAGCTACGGTGTGGCTCCCTTTCACGTCTCTCCTGCCCTGCAACTTTGTGTGCTGAGGTTTTAACCCTCTCTTGCCCTGTATCTATGGCAGGTTCAGAGTAAAAAGTGTGTTTAAAACCCTTTTTCTTGCGTTCTGACAGCTCTGCCTTGTCACAATACTCAAGGGAGACCCCCCCCCCATGGTTTTAGAAGCAAAAAAAAAACCTTCTACAATTACAATTGATGAATTCTTATCCTGTTTACATTGGCTAGGTAAATGTTTCTATATTGGCTAAGAAAATTGTTTCCAAGGCTAGGTGAATTGTTCTTTTTTGTCCTCTTTAATGGGTCTCCATTTGTTTGCTAGGAGAAGGACTCCTAGGTGAATTGTTCTTTTGTCCTCTCTAATGGATCTCCATTCATCTGCTAGAAGAGGAACTCCTCCCTGATCTCCCAGTATCTTTCTGTAGCCATGCAAACAGTTTCAATAGTTTCAAATACCCCTTATTCACTGCTGAGAGGTATGATCAAAATTTGGTTCTTTGACTATTGATTATTATGCATGAAACATAGTAATGATACTGGATATGCATTAAAGTGAGGCTAACTCCATAGTCACCCCCAAAGGCAGTTTTAAAATGGCTTAGCATGCATTTCAGCAGAGTCCTATTTCTGGATCCACTAGACCCCATACTGTATTATTCCTGATCCGTATACAACACTCGCGTTTATAACACAGAACGAGACAGCAGAGGGGAGACAACAAGCAGGGACACAGACAGACAGACACACATACTCGTATATATACATATATATATATATATATATATATATATATATATATATATAAATATATATACCCTCCCAGACTCCTGTTTCCCCAATCCAGAGACCAGGACAGGCGGTGGTTTCAGAACCCCATATCTCAGACTACGGTTCTTACTCGGACCGCCCGTAGGGGGTGGCCAATCCCGTACCAGACTTTTCAACCCGTTTCAGAAAACCAGACTTTCAACCCGTTTCAGAAAATTAAGAGAGTGAGTACTCACCGTCCTGAAGAGTTTGGATGCCAGTCTATCAAGCCGGATTTCTGTACCCAGGGAGTCGGCCGTCCAGGACCGAGTGCACAGGATACGCCGAGGGATCCCTCTGGAACAAAGGGTCCAGTGGCGCTGGGGACTGTCGACAACCAGGAGGTCGGTCCCGGACCGGGCGAGTCCTGGTTGTGCAAACCGCGATGCCTTCACCTGGGGGTGCGAGGAGACAGATGGAGGATTTCCCGGCCAATGCACCAGGAAATGTGGCAGGAGATCTATTATCTATTCGAAGTCTGTCCCTCCTACCCCCAGATGAAAACACAGAGACAGACCGGTATGCAAACAGATGCTGTTTATTGTGCGCACAGTCTCAGGCACAACCGGCACCCTGAACAAAACGTTCTGAGACTCAAAGTGGCGTCACACACTGTCTTATTTACAGTAAGTTTTCAAACCCATACTAGCTTCTCATTTGTCTCAGGTATCCCCTCTCCACCAATCAGTAGCCCCTGGGGGGGGGGGGGGGTTTGTGGGCTATCATATAGCATGCCTAAATGACCTGTCTAAACTGGTATGCTCCGGTCTGCTGGACTCTGGGCGAAAGGGTATGTGTTTAAGTTTTGTTTCACTGTAACTCAGACTGAGAGGGGAGGGGTTACCCTCACAGCTACCTTCCTGGCTGCCTCACTACCACAGTTTGGGAACCACTGAACGAGGTCCCTGACTTTCTGGGCATGTGAAGAATGGCTGTTCGAGGTAAAGCATGGTTTTAAAAGTGTGATTAAGTGCAGTTATGATGTTGTTTAGCAAATGCTATCATATTATTGTATTGACTGAACTGCATGGAGAAGGATAATAAAAGGAGACACCCCCCCCCCCCCCTCCACTGGTAACTAAAAATGAAGTCCATGGCACTGGAACCCAGTATAGGATAGTTTAGATTGAGCTGGAAACTCAACGACTCCTAAAATCTCCTTACTCTAGAATAAAATCTGATTAGAAAGCTTCACATTTTCTACTGAATCCAAATAGAACAGACTGCCTAAAAGGTTTGAAATCAAACTAACCAGCATCCTGTTGTCTTTTTAAAGACAAAAATATTACCTACTTAGGCTTTCAAGTATTTCCTCCTAGACTCATACAGATATGCAAACATCTACTGTTTGGAAACATATAAGGTACTTTATGTGAATTCTGTAGATACAGTGAAATTTTATTGATAATCTTTATCCTGAACGTTTACGATGGTTACACCTTTAAGTGGTGCTCTCATTCTAGGCCTTATCAAGAGTTTACAAGGTCTATCCCATTCCGTGTATTTGACTAGGATCAAAATGTGTAATAAATGTGAGCTAAATGCCACTATAACATTTAAAAAAATGAGAAAATGTTACATTTATTTGAACTGCTGTCCCACAGAATAGTTTATACTGAATCTTTCTATACATAGCTTGTCACCCTGCAAACTCGGTAAGGAAACAGAACAGAATGTTTCTGTATAAAAACAAGGGGACACAAATACAGGAGAACAGTATTCAGCAAGACGATCAGAATAATGTTCCTTGCTACATGTCACTTTATAGGCACATTTTGCCCTAGTGATAGCACCTGTGGGGAGGGTCCATTTGTCTGTCTGTCTGTCTATCCACATGCATAGGCTTGTTTGGATTAAGGCAGGTAAGCAGGCAGGGACTTCATTTTTTGGTGGTGCTAAGTTTCAAGTGCCAGCAGGGATCTCTTCTCGCACCTGCAGAAGAGGGAAGCGAGGCCACGATGGTGGCAAAGCAGAAGAGGGTCTGCCAATAGTGCTCCCGTCTCCTGCTGGCAGAGAAGTAAGAAGAAGCTGTGACTGTGCCAGTGGGGACCCCAACTCCTGCCAAGAAGGGACAAGTCTGCAGACCCTACCTCCCTCCTGACTCCAGGAGCTAAGGTTAGATGATAGGGGAGGGTGTTCAAATAAAAGGAGGAGAATTCGAGGGGAAAAGGGGGTGAGCATAAAAAGGGAGGTGGAAAGGAAGGCAGAAGGTGAGTGTGCCGAGGGGGAGGGACATGGGAGAGGTGCTGGAGGGTTGACATGGGAACAAGAGGCCAGAATGTCTACACCAAGCTACAAACCTCTCCCCCACTGCACACACTGACCCTACTCCTGCATCACATCCCCCGCACCACATATACAGGTGCATGCATGCCTCTCACCCTTGTATCAAATCTACACACCCAATCCCTGCACCATACACCTCCCAATTCACCCCCCCACCTCTGTGCCACAAATGCACTACCCCTGCACCATATACCACCCCACTTACATACCACACAGATACGCCACCCCCTGTACAACACCTCTCCAAACACACACACTCTCTCTCTTTTGGCCAGCCCAAGGGTACCCGATGCCCTAGGATGAATCTCTTAGCCTTGTGCCCCTTCCCCCATGCCCAGCATCTCCCCTTCCTCTTCCTACCCCTCCAGAGGGAAAGCATCTCTATTGCATCCCCCTATCCTAGTTCTGCTGCTCCTGCCACATTAAAGGCAGCACTGTGCAGGACCTTGAGCACGAGTGCACATTCAAGCACTGCCGCTCCCCCCCCCCCCCCCACCCTGCCAACACAGATGCTCTGTTAGAGGGTGCCAGGACACAACTGTTTGTGTGGGTCTGCCCTGAAGGGGCCCATGCCGCAGTGATAACAGCATAGAAGTGCTCCTCTCCTGCTACATGAGCCATGCTGCTGCTCCAAATCCTGCCATCCTAAGTGGATTTCTAGTCAACCTAGCGGCAGACCCAGACCTGCATACACACACACATTCTCTCTCTCTCTCGACAGACACAAATATATGCACAGCACCACTCATAGAGATGCCACATACAGCTTGCTGCTCTAACAAGATATACTTTACTCTGTCTCTTTGCAAGCCCTCCTCCCACAGTCATGGCACGGAGGAAAAGGAAATGAGCTGCAAGGGTCCACTTTTCAGTTTGTTAAACCTATCCAAAGACTTTTAAATTGTTGTTTCCCAATTTGTTTGCTTGAGAGGGGAATTGTAGAAGATCTGTCCGAATGCTATTTGGAATGTCTAAGCTAGAATGTCTGAAAAACTTGCAGGCATGTCCGGGTGTGGATGTGATTTCACAAACCTAGACGTGCCCAACATAGACATCTGTGGGAGCATCTACCTAGACATCCCCAGAACAGTATTGCAGAGCCGGGATGTCAAGCTTAGCCTTATTGGCTGGCAGCTATAGTTCAAATCCGACTGCTGTCAGTGACATTATGCTGAGTGCTGGGGATGAGTAAGGGCTTCTTCTCCTCTACAGCCTCTGGGTGCTTTTCAGCTAAAATGAGCACTTTCACATGCTTGTTCGTCACTATTTGTGCCTTTGAGCAAGTCTAGGGTTAGACATGACGCAGGATGTCCCAGTCGCTGGCAATGCCCTAACGACATCTCCAGGCTCCTAGGAAAGCCCTGGCCGAACCTCCTCCATGCCCCTGTTCACATTTACATGTTCTCAACTCTGGGGACATTCCCAGATCTGACGTCTAAAATGGCTCTGGAGACGTCTCTGTGTTTTGGACATCTCTAAGCCTGTTTTTGGACATCCAAAGCTCAAACAAGGCTTATAAAATTACCCTCTAAATCATTAGTTAGTAATATACGTATTAAGCTAGTTAAAGATTCCAGCGTCTTAGGACTTGAGGATATAATTGTTCTGAAAGTTTAAAAACAGCAATGAAGTATTTCATTTCAAGCAAGTTTGGAGGGGGGGGGGGGCTGTTAATATATGTACAATGTACCTCATGTTAAAGCAAATATTGTTAATGGCATATCAATGCTTCTATTATTTTAAACGACCTAGAACTTGGCCACTCTAGGTGTACATGATTCTCAAAGCGTCTTAATCTGGAAATCTCCCCTGCAATACTTACTTATTTATTTAACCAGTTTTCTATGCCGCCTTATCCTTCAATCAATCCTTTGGGGGGCAAGGGCTCACAATCTATGTGTACCTGAGGCAACTGAGGGTTAAGAGGCTTGCCCAAGGCCACAAGGAGTGCCTATAAGACTAGAAACCCCAGTCCCTCCAGTCTGAGATTGCTGCCCCCAGGTGGGACTTGAACCCCTGGCCCTCTGGCCTGAAGTACCATGTCCTAACCATCCCAAAGCAAGTGAGGCACGTCCTAAATGTAACCAACGTTCCCGTTGACACATTCAGTTTTAATTCAGTGAGCTGCCTTTCCAGAAAGCTCTTTTGCAGACCCTTTGTGGCTGGGCATTTACATTTGCCTTTATTAAAAGACCTTTCAGAAGAAGACTCTCAACATTAAAGACGAGAGACTGCCTGGACCTGAGGGCGCCGTCCCTGCCTGTGGTGCTGAGGTTGGCTCCATACCTCTTCCCATTCGGAGAAAAAATTCGTTATCATTAGTCCGTTGGCTTCGTGTTATGTGTTAGGATTTTTATTTTAAATCAGAGATACTCTGTTGTCAGTTCGTCCCTGTCTTTCGTTATCAGGAGTTTAGCATTGTTTGTCCAAGACTCTTCTTTGCTGGTCACAGAGCTGCTCTCCTCTTTGTCGTCTCTTTTCCTCTTCTGTCGTTTCACTTATTCCCCTCTTCCTCTCCGAAAGGATTTGAGAACATAATTAGGAGAACCCGTGAAATGACCTTGCACAGCTGAGAAGGGGCTGAACAGATCCGTCTGATTTACTAAAAAGGAAATTGACCAAGGAAGATCCTGTGTGAGAAAAATGAGGACGACTTGGTTTCTTACCGAAGCTGGATTAAATTACTTTTCTTTTAAACAGCTCAATAGGAATATTTAAAACGTAGTGGACTTTTTTGTTCTTGTGAGCACTTGATTATGAATTAGATGAAGTATATTCTGGAGATGAGCTAATGGCAGACGGGAAGTTCAGGGAGCCGCCCACACTTTTGAAGGCAATGGGTGATTTATAGCCTCCTCTCCGTTTGCTGACTTCTCCTCAAACCCCTTAAAGAAGATGACCAGCATTATCTATGCTGTTGTGCATGCAGCTCTCAGTCTATTCATCCCCGTAGCTAACATTTTGGTAATTGTGACCATCATCAAGATAATGAAAAGGAAACATGGCATCAGTTACATCTTCATCCTGAATCTCGCTGCTGCCGACCTGCTGGTGGGAATCATGTGCATCACAGAGACCCTTGACGACCTGTTGGATGGCGATTTCGATGATAATCGGATCCTTTGCTTATTGAGGTTATGTTTCACCATTACTCCTTGCCTTGGTTCCATCTTGACTCTGACTTTGATTTCGTTGGACAGGTATCTGGCGGTGAGCTCTCCCCTCTATTACCAGAAAATCATGAGCAAGAAAGCCGTAACGACTCTGATCACAGTTCTATGGACGATCTCCTTCCTTATGGGCCACTTGCCTTTGATTTCTCCGGCTCTTCAAGAGAGCGATTACCAAGGCTTTTGCGGTCTCTTTTACGCGGCTAAGAAGGAGTACCTCTTCATCCTTTGCTTTAGTGTCTTCGTGCCGGCTTTGGTCAGTCTGGTTTTCCTTCATACGTCTGTGGGGAAGATAGCTTACTTCCACCACCGGAGGATGCAGAAGACCTGCGTGAGGAACACCGTCCCCTGGGCTCAGGCAATTCATTTCTACCACTTTAAGGCAGCCAGGACGGTGCTCATCGTTATCATTTGTTTCACCCTGTCCTGGGGACCCTACTACATTACGGGCCTTGTCCAAGCTTTCTGTAGCTCCTGTAATCTGTTGGATCTCTTGAAAGACATTTTATTTATCTTAGGAGAAACGAACTCTCTCCTTAATCCACTCATTTACGCATTTTACAGTCGAGAAATAAGGAGGCATCTTCCCAAACTCTTTGGTTGCAAAAGAAAGAGAGTAAAGCCATATATTGTCTCCGATCTAGCTGTGATTCAGTTTACAAATGTTAGGCACTCCAATCTTGCCTTAAATTCGGGAGACACCAGGTCCGGGGATTTACCTCAATGTCGGCTTCCCAGCGATTTGATTCTGCACAACTCGACAGACAGTACCTCTTTGAAATGTAACTGAGGTAGGTGGAGAAACACCTGTGCTCTACATTCCTGCCTAAGGAGCTTTCATTTAGGAACCTCTGAGAACTTTTGATTCCTTTGAGCATTTCTTTAATCTGTAAAAAGAACAGCGCCTAAAAGGCCACATAATGAGCTTACTTGAAGCTGTTTCTTACCTACTTCATGACGTCCCTCAGTATTTCAGACTAAGTTCTCTAAATACAATTGCCCCGTGGACAGTCTTCTAAAATTGATTATATTTCTATTACATTTAAATACCTATTCTAAGTTTTATAAAACAAAGGTCTGCAAAATGTTTATTGCTTTGGCAAAATAAACAGTTCTGTTGTACAATATTGAAGAGGATGGTCATCGATTTTACATTTCTCTCCAATCCTTAGGTGACTGTTTTGAAAGTTAAATGGAATCTTTTTGTAGCTCCGCGTTCAGCCTAGTGCCATAGATAGCAGTGGCTGCACTATCCTTGAAACTCGGTCAGGTGCTCTCTTTCTGGATGTCTGCCACTTTTTCACTATTACTCTAGCAACGAACCACAGTAAATATAAAAGTGTTATTTAAATGTTCAAATTGATGTAATAGCAAAGTAGACATTTGCACATAATTTAAATATATTATCTGAAGAATTTTCTCGAAGAACATACTGGGGTAATCAATAAGATTATTAGATAGAAAAATTAGCTCTGACATAATGAACAAAAAACTATTCGGCGCCCATACCCTTCCTAAACAACTCATGGCGGCGAAAGGAAGAGCATTGAACAGGTTCGTATGCAAATGCAATGCAATGTGTGCCTTCGAGTCATTACAAAGTAGGAAATTCCAAACGTTACAAACTAATGAAAGCCAAATTTAGTAGAAGTCTAATATAAAGGGAAGCTATTGGTATACAGACTACTTCCAAAGGCTCGTCAAACTGTTAGATGCTTCCTATGGACCCTTGGAGTAGTTCCCACTCCGCTCTCCATTCTGACCCAGTAGGGTCCAGCGCTTCTCACTAACAGCCCTTCCTTGTTCCTAGCTGCTGTTGAACTCCCAGACCTTGGGTTCCAACAACTGGAGCGCTACAAATCAAAGAGACAGAGCGTCGTCTCCTTTGGTACGGCTAGTGCGGCACATAGCTATAAGCCAACATTTATTTATTTTTTTTTTCTCATCATATCGCAGGATAGAGCAAACATTCACAGTGTTATAAATCTGATATCACACCACATTGAACATCGCATTCTGCATATCCATTCTTACCCCTTCTATAGACTGTTTTTCTTTGTCCCAAGGTGCCATGTAAGGGTTAACTGTGGCCAGAATATAAAACTCGAAAGGGAGGTAGGAGGGTTGTGAGCAGAGAAAATCTGCTACAGGTAAGTTACTTTGTTTTCTCTGTGGACAAGCAGGATCAATGCTCAGATAAGGGGACCCCTAGCTACCAGTTGCGTGGCAAACAAAAGGATAAACAAGTGTCATAACAAGTGGACACAACAAAATGCAACCTTCCCCTTCCCCCTCCCCCCTCCCCCCCGTGGCAACAGGCCGTTATAGAAGTTACATTAGCTATAATGAGACAACATGGAAGAGAAAAGAATAAGAGCTAGAAGGGAATGGAGTTGGATTCTGAAGAACAAATTGGCTGAATCTGCTGTTCTATTGGGAGTCCGTTTCCAGGCAACCAGGAAGGTGCTCATCGTTATTATTTCTAGGCAATCGTGGAAAGTGAATGTGTGGACAGAAGTCCAAGTTACAGCTATGCAAATCTTTTCCATGGTGGCTGAGTACAAGTGGGCCACTTACTTAGCCATGGCTCAGACGCTATGAGTTAAGTCATGTCATGGTCCTCAAGCATTAGACCTGCTTGGGTCTAGGTGAAAAACATGTAAACTGCTAGCCAAAGCAAAAGTACATCTGTTGACAGCAGTCCTCAATCTATTAGGGTAAACCCCCCCCCCCCCCAAAAAAAAAACTGGGGGGATGTCTATGCGCTTTCATCCACTCCAAACAGAAAGCCAAGGCTCTCTTGCAGTCCAACTTTCTGCAGTGTGCTTTCTTCTTTGTAAGCATAAGGCCTTGGGAAAAATATTGGAAGTATGATTGACTGATTAAGGTGAAAACACTTACGAAAGAATTTAGAATCAATATGCAGCACCACCTATTATTGTAAAATTTTGTAAAGGGCAGATCTGTTACTAGAACCTGGAACTCACTAACTGTGCTGAAGTTGTTACCACCACCAAAAACAGGACCTTCCAAGTCAGGGTGACAGCACAGATATCCATCAGCTCAAAAGGAGCTTTCATCAGCTGAGTCAAAACCATGTTGAGGTCCCGACACTGCAGGAGGCTTAAGGGGAGATTTCATATGAAGCAAGCCCCACATGAAGTGAACTAAAGGCTGTAGAGAGATTGGTTTACCTTCTACATGATGGTGGTAAGTGCCAATTGCACTAAGGTGAAATATTATGGAGTTGGTCTTTAAGTAGATTCAGACAAAGTAGAAGATATTCAAGTAGTTTTTATTTAGGACACAAGAAGGTGTCTAGTGCCTGTCCCTCGCATCAGATGGCAAACCTCCTCGACTTGAAACTATAGGACCTCCTGGAAGTCAAGGGGATGTCAGTGGCACCAACCAGAAAGTTCAAAGAGGAAAATGTTATCCCTCAACTTCCAAGCTATAAGGGCAGGGACTTTATGTTGGGGTGTAACGGCATCCCCTCATCTTGCATTATCAGGGTTGATGAGCTGCCTAAATGAATGGGATCCCTGATGGAAAGTTCGAGAAGCAGAGGAAACCACAGTTGCCAGGGCCAGTACGATACGAGAATCATTGATTCTCATCTTCCTTGAGTTTCAGAAGAGTTTTCACTATAGGAGGACATGCATATAGAAGACCTCCCCCCCAAAATGGAGGAAGAAGACATCTAAGACTAATTTGCCTTGTGCCCCCCGCCCCGAAACAGAAGAGAGGCCTGTTGAGGAGTGTTGAATAAATCTATTGAGGGGGTACCTCATTTTCAAAAAAATGGTCTGAATCACTTCCTAGTTCAAGGTCCATTTGTGAGGTTAAAGGACACAACTCAACCTGTCTGCAAGGCATTGCTCTCTCCAAGCAAATATGTGGCTCTGACAGTCAGCCATAGAGAGATGGCAAAGTTACACATCCTATTTCCCCATTCCTCCGTGCTTCTTGTTGTAGTACATTGCTATCTGATTGTCCAACTGGTCATGACAATTTGGTTTGCTAACCGATCTCTGAAACCCTTAGAACATTCAATATTGCTTTGTTCCAAGAAATTAATATGACAGAAGCTTTCCTGGGTGAACCAGACCACCTACATGGGTGGCAGCCCTCTACATAGGCTTCCTACTCTAGCTTGGATGCTTCCGTCATGAGCAATATTTGGAAGGAAGGGAGAAATTTGAAAGGGTATACTTTTTGATCAGATTGGAATGAGTCGTCCATCAGACTACATCCTGGAGAGGAGGAGTGACAGAAATGATATCTCTGAGCCTGGCAGTGGCCTGGGTCCACTGTGACGATCTCATGTGAAGATGTACCAAAGGAGTAATATGAATTCTTGAGGCTGTGTCTCTCAACATAGTTCTCGCTGACATCTGCTGATTCTGTTGTTGTTCTTCCATGATCGCCACCAAGCTGGTGAGCCTGTCTTTTGGAAGAAAGACTTTTGTCTGAATCATGTCTAGCAGAGCTCACGTTTGACTTGGGGTAATTAATGATAAACCCTAGAAACTCCAGCACCTGGATGGTGGTGCACATGGATTCTTGAACTCCTTGAATGGTGCGCTTAACTAAGCTAATCATCCAAGCAGGGAAACACATGCATGCTCAGTCTGCATAGAAACATTGAAACTATTGCAAGACATTTTGTAAATATACAAGGAATGGATGTGAGACCCAAAGGAAGAAGGCAATACTGAAGTGGTGTTTCCCCATGATGAACTACAAATACTTCCTGTGACTGGAATGGGTGTTGGTCCAGAGAACATAGCCAATCTCCTTTTTGAAGAAGAGGAAACAGGGTGTCTAGGGAATTCATTCTGAACCTCTCATGAACTAGATAGGTGTTTGAATCCCTCTATATGGGATGTCAGTGATCAGTGCCTGGAGACAGTGGCTGACAGTCTGAGGCCATGAGTCTCCAGGTGCCAATACCCATGGAGGAGGTCCTCAATGCTGTATCAAAAATATCATTTGTTGCTCCTTCCCTTGGCTGACTAGGGATCAGTAACTGTGTAGCTTTCTTGGAGGGAGAAAGTCTGTAAACTCATCCAGATTGGGCATGATGTTCCACAAGTTCATGCCCATGAAAAGCTTGGAGGATGCTATGCAGGACATTAGTATAGTGTTCTAAAAAAAAATCTCTTCCAAAAGAATCCAAAGTCCTAGCCTCCTCCTTCTCCAGGGGTGCTGAAGAGAGAGAATTTTTGGCTTTTTTGAAAATGGATTTGAGAACCATGGAATGGTGTGACAGCTGAAACATTTTGAATCCAGGAGCCTTCTAGACTCTATACATAGAGACAACCTTCTTACTGACTGGAGTTGCAGACAGGGATGTCTCCAACATTCTCATTTACAGTTTCTGAAAGATTCAATGCACAGTCACCCCTTAGGGGAATCAGAATATTGGAGGATGTCTAACTCTTCAGTCCAGAGCTCCTCCACTGTTTCCAACTGAGATGGAATGGACTTGGCCACTTCCTTCACAAAATCATGAAAAGTAGGCTCCTCAGGTGGGGGCTTTTGTTACTCATGAGGAGATAGGGGATCTGAGGACTTCTTCTCTAAGAAGTACTCCAAGTCATACTCAGAATTCCAGGATCACTTTGATGCAGACTCAGAGATACTCAAAAGTATTTAGTAGTATTTAGCTCATGCCTTTCCAGTAGTAGTTCAAGGTGAGCTACAATCAAGTACAGTAGGTATTTCTCTATCCCTCAAGGGCTTACAATCTAAATCTATACCTGAGGCAAATGAAGGTTAGCTGACTCACCAAGGCCACAAGGAGTGCCAGTGAGATTTGTGATCCTGGTTTCATTGATTAACAGGCCACTGCTCTGACTACTTGACTACTTCTCCACTGCCTGGACTGCTGGAAGGTGGATCTCCACTGGAAGCAGCAGTGTACTGATTAATCCCCTGTGCATTGGAGTTCATCTCTTTCCAATGCACTTGAGATGAATTTCAACCAGGCAGGAACAGGTGTCAAGACCTTTCAAGGTCCCAATGCTGACCTCTCTCCTGCAGGTAGGTGGTGAGTCTCAAAGATAGGCTCAATGATGCAATTGATGCATGATTGACAATGCTGTTAAAGCAGCAGCTTTGTATACGGCAAAAAACATCAACATCCTCTCCTTGAGACCTCTTATGAGGGCTGCCATCAACAAAGAATTTGGGACTGCAGCAAAATCAGCTGATGTCTCCAGTATCTGATCGGGAGTATAAGCAGACTGGTCTTGGTCCTGTGGAGTCTGGGATAGCCCCTCTGACATCAAGGAGAATGTGGTACTCATCTTGGGACTGCTTTGAGGTTCGCGATTGCTCTGATTCCTCAATGCTCCTAACATTGTGCTCTGAAAAATGCAGAGGCATGCCAGCCTCCATTTAACGCTCAATATCTTTGGTTCACAATGTCTTAGAGGATGAGGATGAATTCTGTGATACTGGTGGGTGGTCAATGCTGGGGCGACCTACTGGTGCTTGATTCTGAGTGAGCTTGAAGACCCTTCAATATCGATGCTTCACTAGCATCAGGTGCAGCTGCTGAGGCCGTGGAGACTGATGCCGTTAAGGAAGGATCTGTCCTGTATGTGACAAAAATTAATTTGCACTGTTCTTTGCAAACCTTGATCCTTGCCAACTGTGAACATGAAAGGCAATGAAAAGCTTCATAGGTGGCGACAAAGCGCTTTAAGTGTTTGTGATAGACATGGTCTTGTCACACTAGAGGCACTTTTTAAACCCATTGGCCAGTTTGTGGGACATACTGTCCAGAAAAACTCACGGATGCCTGAAGTCTAAATACAGCCTAAAGGGGTGATGCAATAAAAATAAAGAAAACTTGAAAATGATCAAAACCACTAAAGGTACTAAAAGGTAGCAAACATGCAGCAACAATGGCAACAGGGAAGGAAACAAAAAGAGAGAAACGGAAAAATCAAGAAATAAACGTAGCACGTTGACCAACAAAAAAAAAATAAAATTTGGGACTCCATAGAAAAAAGATGACTGAGGGGGATGAGATGTGGCAGTGACAGGTGGAAATTTTCACCGACCCAAAAGTTTCTAGGAGGAGCCGGGAGAGGTTCCTGCGTGGGTTTCGCTGATAACATCATGCATATGTGAGTGAGCTGGCAGATGCTGTTAGCACACAAGTGTAATAACTGTTAACTGTATAGTAAGACAGTGCATGTGCGGGAACTGGGCAGGTTATGGGCTGGAAATGAGCCTAGACTGCACACTGAGTTAACACGTGGTGAAGTATTGCGCTAACTCCCATGACTGCCAGCACCAGAGGAGGAGTTAAGTGCACCTGTGCTTCTAACAGGCATTTAATACAGCTTGCCCCTTTTATAAAAACAAGACACAACTTCTACACACAATACCCCGATTTGCATCCCAATAGCCTCCCACCCTCCAATCTGCATCAACATCCCCCCAACCCTCTGAGAAGGCTTCTGACCCCCAACCTCCTTGATTACACCCTGGTACTTACCAGAATGTGTCTGATGGGTTAATGGGGTGGGGTGGGGGGGGGGGGGGGAAGGCATGATCCCCAGGTGCTACTGTCCCAGTGAAAATTGGTGGCTCTGAGTTCCTTATTTGGCATCTTGACCCTTAGCATTAATGCTGCTAGGGTTCAGAGCCGCCATTTTGCACTTGGACCAGCAATGGAGCAGGAGCATCCGGGGATTGCTCCTATACCCCCATTAACCTACTGGGGGACGGGGATTGGGGAGCATGGGGGTCTGGAGCCTCATCAGGGGTTGTAGGGGATTGTGGAGATGCAGATCAGGAAGTAGATGTGAACCAGCCTCACTTGGAGGGAGGTGGGGTTGGCAACCTCATGAGGGGGGATGTGGAGTTGAACATTGGGAAGTGGGAGTCAGAATAATTATCAGGGGGAGGGAGTGGTTGTGTAGATGCAGATTGGGAGGGTAGAAGTGGGTCACAATGCAGGTCAGGAAAGCTGTGGTAAAAGCATCCAGAAAACATGGGTGACTTCAACTGATGCATCTACCCCAGGGGTCTCAAACTCAAATTGCTTTGAGGGCCAAATGAGGACTTGTCAAATAACCCGGGGGCCGCATGAGACGTGGGACCTCATTTGCATAAGGTACCTCATTTGCATAATGTTACCATACCCTAACTTTTAGTAAACATGCCTCTTAATGAGTGCATGAATAAAGAAAGACTAAAAGATTTCTACATTACTATAATCCAGTGCCAACCGCCAGGCACATTAGGAACTACTACAAACAAACACTGCCCATTTAGAACCTATAGCAAACCCGCCATATCCTAACAGCACTACCAGGACTCACAAAGCACCATACCCTACCTATCAAAAGGCAACACTGCAAATATTAAATCAATACATTTCAGAGAATAACAATACATGACCTACTGGGGACAGAGAACAAGTAGCAATGTCAAATAGGAATTACATAAACAGAATACCTCAGCTCAGTTACACATGCAGAATACACCATCACCAAACAAGGAAGCAAAATTTAGAAAGAAGACTATTAAACTGGGACCCCCAAAAGCCAAACTTGGAATGTACAACAACACTGTAGAAATAAAACTATAAATTAATTTCCTCTTGTACTAAACAAAGCGCAGACATTATTGATGCACATTTCCCAGAACTGACATATTCCAGTTAATAAATTCAAAATAAAGATTTATCTTTATACCTTTTGTGCATTTTTTTTCAGTTGCAATTGTTCCAGCCACTTTCTTCGTGCCTTCTGCTAACTCTCCATCGTCTGCTGTCCATTTGTCCTTTCTTCTCTCTTCTAGCTTTTTCCATTCTCCCTCTACATCTGCTTTAACATATTAATCTTTCTCCTTTTGCTCTTTCCTCATTCCTATTTCATCCACTCAAATTTTACCCCTCCATCCTCAATCCCCACTTACTCTCCCAATACCTGGCCAATTGTAGATTTGTCTTCCCTCCCACACAAAATATTTTTCCCTTCTCCATTTCACTCTCCCAGCTCCATCCCATTCTAATCCTCCCCCAACATCAGCTCCCTTCTAGTTCCAGTCCCACACAGCATCCCCTCCCTTCTAGTCACTGCATCAGCCCATTTTCAGTCCTAGCCCCCCATCAGCCCATTTCCAGTGCTAGCTCCCTCCCCTCACAGTCCATTTCCATTCCAAGCCCCCCTCCCCATCAGCCATTTGCAGTTCAAGCCCCCCTTCCATTGAGCCCATTTCCAGTCCTAGCAGACCCCCCAGCCCATTATCAGTCCTAGCCCCCCATAGCCCATTACCAGTCCTAACTCCCCATAGCCCACTTCCAGTCTTACCCCTCATAGCCCATTACCAGTCCTAACCCCCCCCATCACCCCATTTTCAGTGTTACCCCCATCACCCCATTTTCAGTTACCCCCCTCATAGGCCATTACCAGTCCTAACCCCCCTCCCACCATCAGCCAAGGTAGATTTTAAAAAAATGTATATTTGCTGCTGCTGCCGCAGTATTAAGCGTCCCGCGGGCCCCTCTGCCTGGCAGAGTCCTCTCCTCCCTGCAGCATCAGCTCCAAAAGCGGCGGCTTTCAGAGCCGCGAAGAGAGAGAGTTTCTCTCGTGCGGTTCTGAAGACTCTCTCGCTGCTCTTCAGAACCGCGCGAGAGAAACTCTCTCTCTTTGCGGCTCTGAAAGCCGCCGCTTTTGGAGCTGATGCTGCAGGGAGGAGAGGACTCTGCCAGGCAGAGGGGCCCGCGGGACGCTTAATACTGCGGCGGCGGCAAGTTTGGATTTTTTTTTTTTACACTCTGGTAAGTGCTTCGCGGGCCGCACAAGATGCTCTGGCGGGCCGCATGCGGCCCACGGGCCGCATGTTTGAGACCCCTGATCTACCCTGAGTTAACTGTCTGCCCAGTACAGTAACTGCAGGGCAGAGATGCTGTGCACTCCCTCAAGAGTAACTGCACTGGCTTTCCACTTACCATGCACTATGTTTTGCACTTAACATGTGGTAAGTGCAAAAATGTACCTCACTTTAGTAAACAGGCCCCTCAATGTGGGAACTAGTGTATGCTGTTATCACACAGCTGTGCTAATAGTTGATTCAGTAACTTAACACTTAGCATAAGTTAATTCTCACGTTAAGTACATTTCATGGAATGAGGTGGGAAATGGACTTGGACTGTACCATGCAGTTAACATATGGTAACCGACTGCACTTTGTTTTAAGTGACCTGCATTATCTGCTGTAGTAGCAATCTTGGCATCCATGTTATCTACAATGCAGTTAATGTGCAATGTGTATATGAAGGCACATTTTACAAAGGATATCCAAGTGCAATCTTGGGCATCAAAGCCAGAATGTCGGAAAGAAAAACAGGCACGTGCAAGTTCAGGTTCGATTTCACAAATGTGAATGTGCCCGATATGGGCGTCTATGGCGATGTCTACATAAACGTCCCCAGAATAACAATTCAGAACCAGGATATCTAATAGCATAATGGTTAGAGTAGTGGGTTAGGAGTAGGGTAACCAGGGTTCAAACCCCTGTGTGTGCCTTTGTAATCTTAGGCTAGTACAGTAGATTAACTCTCTACACTCTCTGGATGTTTTAAGGCTGAAACAAGTACTTTCTTGATGTCTATTTGTGTCTGCAGACGTCCCCGACATTTCAGAAATTGGATGGGGACATGTAGGTTCACTGCACCTCCCCAAACACGCCTTTGTCATACCCCCTGCCTACCTGGATGTTACCAGGGATGTCATTAAAAGCTATTTGTGTAATGGCTACAGAGACAAGGGACATCTTTAAAAGTCATTTCTTTAATGGTTCCGGAGATATCTCAATGATTCAGACTTGCACGTTCAAATTACAACTAAGACTTTTAAAATGATCCCTATTGTTTCTATCTTAACCATATGGGAAGATGCTGGGCACACGCCCAACATTTATTGCACAGGCTTTGCAGTTACTCTGCATTAACTGCAAATTTTCACTCCACTTTAGTATTAAGGCCTTTTATAGATGTCAGGATAAACCCTGTCACAATTCCCTTTCTATCAGACAAGCATTTAGTGAAGATTTTCTTTACAGCTAAAATATATTCTAATTGAATTTTTAATAAAATACTCTACTCCCTGTGTTACTGGATTTTAAATAAGGGCAAGAAATAATCTGAATAATTTTATTTCCTTCAATATTAGTTTTATTTATCATAGTAACAAAAACAGTCCTCCAGACATTAAAATATATTTCTTGCTTTCAGTCTGCAGAGAAGTGAGAAATAAAACTAACTTGTAACAAGTTTGTTCCTAATGACACAAGCAGGTAACCAAATTATCTACAGAGTTTTCATTTGGGTTGTGGCTAACAACTCATCTTTACTTAGAAAAAAAGTTCTGAAAAGACACACGTAATTTAGAGGACACCATCATACTCCCCCAAGCCAAGAAAACACAGCATGACGTATCAGTATTAAATGATACTAGTTATCATACAGCACATTCATGCACACATTATAAAACACAACAGAATCTAAAAATGAGACACTATTTAGCTATTATGCGGTTGGAATCCAAACAACACGAAGACAAAGACCAGTGCATTTTCAAGTATTGCAGTATGCCCAGTCAGCTGTGCTCATCGATTATAGCTCTTACTAAAGTGTCAACTTCTCTACCTAAGCTAGAGAGCCTACACAGGTAAATGAGTTTCTGTGTCTGCGAGACCAGGTATGGAGGAGGTTTCATTTTGGTCCACTGTATGTTAGAAGGACAGTTTAAGAACTCATTAAGCTTATTAAACAGAATTTGAATCTTTATTTTGCTGGCAAAGAGTAGAAGTTCTTCTATTGATACTTGTTTTGGTGGAAGGGGTTCAGGTGCAGTGACCTTTCAGAAAAAGAGAAAATGGAAAAAGAAAAAAAGCACTTAAATATACAGATACATTTCATTTGGAATCCATTTTATCAGCCAATTAAATCTGTGCCCATCAATCACATTGTTTAATGGTAAAAGTCCATCAATTAGCTGGCTCCTAAAAGACAATATAAAATGGCAAAATATAAACACATCTCTCTCTCTCTATATATATATATCTATATATATCTATCTATATATCTATCTATATATATATCTATATATATATCTATATAAAGAACTGCCAGGGGTGGCCCAAGGGTGTTGCGGGTCCATGTGCAGAGACTAGTTGTGGGGCCTCATTTGCATAAACATTTGCACATCCACTGGGCCTCATTTGTATAAATCTAATTTATTTTATTTTAAAGTGTATATTCTGCCCATTTTTTGTCCTAACAATGACTTAGATGCATGTTTATTAAACATTAATGTGTGCTAAGTGCCATTCTAACCCATAGATATAAATAGGTGTTGCTGCACTTAGCACATATTCAAATTTATGAAAGCACATTAACCTTTAGTAAACATGTCTCTTAATGATTGTCTGAAAACCATTTGCATGTACAGTGAGGATAAAGAAAGACTACCATATTTTGGCGTTACTATCCTACAATGCCAACTGCCAGGTGCATTACTCCAAAACCCTGCTCATTCAGAACCCATAGCAAACCTGCCATATCATAACAGCACTACCAGGACTCACATAGTACCTAAACCTACTTATCAAAAGATAGCACTACAAATATTAAACTAATACATCTCTTACTGGGAAAAGAGAATAAGTTGGGTCTATTACACAGAAATTAGATCAACAGAATAGCACAGTTCTTTCATACATGCAAAAGAGACAGACCATCGCCAAAATAGAACAAGGGATCATGATTTAGAAATATGAAGACAATAATTGAACTGGGAACCTCAAAAGCCAAACTCTGAATGCATCACAATACTGGAAAAGTTAAACTATGAAATTAATTTCCTCTTATACTGAACAAAGTGCAAAGACATCAGCACACATTTCCCAGAGCTGAGGTATTCCAGTTAATAAATTAAAAATAAAATACTTTTTTTTCTACTTTTTGTTGTTTGGCATTTTATTTTTCAGTCACAATTGCCTCAGTCTCTCTCTTTTGCATTCTTCGTGTCTTCTACTAACTCTCCATTGTCTGCTATCCATTTGTCTTTTCTTCTCCTATTTTTTACCATTTTCTGTCTACAATCGTCTCCGATATACTGATCTTTTGTTTTTTGTTCTTTTCTCTATTTCTTTCTTTACTCATTCTTCCATTCAATTTCAATCCTCTGTCCTCAATCCCCTTTTGACTTTTCACCTATCAACTTTCCATCTAACCTCCAGCCTAGCTCTCCCATTTTTCATCGCTCTCCTTCGCTGTCTTTCACTCACTTCCCATTACCACATTTCAACCTTCTGTAATCCTCCTCCTCCTCTCACTCATCTCCTTGCCAGGTTCCCATGGCTTCTCTCACATAGTTCCATAATGCCCACCATTTCCCCCCTCTCTCTCTCACCACCCCAATTCAGCATCTCCCAATCCCCTCGCCCTTCTGCTTTACCCCCAAAGTCCAGCATCTCATACTTCCCCAGCCCTTTGCCCCACCATAGAACATCAGCTTTCTACCCCCTTCTCCAACATCTCCCTCTGCAGTGGTCCGACATATCTTCCATCTTCCTTCCCAGCCCAGCATCTTCTCTCTCTCCTCTGTTCCTCTCCATTGCAGGTCAATATATCCATTCTCTCTCAAAATCTACCTCTCTCTCTTTTATATATATCTATATATATCTATATACACACACACACACACCCATCCAGCATATCCCATCTCTCTTTTTCTCCCTCTGTCCTCTCCCATGGGAAAAAAATATCATGCAATACCATCCCTGGTGTCTTCTTTCTTTTTCTGAGTCAGCAACAGAAAGATCTCATAGCACCATCCCCAGCTTTATCTTTCTTTCTCTGAGTCAGCACGCAGCAGCCAGTGCTGCCTGTAGCATTTACTTCCAGTGAATGCTACAGGAAGCACTGGCTGCTGTTTCTGACTCAGAGAAAGAAAGACAAAGTTGCATGATACCAGAGCTGCATGCACAGTGAGTTGTGCCAGCTCCTGAGCCCACCATCTAAGTCTCCACTTACTCTCCCAATACTCAGCCAATCTTAGATTGTCTTCTTCTTTTCTCCCATACAATTTTAAAGTCTCCACCTAAGTCTCAGTCCTTGCTCTCCCTCATCTCCCTATCCCCAGTACTGCCTCCTACATCCCTTCCGCACACCCATCCAGTTACTTCCTTTTCCGATATTCATTAACTCTCCCTTTCCTCCTTCTTACCCCAGCATTCATTCTTATGTCCCTTTCTTTCAACTCTTCCCTCTATAACCTTTTTTCTTCTCTCCCCCACAAAAAGCGTAGTTATTCACCTGTAACAGGTGATCTCCAGGAACAGCAGGAATCGGTCTTCACATATGGGTGACGTCGGCACAGATGGAGCCCAGCGCGGGAACACTCCCCAGCATCCAATAGGAATGCTTTTGGGAGTGTTCCTCCATGCATGCATGGTTGCCTTTCCTCTTGGTTTCCTCAGTCAGGTGAATAGCAGAGAAATAAAAATCTTTGTATATTAGGAATGAGAAAAATGGGACAACTTGATGGGGAGGTAGGCGGGTTGTGAAGACCAATTCCTGCTAATCCTAGAGATCACCTGTTACAGGTAACTATGCTATCTCCAGGAACAAGCAGGAAGTCAGTCTTCACATATGGGACTCCCTAGCCCAGTACAACTGAGCAAGAAAATAATTCCGGTGCAGCTAGAGGTTGCAGCAGGGATCCGACAGACTCAGCACATTCAGAGCACTCCTCACGAGGTAGTCAGATGGGCGTGGGCAAGATGTCTAAATTTGAAAAAGGTTACGCAGAACAGCTTGTCCAAATTGTGCATCAGCCCTAGAGTCTTCCAGGCAATAGTGCGCTGCGAAGGTATGCAGAGACCATGTCGCTGCTTGGCAGATCTCTGAGAGAGAGACAGACCAGAGATTAGCTGCAGTGGCTCTGACATTATGAGCTGTCACACGGTGTGGAAGAGACAGCTCAGCCTGCGAATAAGCAAAGGATATGCAATCTGCTAGCTAGTTTGAAAGTGATTTTTTGATACTGGTGTCCCTAGATGACTTTGGTCAAAAGAGACAAACAACTAAGAGGATTGGCGATGGTCCTTAGTATGATCTAAATAGAACATCAATGCTCTCTTGCAATCTAGGGTATGAAGCCTGGCCTCAGCCAAGGAGGTGCGAGGCCTTGGAAAGAATGTTGGTAGTGAGACAAATTGGTTCAGGTGGAAGAAGGTAACGACCTCTGGCAAGAACTTAGGATGTGTGTGAAGGACCACCTTGTCATGGTGAAAAGTGGTATAGGGAGCACAGCTCACCAAAGCTTGCAGTTCACTGACTCTTCGAGCTGCAGTGACTGCTATGAGGAAAACAAGCTTCCGTGTTACAAATTTTAAAGGAGCTGAAACCATTGATTCAAAGGGACTGTGCATGAGCTATACAAGAACAACATTTAGATCTCATGGTATGGGAGTTGGATGGAAAGGTGGCTTGGTCAGGAGAATACCATGCATAAGTCTGGCTACTAAGGGATGCGCTGAGATAGGGCGGTTCTCTAAAGTATGGTGGGAGGCCGCAATGGTGGATAAATGTACCCACACCAAGTTGGTCTTAAGGCCAGAGGAGGACAAAATGGAGCAGTTATTGGAGTAAGTCCAGAATGGAACATGTGAAAGGATCTAGTGTTTTAAGAGAACACCAGATGGAAAACCTGCGCCATTTAAAAGTGTAAGAACATCTGGTTGAATCTTTTCTAGAAGATAGGAGCACATGCAACACGTTCTCTTGGAGATCTGTGCGAGAGGACAAAGCGCTCAGCCTCTATGCCATCAAGCAGAGCATCTTGATGATGGGGTGCAGAAGGGTCCCCTATTCCTGAGAGAGTAGGGTTGGTGAATAACCGAGCCTGAGGGGAGGTGCTTGAGCAAGTTGAAGAAGAGGAAACCACGGTTGTCTGGGCCAGTAAGGGGCAATGAGAATCATTTGTCCCCAGTCAGCCTGGAGTTTGAAAAGTGTTTCTGCTATGAGTGGAAGGGGAGGGAAAGCTTAAAGGAGATACTGTCCCCAATGGATGAGGAACGCATCCAACATCTCCCTGTGAGGGGAAGGAATCCTTGAGCAGAAGTGAGGTAGTTGGGCATTGAGGGCAGAAGCAAAGAGGTTGATTAGCGGCATCCCCCAGAGGTAGAATAAGTGTTGTGTTACTTGAGGTTCCAACATAAGAACATAAGATATGCCATACTGGGTCAGACCAAGGTCCATCAAGCCCAGTATCCTGTTTCCAACAGTGGCCAATCTAGATCATACGTACCTAGCAGTTTCCCCAAAAGACACAGGTTCCACAATGCTTGTACTGGGTCAAGCATTGATATCCTGGGTCCCTTCTTAATAATGGTTTATGGACCTTTCCTCCAGGAACTTGTCCAAACCTTTTTTAAACCCAGCTACACTAACAGCCTTTACTACATCCTCCGGTAACAAATTCCAGAGTTTGATAACACGTTGAGTGAAAAAATATTTTCTTTTATTAGTCTTAAATAGTTTACCCTGTAGCGTCATTGCATGTGCCCTAGTCTTTCTATATTCTGATAACGTAAACAATCGATCTACGTTTACCCGTTCCACTCCGTCATTAATTTATAGACTTCTATCATATCTCCCCTCAGCCGTCTCTTTTCCAGGTTAAAGAGCCCTAACCTTTTTAGCCTTTCTTCATAGGAGTATCCTTCCATCCCCTTTACCATTTTGGTGGCTCTTCTCTGAACCTTTTCTAATAACGCTATATCCTTTTTAAGATACGGCGATCAGAATTGCACACAATATTCAAGGTGCGATCTCACCATGGAACGATATAGAGGCATTATAATATCTTTTGTTTTATTTTCCATTCCTTTCCTTATGACACCTAGCATTCTATTTGCTCTCTTGGCTGCCGCTGCACACTGGGCCAAGGGTTTTAACATGTTATCCACAATGATTCCTAAATCTTTTTCCTGGGTGGTGGTTCCTAATGTGGAACCTTGCATCTTGTAAGCATAGTTTGGGTTGTTCTTCCCTAGGTGCATAAATTTGCACTTGTCCACATTAAATTTCATCTGCCATTTTGATGCTCAGTCTTCCAATTTATCAAGATCCTCTTGCAATTTTCCACAATCCTCTTGGGTTTTATCAACTTTAAATAGTTTTGTGTCATCTGCAAATTTGATAACCTCACTCGTTATTCCCTTTTCCAGGTCATTTATGAATATGTCAAAAAGCAGTGGACCCAGCACAGATCCCTGGGGTACACCACTATTCACCTTTCTCCATTTGGAAAATTGGCCATTTAACCCTACCCTCTGCTTTCTATCTTTTAACCAGTTCCTGATCCACAATAGTACACTGCCTCCTATCCCATGACTCTTTAGTTTTGCCAAAAGTCTCTGATGAGGGAACTTGTCAAAGGCTTTCTAAAAGTCCAGATACACTATAACAACCGACTCACCTTTGTCCACCTGTTTATTCACACCTTCAAAAAAACATAACAGATTAGTAAGACAAGATCTTCCTTGTCTAAAGCCATGTTGGCTGTCTCCCATTAGGCCATGACTATCTACATGCTGAGTAATTTTGTTCTTTATGATGGTTTCTACCATTTTTCCCGGTACTGACGTTAGGCTCACCGGTCTGTAGTTTCCTGGATCACCCCTGGAACATTAGCGATTCTCCAGTCTTCAGGTATTACAGATGATTTTAATGAAAATTCACAGATTACTAAAGCACAGTTACTTACCTGTAACAGGTGATCTCTGGGTACAGCAGGAATAAGTCTTCACATATGGGTACCGTCGGTACCGACGGAGCCTGCGCGGGAATGCTCCCCAGCGTCCAGTAAGAAAGCTTTTGGGAGCATCCCACAGCACCTGCGCGCTGCCTTCCTGCCTTTCCCAACCGCCTCTCTCCAGTTTGAGTTTTAAAGCTGAGACAAAGAGAGAGAGAGGAAAGGAAAGATAGATAGAGAGATACAACTCCTAGGGGAGGTGGGTGGGTTGTGAAGACTTATTCCTGCTGTTCCCAGAGATCACCTGTTACAGGTAAGTAACTGTGCTATCTCCAGGAACAAGCAGGAATGAGTCTTCACATATGGGGACTCCCTAGCTGTAGATGCCAGGGAGAAACCATAGGTTGTGTGTCCTTGAAAAGGACTCTACCTCCTCCCATGGATCTCTGGTATCCGACCAGGGTAGGTGGGTAGGAGTTGTTTAGGAATGGAACAGGTGTTTGAGAACAGCCTGACCACCGAGGCATCCCGGCGGGAGTCCTTGTCCAAACAGTAATGGGCTGTGAAGGTATGAACCGAGGCCCAGGTGGCCGCACGACAGATTTGGTCGATGGACACAGAGTTTAGATGAGCCATTGAGGCTGCCATGGCTCTCACATTGTGAGCTGTGACATGGCCCTCCAGAGAAATGTTCCTACTCTGGTAGGCGAAATAAATACACTGAGCAATCCAGATGGACAGTGTTCTCTTAGAGACTGGAAGTCCTAAATGAGAAGGATCAAAAGCAACAAAGAGTTGAGAAGACTTCCTATGTTGCTGTGTTCTTTGTAAGTAAAAAGCGAGAGCTCTCTTACAATCCAAGGTATGAAGATTCCTCTCTGCACTTGATGCATGAGGTCCTGGAAAAAAAAAGACAGGTAAATATACTTCTTGGTTCAGATGAAAAGGCGAGACCACTTTAGGCATAAAGTGTGGATTGGTCCTGAGGACTACCTTATCATGATGGAACCTTGTATAAGGTGGATTAGCCACCAAAGCTTGCAACTCACTGATGCGGCGTGCTGAGGTGACTGCAATGAGAAAAACAACTTTCCAAGAAAGAAATTTCAAGGAGGTGGTGGCTAAAGGTTCAAAGGGTGGCTTCATAAGCTGGCCGAAGAACCAGGTTTAAGTCCCATGCCACTGGAGGTGGTCTAATGGGAGGTTTAGTTAAAAGAAGGCCTCTCATGAATCTTGCTATAAGAGGATGAGAGGAAATAGGTTGTCCATTGAGAGGCTTGAGGGATGCTGCAATAGCACTCAAATGGACTCTTACTGAATTTGTTTTCAGACCTGCATGTGATAGATGCAGGATATACTCTAGTAGAGAATTCAGAGGTATTGCAAGAGGGTTTAGACCCTTCCCTGAACACCAAATGGTAAATCTTTTCCATTTGAAAGCATAGGAACGTCTAGTAGAAGGCTTTCTAGAGGCATGAATAACATCTCTGACTTGCTGAGAGAGATGAAAATCTTGAAGGTCTAGGCCCTCAGCAACCAAGCCCTGAGATGGAGCGACTGGGGGATTGGGTGCCACAACGTTCCCTCTTCCTGGGACAGAAGGTCTGGTGCAGAGCCCAAGTCCAGGGAAGGAGCTTGAGAGAGATGCAGAAGTAGAGGGTACCACACTTGACGTGGCCAATGTGGTGCTATGAGGATCATGGTCCCTCGATCTCTCTGAAGCTTGAGTAGTGTTTTGGGAATTAGGGGAATTGGTGGAAAGGCATAAAGGAAGTCTTGACCCCAGTGAAGGAGGAAGGCATCCTTGGCCTGAACTCCCTGACACGGAATTCTGGAACAGAACCGGGGAAGACTGGCATTCCACGGACTTGCAAAGAGGTCTATGTCCGGGGTTCCTCAAATTCGAAAAATCCTGGCTACCTGGTCCATGTGGAGGGACCACTCGTGTGGAAGCAGAACTCGACTGAGTCTGTCCGCCCAAGAGTTTTGAACGCCTGGAAGATATACTGCCAGAAGATGGATGTCATGCTCTCTGGCGAAGGCCCACAGTCGCAAAGCTTCATTGCAAAGCGACAGAGAGCCAGTCTCGCCCTGCTTGTTTACATAGAACATGGCTACTTGGTTGTCCGTATGGATGAGGACTGTCCTGTAACTGAGCAGGGAATGGAACACTCTGAGAGCTAAGAATATTGCTCTGAGTTCCAAAAGATTGATATGCAGAGAAGTCTCCTGTGGAGAACAGATGCCCTGGGTGGAGAGATCCTGCAGATGAGCTCCCCAACCCATTGGAGAAGCATCTGTTGTCAGAGTTGCTTGGGGTAGCGACTGCTGAAAAGGGGACCAAAGCAACAGATTTGGAGGGGACTTCCACCACTGGAGAGACCAAAAAAGGCGACTGGAGTTTGCTATTTTGTCTGACAGGCAACCTGATGCCTGAGTCCATTGGGTGGACAAAGTCCATTGAGCTGCCCTCATGTGAAGGCGAGCATATGGAACCACATGCACGGTGGATGGCATGTGGCCCAATACTTGTAACATTTCTCGAGCAGTTAAATGGGACTTTAACTGTATCTGGGAGGCTAACTGCACCAACCGTAGGCAACGGGCCTGAGGAAGATAGGCCCTTGCAGTTGTGGTATCCAGCAAGGCCCCTATAAACTCCAGAGACTGAGTAGGGGTGAGATGGGATTTTGGGATATTTATTACCAGTCCCAAATACTGAAGGACACGCATTGTGCAGATTAGACAAAATCTGGGCCTCTGACTGGGATGGAGTTCGAATGAGCCAGTCGTCCAGATATGGGAAAACGAATATTCCTAGAGTGCGTAGAAATGCAGCTACTACTGCCATGCATTTCATGAACACCCTTGGTGCAGAGGCCAGACCGAAAGGAAGCACCCTGTATTGGTAGTACTTTCCTTGAAAAAGGAACCGAAGGAACCTTCTGTGTGTTGGATGGATGAGGACATGGGTGTACCCATCCTTGAGATCTAGAGAACAAAGCCAGTCCTGACTCTGAAGGTATGGCAGCAGAGTACCGAGAGAAATCATCTTGAATTTCTCTTTGAATAGAAACTTGTTCAATTCTCTGAGATCTAATATGGGTCTGTAGCCCCCTGTTTTCTTTGGAATAAGAAAATAAGGGGAGTAGAACCCTGAGTCCTGTTGAAGAAGAGGTACTTCTTTTTGGGCAAGAAGGGTAGCAATCTCCTGACCCAGAAGGTTGAGGAGAGATGTTGGAGAATTGAACTGTTTCACCATGGTGTGGGGAGGAAGGTTTAAGAAATGAAGCTTGTACCCCTTCCCTTATAATGGAGAGGGTCCATTGCTCTGCTGTGATTTGCTCCCATCTGGGAGCAAAGTAAGCCAACCTTCCTGGAATGGTGAGGGGCTCTGCTTCTTCCAGAGCTAGAAAGGCTAAGTTCTCTAGTTGCAAGTCAAAGGCCCTGAGGAGGCTGAGGCTGCTGGGCTGTCGGAGGCCTGGCAGCCTTTGACTTGGCCTGTTTAGGTGGTTGCTGACGCTTTGCAGCAAAACGACCTGCAGAAGATGCCTGCTGACCATAAGCAGGATAGTATCTTCCTTTTTTAGAAAAAGGTGTCTTTTTGAACAATCTTTTCTTAGCAGGAGCAGAGGTAGACTTTTTGAAAGTCGATCCAAAGCAGAGTTCTCAGCATCCATCTGAGTGGCCTTTGCTTGCCAATCCCTGCCAAAAAGGTTTTCACCTGTACAAGGAAAATTTCCCAGTTCATCTTGGACCCAGAGTTCCAAATCAGAGGCTTGTAACCAAGCAATTCTGCGTGCACCTATGGCAATAGCCGAGACTATGCTTACACACTCAAAAGAGACAAAGGCTGCACGGTTGAAAAATTTGGAAACATCTTGGGCATGTTTAAGCCAAGTGAGAAATTCCTGCCTTTTATCTTCTGAAATAAAAGGGGCTAAAGTCTGCAGATGATCTGTGACTTCTTTTAGAAACATCCCCATATAGAGATTATAGGAGTTGATTCTGGCAGCAAGCATATTAGCTTGGAAAAGCCTTCGGCCAAAAGCATCAAGGGTCCTGCATTCACGTCCTGGAGGATTAGATGAGTGTCTCTTTGCACTCTTTATTTTCCTCATGGCAGACTCTACCACAATAGAGTGGTGAGGAAGCTGAGACTTATGAAAGCCAGGACAAGGAGGGACACGGTACATGGTGTCTAACCTATGAGAATGAGGAGAGGTGGTAAGAGGAGTCTCCCACATGCTCAACATGAGATCATAGAGAATCTCATGAATAGGTAAGGTAGCTGCTTCTTTAGGAGCCTTAGGATATTGCAAAATATCTAATTGCTTGGCTCTAGGCTCTGACTCAGGGGCCAATGTAATGGAGAGGCCCCTAGCCACTTCCCTAATGAAGTCTTGAAAAGACAAGTCTTCTGGAGGAGACATTCTTCGTTTTGGAGAAGCAGACTCCTGAGGAAGAAGTACCGGTGCCTCGACAGAAGCCTCTGACTCATCAGAGTCTTCGGAGGAATCGAAGTATCGCCTGTCTGGATGCTCCTGTAAAGCCCGATACGCGTACCGAGTGGGATCGACATCGGGAGTAAGCGGTACCGGTTCGGTACTGATGGGCATCATAGGACAGGGTACCGTTGCAGTCGACACCGAAGCCGATGTCGATGCAATCGGTACCGGCACCGGGAACGATGCCGGAGTCGGTACCGGCAACGGAGACTGTTGCGGTACCGGAGGCGTCGAAGCCTGCATAAACGCCGTTAGGGTGCGTTGCATGGACAGAATCTTCTGATCCATCGACGCCACCAGAGTCTGGATGTCGGTACCAGTGGAGGCCACCGGTACCCCAGAACACGGCAACAGGTGATCGGTCGAGGCCGAGCCATCGATGTCAACCTGTGACCCCATAGACAATGCTTTGGAAGCCGGAACTTCCCGCCGGGGTAATTTTGCCGGTGCGGAATCCTCGAGGACAAGCCCGGAGGCATATCAATGCTTAGAGGGAGATTTGCCCTTCGAGGACCGGCTAAATTTATGTTTGGTTACCTGAGATCCATGGGAGGAAGAAGAAGCCCTGGAAGACGTCGATGCCACCGAGGCTGCATCAGAGGGAAACAGGGTACTGAGCTTGGCTGCTCGGTTCTGCTGACCTCTTTTAGACATCATGGTACAGGACACACAATCTGTGATGGAATGGTCAGGACCCAAACATTTTAGACACCAATCATGGGTGTTGGTGACAGAAATAGTACCGCCACATTTCGTGCACTTTTTAAACCCGGAAGCGGGCTTCTCCATGAGGAGAAAAATGTTCAGGCCTAAGGCCCAAACTGAAAATGCACAGTTGAAGAAAGAAAAGGTTTTTTTTTTGTTTTGTTTTTTAAGAAAGAAAGAAAAGAAAAGACCGGCGGTACTGGTCTGACGTCGAAGAAGGCAGACGCGACACAGAAAAATAAAGAAAAAAATAAAGAACTTCTTCTGCGGTGACAGGAACACGACCTGCTGGCTCCGCGGAAAAAAAGAACTGGAGAGAGGCGGTTGGGAAAGGCGGGAAGGCAGCGCGCAGGTGCTGTGGGATGCTCCCAAAAGCTTTCTTACTGGACGCTGGGGAGCGCTCCCGCGCAGGCTCCGTCGGTACCGATGATACCCATATATGTGAAGACTCATTCCTGCTTGTTCCTGGAGATTAGCAGGTCTGCAATCTCATATTTCAGTTCTTTCAACACCCTTGGATGTATACCATCCGGCCAGGGTGATTTGCTGCTCTTCAGTTTATCTAATAGTTGTAATACATCTTCCCGATGTATCGATATTTCCTTCAATTCTTCTGCACCTTTAAATACCATTTCAGTCATGGGTAACATAACTACATCTTCCTCAGTAAAGACCGAAGCAAAGAATTCATTCAGTCTCTCCGCTATCGCTTCTTAGTGCCCCTTTAACCCCTCTATCATCTAATGGACCAACTGACTCTCTCACAGGTTTTCTGCTATGAATGTACTTGAAAAAGTCTTTATTTCGCGTTTTTGCTTCCGCAGCAAGCTTCTTCTCAAATTCTCCCTTTGCCTGCCTTATCAATGCCTTGCATTTGACTTGCCAGTGCTTGTGCTATTACTAGGTTTCGTCGTTTGGCTCTTTTTTTCCATTTCCTGAAAGATGCTTTTTTGGCAACAACAGCCTCTCTGACTTCACCTTTAAACCATGCTGGCAGTTTTTTGGACTTCCTTCCAGTTTTCTTAAAGCGTGGAATACAGCTGATATGTGCTTCCAAGATAGTATTTTTCAACACCCAAGCTTGATGTAAGTCTTTAACTTTTGCAACTGATCCTTTTAGTTTTTTCTTAACTTTTTTCCTCATTTTATCATAGTCTCCCTTTCGAAAGTTAAAAGGTAGTACTGTGTATTTCCTTACTATCCCTCCTCCACTAATTAAATCAAAGGCGATCATGCTATGATCACTATTGCCAAGTGGCCCCAACACCCTTATCTCTTGCACCAGATCTGGTGTTCCACTAAGGACTAGGTCTAATATGGCTTCCCCTCTGGTCTGTTCATGAACCAGCTGCTCCAAGAAGCAGTCATTTATTTCATCTATGAACTTTATCTCCCTAGCATGTCCTGCTGTGACACTGACCCAGTCAATACCGGGCTAATTGAAATCACCCATTATTATTACTGCGCTGTAACTTTGGTTAGCTTCCTTGATTTCTTTCAGCATTTCATCATCCATTTGTTCATTCTGACCAGGTGGTCGATAGTACACCCCCACTGCAATTGCCTTCCCACTTTTTACATGGAATTTCAATCCATAGAGATTCTACAGCAAATTTTGTTTCCTGCAAAACTTTAATCCTTTCTGACTCAATGCCCTCTCTAACATAGAGCGCAACCCTTCCACCAGTTTGATCAGCTCTGTCATTACGATATAATTTGTATCCAGGTATCACAGTGTCCTACTGGTTGTTCTCCTTCCACCATGTCTCTGATATTTCAATCATATCTAACCTCTCATTTAGTGCTATATATTCTAACTCTCCCATCTTATTTTTTAGACTTCTAGCATTTGCATACAAGCATTTTAGAGACTATTTTTTTCATATTAATCTGGCTATTGGTAGACATGGGTAATTTGGGATCTTTAAGCTCTGTCTGCTCCATACTCAAGGGCATTTGGGCTACTTTACTCTTTTTTGGAACCTCTCTGCTTTTGGTAGTATCCTCGTGTAGGTGGAGGATCCAGCTTAGTCTGTCGGCTAAGCGATTCTCTGCTCCTGGAAGGTATACTGCATGAAGGTGAATTCCTTGAGGACTTGTCCAGTTCCAAAGATGAACGGTTTCCACACATAGGGTCTGAGAGCCTGTTCCTTCTTGCTTGTTTATATAAAACATAGCCACCTGGTTGTCCATTTGTATGAGAAGAGAGTGTCCCTTGAGTTGGGAAGAGAAGACTCTGATGGCATTGAAGACCGCCCTGAGCTCTAGAATATTGATCTGGAGAAGCGCTTCTTGAATGGACCAAAGACCCTGTGTTGTCATGCCATTGAGATGGGTTCCCCAGCCTAGTTTTGACGCATTGGTCGTTAGGGTATACTGCAGTGCAGCCGTCTGAAAAGGTGACCCTATGACCAGGTTCTGTGGTGTGCACTACCACTGAAGGGCTGTTCTAATTTGCGGAGTGATGTTGATGAATTCAGATAGGCAACCTGTTGTGAGAGAGTCCACTGCCTGGATCCTCATGTTGAGACATGTATGGGGTATGACATGGACTGTGGAAGCCATGTGGCCTAAGAGGTGAAGAAATGTTCTTGGTGGTAACCGATGATTGTTGCTGGACCTGTGTGGCTAAGGCAATGAGACAGAGGTGTCTGTCCTATGGCAGAAATGCCCTGCTTCTTATAGTATCTAATTGAGCTTCTACGGACTCGAGGTCCCGAGTTGGCGTGAGATGTGATTTTAGATAATTTATCATGAAATCTAACTCCTGGAGGACATGAATGGTTTGATTTAGGGTGGAAATGACTGCTGAAGCGGAATCTGCCCTTAGCAGCCAGTCATCTAAGTAGGGGAACAGAAAGATCTGCAAAGTTTGAAGGTAGGCTGCGACAATAGCCAAACACTTTGTGAAGACTCTGGGTGCTTAGGCCAGTCTGAATGGGAGGACTCTGTACTGGTAGTGGTTGTTCTGAAAAATGAACCTGAGAAACTTTCTGTAGTCTGGGTGGATCAGAATGTGTGTATAAGTATCCTTTAGATCCAGAGAGCATAGCTTATCGTTTTGTTGGCGGTATGGCAGAAGAGTGCCTAGAGAAATCATCTTGAATTTCTTCTTGATGAGAAATTTGTTGAGATTTCAGAGATCTAATATAGCCCTGTGACTACCTGTCTATCAGGAGTAGAATCCCAGGCCCTGCTGAGATGGGGAACCTCTTCTGTAGTCCCTTATCTCAGCAGTGAGAGAATTTCCTGCTGAAGCAAGGAGGAGTAAAGGAGATCCAAGGAGGGTTGTCCCACAAAGTGAGTGGAAGGAAGATCCTGGAATTTCAGCTGTAGGCCCTAATTGACTAGATGTAAAGTCCAGGGCTTGGAAGTGATGTTGATCTGATGGTGTGCAAAATGCACTAGTCTTCCTAGGATCAGAAGAGGAAGAGGGAAGATTATAGGAGAATTGGCCATGCTCTTTCTGAAGCAGTTAAAAACTCTGAGGAGGCTTAGTAGCTGTAGGCTGTGGTTTGGTAACCTTGGGTTTCCTGACCTGTTTCTGGCCCTGCTGTCTCTGTTGCTGTTGTATGGCAGAGTAGCCAGTATAGGAATGATATGGAGGATAAAACCTTTTCTTCTTAGGTAAGAAAGGTTTCTTAGTGGTAGTCTACTTCTTAGAAGAGTCTGCTTTCTCCTTTGCAAGCCTATTCATGGTGAGGTTGTCCATTTCTATCTCACCGGCCTTCTCCCTCCACCTCTGACTAAAGAGGTTCTCACCATTACAGGGTATGTTGATTAATTTGTCTTGGACCCACTGTTCCAGGTCAGATGCTTGGAGTCATGCTGTTCTCCTAGCCCCTATGCAGGTTGCAGCAGATGTGCTACTGGCCTCAAATGCATCGAGAAGGCTGCTCTTGTTAAGAACTTTGCTGTATTCTGGGCATGTGTTACTAAGACCTGATGAGCCGCCTGCTTGTCAGGAGGCAACAAGGTGGTAAACTCTGACAAAGCTCTCAATACATCCTTGAGAAACATGCCTATTTAGCATATAGGAGTCTATTCTAGAGGCTAGCATGGTAGTTTGGAATGCCTTCCTTCCAAATGCATCTAGGGTCCTGGCCTCTCTCCCAGGAGGCACTGAGGAGTGATTTTTCTGTTTTTTTATCCTCCTCATGGCAGACTCCACAACCATGGAGTGGTAGGGGAGTTGTAGCTTCTGGAAACCTGGGGCAGGAGGAACCCTATAAAGGGTATCAAGCTTTTTACTCACTGCAGGAGTTGACATGGGGCCTCCCACATCAGAGCCATTAGGTTCTTTAAGGTGTTATGCACCGGGCGGGTAGTAGCCTCCTTTGGTGCCGATGGGTACCGGACGATATCCAGCTCTTAGTTCCATTTCCGTAGTCACTGAAACATCGAGAGTTGCCATCATGTCCTTAATAAAATCCTGAAAGGACATGTCCTCTGGTGGTGAACGTCGACATTCCTAAGGTGGCAATGGATCAGACGGTGCCTCCCTATGGGTATCAGAATCGATGGATTCCACCGCAGAGGCCTTTTCAGAAGCCGAATCTGTAAGGAAGTCAAAATAATCTTTATGAGATGTTCGATACCTTCACTGTTCATAGCTTCACTCTTTGGATATAGAAGGTATCGGACATGGTGGTGCTGAGGGCCTTGGTATCGGCTGCTCTGTGGAGCTATGCGAGGTAGGGGATGTCTGCATAAGAGTGCCGAGCTCTGTGGCAGTCATTGGCATTGGCAGAACCAGAGCTAGCTGAGCAGCACTCGATGTCATTGGCGTTACTGCCGCTAAGAGTTTAGTGATGCTGCACTCGATGGCGATGACACGATCATCCAATGACAGTACCAGGGAAAAGAGTGGCTCCAGACACAGCTGTGTGGGCCACAACTCCTGCTGCCAGTATCGTGGGCTCCACCAAGGATTGGACCTTGGGGACATCCTCGAACCCGTGTGGCTTTGGAGGGTGACACCTCCTGCCGGGATTGCTTCAATGTGCAGTTAGCATCGGAATGTGATGAATGACGGTACCGATGCTTTGTGTCTGAAGCCGACGCCAACATGGAAGCTGATGACTTTGATACCGAGGCAGATGTCTTCTTTTTCTTAAGCACTGGTGACTCCGAGCAATGCTTTTCCTTTGCTGATGAGGACTTAGATGCATGGGAAGACTTTGAAGGAGTTGACGACCCCTAGGAGTGTACTGAAGGAGCTGAGTCTATAGGAAACAGCTCAGCCTTCTGTTTGTCCCAGTTCTTTCTATCTCTAGAAGTCATGTGGCGACAGGAGGGACAAGAATCAATGATATGGTCTGAGCCTAAAGATTTTAGGCACCAAGAATGCTCATCAGTGATAGAAACTGTGCTGGAACACTTGGAGCATTTTTTGAAACCACTTTGGGGCTTCTCCGTATTAGTGGATAATATGGAGGCAAAATCAAACTGGGCAATGGTGCCTGGTGAGACCGCAGGCCTCAAACAAGATTTGCAAAAAAACCCTGAAAATAAACTAAAAATTATGTAAAGGAAAAATAAAAAGGGAAACCGGAATCGATGGGGAGTCGAGTTGATCGATGGGAAGGGAACCTAAGTACTTTCACTGTACTAGTGAAAAACCTTTGAAGTCTCTAGACACGGTTGACAGGGTTGAGGTCCCGATGGCTCCGTGGAAAAAAAGACAACTAAGGAAACCAGGAGGAAAGGCAGTCACACATGCGTGAAGGAATGCTCCCAAAAGCATTCCTATTGGATGCTGGGGAGTGTTCCTGCACTGGATTCCGTTGGAGCCGATGTCACCCATATGTGAAGACTGACTGACTTCCTGCTTGTTCCTGGAGGTTATCTGTTCCCCTCTCCATCCTCACTCCCTCAGCTTCTTTTATTCTCCCTCCAGCCCCACCCCCTTCTAGTCCTTCCCCAGCATCAGCTCCCTTCTAGTCCCAGTCTCTCCCAGCATCAGCTCCCTTCCATCCCTCAGTATCAGCCCATTTCTAGTCCTAACCCCCTAGTATCAGTCCTCTTCCAGTTCCAGCCCCTCCCAGCATCAGCTCACTTCCAGTCCCTCCATCCACCAGTATCAGTCCTCCTCCAGTCTCAACCCCTCCCAGTATCTTCTCCCTTCTAATCCCAGGCTCCCCATCCCCTAGCCTCAGCCCATTTCCAGTCCTAGTCCCCCAGTATCAGTATTCCTCCAGTTCCATTCCCTCCCAGCACCCTTAAAATCCCAGGCTCCCCATCCCCTAGAATCAGTCCATTTCCAGTCCTAGCCCCCCCCCCCCCCCAGTATCAGTCCAGTTTCAGTCCCTCCCAGCATCAGCTCCCTTCCAGTCTCTCCATCCCCCAGCATCAGCCCTTTGCCAGTCCTGGCCTCCCATTATCAGCCCCCCTCCAGTCCATCCCTCTCAGCATTGTCTTCCTTTCAATCGCAGTCTCCCCATCCCCCAACATTAGCCCATTTCCCGTTCTAGTTTCAAGTAGCAGTCCTCTTCCGATGCCAGCGGCCCCCCCCCCCCCCCCCCACATATATGGCACCACGTGCACCTGACCAGCTTAAGAGGGAGCCGGTGAGGACCGAAGCCTGGCTCCCCGACTCACCTCTGCACAGCCATGAGAGTAAACAGCAGCCAGAGCATTTTCCTTTTTCTCCTGCAACTGTGCTAAGTTGGCAGCTGCTGTCATTGCTCACTTTGTAGAAGTTAAACAGGGACACTTCCTGTCTCTACAGGAAGTGCCCCTGTTTAACCTCTATGAAGTGAGCGATGCTGGTGGCTGCAACTTAGCATAGCCGCGGGAATAAAAGGAAAATGCTCCAGCAGCTGTTTATTCCTGCAGGGAGAAGCAAAGGGACAAAATACTGAAATTCTTTGCAGACAGTGATTGGATGAAGCAAATGAGCATTAGAAAAACTATGAAAGATGATAAGAGTACAGAGCATGATGGAATGATTTTGACAGCGTCGGAGTGATGTAGTGGACTTGTCGGGTAGCATGTTAATGGAACAGACTAAGTTGTTCCATAAAGAATTTAAATTAGAACATGAGTGTGAAAATAGTGAAGGATGGCTTCAAAGGTTTAAGAAACGTCATGGAATTTCTGTGCATGAAGTGTGTGGAGAAAAATGGTCTGCAGACCGCGAGGGAGCTAGCGATTATGTGGATAAATTTGGCAAGCTTGTAGCTGACGAACACCTCATTCCCAAGCAAGTGTATAATGAAGATGAAACTGCACATTTAGAAGGACATTAACTGAGGATGAGGAAGGGCCTATAGGATTCAAACAATCTAAGGACAGAGTTACCATCCTTGCATGCTCAAATGCAGCAGGCACACACAGATGTAAGGTACTGGTGATAGGAAAAAGTAAATGCCCTAGGGCCTTGAAAGGCATTATAATTTATCCAGTAACACACTGTGCAAATAAAAATGGCTGGATTACCACCAAGATTACCTTAGAATGGTTTGAGAAGAATTTTGTGCTAGAAGCCAGAGCACACCTGTAGGACTATCGGAAAATTGCAAGATTCTTCTTATTCTGGACAACTGTTCAGCTCACCGCAGAGCTGAACTCTTTTGTAAGAATAATGTTTCTACAGTAAATTTACCACCAAACTCTACATCCCTTTCCAACCTCAAGATCCAGGAATACTGTGCTCTATGAAAACTAAGTATTGTTCACTTTTCATAAAGCATCTGCTAGATGTGGTAAATCCTGGCAAGCCTGTACAGACATTTTGTAAAGAATTTAACATGAAAGATGCACTTTGGTTCATTGCTAGTGCCTGAGAGAAGGTAAAAGCAACAACACTAAAGAAAGTCCGGCATAAGTTGTGGCCTGCCTTGATATTTGATAATTCACGTGATGAAAATCTTGACAATAACTTCACAGGATTTTGCATATCAAAGGAGAAAAGTTGTTCATGACTTGCTAGAGTATGCAAAAGGTGTTACAGGATCTGCTGCCAAGGGTATAGCAGGTAGACTTAATGAAGAAAATCTGACCAAGTGGTTGAAAGTCGATGAAGAAACACCTGTTGTTTATCATCATACTGACTCTGAAATTATAGATATTCTTCTGAATCCTGATAAAAACAATGGAAGTGATGAAGAAGACAGTGATGAAGCTAAAACAGATGTAACTGAAAGACTTACTATAGATAAGTTAATTGAGTTGTCAGGTGAATTAATCAAAGGGCTAGAGCAACGTACCTTTACGACGGAACAAGAGCTATTGAATCTTTTTTTGTTGCATGAAAAATTACACGGGGAAAGATCAAAGCACATGAAACAGACTAGATGACATGTTTAAAAAGATAGCCAAGAATGCGTGCCACAGCAGTACGCCTACATCTGAGAATCCTGTGGCTTCAACTTCAAGTATCCTGGATATCCCCAACATCACAAATAGATGATGAAACAGTCAGCTAAGAAACAGATAGTAATCCTGATAGCCCTCAATTTTCAGACCTTTGTAATTAGCTCCACAATTCCAGTAAATTTCTAAAATCTACCACTTCAGGAGCAGTAATACTGCAACATTCTTAAGTACTGTAATTAAATAATCCTGTTTCACTGATACTGCACTAATAAACTTGTGTCATTTATACTAATACTGTATTTCATTTAATCATTTATGTTTCTAGCAGTCCACCGTGCTTTAGATATACAGGTGTATAATTAGCAAGTCAGAGGTGTATTGTTGAATTATTATTACGTGACTTCTGTTGGTCTGGCAAAACAAATAAACCGGCAAGGCTTTGGAAACAAGGGTGCTGAAAAACCGATGGTGTACCCGTATGTGTATATATATATATATATTTTTTTTTTTTTAGATAGAAGTTGAAAAATTATGATTTTCAACTACTGCCTAGTTTATGTTCTCTCTTAGAATTCTCTTAGGATGCTCTTATTGTGCATTAGGTTCATTCACAATTAGCGCGGATGCACTTATGCCACCTTTTGGGGTGCAGTAAGCACACCTGCACTAAATGCAAAAGTGACAGTTAATGTGCTTTAATTTCTGTGAATCAACTGTAATGTGCAGTGTCTTCCCATTCTCTTCCTACAGTATAGACTGCCTAGCCCCTGTTCCAGTGTGTGATGAGCAGTTAATGCAGAAATTAAACATGTGCTGTCATGCAGTAACAGTTAACGTAGTCCTGCGCTAATTCCTGTGTTAACTGCTTAACACGTTTTGCCAAACAATATTTTGCAGTTCTTACAGCCTCCTCAGCGAACAAATACCTTATCGTTTCTTGCTGTATCTACAAATTGACCTATGAACCAATCAGTTACTTATCATTGCTGGTTTAACAAGAAATGCTATTCAATGTAAAACTACTGAGGTATAGGGATAGATAATATTAATGAAAAAAACACATGGGAGTATTTATAATTACCTGTACTTTAATTCCTAAACGGAATCTTGCTTGTCTTCCCATTGCAAGAAAAGAAACAATAATTTTGTCCTGGCAAAGTATCCTGACCCCGATGTAATGGCTCAAGGATATAAAAATTGGTTTAAATGAAGAAGGGGCACCTTCAATAAGACTGCTTTTCCACTGCCATGTCTTCACTCTGTTGCCCATGTCATCTATAAACTGTCCTCCCAAAGCATTCATATTTACCCTATACAAAAAAAGCATAATTCTGAACTATACATAACAAGTCAAAGTCACTTATGCTATAACAGCAAAATGCCCAAACACGGAAAGAAAAAAGTCAAAAGAAATTAACTTTAGCACAATGAACATAGTAGCAAAACAAATGACAGTAAAAAAGATCCACTCACGTATCCAGATTTTCTAGTTATTATGGATCACACTGTTAAGGCTACAGTATATCCCACATACCAGTTTGTAAGATCAAGGTCATCCTTATCTTCTAAACTGTTTTATGCTTTCTATGTAAAGTAAAGGTTATTATATGTATGTCTGTGGTAGCATCACTTTTTGTTCCAAACCTCTCTCCTTACCCAAGCTAGTTTTTGTTGGTTTCATCCTTTGTACCATCCCATCTTGGGCAGATGAGAATACAGGCTTTCCTATTTAATTCACACCCAGAACCCCTTCCTTCCCATGTCTAATTATAAACTTTATAATAATCTAAATAGCTACAATACTAATGTGCTTATTTGCCTGAACATCTTGCCTCTTAGGTCCCTATGGCCTTTCTAGATGGTAACCTGCCATCACAAACTTGTTGCACTGATCCAGCTGGTCTCTAGGGGGAGTTGTAGCTTTATTTACATAAAACATAGCTACTCACCTGTAACAGGTGATCTCTGGGAACAGCAGGAATCGGTCTTCACATATGGGTGACGTCCCTGATGGAGCCTGCACGGGAACACTCCCCAGCATCCAACAGAAAGCATTTGGGAGCATCCTTCTGCGTATGCATGCCTGCCTGCCTTCCCGCCTTCCTAGTAATTCTCCTCAGTGAAGTATATAGTTTAGAGGAAAAAATTTACAGCTCCTCAGGGAGGAGGGCAGGTTGTGAAGACTGATTCCTGCTATTCCCGGAGATCACTCGTTACAGGTGAGTAACTACGCTATCTCCAGGAATAAGCAGGAATGCAATCTTCACATATTTGACTCCCTAGCTCCAGGCTACCGGAACCACAGGGGACAGACCCATTGAAAATGGGAAATCATTGATGAGCAATGAGGAAATCCAGGGGAACTCTGGAACTTGGCGCCCCCAGCACAACTCATCGGAGTCAAGTGGATGGTAGACTGGAAGGACTGAGGGACAGTGGGAAGGAGATGTAGCTAAATCCCAAAAAGATGCTGGAGTACAGCTTGACCAAATTCAGAGTCCCTACAAGAGTCCTTGTCTAGACAATAGTGAGCTGTAAAAGTGTTCTTTTGAGGACCAAGTGGCAGCTTGGTAGATCTCCGCAATGGAAACAGAGCATAAATGGGCCACAGAGGTAGCCATGGCGTGGACATTGTGAGCTGTAAAATGACCCTCCAGTGTCAGCCCTGCTTGAGCATAAGCAAAGGAGATGCAATCTACTATCCAGAGAGAAATGGCCCATTTTGTGACAGGAAAACCAAGTCTGTTAGGATCAAAAGTAATGAAGAGCTGTGAGGATTTTCTGTGGATGTTGGTCCTATCAAGGTAATAAACTAAAGCTCTTTTGCAATATAGGGTGTAGAGTGCAGCCTCTGCCCTAGAGTCATGTGGTTTAGGACAAAAGGTCGGGAGGATAACCAACAGGTTAAGGTGCAGAGGTGAGAGAACTTTGGAAGGAAACGCAGATGTGTTCTGAGGACTACTCTATAGTGATGGAATCTCATGTAAGGAGCATGAGCCACTAGGGCCCACAATTTGCTGGTGCGCTGAGATGAGCACAACCAGGAAGGAAACTTTCCAAGAAGGAACTTGAGGGAGGCTGTGGCCAGTGGCTCAAAAGGAGATTTGAGGAGCCGAGCAAGAACCACATTGAGGTCCCAAGTGACCAGAGGGGGCCAAATCGGGGGCTTGGTCAAAAGGAGACCATGCATGAAGCAGGCTACTAATGGATGTGTAGATACAGGCTTCCCATCAATGCCACAGTGGCACACAGAGATGGCATTCAGGTGGACTCGAATGGAATTGGACTTGAAGCCTTTATAGGAGAGGTGGAGGAGGTAAAGCAAGAGATGCTCCACCAGAAACGAAAAAAGGTCAAGGGTGCAAGGAACGCACCAAAGGGCAAAGCGGCGCCATTTAAATGCATAGATGTGGCATGTTGAGTCCTTCTGGGAAGTCAAGAGGATGTCAGTAACAGGATCTGGCAAATTAAGCTCAGAAAGGACTACCCTTTCAGCATCCAAGCTGTCAAGCGCAGGGGGCGGACATTGGGATGAAGCAGTGCTCCCTGATTCTGCGAAAACAGGTCTGGGGCAGATCCCAAGTGAAGTGGCTGTTGCAACACTAGATGGAGCAGCAAGGGAAACCATGGCTGGCAAAGCCAGAAGGGGGCCACCAGGATCATGGTGGCCATGTCGGATTGTAATTTGAGGAGTGTCATCACGATCAGAGGAATGAGAAGGGAAAGCATACAGCAGATCCATTCCCCAGTGGAGGAGGATGATGATGTCTGGTGGATGATGGTGTCTGGTGATGTGGAGAAGACACTCTCTGGAGCAAAATGGAGGGAACTGCACATTGAGCATGGAAGCAAAGAGGTCGTTCCTCAGTTTCCCCCAGAACTGGAAGACATGATCGACTGTCCGTTGATGAAGCATCCATTTGTGAGGTCGAAGAACTCGACTGAGGCTGTCTGCTAGAAAGTTTTGGTCACCTCGCAGATAGACTGCTCAGAGGAGCATGCCATGTAATCGAGCAAAGGTCCACAGGCAGAGAGCCTCAGAGCAGAGGAGGCGAGAGCACGTGCTGTCCTATTTGTTGATATAGAACATGCTACCTGGTTGTTTGTTTGAATCAAGACGGTTTGTTTTGATAGTTAAGTTTGGAAAACCCGAAGGACATTGGTAAGTGCCCGCAACTCCAGGAAATGGAGTTGAAACAAAATCTTCTGCTGGGACCAGAGGCCCTGCATCTGTAGTTCATTGAGATGGGCTCCCAGCCCTGTTTGGATGCATCATTGGTTGGCATCCATTGAGGTGGAGGTATCTAAAAAGGTAATCCTACACATAGGTTGCTGGGCGAGAGCCACCACTGTAGGACGTTTGACAGGAGGGATGCGATTATCACTGTGTCCCAGAGACAGCTGGTTGCTTGCTTCCACTGGGAAGAGAAGGTCCACTGATTTGTATGCATATGAAGATGGGTGTAGGGAACTACATGGACCGTGGAGGCTATGTGGCCCAAGAGGCAAAGTATATCTCTGGCTGTGACATAACCAGTTTGCTGAATGAAACCAGCCAGTTCTATGAGGCGCTTGAGCCAGTCCTCAGGTAAAAAAAAGCCTCAGCCTGAGTGGCGTTGAGCTGGGCTCCAATGAATAACAACTGTTGAGAGGGAGATAGGTTGGATTTTGGAAAACTTAGAGCACTGAGACTGTGAGTTGAATGAACAGGCTGACAATGCTTGGTGTTTTGCCTCCGATGAGCCAGTCATCTAAATAAGGGAAGACGAAGACTCCCAGAATGTGGAGATAGGCCACGATGACCGCTAGACATTTGGTGAAGACTCTTTGGGCGGAAGCCAGCCCAAGGGCAGGACACAGTATTGATAGTGCCTGCCGTTGAACATGAAGCTAAGTATCTTCTGTGAGATGGATGAATGAAAATGTGCGTGTACTCATCCTTCAGATCTACAGAACAGAGCCAATCATTTCTCTAAAGGTAGGGCAGTAAGGTTTGCAGAGAAACCATCTTGAACATTTCTCGAACAAGGAACTTGTTGAGGTTTCTGAGGTCTAAGATGGGATGGAATCCCCTTGTTTTCTTGGGGACAAGGAAATAGCAGGAGTAGAAACCCAAGCTCTTCTGTCTGGAGAGTACTAGTTCGATCGCACCATCTGCCAGAAGTGTGGTGATTTCCTGCTGTAGGAGGGAGTGATGTAAAGGAGCAAGAGGATACTCCTTCAGAAGGAAGGGAGACAGTATCTGAGCAAAATTTAGTAGATAGCCCTTGAGTAGGCCCTGCAGAGTCCAGGGCCCTGATGTAATGAGGGGCCATCTATGGCAAAGTGGACCAGTCAGCCTGCAATTTAAGAGGGTTGCAGGTCCTTGAGAGGAGAGTGGGCATGTTCTCTATAAAACAGTCAAAAACCAATCCCCAGTTGGGGTTGCGGGGATGGTTGAGGCTTAGGCTGCTTGGACCTCTTGGGTTGACAAGGTTGTGCCTTTTGCTGACTGTGAGAAGCCTGATGGGTCGAGTAAGTAGGGTAAGAAGGATAATTTTTGCTCTTTATGAGGTAAGTGTTTTTTGCAGAGGTCTTTTTCTTAGCTGGATCAGCCATCTTATGAAAGAGGCATTCTCTTCTCTCTCCAGCCTTTACCAAAAACATTCTCACCTCGACAGGGTATGCCAGTGAGCTTATCTTGTACCTACTGTTCAAGATCTGAAGACTGCAGCCAAGCTATCCTCCTGGCCCAGATACCCCATTGCAGCAGCTCTGCTTGTACACTCAAAAGCATCAAAAGAGGCCCTGGTGAAAACTTTGGAACAATCTTGCCCATGTTTAACCAGGGCACGGAAGGCTTTGAGCTTATCAAAAGGAAGGGCAGCAGACAACTCAGTAAGGTCCTTCATGATGTCTCTAAGAAACATGCCCATGTAGAGCATGTAGGAGTTGATGCGGCCAGCTAACATTGATGGCTGAGAGTATGAGACTCCCATCCAGGAGGAACTGAGGAATGATTTTTGGCACTCCGATTGTGTCACATAGCAGATTCAACCACCATGGAATGGTGGGGAAGTTGAGTTTTTGAAAACCAGGAACTCAGTACATGGTATCGAGCCTCTTACTGACGGGCTGTACCGAGAGAGGGTTTTCCCACATCCAAACCATTAGATCTTGTAGGATATTATGAATAGGTAGGGTGGCTGCTTGCTTTGGAACCAAGAGGTACTGGAGGATTTCAACTTCCTTGGTTCTCGGTTCCAACTCTGTGCTCACAGACACCGAGAAAGTGGTAGTCGTGTCTCTAATCCAGAGAGAGAGTCAGTTGGTCCATTAGATGATAAAGGGGTTAAAGGAGCACTAAGAGGCGACAAGGCGATAGCGGAGAGACTGAATGAATTCTTTGCTTCGGTCTTTACTGAGGAAGATGTAGGGATGTTACCCATGACTGAAGTGGTATTTAAAGGTGCGGAAGAATTGAAGGAAATATCGATACATCGGGAAGATGTATTACAACTATTAGATAAACTGAAGAGTAGCAAATCACCTGGGCCGGATGGTATACATCCAAGGGTGTTGAAAGAACTGAAATATGAGATTGCAGACCTGCTATCAGTAATCTGTGAACTATCATTAAAATCATCTCTAATACCTGAAGATTGGAGGATCGCCAATGTAACACCAATTTTTAAAAAGGGTTCCGGGGTGATCCGGGAAACTACAGACCGGTGAGCCTGACGTCAGTACCAGGAAAAATGGTAGAAACCATCATAAAGAATAAAATTACTCAGCATGTAGATAGTCACAACCTAATGGGAGACAGCCAACATGGCTTTAGACAAGGAAGATCTTGTCTTACTAATCTGTTATGTTTTTTTGAAGGAGTGAATAAACAGGTGGACAAAGGTGAGTCGGTTGATATTGTGTATCTGGACTTTCAGAAAGCCTTTGACAAGGTCCCTCATCAGAGACTTTTGGCAAAACTAAAGAGTCATGGGATAGGAGGCAGTGTACTATTGTGGATCAGGAACTGGTTAAAAGATAGAAAGCAGAGGGTAGGGCTAAATGGCCAATTTTCCCAATGGAGAAAGGTGAATAGTGGTGTACCCCAGGGATCTGTGCTGGGTCCGCTGCTTTTTGACATATTCATAATTGACCTGGAAAGTGGAATAACGAGTGAGGTGATCAAATTTGCAGATGACACAAAACTATTTAAAGTTGTTAAAACCCAAGAGGATCTTGATAAATTGGAAGACTGGGCATCAAAATGGCAGATGAAATTTAATGTGGACAAGTGCAAGGTTATGCACCTAGGGAAGAACAACCCAAACTATGGTTACACGATGCAAGATTCCGCATTAGGAACCACCACACAGGAAAAAGATTTAGGCGTCATTGTGGATACCATGTTAAAACCCTCGGCCCAGTGTGCAGCGGCAGCCAAGAGAGCAAATAGAATGCTAGGTATGATAAGGAAAGGAATGGAAAATAAAACAAAAGATATTATAATGCCTCTATATTGTTCCATGGTGAGACCGCACCTTGAATATTGTGTGCAATTCTGGTCACCGTATCTTAAAAAGGATATAGCGATTTTAGAAAAGGTTCAGAGAAGAGCCACCAAAATGGTAAAGGGTATGGAAGGATACTCCTATGAAGAAAGGCTAAAAAGGTTAGGGCTCTTTAACCTGGAAAAGAGACGGCTGAGGGGAGATATGATAGAAGTCTATAAATTAATGAACGGAGTGGAACGGGTAAACGTAGATCGATTGTTTACGTTATCAGAATATAGAAAGACTAGGGGACATGCAATGAAGCTACAGGGTAAACTATTTAAGACTAATAAAAGAAAATATTTTTTCACTCAACGTATAATCAAACTCTGGAATTTGTTACCGGAGGATGTAGTAAAGGCTGTTAGTGTAGTTGGGTTTAAAAAAGGTTTGGACAAGTTCCTGGAGGAAAGGTCCATAAACCATTATTAAGAAGTGACCGAAGATATCAATGCTTGACCCAGTACAAGCATTGTGGAACTTGTGTCTCTTGGGGAAACTGCTAGGTACATATGACCTAGATTGGCCACTGTTGGAAACAGAATACTGGGCTTGATGGACCTTGGTCTGACCCAGTATGGCATATCTTATGTTCTTATGTTCTTAATCCTAGGAGGACATGTCTTCAGATGGGGACTGATGACACTCCGGAGGAGGTGAGAGGCCTGAGGGCACATCACAGTCCTGCTGCAAGATAGGTGATTCAGACTCCAATGCCCATGCATCAGAATCTGAAAGGAAATCAAAGTATCGATGCTTTTCAGAGATCGATGGTCGGTCTTGATGCCAGTGCTCTGGAGCACTGGAACCATAGGAGCTCGAAGGCGGCTCCTCATGGGAATGATGGTCTAGCCACAGAGGATGGGTCAAAGCAATTGGAGAAGGATTGACTGGTTCCAAACTTGGTATCAACTCTGAAGGTATCAATGTCAGGGGTCTGGGGCTCAGTACTGGTCCAAAGGTATGGGGTACCTAGGACTTGGTCCCTGAATCCAGGCTTGGTAACGAGACCTGGGCTCCTGAAGGAGGTGAGGCCACTGGCACAGATGCCGCCAGGAGTGCAGCCAGACTCCTCTTGATAGACAACATGCGCTGCTTGAGGGATGGTCGATGTCTGGGTGGACTCTGGTTCAGAACTCTGGGCCACTGTACCAGACAATGGAACTGGAGATACACTGGAGGCTGAAGCCTCTGTGACACTCTGGAGCCCCTCTTGTATTTTGGAGGTGGATTCCTCCTGCTGGGGCTGTTTAGACGGTCGTTCTGAATCTTCAGCTTTAGGATGCTGTCGATGCACAGTGGATTGATCATGACTCAGAATCGGTCTTTGATGTAGATGGCTTCAAAAGCAGTGTTGACTTATGCTTTTCTCCAGTCCTGTGGCCTCTCGATTCTGAGGGAGCTTGGGATGCCTGCAGAGCCTCAAGAAGGAGTCGACATTGAAGAAGAGTGCACTGAGAGTGCTGAGTCAATGCTGAAAAGATTCTCTCATTGCTTTTCACGATTCTGTAGGCTCCATTTTGCTATTTGTTGACAAAGGTTACAGGAAACTAGGTCATGGTTGGGGTCCAAACACTGTAAACACCAATTTTGCTAATTGGTCATGGAAATAGTGCAGTTACAGTTGGTAAATTTTTTTAAAACCTCTAAGCGGCTTGTCCATATTGTGAAAGACAGCCTTTGCCAGGTCAAAAAACACAATGGCGGATGACCGACGAAAAAGCACAGTTACTTACCTGTAACAGGTGATCTCTGGGAATAGCAGGAATAAATCTTCACATATGGGTATCGTCGGTACCGACAGAGCCTGCGCGGGAACGCTCCCCAGCGTCCAGTAAGAAAGCTTTTGGGAGCATCCCACAGTGCCTGCGCGCTGCCTTCCCGCCTTTCCCAACCGCCTCTCTCCAGTTCGAGTTTTAAAGCTGAGACAAAGAGAGAGAGAGGAAAGGAAAGATAGATAGATAGATGCAACTCCTAGGGGAGGTGGGTGGGTTGTGAAGACTTATTCCTGCTGTTCCCAGAGATCACCTGTTACAGGTAAGTAACTGTGCTATATCCAGGAACAAGCAGGAATGAGTCTTCACATATGGGGACTCCCTAGCTGTAGATGCCAGGGAGAAACCCCAGGTTGTGTGTCCTTGAAAAGGACTCTACCTCCTCCCATGGATCTCTGGCATCCGACCAGGGTAGGTGGGTAGGAGTTGATTACGAATGGAACAGATGTTTGAGAACAGCCTGACCAAACGAGGCATCCCGGCAGGAGTCCTTGTCCAAACAGTAATGGGCTGTGAAGGTATGAACCGAGGCCCAGGTGGCCGCACGACAGATCTGGTCGATGGACACAGAGTTTAGATGAGCCATTGAGGCTGCCATGGCTCTCTCATTGTGAGCTGTGACATGGCCCTCCAGAGAAATGTTCCTACTCTGGTAGGCGAAAGAAATACACTGAGCAATCCAGTTGGACAGTGTTCTCTTAGAGACTGGAAGTCCTAAATGAGAAGGATCAAAAGCAACAAAGAGTTGAGAAGACTTCCTATGTTGCTGTGTTCTTTGTTAAGTAAAAAGCGAGAGCTCTCTTACAATCCAAGGTATGAAGATTCCTCTCTGCACTTGATGCATGAGGTCCTGGAAAAAAGACAGGTAAATATACCTCTTGGTTCAGATGAAAAGGCGAGACCACTTTAGGCATAAAGTGTGGATTGGTCCTGAGGACTACCTTATCATGATGGAACCTTGTATAAGGTGGATTAGCCACCAAAGCTTGCAACTCACTGATGCGGCGTGCTGAGGTGACTGCAATGAGAAAAACAACTTTCCAAGAAAGAAATTTCAAGGAGGTGGTGGCTAAAGGTTCAAAGGGTGGCTTCATAAGCTGGCCAAGAACCAGGTTTAAGTCCCATGCCACTGGAGGTGGTCTAATTGGAGATTTAGTTAAAAGAAGGCCTCTCATGAATCTTACTATAAGAGGATGATAGGAAATAGATTGTCCATTGAGAGGCTTGAGGGACGCTGCAATAGCACTCAAATGGACTCTTACTGAATTCGTTTTCAGACCTGCATGGGATAGATGCAGGAGATACTCTAGAAGAGAATTCAGAGGTATTGCAAGAGGGTTTAGACCCTTCCCTGAACACCAAATGGTAAATCTTTTCCATTTGAAAGCATAGGAACGTCTAGTAGAAGGCTTTCTAGAGGCATGAATAACATCTCTGACTTGCTGAGATGAAAATCTTGAAGGTCTAGGACCTCAGCAACCAAGCTCTGAGATGCAGCAACTGGGGGTTTGGGTGCCACAACGTTCCCTCTTCCTGGGACAAAAGGTCTGGTGCAGAGCCCAAGTCCAGGGAAGGAGCTTGAGAGAGATGCAGAAGTAGAGGGTACCACACTTGGCATGGCCAATGTGGTGCTATGAGGATCATGGTCCCTTGATCTCTCTGAAGCTTGAGTAGTGTTTTGGGAATTAGGGGAATTGGTGGAAAGGCAAAAAGGAAGTCTTGACCCCAGTGAAGGAGGAAAGCATCCTTGGCCTGAACTCCCTGACACGGAATGCTGGAACAGAACCGGGGAAGTTTGGCATTCCACGGACTTGCAAAGAGGTCTATGTCCGGGCTTCCCCAAATTCGAAAAATCCTGGCTACCTGGTCCATGTGGAGGGACCACTCGTGTGGAATCAGAACTCGACTGAGTCTGTCCGCCCAAGAGTTTTGAACGCCTGGAAGATATACTGCCAAAAGATGGATGTGATGCTCTCTGGCGAAGGCCCACAGTCGCAAAGCTTCGTTGCAAAGCGACAGAGAGCCAGTCCCAACATGGCTACTTGGTTGTCCGTATGGATGAGGACTGTCCTGTAGCTGAGCAGGGAATGGAACACTCTGAGAGCTAAGAATATTGCTCTGAGTTCCAAGGGATTGATATGCAGAGAAGTCTCCTGTGGAGACCAGATGCCCTGGGTGGAGAGATCCTGCAGATGAGCTCCCCAACCCACTGGAGAAGCATCTGTTGTCAGAGTTGCTTGGGGTAGCGACTGCTGAAAAGGGGACCCCAGCAACAGATTTGGAGGGGACTTCCACCACTGGAGAGACCAAAAAAGGCGACTGGAGTTTGCTATTTTGTCTGACAGGCAACCTGATGCCTGAGTCCACTGGGTAGACAAAGTCCATTGAGCTGCCCTCATGTGAAGGCGAGCATATGGAACCACATGCACGGTGGATGCCATGTGGCCTAATAGTTGTAACATTTCTCGAGCAGTTAAATGGGACTTTAACTGTATCTGGGAGGCTAACTGCACCAAGCGTAGGCAACGGGCCTGAGGAAGATAGGCCCTTGCAGTTGTGGTATCCAGCAAGGCCCCTATAAACTCCAGAGACTGAGTAGGGGTAAGATGGGATTTTGGGATATTTATTACCAGTCCCAAATACTGAAGGACACGCATTGTGCAGGTTAGACAAATCTGGGCCTCTGATTGGGATGGAGCTCGAATGAGCCTGTCGTCCAGATATGGGAAAACGAATATTCCTAGAGTGCGTAGAAATGCAGCTACTACTGCCATGCATTTCGTGAACACCCTTGGTGCAGAGGCCAGACCGAAAGGAAGCACCCTGTATTGGTAGTGCTTTCCTTGAAAAAGGAACCGAAGGAACCTTGTGTGTTGGATGGATGAGGACATGGGTGTACGCATCCTTGAGATCTAGAGAACAAAGCCAGTCCTGATTCTGAAGGTATGGCAGCAGAGTACCGAGAGAAATCATCTTGAATTTCTCTTTGAATAGAAACTTGTTCAATTCTCTGAGATCTAATATGGGTCTGTAGCCCCCTGTTTTCTTTGGAATAAGAAAATAAGGGGAGTAGAACCCTGAGCCCTGTTGAAGAAGAGGTACTTCTTCTATTGCCCCTTGGGCAAGAAGGGTAGCAATCTCCTGACCCAGAAGGTTGAGGAGAGATGTTGGAGAATTGAACTGTTTCACCATGGTGTGCGGAGGAAGGTTTAAGAAACGAAGCTTGTACCCTTCCCTTATAATGGAGAGGGTCCATTGCTCTGCTGTGATTTGCTCCCGTCTGGGAGCAAAGTAAGCCAACCTTCCTGGAATGGTGAGGGGCTCTGGTTCTTCCAGAGCTAGAAAGGCTAAGTTCTCTAGTTGCAAGTCAAAGGCCCTGAGGAGGCTGAGGCTGCTGGACCGTGGGAGGCCTGGCAGCCTTTGACTTGGCCTTTTTAGGTGGTTGCTGACGTTTTGCAGCAAAACGACCCGCAGAAGATGCCTGCTGACCATAAGCAGGATAATATCTTCCCTTTTTAGAAAAAGGTTTTTTTTTTAAACAATCTTTTCTTAACAGGAGCAGAGGTAGACTTTGAAAGTCGATCCAAAGCAGAGTTCTCAGCTTCCATCTGAGTGGCCTTTGCTTGCCAATCCCTGCCAAAAAGGTTTTCACCTGTACAAGGAAGATTTCCCAGTTCATCTTGGACCCAGAGTTCCAAATCAGAGGCTTGTAACCAAGCAATTCTGCGTGCACCTATGGCAATAGCCGAGGCTCTGCTTACACACTCAAAAGAGTCAAAGGCTGCACGGTTGGAAAATTTGGAAACATCTTGGGCATGTTAAGCCAAGTGAGAAATTCCTGCCTTTTATCTTCTGAAATAAAAGGGGCTAAAGTCTGCAGATGATCTGTGACTTCTTTTAGACACATCCCCATATAGAGACTATAGGAGTTGATTCTGGCAGCAAGCATATTAGCTTGGAAAACCCTTTGGCCAAAAGCATCAAGGGTCCTGCATTCACGTCCTGGAGGATTAGATGAGTGTCTCTTTGCACTCTTTATTTTCCTCATGGCAGACTCTACCACAATAGAGTGGTGAGGAAGCTGAGACTTATGAAAGCCAGGACAAGGAGGGACACGGTACATGGTGTCTCACCTATGAGAATGAGGAGAGGTGATAAGAGGAGTCTCCCACATGCTCAACATGAGATCATAAAGAATCTCATGAATAGGTAAGGTAGCTGCTTCTTTAGGAGCCTTAGGATATTGCAAAATATCTAATTGCTTGGCTCTAGGCTCTGACTCAGGGGCCATTGTAATGGAGAGGCCCCTAGCCACTTCCCTAATGAAGTCTTGAAAAGACAAGTCTTCTGGAGGAGACATTCTTCGTTTTGGAGAAGCAGACTCCTGAGGTAGAAGTACCGGTGCCTCGACAGAAGCCTCCGACTCATCAGAGTCTTCGGAGGAATCAAAGTATCGCCTGTCTGGATGCTCCTGTAAAGCCCGATACGCGTACCGAGTGGGATCAACATCGGGGAGTAAGCGGTACCGGTTCGGTACCGATGGGCATCATAGGACAGGGTACCATTGCAGTCGACACCGAAGCCGATGTCGATGCAATCGGTACCGGCACCAGGAACGATGCGGTGCCGGTGTCGGTACCGGCAACGGAGATTGTTGCGGTACCGGAGGCGTCGAAGCCTGCATAAACGCCATTAGGGTGTGCTGCATGGACAGAATCTTCTGATCCATCGACGCCACCAGAGTCTGGATGTCGGTACCAGTGGAGGCCACCGGTACCCCAGAACACGGCAACAGGTGATCGGTCGAGGCCGAGCCATCAATGTCAACCTGTGACCCCATAGACAATGCTTTGGAAGCCGGAACTTCCCGTCGGGGAAATTTTGCCGGTGTGGAATCCTCGAGGACAAGCCCAGAGGCATCTCGATGCTTAGAGGGAGATTTGCCCTTCGAGGACCGGCTAGATTTATGTTTGGTTACCTGAGATCCATGGGAGGAAGAAGCAGCCCTGGAAGACGTCGATGCCACCGAGGCTGCATCAGAGGGAAACAGGGTACTGAGTTTGGCTGCTCGGTTCTGCTGACCTCTTTTAGACATCATGGTACAGGACACACAATCCGTGATGGAATGGTCAGGACCCAAACATTTTAGACACCAATCATGGGTGTCGGTGACAGAAATAGTACCGCCACATTTCGTGCACTTTTTGAACCCGGAAGCGGGCTTCTCCATGAGGAGAAAAATGTTCAGGCCTAAGGCCCAAACTGAAAATGCACAGTTGAAGAAAGAAAAGTTTTTGTTTTTTTTTAAGAAAGAAAAGAAAAGACCGGCGGTACCGGTCTGACTTCGAAAAAGGCAGACGCGACACAGAAAAATAAAGAACTTCTTCTGAGGTGACAGGAACACAACCTGTTGGCTTCGCGGAAAAGAAGAACTGGAGAGAGGCGGTTGGGAAAGGTGGGAAGGCAGCACGCAGGTGCTGTGGGATGCTCCCAAAAGCTTTCTTACTGGACGCTGGGGAGCGTTCCCGCGCAGGCTCCGTTGGTACCGACGATACCCATATGTGAAGACTCATTCCTGCTTGTTCCTGGAGATAGTACTTTGAATAACCGTGAGGTAAAAAGAAGGAAAAACAGAAAAGAAAAAATATATACAAAAACCACCTGAACTGAGGAGAGACGGTGCCGGTATGATGGGAAGGCAAATACAGTAAGTATCAAACTCCAAAGGGTGCAAGGAAAAAAGTTTTAACTGCAGTGTGAGGACAGCATCCTCTGGGCTCCATTGAAAAACTAAGGGGTATATTTACTAAAGCGCGGTACCGTAGCATCGGTAACGTTAATGCATGGTAATGTTACCAGCGGTAACTGTCCCAGAAGGCGGAGAGAAGGGGTCAAAGGGCGGGGAGTGGGCGTGGAGAGGCCCCTGCTACACTAACACTGCAAAATTAATGCCGGGACACAGGGCTGGCCCGTCCATTGAGCGAGAATGTTTTTTGCACAGGGCCCCGCATTTCAGGGGGCCCCGCGCAAAAAACATTCTGATCCTAAAGTTAAAATTAAAAAAAAAAAAAAAGCTGTCTTCTCCCGCTGCCGGGGCCGCCGCGGCAGAATCGAGTGTGCCGCGGGGGCCCCCCTGCCCAGCAGAGCCTGCCCTCCCCTGTATCCGCTCTCTATTCGCAGCTTCAGTCACACGCGCTGGCTTTCAGAACGCGAGGGGAGAGTTTCTCCCTCGCTGCTCTGTTAAGCCCGCAGGGGCTGATGGGAAGTTCCCATCAGCCCCCGCGGGCTTAACAGAGCCACGAAAGGGAAACTAGTCCCTTCGCGCTCTGAAAGCCGGCGCGTTTGACTGACGCTGCGAAGAGAGAGCGGATACAGGGGAGGGCAGGCTCTGCTGGGCAGGGGGGGGCCCCGCGGCACACTCGATTCTGCCACGGCGGCCCCGGCAGCGGGAGAAGACAGCTTTTTTTAAAAAAACTTTTCCCTGGGCTGGGCTGGGCTGGGCTGGGGGGGGGGGATTAGGAGTGGTGATGGGCTGGTGGGGGATTAGGAGTGGTGATGGGCTGGGGGGGTTAGGAGTGGTGATGGGCTATGGGGGAGCTAAGTCTGTATATGGGCTGGGGGGATAAGGAGTGGTGATGGGCTATGGGGGAGCTAAGTCTGTATATGGGCTGAGGGGATTAGGAGTGGTCGTGGGTTGAGGGGGGGTTAGGACTGGTAATGGGCTATGGAGGGGCTTAAACTAACCATTGGGTGCGGGCGGCGTAGGACTGGAAATGGGCTGGTGGGATTAGGACTGGGAGTGGGCTGATGGGGAGGTTCGGACTGGTACTGGGGTATGGGGGGGCTTAAACTGAAAATTGGGTGATGGGGATTAGGATTGGAAATGGGCTGAGGGGGGGATAACACTGGAGGTGGGCTGATGGGATTAGGACTGGTAATGGGCTGTGGGCTGATGGGGGTTAGGACTGGTAATGGGCTATGGGGGGATTAGGACTGATAATGGGCTATGGGGGGGCTAGGACAGGAAATGGGCTGATGGGGAGGGGTTAGGACTTGAGGTGGGCTGATGGGGTTAGGACTGGTAATGGGCTGTGGGGGGGCTAGGACAGGAAATGGGCTGAGGGGGAGGGGTTAGGACTTGAGGTGGGCTGATGGGGTTAGGACTGGTAATGGGCTGTGGGATGATGGGGGGTTTAGGACTGGCAATGGGCTATGGGGGGCTGACTGGAAATGGGTTGATGGGGTTAGGACTGGAAGTGGGCTGATGGGGGGTTAGGACTTGAAGTGGGTTGATGGGGTGGGGCTAGGACTGGTATTGGGTTGGGGGGTTGCTAGGACTGGAAATAGGCTGATGGGGGGCTAGGACTGGAAATGGGCTGATGCAGGGACTAGAAGGGAGCGGATGCTGGGTGAGGCTGGAACTAGAAGGGAGCTGATGTTGGGGGAGGATTAGAATGGGATGGGGCTGGGAGAGTAAAATGGAGAGGGGAAAAATATTTTGTGTGGGAGGGATAAAAAATCTACAATTGGCCGGGTATTGGGAGAGTAAGTGGGGATTGAGGATGGAGGGGTAAAATTTGAGTGGATGAAATAGGAATGAGGAAAGAGCAAAAGGAGAAAGATTAGTATGTTAAAGCAGATGTAGAGAGAGAGAATGGAAAAAAAAACTAGAAGAGAGAAGAAAGGACAAATGGACAGCAGATGATGGAGAGTTAGCAGAAAACAAGAAGAAACCAGAAGAAAGTGGCTGGAGCAATTGCAACTAAAAAAAAATGCACAAAAGGTAGAAAGATATCTCTTTATTTTGAATTTATTTACTGGAATATGAAAGCTCTGGGAAATGTGCATCATTAACGTCTGCGCTTTGTTTGGTCCAAGAGGAAATTAATTTATAGTTTTATTTCTACAGTGTTGTTGTACATTCCAAGTTTGGCTTTTGGGGTTCCCAGTTTAATTATTGCCTTCCTGTTTCTAAATTGTGATTCCTTGTTTGGTGATGGTCTATGTTCTGCATGTGTAACTGAGCTGAGGTATTCTATTTATGTAATTCCTATTTGACATTGCCACTTGTTCTCTTTCCCCAGTAGGTCATGTATTGTTGTTCTCTGAAATGTATTGGTTTAATATTTGCAGTGTTGCCTTTTGATAGGTAGGGTATGGTGCTTTGTGAGTCCTGGTAGTGCTGTTAGGATACGGCGGGTTTGCTATGGATTCTAAATGGGCAGTGTTTGTAGTAGTTCCTAATGTGCCTGGCGGTTGGCACTGGATTATAGTAATGTAGAAATCTTTTAGTCTGTCTTTATCCATACACTCATTAAGAGACATGTTTACTAAAAGTTAGTGTATGTTAGCATTATGCAAATATTTATGCAAATAAGGCCCCGCACCGAGTCTCCGCACATGGCCCCGCACCCCCCTTGGGCCGCCCCTGCCGGGACAGTACCGCCTGGCAGTAGATGCACATTTGCAGGAGAGAGAAACCATTTCAGTGTCAGCAATGTACAGCACAGGCAGGGAGCCCAAGAAAAGTGATAGTAGTGCTCCATTTGCAGCAACAGCATAGTGCCCAAGTATGAAATGCCACTATGGTGATGGTGCAAATGGGGCATAGGGGGCTGCAGGAGGGACATGCAGTGGGGGCAGCTGGGGCACAGGGTGGACTATGCCGTTGCCTAGGTGGCACATAGGAACACAGAAAAAGGAAATCAGCAAGACAGCAGCTGACCAAGGTCAAACATGTCCAGTAGTCTGTGTTCCATAGTGTCCCATCCAGGGGACATTACCCAGCAGGTACCCCAAAGGTCACACCTGTAATAGGGCAATCAGTGCACATCTGGGGACCACTCTAGCAAGGGTCCACAGATCTTCCCCAGGATGTGTCCCAAATAGCTCGTAAACCCAGCTAAATGAACACCCTTTATTGCATCCCCTAGTAAGGCATTGCAGGGTGTGACCACACGTTGTCTGAAACATATATACACCCAGTAGTCCAAACTGGGTACATTGTACCTGAGTTGCATGCCCTAGACTGTCCACAGTCTGCTGTCATAAAACAATCTACCCACATCTACCTGGTCCACCCTAGCCAATAGTTGCTAGGCCAATAACTTGACATCCCCCCAGCCATCTCTCCTCCATGTGGAAAGGACATAACATTGGTAGGCGGTTATGTGGATGTCCATGTATGCCTCCTCACTCTAGACCGCGCACCCTAGGCACCCACCTACCTGCACATTGGATGGTCTGGGACTGCGCACTACCAGCACCGACAGCATATGGGCATGTCAGCATGGGGGGGGGTGTTGGTGATGGAGGGGGCAGTGGCACCTTCCTGCAGTGGACCTAGGCCATGTCCTGATCCAGTACGTGGTGTGCAGTGCAACAGAAAAGGTCTGTCTGATGAAATGTAAAAGTAGCCCCAGAGACTGCTGTGCTTCTGTGGCAAGTGTGGTGCAGTGCACACAGCCAGTGTGTCCTGGAGCAGAGGGTCATAGGTTCAGGTCCCAGGTGTGGATCTCACAGAGCATGTCATTATGTTTTACCCTACAATGCAGATACATCATCAAAATGTGCAATCCCCAAAGCAGAGGCCAACAAGGGTACAAAGACCCACTCACACAGGCTCCACTATCCAAAGCTTCATGGAGAGTCAGTCTGTTGGCTCCAGCACGGAGCTGCAGTTATCACCAGAGCACTACTACTAGCTCCTGCACACCTTAGCAATACCAGCACTGTGATCAGGACCAGTGTGGTGGGCAGGGCTGCCAACCACCCCTATCTCTGCACAATGCTGCAATAGGAGTGTGTGTGTGTGTGTATGTCTATGAATTGTTTTGTGGCTGCCTACTCCTTACTGGGCCCACAATGTTTACACTGTTTCCAGCGTTAGCCTGCAAATGTGCATAATGAGGAGCAAGATATTGTGGGTATGGCCCGGACAGGGCAGACTGGGCAGGATGCATCTGCACAGCGTGTAGGGCAATGGCTGGGACATTGTGGTGCCCGACCACCACCTGCATGGACAGGGTGGCCACAGCATGTCATGCTGGGAGGTCACTCTCACCCTGACTGAGCAGTGACCATGGCATGTCTATGTTCCCACATAGTGCTATACACTGTCTGTCTCTAGTGATATTTGTGTATTCCCTGTTCTGGGGCCCAATCACTGAGATACCTGCTTGGTGTCTGTGCTGTATATCCCAACTCTGGGTGCACATAGTTCCTCTGTGAACATGCACTACAGACTGGCTAGTGGACTGTCTGCAGTTAGTCTGTGCATGGTTGGAACACCTTGTAGGGTGCTGCAGGTGCAGTCTGACTGTGCCTTCTGCAGGTGAATGGCAGACCTTGGTGTGGGGCAGCTGAGGTTTTCCAGGATTACTCCCAGCATTACTGCTGGTCTGCCACTGCCCTAGTCACAGGTATGGCTCTGGCCCAACAACCCTGGAGGGCTGTCTTTTGCCAGCAGGACATGGGTTGCTGGTCCTACAGCCTTTAGAGATCCTCTGTGTTGGTCCCATGCTTTTTTGAATTCAGTTACTGTCCTCATCTCTACCACCTCCACTGGGAGACTATTCCATGGATCCACTACTCTTTCCGTAAAGAAATATTTCCGCATATCACTCCTGAATCTATCTCCCTTCACCCTCATTCCATGTCCCCTCGTAGCAGAACTTGCTTTCAATTGAAAGAGGCTCTCTCCCTGAACATTTATGCCACGGAGGTATTTAAACATCTCAATCATATCACCTCTATCCCGCCTTTCCTCTAAGGTGTACATATTAAGATCCTTAAGTCTGTCCTCATATGCTTTATAATGAAGCCCACTAATCATTTTAGTAGCCACCCTCTGCACCGACTCCATCCTGTTCACATCCTTTTGAAGGTGCGGTCTCCAGAATTGCACACTATACTCCAAATGAGGAGCACCAAAGACTTATGCAGAGTGTGATGCAGCAGACCAGCAGGGCTTAGGAAAAAATGTTTTAAACCTGAAAAAAGACATGCACAAGCTGCATTATTCGCAGGAGCCTGATAGGGGGAGCAAGAGGGACCTCTGGAAGACTGAGGATCCACGCCCTACAGGGTGTAACCTAAAGCCAGCCAGCCTCCAATCCAGGAAGAGAGGAACTCCTTTTAAAGGAAGTCAGGAGGACTGGAGAGGAGGACAGACACCTCAGGACTGGAAAGCACAGGCACAGCCGGACTGGAAGACACAGCCGGACTGGAAGGCACAGCAGGACTGGAAAGGCAGAAGTAGCGGTAAAGCCAGGAGCAGCAAGGAAGGCAGCAGAGAGGTTACAGGGCCTTCGGAAGCCAGAGGAACGGCAGGAGCTGCCGGAGTGGCAGAAACTGCAGAAGCTAGAGAAACTGCAGAAGCTACAGACACTGCTGGAGTGCAGGAAAGAGGTACAGGCCAAAGGAACCTGAAAGGCCAGAGAATACAGAAGGGTCCAGGAGATTCAGGTACACGGAAGCTGCATTGTGAATGCTGTAGGCAGAACCCAAGCCATATTCCTGAATCAAGGCAGAATATTACCAGGAGTAGGCCACAAGCCTCGTCTCAGAGGAAGAAGCAGGAGTTACAAGGTAACCCATACTGTATTGAAGATAGCCCACAGAGGGTTAGCGCATGGAAAGGACAAGAAACAGAAGCTCCCTGTACATGTCCCACTTCGCAAGAGAAAAGGTATGAAAAGTTTTTATTGAATAAGAAACTTTTAAGTAGACCTGCTTTGCATGAAGGGCATGGAAGTCCTTGGAAGAAAGAAAGATGTTCACATTGTAAAAATGCTCATGGCCGACGCCCCACGCTAAACTCTAGACACTGGGAGGTCATTCAGCATTTGAGGGAGAAACCTGACTATAGCTTGCCGGGAACTGTTGACTCTAGCTCAGATACATTGCAGGAGGAGCCGATGCAAGTGGAAGAGGTAGAGTCCTTGTCAGAAGAAGAAATGGATTGCAGCTATTGTATTACGGGCAGCGTGGAATGCTTGTACAACCAGTGAGCTTTAAAACCGGTGTAAATAGGAATGCTTGTTTTGTAACCTTTTTCTGTGAAGAGAACAGTTTTTCTTTTGAACATGAGTTGTTATTTTTCTACCCTGATGTAAGGATATTTCTGTTGGTGTTTGAAGCCGATCCTTTGAACCTTTGTGCAAACGAGGGAAATAAAGCCTTATTTTTCCCTACACTCGATGATCTTTTTGTTCTTTGGGTATTTTTGGTATTCAGGATGCTACCAGGGCTATACAACCCTGGGCCCTAGAAAGAAACACATACCAAACCCAACTTTACTTTTATTTATGTCCGACCTGCCTTGGCCACCCCTAACCACCAGGGCGGCGTTGTGACAAGAGGCATTATCGCCTCCTTTTTTCTGCTAGCCATTCCTCTCCGTATGCACCCAAGCATCCTTCAAGCTTTTGCCGTCGCCTTTTCTACCAGTTTAGCTACTTTAAGATCATCAGACACATCCACGCCTAGGTCCCGCTCTTCTTTAGTGGACAAAAGTACTTCACCTCCTATACTGTATTGCTCCCTTGGATTGCTGGAGCCCAAATGCATGACCTTACATTTTTTAACATTAAATCCCAGCTGCCAAATTCTAGACCATTCTTCAAGCTTAGCTAGATCCCTCCTCATGTTATCTACACCTTCCTGGGTGTCTACTCTATTGCAGATTGTGGTATCATCTGCAAAGAGGCAAACCTTACCCGACAGCCCTTCCGCTATAACACTAACAAAGATGTTAAAAAGAATCGGACCAAGGACAGATCCCTGGGGCACACCACTGGTAACATCCTTCTCCTCAGAGTGAGCTCCATTTACTTGTACTCTTTGTCACCTCCCACCCAACCAATTTCTAACCCAAGCAGTAACTTTAGGGTCCATCCCTAGGGTGCTCAGTTTGTTTATAAGTCGCCTGTGAGGAACAGTGTCAAAGGCTTTACTGAAATCTAAATACACCACATCTAGAGCTCTCCCTCGGTCCAACTCCCTGGTCACCCAGTCAAAGAAATCAATCAGATTTGTCTGACAAGACCTGCCTCTGGTGAATCCATGCTGCCTCGGATCCTGTAATCTGCTGGACTCCAGAAACCTCACTATTTTCTCTTTCAGCAACGTTTCCAATAATTTACTCACCACCGAAGTTAAACTAACCGGCCTGTAGTTTTCAACCACATCCTTACTTCCGCTTTTGTGTAAAAGCACCACATGAGCCTCTCTCCAGTCCTTTGGCACCACTCCCGACTCCAATGAGGCATTGAAAAGGTCAGTCAGTGGAGTTGCTAGAACGTCCCCAAGTTCCCTCAGTATTCTAGGGTGTATCCCATCCGGTCCCATCGCTTTGTCTACTTTAAGTTGAGCTAGTTTCTCACGAACACAGTCTTCTGAAAATTGTTCAAGATGTCCCTCGCTTCTGTTCCTATTTGTGGGTGTTTTCTGAGGTCCTGCTCCTGGTTCTTCATCTGTGAACACAGAACAAAAATATTTGTTAAGCAATTCCGCTTTATCCTTATCAGCTTCTACATATTCCCCCCCCTGCACCCTTGAGTCTGACAATACCACTTTTGCCCTTCCTCTTCTCACTAATATATCTGAAAAATGTCTTATCCCCCCATTTTATTGCATTGGCTATTTCCTCCTCCTTTTGAATCTTTGCCTTCTTGACTACTTTGCTAGCTTCTCTAAGATTTTCCAAATACAGATGCCTGTCTTCCTCTCTCTGTGATCTCTTGTATTTCATGAAGGCCTCCCTCTTTTTCTTCACTTTTTCAGCTGCTTCCTTTGAAAACCATACACAATTTGGTTCTTTGAGCATGCCTTTTAATGTTGTTGGGATATTTAGTGGCAGCTCCTATCTGGATCCTGCTGATATTTATGCACTGCGACAGACTGCCACAGCATTTGAATTGCAGCCTTTTTGAATATTGGGCCCGATATGCGAAAGGCATTTACACGGTTTACAGCCCAGTAAACTGTGTAAAGGCCCTAAATCGTGATATTGAACAGCACTTACATGGTTAGTGCCGTTGACTATTCCCTTCAAAGCCCGCTACACGTCCCAATGCTCTGCGGTTAGCACTGGGGAGTGCTGGGGCATTCTGGGGCAGAGTGGAGGTGGAGACTGCTGTTAACTGGGTAGTGGTGATATTGCACCATACCCGGTTAGTGATCTGCGGCTAAAACTAGGCCAGCTTTTGGCTTGCCTAGTTTTAGCCGCGGATGCTAACTGGGTAGTAGTGCAATATCGCCATTACCTAGTTAGGCTCTGCAGTGGTTTCCTCTGTGCACCAAACCCGGATATTCAATGCAGTCACTGTGGCATTGAATATCCGGGAATAGGGATCAGCCAGCAGGGCTTTGTGCCGTAGCAGCGCATAGCCTGCCCAGAAGAATTTCAGGCCTAATATGTTTAGTTTTCTCTTTTAATTTGTGCTCCTAGACTACATCAATAAAAAAAATGGAAGCTTTGCAATATTTGTCTTCTGCTCCCTGTCTGAAACCACCACTACTTTGGCAGGTCAGTGGTTTCAGGTGGCGGCAGAGATTTTGCAGAAAAAATGTATCATATCATTTCATTTAACCCTTATATGCCACTCTCTCCTGATGCCAAGTGTATTCAAGGCGATTTACAACATCGACTAAAAATAAAAACCATCATTCAGACTTAAGCATCACTAGAAGACAGACACATACTGCCCAGCCAACCAATCACTTCCTCCCAACAAAATCCTATTCCCAATACCCATGCACACCAATCCAAAATGAAAACACACTCCCACATAATCACAGCAGAACTCTACCACTTCCCTAACTGCCTAAAACAAAAGAGTTTAGCTACTGTCAAACATCCTGAAAATCTCAATGGTCTATATCTCCTTTAATTTCAAGGAAGCCAGTTTCTAAGAACTGGGGCTGCCCTGGAAAATGTTCTCTCTTTCTCATACTAACATACTGGAATCTCTTACCTGCTGGCACTGCTAAATTCCTGGCCTGGCTAAATCACGGTGCTGTACTGGATGATACTATCCACTCCTGCTGTCTAAAAATTTGGAGTCAATATACTTCAAAGCCCAAAAATTCAAAACATTTTAAAACAAATTTCTGATCACTTGACAGAAAAGTGAAACAGAAATGGGGAGGTTCAACCCCAAGGTTTACAACCCCAAATAATCTTGCTGCTATGTTCCAAACAATCTGTAACCTCTGAAGCAAACTCATATGAATGTCACTGCAATAGTCTAAATGGCTGAGGACCACGGCCTGTTTCACCATTCTAAGATCCAAAGAAAAGGCTAGAACTGTCTAATTAGCTTCATCCTACTATGCCCTTTCCATTATCACCAGAGAAACATGGCTCTGTAACTAAAGCAAGGAATCCAAAATGATTCCGAGCTCTTAACTTCCTCTTGAACTTTAAGGATCACCTCTCCACATCTTATCTCTGGAAGTTCCTTAGGTGGAGTAGCCTTTATACACTAATAGGATCTCAGTCTCCTCTAAATTTGAAGTAATTTTTCCCCATTCAGCTCATGCTTGATCATATCCATTCCTATAATCCCTTACAATGCCAAAGGTCCTTATCAGCAGACTTAGGTGATAAACACATACATTAAACAGAGTCAGAGAAAGTGGTCAGCCTGGTGACACTCTTCTCACCAAGGACTGTCACATGCTAATTCACAGTCCTCAACCACTATCTTCTGACTGTGGTTCTTCTGAAATGACTCAAATCAACAGGTTCCCATCTTTTAAACTAATGCAGTCAACTGCCTCAACAAAATCCCATGATGGATCATATTTATTTATTTATTTAATAGTGTTTATATACCGCTTTTCGAGAATCAAAGCGGTTTACAAAGAACTTGAAAATAACGGAAAGTTACAGTTAACAATATAATTATAATAATAACTACAAAAAAACAGATGAAAAAACATGAAAGAATTACATTTAACAAGAGTGCATAAATGTGAACTGAAACAAATGTTACAAATTCTAAAATATTCACATATGAAAGTAACAATATTCTTAAATAAAATAATTATAAATATATTTAAGGATTTAAATCACCAAAGTAGTCCTTAAAAAGGAACGTTTTTAAATGTTTCCTAAAGGACTTTGGATCATCAATAGATCTAATTTGTTGAGGGAGCGAGTTCCATAAAAGAGGAGCAGAAAGAGAAAATATCCTCTTTGACGTAGATGCGCTGCAAGATTTGAATTCAGAAGGGATTTCCAGCAATTTTTTAGATATGCTTCTACTCATTCTGGTGTAAGGAGTGATTTGTATAAGATCTTTTAAAGTAGAAGATGAATATGGATTGATTAGTTTAAAATTTGTATGGGAACAACAGATCAAGGAGGACCAGAAGACCTGATCAAGCCATAATCGCATATCATCAAAAAGGCAATCAGCACAGTCAAAATGCAACCCATCCAAACTCCTTACTAAAGATAAACGCTCCTAATTACATGGCCATAACGGATTCCACCAACTTACCTGCTGTTGGCAAGTTAGACATGGGCTGGCAATTAAACATAGTTACTCACCTGTAACAGGTGTTCTCCAGGGACAGCAGGAATCAGTCCTCACAAACCGATGGAGCCTGTGCAGAGCACATCCCCAGCTCTCCCCTTCCCGTCCAAAGGTGCCATCTTACTCAGTCAGGTGCCATAGCTATAGCCCCTTCAAGAATATGGCAAAAATATGCAGCTACTCCAAGGGGAGGAGGGAGGGTTGTGAAGACCAATTCCTGCTGTCCCTGGAGAACACCTGTTACAGGGGAGTAACTATGCTTTCTCCAGGAACAAGCAGGAAGTCAGTCCTCACATATCGAACTCCCTAGCTAAAGGCTACCGAGGGCTTGTAGGAAAAAGTACAGCAGTGCCATGAGCACTCGCCAGTGAAAGCTGAAGGCAGCCCAAGGGTCCCTGGTCCATTAATGGCCACTCTCCCGGGAACCAGAACAAGAAGGGTCGGAGGGCAGGAGTTGTTTAAACCCCAAACAGATTACAGAGTACAGCCTGGCCGAAGGTGGTGTCCCAACGGGACTCCCTCTCCAGGCAGTAATGCACCGTGAAAGTGTGAGTGGAGGACCAGGTGGTGGCCCGGCAGATGTCTGCCAGTGGCACCGAGCGCAGGCTAGAAACAGACATTGCCATCGCTCGAACATTGTGAGCTGTGACTCGGCAGTCCAGGGGAAACCCAGCCTGGGCCTGGGCAAAGGCGATGCAGTCCTCCACCCTGATGGACAAGGTACATTTGGTGACCGCCAGCCCCAGACGGCTGGGATCGAAGGAGATGAACAGCTGCCCGGATCTGCAGTAGTCCTGAGTCTGCTGCAGGCAGAAAGAGAGCGCCCTCTTACAATCAAGGGTGTGGAGAATCACTGATGCCCGGTCGGCATGGGGTTTCGGGAAGAAGGTGGGCAGCACTATCTCTTGATTGAGATGAAAATCCGAGACAACCTTCAGGAGGAACTTGGGGTAAGTCCGCAGGACTACCCTGTTCCTATAAAACCTCATGTACGGTGCCTCGGCCATCAGCGCCTGGAGTTCGCTGACCCTCCGGGCGGAGATGAGAGCCACCAGGAAGGCCACCTTCCATGACAGATGCCGCAGTGGGCAGGAAGCCATGGGCCCAAAGGGTGGCTTGGTTAGCTGCATGAGGACCACATTGAGGTCCCATTCCACCAAAGGAGGGCAAGTAGGAGTCCTGGAAAGGAGCAGGCCTCGTATGAAATAAGAGATAAGCGGTTGCCCCAAAAGAGGTTTGCCCTTGATGGGGTGGTGGTTTGCTGAGATGACACTCAGGTGAACCCTGACCGAATTAGACTTCAGCCCAGACTGCAAGAGGTGGAGCAGGTACTGCAAGACCAAACTGGTAGGGTATGAAAATGGGTTCGCATGGAGCTCTGAGCACCACACCAGAACAAACGTCACTTGAAGGCGTAAGCCCGTCTGGTCAAGTCCTTTCATGAGGCCAAAAGAATGTCCTCAATCTCCACGGGAAGATGGTAGGAGGCTAAAGCGATCCGCTCAGTCGCCAAGCTGTGAAGGATAGGGCCCTCAGATTGGGGTGGAGAAGCATACCCTCCTCCTGTGTCAGCAGCTCTGGTGAGAACCTGAGAGGGATCGGGGGCTTCATTGAGAGATGAAGCAGCAGGAGAATCCAAGGCTGTCTGGGCCAGCTCAGGGCTATGAGAATCATCGAAGCCCTGTTCCGCTGGACCTTGAGAAGTGTCTGGGCAATGAGGGACGTGGGGGGGGGGGGGGGGTAAGGCATATAGCAGGCCCATTTCCCACAAAATGAGGAAGGCATCCAGGGCCACTCTGCCCGGTTGCGGGAGGGGACCACAGAACAGGGGGAGCTGCGAATTCGCAGGACTGGCAAAGACATCCAGGTTTGGAGTCCCCCCAGTGCTGGAAGAGCCGCTGCGCCATCCAGGACACAGGTGCCACTCGTGCGGCCGGAGGACTCTGCTGAGCCGGTCCGCCAATGTATTGTCCTGGCCCGGGAGGTAAGTGGCCCGGATGGTCATGCCCTGGCTCACCGCAAAGGAGCACAGGTCTGTCGCCTCCGAACAGAGGCTATAGGAGCCGGAACCTCCTTGTTTGTTCACATAGAACATCACAACCTGCAGGCGATTCCTGAAAACCTTGAATGTGAGGCGGATGGCCCGGAGCACCAGCAGGTTGATCATTTGCTGGGAGTCCTCGAGGGACCAGGTCCCTTGAGTGCACCGCCCCTTGCAGTGGGCTCCCCAGCCCGCCAGGGAGGCATCTGTCATAAAGATTACCTGATGCGCCGGAGCTTGGAAGAGCATACCATAAAGCAGGTTCCGAGACTCCTGTCACCAAGCGAGAGACTCCACCGTGCTGGGAGAAACCGAGATGGAGTCTCGGAGGTGGCTGGTCGACTGTGCCCATTGTGTTAGGAGGCACCACTGCGCTGCCCGCATGTTGAGACGGGTATTGGGCACAACATGGACCGTGGAGGTCATGTGGCTGAGAAGGTGCTGCAGCACTGCACTTCAGACGCCAGGGATATGAGGCGATCAGCCTTGTCCTGAGGAAGGAAAGCCATGGCTCTTAGGGTGTCCAAGCGAACCCCGATGAACCCCAGGGACTGAACTGGAGTGAGGTGGGACTTTGGGTAAATGATCGCAAACCACAGATGCTTCAGGAGGCGAATGGTGCGGTCCATGTACTGCCTGGCTTCGGAGGCCATGCCCCTTGTTACGAGTCAGTCGTCTAGATATGGATAGACGAAAGTGCCCTGCAGCCGCAAGTGAGCCACAGTCACGGCCAGGCACTTCGTGAAGACCCGCGGGGTGGACGCGAGGCCAAAGGGAAGTATCCTGTACTGGTAATGGTTTCCCTGAACCATAAAGTGGAGGTACTTTCTGTGTTTGGGATGGACAAGGATGTGGGTGTAAGCATTCTTTAAGTCCAAGGAGCATAGTCAATCTCCCTGCTGGAGGTAGGGCAGAAACATTCCAAGGGAGAGCATCTTGAACTTCTCCTGCACCAGGAACTTGTTTAAGTTCCACAGGTCGAGGATGGGCTGAAGGCCCCCTGTCCGCTTCAGGATGAGGAAGTATCGGGAGTAAAACCCCCGTCCTCGGAAGTGCGGTGGGACTGGTTCTATCGCCCCGTCCTTGAGGAGGCCTGTGAGCTCCTGCCCGAGGACTGGGATGGAGATCGAGACCAGCGCTGAGGATCCTCATGAGGCTTCTGGCTCTCGGGGGTCACTGCAGCAGCCTGGGGAGTCCTCGAGGTTGAGGTCCCTGCGGTCTCGAGGTGCGTGCCGGCAGGGCCGGGCACCAATGCCTGCCAGGCAGCAAGGAATGCAGAAACACTGTGCTCCAGGGCCAGCATCCGGGCCTCCCACTTGGAAGTTGGGCCCTGCGATGCTGACGCTGGGGTGACCAAGTCGGGTGTTGAAGAGGAGAGGGGGTCCTCGCCAGGACAATCCTTGGAGACCGGAGGCCTCCATATCGATTCGACGTATCTTAATAGGCTGCTCCCTCTCAGACTCCAGAGACTGCCGAGGGGAGCTGAGAGACCGGGCGCATGACCTCTCATGCTTGTCTGGCACCACCGACAGAGTCCTCATGACCTTCTTCTTCTTCCACTTGCATTCTGGCGACCTCTGGTCAGAGTGCCGCTGGGCCTGGGGAGGAGCCTTGGGAGACTTCAGAGGTTGCGGGACCTAAGAGCGGGAGGCTACTGGGGATACCGGGGCTGCCTTATGGAAAAGATCATCCAGCTTCTGCTTACGACTCTGGATGGCCTTGGAGAACATCTTCTTACAGAGGGAGCATAGCTCTGGGTCATGGTTGGCTCTTAGACACCTGAGACAACATTCATGGGTGTCCGTGAAGATCACATTTCTTAAAACCGGAGGCCATTGGGGGAAAAAAGGAGCCCTGTGAGGTCGAAGATCCTTGATGCGGCCAGCGGTTAAAAAGGGCGTGAAAGCGTGGTAAAACACAAGAAAAGCGAAAAGGGAAAAACCTCGAGACCAAGGCCGAAGTAGAGGTGCTCGAGAGGCGGGAAGAGAACCGGCGAAGGCTGGATAGCAAAAACCGGTTGGAAACAGAGAAACCTTTCCCGGGGACGAGATGCACGTCCGAGGGGCTTCGTGGAAAAAGGAAGACTAAGTTGGCACCTTTGGGCGGGAAGGGGACCACGCATGCGTGGTGGCATTCCCAAAGGCTTTCTTTGAAAGCTGAGGATATGCTCTGCATGGGCTCTGTCGGTGCCGATGTCACCCATATGTGAGGACTGACTTCCTGCTTGTTCCTGGAGAATTATACATAGACCTCTATCCAGGTCCTGTTTCATCAGCACTGGCCTTATCAATGCCACTTTCCAGTCAAGCTGGCATATGTCATTTAATAGTGAATTATTGGCTACTTAAAAAGATGATCAAAAACCTGGTCTGAAGGAATTTCATCAGCTAGGCTGAGCAAGATTCCAAAATCACATTCTCATATTGAAGCAACATTAATTGATCCACCAGTAAATCTACCGCCTCGTTTACCTCCCCATTATCTGCACTGCTCCCCCTCCCCCAGACTCTGCACTCTTAAGAGCAGCCTCTGAATAACCATAATCTTATTCTGATAAAACTCAGCCAGCTTTTCACAACTGGGCATACTATTCTTACAGTTGGGAGAACTGACAGCTTTTTAACAATTGCAAGTAGTCCCTTTGTTAAATTACCTGCTATCTAAAAAATGCTCAGTGTAATATTCCTTTATTACTCCCATCATTGCCTTGTGCCTTCTTGTAAGCCTTAAATTCACATCTCCTACAGGCTCAAAACTTTGCATTACCACATTCAATTTGTTCATATTTCTGCTTTTGCAAACTCATGTTTCTTCTAGAGCTGTAAACACCCTAACCCACAAACCAGAGTTCCAAAGGTAACTTCATATGGTCCTTGCTTCAAGAAAGAGTCACTCCTGCTTTAAATCCTTGGTCTCCTATGACAATAGAAAACTTACAGCTGAGATGGAAGCCTACAATGAGGAAACTGCCAGGGCAAGAAAAAATAAAAGGGAAAGTGCAGTGATATTTTATCTGACCTGACAATTTTAAATACCTATAGATTCATTTGCTATTACTACAGTGTTCATACCTCGTAAAAAATAACCAGCAGATATGAGGGTTATAAATATGAACATACCATATAGTCCCGTTTGGATGATAGCAAGTACCTTTTCCATTGGACTCGAACATTGCTTGAATATCAGCATTATTTGACTTGTCAGCATAAACTATACAGCAAAAATTCTTCAAGTCATTTCCAATAATAATGATGGCCAGATTTCCAGATGGGTAGCTACATTTAGATAAGGTCTGTAAAGTATTTGGTACAACAGAACTGTAAGACATTATGCACACTGCTGTATAAGTGATTAAGGAAGGTGAAATTAGACTCACCTGCTAATTGTTGTTCCTTGAGGAACTCCAGTCCAGTCCCGAACCTCTGGGTTGAGCACCTCCTTGCAACTTGGAGAGTGAGCATGCCATCCTTTTGATGACCTTGATATGATTGTCCACTCCTTAATCACCTCCCGTCTTGATTATTGTAATGTTCTCCTTGCCGGCCTCCCTGCAAGCCATCTCTTTCCTCTTCAGTCAATTCAACACTCTGCTGCTCGATTCATTTTCCACCAGTCTCGCTTTTCCCACATCACTCCTCTCCTCATGTCGCTTCATTGGCTTTCCATCCGTCTCCGTATCCAATTTAAACTTCTCCTCCTGACCTATAAATGTATTCACTCTTCTGCCCCCCCAGTACCTTTCATCTCTCATCTCTCCTTACACCCCCTCTCGGTTGCTTCGCTCTTCTAACAGTCTTCATTTATCTGTGCCCTTTACTCGTACTGCCAATTCCAGACTTCGCTCCTTCCAACTGGCATCACCCTTTGCTTGGAATAGTCTTCCTATCTCTGTGCGCCATGCGTCCTCCCTGGCCATTTTCAAGTCCAGACTAAAATCCCACCTCTTCACTATTGCTTTCCGTTCCTGTCTTACCCTATCTTGATCTCTCTATCAACATTTGCTTACTTTGTCCTGTAAATTTTTGTTATTTGTATTATGTAACTTATTTTGTTTTCTGTCTTATTATAGATTGTGAGCTCTGATGAGCAGGGACTGTCTCTCTTCTATGTTTATACAGCGCTTCGTATGTTGCGGCGCTTTATAAGTCTTTAATAATAATAATAATAAATAGCCAAGGGACCGCCCCTCCGCTCCAGTAATCTATTGACAAAGCAAACTCACAGGAGCAACAAATAAGTAGTTAACGTGCATCATAAATCTGAATACTATACTAACTCTTAGCGCAGAAGGAATAACACCCTTCCTCCGCTCTGCTGAAACTTACCAGACAGTCTTCCACCCGGGGTCTCCCTCATCCCCGGTTAAGTAACAGAAGCTCCACGCTTCCCCACTCCAGCTCCAACTCCCATGCTGACCACCGACTCCTGAGGCCCAATGGTATTCATAAACAACTGCGCTTCAGGCCTCGGCTCAAACGGTCACGAGGGAGTGATCCGGGACTGGACTGGAGTTCCTCAAGGAACAATAATTAGCAGGTAAAGAGCAGTACAAGTCAACGGGAGGGACCTGCCAGACCGGCCCGAAGCACTGCCGATCCAAAACAGGCATCTCCTGCTGCCTGGACATCCAGCCGGTAATGCTTGACAAAGGAATGTAACGACGACCAAGTAGCTGCCCTACAAATCTCAACAGGCGACACCAAGCTACACCCTGACCACGAGGCCGCCTGAGCCTTGGTCGAAAGAGCCCTCAGCCCCACTGGAACGGGCTTACCTTTCAAAATGTATGCTGACGTTATAGCCTCTCTGATCCACCTGGAAATGGAAGCTTTTGCTGCCGCTTCTCCCTTCTGCAGACCCCCAAACAACACGAACAGCTGGGTTCATCAAACATCCAGGAGATGCAACCACTCTCCGGCCGCATCCTTCTCGCTGCTGATGAAGACCGGTAAGGAAACCGCCTGATTCATATGAAACACTGACACCACCTTGGGTAAAAAGGAGGGAACTGGCCTCAATACCACCTTCTCCTCCATGAACACCAGGAATGGTTCCCGGCATGACAAAGCCTGTAGTTCTGAAATCCGACGAGCAGAGCATATGGCCACGAAAAAAACACGTCTTGAGAGTAAGATACTTGAGCGAAACCCTGCCCAGAGGCTCAATAGATTTATGTTTATGTTTATTATTACATTTGATATACCGCTCAGGCCGACGCATCAGAGCGGTTTACAATACAATATTAATGTTACGGAAAATATGAAAAGAATGCCATTTGTAAGATAGGACAGACTAAGAGACACAGTGATAGTCAAAGGAATAGAAGAAGCAAAAGGAAAGGAAACGGCAGATTATAACGACGACATACTAATAAACTCACAGCTTTGTTGTACGAGTTTGATCATTCGCCACGGACTCACGCCTAAGCAGGCGAGGGCCCGCAAGGTGCGGGCGCGCCTCCGGAGCAGCGGTTTTACAGCCGTTGTGAAGGGCAGGTGATTGGCAGGTAGCAGAGGTAAGAGGCAGCTCCCGCCCACACTCTCCGATCATGGCTTCTGCTGCTGCTACACTCCCCATTCTAATGAGACCCTCCGGAGCGGTGGTTTTACAGCTGTTGAGAAGGGCAGGTGATTGGCAGGTAGCAGAGGTAAGAGGCAGCTCCCGCCCACACTCTCCAATCATGGCTTCTGCTGCTGCTACACTCCCCGTTCTAATGAGAGCAACGCTTCCAGAACAAAATTGAGGTCCTATGTCAGCAGTGTCACCCTACTCGGGGGCCGTAGAAGCGACACAGCCCTTAAGAACCTTCTTATGTCTGGGTGCGCTCCCAGCGCTACCCCTTGGACCTTTCCTCGATAACAGGAAATCGCCAACTGAACCCTCAAGGAGCTAGCCGCCAGGCCCTTCTCAAAACCATCCTGCAGAAAAGCCAGAACCTGCAGCACCAACACTCTAGATGGCTGAACCTGTCTGTCCGCACTCCATGCCTTGAATATGCGGCAGATGCGGACATACGCCAGCGAGGTAGATCTGTGCCTGGCCTTCAAGGTGGAAACAACTCCCGCTGAATATCCCTTCTTTATCAGCTGCGCCCTCTCAAGAGCCAGACCGTAAGCGAGAATCGATCCACTTGTGGCATGCACACTGAACCCTGCAAAACATGTCCTTTCATACCGGCAGCTGCCACGGGCGATCCTCTTGGAGCCAAACGAGGTCCGCGTACCATGGCCTCCTCAGCCAATCCGGCGCAATTAGAATCTCCAAACCTCAGTGGGCCTCTATCCTCTGCACTACCCGCCCTATTAGGGCCCATGGCAGGAAAACGTACAGAACTCCTTCCTCGGGCCACCGCTGTATTAGGGCATCTAGACCCTCTGACATTCTCTTCCGTCGCCTGCTGAAGAAACGGCCGGCTTTTGCTGACTCAAAGGTCGCCATCAGGTCCATAATGGGCACGCCCCAGCGGCGTACAACCAGGGAGAACACCTCTGGATTGAGTACCCATTCTACGGGATCCATTCAGACCCGACTTAGAAAGACTGCTGTTACATTGTCGACCCCTGCCACGTGCGCTGCTGACAGGGCTAGAAGGTTTTCCTCGGCCCAACCTAACAGCCGGTCAGCTTCGTCCTCCAATGACACACTGCTCGTGCCCCCCTGGCGATTGATGTAGGCTACTGTGGTTGCATTGTCCGAAAGCACCTGAACCGCCTTCCCCTGCAACCAAGGCCGAAAGCTCTGGAGTGCCAAGATTACCGCTCTCATCTCCAGCCTGTTGATAGACCAACTCTTCTCCAGCTCGTTCCACTGCCCTGGTCAAAACGCCCTTCGCAATGGGCTCCCCAGCCGGACAGACTGGTTTCCGTCATCAAAGCAATCCACAACGGCGACTCCAGAGGCATCCCCTTCTCCAGGCACCTTGGGAGCAGCCACCATCGGAGGGCCTGCCTGGTCTCTGGCGGGCAGGAGAGCCTCTGTGAGAGAGAGTGAGTCTGGTGCGACCACCTCCGGAGCAGGCCCTCTCCAATGGCCTCATGTGCGCCCTTGCCCACGGCACTAGCTCGAGGGTAACCACCATGGTCCCTAGGAGCTGCAGATAATGCCAGGCTGTGGGGGTTGCCCTGGCCAGAAATCGGCGTAGCAGCATGCGAAGCCCCCGTGCCCGCAGCACCAGGAGAAAGACCTTTCCCTCGCGCGTATCAAACCATGCCCCTAGGTACTCGAGGTCCTGCAACAGGGGCAGCCGGTTTTTGGCCTTATTGACAATCCAGCCTAGACTCTGAAGAAACTGTACCACCCGGGCCATGGCTGCCACGCTTTCGCCCTTCGACTTTGCTTGAATCAGCCAGTCGTTGAGGTAGGGATGAACCAGTATCCCCTCCTTGTGCAACACCGCCGCCACTACCACCATAACTTTGGTGAAGGTGCGTGGAGCCATAGCCAGTCCAAAAGGTAATGCCCGGAACTGAAAGTTCCCCATAGGCACTGCAAACCTGAGGAACTGCTGATGGTCTTGTCAAATTGGAATGTGTAGGTAAGCCTCCGACAGGTCCAGGGAAGTAAGGAATTCTCCCTTTCTGACCGCCACTAGAACCAACCTCAGAGTCTCCATGTGAAAATGAGACACCCGCAGACAGCGGTTTACCCGCTTGAGATCTAGGATCGGGCAAAAGGACCCTTCTTTCTTTGGCACCACAAAATAAATGGAGTACTGACCGCAGCCATACTGGTCTGGAGGCACCGGCACCGCTGCCTTGAGCTGCAGCAGCCTCTCCAAAGTCTGCTGTACAACTTCCAATTTCCAATGGGTGTTGGAGTTCTAGGGCGTACCCTTCCCAAATGATCTCCAACACCCACCGGTCTGACGTGATTTGGACCCAGGCAGGGTAAAACATCCGCAGACGACCCCTTATGGGCTCCACCGCCACACCTGGGCCCCCCTCGTTTCACTGCGATTTCTTGAGGGCCGAGGTTGAAGGGGCAGCAAACCCTCTGCCTGCTCCCTTAAAACCCCAAAACCCCTGGTTCCTGGAGGGAAACCTCCCCCACTGAAACTGACTGAAACGAGGAGAACGGAAAAGTCAAAATTCACGTTGCTGACCCTTGGGCACTGTAGAAGCACGGCCCTGCTTTTGTTATTATCTTCAGGCAGTCGACCGCCCTTAGATTCCCCTAGGTCCTTTACCAATTTGTCGAGGTACTCCATGAAGAGCAGCTTACCCTTAAAGGGAAGCATACTCAGCCGGGCTTTGACATGCTGTCCGCAGCCCAGTTATGTAACCAGAGGTAGCGCCGAGCTGCTACCACCGAAGCTATACTCTTTGAGAGGCCCCGGATAATGTCGTAGTGAATACCTGCCAAATACGTGGCCCCCGACTCCAGCCTGGCCACTTCTTCTGCCTGTTCCCTAGCCGGTTCTCCCCGAATCCGCTAGGACCAATGAAGACAGGCTCTAGCGACCCAAGCCCCACAAATGGAGGCTTGAAGTGAGAGGGCATTAACGTCAAATACCTGCTTCAACAAGGTGTCCAACTTCCTATCCTTGACGTCCTTGAGAACCACACTACCTTCAATGGAGATCGTCGTCTTCTTAGTGACCGCCGAGACCGCAGCACCCACTTTAGGAGACCAAAAAAGCTTGAGGTCCTGATCAGACAAGGGATAGAGCTGAGCCATAGTCCTAGAACCCTTGAGCCCCGCTTCCGGCATATCCCACTCTTCCTGAATCATTTCCCGAACTACTCTATGCACTGGAAACACCCTTTGTGCCTTCCGCATGGCCTGTAACAAAGGGTCCTCCAATGTATCGTCTTGCGCTGGCAGACTGGAAGGCATGTTAAGAGCCTTAAGGGATTCGGCGATGAGTGCCAGCAATTCCTCCCTTTGGAACATCTGAACCACCCTTGCCTGCTCTTCCGGCCATGGGAGCTCACCTTCCTCCAAGTCCTCTTCCACATCTATCTCCGTGTCGTGATCTTTAAGTTCTATACCCTCTGACACCGGAGACTGTTCCAGCCCCTCTTCCAAGAGCCTTGACTACTTTGTGGGGACTATGCTCGACTCCACCCCCATGGAAGTTCCCGAACGCTTTTCTCCCCGCTCCGACTCCACCCCCATGGAAGTTCCCAAATGCTTTTCTCCCCGCTCCATTTCCGTGAAACTTGCATCCGGCCCCCGCTGGCGCAAGCAGAAGACCTGATGGAGCAGCAGAACAAATTCGTGGGAAATCCCCACCGGTACCCCTAACTTGCAATAGGGCCTGGCGGGGGGGGGGGGGGGGGGGGGACCGGAAGAACCGGCCGCAGGCTCCTGGGACGGCAAGGGAGGGGATATGGGATCCGGCAGGGCAACCACCGGCGAGGACACTTTCTGACCTTCCAATGCCTGCTCCATAGAGGCTGCCTCCTGCGCACACCTTCTGCAAATGCCAGCTTCTGACACTGCCCCACGTCGAGTACCACAAACTAAGCACTGGGGCCTGGATGGCATACCGAAAGCTGGGCTGGGAACCCTCTGAAACAAACCAGACCTGACAGATACTGCTCTGAAAAGGCAAAGAGTCAAGTCCACAGGCACCACCAGTTCCTCCGAATTTAAAACTTTTTTTTTTTTACTCTCTGAAAAAATGACCAATTAGGGCTGCAAGACCTGTGAGGAGAAGAAAAATGGCACCAGCAGCGAAAGCAGGAAGCAACAGTGCCTTACCCGCACTGAAAAGCTCTTCCCGTGCGGTTGCTACGCGGTCGGGCCTGCTTAACGGCTCCTGAAGCAACTTGCCGTGAAACAAACTAGTCATTCTCCTGCACGTCCCCTTGCAGCACTGTCAATTATCGGGCCCCCAAAAACGCCTTACCGCTACTGCTGCCGGTGAACTACTGGAGGCTGCCTGCTGCACGGCTGTCTCTCTCTCCCTCTTCCCATGCGCTCAGCCAAAATCGTGGCTTCGGCACCAGGGGGCACTCCACAGACTTCTGCTCCTCTGTGAGCCTCCTTGCTGCTCTCCGCCTGCTCCTCACCGAAAATGATGGGCTCGGGAGTGGCGTAACAAACCCCAGAACCATGGCAAGTTCTCCACCGGGTTGGGGGGGGGGGGGTCACCTCTCCGCGGCTCTCTCTCTTGGTGTTTTTTTTTTTTTAAACTGGCTGTCAGCCTACCTAACTTTCCTTAGTTGTCCCTTTAGTGAGTCCAGAACCTCACTCCTCCAGCTGCTTGGAGACAGACTACTGGAGTGGAGGGGCGGTCCCTTGGCTATTTATATCGGGGTCATCAAAAGGATGATGTGCTCAGTCTCCAAGCTTCTGGAGGAGGTGCTCAACCCAGAGGTTCGGGATTGGACTGGAGGGATGATAAGGAAAACAAGGTTTTGTGTCTTTCTGAGGGGTTATGATGGCCTTACAAACTACATAAATGAAGCAATTGCTTGAGCACAGGAACACAGAATGGCATTTATAACCAGAATTAAATTTTTACTCACTCCACCCAAAGACACTATCTTGAAAGAGGTTGCAAAATGCCATAGGCTATTATAGTCGTATGTTGTTGGTAGCCTGTCCAAGTTAGCATTTCATCTTTTAATCGCTTCTCTTTACTTTAGGAAGTTCCCTGGTTGCAATACAATGGCATATGACAAATCAGTTTTCTGTTAGGCGAGGAGAGATATGTGCCAGTTTATATGTAAAGGATGTTTTGGATGCTCTTTTAGCAAGGCATATTCCTAAAGAGTTTCAAAGATTAAATATTCTCTAGACCAGTGCTTTCCAAACTTTTATCCCATATGACGCCATTTTAGCAACTGAAAAGTCATGTGACCCTAGATGATGATTAAATCAAAATATAAGGTTTTCAGCCTCCTTCCTCTCCCTCCACTCATCTAAGCAGAAAACATCAGCAATCAGCACAGGGTCCTTCGTGTCAGTGTGCGCTTACAGACCCCACTACTCAGCATGGGTTCACAGTTCTAACAGGAAGATTACCCAGGTGGGGACAAGGGCCTATGAATGTTCACTGGCTCACAAGCCATATGCTAACTGGTGAGTGCCACTACTTGGCATAGATCCCAGTAAAAGTCCAGAGAGGAGGGGAAATGGCCATATTTCTGTGATCCCCATCCACCAATGATATGACCCCATTTGGAGTCCCAAACCAAAGTTTGGGAACCACTGCTCTAGACCTTTTACACTCTTGTTTAGATAAATTATTTTAGCATTCTATACAAGATAAGATTTTACAGTCAAGTAGGTCAAGGTTCTGAAAAGTGAAACAGCAGCAAAAAAGTTACATTTTTTTAATTTGAACTTGCTGCAAATCTAGAAATATTTCTTGGAGAATGAACAAGATTCTCTAAGAAAGGCATAAGCTTTTTATAAACTGCTAAGCATAAAAAACAGTGTGTACACCATGCGATTCTATTAACCTGCTCATGGTCTAATACAGTTGTGGTCAACATCATTGGTACCCTTGCATTTTTTTAGGTATGTTGTGTATGATATCTTGAAAAATAATTGGAAATATTCCAACTGTACGTCATCATAATATTTTAATAGTATGTTCAAAGGTATACAACAAAAAAAGATGTCTGTGCAACTTAGACATAATAATTTTTGAGAAAAAGACAACATATAACCTGGACAGGATTAACCCCTTACCTTGGGAAGCAGAGTTAACTCGTTCTCCCATAGCCATTGTGCAAATGGGGAAGCAGAGTTAACTCGCATCCCATCAGTGTCTCTCCAGACACAGGAACTGCAGGACTGATCGTGTCTGGGTGCCCTCCACTCCGCTTTGCCATGATGGTTGCCAGCTGGGTGCTGCCATCTTTCAGAGTTTTGGGCATCGCGGGTCCCTGGGACAAAGATGCAAACCTCCTAGCCAAAACCGGAGCAGCTACACTGCTCGAGCAGGTGCAGTCGTGACCCTGTACAGCTGGGTCGCTCCAGTTATGGCAGGGGAGTTTGTACCTTTGTCCCGAGGACCCACAATGCCCAGAACCCTGAAAGACGGCAGCACCCGGCTGGCGACCAATGTGGCAAAAGAGAGCCAAGAGCACTTGGACACAATCCACCCCGCAGTCCCCGTGCCCGGAGAGACATTGGCGAGTCCTTTCCAGCAGGCCATGCCGAAAGGAAAAAGGTAAGAAAAAGGGCCTGTGTGGGCCCCAGCCAGACACCAGCCGGTGCCACCCATTCTTCTCAATTAATGCCTCAGGCAGTGGTGGACTGGGCGCTATTGTTTTCCAGTTAAGAGGCTAATGACACTCTTCACTAATATTTGGTGGCACAACCTTTGGCAGTGATGATAGCCTCCAAACGTTTCTTGTTGTCATCTATAAGTTTTGTAATCTGTCTGCTGGTAGTTTCTCCCACTCTTCAACTGAGATTTGTTCTAGCTCATGAATGTTTCCAGGATTCCTTTTACCGATGGCAGATTTCAGCTCTTTCCAAAGGTTCTTGATTGGACTCAGATCAGGACTGTTTTGTCATTTTTTCCCCTTTTAACCATTCTTTTGTACTTTTGGATGTATGTTTTGGGTCATTGTCCTTCGACCCAGACCTAGCTTTCTGACACTAGATAGAACATTTCATTCCAAAATACCTTGATAGTCCTCTGACTTCATGATTCCTTTAATACAGTATGTTCTAGGCCTCCAGTTCGTGAGACAGCAAAACAGCCCCACAATATTATGGAATCTCCAATATATTTAAATGAAGGAAGGGTGTTTTTTCCCTTATAAGCTTCATTTCTTCTCCTGTAAATGTATCGCTAGTCTGCATTGCCAAAGAGCTTCAGTTAGGTTTCATCTGTCTACAGAATGTTTTCCCAGAAGGACTGTGGTTTCTATAGGTGGGTTTGGGCAAAGATCAGGCATGCCTTTTTATGTGTCTGTCTTTGAGCAGTGGAGTCCTCCTTAGCCCTCACCCATGAAGTCCTTATCTCTAACCTGAAGTTTGTTGTTCTGAAGGTGGTTAGCGGCAACTACAGAGAGGGAGATTTGGATAAAACACTCCCGTGCTTTGAGCAAAAATACATTTTTCAAATGCAGCCCATGTCCCCCAATGGTTTGAACATGGAAACAGATTTTTCTGTAATTGTATAAACCATTTTTTAAACCAATGTTTTTATAATTTTATTCTATTTCTATTTTTTTGTTTTTAGATCCCTCTTCCTTCTGCTTTTTCCCTCCCTTCTCACCATCCCTCCTCCCTTTCCCCCTTCTCCGTCCTTCTCACTTCCCCTCACCCCCTCCTTTCCCTTTTTCCTTTCCTTTCCATCTCCCTCCTTCTTTTCCCTTTCCTATTCTTCCCCCTTATTCACTTACCTCACAATTTCTTTATTTATATTTTTAGTTTTTATGTTTTTTACCTTTTTAAACGCTTTATATTCATTTCACAGTTTGGATTGGCACCCCTTTGTCTGATTCCTTATACATAATTTAAATATCGATCATTATCCTTCATGTTTTATTTTCTTATGTTTCAGCTTCTCATGACTGACTGACCATGAATGGTCTATTATTATTAAGGAAGAACCATCTTGATTAATTCAACTCTCCTCTTTGGGGGTTACTCTTCAGTGTTACGCCCTATAGAGCTCGCTCTGTTCCTCATCTACACCTTTACAAGCACCAGTATGGATCACTGTTAGCTGATACTGTAGCCTAGCATATTTTATCTGTATATTCCTAGCCACCATATGGTACCCTTTTGTGAGATTATTTCACCTACATAGAGTTTTTACAATTTTTACTTGTGTTTCTTATTAATGTTTTTTACATGTTTCTATAGTAGTTTTTATTGATGTACTAATTGCAAACATCTTTTATGTACAAGTATTTTACTTCCTATTGCGCCCCCCCCCCACACACATTTTTATCTTTTTACCTCCTTTTTAAAAAATCTTTTTTATGCCCCTAGTTTAACTTTATACTTTCAGTTTTCATTCTATAGATCCATTGGAAGGTTTTATGGTCTCCAAGGTCTCATTTTTAGTTAGATTTCAAACATTACTTTTATGTTAACTTACCTCTTTTGACCAACGAGTAATGATTTGTTTACAAGTGTCTCCACAGCAATAGCCTTATCTGTGGTCTGGCGTCTATTCAGCAGTTCTCGGCTTCCTCTAGACTTGTGCAACATTTTTGACTTCTCAGCTATACCAGGTACTAGTTCTCATCTCTTTTATTAATGCAATTTTCATTTACACACTATCTCCTGTTTTTCATGTGCATGTGATAGGCACTCCTTTATTGAATTTGATTAAAATTTGACTTTTGTTCTTAAGATCTTTTTCGTCTAGTTGTGCACTTAAAATACACACTAAAAACCATCTGGCCCTTTATAACAGATATATGATGGTGCCTTATTGAGCTTCTGGTGGGAGATTCTTAATTTATTATTTTGTAGTACCGTGACCTTTATTACACTTTGGGTTCTCCTCATATTTTTTAACCTTCAATTAAAATTCAAGTAAAGGAGTGCCTATTACATGTACCCCTTACTTAGTTTGCAACTTGTCATGCTGTGAGGGCTTGTGTGCATCAGTGATGCTGAGGGTTAAGCTATCAGTAGATGTCTTACATATTGGGACATGGAATGTACGAAGCATGAACCAAGGTAAGTTGGAGGTGGTCAAGAATGAAATGGAACGTGTACAACTCAATGTGTTGGGTGTCAGCGAACTGAAATGGACTGGCATCGAGCACTTTGCATCTGATGATCACATGGTCTACTATGCTGGGAATGAAAGACAAAGAAGAAACGGTGTTGCATTTATAATTAAGAAACTTGCAAGAACTATAGTGAAATACAATGCAATCAGTGAAAGCTTAATTTCTGTTTGTCTATGAGGAATGCCTATCAACACAACTATATAATTCAAGTATATACCCCAACAACAACTGCAAAAGAGGATGAAATTGATGAGTTCTATGAACAAGTACAAGCTGAAATTGACAGAACATGCAAACAGGATATCCTGATAGTCATGGGTGACTGGAACGCAAACGTTGGCAAGAAATAAGGCAAAATGGATGAAAAATATGGACAGAAATGAAAAACACAAGAGGCGTCTGTACACATAGACTTCACACAATGGATTGTAGAAAAATCTAATTGACTACATCTGTGGAAGTCAACGATGGAAAAGCTTTATAACGTCAACAAAGACAAAACCTGGAGCTGACTGTGGTACAGATCACCAACTACTAGTATGTAAACTCAAGCTAAGGTTAGAAAAGAGCAAGCCACTCATGAACATAGCAAAATATGACCTTGAGAATATAGCACCGGAATTTAAAGACTGCCTGCAAAATTGATTTGCTGCTTTAGATACAAATGACAAAGCTCCAGAAGAGTTATAGAATGACATCAAGAAGGTTGTGTTGGAAGAAAGTGAGAAATCTCTACAAAAGGTGAAAAAGCAAAAATGGCCAAAAAGGATGACCAAACAAACTCTGAAAATTGCTCAGAAATGCAGAGAAGCTAAAGCCAGAGGAGAAAGAGAGACAATCACAGAACTCAACAGAGATTTCCAACGTGCAGCAAGACAAGACAAGGAGAAAGCGTAGTTACTCACCTGTAACAGGTGTTCTCCAGGGACAGCAGGAATCAGTCCTCACATATGGGTGACGTCGGTGCCGACGGAGCCCTCATGCGGAGCAATTCCCTAGCTTTCAAAGAAAGCCTTTGGGATTACATCGCGCATGCACGGTCCCCTTCCCGTCCAAGGGTGCCATCTTCCTCAGTCAGATGACATAGCTAAAAAGATGGCAAAAATGAGAAAAAATTAATCAAAGGACTGCAACTCCAGGGGAGGAGGGAGAGTCGTGAGGACCGATTCCTGCTATCCCTGGAGAACACCTGTTACAGGTGAGTAACTACGCTTTCTCTAGGAACAAGCAGGAGGTCAGTCCTCACATATGGGACTCCCTAGCTATAGGCTACCGAGAACCCATAGCTGAAAAAGGCTCCCTCTAGAAGAGCCGCAGCAGCAGTGATAGGATTTTTCTCCGCGAACACAACCCCCACGGTAGCTCGACACCAAAGGGTCGGAGGGTAGGAGTTGCCTAAACCTCGAATAGGTTACGGAGTACCGCCTGACCGAAAACACTGTCTTACCGGGACTCTCTCTCCAGGCACTAGTGGGCTGCAAAGGTCTGTCTTGAAGACCAAGTTGCGGCCCGGCAGATGTCTGCCAACGGAACAGAGCAGTGATTAGCCACTGATGCGGCCTTAGCCCTGATCGAGTGGGCCGTGATTTGGCCCTGCAGCTGGAGGTCAGCTGCCCTGTATGCCCAGGCGATGCAGTCCGCCACCCAGGTGGATAACGTGCGCTTGGAGACAGGGAGACCCAGCTTACTAGGGTCATAAGAGACGAAGAGCTGAGAAGCTTTCCGATGTCCCTGTGTACGCTCCAGGTAGAAGGCGAGAGCCCTCTTACAGTCCAGGGTATGCAGAACCGCTTCTGCCCTGCTGGTATGTGGCCTTGGGAAGAAGGTTGGAAGAACCACCTCTTGGTTGAGGTGAAACGAGGAAACCACTTTTGGAAGGAACTTGGGGTGAGTACGTAGTACCACCCTGTTTTTATAAAACCATGTATACGGTCTATCTGATACTAAAGCTTGCAACTCACTCACACGGCGGGCAGACATGAGTGCCACCAGAAAGAGTGCTTTCCAGGAAAGGAAGTGGAGAGGACAGGTGGACATTGGCTCAAAAGGTGGGCAAGTGAGCCGCTGCAGGACCACATTTAAGTCCCACTCAGTAGCCGGTGGGCGAATTGGCGGCTTTAATAGTAGGAGGCCTCTGAGGAAGCGGGATACCAAGGGGTGAGCTGAAAGAGGTTTCCCGTCCACTGGAGAGTTGTTAGCTGATAGCGCACTCAGGTGGACCCGTACAGAGTTAGACTTGAGGCCCAACTCTGAGAGGTGGAGCAAGTACTGCAATACCTGAGGTACTTGACAAGTGAACGAGTTCTCCTTATTTTGAGCACACCACTCTGCAAATCTACGCCACTTGCACGCGTAGGATTTTCTAGTGGATTGCCTCCTAGAGGCTAGCAACACCTCCTCAACCTCTTTGGGAAGGAGGAGAGGAGCAAGAACTACCCTCTCAGCAGCCAGGCCATTAAGTGGAGGGATCTGAGATTGGGGTATAGCAAGGACCCCTGTTCCTGGGTCAAGAGGTCAAGCTGCACCCCCAGTGGGAGTGGAGTTTTGACTGCCAGTTGAAGGAGAAGAGGAAACCAAGGCTGTCTGTACCACCTGGGGGCTACCAGGATGACTGAGGCCTTGTCCTAAAGAATTTTGAATAGAGTGCGTGCCACCAGGGGCGTGGGTGGGAACGCATAGAGAAGGCCCTGTGCCCACGAGATCAGGAAAGCATCCGCTGCTACGCTCAGCAGATGCGGCTGCCTCGAGCAGAACCATGGCAACTGATGGTTTTGCGGACTGGCAAAGAGATCCATGGATGGAAGACCCCAACGGTTGAAGATCCGCTGGGCTACATCCCTGTTCAGTTGCCATTCATGAGGCTGAAGAAGCCTGTTCAAATTGTCAGCCAGGAGGTTCTCCTGACCTGGCAGATAAACTGCCCTTGGGACATGTGATGTGCCACTGCAAAAGAGCAGAGGTCCAGAGTTTCCTGGCATAGGATGCGAGATCCTGTGCCCCCCTGTTTGTTGATGTAGAACATCGCCACCTGACTGTCTGTCTGTATCAGCACCAACTGCTGTGCAAGAAGATGAAAGAAGGCTTGAAGAGCTAGGCGGATGGCTCGCAGTTCTAACAGATTGATCTGAAGTGCAGCCTCTTGCGAGGACCACAGACCCTGAGTGCAGGAAGCTTGGCACCCCAGCCCAGCTAGAAGGCATCTGTCATCAGCACTCTGGTGTGAGAGGGAGATTGGAATGGTACTCCCTGAAGCAAGTTGGGGGGGGGGGGGGTGAAGCCACATTGCAAGGCTGACACCAGTAGCTTGGAAATTGCTACTCTGTTTCTGAGGCGGCCAGTGGCTTGCATCCACTGGTCTCTGAGGCTCCATTGAGCTGTGCGCATGTGGAAACGAGCCTATGGAGTCACATGCACCGTGGAGGCCATGTGGCCCAGGAGGCGTAGAAGACCCTTGCAGAGACCTGAGGTCTGTGCTGGACCTGCTGGACCAAGTCCAGCAACCGCCTTGCCCTGTCCAGCAGTAGGTAAGCCCTTGCCTGAAGTGTGTCCAGTCTTGCCCCTATAAACTCCAAGTTCTGAGTGGGGAGTAAAGTGGACGTTTTGTGATTTATAACAAACCCTAGGTGCTGGAGCAGGTGGACTGTGCGAGCGGTGGCCTGCTGTGCCTCCTGTGCCGATTGGCCCCTGATGAGCCAGTCGTCCAGGTATGGAAAGACGAAGACTCCCTGGCTTCTGAGGAAGGCCGCCACCACTGCTAGGCATTTGGTAAATACTCTGGGAGTGGAAGCTAGGCCAAAGGGAAGCACCTTGTACTGGAAGTGGTTTCCTCCAACCACAAACCTGAGGTATTGCCTGTGGTCTGGGTGTATGAGGATGTGAGTATAAGCATCCTTTAAATCTAAGGAGCACAGTCAGTCTCCCTGGTGGAGGTAAGGCAGTAGGATCCCAAGGGAGAGCATCTTGAACTTTTCCCTCACCAGGAACTTGTTCCGATTTCGCAAATCCAGGATGGGGCGAAGGCCTCCCGTTCTTTTTGGTATGAGGAAATACCTGGAGTAGAAGCCTTGCCCCTGCAGGTGGTGGGGCACTGGTTCCACCGCCTGATCCTTTAGCAGACCTGCCAACTCCTGCAGGAGGAGGTTCCTGTGAAGAGGGGGCCTGAGAGGCTCTCCTGGGAAAAAGGAGGTGGGCACCTGGTGGAAGTGAAGTAAGTAGCCCTGCTGGACTACTTGCCGAACCCAGGCGTCGGTAGTAATGGCTGGCCACCAGTGAGCGTACAGGGACAGCCTTCCTCCTGTGCAGGGCCAAACCACTGGTGGGAGAGGAGCTATGCACTGGGAGTCAAAAAACCCCTCCTGGCTGGGTAGGAGCCGGAGCTGGAGGCTTGGGGGTCTTCAGCTTACGTGGGCCATGCCCCTGTCCCCTGGCCTGCTGCCCCTGTTGGGGAGCTGGGGCGGCCTGGTAAGTGGGGTAGTTTCGGTAAGCTGTACCCTTCCTCGGGAAAAAGGGCTTTTCCCCCGAGGCCTTCTTCTTGTGAGAAGGTGCAGATGTCTTCTTCGACAACCTTGTCCGGGTCAAGTACTCGGACTCGATTTTTGCAGCTTTCTCAGTCATGGGTTTGCCGAAGAGGTTGTCTCCTCGGCACGGGACATCGACCAACTGAACCCATGGCTCTAGGTCCGACGACATGAGCCAGGCCTGACGGCATGCACCAATGCCGGCCGCGGCTACTCGGGCCAAAGCCTCGAAGCCGTCGTAAGCTGCTCGAGACATGAACTTCGAGCACTCTCTGATCCCCGTGGATAAGGCCTTGAAGCGCTGCAAGGGTTCCTCAGATAGGCCAGCTGAGAACCCGGCAATCTCCTTTGCCAGGTCCTGCAAGTACATGCCCATGGTAAGTTTGGACATGGCATGACAGCATCGAGCCCTGGTAGCACTTTCTGCCGAGGGCGTACAGGTTCCAGGCCTCCTGGCCGGGAGGCACCGAGGAGTGCGTTTTTTGGCTTTTCAGCTGTTGCATGGCCGATTCCACAACCATGGAGTTGTGCAGCAGCTGCGCTTTCTGGAATCCAGGATTCTTGCGGACTCGATAGATGGAATCGACCCGTTTGCTGAGCACTGGCATCGAGGCCGGGGACTCCCACATGCGGAGCATCAACCGTTCCAACATCGGAGGCACTGGTACAGTAAGGGCCTCCTTCGGGGGAGAGTCATACTGGAGGGCATCGAGCTCCTCGGCTTGAGGCTCCTCCTCGGCATCTGCAGGGAATGCCAAAGCCTTGGCCATGTCCCTGACGAAGTCCGAGAACCGAGTGCCCTCTGGATGGGACCTATTCCGAGGCTCCAATCCCGGAGAGTCCAATGGGATACACCGGGTCCGGAAGGTGTCTGGGGAGTCCTCCGAGGAGGACTCGATGGGCTCCGGCCTCGAGGGTTTCGAGCCGACTGCCCCGACGCTGAGGGCACCGGTGTCGACGACCTCGTTCCCAAATGGGAGGTCGAGGGGGACCTTGGCCGAGGATCGACTCGAGACCTGATCGACTCGGCCTCTGGCGTTGACTTCGACGTCCTGGTGGTCGGGGCGGACAGACCGGCGAGACCACCCATCCGCGCCCGCTGCTGCTGCTCCATGAAGGCAGCCATGCTGCTCTCCAGGGCCGCCAACCTGAGACTGAGCTCAGAAGGCTTTGCAGCTCCCGGCTCGACGCTGGCTCTCCTGGAAGAGAGTCCACAAGGACAACAGAGGTTACCTTGTCCGACGTCTCCGGCTCCTTGCGAGGTTGTTTAGCTGGCCGCTCCGACTCCGAGGACCCAGGGCGGCGGTCCGGGCTCCGCGGCCTGGAACCCAAGGGCCCAAGCCGATCAGAGGCGTCCAGCGATGCTGCCTTCACGAGCTTCTTCTTCCTCCGGTATTCCCTGGAGGGAGACCCCCACTCAGAAGACCCACAACGGTGCTCAGGCTCCGATTCCCGAGATGTCGAGGCTTATGACGAGGTCCAGGCTCAGGCGGTTGCGGACTCAGGAAAAATCCTTTCATGCTGATCCTGCCTGCTCTTCAAAGACTTCGAAGACATCTTACCACATGACCCACAGACCACTGGGTCATGGTCAGGGCCGAGGCATCGGAGGCAGCAATCGTGTGTGTCGGTGAGAGACATCAACTTCTTACACCGATCACACTTTTTAAACCCTCTGGCAGCCACCGGGGGAAAAAAGGCCCATGCGGGGTAGAATGACCGGGCTGCAGTGAAAAATCAAGAGTGCGAACGCTAGTCATGAAGGACAAAAACGAAAAACTGACCGGACTTGGTACCGGTGTACCAAGCCAAAGACGGGAAGGGGAACCGGTGTTGAACCGGGAAGTTGAAAAAATAAAGCAACTTTTCTACTTTTTCCACGGTGAAAATTGGACCACGTCCATTGGGCTCCGCGGAAAAAAGAAGACTGAACAAGATGGCACCCTTGGGCAGGAAGGGGACTGCGCATGCACGATGCAATCCCAAAGGCTTTCTTTGAAAGCTGGGGAATTGCTCCGCACGAGGGCTCCATCGGCGCCGACGTCACCCATATGTGAGGACTGACTTCCTGCTTCTTCCTGGAGAAGTACTAGAATGACACATGCAAGGACACAGAAGTAGAAACTATTAGAGGAAGAACAAGATCAGCTTTCCTAAAGCTATGAGAGTTAAAGAAAAAATTCTAGCCTTGAATTGGAATGTTACAAGATGCTCAAGGATCTATGTTGAATGATGCTGAGATCATCAAGAAAAGGTAGAAAGAATATACAGAGTTATTTATATGATAAAGATCAAGTGGACCAACAGCCGTTTCAACCTGTACCTTATGATCCAGATCCATTGCTGATGAAAAAAGAAGGTGAAGCAGCATTGAAAATCTTTATCAAAAAATAAAGCACCAGGTATTGATGGCATTCCTATAGAAGTATTATAGCAATCTGATGCAGCTGTCACTATACTTACAAGGCTCTGGCAGGAAATTTTGAAGACAACATCATGGCCAACTGACTGGAAAAGATCTGTGTTTACACCAATACTAAAAAAGGTGACCGAACTGACTTTGAAAATTATCGCACAATTGCTCTGATCCCACATGCCAGCAAAATTCTACTGAAGTTTATTCAGCAGAGATTACAACCATACCTGGAACAAGAACTAACTGAAGTGCAAACAGGGCTCAGGAAAGGGCGAGGAATGAGAGACATCATTGTGGATGTGAGAGATCCTTGAAAAGACTAAAGAATACCAAAAGGATATCTATATGTGTTTTATTGACTACAGCAAGGCTTTTGATTGTATAAACCATGAGAAACTCTGGGCCACATTAAGAAGCATGTGTATACCAGAACACCTGATCATTCTGTTGCACAACCTTTACATTGGTCAAGAAGCAACAGCTCGAACGGAATCAGGAGAAACAGAATGGTTTAAAATCAGCAAAGGTGTACGACAAGGCTGCATAGTGTCCCCTACCTGCTTAATTTATATGCAGAACAAATCATCAGAGAAGCAGGACTGAATGAAAACAACAGAGGTGTGAAGATTGGTGGGAGACACATCAATAACCTTCAATATGCTGATGATACCACAAACAAAAGAGGAGGAGGAGTGCTAATAATGACTAGATGAAGCTACAGATTTAAACTCATAACTACATCCAATTCCTCAGAATCAACCACCATAGTCATTTCAAACCACTACATAAGCCTCTGCCTCACATACAGACCCCCCAACGTCAAGGACGATCACCTATCACTGATACTGGAGTCAATCTGTGCAGCCAACAACACATACAAACCTCTCATCACCGTGGGAGACTACAACCTAACCTCTGCTCCACCAAAAGATGCCAGAGCCTTCCTCAAAGCCATGGAAGGGCTGGATTACAGATGGTACCTGGTATGGTTAAGAGGTCAAAAATGTCACACAAGTCCAGAGAAGCCAAGAACTGCTGAATAGGTGCCATTTAAACTAGTTTTGGTGCCAAACCGCAGATCTAAGTACAGTCTTGGTTTTTGCTTATAGCTTTTAAAAAACATATTTTAAAGTTTTACATTTTTAATCAGTTCATCCTTATGCCTGATACCCCTGAAGCTCAATACCCTGCCATCATGGGCTGATAATTCTTACTCCTATCTACTTTGTTGACACGAGTACCATGGCTTTATTTCATAATTATATGTAAAAGTACTTAATTTTTTTTATTTCTTGAAGTGGAATGTAGTTGTGTGGCAGGCTATGGCCTATAATAGTCTGCAAATATGAAAGGCCTGTAAGTTAGGCCCTGATTCCAACCCCCATCTAAGTAAGAACTAAAAATCTGTAAAAGTCTGAGAAAGCTGTTTTAAACTGCTTAATAAGGAGTCTTCATGAATACATAAATCTTTCATTATTCTCTTATGTTCTGATGATAGAAATGTTTCAATACTTGCATTCCTAGAGCCAGAAATGACCCTGCAGTAGATTTGTATCCATACCTAGAAACTGTACCATTGTTAGAACAATCCTAGAGGAGGGAACTGGGTGCAAGGCCCAGAAAGGATCTCTGATTGGACAAATGCAGGGGGCGTTGAGACCAATAGAAAGTCTGCATGTATCAAATTGAAAAAAAATGTATAAAATGAATATGTCTCTGTAAGAACTTTGCTCAGTCCTTTTTGAAGCTTGACTATCTGAGCCTTGTGCACAATAAATTGGCTTGGATCCTTGAACTGACTCCTGGTATTATTTATTGCATGCTTATCAGCTGCTACATATTCTGGAGCGTTGGGCCGGGAATGTGCGAGTAGTGGATGGTATGCAAGTGAATATACCATGACTTCTCGCCTCAAAGGTTTGGTCCGGTTGGAACCGTGTCTGTCCGACCGCAGGGGAAACCTCAGGAGCCGCCGGTCCTCTTGTATCGGAGAGGGTTCCGCCTTGCCTCGGCGGGCCACTGGGTCCAGCTGGCCAACACCTCCGAACCCGAGGGGAGTCCAGGATCCAACCCAAGAACTGTTTTGGTATCGAGAACCGGATCCGGTGAGTAGAAAACCTTGGGCATTTGAGTCAGTGAAGCCTGGGGAACGTCTTGCATGAGTATGCGAGACTGGGATAGTCAGTGAAGCCTGGGGAAAAGCCTTGCATGAGTATGCGAGAGTAATTTGGTATAGACTAACTGGGAAAAGTCTTGCATGAGTGCGCAAGACAAGAGAGCTTGATCACCTCTCAAGGGCGGTCCTAGTACGCTCTGCATAAGGGTTAGCGGACCAGAAGCCATGGACCCTTTGTTTGGGATAGTCAGTTAGTCAGTAAAACCTTGGGCATTTGAAAAATGATTTCTTGTTGCTGGTATGACTGACTGTGTGACTGAGAAGTCTTGAGACTTACGACTAAGTGAGAGCGGACTCCTGAGTAGCGCAGTTCCTGGCCAGGCGACTGCGCCCAGGTCGCGAAAAGTAGGAAGCGTTTGGTGTTTGTCTCCCCCATTGTTCCGTTGTCCTTACTGTTTGTTGTTTGTATCTGATTTTTGTTATCTGTTGAAACCGCGGGTTTCCCTTCTGGTATAATGTAAGATTATTCTGTTGGGTAATTTGGGAGTCTCTTCTAAGTGCAGCTTTTAAGCTGTTTCAGGTTTTTCTTCAGCACAGCGTGAGACTCTGGCAAGCAGAGAGAGAAGGGGCGTGTCTGTAGAAAGGAATGTTTAGTATCCTTTAACTCTTTGATGGTTTCTTTCAATTTATTCTACGTTCTGCAGCTGGGTTAATTTGTGCTTATTTCAGGAAAATTGTACCTGTTTTATTCAATATGTTCTAATAGTGATGTTCCTTCTGCTATGGTCATGTATTATATATATCATTTGATAGGAATGTTTAGTCAGAATTTTGGATCCTGACAGTTTTGGGCTCAGCCTGGAAAGGGTTAAGTTCTTATGAACCCCTTTCGATCTCCTCAACTGTTCTTGTTATATCTCAGCCCTACTTGTCTGTAATGGTCCAAACAGAAATGATAGAGAAATTATAGAAACTGCTTTTGTTGTTCCTTTGACCTTTGAAGTAGAGGTTAAGAACCCTGACAGGACTATGAAGCATCCTGAGCCAGTAGTTACCAGATCGCGACTTGAAAATGATTTAAATCCTGAGGGAATGTTCATGTCCTTTGAATATCTGCTTCCTAAACTGTAAGATTTAAAGTAATTTCTTTTGCAGAGACATTGTTCAGCTTAAGTGCTGATTACGGCTGGTAGTTAGTTCCATGCCAAGTATTTTTATTCCAGTCATACGTAACAGATATGTGGCCGTCATGGAACAAGTGCCTTAGTGCAATCGCCCTACGCACACCAACTAACAAGCCCCCAAGGAAAAGAATGAACGCTCCATGGTACACAGCCGATCTTAGAGCCTCTCTTACCCAATTACGGAAACTCGAGAAGCGCTGGCGCCGATCCCACTCTTCAATTGACCAGACTGCATACAACTGTCATCTGGCTGCTCACCGCAAGGCAACCACTGATGCAATGAAACAATACTACTCAGAGACCTTAAAGAGATCTCTTAATAAACCCCATGATCTTTTTGACCTAGTCAAGACTCTATCAAAGGAACCAACCCCCGGACCGCAATTTGAGATTCACCCACAAGATTTTGCTAACTATGCACAATCCAAGATATGCCGGATTATCAACATCCCGACTACAACCACCACCCCTGAACGAGATGGCCCCACAGCTCTAACCATATTCTCTACCCCTACCAAAAAAGGAATTGAAGACACGATTATGGCCCTCAACACCACCACATCTCAGTCTGACCCATGCCCAGCCTTCTGGATTAAGGAGCTCCGCAGCCACTTCAGCCCAATACTATCCAATATAATGAACCTCTCCTTCACAACAGGTTCCTTCCCCTCCGCTCTTAAGCACACCTCTATCAGACCTCTTTTGAAAAACTGCAAACTCGACCCCCAAAAAGTGGATTCATATAGACCTATATCCAGTATTCCGTTACTTGCGAAGATCATTGAAAAAGAGGTACAACGACAACTACAAGATCACGTCGACATTGCCTCACCATTAGACCCCTGCCAACATGGTTTTAGGGAATCCCACGGAGTGGAAACCCTTCTTACCACCCTCTTCTGCAGGATAATCACTGGCATTGATGACATCCGTCAAGGATTTGCTCTCATCTTTCTGGACATCGCTGCAGCTTTTGACTCAGTAAGTCATGAGCTTCTCTTAGGTCGACTATTTGAGAAAGGAATTACTGGTAGAGCGCTTGATTGGTGCAGATCTTACCTGTCTGGAAGATGGCAGCATGTGCGTTCTGGAGGGATGACATCAGAACCTTTCCACCAAAGCCAGGGAGTCCCACAAGGTTCTTCCCTTTCGGCCCTCTTGTTTAACATTTACATGCAGCCAATTTGCAAGATCATCCGATCCTTCAATGTCGACTGCATGTTATACGCTGATGATGTCCTGCTGTACATACCCTTCTCTACGGAACATCCGGACCTCTCTCCACTGACGAGTTGCTTCAACGCAATATCTGACTGGCTTCTCTCCCAAAACCTCCGAATACAACATAAGAAAACGGAAGTACTCTTCATTACTAGGAACACTAACTTCACACCACCACAATTCCTTAAAGTAAAAGAAGCAGAGCTACAAACTAAACCATCAATACGCTACCTGGGAGTCACCTTGGATCAGCGCCTAGACATGAAAGCCCACATAGGGAACACAGTCAGAGCAGTATACTACAAGATCCGCTCACTTCGGCATTTACGATCTATGCTGGAACCAAATGACTTCAGGAATATATACCAGGCATTGATCATACCTCATTTTGATTACGCCAATGCCATCCTTCAAGGCCTGCCCCTATCCACCCTACACCCGCTGCAGCTCGCCATGAACGCTGCAGCAAGGGTCATCCATGGAGCCCCCAGAAGCGACCACGTGACACCTCTGTTGATACAATTACATTGGCTACCTATCCAGGCTAGAATCGTTTTTAAGACTCTGTTACTCACTTTTAAAGCTATTAACAAGCTCTCCCCTGAATCAATAATGGCCCTTATCCATACCATATCTCCTAATAGAGCAAGGAGATCCACAGCTACAAACACCCTAAAAGTCCCGAAAGCATTAACAGTTTGCACTTCATCTACAGCCAACAGGGCGTTTAGTATCAGCGCACCAAGATGCTGGAACGCATTACCTCCAGATATCCGGGCTATTAAGGGCCTTACGCAGTTTAGGAAAGCCCTCAAGTACCATCTTTTCAATAAGTACCTCATAGAACCCAACCTCACCCACCGAGACAGAGATGCAACCCACTAAGCAAATATATGGTTTCCCAACAACATGCCAAGAAAGATTCTCTAACCCTTAGTGGTGCATTTGTTTCTATATAATTCATGATCATACAACCTTATGTAGCAATATTTGTAAATAGTTTACAAGCTTATGTAGCAAGTTTTTGTAAATAGTTTACCCCTGTTATCTAAGTTACTTGCCCTGTTATCTGTAAACTCATACATGTTAACTGTACTGAGCGTTTCTGTTCCATGTAAACCGCGCTGATGCTGAATAGTGCGGTATATAAGAGAATGTAAATAAATAAATAAAATAAATGTTAGGAGCCATAGTTCTTTCTATTGGAATTGTTGTTATAACATGTTGCAAAATAATAGTTTAATATTTTAAGGGCTTTATCTAAATTGTTCCTATTTAGAATGAGCACACACATCCATTATGCTTAGTCCACAGGAAAATGCAACCTGACTGCCCGCCCCCTCTGTCTGTTGCCAAGTATGTCATCATGGGGGGGGGGGTCGGCGTCCACGCAGATTTTGTTGAAATGTATGACTAAGAATTTTAGCAAGGGATTTGCTGGAGACTATGGAATAGAGTGGCCAATGTTAGCTACTTCATGGCCCCGTGAGGGCACCTTTGATATTAGTGTAGTTTCCCATGTTCATCAGATTGTACAAAAAATATTCCTTGATCCGTTCCCCTACATAGACTCCTGGTTAAAAGTTTGTGAAGGAAAAAAAAGCCCTCCTGGATAAAGCGTTGCTATGAGGAACAGTGTAGGAGATTAGTAGCAGCCACAGGGGGGGGGGGGGGGGGCCCGGAAGTCTGGAGAAAAAAAGAAAAAAAACCCTGCCCGTTTATTATCTTTATAGGCCAGTCCCCTCAGCTCTGCCACCACCCCGGGCAGAGCCTGGGGCAGGGGGGGACACCTCCCTGCAGATGTACCCCAAGTAGTTCACCAGCCACTTCCGCAGCAGGAGGACGTGCACCCCCTCTTGACCGGAAGCCCCGGCTCAGTTTAAAGTACTCCGAGTGGGCCACAGTCCACCGATGACACTACAAGCAGGGATTCATTTGCCAGTTCAGGGTCACTCACAACCAGCGCCCAAGAACATGAAGTGGAACCCAGACAGTCCCGATTGCCGTATACCTTCAGAAGTACAACTACCAGTAAAAGGGATGGTCACGTTATACTATTGCACCAGGTCCAGGGCCTACCCACCCTTAATACCGAAGGCCAGGTCGTGGTAGGGCCGACCAGCCTTGTTTATGTGCCTTTTTCCACCACTGATTTACTGAACTAAAAGACGCATTATGCCTCCTACACTGAGAAGCCTCAGGATTTGATTGAACTAATGAACAGTATTATGCAGACCCATCAGCCTTGATGGCCCCAAGTGGGATCCAAATAGTGCAGGCAGCCCTCACTATATACCCCATGCGATCCAGCAGCCCAGGAGAATTTGCGTATGGTAAACGCAGCATTTGTCAGTCAGTCCCAGAGAGATATAAAACAAAAATTACAGAAAATGGATGGATTTGCAGGCATGAATACAGCACAGTTAATGGAAGTTGCTCAGAAAGTGTTTGTGAATCGTGAAAATGAATGTGACAGAGAAAGTGAATGTAAGATGAAGAAGAAAGCAGATCTTCTTGCTGCTGCTTTAGTTGAACGACGTGGAGGAGGTTTTCCTAATCGAAGGAGCAGAGGACGTGGAAGGGGTCGTGAAAATGATCGGCCCCCACTGGGTGCAAATCAGTGCACCCATTGTAGAGAAGAAGGACATTGGAAAAGTGAATGCCCGTATTTTGACTCCACCCCCAGGAGGGGAGGAGGGAGTACTTGGAGAACAGGAGGTTGATTTCAGAGTCGTGGAAAAATAAACCGAGCACAGTTCCAGCAAAAGAGGGAAGAAGCTATTGAGGGAGTGGCAGTTGCGACAGGCTATGACATGGATGAAGACTAGGCCAGACTGGACTCCAAGTTCACCCTGGGTCCCCAGGAGCCTATGGTCAGTTTGAAAATAGGGGACCAATATATGGACTTTATGGTGGATACAGGAGCAGAATACTAAAGCCAGTAGCCCCTTTGTCTTCTCGATGCATCACCATTGTCAGAGCTACTGGGGCTAAGGCCACTAAGCCTTTCCTGCAGAACCGCATGTGTGAAGTAGGGGGACAGAAAATAACGCACCAGTTCCAGTATATGCCTGAATGCCCTATTCCACTTTTGGGCCGAGATATGCTTGCAAAGCTCCAGGCACAGATATCCTTTGCTGAAGGGGGAGACATGCAAATGACTGTGAATCCAAAACCCGCTGGACTGATGGTGCTGACTGTCCCCCGAGAAGAAGAGTAGCGGTTCTATAGTGCATCTCCAACCAAGTCAGCTAGTTCCTGTATACCTACCAACCTTATAGCCCCGCCTGAAGTATGGGCAGAAGATAATCCACCTGGCCTAGCGAAGAACATAGCCCCTGTCATTGTCACCCTCAAGCTAGGAGCGGAACCAGTGCATGTGAAGCAGTATCCTTTTCCCCGGCCAGCCATTGAAGGTATCTACTGCCATCTGATGAAACTGTTGAAGGATGGACTTCTCAAGGAGTGCCAGTCACCTTTGAATACCCCCTTCTCCCAGTCAAGAAACCTGGGACGGGGGATTACCGCCCAGTACAAGATCTGAGACGGGTAAATGATGCAACTGAAACTATACACCCAGTGGTACCAAATCCTTATACTCTCTTGGGACTGATCCCCACTGAGGCTACTCATTTCACTGTCCTGGACCTGAAAAATGCCGCCTTCTGCATACGCCTAGCCCCCACCAGTCAACTTTTGTTCGCTTTTGAATGGCAAGACCCCACAACAGGAAGGCGGGGCCAACTTACCTGGACTCGATTACCCCAAGGATTTAAGAATTCACCTACTCTCTTCAGTGCTGCTTTAAATCAGGATATTTCAAGCTACTATGTGAACCCAGGAGAAAGGGTTCTTCTTCAGTATGTGGACAACTTGCTCATAGCCACAAATTCAGAGTGAATGTCTACAAGCCACCAGTGAACTCTTGCACCTTTTAAATGAGGCTGGATACAAAGTCTCAAGAGCCAAGGCGCAATTATGTCAAACAAGTTAAATATCTAGGATTCCAGTTGTCCAGCGGAATTCGACGCCTGGGACCAGAACGCAAAGAAGCTGTATGCAGTATTCCTACTCCAACCACCAGGAGGCAAGTGAGAACCTCCTTGGGTGCTGCAGGATACTGTTGTATATGGATCCCCAATTTCGCTCTGCTGGCAAAACCATTGTATCAAGCTACCAAAGGAATGGAAAAGTCTTCATTGGAATGGGGACTTGAACAGGATGCAGCCTTTCGATCTCTAAAAACCGCTCTGATGTTATCACCAGCTCTGGGTCTACCAGATGTCCAGAAACCTTTCTGTCTCTATGTCCATGAGTCACAAGGAAATGCTTCAGGGGTACTGACTCAATCTCTTGGATCTTGGCAACGGCCAGTAGCCTATTTGTCAAAACAACTGGATGTAGTTGCAAAAGGCTGGCCCCCTTGTTTGAGAGCTGTTGCAGCTACAGCCCTCCTATTGAGCAAAGCTGACAAGCTCACCCTGGGACAAAATCTTCAAGTTACTGTACCACACTCTGTTCTGATCCTTATGGAACACAAAGGAAGTTTCTGGCTTACAAATTCACGAATGTTGAAGTATCAGAGTATGCTGTGTGAGAATCCTTGATTGCAATTGATGGTCAGTCAAACTTTGAATCCTGCTACGCTGTTACCAGTTGGTCTTGACCCCCCTGATCATGACTGTTTAGAAATTATGGACACTGTATTCTCAAGTCACCCGGATTTGACTGATGTTCCTTTGGAGAACCCTGAATAGACTTTCTTTATGGATGGAAGCAGTCTCGTCATCAATGGGCATCGTTGTGCCGGGTATGCAGTGGTGACCCTTGATCTGGTAGTTGAGTCCTCAGCTCTGGCCCCAGAAACTTCAGCACAGAAAGCTGAACTGATAGCTCTTACTAGAGCACTGACAATAGGAAAAGGGCTCTGTCTAAATGTGTACACAGATTCCAAGTATGCCCTTACAACCTTGCATGCACATGGGGCCCTGTACAAAGAATGAGGGTTGATAACCTCAGGAAGCAAGTCCATTAAGTATGGCCCCGAGATATTGACATTATCAGATGCATACTGCCTACAGACCTCAGAATTTAGGAAAAGTAGAACATATGAATATAACCCTGAAATCTCAGTTGTCTAAACTTTGTCAAGAAGTTCACCTGAAGTGGCCCCAGGTTCTTCCTATAGCCCTTCTTAGGATATACTTAGCCCCTACTAAGTCTTTAGGAGTTTCCCCTTTGGAGATTCTGTATGGGCGACCCCCGCCTATTGTATAGGGAATAAAGGGAGATATGGAACAGATTAGATCTGAAATTACTAGACAAGAACTATTGGTTTTAAGTTCTGTTTTGCAGAGTTTTCATACGTGGGTACAAGATCAGCTGCCCATCCATCTAACAGAACCCCTGCATCCTCTCAAGCCTGGAGTCTCAGTGTGGACCAAAGAGTGGAGAAAGACACCGTTGGCACCGCATTGGAAGGGACCTTATGTTGTCATCTTATTAACCCCAACAGCAGTTAAAGTTGCAGAGCTTGAACCCTAGATTCATCACAGTCGAGTAAAGTCAGCAGCCGTTGATAGCACTGTAGAAAGGAAGGCAGCTACAAAAGTATTAGCTATGTGGCAATATTACCCTATACCCCAAAATGATGCTTTTACGCAAGTATAATATGTGATTTAATTCTCACCCTTTCTCACTTGCTGGTGAGAATAATCAAAGGGGGGAATGTGGCAGGCTATGGCCTATAATAGTCTGCAAATATGAAAGGCCTGTAAGTTAGGCCCTGATTCCAACCCCTATCTTAGTAAGAACTAAAAATCTGTAAAAGTCTGAGAAAGCTGTTTTAAAATGCTTAATAAGGAGTCTTCATGAATACATAAATCTTTCATTATTCTCTTAGGTTCTGATGATAGAAATGTTTCAATACTTGCATTCCTAGAGCCAGAAGATTTGTATCCATACCTAGAAACTGTACCATTGTTAGAACAATCCTTGAGGAGGGAACTGGTGCAAGGCCCAGAAAGGATCTCTGATTGGACAAATGCAGGGGGCGTTGGGACCAATAGAAAGTATGCATGTATCAAACTGAAAAGAAATGTATAAAATGAATATGTCTCTGTAAGAACTTTGCTCAGTCCTTTTTGAAGCTTGACTATCTGAGCCTTGTGCACAATAAATTGGCTTGGATCCTTGAACTGACTCGGGGGCGTTGGGACCAATAGAAAGTATGCATGTATCAAACTGAAAAGAAATGTATAAAATGAATATGTCTCTGTAAGAACTTTGCTCAGTCCTTTTTGAAGCTTGACTATCTGAGCCTTGTGCACAATAAATTGGCTTGGATCCTTGAACTGACTCCTGGTATTATTTATTGCATGCTTATCAGCTGCTACAGTTATATGATGTATTTTGGGGATCCCACAACATCCCCCTCTACAGCCTTATTTATTATATATTTATTTCAGTTCATTCAGAAATACTGTATTGGATTAACGCTGTTCCCCACGGTACACTCACAACTACGCCTTAGCATGCGAGTGCATGCCCTAACATTTTTCTTTGGAATACGGAATATGCGCTAGCCAGCTCTTATCTCACTTGTGCCTCTTTCTTTACTCTGACTCATTTATTGTTCCTTTTTTAAAAAAAAGAAGTGTTACTATGACATTTAAGGGATTTTAATTTCATATCATGAGTGTATTTATTTTATATTTCTTTTCATCACTCTTCACCTGTAGCATGCTCTTAATGTTACCTCTCTGCTCCATTTTACTTTATTATAATTTCACATGCCAACAGCACATTAGCCCCGCGCTATCAGCGGTCCTTTAGTTAACATGCCCCTAAGTTCTGCATCTGGTCTGATATATATGCAGCATGCACTGACAACTGTCTCTAATTGGTTTAAAATATTGAACAGCAGCAGCCATTAAGACAAAAATAAAACTTATTGTCACAGGTTCACCTTTGCCTTGATTGGACAGTTACTGTTACAGTTCCTTTGTGATGTAGGCAGCTACTTCACAAACAGCTTTTTTTTTGTCAGTCGTTATGTGAACATATTTTTCTGTGAAGGGAGGGACACATCTTAATATGTGCATAAAGCCCCACATAACAAGGATTCTCTCTCTCTGTGCCTTTGCAAAAACCCAGGATAACTTGCAACCAGTGGCCTTTATAGTACGAATATTGAAGAAACTCACCAATTGTTTCTTGAGTATTTATGCTGGCAAGAAAAGATAGATGAGCAATCCAACTATCAGATATCTTTTTGACAAAATCTTCAAATAAAAGAGGCACCTGCCCCATTATACCTTAAACATGGCACACCAAGGATACAATAATTGTGCTGTTCCATCAGGAAATAAGGTGAGAAACTTTCCTCCATCTTTGTAGTATTTTTCTAAGAACTTTCTTGGCATCATCTGCAAAGAAAATCCAAATTTTGGCAGCTACTACTAAGAGTGAACAACAACTAAAAGACCTTTCATAAGCTGATGAGCTCTTCTTTTAGATAGCAAAGCCCATTTCTGACTGGAACCTGTAGTGTATGTCAATGAGGGAGCTGCATATTAACTGGATGTAGTGACAGCTAAATCCATACCTTAGGAGAAAATGCTTTTGCAGTTAGCGAAGAAAGTATTTTGAAATTCATCATAAAATGACTTACAATTTTTAAAATGACATAGCACGTTCTATAATACCTGGATATTTTTGATTCACTGAGTCCTATTTACTAGAAACTAAGGGGGAGATATTCAAAGGCCCAGCTAGACCCACAGGTAAAGTCAGGTGCGGCAAATGCTGGCCTAACTTTACCCATGGAAGCTAATCGGGCAGCAGCTCAATATCACCACTGCCTGGTTAGCTTCTGGGTTCTGCGGCTGCCCCGGGTAGTCAATGGTGGTGGCTGGATATGGCCCCGGCACTGAATATCCAGAATTAGTCTTCAGCGGCAATGGCTACGTGCTTTACAAGTGCTAGCTGCTGCCGCTAAATATCCACCCCCCAAATGATTTGCTCAAATGGCTCCTGAGGAAGGAAAAAATAGTTTTGTCTTCTAACACATAAATAGCTTTGATTTTGCTGGCATTTTGAGGGTCATTTTGAGGGTCATTTTATAAAGTCATTCCATGCGTGCCTCTGTGTGCGTGTGTGTGTGTATCGGCAGCTGTGTGTGCATATCAGGGGCAGTGTGCATGAGTGTTTGTATGTGTATCTGGGACTATGTGCATGTAGATGTGTGCGTGCATATCACGGGCTGTGTGCATGTGTGTTTGTGTGCGCATATCACAGGCTGTGTGCATGAGTCTGTGTGTACACATCTCGGGGGAGTTTGTGTGCGCATATGCTTGCGTGAACACATCTCAAGGGCTGTATGCATGTGCACACAGCCCCTGATACACACACATGCACATGTGCATGTTTATGTTGTTTATGTTTATTAAAATTGATATACCGCCCGCCCTTCAAGGAAATGGCAGAGCGGTTTACAATAAAAGAAAATAGTTTAAAAGGCAGAAAAGAACTCCATAAAATCACAGGATAGAAAAACACAGCCATACTAGGTAAGGAGGAGAGAGAGAGGTGGGAATGGAACAGATATCAATAGAAGGGGTCATAGGCAGTTTGAAACAAAATCGTTTTTAACTGAGATATGAAGACATTGTAGGAAAGAGTAGTTACTCACCTGTAACAGGTGTTCTCCAGGAGCAGCAGGAATCAGTCCTCACATATGGGTGACGGCGCCAATGGAGCCCCCATGCGGAGCATTTCCCCAGCTTTCAAAGAAAGCCTTTGGGAATTCAGCGCGCATGAGCGGTCCTCTTCCCGTCCAAGGGTGCCATCTTGCTCAGTCTGATGACATAGCTAAAAGACAGCAAAAAACAAAATGAAGTATATGACTGCAACTTCAGGGGAGGAGGGAGGGTCGTGAGGACTGATTCCTGCTGCTCCTGGAGAACATCTGTTACAGGTGAGTAACTACTCTTTTTCCAGGACCAAGCAGGAAGTCAGTCCTCACATATGGGACTCCCCAGCTCTAGGCTACTGGGAACCCTAAGCTGAAAAAATGGCTCCCTCTCAAGAGCCAAGAGCCTCAGCATCCGTGATAAGAATATCCTCTGAGAACGCCCCTGTACGGTAGCCCAACACAAGGGCCGGAGGGTAGGAGTTGCCTAAACCTCAAAGAGATTACGGATTACCGCCTGTCCAAAAGCACTGTCCCTTCGGGACTCTCTCTCGAGGTAGTAGTGGGCTGCAAAAATCTGGCTTGAAGACCAAGTAGCGGCCTGGCAGATGTCTGCCAACGGAACAGAGCGGAGATGAGCTACTGATGCGGTTTTCGCCCTGACACGGTGGGCCGTGACTCGACCCTGCAAGGGAAAGTCGGCTGCCTTGTACGCCCAGGCAATACAATCTGCTACCCAAGTGGACAACGTACGCTTGGAAACAGGTAACCCCAGTTTATTAGGATCAAAGGAGACAAAGAGCTGAGTAGCCCTTTGATGCACCCGCGTACGTTCTATGTAAAAAGACAACGCCCTCTTACAGTCCAGGATATGCAAGACTTTCAGCCCAGCTGGTATGTGGCCTGGAAAAGGTGGTCGGAAGAACCACCTCCTGGTTGAGGTGGAAAGAGGAGACGACTTTTGGAAGGAACTTCGGGTGGTTCCGTGTGTATGGTCTATCAGAAACCAGAGCTTGTAGTTCACTCACACGTCTGGCCGAGGTAAGAGCTACCAGGAAGAGCGCTTTCCAAGAAGGAAGCGCAAATGGCAAGTAGCCATCGGCTCAAACGGTGGGCGAGTAAGTTGCTGCAAGACCACGTTCAAATCCCACTCAGTCGCCAGTGGACGAACCGGAGGCTTGAGAAGAAGCAGACCTCTGAGGAAGCGGGACACCAAGGGGTGACCAGACAGAGACTGTCCCTCCACTGGTGAATGCTGCGCTGATAGAGCACTGAGGTGGACCCGAACAGAGTTAGACTTAAGGTCTAGGTCTGACAGGTGAAGTAGATACTGCAGTACCACTGGCACAAGGCAGGAGAAAGGATCTTCATTGCGCTGAGCACACCATATTATGAACCTACGCCACTTGAGGGCATATGACTTTCTGGTGGACTGCCTCCTAGAGGCCAAAACCACCTCTTCAACTTCCTTAGGTAGAAGTAAGGGAGCTAACACTATCCTTTCAGCAGCCAAGCCATCAGATTGAGGGACCTGAGATTGGGGTGCAGAAGGGAACCCTGATTTTGAGACAGGAGATCGTGTTGCAACCCCAGAGGGCCCAACTGTAGCAGAAGTGGAAACCACGGTTGCCTCGGCCATCTGGGGGCTACCAGAATCACCAAGGCCTTGTCCCGGAGAATCTTGAACAGAGTTCGGGCCACCAGGGGCGTGGGAGGAAACGCATTCAGGAGGCCCGTAGACAAAGAGATCAGAAAAGCACTGCTGCCATTCTCAGCGGATGCGGCTGTCTGGAGCAAAACCTGGGCGGCTGACGGTTCAGTGGATTGGCAAAGAGACTGATGGACGGAAGTCCCCATCGCAGAAAGATCTGTTGGACCACCCATGGATTCAACTGCCATTCGTGGGGCTGGAGAATCCTGCTTAGCTTGTCTGCTAAGAAGTTCTGACCCGGTAGATAAACTGCTTTGAGAAAAATGCCTTGTTTGACTGCAAAGGAGCAAAGGGCCTGCGCCTCCTGAAAGAGGAGCCTGGACCTTGTGCCCCCCTGCTTGTTCACATAGAACATTGCTACCTGATTGTCTGTCTGAACTAAGACAGACTGGTGAGAGAGGGCATGAGAAAAAGTCTGTAAAGCTAAGTGGATTGCTCGCAGCTCCAAGAAATTGATCTGCTGTGTGGCCTCCTGAGGAGACCAGAGGCCTTGAGTGCACGTGCCCTGGCAATGTGCACCCCAGCCCTTTAAGGAAGCATCGGTCGTCAGCACCCTTGTGTGTGCTGGGGCCTGAAAAGGTACCCCCATGAGAAGGTCTGGGAGATGTAACCACCACTGCAGGGAGTCCAAAAGTGGTTTGGACGCCTTTACTTTGTCTCAGAGGTCGCCTGTGGCCTGCGCCCACTGAGCTCTGAAGCACCACAGAGCAGCCCGCATGTGCAGACGGGCATTCGGAGTCACATGTACCGTGGATGCCATGTGACCCAGGAGCTGCAGGAAGTGCCTGGCGGAAACCTGAGAACTGCTTTGGAACTGGCTGGCCAAGTCCATCAGTCTGTGGGCCCTGTCCTCGGGCAAGTAAGCTCTTGCCTGCAGAGTGTCTAATCTTGCCCCTATAAACTCTAGGTTCTGTGAGGGGAACAAAGTGGACTTTGCATAGTTTATGACAAAGCCCAGATGCTGAAGAGAGACAGTGCGAAGAGTGGCTTGTCTGGCCTCCTGGAGAGACTGCCCCTGATGAGCCAGTCGTCCAGGTATGGGAAGACAAAAATTCCCTGATTCCTGAGATAGGCTGCCACCACCGCCAGGCATTTGGTGAAAACCCTTGGGGCGGAAGTTAGGCCAAAGGGAAGGACTCTGTACTGGAAATGGTTTCCTCCCACCACAAATCTGAGATATTATCTGTGGTCTGGATGGATAAGGATGTGAGTATAAGCATCCTTTAGGTCTAAGGAGCATACCCAATCTCCCTGCTGTAGGTAGGGCAGCAGTATCCCAAGGGTAAGCATCTTGAACTTTTCCCTCTCCAGAAACTTGTTTAAGTTTCGCAAGTCTAGGATAGGCCGGAGGCCTCCTGTCCTTTTTGGTACCAGGAAGTACCTGGAGTAGAAGCCTTGCCCTTTCAGGTGGTGAGGCACCAGTTCCACCGCCTGTTCCTTTAGAAGATTTGCCAACTCCTGAAGGAGGAGATTTCTGTGCAGAGGGAGGCTCCCATGGAAAACAGGAGGGGGGTAGCTGGTGAAAGTGGAGCATGTAGCCCTTCTGGACTATGCTCAGTACCCAGGTATCCCCTGTGATGGCTGGCCACCTGTAGGCATACAGGGTCAGCCGACCTCCTGTGCTGAGTGGAGCCAGCTGTGGAGAAGAGGCTATGCTGTGGGAGTCAAAACCCCGCTCCCTGCTGTGCAGGAGCCGGAGCTGGTGGCTTGGGGGTCTTCTGCCTACAGGGCCCATGCCCAAGCCCCTTGGCCTGCTGGCCCTGTTGGGGAGCTGAGGAGGCCTAATAGTGAGGGTAGGATTTGTAGGCAGCACCCTTCCTCGGGAAAAAGGGCTTCTTTCCCGAGCCCTTCTTTTTCTGAGAAGGGGCAGAAGTCTTCCTGGACAGCCTTGTCCTGGTGAGAGAGTCTCAGTCTCGATTTCCGCAGTCTTTTAAGCCATGGGCTTACCGAAAAGGTTTTCACCTCGGCAGAGGACATCAACCAACTTGTCCTGCACCCATGACTCCAGGTCTGATGACTGTAGCCAGGCCTGACGGTGTGCACCGATGCCAGCCGCGGCTACCCAGGCGGAAGCCTCAAAGTCATCATAGGCTGCTCGAGAGATAAACTTCGAGCACTCTTGAATCCCTGTTGACAAAGCCTTGAACCTCTGCAAAGGTTCCTAGGAGAGACCAGCTGAGAACCCGGCAATCTCCTTTGCCAGGTCTCATAGGTACATGCCCATGTACAGCTGGTAGGTCTGGACACGGCAAGATAGCATAGAGCCCTGGAAGCACTTTCTACCAAGGGCATCCAGGTTCCGGGCCTCCCGGCCGGGGAGAACCAAGGAGTGCATCTTCTGACTCTTCAGATGGTGCATGGCCGATTCCACAACCATGGAGTTGTGCGGTAGCTGCGCCTTTTGGAACCCAGGGCTCTTACGGACTCGATAAATGGAATCGACCCGTTTGCTAAGAACCAGCGTCGAAGCCGGTGCCTCCCCCATATGGAAAAGCAGCCATTCCAGCATCGGAGGAACCGGTACAGTAAAGGCTTCCTTCGGAGGAAAGTCATACTGGAGGGCATCGAGCTCCTCGACTCGAGGCTCCTCCTCGGCATCCGCAGGGAAGGCCAAGGCTTTGGCCATGTCCCTCACGAAGTCCGAGAACTGGGTATCCTCTGGGGGGGACCGTCTCTGAGGCTCGGACTCTGGTGAGTCCGAAGGGACGCACCGGGTCCAGAAGGTGTCCGGGGACTCCTCGTCCTCCGTCTCCCACGCCGACTCCTCCAAGGAGGAATCGAGCGGTTCCGGTCATGTGGGCCTCGGTGCCACCTGCCCCAACGACCTCCGTACCACATGGGAGGTCGAGGGAGACCTTGACCGAGGATCAACTCAAGAATTCATTGACTCGAGGATTGGCTCGGTCTCCGGGGTCGCCTTAGACGTCGAGGTCCCGGTGGTCGGGGCAGATGCACCAGTCAGACTGGCGATCAACACCCACTGCTGTTCCATGAAGGCAGCCAAGCTGCTCTCCAAGGCCGTCAACCTGAATTCAAGTTCAGGAGACTCAGCAGCCCCCGACTTGGGCCCCAACGGCGCCCGGCCTGACATCGGCTCCCCCGGAGGGGAGTCCACGAGGACAACTGCACTTACGTGACTCGGGGACTCCGGCTCCACACGAGGTAACTTGGATGGCCTCTCCGACTCCGAGAGCCAGGGGCGGCGGTCAGGGCTATGCGACCTGGACCTCGAGGAACCAGGAGCCTCCACCGATGCCACCCTTGCGAGCTGCTTCTTCTTTCTGTGCTCCCGGGTGGGAGACTCCCTCTCAGAGGAACCCCGATGGCACTCGGGGTCTGACTCCCGAGATGTCAAAGCCTCTGACGAAGTCCGGGCCCGGCCGGATGTGGAGTCAGAGAAAATTCTCTCATGTTGATGCTGACGGCTCCGAAGCGCCTTCAACGACATCTTGCCGCACGGGCCACAGGCCAGCGGGTCATGGTCGGGCCCAAGGCAACGGAGGCAGCAGTGAGAGACATAAGTTTCTTGCACCAATCGCACTTTTTGAACCTGCTGGCAGCCATCGGGGGAAAAAGGGCCCCTGCAAGGTCAAAAGACCGGGCTGCCAATGAAAACACAAAAAGAGCGCGAACGCTAGTCACGAAGGACAAAAAACGAAAATCAAAACTCCGGACTCGATACCGGTGTACCAAGCCCAGGCGGGAAGGGGAACCGGTGTCGAACCAGATAAGACACAGCGAAAATCGCAAAAAAAATCAACTTTTCCTGGGTGACACGAACTCATGTCCGTTGGTCTCCGCGGAAAAAGAAAGACTGGGCAAGATGGCAACCTTGGGCGGGAGGGGAACCGCTCATGCACGCTGCATTCCCAAAGGCTTTCTTTGAAAGCTGGGGAAATGCTCCGCACGGGGGCTCCATCGGTGCCGACGTCATCCATATGTGAGGACTGACTTCCTGCTTGGTCCTGGAGAAAGCACAGATTACTAAAGCACAGTTACTTACCTGTAACAGGTGATCTCTGGGAACAGCAGGAATAAGTCTTCACATATGGGTTTCGTCAGTACCGACGGAACCTGCGCGGGAACGCTCCCCAGCATCCAGAAAGCTTTTGGGAGCATCCCACAGCGCCTGCGCGCTGCCTTCCCGCCTTTCCCAACCGTCTCTCTCCAGTTCGAGTTTTAAAGCTGAGACAAAGAGAGAGAGAGGAAAGGAAAGATAGATAGAGAGATACAACTCCTAGGGGAGGTGGGTGGGTTGTGAAGACTTATTCCTGCTGTTCCCAGAGATCACCTGTTACAGGTAAGTAACTGTGCTATCTCCAGGAACAAGCAGGAAATGAGTCTTCACATATGGGGACTCCCTAGCTGCAGATGCCAGGGAGAGACCCCATGGTTGTGTGCCCTTGCAGAGGGCTCCACTTCCCCCCATGGATCTCTGGCATCCAACCAGGGTAGGTGGGTAGGAGTTGATTAGGAATGGAACAGGTGTTTGAGGACAGCCTGACCAAACGAGGCATCCCGGCGGGAGTCCTTGTCCAAACAGTAATGGGCTGTGAAGGTATGAACCGAGGCCCAGGTGGCCGCTCGACAGATTTGGTCGATGGACACAGAGTTTAGATGAGCCATTGAGGCTGCCATGGCTCTCACATTGTGAGCTGTGACATGGCCCTCCAGAGAAATGTTCCTACTCTGGTAGGCGAAAGAAATACACTGAGCAATCCAGTTGGACAGTGTTCTTTTAGAGACTGGAAGTCCTAAATAAGAAGGATCAAAAGCAACAAAGAGTTGAGAAGACTTTCTATGTTGCTGTGTTCTTTGTAAGTAGAAAGCGAGAGCTCTCTTACAATCCAAGGTATGAAGATTCCTCTCTGCATTTGATGCATGAGGTCCTGGAAAAAAGACAGGTAAATATAACTCCTGGTTTAGATGAAAAGGCGAGACCACTTTAGGCATAAAGTGTGGATTGGTCCTGAGGACTACCTTATCATGATGGAACCTTGCATAAGGTGGATTAGCCACCAAAGCTTGCAACTCACTGATGCGGCGTGCTGAGGTGACTGCAATGAGAAAAACAACTTTCCAAGAAAGAAGTTTCAAGGAGGTGGTGGCTAAAGGTTCAAAGGGTGGCTTCATAAGCTGGCCAAGAAGCAGGTTTAAGTCCCATGCCACTGGAGGTGGTCTAATGGGAGGTTTAGTTAAAAGAAGGCCTCTCATGAATCTTGCTATAAGAGGGTGAGAGGAAATAGGTTGTCCATTGAGAGGCTTGAGGGATGCTGCAATAGCACTCAAATGGACTCTTACTGAATTTGTTTTCAGGCCTGCATGGGATAGATGCAGGAGATACTCTAGTAGAGAATTCAGAGGTATTGCAAGAGGGTTTAGACCCTTTTCTGAACACCAAATGGTAAATCTTTTCCATTTGAAAGCATAGGAACGCCTAGTAGAAGGCTTTCTAGAGGCATGTATAACATCTCTGACTTGCTGAGAGAGATAAAAATCTTGAAGGTCTAGGCCCTTAGCAACCAAGCCCTGAGATGGAGCAACTGGGGGTTTGGGTGCCACAATGTTCCCCCTTCCTGGGACACAAGGTCTGGTGCAGAGCCCAAGTCCAGGGAAGGAGCTTGAGAGAGATGCAGAAATAGAGGGTACCACACTTGGCGTGGCCAATGTGGAGCTATGAGAATCATGGTCCCTCGATCTCTCTGAAGCTTGAATAGTGTTTTGGGAATTAGGGGAATTGGTGGATAGGCATAAAGGAAGTCTTGACCCCAGTGAAGGAGGAAGGCATTCTTGGCCTGAACTCCCTGACACGGAATTCTGGAACAGAACCGGGGAAGTTTGGCATTCCACGGACTTGCAAAGAGGTCTATGTCTGGGGTTCCCCAAATTCGAAAAATCCTGGCTACCTGGTCCATGTGGAGGGACCACTCGTATGGGAGCAGAACTCGACTGAGTCTGTCCGCCCAAGAGTTTTGAATGCCTGGAAGATATACTGCCAGAAGATGGATGTGATGCTCTCTGGCGAAGGCCCACAGTCGCAAAGCTTCGTTGCAAAGTGACAGAGAGCCAGTCCCGCCCTGCTTGTTTACATAGAACATGGCTACTTGGTTGTCCGTATGGATGAGGACTGTCCTGTAGCTGAGCAGGGAATGGAATACTCTGAGAGCTAAGAATATTGCTCTGAGTTCCAAGAGATTGATATGCAGAGAAGTCTCCTGTGGAGACCAGATGCCCTGGGTGGAGAGATCCTGCAGATGAGGCAGCTTTTTCCCGCCGTTCGGCTGCCCAATCGGGGCAGAGGCAGACCCTTCATGAGGGATTAAGCACCGGCGATCCTACGCTCCGCCCCCAGCCGCCTCCTCTGCCCAAGGGCCGCCCAAGAGGGTCCTTTGGCACGGCCCTTAGGCTAAGGCGCTTATAGATTCTACAGCTCTGAACAGGAATAACGAAGAAACATTTCCAACTCCAGCAGCTACATCCAAGCACAGCTGAGCTCCCAAGGTTGAGCTCGCGTGCCTCTTCCACTCTGCATGACCTCAACCTCAGCAAGTATACTCTACAAATGCTATTTAAATGACATTTATTTCAACCTATTTACCTGAATTTCACCATACCTATTTTATCACTCTACTCAACCTTATTTAGTCAGATATGCTTCAACGCTAGCTATTATATCCTTTAAGAATACATTATTTACTATTGTTAGTAGCCTTTTCATGTCCTAATAGTGTTAGTAAACGTTGATAAATTATTACTGTTGTCAGTAGCTTTACTGGTGTCAGTATCATACTCCCAATAATTACCGTTGTCAGTAGTTTTACACACCTCATGACTGTTGCCAGTAGATTCCTTACAACCCTTTGCTTTACATGATAATTGCTTCACCTGATATAAGCTGCCTAGTGATTTACACTGTTACCAAAACTGCTTTACCTGATAATTATTTTACCTGATATAAACTGCCTAGTGATTTACACTACCAAAATTGAATACATAACTGCTCAATGCTGATTTAATTGTTGCAACAATTGATACTGCTCCCAAAATTGAATACCTCACTAGCTCTCTCTGCATTATTGTTGTCAGCAGTACTCATTACTGTTGCCAGTAGTATTTCATCATTCAGAACCGTTGTCAGTAGCTAGCTAGCAAGTAACTATCATACATTTTATTACTGTTGTCAGTAGTATATTATCATCAATCAGTACTGTTGTCAGTAGCTATCACACAATTATATACTGTTGTCAGTAGCTTTCATCAATTAGGATTAATACTGTATCCAGCAGCTCACCTTTCAACTTTCTGCATAACACAACTTCCCAGTGATTTACCTTTTCTCTCATCTTCCTACCCTGGTATATAACTGCTTAGCTCCTCTAACAGCAACCCATCTAAAATGCCACGTACAAACATTATGCTAATGAAACTATCTTATATCGATTTAGTCTTAGCAATACTAACCATTGACCTAACACTAAGCCTAAACAGCAAAAATCATAAAACAATTCCCATAATTCACACACACACTCGAAACAACTACCATATTGGACACATTTATCCAAACAACCATCCTAGATTAAATTTCCATAGACTAATTCACATAAAACAAACCCACATCAAACAACCAAGGGAACATGCACCAATAACTCAACATCCCTCTCATGCATCCTTATCAACGCACGCTCGATGAAAAACAAGCTGCCCATATTTAATGACTTAATATCTGACTTAAAACCAGACATATTACCGATACAGTCTACATAAATCAACTTAATAATGAAGACTATGACACTTTCTATAAACATAGAACCAATAGAAAAGGCGGAGGTGTATTAATGATGACGAAAAAGGTACTAAGTGCCAAAACAATCCAATCAAACATCTCTAACAACATAGATACATTATTAATAAAAATTGGTCTCATGAAACTCTGCTTAGTATATAGACCCCCAGACCAAAAGCCAGATTGCCTTGACGCTTTTATTGAACTCCTCAGCTCTTCCACTGAACAACACCCTATAATTATGCTAGGAGACTTTAACCTTCCCTCACTGCCAACATTGGACTCTAAACTATTCTTTGATACTATATCAGACATGGAATATCATCAGATAATAAACACATCTACACACATCAAAGGTGGAACTCTCGATCTTGTCCTTCTCCCTAATACACTCTTCAAACTAATTAATCCAAATTCAGTTGAATGTACACAGATACCCTGGTCTGATCACTACATTATCAAATTAAATCTTACATATCCCTTCACTAGCACTAACAATCACACCAGAAATGTCCCAACTACAAGATTTAAAAAGTTTAACAATGAAGAATTTATTGACTTAACAATCCCCCACCTCTTATTACCTGCAACAAATTTAGATGACACTGTCAAAAACTGGCATGAAACCATCAACAATGCAGCCAAAATTAATCACACATACAAAAAGATCACCTACTCTGAGACTAATACCAAACCATGGTTCAACACTACACTAAAACAAATGAAAAGGAATCTTAGAAAACTAGAACACAACTGGCGCAAATCTAAATTGATGATTCACAAAGAAATATACAATAACCACCTCACTAAATACAAAGAAACCTTGGACAGCACAAAAAAAGAATATTATGCTAAAATACTATCAAAATCATATAACAGGCCAAGAGAGTTATTCACCATTGTCAGAAATCTAACCAACCCTCAAACTTCTGACAGCGAAATTACTGACATCTCAGTTCAAACCTTAGCCCACCATTATCAAAACAAAGCAAAAATGCCATCAATGTCTATAGACATTATCAACTTATCACACCAGCCTTCAGATGAATGGTCAGAGTTTCATCCCATAACTAAAGAGACACTAAAAAATATCATCACCAGTCTCAACACCACAACTTCTTATCTAGATCCATGTCCAGTAACATGGATAAAAACACACTACCAATTTTACTACCCTACATTCTCTCAATAGTGAACCTCTCACTAACCCAAGGCTACCTCCCACCATCACTCAAACACGCACAAATACGGCCAATCCTCAAGAACAGCAAACTTGATAAAACTTTGCCTGCATCATATAGACCCATCTCAAGCATACCATTCTTGGCTAAAATAATTGAAAAAGTGGTTCAATTACAGACACAGGATTTTCTAGACTCATCTTACCCTCTTGATGAGCAACAGTATGGCTTTCGGCCCCGCCATGGAGTTGAAACACTCCTCACAGTTTTAATAGATGCGCTCCTAAGAGGGATTGACAATCATAAACAGGCCTTCATTCTACTTTTCATTGATATATCAGCTGCATTTGATAGCGTACACCACACAATAATGCTCAATAACGTGAGACAAATAGGCTTAAACTCCACAGTACATAAATGGTTCTCATCCTACCTAAATAATAGAACGCAAAATGTAAGAATTGGGAATCAAACCTCAACCACATATAAACAAGAAACTGGATTACCACAAGGTTCAGCGCTGTCAGCCCTGCTTTTCAATATTTACATAAAACCAGTCTGCAACATTTTCAAAAAATTTGGAGTAAAATATCTATACGCAGACGATATTATGATGTATATTCCATTCACGATACCCAACCTACCGCTTCAACTCCTATCGGACTGCTATAATGAAATCACAACTTGGCTAAAAGCACAAAACCTCCACATAAATCACACTAAAACTGAAGTTCTAATCGTGACCAAGAACAAATCCTATATCCCTCCAACACACATAAGACTTCAAAACCAAGAAATTAAAATAAAAAACGAAATAAGATATCTAGGCGTTATACTAGACACACACCTTACGATGGAAACACACATTAGCAATACCATAAAGAAAATTTATTTCAAACTCAAAACCCTCAAACAACTTCGTCCGCTAGTATTTACACAAGACTTTATCAACATAATCCAGGCCACCATAACTCTACATTTTGACTTCGCCAATCTAATTCTAATAGGCATATCAAAACAAAACATCAAACGATTGCAATTAGCGCAAAATGCAGCGGCCAGAATCATATTGAAAATTAACTCACTCCAACACATATCACCAATACTAGCCTCCCTCCATTGGCTACCAATTCAAAGCAGAATAATCTACAAAACAATAATAACTTCATTCAAGGCCTTATATGAGGCCTTGAATGAAGTTATTATACTTTGGACTATAGAAAGGAACCTGCCCACATCAAGTTTATACTTCCTACTATAACGGACAACATACATAGCCTAAACGAAATGACACTCCATTCTAATATGCCCTAATACCTCCACATGTATATAGTTGCAACTGTTATGTACTGCCTTTAGTTGTACAGACATTACATTCTGTATAGATAAATTATTACTCACACTGTTCTAGTTGAAATACTCTGCTTAGTTCTTAAGATGTTAAGATGTTTAGATGTTCTATGTAAAAAGTTAAAATGTTCTATGTTCTATGTAAAACAAACTTCGCTTTGTTAATTGTTGTTAATTGTACACCGCAACTGATCGCTGGAAGATGCGGTATATAAATGAGTGTTAAATAAATAAATAAATAAATAAATATGATATGGCCCCAACTATGCTATGTAACTTAATACACAAAGAACCATCTAAGCCTACACACAGAAAAGGACAATTGAACAGATTAAAGATCCCGAAAGATTATACAAGAGCCCATAAATCAACAAATAACAGAGCCTTTTCTCACATAGCCCCAACTATCTGGAATTCCCTCCCAGAGGAGCTACGAACACTAACGGAGATCATGGAACTCCGCAAAAAATTGAAAACTTATCTGTTCACCAAACACTATAACATAGATAACTCATCACCTGCTTTTGACAAAGGTTAAACAGGTATCTGTCTGCTTCAAGCAAAATCCCTTTAACCCACACAGCACACACTCATGATGACCTCACAGCTTATGTCCTTTCACTTCCATGTATATATATACATATATAAAATTGTATATAGTTTTTCTGTTCTGTATTATCTCACATTGTTTAGACTGTATATTCTATATATAAAATGATGTTCCTTGTAAATATGTTCTGTTATAATATGACGTTCCCTGTAAAACAAACTTGCTTTGTTAATTATTGTTCACTGTGAACAGCAACTGAACTTTGGAAGATGCGGTATATAAATGTGTATAAAATAAATAAATAAAAATAAATGAGCTCCCCAACCCATTGGAGAAGCATCTGTTGTCAGAGTTGCTTGGGGTAGCGACTGCTGAAACGGGGACCCCAGCAACAGATTTGGAGGGGACTTCCACCACTGGAGAGACCAAAATAGGCGACTGGAGTTTGCTATGTTGTCTGACAGGCAACCTGATGCCTGAGTCCATTGGGTGGACAAAGTCCATTGGGTGGACAAAGTCCATTGAGCTGCCCTCATGTGAAGGCGAGCATATGAAACCACATGCACGGTGGATGCCATGTGGCCTAATAGTTGTAACATCTCTCGAGCAGTTAAATGGGACTTTAACTGTATCTGGGAGGCTAACTGCACCAAGCGTAGGCAACGGGCCTGAGGAAGATAGGCCCTTGCAGTTGTGGTATCTAGCAAGGCCCCTATAAACTCCAGAGACTGAGTAGGGGTGAGATGGGATTTTGGGATGTTTATTACCAGTCCCGAATACTGAAGGACACGCATTGTGCAGGTTAGAGAAATCTTGGCCTTTGACTGGGATAAAGCTCGAATGAGCCAGTCGTCCAGATATGGGAAAACGAATATTCCTAGAGTGCATAGAAATGCAGCTACTACAGCCATGCATTTCGTGAACACCCTTGGTGCAGAGGCCACACCGAAAGGAAGCACCCTGTATTGGTAGTGCTTTCCTTTGAAAAGGAACCGAAGGAACCTTCTGTGTGTTGGATGGATGAGGACATGGGTGTACGCATCCTTGAGATCTAGAGAACAAAGCCAGTCCTGACTCTGAAGGTATGGCAGCAGAGTACCGAGAGAAATCATCTTGAATTTCTCTTTGAATAGAAACTTGTTCAATTCTCTGAGATCTAAAATGGGTCTGTAGCCCCCTGTTTTCTTTGAGCCCTGTTGAAGAAGGGGTACTTCTTCTATTGCCCCTTGGGCAAGAAGGGTAGCAATCTCCTGACCCAGAAGGTTGAGGACAGATGTTGGAGAATTGAAATGTTTCACCATGGTGTGGGGAGGAAGGTTTAAGAAACGAAGCTTGTACCCTTCCTTTATAATGGAGAGGGTCCATTGCTCTGCTGTGATTTGCTCCCATCTGGGAGCAAAGTAAGCTAACCTTCCTGGAATGGTGAGGGGCTCTGGTTCTTCCAGAGCCAGAAAGACTAAGTTCTCTAGTTGCAAGTCAAAGGCCTTGAGGAGGCTGAGGCTGCTGGGCCGTGGGAGGCCCGGCAGCCTTTGACTTGGCCTGTTTAGGTGGTTGCTGACGCTTTGCAGCAAAACGACCTGCAGAAGATGCCTGCTGACCATAAGCAGGATAGTATCTTCCCTTTTTAGAAAAAGGTGTCTTTTTGAACAATCTTTTCTTAGCAGGAGCAGAGGTAGACTCTGAAAGTCGATCCAAAGCAGAGTTCTCAGCATCCATCTGAGTGGCCTTTGCTTTCCAATCCCTGCCAAAAAGGTTTTCACCTGTACAAGGAAGATTTCCTAATTCATCTTGGACCCAGAGTTCCAAATCAGATGCTTGTAACCAAGCAATTCTGCATGCACCTATGGCAATAGTCGAGGCTCTACTTACACATTCAAAAGAGTCAAAGGCTGCACGGTTGGAAAATTTGGAAACATCTTGGGCATGTTTAAGCCAAGTGAGAAATTCCTGCCTGGGGCTAAAGTCTGCAGATTATCTGTGACTTCTTTTAGAAACATCCCCATATAGAGACTATAGGAGTTGATTCTGCAGCAAGCATATTAGATGAGTGTCTCTTTGCACTCTTTATTTTCCTCATGGCAGACTCTACCACAATAGAGTGGTGAGGAAGCTGAGACTTATGAAAGCCAGGACAAGGAGGGACATGGTACATGGTGTCTAACCTACGAGAATGAGGAGAGGTAGTAAGAGGAGTCCCCCACATGCTCAACATGAGATCATAGAGAATCTCATGAATAGGTAAGGTGGCTGCTTCTTTAGGAGCCTTAGGGTACTGCAAAATATCTAATTGCTTGGCTCTAGGCTCTGACTCAGGGGCCACTGTAATGGAGAGGCCCCTAGCCACTTCCCTAATGAAGTCTTGAAAAGACAAGTCTTCTGGAGGAGACATTCTTCGTTTTGGAGAAGCAGACTCCTGAGGAAGAAGTACCGGTGCCTCGACAGAAGCCTCCGACTCATCAGAGTCTTCGGAGGAATCGAAGTATCGCCTGTCTGGATGCTCCTGTAAAGCCCGATACGCGTACCGAGTGGGATCGACATCGGGAGTAAGCGGGACCGGTTCGGTATCGATGGGCATCATAGGACAGGGTACCGTTGCAGTCGACACCGAAGCCGATGTCGATGCAATCGGTACCGGCAACGGAGATTGTTGCGGTACCGAAGGCATCGAAGCCTGCATAAACGCCGTTAGGGTGCGTTGCATGGACAGAATCTTCTGATCCATCGACGCCACCAGAGTCTGGATGTCGGTACCAGTGGAGGCCACCGGTACCCCAGAACACGGCAACAGGTGATCAGTCGAGGCCGAGCCATTGATGTCAACCTGTGACCCCATAGATAATGCTTTGGAAGCCGGAACTTCCCACCGGGGTAATTTTGCCGGTGCGGATTCCTCGAGGACAAGCCCGGAGGCATCTCGATGCTTAGAGGGAGATTTGCCCTTCGAGGACCGGCTAGATTTATGTTTGGTTACCTGAGATCCATGGGAGGAAGAAGCAGCCCTGGAAGACGTCGATGCCACCGAGGCTGCATCAGAGGTAAACAGGGTACTGAGCTTGGCTGCTCGGTTCTGCCGACCTCTTTTAGACATCATGGTACAGGACATACAATCCGTGATGGAATGGTCAGGACCCAAACATTTTAGACACCAATCATGGGTGTCGGTGACAGAAATAGTACCGCCATTTTTAAACCCGGAAGCGGGCTTCTCCATGAGGAGAAAAATGTTCAGGCCTAAGGCCCAAACCGCAAATGCACAGTTGAAGAAAGAAAAGTTTTTTGTTTTTTTTTTTGTATAGAAAGAAAAGAAATGACCGGCGGTACCGGTCTGACATCGAAGAAGGCAGACGCGACACAGAAAAATAAAGAAAAAAATAAAGAATTCTTCTGCGGTGACAGGAACACGACCTGCTGGCTCCGCGGAAAAGAAGAACTGGAGAGAGGCGGTTGGGAAAGGCGGGAAAGCAGTGCGCAGGCGCTGTGGGATGCTCCCAAAAGCTTTCTTACTGGACGCTGGGGAGCGTTCCCGCGCAGGCTCCGTCGGTACCGACGAAACCCATATGTGAAGACTCATTCCTGCTTGTTCCTGGAGATAGAGTATTCCAGAGGTATGGGCTGAGGAAGTAGAAGGCAGAGTGTCAGGTGGATTCGTACATGGTTTGGGAGGTGGAAGGGAGGTGCAAGTGGTAGGAGTGAAGTGCATGAAGAGAGAAGTGTGGAGCAGGGAGAATGATGAAGGAGGCGAGGTAAGAGGGAATTCCTGTGTGAAGGATTTTGTCTAGAGGTGGTTGATGGACCACACTGCTTCCGAGGCTCCAATGGCCCTGAGCCATATGGTCTCGGCAATGGGCTCCCCAGCCCAAGACTGGCATCTGTCGTCAGGAGAATCAAGGAGAAATTGTCAAGCAGCACACTTTTTCTCAGATGACAGGGCTGCTGCCACCACCAATGGGAACTCCTGAGAGACCACTGAGCCAGCAAGGACCACTGGAGTGGGTGGTCACATATGAGAATGTGTCCAGAGCACCATCTCTACGGTCACTGCCATCAATCCGAGGAGTTGAAGATAATCCCAGTCTCTGGGAGCCCGCTGTGAACATGCCAGGCAATCCAACAGTCTTTTACTTTCTCCTCCAGCAGGAAAACTCTGCCCACTTGAGTGTTGAAACATGTTCCCAGAAACTCCAGGGACTGGAAAGGCAACAGTTGGCTCTTTCCCTGATTGATCACCCAATCAAGGCTTTTCAAAAAGGACACTACTCAGTACATCACCCGAGGCACCTCAGACAGGGAACGGGTCTGGATAAGTTATCCATCTAGATAGGAATGGACACATCCCTCAGCACCACAGATACCACCACCATGACCTTGGATAATATCCTTGAGGCAGTGGATAGCCCAACAGGGAGGGCAGCAAGATCTGCCCATATAGGGATATGAAAATACACCTCAGCCAGATCCACAGGAGCCAAGAACTACCGTCAGTGCACTGCTTGAATCATGGAGTGCAAGGTTTTCATCGGAAAGCGCAGGATGTGCAAGTGCTCGTTGACGCCCTTGAGGGGGATTCAAACTCTGCCACAAGAAAAACAAACACAAACTTGTCAGTAACTCCCTCTCAGCAATTCCCAGCAAAGCATACTACTACAAGAAAATATCTGAACGAACATCAACTTACTTGTTGAATCCCCCTGAAGCGGCTGTTTAGCAAAACGCTTTATGGGCGCCTTGAGATTGGTGTTGGGGTATAGCAGATCAGCAGGAGGCTGATTCCCTGTCTGTTCAAGTTAAGTTGAAAGCATTTCTGACTTATTTGTTTGTCACTTGAAAAGTATGAAATTAAAGCAGGAGTAGGAAAGGTCATTGATGTACAAGGGCAGCGGCATACAGAAGTTTTTTCTGAAGGCCGGTTTTCTGACAGAAGCCCGTTGGTTCTGAGACCTTCCTTTCTCCATGTACGTTTTTGTGGATTGTAAGCACTTATCCCAGTGTTTTGTTTCATATAGAGTGTTTTTTCTCTGATTTTGACTTTTTCACTCTGTAAAATGACCTCTGTCTAATGATTGAATGGTGACATCACCACTGCATAAAACCTAGCACAGCTAGAGGGAGCCCTCAGTATTTTCAAAACAAGCAATGGAAGGTAGTCCCAAGGAACCCCTCAACGAGGACAACTATATACAATCTCTGCATGGTCCGAAGGGACAAATATACAGAAGGTTGCAGTCCAAGGCACATGGCTGAACGGGCGGGTCCTGGACTGGTCTAACAGGATTCCAGGAAAGGAAATTAACGTTAAATAAAATTTCTCCTTCTAGATCTTCCTGCTTGACCATTCCAGAATAGTGGGATGTACTAAAGCTACTCCATCACAGGGTAGAAAGAAAGTGCAGTGGAAGAACACTCGAGCCAAACCACGTGGCCACTTGGACAAGCACATCTAGCCAGGTAGTGCCACACAAAGGAGCCAAGGAGTATGAAGTAGCCACCCTGCAATTGTTGAAGGATAACGCACGAGTGTCCTTGATACAGCGACCTAGGGTCACTGTGGATGCCGCTTGTCCCTTCCGAAAAAGACAAAGAAGTGATTGGAAAGACTAAAGTGATTCGTCACTTTCAAGTTCCACAAGAGTGCACGACAGAAGTCCACAAAACGCAAGCCCTTGTGTCTGGTTTGGTGCACTGATCTGTCGAAAAGGCCGGCAAGAATAATACCCAATTGACATGAAAGGGAGAGAGCACTTTGGGTAAGAAGGGCGGAAATGGATGAAAGGTCACCCCTTCGGCCAAGAATGTTAATAAAGTGTTGTGGCTGGAAAGCACTTGCAATGCCGAAATCCACTGCATCGAAGTGACAGCTATCAAGAACACCATTTTCAGGGACAGATCCTTGACGGTAGCTCACCTGAGTGGCTCAATGGACGGACACATGAGTGCTCTGAGAATAAGCGTCAAGTCCCACGATGGGACTATAGGGTCTAATAGTGGACAAAGGGTCCAAACCCAATGGAGAAAGCAGCTCACATCCCGGTGCACCGCCAGCAAATGGCCCACCACAGGACCACGAAAACAGAAAAGTGCCGCTACCTGTACCCTAATCGAGTTTGATAAACCCTTCTCAGCTCCCTCTTGAAGGAAGGATAGAATTGAGGGGATCAAGACCCCCCATGGTGAAAGGTGACATCTATGACACCAGTTCTCAAAGAGATACAGACCCAGGCATAAGAAAATGAGGTGAAGAAACGCCTAGTCTTCAACAGGAAATATCCCTTACACTTTAGGCGACCCTGCCGTAGTAAGCCCCTCCTGTCCCTGAGGCATGGGGGCTGGGAGGCGAGGAAACAGATGATGTCTGCCTATCACGGCCGATGAGGCCAGTCTGCTGGACCAGGATCACTAGACTCAGGTGACCCTTGATGCTCCAAAGGCCTCTGGGTATCATGGCCCATGGGGCGGGACACACAGAGCAGGTGATCCGGGGGCCAGAGCTGGATCAGTACAACCAACCTCTTGGACTTGGGCTCTGAACAATGTCTGAAGAAGGAGAAGACCTTGGCACTGGCTGCCATCGCCATCCAGTCCACCCCTGGGAGGCCCCACCGATCCACTATCTGGTTGAATGCCCATGAGACAAGTTCCCAATCACTGGGATCGAGGAGGTGATAGCTCAGGAAATCCAATTCCCGACTGTCCTTATCCACGATGTGTTGGGCTGTACTACTATTACTACTGCTACTACTACTTAAACGCTTGGATGTGTTGGGCTGTACTACTATTACTACTGCTACTACTACTTAAACGCTTGAAGGTAGTCAAATCCTCCCAAGGAACCCCTCAACGAGGACAACTATATACAATCTCTGCATGGTCCGAAGGGACAAATATACAGAAGGTTGCAGTCCAAGGCACATGGCTGAATGGGTGGGTCCTGGACTGGTCTAACAGGATTCCAGGAAAGGAAATTAACGTTAAATAAAATTTCTCCTTCTAGATCTTCCTGCTAGACCATTCCAGAATAGTGGGATGTACTAAAGCTACTCCATCACAGGGTAGGAAGAAAGTGCAGTGGAAGAACACTCGAGCCAAACCACGTGGCCACTTGGACAAGCACATCTAGCCAGGTAGTACCACACAAAGGAGCCAAGGAGTATGAAGTAGCCACCCTGCAATTGTTGAAGGATAACGCATGAGTGTCCTTGATACAGCGACCTAGGGTCACTGTGGATGCCGCTTGTCCCTTCCGAAAAAGACAAAAGTGATTGGAAAGACTAAAGTGATTCGTCACTTTCAAGTTCCACAAGAGTGCACGACGGAAGTCCACAAAACGCAAGCCCCACGCAGAAAGGCATAAGAGATCTTTATCTTTTATCTTTATCACAAAAGGCATCCACCAAGAAGGTTGTCAGATATTCGAGACGGGCTGAATACTCATCCTCAGGAAGGAGCTGAACCCAGTGGAGGAGGACATGTGCACAGATACCGGCCCTTGTTGCCACCTGAAGGGCTAGGGTGGAGGAAGAAAAGGCCATCTGAAGGAGTCCTTCCACCTTCCGGCCTTGCAGGTCCTGAAGGGCAGTTTCATGCAGGGGAATAGTAGAGACATTTCCCGAGTTAATCCCAGGCATTTCGTTCTGCCCTGGCTATTGACATAACCCACTGCAGTTGCTTTGCTTGAGAGGACTTGCACAGCGCTCCCGTGGAGTAGCTTGCCTAAGTGCAACAATGCCAGCCCGATGGTCGGCCCATTTTGCTTCCACTGGAGACCACCGACCCTATGCAGTCTGTTCAAGACAATGAACTCCATAACTGGAAAGACTGACATCAATGGTAAGGAGCACCTGGGTTGGAGTTTCAAGGGGGCATCCCCCTCAACGTGTTGTCAGGGGAGGCCCACCAGAGGAGGCTGTGTCGATCGAGAGAGGAAGCAGGAGTTGGACTCTATAGTCCTGCAAGCACAGGAACCAGCCAGTCACAGTAAGCCCGCTGTAGAGGACTCATGTGTGCTTGTGCTGAGGATACCAGCTCTAGGGTTGCAGCCATAGCTCCCAAAAGCAGAAGGTAGCCCCAAGTCGTAGGAGTGGAGTTCCCAAAAAAAGTCCCGAGGGTGGTCGTGGAACTTGGCCCTGTGCTCCCCATAAGGAAGACTTTGCCTACGCAGGTGTCAAAATGAGCCTCAAGAAAGTTCAGGTTCTGAGATGGCATCAGGCAGCTCTCACTGCTGTGATGACCCAGGAGGAGTTGGATCACACAATGCAGTGCCCAAATGGCTTCTGGCTGAGACCTGAACCGGATAAGCCAATCATCCAGGTAGGGGTGTAAGCAGATGCCCTCGTGCCTCGGTCTTTTCACAACTACCACCATCACCTTTGAGAACGTCCAAAGGGCGGTAGGCCAAGCTGAAGAGCATCACACAAAACAGGTAGTGAGAGACCAAAATCGCAAACTGGAGAAATTGCTGCTGGCCTCCCAGATGGGAATGTGAACACAGGCCTCTGCCAAATCCAAGGAGGCGAGGACTCATCCTTCTGGACTGCCCGGATCTCTCAAACTGCAGTTGACTCTTTTGAGCACACTCTAAAACATATCCCTGTCTTATAATGTTGAGCACCCAGTGATCATTCGTCAGATGGGCCCATTCATGATAAAATTGTTGCAGATGGCCTCCCACTTGCGGAAGGTAGGAATGGGCTCCAGAACAGTCAGCGAGAGAAGCGAGAGGAAGAGGGCTTTCCCACCATGGAAGTCTGCGAATAGGTCTGGCATTCTCCTTGAAAGGACTGGGACTTGGATCCTGTTCCAGAAGAGGAGGAGATCTGCTTATTCTGTTGATACTGATGAGAATCGCAGAACTTCATCAGCGAAGATGACTCCCTTGATATCGAAGAAGAACAGTGCTTGGAGGAATCCTTGGGTTTATCCTCCGGCAGCCATTGGGGCTTGACCTCTCTGAGGTCCTTGACTAACTTTCCCAAGAACTCGCCAAACAGGAGCCTGTCCCTAAAGGGCAATTTGGCTAAGCGCCCCTTAGATGCTACATCCGCCAACAATTTCTGAGCCACAGCCCTCACGAGCCACTGTCGCTGCTGCGACTCCCCACGCAGAAAGGCATAAGAGATCTTTATCTTTTATCTTTATCACAAAAGGCATCCACCAAGAAGGTTGTCAGATATTCGAGACGGGCTGAATACTCATCCTCAGGAAGGAGCTGAACCCAGTGGAGGAGGACATGTGCACAGATACCGGCCCTTGATGCCACCTGAAGGGCTAGGGTGGAGGAAGAAAAGGCCATCTGAAGGAGTCCTTCCACCTTCCGGCCTTGCAGGTCCTGAAGGGCAGCTCCACTTCTATGGGAATGGTGGTATGCTGGTGTCCGCTGTGATCAAGGCGTTGACTCTGGGAAAATGCAATCACTTTCCAAAATTGTCGGTGACCAGGTATAAATGCAATCCAATCGCTGGGCCTTCTTGAAAGGTACATCAAGAGAAGCTCCAGCAGGAAAGGAAAGGCTCTGGAAAGCCCCATGATGCCAGGATCAGAAGTGAAGGGGGTCGGGGTCGGTCCAGAGAGCTCTGAAATTTGTATTTCAGTGGCAATCTAGACAATTAAGGGTTGGGGAGGGGAAATCTCTACTTGATGACAAAGATGCACCACACGAGAGTCGCTATGGTTTTCCCCCTCAAAGAGTTCCCCCTCCTCCGTGTTGGAGGCAGCTCAACCAGAGTCATCGTGGGAAACACCATCACCAAAAAATTCCGTCTTGCTCCGAGAGGGAACTTTGGAGGGAGTCACAGACCCTCCCGGACAGAGTCCTCCCTCTCGATCATTTGCGGGAACTACTGGACTATTGGAACTATTGAACTGCAAGGACTATTGGAGGAGCGGCGGAAGATGGGCCCCGCTGAGATAGAACAAGGCTTTGAGCCCCCTTCAATAGCCCACAAACATTTTGGAAGATGGGTGAAAAATCTGCCGCTGCAGGGTCTACAGACGCTGTGGGGTCCGACAGCTGCTGTGGCTGAAACACTTGTGACTGCTGAGGCTGGGAGCGCTGCGACTCTGGAAATAGAGGGAGAGAAGATTCCCTGTCAGCCACAGGAGCCAGTCCCATGGTGAAATTCGGCATCATGGAACAGCAGGTCTGCTTGGAGAAGGGCACTGATAATCCCTGATTTGGAAGGCAGCAACGAAGCCTCACCCGCTTCGGGAGCCAGAATTGCCAACAAGGATGCTGAATTGGCAGAAGTCTCCCCCGGATCGGTTGTGCAAGTGGGGCAGAGATGATCAACAAGGGAACCATCACCACTTACTGCAGCCGAGGCATCAGGGCAAAGAGGTAGGGACTGATCCTAACACACTACAGAATTACACTAGCTCTCATAGACAGGAACTTGCCCCAGGAAGGGGAGAACCATCAGAGGGGTATCTCATATACTTCCTGAGGTCTCAGCTGGCCAAGCTGCACTGAAACCAGTCTCAAACTGACCAGGAGTTGTAGGCCTTAAGGAAGGAAAAATGGTGTGCGGCCTGCACAGGCCAAGGACATCAGGCGGGATCACAGCAAACTCATCATTAGGTGCAGCGGCCCCTTTTTGCCGCTGGTGCACGATCTGCACAGGCCAGGGATGTCTGGCAGGATAGGCCCACACAGGCCAGGGATGTCGGTGAGATCACAGCAAACACTCATGGTTATGTGCACTGACCCCTTATTGCCGTTGGTGAAGTTCAGGCGGCGATCCTCTGCAGTTGCCTGCTGGAAAAGGCGGCGATCCACTGCAGCTTCAGTGCTGTGGTCGGGGAGTGAGGATGGTGGTAGGAGGGCGCAGGGAGGAAACCCCGATCATCCATATGTTAAGGAGTTACATGGAGCCTTGCAGAAGACTCTCACACCTTTTATACTTTTATTGCTTGCTTGTTTGTTTAAAGAAAGAAAAGTAAAGGAAGAAAGAAAAGACAAAAAGGCCAAAATACACTTAAGGGTCCCTCAGAAGAATCCTCGAGATCCAACGCTCCTACCAAGCTACACTGGCTCTCCTAGCCAGGAACTAGCTTCAAAGTAACAGATCAAGCAGAAAAGGGTATCTCATACACCTCCTGGGATCTAAAGTGGCTGAGCTACACTGCACCCAGATGCAGACTGGGCAGGAGCTATATAGCCTCTCTGGAAGAGTGCACCATCTGCTGAGACAGAGAAAATACTGAGGGCTCCCTCTAGCTGTGCTAGGTTTTATGTCAGTGGTGATGTCACGGCATAGTTTTACTTTCTTTTCTCTGTCTCCCATCTGCTGGCAGGGGGAAAAAACCCACTAATCTGGACTTGTCTAGCAAGATCTGGAAACGTGTGTGTGTTGGGGGCTGTGTGTGTGTGCGGGGGCTCTCTCTATGGGTTTGTGTATATTGAGGGCTGTGTATGCATTTGCTGGGTTGAGGGCTCTCCGCATGCATGTGTGTGTGTTGTGGGCTCTTTCTATGTGTGTGTGCGCGTATTGGGGCTGTGCATGCATGTGTGTTTTTAAGGGCTGCGTGTGCTGGGGGCTATGTATATGCATATGTGTGTGTGTTGGGGCAGTGTGCATGCATGTGTGCGTTTGCATTGGCTGTGTGTATGCATGTGTATGTATGCATGTGTGTGCGCGCATTGGGGGTTGTGTGTTTGCGTGCGTGTGTGTGTGTGTGCATTGGGGTTGTGTGTTTGCGTGTGTGTGTATTGGGGGCTGTGGGGGTTTGTATATGTGTATTGGGTGCTGTGTGTATATGCATGTGTGTGTGTGTGTGTTGTGGGATGTGTGTGTATGCATTTGTGTGTGTTGGGGGCTGTGGGGGTCATTCTGAGCAGGGTTTAGCAGGGATATATGTCTGGTTTGGTCATACATCACTGTTAAATGCCAGGGGCCTATTCCTATCCTAATCTCCCCCAACATGTATAGAGGAGATGTGCAGGGAGCTCTGGATGCGGGCAGGAGGGGGTGGGCTAGAGGTGGAGCATGGGTAGGCCGGAGGCATGACCCCGACCCTGAACATACAGGGCTGATTCCAGTCTTGGCCCTGTACATCTGGGGCTTCTGAGTTAGACGGGGGACCATTCCTCCATCCTGGAACGGCTAATGCTCTGGATGTGGGAAACACCGGCTTCGGTACTGGTGGAGAGCAAATGGCTCAACTTGATTTACCGAGTCTACCAGAGCCCAGGCTTTCAAAAGTCACAGCTGCCGCATAACTCCATGGTGGTGGAGTCGACCATGCGTCGGCTGAAAAGCCAGAAGTAGTATTCCTCTGTGCCCCCCGGCAGGGAGGTCCGCACCCTGGACACCCTTGGCAGAAAGTGCTACCAGGGCTCAATGCTCATTGGCCATATCCAGGCCTACCAGCTGTACATGGGCATGTACCTGAGAGACCTGGCAAAGGAACTCGCTGGGTTCTCAGCTGGTCTCTCCAAGGAACCCTCGCAGTGGTTCAAGAACCTGGCCAAGGCAGTCCGTGAATGCTCCAAATTCATGTCTCAAGCGGCCTATGACGGGTTTGAGTAGCAGCACCAAGCTTGACTACAGACATCTGACCTCAAGCAGTAGGTTCAGGACAAATTGGTCGATGTCCCCTGCCAAGGAGAGAACCTCTTTGGCAAACCCATGATCAACAAGGCTACCAAGCTGGAGACAGAGTTCATGACGAGGACCAGGCTCTCTAAGAAGACCGCTGCCCCTCCCAGATGGAAGGGCTTGGGTAAAAAGTCCTTTTACTCGAAGAAGGGAGCTGCTTACAGAAATTATCCATCTGAAGCCGACTCCCCCGAAGGGGAATCCTCGATGAGGATGGTGTCTGGGGACCCAGGCTGGTCCACGGTCGGATCCTTTTGGGGGACCTTTGCAGGCCGCTCCCTCTCCGAAGCCTCGGACGAACGTCTCGGACTGCGGGACTGGGGCCAGGGAGCACCCGGCCAGTCGGAACCGTCCAAGGATGCCGCCTTCGAGGGTTTCTTCTTTTTCTTGGGTTCCCTCGAGAGAGACCCCCTTTCTGAGGATCCACGACGGGGCTCGTGTTCGGGAGATTCTGCTGAGACATCGGGGTCTCAAATGAAACCCTGGCCTTCAAAGGCACCAGGGATTCGGAGAAAAACTTATCATGCTGCTGCTGGCGGCTCTTGAGGGCCTTACTGTACATCCTTTTGCAGAGACCGCAGGCTGCCGGGTCGTGGTCAGGCCCAAGGCAGCGGAGACAGCAGTCGTGTGTGTCAGTCAAAGACATAATTTTAGAGCACCGATCACACTTCTTAAAGCCATTCTTAGCCATGGGGGAAAAAAGTACCTCTGTGAGGTTGAAGACTCTCCTGGCTGCCAGCAGGAGAAAAAACATGCAAAGATGCCAGGATAAGAAAGAAAAAAACTACAAAAACAGACCTGAACTCGATGCCAAAGGCAACGAGGTCGGTGAGCGGGAAGAGCACCGGTGCGATACCAGAGATGAGTATGAAACCCGGAGAGAAAAATCAACTTTTTCCGGGGACAAGCTAGACAAACGTCTGAAGGGCTCTGTGGAAAAAAGGACTGAGCAAATGGCACCCTTGGGCGGGAAGGGGACCACGCATGTGTTTCTTTGAAAGCTGGGGGGATGCTTCTGCGAGGGCTCCGTTGGTGCCAACGTCACCCATATGTGAGGACTGACTTCCGTCTTCTTCCCGGAAAACAGGGAATGTAGAGGACTATGCGCAAAGGGAAGCTGCGTGTCTGTGTGTGTATATGTGTGTCATGGGGAGTGTCTTCCAATCCCTCTCTCTCTCATAATCCCCCCACCAGTCTTCCCCAAGTCTTTCTCTCTCACACAAACTCCCCAGTCCTTTCCCAGTTTCTCCATTTCACACCCCTCCAGACATTACTCAATATGTCTCTTGCTCTATTATGACCTCCCCCCAGGCCTCACCCAGTCTCTCTCTCTCATACGAACCCCCCTAGGTTTCACTCAGTGTCTCTTTCTCTCGCATATGTCCCCCCAGGGTTCATCCAGTCTCTCTCTCTCTCCCATGACCATCTCTCCAGTCTTCACCCAGTCTCTTTTTCTCATACCCAGTCTTTCTCTCTCATAACCCCACCCTTCAGGCTTCACCCAGTCTTTTTCATATACCCCACCACAAGCTTCACCTAGTCTCTTTCTCTCTCATAGCACCCCCCCCCCCCTGCAAGACTTCACTCAGCCTCTCTCTCTCTCATACCCTCCTCCCCACTTCAACCAGTTGCTTTCTCATTCACCTGATTCTTGTGCCTGGCTGCAGCTCCTCAAGAACACAGCATTTCATACTCCCATCTCAACTGGCTCCCTGCATGGTTGAGCTGTGTAGTGGAGGAAGTCTGGGCTGATCCCATGGCTTAATGATACAGACTGCCAATCGCATAGGAGGAAGTGTGAAATGTTAATTGCTCAGGAGCTGCAGCCAAATCAGGGACTAGCATATATACGTGCAAAAATGCCTAGACAGACAGACAAAATGTGCCAGGCTGCCTGAACACTTGACAATAGGTGCTCTGCCTAAGCAAAATGCACTTAAAAACTGTATTATAACATACAATATTAAAAATACATGGGGCAAAGATGACCAACAGAAAGACTTTACCTTTTCACATGCAACTGTAAAATCACAAGTAGTAATATTGTAATTAGAGGGCTCTGCATACAATTTTTCCGGTGGCACAGCAAAAGTCCAGTTGTCTCTGAGTGAATCGGAAAGATTGAAAGAAATTGTTTTCAAATGATGTGAATCTGGCACTGTAATTAAACAGAATTTTTTACAATTTAAAATATGAATATAGAAAAATACATGACATATAGGTTTGTTACACATTTTGCATCCTTGAACTTATTTATTTATTTTATTTAGCAAGCATTTGTAGCCCGCTCCTTCCAGCGATCAGAAGCGGGTAGGATTACTATTGTGAAACTGCCGAATCAAGGCAGGTACAAATTTTGTTTACATACAGATTGTCAGAAAAGCACATCATACAGAGTTAACACTTCTTAGCTATGGGGGAGTTCATTTACATATATACATAAATACATATATACAGGATAATCTTCTTGGACACAGTGGTCAGGGGCTGCTCCATCTGTGGGTTTAGTTCAGGTTGAAATGTGATTGGAAAATGTGCGTTTTGAGTTTCTTTCTGAAGTCTAGAAGGTCATTGCTAGCTCGTAGTTCTGGTGGGAGTTGGTTCCACAGTGTTGGCGCCGCATATGAGAAAGCCCTGTGGCTGGTGTTAGCTTTGGCAGATCTTATATCTGTTGGAGTGTGAAGGATGTTGGAATTGTGGGTTCTTCTGTTTCGGGTAGGAGGTTGCAATCTTACTAGGTTGTTGAGGAAGGAAGGTGCTAAGTTGTGGATGAGTTTGAAGGTGGTTGTTAGTATTTTGTATTTTGTGCGAGCTGTTATGGGTAGCCAGTGTAATTGAATTAGTACTGGTGTGATGTGGTCACTTAGATTTTTCTTCATTATGACCCTGGCAGCTACATTTTGTGCCATTTGTAATATGTTTAGGTTTTTTTTAGGTAAACCTTGTAGGATGGCGTTGCAGTAGTCAAAATGTGGCATGATGAGTGCTTGGGCCACTGTTCTGAAGTCTTGGGGATCAATAATATTCCGAATGGGTTGGAGCACTCTAAGCTTGTGGAAAACTGCTCTGTTGGTCTTTCGGAGGTGTTTTTCCATCTTTAGGTCACAGTCAAATGTGACTCCTAGATACTTTATTTCTTTTTTTGTTTGGTAAGTGTTGTTACATAGTGTTATTGATGTGGGAGGGTCAAAATTCGGTTCTTTGGAGATATACATTACTTCGGTTTTTTTGTGATTAATTGACATACTACTTTGTTGTAACCAGTCTTGCATCTCTCCGATACATGTCTCCAGTGGGTTGTAGTCTGGGTTTTTAGTGTCTAGTTGTGTGTATAGCATGATATCATCGGCATAGATGTGGTAATTAATTTCGTGCCGTGAGAAAATTTTGCATAGTGGCTGCATATATATGTTAAACAGAAGTGCTGAGAGAGCAGAGCCTTGGGGGATTCCCTGTGTTTGTGAGAAAGATTCTGCTTTTTCTCCGTTGAATTGAACCTGTTGTGTTCGATTTGAGATGTAGGATGAGAACCATTTTAGTGGGGTTCCTGTTATTTAGATAATTTTTGCTTGAAAATATAACTAATTCTAAATTAATACCATCTGATTGTTCTGTAAGAAAATTGGGCAACCTTTCCAATAATGTTTTAACAAACGTTTTTGAGTTCTATCCTATATAATACAATCTGGGGTACACAAACTAGGTAAATATTATAGTGAACTGAAACAGAAAAAAAACATGTCAGCCCCTTTATCCAAACACAACTGAAAACAAAGATATGAAGAACACTCCACAACAGTGGCTCCAAATCTGTGGTCCTTAGATCCTGGGAGTCTGCGAGAACATAACCAGGGGTTCACAGGATACAGAAAAGAGAAAAAAGAGGGAGACTGGTTGGGAAGGGCTGTAGGGAAGAGAGAATGATTAGAACTGGTTAGGAAGAGACTGGAGGAAACTGGCTGGGGGAGGGGGAGGAGGAGGGAAGAGACTAAGAATGGTGGGGGGCTGTTTGGTGAAGAGAGACTGGTGAAGACAGGTAGGAGAAAGGAGATAAAGAAGGCTATTGCAGAAGTTGGCGTCTGAATAGGACACCCTGCTCTTTGACTTGAGCTGCTACTTACCTCTTTCCATGTTTTCCTGCTGGTGCTTTTGATGCCAAAATGCAAAGCTAAAGCTAAGGAGCTCTTCCTCTGAAAGCTGAAGTGGTCGCAGAAGGGCAGAGAACCATTGACAGTTTCGCACTGATGAAGCCTTCGGTGGGCGTTATCGCTACTGGGGCTGGGGAGAGATCTGGTTTGGGGAGTGATGTTTAGCTCAGTCCATCTGGCCCATCCACCCCTACTACTCCCTTGGTTCCTGGGGCCGGCCAGTCAAGCGCAAGTACTGGCTTGGCGAGTCAGGCCGTATCAGTGTTGGCACTTGAAGATCTATTGGCCAGGTTTGCTGCAGATTCCGCCAGGCAGGGAGGGGTTTCTTCCCCCTGCAGGAGTGGGGTGTAAACTCAGGGACCTCATGGAGTTTGAGTGCTGAGTCTGCAGATTCCTCTCAGAATTTCCTATTGTTCTTCTGTCGTTGATTCGACCGAAAGAGGTTACCCTATACTCTATCTGGCATGGCTTGGAATCTGTGTATAAGGTATGTGCTGGCTTTCTTTAGACTTTGGCTCTGAATTCTTCTGGATTGGACAATATGGAAAAGAAGTAAGAGGGCCAGCAGGAGGAACTGACAGGGTTCCAGTCTACAGTTAAACACCTTCAGGGGGTGCAAGGAACTTTGGTCCAGGACAGGATGATTGTTCAGCAGAAAATTGAGAATTTAGAAAAACAGAATAGGAGTTTAAAGCTCCGTGTTCTGAATTTTCCATGGGTTTCCTTGGTCTTCCCTAGGGAATTATTCTCTAGGTTTTTAAAGGAGGCCTTTAAATATCCTGAGTCTGGCATATCATCTTTCCATAAAATCTACTATCTTCCCTCCTCGGCTACTAAGGATACTCTTTGGTGGATGTCTCATCAAACTCTTTAGATTTAGTTAATTTGACTGAAGTACTTGAGCAATCACGCAAAGAGGTGGAAGCTAGGGCTATTCTTCTGGTTTCATTTGTTTTTCTTCAGGATAAAGAAGCATTGACGCGTTTATATTTTAAAAAGTTAAGAACATAAGACATGTCATACTGAATCTAAGACATGTCATACTGGATCAGTTCAAGGTCCATCAAGCCCAGTTTCCAACAGTGGCCCATCCAGGTCACAAGTATGTAGCAGTTTCCCAAAAAGACACACAGGTTCCACAATGCTTGTATTGTGGCAAGCAGTAGATTTCCTAGGTCCTCTTTAATAATGGTTTATGGACCTTTCCTCCAGGAACTTGTCCAAACCATTTTTAAACCCAGCTACACTAACAGCTTTCACCACATCCTCTGGTAATGAATTCCTGAGTTTGATTATGCGTTGAGTAAAAAAATATTTTTTTTATTAGACTTAAATGGGTTACACTGTAACTTCATTGCACGTCCCCTAGTCTTTCTACTTTTCGATGGCATAAACAATCGATCTACATTTACCCGTTCCACTCCATTCATTAATTTATAGACCTCTATCATATCTCCCCTCAGCCGTCTCTTTTCCAGGTTGAAAAGCCCTAACCTTTTAAGCCTCTCCTCATAAGGATATCCTTCCATCCCCTTTACTATTCTGGTGGCTGTTCTCTGTACCTTTTCTAATTCTGCTATATCCTTTTAAGATATGGTGCCCAGAGTTGCACACTATATTCAAGGTGTGGTTGCACCATGGAACGGTGTAGAGGCATTATAATATACTTTGTTTTATTCTCCATTCCTTTCCTTATGATTCCTAACTTTAGTTGGATGTATTGTCCTGGGTGGGAAAATACAGACTGGACACAGGTTAGGAGGAAAAGATTTCTGGATCTTCGAGCTGAGGCACTTGCCTTGGATGCGAGGTTCCAGTTGAGGTTTCCATGTAACTGTGTCCTCTCATATCAGAATAAGATCTATAATTTTTTCGAACCTTCTCGGTTACACTTTTCTTTTGGATGCTAAGCAACTGAGAGGCTAGCCAGAAGATCTGTAGATGGGCATTATGTGTTTTTGGGGCTTCATTGTCTACTCTATCTTCCAATGGTATTGTATCTTGGGTTTTCCCTTCCCTTATATTATAGACTCCATACAAAGAGTAGTTACTCACCTGTAACAGGTGTTCTCCAGGAGCAGCAGGAATCAGTCCTCACATATGGGTGACGTCGGCGCCGACGGAGCCCCTGTGCGGAGCATTTCCCCAGCTTTCTAAGAAAGCCTTTGGGAATGCAGCGTGCATGTGCGGTCCCCTTCCCGCCCAAGGGTGCCATCTTGCTCAGTCTGATGACATAGCTAAAAGACAGCAAAAAATAACAAAATAAAGGATATGACTGCAACTCCAAGGGGAGGAGGGAGGGTTGTGAGGACTGATTCCTGCTGCTCCTGGAGAACACCTGTTACAGGTGAGTAACTACTCTTTCTCCAGGACCAAGCAGGAAGTCAGTCCTCACATATGGGACTCCCCAGCTTAAGGCTACCGGAGACCCCAAGCTGAAAAAATGAGCTCCCTCTAGAGCGTCAGTACGTAAGGAAGGAATCTTCTCCGAGAACGCCCCCGACCGGTAGCCCAACATCAGGGCCGGAGGGAAGGAGTTGCCTAAACCTCCAAGAGATTATGGAGTACTGCCTGTCCGAAAGCACTGTCCCTGCGGGATGCCCTCTCAAGGCAGTAATGGGCCGCAAAAGTCTGGCTTGAAGACCAAGTAGCGGCCCAGCAGATGTCTGCCAACGGAACAGAGCGGAGATGAGCCTCTGACGCAGCCTTTGCCCTGACACGATGAGCCGTGTCTCGACCCTCCGAGAGACCGGCTGCCCTGTAAGCCCAGGCGATACAGTCAGCTACCCATATGGACAAAGTACGCTTGGAGACAGCTAACCCCAACTTATTGGGGTCAAAAGAGACGAAGAGCTGAACAGCCCTTCGGTGCTCCCACATACGGTCAAGGTAGAAGGATAACGCCCTCCTACAGTCCAGGGTATGCAAGACCATTTCAGCCCAGCTGGCATGCGGCTTTGGAAATAAAGTCGGAAGAACCACCTCTTGATTGAGGTGGAAAGAGGAGACAACCTTAGGAAGGAACTTAGGGTGAGTCCGTAAGACTACTCTGTTCCTATAGAACCTAGTGTAAGGGGCATCAGACACTAGTGCCTGAAGCTCACTCACACGTCTAGCAGAGGTAAGGGCTACCAGAAACAAGGTTTTCCAGGAGAGAAACCGTAGAAGACAGGTAGCCATGGGTTCAAATGGCGGACAAGTAATCCGCTGTAAGACCACATTTAAGTCTCACTCACGGGCAGGTGGACGTAGAGGAGGCTTAAGCAAAAGTAGGCCTCTGAGGAAACGAGCCACCAAAGGATGGCTTGAAAGAGACCGCCCTTCCACTGGAGAGTGGTGTGCTGAAAGAGCACTGAGGTGAACTCTGACAGAATTGGACTTAAGGCCTAGGTTGGATAGGTAAAGCAAATATTGCAATACTACCGGTACCAAGCATGAGAAAGGGTTCTCGTTGTGCTGAGTACACCATGCAGAGAATCTACGCCACTTAAGAGCATAAGATTTTCTGGTGGATTGTCTTCTAGAGGCTAAGACCACGTCTTCCACCTCTGTAGGCAGTAGTAGGGGAGCTAGAACTACCCTTTCAGCAGCCAGGCCATCAAGTGAAGGGACTGGAGGTTGGGGTGTAAAAGAGATCCCTGTTCCTGCGACAGGAGATCGTGTTGTATCCCCAGAGGAATAGGAGTGTCCACTGCCAGTTGTAGCAGAAGTGGGAACCACGGTTGCCTCAGCCACCTGGGGGCTATCAAAATCATTGAGGCCCCGTCCTTGAGCATTTTGAACAGTGTTCTGGATACTAGAGGCGTGGGAGGAAAAGCATATAGTAGGCCCTTGGACCACGGGATTAGAAACGCATCCGCTGCTACTCTGAGAGGATGCGGTTGTCTGGAACAGAATCTTGGAAGTTGCCGGTTCAGAGGACTGGCAAAAAGATCCATGGTCGGAAGGCCCCATCTCAGAAAATCTGCTGAACCACTAATGGATTCAATCTCCATTCGTGTGGTTGCAAGATCCTGCTTAGTCTGTCTGCCAGGTAATTCTCCTGGCCTGGGAGGTAGACTGCTTTGAGAAGGATGCCGTGATCGACTGCCCAGGAGCACAGCCATTGTGCTTTTTGACAAAGGAGGAAGGAGCCTGTGCCTCCTTGCTTGTTCACATAAAACATGGCAACTTGATTGTCCGTCTGGACCAGTACAGACTGGTGAGATGTGAGATGGGAGAAGGCTCTCAGAGCTAAGCGGATAGCTCGTAGCTCCAAGAGATTGATCTGCTGTGCAGCTTCCCAAGGGGTCCAGAGACCCTGAGTACATGCCCCTTGGCAATGTGCACCCCAACCTTGAAGAGAAGCATCGGTTGTCAGCACTTGAGAGTGTGGAGGTGTCTGAAAAAACACCCCGAGCACTAGATTCAGAAGATGAAGCCACCATTGCAGAGAGGAGGCAAGCAGTGTGGATACTCTCACTTTGTCTGCAAGACTTCCCGTGGCCTGATGCCACTGAGTTCTGAGACTCCACTGAGCAGGCCTCATATGCAGGTGGGCATTGGGGGTTACATGAACTGTGGAAGTCATATGGCCGAGAAGCTTCAGGAATTGCTGGGCAGAGACCAGGGAATTGCTGTGAAACTGTCTGGCTATATCCATCAATCTGTGGGCTCTGTCCACGGGTAGAAAAGCCTTTGCCTGAAGAGTGTCCAACCTTGCCCCTATCAACTCCATGTTCTGGTGCAAAGTGGACTTTGCGAAGTTTATGACAAACCCCAAGTGCTGAAGTAGAGCAATAGTGCGAAGGGTGGCTTGACTGGCCTCCTGTGAAGACTGGCCCCTTATGAGCCAGTCGTCCAGGTATTGGAACACAAAAAGGCCTTGAAGCCTCAGGTAGGCCGCCACCACCACCAGGCACTTTGTGAACACCCTGGGGGCGGAGGTTAGGCCAAAGGGCAGTACTCTGTACTGGTAGTGGTTTCCCCCCACGACAAACCTGAGATATTGTCTGTGGTCTGGATGAATGAGGATGTGAGTATACGCATCCTTTAGATCTAAGGAGCATAGCCAGTCTCCCTGCTGGAGGTAGGGCAGCAGAATTCCAAGGGTAAGCATCTTGAACTTTTCCCTCTCCAGGAACTTGTTGAGGTTTCGCAAGTCTAGGATGGGTCTGAGGCCTCCTGTTCTTTTTGGTACTAGAAAGTACCTGGAATAAAAGCCTTGACCTCTCAGGTGGTGGGGCACCGGTTCCACAGCCTGTTCCTTTAGCAGACTTGCTAACTCCTGTAGGAGTAAGTCCCTGTGCAGAGGGAGTCTTGGAGGCTCCCCTGGAAAATAGGAGGGAGGTACCTGGTGAAAATGGAGAAGATAGCCCTTTTGGACTATATGGAGTACCCAGGTATCCTTTGTGACGGCTGTCCACCTGTGGGCAAATAGGGCCAGCCGGCCTCCTGTGCTGATGTGAGCCAGCTGAGGAGGAGAGGCTATGCTTTTGGAGTCATAAACCTCCTCCCTGCTGTGCAGGAGCCGGAGTAGGAGGCTTGGGGGCCTTCTGCCTACGGGGCCCATGACCCTGCCCCTTGGCCTGCTGACCCTGTTGGGGAGCTACAGAAGCCTGATAATGAGGGTACTGTTTATAGTCATATGACTTCCTCGGGTTAAAGGTCTTTTTTCCCGAGCCCTTCTTCTTCTGAGAAGGGGCAGAGGTTTTTCTGGACAGCCTTGTCCGGGTAAGAGTCTCGGTCTCGAGTTCGGCAGCCTTGTCAGCCATGGGCTTGCCAAAGAGGTTTTCACCTCAGCAGGGGACATCGACCAACTTGTCCTGCACCCATGGCTCGAGGTCCGATGACTGTAGCCAAGCCTGTCGGTGGGCACCGATGCCGGCCCCGGCTACTCGGGCCGAAGCCTCGAAGTCATCATAGGCGGCTCGAGAGATAAACTTCGAGCACTCTCTAATACCCGTGGACAAGGCATTGAACCTCTGCAAAGGTTCCTCGGAGAGTCCAGCAGAGAACCCAGCAATCTCCTTTGCCAGGTCTCGAAGGTACATGCCCATGTACAGCTGGTATGTCTGGACACGGCAAGCAAGCATAGAGCCCTGGAAGCACTTCTTACCGAGGGCATCCAGGTTCCGGGCCTCCCGGCCGGGAGGCACCAAGGAGTGCATCTTCTGGCTTTTCAGATGATGCATGACTGATTCCACAACCATGGAGTGGTGCGGTAATTGTGCCTTTTGGAACCCGGGGTCTCCCACATGAGGAAGAGCAGCCATTCCAGCATTGGAGGAACCGGTACAGTAAAGGCCTCCTTTGGGGGAGAGTCATACTGGAGGGCCTCGAGCTCTTCGGCTCGAGGATCCTCCTCGGGATCCATGGGGAATGCCAAGGCCTTGGCCATATCCCGCACAAAGTCTTAGAACCGAGTACCCTCCGGTGGGGATCGTCTCCGAGGTTCGGACTCCGGTGAGTCCGATGGGACACACCGAGTTTGAAAGGTGTCGGGTGACTCCTCATCCTCCGTCTCCCAGCCGGACTCCTCGGAGGAGGAATCGAGTGGTTCCGGTCGGGCAGGCACCGATGCCATCCGCCCCAATGCCGAGGGTACCGGCGTCGACGACCTCGGTCCCGAGCGGGAGGCCGAGGGAGACCTTGGCCGAGGATCGACTCGAGCTCGCATGGACTCGAGGATCGACTCAGCCTCCGGAGTCGACTTGGACGTCGATGTCCCGGTGGTCGGGGCAGATGCACCGGCGAGACCGGCGATCAGTGCCCGCTACTGTTCCATGAAGGCAGCCAAGCTGCTCTCCAAGGCCGTCAACCTGAGTCCAAGCTCAGGAGACTCAGCAGCCCCTGACTCGGGCCCCGACGGCATCAGGCCCGACGTCGGCTCCCCTGGAGGAGAGTCCACGAGGACTACAGTACTCACGTGTCCAGGAGACTCCATCTCGATACGAGGTTGTTTTGCAGGCCTCTCCGACTCCGAAGACCTGGGACGGTGGTCAGGGCTATGCGACTTGGCCCTCGAGGAACCAAGTGCGTCCACCGACGCAGCCCTCGCGGGTTTCTTCTTCCTGCGCTGCTCCCGTGAGGGAGACCCCCTTTCAGAGGACCCTCGACGCTGCTCGGGGCCGGAGTCCCGAGACATCGAGGCCTCTGACGAAGTCCGGGCCCGTCCGGACACGGAGTCAGAGAAGATTCTTTCCTTTTGGTGCTGCCGACTCCTCAACGCCTTTGAGGACATTTTTCCACACGGACCACAGATTATCGGGAGGCAGCAGTCATGTGTGTCGGTGAGAGACATAAGTTTCTTACATCAATCACACTTTTTAAACCCGCTGGCAGCCATGGGGGGAAAAAGGGCCCCTGCGAGGTCGAAAGACAGGGCTGCCAGTGAAAAAAAAAAATGGCGCGAACGCTAGTCACTAAGGACAAAAACTGAAAATAAGAGATTGGGCTCGATACCGGTGTATCAGGCCCAGGTGGGAAAAGGATCTGGCGTCGAACCGAAGAAGCAGGACAAAAAACAGGGTAAACCAACTTTTTCCTCGGCGAAAAACGAACTACGTCCGTTGGGCTCTGCGGAAAAAAGAAGACTGAGCAAGATGGCACCCTTGGGCGGGAAGGGGACTGTGCATGCTCGCTGCATTCCCAAAGGCTTTCTTAGAAAGCTGGGGAAATGCTCCGCACGGGGGCTCCGTTGGCGCCGACGTCACCCATATATGAGGACTGACATCCTGCTTGGTCCTGGAGAACTAATAATGCTTTGTTTTTTCCTGATTTCTTTTTTTCCTTTGTGTTTTATGATGTATGGTTGGGTGTGTATTTCTATTATAATTTAAACTGCAATAAAAATAAAGTAAAAAACAAAAACAAAACAAAAAGGAGGCTACTGGACACAGGCTTGGCATTGCGGGGAGGGGAGTCTAAAAAGAGTAATAAGGATGAACTGGGAGTCCCTGAAATTTCTGAAGAAAATAAGAAGTCCACACAACTAAAAAGTAAAAGGTTGGGAACCTCTGCTTTACAATATAAATGGAAAAGAAAACAATTGTGAGGACCTTGTAAATTCCCTCTTATTCAAAAAATTCCTTGGTTTCCATTTTTAACCATTTTATTTCATTTTTGCTGATGGGTTTCAGCCATTAAAAGTCAAGACAAAGAGGCTCTTTCACTAAAACATGGTAAGTTTCTGTATTTAGCATGAATTAGGAGCAAAAACTAACAAGCAACAAGTACAACTGCCCTGTGCTCTCAGGAGCATACCCAGCATATTCCTGGCAGTTACCACACTAAAAAATCATAATGCGCAGTAGCAGCATTCATAATGCATGTGCACTTAATGCTGAGGTGGTGTTAAGTACACTTGCGCTAACTGTACCATTGACAATTATTGCACATTAATCCCCTCCACGCACACTGCAATGTGCAGTGAACACCCACTCTCCGTCCCAACCAGCCCAGTCCCTATCCCTTCATATGCTAAACAATTAGCATGGGAATTAGTGCATGGTAATGTCATGGCAGAATGATAACAGTTAACGCAGGCCTGCACTAACCATTTAGTGTGCATTAAAGCACACGTTAACTGTTAGCGCACTTTAGTATAAAGGGCACCAAAGTGGGCATGGACAATACCAGGGAATGAGAGAAAACAGTTATTCACCTGTAGTAGGTGTTCTCATGGTCAGCAAGATAAGTCATCTCATATAGGTGATGTCACTGCGGGAACCTTTCTCAATTCTTCTTATACAAGTTTTTAGATTGGTTCCACCACACATGCGCAGGCCTTCCTGCATGCCACCAGTGCACCTCATTTTTTCAGTCTGGTTACCAGCTAAGCCAGAATACAACTCCAAGGGGAGGAGAATTTATCCTGCTGCCCACAGTGAACACCTACTACTGGTGAGTAAATTTGTTTTCTCCATGGACATGCAGGATAAGAAGTCACATATGGGACTCAGTAGCTACTGGCTGCTTCGTAAACACATAAGCGCTGTAGTTTGCCCTGTGTGAGCGGTGCAGCCGCACAGGGCGCAAACAAATTGGGGCACATTTGGGGAAGCCGGCCTTGGCTTCTCCCCATCTGATCTTGCCCCGCAGCCACTTTTAGGGTTGCCTTGGCGGTGGCGGAACCTCCAATTGCAAAAAGAAACACACAGGTCTCTCCGACTCTGCGTTACATGCTAGCCTGATCCCACTCTTCTGAAGCATACTTGCATCAGAGGAGGGAGGGACCACACCAGCCATTCAAACATGGAGTTGCAAAGACCCACATTTAAATGACTGGTCTGGTCCCTTCCTTCTCTGATGCGAGCATACGTCAGAAGAGGGGGATCGGGCCAGCATGCAAGCTTGGAGTTGAAGAGACCCACATTTTTTTTTCTATTGGAGGTCCCGCTGCTACTGCCACGGGAACCCTAGGAGGGCAGGTTGGGTGGTGAGCCGGTTGGAGACATGAAGGTAAGATGGGGAGATGCTGGGCATAGGGCAAAGGACAAAACAGGAGGGGTGTGGCACCAGATGTGCAAGCCGCACAGGGCACATTTATGGCTTGGTACAGCCCTGGGCAGCATGGAACAGAAGAAACATGGGCATGGGAGGAGTAGATATGGATTCTAATCCCAAACAGATTTTTCAGAACTCATTGGCCGAATCGGCTGTGCATTAAATTTCCACAGTCAGTCGGATAACTTTTCTTCAGTATTGGTATGAGCACAGATCTTTTCCAGCCATTCAGTCATGATGTTGTCTTCCAAATTTCCTTGCAGAGCTCTGTAAGTATTATAAAACAGCTGCATCTGATTGCTGTATTACTTCAGTGGGAATGCCATCAATGCCTGGTGCTTTTTAATTTGATAATGCTTTCAGTGCTGCTTCAGATTCTTCTTTCATCACCAACAGTCCCTAACCATGAGTAAAAGGTTGAAATGGCTGTTGATTCACTTGATTTTTATGGAATAATGGACTCTCTGTATTCTTTCCATCTTTTATTGATCTTCTCAGCATCATTCAATGTGGGTCCTTGAGTGTCTTTTAGCATTCCAGTTTGAGGATGGAATTTTCTCTAACTCTCATAGCTTTAGGAAAGCTGATCTTGTTCTTTCTCTAAGAGTTTCTGATTCTATTTCTTTGCATGCGTCATTGTAGTACTTCACTTTCTTTCATCTATTTTGTCTTGTTTTTGCTTTTTCACCTTTTGCAGAAACTTTTCACTTTCTTTAAGTACAACGTCTAGATGCCATCCCATAGCTCTTCTGGCACTCTGTCATTTTTATCTAAAGAGGTGAAATGATTTTGCAGGCCTACCTTTTCTGAACCATTGCCGCCACTGCATGCCCCAGAGAGGGGTGGGAACAGGGGCAGCGGCAGGATGGAGTTTATGTTTATTTTTGTTTGATATACCACACCTTCAAAACAGCAGTGTATAGTCCACAAAATTATAAAGGAAATCCAGAAAGGAGAAAGGACAAGAAAATTATACATTCACACTAACAATAGAGAGGACAAAGCAGTAACATGAGGAGGGACTAGGAGTCAGGTTGTGGAAAGACAAAAGCAGTACAGAACAGATATGTTTTGAACTTAGTTTTGAACTTCAGGTAAGAAAGTTCAAGGTGGAGGTTAGTAGGTAAGGAATTCCAAAGGGCAGGTGTGAGAAAGTACAGGGCTGAGGAACGAGTGGATTCTAGCTGGGCATGTGAGACAGAGGGCAAGTGAAGATGGTTGGCATGTAGTGTACGAAGAACTCGGCGAGAATGGCCTGCCCAAGGCACCTTGTATCAGCCTTGACTGCATTGTATTTCATTATAGTTTATGCAAGTTTTTTCTTAATTATAAATGCAGCACCATTTCTTCTTTGTCTTTCATTTCCATTGCAATATATCATGTGATCATCAGATTCAAAGTGCCTGATGCCAGTCCATTTCAGTTTGCTGACATTCAACAAGTTGTGTTGTATATGTTCCATTTTGTTCTTGACTGCCTTCAGCTTTCCTTGGTTCATACTTAGTACATTCTATGTCCCAATATGCAAGACATCTATGCAGCTGCTAACTCTCATTTCATGTGCACCTACATCAGTAGTCAGACGTCCCAAGGGATTTGTTCCAACTACGTCATAAATACTGACTTAACTCTGAAAAGCTTTCAGCTCTTCTCCAGTAGCCCATTGAGTGCATTCCGATCTGGGGGGAGGGGCTCATCTTCTAGCACTATACAGTCAAACCTCGGTTTTCATGATTAATCCGTTCAAAAAAGTCTGACTAAAACCGAAACGGACTAAAACCGAAGCAAGATTTCCCATAAGAAATAATGTAAATTCAATTAATCCGTTCCAGACACCCAAAAATATTGACAAAAAATACATTTTATAGAGAATAACTATATTTTTACATACAGAAAACAATGAGAAATACATATAAATGACTAATGAAATGGATAAATGAGCATGTAACATCACTTTTACCTTTATTGAAGACTTTTGTTGGCATATGGGACGCACTCCAGCCAGCTCCAGCTGCCCTCCCCTCCGGGGATCGAGCAATCACCACCAGCAGCGGAGGTGGGAACAGCCATCTTGGCCGGCTGCCCAATTGGGGCTCCAGCCTGCCTTGTAAAAGAGAAGCGTCATCGGGCGCTGGGAGAGGGACACACTCCAGACAGCTCCAGCTGCTCTCCCCTCCAGGGATCGAGCAATCACCACCAGAAGCGGAGGCGGGAACAGCCATCTTGGCCGTCTGCACAATCGGGGCTCCAGCCTGCCTTGTAAAAGAGAAGCGCCAATAAATATGGAAGACAGTCAATCAGCAAGAAAATCAAAATAAAGAAAATCCCACTTCTGGCCACAAGATGGTGCTCCATTTTCAACTGTACGAAAACCGAGACAACGTACGAAAACCGGAACAAAATCTTGATGAAAAAAGTCAACGAAAACCGAATCGTACGAAAACCAGGGCATACGAAAACCGAGGTTTGACTGTACTGCAATTTGTTTTGCTGTGACTATACACTGGATTTTCATGGCAAGAAAAGAAGTAGGTTCCTAGGCCTTTCTTTCTCCCAAATAATGCCAGTGTTGTTGCTGTTGTCACAGAAATGTAATCCTCCACCAACACTGTCCCATTCTGCTGCTGTCCAGATGGGTGGTTTGTCAGTCTGTTACCTCAGTTGAGACCTGTCCATCCTAGGAGACCTTGCTAGTAGTTAAGCTACCGACAGCATAGCTCTCAGCATCACTGATGCACGCAAGCCCTCGCGGCATGACAAGCCACAAACCAAGCAGGGGCTATAGGCTTTAGTTCGCTCCAAATGGAAGGCCAAGGCTCTCTTGTAGTCCAACGTATAAAAAACACTCTCCTCTTTGTGAGTATGTTGTCTTGGGAAAAATGTTGGAAGGGCTATCGACTGATTAAGGTGAAAGTCCGATAACACTTTATGAAGAAACTTAGGATGAGGATGCAATATCACCCTATTACTGAAAAACTTTGTAAAGAGTACATCCACTACTAGATCCTGGAGCTCACTAACTGTGTGGTGAAGTTACTGCCATCAAAAACAAGATATTCCAAGGTCAGATACTTCAGTCCACAGGTATCTAGTGGCTTGAAAGGAGCTGTTATCAACAGAATTAGAACACCATTGAGATCTCAAGATACTGCGGGGGGGGGGGGGGGACTTTGTAAGAAGCAAGCTTTGCAAGAAGTGAACAACTAAAGGCTGTAGAGAAATGGGTTTAGAATGAGAGTGATAGGCACCAATTGCAATTAAGTGAACTCTTACAGAGTTTCTTTTTAAAGCAGACTCAGACAAATGTAGAAAGTAATCAAACAGCTTATGTGTGGGACATGAGAAAGTGTCTAGAGCCTCCCCTCATACCAGATGCCAAAGCACCTCCATCTGAAACCATACCATCTTTTCTGGAATCTAAGAGGATGGTGGTAACACTAACTGGCAGGTTCATGGTAGACAAAATTATCCACTCAACACCCAAGCTGTAAAGGCAAGGAACATAGATGTTGAGATGTAAGAGTTCCCTGGTCCTGCGTTATCAGAGTTAGTGAGCAGCTGAGGTGAACCTAGTCTTTGATGGCAAGCTTGAGAAGAAGAGGGAACTGTGGTTGCCTGGCCCTGTAAGTCACTATGAGAATCATTATGCCTCATTGCCTCTGAATTTCCACTGTGTTCTCAGGGTCCACTGAGGCTGTCTCATTTTGAGATGTCCAAACAATATAGTAATAAAAGAATCATTGGGCATATCTATCACTGGTGTCTACCTTGTTTTTTGATGTCATTTTGAGACGTGCCAGGGAAGTTACGTGAACTGTCAAAGCCATGTGGCCCAATATTGTAAAAATGTTCCTCACTGACATCTGCTGACTCTGTTGTATTTTTTCCATGATTACCACCAAATGGATACGCTTGCCTTGTGGAAGAAAGACTTTTGCCTGAGTTATGTCTAGCAGAGCTCCAGTGAAGTCCAATTGGTGTGATGGGCTCAAGTTCGATTTGGGGTCGTCGATGACAAACCCTAGTAGCTCCAGCACTTAAATGGAAAGGCATAAGGATTCTTGAACTTCTTTCTGAGTGGTATTTGAGCACTCAATCATCCAAGTAGGGAAACACATGCACCCTAATCTGCATAGAAAGACTACAATTACTGCTAGACATTTTGTGACTATGTGAGAAGCAGACACAAGGATGTCGAGTTTCCCTATGATAATTCACAGATACGTCTTGTGATTGGGATGTATCTGTATGTAGGTGTAGGTATCCTTTAAGTCCAGAGCACATAGCCAATCCCTTTTTTGGAGAAAAGAAAGGATAGTATCCAGGGAAAACATTCTGTGCCCTCCAGGTGAATAGAAGAATAAGACAGTATAACCGAAAGGTTATAATGATAGGAGCAAAAAGCAAGAAGAGGAATATAGGAGACCAGAGAAGAAACGAGAAAGATAGGCAAATCTGAATAATAAATGTGGTGAGTAATAAGGATCTTACAGTGAATTTGACACCTCATGGTATCTCATTTGGCCCTGCTGCCTAAGGCGGTATATCAAATGTTAATAAAGATAAAGCTCCCCATATAGAAGTGGAGTCACATGATTAAATTTCTTTACCTCATAAAGGAGCCTCTACAACTGCTTTTGAGTCAGCCCATGGTAGAGAGAATTGCAGTCGTCCAGCTGGGTAATCACTAAGGCCAGTATAATAGAATACATTGGAAATATATGCATTGAAGTGAGTTCTCTGTGGAATGTAACATCAAAGACTTTAACAAAGGGGGTGAAGTACTTTTGTCCATTAAAGAAGAGCAGGACCTCGGCGTGGTTGTGTCTGATGATCTTAAAGTAGCTAAACAGATAAAAAAGGCGACAGCAAAAGCTGGAAGGATGCTTGGGTGCATAGGGAGAGGAATGGCTAGCAGAAAAAAGGAGGTGATAGTGCCTCTGTATAAGTCTTTAGCACGACCTCATTTGGAATATTGTGTGCAATTCTGGAGACCGCACCTTCAAAAGGATATAAACAGGCTGGAGTCAGTACAGAGGGTAGCTACTAAAATGGTTAGTGGTCTTCATTATAAAGCATAGGAGGACAGACTTAAGGAGCTTAATATGTATACCTTAGAGGAAAGGAGGGATAGAGGTGATATGATTGAGAAGTTTAAATACCTCCGTGGCATAAATGCACAGGGGGAGAGCCTCTTTCGATTGAAAGCAAGTTCTGCTATGAGGGGACATGGGATGAGGGTGAAAGGGAACAGATTCAGGAGTGATATGCGGAAATATTTCTTTACGGAAAGAGTGGTGGATCCGTGGAATAGTCTCCCAGTGGAGGAGGTAGAGATGAGGACAGTAACTGAATTCAAAAAAGCAGGGGACAAACACAGAGGATCTCTAATGGAAAAAGGGGACTGTTGTAGTTGTTGATATGGAAGGACAGACTAGATAGGCCATGTGGTTTTTTTCTGTCATCATTTTTCTATGTTTCTATGTAACAGAGTCCTTCAAAGATAACAGAGCCAACGATACTAGGAAGGAGAGGAAGTATGAGGATGGTGGCTGGCCTAGAGAAAGAAGTGCCTTGGACTTCTTTATGTTCAACTTGAGACCATTAGTAGATGTTGCTAAGTGCAGTCAAGTCAATGTGGACTCATGGTGACCCTATGGATAGTTGTCCTAAACTGTGTTCAGTCTTCAGTCAGGCGGCTAATTGTTAATAGAGTGGCATCTATAGTTGCTGTTATTGTATCAATCCATCGCATTGCTGGCCTTCCTCTAGTGTGCTGACCTTCAACCTTTCTAAGCATGATGTCTTTCTCTTTGCATGATGTGTCCAAAGTTTGAAAGTCAAAGTCTTGTCATCTGAGCTTCTAAAGAAAGTTTAGGTCTGATCTCCTCTAGTATCAACTGATTTATTTTTCAGGCAGTCCATGGTATACACAGTATTCTTCACCAGCACCATAATTCAAAGCCACTGTTTTTTTTCTTGGCTGTTCAACCTTTGCATCAATAAGTTGTTACTGAAAATACCATGGCTTGGACAAGTAGGACCCGATATTCGAAGGGCATTTACACGGTTTACAGCCTAATAAACCATGTAAATGACTTAGATGGGGAAATTCCACGGCATATACACTGTTAGTGCCATTGAATATTCCCGTCTAAGTCCCCTACGTGCCCCAATGCTATCCAGTTAGCATCGGAGCATGTTGGGGGCGTTCTGGGGTGCAGCGGAGGCAGTGACTGCCGCTAACCTGGTAGTGGCGATACTGGACTGCTACCTAGTTAGCGATCCGTGCCTAAGACTAGGCCAGATTTGGCTCGCCTAATTTTAGCCACGGATGCTAACTGGGTAGCGGTCCAATACTGCCGCTACCCAGTTAGGCTCTGCAGGTGAATCCACTCAGCGCCAAACCTGGATATTCAATGCCGTCACCACGGCATTGAATATCTCGGTTTAGGGGTCAGGGTTATATGCTGTAACAGCACATAGCCTGCCCAGCTGAAAATTGGGCCCATAGAATCTTTGTATGTAGAGATATCTTGTCTAGGTCCTTCATAGCTGTTCTGCCAAGTGCAATGCATCACTGGATTTCTTAATGCTGGTCATTTCTTTATTGATTATTGATCCAAGCAGCCAGAAATAGTATCTAATGTGACAAGGAAGCCTGTTTTGAGCCTATAAGTATAGAAAAGGTCAATGACTTTAACTTAGAGAAAGGAGAAATCCCTGCAGGGAATGGATTTCAGGCCCCTCATAGAGAAAGAGACCTGAGGGAGAGAAAGTTCAGGCAGCCACACCCTAACTCCTATGACGTAACTGCAGGCTTGAGAGGTGATTACAATCACCTGGGAGGAGTGGAGGAAGGGCTGGAGCCCTGGAGAGGGAAATATAAACCCCTGCTAAAGCAGAGGAAAGGGGAAGCTCAGAGTTAAGGAGAAGCTCAGAGGAAAGGAGGAAGGAAGAAGCTCTGGGGAGGCAGAGGTCTCAGGAGGTTCGGAGGACTCAGAGGATTCAAGGGAATCAGGAGTGGAACCAGGAGCACCTGCAGATCTCCAGGAGAGAACCCAGAGACGAATACAGAGAGCTGTTCCAGAGAGGCTGGAAGGAGACAAGGAACCGTAGCGAGCACAACCAGGGAGAACTGCCCAGTGCTTCAGGTACTGACTGTCTTTATCGGGGAGAGTTGAGCTCAGGAGAGACATTAGAATCCCCAGGGAGGCTGTATTCTGAGCACTGTGTCCAGAGCTTAGAACAGGACACTGCCCTAACAACACCAGAGGATATGCAGATTGAGTTGGCAGGGGAGGAATTGCAAGATCTAGATATCCCCATGGACTGTACCCTGTGTCAAGCTACAAGCATGGAATCATTATGCTAAAGGCTAGCATTGAATGAGAAAGTCTCCTAGAAGCAGGTAACTGGAAGTGAGCCAGGAATTGGGTTTGAAGAAAACTCCACGTGTTTGCATTTCTCAGGCAAAGTGCTGAGTCACGCTGAAGAGAAAGCCTGTGAATGTTTGTTGTTTTATTTTGAGTTTAAAAACCTATCCTGAAAGGAAGGAGGGAAAGAAGAGGTTGTTCCAGAGGAATTGAGTTATTCTTTTGTTGTTAAGTGCTTCACAAACACAAGGTTAAAAAGAAGTATTTTTACCTTGCTGAGCAGAGCTGTTTTCTCTAAGACTGAGCAATGTTGTTAACCAGTTGCATGTGTTTAAAAGACTGTGAAACAGTTATACTGATCTAAATGCTCTTTTGCAAACAATCCTGAATGGACAAAATTCCTGTGTACAGTTTACTTGAACCTTTACTTTAAAATAAATTCTGTCATTTGCCTTAACATCGGACCATGACTACACTTCTTCTTAAGAGCCAAACTACATGTCCCAGAATCCACCTGAGGAAAAGCTAGTTTATTTGAGCTCACCAAGAGAAGTTCTCCGTTACCTCGCCCCTCTAAGCCAGAGGCCAGGGGCAAGGGCGTGACACTAACTTAAGAGTAACCTCAAAATTGCATGTGAGAGGATAAGAGGAACCAATAACTGTATGTCAAAAGCAAAGATAAAAAATATCAGTTCAAAAGAATCAAGCAATTATTCCAAAGGCATGATGTAAACATTAAAAATGAAAAGGGCCCAAGATGGAGCCCTGTGGAACACCACAATCTAGGGGAAAAGAGGGTGTTGTAACATGAGGCCAATGAACAGAAAAAAATTGACCAGAAAGATATGACCGAAACCAGTCAAGAGCCACACCGGTGACTGACAAAGCAGCAAGAAGATGCAGAAGAAAGGTCAACTATATGGCCCTTAATGAAAAGCAAATATCCGGTAAATGGTAGCTATTATCTGGATATTTGCTCTACAGAGAATTATCCGTGGATATCCAGTGGCCCTAGTTGGACAATACTACTGAATCTTGTTATGGATTGCTTAAGCACTATCAAAACAGTGCCATGGCAATAAATTGGTGGAATGGAATGTTATCCAGAAACTGATGACATTCAAACCCCTATCCAGTTAGCTAACCGAAAGTTATCCAGATAGCTATCTGAATTGCATTCTGAATATCACCTCTATCCAGACAACAGCAGTGCTCGCCGCTGTATCTGGATATTCAGCACTGTCTGCAATCTGGATATCCACATTATTTTTTAAAATACTGATTGCTGTGTTTGGATATTAACATGATTATTATTTATTATTACAAAATGCCAAGAATGCACCATCTGTAATTTGAAGCCAAAAAAGAACCTTTTTGTTTGGGTCATTTATTTGTCAGAATTCAGTGGGGAAATTGTCTCAGAATAGGAATAATGCCATTTCTAGCTCCAGATCATGTTATTGCTGGTAGTTTGTACATTGCTGGTAGTTTGTTGGGTTTCAATGTAATCAGAGTGTGAAAATAATATAATTTCTGCTTTCTGAGCAGCAGAGCCAGGGCAGGGTATTAGGCACCCTAATTAACATTCAACCTTGAATATCTCTCAAATGGCTTTCAGGCCCTAAGGCTCCTTGCTTAATTAAACTTGACCATGACCACACCAATACCACCCTTCCCAATCCTGTAAAAACACATAATTAGACTTCATACTTTTAAGATTTAGAGAAAGACATCATGCTTGGCAAGGTAGAAGGTCAACGCAAAAGAGGAAGGCCAGCAATGAGATGGATCGATATAATAACAGCAGCTATGGGTGCCACTCTGTCAACAATGAGCCGCCTGACTGAAGATCAAACACAATTTAGGACAACTATGCAGAGGGTCGCCAGGAGTCGACACCGACTTAATGGCACTTAACAACAACTTTTAAACATTAAACTTTGCTTCCTATATATACATATAGACAACGAGAGCAATTTAAAAACACATTTATTTATATATTCTTTTTTTTTAACCGCTTTTATTTATTTATTTAACTGCATTTATATCCCGCTTTTCACTGGGTCACCGGGCTTTATCTATATTTAGCTGGTTAAATAGGTTATTCAGAAATTGTTCACCTCCTTGTAGGTAAAAATACATTCTGATGGTTCTTTCACTTCGTGGGGATGTCAGACTCTATTGTTTTGCTTGGATAGCAGCCGCTGTTTGCTGCCCCTAAGAAGCTGCCATCCTAGGTGATTGCTTAGTCTGCCTAGTAGTTAAGCCAATCTTGCTGGACATGTATTGAGAAAGCACAGTTACTTACCTGTAACAGGTGATATCTGGGAACAGCAGGAATAAGTCTTCACATATGGGTACGTCGGTACCGACGGAGCCTGCGCGGGAACGCTCCCCAGCTTCCCAAAAAGGAAAGCTTTTGGGAGCATCCCACAGCGCCTGCGCGCTGCCTTCCCGCCTTTCCTAACCATCTCTCCTCAGTTTACGTTTAAAGCTGAGACAATAGAGAGAGAGAGGAAAGGAAAGATAGAAAAAGAGATACAACTCCTAGGGGAGGTGGGAGGGTTGTGAAGACTTATTCCTGCTGTTCCCAGAGATCACCTGTTACAGGTAAGTAACTGTGCTATCTCCAGGAACAAGCAGGAATGAGTCTTCACATATGGGGACTCCCTAGCTAAGATGCCTGGGAGATCCCCAAGGATATGAGACCCTGGGAAGGGGTCTACTTCCTCCTATGGATCTCAGGCATCCATCCAGGGAAGGAGGGTAGGAGTTGTTTAAGAATGGAACAGGTGTTTGAGGACAGCCTGACCAAACAAGGCATCCCGGCGGGAGTTCTTGTCCAAGCAGTAATGGGCTGTGAAGGTATGAACCAAGGCCCAGGTGGCTGCTCGACAAATCTGGTCGATGGACACAGAATTTAGATGAGCCATAGAGGTGGCCATGGCCCTCACATTATGAGCTGTGACATGGCTCTCCAGAGAAAGGTTCTTACTCTGGTAGGCGAAAGAAATACACTGAGCAATCCAATTGGACAGTGTTCTCTTAGAGACTGGAAGTCCCAAATGAGAAGGATCAAAAGCAACAAAAAGCTGGGAAGACTTTCTATGTTGCTGTGTCCTTTGTAAGTAAAAAGCAAGAGCTCTTTTACAATCCAGAGTATGAAGATTCTTCTCTGCATTGGATGCATGAGGAGCTGGAAAAAAGACAGGTAAATATACCTCTTGATTAAGATGAAAAGGTGAGACCACTTTAGGCATAAAGTGTGGATTTGTCCTAAGGACTACCTTATCATGATGGAACCTTGTATAAGGTGGATTAGCCACTAATGCCTGCAGTTCACTGATGCGGCGAGCTGAAGTGACTGCAATGAGGAAAATAACCTTCCAGGAAAGAAACTTAAAGGAGGTAGTGGCTAAGGGTTCAAAAGGTGGCTTCATAAGCTGACCAAGAACCAAATTTAAGTCCCATGCCACCGGAGGAGGCCTAATGGGAGGTTTAGTTAAAGTTAGGCCTCTCATGAATCTTGCTATGAGAGGATGAGACCCGGTGAAAAGCGGGATATAAATACAGTTAAATAAATAAAATAAAATAAATGAGAGGAAATAGGTTGTCCATTGATGGGCTTAAGGGATGCTGCAATAGCACTCAAATGGACTCTTACTGAATTCGTTTTAAGGCCTGCATTGGAAAGATGCAGGAGATAGTCTAACAGAGAATTTAAAGGTAGTGCTAGAGGGTCAAGACCCTTTTCAGCACACCAAATGGAAAACCTCTTCCATTTAAAAGCATAAGAACGCCTGGTGGAAGGTTTTCTGGAAGCATGGAGGATATCCTTCACTTGTTGAGAAAGATTCCAGTCTTGAAGGTCTAGGCCTTCAGTAACCAAGCTCTGAGGTGTAGGGACTTGGGGTTTGGGTGCCACAAAGTCCCTTCCTCCTGGGACAGAAGGTCTGGAGCAGCTCCCAAGTCCAGGGAGGGGGCTTGGGAGAGATGTAGAAGTAGAAAGTACCACACTTGGCGTGGCCAGCATGGAGCTATGAGGATCATAGATCCTTGATCCCTCTGGAGTTTGAACAGAGTCTTGGGAATCAAGGGAATGGGTGGAAATGCATACAGGAAGCCCTGACCCCAATGAAGGAGGAAGGCATCCTTGGCCTGAACTCCCTGACACGGAATTCTGGAACAGAACCGGGGAAGTTTGGCATTCCACGGACTTGCAAAGAGGTCTATGTCCGGGGTTCCCCATTCTTGGAAGATTCTGAGTACCTGGATCCATGTGCAGGGACCATTCGTGTGGAAGCAGAACTCGACTGAGTCTGTCTGCCCAAGAGTTTTGGACTCCTGGGAGGAATACTGCCAGGAGATGGATTTGATGCTCTCTGGAGAAGGCCTACAATCTTAAAGCTTCGTTGCAAAGCGACAGAGAGCCAGTTCCTCCTTGTTTGTTTATGTAAAACATGACTACTTGATTGTCCGTATGAATGAGGACTGCCTTGTAGCTGAGGAGGGTATGAAAGACCTTGAGAGCTAGAAAAACTGCTCGAAGCTCCAAGTGGTTGATATGAAGAGAGATCTCCTGTGGGGACCAAGTGCCTTGAGTGGAAAGGTCCTGTAGATGGGCTCCCCAACCTGTTTGGGAGGCATCTGTTGTGAGGGTTGCTTGGGGCAACAACTGTTGGAAGGGGGACCCCAGCAACAAATTTTGAGTGGACATCCACCATTGGAGAGACCAAAAGAGACGTTTGGTGGTTGCTATTTGGTCTGAGAGAGCTCCTGAAGCTTGAGTCCATTGGGTGGACAAAGTCCATTGAGCTGCGCTCATGTGTAGGCGAGCATAGGGTACCACATGCACTGTGGAAGCCATGTGGCCTAGCAGTTGTAGCATCTCCCGGGCAGTTAAGTGGCTCTTTGACTGAATCTGGGAGGCTAACTGCACTAGACGTTGGCAACGGGCCTGAGGAAGGTAGGCCCTTGCAGTAGTGGTATCCAACCAGGCTCCTATGAATTCTAGGGACTGAGTAGGGGTGAGCTGAGACTTTGGGAGGTTTACCACAAGTCCCAGATACTGCAGAATGCGCCTTGGAACCGGAACAGTAAGGGCCTCCTTCGGAGGAGAGTCATACTGTAGGGCCTCGAGCTCCTCGGCTCGAAGCTCCTCCTCGGGATCCGCGGAGAATGCCAAAGCCTTGGCCATGTCCCACACGAAATGAGAGAACCGGGTATCCTCTGGGGGGGACCTTCTCCGAGGCTCGGACTCGGGCGAGTCCGAAGGAACGCACTGAGTCCGAAAGGTGTTGGGCGACTCCTCATCCTCCGTCTCCCAGCCAGACTCCTCGGAGGCTCCGGTCAGGCAGGCTTCGATGCCATCTGCCCCGGCATCGACGACCTCGGTCCCGAACGGGAAGCCGAGGGAGACCTTGGCCGAGGATCGACTCGAGCTCGCATGGACTCGAGGATCGGCTCGGCCTCCGGGGTCGACTTGGACTTGGACTTGCACCGGTGAGACTGGCGATCAGTGCCCGCTGCTGTTCCATGAAGGCGTCGGCTCCCCTGGAGGTGAGTCCACGAGGACTACAGTACTCACGTGACCCGGGGACTCCATCTCCACACGAGGTTGTTTTGCAGGCCTCTCCGAAGACCCGGGACGGCGCTTGGGGGACTATTCGACTTGGTCCTTGAGGAGCCAAGTGCATCCACCGATGCCGCCCTCGCGGGTTTTTTCTTCTTACGATGCTCCCGCGAGGGAGACCCCCTTTCAGAGGAGCCTCGAGATGTCGAGGCCTCTGACGAGGTCCGGGCCCTACCGGACGCGGAGTCAGAGAAGATTCTTTCCTTTTGGTGCTACCGACTCCATAACGCCTTAGAGGACATTTTCCCACACGGACCACAGATCATCGGGTCATGATCGGGTCCGAGGCACCGGAGGCAGCAGTCATGTGTGTCGGTGAGAGACATAAGTTTCTTACACCGATCACACTTTTTAAACCCGCTGGCAGCCATTGGGGGAAAAAGGGCCCCTGCAAGGTCAAAAGACAGGGCTGCCAGTGAAAAAAGAAAAAATGGTGCGAACGCTAGTCACTAAGGACAAAAACCGAAAAAGAGATCCGGGCTCGATACCAACGTATCGGGCCCAGGCGGGAAAGGGAAACCGGCGTCGAACCGAAGAAAAACAGGTTAACGCAGAGAAAATCAACTTCTTCCTCGGGTGAAACGAATATACATCCGTCGGGCTCCGTGGAAAAAAGAGGACTGAGCAAGATGGCACCCTTCGGCGGGAAGGGGACCGCGCATGCGCGCTGCATTCCCAAAGGCTTTCTATGAAAGCTGGGGAAATGCTCCGCACGGGGGCTCCGTCGGCGCCGACGTCACCCCATATGTGAGGACTGACTTCCTGCTTGGTCCTGGAGAAATCATCCTTACCATTATTATGACCCACTTTTGGAGATGAGCAAGAGGACGAGTTTTGGCCCCCAATAAACAGTTTATTCAGAGGAGGAGTCGTAAGGAGACTCAGATGGAGCCTGCCCTCCTTCCATTTTCCTGGTGGCTATCAGATGTTTATCCATAGGCCCTCATACAATCACAGAAGTCTTAGTGCCTTTTCCTTTTTCTCTTCTTTTGCATCCTAAAAAATACATAAATGGTACACTCACCAAAAAAGGAGTTCAAGTATAAGAAGATACTCTCCTTACTCCTCAGATCTGCTTGGGCTCCAAAGGACATTCACCTTTGGGCATGCCAAGTTGGCTTTTTTACATCCTGATAACGATATCAGTGGACTGTGCTGGTTGGCAGGGGTGAGTACCATAGAATGGAGCCCATGTAAAGCTGTGTCCTAGCCCAGCAAGGTGCTCCCGATCTTCCTCTCCTCTGAGCATAATGAAAACCAATTTGGCTTTTGTACATCCCACGGTCCCTGTATGATGACATCAGCAGGGACAGTGCTAGCTGGCAAAGGTGACAATTGGAGAAAGATGTTCAGATAAAGCTGTGTCCTGGCCTGGCAAAGTGTTCCCAATCTTCCTCTCCCTCCCAATGTCCAGTATTTTAGATGCTTATATCTTTTATTTTGCAAATAACATTGTTTTACAGAAACCATATGTTTTTTATTTTAGGTTTCTGTGGGTAAGAGAGTTTTATATATGTTTTGTGATTATTTCACATTTTATTCTACACTTTTTCACTTTGCAGTTTTATATATTGATGATGACATGCAGGTTTTCATTTTAAACAGATTACTAACGTTTATTTCTTTTTTTGGGTTCCTCTTTTTTCCCGCTAATGTTTTAAGTACTGGTCATTGCATTTTGGATTAAATTGATTTAATGTTCATTTATGGTTTATGTCGGTGTTTCTCAAGGTTGTCCTTGTATACCGCCCTAGCCAGTTTGGTTTTAGGATATTCACAATGAATATGCATGAAGGTGAAATTAGATTTATGTGCTAATTGTTGTTCCTTGAGGAACTCCAGTCTAGTCCCGAACCTCTGGGTTTAAGCACCTCCTCCCACAGCTTTGGAGAATGAGCACGTCATTCTTTTGATGACACCAGTTTAAGTAGATCAGGAACCACCTCCTTGCTCCAGTAACTTATTGACAAAGCAGACTGTACCAGAGCAATAATTAAGTAACTCTTAAAAACCTTTCTCAGAACTATAACTATATAACGTTTCAATTGAAAGCAACGAGGGGACATGGGATGAGGGTGAAGGGAGACAGATTCAGGAGTGATATGCGGAAATATTTCTTTACGGAAAGAGTAGTGGATCCGTGGAATAGTCTCCCAGTGGAGGTGGTAGAGATGAGGACAGTAACTGAATTCAAAAAAGCATGGGACAAATACAGAGGATCTCTAAAGGTAAAAAGGGGACTGTTGTAGTTGTTTATATGAAAGGACAGATTAGATAGGCCATATGGTCTTTTTCTGTCATCATATTTCTATGTTTCTAAATCTCTAAATAGAGAAAAACTTCGTACTGCAAGAACTGTGCAATGATCTGAACATTTCTATCTCTTGTGCTGCTTAGGTCTGCCCTCGCACTCTCCCGAAAACCCCCAAGCAGCAACTATTAATCTTATAAGTAAATTTTCCCTCTCCTCCCTGAATGGACCACAGCCCCTACTACTGCCTGTGCAGCTTACTGCTAAAACCTTACTTTGCTTCAGGCTCCAGTCCAAAGAGTAATACCAGGGAGGGATGTGGGACTAGACTGAAGTTCCTCAAGGAACAACAATTAGCAGGTAAGTCTAATTTCACCTTCCTTATCGTCCCTCCAGTCTAGTCCCGAACCTCTGGGGATGTAACAGATGTGATGAAGCTGAAGCCATTGAAGCTATAGACTCAGAAAAAAACACTGTTTATTATAAACCAACGGACTCACAGAGGGTGCAGTTAAACCTTAAAGTGCAGCTAGAGGGAGCAGGCACGAGGCTGCAGAAGCTAAGCTGACACACCCAGGTTTTGAGAATGCAGGAGCTAATCAGGTACACCTGAGTAGAGAGCCAGGAAGCTCAGTGGAGAAACGGCTTTATAAACAGTGCTCAGAAGGAAGAAAGCAGAGAGGATCTCGAGTTCAGAGAGGAACTGGGAGAGGATCTTGAGTTCAGAAAGGAACAGAGAGAGGACTACGAGCTGAGAGAGGAGCTGAGAGAGGACCACAAGTTTGGAGAGGAACACAAGTTCAGAGAGGAACTGAGAGGGGACCTGAGAGAGGAACCTCACATACTGAAAGGCAGAGAAGCTTGGAGTACTTACAAGGAAGAGCTAAGTTCCAGGGAGGACAAGCCCGTTCCAGAAAGCTCCAGGAGCCAGTCTTCAGGGAAGACGGTGATAGAAGGAGACTGCCGGGTAGAGCAAATACCAGCAGAGCACGTCTCAAAGATCCAAGGTACAGTTATATTTCCTTTCCAAGATGTGAGCCAGCTCCTAGAAAAGCTTATAACCCAGAGAACCGTACTGATAGGAAACAAAGCTGGGAAAGGCTTGTGAAACCTTTACAGAGAGGCATAGTAAAAAGCCACAACAGTTATTTGCCAAACCAAGACCAGCAAGATTGGGGAACATTGGAGAGATCTATTGAACTACAACCTGCCTTATCCAGGGAAAGCTCAGGACTAGCTGACAACATGGCTGAACAGGAACCTATGCAAATAGAGGTGATAGAGCCAGAGCCGTTGCAGTTAGAGCACCCGATGGACTGCTCACTCTGTGTTACCAAGAGTCTAGAGTCTCTCACAGAATTGTAACCGGCAGGACATGCTTTAACATATCTTTTTGCTTTTGCTAAGCTGAAAGAAGAAGTTTTGTATTTGTTTTCCTCTTGGTGTTGAAAACCTGTTTGAATGCAAAGAACTGTGAAGCGCCTGTAACAGTTACTGACTGTAAATATTTTGGCATAAACCCTGAAGTAAGGTACATTCTGTTTTTGTCTTCCTGGAGAACCTTTGCGCAACAAAGGGAATAAAAACCATTTAAGTTTAACCCTGCACAAGGCTCACAACTATTTCTTTATGAAGTGGGACCACAAAGACCATGATGCACCTGGTCTAGAAAAGTTTTTCCTTCTTCAACCAACAATAAGTGTCTGCCCTCTCCTTTCTGCACGCTGCCACTAGGAGGGGCTGTGACACAGAGCAGTGAAGAATTCAACGGGAGGGACCTGCCAAACCAGCGTGAAGCACCGCTGATCCAAACCGAGTATCCCCCTCTGCTGAAACATCCAGTCGATAATGTTTAACAAATGAATTCAAAGACGACCAGGTCACTGCTTTACAAATTTCAACTGCTGGCACTAAACTACACTCTGCCCAGGAAGCTGTTATGCCCTAGTTGAATGGGCTCTCAACCCCTTAGGAACCGCTTTACCTCTCAAAACATACGGCGACGCAATAGCCTCCTTGAGCCACCTGGCCACAGAAGACTTTGACGCCACTTCTGCTTGTCTCGATCCCCCAAACAAGACAAACAACCGGTCTGTCTTTCGAAATGGAGCCATTCTCTGCAAATACCCCCGCAACACACGGCCGACATCCAGCCGATGCAGCTGACACCCAGACCCAGCCTTGCTGCTTTTCTCGAAAACTGGCAACGAAACCACCTGATTTATTTATATATTGAATTTTAAACAAAACAGCAAGAATACAACTACAGTCTTACAAAGAAAAAGAGCAAGTAGGTGAAACAAACATTAGTACAATCAATAATAATCAGTATAACTCAGTCTTACAAAACTCAATCATAGCCCACATGTTTGAAGGACGGAGAAAAGAAAACTAAACCAGAGCAGGAACACTCTGGACAGTATAATTCATTCAAGATAACAATTTTAGGACTAAGTGACCACAAAGTGCCCTAGACATAATATTAATGAGAGGAAGATCCAATTATTCTGGACATACCACAGATGGAAGTCTGACATTAATAAAGGTACCCAAATCAATGGGATCGGAAAAAGAATACCTAACAGAATTAACTATTACCAGGCATCTACAGGGGAAACATAAAAAGAAGCCGCCCCCCCGCCCCCAATTTGTAGCACTCCAGGCTTGTAAAGAAAAAATTGTTTCTGCCATTTCTGGGTATCTGTAGTCAAATCAGGAAACATAGATATGGTGAAACCAAGAAAAGTCTCCACACCCTTCTTAAAGAACAACTTTAAGAGCCATTCTGTGTTAGAGATCAATGCACATTGCACCAGTAAAGTTGACATAAAGACATCAAGTTTTCTTGCTCGATGAAGCCACTCCCCCTGAAGCCAACTGCCAGTCTTCTTTTGACAAAGCAACTAACTATTATAGAATTTAAAACAAAAAGCTTACTCATAATAAAACTGATTATATTTTATAGTCCTTCAGGAAAACATAAGCAAATAATTTGTGGTATCTTCGAGCAGGCCAGAAACATTCAGGACATCAAAGTCCACATTGGAGACAGCTACTGGAACCTCAGTGCTCTTCTTACCCCGAGGAAGATAGTATACCTTATTTAAAGGAGGAAACAGTTATGTAGGAACTTTTAATATCTCCAACAAGTACCGTTTAAACATATCAAGCGCAGTAATACCAGACATTTTTGGGAAATTCAAAACTCAAAGATTAGTGGCCCTAGAGGCATTTTCCAATACCTCTAGCTTGTATTTAATAGCCCCATTATCTTTACACAAAACGGAAGATGTTTCAGAGACAGTTTCTACCTGGGTTCCCAGATCTTTTAATTACGTTTTCATCTGTTCACAAGCAGACATAGCCATTTCAATTTGACCGGCGTTTTTCTGAATGTTGACGACATTCTCTTGAACCCGGGAGGATAAAGCAGAGGTCTGAGACTGAATCGCCGTGGAAAGAGATGCAATGGCCTCCCATATAGATTCCAGTGTAAAAACATTTGGACGTACCAGAATAGGCAGACCAAGCATAGAATGAGTAGATACAGATTGAGGGAGCAACTTGCTTTCTGAAGGAGTCACCAGAAAATCCGCCGCCAAATCCACACCCGAAGCCTCCCTGATATCCTCAGGGGTCAACGGAGCCAAATCACCTGCTAACTCCCCTTTAGCGGTGCTAGAGGTATCCACATCGGGAAACGGCGGCGACGCAGCAGCAGGAAGTGGATCTGGAGCAGCTGGGCAGGGCAGCGGACTCCTCTGCACAGGAGAGAGAAGTCTCACTATCCAACGGAAACGCCGAAATCTCCCCTTTCGACGCAACCAAGCTGGCTCGTATCTCCTGACGTTGGTCCAGGGAAAGTTGTACAAAACGGTCTGCACCCAATTTAAGTGAAAGGCTGACACCACCTTAGGCAAGAATGATGGAACGGTCCTCAAAACTACTTTCTTGTCAAAAAAAGCTTTCTGCACGATAAGGCCTGCAATTCCGAAATCCTACGAGCTGAACAAATTGCCACCAAAAACACTACCTTGAGAGTAAGATCCTTCAACGTAGCCTTCCCCAAAGGCTCAAATGGCTCCCTTACTAAAGCCTCTAGGACCAAATTGAGATCCCACACTGGCACCGCCGCTCTGCATGGGGGCCTCAACAACGACGATGCTCACAAAAAACGCTTCACATCCGGATGTGACCCGAGCACCATACCCTGAACTCTTCCTCGATAATGCTGCCAACTGGACTCGTAGGGATGCCGATGCTAGGCCCTTGTCAAAACCTGCCTGCAAAAAGGACAATACATGCGGTACCGAGGCCTTTAAAGGCTGCACTCGTTTATCTTCACACCAGGCTTCAAACAGACGCCAGACCTGCACATACGCCATCGACGTAGACTGACACCTGGATCTCAATAAGGTAGAAATTATCGCCGTCGAGTATCCCTTGGCCCTCAACCTCGCCCTTTCAAGAGCCAAGCCGTAAGCGAGAATCGATCCACCCGAGGCATATTCACCGGACCCTGGACCAACAGATCTCTCCTGACCAGCAGTCTCCATGGCCGCTCCACCAGGAGATGTATCAGGTCCGCATACCATGGCCTTCTTGGCCAATCCGGCGCAATTAAGATCACTTGCCCCTTGTGCCGCTCTATTCTTTGTAGCACCCGACCTATTAATACCCAGGGTGGAAACACGTATAGGAGCTGATCCTCTGGCCACCTTTGTATCAGCACATTCAGACCCGCTGACATTCTCGCTCGCCTTCTGCTGTAAAACCTGTCGACCTTTGCCGACTGGAAGGTCGCCATGAGATCCATCATCGGAGTTCCCCACCGATGTACCAGCAAGTCGAACACCTCCTAATGGAGAACCCACTCTCCCGGGTCCACCTTGACGCGACTTAAAAAAATCTGCCATCACATTGTCCACTCCGGACACATGCGCCGCCGATAGAGCTTCCAGATGAATTTCGGCCCAACTTAGCAGCTCCTCTGCCTCCTCTTCGAGAGCTACGCTGCTGGTACCCCCTTAACGGTTGATATAGATCACCATCGTGGTGTTGTCCGACAGCACTCGGATCACTTTCCCTTGCAGATACTGCTGAAAAGCCCTCAGTGCTAGCATGACCGCCCGCAGTTCTAACCTGTTGATGGACCAACCCCTTTCCTGGTCCGACCACTGACCTTGGGCGAACTGTCCCTCGAAGTGTGCACCCCATCCGTCGTCAGAGGTATCAAATCCGGCGATGCCAAAGGCATTCCCTTCTCCAGACACCCTGGAGCTAGCCACCACTACAGAGCCTGCCTCATCTCCTGATGACAGGGAAGTCTCTGTGACATCTGATCGGATTGATGTGACCATCTTTTGAGCAGAGCTCTCTGTAACGGCCTCATGTGGGCCCTGGCCCATGGTACTATTTACTGCTCAAGTAAGCCCTGAACCTCCTAGGCTCACAACTCCTCCAGCTGCTTGGAGACTGAGACTACTGGAGCAAGGAGGCGGTTCCTGATCTACTTATACTGGTGTCATCAAAAGAATGATGTGCTCAGTCTCCTAAGCTGCGGGAGGAGGTGCTTAAACCCACAGGTTCGAGACTAGACTGGAGGGACGATAAGGAAACAGATTTACATACAGCAGAGGCAGTGCATGCAATTCTATTTCATGTACAGTATATTCATTGTGGATATCCTGAAAACCAGACTGGCTAGGGGTTACACCAGAACCAGCTTGAGAAACACTGGTTTATGTATATATTTATCATTTTCATGGTTTATATCTTGCTTATGGCAACATGCATGCCTGCTGTGAAGGTAGAGGACCTCATGCGCCACCCAGACAAGGTCTTAGATAGTGCTGGGGAGGGGCCGGTACCAATGACAAAGGAAAGTGTGGTAGGGAGACCAAATTTAGGCTTCTAGGTAGGAAGTTAAAATCCAGAACTTCCAGGGTAGTATTCTCTGAAATGCTTCCCGTTCCACGCTCAGGACCCAAAAGGAAGGCAGAGCTCCGGAGTCTCAATGCATGGATGAGACGATGGTGCAAGGAAGAGGGTGGTTTTGGATTTGTTAGGAACTGGGGAACATTCTGTGGAAAGGAGGGGTTTTTTCCCAAGGGATGGGCTCCACCTTAACCAGGATGGAACCAGGCTGCCAGCATTAACCTTTAAAAAGGAGATAGAGTGGCTTTTAAACTAGATAATAGGGGAAAGCTGACAGTCGCTTAAGAGCGCATGGTTTGGAACAATGTATCCTTGAATGATACTAGCAAATGACTGAAGTTAGGGCATATTGACAGAGAGGTTCCAATAAAGACAAAGGTAACCCAAATGCCCTTGAGTATAGAGCAGACAGAGCTTAAAGATTCCAAAATACCCCTGCCTACCGATAACCAGATTAATATGAATAAAATACAGTCTCAAATGCTTTTATGCAAATGCTAGAAGTCTAAAAAATAAGATAAGAGAGTTAGAATATATAGCACTAAATGAGAGGTTAGATATGATTGCTATCTCAGATACCTGGGGGAAGGAGGACAACTAGTGGGACACTGTGATACCTAGGTACAAACTACATTGTAACGATAGAGCAGATCAAATTGGTGGAGGGGTTGCACTTTATGTCAGAAAGGGCATTAAGTTACAAAGGATTAAAGATTTGCAGGAAACAAACAAAAACAAAACAAAATCTCTATAAAATGAAATTCCATGTAAAAAGGGGAAGGGGAAGGCGATGGCAGTGGGGTGTATTATCGACCGCCTGGCCAGAATGAACAAATGGATGATGAAATGCTCAAAGAAAACAGGGAAGCTAACAAAAGTTACAACACAGTAATAATAATGGGTGATTTCAATTACACGGGTATCGACCGGGTCAGTGTCACGGCTGGACATGCTAGGGAGATAACGTTTCTAGAAGAAATAAATGACTGCTTCTTGGAGCAGCTGGTTTATGAACCGACCAGAGGGGAAACCATTTTGGACCTAGTCCTTAGTGGAACACAAGATCTGGTGCAAGAGATAAGGGTGTTGGGGTCACTTTGCAATAATGATCATAGCATGATCACATTTGATTTAATAAATGGAGGAAGGATGGCAAAGAAATTCACAGTACTACCTTTTAACTTTTGAAAGGGAGACTATGATAAAATGAGGAAAATAGTTAAGAGAAAAACTAAAAGGAGCAGTTGCAAAGGTTAAAGATTTTCATCAAGCATGGGTGTTGTTTAAAAATATTATCTTGGAAGCCCAGACCAACTGTATTCCACGTTTTAAGAAAAGTGGAAGGAAGTCCAAAAAACTGCCAGCATGGTTTAAAGATGAGGTCAGAAAGGCTGTTGTTGCCAAAAAAACATCATTCAGGAAATGGAAAAAGGAGGCGAATAACTGGAAACAACATAAGCACTGGCAAGTTAGATGTAAGGCATTGATAAAGCAGGCAAAGAGAGAATTTGAGAAGAAGCTTGCTGTGAAAGCAAAAACGCGTAATAAAGACTTTTTCAAGTACATTCATAGCAAAAAACCTGTGAGAGAGTCAGTTGGACCATTAGATGACAGAGGGGTAAAAGGGGCACTAAGAGGGAAAAATAGAAATTACACTTACCTGGTAATTGTAGTTCCTTGAGTGACGACAGTTTAGTCCCTCCACCCCTGGGTAGTGCACCTCCTCCTGCAGCTTGGAGACTGGACCAATCAAAATCTTCACCTCACTAGATGTAGCGTGCTGGAATTCCCCATCAGCCCCCAGTGAACTATTGACAAAGCAGACTCAAAAGAGCAACAAATAAGTAGCTAACAGGTGTTTTTTTTTTGTCCTGTAAACCATGTAGTTTTTTTTTTTTTTTTTAATAAGTTGAACCCGAAACCAGAACTGAACCTCCCCTTTAAAAGGAAAGGGGAGACTTCCGGTGACACATGAGCGAGTGAGGATGTCTCTCTGCTCGCTCCGGGGCCGCCTCAGGTTTAAACGTTAAAAATTAATATTCTGAATCCTCACACGCCGGTGGACTGAAGGGGGAAGCCAGAGGAAGGCGCAGAGAGAGTGGGAAAGGAGGAAAAACAAGTAAAATGCCGCTACCAGCTCGAAAGGACCGGGAGAAAGCTGGGAAATCTAGTACCGCAATGCCTGCTGAGATACAGCCTACATCTCCGGTTATGGAGAGCGTGGGCTCCTCAACTGAGGAGCTAGCACGAGAAGTTGTTAAGTTACTAGATCCTAAATTCGACCAGATTTTGGCAAAACTGGAGTCTATGGGAGCATCGATGGCGGAAATGGGTCACAGAATAGATGAATTGAAGCAGAGAGTGGCGCTGATTGTGGATGAGGAAGGGCGGAGAACGAAAGACAATGAGACACAGAGCACAAAGTTAGAGGTCTTGCTCACCAAAGTGGATGACCTAGAGAACAGGTCACACAGAAATAACTTGCGCCTGGTAGGAGTGCCAGAGTCGACCACCGATCAAATGCTGATACCGCTGATCGAGAAGTGGCTCCTGAAGGAGCTGGGTTTGGAAGCTTTGATTGGAGAGCTCAAGGTGGAGCGGGCCCACCGACTTGGGGCCAAAATGGCGACGGGGCAAAGGCCCAGAGTGGTGATACTGAAACTCTTAAATTTTCAACATAATATCCAGTTAATGCAAGCATACCGCAAGAAGCGGGACTTAACTCTAGAGAATCAAAAATTGCAGATTTTTCAAGATTATTCAGCACTGGTGGCAGCGAAGCGCAAGGCCTTTACTCCGATCTGTGCAGAACTGGTTCAGAAGAACGTGCGATTCACCTTGGCGTTCCCAGCTGTGCTCCGGGTAATGCATTTGGGACGACATCATGTATTTGAAATGACTGGTGCAGCGAAGACCTTTTTGGCGGGACTGGAGAAAACTGTATCGGCACAGCTGTTGGACACTTGAAAGGACGACGGCGGACTGGCTGAGGAAATGTATTGGATGAGTCCGAGAGTGGAGGAGCGGCAGAAGGAGAGAAACAGAGACTGGTGGTGGTTGGGAACAGAGATGGGTTTGAGCAGAGTATTTGAGTATGTGAATATTTGTATTAAGTTATATGTTGTAAGTTCAATGCTTCCTTATGTTGGATGGTGGGGAAACAGGAGCTGAGGGGGCATCGTTATATGGAGGGTTACCACTGTTCTGTTCAAAGCTACTATGCCCTGAGTTGCAGATGGGTAGTGATTATGCTCTCAACGTTAATGCTTTGCAATGAGGGTTGAATGAGATTAATGGCTGGAGGGGAGGCTGGGGCGGCCCTGCAGTGTACGATGCGGAAGGAAGCCTCGGCCGGATCAGGCGGAGGGTAGAATTTAAAGTTGTTTTTTTTTAATTTAAATTTTTATTAGCACACATCATAATACACAGCGCATAACATATAACCACAACCCCACCAGGTATATACCATTATACATTCCATACCTCTTCTACAAATGTGAGAGATCCCCTCTTCCGATGTGTACCCGATTTTCAACCATTTATACTTTATATAATTTCTACCACCAACATACATTGTTGACACAACAGAGAAAAACCTCCCCATCTTCTGAAATCTTCTCCCCATACATTAACGAACTAACATCTCCCAACAGAACTAATAATCATCTGGATTATAAACACAAGTTTACGAGACCTACACATTCCCCTCCCCCATCCATGTAAACACCCCCACCCTACCCCCCTCCCCTCATTACCACTTTACAACACAGGACGTAAATCCTTAACTCTGTACCAAAAACATGGTATATCAGTCATACATTTCAATCTCCATAGAGACTCCCCATTAGTAACAGATGTCAACATTAATACCCATCCCAATACTTATACAATTGAGTTAGATGAGTAGAAGTATAATCCAAACCCTTCCCTTCATCCTGCCCCCTCCCCCTCCACTAACTCATACCACTGTTCCACCCCCCCACCCTCCACTGCTCATACCGTCCCCACACCCTGCTATACCTTTGAATAGTATGTTTTTGATGTGCTTCAATTGCACAGAAGCTCCACAGTTGCTCCATTCTCCCCACCACCTCCACTAACGGAGGAACTCCCGTTTTCTTCCACCAACGGAGAAGACTCATCTGGCCCGCGATTACGCAGTATCCCTGTAGTCTTCCTAACTCCTCCCCTTCCCCCCCTCCACCCCCTCATTTAGTATTACCATACTAGGAGTGAACTGCACCTGCACCCTTGTAATATCCACCGTAAGCCTTTCCACCCTTAACCAATACTCCCGTACCTTAGGGCAACTCCAAACCAGATGCAACAAGTCCCCTCTGGCCCCGCACCCCTTCCAGCAATGGTCCGGACTATCTGGATATAATGCATGGAGCCACACCGGGGTCCAATACATTCTCAACCTTAACTTATAGCTATTTTCCAGCATTGCTGTCCCTGGGGCTAATTTATGAGTCCGAGTATAAATACCATCCCACCTCTCGGAATCCCACTGCCCTCCCAGCTCCTCCTCCCACTGCAGCTGGCCACGTATGGCCCCCTGCTTATATTCCCCCAAGAGTTTATACAATTTAGGGATTATCCGAGTAGGCAATCCTTTACTGCCCATCATCTCCTCAAATGGTGTAGGTTTCGCAACCCAATCTTTTTTCACCTCCCTCCGCTGTAACCAATACCACAGTCTGACATACACATATCTATCCTGCTCCTCCAAGTGATAGTGCTGTTGGAGCTCCTCAAATCTCGGGATCCTCCCCCATCCCCCACCAGTTGGCCAATTTTCCACAACCCTTTCTCCCCCACCTACTAAAATCCCCTGCCCCCTCCCCCGTCTTACCCTCCATCACCGTCTGAATATGAGTTTCCCTAGAATACTGCTTCCCTCCTAATAAATACCCCCTCCATTTCTCCCAGACCTGTCTCGTAAGCTCTCTATACGGATTCTCCTCCGCCCTTCCCCGTCTTCCCTCCTCGGGATCCCAAATCCAAGACCCTGCGCTTACCCCCTCCTCCCCTTCCATGCCCACCCACCCTGGGCACTCCACCCCCTCCTTCCACGCAAGCAATGCCCGAAGTTGCGCCGCTTCATAGTATCGAAGCAAAGAGGGGACCCCCAGCCCCCCCTCCTCCTTTGTCTTAAACATGGTAACCTTAGCCACGTTCGGGCGTTTTCCATCCCAAATAAACTGCAAAAGCAGATTCTGCATCCTATCTACTTCCTTTCTTACCAACCGACATGGTAGGGACATAAATACAAACAACCACCTTGGGAGAACATTCATTTTCACCACGGCGATACGGCCCATCCAGGACAAAAACAACCCCCTCCATCGAGATAAATCCTGCTGATACTCTCCACCAATCCCTGAAAATTCCAATGTTTGATCCAGGATAGAGGGATCCCCAACTGGATCCCCAAATACCGAAAGCTCCCTGCCACCCACCGAAACTTAAAATGGTGGCTCAGGCTCTCCTCCACCCTAGGCACTAAGTTAAATCCCAACAATTCAGTTTTACCCTGATTCATTCTATACCCTGCCAACCGGCTATACCTTTGAATAGCCGCCATCAACACTGGTAGTGTTGTAAGCGGCTTTGTCAAGGTAAAGATAACATCATCCGCAAAGAGTCCAATCTTTTCCTCCCTCCCTTGTATCCTTACTCCCTTAATATCCCCCGCCCGTCTAATGTATGCCGCCAGCGGTTCAATAGCCAGTGCAAACAATAAAGGCGATAATGGGCATCCCTGTCTAGTACCCCTATGGAGCTCAAAACTCTCGGAATACCCACCATTTACTCTAACTCTGGCTTGTGGCCCCTGATATAGAGCCCTTATCCATCTGATGTACTTCCCTCTGAACCCCATTTTCTCCAAAACCTGGAACATAAAAGGCCACTCCACCCGATCAAAAGCTTTTTCCGCGTCCACAGTAACCACCACTGCCGATTCTTTAGTCCCCTGAAGTTGCCACGTAATGTTCAAAATCTTTCGCACATTGTCACTGCCTTGCCGCCCCTTTACAAAACCCGTCTGATCAGGATGTATCAACTGCGGCACTACATCCTGAATCCTATTTGCCAGTACCTTTGCCAGAATTTTTGCATCTAAGTTTATTAAGGATATGGGTCTATAGGATCCGTATACTCCTTTATCTTTACCCGGTTTCGGTAGAACTGTTATGCCAGCCTCCGCCATTGTCTGCGGAAGTCTCTCCCCTTGCAAAACCCTATTCACTACCCTAGTAAAGACAGGTATAATATATTCTGACATTACCTTGTAGAACTTTGCCATGTACCCATCCAATCCCGGCGCCTTCCCAAGTTTCAAAGTAGCTATAGCCCTCCTTACCTCTTCCTCCTGTATCTCCCGTCCTAAACGCTCCTGTTCCTCCCCAGACACTTGCGGTAAGTCACATTCCTCCAGAAACTCTGCGATCTCCTCCCCCCCCGCCCTTAGTTCACTTTTATACAATTTCTCATAAAACTCCTGAAATATCCCCCTAATTCCCTTAGATTGGTGCACCCATTCCCCTTTAGCATTGCGAATGCCCTCTACATGCGCTGCCTGCCTCCTTCCCTTTAAGACGGCTGGCCAGCAACCTCCCCGCCCGATTTCCCCCTTCAAAATGGGCCTGCTTTAGTACCGCTAGCTGGTACGCTATCTCTTGGGCCCGTAATTTACTCAGCTCCGCTCTTACCCTATTGAGCTCCGCAATTGTATGCGGATCCGACACTCTCTGATGCACCCCTTCCAACCCTCTCAACTGTCGTAACAATTCAGTTTCCACTGCCCCTTTTTCCCTCTTTACTCGCACCCCCAAACTGACCAGCTGTCCCCGAATTACCACCTTTAAACCATCCCACACCACCCCATGGGCACTTCCCCTGTGTCATTTAACCAAAGGTATTCCTTTATATTCTCCTTAAGCTTCCCCACGTGCTGCTCCTCCTCAAGCAAGGAATCATTGAGTTTCCAAAATTTTAAACTTTCATCTGTTCTACCCATATCAAATTGTACGCTCACTGGCGCATGATCTGACCAAGTTATTGAGCCATGTTCCACCTCCTTTATTCTCTCCACCCATTTACCGCCCACCCAAATCATATCCAACCTGCTGTAGGTGCCATGAACTGGGGAGGCTGTTAGTGTAGCTGGGTTTAAGGAAGGTTTGGACAAGTTCCTGGAGGAAAGGTCCATAAACCATTATTAAGAAGTGACCGAAGATATCAATGCTTGACCCAGTACAAGCATTGTGGAACTTGTGTCTCTTGGGGAAACTGCTAGGTACATGTGACCTAGATTGGCCACTGTTGGAAACAGAATACTGGGCTTGATGGACCTTGGTCTGACCCAGTATGGCATATCTTATGTTTTTTTATTTATTTTTTTATTATTTATTACATTTTCTTTTATACCGCGCTATTTAAGATCAGTGCGGTTTACAATAAACATTAAATCTACACATCTCAGTTTAGTGATTTGTGCTTACAATAAACATGTTCTTATGTTCTTATGAGTAATATGTGTACTTCCGTTCTCCCGGATGCCAGCTTCTTCATATATCTACTAAGCCCAATCTTTCCCGCATTCTATGCAGGCTTCGCCTATCTTCTCGGCCCCCTCCCCTCTGCCCCCCGCTAGTATCGACTCGGGGATTGCACGTCAAATTAAAATCCCCTCCCAAGATTATCTGGGTGTTCCCAAATCCCTCCAACTCCTTCAAAATTTGCTCATACGCCTCCCCCTGTTTCTCATTTGGGCCATACAAGCTTATCACCCACACCTCTTCCCGCTCAATTTGCAATAGCATCCCCACCCATCTACCGCCTTTCCCCGCCTAAAACCTTTCACCATATTATGGTATTCCCCCCCCCCACCAAGATTCCGACCCCCCCTTTCCTAGGATTTACTCTGACCCGCCAAAAACACCTTGGGGTATTGCCTAGACTCCAACAAATACTCCTGCCCCACCCGCAGGTGTGTTTCTTGTATGCATATAATATCCGCACCCATTCTTCTACCCTCCATCTCCACCAAACTTCTTTTCTGTCTCGAACGCAAGCCCTTTACATTCACTGTCACAATTGTTAACCTTCTCCTCTGCCCACACCCCTTCCCCTGTTTCTTCCTCCCCTCCCTTCCACCCCGACTCCCCCTTACCCCCTCCCCTTATTACGAATTCCAGCTTGCTTCCCCACTTCCTGCGGTCCCCTCCCCCGCTCTCCCCTCCCCCCTCCCACTCCATCCCCCCCTCATCCTCCTTCACTTCCAGAGGATAACTCAGGAGTAGTGCACCCCCTACCTTCCCCAGCCCGTGTACTGTCACAGACCCATTCCCCCCGTCCCCTCACACCTTTCTTCTCTCCCCCCACCCTCCTCCACCAGCCCGTACTCAAACACCCCCTCTCTCCCTGCCTCTCCTTCCCCCACACTCCTACTGCCTTCCTATTTCACTCCCCATCCCCACCCACAACTCATTCAACTTCCCACCCTCTTCCTCATCTACCATTTTCCTTTCCCTACCCTACTCCCTCCAACTCCCTCTCCCCACCCCGTACTCTCCCTACCCCTCCACCCTCCTCCCCCAACACTCCCTTGCATATTACACATAAACCTCTTAACAAACATTCTTAAACTAAACATTCTTAAACAAACACTTCCCCGTCACCCCTCCGTACATGACCAGCATATTCTCAGTCCTCAGGTTTTTTCAGGTTTCGTCCAGCAACTGATCATCTCGCAGCTCTTGCCCTTGTCCTGCCGCCCGCTTGTTCCTTCTCTCTGGGCTGTCTCCGCGTTGCTCCTGCCGCCTTCCTGTTGATGGTCCTGACCCCAGGGGTATCTCCTGGGACCGTAGGTCCGCTTCCCATAGGACCTTCATCGCCACCTCTGGCGTCTGTGTCCTCCATGACCGCCCTTTAAGGGTAAACGATATTCCAAATGGGTGCAGCCACCGATACTTAACTTCCGCTCTCCGCAGTATTTGTGTAACTGGTTGCATCGCCCTCCTCCTCTGCAACGTGCCTGCAGAAAGATCCTCGTATATATTCACTGGGTACCCCTGCCATATTAGGGCTCCACCCCTCTTCATTTTGTTGACAATCTTCTCCTTTGTTTTATATCGCGCCAAACATATTATAATGTCCCGGGACCTGTTTCCAACTAGTGGCCCCAGTGCTCTGTGCGCCCTTTCAAGTTGTATGTCCACAGCCGCTGTCTCCTCACCATCTTTCTGTAGCACTTCGAGACACACAGACCTTGCTACTTTTTCACTATCTTGAAATTCTCTCTCTTCTGGAATTCCGCGGATTCTCAAATTATTGTGAAGCGATCGATTTTCCAAATCCTCCAGCTTGTACAGTAGGGCCTCGTATTGCGATCCCAGCTTTGCACCCCTCTGTACCTCTCCTGCCTGCATCTGTTCAAGCTCTTGAACCTTCTTTCGTGGTCTCCCATTCTGCACATCAGCTCTCCAATTTCTTCTTTCAGAGGCCCCAGCAGCTCATTTAGCTCACTTTTCACAGACTGCACTTCATTTTTGATTTCAAGAAACCAGTCCCTGAGCTCCGCTCTGGTGACATTTGGCACAGGATCCATCTCAGGGCCTTTCACATTCGCCACCTCTCCGTCTCCTCCCTGCTCTCCTGGCCCATCCTGGTGCTTTTTGTTCTCATTCTGCCCTGAGTCACTCTTCCCTCCTTGCGACCCCGAGTACACATTTCCCGGAGGTCCGCTGCTTTTCTTCTGGTAGTCATCTTTGAGTCACTTTTGCCTCCAAATATTGAACTGGACTCCCTGTTAACAGCCTCACAGCACTTTGTTCAAACTTTTTCAGTCCATTCGCATTCCACCAGATCACACTCTCTCCTTGCCTTCGTTAGGATGGCTCCAGGTCTACTCACTGCCCCTCCAAGGGTCTCTCCAACCTCACAGCACGCCCCTCTGGTCACTGTTCTGCAAACCCCCAACTCCAGATGCCAGCACGATGCCTGTGGGTTGCACACCTCCGCCCATTCTCACCTCCAGCACCTTGATTCCTCTGCCGCTTTACAGCCTGAAACACTCGTTGTGGTTGAGAGTGTGGGGCTCCTGCTCCTCACTGCCTATTTCCTGCCTCTCATGCAGACCCCGCCGTCCCTCCGGGCGCCATTTTAATTCCACACGCGGCTGCCCTCCGCTCCCGCAAGTACTGCTCTCTGCCGCTGTATTTTGCTCCCGTCGGCTTTCTGCCGACCTCCGCCGTCTCCCAACAGCTTCCTGCACCTGGGGTGTCTATTTTCCACCTCCGGGGGACTGCGCTTCACTCCTGATGGCTGGGTCGGTGCCGGAGCAGCTCTCTCAAGCCGCCATCGGCTCCGGTGACGTCACTTCCTCCCCCGAATTTAAAGTATTTTTAAGGGGATAAGAGTGCTACCGGGGGGGAAGAGAATAAAGGTGGACGGGAGGGGGGGTGTTAGAGTCGGGGGCGGGGGAGGGACGGGAGGGGGGGTGTTAGAGTCGGGGGCGGGGGAGGGGGGGAAGGGGGAGGGGGGGAGGGGAGGGGGGAAGGATAGGGAAACAGAAACTATGCGGGATTGCTGGGGGAGGCCGGCGGACCACAGGGACTTGCAAAGATGGGGAAGGAAGGAGGCTGGGGGTTGAGGCTGGGCGGCCCCTAGCATGCTGGAAAGGGAAACAAGGGAAAACAAAATCAAATAATAATAATAATAAAAATCTGCAGCAGAGTGACACAATTGGAAAATCTAAATGAGGCCTGACCTACGCATAGTCTCCAGGAATGTAGGAGGTATAAACACTCCGGTTAAGCGAACTAAGGTGCTGCAGGCCTTGAAGAAAGGGAAGGCCCAGGTGGCTCTACTGCAAGAAACACATTTAAATGCAGTAGAACATGCTAAACTGCAGAGGGACGGGTAGGACAGGTCTATGCCGCGTCAGTAGACAGTAAAAAAAGGGGAGTAGTGATCCTAATTCGGAAAGGGGTGCAAGCGGAAGCCTTAAGGGTGGAGGAGGACCCGCAGGGGAGGTTTTTGTTTTTACATGTGAAACTGAATGGGGCAGAGCTGTTTCTAGGAAATGTATATGCTCCAAATGTATATGAACATGATTTTTTCAGGCGCCTGTTGAAGAAAGTTGAGGCTGCTCCAAGGGTCCCAGTAATATTAGCGGGAGATTATAAGTGTCCCCATGATCCGGAGCTAGATAAATCTAACCCAAAGGAGGGAACGGGATGACATCGGAAGGGGGTGAGCTATTTGTGTCAAAGAGGGAACTTAGTAGACGTTTGGAGAATGCTTCATGAAGGGAAGAGAGATTACACGCATCTGTCGCGAGCTCATCAGACTTGGTCCCGACTGGACTATATATTTAGTCTCTGAAGGGGACTTTGGGAGAGTGCTGAAGGCGGAGATTGGACCCATCTTAGTATCTGACCATGCAATGGTGTGGATGGATTGGAAGGGTGTGGGTGTAGGCAGTGGTAGATGGTCTTTCCCCAGGCACAAGTGGCAAGATAAGGAGTTTTAGCACTTTCTGGTGCAGAAGTGGCAGGAGTATCTTGAGTTTAATGAAGCCAGTAGTGAATCGGTAGCCGTGTTATGGGAAGCCGGCAAAGTGGTATTGCGGGGACACATCATTGCCTATATGGCTAGAGAGAGGAGGAAATTAAATGATGAGATCATTAAACTAACGCAAGAGTTGGCAAAGTTGAAGGGGGAGGTAGTGGGAGATTTAAGTGGGACTAAGCTACCGGTGTATTTGGAAGTGCAGAAAAAACTAAACGCCTTGCTTCAAGATAGAGCAGTGTATGCAATGCACTAATATCGTCATCAGCTATTCCGCTATGGCAATAGATCAGGTAAGTTTCTAGCGCGATTAGTGAAAGGAGGAGGAGGTACCAGGGTAATAGCGGTTATCCGGGATAAAGAGGGGCGGAAACAGAGTGAATCAAAGTGGGTGGCAGAGGACTTTCGATAGTTTTATGAGACTTTATATACCCCAGAGGAGGAAAGCCGAATAGAGGAAAGAGCATTCTTGGATAGAGTTACCTTCCCACAGCTCTCCCTGCAAGAGCTGGGGGAGCTGAACAGGCCCATCTCTGGGGGGGAAATCCAAAAGATTATTAGGAGAGGGAAGCGCACAAGGCGCCAGGGCCAGATGGGTATGGATCCGAGTTTTATAAGATACTGGAATCCCCGGTAACGCCGACCTTGGCAGCCCTGTACGCCGAGGCTCTAGAGGTGGGGAGTTTTCCCAGGGATATGCGGACGGCCTCTATCTCCCTTATATATAAGCCGGGAAAGAATCCAGAAGATCCTGCTGCGTATAGGCTGATTTCCCTGATTAACTATGACATGAAGATATTGGCATCTGTACTGGCGGAGAGGCTGCAGGCTCTGCTGCCGCAGTTGGTAGGGGAGCATCAAGCAGGATTTGTGAAGGGCAGGGAGGCCTCTAAGAACATAAATAAGCTACTCTTAGGGATGGAGAAGTATGTGCAACGAAGAATTCCTCTACTCTTAGGCAGTCTGGATGCCGAAAAGGCTTTCGACAGAGTCTCCTGGGAGTATATGTTTGAAGCACTGAGCAGGTTCGGGTTGGAGGGAGATTTCACGAGATGGGTGAGAGCTTTATATACGGATCCCCTAGCCTACATTACTGTGGGAGAGGATAAGTCGGACTCCTTTGGCTTGAAAAGAGGAACCAGGCAGGGGTGCCCTCTCTCACCCTTATTGTTTGTGCTCCAGTTAGAGCCGCTGCTACTAACTTTGCTGAACTTAGAGAACGTGCGGGGGATGCAGTGGAAGAATGGTGGAATGACAGTCAGCGCTTTTGCGGATGATATGCTGCTGTGTCTGACGGATCCCCAGCGTTCGTTAGAGAATGTTATTCAGCAGATTGAGAGGTTTGGGGCTTTTTCGGGATTAAAGATAAATAGGTCCAAGTCTTTGGCACTAGACGTGGGAGGCGAAGTGCGGGGTCTGTGGAGAGGTGAATTCCCCCTGGTTTGGGCGGAAGGGCAAATTAGATACCTAGGCATCCAAATCCCTGATTCGTTATCCCAACTGTATCAGGCGAATATCAAGCCAATGCTGGACAATACGATAGAGAAATTGAGAAGGTGGCGAGATTTACCTCTCTCACTGAAGGGCCGCATCGCACTTTTTAATATGATAGAGGCTCCTAGATGGCTATACATGCTAAGGCATCTCCCAATCTGGCTACTTACGAGGGACTTGTTGATATTGCAGAGGCACTTAACAAAGTTTCTGTGGAGGGGGCGCAGAGCTCGCATCGCAACAGCGATGCTGATGAAAGGTGTAGAGGAGAGGGGAGCGGGCTTAGCGTCTCTCCGTGCTTATAATTTGGTATATTTAACAAGGTCTCTCAGGGACTTGGTAAATGGTACGGAAGAAGTGCTTCCACTAGATTTAATAGATGATCTGTCGGGAAAGCAGCATAGGGCTAAGATGTTACATAATCTGCAAAGGGAGCTGCCAGTGAGTTGGAGATCTTCGGAGTGCTTGCGAGGGCTGCGGCAGGCATGGAAAACCTTGTGCCAGTATAGGGGGGTAAATTGGAGGGCAAGGGACTGCCTTCCATTAATGGGAAATATGGATTTTGTCCGAGGAATGGAGGGGCGTATAGCGAGAGAGTGGGCCCAGAAAGGCATATTGTTCCTGGGGCATTTGAAAATGGAGGGAGCGGCGGAGATGGAAGCCTATTCCTCCCTGCGTGATAGATATCAGTTGGAACATCATGACTTCTATTACTACCTGCAAGTTCGGCACTATGTTAGATGTCTGCAAAGGCAGAATAGTCTAGTGCTGAAAATGGGAAGCATGTTGGAGCTTTTTCGAGCCCTGGAAGGGAAAATCACAGCATGGTCTTTATGGAGGGAACTGGCCCCCGGGGGAGGGCCTAGGGGGGGGACACAGGGAGTATCGAGTACCTAGCGAGAAGGTGGCAGAGAGATAATATGCTTGTAGGGACTGCGGAGCGCCTGCAGAAAGCTTTTGCTGCGATCAAAGGGATTGCGGAATCGGTACAGATGCAGGAAATGCAATATAAGTTTCTGTGGAGAGAATATGTCTCTAATGTATGGGCGGCGCGAGCAGGCTTGATAGAGACAGATGCATGTAAATTCTGTGGGACCGAACCTGGTACCCTAGCCCATCGCTTTTGGTACTGCATCCGCATTCAGAAACTTTGGGAGGAGGTGGGGGCCAAATTAAGTGGATGGGTGGGCTGCCCGGTGCGAATCTCTCCAGAATGGGTCCTGCGAGGGGGTAAACACAATAGTAAACGGGGAGCGTAAATTATGTGAGAAGAGTTTCTTGGTTGTGAAGAAATGCATCTTGAGACACTGGTTGTTGAACACAGCGCCAGACATAGGTGAATGGGAGCAAACATTGTTGGATATGGGAGATATGGAGAAGCGTACAGTGAGGAGTTTGGGAGAGGCTGCACAGGAGAGGTGGGCTCGGATATGGGACCCCGTCCACCGAAAAAACAAAACAAAACAAAATAAAATAGATCGCACACTGAGAGGGAGGTGGGGGTGAGGTCGGGAAAGTAAAAGGGAGTCTGCTAAACATGTATGCGGTAGTGGATGAACACTTTGGGCAATCCCGGGGGGGGGGGGGCTAGGGGGCAGAGGAGAGGGGGGGGGAAGGGGGAGGGGAGGACGTGGGGACCTTGGCAGAGGAGAGGCGGAAAGAAGGAGAGAGGGGGGACTGAAGGACATATGTAATGTTTTACTTGTTGTTTTAATGGTTTTATGTGTTGTCTTGGGTTGTACGATTGATGCTATTGTACGATTTATGCTATTGACAATAAAAATGAGTTTTCGTAAAAGGAAAGGGGAGATTTCCCTTATGAACGCTCTCCCCCCCTGGCGAGCCAGGTAACAGAATTAGAGGCAGAAGAGAGAAGACCCAAAGGGAAACCCCAAACATGAGAACTGGTCGTCATAACGAAGAACTCTAAGTACAGCTCTCACCCCCGAACGCGTGCCGAGCTAACCTTCGAATCTGAGGGTGGGAATGAGGACTAAACTGTCGCCACTCAAGGAACTACAATTACCAGGTAAGTGTAATTTCTATTTCCTTATCGTTCCTCCAGTTTAGTCCTCCACCCCTGGGATGTAACAGAGCAGTACTAACGAGAGGGACCCTGCCAGCCGGCACGCAAGACCGCTGACCCGAAATAGGCATCCCTTGCCGCCAGCACATCCAGACGGTAGTGCTTACTGAAAGTATGTAGCGACGACCAGGTGGCCGCCCTACAAATCTCTACCGGTGGAACTAGACTGTGCTCCGCCCAGGAAGCCGCCTGCGCTCTAGTAGAGTGAGCTCGCGGGCCCACAGGAACCGGGCGCCCCTGCAACATGTAAGCTGAGATAATGGTCTCCTTAATCCACCTGGAAATGGAAGCCTTCGCTGCCGCCTCTCCTTTCCTCAGATCACCAAACAACACGAACAGATGATCCGACTTGCGAAAGGACTCGGTGACTGTCAAATAACGACGTAGCACCCTCTTTGTCTAAACGACTCAAGCCTCGGTCCAAAGCTTGCCTGACTGACTGCAATACCGGCAGAGACACCGACTGATTCACATGAAAAGGAGAAGACACCTTTGGTAAAAAAGAAGGCACCGGCCGGAGAACCATCTTTTCCTTGGAAAAACACAGAAAGGGCTCTCTACACGAAAGAGCTTGCAACTCCGAAATGCGCCGAGCCGAACAAATAACCACCAAAAACACAACTTTAAGAGTCAAATCTTTGATCGAGACTTCGCTTAAGGGCTCAAACGGTGCCTTTCCCAACGCCCTCAAAACCAGGTTGAGATCCCACGGCGGGACGGAAATCCGACGCGCCGGGCGCAGTCTGGTTACTGCTTTAAGAAAACATACAACATCCCCAAGAGCCACGCCTTGAATCTTCCCCCTATAGCAGGCTAAGGCTGCCAGCTGCACCCTCAAAGAACTGGCGGCCAGCCCCTTCTCAAAACCGTCCTGTAAAAAACTCAACACCAATGGTACTGACGCCGTGGACGAACAGACCTGATGCCTCGAACACCAGTCCTCAAAGATCTGCCAGACGCGTACACAGGCCAGAGAAGTCGAACGTTTCCTCACCTGAAGCAGAGTCACCACGACCTACCTGGAATAGCCTTTCTTTTTTAGCCTCGCCCTTTCAATGGCCAAGCCGTAAGCGAGAATCGAACCACCCGCGGCATTCGAAGCGGACCCTGCAGCAAAACGCCATGGGACTCCGTCTAGTAATCTGATCAGATCGGCATACCACGGACGCCTGGGCCAGTCCGGTGCTATTAGCAGCACCCTCCCCTGATGTGCCTCGATACGCTGAATCACTCGTCTGATAAGCACCCACGGGGGAAAGACATATAGAAGACCCGTCGCCGGCCACGGCTGCAGCAAGGCGTCGATCCCCTCTGACATGGGTTCCCGCCACCTGCTGAAAAATCAACTTGCTTTTGCGGACTGGTAAGTTGCCATCAAGTCCATAACCGGCGTTTTCCACCGGAGAACCAACTGGGCAAACACGTCGGGATGCAACTCCCACTCCCCTGCATCCACTCGGGTCCTGCTGAGAAAATCCGCCGTCACATTGCCTTTTCCTGCGATATGCGCTGCCGATATTGCCTGTAAGCGCGGCTCTATCCATGCGAACAGCCTTTCGGACTCCTCCTCCATGGCTGCGCTCCCTGTGCCGCCCTGTCAATTTATGTATGCCACGGTGGCGGCATTGTCCGACAGCACTCGTACCGCTTGTCGCCTTACCTGGACTTCAAAACTTTGCAGGGCCAGAAACACTGCCCTCAGCTCCAGACGGTTGATCGACCAGGCGCTCTCCTCCGTCGACCACAGCCCCTGCCCAAAGTCCACTCCGCAATGTGCTCCCCATTCTGTGAGACTCGCATCCGTTATCAGTGGAAGCCACGCCGGCTGCTCTAAAGGCATCCCCGCACTCAGGGACGCAGGTAGCAGCCACCACCGCAGAGACTGCCGGACCTGCAGGGGACAAGGGAACCGTTTGCTCAATGAGTTGGACTGGTTGGACCAGCGATGAAGTAAGTCCCACTGCAACGGCCTCATATGATATCTGGCCCAAGGGACCACCTCCAGCATCGCCACCATTGTCCCTAACACCTGAAGGTACTTCCATGCCGTTGGAGCTGCAAGCTTTCGGAAGGCCTGCACTAGGTTCCAGAGAGCTTGGGCTCTTCTCTCTGTCAGAAATACTGAGCCTCTCTGAGTATTGAACTGCGCCCCCAAATACTCGAGAACTTGAGTCGGAGTTAGATGACTTTTGAGCGGGTTGACCACTCAACCTAGACTCTGAAGGAAAGCCACTACCTTCTCCGTGGCTTTTGCGCTCTCGGCTTGGGACTTTGCTCAAATCAGCCAATCTTCGAGGTACGGATGAACTAAGATGCCTTCCTTCCGCAGTGCTGCCACTACCACTACCATTATTTTGGTGAAAACTCGTGGAGCCGTCGCTAACCCAAAGGGAAGCGCCTGAAACTGGTAATGCCCCCAAGGAAGCGTGAATCGCAGAAAGTGTTGATGCAACGCCCTGATAGGGACATGTAGGTAGGCTTCTGTGAGATCGAGAGACGTTAGATACTCCCCCTGACGAACTGCTACAATTACGGACCGTAGAGTTTCCATAAGAAAATGCGGCATCTGGAGACAACGATTTACTCCTTTGAGGTCTAAAATAGGGCAAAGAGAGCCATCCTTCTTTGGCACCACAAAATAAATAGAGTAACGACCCATGCCATATTCTGCTGGCGGTACCGGAACGACGGCTCCTAGCTGTAAGAGATGGTTCACAGTTTGACGCATCTGTACGGCCTTTTGCGGTCCTCTGCAGGGAGAATTCATGAACGAGTCCAGCACCGGCTTTGCCAGATCGAGAGCATAACCGTTGCGGATAATTTCCAAGACCCACTGATCGGACGTTATGTGGGTCCAGGCAGGAAGAAAACCTTGAAGGTGACCTCTGATCGGTTGTCTTTCTGCCGGGACCCGCCGCCATTCATTGTGGCTTCCGAGCGACCCCAGAGGATGCCGCTGCAAACCCTCTACTTGCACCCCGGAAGCCACGGAACACTTGGGCTCGAGAGGCAAATCTACCTCTTTGGGACCCTGCGAAACGGGGAGAACAAAATCTCCGAAAATCTCTAAACTGTCCCCGAAAGGATGAAGAAGATCTTCCCTGTCTGTGCTTATCCTCCGGAGGTCTACCTCCCTTGGATTCCCCTAATTCCTTAACTAACTTATCCAGATCCTCACCAAACAACAGCCTGCCCTTGAACGGGAGTTTGCCGAGACGCGATTTAGAGGACCCGTCAGCCGCCCAATTTTTTAGCCAAAGGGACCTCTGCGCCGCTACCAAAGAAGCCATACTATTCAACAAGGCTCTAATGAGGTCGTAGTGCACATCTGCCAAATACGCTGATCCTGATTCCAAGTGCTGCAGCTCCCTCACCTCGTCTTGCTCCAAAGACGCCGACTGCTTTAGGTGTTGAACCCAGCGGAGACAGGCCCTTGCCACCCAAGCTCCACAGATGGAGGCCTGCAAAGAAATCGCATCTGCCTCAAAGGATTGTTTTAGCAAACCATCAATTTTCCTATCCTGCGCCTCCTTTAGAGCCGCGCTGCCTTCCATCGGAATTTTGGTCTTAGTGACCGCCGAAACCGCCGCATCAATTTTCGTGAAACGGAATCTCTCTTTGTCCTTATCCGCCAGGGGATATAGCTTGTTCATAATCCTTAGTCCCTTCAGCCCCGCTTCAGGATGATCCCACTCAGCCTGAATCATCTGATCTATCACCTTATGAATAGGAAACACCACCTGTGTTTGGCGCACCGCTTGAATAATGGGATCTGCGGCATCATCTTCATCTACCGGTTGCTGGGGAGTTAGCCTAAGTGTCTGCAGGGCTTCCGTAATAAGAGCCGTCACCTCATCTTTCCGAAACACACGAATGATCCTCGCTTGGTCCTCAGGCTCAGGAATCTCTCCCTCCTCCAAATCATCTAAGTCCACATCCATATCAAACTCCGCCTCCTCCCCCTCCAGCCAACCCCCTTCGGAGGGAGAGGGTTCTGTTGGATGCGGTCTCTTGGCCGCCTGTGAAATTACACCGTGGCGCTCCGCCAGCCCAGACCGAGCGCTAGAGGAAGGGAGAGGTAAGGGTCCCGGCAGCTGACCTTGCCGTCTACGACAGAACGCCTGATGCATGAGTGATACAAAGTCCGGACAAAAATCCTCCCTTTGCGTAGCAACTCTAAGATCCGAACTTGCACCCGGGTTACCTGACGCCTCTTCTAAAGCCGCAGCGACAGGACCCTCCATGCAAGCTTCACCTTCTGTTCCCACCCCAGCTTCCAGAGGAGCGGAAACCGTGGAGCTTTCCATTTGTTGTTCCACACTTACCGACACTACCGCACAGCACCGGCAGATGCCCCTTCGGGAACCACAAACTATACACTGTGATCTTGCTGACATGGGCCGATTGTTCTTGATTCTAGGGACCCCCGGTTAAATCAAAAAATCCAGGATCTGAGGACTGTGCAATGCCGGTCCCTACTGGGTTTCTTTTTTTTTTTCCCCCCCTTGGAACTCTCGCTGCTCTAAACAGCCCACTAATTAAAGGCAAATAGAACCCAGCAGGTCCCCAGAGACCGAAGCCCAAAAATAAAAGAAAAGTAATCAAAGTTCTAAATTGCTGATAAAACCACAATAAAAGTAAATACACGAGCTAAGAACCCCCAACAATGTTGTAGCTTGCCTTTGAAAATGCTGCTCTCGATCTGGGAGAACCTTCTGTCCCGGTGGACAGCGCTGCCACTGCGATGCCAGGAATCGCTGGGGGAAACCGCGTGTACAAAATGGCGCCTTTTATAGTGAGGCCCTCCAGCCTGCACGAACAATTATTCTACCTTTTCTGGCCATCTCCGCTCTCCGACGGCTCCCACAGAATGAGCAGACTCTGTGTCGAAGAGCAGCGCTCCAATCGTAGAAAAGTCGGGTTGCCGTGAAGATCGCTATATGTGCTAAGCTCTGCCCTGGAAGCTGCCGCCTGCAACTTCGCAGCGATCAGGCTGTCTGTGGGCCATGGAAGGAGCTCTACCCCATACAATCAAGGGGAAAAGAGATCCCAAAGAAAAAGAGCCAAGTATTTGCAGCGTGGCTTGGCAGGGAAAGAACCAGTTAAGACTAGATTCCTTACTTTCTCCCTGTTTTGTTTTCCTTTTTTTTTTTTTTTTTTTTTTTAAAGACAGTACCGAATTGAATTAGAAATTGAACTAAGTTAAACAAATTTTGAAATAATATTCAGAAACTAATTTGAAGAAAGCCAATGTAAGTTAAGCTAACTATCCTGCTCCTTATCAGTTTCTCCAGTGAGCCTAGCCCCTAGGCTCACTATGTCCTCCTGCTGCATGGAGACTGGACACACTGGGGGCTGATGGGGAATTCCAGCACGCTACATCCAGTGAGGTGAAGATTTTGATTGGTCCAGTCTCCAAGGTGTAGGAGGAGATGCACTACCCAGGGGTGGAGGACTAAACTGGAGGAACGATAAGGAAAGGCAATAGCGGAAAGACTGAATGAATTCTTTGCTTCGGTCTTTACTGAGGAAGATGTAGGAATGTCACCCATGACCGATTATGGGATTTAAAAGTCATGCCGCAGAAGAACTTAAAGAGATATTAATACATCGGGAAGATGTATTACAACTATTAGACAAACTGAAGAATAGCAAATCACTTGGACAGGATGGTATACATCCAAGGGTGCTGAAAGAACTGAAATATGAGATTGCAGACCTACTATTAATAATCTGTGAACTATCATTAAAATCATCTGAAGATTGGAGGATGGCCAATGTAACGCCAATTTTTAAAAGGGTTTCAGGGGTGATCCGGGAAACTACAGACCAGACCGGTGAGCCTCACGTCAGTACCAGGAAAAATGGTAGAAACCATTATAAAGAACAAAATTACTGAACATGTAGAAAGTCATAGCTGAATGGGAGACAGCCAACATGGCTTTAGCCAAGGGTCTTGTCTTACTAATCTGTTAAGTTTTTTTTGAAGGTGTGAATAAACAGGTAGACAAAGGTAAGTTGGTTAATATAGTGTATTTGGATTTTCAGAAAGCTTTTGACAAGTTCCCTCATGAGAGAATCTTGGCTAAACTGTCTGCTCTGTATTCAAGGGCATTTGGGTTACTTTAGTCTTTATTGGAACCTTTTTGTTGATATGCCCTAACTTCAAGCATACATTGTTTCAAATCATGCACTCTTGGGCAACTATCGGCTTTCTCCTGCATGCTCCAGGCCACAGTTTTAAAGAGCCACATCGTAAAAATGCAACTAGTGGTCTGGGGATCACTACCCTTTTGGACTACCAAGGAGTCAAGGCACCCTTCCAAATAACCCCCCCACCCCAAAGGTATAAGAAAAATCCTACCCCCTTAGGACCACCCATCTGTCATCAGACCCCCAGATCCAAACCCTGCAACTCCCTTAAACTCCCTCCAAGGCCTTCCTGGATCTACCTTTATAAAGCCTGTATAGCTCCATGGTGCGACTGTACCTTGAATACTGTGCGCACAATTCTGGTTGCTGCATCTCAAAAAAGGTACAGGGAAAGATGACAAAAAAGATAAAGGGAATGGATTGACTCTCCCATGAAAAAAGGCTAAAGAGATTAGGGCTCTTCAGCTTGGAAAAGTGAGAGGCAAGGAGAGATATGATAGAGGTATATAAAATCTTGAGTGGAGTGGAATGGTAAATGCAAATTAAGTGTATGTTCTTTCAAAACGTACAGTGTCAACTAGGTGACCCACCATGAAGTTACAAAGCAGTACATCTAAAACAAAATAGGAAATAATATTTTTTTCCTCAATGCATAGTTAAGCTTTGAAACTTGTTGCAGGAGGATGTGGTAAAAGCAGATAGCATAGTTGGGTTTAAAAGGGTTTGGACAAATTCCTGGAGGAAAACTCTATGAACCGATATTAAAGTAGACCTGGGGAGGCCACTGCTTATGGGATCTGACTACTTCTGGAACAAGCCATGCACTTGTGACCTGGATTGGCCACTGTTGGAAACAGGATACTGGGCTTGATGGATCTTAGGTCTGGCCCAGTATGGTGATTCTTATATAATAACCACTGCCAACGCAGGAGGATTAAACTCTCTGCTAAAGACAAGATAGTGAAAATCCTGCATATGTATATATGTATGAATTTTTGGTACTTTTCAACATTTTCCTTTATGATGTTGATCCCATTGATCCCATGCTGCTCATCTGCAATAGCACAAGCTACAAGACCAAGACTGACCTTCAGGTTTAAAGTTAGTCAGTCATTTTTCATAGAAACCTTTATGCCTATAGACAGACAGAAAGCATAGTTAATCACCTGTACCAGGTGTGATGTAGGAGACTCTTATGAAGCAATGGAAACTGATAGTGATCCGGTGGAGAGAACCGGTACTGCAGCGGAATGCAGGATTTTCTCTTCTGAGATAAAGAAACACAGAGTTAATCAGGAACCACACCTCACCTCAAGGCAGGTGAGGAGCCAAGTCTCTGATTGGGCACGCCCAAGCAGGAGGCGGGCAGTGCAGTACTCAAGCAGCTTGTTAAGAACCCAGAGACAAACAGAAAGTCAGCAAGAAGGGCAAAGAGACGATCAGCGAGATTGGCAAGGAGTGGAGCAAGGAGAGGAGGAGTCAAGACACAAGCACCTGGATGAGGACAGGTCAGATGACCAGGAACCGTTGGTGAGAGAACCACTAAGCAGCTGTGATCCACGAAGGAGCAGACAGGACCTGGGAGACTCAGGGGCAAAGAAAGACTTCTGTAAGCAGAAGAATTCAAAGGCACTGAGAGACCCAAGGCTGCAGCTCAGGAGTTTAAAGGACCAAGCAGAACCTTGGAACAGGAGGCAGTGGGAGAAAGAAATACCCTGGAAGAAGCCCCAGCACAAGGTATCTGGTGGGTTTAGAACGGCTAGCAAGCTTAACAGTGGGAAGCCAGAAAGAGTGAACTTTAATTGTGAAAGACAGGACAAAGGCAGAAAGTTTGATAGTAATTGGTTAAGCCAAGAGAAGCCTAACTGTTTTCCTTTTAAAACTCTGAAAGACTCTCCAAGCACAGCTGAAGCGTTTTACCCTGCACTTTCATTTGGAGATAGGTGGGGAAGGGAAAGGCTTACACGCTGAACTCTTGTCCGAGTAGAAGCACTGATAATTGCCAAGAGATAAGAACTGTAAACAAGCATTTACCTGAAGGAGGATATTCTCAGTCTAGTTCAGAAAATACACAGGCTGAATTACTTCTCACTGAATTCAGGGAGTTCCTTAAGAGCAGAGCAGTTTCTCCCAATAACGTAGCAAAGCCTATGAGCAGCTGTGAGAAAGAAATGCCTTTAATTTCTCTGCCGTCTACAGAGCAGGAAGTCCCGATGGATTGCTCTACTTGTGTGATACAAAAGGACATTTAAATGATATGATTGCCAATGTTTTATGAAGGAATATAAGAAACTTACCTCACTGATTGCCATGCTAAAGAAGCTTATGTGAAGAGAATAAGTGAAAGCATATTGTGTGCAATTCAGGAGCATTGCTGTTACCAGTTTTCTGTTACGTTACTGAAAGGAGGTCACATGACAATTGAATGTGATCCAGAATGGACATTTAGCCAAGCAGTAAAAAGCCTTGTTTAGTTAAGTTTCTCAGCCTTGTTTTATGCTACATTGTTTCCTTTACGTCTGCTGCATTTGAACTGCGAAAGCGGGAAATAAACCTCACAAAAGAAATTTTTCTTTGCCTTGCCTTACACTTGAGCTCCAATACAACTACAACCTTACCCTCAAGGGCAACCAAGGCCAGCCCCTCCCTTAACCCTCAAGGTCCAGGGAGTGGGTGGGTGGCACAGGTGATCTCCGGGAACAGCAGGAATCAGTCTTCACATATGGGTCAACGTCACCAATGAAGCCCGCATGGGAACTCTCCCCAGCGTCCAATAGGAAAGCCTTTGCGAGTACTCCACTGTGTCTATGAGCCTGCCTTCCCAACTCCTCTCCTCAGTTGAGTTTGTAGCTGAGAAGAAGAAGAAAACAAAAGAACCCTACAACTTCAAGGGGAGGAGGGTGGGTTGTGAAGACTGATTTCTGCTGTTCCCAGAGATCACCTGCTACAGATGAGTAACTATGCTATCTCCAGGAACAAGCAGGAATTTAGTCTTCACATATGTGACTCACTAGCTCTCAGGTAACAGATTGGTATAGGGAGGAGAGCAGTGCAATCCCTGAGGCAAAAAACATGTAGCTGGAGAGTCTGGAAGAGTTGTGGGCCATTGGACTCAAAGTGTTCTCGAGGGAAACGCCCAAAGCATCTCGATACTTCGAAGGAGATTTTCCCTTCGAGAACCGGCTAGTTTTACTTTTGGTTACCTGAGATTCATGGGAGGAAGATGAAGCCCTGGAAGACGTCGATGCAACTGACATCGTGTCGGAGGCAAAAAGGGTGCCGAGTTTTGCAGCTCTATTCTGCCGGCCCCTCTTGGTCATCCTCGTGCAGGAGAGACACGCCGTTGGACAATGTTCAAGACCCAAACATTTTAGACACCAATCATGGGTGTCAGTGACAGAGATGGTACCGCCACATTTTAAGCATTTTTTGAAACCACTGGCTGGTTTCTCCATGCTTGAAGAAAAAAATGGGCCTGGTACCCAAAATGGCACCCCACACCCGAAATAGGGAAAAACCCTGAAGAAAAATATATGTTTTTTATGTTTTGTTTTTTTTTAAAGAAAGAGGAAGAAGAGAACCAGCGGTACCTGTAGGCATCAAATGAAGGCAGACGCGACCACAAAAAATAAGAAATAAAGGTAGATTTTCTGCGGTGACAGGGTACCGTGTCCTGTCAGCTCCGTGGAAAATGAAGAACTGAAGTGAGAGAGGTACAGAGTTGGGAAGGCAGCACGCAGGTGCTGAGGGATGCTCCCAAAAGCTTTCCTATTGGACGCTGGGGAGCGTTCCCACGTGGGCTCCGTCGGTACCGAAGATAACCATATGTGAAGACTACATTCCTGCTTGTTCCTGGAGACAGATAAAGGTAGCCCAAATGCCCTTGAGTATAGAGCAGACAGAGCTTAAAGATTCCAAATTACCCCTGCCTACCGATAACAAGGTTAATATGATTAAAATACAGTCTCTAAAATGCTGGTATGCAAATGTTAGAAGCCTAAAAAATAAATGGGAGTTAGACTATATAGCACTACATGAGAAGTTAGATATGATTGGTATCTCAGAGACATGGTGGAAGATGGACAATCAGTGGAACACTATGATACCTGGGTACAAACTATATCGTAATGACAGAGCTGATCAACTTGGTGGAGGGGTTGCACTCTATGTTAGAGAGGGCACTGAGTCACAAAGGATTAAAGTTTTGCAGGAAACAAAATTCGCTGTAGAATCTCTATGGATTGAAATTCCATGTAAAAAGGGGAAGGCAATGGCAGTGGAGCTGTACTATCGATCGCCTGGCCAGAATGAACAAATAGATGATGAAATGCTCAAAGAAATCAGGGAAGCTAAGAAAACTTACAGAACAGTAATCATAGCTCTGCAAAAAAATTTTTTTCCAGAGCTGTTTTGGTTATTCCACGTAATCTTTATGTTTTTTGGTGCGCTGAATCCGAAAATGACCTCCATTTTGTCATAGGACATCATGTTTCCTGACAATTTAGGTAACTATGTTAAATGGAGTGGAGTGGAGGAGTGGCCTAGTGGTTGGGGCAATGTACTTCAGGCCGGAAGGTCGGGGGTTCAAATCCCACTAGAGGACAGCAACCTTGGGCCGGAAGGACTGGGGTTTCTAGTCCCACAGGTGCTCCTTGTGGTCTTGGGCAAGCCACTTAACCCTCCATAGCCCATGTTCCCTGTAAAATAGTTATCTCCAAGTTCAATGCCCTGTTCAATGTAATTTCAGTTTGTTCAATGTAAACCGCACTGATGCAGAATAGCGCGGTATATAAGAGAATGTAAATAAATAAAATAAAATAAAAATAAGGCAATACCTCAAAATAAATGGAAATAGACTTATAAAATTAAAGTTTTATTACAATATTTTCATGAAAATCCTTTTTTGAACTGAAATGAGCTCACCTACACACACTAAACTTGATTCTTCTTCCTTGTGAGGCTCCTCTTGGTGCATTTACGCTAGTGAGTAGCATCTGGAATGTCTCTCTGAAGCATCCAACAGTAGTCTGCCATCATTGTAATGCTCCATTTTCCCTGGTATCTCCTTTCCATCTCTTTAATGTCTTGGTGGAATCGTTCACCTTGTTCCTCATTCACAGCTCCCAAATTTTCAGGAAAGAAGTCAAGGTGGGACTGGAGGAAATGCACTTTCAAACTCATCAGGCAACCTAAAGTTTGAAATGCTTTCAGCATTCGTCCGACGATCTTTTTGTAGTGAGGATCTTTGTTATTGCCTAAAAATTTCTGTACGACTTCTTTAAATGCAATCCACCCTTCTTTTTGAGGATCCGTCATGGTATTGACAAACTCTTGATCAACTATAAGCCTTTTAATGTCTGATCCAACGAACATACCTTCCTTCAATTTTGCCTCCGACAGGCCTACCAACTGTTAGCACCCTCAGCTGCCAACTCTTCTTGGTCCAGTGATTTTGTCAGTCTCGACTGTCCCATAGACACAGAAAACAAGGATATTTGGTATACCCAGCTTGTTGCCCGAGCAGCATGCACAAGACCTTCAAGTCCCCACACACTTGCCAACCATGGTCTTCATATTTAAGTTTACGAAGAACCAATTCCAAGTTCTCGTAGGTTTCCTTCAAGTGTACGGAATCACCTACAGGTATGGAAGCGTAAAAACTGTTGTGGAGTAAAACTGCTTTGAGACTTCTTTTTGAAAAATCTATAAAAAGACGCTATTGCTCTGAATCATATTGGATTTTAAATTGACCCATCAGACCTTCGACATCGATGCAATAAACCAACTTGTCTTTCTGGGCGAAGTAAGGAACGAACTCCTTTTCACGATGTCTGAACCATGAGGGTGATACTCCTGGCAACAATAAATTCCTGCTTTTCAGCCTTGATCCGTGTAACTCAGCGGCATCTTTGGGAAGATTCAAGTCTCTTACCAAATCATTCATCTCCTCCTGAGAAAACAATTTTGGTCTTGTATCATCTTCAAAGTCAGAACTTGATTCGTCATTTGGTTCAGGTATGACTTCACCTTCATCGGAGCTAGGTATCTCTTCCAAGGTAGGAGGGGGCTTGCGTACTGGTATATCTGTGCCATGGGGGATGGGACGAATTGCCGAGTGAAGATTGGAGTATGAAATGGAATGCTTCCATTTGGAATTAAACCCTTTCACATCGCATGAACAAAAGTATCAGTCATCACTATGGTTCTTTTGCTCTCGCCATACCATAGGAATCCCATAATGGAAAGATTTTTTCTTACCCTTGAACCAGTTTCGGAGGTCCTCAACACACTGTTTGCACACTTTATGAGGCGCCCAGACTTTATCTTGATCTCCAATTTTTAGTCCAAAGTATGCAAAGTATACTTTTTTCACAAAGTCTGTAATATTCTGCTGTTGCTTCAACACTGTATATTCACCACAGATGAAACAGAAACTGTCTGGCGAATTAGTACACTTTCGCGGAGCCATAACATAACGGTTGAAGAATGACGAGCTAACACGAATTGCGATGAAAAAGTGTAAACAGCCTAGAACCAAGAACCTGATGATGATTCATGCACAAGTGTGGCATGCAGGAGAGAGCAGCTCTGTGTCTGTACACGAGACGTCACAGTGCTGGCCACGCCCCCCTGCACTGACCGGAGGTGCTGCTATCTGCCCTGTGTCTCCCTCTGGATTCTTCAGGAAAGATTAACCCCTTCTACCATTAGAAGCACGGACTTAAAATTTGCTTAGCTTATGTATATATTGCTGACCATCAGATTTACAGTGCTATATTTTTTTTTACATAACTCGGACAACCCCTTTAAGGATTTTTGGCATTTTGTATCTTAAATGCGCTTATGTGAATTAATTAATGGTAATTTGAAAAAATTTGATACATTTGAAGACAATTTTGCATGTTGTGGCAAATGACGTCTAGGAGTTTTTTCAATATTTTATTTGTTTTCAGCACACCAAAATACATGGAAATTAGATGAAAATAATCAAACAGCTTTTTAGTCGCAGACCTGTGTAATGGGTGATTTCAATTACTCCAGTATTGACTAGGTCAGTGTCACGGCAGGACATGCTAGGGAGATGAAGTTTCTAGATGAAATAAATGACTGCTTCTTGGAGCAGTTGGTTCATGAACCGACCAGAGAGGAAGCCATTTTAGACAGTCCTTAGTGGAATACCAAATCTGGTGCAAGAGATAAGGGTGTTGGGGCCACTTGGCAATAGTGATCATAGCATGATCTTGTTTGATTTAATTAATGGAGGAGGAGTGTTAAGGAAATCCACAGTATTACCTTTTAACTTTTCAAAGGGAGACTATGTAGCACAAACAGGGCAGGTGTCATTGTGTAAGTGTTGTAAAAGTTGCATAATGAGGTATCAGAAGATGTTTGTTATATTAATGGAAATTATCAATAAAAAGTTAAATGGAAAAAAAGGGAGACTATGATAAAATGAAGAAAATAGTTAAGAAAAAACTAAAAGGAGCAGTTGCAAAGCTTAAAGACTTAAATCAAGCTTGGGTGTTGTTTAAAAATACTGTCTTGGAAGCCCAGACCAGCTGTATTCCACACTTTAAGAAAAGTGGAAGGACGTCCAAAAAACTGCCAGCATGGTTTAAAGGTGAGGTCAGACAGGCTGTTGTTGCCAAAAAAGCATCTTTCAGGAAATGGAAAAAAGAGCCAAATGACGAAACGGGAAACAGCACAAGTACTGGCAAGTTAAATGCAAGGCATTGATAAGGCAGGCAAAGAGGATTTGAGAAGAAACTTGCTGTGGAAGCACAAACGCGTAATAAAGACTTTTTCACGTAGATTCTTAGCAAAAAACCTGTGAGAGAGTCAGTTGGACCATTAGATGATAGATGGGTAAAAGGGGCAGTAAGAGGGGACAAGGCTATAGCGGAGAGACTAAATGAATTCTATTACAATACAACTTAATCAATCAGTCCTCCACCCATCCCATAACTAGCACCTTAAAAACAATGATCTGTCACCCAAATGACATTCTTCAAACACCTATACAAATACACAACACTCATCAGACCAAAACTAACCTTGCATGATACTGTAAATAGACCAAGTTTGCCCCTACAGCAACCAATGCTACGTATATAGTTTTAAAACAGTTATAAACATGCATGTAATTATTAATCCCGTTAAATATATAATTCTAAACCTGTTATATGTATATAACTGTAAACCTGTTATATGTAACTGTTGCTTTGCTGTGCTCAAGTTATAATGAAATGTAACCAAATAAATAAATAAATAAATAAATTCTTTACTTCGGTCTTTACTGAGGAAGATGTAGGGATGTTACTCATGACTGAAGTGGTATTTAAAGGTGATACTGCGGAAGACTTGAAAGAAAAATCGATACACCAAGAAGATGTATTACAACTATTTGATAAACTGAAGAGTAGCAAAACACCTGGGCCGGATGGTATACATCCAAGGGTGTTGAAAGAACTGAAATATGAGACTGCAGACCTGCTATTAGTAATCTGTGAACTATCATTAAAATCATCTGTAATACTTGAAGATTGAAGGATCGTCAATGTAACACCAATTTTTAAAAAGGATTCCAGGGGTGATCTGGGAAACTACAGACCGGTGAGCCTGACGTCAGTACTGGGAAAAAAATGTTAGAAACCATCATAAAGGACAAAATTACTCAACATGTAGATAGTCATAGCTTAATGGGAGACAGCCAACATGGCTTTAGACAAGGAAGATCTTGTCTTACTAATCTGTTATGCTTTTTTGAAGGTGTGAATAAACAGGTAGGCAAAGGTGAGTCGATTGTTATGGTGTATCTGGACTTTCAGAAAGCCTTTGATAAGATCCTTCATCAGAGACTTTTGGCAAAACTAAAAAGTCATGGGATAGGAGGCAGTGTACTATTGTGGATCAGGAACTGGTTAAAAGACAGAAAGCAGAGGATAGGGCTAAATGGCCAATTTTCCCAATGGAAAAAGGTATATAGTGGAGTACCCCAAGGACCTGTGCTGAGTCCTCTGCTTTTTGACATATTCATAAATGACCTGGAACGAGTGAGGTTATCAAATTTGCAGATGACACAAAACTATTTAAACATGTTAAAACCCAAGAGGATTGTGGGAAATTGCAAGAGGATCTTGATAAACTGGAAGACTGGGCATCCAAATGGCAGATGAAATGTAATGTGGACAAGTGCAAAGTTATGCACCTAGGAAAGAGCAACCCAAACTATGGTTACATGATGCAAGGTTCCACACTGGGAACCACCACCCAGGAAAAAGATTTAGGCGTCATCGTGGATAACATGTTAAAACCAGCGGCGGCCAAGAGAGTAAATAGAATGCTAGGTATCATAAGGAAAGGAATGGAAAATAAAACAAAGGATTTTATAATGCCTCTGTATCGTTCCATGGTGCAACCGCACCTTAAATATTGTGTGCAATTCTGGTCGCCGTATCTTAAAAAGGATATAGCATTATTAGAAAAGGTACAGAGAAGAGCCACCAAAATGGTAAAGGGGATGGAAGGGACAAGTTCCTAGAGGAAAGGTTCATAAACCATTATTAAAAGGGACCCGGGATATCACTGCTTGACCCAATACAAGCATTGAGGAATCTGTGTCTTTTGGGGAAACTGCTAGGTACTTATGACCTAGATTGGCTACTGTTGTAAACAGGATACTGGGCTTGATGGACCTTGGTCTGACCCAGTATGGCATATCTTATGTTCTTATGTTCTTAAGGATATTCCAACGAAGAGAGGCTAAAAAGGTTAGGGCTCTTCAACCTGGAGAAGAGACGGCTGAGGGGAGATATGATAGAGGTCTATAAATTAATGAATGGAATGGAACGGAACGGGTAAAGGTAGATCGATTGTTTACGTCATCAGAATATAAAAATACTAGGGGACATGCAATGAAGCTACAGGGTAAACTATTTAAGACTAATAAAAGAAAATATTTTTTCACTCAACGTGTAATCAAACTCTGGAATTTGTTACCGGAGGATATAGTAAAAGCTGTCAGTGTAGCTGGGTTTAAAAAAGGTTTGGACAAGTTCCTGCAGGAAAGGTTCATAAACCATTATTAAAAGGGACTCAGGGTATCACTGCTTGACCCAATACAAGCACTGAGGAACCTGTGTCTTTTGGGGAGACTGCTAGGTACTTATGACCTAGATTGGCCACTGTTGGAAACAGGATACTGGGCTTGATGGACCTTGGTCTGACCCAGTATGGCATATCTTATATTCTTAGGTTCTTAATGGCCCGCAGCTCCAGGAAGTTGATCTGCTGAGCGCTCCCGTCCGGGTACCAAGTTGCCCTGGGTGCGGTAGCCCTCGCAATGGGCTCTCCAGCCCAGCAGGGAGGCATTTGTGGTGAGGACCTTCGAGTGGTTGGGGGTTTGGAAAGGCATGCCCGCCTCCAAGGGCTGGGGCGACAGCCACTGGATCAAGGATTTTACCAGCTGGCAGGTCATTTGGACTCTGTCCTGGAGGTGTCCCGTGGCCTGGGACCATTTGTCCCTGAGGCACCACTGTGCTGTTCGCATATGGAGGCGGGCATCTGGAGTGACACGCACCGTGGAGGCCATGTGCCTGAGAGGGCATAGAAGATGCCTGGCTGGCACCGAGGGGCAGTGCTGCATATATCTGGCTAGCGCCATGAGCCTGGCTGCCCTGTCTGTGGGCAGGAAGGCCTTTGACTGAAGGGTGTTGATTCTTGCCCCAATGAATTCCAGACCTTGCGTTGGGCAAATGTTCGACTTGGGGTCATTTATAATGAAATCCAAGTGTTGCAGGACCTGGGTGGTGTGTGTCGTGGCCTGCTGCACCTCGGGGGCTGTAGTGCCCTTGATGAGCCAGTCGTCGAGATAGGGGAAGACAAATATCCCCTGGAGCCTGAGAAAGGCGGCGACTACTGCCAGACACTTTGTGAATATCCTGGGGGCCAAGACTAGGCTGAAGGGAAGCACCATGTATTGGAAATGATTGCCTCCCACCACAAAGCATAGGTATTGCCTGTGCTTTGGGTGGATTAGGATGCGAGTATAGGCATCCTTTAAGTCTAAGGAGCATAGCCAGTCTCCCTGATGGAGGTAAGGCAGCAATGTTCCAAGGGAGAGCATCTTGAACTTCTCCCTCACCAGGAATTTGTTGAGGTTGCGCAGGTCGAGGAGGGCCTTAGGCCCCCCTGTCCTCTTTGACATGAGGAAGTACCTGGAGTAGAACCCCTTGCCCTTGAGGTGGTGGGGCACCGGTTCCACCGCTTGGTCCTCAAGAAGGTCTGCCAACTGCTTCAGAAGAAGGTCCCGGTGAAGGGGAGACCTGAGAGGCTCTCTTGGGAAGTAGTGTGGAGGTACTTGGCTCAGATGGAAATGGTAACCCTCCCTGACCACCTTTAATGCCCAGGAGTCGGTGGTTATAGCTCCCCACCAGTGGGCATAAAGGGTAAGGCGGCCTCCTGTAGGCTGCTGATCTCCTTTTGGGAGAGGGGCTACGCTGCAAGAGTCAAAAGCTCCCTCCAGGCTGGGCCGGAGCTTGGGGCTTGGGAGCCTTCAGTTTACCCGGGCCATGCCCTTGTCCCCTGGCCTGCTGCCCTTGCTGGAGAGCCGGGGAAGCCCGGTAAGGTGGGTAGTTTCGGTAAGCAGTGGACTTCCTCGGGTAAAAGGGCTTTTTACCTGAGCCCTTCCTTCGGGGAGAGGCAGTGGTCTTCTTGGAAAGCCTAGTCCTCGAATGAACTCGGTCTCCAGCTCTGTGGCCTTGTCAGTCATGGGTTTGCTGAAGAGGTTTTCCCCCGACACGGGATGTCGACCAACTTGTCCTGTACCCACTGCTTGAGGTCGGACTACTGGAGCCAAGCTTGGCGGCATGCACTGATGTCCGCTGCAGCTTCCCAGGTCGCTGAAGTCCGAGAAGCCTATATCCTCCGGAAGTGACCTTCTCTGAGGTTCAGAGACTGGGGAATCCCAGTCGAAATACTCTAAAGAGGACCCGTGGTGTTCCTCGGGCCTCGGCACCGCATGCCCCGAGCCTGGAAGACTCGTCAGTGATGACCTCGGCCCCGACGAGGGGGAGACCGAGCGTGACCTCAGCCGAGGATCAACTCAGGCCCGCATGGCCTCAAGGATCGGCTCGGCCTCCGGGGACGTCTTTGACATCGAACGCTCAGTGGTTGGGGTGGAGGAACCGGACGTGCCAGACATCAGCGCCCGCTACTGATCCAAGAAGGCAGTCACACTGCGCTCCAAGGCCGCTATCCTGGACACCAGTCCCGGTGGCTCCGCAGCATTCGATGCGGGCACCGATGGACTCAGGCCCAATGCCGGCTCCCCAGGAGGGGAATCCTCCACGAGGACTGTGACTACCTGCCGAGGTTGGTCTGCAACCGGATCCTTTCGGGGAAGCCTGGCCGGCCGCTCCCTCTCCGATGGCTCAAGCGGACGCCTGGGGCTCCACAACTGGGCCCGGGAGGATCCCGGCCAATCGGAGCCATCCAAGGACACCGCCTTCGAGGGCTTCTTCTTCCTCTTTGGTTCCGTCGAGGGAAACCCCCTCTCCGAGGACCCACGAAGATGCTCGGGTTCGGAATGTTCCTCCCGAGGTGTCGAGGCCTCAGATGAGGTCCTGGCTCTCGGAGGCACCAGGGAGTCGGGAAACATTTTGTCATGCTGCTGCTGGCGGCTCCTCAAGGTCTTGGAAGACATTTTCTTACACAGGCCACAGACCACTGGGTCATGGTCCAGGCTAAGGCACCAGAGGCAGCAATCATGTGTGTCGGTTAGGGACATAATCTTATCACATTGATCACACTTTTTAAAACTTCTGGTAGCCATGGGGGGGAAAAAGAACCCCAGCAAGGTTGAAGACCCTTCGGGCTGCCAGCGAAGAAAAAGGGCACGAAAACGCCAAAAGGAAAATAAAACAAAGTAAAAGAATTGACCCCGATACCGAGGCACCGAGGTCAGAGCGGGAAAGGTACAAGACCAGAGACTAGCAAAACACTCGAGGAAATCAACTTTTTCCGGGGAAAAAACAGAAGACGTCTGGTGGGCTCTGTGGAAAAAAGGAGACTGAGAAAGATGACACCCTTGGGCAGGAAGGGGACCGCACATGTGTGGTAGCAATCCCAAAGGCTTTCTTTGAAAGCTGGGGATTTGCTCCACGTGGGCTCCGTCGGCGCCGATGTCACCCATATGTGAGGACTGACTTCCTGCTTGTTCCCGGAAAAAGGAAAGGAACACCAAAGTTACGACAGGAGAGGTGAGAATAGAGGAAGGAGAGAGAAGGTAAAGTAAAAAGGACAAAGGCAAGGAAAGGAGAGAAGGACGGGATTCTCAGTTGGATATAAGGGGGACAGGGAGATCAAAAGAAGAACAGAGGAGATGAGTCTTAAGAAGAGATTTGAATCTGTTGAAACAGTTCTGATCTAAGGTCCGGAGGGAGGGAGTTCCAGAGTTTAGGGCCGAGAATAAAGAAGGCTGAGTTTCTGGTGGATTCCAGGTGAGCAAGAGAAGGAGGGGGAAGGAACATACGGTTGATGTGAATGTGGCGAAGTGAGCGGTGGGGGGTGTGGAGATGAACCAGGTTGGAGAAGTATTGGGGGGAACCAGATTGTAGGGCTTTATGAACGAGAGTTAAGACCTTGAATTGGGTGACAGGAAGCCAATGGAAGGTGAATAAGAAGAGGGGTGACATGATCTGTGTGGTATGCATGAGTAATGAGTCAGGCTGCAGTGTTTCGTAACAGTTGGAGTCTTCATAATTGATACTGGGGGAGGCTGGCCAAAGCAATGTTACCATAATCGATCCTGCTCATAACTAGGAAAAGGAGAAAGGTAACCAAGGAGGAAGTGGGGAGGAAAGGACAGATGGCACGGATCTGGCAAAGGGAGCAGAAGGAACGGAGAATTATGATAGATGGTCATGGAATGTCATAGCAGAGTCCAAAGTAACACCTAAATAACGTAGGGAAGGGATCAGAGGGATAGAGGAAAGAGGGTGTAAGGGCAGGGATGGGGCTACCAAATGTGAACCAGATGGCTTGAATTTTGCCCAGGTTGAGGTGGAGAAAGTTTGAGGTTAACCAGGTACTGACAGAGGGAAGACAGGCATTAAGGGGGTAATGTCAGGGGCAACAGGGTCGGTATGATGGAGGAGGATGATGCCATCTGTGTAATAGTATGCGGAAATGCAATGCTGCTGGATGAGAAGTGTGAGGGGGGCCAGAAAGACATTGAAGAGAAGAGGGACAAGGATGGAGCCTTGGGGGACACCACAGGGAAGAGGAATGCTGGATGAGGAGGAGACACCAGAGGAGACTGAGAAAGACCTGGTGGACAGAAAAGAGTGGAACCAGTGAAGCACAGAGTCACTGAGGCCAGCATCGGAGAGAAAGGTGAGGAGTGTGCGATGATCCACAAGGTCGAAGGCAGAGGACAGGTCGAGGGAAACTGCAATGGAATACTGACTCTGGTCGTGGGAGGAGTGAAGTTCATTGAGGAGAGAGGTGAGAATGGTTTCGGTGCTGTGTCCCGGACGAAAGCCAGACTGATGAGGATGAAGAATAAGTGCAGAATCTAGATGAGAGGTGAGCTGTGCAAAGACTAGCTTCTCCAGGAGTTTGGAAAGAAAGGGGAGGTTAGAGATGAGTTGCCAACTGGCAGGGACAGAGGAATCCAGGGATGATTTCTTGAGGATGGGCCGAAGTATGGCATGCTTTGGGGGTGGGAGAGATGCCAGAGGAGAGACTGGAATTAACAATGGAAAAGTTGAAAGGGAGGGGTGCAAAAGAAGGCTCACTGAGCCAGTGAGAAGGAATGGGGTTGACAGGTTGTCTTGCGGGAGTGAGAGAGCATCCTGGATAGTTCAATAGAGGAAATGGGGGTGAAAGGAGGACCGCTGGTGGGAGAGAGAAGGGCCTACAGGGGGAGAAGGGGGAAGGGCAGAGCAGGAGGAAGGATGCAGGAGGGAAGAAAGACGGGTGGGGGCAGGAGGAGCAAAGATCCTGGACCTTGGTACTGTAGAAATCTGCGAGGAGGGCAGGGTCAGAAAGGGCGGGGGGGGGGGGGAGGGTACTGGGTAAGGGGAGGCATGAGGAGCCAAGAGGGAGCGGAGGATGGAATAGAGCTGACGGGAAGAATTGGAGGAAGAGATAATGAGGTTGGAGTAATATGAACGCTTAGCATCATGAATGAGGGGACAGTATTGAGAGTGACAGTAGTGGAAATGAGAGAGAGAGAGTCCACGGAGGGACATTTGTGCCACAGGCGTTCGGCACGGCGGAGATGAGCACGATAAAGAAAGAGGCCAGGATGAAACCAGGGATGATGGCCAGGTCAGCGGGGATGAGGGGTCAGGCGAGGAGCAGCAATGGCATTAAGAGCTGAGGAAAGAGTGGTATTCCAGACCTGAACCTGAAGGTCGGGAGGCAAACTGTGGAAATCAGGTGAGAAAAGGATATTTGAGGAGGGAAGCTGTAGGAGGGTATTGGGGGTGATGCGACGAGCTGAGAAGGAGGAGGAGGGGGAGGGGGACGGTTGTTGGGGAGGCAAGGCAGTGGGAAGATTAATATGAAAAAGAAGACAGAAATGATCAGACCAGGGGACTGGGAAGGAGGACAAGAAAGAGGGGGTAAAGGGGGAAGTGCTAGATGAAATCACAAGGTCCAATGTACGGCCAGCGGAATGAGTGGGGAAATAGACATGCTGACAGAGAGACAAATCAATGAGAAGGGCAAGGAAGGAGGAATCACGGGAAGAGGAAGGGGAATCAGGATGGACACAGAAGTCCCCAACGAAGAAGACATGAGGGTACAGGAGGGAAACCTCAGAAATGGTGAGGAGGGAATCCCAAAGGTGAGGGGAGGGAAGCAGGAGGTGAATACATGAAAAGAAAGTGGAAGGGGGGGAGGAATCAAGGTAGAGAAGGAGGGACTCAGGATAGTGCAGGGCAGGGGAGGAGGAGAGCTCATGAAGAGGGAGGGAGGAGCGGTAGATGGCTGCAACCCACCCACCAGAGAGACCCCGGCGGGAGGTGACAGAGTAGCCCGGGGGGGGGGGGAGGCAGTGGTTAAGGAGGGGTTCATCACCGTCACGGAGCCAGGTTTCAGATAAAAAGAAAATATCAAGGGAGTGTTGCAGGAGAAAGTCATGGATTGGGATGGCCTTGGAGCATAGAGAACGGCAGTTGAGGAGAGCTAGATGTAGGAGGGGGTAAAGGGACAAGGGAAGGCGGGAGGGGAGGTGTGGACAAGGAGGTTGGGCAGAGCAAACGATATGCAGGGAAACAAGAGAAAAAAGGCAGGGGGAGGGTGAACCAGAGCCAGAGCCAGGCGCCACCCCCAGTGAACAGGGATGGAGGCCATGAAGAGAAAGAGCAGGAGAGGGAGAGGCGGAAGGAGTGGGCAAAGAAAGGTCTTGGGAGACAGGGATATGGAGGTATAGAGATCCGGGAAGGGGAGAGAGAGCACAGCAGAACAACGGGAAGGCAGGGAAAAGCCCCAGGAGTCGCCCCAAGGAGCTGTTTGGCTGGCCAGTCTGGATCGGAATCACCCACAGGGGAGTCGCGATGCTTATGCTGGGGAGAGGAGTTGGGAAGGCAGGAAAGCGGCACAATGGAGTGCTCCCAAAGGCTTTCCTATTGGATGCTGGGAAGCATTCCCGCGCAGACTCCACCTGTGACATTCACCCATATGTGAAGACTGCATTCCTGCTTGTTCCTGGAAATATATCAAATCTCTTCCATAGCACGTCATTCCTGGTTAAAAACATGGAGTTGATTGTGTTCTATTGTTGAAAGTTTGCAACTAAATCAGCAATTGAAACAAATTAAAAGCTAGTCTTTTCTGTACCTTACAAGCGCCCTTCATTTGTATTTCTTCTACCTAAATACATCTGATAAATGGCACCATGTTTAGGTCTCTTCCTTGACTGATGCTGTTGTATTTTAGCTTTAAAACATTGACTGTAGCTCACAAGAATTATTATCAGAATGCATGGGATAAACATTAAGTACTACACAAGAGGGATAAAAGAGAAGAGCACTTACTTTCAGAAGAGGATGAAAGCTCTGATGTTAAGAATTCATGATGTCTATCAAAATGTCCCTCCTGCAGTCTGAAAAATAAATATATAGATATAAGATGCACCTCTTTGGAATGGCAAACATGTCCATGTCCTTTAAATCAAAGGTCATATGATCTGTTTGCAAGACACAAGTGCTTGCTCCTGCAAAACAATAAAGTATTGTGATTTGCTAATTAAAGGTAGTTATTGTGAAAATTAATTAAAATCTTTGATGCACAGCCAACCAGAAAACACCAGTCACTGCTTAGATAATGTCTACTGACTCCAGAATGAGTTCTACCTGCCTGAAAATTTCAGCTTACAGCTGTTGAAAGTAAGCAGTCCCCTGCAACATTTCAAGCATATGCAAAGCAAGCAGTATTTGTACCAAAAGCAGGCCAACTTTCTAAGCCATGTTTTGCCTATAGAAATGGGCTTTCAGGAAATTGTCATTCCCATATGCAGGCAAATTTATGTGCACAGTGCCACCACATATGGAACTTTAACTGCAGTGAGAAGCAGCATTCCCGGGGACAGGGTTGGAGTTTGCACTTAACCGAATATTTGAATTTTAAAAAGTATGCACCAATTATTTTCTTAGAAAAGCTGTCCATATAAATGAGCAGGCGTTAATATGTATGGGTAGTTTTTCTGAGATAATTTTCAAAGTCAAAATACACACTACTTTCATTCTGATCTGGAGAAAAGTCTACAGTGAAAAGTAGCCAGACTTTGCACCAATGTGGAAACCTAAATCAATTCTATTCACTTTTGGCCCTTGAGACCCACAAATGGTTTGGATTTTCAGGTCATCCCTAATGAATATGAATGAGATAGATTTCCATATAGTGAAGGTAATATGCATGCATATCTGACTCATGAATATTTATTAGGAGCATCCAGAAAAAACAGCTTGTTTTCGGTCTGGGATTCTTTGCCCTCTGTCTCCCACGACACAGTCATACTCCAATTTGCCTCAAATGAAATAGAAAGTCAGTGATTCAAGCAGTATTTGATGGTATTGGTGTCATAGCTCAGGGTTTATCAGCTAGCCCTGGAGTACCCTTTGGCCAATGCGGTGTACAGGATATCTTCAATTAAATAAGCATGAAATAAATTTATATGCAAGGCAAACTCCAGGACCAGCTTGAGAAACACTTTCACAGCGAATATGAACCAACGAAATCTAGTGAGTATGAGATAATTTGCAGAAAGAAAGGATCATGATCACAAATTCTTCCCATTTTCTGAATATATGCTAGTGAGCGGAATTTCAATGATTTTTGTTTCACAATCATAAAAAATTTATCCAAGAAAACTGATGTTAAAATAAAAATCCCTGATCTATGCTTTTAAGTTTTCTGTCTGCCAGGAAAATTAGCAGGGGAAGAGTGCAACATTACTTACTTTTTCCAAATCCAAACTCAAGGTGCATTACAATCCCAGTACTGTAGTTATTTCCCCTCCCCCAAATGGCTCATAATTTAAGTTTTACTTGGGGAAATGGAGGGTGAAGTGACTTTTCCAAGCTCACAAACATCAGTGGGAGAAGTGGTATTTGAATCCTGCTTCCCTAGTTCTCATAATGCTGCTGTCACCACTACGTCACTCCCTCCAATTCCAGAAACCAGCTATAGCCATTACAAAACCTGCTATGGTTAATCATGTGAACACAGATCCAATGTCTCAGAATATTTTGGCCAATGCCCAGAATCTCAGAAAGTAGCCATTCTGTTTACTGCTTCAGTTCCTCCTCTCAGGCAGCCTACAAGGAACAGAAGGGGAGCTGGAGAAGGGAGCAGAACGACTGTCTGCCTGCTCCAGCCTCACCCCCTCCCTGTCTGTTTCAAAAGGCAATACATTAGAGAGAAATGGAGGGGACTCAGACAGACACAGTTCGTGTCCCCAGGACTCAGCTGAGGGCACAGTAGGGAAGAGAAAGGAAGCAACACAGAGCATAAATTAGGAAGCTGCGAGTATTTATATGGAGGGAGAAGAGATAAATGCTAAAAGGGGGTGAGATGAAGAAGATGAATGATATGAAGGGGATGAATGTTAGGGAGAAATGAGGTGGTGATGATTGCTAAGGATCGATGTAAGAAGGGATTAATGTTGGAGGATGGGTGGCGAGTGAAGCACCAAAGGGGATGTATGTTGGAGAAGTGGGAAGGGATCTGATGCCAAGGAGAGCATGAGAAGGAGAGTCAAATGTGATTTTCTTCTCCATTAGCAACTTGGGTTGTCTAAGATGATGAGAGATTGCCTGTGTAGGACAGAGATGCATGAGAACTATGTGAGAAGAGCAACTTTTAAACTAGATAATGTGGGAAAGCAGAAAGTCACCCAAGAGCGCATGGTTTGAAAGGATACTAGCAAAAGAGGGAAGTTAGGATATCCTGAAAGGGAGATTCCAATAAAGATAAAAGTAACCCAGATGCCTTGAAGTACAGAGCAGACAGAGCTGAGAGATCCAATGGGATACTGTGATACCTAGGTACAAACTATATCACAATGATAGGGTAGATCAAATTGGTGGAGGGGTTGCGCACTGTGTTAGAGAGAGTGTTGAGTCACACAGGATAAAGGTTTTGCAGGAAACAAAACATACTGTAGAATCTCTATGGATTGAAATTTCATGTCAAAAGGGGGAGGCAATGGCAGTGTCGGTTTACTACCGTCCGCTTGGCCAGAATGAACAAATGGATGATGAAAGGCTAAAAGAAATCAGAGAAGTTAACAAAAGTTACAACACAGTAATAAATAATGGGAGATTTCAATTACCCCGGTATCAACAGGGTCAATGTCGCAGCAGGACATGTTAGGGAGATAAAGGACCCAATATTCGAAAGGCATTTGCATAGTTTACAGCCTTGACTATCTCCGATCCTCTCCCCTACACGGCCCGATGCAAACCACTTAACATCGGGGCATGTCCTGGGCATTCCAAGGAGAAGTGGAGGCAGCGAAAGAAGCAGTCATTTATTTCATCTAGAAACTTTGGGCCCAATATTCAATTAGGTCAGCTATGCACTGCTATGACACATAGCCATCTGTGCTGACCCTTAACACTGGATATTCAATGCCGACCCATATGCGACCCCAGCATCGAATATCAGAGTTTGCTGCACATCCTTCCAGCCACAGAAACTAACCATGCAGCAGCGATATTGCATGCTGTCTGGTTAGTGACCTGTGGCTAAAAGACAGTCAAAGCAAAAGCTCGCCTACCTTTTAGCCACAGGAGCTAACTGGGCAGCATGCAATATCGCTGCTGCCCAGTTGGTTCCTGCAGCTGGGAGGCTGTTGTCACCACTCACCCTCCCAGAGGCATTTAGCATGGGCAAGGCAAGTGGGTAGTTGTGTTTCTTAGACTGTGAACTTTGAATGGAGGTTTGGAAAGGCCTCCTGGGTAATGTAGTCCTACAGTAGTAAGAATGAGTCCAAGTTGTGCACGAGTGGTTCAGGTTAAATTAGGATTTATTGCCCCTCCCGGGGTTGGATGTTGATGACCATGAACAAAGAATATATTTACAAAGAAACCATACTCCTGATGTGAACGAAAATAGGCAACTTAAATAATGCTTATCTTCAGCTGTTACGGAATCAAAAAAGATTAAAACAGTTTCCCTCCAAAATACTTCTTTTGGCTGTTTTTCTTCCTTCAGCAAAATCCAGTATTATTAACAAAGGGACTGCACATTGTCTGCCACCATATAAGAGCAGTCCATAAACACTTCGGACTCAGGGGGTTGATAAGGGTCCCACTGCATAAGATCACCTTCTTCCTTATGGTCTCTTAGAGAGGGTTCTTCTGCCTGCCACGCAAACCTCTCCGTTCCAATTACAGGGTTCCCTTCCCCCAACCTGCTCTGTGAGTCTGGGTGTTTGGCTTCCTGTGCACACAGCCCTCTGTAATTAAAAGGATATACGTTTCCCTCTTCTGTTTGGCTACAGGGAATTCTGTGTCTGCCTTTAGAATTGCTTTCTCCCAGGAATCTCCCTTGGCTACAAAAAGGTTGGTAAAACCTTTCTCTCCCCTTTGATAAAAGCTTGGTATCAGGGAAATAAGCTTTACCTGCAGGCTGTCCGTTGTGAGCACAGCGTGGTTGTCTTTTCTGGTTCCCAGAATAAACGTCTCTGCTTTTTGGATAGTAAAAATCCCCAGTGCTTTTTGTAGTTGAGCACTGCTCCCTAGGAACTGGACTTGAATATCTTCCCCAGCTCTCTTCCTCTGAGAAGTTCCCCCGAGTGGAATTGGGATTTCTTTCCCTTTTCCCTTCTCTCAGCCACAGACCTTGGCTGCCCTCGGAGTATCTATCTTTCTCTGGTTTTCTCCTTCTTTCAGCTTTCTCCACGCTTGCTGTGCTGCCTTTTCCTTCTGTCTCCGTGTCTGAGACTATGTCCGTCTCTTTCTCCTTCCCCTTCTCCTTTTTCTGTCCTATATTTAACTAAAGGCTTTTTATCTAAGTTTCTTTCTCCGTTGTGCTGAGCCACACCTCCCACCAGGTGTTCCCACTTCCCTGATGAGGCAGGAGCTAGCTCAGGGGATGGGCGTTCCCTAACACTCTGTGACGTTCTTTGTTTAGGGTTTCCATGCCAACCCTCCATGCTTGTTTCAGCACTGACAGTTCTGGTTTCACTTTGCAGTGAATCCTCTGCCTCCCTTGGTTCTGAACCTTGCACTTCACGACACTGTTCAGCAAACTCGGGTAATCAATGCCGGGGTCGCATATGGGTCGGCATTCAATATCCAATGTTAAGGGTCAGCGCAGCTGGCTGTGTCATAGCAGTGCACAGCTGACCTAGATGAATATTGGGCCCAAAGTTTCTAGATGAAATAAATGACTGCTTCTTGGAGCAGCTGGTTCATGAACTGACAAGAGAGGAAACTATTTTGGACCTAGTCCTTAGAGCAGCGGTTCTCAACCTGTGGGTCGCGACCCCCATGGGGGTCAGCACAGGATTTAGCAGGGGTCGCCTCACTCCGCCGTAAAAAAAAAAAAGCTCACAAGTTGCTGCCGCTGCCGAGTCCACTTCTCGGCAGCGGCAAACTCACAGACTCCAATCTTCTGCAGCCGCGGCTCCCTGCCTCTTAGGGAACCGCGGCTATGCCTGTAAAACCGTTGCGGAGCCTTCCTGCCTCTCAATGGGCTCTGTCCGTGCAGCATTGTCCCGCCTCCAAAGGAAGTTGTTTACCACTTCCTTTTGAGGTGGGACAATGCTGCACGGAGCCTGTTTAGAGACAGAAAGGCTCCGCAATGGTTTTACAGGCATAGCCGCGGTTCCCTAAGAGACAGGGAACCACGGCAGCAGAAGAAGGAGGCAGACATGGGGAGAGGGGAGCAGGGAACCTGCAACGGGGCTGACATGGACAGAGGGAAACTGACAGAGGGAGGGAGGGGGGGGGGCTGATATGGATGGATGGATGGAGGGAGGGGGGCTGATATGGATGGATGGAGGGAGGCTGACATGGAGAGAGGGAGCTGACATGGAGAGAGAAGGCTGACATGGAGGGAGGGAGGGAGGGGGCTGATATGGATGGATGGAGGGAGGGGGCTGATATGGACGGAGGGGGGCTGATATGGATGGATGGATGGAGAGAGGGGGGCTGACATGGAGGGAGGGAGGGGGCTGACATGGACAGGGGGGCTGACATGGAGGGACGGGGCTGAAAAGGGAGGGAGGGAGGGCTAACATGGACAGAGGGGCTGACATGGAGGGAGGGGGCTGACATAGGGAGGGGGGCTGACATGAAGGGAGGGGGACTGACATGGATGGATGGATGGAGGGAGGGAAAGGGGGCTGACATGGACATAGGGGGGGCTGACATGGACAAAGGGAAGAGACAAGGGTTGTACTGGACAGACGGGGGATAAATGCTGGACAGAGGGGAGAGACAGTGCGGGTTAGGATTATAATGGGCAGATGGGGGGCTAGGACTGTTAATGGGTTGATCAGGGAAGGCTAGGCCTGGGAATGCACTGATCAAGGGGGGTTGGGACTGGTAATGTGCTCATAGGGGGTAGGACTGGTAATGGACTGATGGGGGACTAGCATTGGAAATGAGCTGATCGAGGAGGTTAGGACTGGAAATGGGCTGATTAGAGGAGGCTAGGACTGGTAATGGGCTGATGGGGGGGGGGGGGTAGGACTTGTAATGGGCTGATTAGGGGAGCCTAGAACTGGTAATGGGGTTGAGGAGGGACTAGCACTGGAAATGAACTGATTAGGGGAGGCTAGCACTGGTAATAGGGTTGAGGAGGAACTAGCACTGGAAATGAGTTGATTAGGGGAGGCTAGGACTGGTAATGAGCTGGTTGGGGGGGGGTAGGACTGGTATTGGCCTGATTAGGGGAGGCTAGCACTGGTAATGGGGTTGAGGGGGAACTAGCACTGGAAGCAAGCTGATTGAGGGGCTTCTACTGGGAATGGGCTGATTGTGGGGAGGGGAAGACAGAGCTGCTGGCTCTGGAAGAAAACTGGGGGCTAAGGCTACAAATGGGCTGATACGAGGGAGAATGGAACTGGAAGGGAGTGGATTTGAGAGGGGCTGTCATGGTATTTGTACTAGAAGGGACTGGTCAGTGGGGAAGGAGGGGGACTGGAAGGGAATGGACACCAGTGGCAGTCATGGGAATGCACATTGACATTGGGAGGTACTGAGAATGAGGACTGGAAAGGGGCTGATACTGGGGAGGGTTACTGGGACTGGAAATAGGCTGATGGAAAGAAGTGAAGAAAACAAAAGAAAAGATAAGAAATGGCAGATGGACCATAGACCACAGAAAGAGAGCTAAGAGAAGACAGGAAAGCAGAAGCCTCAGATCGGGACCAGCATGATCAGAGAATAAATTGGTCAGACAACAAAGGTAGAAAAAATAATTTTATTTCATAGTAGTGATTTGACTACAAAATCATCATAATTTTGAAATCAAATATTGTAACTTGTTATTGTGATTAATTATTGTGGTTTAAATAAGTAAATTTTATAAATAAAAATATATTGCAAAGACCTATTATATATTAATAATTCAACAAATGATTACAGCGACAATGCGTTAACGGTAAAGGAAGAGAGACACATTTGATTTTATCATTGGGGGTCACCACAAGTTGACCAATGGTAAAAGGGGTCACGGTACAAAAAAGGTTGAGAACCACTGCCTTAGAGGAACACAGGATGGGGTGCAAGAGATAACGGTATTGGGGCCACTTGGCAATAGTGATCATAGCATGATTGCGTTTGATTTACTAAATGAAGGGAGAACGGCAAGGAAATCCACAATACTACCTTTTAACTTTAAAAAAGGAGACTAAGATAAAATGAGAAAAATAGGAAAAAAAACCCTAAAAGGAGCAGCTGCAAAGGTTAAAGGTTTACTTCAAGTATGGGAGTTGTTTAAAAATACTATATTGAAAGCCCAGACAACATGTATTCCATGCTTTAAGAAAGGTGGAAGGAAGGCCAAAAAAATTGCCAGCTGCCATGATTTAAAGGTGAGGTCAGAGAGGCTGTTGTAACCAAAAAAGCATCTTTCAGGAAATGCAATAAGAAGCCAAATGACGAAAACAGGAAACAACATAAGCACTGGCAAGTTAGATGGAAGGCACTGATAGGGCAGGCAAAGACAGAATTTGAAAAAAAAAACTTGTTATGGAAGCAAAAACACACAATAAAAACTTTTTCAAGTACATTCGTAGCAAAAAACCTGTGAGAGAATCAGTTGGACCATTAGATGATAGGGGGTAAAACGGGCACTAAGGGAAGACAAGGCCATAGCAGAGAGACTGAATTAATTCTTTGCTTCAGTTTTTAGTGAAGATGATGTAGAGAAGTTACCCATGCCTGAAATAGTATTTACAGGTGATATATAAGAAGAATTGAAATAAATTTTGATAAACCGGGAAGATGTATTACAACTATTTGATAAACTAAAGAGTAGCAAATTATCTGGACCCTGGATGGTACACATCTGAGGGTGCTGAAAGATTTGAAATATGAGATTGCAGACTTACTATTAATAATCTGTGAACTATCATTAAAATCATTTGCAGTACCTGAAGATTGGAGAATGGCCAGTGTAATGCCAATTTTTAAAAAGGGCTCCAGGAAATTACATAAAGGTGAGCCTGCTGTTAGTACCGGGCAAAATGGTAGAAACCATTATAAAGAATAAAATTACTGAACATGTAGACAGTCACGGTTTAATGGGAGAAAGCCAACATGGATTTAGCCAATGAAGATCTTGTATTATTAATCTGTTATTTGTTTTGAAGGTGTCAGTAAACAGGTAGATAAAGGTGAGTTAGCTGATATAGTGTATCTGAATTTTCAGAAAACCTTTGACAAGGTCCCTCATGAGAGACTCTTGAAGAAATTAAAAAGTCATGGGATAGGAGGCAGTGTACTATTGCGGATCAGGAACTGGTTAAAAGATAGAAAGCAGAGAGTAGGGCAAAATGGCCAATTTCTCAATGGAGAAAGGTGAATAGTGGGATAAAATGATCTGGAAATGGGAATGAGTGAGGTGATCAAATTTGCAGATGACACAAAATTATTCAAAGTTGTTAAATCCCAAGAGGATTGAGAAAAATTGCAAGAGGACCTTGATAAATTGGAAGACTTGATGTCCCAAAGGCAGATGAAATTTAATGTAGATAAGTGCAAAGTTACGCATGTCGGAATGATCAACCCAAACTATGGTTACATGATGCAAGGTTCCACATTAGGAAAGGATTTAGGCGTCATCATGGATAGTATGTTGAAACCCTTTGCCCAGTGTGCAGCGGCGGCCAAGAAAGCTCATAGAATGCTAGGAATCATAAAGAAGCAGAGAATGGAGAGCCAGCTGGGTTTGAGACCGGTGCTGTGTGGCAGCATTTTCCACCTGATTGGCTGTAGCAGATTCTCCCGACTGCCCCGGCTGTTTTTGGCAGCATATTTCAGCGTCGGCTGCCTTTGCGAGTTGAGAGCCAGCTGGGTTTGAGACTGGTGCTGTGTGGCAGCATTTTCCACCTGATTGGCTGCAGCAGATTCTCCCGACTGCCCCGGCTGTTTTTGGCAGCATATTTCAGCATCGGCTGCCTTTGCGAGTTGAGAGCCAGCTGGGTTTGAGACCGGTGCTGTGTGGCAGCATTTTCCACCTGATTGGCTGCAGCAGATTCTCCCGACTGCCCCGGCTGTTTTTGGCAGCATATTTCAGCGTCGGCTGCCCTCGCGGCCGCGGTCGCGTGCCCGAAGGGGGCGTGACCAAATGGGGAACGCCCCTTCGGTGCCAATTCGGGGCCTTGAGCCCTTGTCGCCGTTGGTATGCCACGAGGCCATGCGAAGAGGAAAAGCAAGAAGCTTCAGGGAAGTCAACCTGTTAAGCAATCTGCGACAGCTACTTCTACTCCTTCTGGTATGATTGGGCCTATGGACCATCACGTTGTAATTCTTCCCCAGTCTACTTCCTTGGTTCAGCACCATTCTTCGTCTGGTTCCGGCATAACCCTGAGCTCCATCGATAGGACTCCTCCACCCAACCCAGGATCCTCTCGAGCGTCTGCTTAAACATCGTCTTCTACTGGGGCATCCTCTTCCTCGGGAGAGGAAGATGAGATACCTGTTTCCCTCTCTGTTTCTTCACATGAGGTACTTTCATTAGTTCCTATCTCCACGGTTACCGGCTCTGAGGTTATTAATGTTCCTCAAATTGAAAATCCTGATGCTGTTACCCTTGCGGACATTTGGAAACAGGTTACAGCAACTAATTTAATGTTATCACAATTTATGAATCAAACGGCTGTGTTTTCACAACAGGTTTCAAGTAAATTTCAAAAGGTTGAGGCTTCTGTTAACCAGCTGTTTCAGCGCGCTGATCAGCTGGACACGCAGGTTGCTTCGTTACAGTCTGCTAATATGTTAGTTTCTAAGGATACCTTACTGTTTTATCAGCAGTTGGAAGTCTTGGATAATGCTTCTCGGGCAAAAAATTTGCATATCCTGAATTTTCCCCAAGACCCGATTATTGACATCTGCTTTGTTATTTAGACAATATTGTAAAGAAATATTGATGCTTCCTAATGCCGACACTGTTGGGTTAGATAGGACTTTTTATTTATCTGTTCCGGTGGCTTCTGGGGAACCCAGTGAGGCGTGGCAGGAGAGGGAACTTTCTATGGATTTAACAGATTTTTTGGAACATTCTCAGACTCCCATCTCCACCCGTGCCACTCTGGTGGTAACTTTAGTCAACTTTTCAGATGTCTTCTATTTTGAAGGTTTTTTTTCAAAAGAAAGATTTTCTTTTTTATGGTCAAAAGATTTCCATTTTCCCGGACGTCTCCAGAAAGACACAGGCTCGGAGAAGGTCCTTCCTGCAGTTGAAATCTAGGGTTTTGGCTGCAGGGGGTACCTTTCGTTTACAGTTCCCATGTAAATGTTTAATTACAATTCAAGGGAATAGTTATGAATATTTTGATCCTTCCTTGTTGGAATCTCTTCTGGCTTCCTTACAGGCTTGAGTGATATTGTATTTGTACTGATTGGATTATGGAATGTGGTTGGTTGGGTGTTGTAGCCTTATAGTTTATATCCCAGTTTTCTCTCTAAGCTGTTCTCTCCTTGTTGTGGGTGGAGAAGCGGTATGTCTTTGTAAAATATTTTTCTTTTTGATTTGTGTGTGTAAATTTAATGCTCATATCGTCTGTTTCTTTTTTTATGTACATGCACTGGATGTAACAAATTGAAAACTCAATAAAAAATAAAAAATAAAACAAATAAATAAAAAAACAAAAAAAAAAGAAGCAGAGAATAAAACTAAGGATATGATAATGCCTCTGTATCAATCCATGGTGCAACTGCACCTTGAATATTGTTTGCAATTCTGGTAGCCATATCTTAAAGAGGATATAGCAGAATTGGAAAAGTTACAGAGAAGAACTATCAAAATAATAAAGGGGATGGAAAGATACCCCTATGAGGAAAGACTTAAAAGGTTAGGACTCTTCAACTTTGAAAAGATGACTGAGTGGAGGATATGATAGAGGTCTATAAATTCATGAATGGAGTGGAATGGGTAAACGTAGATCAATTGTCTACTCCATCAAAAGGTAGAAAGACTAGGGGACACACAATGAAGCTACAATGAAACCCATTTAAGAGTAATAAGAGAACATATTTTTTCACTCAACATGTAAAGCATACTCATCTGTAACAGGTGATCTCCAGGAACAGCAGGAATTTAGTCTTCACATATGGGTCACGTCGGTACTGATGGAGCCCATGTGGGAACGTTCCCCAGCATCCAATTGGAAAGCTTTTGGGAGCATTCCACTGTGCCTGCCTTCCCAGCTCCCTCTCTTCAGTTGAGTTTGTAACTGAGAAAAGAAAGTAAATGAAACCCTATAACTCCTAGGGGAGGAGGATGGGTTGTGAAGACTAAATTCCTGCTGTTCCCGGAGATCACCTGTTACAGGTGAGTAACGATGCTATCTCCAGGAACAAGCAGGAATGTAATCTTCACATATGGGACTTCCTAACTCCCAGATGCCAGATGAAGTGACCTCAGAACCAGTAGAGGTTCGTCTCAGAGTAGGCATGAAGAGGTCATGGATTTCTGGTATTGTCAAAGTCTGGGACGGAGGGTAGGAGTTGCATCTAAGTCTGAACAAGTACAGCCCAACCAAACATGGCACCCCGATGGGAGTCCTTGTCCAGACAATAATGGGCAGCAAGAATATGGATGGAAGACCAACTTGCTGCTTTTCAAATTTCGTCAATGGCTACTGAGCATAAGTTTGCCATCAAGATGGCCATGGTGTGAACGTTGTGAGCAGTGACATGCCCTTCCAGGGAGTCCTACTTTGTCACAGGCAAATGAAATGCAGTTCGCTATCCATCTGAAAAGCGCATGCTTAGAAACAGGTAACCCCAGGTGGTGACTAGGGTCAAATGAGATAAACAACTGCGAGGATTTACGGTGATCTTGAGTCCTTTGGAGATATAAAGCCAATGCACGTTTGCAGTCAAGAGTGTGCAGAGTTGCTTCCGCTCGAGACGCATGCGGTTTAGGAAAGAAAATTGGAAGGTAACTTACTGGTTTAAATGGAAAGGAGACACCATATTTGGCATAAAGTGTGGGTGAGTCCAAAGGATGACTTTGTCATGGTGGAAGCGAGTATAAGGTGGATCCACCACTAAAGCCTGAAGCTCATTAATGTGTCTAGCTTAAGTGAGGGTAATTAGAAAGATTACCTTCCAAGAGAGAAACTTCAGTGAGGTCGTGGTTAATGGTTCAAAGGGTGTCTTGACAAGCAGGTCCCAAGCTACAGGAGGTGGCTTAATGGATGGTTTGGACAGTAGGTTACCTCTCATGAAATGGGCTACTAGCAATTGCGTGGAGATGGGCTGTCATCCAGTAGGTGATGAAGGGCCGCAATGGCACCGAGGTGGACTCTCACCAAGTTTGTCTTTAGACCTGTCGAGGACAGTTGGAGGAGATACTGGAGGAGTGACTCCACTGGAGCAGAAAAGGGAATGAGATCTTTCTGGAAGACACCACTGCGCAGCCCTCATGTGGAGGCAGGCGTCTGGGGTGACAGGGACCATGGAGGCCATGTGCCTGAGTAGGCGCAGGAGGAACTGAGCGGGCACTGAGGGGCGGTGCTGTATGTCTAGAGCCAGGTCCCTGAGACGGTTTTGCCTGGAGGGTGTCCAGTCCTGTCCCTATGAACTCCAGACATTGTGTCACAGACCTCAACTGTTGCAGGACCTGGATGGTGTGTGCAGTTGCCTGCGGCACCTCTGAGGCCGTGCCTCCTTTTATGAGTCAGTCGTCCAGGTAGGGGAAGACAAAGACCCCCTGGAAGCGGAGGAAGGTGGCTACAACTGCCAGGCATTTTGTGAAGACCTTTGGGGCGGAGGCCAAGCCAAAAGGCAGCACCCTGTATTGGTAGTGACTCCCCCTCACCATGAACCGCAGGTACTGCCTGTGGTTGGGGTGAATGAGGATGGTGGTATAAGCATCCTTCAGATCCAAGGAGCATAGTCAATCTCCCTGCTGGAGGTAAGGCAGCAATGTTCCAAAGGAGAGCATCTTGAACTTCTCCCTCACCAGGAACTTGTTTAAGTTGCACGTCAAGGATGGGCCTTAGGCCTCCTGTCCTTTTTGGCATGAGGAAGTACCTGGAGTAAAACCCCTTGCCCATGAGGTGGAGGAGTACTGGGTCAACCACTATGTCCTCGAGAAGACCTGCATGCTCCTTCAGTAGAAGGTCCTAGTGAAGGGGATACCTGAGGGGCTCTCCTGGAAAGTAAGGGGGAAGTTTCTGAGTCAGATGGAGGAGGTAATCCTCCCTGACCACACGAAGTGCCCAGGAATCGGCGGTGATGGTTAGCTACCTTTGGGCATAGTGGATCAGACATCCCCTTGTGGGCTGCTGACCTCCTTGGGGTGGAGAGGCTATGCCCAAGGAGACAAAAACTCCCCCCTAGCCTGGCCGGTGCCGACACCTGGGGCTTGGGAGCCTTCTGCTTACGAGGGCCATGCCCATGTGTCCCTTGGCCTTTACCCTGCTGGGGAGCCTGTGAGGCCTGAAAAGGCGGGTAATTTCTGTAAGCAGCCCCCTTCCTTGGGAAGAAAGGGCTTTTTACCTGAGCCCTTCTGTTGGGGAGGGACAGCGGTCTTTTTAAAGAGCCTGGTCCTCGTCATGAACTCAGTCCCAAGCTCAGCAGCCTTGTCAGTCACGGGCTTGCCAAAGAGGTTCTCTCCTTGGCATGGGACATCAATCAATTTGTCCTGAATCCATTGCATGAGATCGGATGACTGTAGCTAAGCTTGGCGTCAGGCACCAATGCCCACTGCCGCTATTATTTGAGCCGCTGACTCAAAGCCATCACAGGCTGCCCGAGACATAAACTTGGAGCACTCACAAACGGCCTTGGCCAGGTTCCTGAACCACTACAGGGGTTCCTCAGACAGACCAGCTGAGAACTCGGCAATTTCCTTCGCCAGGTCTCTCAAGTACGTGCCCATGTACAGCTGGTAGGCCTGGATGCTGCTGATGAGCATCAAACCCTGGTAACACTTTCTGCTGAGGGCGTTCAAGATGCGTGCCTCTCCACTGGGAGGCACCGAGGAGTGCGTCTTCTGACTCTTCAGTCGACGCATGGCTGACTCCACCACCATGGAGTTGTGCGGCAGTTTTGCCTTCTGGAAGCGCAGACTCGATATATCGAGTATAGCTGCTTGCTCACCACTGGCACCGATACCAGTGTCTCCCACATTCGGAGCATTAGTCATTCCAGAATGGGAGGGATGGGCACCGTAAATGATTCCCTCGGAGGGGCCTTTTATTGGAGGATTTCTAACTACTCTGCCCAAGGATCCTCCTCTGATTCCGTCAGGAATGCTAGGGTCTTCGACATGACTCTGACAAAGTCAAGGAATGCCATGTCCTCTGGCGGAGACAGCTGCCGGGGCTCTGAAGTGGGAGAGTCTGAGGGGATGTCGCGATGGCAATGGGTGTTGGGCAACTCCTCATCCTCCATCTCCCACTCGGAGTAATAGGACTCAATCGAAGGATGGTCCAGCGGGCTGGGGTTGACCCCAGCCCGCAGCCCTCCGAGGCCTTGCGGCTGACGCTGAGCACACTGGCTGGAAATGATCATGGCCCCATTGAGTGGAAACTAGATCGAGACCTCGGTTAAGGATCGACGAGGCCGAAGGGTCTCGAGGATCGGCTCGGTCTCTGGGGATGTCTTCGATGTCAAGGGCCCAGTGGTCGGGGCAGAGGAACTGGTTGTACCAGACAACAGCGCCTGCTGCTAGTCCATGAAGGCAGACAAACTGTGCTCCAGGGCTACTATTCTGGACTCCAGGCCAGAAGGCTCTGCAGCCATCGGCATGGGCACTGAAGGAATCAGGCTGACGCCAATTCCCCCAAAGGGGAATCCTCAACAAGGATGGTGTCTGGCGACTGAGGCTGGTCTGAGGTTGAGTCCTTTTGGGGGACCTTTGCTGGCCACTCCCTCTCCGATCCCTCGGATGAGCATCTCAGACTGCAGGACGTGGTTCGGGATGCACCCGGCCTGTCGGATCCATCCAGGGATGCTGCCTTCGAGGTTTTCTTCTTCTTCCTGGGTTTCCTCGAGGGAGACCCCCTCTCTGAAGAACCATGGTGCCATTTGGATTCCATACGGCCACCCCGAGATGCCGTGGCTTCAGAAGAGGCCCTGGCCTTTGGAGGTACCGGGGACTCGGGGAAAAACTTATCATGCTGCTGCTGGTGGCTCTTGATGGCCTTGTTGGATATCTTTTTGCAAAAACCGCATGCTGTGGAGTTGCAGTCCAGCCCAATACAGCAAAGGCAGCAGTCGTGTGTGTTGGTCAAAGACATAATTTTGGCACACCGATCACACTTTTTAAAACTACTGGTAACCATGGGGAAAAACGTACCCCATGAGGTCGAAGACACGCTGAGTTGCCAGTTGGAAAAAAGACACGAAGATGCCAAGGAGGAAAAAACTACAAAAAGGACCCGAACTTGATGCTGAGACAGCAAGGTCGGGTGGTGTGAAGAGTAACAGTGTAGTACCGGAGGTGAGTATTGAAACTCAGGCTGAAAAATCAACTTTTTCCAGGAACAAGCCAGAAAGATATCTGAAGGGCTCCGCGGAATAAAGGAGACTGAGCAAGATGGCATGCTTGGGCGGGAAGCGTACCACGCATGCTTGGTAGCATCTCCTAAAGGCTTTCTGGGGGGATGCTTCTGTGAGGGCTCCTTCGGTGCCAATGTCATCCATATGTGAGGACCAACTTCCTGCTTGTTCCCAGAGAATGAGTGCATATCCTAATTGCAGAGGATGAGCCTGAGTCAGACATAGTAGCAGTGAGAACCATTGTTGCCACAGCCAGTGAGGGGCTATGAGAATCATGGAGCCCTTTTTGGACTGAAACTTGAAAAGCATCTTGGGAATGGGTATAGGAGTCTGCTGTCTTGGTACATGTTGGTACCAATGACATAGGAAAATGTGGTAGGGAGGTTCTGGAGGCTAAATTTAGGCTTTTAGGTAGGAAGTTGAAATCCAGAACTTCCAGGGTAGCATTCTCCGAAATGCTTCCTGTTCTACGCGCAGGACCCAAAAGGCAGACAGAGCTCCGGAGTCTCAATGCATGGATGAGACAATGGTGCAGAGATGAGGGGTTTGGATTTGTTAGGAACTGGGGAACATTCTGGGGAAAGGAGGGGCTCTTCCGAAGGGATGGGCTTCACCTTAACCGGGATGGAACCAGGCTGCTGGCATTAACCTTTAAAAAGGAGATAGAACAGCTTTTAAACTAGATATTAGGGGAAAGCCGACAGTCGCCCAAGAGCAGATGGTTCGGAAGAATGTATCTTTGAAGGATACTACCAAAAGCAAAGAGGTTCCACAAAAGAGTAAAGTAGCCCAAATGCCCTCAAGTATGGAGCAGACAGAGCTTAAAGATCCCATATTACTCATGTCTAACAGACAAATTAATATGGATAAAATACATTCTCTAAAATGCTTGTATGCAAATGCTAGAAGTCTAAAAAATAAGATGGGAGAGTTAGAATATATAGCACTAAATGAAAGGTTAGATATGATTGGAATATCAGAGACATGGTGGAAGGACGACAACCAGTGGGACACTGTGATACCTGGGTACAAACTATATCGTAATGATAGAGCTGATCAAATTGGTGGAGGGGTTGCTCTCTATGTTAGAGAGGGCATTGAGTCAGAAAGGATTAAAGTTTTTCAGGAAACAAAATCTGCTGTAGAATCTATATGGATTGAAATTCCATGTAAAAGGGGGAAGGCAATGGCAGTGGGGGTGCACTATCGAGCGCCTGGCCAGAATGACCAAATGGATGATGAAATGCTCAAAGAAATCAAGGAAGCTAACAAAAGTTACAGCACAGTAATAATAATGGGTGATTTCAACTACCCCGGTATCGACTGGGTCAGTGTCACGTCAGGACATGCTAGGGAGATAAAGTTCCTAGATGAAATAAATGACTGCTTCTTGGAGCAGCTGGTTCATGAACCGACCAGAGGGGAAGCCATATTAGACCTAATCCTTAGTGGAACACCAGATCTAGTGCAAGAGATAAGGTTGTTGGGGCCACTTGGCAATAGTGATCATAGCATGATCGCCTTTGATTTAATTAGTGGAGGAGGGATAGTAAGGAAATCCACAGTACTACCTTTTAACTTTTGAAAGGGAGACTATGATAAAATGAGGAAAACAGTCAAGAAAAAATGAAAAGGAGCAGTTGCAAAGGTTAAAGACGTACATCAGGCTTGGCTGTTGTTGAAAAATACTATCTTGGAAGCCCAGACCAGCTGCATTCCACGCTTTAAGAAAAGTGGAAAGAAGTCCAAAAAACTGCCAGCATGGCCTAAAGTTGAGGTCAGAGAGGCTGTTCTTGCCAAAAAAGCATCTTTCAGGAAATGGAAAAAAGAGCGAAACGACGAAACCTGGAAACAGCACAAGCACTGGCAAGTCAAATGCAAGGCATTGATAAGGCAGGCAAAGGGAGAATTTGAGAAGAAGCTTGCTGCAGAAGCAAAAACGCGAAGTAAAGACCTTTTCAAGTACATTCGTAGCAAAAAACCTGTGAGAGAGTCAGTTGGTCCATTAGATGATAAAGGGGTTAAAGGAGCACTAAGAGGCGACAAGGCGATAGCGGAGAGACTGAACGAATTCTTTGCTTCAGTCTTTACTGAGGAAGATGTAGGGATGTTACCCATGACTGAAGTGGTATTTAAAGGTGCAGAAGAATTGAAGGAAATATCGATACATCGAGAAGATGTATTACAACTATTAGATAAGCTGAAGAGTAGCAAATCATCTGGGCCGGATGGTATACATCCAAGGGTATTGAAAGAACTGAAATATGAGATTGCAGACCTGCTATTAGTAATCTGTGAACTATCATTAAAATCATCTCTAATACCTGAAGATTGGAGGATCGCCAATGTAACACCAATTTTTAAAAAGGGTTCCAGGGGTGATCCGGGAAACTACAGACCGGTGAGCCTGACGTCAATACCGGGAAAAATGATAGAAACCATCATAAAGAATAAAATTACTCAGCATGTAGATAGTCATGAACTAATGAGAGACAGCCAACATGGCTTTAGACAAGGAAGATCTTGTCTTACTAATCTGTTATGTTTTTTTGAAGGAGTGAATAATCAGGTGGACAAAGGTGAGTCGGTTGATATTGTGTATCTGGACTTTCAGAAAGCCTTTGACAAGGTCTCTCATCAGAGACTTTTGGCAAAACTAAAGAGTCATGGGATAGGAGGCAGTGTACTATTGTGGATCAGGAACTGGTTAAAAGATAGAAAGCAGAGGGTAGGGCTAAATGGCCAATTTTCCCAATGGAGAAAGGTGAATAGTGATGTACCCCAGGGATCTGTGCTGGGTCCGCTGCTTTTTGACATATTCATAAATGACCTGGAAAGTGGAATAACGAGTGAGGTTATCAAATTTGCAGATGACACAAAACTATTTAAAGTTGTTAAAACCCAAGAGGATTGTGGAAAATTGCAAGAGGATCTTGATAAATTGGAAGACTGGGCATCAAAATGGCAGATGAAATTTAATGTGGACAAGTGCAAGGTTATGCACCTAGGGAAGAACAACCCAAACTATGGTTACACGATGCAAGGTTCCACATTAAGAACCACCACCCAGGAAAAAGATTTAGGTGTCATTGTGGATACCATATTAAAACCCTCGGCCCAGTGTGTAGCGGCGGCCAAGAGAGCAAATAGAATGCTAGGTATGATAAGGAAAGGAATGGAAAATAAAACAAAGGATATTATAATGCCTCTATATCGTTCCATGGTGAGACCGCACCTTGAATATTGTGTGCAATTCTGGTCGCCGTATCTTAAAAAGGATATAGAGTTATTAGAAAAGGTTCAGAGAAGAGCCACCAAAATGGTAAAGGGGATGGAAGGATACTCCTATGAAGAAAGGCTAAAAAGGTTAGGGCTCTTTATCCTGGAAAAGAGACGGCTGAGGGGAGATATGATAGAAGTCTATAAATTAATGAGCGGAGTAGAACGGGTAAACGTAGATCGATTGTTTACCTTATCAGAATATAGAAAGACTAGGGGACATGCAATGAAGCTACAGGGTAAACTATTTAAGACTAATAAAAGAAAATATTTTTTCACTCAACGTGTAATCAAACTCTGGAATTTGTTACCGGAGGATGTAGTAAAGGCTGTTAATGTAGCTGGATTTAAAAAAGGTTTGGACAAGTTCCTGGAGGAAAGGTCCATAAGCCATTATTAAGAAGGGACCCAGGATATCAATGCTTGAACCAATACAAGCATTGTGGAACCTGTGTCCCTTGGGGAAACTGCTAGGTACATATGACCTAGATTGGCCATTGTTGGAAACAGAATACTGGGCTTGATGGACCTTGGTCTGACCCAGTATGGCATATCTTATGTTCTTATGAGGGAAGGCATAAAGCAGATGCTGACCCCAGTGTAAGTGGAAGGCATCCATCTGTTGGTTGCTGGATGCTGGAGTTCTTGTGCAGAACCAAGGAAGCTTGGCATTTTGCGGAGTCGCAAACAGATCTATGTCTGGAGTTCCCCAGGTCTAGAAGATGTAGGTTGTTTTGTTCGGATGGCGAGACCATTCGTGGGGAAGAAGGATGGGACTCAGTCTGCCAAGACATTGAACTCCCCTGGGAATTACACTGGTTGGAGGTGGATGTGATGAGCAATGGCAAAGGACCACAGGTACAGAGCCTCCTCACAGAGGGCCCAAGAGCCTTTTCCTCCCTACTTGTTCACATAGAACATGGCAACCTGATTGCCCATCCAGACTAGGACTTGTTGTGACCTGAGGTGGTGTTGAAACACCCGGAGGACATTTGAGATAGCACAAAGTTCCAGGAGATTGATCTGGAGCTATGACTCTTGTATTGTCAACAGACACTGTGTAGTCAGGTTGCCCAGGTATGCTCCCCAACCCAGTTTGGAGGCATCTGCCGTCAGGGTGCACTGAAGAGACATCTAAAAAGGTGACCCTACAAGCAGATTTTCTGGAGAACACCACCACTGAAGGGATGTGGTTAGAGGGGCAGCGACTTGGATCCTGTCCTGAAGACGCCCCGAGGCCTGCTTCCACTGGGAAGCAAGAGTCCACTGGGCTGTCCGCATATGTAGTCGGCATATGGAATGACATGTACTGTACAAACTATGTGTCCAAGGAGCTGCAACATCTCACTGTCAGATGGTTTTGTAGGAGCATCTGGGATGCTAGTTCGACTAGACAGGCACAACAGAGCTGGGGCAGAAAGGCAGTAGGGCCCCGATGAACTCCAGCTTTTGAGTTGGAGTGAACAGGGATCCCAGGGTTGTAGTACTGTGATGGTATGATGCAAGTAAAGCAGTGCCTCTTGGGTGGTATCTGCTTTTATTAGCCCGTCGTCTAAGTAAGGGAAGACGAATATCCCCAGAGATCTTAGATATGCGGCTATGACTGCCATACACTTTGTGAAAACTCTTGGGGCAGAGGCGAGTCCGAAGGGAAGGACTCTGTATTGATAATGTTTTCCTTGAAAGGTGAAGCGTAGATATTTTCTGTGTCTTGGATGGATGAGGATATGTGTTACGTTTCTTTTAGATCTAGAGAATAGAGCCAGTCCTGACTTTGGTGATAGGGAAGAAGAGTCCCGAGAGAGATCATCTTGAACTTTTCGTGGACTAGGTTTCTGAGGTCCAGAATTGGCCTGTATCCTCCAGTTTTCTTTGGAATGAAAAAGTACAGAGAGTAGAAGCCCATTCCCTGTTGGGATATAGGGACATCTTCTATGGTGCCCTGAGGCAGAAGGGAGGACACCTCGTTCTGTAGGACAGCAGTGAGTGGGGGTTGCGTTTGATATTCCCCCATGAAAGTGGAGGGGGATAGAATTTACAGATGAAGTCTGTACCCTTCCTGGACTATGGTGAGTGTCTACTGCTCTGAGGTGCCATCTGTGGGCGTAGTGACACAGTCTCGTTGCTATGTGGAGGGGGTGGGGGTCCTCCAGAGGCAGGATGGCAATGTTCTCTAGAAAAGAATCAAAAAGCAGGCACCGACTGTGGCTGCAGAACTGGTTGAGATTTAGCCACCTCTGGCTTCTTCTGTTTCTTAGGAGGCTGCTGCCTCTTCTGTGGGGCCTGATTCTGGTACCGGAAAGCAGGGGGAATAGAGAAGAATCTTTTTTTCTTATTATAGAAAGACTTCTTTGTAGTTGTCTTTTTTCTAGCAGGGTCAGCTGTTACTCTGGACAGTCGTTTTAGAGTAGTATTTAATGACTCTAATTGAGAGGCCTTAACTTGCCAGTCTTTTCCAAAGAGGTTTTCCCTTGTGCAATGTATATTGCTGAGTTTATCTTGAACCCATTGTTTAAGATCTGAGGCTTGAAGTCATGCAATTCTATGTGCACCAATGCATATTGCTGAGGCCCTGCTTGTGCATTCAAAGGCATCAAAGGTAGCCCCATTGACAAACTTCAAAACATTTTTGGCTATGCTTGACTAGGGCAAGATAATCTGTGCTCTTGTCATCTGGGAAGAGGGGGCAAAGGCCTCAAGATCCCTGGAGACCTATTTGAGGAACATTCCCATATAGAGAATATAAGAGTTGACCCTAGCTGACAGCATGGATGCTTGGAAGCATTGATGCCCAAAGGCATCGAGAGTTCTTGATTCTCTACCTGGAGGATTAGAGGAGTGAGTCTTCAAGCTTTTGTTTCGGTGCATCGCCCATTCAACCACCATAGAATGGTGAGGAAGCTGTGGCTTTTGGAAGCCGAGACACTCCGGTAACTGATACACGGTATCGAGATGTCGACTTTGAGATGAGACCGTGAGAGGCATCTCCCACATACAGAGCATAAGATCATGAAGGATACAGTGCACTGGTAAAGTGGCTGCCTCTTTGGGTGCTGTTGGGTATTGGAAGATCTTTAATTCCTCTGTCCTTGGCTTCTTCTCTGATGTTACTGTGATAGAGAGACCCTTGGCTAGGTATCGAATGAATTCCTGGAAGGACTTGTCTTCTGGAGGCGACACGCGTCGCTATTAAGGCGGGGAAGGGTCAGAATAAAGGTCCCGGGGCTCCTGGGAATCGAGTGACCCCCACATCTGAAATGGAGGAATCAGAGGACTCAAAGTATCGACATGCACGGTGTTCTCCTGAAGCTTAATGCCAGTACCGATGCTCCAAGGTATCAGCCTCCATGAGTCACTTGGGTTTGGTACCAGTATCGGAGATAGGTTCAAGGGAGGGCATGGGTGGAAGCGATGTCATGTCATCTGTGGCAACCCTGATGTTATGCCCGCAACCAGTGTAAATGTCGGCATCGGAACCGGTACTGATGGGGCGGTGCCTATAGCCAAGGGTTTTATAGGTACCGAGGCTACAAGGAGAGTTGCAAGCTCTGCTCGATGGCCAGTATGCGCTGGTCTTTGAGGTTGCCGATGTTTGGGTGGTGGTGATGAGTATTTGCGCTGCCATCTCAGGGCATGGCACCAGTAGCTCTCCAGAGGTTGAGGCTTTGAGAGCATTCTGGGGCCCCTCGATGGCTTTGGAAGATAGGGCCTCCCGCCTGGGCTGTTTAGCAGCCGCTCCACCTCTGAGGCAATGCCCGAGGAGTCTCGATGCTCTGAGTGAGATCTTCCCCTGGAGGTATTGTCAGACTTCGATGCGGCCTTGTGCTTGGACTTCGAAGATACCTGAGATCCATAGGAGGATGATGAGGCCCTCGACGAAGTGGACGCCATCGATACCACATCCAAGGCTAATAGTGCCCCAAATTTAGAAGCCTGGTATTGTAGGCCTCTCCATGTCAATTTTTGACAGAGGTGACAGTCTTTTGGCTGATGGTTTGGGCCAAGGCGTTTTAAACATCAGTCATGTGTGTCAGTCACAGAGATGGTGCTGGAACAATTAGAACATTTCTTGAAACCACTGGTTGGTTTCTCCATGTCTTCGAGGATGTGAAGGCTATGGTAGGTTAAAGGCCTAAAAATGGCATTGATGCACAAGTTGTTTTTTTTTTTTTTTAGAAAGATAAGAAAAGAATTAAAATAAAAGAATAAAGGAACCAGTGATGTCTTCGATGATGCCAGTGTTGACAGGAAGGCAGAAGCACTATCCACAAAAAGAAAGTTTTTCTGCAGTGACAGGATTTGCTTCCTGCTGGCTCCACGGAAAACGAAGAACTGAAAAGAGGGAGTTGGAAAGGCAGTCACGCAGGCACAGTGGAGTGCTCCCAAAAGTTTTCCATTGGGATGATGGGGAGCTTTCCTGCACGGGGGCTATCGGTACTGACGTCACCCATATGTGAAGACCACATTCCTGCTTGTTCCTGGAGATTCAAACTCTGGAATTCATTACCAGAGAATGTAGTAAAAGCTGTTAGCGTAGCCGGGTTTAAAAAAGGTTTGGACAAGTTCCTGGAGGAAAGATCCATAAGGTTAAATTAGACTTACCTGCTAATTGTGGTTCCTTAAGGAACTCCAGTCTAGTCCCAGACCTCTGGGTTTAAGCACCTCCTCCCGCAGCTTTGGAGACTGATCGTGTCACACTTTTCCGTGACCCCAGTATAAGCAATCCAGGGACCGCCTTCCCTATTCAATAACCTATTGACAAAGCAGACTCACCAGAGCAATAAGTAAGTAGAAACATTTCTATCTAACTTTATAGAGAAAACAACTGTTAATGCACCTTGAGCCCCAGCCCGTGACCAGAGAGCTACAGAAATGAACCTGTTTGTACTTGCGTGGACCCAACAAGCCACACCCCCTCCTCCCTTCTGAGACCGTAGCCCACCGAGCCCCAGCCGAACTGAGAGCTACCTGTTATCTTACTTCAGGCTACCGTCTACCATACTAGAAATTGGGAGGGATATGGGACTAGACTGGAGTTCCTTAAGGAACCACAATTAGCAGGTAAGTCTAATTTAACCCTCCTTATCGTCCCTCCAGTCTAGTCCCAGACCTCTGGGAATGTAACAGAGCAGTAAACACCTTAACGGGAGGGACCTGCCAGACCAGCCTGAAGAACCGCTGATCCAAATCTCGCATCCCCTTCCGCCTGCACATTGATCCTGTAATGCTTAACAAAGGACGTCAATGACGACCACGTAGCCGCCTTACAAATTTCTACCGCAGGTACCAATCTACGGCTCCTCCCTCGATCACAGATTCGGGGAGGCCGAAGGGCCCTGGGTCACAAACACCAGCCACACTCTGCCTTCTGATGGAATCCGCCAACTCGACTCCCTCTTCTGGACTGCTCAGAGCACTGGTGTTTTGCCAAGGAACCTTGGAGACCCGGATTGAGCCAGGAGAGGATAGATCACCGCCCGAAGCAGACAGTGAGGATTCCACCTCCGATCACTGCACAGCCGAGCCTCTCTCCCCTGCTACAGACGACTGCCGGGACACTGGCGAGAAAAAAGTATCCAACGGACCTGTTACAACCAAAGGTAATGGCGTAGATGCCAGAGGTGCTGTTGAAGGCTGTTTGGCACCTCTAGACTTACGCTTCCTCCCCATGAAAAAACGCCGTGCCACTCAGCACACCACTTCAAAGCGCCATCTTGGACCCCCCCCCCCCCCCCCGAGGGCTGTTCTCTTAATTTAATTGGGGGGAGGGGTATGAAGCAAAACAACAGGGTATTAAGGAAGATAACTCGCTTAATTCCTTCTGTAAAGGACTGGCCAAAATGAGCACTTATTAACAACCTCTTCTTGCCAGGGAGCAGTTGTAAATCCTGATGTGGACAATTTTGGTGATTCACATGCATTCTCTTTATGAAATGGAGATTACACGTGTACATTTTCATCCGCCCAAGTCATGCCCTAACCATGCCCTCCTGCAAATTTTATGTATTATGGACATCCATGCATAAAATTCTGCCATTCTTAAAATTGTCATTTACATGTGGAAGCCATTTACATGTGAAACTCACTGAGGGAGAGATGAAGACCTGAAACTGACAATGAAGTGGACAGTGGAAAGTGTTGAGAGAGGAAGAATGGAGAGTGCGAGATAGTAAAAGCGTGAGGGATGAGAAGATTTGAGATCCACATATGTATGGATACATAGAATGAAGCAATGGGAGAGGCAGATGTCAGGGGAAGGAAGGAAGTACAGGGTCGTGCATTTGGCCTCCAAAAACTCAAGGAAGCAGTACAGTAGAGGGGGCTGGAGTTCTTTTGTGTATTAAAGAAGAGGGGGACCTGGGGTGATTATGTCTAATAATTTTTAAGGTGGCCAAACAGATGAAAAAGGGTGATGGAAAAAGCCATAATGCTTCAGTAGATAGAAAGAGAAATGTCCAGAAGGAAAGAGGTGGTGATAGTGCCTCTGTATAAAAGTCTCTGGTGAGACTTAACATACCAGATTTTCCATTTGGAAATTGCAAATAAGGCTTCTAAAATAACCGCCATTGTGTCTCTAATGTGACATCTGAAAAAGGTATCTATGTGGTTTCATAAGTTCATGCATAATATTTTTAGATAACTTGTATGATGATGAAAAAAAGGTTTTAAAAACTGCCAAGAATCCCATGAGTGGAGTGTAATTTTCAGTTAAATTATTGTTCTATGTACAATTTATTTTATGACAAATGAGAGCTGTAGTGGAAAGTTAAATAATTTGTGAAATGAAAGAGTACTTCACCAAATGGAAAACATTTGATGAAAGTCCATTGAACAGACACTAGCAACATATCTCTGACCATGAAAATGAGCCGTTTGATTACTGCCCATGATTTATTAGGGTAAAGATGTATGTTTACTGTAACAATGCATATAATTTTAAGCAGGAGTATCAAACTCCACTCCTGAAGGTCCACAAACCAACCTGGTTTTCAGGATGCTCCAATGAATATTAATTAGATATATTTGCATGCCATGTCTCACTGTATGCAAATATGTCTTATGCATATTCATTAGGAATATCTTGAAACCATAACTAGTATGCGACACACCAAGGCTGGAGTTTGATGCCCTGGTTTCAAGATGTAAGAACCCAGTCCAGCGATTTGGTAGATTGGAAAGAACAGAACTAATTTATTGATTCCTAGTATAGGGGTAATCGCCAAGGACCTGACACAGGCCGTGTTTCGTTTACACCTTCATCAGGGGTATATTGGCATACTACAATCATAAATAAACACATTAATAAGTTCAAAAAGATGTTAAAATAATTCATAAACAAATAAAACATTAAAAATTAAAAACAATCCTTAAAAAGTTTAAAAACATAAAAACGACAAACAAATGTTAAAAAGACAAATGTTAAATAAAATTATTCAACTATAAATAAATGAATTTATCTAAATAAGAACATGACAGAACCATAAAAAACTAATATTGAATCCCAGTATTAAAAACAAACATAAAAAGGATGTGACATAAATCAATTATTAAAAGTGTGTATAGATGCCTCTGTATACAGTTTGTTGCATGTATAATATTCTCTAAGAGCTAAAAAAGAGAGAATGAAGAGATCATGGGTGAGAAAGAAGCAGGAGTGAACAGGAACAGTGCATGTAGTAAGTAGAGTAAGTTGTAGATGCATGGAACAGCTTTCCAGCAGAGGTGGTGAAGATGAGGACTGTATCTAAATTCAAGAGAGTGTAGAACTAGCACAGAGGATCCTGAAGGAAAAGGTAAGGTTTGTAGAGCTTAGCAGTTGGTACAGATGGGCAGACTGGATAGGATAGACCATATGCAGTGGTGTAAAGTCCGCCTAAGCGACTCCTGTAATGTGGGGGAAAGGGGGGCTGGGGGGAAAGGGGGCCCACAGGATATCAGCGCTCATGTCCATATCTATCCACATACTATCCCTTTCCCTGCGCGGCAAACTTACTTTAATTTGTGTGCCACACTGCTTCTGCTCCAGGCCCAGTGCTGTTACCTCCCAAAGTCTCACAATAACAGTCATACTGCGAGGCTTCGGTCCAGGAAGTAACAGCTGCCAGGCCTGGAGCGAAGGCAATGCAGCAAACAAGTTAATATAAATTTGCCATGCAAGTGTGCATGCAGAGGGGGCTGCATGGGGGGGAGGGCTCGACACATCACAGGGAGGGGGTGTGCTGGTGCCACCATGACAATGGGGGCCCCTCATTGGATCTTATGCCACTGGCCATATGGTCTTTACATGCCATCATTTTCTCTGTTTCTATGAAGCAATGAAGACAGGAAAGAGCCTAGAAATGGAGGCAAGAGAAGACAGATTACATAAAAGCAGAAAAGAGATCAAGGCCAATGTTAAAAAAAAACATAACAATGGTAGAAAAAAGTATTATATTTTCACTTTAGTGAATGAACTATATAATGCAATGATCTAGTCGCTGTATGGCTTCTAGAATAATCTGGATTCTCTATATGCAGTGATGACTTTTTTGGATTAATGTAAGCATTATCAAAAAAAGGAAGATGAACTTGAGATCAAATAGGTAGATTTGGATAGTAAATGGAAATCGGAATTGAGATGTTGAAATCAGGAAGTACACAATTCCAGCGATATTTTAGAAAAGGCTCTACCAAACGTGCAGCCTTTCTAAAACAGTAGAACGCATGTGTATTTGCTGATACATGCAGCCAGATGAGTCATTTTACAAATTTAGATGTAGGAAAAAAAATGGAGAAAACCTTTCAAATTATACATGTAAATACTGACACTTAAACGTGCAAATTGGTATTGCACCACTTACATATGTAAGTGGGCCATTTTACAAACCTATATAAATAAATGCTACCAATTAACTACAGAGGGCTGTTCTCTTTTTTTTTTAATTTTATATTTATAGATTTATACAGAAAATATCAAGAATACATCTTGAAACAGAAATTGAGCTGGAAAACAGGAAATACCACAAGGATCAAATTAAGTCCCTACCATAAAATACAGGAAAACCACAACATTCCCAGCTCACTCTAGCCCAACATACAGGGGGGATACTTAGAAGGAAAAACAACATCAGCCAACATCTGAAGGAAAAGGGTGTGCTCATTCAGTCGAAACCTAGCCATGCTCATCCTAAACAGTCAGAAGATCCGCCCCCCCCCCTCAGAATGACAGGCATTAATGAAATCTAGCAATTGGGAGGGCTCATAAAATGTATAGGAATGCGACTGATACTTAATCAGACATTTACAGGGAAATTTAAAAAAAAGAGCCCACCCAATAGCTGAATCCCAGGTCTTAACAAGAGAAAATCCCGCCGCCTCTTCTGGGTCTCCCTGGATAGATCTGGAAACATAGAAACCTTTAGACCTTTAAACAACATATGATGTTTCCTAAAGAACAGCTTCATAAGCCATTCTTTATCAGATAACAATGCTAGGGTAATCAATAAAGTAGATGGTACTACCTGTTCTACCTGAGAAGATTCTAACATTTCAGTTACATTTAAAACATCAACATTAGCCACTCCAGAAACCACACCTGCTCCCTCAGTTTTCCCCCCCACTGGAAGATAATACATTTTAACAATAGGGGGGTGGGATTCAGGAGGGTCCTTGGCTATTACCCCTGTACTAGGAATCAATAAATTAGTTCTGTTCTTTTGAATCTACCACACCTCTGGACTGGGTTCTTTCATTTCACGTGGTAGTTTGCTGTTTTTTGCTAGTTTCAAGATGTTCCAGTGAGCGAGGTTAGGCTAGAGTACGCTGCAATTCATGTAGTTTAAGATTTTCAAATTGGTGGATCCAAGATGGTGCTGTAACAGGACGTGCTGAACGCTGCTCTGCTTAGATTTACTTTCTTCTGTTTTCAATCGACTTACCTTTGCCCTATGCCGAAGCGGAAGGCTAAGGGCAAGGGTGGATTACTGGTGGGGCAGCGCACGATGGAGAGCTATGCGGTGGCAAAAACGGGCGATCCCGCGGCCGGGGTGGAGGTGAGCCCCGGTCTGAGCAGCGATGTTTCATAGTAACATAGTAAATGACGGCAGATAAAGACCAGCATGGTCCATTTAGTCTGCCCAGCATGATGGCAAGAGTAGGTGCACCTGCCGGTCCGTGCAGGCCACCCCTCCCCACGTCCCTGTTTAGGGGTGAACCCACCACTCCATGCAGGATACCCCTATTTGTTGCGAAATTAGATGGTTCAGTTTATTTTGATTTTATCCTGTTGCTGTAAAGGGATCCACTGTCTCTGTCCCATGCCATTTTGAATTCCGTCACCGTGTTTCCCCCACCACTTCCATCGGGAGGGCATTCCATGCATCCACCACCCTTTCCGTGAAAAAGTAAGTTTCGCTGAGTCTGGCTGGCCCCTTTACTCCCCCTCTGCCTGCTGAGGTAACCGCTGGGGTAGCAGCGGGGGCTGGTGCCTACCATCTTGAGAGCACGGCAGGGGCGTCTCCAGCAAGTGCTCTGCTTCCAGCTTCTCAGACGGGTGTTAAAGAGCAGGGGAGTTTGGCTTCTGCTGTTTCCAGATCAGATCTCCAGTTGGATTTCCCTACGCTTCAGCCTCCGCAAGAAGTAACTGACTTTAATTTGGGCTGCCTTTCAGTCAGTTCATCAGCTTTGTGCTGTGGCATTCCAGACTTTGACCCCACTCCCTGCTCGGCTGGGGAGTGTGGAGAAGAGGGTCGATGACCAGCAGGTAAAATTGACTGTGCTTGATCAAACTGTTCAACAGGTACAAGAGCAGCAGGGAACTTTTTCACAGGATAAGATGGTATTTCTACAGAAGATTGAGAACTTGGAGAATGCATCTCGCTCTTTGAACCTTAGGATTCTGAATTTGCCCCATGTTTCTGGCACTTCGGCCAGGGTTCTTTTTCACAGATTTCTTAAGGATATCTTTGGTTACCCTGAGGCTGGTTTTCCTCCAGTACAGAAGATTTTCTATTTACCATCTGGGGTCGCTAGTGGCGCTACTGCTGCGGTTCCTGTTCCTCAACCTGATCTTTCCCTGGATTCTTTGGATTTGGAGAATTTCTCTGCAATGTTAGAACAGTCTTCTGAAACAGTAGGGTCCAGAGTGACACTATTAGTTCCTTTTGTGTTTCTTCAAGATAAAAATGCATTATTACGTTTGTTTCTAAAGAAAACCGATATTTCCTTTTTGGGGGGTAAGATCCAGATTTTTCCAGATGTGTCTCGTTGGACGCAAGTCCGTAGAAAAATATTTTTGGAACTTCGCACTGAGGTGGTATCACTCGGTGCAAAGTTTCAATTAAGATTTCCTTGTAAATGTATTGTTTATTTTCAGAATTCTGTATATCATTTCTTTGAACCTTCTCAATTACGCTTCTTTCTGGATGCTAAGAGGTTGTAGGGCTGATTGGGGTTTGACTGGAGCGGAGGGCCATTGTTGGGGCAAATTAGGTGTTTTGCTGTTTGTTCTGTTATATTTTGTCTTTTTTTCATTTTCTTCTTACTTATCCACCCCCTCTGGATCTCTGATTCTTGGATCTCTCCCTTTTGTGGACTATTTAGTATTTGGTCTTTGGGTTTTTTTTTGTTTTTTTTATTGCTCCGGGTTTATATTATCCTGTGTATTGTTTTTGCTAGACCAATACTTGTGTTCTTGTTTCCAAGTTTTGCTTGGTGTTATGTAAAACTTGGTAAATAATAAAATAATAATAAAAAAAGATTTTCAAATTATGCATGTTGATTTACCTTAAAATACCCACAAAAAAAGCTAGTGTAAATTTATTAAGTACTTTTGAGAAAGGCAATAATGAAAGCAAAACTACACACTATTTGTAGTTTTGCTTTCATTAATCTGCAAACTCTGTGGGTAAAAACTATCCATCAGATTTTCAAGATCATTTTGATTATCTACTACAAAATACATAATTATTACAAAGAAGTACTACTATTTGCTATGAGGCCAATTCAGATCGGGGGACGTCCGGCCTATCCGGACATCCAAAATCTGAATAGGCCAGATTTGCACCCGATTCTGCAACTGCGAGAGTTATACGTTCCCATGGTTACAGAATTGGGGCACTTGGACGGGCCGAATGTGCCCAGATTGTGCAGCGGGGAACATCTAGAAATGTACCCGGCCATCCCTCCCTAAGCTCCTGCTGGAGCCCTGGTGCTGTGGCATCCCATTGCCATGGCACCGGGATGCCCAACAGGAGCCCTGTTGCCCTGCACTACTGCAGAATGGCTTTTCCCGCCATCTGACCCCCGTAGGGGCCTGCCAGGGCTGAGATCGGGCAGAGGGGAACCCCTGCTGCTGCTCACCTTGTTTTTACAGGTCCACTGGTGTCGATTCTCGGGGGACTTATTCCACCTCTGAAGTGGAACGAATCCCCTGTTCATCTCTGCCTCCCTGGATGTACAGGGCCATGACCTACATCGGCCCTGTACATCCAGGGTCATAGGACTGCCTCCGCTCCACCCTGTCACCGCCCCCGTCCAGAGCTCCCTGCACAAAGGTCATGTATATGCAGGGAGCTTTCTTTTCGGAATCGGGTCCCTGCGAATAGCGGGGGTTGGACGTCTAAGCCAGATGTCTATCCCTGCTATTCGCGGTTCTGGATGACCCCCTATATGTACTTTTGAAAGATTAACATAATAACATAGTATAAGACGCCTAATAAAGACCAGCATGGTCTTTATTCTGTAAGATGTTGTTATTTTGTAAACTGTGCTGATCATGAATAGTGCGGTATAAAACCAAATAAATAAATAAAATAAAATAAATGGTCCATCCAATCTGCCCAGCAAAGTGGCAAGAGTAGGTGCACCTCCCGCTCCATGCAGCTCACCCCTCCCCATGCTTTACTTAAGCAAAAAAGAAAAGAAAAGGTACTCCTAAAGTCTTTAAAAAATCAAATCTATGGGCATTTTAGGTGCTGTGACCAAAAAAGGCCCACAACTTCAATACACATGTGGGTGTGTCACAGAAGCAGTTGGGGAATGCATATTTGTGTGTCATGGAAAGTTTCACAGTGTGTATGAGTATGTCATGGAGAGTGTTAGGGAGTATGTGTGTTTGTGTGAGTCATGGGAGCAATCAGGGATGCATGCGTATGTGTGTCATAGTGGTATCGAAGGTGCATGTGTATGTGTGATGGAGGTGTCAGGGGTGTATGCGTGTGTCATGGAGGTTGGTGGTGCATGTGTGGCATGGCAGATGTCAGGGAGTGTGAGTGTCATGAGGATGTCGGGGTGTGTGTGTCATGAGGGTGTCGGGAGGGCTTGCATGTGTGTGTGTTATAGGAAATATCAGGGCTGCATGCGTGTGTGTCATGGGAGATGTCGGTGTATGTGTGTGTATATGAGTCATCGGGGTGTTGGGGGCGGTCATGCCTGTGTGTGTGTCAGGGTGTATGTGTTTGTGTATGCCATGGGGGCTGTAGGGATGTGTGCGTGATGGGGGTGTCGGTATGTGTGTGTGTGTCATGGAACATGTGTTTGTGTGTGGATGTGATAGGATGTTGTAAAGCACATTTGTGTGTCAGGGAATGCATGTGTGTGTGTGATGGAGTGTCAGGGGTATATGCTTGTGTGTGTTATGGGGGTGTTGGAGGATGCGTGCATGTCTGTGTTACATGGGTGTCCTGGATGAATGTGTGTATGTTATGGGGGTTAGGGCGCTTCAACTTGGAAAAGGGATGGCCAAGGGGAGATATGATAGAGGTATATATATATATATACTCATGAAATAAATACAAAAAAAGAAATAAAATATTTAGGTGTAATACTTGACAATAATCTAAATATGGATTCACATATAAAATATCTAACTAAAAAAATACATTACAAACTCAAAACACTAAAACAATTAAGACCATTGATTCATCTACAAGACTTTATTAATATAATTCATGCTATCATCACCCCACATTTTGATTATGCAAACACAATACTTAATGGCATTTCAAAACAAAATATTAAAAAGATACAAATAATTCAGAACATAGCTGCCAGGATGATTATGAATATAAGCCCACTTGAACATGTTACACCAATTTTGGCTGAACTTCATTGGCTACCTATTTACTCCCGAATCAAATATAAAATTCTTGTCACTACATTTAAACTTATAAATAATCTCGCACCATCGGCACTCAATACACTGATTAATATAGACATCGATAAACGATCCCAAAGAAGCAGAAACTTAAATACCTTAACAATACCAAAAGATTTCACAAAAGCCAGAAAACAAACAAATAAGAGAGCTTTCTCACACTCTGCTCCAATTCTTTGGAACAATCTACCTGACAACATTCGCCTGCTATCTGATATAAAGGAATTTAGAAAAAAATTAAAAACTCACTTATTCATATTACACTACAATACACCCTCAGAACAGAATACTCAAATAGATACAGGCTAACATTTATACATTATTATTACATACTCTATTTTCAAAATAAATATCACTAATACACTATTAACCATACCACACTCTCATTCACATGATGATTATAGATTTAAACTAACAATGTATATATGTTCTAATATGTTATACCTTTAATGTTACAACATTCCTTGTAAATTATAATTATCTGTTCTATGTAAACTGACTTGGTATATTACATACCAATTAACCTACTGTTCCATGTAAACCGCACTTGATACTAGGGAAAGAGCGGTATATAAATAACTGTTAAATAAATAAATAAATAAATAAATAAATATAAATTAATGAATAGAGAAGAAAGGGTAAATGTAGATCAAAAAGTAGAAAGGGAAATGGGAAGGTGCAGCATCGGAATCATCCAGTTGTAATGGAAAAATGGAATCAATCTGGAGGTCATTAGAAAGATATTTGGAAAATGATTTTCATGGTTTAATAGTTTTTTTGAGATTCTCTGCCTTTTTAATAATATTGGAGGGATGGGGTGGGGATAATTACATTCACTTACTGTATCATTACTGTATTGTATTGTAATGATTAAAAAACGGAAACAAACTTGGAAATAAATCAGTAGAAAGACTAGGGGACACGCAATGAAGCGACAATGTAGCCCATTAAGAACTAATAAGAGAAAATATTTCTCCATTCAACATGTAATTAAACTCTGGAATTCATTACCAGAGGATGTAGTAAAAGCTCTTAGGGGCTTGTTTACAAAGCCGCGGTAGCGGTTCGCGATCGTTATCGGAGCCGCGGCCCCATTGATTTCAATGGGGCCGCGGCTCCGATAACGATCGCGAATCGCTACCGCGGCTTTGTAAACAAGCCCCTTAGTGTAGCTGGCTTTAAAAAAGGTTTGGACAAGTTCCTGGAGGAAAGGTCCATAAGCCATTGTTAAAGAGGACCCAGGAAATCCATTGCTTACCCCGGGACAAGCATTGTGTAACCTATATACCTTACTGGGAACCTGCCAGGTACTTGTGATCTGGATTGGCCACTGTTGGAAACAGGATACTGGGCTTGATGGACCTTGGTCTGACCTAGTATGGCAGTTCTTATGCTCTTATGTTCTCATATGGATGTGTATCATGGGGCTGTTGGGAATGTGCATGCGTGTGTGTGTTATGCGAGATGTTGGAGAGTACATATGCGTGCGCCATGGAGGATGTCAGAGTGAGTGTGTGTGTGTGTGTGTGTGTGTATGCCATGGAAGCTGTCAAGAGTGCATGCAAATGCATGTCAGGGCATGTATTTGTCAAGTTGGTGTCAGGGGATACATGCATGAATGTGTCATGAGAGTGTTGGGGTGCATGCATGTGTATGTCCGGGGCATATTGAAACATAATGGCAGAAAAAAGACCACAGGGCCTATCTAGTCTGCCCTGCCATATCAACCGCTGAAACAGTCCCCTTTTTTCCTTTAGAGATCCTCTGTATTTGTCCTTTTTTGAATTCAGATACTGTCCTCATTTGTATCACTCCCACTGGGAGACTATTCCACCCATCTACCACTCTTTCCCGGAAAGAAATATTTCCGCATATTACTCCTCCGTTTCACCCTCATCCTATGTCCCCTCATAGCAGAGCATGTTTTCAATCAAAAGAAGCTCTCCTCCTGTGCATTTATGCCATGGAGGTATTTAAACATCTAAATCATATCACCTCTATCCCGCCTTTCCTCTAAAGTATACATATTAATATCTTAAGTCTGCTTCATATGCTTTATAACGAAACCACTAACCATTTTAGTAGCCACCCTCTGTACCGACTCCATCCTGTTTATATCCTTTTGAAGATGCGGTCTCCAGAATTGCATAGAATACCCCAAATGAGGTTGCACCAAAGACTTATATGGAGGTACTATCACCTCCTTTCTTCTGCTGGCCATGCCTCTCCCTATCCAATCAAACCTTATATGGAGGTACTATCACCTCCTTTCTGCTGGCCATGCCTCTCCCTATATACCAAAGACTTATATGGAGGTACTCTCACCTCCTTTCTTCTGCTGGCCATGCCTCTCCCTATCCTTCTAGTTTTCCCCGTTGCCTTTTCTACCTGTCTAGCTACTTTAAGATCATAAGACACAATCACGCCTAGGTCCCGCTCTTCTTTTGTGGACAGAAGTACTTCACCCCCTATATCGCTCCCTTGGATTGCGGCAGCCCAAATGCATGACCGTGCATTGTGTGTATGTCATGGGGGTGTCAGGGTGTGTGTGTGTGATGGGGGTGTTGGGATGTGCCTTATGTGGTGTCAGGAGATATGTGTCTGAAGGACTACTGAGATAAGCTGCTCTTGCTGGGAAGGGATTCTGCACTTGTGTAGGTATTTATCTGCTTGGAATTTCTCAGACTCTTGGGTTAAAGGGAATTCTTTGGGTTTAAGCTCAGGGAGGGGGAAGAGGGACTCGGTTGCTGATGTACTCTGACAAGTACATTAGCTTCCAATTCAGCAGTGGAGTATATTTAAGCTGTTAATGTTAACATTTAAAACAGTTAGAGGACAAAGGTTGTCCTATTTGCGAGACCTGCTAGCTTAGTATCAACCAGGAAGAATGTTAAGGTCTAGTCAGGGTCATCTCCTAGTGGTCCCAGGTTGCCAGTAGATGAGACAGAAGAGATGGAGGGACAGAGCACTTAGGATGGCAGCACCAAAGTGGTGAACAAACGTCTGGAGAATCTGCGGAAGGAGCAGGAATTGCTGATTTTTAGAAAACACCTGAAAACCTTTCTCCTCCCTCAATGAGGTGGCTAAATAAAGCTAGCATGAGGCAGTGTAGATAGTCAGGTATTCAGGTTTGGCTGACTGAGATTGTTATGTGATGATGTTTTTATGGAATGTTTTAAACTGTCTAGAATGCCATGGCATATGGTGGTATACATACTTTAAAAAAAATACAATGAAATCTGTGCCTATTTTAAAGTTCTGTGTTTTATAAAGTCAGTAAAAGCACTGTGTAGCAAGTCAGTCTTTACTTAAAGAAACTACAAAAAAACAGTTAGGGCACTGTGTAGCAAGCCAGCTTTTACTTAAACAAATTATAAAAGTCATAGGAAGCAAGTCTAATTTGATTTAAATAAACTATAAAAGTCAGTTAAGGCATAGCATAACCAAGAAAATAGAATAGTGTAAATATTTTTGAATATACAGAGATAGCGTAGTTACTCACCTCTAACAGGTGATCTCCGGGAACAGCAGGAATTGAGTCTTCACATATGGCTATCGTCGGCACCGATGGAGCCCGCGCGGGAAAGTTCCCCAGCATCCAATAGGAAAGCTTTTGGAAGCATCCCACTGCGCCTGCACCACTGCCTTCCCGCCTTTCCAACTCTCCCTCTTCAGTTGAGTTTATAGCTGAGACTAAGGAGAGGAGAGAAAGAGAGAGAGATAGAGATACAACTCCTAGGGGAGGTGGGTGGGTTGTGAAGACTCAATTCCTGCTGTTCCCGGAGATCACCTGTTACAGGTGAGTAACTACGCTATCTCCAGGAACAAGCAGGAATGTAGTCTTCACATATGGGGACTCCCAAGCTGAGAGATGCCATAGAGATGACCCCAGAAAGCTGCAAAACCCAGGCTGAGATGGGTCATGCTTCCTCCCATGTATCTCTGGCATCGAAATCTGGGACAGCAGGTAGGAGTTACTCTAAGTGTGAAAGAGATGCTGGAGAACAGCCTAGTCAGATGAGGCATCCCAACGGGAGTCCTTGTCTAAGCAGTAGTGGGCTGAAAGGTGTGTACCGAAGCCCAAGTGGCTGATCTGCAAATGTCATCAATGGAAACTGAGCGAAGGTTGGCCATAGAGGCTACCATTGCTCTTACATTATGAGCTGTGACATGAACTTCAAGAGAAAGTCCCTTGCTCTCATAGGCAAAGGATATGCAATCTGCAATCCAGTTAGAAAGAGTTCGCTTGGAAACTGGTAATCCAAGATGACTGGAGTCAAAGGCAACAAAAAAGCTGAGAAGCCTTTTTATGTTGCTTAGTTCTCTGAAGGTAAAAAGCTAAAGCTCTTTTACAATCCAGCGTATGAAGATTTTTTTCTGCATTAAAGGCGTGAGGCCTAGGGAAGAATACAGGAAGGTAAACCGACTGGTTTAAATGAAAAGGCGAAACCACCTTTGGCATAAAGTGAGGGTGAGTCCTAAGAACTACTTTATCATGGTGGAACCTTGTATAAGGAGGATCAGCCACTAAAGCTTGTAGCTCACTGATGCGTCTTGCAGAAGTGAGGGCAATTAGGAAGATTGCCTTCCTAGAGAGAAACTTCAGAGATGTAGTGGCCAAGGGTTCGAAGGGCGGTTTCATAAGCTGCCCGAGTTCAAGGTTCAAATCCCATGCCACGGGTGGTGGCTCATTGGGAGGTGACTAGATTGTAAGCTCTGATGAGCAGGGACTGTCTCTTACTTGTCTGTACAGTGCTGCGTACGACTTGTAACGCTATACAAATGCTCAGTAGTAGAAGCAGTAGGTTTAGTTAAGAGGAGGCCTCTCATAAACCACACTACAAGCGGTTGAGAGGAGACAGGTTGTCCATCAAAGGGCTTATGGAAAGCCGCAATGGCACTAAGGTGGACCCTTACTGAATTAGTCTTAAGACCAGATGATGATAAATGGAGGAGATACTCCAGTAACACCTCCACTGGAATTGAAAAGGGATTAAGTTCCTTTTTTGATAGAGAACTTTCTCCACTTAAGGGCGTGGAAGGTTTTCTTGAAGCCAAAAGGATATCCTTAACCTGTTGAGAAAGGTTGATATCCTGGAATTCTAGGCTCTCAGCAGCCACGCCATGAGGTGTAAAGACTGAGGATTCGGGTGCAATAGCGTCCTGCTCTGGGAAAGAAGATCTGGAGCACATCCCAACTCCAGAGGCTTGAGAGAGACATAGAAGCAGTGGATACCACGTCTGTCATGGCTAGCGTGGGGCTATGAGGATCATATGGCCACTGTCTCTCTGAAGCTCGAATAGAGTTTTGGGAAAGCGTAGTTACTCAACTGTAACAGGTGTTCTCCAGGGACAGCAGGAATCAGTCCTCACATATAGGTGATGTCGGCGCCGACAGAGCCCTCATGCGGAGCAATTTCCCCAGCTTTCAAAGAAAGCCTTTGGGAATGCCTCGTGCATGCGCGGTCCCCTTCCCACCCAAGGGTGCCATCTTGCTCAATCAGATGACATAGCTAAAAAGACGGCAAAAAATAATAAAAAGCAATAATAGGACTGCAAATCCAGGGAAGGAGGGAGGGTCGTGAGGCCTGATTCCTGCTGTCCCTGGAGAACACCTGTTACAGGTGAGTAACTACGCTTTCTCCAGGAACAAGCAGGAAGTCAGTCCTCACATATGGGACTCCCTAGCTACAGGCTACCAAGAACCTATAGCTGAAAAAAAGGGCTCCCTCTAGGCGAGCCGCAACAGCAGCAAGAGAACTTTCTCCAAGAATGCATCCCCACGGTAGCCTCACACCAGAGGGCCGGAGGGTTGGAGTTGCCTAAAGCTTGAATAGATTCCGGAGTACCGCCTGACCGAAAATGCTGTCTTGTCGGGACTCCCTGTCCAGGCAGTAATGGGCTGAAAATGTCTGGCTTGAAGACCAAGTTGCAGCCCGGCAGATGTCTGCCAACAGAACAGAGCGGTGATTAGCTACTGATGCAGCCTTAGCCCTGACACAGTGGGCCGTAATACGACCCTGCAGCTGAAGGTCAGCTGCCCTGTACGCTCAGGCAATGCAGTCTGCCACCCAGGTGGATAACGTGCGCTTGGAGACCAGTAGACCCAGTTTACTAGGGTCATAAGAGACGAAGAGCTGAGAAGCCTTTCGATGTCCCCGTGTACGCTCCAGGTAGAAGGCGAGCGCACTCTTACAATCCAGGGTATGCAGAACTGCCTCTGCTCTGTTGGTATGTGGCCTTGGAAAGCAGGTGGGAAGAACCACCTCTTTGTTGAGGTGAAACAAGGAAACCACTTTTGGGAGGAATTTGGGGTGCGTGCGGAGCACAACCCTGTTCTTGTAAAACCGTGTGTATGGCCTATCTGACACTAGAGCCTGCAGCTCACTCACATGCCTAGCTGACGTGAGTGCTACCAGGAAGAGCACCTTCTAGGAGAGGAAGCGCAGATGGCAAGTTGCCATCGGCTCGAAAGGTGGTCGAGTAAGTTGCTGCAAGACCACATTGAGATCCCACTCCGTCGCCAGAGGGCAGATTGGAGGTTTCAGCAGGAGCAGGCCCCTGAGAAACCTGGCTACCAAGGGGTGAGCCGAGAGAAGCTGACCGTCTATCGGTGCATGGTTAACCTACAAGGTACTCAGGTGGACCCTGACAGAGTTAGACTTGAGGCCTAGCTCCGAGAGATGAAGTAGGTACTGTAACACCTTGGGAACTTGAGATGAGAAAGGTTCTACAGTATGTTGGCGACACCACAATTGGAACCTGTGCCATTTACATGCATAGGATTTTCTGGTGGATGGCCTCCTGGAGGCTAACAACACTTCTTACACCCCTTCGGGTAAGAGAAAAGGTGCAAGGCCTACCCTCTCAGCAGCCAGACCATCAAATTGAGGGATCTGGGATTGGGGTGCACTAGGGAACTGTGCTCCTGAATGAGGAGGTCGGGCTGTACCCCCAAGGGGAGAGGGGTTTCCACCACTAGTTGAAAAAGAAGTGGGAACCAAGGCTGTCTGGGCCACTTGGGCGCTACCAGGATCACCCAGGCCTTGTCCCTGCGAATCTTGAAGAGAGTTCGTGCTACCAGAGGCGTAGGCAGAAAAGCATACAGGAGGCTTCCCGACCAAGGGAGAAGAAACGCATCTGCTGCTACCCTGAGAGGGTGCGGCTGTCTGGAGCAAAAGCGGGGCAACTGACGATTCTGTGGACTGGCAAAGAGATCCATGGACAGGAGACCCCAGTGGTTGAAAATCTGCTGGGCAATCTCTCTGTTCAGTTGCCATTCGTGGGGTTGAAGAACCCTGCTCAGTCTGTCTGCCAGGCAGTTCTCCTGGCTCAGTAGGTAAACTGCATGAAGAGACATGTTGTGTCGAACTGCGAAGGAACAGAGATCCAGAGACTCCTGGCAAAGGATCTGCGAACCTGTGCCGCCCTGTTTGTTCACATAGAACATAGCCACCTTGTTGTCCATCTGTACTCGGACAGACTGGTTGGAGAGGACAGGGGCAAAGGCTTTTAGAGCTAAGCGAATAGCCCGGAGTTCCAACAGGTTGATCTGGAGCGTGGCCTCCAATGGGCTCCCCAACCCATCAAGGAGGCATCCGTGGTCAGCACCCTGGTATGCACGGGAAGCTGGAACGGTACCCCCCGCAGGAGGCTCCCTGATTGTGACCATCACTGCAGGGACTACACTAGGGGTTTGGATACTGCCACTCTGTCGGACAGGCGTCCTTTGGCCTGTGACCACTGGTCCCGCAGGGTCCATTGAGCTGTCCGCATGTGCATGCGTGCGAAAGGAGTAACATGAACCATGGAGGCCATGTGGCTGAGCAGGTGTAAGAACCTCCTTGCTGACACCTGGGGTACTTGACTCACCATGCCCACCTGAGACAACAGGCAGTCTGCCCTGTCCAGTGGCAAGTAGGCCCTGGCCTGCAGGGTGTCTAGCCTTGCCCCAATGAATTCCAAGTTTTGGGTGGGGAGCAAAGAAGACTTTGCGTGATTGATGGCGAACCCCAGATGCTGAAGCAGAGCCATTGTGCGAGCTGTGGCATGGTGCGCCTCCTGAGCTGACTGGCCCCTTATGAGACAGTCGTCTAGGTAAGGGAACACAAAGATCCCCTGGCTCCTGAGGAAGGCCGCTACCACAGCTAGGCACTTGGTGAAAACCCTTGGAGCGGAAGCTAGACCAAAGGGAAGCACTTTGTATTGGAAGTGGTTTCCTCCGACCACAAACCTGAGGTATTATCTGTGGTCCGGATGTATGAGGATGTGTGTGTAAGCATCCTTTAGGTCCAAGGAGCATAGCGAGTCTCCCTGCTGGAGGTAAGGCAGAAGTATCCCAAGTGAAAGCATCTTGAACTTTTCCTTTACCAAGAACTTGTTGAGATTTTGCAGGTCTAGGATGGGGCGAAGGCCTCCTTGTCTTTTCAGTACCAGGAAATACCTGGAGTAAAAGCCTTTCCTCTGCAGGTGGTGGGGCACCGGTTCCACCGCCTGATCCTTGAGAAGACCAGCCAACTCCTGCAAGAGGAGGTTCCTGTGCAAGAGAGGTCCGAGATGCTCTCCTGGGAAATACGAGGTAGGTACTTGGCTGAAATGGAGCAGATAGCCATCTTGGACTATCCTTAGAACCCAAGTATCGGATGTAATGGCTGGCCACCTGTGGGCGTACAGGGACAGCCGACCTCCTGTGCAGGGGAGAGGAGCTATGCAGAGAGAGTCAAAAACCCCCTCCCTGCTGGGCAGGAGCAGGAGGCTTGGGGGTTTGAGGCTTATGAGGGCCATTCCCCCATCCCCTGGCCTGCTGCCCCTGCTGGGGAGGCCTGGTAAGTGGGGTAGTTTCTGTAAGCCTGTCCCTTCCTCGGGTAAAAGGGCTTTTTCCCCGAGGTCTTCTTCCTGTGAGAAGGAGCAGATGTCTTCTTTGACAGCCTTGTCCGGGTCAAGTACTCGGACTCGAGTTCAGCAGCCTTCTCAGTCATGGGTTTGCCGAAGAGGTTATCTCCTCGGCAGGGGACATCGACCAACTTGTCCTGTACCCATGGCTCGAGGTCAGACGACATGAGCCATGCCTGGCGCCTTGCACCGATGCTGGCTGCGGCTACCCGGGATGAAGCCTCGAAGCCATCGTAGGCTGCTCGAGACATAAACTTCGAGCACTCTCTGATCCCGGTGTACAGGGCCTTGAAGCGCTGCAAAGGTTCCTCGGAAAGGCCAGCAGAGAACCCGGCAATCTCCTTTGCCAGGTTTCTTAAGTGCATGCCCATGTACAGCTGGTAGGTCTGGACACGGCATGACAACATAGAGCTCTGGAAGCACTTTCTGCTGAGGGCGTCCAGGTTCTGGGCTTCCCGGCTGGGAGGCACCGAGGAGTGCGTCTTTTGGCTCTTGAGCCTTTGCATGGCCGATTCCACAACCATGGAGTTGTGCGGCAGCTTTGCCTTTTGGAACCCAGGGCTCTTACGGACTTGATAAATGGAATCGACCCATTTGCTGAGGACCGGCGCCGAGGCCGGGGACTCCCACATGTGGAGCATCAACTGTTCCAGCATTGGAGGCACCGGTACAGTAAGGGCCTCCTTCGGAGGAGAGTCATACTGGAGGGCATCGAGCTTCTCGGCTCGAGGCTCCTCCTCGGCATCTGCAAGGAAAGCCAAAGCCTTGGCCATATCCCTCACAAAGTCTGAGAACCTGGTGTCCTTCGGGGGTGAGCGTCTCCGAGGTTCCGAACCATGGGAGTCCGATGGGACGTACCAGGTCCAGTGGGTATCGGGCGAGTCTTCCTCCTCTGTCTCCCAAGCTGAGATCTCCGAGGAGGACGCGATGGGCTCCGGCCTCGAGGGCTTCGAGCGTGTCTGTCCTGACACTGATGGCCCCGGCGATGACGACCTCGGTCCCGAACGAGAGGTCGAGGGAGACCTTGGCCGAGGATCGACTCGAGCGAGGATCGGCTCTGCCTCCAGGGTCGACTTAGAGGTCGAGGTCACGGTGGTCGGGGCGGATGCACCGGTGAGACTGGCTATAAGCGCCCACTGCTGGTCCATGAAAGCAGACACGCTGCTCTCCAAGGCTGCCAACCTGAGACCCAGCTCAGAAGGCTCCGCAGCCCCCCCGCTCGATTCCCAACGCCGGTTCTCCCGGAGGAGAGTCCATGAGGACAACAGGCATTACCTTGTCCGACACCTTTGGCTCCGTATGAGGTATTTTAGCAGGCCTCTCCGACTCGGCGAACCCGTGGCGGTGTTCGGCACTCCACAACCTGGAACCCGAGGGCCCCAGACGATCGGAGTCCTCCAGAGATGCGGCCCTCCAGGTTTCTTCTTCTTACGGTGCTCCCGGGTGGGAGACCCCCTTTCAGAAGACCCCCGACGGTGCTCGGGTTCAGAGTCCCGAGACGTCAAGGCTTCTGACGAGGTCCTGGCCTGGACGGATCCAGACTTGGAGAAAATAATCTCGCGCTGGTGCTGCCTGCTCCTCAGTGCTTTGGAGAACATCTTGCCACATGGACCGCAGACCACTGGGTCATGGTCGGGTCCGAGGCAGCAGTCATGGGTGTCGGTGAGGGACATAAGTTTTTTACACCGATCACACTTCTTGAACCCGCTGGCAGCCATCGGGGGAAAAAGGGCCCCTGCGAGGTCGAAAGACCGGGCTGCCAGTTAAAAGAAAAAGAACGCAAACGCTAGTCACTAAGGACAAAAACGAAAAAGTTAGTCGGACTCGATACTGGTGTACCGAGCCAAGGTGGGAAGGGGAACCGGCGTCGAACCGGTACCAAAAATGGTAAAAATAGTCAAAAAACAATCAACTTTTTTCGAGGAAAATGGGACGACGTCTGTCGGGCTCTGCGGAAAAAAGAAGACTGAGCAAGATAGCACCCTTGGGCGGGAAGGGGACCGCGCATGCACGAGGCATTCCCTAAGGCTTTCTTTGAAAGCTGGGGAAATTGCTTTGCACGAGGGCTCCGTCGGCGCCGACGTCACCCATATGTGAGGACTGACTTCCTGCTTGTTCCTGGAGAATGAGGGGAATGGGTGGGTAGGCATATAGGAAGTCCTGACCCCAATGGAGATAAAAGTCATCCCTTACCTGACAGTTCTGAGCCGGAATTCTGGAAAAGAACCGGGGAAGTTTGGCATGCTGAGGACTTGCAAAGAGGTCTATATCTGGAGTTCCCCAGATCCGAACGATTTGAGCAATTTGCTCTAGATGAAGAGACTACTTGTGTGGCAGCAGTACTCGACTGAGTTTATCTGCCAAGAGATTTTGTGTGCTTGGAAGATACACCACTACTAGGTGGATTTGAAGATCTCTGGCGAAGGCCCAGAGGCGTAGAGCTTCATTGCACAGGGCCTGAGAACCTGTCCCACCCTGCTTGTTCACATAGAACATGACTATTTGATTGCCAGTCTGGACCAGAACCATCTTGCAGCTCAGGCAGTCCTGAAATACTGAAGAGCATAGAAAATGGCTCTGAGTTCCAGGAGGTTTCTGTGAAGACAAGCCTCCTACTCGGTCCAGAGACCCTGAGTGGAGAGATTGTCCAAGTGAACTCCCCAACCTAACTTGGATGTATCTGTCGTCAAAGTGGCTCGGTGTAGTGGCTGCTGAAAAGGAGACCCTACGAGAAGGTTTTTCAGTGATTGCCACCACTGTAGGGACAAAATGAGGCGTGTAGAGTTTCTGATTTTGTCCCCCAGGTGACCACTGAGAGGCTAGGGTCCACTGGGCTGCCCGCATGTGTAGGCTAGTATAGGGAACCACATGAACAGTGGATGCCATAGGCCCTAGCAGCTGAAGCATTTCTCGAGCAGTTAGAAAAGTTTTCACAGCTGCTTGAGAGGCCTGCTGGAGTATTCGAGCACAACGTGGTTGTGGCAGGAAAGCCCTCGACTGCCTTGTGTTGAGAAGAGCCCCTAGGGACTGAGAAGGGGTGAGATGAGATTTTGGGAGGTTTATGACCAGTCCCAGGTACTGCAGGATTTGCACTGTACAGGAGAGAGTGGCGCTGGCTTCTGTAGCTGTTGATGCTCGGATGAGCCAGTCGTTTAAGTAGGGAAAGACGAATATCCCCAGAGTTCTCAAAAACGCTGCTACTACTGCCATGCATTTTGTGAAGACTCTTGGGGCAGAAGCCAGTCCAAAGGGTAGAACCCTGTACTGGTAATGTCTTCCTTAAAAGAGGAATTGAAGAAACCTCCTGTGATCTGTATGAATGAGGATATGTGTATATGCATCCTTTAGATCTGGAGAACATAGCCAATCCTGACTCTGAATGTAAGGAAGAAGTGTTCCGAGAGAGATCATTTTTAATTTTTCTTGGAACAGATACTTGTTCAACTCTCTGAGGTCCAGTATGGGACTGTATACCCCTATCTTCTTTGGAATGAGGACGTAGGGGGAATAGAAACCCATGCCGTGGTGGGACACAGGTACCTCCTCTACTGCTCCTTGAGCAAGTAGTGAGGTGACCTCTTGACACAAGAGAGTGGTGAAGGGGCCCCGAGAATTGAACTGTCTTGTGATGGTGGGAGGGGGCATACTATGGAAATGGAGTTTGTACCCCTATGTTACAATGAAGAGAGTCCACTGCTCTGATGTTATCTGTTGCCACCTTTCGGCAAAATGACAGAGTCTGCCTGGAATGGTGAGAGACTCTGGACCCTTTAGAGGTAGAATGACTAGGTTCTCTCAGAAGGAGTCAAAGCCCCTGAAGAGGCTGTGTCTGCTGAACTGGTTGAGCTCTGGGGACTTGGGCCTTCCTCTGTTGTTTGGGTTGCTGCTGCCCTTTTTGGGAGCATGGACTGGGCAGTGGACAGCCTGGGTGTAAGATGGACAGAATTTCTTTTTCTTGTTGAAAAAGGGTTTCTTAGCTGGGTTGGCCGTGGTCCTTGATAGTCTGTTCAAGGTGGTGTTTTCGGACTCAAGCTGAGAAGTCTTGTCCTGCCAATCCTAGTCAAAGAGATTTACTACTGTGCAAGGAATATTCCCCAGTTTGTCTTGCACCCACTGTTCTAAATCAGATGCTTGTAACCAGGCAATGCGCTGTGCACTGATAGAAATAGCAGAGGTTCTGCTAATGCACTCAAAGGTCACACGGTTCATGAACTTAGAGACATTCTGGGCATGTTTGACCAGAGTGAGGAAGTTGGCCCTCTTGCCATCGGGAAGAAGTGGAGCCATAAGTTCCAAATCTCTTGCAACCTCCCAAAGAAACATACCCATATAAAGTATGTAAGAGCTTATTCTAGCCGATAGCATAGAGGACTAAAAGCATCGACGCCCAAAGGCATCGAGTGTCCTGGATTCACGACCTGGAGGGTTGGACGAATGTGCCTTAGCACTCTTAATTCTGCGCATTGCTGATTCCACCACCATGGAATGGTGTGGCAATTGTGTTTTTTGGAAACCGGGACATTGCGGAACCCGGTACATTGTATCAAGTCTCTTAGAATGTGGTGACACCGTCAGGGGTGTTTCCCACATCCTAAGCATGAGATCATGCAAATTTTGGTGAATGGGAAGGGTAGCAGCCTCCTTAGGAGCTGCCAGATACTGAAGAATTTCTAATTCTTCAGCTCTCGGTTTCTTCTCAGGAGTCACGGTGATCGAGAGTCCCTATGTTATATCACGTATGAAGTCCTGAAAGGACATGTCCTCCGGAGGAGACATCCGACGCTGTGGGGAAGGAGAGGGATCCTCTGGAAGAACCGCCCCGGTACCGACAGAATCCTCGGAATCATCGGAATTGGAGGATTCGAAGTATTGTCGGGCCGGATGCTCTCGTATTGCTTGTCGGCGGTATCGATCGAAGACGGCATCGGAATGCCTGGATACTGGACCCTCGATGCCTGAGACCAATTCCAGGGCTGGCATGGGAGGAAGCATGGAGAGAGGCGTATCGGTCGATGCAGATACATTCAGTACCGGTATTGGTAACTGCGTCGATTGTAGCGGTTTTAGCAGTACTGAGGCTGCTCTTAAAGCCGCAAGACTGTGCTCAATGGCCAGGATATGCTGATCCATGGAGCCTGCCAATGTCTGGGTGTCGGTACCGGCGGAGCAGGCCACGACACCAGAACATGGCACCATGAGTTCTCCGGAAGTGGAAGCTTCAGAAACATCTTGGAACCCCGTTAATGCTTTGTAGGTAGGAACCTCCTGCCGGGGCTGTTTGGCCGGTGTGTTTTCCTTGAGGGCAACGCTAGAAGCATCTTGATGCTTAGAAGGAGATCTACCCTTGGAAGACCTGGGTTTGGTTACCTGAGATCCATGGGAGGAAGATGAAACCCTGGACGACGTCGATGCAACCGACATTGCATCCGAGGCAAAGAAGATGCCGAGTTTTGCAGCTCTCTTTTGGTCATCTTTCTACAAAGGAGACACTCCGATGGCAGATGGTCAGGACCTAATCATTTAAGACACCAATCATGGGTGTCGGTAGCAGAAATGGTACTGCTATATTTTGAACATTTTTTGAAACCACTAGATGGTTTCTCTATTTTGGAAGAAAAGAGGGCCTAGTGCCCAAAATGGCACCTAGCACCAAGAGGGGACAGACCCTCAAAAAAGAAGTTATTCTTTTTTTTTTTTAGAAGAAAAGAAATAAGAAAATAAAGAAGGCACCAGTGGTACCAGTATAGGCATTGATGGGAAGGCAGGCGCGACCACAAAAAAGAAAATTTTCTGTGGTGACAGGGTTTGTTGCCTGTCGGCTCCGCGGAAAATGAAAATCTGAACAGGGAGAGTTGGAAAGGCGGGAAGGCAGTGGCGCAGGTGCAGTAGGATGCTCCCAAAAGCTTTCCTATTGGACGCTGGGGAGCGTTCCCGTGCGGGCTCAGTCGGTGCCGATGATACCCATATGTGAAGACTACATTCCTGCTTGTTCCTGGAGATAAACTGTTTTCTAGAGAAAACCTTTATCAAGAGATCTTCCAGTTAAAGAAGCAAGATAACCATGAAATTGTTTAAACAGGTGTTACAGCCAAGTGACACAATTAAAAGTTCAACTTGAAATTTTCCCTCTATCAAATCAAAGACAGTGTGAATCACTAAAGAGATTGCCTTAGAAGCACAGCTTGGTGATTTTCAGTCTGAAGGACTATGAGAGAAACTGCTCTTGCTAGGAAGGAATCTGCTGCACCTGCTGGGAATTTCTCAGAATCTTGGGTTAAAGGGAATACCGTATTTTCCAGCGTATAAGACGACTTTGTAACCCATGAAAATATGCTCAAAAGTCGGGGGTCGTCTTATACGCCGGTACATGTTTGAGAGGACTTAAAAGTACAGAGAAGCAAAATCCCGCTCTTGACCAGCAGATGGCGCTCCGCTCACAAAACTAGTAGCAGTGATCCATAGACATAAGGAAGTCCTGCAACATTATAAGTATTGAGCAGTCAGCAGCACTTATAAAGACCTTCTTCAGGTTTAGCGCTGTGATCAGGAGGCAGAGACAAGATGCGGACTCATACAACAGTGCTCCCCAGACTTGCTGCAGATGCCCAGGAGGAAATTCAGCACAGCCCAGGACTTCCGGCACACTCCACACCCGCCAAAAATGCTTGTAACGCAAAGACGCTTATGCGTTCCAAGAGCACATGGCTATGGCCGCCAGCCCGCTCACACCGGTCAGGGGAGTCCAAGTTTCTTCAAACGTGGATTCTAGCAAGGCACTCACCTCCTCCCGGTCAGAAGTCGCGCTTCCCGCAAGTTGAAAGCAGGGAGAATCGCCAATGTGCAGCTATCTTCACTTTTGCCTCAGGGTCTCCGGGCGATTCGCTATTCGGCAATGAGGCACCGGCGCCTCCGCGCCGATCTCCGGTCCCCCGCCAACTTGCAATCACCTGCCCGCGCTCCCCTGGACTCGTTGGAGAAAGGCGGCACACTCGATCTTCTTTCTGCAGCTGAGAGCTGAAACGCGGCTCCAGGTACAGGGATCAGCACCGGTCTCACCGGTATTTAAAGCAGCAGCACTCAGGCCGCGAGAAGCAGCTCAGGGCTCAGGATCGCTGAAGAGGGGTAGTCTTATACGGCGAGTATAGGCCAAACCCTATATTTTAACAGGAAAAGTAGGGGGTCGTCTTATACGCCCAGTCGTCTTATACGCCGGAAAATACGGTACTTTGGGTTTAAGCTGATAAATCTGTGTCTGTTTTTAAAGTACTGTGTTTTATAAAGTCATTTAGGGCATGTGTAGTGAACCAGCTTTTACTTAAGCAAACTATAAAAGTCAGCTGGGCACTGTGCAGCAAGCCAGCCTTTAATTAAGCAAACTATAAAAGTCAGTTAGGGTACCGTGTAGCAAGTCAGCTTTTAGTTAGTGCTTCTTTTCCTCCCACCCACCCCAGGTATAATCGTAGATTTATATATTCCTAAATGTATTAAGGAGAAAGAAGTGTTTTAATATGCTTTCAGGTTTAACTGGTTATGTTCATCAAGAATAGATTAAGGCCCTGACATTCATCTTGAGGTGAACAAAGTCCCTTTTAAAGTATTAGGTATACTTGTATTGGTATAAGTATCCCTATTCCCCTAGCAATTTTAAACAAGTAAACAACTTAAATATCTAAATAAATTCTTAAAACTAAGATACAGACAGCAGTCTAGCAGCAAGATGGGGGCTATCAAATCTTTTACATTGAGTGTCACATGTATGATTTTCTCCCAGTTGGTGAGAGGTCTTACATGTGCACTAGGTGCAAGGAGCTCTTTGCTCTCAGGGAACGAGTCTGATCTCTGGAGTTAAGGCAGACAGAGGTATATCAATGAGACATACAGGGACATAGTAGTGAAGTCCCAACTCCAGTCTGGCAGTCTCTCTGTTGCCATGTAGAAGAGAGGTCAAGTGAAGGGAGAGCATCACCCTAGTATGGCAGGACGTGATCCTGTAGATAGGTCCTGCATCGAGGAGGTTTCTCTCGGGCCATGTGCCCATGAGGGAAGGGTTAGGACAGCTGTTATAGTTAGCGATTTGATCATGAGGCATGTAGACAGTTGACTGGTGGAAGTGAGGATCACCTGGTAACATGCTTGTCTGGTGCGAAGGCAGGGGAACTCATGTGCCACCTACATAAGGTTTTAGATAGTGCTGGTGAAGAGCCTTCTGTCTTGCTCCATGCTGATATCAATGACACAGAAAAATGTGGGAGGGAGGTTCTTGAAGCCAAATTTAGGCTTTTAGGTAGGAAACTGAAATCCAGAACTTCCAGGATAGCATGCTCAGAAATGCTTCATGTCACATGCGCAGAACTCAAGAGGCAGGCAGAGCTCCAGAGTCTCAATGTGTAGATGAAACGATAATGCAAGGAAGAGGGTTTTGGATTTGATGGGAACTGGGCAACATTCTCTAGAAGGTGGGCTTTTCCAAAAGGATAGGCTCTACCTTAATTGCTGTGCAACCAGGCTGCTGGCATTAACCTTTAAACAGGAGATAGAGCATCTTTAAACTAGATAATAGGAGAAAGATGACAGTCGCCCAAGAGTGCATGGTTCAGAACGATGTATACTTGAAGGATACTCAAGAAAGAGGGAAGTTAGGGCATCCCAATAGAAAGGTTCTAGAAAAAGTAAAAGTAATCCAGATATCTTTATGTAGAGAGTAGACAGAGCTGAAAGATTCCAAATTACCCCTGTCAGCTGTAACTACTAGATTATTAATATGAACAAAATACAACCTCTGAAATGCCTGTATGCAAATACTAGAAGTCCAAAAAATAAGATGGGAAAGTTAGAAAGTATAGCACTGAATGAAAGGTTAGAAATAATTGGCATCTCAGAGACCTGATGTGATCCTGGAAACTACAAATCGGTGAGCCTAACACATCAGTATCAGGCAAAATGGAAGACACCATTATAAAGAACAAAATTATTGAACGTGTAGATAGTCATGGTTTAATGGGAGAGAGCTAACGTGGATTTAGCCAAGAAAAGTCTTGTCTCACTAGTCTCTTATGTTTTTTTGAAGGTGTGAAAAAACAGGTAGCCCAAGGTAAGCCAATTGACATAGTATATCAGGATTTCCAGAAAGCCTTTGATAAGGTCCCTGATGAGAGATTCTTGGCAAAATTAAAAAGTCATGGGATAGGAAGCAGTGTATTATTGTGGATCAGCAACTGGTTAAAAGATAGAAAGCAGAGAGTAGGGCTAAATTGGCAGTCTTCTCAATGGAGAAAGGTGAACAGTAGAGTACCCCAGAGATCTGTGCTCAGCCTGCTGCTTTTTAACATATTCATAAATTATCTGGAAATGGGTATAATGAGTGAGGTGATCAAATTTGCAGATGGCACAAAATTATTCAAAGTTGTTAAAACACAAACGGGGTCATTCTGAGGCACGAATTTTGGCCCTTCCCGACCCTGTCTACCTTCCCAGTGCATTGTATGGGGAAGGTAGACAGGGCAGGAAAGGGGCGGATCGGGGGCGGTGTTAGGGCGGGCAGTGGGCGGTCATCGGCCCCGGGAGTCTGATCCCATGGGGCTAGACGTGCCCTGTGTGATCTGAATCGTGATTCCCTCTCCTCTCAACACTCATTCATACCCCCCCCCCCCCCGGACACAAGAACTAGAAGCGAAAATGCACTATACTCCCTTGAGATCCCCAATGCAATTCAGAAACCAAAGCAGATTGAGCTCCAGGGCTTTCACATTCACTGCCCCCACTCTCTGGAACTCCCTACCACTATCAATCCGCTCAATTAAGGACCTCCAGATGTTCAGAAAATCGCTCAAAACATATCACTTCACTGCACACTACGGAGCACAAAACACCACCCCAAATTCACAGTGCTGGCAAATTAACCACATACACAAAGGTAACCCATAGACACCTAACCTTATTCAGAGATTAACTCACATATTCCACCCCAAGCAACACCTGTCCATAACCTGTTTGTACATAGTTACTATTAGGTTAAGCTTCCTACTGTTTAAAATTACTATGTAAAAAGTTCTCAAACTGTTTTATGCAACATGTTGGTTATTTGTAAACCGCCCCTGATCTCTGGAAGGGGCGGTATAGAAAAGTGTAACAAATAAATAAATAAAAAATATACAGCATCGATTCTTATGTCGGCCCTGTAAGTCTGGGGCTGGCGGTTTGCATGGGGAACTTATTCCACCTCGGAGGTGGAATAAGTTCCTCAGTTGGCAGGGATCTGCAGGCCCGGGGTTGGGAAGCGGCAGGAGGGGGCAGAGGAGATTCCCCATAGCCTAACTCTGGCCTTAGGAAGCTAGATCGGGGGTTGGGCTACCAGGAAGGCACCTTTACAGCCAGCGGCCAGGGATCGCTGCTTTTCAATGGAGCCATGGCGTCATGGCAATCAGATGCCATGGCGCCGTGGCTCCATTGAACTGCCCTGACTGAGCTAGTCGGGGAAGGCCTGAATGTGCAGGCCAGACAGATTCCCATCCCGTGGGGTAGACGTGCCCTGCGGGATCTGAATCATGACTCCCTCTGTGCGTCCGGTTCCGACCAAATGCACAGAGGCCCAGGACGTCCGGGATGGAATCGGGCCCAAAGAGGATTGTGAAAAATTGCAAGAGGATCTTGATAAATTGGAAGACTGGACGCCCAAATGGCAGATAAAATTTAATGTAGACAAGTACAAAGTTAGGCACCTAGGAAAGAAAAACTCAAAAGCATAGTTACTGACCTATAGCAGGTATTCTCCAGGATCAGCAGGAATCAGTCCTCACATATGGGTGACATCACAGACAGAGCCTGTGCAGGAATGCTTCCCAGCTTCCATAGCAAGCTTTTGGAAGGTGCTCTATGAATGCGTGCCAGTCTTCCTGCCCGAAGGAGCCAACTTTACCTTAGTATGACGACATAGCTTAATTAAGCCAAAACAAAAAAACTCCACGGTGAGGAGGGAGGGTAGTGAGGACTGATTCCTGCTGATCCTGGAGAACACCTCCTACCAGTGAGTAAAGCATAGTTACTCACCTGTAACAGGTGATCTCCAGGAACAGCAGGAATTTAGTCCTCACATATGGGTATCGTCGGTACCAACGGAGCCTGCGCGGGAACGCTCCCCAGCGTCCAATTAGAAAGCTTTTGGGAGCATCCCACAGCGCCTGCATGCTGCATTCCCGCCTTTCCAAACTGCCTCTCTCCAGTTGAGTTTTAAAGCTGAGACAAAGAGAGAGAGGGGGAAAGGGAAAGAGATAGATAGAGAGATACAACTCCTAGGAGAGGTGGGTGGGTTGTGAGGACTAAATTCCTGCTGTTCCCGGAGATCACCTGTTACAGGTGAGTAACTATGCTATCTCCAGGAACAAGCAGGAATGTAGTCATCACATATGGGGACTCCCTAGCTTTAGGTGCCAGGGAGAGACCCCAGATGTTGTGTGCCCCTGAACAGGGCTCCACTTCCCCCCATGGATCTCTGGCATCCTACCAGGGATGGTGGGTAGGAGTTGATTAGGTATGGAACAGGTGTTGGAGAACAGCCTGACCAAACAAGACACCCCTGCGGGAGTCCTTGTCCAAGCAGTAATGGGCTGTGAAGGTATGAACCGAGGCCCAGGTGGCTGCTCGACAGATGTCGTCGATAGACACAGAGTGCAGATGAGCCATTGAGGCTGTCATGGCTCTCACATTGTGAGCTGTGACATGGCCCTCCAGAGAAAGGTTCTTACTCTGATAGGTGAAGGAAATACACTGAGCAATCCAGTTAGACAGTGTTCTCTTGGAGACTGGAAGTCCCAAATGAGAAGGATCAAAAGCAAAAAAGAGTTGAGAAGACTTTCTATGTTGCTGTGTTCTTTGTAAGTAAAAGGCTAAAGCTCTTTTACAGTCCAAGGTATGAAGATTCCTCTCTGCATTTGATGCATGAGGCCTTGGAAAAAACACAGATAGGTAGACCGCTTCGTTCAGATGAAAAGGCGAGACCACCTTTGGCAAAAAGTGTGGATGAGTCCTAAGGACTACCTTGTCATGATGGAACCCTGTATAAGGTGGATCAGCTACTAGCGCTTGCAACTCACTGATGCGATGTGCTGATGTAATTGCAATGAGAAAGATAACCTCCCAAGAAAGGAATTTCAAGGAGGTAGTAGCTAAAGGTTCGAAAGGTGGCTTCATGAGCTGCCCAAGAACCAGGTTTAAGTCCCATGCCACCGGTGGTGGTCTAATGGGAGGCTTAGTTAAAAGAAGGCCTCTCATAAATCTTGCTATAAGAGGATGAGAGGAAATAGGCTGTCCATTTAGAGGCTTAAAGGAAGCTGCAATAGCACTCAAATGGACTCTTACTGAGTTAGTCTTAAGTCCTGCATTAGATAAATGAAGGAGATACTCCAGCAATGATTCCAGAGGTATCGCAAGGGGGTTAAGACCCTTTTGCGAACACCATATGGTAAACCTTTTCCACTTGAAAGCATAAGTGTGTCTTGTGGAAGGTTTCCTGGAAGCAAAAAGAATATCTTTTACTTGCTGAGGGAGATTAAGATCATGGAGATCTAGGCCTTCAGCAACCAAGCCCTGAGATGCAGAGACTGGGGATTGGGATGCCATAACATTCCGTCCTCCTGGGAGGGAGCTTGAGAGAGATGTAGAAGCAGGGGGTACCACACTTGCCGTGGACAATGTGCAGCAATGAGAATCATATGGCCTCTGTCTCTCTGAAGCTTGAAGAGGGTCTTGGGAATTAGGGGAATGGGTGGAAAGTCTTGACCCCAGTAAAGGAGGAAAGCATCCCTGGCCTGAGCCCCCTGAGCCAGAATCCTGGAACAGAACCGGGGAAGTTTGGCATTCCACAGACTTGCAAAGAGGTCTATGTCCGGGGTTCCAAAAAGTTGAAAAATCTTGGTCACCTGGTCTGCATGCAGAGACCATTCGTGTGGAAGTAGAACTCGACTGAGTCTGTCTGACCAAGAGTTTTGTATGCCTAGAAGATACACTGCCAGGAGATGAATCTGATGCTCTCTGGTGAAGGCCCATAGTCGCAAAGCTTCATTGCAAAGCGACAGAGAGCCTGTTCCCCCCTGCTTGTTCACATAGAACATGGCGACTTGATTGTCCATATGAATGAGGACTGTCTTGTAGCTGAGCAGGGTATGGAACACTCAAAGAGCAAGGAAGATTGCTCTGAGTTCCAAGATATTGATATGTAGATGAGTCTCCTGTGGAGACCAGGTGCCTTGGGTGGAGAGGTCTTGCAGATGAGCTCCCCAACCCATCGGAGAAGCATCTGTTGTGAGAGTTGCTTGGGGTAAAGGTTGTTGAAAAGGAGACCCCAGCAACAGGTTTTGAGTGGACTTCCACCACTGGAGGGACGAAATAAGGTGACTTGTGTTTGCTATTTTGTCTGACAGGCATCCTGATGCCTAGGTCCACTGAGTGGATAAAGTCCACTGGGCTGCCCTCATATGGAGGCGAGCATAGGGCACCACATGCACGGTGGATGCCATGTGGCCTAGTAGTTGTAACATTTCTCGAGCAGTGAGATGAGACTTTAGCACTGCTTGAGAAGCTAACTGCACCATGCGAAGACAATGGGCCTGGGGGAGGTAGGCCCTTGCCTTTCTGGTATCCAGCAAAGCTCCTATGAACTCCAAAGACTGAGTGGGAGTTAGACTGGATTTTGGGATGTTTATTACCAGACCCAAATAATGAAGGATACGCATTGTGCAGGATAGAGAAATCCTGGCCTCTGGTTCTGTTGGGGCTCGAATGAGCCAGTTGTCTAAGTAGGGGAAGACGAATATCCCTAGAGTGCGGAGAAATGCTGCTACAACAGCCATGCATTTCGTGAACACCCTTGGTGCTGAGGCCAGGCCAAAAGGAAGCACCCTGTATTGGTAGTGCTTTCCTTGAAAAAGGAACCGAAGAAACCTTCTGTGGGTTGGATGGATGAGGGCATGGGTGTACGCATCCTTGAGATCTAGAGAACAAAGCCAATCCTGACTCTGAAGGTTTGGCGGCAGAGATCCGAGAGAAATCATCATCATCTTGTTCAATTCTCTGAGGTCCAAGATAGGTCTGTAACCCCCTGTTTTCTTTGGGATAAGGAAATAAGGGGAGTAGAACCCTGTACCCTGCTGATGAATGGGTACCTCTTCTATTGCCCCTTGGGCAAGAAGGATAGCGACCTCTTGACCTAACAGGCTGATGAGAGAGGTCGGAGACTTGAACTGCCTTATTATTGTGTGAGGGGGCGTGCTTGAAAAATGAAGCTTGTACCCCTCCTTTATGATGGAGAGTGTCCAATGTTCTGCTGTTATCTGCCCCCATCTGGGGGCAAAATGACATAACCTTCCTGGAATGGTGGAAGGCTCTGGTCCCATGAGAGCCAGGAAGGCTAAGTTCTCTAGTTGAAAGTCAAAGGCCTTGTGGAGGCTGAGACTGCTGGGACGGCTGAGGCTTAGCAGTCTTTGCTTTCTTCTGTTTGGGTGGTTGCTGACCCTTCTTGACAAACTGACCTGCCGAACGTGCCTGCTGAGCATAGGCAGGATAATATCTTTTCTTCTTAGAAAAGAATGGTTTCTTGAAAGATTTCTTTCTAGCAGGATCAGCTGTGGACTTGGATAATCTATCCAAGGTGGAGTTTTCAACATCCATCTCATTGGCCTTTTCTTGACAATCTCTACCAAACAGGTTCTCACCAGTACAAGGGATATTTCCCAATTTGTCTTGTACCCAGAGCTCCAGATCAGCTGCCTGGAGCCAAGCAATTCTACGTGCACCTATGGCAATAGCAGAGGTTCTGCTTATGCACTCAAAACAGTCAAAGGCTGCATGGTTGGCAAATTTAGAAACATCTTGGGCATGTTTGACCAAAGTGAGAAAATCCTGTCTTCTATCCTCAGGAAGAATAGGACTTAAAGCTTCTAAATCATCTGTGACCTCCTTCAGGAACATTCCCATGTAGAGACTATAGGAACTGATCCTGGCAGAAAGCATGGAAGCTTAGAAGACCCGACGTCCAAAAGCATCGAGGGTTCTGCACTCACGTCCTGGAGGATTAGAGGCATGCCTCTTTGCACTCTTGATCCTTATCATAGCTGATCCACTACAATAGAGTGGTGAGGAAGCTGAGTCTTTTGGAAACCAGGACAAGGAGGGACTCGATACATAGTATCCAGTCTGCGAGAATGAGGAGAGGTGGAGTGGCCTAGTGGTTGGGGCAAGGTACTTCAGGCCGGAAGGTCGGTGGTTCAAATCCCACTAGAGGACAGCAACCTTGGGCCAGAAGGACTGGGGTTTCTAGTCCCACAGGTGCTCCTTGTGGTCTTCGGCAAGCCACTTAACCCTCCATAGCCCATGTTCCCTGTAAAATAGTTATCTCCAAGTTATAATGCCCTGTTCAATGTAATTTCAGTTTGTTCAATGTAAACCGCACTGATGCAGAATAGCGCGGTATCTAAGAGAATGTAAATAAATAAATAAATAAATAAATAAATAAAATAAGAGGTGTCTCCCACATCCTTAACATGAGATCATATAAAATCTCATGAATGGGCAAGGTAGCTGCCTCCTTAGGAGTTTTGGGATATTGTAGAATTTCCAACTCCTTGGCTCTGTTTCAGGGGCCACAGTAATGGACAGACCCCGAGCCACCTCCCTGATAAAATCCTGGAAGGAAATATCATCTGGAGGAGACATCCTGCACTTAGGGGAGGAGGGCTCCTCTGGGAGAAGCATTCCTGCATCGACAGAATTGTCAGAATCCTCATATTCTTCTGAGGACTCAAAGTACCGTCTGTCCGGATGCTCTTGAGGAGCCCGATACCCGTACCGACCAAAGTCAGTACCGGGAGAAATCGGTACCGGGCTATCAGTACCGGAGGGCATTGGATGACTGGGTACCGGCAAAGCAGACACCGATGCTGATGCTATTGGTACCGGTACCGATACCGATGCCGGGGCTGGTACCGGCCGAATTGTCTGTCACGGTTCCGAGGATGTCAATGCCGCAAGGAGAGCCGCCAGACTGCGCTCAATAGCCAGGACTCACTGGTCTATCGACGCTGCTGATGCCTGGATGTCGGTACCGGAGAAGACCGCCAGTACCCCAGAGCATGGCACCAGTAGTTCTGCCGAGGTCGAGGCCTCGAGAACATCCTGGAGCCCCGATAATGCTTTGGAAGCCGAAGCCTCCCACCGTGGCAATTTTGCCGGTGCAGAATCCTCAAGGGCAACGCCAGAGGCATCTCGATGCTTAGAAGGAGATCTACCCTTTGAGGACCGGCTGGACTTATGCTTAGTTACCTGAGATCCACGGGAGGAAGAGGAAGCCCTGGAAGACGTTGATGCCACCGAAGCTGCATCAGAGGGAAACAGGGTACTGAGCTTAGCAGCTCGGTTCTGCCGACCTCTTTTAGACATCATGGCGCAGGACATACAATCCATGATGGAGTGGTCAGGACCTAAACATTTTTGACACCATTCATGGGTGTCGGTAACAGAAATGGTACTGCCACACTTGGTGCACTTTTTGAAACCTGAGGCAGGTTTCTCCATTGTACGCTTTGTGATGTAGAAGGTCCCTCTGATCCCGTAGAGATAAGTGAAACAGAAGAATTAGCTTCAGTAGCTGACAGGCAGCTAAAGCACATGGCTCATGGTTTCCAGGGAAACCACAAGCAGAATGAGTCACGAGAGAGGAAAACACGCCCCTGCTGCAGTTTATCCCCACAGTCAGGAGTTGAGGCAAAACACCTGGTCAGGGGAAGGGCTAAGCTAAACCCTAGAAAGCAGGGATATAAGAAATGCTCATTAGAGAGAAAGTCAGAGCCAGAGCGGGAGAGAGAGCGAGAGAGAGAGCCGGAGTTGGAGTCGGAGTCAGAGCCAGAGCCAGAATCAGAGCCAGAGCCGGAGCAAGAGCCAGAGCCAGATTCAGAACAGAAATGAGAATTTGAAACAGGGAAGGAGCTGCATTGGAGTGAGAACTCAGAGGAGCTGAAGTTGGGAGAGGACTCTCTGAGGTATAAGTCTGAGAGGGAAACCAGCAAGAGAAACAATTGGAGAACCAGTGCCAAGAAGCCAGGTAGAAACAGCCCAAGTTTGGTGCCGTGTCTGAAAGGCAGCCAAAGGGAAAGAATACCGGGAAGGCTAATTTGGGAGCACTCACAAACTCCAAGGTTTGGAACCTTAGCTGACCCTGCAATACTGAGAAGTTCTCCTGTACGAAAGCCAAAAGGTAGGCTGAGTAATTGGCTCAGAGATAAAACTGCTTTTAAGAATTTGTCTTATGCTAACCCAGAAGGGTGGGACTCTCTTCCTGCTAAATCCAGTATATATGGTAATTCTCAACCGTATCTGTTAGAGTGCTGTAAGGAGAAGCCTCGAGAAGAGAAACTGGGTGTGTGCTTAGAAACGCCGCGTAACAAGTTTCAAACTTACCCTGCTGATAACCAGTATGAAGCAATGGAGACAGAATCGGTTGTAGAAAATATAGTAGAAGAACAAATGGATTGTACACTGTCTATTACCGATGATATAATTTCTTTGTGCTAAAGCCAGGCTGTTCAGGGAGCTGTATGAATCAGCAGAGAGAAAGCACAAACGTTTTTGGTCTGAGAAGTGTTTGTTTAACTTTGAGTGCTGTGATGCAAATGCACATGCTGAAGTAAGAAGATATTTTTGTTAGTTCTTGTATTGTTTTTCCTGCCAGAGATGTATGGCTATTTGTCCTGAATTTCCTTTGTTTTGAATCCGCCCGGAGGGGAAATAAAATCCTGTCATTTTTGCCTGAAACCATTCGTTCACAACTGTTCCTTATTTGGATAGTAAAAGTGGTATTAGAACTCCCATGAGGCAGTGCATGCACAAAGCCCTGCCATGCTGTCTGAATAAGGGATCCCAGGCAGCTTAACCCTATATGCCTAGGCTGTGGGGTGGCTACTGGTGACAGCTTTCTCCAGGACCAAGCAGAAAATCATTTCTCACATATGGGATTCCCTAGCTACAGGCTACCAAAAAAGTCTGTAAAAGGCCCAATGGGGCAACTAGAAAAAAATGAACTGAGAACAAGCCTAAGTTGCTGTCATACTGGGAATCTGCATCCAGACATTAATTGGCTATGAAGGTGTGGACTGAAGACCACGAAGCAGTCCTAAAGATCTCCGCTTTGGAGAGAGCGTACAAATTGGCCACAGAAGTGGCCATAGCTCAGACACTGTGAGCCGTGACATGGCGTGCCGTCAGCCCAGCCTGGGCATAAGCACAGGAGATGCAGTCTGCCACACAAATGGACAGAGTGAGTTTTGACACTGCCACCCCCAGCTTATTGGGGTTAAAGGAGACAAAGAGCTGGAAGGAATGGCGATGGGCTTTCGTTCTCTCTAGGTAGAAAGCCAGTGCTCTCTTACAGTCCAAGGTGTGCAATGAGGCCTCAGCTCTGTTGGCATGAGGTCTTGGGAAGAAGGTGAGTAACACCACCGATTGATTGAGATGGAAAGCAGAAACTACCTTAGGTAGGAATTTTGGGTGAGTTCATAAAACTACCCTGTTCTTATGAAACCTGGTGTATGGTGGGTACGCCACCAGTACTTGCAATTTGCTGACTCTGCACGCAGAAGCGCCACCAGAAAAATGACCTTCCAGGTAAGGAATCTGAGTGGGTAGGAGCTAAGCAGCTCAAAGGGGGTGCGAGGAGCTGTCCGAGCATCACATTTAGGTCCTATGCCACAGGGGATGATTTAATTGGGCGTGGGGGGGGGGGGGAAATAGTAGGAGGCCCCGCATAAAGCAACCTACCGAGGGCTGAGCAGAGATCGGTTGGTCAGTTATGGGTTGATAATAAGCGGTTACAGCACACAGCTACATTTTGACCGAGTTGGACTTCAGACCAGAGTCTGACAGGTGCAGATGATAAGACAAAACTGACTCCACAGAGCAGGAGAAGGGATCAAGAGACTTGTTCTCCTTACCATTCCTCCTAGCTGTATTCCATGTCTACAGCTACTGTGTTGTCTGTCTTGACTAGATTGTAAGCTCCGATGAGCAGGGACCATCTTTTACATGTGTCTGCGCAGCGCTACATATGCCTTGTAGCACTATACAAATGTTCAGTAGTAGTAGTTGAAGGCATGTCTCGTCAAGTCCTTACGTGAGGCGAGGAGCATGTTCTCCATGGCCTGTGGTAAATGGAACTCTGCAAATACTATCTGCTCAGCATCCATGTTGTTAGTGCCAGAGATGACAGGTTAGGAGGAAGCAGTCCCATCGTACTGCGAGATAAGGTCCGGGGCACAGCCCAGTCTGAACAGTTGCTGTTGAGACAATTGGAGGAGGAGTGGAAACTAGGGTTGCCTGGGCCAGTTCGGCGCAATGAAGATCATGGTAGCTCTGTCTGCTTGCAACTTGAAAAGGGTCTTGGCCACCAGAAGAGTTGGCAGGTAGGCATAGAGAAGACCCTCGCTTCAGTCCAGGAGAAAAGCATTGGGAGCCAAGCGATTCTCGCATGACACTGGAGCAAAACAGCGAGAGCTGGGTGTTGTGGGGAGTGGCAAAGAGGTCTATGGATGGTGTGCCCCACATTTGGAATAAGCCTGCCTGTTCAGAGTCCACTCACGTGGCTGAAGGACCCTGCTGAGGTGATCCGCTAGGAAGTTGAGTTCCCCTAGCAGGTATACCGCTCTGAGGAGCATACGGTGTGAGATTGCAAACTTCCAGAGGTGGACTGCCTCCCAGCAGAGGAGGTACGAACCCATGCTGCCCTGTTTGTTGAGGTAGAATATGGTTACCTGGTTGTCTGTCTGTATAAGGACGACCTGGTGGGAGAGCTGTTGCTGAAACACTCGGAGGGCACTGGCAATGGCCTGAAGCTCCATGAAGTTGATTTGATGGCGGTTTTCCCCCACAGGAACAACAACAAAGAGGAGCATGGAGTGTAAAATACCAGTCCTTTATTTAGAAACACTCCTTGCTCCTCTTTGTTCTTGTTTTTGGTTTGTGCAAGGGGTGGTGCTCCCTTGTGTACTTGGCTTTCCCCTGCAGTCCAGAGGCCCTGTGTGAGGCCATTCAGAGGTGCCATCCAGCTGAGTTTGAGGGCATCGGTCGTTAGGACAGCGTAGTTACTCACCTATAAAAGGTGTTCTCTAGGGACAGCAGGAATCAGTCCTCACTTATGGGTGACGTCGGCACCGATGGAGCCCGGGCAGAGCAATTACCCAGCTCTCAAAGAAAGCCTTTGGGATTGCTACCATGCATGCGTGGTCCGCTTCCCACCCAAGGGTGCCATCTTGCTCAGTCAGGTCCCTTAGCTCGATCCCTACCAAGCAGATGGCAAGGGAAGGACAAAAATTCAGCAACTCATCAGGGGAGGCAGGAGGGTAGTGAGGACTGATTCCTGCTATCCCTGGAGAACACCTGTTACAGGTGAGTAACTACGCTTTCTCCAGGAACAAGCAGGAAGTCAGTCCTCACTTATAGGACTCCCTAGCTACAGGCTACTGAACTTGTAACCAAAAGACGCCTCAGAGAGGCCATAAGCAGAAGACGAAGTCCGAAGGAGCCCGAGTCCTCGGAGTGAAACCTTCGGTAGCCATGAAGAAGGGTCAGAGGGCAGGAGTTCCTTATACTCCGAACAGATTATGAAGTACAGCCTGGCCGTCGAAGGCGCTGTCTCGGCGGGACTCCCTCTCCAGGCAGTAGTAGACAGCGAAGGTATTCGTAGAAGACCAGGATGCCATCCGGCAGATGTCCATCATGAGCACGGAGCGTAGTGAGGCCACCGAGGCCGCTTTGGCTCGGTCCCCATGTGCAGTGACTCGATGATCCAGAGGGACACCAGCCTCCGCATGAGCAAACGCGATGCAGTCCGTCACCCAAACAGAGAGGGTGCGCTTGGTGACTGCTTGTCCCTGCCTATTGGGATCGTAGGTCACAAAGAGCCGGCCAGACTTGTGATGAGTCTGGGTATGCTGCAAGTAGAAGGCGAGGGCCCGCTTGCAGTCGAGGGTGTGGAGGGTCGCCGACGCCTGATCGGCATGGAGCCTCAGGAAGAAGGTCGGGAGCCCTATCTCTTGGTTGAGATGAAAAGCCAACATGACCTTGGGTAAGAATTTAGGATGCATCTGGAGGATCACCCTGTTCCGATAAAACCTGGTGTAAGGGGCGCCACCCATGAGCGGCTGAAACTCACTGACTCGGCGAGCCGAGGTCAGTGCCACCAGGAAGGCCACCTTCCAAGACAAAAGCCGGAGCGAACATGTCACCATTGGCTTGAAGGGTGGATGAGTGAGCTGCGTGAGCACTACGTTCAAGTCCCATTCTGCCGGAGGGGGACGGATGGGCGGCCTGGATAACAGAAGGACCCACATGAAGCGGAAAACTAGCGGTTGCCCTGAGAGAGGCTTTCCCTCGATAGAAAGATGATTAGCCGATATGGCGCTCAGATGAACTCTAACAGAGTTCGACTTCAGCCCTTCCCTCGAGAGGTGGAGAAGGTACTGGAGAACCCACTGAACCGGGCATGAGAAGGGTTCGATCTGTTGCTCCGAGCACCAGACAGAGAAGCATTTCCACTTAAAGGCGTAAGCTTGCCTAGTGGAGTCCTTCCTCGAGACAAGGAGGATTTCCTTGAACTCCTCCGGAAGGGCAAGAGAGGCTAGAGAGACCCGTTCAGCTGCCAGGCCGTAAGGGATAGGGAGGGTAGATTCGCGTGCAGTACCCAACTCTCCTCCTACGTCAGCAAGTCCCTGGTAGAGCCCAGGGGGTTCGGAGGATCCGACGACAACCGGAGCAGGAGTGGGAACTAAGGCTGCCGAGGCCACAAGGGGGTCATGAGAATCAGTGATACCCCGTCCTGTTGAGCCTTGAACAGAGTCCTCGCAATGAGGGGGAAAGGAGGGAATGCATACAGGAGACTGGAGGACCAGTCCAGGAGAAATGCATCGGGTGCCCCAGCGTAGGAACAGCCAGCCTGCCACTCTGGGATCCAGGCGCCACACGTGGGGGCGAAGGATTCTGCTGAACCTGTCTGCCAGGCCATTCTCCTGACATCGCCTTGAAGGACATCCTCCATTGGGTGGCAAAAGAGCAGATGAGGACTGCTTCCCTGCAGAGGGAGCGTGACCCCATGCCCCCCTCCTTATCGATGAAGAACATTGCTACCTGGTTTTCGGTCTGCACCAGAACCAACTGCACGCTGAGGACATTCTCGAAGGCCCTCAGGGCCCACCGGATGGCCTGGAGCTCGAGTAGGTTTATCTGCTGTTGAGCCTCCAGCGGTAACCACTGCCCCTGTGTGCAGAGAGACCCGCAATGGGCTCCCCATCTTAACAGGGAAGCATCCGTGGTCAGTACTTTCACTTTCCAAACTCATCCAAACCGTCCCATCAAACAGAAATAGGAGGCAGGCAGCATTAAACTCACGAACAACCCCAAAGGCTATAACAACGTGCAGCCTATCAACGTCAAACAGAGCTTTCATGTTTAACGCACCAAAATGCTGGAATTCTCTCACACCTGATCTCCGCGCCATAACCGACCTAACCCAGTTCAGAAAGGCCCTTAAACTGCACCTTTTCATCAAATACTACCCCACATGAAGCGTAACATAATAGCCCCACCCTAATACAATCCACATGAAGCGTAACATAATAGCCCCTCCCTAATACAATCCACAGTCTCTCTCCTTGTTCCAAGCATTCCTGCTAATTTTATGTAAATAGTTTGAGCATGTTATCTAGTTAATAGATTATACTCCATGTAAATAGTTCTCCCATGTTATCCAAGTTGATACTCCTGTTATATGTAATACCAAACAGCCTGTTGTTCTGGTTTCTTTATGTTATCTGTAAACCGCGCTGATGTCAAAGAGTGCGGTATATAAGAAGTTGAAATAAATAAATAAATAAAGTACCACATCGTGCTGTGGGGCCTGGAAGGGCGATCCCTGCAGGAGGTTGCGGGGTTTTGCCACAAGCTCAGGGACAAACAAAAGTTGGGAAGAACCCTGATGGGGTCACTGAGGTGTCGGAGGGAGCCGAGACACCACTCGGTCGTCCGCATGTGCAGACGGGAGAGGAACCACATGCACGGTCGAGGACATGTGGCCCAAGAGACATAGCATGGACCGAGCGGTGACCTGGTGGGTGCTCTGGACGTGTGCCGCCAGAGCCATCCACCGGCAAGAAGGCCATGGCCTGCCGAGTATCGAGGCACGCACCGATGAACTCGAGAGCCTGACCAAGAACCCCAAATTCTCCAAGAGGAGGACAGTGCGCAACATCGCTTGCCAGGCCTCCTCGATGTAGGAGCCCGTAACGAGCCAGTCGTCGAGGTAGGGAAACACGGACACGCCCCAGCGCCAAAGGTGAGCGGTGGCCATGACGAGGCACTTCGTGAAGACCCATGGGGCGGATGCAAGGCCAAAGGGGAGCACCCTGTACTGGACGTGCTCTCCCTGCACCCTGAAACAGGTACTGCCTATGCTGGGGATGGATCAGGATATGTGCGTAAGCGTCCTTCAGATCCAAAGAGTATGGCCAGTCGCCCTGCTGGAGGAAGGGCAGCAGCACGCCAAGAGATAACATCTTGAATTTCTCCCACACCAGAACTTGTTCAGCTTGTGGAGGTCGAGGATGGGCTGCAGACCCCCTGTCTTTTTCGGGACGAGGAAATACCGGGAATAAAAGCCCCAACCTCGAAGGTGGGAAGGGACCTTCTCGAATGCTCGTTGGTCGAGGAGGGAGCTGGTGTGCGGGGAGGCGAGGAGGTTCCGCTGGGTAGAAAGGGGATGGGAGCCTGTTGAAGTGAAGGTGATAACCCTCCCGGATGACCTGGAGAACCCAGATGTCCAAGGTGATAAGCGCCCACGCCAGGGCGAAGCAGGACAGGCGTCCCCCCACTGGCTGCTGCACCACCGGAGGGTAAGGGGCCATGCCACTGGCGTCAAAATCCCTGAGGGGGTTGTGGGAGAGCTGGAGTCTGGGCCTTCGTGCCCTTTGGTTTGCGGTGAACCTGGCCAGACTTCCCCTGCGCTTGAGTGGTCAACGTGGGGGTAGCCGGGTAAGGTGGGTAGCCGCAGTACTGGAGACCTTTCCTCGGAAAGAAGGGCTTCTTGGCAGGCTGCTTCTTCTGAGGCAGCGTCAAGGTCTTGCAAGAGAGACAGGTCCTAGTGATGTACTCCGTTTCAACCTCGACAGCCTTCTCCTCCATCGGCTTACCAAAAAGTTGTTCGCTGAGGCAGGGTATGTCCAAGGTGCTTCTCCTGCACCCACTGCTTCAGATCCAAAGACTGAAGATGAGCCTGGCGGTGGGCTCTGATGCCCGCGGCCGCCACCCGAGCAATGTCTCGAAGCCGTCATAGGAGGCTTGAGAAATATACTTGGAGCAATCTGCCACTGATTTCAACAGGGTACGTAACCTGCCGAGGGGCTCGCCCTCGAGACCCTCGGAGGAGCCTCCAAGTTCTTTCGCCAAGTCGTGGAGGAAAATACCCAATATAATTGGTATGCCTGGATGCTACAGGACAGCATGGAACCTTGATAGGCCTTGCAGCGCAGGGCATCAAGGGCTCTGGACTCCCGGCCTGGTGGAACTGAGGAGTGGGACTTCGGGCTTCTCTGCTTCCTCATTGCTGATTCCACTACCATCGAGGTGTGTGGAAGTTGAGTCTTAGGGAAGCCTGGCCCTCGCTGCACCCTGTACATTGTGTCAAGGCACTTGCTCACAGTGGGGACCGAGGCTGGGGCCTCCCACATGCGGAGCAACAGCCGGGAGAGGATCGGCGGCATCTGCACGGTAAGGGATTCCCTGGGCGGGGCCTCGTACTGAAGAATATCGTGTTCTTCAGCACAGGGGTCTCCCTTGGTCTGGGTGACCAGGATGAGAGCACGAGCGATGTCCCGCATAAACACAAAAAAGGAGGTGTCCTCAGGCGGTGAGCGCCGCTGGAGATCAGGCGGCGAGGGGTCCGACAGAAGATCCCGGTGGGTACGGGTCTCCGGGGATGTGTCCCTATCGGATTCCCAATCCGAGAAATCGATGGATCCGAGCTAGGCGGTTCGCCCTGTCTGATGGCCGGCGGCCTGGAGCCGGAAGCCCTGGATGATCTCGCCCCCGAAGAACGGGAGAGCGAGTGAGACCGACGTCGAGGACCCTCAAGAGGCCCGTGGCTCTCGGGGGTTTACTAGATGGATTTGGGTGTCCCACGCGAGGGACCTGCGGTCTCCGGGCACAAATCAGCGAAGCTGGCCATGAGCACCTGCTGGGAAGCAATGAACACAGAAACGCTGCGTTCTAGCGCCAGCATATGGGACTCCTACGCGGGCATGGGGCCCTGGGACGCTGATACTGGGGTCACTGGATTGGGCGTCGAGGAGAAGAGGGGGTCCTCACTGGGACGGCCCTGAGGAGACTGGTCGCCTTCGCCAGAGGCTTCCATTTCTCTGTGGAGTACATTGCGGGGCCGCTCCTTGTCCGACTCTTGGGAATGCCGAATGGGGCTAAGCGACTGGGTGCGGGAGCGCTCATGCTTGACGGGGGCCCCAGACAGTGACTTTGAGGCCTTCTTCTTTTTGCGCCGTTCTACCTTGGGGGACCCCTAGTCCGAATGCCGTCTGGAACGCGGTGCCACAGGGGGAGAACCCACCAGAGGGGAGACGACCAACGGTGCTACCGGGGACTCCGAGGCAGCCTTTCAAAAAATGTCGTCGGACTTCTGCTTACAGCTGAGTAGGGCCTTAGAGGACATTTTCTTGCAGAGCGAACAGAGCTTTGGGTCACGGTCAGATCACAGACACCTTAGACAGCAGTCACGAGTGTCCGTAAGCGACATGTTAAGAACATAAGATAAGAACATAAGATATGCCATACTGGGTCAGACCAAGGTCCATCAAGCCCAGTATTCTGTTTCCAACAGTGGCCAATCTAGGTCATACGTACCTAGCAGTTTCCCCAAGAGACACATGTTCCACAATGCTTGTATTGGTTCAAGCATTGATATCCTGGGTCCCTTCTTAATAATGGTTTATGGACCTTTCCTCCAGGAACTTGTCCAAACCTTTTGTAAACCCAGCTACACTAACAGCCTTTACTACATCCTCCGGGTAACAAATTCCAGAGTTTGATTACACGTTGAGTGAAAAAATATTTTCTTTTATTAGTCTTAAATAGTTTACCCTGCAGCTTCATTGCATGTCCCCTAGTCTTTCTATATTCTGATAAGGTAAACAATCGATCTACGTTTACCCATTCCACTCCATTCATTAATTTATAGACTTCTATCATATCACCCCTTAGCCGTCTCTTTTCCAGGTTAAAGAGCCCTAACCTTTTTAACCTTTCTTCATAGGAGTATCCTTCCATCCCCTTTACCATTTTGGTGGCTCTTCTCTGAACCTTTTCTAAAATAGCTATATCCTTTTTAAGATACGGTGACCACAATTGCACACAATATTCAATGTGTGGTCTCACCATGGAACGAGATAGAGGCATTATAATATCTTTTGTTTTATTTTCCATTCCTTTCCTTATGATACCTAGCATTCTATTTGCTCTCTTGGACGCCGCTGCACACTGGGCCGAGGGTTTTAACATGTTATCCACAATGACGCCTAAATCTTTTTCCTGGGTGGTGGTTCCTAATGTGGAACCTTGCATCGTGTAACCATAGTTTGGGTTGTTCTTCCCTAGGTGCATAACCTTGCACTTGTCCACATTAAATTTCATCTGCCATTTTGATGCCCAGTCTTCCAATTTATCAAGATCCTCTTGCAATTTTCCACAATCCTCTTGGGTTTTAACAACGTTAAATAGTTTTGTCTCATCTGCAAATTTGATAACCTCACTCGTTATTCCACTTTCCAGGTCATTTATGAATATGTCTAAAAGCAGCGGACCCAGCACAGATCCCTGGGGTACACCACTATTCACCTTTCTCCATTAGGAAAATTGGCCATTTAGCCCTACCCTCTGCTTTCTATCTTTTAACCAGTTCCTGATCCACAATAGTACACTGCCTCCTATCCCATGACTCTTTAGTTTTGCCAAAAGTCTCTGATGAGGGACCTTGTCAAAGGCTTTCTGAAAGTCCAGATACACAATATCAACTGACTCACCTTTGTCCACCTGATTATTCACTCCTTCAAAAAACATAACAGATTAGTAAGACAAGATCTCCCTTGTCTAAAGCCATGTTGGCTGTCTCCCATTAGGTCATGACTATCTACATGCTGAGTAATTTTATTCTTTATGATGTTTTCTACCATTTTTCCCGGTACTGATGTCAGGCTCACCAGTCTGTAGTTTCCCGGATCACCCCTGGAACCCTTTTTAAAAATTGGTGTTACATTGGCGATCCTCCAATCTTCAGGTATTAGAGATGATTTTAATTTTAATTTTAATGATAGTTCACAGATTACTAATAAAACTCACAACACTCCGACCAATAATAAAGAATAATAAGCTCGACTCAAAAGACCCGAACTCATACAGACCCATAGCCAGCATTCCATTCATAGCCAAAATAATAGAGAAAACAATTCAAATTCAGTTACAAGAACACATTGATGAACACAAACCACTTGACTCACACCAATTTGGTTTCCGCCCATCCCATGGAGTAGAAACCCTCCTAATCACCCTTATGGACTTCCTCATCAGGGGCACAGATGACAAACACCAAGGCTTCTTACTCCTATTTATAGATATCTCTGCCGCCTTCGATAACATTAATCACCTGACACTGATCAACAGATTAGAAAACCTAGGAATAGGCAGGATTGTCCTTAATTGGTTCAAATCCTACATTTCACATAGATTAATACGCGTCCAAATTGACCAACAAGCATCAGAAACATTCCCCCAAGGACAGGGAATACCCCAAGGATCAGCCCTTTCAGCCCTCCTATTTAACCTGTACCTGCAACCGATAACAAACATATTTAAAAAACACAGGATTAACCATTTTATATATGCTGATGACATCATGCTAGCTATCCCCATAACCATTAAAAACCCTACATATGACTCGCTATCCAAATGCATGGCTGAGACCTCCTCCTGGATGGAAACTAACCACCTCAGCATAAACCTCAAAAAAACAGAGGCAATGTTTGTAACAAGATCATCTATGACTGAGAACACTTACCCGGAAACAATCACAATCAACAAAACCTCCATACCTGTCAGAAAACAGGTAAAATACTTAGGAGTAATAATAGACCACACTCTCACCATGCTACCACACATAAAACAAACAGTAAAAACCATTTTCTATAAACTCAAAACTATTCAGCACCTAAGGCCACTCCTCGAAACACAAGACTTTAGATCCGTAGTAAGTACACTGATCACCCCTCACTTCGACTATTGCAATAGTCTCCTAATAGGCCTCCCTCAAAAAAACACATACCTTCGGGTGTGTGTGAGAGGAGTCCAGCTGATGCCTCTGTGTCCTGCGCCTATCCTGTGCGGTTGGGGAGTCTGACCTTCCGGAGCAGTAGTGCGACGCAGTGATTGGCCCCGACGTCATCTCCGGGGCTAGAAAAGGAAGCGGCAGTGTTTTGCACCTCGGGTGTGTGTGTGAGAGGAGTCCAGCTGATGCCCCTGTGTCCTGCGCCTATCCTGTGCGGTTGGGGAGTCTGACCTTCCGGAGCAGTAGTGCGACGCAGTGATTGGCCCCGACGTCATCTCCGGGGCTAGAAAAGGAAGCGGCAGTGTTTTGCACCTCGGGTGTGTGTGAGAGGAGTCCAGCTGATGCCCCTGTGTCCTGCGCCTATCCTGTGCGGTTGGGGAGTCTGACCTTCCGGAGCAGTAGTGCGACGCAGTGATTGGCCCCGACGTCATCTCCGGGGCTAGAAAAGGAAGCGGCAGTGTTTTGCACCTCGGGTGTGTGTGAGAGGAGTCCAGCTGATGCCCGTGTCCTGCGCCTATCCTGTGCGGTTGGGGAGTCTGACCTTCCGGAGCAGTAGTGCGACGCAGTGATTGGCCCCGACGTCATCTCCGGGGCTAGAAAAGGAAGCGGCAGTGTTTTGCACCTCGGGTGTGTGTGAGAGGAGTCCAGCTGATGCCCCTGTGTCCTGCGCCTATCCTGTGCGGTTGGGGAGTCTGACCTTCCGGAGCAGTAGTGCGACGCAGTGATTGGCCCCGACGTCATCTTCGGGGCTAGAAATCCGCGGTTGTACCGCGGTTGCGCGGTCGCGGTTGCGTTTTAAGGGGTGCGTTTAAAGGGGTTTGATAGGCCCCTTGTGCGCCCCTTAGGCGCACGTGGCGCGCTGGGAGCTGGGAGACCCAGGATTGCCATGGGTAAACGTAAGAAGAAGCTAAATGTGAGTAACCCTAATCCTGATAAAGCTGTTAAGATCTCTGGGCCTATGGACAGGCATATAGTAGCTGTGCCTGGTGATGGGAAAACATCTACTCCCGTACCCAAGCCCTCGGTCTCCTTTGATAGCTCCATTGGTTCTTTAGGGGGTTTTAACTCTGCCCCACGTGCTAATTTACGGGACCCTTTACATTTAACGTCATCTCCCGTTGAAGGAGGAGTCCTTGGCGGTATGGAACCTATACCATCAGTGGTGTCATCTAGTTGTCTGACGGATATTGCGGCAGTGTCTCTGCCTCAAGTACTTCAGCTTCCGGTGGTTCCTGGAGACGTTCAAAGTGATGGTGTTTCTGCTTTACCTGAGGCTGCTCAGAATGTGTCTTTATCTGACATCTGGTGTATTCTGTCAAGGATCGAGCGCTCTTTACTATCTGTTATTACTCAGATTAATGGTTTTTCACAAGATTCTGTCTCTAAGATGGCTCAGCATGATTTACAGATTTCTGCTTTAGATAACAAATGTCAGAAAATCGATGTACAATATTCTATGCTTCAGTCTGCTAATTTGTCATTCATGAGGGATAGTTTAACGTTACATACTCAACAAGAATTATTGGAGAATAATTTGAGGGCGGTAAATATTCGTTGTTTGAATTTTCCTTGCACTAGACTAATCTCACCTAAAATTTTATTTGAAAAATATCTGACAGAAGTGTTGGGCTATCAGTCAAACACTTTACCAGTAATTACAAAAATATATTACTTGCCTGGCCCGAGGCCAATAACCTCAGGTGACCGGCAATCAGTAGTCTTAGCTGAACCTTTAGATTCCTTGGATATCACAAATTTTATAGAGTCTTCGCGTGACTTAATTGGAACTAGATCTACTCTTTTGGTATCTTTCTCCTCTGAGACAGATAAGAGTACTGTCATGCGACTTTATTTCCGTAATAAGAACGCTGAATTCTGTGGTGGAAAAGTTAATATATTCCCAGATGTGGCCAGACAAACTCAAGCTAGGCGTAGAGCCTTTTTGGCTTTGAAGCCAAGGGTTCTCGCCTCTGGCGCAACTTTCTTCTTGAAATTTCCCTGTAAATGTCTGGTCACATCTGGGGGTACTAAGTATGTGTTTATGGATGTTGGTTCATTAGAAATATTTCTTAAGGGGCTAGATCCTCAGGTTGTAGCGGATGCATGAATATAAGGTGTGTTTTGCCTTTATATTTTTTTCTTCACTGGTTCTATTAGCATTGTATGTAATAATCAGAGTTTAGATTGATTATGGCTGTCAGCTGGATGTTCCCCACCGCTCCCCGTGATGTGGACTAAGTTTGTTTCTTTCTATTCTTGTAATAATTATTATGCCTATGTTTGATTTTTTGTATAATCTCAATAAAAATTAAAGTGCAAAAACAAAAAAAACAAAACAAAAAAAAAAACACATACCTTCTACAAAGAGCACAAAACATCTGTGCAAAAGTAATTGCTAAAGCTTGCCTAACAGACCACGTAACCCCAATACTGCTGGAACTCCACTGGCTCCCTATAAACAGCCGAATCAAATATAAAATTATCCTAACAACCTATAAACTCATAAACGACATAACCCCCTCACACTTATCCACATTACTGCAATCTCCAACATCGACAAGGACCCTCAGACAAAACGCAGCCCACTCCCTCATCATACCAAAAGCCATCCGGAAAACTAAGAATACCACTAGCTCCAGAGCATTCTCATTCACTGCTCCTACACTCTGGAACGACCTCCCTATTGAACTTCGCACCATAAGAGACCTCATCCAATTCAGAAAAGAATTAAAGACCTACCTGTTCAATGAACACTTCGAAATCCCCTACTCCCCCAAAGCCAGCTCCACAACAAACGTGGTCACACATGCACAAACGCCCTTAATCCCAACAATGTAACCACAAGCCTGTCCCCCCCCCCACACGCCCCAAAGACAAAAAAAGGAATTAAATTCCAGCACCTACACCAATATCTGCCCCATACACCACACACACCACACGCTGTAAATATACATTTGTATAAAGTTTGATGTGTTTGCTTTAATACCTGCAAAGTTTTTGCTTTAATACCTACAAGATGTTTTTGCTTTAATACCTACAAAGTTTATATTTATTGTTCAATGTAAATAGTTGATTTCTATTGTTCTATGTAAAATGTATACAAATTGTGTACAAGACTGTTAATCTGTTATATGTAAACCGCCCTTGATCTCTGGAAGGGACGGTATAAAAGAAATAGTTAAATAAATAAAATAAATAAATAAATAATAGCAGGTCTGCAATCTCATATTTCAGTTCTTTCAACACCCTTGGATGTATACCATCCGGCCCAGGTGATTTGCTACTCTTCAGTTTATCTAATAGTTGTAATACATCTTCCCGATGTATCGATATTTCCTTCAATTCTTCCGCACCTTTAAATACCACTTCAGTCATGGGTAACATCCCTACATCTTCCTCAGTAAAGACTGAAGCAAAGAATTCATTCAATCTCTCTGCTATCGCCTTGTCACCTCTTAGTGCTCCTTTAACCCCTTTATCATCTAATGGACCAACTGACTCTCTCTCACAGGTTTTTTGCTACGAATGTACTTGAAAAGGTCTTTACTTTGCGTTTTTGCTTCCGCAGCAAGCTTCTTCTCAAATTCTCCCTTTGCCTGCCTTATCAATGCCTTGCATTTGACTTGCCAGTGCTTGTGCTGTTTCCAGGTTTCGTCGTTTGGCTCTTTTTTCCATTTCCTGAAAGATGCTTTTTTGGCAACAACAGCCTCTCTGACCTCACCTTTAAACAATGCTGGCAGTTTTTTGGACTTCCTTCCACTTTTCTTAAAGCGTGGAATACAGCTGGTTTGGGCTTCCAAGATAGTATTTTTCAACAACAGCCAAGCCTGATGTACGTCTTTAACCTTTGCAACTGCTCCTGTTAGTTTTTTCTTAACTCTTTTCCTCATTTTATCATAGTCTCCCTTTCGAAAGTTAAAAGGTAGTACTGTGGATTTCCTTACTATCCCTCCTCCAATAATTAAATCAAAGGCGATCATGCTATGATCACTATTGCCAAGTGGCCCCAACAACCTTATCTTTTGCACTAGATCTGGTGTTCCACTAAGGACTAGGTCTAATATGGCTTCCCCTCTGGTCAGTTCATGAACCAGCTGCTCCAAGAAGCAGTCATTTATTTCATCTAGGAACTTTATCTCCCTAGCATGTCCTGACGTGACACTGACCCAGTCGATACCGGGGTAGTTGAAATCACCCATTATTATTACTGCACTGTAACTTTTGTTAGCTTCCTTTATTTCTTTGAGCATTTCATCATCCATTTGGTCATTCTGGCAAGGCGCTCGATAGTACACCCCCACTGCCATTGCCTTCCCCCTTTTACATGGAATTTCAATCCATATAGATTCTACAGCAGATTTTGTTTCCTGCAAAACTTTAATCCTTTCTGACTCAATGCCCTCTCTAACATAGAGAGCAACCCCTCCACCAATTTGATCAGCTCTATCATTACGATATAGTTTGTACCCAGGTATCACAGTGTCCCACTGGTTGTCCTCCTTCCACCATGTCTCTGATATTCCAATCATATCTAACCTTTCATTTAGTGCTATATATTCTAACTCTCCCATCTTATTTTTTAGACTTCTAGCATTTGCATACAAGCATTTTAGAGAATGTATTTTATTCATATTAATTTGGCTATTGTTAGACATGGGTAATTTGGGATCTTTAAGCTCTGTCTGCTCCATACTTGAGGGCATTTGGGCTACTTTACTCTTTTGTGGAACCTCTCTGCTTTTGGTAGTACCCTTCAAAGATACATTCTTCCGAACCATCCACTCTTGGGCGACTGTCGGCTTTCCCCTAATATCTAGTTTAAAAGCTGCTCTATCTCCTTTTTAAAGGTTAATGCCAGCAGCCTGGTTCCATCCCGGTTAAGGTGAAGCCCATCCCTTCGGAAGAGCCCCTCCTTTCCCCAGAATGTTCCCCAGTTCCTAAGAAATCCAAACCCCTCATCTCTGCACCATTGTCTCATCCACGCATTGAGCTCTGCCTGCCTTTTGGGTCCTGCGCGTGGAACAGGAAGCATTTCGGAGAACGCTACCCTGGAAGTTCTGGATTTCAACTTCCTACCTAAAAGCCTAAATTTAGCCTCCAGAACCTCCCTACCACATTTTCCTATGTCATTGGTACCGACATGTACCAAGACAGCAGACTCCTCCCCAGCACTATATAAGACCTTATCTAGGTGGCGTGTGAGGTCCGCTACCTTCGCACCAGGCAGGCATGTTACCAGGCGATCCTCACGTCCACCAGCCACCCAGCTATCTACATGTTCCTAGAGCATCTATCACATTTTTTAAATCCGGTGGCCATGGGGGCAAAAACGGCCCCTGCGAGGTCGAAGACCCATGCGGCTAGCGGTTGAAGAGAAAAAAGGGCTCGAAGCCCAGGAAGAAAAAATTTGGAAAAGGTATCCTGGCAAGCTCCAAAAGAGAGCAAGGGGAGGACGGGTAGAGGACCATTGCAACCAGAAAAAAGAAATATAGCTTGTTAAGGCGAGGAAAACGAAAACTTTTACTGAGGGACGAGGACGTGCGTCCAAAGGGCTCTGCGGAAAAAGGGAGACTGAGCAAGATGGCACCCTTGGGCAGGAAGAGGACCACGCATGCATGGTAGCAATCCCAAAGGCTTTCTTTAAAAACTGGGGAATTGCTCCGCACGGACTCTGTCGGTGCCAACGTCACCCATAAGTGAGGACTGACTTCCTGCTTGTTTATGGAGAATTGCTGGTACAGCGGGGCCTGGAATGGAAGTCCTGCAAGCAGATAAGCAGGGTGCTGTCATCAGGACAGGGACTCTTGGAGGGGTGGAGTCACTGTGACCCTGTCCAAAAGACATCCCATTGCCTGATGCCACTGTGTGCAGATAGTCCACTGAGTCTGATGCATCTGAAGTCGGGCTGAGGGGGTAACACGGACTGCCAAGCTGTGACAACCGGGCAATGCTGGATGTCCCTCAACAGTGTGATGCCTAGGCGTTGGGCCCTGTCCGCCTGAAGGAAAGCTCAAGCCAGTGTGGTGTCGAGGAGAGCTCCAATGAACTCGAGGTGTTGAGAGAGTTGCAGGTGGGACTATGGGTAGTTGATGACAAAACCCAGCTGTTCCAGTACGTGAATGGTGCACTGTATGGCCTGCTGGACCTCGTCTGGCATCCCTTCCCTGACTAACCAGTTGTTCAGATAAGGGGAGACAAAGATCCTCAGGATTTGTAGGAAGGCAGCAATGACCACCAGACATTTGTGAAGACCCTTGTGGTGAAGGCAAGGCCGAAGGGCAGAACTATGTACTGAAAGTGCTGTCCAATGAGCATAAAGTGGAGGTACTGACTGTGCAGTAGGTGGATAAGGATGTGCGCGTAGGCATCTTTGAGATCCAAGAAGCACGGCCAATCTTCCCGTTAAAAGTAGGGCAGCAATGTTCCAAGGGATACCATCTTGAATTTTTCCTTTGCTAGGAAGTGACTGAGATTGAGGAGATCCAGGATGGGATGGAACCCATCTTTTTTCTTGGGAACCAGGAAGTAGTGGGAGCAGAAGCCCTGAACTGTTTGGGATGGTGGAACAGTTTCCACCGCTCGTTCTGTCAGGGGAGGATGGACCTCCAGTTGGAGTAGTTCACGTTGGTGATGCTTGAGAGGGTACCCCCCTAGAAAGAAGGTGGGGGAATCTGCTCAAAGCGCAACAGAAAGCCCTCGCGGACCACCTGTAGTGCCTAGGCATCAGTTGTTATGATGGGCCACCGGTGGGCAAAGTGTATTAGCTGTCCCCCCTCACATGTGGCATAACAGAGGCTGGGAGGGAAAGATAGGCCATGGTCTGAAGCCAGAAGTCAAAAAGCCCCGCCTGGCTGGGGCTGCAGAGCTGGTTGAGGCTTTGGGGCTTTCGGCTTGGGTTGCTGCAGCTGGTTTTGACCCTTAGTCTGTTGCCCCTGTTGGGGCAGCTGGTATGAATACAGGGTGTAAGTACCATATGCTTTTTTCTTTTTAGGGTAAAAGGCCTTCTTCCCTGAAGCCTTTCTCTTGGAAGGGTCAACGGTCTTTCTCAAAAGCCTGTTTATGGTGAGTTGCTCTTTTTCCAACTCTACGGTCTTCTCTGTATGGGGTTGCCGAAGAGGTTCTCTCCCCGGCATGGGACATCAGCCAGCTTGTCCTAAATCCACTGTTCTAAGTCTGAGGACTGTAACCATGCCAGATGGCAGGCACTGATGCCCACTGCAGCCACTTTGGCCAAGCCATCATAGGCTGCCTGAGTGATGTACTTTGAGCACTCCTTCCTTTTGCTGACCAAGCTCTGGAAGCACCCAAGATGCTCTCCTGACAGACCAGCCCAGAACCTGGCAAGATCCACCACCAGATCATGCAGGTACATGCCCATGTATAACTGTATGCTTGGATCAGAGCCACCAGCATCAAGTGCTGGTAGCACTTCCTACCAAAACCATCCATGGTGCATGCCTCCCTTCTCTGGGGCATCAAGGAGTGCATCTTGGAACTTTTAATCTGGTGCATAGCCAATTCCACCATCATGGAGTTGTGGGGGTGTTGTGCTTTCTCAAACCTAGGGCTCTTTCACACTCGATACATGGAATCGAGGCACCGGCGGATGGCACTATGAGCAGTATTTCCCACATCCTAAAGAGAAGCCATTCCAGTATATGGTGGATCGGAACCATAATGGCTTCTTTAGGGAGAGTTGGATACTGGAGGATTTTCAACTCCTCCGTCCGAGGTTCCTCCTCCGCTTCAACAGTGAAGGGCAAAGCCTTGCCCATGTACTGCATGAACTCGAGGAAGTCGTCATCCTCGGAGGGAGACCTCCTTCACCTGTATGGGGGCAAGGGATCGGAGGGAACATCGTAGTGATGGGCAGTCTCCGATTCCTCTTTGGTCTCCCAATCAGAGTCCAAGAGGAACTTGAAGTACTGCTGCAAATGGTGTCCGAGCCAGTGGCGCTCGGGTCGAGTCGAGGAGTCCTCGGCTCCCATCTGTCGGGGGGGGGGGGGGGGGGAGACACTCACTGCACCAAGAGGGACCTCATACGCTCATAGGAGCCACCCGAGAGGGCATGGACCTCTAGGATGGGCTGCACTTCTACAGGTGAGGCACTAACTGTGGACGGGGCCATCACCAGTGCCGAGAAACCTGAGGTCACCGGGTCCCTAGCAGCTTGCTGAGCCATGAATGCAGCAAGGCTACGCTTAAGGGCCTGCATCCTCTCTGCGAGGATACAGGTCTCTGCTGCTGACAGAGTCGGCGCTGTAGCCTTTGGTGCCGATGCCAGCTCCCTCGGTGGGAGCTCCTTGATGGTCATGGCCTCAGGAGCCCCACGTCAACCCTCTGGAACCTCAGGAGGCAATAACTCCTGCCAGGGCAGCTTGGAGGGTCACTCCTAGCTCTCGCCTTCAGAGACACGCCAAGGGCTCTGATGCCGATGCCCATGTGCCTTTGTGTCCTGGGCTCGGTATCTCCCTTCGATGCCGACGAGGTTGAAGTCCAGTCCTTCTGAGGGCACTGCTTATCAAAGGAGAGCCTCCATTCTGGTGCCCCAAGACCTCTTGGCTCCAAGTGGGTCCGGCCTCCATGCGAAGCTGAAGCCTCAGTGGGGACCTTCGAGGGTGTTGATGTTGAGGTCGATGCCTCAGAACCAAACTGTGACTCCTGTTACCATTCCTGGTTCTTTAGCCCCTTGTGTGTCATCTGCAAGCAGATAACACAGTCCGAGGTCTTGTGGTCAGGCCCAAGGCATTGAAGACACCAGCTTTGGTGGTCCATGATGGAGATGGTCTGACCACACTGGGTGCACTTGTTGAAACCACTCTCCGGTTTTGACATGGTAGGGAAGACGACTTCTGCTAAGTCAAAGGACTCCAACATCCTCACCAACCAGGGGGGCCAAGAGGAAAATCCCGCATGCCAAGAAGGAAAAAAAGAAAAACCCCGAGAAAAACATGGCACAAGGCACTGATGTTCCCAGAGATGACAGGAAGACACTGTACAGCACGTGATACCAAAAAATAGCTAAAAAATGGCAAAAAAAAGGTCAACTAAATTCAGGGACACAGATGACGTCTGGAAGGCTCCATAGAAAAAAGAAGACTGAGGTAAAGATAACTCCTTTGGGTGGGAAGACTGACATGCATGTGTGGAGCACCTTTCTAAAGCTTCCTATGAAAGCTAGGAGGTGTTCCCGTGTGGGCTCTGTTGGTGAGGTCACCCATATGTGAGGACTGACTTCCTGCTTGGTCCCAGAGAACTATGGCTACACAATATATTAGGAACCACAACCCAGGAAAAAGATGTAGGCGTCATCGTGGAAAATATATTGAAACCCTCCATCCAGTGTGCGGTGGCGGCAGCCAAAAAGTAAATAGAATGCTAGGTATCATAAAGAAAGGAATGGAGAATAAAACCAAGGATATTATAATGCCTCTGTATCATTCAATGGTGTGACTGCACCTTGAATATTGTGTGCAATTCTGGACACCATATCTTAAAAAGGATATAGCAGAATTAGAAAAGTTACAGAGAAGAGCAATCAACATGGTAAAAGGGATGGAAGAATACTCCTATGAGAAAAGGTTTAAAAAGTTGGGGCTCCTCAACTTGGAAAAAAGATGTCTGAGGAGAGATAAGATAGAGGGCTATAAATTAATGAATGGAGTGGAACAGGTAAACGCAGATTGGGTGTTTACTCCTTCAAAAAGTAGAAAGACTAGGGGACACATAATGAAGCTACAATGTGACCCATTTAAGACTAATAGGAGAAAATTTTTTTTTTTACTCAACACGTAATCAAACTGGAATTTGTTACCAGAGGATGTAGTAAAAGCTGTTAGTGTAGCTGGATTTAAAGAAGGTTCTAAACCTTCTCCTGGAAGAAAAGTCCATAAACCATTGTGGAACACCAGATTTGGTGCAAGAGATAAGGGTGTTGGTGCCACTTGGCAATATTTATTTATTTAACCAGTTTTCTATACCGCCTTATCCTTCAATCAAAGCAGTTTACATTATGTAATTACTACAAGCAGGTACTGAATATATTCCCTCGTCCCCAAAGGGCTCACTATCTATGTATACCTGTGATCATATAGTGATCTATCTATCTATTTAACATTTATAAAGCACTTCAAACGTACAAAGCGCTGTACATACATGAAGAAAGAGTAGTTACTCACCTGTAACAGGTGTTCTCCAGGAGCAGCAGGAATCAGTCCTCACATATGGGTGTCATCGGCGAAGATGAAGCCCCAGTGGAGCATTTCCCCAGCTTTCTAAGAACATAAGATATGCCATACTGGGTCAGACCAAGGTCCATCAAGCCCAGTATTCTGTTTCCAACAGTGGCCAATCTAGATCATATGTACCTAGCAGTTTCCCCAAGAGACACAAGTTCCACAATGCTTGTACTGGGTCAAGCATTGATATCTTCGGTCACTTCTTAATAATGGTTTATGGACCTTTCCTCCAGGAACTTGTCCAAACCTTTTTTAACCCAGCTACACTAACAGCCTTTACTACATCCTCCGGTAACAAATTCCAGAGTTTGATTACACGTTGAGTGAAAAAATATTTTCTTTTATTAGTCTTAAATAGTTTACCCTGTAGCTTCATTGCATGTCCCCTAGTCTTTCTATATTCTGATAAGGTAAACAATCGATCTACGTTTACCCGTTCCACTCCATTCATTAATTTATTAATTAATTTCTATGAAAGCCTTTGGGAATGCAGGCACGCATGCGCAGTTCCCTTCCCACCTAAAGGTGCCATCTTACCTCAGTCAAATGACATAGCTAAGAACAGCACACAAAAATGAAAAATAAACTATGTACAACTGCAACTCCTAGGGGAGGAGGGAGGGTTGTGAGGACTGATTCCTGCTGCTCCTGGAGAACACCTGTTACAGGTGAGTAACTACTCTTTCTCCAGGACCAAGCAGAAAGTCAGTCCTCACATATGGGTGACTCCCTAGCTCTGGGCTACCAAGGAACCCAGGCTGAACAAGAGAACTCCCTCTAGTCTCAGCAGCAAAGAAAGGCTTTTCAAGGACACAACCTCCACCGGTAGCCCAACAGAGGGCAGGAGTTGCCTAAACCTCAAAGAGATTCCGGAGTACTGCCTGGCCAAAAGCACTGTCCCTACAGGACTCCCTCTCCAGGCAGTAATGGGCTGCAAAAGTCTGGCTTGAAGACCAAGTTGCAGCCCTGTAGATGTCTACCAAGGACACAGAGTGGAGATGAGCCACTGAGGCAGCCATCGCCCTGACACGATGGGCCGTGACCCTACCCTGCAAAGGAAGGTCAGCCGCCTTATTTTTTTTTTTTTTAAACTTTTATTTTCATTTTGCAACAAACAAAAGAAACAACACACCAAAAGAGACAAAACAAGTATACAATAAGGAAAAGTAAACCCATTACCCCCCACCCCGATGCTTCTTCTCTACCCGATTATATCAGCATGTGAGCGCTTCCAATTAACAGTGATTATACATCAAACGATCAAAAGAGTATCTACAATACAGCATGATCATGGGACAGAGATATATACAAAGTTAGACAGTCAGATGAGAGCATTTAGCAAAATGTACATAGTCATTGAACATCTTCCATTGAGACCAATGAGAAGGAGTCTGAACGGAGGAAGCGAACAGACGAGGTATTTGTTCATATTTACTGTAAAGACAGGCATGATTCCACCATTCATTGGGGCTCAGATGGGAGCTAATTTTCCAGTATTACTTAATTAGGGAAATAGCAATGCCAAGCATAAAGTTCGAAAGGAGATAAGCCATTTTTGGGAGAGAGGGGATCCCCGCAACTGGGCGAAGTCCCACTATCCTCCAAGAAAGGGACTCCTGAGAGTGCGAGATAGACTAAATACGACCCCAGACCCGACGCCAGTAATACTGTAGTGCGGGATATTCATGCATAACATGAGGCAATGAACCAATGGCCGCAGGACGTGTCCAGCAACCATTGCCCTGAGTAGTGTTCCATTTGTCTAATCTGTGAGGAGTGTGAAAACACCGGTGGGCTAGAAAGAAGAGGGTCTGAGTGAGTGAGGCGGGTCGGGAACCCGTGTCCCTCCACTCCAGATAAGGCTCCATTGCTCCGAAGTCAAAGTCACCTGCGATTCTCTCTCCCATACTTTCTGCGCTATAGAGGTATCTCTAGTGATAGCATTACATAAGGTTTAGTAAAATTGGATGCTACACCCGGTGAACTACCGAGAGATCGGAAAGTCTCCAATCAACCTTATGTAGAGAATGCCGATGGCGGGAGTACGCTAGTGCTCTGAATGCGATGCTGAAGTTGCACTGACCAGAGTCGGGAGTCTAAAGATTGCATGAGAGTATTAAAGGCACCTAAAGTGTCTAAAAGCATTGGTGGATAGTGGGAGTCTGATGGGAGAGTCATACCAGGGAGAAAGGTAAGAGGAATCGGTTAGCAAAGGCCCGCTTCTATATCTAGCCACACAGGTCTACTCGGTACTGGATCTTCCAACCAACGAGCACCTTGTTTGAGAAGAAAAGAATGAGGGAACACTTGAGTAAAATCGCCACCAAGTATTAATGGAGCATTGGCAGAGGCCGAGGCCAACTGCGCAATACTTGCATAGTAAGCAGGGTTGTCCACATTCGGGGCATAATGCAAATACACGTGAATTCACTATCTCCAACCTCAAGGTGTACACGGGCCCATCTACCCTCCTTGTCAGCGCCAATATCAGGCACAGTAGCGTGCAAAGACTTCTTAACCAGAATGGCTATCCCGTACCATTTGAAAACGGCAGGAGAATAGACAGCTACCATGTGAGGCCTAGCATTGAGTTTCAGTGTTTCAGCAGAGTTTAAATGCGTTGCCTGAAGAAACACCAAATCAACATGCTCATGGCTAAGATAGCTAAGGATTTTCTTTCCTTTGAGTGGACCATTAATGCCTTTGACGATGAATAATAAGATTTTACATAAGGCCATTCAGAAAAGTTAAAAATTCTGAGCATGATAGCACACATAATTTCACTATGTCCCTCAAACTGACTGTATCTGGCTGTACACATGACATAGGAAAAATAAGCTAATATAATACAATGAAGCGCCCCACATTAACAAAGAAAACCGCAGTACGGTAGAGGAGAAGCAAAACCCCAAAATTACTGGCGACCATGTGTCTGCGGGGAGAAACCCCAGAGAAGGCCGAAATTGAAAAAACACATAACCTGTAGGACTGTGCGTGCTCCGAGTCCGACCGAGGCACACATCATGAAGGGATAGGAGACCAAAAAAACAAAAGTCATACAGAGAAAGAAAGAAAGTCCAGGCTATTTCTGTGCTTGGCTATGACCGCCGCATCGGGCCCTTCAAAATGGCGGATAGAGCCGGCAGAGAAGAGTCCAAGATTTGGGATTAGCGCATCTGCTCTGCTTCTTTGGAGTCCAAAAATGTTGATAGTAGATCAGGATCCTCGAACGTCCTGGTCTGGTTGTGGAGAGTCACTCGGAGCTTCGCTGGATACAACAGGCCAAAGCGAGCCTGTAGCTGTTGAAGTCGAGGGCGAAAAGCAAGGAGTTTCTTCCGACGGTCAACGGTAGGCTTTGCCAAATCAGGAAAGAAGGAGACCTTACGACCTTCAAATTCCAAATGATGATTCGCTCGGGCTGCATGTAAAATTTGTTCCACTTGTTGATATCGTAGCAAGCTGAAGATAATAGGCCGGGGGGTCGTGCGGTTGAGCGCCATGTGGGCAGGAACACGGTGTGCTCGATCGATTTCCAGTTCTCTGTGAAAAGTGATCTTCAGCAAGGAGGGAAGAGTTTTAAGCAAGAATTCTCTTATATCTCCTGCTTCCACCCCCTCCGGCATTCCGAGGAGCCTCACATAGTTGCGACGGGCTCGATTATTGCTATCTTCCAACTCCTTTTGAAGATTCTGTATCTGGCGCTCAGCCTTGTCCAGTTTGCCCAAGCGCACCTCGTGCGAGTCGAGGACCCCCGCCATATTGTCCTGCCGTAGTGAAAGACCTTCAAGTCGGTCCTGGAGCACTCCAAAGTCTTCTCGCATGGCTCGAAGCGCTTCTCCATTGGACTGCACTAATTCCTTCACGCCGCGTATTTCCTCCAAAATCTCCAAGTGCATTGCGGGGTTTTCACGAAAGGGAACCATCTTCTGTGGGGAGGACACCTCTGTTTTGGAGCGTTTTCCGTGAGAAGAAGAAGGAGACCCGAAGTCCAAGCGCGCTGGTTTATGGGCCGCCATCCCCCCCGAGGTGCCCCGGTCAGCTCGGAGCGAAATAGTAAATTTGTATAGGTATTAAGTCAGGATTCTAAGTAGGCCTCTCGGGAGCTTCAACGCAAAGCGTCCTACCCGCTGGACATCAGGCTCCGCCCCCTCCAGGTCAGCCGCCTTATAAACCCAGGTGATACAGTCAGCTACCCAGATGGACAAGGTACGCTTGGACACAGCTAACCCCAACTTATTGGGGTCAAAAGATACAAAGAGCTGAGTAGCCCTTCTATGCCCCTGCATACGGTCAAGGTAGAAGGATAAGGCCCTCCTACAGTCCAGGGTATGCAGGACTGCTTCAGCCTGGCTAGCATGAGGCCTAGGGAAGAATGTTGGAAGAACCACCTCCTGATTGAGGTGGAAAGAGGAGACAACCTTAGGGAGGAACTTTGGATGAGTCCTGAGGACTACCCTGTTCCTGTAAATCCTGGTGTAAGGCCTGTCACAGACCAGGGCTTGAAGCTCACTTACTCGCCTAGCCGAGGTAAGGGCTATGAGGAAGAGTGTCTTCCAGGAGAGGAAGCGTAGTGGACAAGTAGCCATCGGCTCAAAAGGTGGGAGAGTCAGCTGCTGCAAGACCACATTCAGCTCCCACTCAGGGGCAGGACGACGGATGGGAGGCTTGAGCAAAAGCAAGCCCCTGAGAAAGCGGGACACCAAGGGGTGACCAGAGAGAGACTGCCCCTCTACCAATGAGTGGTGAGCTGCAAGAGCTGAGAGGTGGACCCGAACAGAATTGGATTTAAGACCTTGATTTGACAAGTGTAGCAAGTACTGAAGGACTACTGGCACAGTACAGGAGAAAGGATCTTCTGTACGTAGCTGACACCACACAGAAAACCTCTTCCATTTGAGAGCATAGGTTTTCCTAGTAGACTGTTTTCTAGAGGCCAGGACAACCTCCTCAACCTCCTGAGGCAGGCCCCAGGGAGCCAAGACTACCCTTGCAGCCTCCAAGCCATCAAATTGAGAGACTTGAGATTGGGGTGCAGAAGAGAACCCTGGTCTTGTGTGAGAAGGTCGGGTTGGAACCCCAGAGGTAGTGGAGGATCTTCTGCCAGTTGAAGCAGAAGAGGAAACCAAGGCTGTCTCGGCCATCTGGGAGCTACCGGCAGAACCGAGGCCTAGTCCTGAAGAATCTTGAACAGAGTTCGGGCCACCAAGGGCGTGGGAGGAAACGCATAGAGGAGACCAAGATATCAGAAAAGCATCCGGTGCTATCCGCAGAGGATGTGGTTGCCTGAAGCAGAACTTTGGCAGTTGCTTGTTCAATGGGCTGGCAAAGAGATCCATCAAAGGAAGACCCCATTTGAGAAAGATCTTCTGAACTACCGAAGGATGCAGCTGCCACTCGTGGGGCTGCAGAATCCTGCTCAACCTGTCTGCCAGGTAGTTGTCCTGGCCTGGAAGGTACACAGCCTTGAGGAGTATGTTGTGTTTGAGGGCAAAAGAACAAAGGTCCTGAGCCTCTCGACAAAGGATCCTGGACCCAGTTCCGCCCTGTTTGTTCACGTAAAACATGGCAACCTGGTTGTCTGTCTGAATCAGGACAGACTGATGAGCCAGGGTAGGTGTGAAAGCTTTGAGTGCTAATCGAATAGCTCTGAGTTCGAGTAGATTGATCTGCTGTGCAGTTTCCCAGGGAGACCAGAGGCCCTGGGTGCACTTGCCCAGACAATGAGCTCCCCAGCCTTGCAGGGAGGCATTTGTTGTCAACACTACTGTGTACCCTGGAATCTGAAAAGGCACCCCACTTCAGTAGATTGGGTGTGTGTAGCCACCAGTTGAGGGAGTGCAGAAATGGTCTGGACACCCTTATCCTGTCTCTGAGGCTGCCTGTGGCCTGTGACCACTGAGTCCAAAGGCACCACTGTGCAGGCCTCATATGGAGCCTGGCATTGAGGGTCACATGTACTGTCGAAGCCATGTGGCCCAGAAGCCTCAGGCAGTCTGCCGGAGACCAGGGAGCTGTTGAGAAACTGACTTGCCAAGGCCATCAACCTTTGGGCTCTGTTTTCTGGCAAGAATGCCTTTGCCAGGAGAGAGTCCAATCTTGCCCCTATGAACTCCAAGTTCTGGGAAGGGAGCAAAGTGGACTTTGCAAAGTTTATGACAAAACCCAGGCGTTGTAGAAGAGCAATGGTCCTGAGGGTGGCTTGATTGGCCTCCTGACTTGTCTGACCCCTGATGAGCCAGTCGTCCAGATAGGGGAAGACAAAGATTCCCTGATTTCTCAGGTAGACCGCCACCACTGCTAGGCACTTGGTGAAGACTCTGGGATCGGAGGTGAGGCCGAAAGGTAGCACTCTGTACTGATAATGGTTTCCTCCCACGATGAACCTCATGTACTTTCTGTGGTCTGGATGAATGAGGATGTGAGTGTACGCATCCTTTAGATCTAAGGAGCATAGACAATCTCCCTACTGTAGGTAGGGCAGAAGTGTTCCAAGAGTAAGCATCTTGAACCTTTCTTTCACTAGGAACTTGTTGAGGTTCCTGAGGTCCAGAATGGGACGAAGGCCACCGGTCCTTTTGGGCACCAGGAAATACCTGGAGTAGAATCCGTGGCCTTGCAAGTGGGGAGGCACAGGCTCCACCGCCCTGTCCACCAACAGACCCTGAAGCTCCTGACGGAGAAGGTCTGTGTGCAGAGGAGGCCTTGGAGACTCCCCTGGAAAGTATGGGGTGGCAGTTGGTGGAAATGGAGGGCATAGCCCTTGTGGACTATCTCCATTACCCAACTGTCCCCGGTGATAAGGGGCCACTGGTGGGCAAAGAGGGCGAGACGACCTCCTGTGCAGGGTTGGGAGAGCAGTGGAGGAGAGGCTATGCTCAAGGAGTCAAAAACCCCCACCCTGCTGAGTGGTAGCAGGGGCCGGAGGCTTGGGGGTCCTCTGCCTACGGGGCCCATTACCCTGGCCCTTGGCTTGCTGACCCTGGGGGGCAGCATGGGCAGCCTGATACTGTGGGAACTGTTTGTAGGCAGTGCCCTTCCTCGGGTAAAAGGGCTTCTTACCCGAGCCCTTCTTTTTATGAGAAGGGGCAGAGGTCTTCCTCGACAGCCTTGTCCAAGTGAGGTGCTTGGTCTCGAGCTGAGAGGCCTTCTCGGTCATGGGCTTGCCAAAAAGGTTTTCACCTCGGCAAGGGACATTGATCAACTTGTCCTGAACCCATGGCTCAAGGTCCGATGACTGCAGCCATGCCTGGCATCGAGCCGCAATGCCGCCTGCCGCAACTCGGGCCGAAGCCTCGAAGTCATCGCAGGCGGCGCGAGACATGAACTTCGAGCAGTCCCGAATCCCCGAGAACAAGGACTTAAATCTCTGCAAGGGTTCCCAGGAGAGACCAGCAGAGAACCCGGCCAACTCCTTGGCCATATCCCGCAAGTACATGCCCATGTACAGCTGGTAAGACTGGACACGGCAAGCAAGCATCGAGCCCTGAAAACACTTTCTACTGACGCCATCGAGGTTTCGGGCCTCCCTGCCAGGAGGCACCGCGGAGTGCATCTTCTGGCTCTTCAGACGATGCATTGCCAATTCCACAACCATGGAATGGTGTGGTAGCTGTGCCTTCTGAAAACCAGGACTCTTCCGGAGCCGATAGATAGAATCGACTCGCTTGCTAAGAACCGGCGCCGAGGCCGGTGCCTCCCACATACGGAAGAGGAGCCGTTCCAGCATCGGAGGAACCGGGACAGTAAAGGCCTCCTTCGGAGGAGAGTCATACTGCAGCACCTCGAGCTCTTCAGCTCGAGGCTCTTCCTCGGGATCCTCCGGAATAGCCAAGGCAGTGGCCATATCCCGGACGAACTCCGAGAACCGGGTGTCCTCCGGGGGGGGACCTACTCCGGGGCTCAGACTGCGGTGAGTCCGAAGGGATGCATCGAGTCTTAAAGGTATCAGGAGACTCCTCGTCCTCCGTCTCCCAAGCCGACTCGTCCGAGGAAGAGTCGGGGTCCGACTTCGCGGGGCCCTGGAGCACCCGCCCCGACGCCGGAAGCACCGGCGTCGACGCCCTCGGTCCCGAACGGGAGGTCGAGGGAGACCGCGACCGAGGTTGACTCCGAGCCACAATGGATTAGAGTATCGGCTCGGTCTCCGGGGTCGACTTCGACGTCCCGGTGGTCGGGACAGATGCACCAGACAGGCTGGCCATCAGTGCCCGCTGCTGCTCCATGAAGGCAGACATTCTGCTCTCCAAGACTGTCATCCTGAGACTCAGCTCGGGAGACCCAGCAGCCACCGACTCGGGCCCCGGTGGCGCCGGGCCCGACGTCGGCTCCCTGGGAGGAGAGTCCACGAGGACTACGGGGCTTATGTGTCCAGCAGACTCCAGATCCACACGAGGAACTTTGGCAGGCTTCTCCGGTTCCACAGACCCAGGGCGACGGTCGGGGGTCTTAGACCTGGCCCTCGAGGAGCCAGGGACCTCTTCCGACGACGCCCTCATGAGCCGTTTCTTCCTCTTATGTTCCCGGTCGGGGGATCCCCTGTCTGAGGAGCTTCGACGGCGCTCGGGATCGGAATCCCGAGATGTCGAGGCCTCAGACGAGGTCCGGGTCCGGCCGGAGGCTGAGTCCGAGAAAAGCCTTTCCTTTTGCTGCTGGCGACTTCGAAGTGCCTTGGAAGACATTTTCCCACAGGCCCCGCATGACTTAGGATCGTGGTCGGGGCCAAGGCACAGAAGGCAGCAGTCGTGTGTGTCGGTGAGAGACATTAGTTTCTTACACCGATCACACTTCTTAAAACCACTGGAAGCCATCGGGGAAAAAAGAGTCCCCGCGAGGTCAAAAGACCGGCCTTCCAGGGAAAAAGAGAAAAAAGGGAGCGAACGCCTGCCACGAAGGGCAAAAACAGAAAAAGGAGAATCGGGCTCGATATCGGTGTACCGAACCCGGCGGGAGGGGAACCGGCGTCGAACCGGTAGAAAAAGAGCAAAAAATTGCTGAAAAATCTACTTTTAACCAGGAAAACTGGACACACGTCCGGTGGGCTTCACGGAAAAAAGAGACTGAGGTAAGATGGCACCTTTAGGCGGGAAGGGAACTGCGCATGCGTGCCTGCATTCCTAAAGGCTTTCATAGAAAGCTGGGGAAATGCTCCGCTGGGGCTTCATCGGCGCTGATGACACCCATATGTGAGGACTGACTTCCTGCTTGGTCCTGGAGAAAAGACAGTCCCTGCTCATCAGAGCTCACAATCTAGTCAAGAAGATCACAAAATACAAATACAATCAAGCAAGACAAAGTATACAATAAACAAGAAGAGCAAAAACAAGAATCAAGAACAGAAAGCATTAGAGAAGAGATGGGTTTTCAATCTGGACTTGAAGAGGTCCTGAGAGGGCGCATTGCGCACAGACAGAGGTAGATTGTTCCAGGCAAAGGGTGCAGACAGGTGAAAGGAGCGAAGTCTAGAATTAGCAGTACAAGTGCAGGGCATAGATAGATGAAGGCTGTTCGAAGAGCAAAGAACACAAGAGGGGATGTAAGGAGAGATAAGAGATGATAGGTAGTGGGGGGCTGAAGAGTGAATGTATTTACAGGTCAAGAGGGGGAGTTAGAATTGGATCCAGAAGCGGATGGGAAGCCAATGAAGGGATCATAGTATGATCGCGTTTGATTTAATTAATGGAGGAGGGATGGTAAGGAAATCCACAGTACTATCCTTTTAACTTTCAAAAGGGAGACTATAATAAAATGAGGAAAATAGTTAAGAAACAACTAAAAGGGGGACTTGCTGCAGGAGATCATGGAGATTGGGGCCCTTCCATCGGGCCGGAGCACCGGGACTGTGCTGATTAGACACTACCTGAGAGCGTCGAGGTCGGGCCCTCTTTCATCAGGCCGGAGTGCTGGGATTGTGTCTGGCTGCTGATGCTGCCTTGCCCTGGTTACATCGGGCAAGCGCCTCAGGCAGCTTGCCTTCTTGGGGCCTTTCTTGCTTTATAAATTGCTGCCTTGTCTCTGCGACCATGGAGCGCGACCATGGGGCATTTTTGAAGGGGCGTGTTAAAGGGCCAGGAATAGCCCCTTTGACGCCCCTTCGACGTCACTGTGGCGTGGGCGGCGTTGGCAGAATATAATATCTGTTGTGTGTGTATGGGAATTGAGGTTGGTGGTTCGGTGCTTGCCTAGTTGCTAAGTACTGTTATGTTCTTTTTTGGTTTTTTTTTGTTTTAATTGATATTATCAGTATGGGCAAACGAAAGGCGAAAGTGCAGTCCAAGTCGCAGGTTGCCGAGTCTGGGGATATTAAACAGACCGGCCCCTTAGACAAACACTTCACTCCCTTGCCTTTAGCTCAGTCCTCTCCTGAAGGAGTTTCCTTGAGCCCCGATGGGAGGATTCCTCCCCCCTGTCCTGTTACGGTTAGTAATGTTAGTTTAGGGACCCCTTTGAGTGGCAGGAGTGACAAGGTTGTGTCCTTGCCTACTCCTGTTCAATTTCCTTTACAGGATTGTTCTTTCGAACTTCCTGTTTTACCCTCGGATGTGGAAATTACCTTGAAAGACTTCTGGGGAGCCATGAAGTGTATAGATTCGAAAGTATCTTTAGTTGTTGGTTCATTGTGTAAATTTTCTCAAGAAGCTGCATTGTCTTTGCGGCAGCTTGATGAAATGGTTTCTCAAATTGATGTGGCAGTTACCAAATTGGAGTCTCAAGTCTCTCCTTTACAATCTATTAATATTTCAGGTATTAAGGATTCCTTAGTATTGCACTCTAAAGTGGAGGCACTTGAGAATTCTTTACGAAATCGGAATTTGAGGTTTTTGAATTTTCCTCAGTCTGTTCTGTTGTCATCTAAGATTCTTTTGGTTAAGTATCTCAAAGAAATTCTTGCCATATCAGAGTCAATTGAAGTTTCTCAGATTTATTATCTACCCAGTGGGTCAAAAAAGGTTAATTCTGCCGAGGGTGAATTAGATGTGATTGTTCCTTCTTTGACTAATCTTACAGACTTTTTGGAGGATTCCCAAGATGAGATCACTACCCGGTCTACATTATTGGTAACTTTCTTAACTGTTGCTGTTAAGCATCGTATATTAAGAGCATACTTTAAGGTCAAATCCGCTAAGTTTTGCAGACAGCCTATTAGTATATTTCCTGATGTTTCACGTGCCACGCAATTATGTCGGCGGCATTTTCTATCTTTAAAGCCCCGGGTTTCGGCCCTGGGTGAATCTTTCTTTTTACGCTATCCGTGTAAATGTCTTATATACTATGAAAATGCTTCCTACGTTTTTGTGGATGTATCACAACTGGAAAGGTTTCTGTTAGATCGACAGGGTTTATCAGGGGATGGAAATAGATGATTATTTGATCTCTATTTATGTGGCCTTTGGCCTGTTTTCGGTAATTATGTTTATTTATTTTTAATATTCGCAGCTGAGTTCTCTTGACGTGGTCTAGATATCTTTTGACCCTCTGTATATTATTTGTACTGATGTGCTTTCTTCCTTTTTGATGTGTTGATTTTCAACCATTGCTGAGAGGTGCTCATGTCATGTTGTATTATTGGTTATTGTTATATGACTATATTAAAAAAAAAAAAACTAAAAGAAGCAGTTGCAAAGATTAAAGATTTGCATCAAGCTTGGGTGTTGTTTAAAAATACTATCTTGGAAGCCCAGACCAGCTTATTCCATGCTTTAAGAAAAGAAGAAGGAAGTCTAAAAAACTGCCAGCATGGTTTAAAGGTGAGGTCAGAGAGGCTGTTGTTGCCAAAAAAAGCATCTTTCAGGAAATGAAAAAAAGAGCCAAATGACAAAAAATGGAAACAGCACAAGCACTGGCAAGTTAAATGCAAGGCATTGATAAGGCAGGCAAAGAGAGAATTTGAGAAGGAACTTGCCGTGGAAGCAAAAAACATGTAATAAAGACTTTTTCAAGTACATTCGAAGCAAAAAACCTGTGAGACAGTCAGTTGGACCATTAGATGATAGAGGTGTAAATGGGGCAGTAAGAGGGGACAAGGCTATAGTGGAGAGACTGAATGAATTCTTTGCTTCAGTCTTTACTAAGAAAGATGAAGGGATGCTATCCATGACTGAAGCGGAAGAACTGAAAGAAATATTGATACACCAGGAAGATGTATTACAACTATTTGATAAACTAAAGAGTAGCAAATCACCTGGACCAGATGGTATACATCCAAGGGTGTTGAAAGGACTGAAATATGAGATTGCAAACCTGCTATTAGTAATCTGTGAACTATCATTAAAATCATCTGTAATACCTGAAAATTGGAGGATCACCAATGTAACGCCAATTTTTAAAAAGGGTTCCAGGGGTGATCCGGAAAACTACAGACCGGTGAACCTGACATCAGTACCGGGAAAAATTGTAGAAATCATCATAAAGAACAAAATTACTCAGCATGTAGATAGTCATGGCCTAATAGGAGACAGCCAACATGGTTTTAGACAAGGAAGATCTTGTCTTACTAATCTGTTATGTTTTTTTGAAGGTGTGAATAAACAGGTAGGCAAAGGTGAGTCAATTGTTATGGTGTATCTGGACTTTCAGAAAGCCTTTGACAAGATCCCTCATCAGAGACTTTTGGCAAAACTAAACAGTTATGGGATAGGAGGCAGTGTACTATTGTGGATCAGGAACTGGTTAAAAGATAGAAAGCAGAGGGGTAGGGCTAAATGGCCAATTTTCCCAATGGAAAAAGGTGAATAGTGGAGTACCACAAGGATCTGTGCTGGGTCTGCTGCTTTTTGACATATTCATAAATGATCCGGAAAAGGGAATAATGAGTGAGGTTATCAAAGGGAATAATGAGTGAGGTTATCAAAGGAAAAATCCAAAACTCACACAAGTTCAATTGAAATATATGTTTAATCTCTATTGTCCTCTGTAACATACTGTTTATTGTTCTTTGTAAACAGTTCCACGTAAATAGTTCTAAAACTGTTCCATGCAATGTTACCTGTACATAGTTACAAATACTGTTCTATGTAAAGTATACAGAAGTATACAAAAATGTTAACTGTTCCATGTAAACCGCCCTTGATCTCTGGAAGGGGCGGTATAGAATAAATAAATAAATAAATAAATAAATAAATTTGCAGATAACACAAAACTATTTAAAGTTGTTAAAACCCAAGAGGATTGTGGAAAATTGTAAGAGGATCTTGATAAATTGGAAGACTGGCATCCAAATGGCAGATGAAATTTAATGTGGACAAGTGCAAAGTTATGCACATAGGAAGAACACCCAAACTATGGTTACGCGATGCAAGGTTCCACATTGGGAACCACCACCCAGGAAAAAGATTTAGGCGTCATCGTGGATAACATGTTAAAACTCTCCACCCAGTGTGCAGCGGTGGCCAAGAGAGCAAATAGAATGCTAGGTACTGTATCATAAGGAAAGGAATGGAAAATAAAACAAAGGATATTATAATGCCTCTGTATTGTTGCATGGTGTGACCGCACCTTGAATATTGTGTGCAATTCTGGTCGCCATATCTTAAAAAGTATATATCGTTATTAGAAAAGGTACAGAGAAGAGCCACAAAAATGGTAAAGGGGATGGAAGGTTAGGGCTCTTCAACCTGGAAAAGAGACGACTGAGGGGAGATATGATAGAGGTCTATAAATTAATTAACGGAGTGGAACGGGTAAACGTAGATTGATTGTTTACATCATCAGAATATAAAAAGACTACGGGACATGCAGTGAAGCTACAGGGTAACCTATTTAAGACTAATAAGAGAAAATATTTTTTCACTCAACGTGTATTCAAACTCTGGAATTTGTTATTGAAGGATGTAGTAAAAGCTGTTAGTGTAGCTGGGTTTAAAAAAGGTTTGGAAAGTTCCTGGAGGAAAGGTCCATAAACCATTATTAAAAGGGACCCGGAATATCACTGCTTGACCCAATACAAGCATTGAGGAACCTGAGTCTTTTGGGGAGACTGCTAGGTACTTATGACCTAGATTGGCCACTGTTGGAAACAGGATACTGGGCTTGATGGACCTTGGTCTGACGTAGTATGGCATATCTTATGTTCATTATTAAAGAGGACCAGGGAAATCCACTGCTTAACCTGGGATATGCAATGTGGAATATTTGTACCTTTTTGGGAAACTACCAGGTACTTGTGATCTGGATTGGCCGCAGTTCGAAACAAGGCAGTGGGATGGATGGACTATGGTCTGACCCAATATGGCATTTCTTATGTGTGTCATGAGGGTACCGGGGGTACTTGCATGTATGTGTGTGTCATAAGAGTTGTCAGAAATGCATGCGTGTGTGTCATGGGAGGTATTGGGGGTACATGTATGAATGTGTGTGTGTGTTGTGATGGCGCAGCTGGGTTAAACCCTAGAGAAAGGAGGAGAAACCAGTCTTTTTCTCCTGAAGCAAACAGCAGTGCAGGAAGGGAAAGGGTTAAACCTCCAACAAATGAAAAAAACTCTATGCACCGAAAGCTAGAGAGGGAGCCACACCTCAGCTCCATGGTGACCAGGGGAGCTGACGTGAGAGGCAGGTGGGCGGAGTCAAAGCCTATAGGACAGCCCCAAACACTTAAGCAGGAAGAAACAGTTAGTGAGAGGCATGTGGAGAGAGAGAGAGAAAATACCACGGGACAAGCAGCAGAGAGAAGGAAGAGAAAAGAAGAAATAATCCTCGAGAGGAAAGGCTGGAAAGTTTGTCCAGGAGGCAGAGGAGTTCTTCTCAGGAGTCTTCTGTTGAAGCTGTTCTGGAAGGTGGGAGAATAGGCAGAAACAAAGCTCCTTTTGAAAAGCTGCATAAACACTCTTATTGCAGGCAGCGTGTCTGTAGCTCCAGTTCTGAGAGAAGCACAGCTGATAGAAAGCAATTAGCTGACTGGAAGCCTGGGAGACAGGAGTCAGAGCCAGGCCCTGTTGAGAAGCATGCTGCAAGAGACCAGGTGAAGCGGTCTGGGGACAAGTGGTTGCCTTTAGCACTACCAGAGAAGGAAAGAAGTGCTAGGAAAAAGGTGTGCCCTTCTGAATCCCTTAAATCAGTGTTAAAGGAGACTGGTATCCTTGGTTCCTCCCCCATACCTCAGAGTAAGGAAGAGTCCCGATGGAGACAGCTTAAAGCCTTGTTAGAGCAATGGAAGCCTTCTGTGGAGAACCCTGTAAATAGGCAGGTTATATCAGACTCAGAGGGTGAAGCCATGCAAACTGAGGAAGCCCCTGTAGAAAGTGAATGTTCTGATATGGAGACAGACTGTGCTTATTGCCAAAGAGAGTAAAGCTGTTAAACGTTTATGCTGATGATATAAGCGCTGGAAGAAACCTGAAACTGTGCTGGTGGGATTTACTCCGGGGAAGCAGTGACCTGCCAGAAGTGTAAAGCCTAGCCAGTTTGGCAACTGTGAAAAAAGAGAATGCTACTGTTTTATTGATAGTTGTATGAAGGCATCATTGCTGGAAGGAAAAGCAGTTAATGTTTGGCAACTGAAAGAAGGTTTAAGAAAGTGTTTTAAAACAGGCACGCTTGCATGTATAACACATGGACTTTGCTGTATCAGTGAACTTTATTTTGGTTTGGAGAAGAATCCTTTATTTCTGTTCAATAGGGGTAGTAGAAAATACCTGTGCAACAATAAAACTTATTGTTACCCCAAAAATCCTTGGCTGTTTCCGTCTTGACCACAACTACATGGAACATAAGACCTGCAGCACTTATAAGGATATATAAATGTGGTCCGTCCATTTCTACTAGGCATCCGCCTATACCAAGGAGTGGACGTGACAGCTGGCGTAGTTTTTCGGATTAAGCTACTACCTCACAGATATAAGAGACTCGTTCTACTGTACCGAAGAAGTTTCTGTGGAAAAGAAATAAACCTACACACATATACCTCTGAAGAGCTGATCCAGTTCTGCAAAGAAAACCCGGAGTGGAGTATCGGCGGAGGCGGACCGGATCGGCTGTTCCCGTGGGTACTGCTGTGCTGTTAAGCGAGACTCACCACTTGTAGCAGGTAACCCGTAGATGAGGAAGGGTTAACTTGGATTCTGCTACAAGGGGGTGGGGGTGTTGCAGAACCGGATTGAAAGCAGAGAGAGGGGGCGACTGGGAGAGACACACTTGGTTTTGCTTTCTGTTTTTGTTGCAGCTAACAACGATGGAGCCGGCAGAGCTGTTAAGCTGGATGGCGGATAGATTCCGGCAGCAACAAAAGATGGCAGCCCAGACGCAAGAAAGAACTGCGGAGATGCTGAGGGCCCAACAAAAAATGCTGTTGGATCTGCTAGGCGCTTGGATTGGCGAGCAGAAACAGACTGCAGATGCACTGAGGACTGTGTCAGGTTCTCTAGGAACCATATCTGGACTGGGAGCCCTAGGGAAAGGTGTATTGTCTTTGGGTCAGTTGACAAAAGATGATGTGGATGACTATCTGGAAGTATTTGAGCGTATCCCTCTCATAAGTGGTTGGCTAAAAGATCAATGGGCCATAAGATTAGCTACATCCCTCACGGGAGAGGCTCTCGTGGCCTACCGAGCTATGCCCAATGATCTTGCCTCCAACTATGAAGAAGCGAAAAAGGCCATAAGAGACCAGATGGGCTTAACCCCAGTGGTCTATCGCCGCCTTTTGCGGGGGTGCAAATTGAAGTCAGACGAAACACCACAGGCCTTATGCCACCGAATTAAAACACTAGTGTACAAGTGGTTAACTCCAGAGGGAAAAAGTATTGATACCATTCTGGATAATATTGTTTTGGAGCAATTTGTAGAGGCTGTACCAGGTGAATTACAATCTTTGCTGATTCTTCAGGACTGCAGAAACACAAGAGATGCCATCTCGTTGGCCGAGCGTTTCCTGGAAGCTGGAGCAATCGGCCAGAGAAAGGTGGGTGTTTTGGGTCAAGCAGTCCTGGGAATTTCAGAAAGGAAAGACAAGGTAATGTTGGGGGAATTTGCACAAAAAAGACCCTTAGGAAGAACTGGTTGGGAACAGCGAAAATGTTTTTCTTGCGGAGAAAAAGGTCACAAAAAGAGGGATTGCAGAGCCAAAGTAGTGCTAGTGACCACTCAATCCAAGGAGGTTGGGGAGGGATTTTTACTAGCTGTAGAGGTTGACAATATCCCGGTCGAAGCCCTTTTAGACTCAGGGGCCGACCAATCAATGATTTCTGAAAAGTTGTGGAGGGATACTGAAGCTCAGAGTAAACCATTCTGAGGAGAAAATAAAAATAAGATGTGTGCACGGTGCTGCTTCGTCGTATCCAATGCACACAGTCACAGTGAAAGGCCTAGGGTTAAGGAAGAAAGTTCCTGTGGCAGTAGTACCTAAACTCCCACATTCCTTGGTTTTAGGAAAGGATTGGCCTCAGTTTAGGAAGGGCCTAGTTAAAGGGTTGACGTCCACTATAACTAAAGCAGGAACCTTAAAGCCAGCGAAAACGGAAAAGGGACCCCTAGGAGGGGAAATAAAGGAAAAACGGGTGACATCCTCTCATAGGGAAAGTTCTAGGTTAGGCCTGGTATCCACGCGGGCTCAAAGCAAGGCCAACCAGGAGGGACAAGATTCATTTAATGATCCCATGTCTGGGTTGCCCTCGCACAATGGGTAGTAACTCCTCCCAGAGAAGGCACAAAACGCAAGAAGGCTGAGAAGCGTCATGAGAGACACATCAGGGCCCGAAATCGAGCAGAGTTAGCGGCAGGACAGGAACTACCATGGGCTTCGGCCGAGTTGGTAGAAAAGTTCCCTTCATTCCCCGAGGAACAGAGGAAAGATCCGGCCTTAACCCGAGCTTTTGAGTATGCCAACAAGGGGTCGGGAACGTTGCCCCACTTCCACCTAGAGGGGAATATATTATACAGAGAGAGCTTAGATCCTCATTCCGGCAATATTAGGAAACAATCAGTGGTACCCACTACCTTCAAAAATTTGGTATTAAGGTTGGCCCATGACCATCCCTTAGGGGGACACAAAGGGGTCCATGGCACTTTGGATCAGATTTTAAACCGTTTTTATTGGCCTGGTGTCTTCAGGGAGACCGCAAAATTTTGTGAGGCATGTCCCTCTTGTCAGAAGGTCACCCCCTTTTCACCGAAAAAGGTACCTCTGATGCCCCTGCCCCTTATATCAAGGCCGATAGAAAGACTAGCTATGGATATAGTGGGACCATTAACCCGGACTCCCAGGGGGTTTCAGTACATCTTAGTCATTGTTCACCAAGCCACACGCTTTCCCTGGGCGATTCCCCTACGGAATACGTCGGCAGGAACCATCGCTGCCGAAATATTGAAGCTTTTTTGTGAAGTGGGATTTCCCCGAGAAATTCTAACTGACAGGGGCACTAATTTTATATCTCATTATCTTGCTCAGGTCTGGGATGCCTTTGGCATTCGGCATATTAGAACGGCCGCTTACCATCCTCAGTCCAATGGTTTGGTTGAACGGCAGAACCAAACCATCAAGAGGATGTTAAAGAGAAGTCTAGAAGGGGAGATGACCGAGTGGGACCTGATGCTCCCATTTATACTATACGCCTGCCGAGAAAGGAAACAGGCTTCCATGGGTGTTTCACCATACGAGCTCCTGTATGGGCGAGCACCCAGAGGAGTATTAGACATCTTGCGTGAGCAATGGGTGGAGCCCAACATGGAGGAGGTTGAGATACCAAAGTTTTTGAAAGATTTGAGAGGGCGTTTGCAGCGTACATCCCAGGTAGTAGAGGGGAATATGACCGCCAGTCAAGCACGCCAGAAAAGGTATGACCGTCGCACCAGACCTCGCCACTTGGAGGTGGGCGAAAAGGTCATTGTAATGGTGGCCGGTCAAAACCCGAAATTTGAAAATACATGGAAAGGACCCTACAGGATTGTCAAACAAGTAGGCCCAGTCACGTACACTGTGGAAACTGGGAAAGGAAAACAGCAAATTTTCCATATGAATGTGCTACAGCCTTGGCACGAGTGGGTAGCCTTAGCTCGTTTGGCTACGAAAGGCGATACCCTTGATAGCTACCATGCCCAAGATAGGATTCCGTGCTGTGCTGAAAATAGCCAGCCAGCCCGGAATATCTTAAGGGGGGGGGGGGGGTTATGTGATGGCGCAGCTGGGTTAAACCCTACAGTAAGGAGGAGAAACCAGTCTTTTTCCCCTGAAGCAAACAGCAGTGCAGGAAGGGAAAGCGTAGTTACTCACCTGTAACAGGTGTTCTCCAGGAGCAGCAGGAATCAGTCCTCACTTATGGGCGCCGACGGAGCCCTCGCGGAGCAATTTTCCCCAGCTTTCAAAGAAAGCCTTTGGGAATTGCAGCGCGCATGCGCGGTCGTCTTCCCGCCCGAGGGTGCCATCTTAGCCAGTCAGATGACATAGCTAAAAAAGACAGCATAAAAATTTGCAAAAAGAACATAAGCAGACGATTGCAACTCCAAGGGGAGGAGGGAGGGTAGTGAGGACTGATTCCTGCTGCTCCTGGAGAACACCTGTTACAGGTGAGTAACTACGCTTTCTCCAGGACCAAGCAGGAAGTCAGTCCTCACTTATGGGACTCCCAAGCTCAAGGCTACCGGAGACCCTAAGCACAAAAATGAGCTCCCTCTAGCTCAGCAGCACAGAAGGATAGAATCTTCGCTGAATTATCACCCACCGGTAGCCCACATCCGGGATGGAGGGTAGGAGTTGCTCAGACCTCAAAGAGATTACGGAGGACTGCCTGTCCGAAAGCACTGTCCCTACGGGACTCCCTCTCGAGACAGTAATGGACCGCAAAAGTCTGGCTCGAAGACCAAGTAGCGGCCCGGCAGATGTCTGCCAGCGGAACAGAGCGGAGGTAAGCCACTGACGTAGCCTTTGCCCGAACGCAATGAGCCGTGACTCGACTTTCTAAGGAGAGTCCGGCTGCCCCATAAGCCCAAGAGATACAGTCCGCAACCCAGATGGACAGAGTACGCTTGGAGACCGGGAGCCCCAATTTATTGGGGTCAAAAGACACAAAAAGCTGAGCAGCTTTACGGTGCTCCCGCGTACGGTCAAGGTAGAAGTTCAATGCCCTTCTACAGTCCAGGGTATGGAGGACCGTTTCAGCTCGGCTGGAGTGTGGTCTGGGAAAGAAGGTTGGAAGTACCACCTCCTGATTGATGTGAAAAGGGGAGACCACTTTAGGCAGAAATTTTGGGTGAGTCCGTAGGACTACCCTATTCTTGTAGAACCTAGTGTAAGGGGGATCAGACACGAGGGCCTGCAATTCACTTACGCGTCTAGCGGAAGTGAGGGCTATCAAGAACAGTGTTTTCCAAGACAGAAAACGGAGAGAACAGGTAGCCATAGGTTCAAAAGGCGGACAGGTGATCCGCTGCAAAACCACATTCAGGTCCCAGTCAGGCGCTGGCGGGCGCAGAGGTGGTTTAAGTAGAAGGAGACCTCTGAGAAACCTAGCTACGAGAGGGTCGCTGGAGAGAGGTCTACCGTCCACCGGCACATGATGTGCCGAAAGAGCACTGAGGTGAACTTTGACGGAGTTGGACTTAAGTCCCAGATTAGAGAGGTGTAGCAAGTACTGCAAGATCACCGACACCGGGCAGGAGAAGGGATCCTCAGACTGTTGGGTACACCAGACTGCAAAGCGACGCCATTTAAGGGCGTAGCATTTGCGGGTAGAAGGCCGTCGCGAAGCCAAGACGACCTCCTCCACCGCCGCCGGCAGGAGAAGGGGAGCAAGGACTACCCTCTCAGCAGCCAGGCCATGAGGTTGAGAGACCTGAGGTTGGGGTGCAGTAGGGACCCCTGATCCTGAGTGAGGAGATCCGGTTGTACCCCCAGAGGGAATGGATCCTCCACCGCCAGTTGCAGCAGGAGTGGAAACCACGGCTGTCTGGGCCAGCGAGGGGCCACCAGGATCATGAAAGCTTTGTCTCGGAGAACCTTGAAGAGAGTTCGAGAGACTAGCGGGATGGGAGGGAAAGCGTACAGGAGGCTCCCCGACCATGAGATCAGAAAAGCGTCCGCCGCAACCCGGAGGGGGTGTGGCTGACGAGAGCAGAAGCGAGGAAGCTGCCGGTTGTGAGGACTGGCAAAGAGATCCACCGTGGGGAGGCCCCACTTGAGGAAGAGCTTCTGAACTACCAAGGGATCCAGACGCCACTCGTGCGGCTGGAGGACCCTGCTGAGTTTGTCCGCAAGGCAATTTTCTTGGCCCGGGAGATAAACTGCCTTGAGGAGAATGCCGTGACTGACGGCCCAAGAGCAGAGCTTCTGTGCCTCCCGGCAGAGGAGGAAGGAGCCCGTGCCCCCCTGCTTGTTCACGTAGAACATGGCAACTTGATTGTCCGTCTGGACAAGGACGGACTGGTGGGAAGTCAGGTGGGAGAAGGCCTTGAGAGCCAGGCGGATCACCCTGAGCTCCAGGAAGTTGATCTGCTGAGCAGACTCCCACGTGGTCCAGAGGCCCTGAGTACATGCCTCTTGGCAATGTGCTCCCCAGCCCAGGAGGGATGCATCGGTGGTCAGCACCCGGGTCGGCTGAGGTGACTGGAAAGGCATTCCGAATAGGAGGTTCGGCTGCCGGAGCCACCACCGGAGAGACGAGATCAGCGGCTCGGAGACGCGCACTAGGTCTGCTAGGCCGCCTGTGGCTTGACGCCACTGCTGGCGGAGACACCATTGAGCAGACCGCATATTCAGGCGGGCATTGGGGGTCACATGGACGGTGGAAGCCATATGGCCGAGTAGTCTCAGGAAGCGCCTGGCGGAGACCAGGGGCTGGCTGCGAAAGCGGTCGGCTAGGTCCATGAGCCGTTGAGCCCTGTCGAGCGGTAGGTATGCTCGCGCCTGAGGAGTGTGCAGCCTTGCGCCGATGAACTCGAGATCCTGTGAGGGGAGCAAAGTGGACTTTGCGAAGTTTATAACAAAGCCCAAGTGCTGCAGAAGAGTCACCGTGCGGCGCGTGGCGTTGGTGACCTCCCGAGCGGACGCTGCTCTGATGAGCCAGTCGTCGAGGTACGGAAAGACAGAGGCCGTGAAGCCGGAGATGGGCCGCCACGACCGCGAGACATTTTGTGAAGACTGGCGGTGCGGAGGACAGGCCAAAGGGCAGTACTCTGTACTGGTAATGATTTCCCACCACCACAAACCTTAGGTATTGGCGGTGGCTTGGGTGGATGAGGATGTGCGTGTAGGCATCCTTTAGATCCAAGGAGCATAGCCAATCTCCCTGCTGGAGGTAGGGCAGAAGGATTCCAAGGGTAAGCATTTTGAACTTCTCCCGCACAAGGAACTTGTTGAGGTTGCGCAAGTCCAGGATGGGTCTGAGGCCCCCTGTTCTCTTTGGTATCAGAAAATACCTGGAATAAAAGCCTTGACCTCTCAGGTGGTGTGGCACCGGTTCCACCGCCTGATCCTGCAGAAGACCTGCTAACTCCTGAAGGAGCAATTCCCTGTGCAGAGGGGGTCGCGGAGGTTCTCCCGGAAAATAGGAGGGAGGGACCTGGTGGAAGTGGAGAAGATAGCCTTCTCGCACGACCTGAAGCACCCAGGCATCTGAGGTGATGCTGGACCACCTGTGGGCGAAGTGAACCAGCCGGCCTCCGGTGCTGGGAGGAACCAGCGGGGGGGGAGAGGCTATGCTTTGCGAGTCAAAAACCCCCACCCTGCTGAGCAGGGGCTGGTGGTGCAGGCTTGGGAGCTTGCTGCCTACGGGACCCGTTACCCCGTCCCTTGGCCTGCTGGCCCTGTTGGGGAGCTGCAGGGGCCTGATAATGGGGGTATTGTTTGTAGGCAGCCGCCTTCCTCGGGTAAAAGGACTTTTTCCCCGAGCCCTTCTTTTTCTGGGAAGGGGCGGAGGTCTTCCTAGAAAGCCTGGTCCTGGTGAGAGTCTCAGTCTCAATTTGTGCAGCCTTTTCCGCCATGGGCTTGCCAAAGAGGTTCTCGCCTCGGCAGGGGACATCGACCAACTTGTCTTGCACCCAGGGCTCAAGGTCTGACGACTGAAGCCAAGCCTGTCGGCGGGCACCGATGCCGGCTGCGGCCACTCGAGCCGATGCTTCAAAGCCATCATAGGCTGCCCGGGACATGAACTTTGAGCATTCCCGAATGCCAGTGGACAAGGCCAGGAACCTCCGCAAGGGTTCCTCGGACAGACCAGCGGAGAATCCGGCTAGCTCTTTAGCCAGATCCCGGAGATACATGCCCATGTACAGCTGGTAAGTCTGGACACGACATGCGAGCATAGAGCCCTGGAAACACTTCTTACCAAGGCCATCCAGGTTACGGGCCTCCCTGCCAGGGGGCACCGAGGAGTGCATCTTCTGGCTCTTAAGACGATGCATGGCCGATTCCACTACCATGGAATGGTGTGGTAGCTGTGCCTTTTGGAAGCCAGGGCTCTTGCGGACCCGATAGATAGAATCGACCCGCTTGCTCAGGACCGGCGAGGAGGCCGGACTCTCCCACATGCGGAAGAGTAGTCGTTCCAGCATAGGAGGAACCGGTACAGTAAAGTGTTCCCTCGCGGGAGAGTCATACTGGAGGGCGTCGAGCTCTTCGGCTCGAGGCTCCTCCTCGGGATCCGCAGGGAAGGCCAAAGCCTTGGTCATATCCCTAACGAAGTCCGAGAACCGGGCATCCTCCGGGGGGGACTGCTTCCGAGGTTCGGACTCAGGTGAGTCCGAGGGGACACACCGAGTCCGAAAAGAATCAGGTGACTCTTCCTCTTCAGACTCCCAGACCGACTCCGACGAGGAATCGGTGGGGTCGGCCCGGGCAGGGCGCAGAGCCTGCCGCCCCGACGCCGAGGGAGTCGGCGTCGGCGACCTCGGTCCCGAACGGGAGGCCGAGGGTGACCTCGACCGAGGATCGACTCGAGTTCTCATCGACTCGAGGATCGGCTCGGTCTCCGGGGTCGACTTGGACGTCGACGTCCCGGCGGTCGGGGCAGCGGCGCCAGTGAGGCCAGCGAGCAGTGCCCGCTGCTGGTCCATGAAGGCAGACAGTCTGCTCTCCAAGGCCGTCAACCTGAGTCCGAGCTCAGGTGACCCAGCAGCCCCCGACTCGGGCCCCGACGGCGTCGGGCCCGACGTCGGCTGTCGCGGAGGCGAGTCCAGAAGGACCACAGGACTTACCCGAGCAGGCATCTCCGACTCCAGGCGAGGTCGCTTCGGGAGGTGTTCCTTCTCCAAGGACCCGGGGCGGCTATCGGGGCTATGCGACCTGGCCCTCGCGGAACCAGGAGCGTCCACCGACGCCGCCCTCGCGGGTTTCACCGTCCGACGATGGTCCCCGGAGGGAGAACCCCGGTCGGAGGAACTCCGGCGACGGTCCGAGCTGGAGCCTTTTGATGCGGAGGCCTCCGACGAGGTCCGGGTACGGCTGGGGTCAGCGAAGATTCGATCACGCTGATGCCGCCGACTCCTCAACGCTTTTGAGGACATTTTGCCGCAGGGCCCACAGATCAGTTCCTCATGATCCGGGCCCAGGCAGCGGAGGCAAAAGTCGTGTGTGTCAGTGAGTGACATATTTCGGTCACACTGACCACACCGCTTAAAGCCACTGGCAGCCATCGGGGGAAAAAGGGCCCCTGCGAGGTCAAAGGACCGGGCTGCCAGGGAAAATCGAAAACGAAAGCTGACAAAGTCAGAAAAACCGAAAAAAAGTGAGAGGACTCGTGACCGGCGTCGCGAGTCCGGACGGGAAAAAGATCGGCGTCGAACCGAAGGAAAAAGGATAAAATAATGAAGAAAAATCGACTTTTTCGCGGGGACAAGACGGGGACGTCTGTAGGGCTCCGCGGAAAAAAGAAGACTGGCTAAGATGGCACCCTCGGGCGGGAAGACGACCGCGCATGCGCGCTGCAATTCCCAAAGGCTTTCTTTGAAAGCTGGGGAAAATTGCTCCGCGAGGGCTCCGTCGGCGCCGACGTCACCCATAAGTGAGGACTAACTTCCTGCTTGGTCCTGGAGAAAGGGTTAAACCTCCAACAAATGAAAAAAACTCTATGCACCGAAAGCTAGAGAGGGAGCCACACCTCAGCTCCATGGTGACCAGGGGAGCTGACGTGAGAGGCAGGTGGGCGGAGTCAAAGCCTATAGGACAGCCCCAAACACTTAAGCAGGAAGAAACAGTTAGTGAGAGGCGTGTGGAGAGAGAGAGAAAATACCACGGGACAAGCAGCAGAGAGAAGGAAGAGAGAAGAAGAAATAATCCTCGAGAGGAAAGGCTGGAAAGTTTGTCCAGGAGGCAGATGAGTTCTTCTCAGGAGTCTTCTGTTGAAGCTGTTCTGGAAGATGGGAGAATAGGCAGAAACAAAGCTCCTTTTGAAACGCTGCATAAACACTCTTATTGCAGGCAGCGTGTCTGTAGCTCCAGTTCTGAGAGAAGCACAGCTGATAGAAAGCAATTAGCTGACTGGAAGCCTGGGAGACAGGAGTCAGAGCCAGGCCCTGCTGAGAAGCATGCTGCAAGAGACCAGGTGAAGCGGTCTGGGGACAAGTGGTTGCCTTTAGCACTATCAGAGAAGGCAAGAACTGCTAGGAAAAAGGTGTGCCCTTTTGAATCCCTTAAATCAGTGTTAAAGGAGACTGGTATCCTTGGTTCCTCCCCCATACCTCAGAGTAAGGAAGAGTCCCGATGGAGACAGCTTAAAGCCTTGTTAGAGCAATGGAAGCCTTCTGTGGAGAACTCTGTAAATAGGCAGGTTATATCAGACTCAGAGGGTGAAGCCATGCAAACTGAGGAAGCCCCTGTAGAAAGTGAATGTTCTGATATAGAGACAGACTGTGCTTATTGCCAAAGAGAGTAAAGCTGTTAAACGTTTATGCTGATGATATAAGTGCTGGAAGAAACCTGAAACTGTGCTGGTGGGATTTACTCTGGGGAAAGCAGTGACCTGCCAGAAGTGTAAAGCCTAGCCAGTTTGACACCTGTGAAAGAAGAGAACGCTACTGTTTTATTGATAGTTGTATGAAGGCATCGTTGCTGGAAGGAAAAGCAGTTAATGTTTGGCAATTGAAAGAAGGTTTAAGAAAGTGTTTTAAAACAGGCACGCTTGCATGTATAACACATGGACTTTGCTGTATCAGTGAACTTTATTTTGGTTTGGAGAAGAATCCTTTATTTCTGTTCAATAGGGGTAGTAGAAAATACCTGTGCAACAATAAAACTTATTGTTACCCCAAAAATCCTTGGCTGTTTCCGTCTTGATCACAACTACATGGAACATAAGACCCGCAGCACTTATAAGGATATATAAATGTGGTCCGTCCATTTCTACTAGGCATCCGCCTATACAAAGGAGTGGACGTGACAGTGTGTGTCATTGGGGTGTTGGGGGGGTTCCTGCTTATGTGTGTGTTATGAAAGCTGTTGGTGAGTGCATATGTATATAACAGAGAATGTCAGAGGGTATGTGTGTGTATGCCATGGGAGCTGTAGGGGTGCATGCATTTGTGTATAAGTATGTCATAGGGAGTTGGGAAGTGTGTGTGTGTGTGTGTGTGTGTGTGTGATGGGATGTCGGGAAGTGCATTTGTGTGTCATGAGGGTGTCAGGGATGCCTGCATGTATGTGCGTGTGGAATGGGCGGTGTCAGGGGGTGTATGCGGGTTAATGGATGCATGCTTGTGTGTGCCATGGATCGTCAAGGGATGCTTCTATGTGTGATGGGAGTGTTGGGGTGCATGTGTGTGTCTCATGAGAGCTGTCAGAGAGTGCTTGTATGTGTGATGGAGGGTTTCAGGGGTACATGTATATGTGTAGGTGTCATGGGGGTGTTGGCGTGTGCGTTTGTGTATTTCATGGGGGCATTGTGGGTCGATGCATGCATGTGTCTTTGTCATCAGGGTATCAGAGGTGCATTTGTTCGTGTGTGATGGGATGACATAGCAATGAATGTGTGTGTCTGAGCCATGGTGAGTATTGTTGGGTGTGTGCATGTGTATGTGTTTCATTGTGAGTACTGGCAGGAACATACATGTGTATGTGCATGTGATAGTTTCCCATCCTTACCGTACAACATCCATTTTGCTACACTCTCTCTCTCTCCTTCCCTTTGCCCAGCCCTGTACTCCCTACCCCCCCCCCCCCCCCGGTACTCTGCACTCTTTCCCCTTCCCTGTCATTTACTCCCTCCAATTTCAGTCCATCCTCTAAGCCTGCCCCTCGACAATGCTCCACCCCTTTTCTCCCTCTCTCCTCTATCCCCACCCATTCCCTTATTCTTTCCCTGCCTTCTTCCTATATCCCTGCCCCTTCTCTCCAGGCTTCGCCCTTTACCCATCCCTTTCTAATTCTCAGGCAGGTAGGCTGCATGATAGTAGGACATGGGAACTTCTGCTGTCAATTTTGGCTGCAGCCCCACTTCGTACTGGTGGGACTTGTGGATTCTCGCCAGCAGCAGCAGGTCACAGCCCTGCTCTTCCTGCCAGTGAGACCCAAGGACTCCCATTGGTGATTTCTGGCCACTGCCCGCTCTTCATGCCAGCGGACATGACTCCTGCCAACTCTTCGACCTGCCTTTTTAAGAGGGAGAGTGGCCATATGCATATGTTTATTTGCGCATGCGCAAACAGATGCGTATGGACAGATACATTTCACCCATCCAGCTGGAGCTTCCCATTATAGGCACTATCACTAATGCAAAACATGCCTAAAAACGAAAGCGTAAAGTGATACTTCTATATTGGGCTAACTTATTATACTGCTTAACTAACTTTCAGAAGCAAACACCTCTCCTCATGTCAGAACAGAATCAGCAAAAGACAGCAATAACAGAAAATATAAGTGAATCCAAAAAAGCATTTCAAGGATCATCTGAAGTGGAAAGGTAGAGGGGGAGGGGAGGATAATGGGTGATTTGAAGTAGACCATGCACTAAAATATTATGGCTCTCACAATACGTTTAGAAGCCCAGATCCTTGTTAAGTCCTTTGTCTTGGTTCCAAAGTATCTGATCATTTTGATTTAAAGTCTTATGCTACTCGATTCTTTTAGTTTCCTTTGTGTATCCTGACTGAGATTACTGATGTTGTGCTCTGTTCCCAAAAAGTGCTCTTCTATGGCCTGTATTAATTTGGTCCAGCTTGGCCTGTATGAACTTGATCCAGTAAAATGGTATCACCTTATATTTTCTTATTAATATTTATTTTTGTGCATCATATGCCATTGCTTAGAGATAGGAAACAAGTTCAAATGGGTGGGGTCATATATGCTACTAAACCAAATTCAGCTAGCCTCCCCCTTTCAAATTTTATAAATTATTGTTTAATCTCACATATCAATTTATTTCATATAAATGACTTTGCAGACATTCATATAGAGTTTCCTATCAGAAAGCTTCTGCACGTCTTTATAATCACTGGTCCACTTAAATATTTATTTTTTTATATTTGTTAGATTGTGGAAAGACATTTGCTCCCTGATGCAGAATGTATTATAACATGATTTAAGAAAGTATTCTGAACAAATCATTAAGAGCAGGATTTTTCATCACTGATTCTATTTATGATTTTTTGAAAGTTAAGCACCCATAACCATCTGTTATAATTTTTTTAAATACAACAAATAATTGTAAAAAAATGAACCAATGATTACAAGGAAACATTGGCAATAACAAAAGATTTTCTGGTACTAAACAATATGGGGGTTATTCTGAGGCATAAATAGTGGGGATGGACGTCCTAACAGGATGTCCATCCCCGCTATTTGTGCCGGCTCTTGCCCCTGTATAACTTCCCTGCCGGTTGTGCGGAGAAGTTATACGGGGGCGGGGAAGGGGTGGCATGGGGCGGAGAGGGGGCGGGCACTGGGCGGTCGCTGGCCCTGAACGTACAGGGCCAATTCTGTTGTTGGCCCTGTACATCCAGGGCCAGCGAAATGTCCGGGGAAGTTATTCCACCCCTTGGGTGGAATAACTTTCCTGGATGTGTTCTTTCGGCAGCTCCAGGGCGCGGAAGGGGCTGGGGGGGGGCAAAAGTCAATTCCCCGCAGCCCGATCCTGGCCTTAGGAGGCCGGATCAGGGGTCGGGCTTCAGGGAATTAACTTTTTAGTAGGCGGCCAGCATCGTGGCATTTAAATTGAGCCACCGTGCCATGGCAACATGACACCATGGTGCTGCTGCTCCATTTAAATGCCCTGATTTAGTCAGGCTTTGCTGGACGTGCAGGCCGGGACTGAATCGAAGTCCTGGCCTGCACGTACAGTGCTGTTCGTGATTCTGATCCTGCGGGATCAGAATCGCAATCTCCTTTGTACGTCTGGGTCAGCCCGGACGTACAAAGGAGATCTACGTCGGGATCAAAATCGGGCCCTATATCAAGGTCCACAAAGTTATTTATATGAAATAAACTGATATATGGGATTAAGTGATAATCTATAACCTTACAAGAGAGAGTCCTACTGAATTTGATTGCTCTCGGACACATACATTAAACACTTTCTCTACAGACATAAAATGGGAACATCCTGTTTGCACATCTGGCTCCTACTGCAGTTGCTTTGACACAATATTGTGTTTACCTGTGCAAACTGTTAAGAAAAATGTATAATACTACATTATTTAGAGAACATATTACTGGTGTAATACAGAGATGCCAAGTTACCCAGTTCCAGAAGTGAGATATTAAGCCAGCCTTGGATTTCACATAATCTCATCATGATGCATTCCAATGGGTAAAATCAGGGACTACAAATACCACCCTGCATTGTAAGGCACATGTAAAATCAGAATTGGCAGGGGTCACATGATGCAGTGAGCCAGGAAGCCGTCTTTATCTTGGCTCTGGGATACTCCGCTGGAAAAACAATGTTGATTTAAACCCTCGGCACCCCGGGAACTCACCCCTATATCACAGATACTGTGCGAATAGCTGCCGTTGGTGGGGTAAACATCATGGCACTCACCTTTTCGAATGATGACAAAAATTGCTTTTAAGGATAAAAAACGTGACCTAGATGCAAAGATGACGGATCCCGCATTGCCAAACATTTCAGATGTTGCCATGGTGGGCTTGGTAGAAGAGGTCTCCCAAGCCGTGGTATCAGCCTTGGAGAGCAGATTGCTGAGCCTTTCGGACCAACTCTCGCAAGTTGCACAGACTGTGTCGGAGTTTGGTGATTGGCTAACGGAGGCGGAACAGCGCAAATCCACTCCCAAACCCTCCAGAGGTTGGAATCACTGTTAACCAAACACAGTGAGAAGCTGGACAAGCTCGAGAATCGAGATCACTGAAAAAATCTGCAAATTATTGGAGTGGCTGAAATGGTGACAGACCGAGAACTACGCGTTTTCCTAGAGACCAGGATCATGACCGCTCTAAAGCTGGGAGATGATGGCAGCAAAATTCTCTTACAGCGTGTGCACCTGCTGGGATAAGGATGTGAAGGCACCAATCACCAGTAAGTGGTTATTGCCCACTTTCATAACTATACACAGAAAGAAGCGGTGCTCCAGGCAGTTCGGGTGCGTCTTGGATCTGTGCAGACCTCAACTGATTTCTTAGTTTTTCAGGACTACTTGCCCCCCATCAGCCAAAAATGCAAGACATTTGCCATGGCCTGTGGGAGGCTGTCGGTCTGTGGAATTAGTCACTCTACAATATCCAGGGAAACGTCGAGTGGAACATCAAGGATGCCAACTTTATTTTGCTATGTCAGTGGAGGTAGTGTAGTTACCTGTAAAGCGTAGTTACTCATCTGTAACAAGTGATCTCCGGGAACAGCAGGAATTTAGTCCACATATTGGTAATGTCGGTACCGATGGAATCCATGCAGGAACGCTCCCCAGCGTTCAATAGGAAAGCTTTTGGGACATCCCACTGCGCCTGCATAGCTGCCTTCCTGCCTTTTCAGCTCTCCCTCCTCAGTTTATAGCTGAGATAAAAAGAGAGAAGAAGAGAAAAAAAAAGAGAAGACCTACAACTCCTAGGGGAGGAGGGCGGGTTGTGATTCCTGCTGTTCCTGGAGATCACCTGTCACAGGTGAGTAAGTACGCTATCTCCAGGAACAAGCAGGAATGTAGTCTTCACATATGGGACTCCCTATCTCGAAGATGCCAGAGAGATGACCTACGGTGAGATGTGGATTACAGGCACACATAAGTAGGTCATGTATCCTCCAAGAATGTCTGGTATCGAAACCCAGGATGGAGGGTAGGAGTTGATCTAAGTCTGAAAGAGATGCTGGAGAACAGCTTGGCCAAACAAGGCATCCTGGCAGGAGTCTTTGTCCAGGCAATAGTGGGCAGCAAAAGTGTGGACAGAAGACCAAGTTGCTGCTTTGCATATCTCATCAATTGCTACAGAGCGCAGATGTCCCATGGAGGCAGCCATGGCTTGAACATTATGTGCAGTGACGTGACCCTCAAGAGAGAGACCTGCACTTTCATAAGCAAAGGAGATGCAATCCACAATCCACCTGGAGAGAGTTCGCTTAGATATTGGCAAACCCAGGTGACTCGAGTCAAAGGCAATGAAAAGTTGGGAAGCTTTTCTGTGTTCTCGAGTTCTCTGGAGATAGAAAGCCAAGGCACCTTTGCAATCCAGAGTGTGAAGGGTTGCCTCTGCTCTAGAGGAATGAGGTCTAGGGAAAAAGACAGGAAGGTAGACTGACTGGTTTAAATGGAAGGGGACCACCTTTGGCATAAAGTGAGGATGAGTCCTGAGGACTACCTTATCATGGTGGAATTGTGTATAAGGAGGGTCAGCCACCAAGGCTTGGAGCTCACTAATGCGTCTCGCTGAAGTGAGAGCAATAAGGAAGATGACCTTCCACGTGAGGAACTTCAGGGAGGTGGTGGCTAGAGGTTCAAAGGGTGGCTTGAGAAGCGGTCCCAGAAGAACATTGAGATCCCATGCCACTGGAGGGGGCTTAATAGGAGGTTTGGTCAATAGAAGACCCCTCATGAAGCGTGCTACAAGCGGCTGAGAAGAGATGGGTTGACCATCGAAGGGCAGATGAGAGGCCGCAATTGCACTTAGGTGTACTCTTACTGAATTGGTTTTAAGTCCAGAGGAAAACAGGTGGAGAAAATACTCAAGAAATGCATCCACTGGAGCTGAGAAGGGGTTAGTGCCCTCTGCGAACACCATAGAGAGAATCTATGCCATTTGGAACGCCTGGTGGAAGGTTTTCTGGACGCTAAAAGGATGTCTTTAACCTGCTGAGAGAGGTTAATGTCCTGGAAGGCTATGCCTTCAGCAGCCATGCCATAAGATGGAGGGATTGTGGATTGGGATGGAGCAGTGTCCCCTCCTCCTGAGAGAGAAAATCTGGAGCAGATCCCAGAGCTATGGGTTGAGCCCGAGACAGACGTAGAAGGAGAGAATATCACAGTTGTCGTGGCCAGTGTGGGGCTATGAATATCATGAAGCCCTTGTCTCTCTGGAGTTTGAAGATTTTCTTGGGAATGAGAGGAATGGGAGGGAAGGCATACAGGAAGCTCTGACCCCAGTGGAGGTGAAAAGCATCCACCTACTGGCTGCCTGGTGCAGGAGTCCTGGAGCAGAAGCGAGGAAGTTTGGCATTCTGAGGAGTTGTGAAGAGGTCTATCTCTGGGGTTCCCCAGATCTGAAAGATGTAAGCGACCTTGTCTGCATGAAGAGACCACTCGTGGGGGAGAAGGACTTGATTGAGTTTGTCCACCAAGACATTGTGCATGCCTGGAAGATACACCATAAGTAGGTGAATGTGATACTGTATGGCAAAAGACCACAGATGCAGGGCCTCACTGCAGAGGGTCCAAGAGCCTGTTCCACCCTGTTTGTTCAAGTAGAACATGGCTACTTGATTGCCTGTCTGGAGTAGAACTGAATGGAATCGTAGTTGATCCTGGAAGACCCTGAAGGCATTGCGAATGACTCTGAGCTCCAGCAAGTTTATATGGAGCTGTGACTCCTGATGAAACCAAAGTCCCTGAGTGGAGAGACAGTCCAGATGAACTCCCCAGCCCAATTTGGACGCATCCGTCATTAGGGTATATTGATGTGCTGGCATCTGAAAAGGTGACCCTACGAGGAGGCTTTGTGGGGATTGCCAGCACTGGAAAGACAGGATTAGGTGGGTAGAGACCATTATCTTGTCTCTCAAGCAACCTGATGCTTGAGACCACTGGGAAACCATTGTCCATTGAGCTGCGCGCATATGTAGATGAGCATATGGGACAACATGCACTGTCTATGCCATATGACCCAGCAGTTGTAGTAGATCTCAAGCAGTGAGGAACTTCTTGAGGCTGGCTTGAGATGCTAACTGATTGAGACATGTATAGTGGAACTGAGGTAGAAATGCCTTTGATTGCTGAGTGTCTAAAAGAACCCCTATGAACTCTAGAGTTTCAGAGGGGACAAGTTGGGACATTGGAAGATTTATTACAAATCCCAAGTGTTGCAGCACCTGCATGGTACGCGAGAGGGAAAGACTGGCCTCTAAAGAGATGTTTGCTCGAATGAGCCAGTCTTCTAAGTAAGGGAAGACAAATATCCCGAGAGTTCTTAAGAATGCGGCTACAACTACTAGCATGCACTTTGTGAAAACTCTTGGGGCAGAGGCGAGGCCGAAAGGCAGGACTCTGTATTGATAATGTCTTCCTTGAAACATGAAACGCAGGAATTTCCTGTGCTGTGAGTTAATCAGAATATGAGTATATGCTTCCTTGAGGTTTAGAGAACAGAGCCAGTCCTGACTCTGGAGATAGGGAAGAAGGGTACCTAGGGAGATCATTTTGAACTTCTCCCATACCAGGTGCTTGTTCAGTTCTTGGAGGTCCAGAATGGGCCTGTATCCCATTTTCTTTGGAATAAGGAAATAGAGAGACTAAAAGCCCATTTCCTGTTGGGATAGTGGAACCTCCTCTATTGCTCCTTGAAGGAGGGGGGAGGTGATCTCTAGTAACAATAGAGCAGAAAGAGGATTCTGAGAGTGGAGGAGTCTTTGGGTGGGGGCAGACTTTGAAGATGAAGCTTGTACCCCTCCCATACTATGGACAGTGTACATTGCTCTGATGTGACAAGATGCCACCTGTGGGCAAAGTGACAAAGCCTGCCAGGGATGAGGATGGGATTTGGAATCTCCAGAGGCAAAGCGACTATGTTCTCTGGAAAGGAGTCAAAGACCCTGAGGAGGCTGGGTCTGTTGAGGCGGCTGTGAGCTAAGAGTCTGGGCCTTCCTTTGCTGTTTTGGTGGCTGCTGCCCCTTCTGAGGAGCATAGTGTTGACACTGTACAGCAGGAGTGTAAGAATAGTACTTCTTCTCCTTATTGAAAAAAAGCTTTCTTTGCTGATTTCTTCATAGCTGAGTTGGCTGTAGACCTTGATAGTTTATTAAGTGTATTGTTCTCATATTCTGAGAGGCCTTGTCTTGCCAATCCTTGCCAAAAAGATTTTCACCAGTGCAAGGGATGTTACCCAGTTTGTCTTGATCCCATTGTTCAAGATCCTTTGCTTGAAGCCAAGCAATTCTGCGTGCTCAGATGCAGATAGATGAAGTTCTGCTGATGCACTCAAAACAGTCAAAAGTTGTCCTGTTAACAAATTTTTTAACATTTTGAGTATGTTTTACCAGGGCAAGATAATCTGCTCTCTTGTCATCGGGGGGAAGAGGAACCATAAACTCCAAATCTCTAACCACCTCTCTGAGGAACATACATATAGAGTATGTAGGAACTGATTCTAGCCGATAACATGGCGGCCTGAAAGCAACGCCGACCAAAGGCGTCGAGGGTTCTCGATTCCCTACCTGGAGGGTTCAAGGAATGTGTTTTAGCACTTTTTATTTGACGCACTGCTGATTCTGCTATCATGGAATGGTGTGGTAATTGCGTCTTTTGGAAACCGGGGCACTCCGGTACTCGATACATGGTATTGAGTTGTCGGGTATATGGGGAAATGGTGAGGGGCGTTTCCCACATACAAAGCATAAGATCATGGAGAATGCGATGAATAGGGAAAGTTGCAGCTTCCTTCGGGGCTGCGGGGTACTGAAGAATTTCAAGTTCTTCAGCTCTAGGCTCTTTCTCCGATGTTGCTGTTATGGAGAGACCCCGAAACATCGCGGATAAAGACATGGAAAGACATGTCCTCCGGAGGGGACATGCGACGTTGTGGGGACAGAGATGGGTCTTACAGGAGAGTTCTCATGTCCCGGGTACCAGCTGATTTATTGTCCGAGAAATCGGAGTCTGAAGACTCAAAAGTATCGATGGGCAGGATGCTCATGTTGTACCCGTACCTGATACCGATCAAAATCGGTAATCGAGGGTGGTGGTGCCAGAACCTCAGTACTGGAAACGGATTTGAGGGCTGACATGGGTGGTAGCGTGGCAAACGGCAAAAAGGTCGATGCAGGTTGTGTCGGTACCTGAGGGATCGACTGTAAAGGCTTTACTGGCACAGAGGCCGCCAGTAAGGCTGCTAAGCTTCGCTCAATAACCAGGATACATTGATCCATGGAATTTGCCAATGCTTGGGTATCGGTACCGGAATTGCGGGCCATGATCCCTGAGCATGGCACCAGGAGCTCTTCAGAGATGGAGGCCTCAGGAGCATCCTGGGACCCCACTAAGGCTTTGGAAGCAAGGTCCTCCTGCCGGGGTTGTTTGGCCGGAGTATCTCCCTCCAGGGCAATGCCCAAGCATCTTGATATTTAGAAGGAAATCTACCTTTGGGGGGCCGGCCAGTCTTTGAGGAAGACCTAGGTTTCAATACCTGAGATCCTTGGGAGGAAGATGAAGCTCTCGAAGATGTCACTGCTACATCAGAGGCAAAGAGAGTACCTAGTTTTGTCACTCAGTTTTGTAGGCCTCTCTGTCATCTTCCTGCAAAGAAGACACTGACGGCAGATGACCGGACCTAAACATTTTAGGTACCAGTCATGGGTGTCTGTGGCCGAAATAGTACTGCCACATTTTGAACACTTTTTAAAACCACTGGATGGTTTTTCCATTTTGTCTATGACAAAAGGGGAGGCCTAGGCCTAAGATGGCGTCGATGCACCTGAAGGAAGAAAATAATTTCTCTCACAGATTTTTTTTTAGAAAACAGAAGAAAAGAAGAAAGTACCGACGGTGCCAGCGTCGACGGGAAGTCAGACACGGCCACAAAAGATAAGAAAAAACAAATTTTCTGTGGTGACAGGAATTGCTTCTTGTTGGCTCTGTGGAAAATGAAGAACTGAGGAGGGAGAGCTGGAAAGGTGGGACGGCAACTATGCAGGCACAGTGGGATGCTTCCAAAAGCTTTCCTATTGGATGCTGGGGAGCGTTCCCACATGTGCTCCGTCGGTACTGATGTTACCCATATGTGAAGACTACATTCTTGCTTGTTCCTGGAGATCAGATGTTCTCCAGGGACATCAGGAATCAGTCCTCACATATGGGTGATGTCGGCACCGATGGAGCCCTCATGGAAGCATCTCCCCAGTTTTCAAAGAAAGCCTTTGGGAGATATACCCATGCACGCGTGGTCCCCTTCCCGCACATGGGTGCCATCTTACTCAGTCAGATAACATAGCTAGAGCTGACAAAAGAAGATGGCCAAAAATGTAAAACTACTCCAAGGGGAGGAGGGCAATTGTGAGGACTGATTTCTGCTGTCCCTGGAGAACGCCTCTTACAGGTGAGTAACTGCACTTTCTCCAAGAAGAAGCAGGAAGTCAGTCCTCACATATGGGACTTTCTAGCTACAGGCTACCTGGAATGTGTAGAAGCCATGAGCAGCCGCAAGTGAATCTGAGAGACTCTGAAGACCCCAGTGTCCAAGGAGAACCATGGCTCCGGTAGCCTAAACAAGACGGGTTGGAGGGCAGGAGTTGCCTAAACCCTGAGCAGATTATGGAGTATGGCCTGGCCGAAGGCACTGTCCCAGCCTAATCGTGGGCGATGGTGATAAAGTCCGCCACTCAGGTGGACAGGGTATGCTTGGTGACAGCCTCCCCAGTCGACTGCAGTCGTATGAGACGAAAAGCTGTGAGGCTCTGCAGTGGCCCTGAGTATGCTGAAGATAGAAGGACAGGGCTCTTTTGCAGTTCAGAGTATAGGGAATGGCTGCTGCCTTGTCAGCGTGGGGCCATGGAAAGAAGGTAGGGAGCACCACCTCTTAGTTGAGGTAAAGGTGGATACTACCTTTGGAATGAATTTTGGGTGGGCGTGAAGCATGACCCTGTTCTTGTAGAACCTAGTGTAGTAGGGTGGCTAGACCACCAGGGCCTGAAGCTCATCGACTCTGCGGGCAGAGGTGAGCACCACCAGGAAGACGACCTTCCAAGATAGGTAACGCAAATGGTAAGTAGCCAAAAGTTTTAAGGGAAGCTTGGTAAGCTGCGCCAGAACTAAGCTGAGATCCCATTCCATCAGAGGTGGCTGGATGAGAGGCTTAGAGAGCAGCAAGCCCCGCATTAATCGGGTAATGAGGGGCTGCATAGAAAGAGGCTTGCCCTCTATGGAATGATGATACGTGGAAAGCACGCTTAGATGCACCCTGATGGAGATGGACTTAAATCTAGCCTGTGAGAGGTGGAGCAAGCATTGGAGAACCGTGTGCACCTGGCCGGAGAATGGGTCAACCCATTGCTCTGCACACCCTACTAAGAATCGGCATCACTTGAAGGCATAGGTTCGTTTTGTGGAGTCCTTAAGAGAGGCTAGGAGGACCTCTTCCAACTCCCTGGGGAGGTTGAAGGGTGCTAGGGTGACCTGTTCAGCAGCCATGCTGTTAGCGAGAGGGACCCCAGACTGGAGTGGAGAAGCGAGCCCTCCTCCTGAGTCAGCAGTCCTGGGGAACTCCCCAGAGAGACCGGGAGCTCCGTCGAGAGGTGGAGTAACATGGGGAACCAAGGCTGTCTGGGCCATTGCAGGGCCACCAGGATCATGGAAGCCTTGAAGAAGGTCCATGCGATTAGTGGCATGGGAGGGAAGGCATACAAAAGGCTCTCCAACCATGAGATGAGGAAGGCGTCTGGCGCTACCCGAAACGGGTGTGGTTGTCAACAACAGAAGCGGGGCAGCTGAGAATTGGCTGGGCTGGCAAAGAGGTCCAGACTTGGTATTCCCAATTGTCAGAATAGCCGCTGCACCACTCTAGGGTCTAGGTGCCACTCGTGCAGCTGGAGGATCCTGCTCAGTCTGTCCGCCAGGGCATTTATCTATTTACATTCTCTTATATACCGCGCTATTCTGCATCAGTGCGGTTTACATTGAACAAACTGAAATTACATTGAACAGGGCATTATAACTTGGAGATAACTATTTTACAGGGAACATGGGCTATGGAGGGTTAAGTGGCTTGCCCAAGACCACAAGGAGCACCTGTGGGACTAGAAACCCCAGTCCTTCCGGCCCAAGGTTGCTGTCCTCTAGTGGGATTTGAACCCCCAACCTTCCGGCCTGAAGTACCTTACCCCAACCACTAGGCCACTCCTCCACTCCATTGTCATGGTCTGGAAGGTATACTGCCCTGGGGAGCATCCCCTGACTGACTGCGTACGAGCAGAGGGCTACTGCCTCCTGGCAAGACTCCATGCCCCCCTTGTTTGTTTAGGTATATCATCGCAACTCGGTTGTCCGTTCGGAACAGTACCAACTGGTTGAGCAGGCAGTGTTGGAAGGCCCTGTTCACCAGAAAAATGGCTCTGAGCCCAAGCAGGTTAATCTGCTGATGGCTCTCCTTGAGAGACCAATTGCCCTGCGTGTGCAGTTTCTTGCAGAGGGCACCCCTGCCCAGTATGGAAGCATCCATAGTGAGGACACTCTGGGGGTTTGGGTGCTGAAGGGGCATGCCTTTCTGCAGGTGCTGTGTGTCCTGCCACCAGTTGAGTGACTCTGCTAGTTAGCGGAACACCGAGACCCTGTCCCAGAGCCTGCTCATGGCCCGAGTCCACTGTGAGCGGAGGCACCACTGAGCTGCCCACATATGGAGGCGGGCATTAGGGACCACATGGACTGTGGAGGCCATGTGGCCTAGCAGGCAGAGCATGGACCACAGTGTGACGGTGCTGCACCTCAGTCGCCAGAGTCCTGAGGTGATCCGCCCTATCTAGGGGAAGGAAGGCCCTGGCTTGGAGGGTGTCCATGCGAACCCCTATGAACTTCAGGTCCTGTTTTGGAGTGAGGTGGGATTTGGGGTGGTTTATCACAAACCTGAGAAGTTGCAGGACCTTGATGGTACGAGCTATGGCCTGTTGCAACCTTTAAGGCAGTATCTCCTTTTACTAGCCAGTTATCCAGGTAGGGGAAGATGAAGGCCCCTTGGAGACAGAGGTAGGCAGCCACCACTGCCAGGAATTTGGTGAAGACTCTTGATGCAGAGGCTAGGCTGAAGGGTAGTACCCTGTACTGGTAATGGTCACCCCGACCATGAATCTTAGATACTGCCCATGGCTGGGGTGGATCAGGATATGAGTATAAGCATCCTTTAGGTCCAAGGAGCAAAGCCAATCTCCCTGCTGAAGGTACGGCAGCAATTTTCCAAGGGAGAGCATTTTGAACTTCTCCCGCACCAGGAATTTGTTCAAGCTTCTCAAGTCCAGGATGGGCCTTAGGCCGCCTGTTCTTTTTTGGACCAGAAAGTACCTAGAGTAGAACCCCTTCCCCTCTTAGATGTGGTGGTACCGGCTCCACAGCCCTGTCCCTGAGGAGGCCTGTAAGTTCCTGCAGTAGCAGGGCCTGGTGCAGGGGAGTCCGAGGGGGCTCTCCTGAAAAGAAAGGGGGAGAGTACCTGGTCCAGGTGAAGAAGGTAACCCTCCCTGATCACCTGGAGAGCCCAGGAGTCGGTGGTGATGGTAGCCCACTGGTGGGCAAAATGAGCCAGACATCCCCCTGCTGGTAGCTGGTCCCCCATGGATAGAGAGGCTATGCTCTTGGAGTCAAAACCCCAACCTAGTCTGAGTTGGGGCTGGTGTCTGGGGCTTGGGACCCTTAGGCTTACGTGGGTTCTGGCCTGCTCCCTTGCTTTGGTGACCCTGCTGAGGGGTCTGGAGGGCCTGGTAGGGGGATTAGTCTCGATAAGGCTAGGAAGGGAAGAGTGGAGGTCTTCCTCGAGAGTCAAGTCCTGGTGACATACACGGTCTCAATCTCAGCCGCCTTGTCCTCCATCGGCTTGCCAAAGACGTTTTCCCCAAGGCAATGAGATAAATCACAAGCCCGCTGATAGGGGAAGCCACAAATGATAGAACCGCTACTTCGGGGGCCTATGACGTAACTCCAGTGCCAGGAAGCAGTTCATCTCTGTCCAGTTAATAGAAACAAAACTTAACATTGGTTAGATGATTTGCCTTATGATGTTTTTCTGTGTCTGTTAAGATACATGCTTTCGGGGGGAACACTAATTACCTTAGATGCCTTACAATGCAAACTAGATCCTGCGGGGGGGGGGGGGGAGCTGTTATACGGGGTGGATGATGGTGGGAGATGGGAAGGAGTTTGGGAATCCTGCTGGCTAAAATGGGGTAGGATGGAATGAACATAAGTGTGAATTCTGAGAGTGGAATGATATGACTGGATGACTGAAGGTGGAATGTAGTGGAATAGCAGTAGGAGCTGGGGGTAAATTGGGGCTAGATAAGGCCGCACGGACCATCTACGGTGTCTCCAGATATGAGCATGTGACACCTCTATTAATGCAGCTTCACTGGCTCCCTATAGCCGGTCGCCTCAAGTTCAAAGCCCTCCTTATTACATTCAAAACCCTCCACCAGCTTTCTGCTACCGCCTTAGAAGACCTCGTACACTGGACACTTGACAGCAGAATCAGGAGAACGAACATGGCAAATACTCGTCATTCCCTCTCTGGTCAGTAAAACCTCCCAATATGTTAGGCATAGAGCCTTCACTTTATTTGCCCCTCTACTCTGGAACTCTCTCCCTGCTCCAATTCACCTTATCACTGACCTTTCCGCCTTTAGAAAAGCAACAAAAATATATCTTTTCCAGCTTTATTTTGACCACGTCACATAGCCCACCACTACCATGCCTTCTTCTAGTGCAGACTATTACCTCGCCTCCTTCTAATTCAGTTTCCATTCTCCCCTTGATGACTGTAAATAGTTAATGCCTTTGGTAGTCACGAAAACTATGTCCATACTGTTACAAATTATACTGTTGTTCCATTCTAATTTTAAGCTCTGTTAATTGTTACTTGTTCAATGTAAACCTGTTTGATGTATTAAGTTGTTTACTGTAAACTGCACTGAACTAAAATAGCGTGGTATATAAAACCAAATAAATAAATAAAATAGCGCCCTGGAGGAGAGGAGGCTGGAGGGTATAATGCTCTGGAGTGCCACCTCTGGCAGGCTATATTTGATTGTAAATGCCCCTCATCCTTTCCCAAAAGAGGGAACCATTATTGTCCGAGGGGTACTGAGGCGTCCATCTGCCGACCAGACTTGATGGGATGGGTGAAGAAAGCCCCCAGGTGTGATACATTAAATACCTTTATGGAAATGGGTAACAGGGGTAACATATAGAAAGCAGTGTGTATAAATGCCCATAGCATGGGAAATAAGATCCCTGATGTTGAAGCTTTGGTGGGAGTGGCCAACTTGGATTTAGTGGCAGTTATAGAAACATGGTTCACAGAAAACCATGACTGGGATGTAACTATACCTGGCTATACTTTATTCAGAAAGGACAGGGCAAGAAGAAGGGGAGGAGGAGTGGCACTATATGTAAAAAATACTATTAAAGCTTTGGAATTACAGAGCTTAAAAGGGAGAGAGGCATTGTGGGTTAAACTAGAAAGCGTAGTTACTCACCTGTAACAGGTGATCTCCGGGAATAGCAGGAATTTAGTCTTCACATATGGGTATCGTCAGTACCGACGGAGCCTGCGCGGGAATGCTCCCCAGCGTCCAATAGGAAAGCTTTTGGGAGCATCCCACAGCGCCTGCGTGCTGCCTTCCTGCCTTTCCAACTATCCCTCTCCAGTTGAGTTTATAGCTGAGACAAAAGAGAGAGGGAGAGAGAGAAAGAGAGAGAGAGATACAACTCCTAGGGGAGGTGGGTGGGTTGTGAACACTAAATTTCTGCTGTTCCCGGAGATCACCTGTTACAGGTGAGTAACTATGCTATCTCCAGGAACAAGCAGGAATGTAGTCTTCACATATGGGGACTCCGTAGCTGCAGTTGCCAGGGAGATGGCCCCAGGAAGTTGTTAGTACTTGTGAAAGGGCCCCACTCCCCCCATGGATCTCTGGCACCCTACCAGGGACGGTGGGTAGGAAGTTGATTAAGTCTGAAAAAGGTGTTGAAGAACAGCTTGGCCAAACAAGGCATCCCGGTAGGAGTCCTTGTCTAAACAGTAGTGGGCTGTGAAGGTATGTACCGAAGACCAAATAGCTGCTCGACAAATGTCGTCGATAGACACAGAGTGAAGATGAGCAATTGAGGCTGCCATGGCTCTCACATTGTGAGCAGTGACATGGCTTTCAAGAAGAAGGTTCTTACTCTCATAGGCAAAGGATATGCACTGTGCGATCCAGTTGGACAGTGTTCTTTTGGAAACTGGAAGTCCCAAATGACTAGGATCAAAAGCAACAAAGAGTTGAGAAGATTTTCTATGTTGCTGTGTCCTTTGCAAGTAAAAGGCCAAAGCTCTTTTACAGTCCAAGGTATGAAGGTTCCTTTCTGCACTGGAGGCATGAGGCCTCGGAAAGAATACAGGAAGGTAAACCGCTTGGTTTAAAATGGAAAGGTGAAACCACCTTTGACATAAAGTGTGGATGAGTCCTAAGAACTACCTTATCATTGTGGAACCTTGTATAAGGAGGATCAGCCACTAATGCTTGCAATTCACTGATGCAACGTGCTGATGTGATTGCAATGAGGAAGATGACTTTCCAGGAAAGGAATTTCAAAGATGTAGTGGCTAATGGTTCAAAGGGCGGTTTCATGAGCTGCCCGAGCACCAGATTTAAGTCCCATGCCACCGGTAGTGGCTTAATGGGAGGCTTTGTTAAAAGAAGGCCTCTCATAAATCTCACTATGAGAGGAAATAGATTGTCCACTTAGAGGCTTGTAAGAAGCTGCAATAGCACTAAGATGGACTCTTACTGAATTTGTCTTGAGAACCGCATTTGACAAATGAAGGAGATACTCCAGTATCGATTCCAGAGGTATCGCAAGAGGGTTAAGACCCTTCTGTGAGCACCATATGGTAAACCTTTTCCACTTAAAGGCATACGAGCATCTTGTGGAGGGTTTCCTAGAAGCATGAAGGATATCCTTTACCTGTTGGGAAAGGTTAAGATCCTGAAGTGCTAGGCTTTCAGCAACCAGGCCCTGAGATGCAGAGACTGGGGATTGGGATCCGTCTTCTTGGGAGAGAAGATCTGGAGCAGATCCCAACTCCAGAGGCGGAACTTGAGAGAGATGTAGGAGCAAAGGGTACCATGTTTGCCGTGGCCAATGTGGAGCTATGAGGATCATATGACCTCTGTCTCTCTGAAGCTTGAATAGGGTTTTGGGGATGAGGGGAATGGGTGGGAAGGCATATAGGAAGTCCTGACCCCAGTGAAGGAGGAACATAAGAACATAAGATATGCCATACTGGGTCAGACCAAGGTCCATCAAGCCCAGTATTCTGTTTCCAACAGTGGCCAATCTAGGTCATACGTACTGTCATGGCGTAAGGCAGGCAGTGCCTATGGAAATAGAGGAAAATGTCCAGGGCAGTTTTAAAACCGGCAGTGCAAAGCACATGGCTAGGGGTTGCTACGGGCAACCAACCAAAACACGAGCACCGGCTGTAGGAAAACGCCCAGGAGAAGCATTACATCATAGCTCATCAGAAAGGCAGGAACAGCTGCAGGGATTTGAGCTAACAAGGGACTCAAGAAATGACGCACTTAAAATAAGGTCAGTCTTGAGCAAAGCAGATGCAGAGTCAGACTCAGTCTCAGACTCAGGCAGAGACACATGCTGAGAAGCAGGCAGAAACACAGACACAGGAGAAAGACACACGGAAAGGACCCATGGGAAAGGAAAGAACAGAGCTTGTGAGAGCCAGGATATATACCTGAGAGCTTCTGACGTGGATTCCATCTGCACCTCAGAGGAGTTTGTACCGGAGGAATTACCCGAGGCTAGTGCTGGAAAATCAGGCTGCACTGAACTAGAGTCCAGCTGGGGACCGAGAGGGATTCCATTCAACAAACCAGGAGGAGCTGTGAGAGGGAAATCCCACGAGAGCAGGTACCTGGGGAGCAAAAGCTCTTATCCTAAACATATTTCCCAGCTAAGAGAAAGACGTCCTGTGAGGGGAAGTGAAAGGGAGAAAAGTTTCAACTTCCCGGTTGCAAAGCGTTCAGGCAGAGCTCAGCCTGGGGAAAGACATATTACCTGTAATAAAGGGGCACTGGATTTTACTTACAATAGTCCTGAGGTGTATGGCCCTATAAGGGGAAAATCCACAGTGCACGGTAGCCTGCCTTTCTACATTGATAGAGGGGAGAGAAGTCTTGGCCAGGAAGAGGAGAGATTTCTAAACGCTGATACACCCTACAGCCTTACCAAAGATAATAGCCAGGAAGTTCATGAGGACATGGAATGTGACTTCTGTGCAGAGAATTCAGATGATTGCAAGATGGACTGTACATTGGTGTTTTCAGACAGTGTGACCTCTTTCTGTTAAAGCCTAAGAAAGCCTGCTAAAGAGAAATCTGTGTAGGAGCACAGATTTCACTCGACAGCTTTTTGTGAAAGAAAAAGCCTGTTTTTCCCACTTTTGTTTCTTTAACGCTGACAAGAAGCATTTTCTTTGTATTTTGTAGTCCCCTATTTGTGTTATGCCAGTATTATGGTTTAATTTCCTTTGTATCCTGTTTGCAAGAATTCTCCCGGGAAGGGAAATAAATACCTCTTTATAAGCCTAGCTGCTCGTTCCACAACTACACTCTTTATTTGAAAAGCTAGTGGGACTTCACCTCCCAGGGGGCACTACGTTGTCCCTGCTACCAAAAGAAGAGGGCCACACCGAAACCCCAGGCTTCTGCCTCCGGGGGTAAGTAGGTGCGTGACAAGTGGCGACGTTTTTTTTTTTATTTTTGCGCAAGGATTAAAAGGAGCACAAAGGACTACAGTCTGCTGGAAAAGGAAAACTGTTGTTCAGAAGGAGAGAACCGTCGGGAAGATTTCTGCTGCCAGGTGCTGGACCCGGAGAAAACTTTCTCACAAGCTGACCCCTGCATGAAGGCTCAGGTAAAAAGTACCTAGTCAGACGTGGGGAGGATAAAGTGAGAAAGGGGGCGCTGGTGGGCAGAGAAAGGGCAGTGGAAAGAGAAAAAAAAAAGAAAGAAGTTGCGGTATCGCACTTGGTTTTTGTTTTTGTTTCTATCTCTTACAGGTACATCCAGGGCCGGATTTACCTTGAGTGAGGCCCTACGCCAACAAAAATTGTGGGCCCCCAGCAGGGGCGGCCCAAGGGGGGTGCGGACCTCATTTGCATAAGGGGCCTCATTTGCATAAATATTTGCATAATGTTACCATATACTAACTTTTAGTAAACGTGCCTCTTAATGAGTGTATGGATAAAGAAAGACTAAAAGATTTCTACATTACTATAATCCAGTGCCAACTGCCAGACACATTAGGAACTACTACAAACACTGCCCATAGTAAACCCGCCGTATCCTAACAGCACTACCAGGACTCACAAAGCACCATACTCTACCAATCAAAAGGCAACACTGCAAATATTAAACCAATACATTTCAGAGAACAACAATACATGACCTACTGGGGAAAGAGAACAAGTGGCAATGTCAAATAGGAATTATATAAACAGAACACCTCAGCTCAGTTACACATGCAGAACATAGACCATCACCAAACAAGTAATCACAATTTAGAAATAGGAAGACAATAATTAAACTGGGAATCCCAAAAGCCAAACTTGGAATGTACAACACTGTAGAAATAAAACTATACATTAATTTGCTCTTGTACTAAACAAAGCGCAGATGTTAATGATGCACATTTACCAGAGCTGACATATTCCAATTAATAAATTCAAAATAAAGAGATATTTTTCTACCTTTTGTGCATTTTTTTCAGCTGCAATTGCTCCAGCCACTTTCTTCTGGTTTCCTCGTGTCTTCTGCTAACTCTCCATCGTCTGCTGTCCATTTGTCCTTTCTTCTCTCTTCTAGATTTTTTTCCATTCTCTCTCTACATCTGCTTTAACATACTAATCTTTCTCCTTTTGCTCTTTCCTCATTCCTATTTCATCCACTCAAATTTTACCCCTCCATCCTCAATCCCCACTTACTCTCCCAATACCCGGCCAATTGTAGATTTTTTATCCCTCCCACACAAAATATTTTTCCCTTCTCCATTTTACTCTTCCAGCCCCATCCCATTCTAATCCTCCCCAACATCAGCTCCCTTCTAGTTCCAGCCTCACCCAGCATCCATTCCCTTCTAGTCCCTGCATCAGCCCATTTCCAGTCCTAGCCATCCATCAGCACATTTCCAGTCCTAGCAACCCCCCAACCCAATACCAGTCCTAGCCCCCCATCACCCCACTTACAGTCCTTAACCCCCCATCACCCCATTTTCAGTCCTTAACCCCCCATCACCCCATTTTCAGTTTAAGCCCCCCATATAACCCATTACCAGTCCTAACCCCCCATCAGCCCACTTCCAGTCCTAACCCCATCAACCCATTTCCAGTCAGCCCCCCATAGCCCATTGCCAGTCCAACCCCCCCCCATCAGCCCACAGCCCATTACCAGTCCTAACCCCATCATCCCACCTCGTTTTAACCCCCCAGCCCATTTCCAGTCCTAGCCCCCCATAGTCCATTACCAGACAACCCCCATCAGCCCACAGCCCATTACCAGTCTTAACCCCCCCAAAGCCCATTACCAGTTCTAACCCCCCCCCCAACAGCCCATTACCAGTCCTAACCCCATCAGCCCACCTCCAGTCTTAACCCCCCAGCCCATTCCAGTCCTAGCCCCCCCCATAGCCCATTACCAGACAGCCCCCATCAGCCCACTACCAGTCTTAACCCCCCCCAAAGCCCATTGCCAGTTCTAAGCCACCCCAACAGCCCACAGTCCATTACCAGTCCTATCCCCATCAGCCCACCTCTAGCCTTAACCCCCCCAGCCCAGCCCAGCCCATTTCGAGCCCCAGCAACACAATAGCCCATTACCAGCCCTACCCCCCCCTGTCAATTTCCAGCCCCACCCCCCCCAATAGCCCATTACCATTCCTCCCCCCCCCCCCCATAGCCCATTACCAGTCCTACCCCCCCCCATAGCCCATTACCAGTCCTACCCCCCCCCCGGCCTAAAGTAAAATTTAATTTAAAAAAAAACCTGGTGGCTGCCGCCGCGGGGCCCCCTCTGCTGCCGCGGGGGCCCCGTCTACAAGCTGAAGGGGTCGGGTCGGGTCTCTCTCCCTCCCTCCCTCGCTGCAGGCTGCAGGCTGCGAGAGACGCGAAGGGAGAGCGTCTCCTCGCGTCTGTGTTAACACAGACGCAAGGAGACGCTCTATCTTCGCGTCTCTCGCAGCCTGCAGCGAGGGAGGGAGGGAGAGACCCGACCCGACCGGACCGCTTCAGCTTGTAGACGGGGTCCCCGCGGCAGCAGAGGGGGCCCCGCGGCGGCAGCCACCAGGTTTTTTTTTTTAATTGAGTTTAAAAAAAAAAACTGGTTCTTTTTTTGTGGGCCCCTGCCGGCTGTGGGCCCTACGCCATGGCGTACATGGCGTATACGTAAATCCGGCCCTGGGTACATCAAGGCTGAGGATGGAGCCACAGGATGTAGCCCATTGGATGAAGACGCAGTGGGATAAGCAAGTCGAGCTTATCCACTACCTTCAGGAGCAAACTACGCGGACCATACAGGAGCAACAGCGACCCTTGATAGAAACCATGGACGCGCTTTTAAAGAAGCCGCTTGACGCCACAGCGGATGTCCCCATGGCATTCCAAGGGGCAGGACTGAGGTCGTATGCTGCCTTTTCCTTAGGACAATTACAACCACAGGACAATTTGGACGATTACCTCGACGCTTTTGAGCGTATAGCTACCACCCTGAAATGGCTGGAGGAGCAATGGGCCACCAGGTTTGCCCTTTCGCTCACAGGCGAGGCCCTTTCAGCGTATAAAGCTATGCCAGAAGAGTTAGCTTCCAGCTATATAGAAGTAAAGAAAGCTGTGAAGGATAGATTGGGGCTCACGCCTTTACATTATCAAAGGATGTTCAGGGAGGCAGTAATTAAGCCTCAAGAGACCCCTAAGGCCCTAGCACAGCGTTTAAAAAGTGTAGCAAAGGGAGAGGAGAGTTGGTCCTGTCGGGGAGAGAGAGATCAGCTGCGATCGCTGAGTGAGAGCGTCTGACGTCATCATCCTGCCCTATAACAGCCTGGGCTGAACCGCGGGACTGTGGAGAGGAGAGTTGGTCCTGTCGGGGAGAGAGAGATCAGCTGCGATCGCTGAGTGAGAGCGTCTGACGTCATCATCCTGCCCTATAACAGCCTGGGCTGAACTGCGGGACTGTGGAGAGGAGAGTTGGTCCTGTCGGGGAGAGAGAGATCAGCTGCGATCGCTGAGTGAGAGTGTCTGACGTCATCATCCTGCCCTATAACAGCCTGGGCTGAACCGCGGGACTGTGGAGAGGAGAGTTGGTCCTGTCGGGGAGAGAGAGATCAGCTGCGATCGCTGAGTGAGAGCGTCTGACGTCATCATCCTGCCCTATAACAGCCTGGGCTGAACCATGGGACTGTGGAGAGGAGAGTTGGTCCTGTCAGGGAGAGAGAGATCAGCTGCGATCGCTGAGTGAGAGCGTCTGACGTCATCATCCTGCCCTATAACAGCCTGGGCTGAACCGCGGGACGCGGTCGCGTCTTTGGGCGCGACCGAAGGGGCGTGACCAAAGGGGCAGGTCACGCCCCTTTGGAGCCCTTTCAGAGAGTTTCGGAGGGGTGTTATTTTGAGGTGTGGATTTTAATACTCTTCAATGGGGAAACGCCGCAAGAAGAGTCTTCCAATTGTATCGACCGTGAAGGCCCCCAAAAGCGAGGGCCCTATGGATAAACACCTAGTTAGGCGAACATTGGAAGGTGGGAGTATGGAGTCATCTGCTGCTGTGAGTATTTCCCCGCTGTCCGCCTCTTCTCCGACTGGGGGTGTTACCCTACCCCACTTGCCACAGAATCTCAGCGGGATTGTAGACGGAGGTGAGAAGGGAGTTTCCCCTCAGGCCTCTGACCTGGTGTCTGGTTTAGTTTTGGGGGATACTATTCCTAGTGTTAAATTATTGCCATTACCTAAAGTTGTTCAAGTACCTTTAGTGAAGGGGGGATCGGAAATTTCCTTGATTCCTCCCTCGGATATATCACTTAAAGATATTTGGACTATTGTGACTCGGACTGAAGTGAGTTTAACTGGAACTTTGGGGCAAATTGCAGAATTCACCAAAGATGCTGTTGCTAAGTTTATAGATTACGATGAGCAATTAGGTGTGGTTGGGGAACGCCTGGGGCAATTAGAAACTAAAGTAAATACTGTTAGAGCTGTTTCTGTAGCTTCTGTAACAGATAGCTTGTTATGTCCGTAGACAGTTGGAAAATTTTGAGAATTCAATGAGGTCGAAGAACTTGCGGTGTTTAAATTTTCCTATTACGCATTATCTATCTCCACTTATTCTCTTTTATAAATATTTGAAAGAGGTTTTGCTTTTTGAGCAACCTGAAATCTTTAAAATTGCAAATATTTACTACATACCTAAATTTAAAAAAAAGATGTCTAGTGAAAGAGAGGATGCTGTGGGTGCTCAGGCGACCTCTCCCCCTAGCTTAGAACTTTCAGATTTTTTGGAATCCACTTCGGATAATATAACCGCTCGTGCTACTCTGGTGGTTACTTTTTATTCTGAGATGGATAAGAATTCTGTTATGAAAACGTATTTCTCTAAGAAACATGCTATTTTTTGTGGTTCTAGGGTCACTCTTTTCCCGGATGTCTCTAAATCAACCCAGATGCGCCGGAAGGCTTTTCTGGTGTTGAAAGACCGTACACTTGCATTGGGAGCTACTTTTTTCCTTAAGTTCCCATGCAAGTGTATAGTTGGACATGCGGGGAAAAGCTATGGTTTTATGGAATCTGACCAGTTATTGGCCTATTTAAAAGCCCAGGAATCCCAGTCTGAGGTGACAAGTTAGTATTTGGGGTTTCAGAATTGATTTATCTCCTTTCCCTGGAAAATTGATTTCCTATATTGTTTCTTATTTGCTAATGGCCTGAGTCTCTTTTCTCCCATGATGTGGACTTGTAATTATAGATATGTGTTATGTTGGGCCTTGTGGTCCTATGATTTCTTCTTGTTTTTTCCTGATATTACCTGTATTGTTCATTATGTACAATTTAAAAAGTTCAATAAAATTTTTAAAAAAAAAGTGTAGCAAAGAAATGGTTGCTGGCAGAGGGAGGTACACTGGAAACAGTCCTAGATAAAATTGTGCTGGAACAATTTATGCAGGCTGTTCCCAGCGGTCTTAAAACTTTTCTGACGCTCCAGCACTGCCAAACCTTGGAGGAGGCAGCCACTCTTGCGGAGCGGTACTTCGCTGCAGAGAGGACTGACACCTCAGGGCAAGGTATCTGGTTGGCAGCTGGTAGGAGAGCTAAGGGCAGAAAAGAAAAATATATGCATGATAAAATGTATAAACCTGAAATGTTTAATGTCAATATCTCTGATGGTAATGTCTTATCTATACCCAAAGGAAAATGTTTTAGGTGTGGAAAAAGTGGACATTTTAAGAGATCCTGCACAGAACAAACAGTCCTGGTGACAGGGACAGAGGAAACAGAGCAGGACGAATTCCTGATCCAAGTGCAAGTGGAAGGTATTCACACACTGGCTCTACTTGACTCGGGGGCTGACCAGAGCATGATTTCAAAGAGGCTCTGGGAAGCCATTGAAGGGCACCGCCAGTCGCCCCCGAGTCAAGCAGAGGGACAAGTTTGTGTCAGGTGCGTGCACGGCGCAGTCTCGCACTATCCCCTACACAATGTAGTGGTAAATGCATTAGGAACTCAGCAAAACATGTTAGTAGCTATAGTTCCGAAGCTACCAAGGGAGGTTGTCCTGGGGCGGGACTGGCCGCCATTTTTTCAGAAAATGGACGGGAAGCTTAATAAACCTGGCCTAACGTCCAACCAACACCAGGTAGGGACACAGGAGGTAGAAATAGAAGCTTTGGCCGCTAAACTCCCGAGTCCCCTGTTTGGCAAGTCACAGAAAGTTAGGGCACGGCCACAGGTTCCCAAGAAGGGGGCGCCCTTAGGGAAATCTAAATTCGTGCTCCAGTTTTGTAAGATGACAAACCTAGCCAAAAGCCCACAGAGAGCCACACCAGGAGCAGCGGGCTACGACTTGTTTAGTGCTGAGGAAGCCATAGTTGAAAAAGGGGGGAAGGCCTTAGTTGATACAGGCATCCAAGTGAAAATCCCAGAGGGTTGCTATGGCCGTATTGCTCCAAGGTCAGGCCTTGCAGTGAAGTTCTTTTTAGATATTGGGGCCGGGGTAATAGATCCCGATTATAGAGAATGCATCAAGGTCTTGGTCTTCAACTTCGGTAAGACCGACTTTAAGATTCAAGTAGGCGATCGCATCGCTCAACTCATATGCGAGCGAGTGGGTTTTCCCATAATAGAGGAGGTGTCCTCGTTACCCTCGACCACTAGGGGAGAAAAGGGGTTCGGGTCCACGGGCCAGAGTGAAGTGAAAATTATGACGGCCCTAGCTGAGGAACCTAAAGAGGAAGATCTTGGTCCTCAAATCACAGATTTGAAGGACAAGGCAAAACCTAGGTTAGGTGAAGGGCTTTCTTTACAACAACAGCAAGAAATGGCCCCCAAGTCCTGGACAGGTTCTCAGACGTCCTAACTACGAAACCCGGGGAAACTCACGTAGTGGCCCATGAAATTATTACCGCGCCAGGGCGAATAATTCGGCAGCGCCCCTACCGCATGCCCGAGGCTAAAAAGAAAGAAATAGTAGAACAGGTAAGGGAGATGGTTAAACTAGGCGTCATAGAGGAGTCACGCAGCCCATGGTCTAGCCCAGTGGTGCTGGTGCCCAAACCAGACGGGTCTATCAGATTCTGTATAGATTTTCACCGAGTGAATGAAATTTCACAATTCGTTGCTTACCCGATGCCCCGGATTGACGATCTGTTAGATCGCTTGGGGCAGGCGAGATATTTAACCACCCTCAACCTCACAAAAGGGTATTGGCAAGTACCCTTAACGAAAGAGTCCAAGCCAAAAACAGCGTTTAGTACGCCTATAGGCCTCTTTCAATTCCGGCGCATGCCATTCGGCTTACATGATGCCGCGGCCACCTGCCAGCGATTGGTGGACCAGGTCCTGAGACCCCACCATGATTACACGCTGGCTTATATGGACGACGTTATTATTTACAGCGCGACATGGACCCAACACCTTGCGAGAATAGAGGCCGTACTTAGGGCACTTCGCAAGGCTGGCTTAATGTTGAATCCGGCCAAGTGTTTATTCGCCACGGAAGAAGCTAAGCACTTGGGTCACATGGTTTGGAGGGGGGTAGTAAGGCCCCTAGCCTGTAAACTTGAGAACGTCAGGAACTTCCCATGTCCGGGCACAAAAAAGCAGGTGCGCAGTTTTCTTGGATTGACAGGATACTATCGCAGGTTTATACCTCGCTTTGCCGAGGAAAGTAACATATTTACCGAAATGCTGCGAAAAAACGCACCTAATACAATAAAGTGGTCCCCGGAGGCTAAAGAAGCCTTTACTGTCCTGAAGGAGACACTCTGCAGGGCACCCGTCCTAAGGGGGATAGATTTTAACCTTCCCTTTATAGTCCAGACGGACGCGTCCGAAACAGGGTTAGGGGCGGTAATGGCTCAAAACTTTGAGGGGGTAGAGCACCCCGTAACATATTTAAGCAGAAAGCTCAACAAAGCGGAACGAAATTACTCCACGATAGAAAAGGAGTGCCTGGCGATTAAATGGGCAGTGGAGGCATTGCGCTTTTATTTAACTGGTAGGCAGTTCCTTTTGGTCACAGACCACGCCCCTTTGACATGGCTGCATCAGATGAGAAATAGCAATCCTCGTCTGACCGGGTGGCACCTAGCACTCCAACCTTTTATCTTTCTAGTGAAGCATAGGGCTGGGCGGTTGCATGGGAATGCGGATGCGCTGTCACGTATTCCGGGCTGTCATGAAAAATCTGCAGCCCGTAATATTTTAAGGGGGGGGGGGATCTGTCATGGCGTAAGGCAGGCAGTGCCTATGGAAATAGAGGAAAATGTCCAGGGCAGTTTTAAAACCGGCAGTGCAAAGCACATGGCTAGGGGTTGCTACGGGCAACAAACCAAAACACGAGCACCGGCTGTAGGAAAACGCCCAGGAGAAGCATTACATCATAGCTCATCAGAGGGGCAGGAACAGCTGCAGGGATTTGAGCTAACAAGGGACTCAAGAAATGATGCACTTAAAATAAGGTCAGTCTTGAGCAAAGCAGATGCAGAGTCAGACTCAGTCTCAGACTCAGGCAGAGACACATGCCGAGAAGCAGGCAGAAACACAGACACAGGAGAAAGACACACGGAAAGGACCCGTGGGAAAGGAAAGAACAGAGCTTGTGAGAGCCAGGATATATACCTGAGAGCTTCTGACGTGGATTCCATCTGCACCTCAGAGGAGTTTGTACCGGAGGAATTACCCGAGGCTAGTGCTGGAAAATCAGGCTGCACTGAACTAGAGTCCAGCTGGGGACCAAGAGGGATTCCATTTAACAAACCAGGAGGAGCTGTGAGAGGGAAATCCCACGAGAGCAGGTACCTGGAGAGCAAAAGCTCTTATCCTAAACATATTTCCCAGCTAAAAGAAAGACGTCCTGTGAGGGGAAGTGAAAGGGAGAAAAGTTTCAACTTCCCGGTTGCAAAGCGTTCAGGCAGAGCTCAGCCTGGGGAAAGACATATTACCTGTAATAGAGGAGCACTAGATTTTACTTACAATAGTCTTGAGGTGTATGGCCCTATAAGGGGAAAATCCACAGTGCATGGTAACCTGCCTTTCTACATTGATAGAGGGGAGAGAAGTCTTGGCCAGGAAGAGGAGAGATTTCTAAACGCTGATACACCCTACAGCCTTACCAAAGATAATAGCCAGGAAGTTCATGAGGACATGGAATGTGACTTCTGTGTAGAGAATTCAGATGATTGCAAGATGGACTGTACATTGGTGTTTTCAGACAGTGTGACCTCTTTCTGTTAAAGCCTAAGAAAGCCTGCTAAAGAGAAATCTGTGTAGGAGCACAGATTTCACTCGACAGCTTTTTGTGAAAGAAAAAGCCTGTTTTTCCCACTTTTGTTTCTTTAACGCTGACAAGAAGCATTTTCTTTGTATTTTGTAGTCCCCTATTTGTGTTATGCCAGTATTATGGTTTAATTTCCTTTGTATCCTGTTTGCAAGAATTCTCCCGGGAAGGGAAATAAATACCTCTTTATAAGCCTAGCTGCTCGTTCCACAACTACACTCTTTATTTGAAAAGCTAGTGGGACTTCACCTCCCAGGGGGCACTACGTTATTTATTTTATTTATTTATTTAACATTTCTTATATACCGCGCTATTTGTCATCAGCGCGGTTTACATCAAAACAATAGAACACTTGACCAGATATATTGGCCGTCGTTTACATAAAACGGGGAGTTAACATGGAGGAGAACTTGGGGAACTATTTACATTCAAGTTTATAGCAAACTTAGGAAACTATGTACAAATCGGTTGTATTACATATTAGTTATCCCTGCTACCAAAAGAAGAGGGCCACACCGAAACCCCAGGCTTCCGCCTCCGGGGGTAAGTAGGTGCGTGACAGTACCTAGCAGTTTCCCCAAAAGACACAAGTTCCACAATGCTTGTACTGGGTCAAGCATTGATATCTTCGGTCACTTCTTAATAATGGTTTATGGACCTTTCCTCCAGGAACTTGTCCAAACCTTTTTTAAACCCAGCTACACTAACAGCCTTTACTACATCCTCCGGTAACAAATTCCAGAGTTTGATTACACGTTGAGTGAAAAAATATTTTCTTTTATTAGTCTTAAATAGTTTACCCTGTAGCTTCATTGCATGTCCCCTAGTCTTTCTATATTCTGATAAGGTAAATAATCGATCTACGTTTACCCGTTCCACTCCGTTCATTAATTTATAGACTTCTATCATATCTCCCCTCAGTCATCTCTTTTCCAGGTTAAAGAGCCCTAACCTTTTTAGCCTGTCTTCATAGGAGTATCCTTCCATCCCCTTTACCATTTTGGTGGCTCTTCTCTGTACCTTTTCTAAAATCGCTATATCCTTTTTAAGATACGGCGACCAGAATTGCACACAATATTCAAGGTGCGGTCTCACCATGGAACAATATAGAGGCATTATAATATCTTTTGTTTTATTTTCCATTCCTTTCCTTATCATACCTAGCATTCTATTTGCTCTCTTGGCCGCCGCTGCACACTGGGCCGAGGGTTTTAACATGGTATCCACAATGACGCCTAAATCTTTTTCCTGGGTGGTGGTTCCTAATGTGGAACCTTGCATCGTGTAACCATAGTTTGGGTGGTTCTTCCCTAGGTGCATAACCTTGCACTTGTCCACATTAAATTTCATCTGCCATTTTGATGCCCAGTCTTCCAATTTATCAAGATCCTCTTGCAATTTTTCACAATCCTCTTGGGTTTTAACAACTTTAAATAGTTTTGTGTCATCTGCAAATTTGATAACCTCACTCGTTATTCCACTTTCCAGGTCATTTATGAATATGTCAAAAAGCAGCGGACCCAGCACAGATCCCTGGGGTACACCACTATTCACCTTTCTCCATTGGGAAAATTGGCCATTTAGCCCTACCCTCTGCTTTCTATCTTTTAACCAGTTCCTGATCCACAATAGTACACTGCCTCCTATCCCATGACTCTTTAGTTTCACCAAAAGTCTCTGATGAGGGACCTTGTCAAAGGCTTTCTGAAAGTCCAGATACACAACATCAACCGACTCACCTTTGTCCACCTGTTTATTCACTCCTTCAAAAAAACATAACAGATTAGTAAGACAAGATCTTCCTTGTCTAAAGCCATGTTGGCTGTCTCCCATTAGGTTGTGACTATCTACATGCTGAGTAATTTTATTCTTTATGATGGTTTCTACCATTTTTCCCGGTACTGACGTTAGGCTCACCGGTCTGTAGTTTCCCGGAAGGCGTCCCTTGCCTGACAATATCGAGCCGGAATTCTGGAACAGAAACGGGTAAGTTTGGCATTCAGCGGACTTGCAAAGAGGTCTATGTCCAGGGTTCCCCAAATCTGAAATATTTGGGCAAACTGGTGTGTATAGAGATACCATTTGTGTGGAAGCAGAACTCGACTGAGTTTGTCTGCCCAAGAATTTTGAATGCCTGGAAGATACACCACAAGGAGATGAATCTGATTCTCTCTGGCGAGGGCCCATAGTCGCAAAGCTTTGTTGCACAGTGACAGAGAGCCTGTTCCGCCCTGCTTGTTCACATAGAACATGGCTACCTGATTGTCCATTTGAACTAGGACTGTCTTGTAGCTGAGCCGGGCATGAAATACTCAAAGAGTAAGGAAGATTGCTCTGAGCTCCAGGAGGTTGATGTGATGACAGGCCTCCTGTGGAGTCCAGGTACCCTGGGTGGAGAAGAGAGATTGTGCAGGTGTGCTCCCCATCCCACCTGTGAAGCATTTGTTGTTAGGGTGGCTTGGGATAGGGGTTGCTGGAAAGGAGACGCCACCAGAAGGTTTCTGGGTGATTGCCACCATTGGAGGGACGAAATAAGATGGTCTGAGTTTCTTATTTTGTCTAACAGGCAACTTGAGGCCTGTGTCCACTGAGTGGATAAAGTCCACTGGGCTGCTCGCATATGGAGGCGAGCTTAAGGAACCACATGCACTGTGGATGCCATGTGGCCTAGCAATTGTAGCATTTCCCGAGCAGTGAGACAAGGTTTGAGCACTGCTTGGAAAGCTAGTTGTACTATGCGAAGACAGCGGGGCTGCGGAAGGAAAGCCCTTGTATGTCTGGTATCCAGATAAGCTCCTATGAACTCTAGGGACTGAGTGGGAGCAAGATTGGATTTTGGAAGGTTTATGACCAGTCCCAAATACTGAAGGATTCACATTGTGCGAGATAGAGCAGAGCTTGCCTCTGGCACTGTAGGGGCTCGAATGAGCCAGTCGTCTAAGTAAGGGAAGACGAATATTCCCAGAGTGCAGAGAAATGCTGCTACCACAGCCATGCATTTTGTGAACACTCTCGGCGCAGATGCCAGGCCAAAGGGAAGAATCTTGTATTGGTAGTGCTTTCCTTGAAACAGGAATCGGAGGAATCTCCTGTGATTTGGATGGATGAGAATATGAGTATACGCATCCTTGAGATCTAGAGAACAAAGCCAATCCTGACTTTGAAGGTATGGCAGCCGAGTTCCTAGAGAGACCATTTTGAACTTCTCTCGGAACAGATATTTGTTCAATTCTCTGAGGTCTAAAATGGGTCTGTGTCCTCCTGTTTTCTTTTGAATAAGGAAATAGGGGGAGTAGAACCCTGTACCCTGATGGGGAATGGGTACTTCCTCTATTGCTCCTTGTCAGCATCTATTTCTTTAGCATTCTCCTGCCAATTCTTGCCAAAGAGATTTTCTCCTATGCAAGGAATGTTTCCTAATTTATCCTGTACCCAAATTTCCAAGTCAGATGCCTGAAGCCAGGCGATCCGACGTGCACCAATGGCAATAGCAGAGGTTCTGCTTATGCACTCAAAACAGTCAAAGGCTGCACGATTAACAAACTTGGAAACATCCTGAGCATGTTTGACAAGAGTGAGATAGTCTTGTCTTTTGTCATCAGGAAGAAGGGGGCTCATAAGCTCATAAGCTGTGACCTCTTTAAGGAACATTCCCATATACAAGATATAGGAACTGATCGTAGCTGAGAGCATGGAAGCTTGGAAACATCGACACCCAAAGGCATTGAGAGTCCTGCATTCACGACCTGGAGGATTAGATGCATGTCTCTTTGCACTTTTCATCCTTCTCATGGCTAATTCCACCACCATTGAATGGTGTGGTAACTGAGTTTTTCGAAAGCCAGGACAAGGTGGAACTCGATACATGGTATCGACTCTTCGAGAATGAGGAGATGTGGTTAAAGGTGTTTCCCACATCCTTAGCATAAGATCATGTAAGATCTCATGAATAGGCAGAGTAGCTGCCTCTTTGGGGGCCTTAGGGTATTGGAGGATTTCCAACTCCTTTGCCCTAGTCTCTTTTTCAGGAGCTACTGTGATGGAAAGGCTTCGGGCCACATCACGGATAAAGTCCTGAAAGGACATATCCTCTGGCGGAGACATTCTGCACTGAGGAGAAGAGGAATCCTTGGGGAGAAGTACTCTGGTATCGGCAGAGTCTTCGGAGTCTTCAGACTCATCAGAGGATTCAAAATATCTCCGATCCCGGTGATTGTGCAAAGCACGGTACCAGTATCGATCAAAGTCAGTATCGGGTTGTTCAGGTACCGATTTGTCGATGCCGGAGAGAGATGCATGACTTGGTACGAGTGGCATACCCGCTGATGTCGATGCAGTCGGTACCGGTACCTATGTCGATACCGGTATCAGTTGAGGTGTCTGAAGCGGTTTCTACTGAAGCAGCGAGAAGAGCCGCTAGACTGCGTTCGATAGCAAGGAATCTCTGGTCTATCGACGCTGCCAATGCTTGGGTGTCGGTACCGGTAGAAGCGGCCGGGACCCCAGAGCATGGCGCTAGTAGTTCTGTCGAGGTTGAGGCCTCAAAAACATCCTGGAGCCCCGTTAATGCTTTGGAAGCCGAAGCCTCCCGCCGGGGTAGTTTTGCTGGTGAAAATTTCTCAAGGGCAACGCCAGGGGCATCTCGATACTTAGAAGGAGATCTATCCTTTGAGGACCGGCTAGATTATTTATGTTTAGTTTCCTGAGATCCATGGGAGGAAGCTGAAGCCCTGGAGGACGTCGATGCAACAGACGCCACGTCTGAGGGAACAAGGGTGCTAAGTTTAGCAGCTCGGTTCTGCCGGCCCCTTTTTTACATCATTCCACAGGAGAGGCACTCTGAAATAGAGTGGTCAAGACCTAAACATTTGAGACACCAATCATGGGTGTCGGTGACGGAAATGGTACCACCACATTTAGAACATTTCTTAAAACCTGAAGCAGGTTTTTCCATTTTTAAGGAAAAATTGGGCCTAGTGCCCAAAATGGCACCTAGCACCAAGGAAAAAATGTTTCTGAAGTAAACCACTTCAGAAACTATAGCTGTTTTTTTTTTTTTTTTTTAAACAGAAGAAAGAAAGAACCAGCAGTACCGGTACAGCATCGAGGAAAGGCAGACGTGACCACAAAAACAAAGATTAAAGACAAAATTTTCTGTGGTGACAGGGTATGCGACCTGTCGGCTCCGTGGAAAACGAAGAACTGGAGAGGGACAGTTGGAAAGGCGGGAAGGCAGCACGCGGGCGCTGTGGGATGCTCCCAAAAGCTTTCCTATTGGACGCTGTGGAGCGTTCCCGCGCAGGCTCCATTGGTACCAACGATACCCATATGTGAAGACTACATTCCTGCTTGTTCCTGGAGATAGAGGGAAAGAGAAATCTATCTGCATTGGCATGATATACAGACCTCCCTCACAAGAGGAAGAGGTGGACAGAGAGTTAATTGAAGACATACGCAGCATTGCTAGGAAAGGGGAAGTGCTACTGATAGGAGATTTCAATATGCCAGATGTTGATTGGAACATTCCTGCTGCAGTATTATCTAGAAGTAAAGATATCCTGGATTCTCTCCAGGGACAGCTATTCAAGCAATTGGTAACAGACCCCACATGTGAAGAGGCCATACTGGACTTGGTGCTTACCAATGGTGAAAGTGTTTCTGATGTTATAGTGGGAGATCATTTTGCATCCAGTGATCACTAGATGGTGTGGTTCAGTATTAGGACTAAAGCTGTTAGAATCCATTCAAAAGTGAGGGTCTTAGACTTTAGGAAGACTAACTTTGCCAAGATGGGCCAATACCTCAGGGAGTCGTTAGCGGGATCGGAACAGCTGGGGGATGTAGAAAAACAGTGGGCAAAATTGAAAGGGGATATTTTAAGGGCAACCAACCTTTTTGTTAAAATAGTAAATAAAAGGAAAAGGAAAAGGAGAGCGCTATGGCTTTCGAAAAAGTAGCTGAAGAAGTGAAGAAAAAGAGGGAAGCCTTCATGAAATACAAGAGATCACAGAGAGAGGAAGTTTGGAAAAACTTAGAGAAGCTAGCAAAGTAGTCAGGAAAGCAAAGATTCAAAAAGAGGAGGAACTAGCCAATGCAATAAAATGGGGGGATAAGACATTTTTCAGATATGTTAGTGAGAAGAGGAAGGGCAAAAGTGGGATTGTCAGACTCAAGGGTGAAGGGGAGGAATATGTAGAAGCTGATGAGGATAAAGTGGAATTGCTTAACAAATATTTCTGTTCTATGTTCACAGATGAAGAACCAGGAGCAGGACCTCAGAAAACAGAACAGAAGTGAGGGACATCTTGAATAATTTTCAGAAGACTGTCTTCGTGAGAAACTAGCTCAACTTAAAGTAGACAAAGCGATGGGACCTGATGGGATACACCCTAGAATACTGAGGGAACTTGGGGACATTCTAGCAGCTCCACTGACTGACCTTTTCAATGCGTCTTTGGAGTTGGGAGTGGTGCCAAAGGACTGGAGAGAGGCTCATGTAGTGCCTTTACACAAAAGCGGAAGTAAGGGTGTGGTTGAAAACTACAAGCCGGTTAGTTTAACTTTGGTAGTGAGTAAATTATTGGAAACGCTTCTGAAAGAGAAAATAGTGACTTTTTGGAGTCCAGCGGATTACAGGATCCGAGGCAGCATGGATTCACCAGAGGCAGGTCTTGTCAGACAAATCTGATTGATTTCTTTGACCTGGGTGACCAGGGAGTTGGACCGAGGGAGAGCCCTACATGTGGTGTATTTATATTTCAGTAAAGCCTTTGACACTGTTCCTCACAGGCGAATTATAAATAAACTGAGCACCCTAGGAATGGACCCTAAAGTTACTGCTTGGGTTAGAAATTGGTTGGGTGGGAGGCGACAAAGAGTACAGGTAAATGGAGCTCACTCTGAGGAGAAGGATGTTACCAGTGGTGTGCCCCAAGGATCTGTCCTTGGTCCGATTCTTTTTAACATCTTTGCTAGTGATACAGCGGAAGGGCTGTCGGGTAAGGTTTGCCTTTTTACGGATGATACCAAAATCTGCAATAGAGTAGACACCCAGGAAGGTGTAGATAACATGAGGAGGGATCTAGCTAAGCTTGAAAAATGGTCTAGAATTTGGCAGTTGGGATTTAATGTTAGAAAATGTAAGGTCATGCATTTGGGCTGCAGCAATCCAAGGGAGCAATATAGTATAGGGGGTGAAGTACTTTTGTCCACTAAAGAAGAGCGGGACCCTAGGCGTGGTTGTGTTTGATGATTTCCAAGTAGCTAAACAGGTAGAAAAGGCGATGGCAAAGGCTAGAAGAATGCTTGGGTGCATACAGAGAGGAATGGCCAGCAGAAGAAAGGAGGTAATGGTGCCTCTATGCAAGCCTTTGGTGCGACTTCATTTGGAGTATAGTGTGCAATTCTGGAGACCGCACCTTCAAAAGGATGTGAACAGGAAAGAGTCGGTGCAGAGGGTGGCTACTAAAATGTTTAGTGGTCTTCATTATAAAGCATATGAGGACAGACTTAAGGAGCTTAATATGTACACCTTAGCGGAAAGGCGGGATAGAGGTGATATGACTGAGATGTTTAAATACCTCCGTGGCATAAATGTTCAGGGGAAGAGCCTCTTTCAATTGAAAGCAACTTCTGCTACGAGGAGACATGGGATGAGGGTGAAGGGGGATAGATTCAGGAGTGATATGCAGAAATATTTCTTTACGGAAAGAGTGGTGGATCCGTGGAATAGTCTCCCAGTGGAGGTGGTAGAGATGAGGACAGTAACTGAATTCAAAAAAGCATGGGACAAACACAGAGGATCTCTAAAGGAAAAAAGGGGACTGTTGTAGTTGATATGGAAGGACAGACTAGATAGGCCATGTGGTCTTTTTCTGTCATCATATTTCTATGATTTATGACTTATACTATGATAGTGGAAGCGTGAAGATGAGTCTCACCTGTTGGGTTTTGTCCTTGATGGTATTCCATTCCTGGTAAAAGAACGGTTACCCCCATGATGAATGGTGATTTCTTAGATGGTATTTGCAAAGGTAGGCTAGACTGAGAGCGGGTGGGGGGGGGGGAGGGATCAAGTGACAGAGAACATAGATGGTGGAAGGAGATTCATCAGTAATGAGGCACATAGGAGGGTTAAATGGGGCAAAGTGGTGTATTGCGAAATAGAAGAAGCATGGAAGGAGACTATGAGCAGGGGGAAGGAAGGGGGAAAACCACCAGATAGGAGGAGCATATTGTCAATCTGAGATTTGACCAGGGGTATATAAAGGGGGCGAGGGGTAGGATAGGGAGGAGGGGTGAATGAATGTGGGTCAGCTAGTGGAATTATTAACACTGACCGGTGGAGCCCCTACACGTACTGGACCCTTAGTGAAGCTCCGTAGAGGAGTACAGGAGAATAAAGGGGATAGTTGAACAAGGGGATAAGGGGAAGGGGGAAGGGAAGGGGGGAAGGGAGGGAGAAGGGTAGTACTTTGGGATTCTGTGGACAGACTGACCGGGGATGTCCAGTAGGTACACCATGGGGGGGGAGGACTCCTCAACACAATTAACAGGATAACCTTTAGTATAGATTGGCTAGACCCTGAGAAAAGCTGAGAGTCTTTTCTGGAATATTTGTGGACTGGACACCTCAATTAAACGCTCCAAGATACTACGGGCCTTGGCATGCCATTAATGTGACGTGGCCTTTCTCCAGGAAATGCCCCAGACAGCAGAGGAGCACTTAAAGCTCCGCTGTGAAGGTGTAAGCCAGGTGTATGGGACACCAGCGGAGGGCCGCAAAGGAGGGGTAGTAATATTAATACATAAAAGGATTTGATTTACGTGCACTCAAGAACATACAGATCTACAGGGATGGTATGTCAAACTGCTGGTGGAATTGGAAGGACATCAAATTGTCCTTGGTAATATAAATAGACCGAGCACACCAGCCACCAAGTTCTATGCTTGGCTGGCTTTGATTCTTGAGCAACTCCCCGAAAATAAGTATGTGGTCGGGGGAGATCTCAACAGAATTTTAGATCCTATGATCGATACATTGTGAGGGGGTCGAGATGCTTGTTCTAGGGGTGTCCAAATATTACAGCGGTTTCGAACTCGGATGGCCTTGGTGGACCCCTGGCATATGCTCCATCCCAGTGAGAGAGATTATATCCATTTATCCTGGGCACATGGTACTAGCGCAAGAACCAACTACCTGTTGACCCCAGCAACCCTATTTTCTCAGGTGGAAGAGGCTAAAATAGGCCCCGTGGAGCTCTCGGACCATGATCCAATATGGATTGGTTTGGGGTGGCATTCAGTTCTACTGGGGTCTTGGTTGTGGCATTTTCCACTTGAGCTTTATAGAGAAGCACAGTTTCATACTTATATTAGAGAGAGATGGTGCTCCTATTTGACTCATAATGGCAAACACCAGGAGACCCTGGAGCTTTTCTGGGAAATGGCGAAGGCGATACTTCATGGTGATATTCTGTCATATATGGCTAGATACTGGTGACTTCTACATGCTAGAGTGGTGCACCTGGAATGGCAGGTGGTCAGTGCATGACGACAGCATGCCCAGCAACCCAACTCAGAGACGAGGGCGTGCTATATGGAAGTCCAGGCGGCACTCAACAAGGTCCTGCATCAAAGAGCAAAGAAATCCATAATGTATTACTAATTTCAGCTCTATCAATATGGGGATAAAACTGGGAAGTTGCTCGCTAATTGCCTACGAGGCCCTAAGGGAAGCCGGCTGATTCTGGCACTGTATGACACCACAGGCCACTTGCATAAAGAAACCCTAGCCATAGCATGGATTTTTCGGGATTATTATCCGACTCTGTATAAAGGCAAAAACGTGTCACCAACCCAGATAACGATATACAGGACCTCTCCCTACTCCATATCACAACACAGCATGCCAGTTATGACACCTGCGAGATTGGCTGGGTCCAACAGAGATATTTACCCCTCGTGCACTGGAGGAAGATCTTGTAGCCTCCCTCTCATTATCAGCCGTACTGCATCTTGCAGGCCGAGATTTGCCTTCACAGGTCACCCATAGTGTACTGTTCAACCCTATACAAGGCCTGTGGAAATACTTATGCGCACACTGGCAGATTAAGCCAACTCACAACCAGCTTCTTGGCAATCCGAGGAAACCCTTTCTTCACCCTGGGTATGGAGAATTAGGCCTTTCGGGACTGGAAAAGTAATGGGTTGCACAGTGTGGGGCATATAGTAAATTTGTAAGGACAGGTTAAAACTTTCTCCGCACTTCAGGCGGAGTTTGATTTGAAGGCCACCCATGTTTTTGCCAACATGCAAGTTACATGTTATGTCCATTTATTTCCCCGAGAGGCACTGCGAGTGGAAACTTCAGCTTTGGTGATACGTTTCTTGGAATTTGGAGATCGGGAATTATGTCGATCTCCCAGTTCGCTCATAAGCTGCAGCTGTGGTCCCCCAACAGGAGAGTTTTCGAGAGAGGAGAGATGATGGGCAGCAGAACTGGGGATTCGAGTGGAACCAGGTGAAGGGAGTGTGCTTGCGGGAATTGCAATATTGGGCGATTCATTGTGCGCACTTTCCCCTAGGCGGGCCTTTCGGTATGGCATTGCTCAAAGTGGTTGCTGCCCCAGGTATGGCTTCCCAATGGCGAACTTGGGTCATATGTGGTGGTCTGGTAAGAGGCTTCACTGATACTGGACTTTGATACAAAATTATCTGGCGACCCTGTTGGGAGAACCCGTGCAATGGACGGCTACTTAGCAGTATTTGATGAATTGCCACTATCTCAGCCTAAGGGATAATGGGCCCGTTTGTTGGTGTGGAAGGCATGTTTGATTGGTAAACAAACTCTGCTGCACCACTGGAGAGAGACTATAATTCCATCTTATTGGGAATGGCGTAATGGTTTTCACCAGTTAATGTTGCTGGAACGTGTGGCATCCAGGGATAATGCCAAGTGACAGATAACCTTCTTGGTATTGTGGGGCGGGTATATAGATAGTTTGACCTCAGTAGCACGTAATGAACTACTGATTCTGTAAAGATATGTGCTAACGTCAGAACTCAGCGATGGGGAGGGGGAATGACTCCCCCCCCTCCAGCCACCTCCTATGACTATTGAAAGCCTTGCTGGAGTGGCTTGGTCATCAGTCCACAGAAAAGGGGGGGGAGGGAGTGGGGGGAAGGGGGACGATTAGAGTGGCTAGTTCGAATCACCTCCGGGATAGTGAGCTATAGAGGCTCGGGGAAGGTGTAAGAGCAACCACCACGCCTGGAGCAATAGGTCCATATTCGTTTTTAGGAACCGGGAAAAAAAACAGATTATAGGAGGGAGACCGGGGAGGGGGGCAAAAACTTAAAATTCTGAATGTAAATAAATATCATTGTTATTTACAGTGCCTTGGAAAGTATTCATCCCCTCAGTTTTTGTCCTGTTTTGTCACATTACATACAGCCTGGAATGAAAATGGAGGTTCATTTGGATTTTAGGTAATGGACCTAACAATATAGACCAAATTGGTGAAGTGGAATGACAATAAAGCATAGTTACTCACCTTTAACAGGTGGTCTTCGAGGACAGCAGGAATCAGTACTCATATGGGTGATGTCGGCGTCAATGGAGCCCTCCTCGTGGAAGCATCCCCCAGCTTTCAAAGAAAGCCTTTGGGAGGGTGGTGCCCTTCTCACCCAAGAGTGCCATCTTGCTCAGTCAGATGACATAGTTAAAGATGATAAAAGTAAAAGATGGTAAAGAAGCAACTCCAAGGGAAGAAGGGAGGGTTGTGAGGACTGATTCCTGCTGTCCCCAGAGAACACCTATTACAGGTGAGTAACTACACTTTCTCCAGGAACAAGCAGGAAGTCAGTCCTCACATATGGGACTCCCTAACTACAGGCTACCGCAAGCCTGTAGGAAAAAAAACACTGTCGCCCTCAAGGGGAGCCATGAGCAGCAGCAATTGAGTCCGCAGATACAGATTGCAGTAGGACCCATGTGTACGATGGAAACCAGCACTCCGGTAGCCTGAACACAAAAGGTTCAGAGGGTAGGAGTTGCCTAGACCCCGAAAAGATTACGGAGCACGGCCTGACCGAAGGCACTGACCCGTTGGGACTTCCTTTCCAGGCAGTAATGAGCTGCGAAGGTATGGACTGAAGACCAAGTGGCAGCCCAGCAGATGTCCAGCATCGGGACGGAGCACAGGTTTGCCACAGAGGCCACTATGGCCCTGACACAGTGTGCTGTGATCCGGCCATCCAGCATGAGCCCCGCCTGCTCATAGGCAAGGGCAATACAGTCCACCACCCAGGTAGACAGTGTTCGTTTAATCACCACCTCCCCCAGTTGACTGGGGTCTTAGGAAACAAAAAGCTGAGGCTTTTGGTGGCCCTGGGTATGCTGAATGTAGAAGGACAGGGCTCTCTTACAGTCCAAAGTGTGGAGGATAGTCTCCGCCCTACTGGCGTGAGGCCTTCGGAAGAAGGTGGGCAGCACTACCTCCTCGTTGAGATGGAAGGGAGATCCCAAATTCCTTCCGAAGGTGGTATGTGTGCAGAGCACAACCCTGTTCTTGTAAAACCTGGTATATGGCGCCTCTGCCACTAAGACTTAGAGCTCACTAACCAAGCGAGCAGAGGTGAGTGCTACCAGGAACACCAAATTCCAAGAGAGGTAGCGCAGGTGGCAGGTAGCCAGAGGCTGAAAAAGTGGGTGAATGAGCTGCACCAATATTACAATAAGGTCCCACTCGGTCGCCGTGGGTCGGACGAGGGTTTTGATAATAGAAGTCCCCTAAAGAAGTGGGTCACCAGTGGCTAGACCGAGAGGGTTTTCACACTGAGGTGCACTCTGATGGAGTTCGATTTGAGTGGATTGTGAGAGGTAGAGAAGGTACTGCAGTACCCAGCTGCACCAGGCAGGAGAACAGGTTAACCACTTGCTCCGTGCACCAAACCAAAAATCTGCACCATTTGAAGGCGTATACTTTCCTGGTGGAAGCCTTACGGGAGGCCAGCAGGATGTCCTCCACTTCTCCCAAGAGGTTGAAAGGGGATAAGGCCACCCTTTCGGCAGCCACACCGTCAATGATAGGGACCCCAGGTTGGGGTGCAGGAGAGAGCCTCCCTCCTGAGACAGGAGCCCTGGGGAACTCCCCAGTGGGATGGGAGTCTCTACTAACGGCCGGAGGAGTAGCAGGAACCATGGCTGCCTGGACCATCCAGGGGCTATCAGAATCAGGAAGGCCTTGTCGCAGAGGATCCTGAACAGCATTTTGGCAATTAGCATGGGTGGGAAGGCGTACACGAGACCTTCCGACTATGAAATGAGAAACGCGTCTGCTGCCACCCAGGAGGTGTGGGCTTGCCGGGAGCAAAAGTGAGGCAACTGGTAGTTGTCCAGGCTAGCAAACAGGTTCACGCATGGTGCCCCCCAGAGGTGGAAAAGCCGGTTGGCCACTTTGGGGTCCAGCTGCCACTTGTGCGGCTGGCAGACGCTGCTCAATCTGTCTGCAAGGGAGTTGTTCTGGCCTGGCAGGTATACTGCCCTTAGAAGCATGCCCTGCTGGACTGCGTAGGAGCAGAGCCTCATTGCCTTGCGTCAGAGGGTGCGAGACCTCGTGCCCCTCTGCTTGTTCACATAGAACATTGCCACCTGGCTGTCTGTTTGGATCAGTACCAACTAGTGCCGCAGGCGGTGGCAAAATGCTTGGAGGGCTAGATATATTGCCCGAAGCTCCAGGAGGCTGACCTGCTGGTTGCTCTCGTCCTGCGACCAGCTGCCCTGGGTTCGGAGTTTCTCACAGTGGGCTCCCCATCCCATCAGGAAGGCGTCCGTAGTAAGTACTCTTAAGGAGCTTGGAGTTTGGAAGGGTATCCCTGCCTCAAGGTGTTGGAGGTTTTGCTACCAGGTCAGAGATTCTGCCAACTAGCGGGTCACTGAAACTCTGTCCTGGAGATGGCCTGTGGCCTGTGTTCACTGGTCCCAAAGGCACCACTGTGTGGCCATCATGTGAAGGCGGGAATCTGGGGTGACATGGACCATGGAGGGTATGTGCAAGAGTAGGTGCAGCAGGAGCCGAGATGATAACAAGGAGCAGTGTTGTACGTCTATGGGCTACTGCTCTGAGATGGTCGGCTCGGTGCCCGGGGAGGAAGGCCTTTACCTGGAGGGCGTCTAGTCTTGCCCCTATGAACTCTAGACATTGTGTCGCGAGGAGGTGGGACTTGGGGTAGTTTATTAGAAACCCCAGATGCTGCAGGACCTGGATGGTATGTGCGGTGGCCTGCTGCACTTCTGTAGCCATGCCTCCTTTTATGAGCCAATCATCCAGGTAGGGGAAGACAAACACCCCCTGGAGGCGGAGTTAGGTGGCCACTACTACCAGGCACTTGGTGAAGACCCTTGGGGCGGATGTCAGGCCGAAGGGTACTCTGTACTGGTAGTGGTCGCCCTCCACCATGAACTGCAGGTACTGTCTGTGGTTGGGATGAATGAGGATTTAGGTGTAAGAATCCTAGAGATCCAAGGAGCATAGCCAATCTCCCTGCTGGAGGTAAGGCAGCAATGTTCCAAGGGAGAGCATATTGAACTTCTCCCTTACCAGGAATTTGTTCAGGTTGTGTAAGTTGAGGATGGGTCTTAGGCCCCCTGTTCTTTTTGGTAAGAGGAAGTATCTGGAGTAGAACTCCTTGCACCTGAGATGGTGTGGAACTGGTTCTACTGCTCTGTCCCCAAGAAGTCCTGCGAGTTCCTTCAATAGAAGGTCCTGGTGAAGGGGAGATCTGGGGGGCTCTCCCGGGAAGAAAGAGGAGGAGTCGGAATCAAATGGAGGAGGTAGCCCTCCTTAACACACCAGGATTGCCCAGGAATCGGTGGGGATGGTTGGCCACCTTTGGGCATAATGAATGAGACATCCTTCTGTGGACTGCTGACCTTCTTCGGGTGAAGAAGCTATGCCCAAGGTGTCAAAAGCTCTCCCCTGGCTGGGCCGGAGCTGATGCCTGGGGCTTGGGAGCCTTATGCTTACGAGGTCCTTGCCCATGACCCTTGGCCTGTTGCCCCTGCTGGGGAGCCGGGGAGGCATGAAAAGGTGGGTAGTTTCTGTAAGCAGCCCCTTTCCTTGGGTAGAAGGGCTTTTTACCTGAGCCCTTCCATCGGGGAGGGGCAGTAGTCTTTTAGAGAGCTTGGTCCTCATCATGAACTTGATCTCCAGCTTGGCAGCCTTGTCAGTCATGGGTTTGCCAAAGAGGTTCTCTCCTCGGCGTTGGGACATTGATCAATCTGTCCTGAACCCATTGCTCAAGGTCGGATGACTGTAGCCAAGTCTGGCATTGGGCATCGATGCCTGCTGCTGCTACTCGAGCCGCCGAGACGAAGCTGTCATAGGCTGCTCGAGACAGAAATTTGGAGCATTCGCGGACGGCCTTTGCCAGGTTCTTGAACCGCTGCAGGGGTTCCTTGGAAAGACCAGCTGAGAACTTGGCGAGTTCCTTCGCCAGGTCTGTCAGGTACATGCCTATGTACCACTGGTAGACCTGGATCCGACCCATGAGCATCGAGCCCTGGTAGCACTTTCTGCCGAGGGCATCCAGGGTGCATACCTCCCTACCGGGGGGCACCGAGGAGTACGTCATCTGACTCTTCAATTAACGCATGGCCAACTCCACCACCATGGAATTGTGCAGCAGTTGTACCTTCTGGAAGCCTGGGCTCCAGAGGACTCGGTACATCGATTCGAGCCACTTGCTCACAACCAGCACAGATGCCAGTGTTTCCCACATATGGAGCATTAGCCATTCCAGGATGGGATGGAAGGGCACCGTAAGCGATTCCCTTGGAGGGGCCTTGTATTGGAGGATTTCTAGCTCCTCCTTCCAAGGGTCCTCCTCCAATTCCGTTGGAATGCTAGAGCCTTGGATATGTCCCTGACGAAGTTGAGAAATGCCATGTCCTTGGGTGGGGACCAACACTGGAGCTTATAAGGAGGAGATTCCGAGGGGACATTGCGGTGGTGACAGGTGTCTGGTGACTCCTTGTCCTCCGTCTCCCACTCGGAATAGTCCATCGAAGACTTAAGGGAAGGATGGCTCGCGGTCTCCAGACCTGAGCTCTGCCCATGGCCCTTGGAGGTCCCATGTCTGGCGCCATGCCCGCTAGCAGGGGAAGATCTCAGCCCCATGGAACAGAGACTGGATCGAGACTTGGCCGAGGATCGACTCGAGGCCGAAGAGTCTTGAGGATCGGCTCGGCCTCCGGGGACGTTCTCGATATCGATGGCTCCATGGTCTGGGTGAAGGAACTGGTAGTACCGGACAACAGCGCCCGCTGCTAGTCAATGAAGGCAGACAAGCTGTGCTCCAGGGCTGCCATTCTGGACTCAAGTCCAGAAGGATCCGCAGCCATCGGCATGGGCACCGAAGGATCTGGGCCTGATGCTGGTTCCCCCAAGGGGAAGTCCTCAACAAGGATAGTGTCTGGCAACCAAGTCCTTTCGGGGGACCTTTGCGGGCCGCTCCCTCTCCGATCCCTCATACGAGCATCGAGGACTGCAGGACCTGGCTCAGGTCTTGTCAAAGCTGTCTAGGGATGCTGCCTTTGAGGTTTTCTTCTTCTTCTTGAGTTCCTTCGAGGGAGACCCCCTTTCTGAAGAGCCATGGTGTCGATCGGGGTCTGTAAGGCTACCCTGAGTTTCCACGGCTTCAAAGAAGGCCTTGGCCTTCAGAAGTACCAGGGAATCTGGGAAAAACTTATTGTGCTGCTGCTGGAGGCTCTTGAGGGCCTTGGTGGACATTTTTTTTTTTACAGACACCACATGCTGTGGGGTCATGGTCTGGCCCCAGGCAGCGAAGACAGCAGTTGTGTGAGTCAGTACGGGATATTATTTTGGCATACCGATGACACTTCTTAAAGCCACTTTTAGCCATGGGGGAAAAAAGTACCCCAGAGAGGTCGAAGACCCACGGTGCTGCCAGTTGGAAAAAAATATGTGAAGGCACCGAAAGGCAAAAAAATGGTAGAAACCCAAGACTCGATGCCAGGGCAGCAAGTTCTGGTGGCGGAAGAGTACCGGTTCACTACCAGAGAGAGTATGAAACTCAGGTCAAGAAATATCAACTTTTTCCAGAGAAAGACCAGACAGACATCTGAGGGGCTCCGTGGAAAAAAGGAGACTGAGCAAGATGGCACTCTTGGGCAGGAAGAGCACCATGCATGCATGGTAGCATCTCCCAAAGACTTTCCTTGAAAACTGGGGGGATGCTTCTGCAAGGGCTCCGTCAGTGCCGATGTTACCCATATGTGAGGACTGACTTCCTGCTTGTTCCCAGAGAAAATACCTTGTATATATCAATAAAAAAGTCAGAACTGAAAAGTTGTGAGTGCATATGTATTCATCCCTTTTGCTATGAAACCCCTAAATAAGATCTGGTCAAACCAATTAACCGCAAAACTGATTGATTAGGGTCCACCTGTGTGCAGTCTGTGTCATATGATGCCTGTATAAATATACCTGCTATAAAAGGACCCTGACTCTGCAACACTACTAAGCAAGCAACATGAAGACCAAGGAGCACTGCAAACAAGTCAGAGACAAAGTTGTGGAGAAGTATAGATCAGGGTTGGGTTTTAAATAAATATCCCAAATCCTGAATATCACACGGAGTACCATTAAATCCATTATAACAAGATGGAAGGAATATGGCATCACTACAAACCTAACAAGAGAAGGCCGCCCACCAAAACTCAGATCGGGCAAGGAGGGCATTAATCAGAGATGCTACAAACACACCAAGGATAACACTGAAGGAGCTGCAAAGATCCACAGCAGAGCTGGGAGCATCTGTTCATAGGACCACTTTAAGCTGTACACTCCACAGAGTGGGGCTTTATGGAAGAGTGTCCAGAAAAAAGCCATTGCTTAAAGAAAGAAATAAAACAAGTTTGGAGTTTACACAACAGCATGTGGTGGACCCCCCTCCCACAAATACATGGAAGAAGGTTCTCTGGTCAGATGTGACAAAAATTAACCTTTTGGATCATGGGAAACTCCCATGTGTGGCACAAACCCAACACTTTCCATTACCCCACGAACATTCCGACAGTGAATCATGCTTTGGGAATGTTTTTCATCAGCAGAGATAGGCAAACTGGTCAGGATTGGAGGAACGATGGATGGCACTAAATACAGGGCAATTCTTGAGGAAAACCTGTTTTAGTCTGCCAGAGATTTGAGACTGGGATGGAGATTCACCTTCCAGCAGGACAATGACCCCACACATACTGCTAAAGCCGGTTTAAAGGGAAACATTTAAATGTCTTAGAATGGTCTAGTCTAGTCAAAGCCCAGACCTCAATCCAATTGAGAATCTGTGGCATGACTTGAAGATTGCTGAACACCAATGCAACTCATCTAACTTGAAGGAGTTGGAACAGTTTTGCCTTGAGGAATGGGTGAAAATCCTAGTGGCTAGATGTGTTAAGATAATAGAGACATATCCCAAGAGATTTGCAGCTGCAATTGCAGCAAAATGTGGCTCTACAATGTATTGACTTGGGGGGGGGGGTGAATACATATGCACACTCCTGCTTTGTTTTTAATTATTGTTTGTGTCACAATAAAGGATATTTTTCACTTTTGAAGTCATAGGCTTGTGTATATCACATGGTGCTATCCCCCAAAACTCCATTTTAATTCCAGGTTGTAATGAGACAAAACAGGACAAACACCGAGGGGATGAATACTTTCACAAGGCACTGTACATAACTGACTGGTTACACATGTTGACTTGTTGCTGTTGTGCATAACATGTATTGCCTTAATAAACAGAATCATACAAAAAAAAATAACTTACAAAAATATCTCACTTCTGGAACTGGGCAACTTGGCAACTTTGGTAATATGGTATTGGGAATCATCAATTTTGGGGCAGTCTTATACTGAGGTGTCACCACGCCTCTCAAATTTCCATCAAATATGTCCAAAGATGTGCCAGAAGACTGTGCTATCTGTACTGTGGCAGGAGAAGGTGTAAAATGGAGTGTAAAACACTGGAAGCATATACTTCTACAAATAGCCCCTACTTCCTAAGCTCTCTTAGGTGGTTAACATGGGAATTATGGTGTGCTAACTACACAGGCCAGCACAGTTAACATAGAAACATAGAAATATGATGGCAGAAAAAGACCACATGACCTATCTAGTCTGTCCTTCCATATCAACCACTACAACAGTCCCCTTTTTTCCTTTAGAGATCCTCTGTGTTTGTCCCTTGCTTCTTTGAATTCAGATACTGTCCTCACCTCTACCACCTCAACTGGGAGATTATTCACGTATCTACCAATCTTTCTGTAAAGAAATATTTCCGCATAATACTTCTGAGTCTATCCCCTTTTACCCTCATCCTATGTCCCCTCGTAGCGGAGCTTGCTTTCAATCGAAAGAGGCTCTCCTCCTGTGCATTTATGCCATGGAGGTATTTAAACATCTTAATCATATCACCTCTATCCCGCCTTTCCTCTAAAGTGTACATATTAAGCTCCTTAAGTCTGTCCTCATATGCTTTATAATGAAGACCACTAACCATTTTAGTAACAACCCTTTGCACAGACTCCAATCTGTTTATATCCTTTTGAAGATGTGGTCTCTAGATTTGCACACAATACTCCAAATGAAGTCGCACCAAAGACTTACATAGAGGCACCATTACCTCCTTTTTTTCTGCTAGTCATTCCTCTTCTAGCTTTCGCTGTTGCCTTTTCTACCTGTTTAGCTACTTTAAGATCATCAGACACAATCACACGTAGGTCCCACTCTTCTTTTGTGGACAGAAGTACTTCACCCCCTATACCATATTGCTCCCTTGGATTGCTGCAGCACAAATGCATGACCTTGCATTTTTTAACATTAAATCTCAGCTGACAAATTCTAGACCATTCTTCAAGCTTAGCTAGATCCCTCCTCATGTTATCTACACCTTCCTGGGTATCTATTCTATTGCAGATTTTGGTATCATCCGCAAAGAGGCAAACCTTACCCGACAGCCCTTCCGCTATATCACTAACAAAAATGTTAAAAAGAATCGGACAAAGGAAACATCCCTAGAGCACACCACTGGTAACCTCCTTCTCCTCAGAGTGAGCTCCATTTATCTGTACGCTTTGCCGCCTCCCACACAACAAATTTCTAGCCCAAGCAGTAACTTTAGGGTCCTTCCCTAGGGTGCTCAGTTTGTTTATAAGTCGCCTGTGCAGAACAGTGTCAAAGGCTTTACTGAAATCTAAATACACCACAGCTAGGGCTCTCCCTCGGTCCAACTCCCTGGTCACCCAGTCAAAGAAATCAATCAGATTTGTCTGACAAGACCTGCCTCTGGTGAATCCATGCTACCTCGGATCCGGTAATCCGTTGGACTCCAGAAACCTCACTATTTTCTCTTTCAGCAGCGTTTCTAATAATTTACTCACCATAAAGATTAGACCATCCGGCCTGTAGTTTTCAACCACTTCCTTACTTCCGTTTTTGTGTAATGGGACCACATGTGCCTTTCTCCAGTCCTCTGGCACCACTTTCAACTCCAAAGACGCATTGAAAAGTGAACGCGGTATTCTAACAGAATGCAGCAATTTCCATGTTAACCACCTAATGCAGAAATGGCCATAGAGTGGGTCCAGAATGTACCTTATAATTAATATGCAGGTAGTTACTGTATATTAATAGTTAACGTGTGGTATAGAGATTTCGTCTGCATTAACTGAATGGCAAAACGCTGGGAATATTCTCAGCAGGTAATGTGGACGTTTTGCAGTTACTATGCATTAATTTTACAATTACAGCATTGTAACTGCAAAAACATATCACAATTTAATACATGGGGCCCTTAGTTGTTAATATTTTGTTTTAAGGACAACGTAATGCACTTATGAAATATTCCTTATACTATATTATTTCATCTGGAAAATTAGTTCATTCATTAGTAAACATCACCTCTGAATGTGGGACTTATCAAAGATGACTGACAAATTATCAGTTTTATCTTCATATTGCAATCTCTTTTCTTCATCTTGAGGAAGTTCACGAAGATCCCATGTTTCCTTCGATTGTAGTACTTGTTTTTCAGTATCACCTTGGTGAGGTTTCTGAAGGGTGGAAAAGATAGCCTCGGTTTTGCCATCTTGTCGCAAATGCTTTTGTTTTTCATGAGGAGACTTGGCTAAATTTGCTTGTTGACTTTCAGGCTCACTGCTGTGGAACTTATGGGGGACAGTAGAGGCGGCCTCAGATTTTTCTTTGTGCCACAATTTCTTTTGTTTATCCTGAGAAACATCTGACAGAGTCTTTTTTTTTTTTACTTGTTTTTCATGTTCACTGGTGTGAGACTTACGAACAGTTGCTGCAAGGGTTTTGGTTTTATCCTTCCTTCGAGAATGTTCATCTTCATCATCAGAAAAGCTAGAGAGATCCTGCTGTTCCTCTGCTCTTTGCTTTTCAAACTTATCACGGTGGGATTTCCGAGAAGCAACTGAACGTTTTTTGGTTTTAAACTTCCTTTGCGAACGATCATCTTCATCAGAAAAGTCAGAGAGATCCTGCTCGTCCTCTGCTCTTTGCTTTTCAAACTTATCACGGTGGGATTTCTGAGGAGCAACTGAACGTTTTTTGGTTTTAAACTTCCTTTGCGAACGATCATCTTCATCAGAAAAGTCAGAGAGATCCAGCTCTTCCTCTGCACTTTGCTTTTCATCACTGTGGGATTTACGAGGGGAAACTGTAAGTGTTTTGGTTTTATCCTTTTTGGGCAAATGTTTATCTTCATCATCAGAAAAGTCAGAGAGATCCTGCTCTTCCTCTGCTCTTTGCCTTTCAAGCTCATCACTGTGGGATTTAAGAGAGACAACTGAAAGTTTTTTGGTTTTATCCTTCCTTCGCAAATGATCTTCTTCGACATCAGAAAAGTCAGAGAGATCCTGTTTTTCTTCTTTTCTTTGCCTTTCCTGCTCACCACTGTGGGACTTACGAGGGGCAACTGAACGTGTTTTAGTTTTATCCTTCCTTCGCAAATGATCTTCTTCGACATCAGAAAAGTCAGAGAGATCCTGTTTTTCCTTTTGTCTTTGTCTTTTAAGCCCCCTGCTACGAGACTTATGAGGGGTAGCATGAAGAGTTTTTGTTTTATCCTTCATTTGCAAATGATCTTTCCCATCATCAGAAAAGTCAGAGACATTTTGTTTTTCCTTTGCTTTCTGTCTTTTAGGTTCACTTTGGTAGGATTTTTGGGAAGTAACAGACAGAGATTCAGTTTCATCTTTCTGCTGCAATTTCTTTTGTTTAATATGTGGAAGCTCATGGAGATCCTGGCTTTTTTTTGCTTGTTGTTTTTGTCTTCTAAGATCTTCCTGGTAGGGTTCATAGGGGGCAGTGGGAAGCGCCTCAGTTTTAACCTTCTGCCATAAATTCTTTCGTTCAATATGGAGAAACTTTGTTTGTCGTTTAAACTTACTAATATAGGGTTTATGGGGTTCAATGGAGATAGGCTCAATTTTTTCTTCATTCAGCAAATTCTTTTCTTCATTAGCAAGAAACTCGTATAAATTCTTGTACTGCTTACAACAGAAAAACTGCAAAGTAAAAAAGCATTTTTACTTGGCCATTAATTTCTCCACATCCTGAACTCTATCACTCTAATATCACACTTAATATCAATGTCCAAGCAAGTTTCATAATGAACAGAAAGAAGGGTAAAATCAAAATATAAAAACATACTGTCCACAAATACTATAGTACAGTCAATAGCAATTTAAAATCATCACTGACATTTGCAAAGAATTTTCATAGTAATTTTGAATAATGTTTTCATCATCCCCAACTTTGGCCAACTTGGATACTTTCATACTCATTTTACAAAATTTAGGTGCCTATACACTAACTTCTGATAAATCTGAAAAGTTACTATGAGCGACCTTTTAATTTGCCGGGTGCTGAATTGGTCATTAGCATAATATGTATATCGTGAGCATAATAAAATTTCTGCACTAACACTTTGGTGCAGGAACTGTTTTGCTGCTCCAGTAATATGCATGTGTTTTTTACCATGAAAACCAAGTTAACTATCTGTAATCACTTATCTGTACAGTAGGATAATCAAGCATCCAAAGGAATGATTGTCATGTGATGGCACCAATGTGGAATATATTCACGTGCAACCCCTTTGTGGGGTATTTCCTGTTAATAATATAGCAGTACCCAAAGGTCAAACATGCTGCAATTCTGTGAGTTGGGGAAAATTTGTTCCTAGACCCAAGGGAATTAATAGCCCAATCACTAAAATAACACAGACCTCATCATTATTTCAATAAAAGGATATTATACAAAAATAGTAGTACGAAAATCCACATTCATGAAACAGTACAAAAAACATCACGATTTCAAATCACTCAAAACATTTTAAAAAATGGCCACATTTAGAGCTCCTAAGACCTTGATGACACTCCCTTGCCTTTCAAGACATCTTTAAGAGCAATATCGAGACCTTCTGATGCTTTTACAGATTCACCCCCCTGAATACCCCCAGTCTGCAATTCCCTAGACTAGAGCTTTTATCCTTCAACCTTGGGTGGATATTTTCCACTGTAAATGGAGTTCTCACAATCTATCCGCCTTTTTGGGACTTAAATTTTGGATCCTATGTATTCAGCACATTAATATTAAAAGCATTTTGTGTAAAAAAAATCATATATAATAAATCTGTGCAGAACATTGTATGATTGAATATAGCGGAGTTATATTCTTTGATACCTCTGTGTATATTGAATCTCAAGTATCTGATACCCCTTTTTTGCTTTTATTTGTACTCTGACTTATATTTCTGAGGAAAAGTGGGATGATCAACCACACAAGTAAAATCTCACAGTTAAGGACTGCCTTAAAAACAGGGAAAAATAAAGAACTAGCCACCAATGGATGGTAAACATAGTGAGCCTGATAATCAAAAGGCATTTACATGGTTTAAAGTCCAGTAAACCATGTAAATGCCTTAGATGGGGATATTCAACGGCACCTACACAGTTAGTGCCATTGAATATCCCCAGTTAAGTCCCCTATGCACCCTGATGCTATCCTGTTAGCATCGGGACGTGTTGGGGGTAGTCCACGGTGCAGCAGAGGCGGAGACTGGTGCTAACCGTGTAGCCTATCTCTCGCCTATCTTTAAGGTGCCAATCGCTAACCGGGCAGCAGACAATATCGCTGCTGCACAGTTAGCTTTGGCAGCTACTGGCTTTGGCAGCAATCACCGGATATTCAATGCTGGCGCCTCGGCACTGAATATCTGGTTTGGAGGTCAATGGGGAGAACTATGCGCCCGTTGGTGCATAGCCCTTCGAAGATCTTGGCTGTTCAATATCAGGCCCAGCATGTTCTTGTAGGAAGAACCTCTATCATATTTTATACCTTTTTTGAAAGACAAGCTGAAATAACAAAAATGGGCCTAATAGAGAGAGAGTTGAGTTCTACCCTTCAAAGAGACCTTAGAGAGCAGACTGAGCTAACCTTCTATGTTGGAAATCAGTGTCTAAACAATACTGAGATGCGAAGGTGTGAAGGTGTGAACAAAAGACCTCATCACAGCTTTGAAATCTCCATAGTTGAGGCCAATCTAAGACGGGCCACCAACACAGCCACAATCCTAACATTATAAGCCTTCTAGAGTCAGACCTGCCTAGGTATAACAAAAGGATGCAATTTGCCATTACAGGTCATTTGGTAGCAGCAATCCCAGATTTACTGGGGCCATGCAAAACAAAATGTTGGGCTTCTGTTGACTTTCATCCACTACAAATAGAAGGCAATTGTTCTCTTATAATCAGGGCCAGCCTAATCACTACGTAGACTAAGTGGCTGCATAAGGCAGCAACTTCTGGAAGCTGACAAAAGCAGCAGTAGTCAAAGTAAAAACAATAGGCCCAGACAGCCACACAAGGTAACATTTTACTTACCAGAAAATGTCCTTTCTTTGAATCCTGCTAGACCAGTCTAGACAAGTGGGTTGTGTTCCTCTACCAGCAGACTGATGGAGACAAAGAACCAATGAAAAGTCCATATTCCAATGACATCACTCCCATGCCTCTCAGCCACTAGAGGGCTCTTCAGTATCCAGATGGGAGAACATGGCAAACTTCACACAACCTTAACGTGGGCAACAATGAGAGATCAAACAGAAGAGAACTATGCACGGGAATGCATAAAGAGAAGACTATCCATAGAATATGGACCTGCAGATCCAAGCATATAAATCAAGCAGACTTGAATGTACTGCCGCAGAATCACAAAGATATGAATGACAAATCAGGAGCGGAACAGTCTTGAGTTCAGTGGAATCATTTGCCACGATTGAACTATATGCCCTGTGCTGAGGCTTCCTCAATTTATTCCCCTTGGGTATCCTCAGAGGCTCTGGATGAATGAGTGGCACCACGAGATACATTGTTACTCTTGTTATCGAAATTCCTCCAGGTTAAAAAGATACATTATAACTCTTTTTGTTTTAGTAGTGTTCACTGGTGTGAGAGTTATTGGGAGTTTTTTGGTTATTCTGCAGAATCACAAAGAGCAAACAGTTCCAGGAGTGGGCCCTGGACTGGTCTAGAAGAACTCAAGGAAAGGCCAACAGAAACGGCCACCTCAGGAGCCAGGTGCCATGAGCCACAACAGCACTCAAGAGACATGCACTTATGCTAGGTTGTTAGACCTCCTCTGGACTCTGAGAAGAATGGGAACCATGTCGGAGAGTAGCCCGTATGTGCTAACACGCCCCACTAGGGACCATGGAGGAAACACCTATAGCAGGTGTTGACTTGGTCAAAGTTGAGCCAAAGCACCAATGCCCTTGGACCCCGTCTCCATGCAGCGACTGAAGTTGTGGCACACTTTGGCACTGAAGTGGGTCACCATCAGATCTCTCGCGGGGCGACCCCAGAGGGGTAGAAACAACTGAAACACCTCCAGATTCAACTCCCACTCTTGGAACCAGAGTGTGCCGGCTGAGAAAGCGTAGTTACTCACTTATAATAGGTGTTCTCAAGGGACAGCAGGAATCAGTCCTCACATATGGGTGACATCAGTGCCGATAGAGCCACGCAGAAGCATTTCCCAGATTTCAAAGAAAGCCTTTGGGATATGCTACCACGCATGCATGGTCCCCTTTCCACCCAAGGGTGCCATCTTGCTCAGTCAGATGACATAGCTAGGAAGGTAGTAAAAACTAAAACAAGGTAGGGAGGCAACTCAGAGGGGAGGAGGGAGGGTTGTGAGGACTGATTTCTGTTGTCCCTGGAGAACACCTGTTACAGGTGAGTATCTATGCTTTCTCTAGGAACAAGCAAGAAGTCAGTCCTCACATATGGGACTCCCTAACTCCAGGCTGCCAAGGACCGAATCATGACAGCACCAATAGCAGCAAGTCGGGTAGCCGTGAGTTGCAAAAAATAAGTACGCAACTAAGAGACTCTGCATCCAGTGGCTGAACACAGAAGGGTCGGAGGGCAGGAGTTGCCTACACCCCAAAAGGATTACGGAGTACCACCTGGCCGAAGGCACTGTCCCGATGGTACTCGCTCTCCAGGTAGTAGTGAGCTGCGAGCGTGTAAACTGGAGACCATGTGGCGGCCTTGCAGATCTCTATCACCGGCACTGAGTGCAGGTTGGCCACCTATGTGGCCATCACTCTCACGTGATGCGCTGTGATCCGGTGGTCCAGTGAGAGCCCAGCAAAACATAGGCAAAGGCAATACAGTCTGCTACCCAAGTGGACAGAGTATGCTTAGTCACAGGAAGCCCAGTCTGCTGGGATCATAAGAAATGAAAAGCTGAGGAACTTTGCAATGGCCCTGAGTCCGCTGTAGGTAGAAGGACAGAGCCCATTTGCAATCCACTGTAAGGAGTATAATTTCTTCCCGACCAGCGTGAGGCTGTGTGAAAAAGGTGGGGAGAACCACCTCCTTGTTGAGATGGCAAGGAGATACAACCTTTCGGAGGAGTTTGGGGTGAGTGCAGAGCACCACCCTGTTCTTGTAGAATCTTGTATATAATGGTTCCGCCACCAGGGCCTGAAGTTTGCTTATCCTTTGGGCAGACGTGAGGGCTACCTGGAAGGCAACCTTCCATGAAAGATGCCGCAGATGGCAAGTGGCTAGAGGCTCAAATGGTGGTCTGGTGAGCTGCAAAATACCACATTGAGGTCCCACTCTGCTGCCGGAGGGCAGACAAGGGGCTTAGACAACAGGAGGCCCCGGAGGAACTGAGAGACCAGACGCTGACCCGAGAGCAGTTTGCCCTCAATAGGGAGGTGGCGTGCGACTATCGCACTCAGTTGCACTCTCACGGAGTTGGACTTTAGCCCAGTGTTCAACAGATGCAGCAAGTACTGCAGCACTAATTACACCTGGCAGGAGAACGGGTTATCCCATCTCTCCACACACCACATTGAGAATCTTTGACATTTAAAGGAATAAGCCAACTAATGAAGGGCTTTAAAGAGGCCAGCAGGACCTCCTCAACCTCCTTTGGGAGGTTGAAAGGGGACAATGCTGTCCTTTCAGCAGCCACGCTGTTAGCGTTAGAGCCCCCAGATTGGGGTGCAGGAGGGAGCTCCCTTCCTGGGACAGGAGATCCAGGGCACGGCCCAGCAGGACCGGGAGTGTCACCAACAGAGAGAGCAGCAGTGGGAACCAGGGCTGTCTTGGCCACCTGGGGGCAACTGGTATTAGTGATGCCCCGTTGCAATGGACCTTGAAGAGGGTCTTGGCAACCAGAGGGATCAGCAGAAAAGCATAGAGGAGGCCTTCCATCTGCGGGATCAGAAAAGTATCTGCTGCCACCCTCTCTGAGTGTGATTGTCGTGAGCAGAAGCAGGGCAGCAGGGTGTTGTCTGGGGTGGCAAACAGGTCCATCATGGGCCTGCCCCAGAGGCGGAAGAGCCGAGTGGCCACACTGGGATCCAGGCGCCACTCGAGTGGTTGGAGGACCCTGCTCAGCCTGTCAGCCAGGAGGTGAACTGCCCACAGGAGCATGTTGTTACGAGCTGCAAAGGAAAGGAAGGTCACTGCCTCCTGGCAGAGGGGTTATGACCCTGTGCCCCCCTACTTATTGATGTAAAACAAGGCAACTTGGTCTGATTCAATATGGACTGGTATCACAGGCGGTGGCAAAACACCCATAGGGCCAGGAAGATCGCCCTGAGCTCCAGGAGACTGATCTGTAGCATGTATTCCACCTGGGACCAGCTGCCTTACATGTGGCTATGCCTGCAGTGTGCCCCCCAACCTAGGAGGGAGGCATCCGTGATCAGGAAGCATCCTAGGATACCTCTGGTGCGCAGGTGTCTGGAAGGGTATCCGTGCTTGGAGGTGTCAGAGAAGTTGTCACCAGTCAAGGGACTCTGCCAGCTGGCGGGCTACCCTGATAATGTCCCGCAGTCTGTCTGTGGCTTGTGTCCACTGCAAGCAGAGGTACCACTGGGCTTCCTGCATGTGTAAGTGGGCTAGTGGAGTCATGTGGACCATGGAGGCCATATGGCCCAGCAAGTGGTGGAGGAGACGAGCTGGCACTGACTGACAGCGTTGTACTTCTACTGCTAGCTATCTGAAGTGTTCTGCTCTCTCCCTGGGGAGAACGGCCTTGGCCTGTAGTGTGTTCAGCTGAGCACCTATGAACTCCAGGCTCTGGGCTGAGAAGAGGTGGGATTTGGGGTAGCTGATGATGAAACTCAGGTGCTGCAGCAGGAGGGTCACACATCCTGCAGCCTGACTGGCCTCTGAGGCTGTGCTGCCCCTGATGAGCCAGTTGTCTAGGTAGGGGAAGACAAAGGCCCCTTGTGGACGCAGGTGGGCAGCTACCACTGCCAGGCATTTTGTGAAGACCCTTGGTGAGACTCCATTGTGCCTGTGTGGACTAGGTCCAAGGAGCACAGTCTCCCTGGCAGAGGTAAGGCAGCAGTGTTCCAAAGGAGACATCTTGAACGTCTCCCTCACCAGAAACTTGTTTAGCAGGTCTAGGATGGGCCTGAGGCCCCCAGTCCTCTTTGGGACCAGGAAGTACCTGGAGTAGAAGACTTTGTTCCATAGGTGTTTGGATACAGGCTCTACTGCATTGTCCCTGAGAAGACCTGTGAGCTCTGTAAGCAGGAGGGTCTGGTGAAGGAGGGGTTGCACCGGTTCTCTGGGAAAGAACCTGGGTGGAATCTCCTGTAGGCAGAGGAGGTACCCCTCTCTGACCATCTGCTGTACCCACTGGGCTGAGGTGATTGCAGCCCATCTGTGGGCAAAGAGCATCAGGTGCCCCCTGTGGGCTAGTGAAGGTCTTCTGGCGGAGTGGAAGCCCTGCCTTGGGAGTCAAAAGCTCCCCCCAGGCTGGGTGGAAGCTGGGGTTTGGGGCTTAGGTGGTTTTGTCTTCTGAGCCCCGTGCCCTTGGCTCTTGGGGTGAGAAACCTGTTGTTGGCCTGAGAAGGGTGTTGTTGGCCTGAGAAGGGCTGATATTGGTGACCATGCCCAAAGGACCCCTTTTTCCTCGGGAAAAGGGGTCTCTTTCCAGAAGTTTTTTGCGAGGATGGGATGAGGTCTTCTTTGAGAGCCTCTGACAGGTCACAACATCGGCCTCGATCTCAGCCACTTTGTCAGCCATGGGTTTAGCAAACAGGTTCTCCCTGGTGCAGAGGATGTCGAGCAGCTTGTCTTGGACCCATTGCTTGAAGTTGGAAGATTGCAGTCAGGCTTGGCGTTGGGCCCCAATGCCTACCACAGTGACCCAAGCTGCTGACTCGAAGCCATCATAGGCTGCCCGGGAGAGGAACTTGGACGCAGGAAAACTCTGCACACTCGAGTATCGAAATGGAACTCCAAGAACTGGGAAACACTCAAATCACTACAAAAACTGTACAATTGCATATACTGACCCATTCCCCTTTACCTAATGCATGTTGTATATAGTTTAACTGTCGCATTTAAATAGCCAAGCATTTTGTTTCATGTACACCTATTTGACCCGGGAAAAGGCGGTATATAAATGCAGTTAAATAAAAAATAAACAAAATGTAACAAAGTGTAGTTACTCACCTGTAACAGGTGTTCTCCAGGGACAGCAGGAATCAGTCCTCACTTATGGGTGACGTCGGCACCTAAGGAGCCCGCGCGGAGCAATTCCTCAGCTTTCAAAGAAAGCCTTTGGAATTGCTGCCACGCATGCGTGGTCCTCTTCCTGTCCAAAGGTGCCATCTTGCTCAGTCAGGTCTCCTAGCTAGAACCCTACTAAGCAGATGGCAAGGAAAGGACAAAAATAGCAACTCTTCAGGGGAGGTGAGAGGGTAGTGAGGACTGATTCCTGCTGTTCATGGAGAACACCTGTTACAGGTGAGTAACTATGCTTTCTCCAGGAACAAGCAGGAAATCAGTCCTCACTTATGGGACTCCCCAGCTACAGGCTACCGAGCCTGTAACCCAAAATCGCCTTCGCGAGGCTGTGAGCAGAAGTCAATGCCCAAAGGAGCCTGAGTCCTTGGGTCCCCGGGACGAAGCTCTCAGTAGCAGTCAAAGAAGGGTCGGAGGGCAGGAGTTGCTTACACCCCAAACAGATTACGGAGCACCGCCTGGCCGAAGGCGCTGTCCCGGCGGGACTCCCTGTCCAGGCAGTAGTGCGAAACAAACGTGTTTGCTGAAGACCAGGTCACAGCACGACAGATATCCGCTAGAAGCACTGAGCGCAGCAAAGCCACCAAAGACGCTTTGGCCTGGACTTCATGCGCAGTGACCCGTCGATCCAGTGGGGCGTCCACCTTTGCATGGGCAAAGGCGATGCAGTCCGCCACCCAGATGGAGATGGTGCGTTTAGTGACTGTGTGCCCCAGGCGATATGGATTGTAGGCGACAAAGAGCTGATTGGACTTGCGATGAGCTTGGGTACGCTGCAGGTAGAAGGCGAGAGCCTTCTTGCAGTCAAGTGTATGGAATACCGCCGATGCCTGGTCGGCATGCGGTCTCGGGAAGAAGGTCGGTAGGACTATCTCCTGATTGAGATGAAAGTCTGAGACCACCTTCGGTAGGAACTTGGGGTGGGTGTGGAGGAACATCCTGTTCCCATAAAACCTGGTGTATGGGGCCTCAGCCATGAGGGCCTGGAGTTCGCTGACTCGGCATACCAAAGTCAAAGCCACCAGGAAGACCACCTTCCAGGAGAGGTGCCGAAGCGAACACGTTGCCGTCGGCTCGAAGGGTGGTCGCATGAGCTGCATAAGCACCACGTTGAGGTCCCACTCCAGTGGAGGAGGATGGATGGGCGGCTTAGAGAGCAAGAGGTCCCGCATGAAGCGGGAGACTAAGGGCTGCCCCGAGAGGGGTTTCCCCTCGACGGGGAGGTGGTTCGCTGAAATGGTGCTGAGGTGTACCCTGACTGAATTGGAATTCAGCCCTGCTTTTGAGAGATGGAGGAGATACTGAAGAACCCACCGGATAGAGCAGAAGAACGGATCAATCTGGAGCTTGGAGCACCAGACCGAGAAGCGGTGCCACTTTAAGGCAGACACCCATCTCTTCGAGTCTTTCCTCGATGCAAGGAGAACCTCCTTGACCTCCTCTGGAAGGCACAGACCCTAAAGCGACCTGCTCAGCCGCCAGGCTGTGAGGGACAGTGAGGCCAGGTTCGGGTGGAGCACCCAACCCTCCTCCTGAGTTAGCAGCCCTGGGGCACAGCCCAGGGAGACCGGAGGCTCGGACGACAGCCGGAGCAACAGCGGGAACTAAGGCTGCTGAGGCTACAAGGGGGCCACTAGAACCACCGAAGCCTGGTCCCGCTGAATCTTGTGGAGGGTCCTCGCAATGAGAGGAGTGGGAGGGAAGGTGTACTGAAGGCCGGAGGTCCAGGTCAAGACAAGCGCATCCGGGGCTATTTATTTATTTATACATTTCTTCTATCCCGCCCCTTCCAGAGATCAAGGACGGTTTACAGTTAACAACTGAACAACTTTTACATGGAACAGTCGCTACCCAGCTTGGGTGCGGAATCGGGCCACAGAAACGGGGAAGCTGCACGTTAACCAGGCTGGGGAGCTTGTCCATGGATGGGGTCCCCCAACGATAGAACAAGAGGTCAGCGACCTCCAGGTCCAGATGCCACTCGTGCAGGTGGAGGATCCTGCTAAGTTTGTCTGCGAGGACATTTTCCTGGCCTGGGAGGTAGACCGCTCGTAGGGTCATCCCCCGGTGAAACGCAAAGGAGCAAAGGAGGATCGCCTCTTGGCAGAGGGGATGAGAACCTGTTCTCCCCTCCTTGTTTATGCAGAACATGGTCACCTTGCTGTCAGTCTGCATGAGCACCGACTTGCCCCGCAGATAGCCCTTGAAGGCCCTCAGGGCACATCGGACCGCCTGAAGCTTGAGCAGGTTGATCTGCTCTTGGGACTCCTCGAGCAACTACTGCCCCTGTGTGCACAGTGCACCGCAGTGAGCCCCCCACCCCAGTAGGGAAGCATCCGTCGTCAGAACGAGCTCGTGCTGTGGGGTCTGAAAGGGCATGCCCCGAAGATGATTTTGGGGGTTCCGTCACCAACTCAGGGAGTTGTGGAGACTGCGGGAGACCCAGATGGGGTCTCTGAGGTGGCCGGAGGCCTGGCTCCACTGTGCTCTGAGGCACCACTGGGCTGTTCGTGGGGGACCATATGAATGGTGGAGGCCATGTGCCTGAGGAGGTGCAGTATGGCCCGTGCTGTAACTCAAGTCCTGTTTTGGACCTGGGACACCACGGCCCGAAGGTGGTCTGCTCGGTCCGTGGGAAGGAAGGCAGTCGCCCACACCGTGTCGAGGCATGCGCCGATGAACTCCAGGGTCTGCACTGGCGCAAGGTGGGACTTTTAGTAGTTGACCAAGAAGCCGAAGCGCTTGAGAAGGGTTGTGCACGCCGCCACCAGGCGGGTTTCACAGATTGAGGACCCCGTGACGAGAAAGTCATTGAGGTAGGGGAAGACCAGTATGCCCTGCCACCTGAGGGAGGTGGCAGCCACGGAGAGGCACTTTGTGAAAACCCACGGTGCGGACGTGAGCCCGAAGTGGAGCATTCTGTACTGGTAGTGTTTCCCCTGCACCCTGAAGCACAAGTATTGCCTGTGCTGGAGGTGAACTAGGACATGGGCGTAAGCGTCCCTGAGGTCCAAGGAGCATAGCCAATCGCCCTTCTGAAGGAAGGGCAGCAGGACGCCAAGCGATAACATTTTGAACTTCTCCCACACCAGGAACTTGTTGAGGTTGCTGAGGTCGAGGATGGGGTGCAGGCCCCCTGTCTTTTTCGGAACGAGAAAATAGCAGGAATAGAACCCCTGGTCTCGAAGGTGCTGCAGTACCTTCTCGACCGCCCATTGGGCGAGGAGGTTGAACAGTTCCCGCTGCAAGAAGGTCTGGTGCACGAGGAGCCAAGCAGACTCCGCTGGGGAGAAGGGAGGAGGTCGCCTGTCCAGGTGGAGACGGTATCCATCTTGGATCACCTGGAGGACACAGGTGTCCAATGTGATCGACGTCCACTGTGGGGCGAACAGGGACAGGCATCCCCCCACCAGCGGAAGAGCTGCCGGGGAGCGAGAGGCTATGCCAACGGCGTCAAAACCCCTGTGTAGGCTGGGGTGGCGCTGGTGGTTGGGCCTTAGGCCCTTTAGGTTTACGGTGGCCATGTGCACCTCCCTTCCCCTGAGTGCTGGGAGCCGGTGCAGAAGTGGGCGGGAAAGGTGGGTAACCCTGGTAGGGGAGCCCCTTCCTTTGGAAGAAAGGCTTCTTGGTTTGCTGCTTCTTCCTAGGGAGGAAGGAGGTTTTGCGCGAGAGACGAGTTCAAGTCACGAATTCCGTTTCTATCTCAATGGCCTTATCCTTCCCATTGGTTTACCAAAAAGTTGCTCGCCGAGGCAAGGAATGTCCAGGAGCTTGTCTTGGACCTAATGCTCCAGGAGCCATGCCTGGCGTCGGGCCCCGATGCCGACTGCCACCACCCGGGTGGAGGACTCAAACCTGTCATATGCAGTGCGGGAGAGGTACTTCAAACACTCCGTGCTGGATTTCAGGAGGGTTTGGAACCTTAGAAGGGGTTCAACCCTGAGGACCGCGGCTAACCTGCCGAGCTCCTTGGCAAGGTCACGCAGGAACATGCCCATATACAGTTGGTATGCCTGGATACGGCAAGCGAGCATGGAACCCTGATAGGCCTTATGTCCCAGGGTGTCGAGGGCTCTCGACTCCCTGCCTGGGGGGACTGAAGAGTGAGACTTTGGGCTTTTTTGCTTCCGCATCGTCGATTCCATAACCATGGAAGTGTGCAGGAGCTGGGTCTTTCGGAACCCAGGGCCACGCTGGACCCTATACATGGCGTCGAGGCACTTGCTCACAATGGGGATCCGAAGCAGCTGTCTCCCACATGTGGAGCAGCCTTGACAATATGGGAGAAACTGGGACAGTAAGAGATTCCTGAGGCGGGGACTCATACTGCAGAATATCGAGATCCTCAGCCCGCGGCTCCTCTTCAGTCTGCCTAGCCAGGCTGAGGCCACGTGCCATGTCCCGCATGAACGCCAGGAACAATGTGTTCTCTGGTGGCGAATACCTCTGATAGGCGGGCGGGGACGTGTCCGAAGGGAGGTCCCTGTGGGCACGGGTCTCCGGGGACATATCTCCTTCCAATTCCCAGCCCGAGAGCTTTGAGGAGGAGTCCGACTTGGGCAGGTCGCCCCGTCCAAAGGCCAAGGTCTGCTTGGAGCCAGAGGCCTTGGAGGATCGTGCTCCCAAGGGCCACAAAGGCGAATGAGACCAGCGCCGAGGACCGTCACAAGGCCCATGGCTCTCGGGGGTTTCCAGGGTGGGTTTTGGTGTCCCTCTCGTGGGAACCTCGGTCTCAAGGCACGGGCCAGCTGTGCTGGGCATGAGCGCCTGCTGGGCAGCTAAGAAGGCAGAAACAATGCGCTCTAGTGCCAGCATTTGGGACTTCCATTCGGGCATGGGACCCTGCAACACCAACACTGGGGTTACCGGGTCTGACATGGAGGAGGAGAGGGAGTCCTCACTGGGACAACCCTCAGGAGACCGGGTGCCATCGCCGGAGGCCTCTATATCTGTATCTTTCGAGGCTGCTCCTTGTCCGACTCTCGGGAATGCCATGGGGGGCTGAGTGACCGAGTGCGGGAGCACTTGCGTTTGTCCGGAGACCCCGATAGCGACTTTGAGGCCTTCTTCTTTCTACCCGCTCCACTTCAGGGGACCCCTGATTGGAGTGCTGCCGAGAGCATGGAGCCAAAGTGGGGATCCCACCAGTGGAGGGATGACCGAGGGTGCCGCCGAGGATTCCGGGGCCACCTTCCATAAAATGTCATCGGACTTCTGCTTACAGCTGAGCAGGGCCTTGGAGGACATTTTCTTGCAAAGAGAGCAGAGCTCCGGGTCATGGTCGGCCCCAAGACACCGAAGACAACAGTCATTGGTGTCTGTGAACGACATGTTTTTGGAGCATCTGTCGCATTTTTTAAAACCAGTGGCCATTGGGGCAAAAAACATTTACAGGAAGAGGACCGGTGCTACTGGAAAAACTACAGCCCAGAGGCCGAAAATAAAATACTTTTTCTGAGGGACGAGGACTTGTGTCCGAAGGGCTCCGTGGAAAAAGAGAGACTGAGCAAGATAGGACCTTTGGGCGGGAAGAGGAAAACGCATGCGTGGCAGCAATCCCAAAGATTTTCTTTGAAAGCTGGGGAATTGCTCCATGCGGGCTCCATCGGTGCTGACGTCACCTATAACTGAGGACTGACTTTCTGCTTGTTCCTGAAGAACTGGCACTTTCCCCAATTGATTACCCAGCTGAGGCTTATCAGAAAGGACATCACTTAGGGAGCTACCCGAGATGTCTCTGAAAGAGAATGGATGAACCAGCAGTCCAGATATGGATGCACACAAATCCCTTGACACTGTAGCACCACAGCCACCACCCCCATGATCTTGGTGAACGTCTTTGGGGCAGTGAAGAGTTAGAATGGGAGGGCGGTGAACTGACAGTGAGAACCAAGAATGGCAAAACACAGGTACTTACTGATCCCCTGGATTGGAGATATGAAAATATTCCTTGGCCAAATCCAGAGATGCCAGAACTCCCCTCGGTATACCACTTGAGTCATGGATTATGAAGTTTCCACCCAGAAACACATGATGCACAAAGCACTTGTTGACACACTTGAGGTCCAGAACGAGCCAGAATGTTCCTTCCATGTTGGCACCACAAAACAGATGGAATACTTGCCCTTACCTTGATTGTTCGGGGAAACAGGCACCACTACCTTCAAGAAAGATAAATTGTTCAAGGTGATCTGCTAAATGGCCCTGCTGCTTGCAGACCCACAAGGGGAGAAGACGAAGACAGCCAGGATTGTCTCTTTACATTCCAGGAGATAGACAATGGGGACTAGCACCCAGCGATCCTTGGTGACCCAGGCCCATTCCTGAAAGAAGAGGCAAAGCCTGCCCCCGATCGAAGGAACCAGGAAATGGGCCCCCAATTTTCATTGTAAAGCCTGGGAGGGCACTCCTCTGGATGGGACTGGGTCCCTGAGCTCAAGCACGCCACAAAAGGACTGAGAACAAGACTAAAGTCCATAAGCAGAGGGGAAGAAAGGCTTTCCAAGCCAGTAGCAATAGGAGTCCGACCAAAATGGCCATGGGGGTGGGCAGAAGCTGACGGAAAATGGACTCCTGCCCGCTTCACAGGCCCCTTGGAACTGTCCTCTGGAAGGTGGTAAGATATCATCTTGTCCAGGGTCCTTCACCAGCGTCTCCAAATCGGACCCAACAAAAGCATCCCTCTAAGGCCCCATGGGCACTAGGCTTTGGAAAATGAGTCCATTGCCCCATGTCAGAGCCAAGCTAATGCCATGTAACTGTCAACAGAGTACAACCCTGACAACTAGACATACCAGGCCGTACATGACACCAGAAATGAAGGCCGTAGCAAACTCCAAAAGAGGGGTAGAATCATCCGGCAGAAGAGACTGAATTCACAGGAGCAGAGCTCGAGACATCAGGACTGCACATACTGCCAACTGAAGAACAGCAACCGCCGCAGCAAACTGGTTCTTCAACACGAATCCACCTTTTGGTCCAGAGTATCCTTTAAGGCTAATCAGTTTTCCACAGGAATGGTAGTCCATTTGGCAACTGCTGTGACCTGTGCATCCACCTTGGAAATATCTAACCACACAATGCATTCCCTCTTTGGGAGACCATGCATCTTCTTATATACCTTTAGCCCCTCAGGCGAGGAGTTGGGGAATCCCACTCCGACCAGAACAGGCCCTTGAGTATCTATGGGAACGGGAAGACCGTAGTGGATTTCTGCACCCTTTGCAAGAGTGGATGCATCTTCAGTTCCTGCTCCATGCCTGGAGCATCCATCACGCTCAAGTGAATAAGACCCTGGGAATCAACACCTCCAGTTTCTCCTCCCAGAACAGGCAGATAGCATCAGACTCCTCACAAGCCCTGAAGGCAAAAGTACTTCTTCATCCACATCAGAGATCTGAATCCAAGCCACAATCCAAATCTTTTGATCTACCAATGCAAATAGTTAACTGTTAACTACCTTGTTCACATGTTCATATGTTAAATATGTTCAATACGTTAAATGTAATATCTTAAAAGTAAAATGTTCCGTGTATGACGTTGTTACCTTGTAAACCGTGCTGATCTTGAATAGTGCGATATAAACCCAAATAAATAAATGTACAGTTCCCAACTGATCCCCATCTCCAGAGGGCACCCTTGGCCGGGGATGCTTAGGCATAGGCAATCAAACAAGGCTTCCACTCTCAGCATGCTCCTCAGGAGAATGCGCTTGGGGGAACCCAGAGGCTGCAGACTCAATTTCCATGCCAGAATGACCAGAACTATTGTAAAAAGGAAAAGAATTCCAGGGAGGACAATCCAGACTCCAGAAATTCTCCTTTTGGAAATAACTCTCCTACACCAGATGACATAGATGCCGTTGATTCCCCCAGAGGTCGGGGAGCAGCATACAGCATGGTTGTTGGAACCTCCAGCTGGCTGGTTATCCTTACCCACAGCGCCATCCGCTACTTCCTGCCCTAAGGCAGGCAAGGTCGGACTAACTATATCCCCTGGCTGAGAGAGGGGGAGCAAGCCCTCCAGGGATGACTCAAAAGCTGCCATGCAAGATGATCAGAGTCCAGAAGTCAGAGAGGAGGCACCTCACTTACCACAGGTTAAACATTTCCTGGAAGAAGACAGAGTTAAGGCAAGTATCCCAACAGTGTGCGCTAAGGCTGCAGCAGCCCATAAGGCACGCATTAACAGTGCTATATCACAGCAACACGCATTACAGGCACTAGGGTAGGAACACGTGTTGGAGCTGCTTGGGAGGAATATGCACACAGACTGCGCAACCGCCAGGTGTACAACAGGAAAAACCCCCGCTACTAACGTGTGCAGAAAATGGCGGGAAACCCCCATTCCGTAACAGTCGCCTGCAGTCTACCCTAAATTGTGCCCCAGATGGACAGAACCGGGAGCCCCCAACAAGGACAATGATGAGGTAAAGCCTTGATACTCACCCCATGACAGCCTCACTATTACTACTACTACTAGTCATTTGTATAGTGCTACAAGGTGTATACAGCACTGTACATATAGATGTAAGAGATAGTTCCTGCTCATCAGAGCTTATAATCTAATCAAGAAGAAAAAACATTGCAAAACTGGGGACTAGAGTACGGCAGCATATACATAAGTAGTGGACAAGAGAATGAGGAGCATCAGGATCCAAAAGCAGCCTCAAAGAGGTGGGTCTTCAGCTTGGACTTGAATAGGGCCAGAGAAGGAGCCCAATACACCGACTCAGGTAGTTAGCCTGATGCACTGATTCAGGTAGCTACGCAATGACTCAGGCAGAGAATCCATGCCAGGTTCAGCTCTACCCCCCAGAAAGCGTAGTTACTTATCTGTAACAAGTGATCTCGAGGAACAGCAGGAATCAATCTTCACATATGAGTGAATGTCACTGAAGGAGCCCATGAGGGAACACTCCCCAGCGTCCAATAGGAAAGCATTTGGGAGTACTCCACTGTTGTGCCTGTGTGTCTGCCTTCCCAATTCCTCTCCTCAGCTGAGTTTGTAGCTGAGAAGAATAAAATAAAAGAACCCTACAACTCCTAGAGGAGGAGGGCGGGTTGTGAAGACTGATTCCTGCTGTTCACAGAGATCACCTGTTACAGGTGAGTAACTATGCTATCTCCAGGAACAAGCAGGAATGTAGTCTTCACATATGGGACTCACTAGTTCCCAGATACCAGACTGGTATGGGGGGGGGGGGGGGGAGAAGGGAAGAGCAGTGTGATCCCTGAGGGAAAACATTTGTTGCCAAAGAGGCTGGACGAGTTGTGTGCAACTGGACTCGATTCCAGGAGGCGATACTCCCCAGTGATAGTCTGGTATCTTGTAGAAGTATGGGACGGAGGATAAGAGTTGAGTTTATGTCCCAAAGAGGTGCTGGAGTACAGCTTGGTCAAAGGCAGCATCCCGACAGGAGTCTCTGTCTAGACAACAGTGCGCAGCAAAGGTATGAATGGAGGACCAGGTATCTGCCCAACAAATCTCCTTAATGGATACTGAATGGCGATTGGCTACGGAGGATGCCATAGCCCACACATTATGGGCAGTGACATGACCCACCAAAGTCCTGCCTATGACTAAGTGAAAGAAATGCAATCTGCTATCCATCTAGATAGAGTATATTTCATCACCAGTAGACCTAGGTGACTAGGATCAAAAGAGATGAATAACTGTGAGGATCTTCTGTGATCCTTAGTTCTATCCAAGTAGTAAGCCAGTGCTCACTTGCAGTCTCAGGTGTACAGCGCTGCTTCAGCCCGAGACGCATGTGGTCTAGGGAAGAAAATTGGGAGGATTACTGACTGGTTTAAATGGAAAGAAGAAACCGCCTTCGGGAGGAAGTGTGGATGGGTTCGGCGAACCACCTTGTCATGGTGGAAACGAGTAGGGGGGGGGGGGAAATCTGCTACTAGAGCTTGCAGCTCACAGTGAGCTGAAGTGAGGGCAATAAGGAAGATGACTTTCCAAGAAGGAAACATCAGTGAAATGGTGGTTAAAGGTTCTAAAGATGGCTTCAGAAGCTGTGCCATAACCACATTCAGATCTCAGGCCACCGGAGGCAGCTTAATGGGTGGGTTGGACAGCAGAAGATCCCACATGAAGCGTGCTACTAAGGAGTGTGAGGAGATAGGCTGTTCATCCACTGGTCTGTGAGAGGCTGCAATGGCACTAAGGTGAACTCGCACTGAATTAATTTTCAGACATGCCAAGGATAAGTGGAGAAGATACCGGGTAAGAAAAGGGGTCAGTGCCCTTTAGGGAGCAACAGAGGGCAAACCAACGCCATTTGAAGGCATAAGATCACCTGGTGGAATCCTTACGAGATGCTAGAAGGACATCCATGACCGCCTGTGGTAAGTCGAGGTCAGCGAGCACTAGTCTTTCAGGAGCCATGCTGTCAGACGTAATGAATGAAGATTGGGATGGAGGAGCGACCCATGGTCCTGAGAGAGGAGGTCGGGTGCACATCCCAGGATGATTGGCTAAGTCTGCACAAGGCAAAGAAACAGAGGAAAGCACAGTTGACAGAGCCAGAAGGGGCTATGAGAATCACCGAGCCCCTGTCGGTCTGTAGTTTGAACAGCATCTTGGGTATGAAGGGGATGGGAGGGAATGGGTAGAGCAGTCTCTGTCCCCAGTGGAGAAGGATGGTGTCCGGGCCCTGTCTGTGCAGTGACGGAATCCTGGAGCAGAAGCATGGAAGCTGTGTGTTTTGCGGGGTGGAAAAAAAAGTTCTATGAGTGAGGTTCCCCATGTCTGGAAGAGCAGAGTAGCTGTCTCCTGATGCAAGGTCCATTCATTTGGATAAAGGATATAGCTTAGCTTGTCTGCAAGGACATTGAGTTTGACCAGAAGATACACCGCTCTGAGGTAAATGCGGGTGAGATGGCAAAGGACTATAGGTGAATCACTTCCTTGCAGAGAGTATGGGACCCCGTTCCCCCCTGTTTGTTCAGGTAGAACATGGCAACTTGGTTATCCATCCTGACTTGAACAGGTTGCCCTGAAAGTTGGGGTTGAAAACCCTGAAGAGAATTTGTCAATGCCTGTAGTTAGAGCAGGTTGATCTGCAGGGCAGATTCATGTGGTGTCCATACTCCCTGTGTGGTTAGGTTGTTCAGATATGCCCCCCAACCCAGCTTGGAAGCATCCTTTCTCAGGGTGCATCAAGGTGGAGGCATCTGAAAAAGTGACCCGACGAGTAGGTTTTGTGGGGAACACCACCACTGAAGGGACTTGATCAGTTGAGAGGTAATTTGGAGCTCTGAGACGCCCTTTACCTACGTCCATTGGGAACACTTTGGGGACAAGGGAATAAAAAGTACCTGTTAGTATATACATGTAAACCACTCTGATGCGTAAGTAAAGGGCGGTATATCAAATGCCTTAACCATAACCATAACACCGAGGAGTGCGGCTTGGAGCTTTTGGATATTTTGAGGGCAGATTCAACCAACAAGTGGCATGATGAAGAAGCTAGGACTTCTCAAACCCGGAGCCTTCTGAACTCTGTACATAGAGTCAAGCTTTCTACAGACTACAGGTACAGTGAGGGGTTCTCCCACCTTCTCATCTGTACATACTGAAAGATGCTGTGCATGGGCACTGTCACCGCTTTCTTAGGAGAAGAGGAGTACTGAATTATCTCCAATTCTTCTGTCCTGGGCTCATCCTCAGTCTCCAAAGAAAATGGTATGGCCTTAGCCATATCCCATCAAAATCCTGGAATGTCCTTAGGAGATGACATGTCTCTTAACAGGAAGAGAAGGATCAGAAGGGAGCTCTGGTGATCTTTCCTCTAACAGGCCCTCAATACTTCATTTGTGACCCAGCCTTCTGAATCACTCAGAAAGGAAGTCAAAGTACTTCTGAGTCATAGCCTGGATGACTCTCCTGCCCTTTGGGGACTGGGAGCTCCTTTGGGAGCATCGATGCACTGATGACTTTCTAGGAATTGGGGCTGTATCAGACCACGATGACCCAGACAGTGATATTGGCCAGGTAGTCTCCAGTGTCACGGCCCTTTGATGCATTGATGATGATGCCTCCATCAATAGGAGAAGCCCTGGAGGATCAACAAGGGACATGTCCTTTCTGAGAGTGGCTGGGTGACTTCACTGCAGCATGCTGGTCACCATAGAGAGTAAGAGTGAAAGCCTGACTTTGCAATCCTGAAAGCAAGGCACCCAACCACATAGTAAAAACCACTGGCATAGTATCATATAAAGCTGGCCCAGGAAACTAGCTCTGTCTTTACTGCCATTGAAGACAGTTTGAATCCTTGGGAATCCACTGCTACTGGAACATGGGTAGCTTAGGCAATAGCATGGTTGCTCACTTGGCAGCTGATAAGATTCTACATGTGCCTATTTCAACAAGGGGCTCCAAAATATTCTTGCTCATGAAAGATCATGACTTCTGCTGTGATGGCTTGCTCAACCAGGTCTTTCTAGGAACGCCATCACCCTGACATTGCAATTGCCCTCCTGCTGCAGAGCTCTCTGTTTGCATCATAATAACAGAGTATATGACGGCAGATAAAGACCAGCATGGTCCATCCAGTCTGCCCAGCAAGGCAGCAAGAGTAGGCGCACCTGCCACTCCATGCAGGTTACCCCTCCCCTTTGTTTAGGGGTGTACCCACCGTTCCGTGTAGATCACCCCTATTTGTAGAGATATAAGAGATAGTTATGTTTATTTTGATTTTATCCTGTTGCTATAAAGGGATCCACTGTGTCCGTCCCATGACATTTTGAATTCTGTCACTGTATTTGCCTCCACCACTTCCATCGGGAGGGCATTCCAAGCATCTACCACCCTTTTAATGAAAAACTATTTCCTGATATTGCGTTTCAGTTTACCTCCTTGCAGTTTCATGCTATGCCCTCTAGTCTTACAGCTTCCTCGTCTTTGGAAGAGGTTTGTTTGTTCATTAATACTCTAAGTATCTAAAGATCTGAATCATATCTCCCTATCCCTCCTCTCCTCCAGAGTGTACATATTTAAGTCTTCAAGTCTCTTCTCATGCGTCTTATGACGCAGGCTCCAAATCATTTTGGTCGCTTTCATCTCAACTGTTTCCAGTCTTTTTATATCCTTTGCGAGATATGGTCTCCAAAACTGAACACAATATTCCAAGTGAGGCCTCACCAGCGACTTGTACAGTGGCATTAGTACCTCTTCCTTTCTACTGGTAATTCCTCTCTGTATGCAACCCAGCACCCTTCTGGCTTTTGCCACCACCTTGTCACACTATTTCGCTACCTTGAGATCCTCAGAAACAATCATTCAGAGGTCCTTCTCCTGGTCCGTGCACACCAACTTCTCGCCCCCTATTGCATACAATTCCCTTGGATTTCTGCATCCCAAGTGCATGACACTGCACTTCTTCACATTAAATCTCAACTGCCAAGCATTAGACCATTCTTCCAGTTTTTGCAGATCTTTCCTCATGTTATCCACGCCCTTAGGGGAGTCCACTCTGTTGCAAATTTTAATGTCAACTGCAAAAAGACAAACCTTTCCATTCAGTCCTTCAGCAATATCACTCACAAATACATTGAACAGTACTGGTCCCAGGACCGAACCCTGAGGCACACCACTAATCACCTTCCTTTCATCGGAGTGAGTTCCATTTACCATCAACTTATGTCCTCTGTCAGTCAACCAGTTTCTGATTGTTCACCACCTTGGGACCCATCCCCAAGCTGTTTAGTTTATTGATAAGCCTCCTATGAGGAACAGTATCAAAGACTTTGCTGAAATCTAGGTAGATCACATCCATCACATACCCTTGATCTAGTTTTCTGGTCACCCAATCAAAGAACTCAATCAGATTTGTTTGGCAAGATTGTCGTTTGGTAAAACCATGTTGCCTTGGATCATGTAATCTGTTGGTTTCGAGAAAGTCCACTATTCACTCTTTCAGGAGCAACTCCATTACTTTTCCTACCACCGAGGTAAGGCTTACCGAACTGCAGTTTGTTACTTCTTCCCTATTATCATTTTTGTGAAGCGGTACCACATGAGCCTTTCTCCAGTCTTGTGGAACTTTTCCTGTCTCCAAGTATCTATTTAAAACATCCTTTAACGGCCCTGCAAGAACCTCTGAGCTCTTTCAGTATCCTGGGATGTATCCCATCCGGTCCCATGGCCTTGTTCACTTTCAGTTTTGCAAGCTGTTCTAACACATCATCTGTGAATGGTGTGGTATCTACTCCATTCCCATTTGTATATTTTCCTGGTCTTTCTCCAGGATTTTCCTTAGTAAAAACAGAACAGAAATATTTGTTTAGCATTTTTGCTTTTTCAATATCACTTTCCGCAAATCTGTTCCGGCACTTTTGAGTCTTGCAACTCTACCTCTGATTTTCCTCCCGAATATACCTGAATAAAGTTTTGTCGCCACACTTCACATCTTTAGCCATCTTTTCTTCTGCCTTTGATTTTGCTATCCTTATTTCTCTTTTTGTCTCTTTTAGTTTTATCCTGTATTCTTTTCTGTTGTCCTCTTTTTGTGAGCTTCTAAATTTTGTGAAAACTGTTTTTTGCCTTTATTGGTGCAGCCACTTCTTTGGAGAACCAAATAGGCTTCCTTTTCCTCTTGTTTTTATTTACTTTCCTTACATATGTATCTGTTGCCCCTTTTATTGCCTCCTTTAGTTTAGCCCACTGCAATTCCACTTCTGTTATCCCCTCCCATCCTGCCAAATCTTCCTTCAGGCACTTGGCCATTTTACTGAAGTCGGTGTTTTTGAAACTTTGAGCTTGCTGTGATTGGGCTCCGTCTTGGCTTTTTACTCAAACCACACCATGTGATGATCACTGCTGCTCACATGGGCACCCACCCAGATATTTGACATGCTATCTCTGTTGGCGAGTACTGAATCCAGCATTAAGCTTTCCCTGGTCGGTTCCATCACCATTTGTGTAAGTAATGTATCTTGGAAGGCATCCACAATGTTTTTACTTCTTTCCAGATTTGCAGAAGGAAAGATCGGGTAGATTAAAGTCATCCAATATGATCACTTCCCTCTTCATGGCTATCTTTGCAATATCAATAATCAATTTGTTATCCATTTCTTCGGTTTGAATTGTAAACTACACCAGTATGGATGACAATTCCATTCTTCTCTTTCCAACACAATCCACGCTGCTTCTTCTTTTCCCTACTTCTCCTGCATTTCAGTAGCTTTAATATTCCTTTTGACGTATAGGGCTACTTCCCCTCCTTTTCTACCCTCTCTATCCCTTCTAAATAGATTATAGCCAGCTATGGCTATATCCCATTCATGCGACTCATTAAGCCATTCTTCTGTAATGGCCACAATGTCCATTTCCACCATTAGGGCTTCCAGGTCAGGAACTTTGTTGGCTAGGCTTCAAGCATTTGTGCTCATTGCTTTCCAGCATTTGTTATCAAGAACAGGTAGAACTTCTGAAAATGTTAGTGTTAGCAATGGGTTTGAGTTTCTCTCCCAGAATCTGGAAGTCCCTCTGACCTGTAGAGGCACTGTTTCTAGCCAGGTCATTTGTACGCAAGTGGATGATAACATCAATTTTGGAGTGCTCACTTTCTGCACTAAATATGCCAACAATTTGCTTTGTATTCCTGCTGGCTAAAGAACCTGGGAGGCATTTGACCATCTTCTCCCCTTTGAACTGTGTTCCCAAGTTGGTGCCTCTGATGATGGAATCTCCAGGTAATAGTAGTTTCCTCTTTTGTGACAATTTCTTCATATTTAAGGCATTATCAGTAGATTGGGCATTAACCTTCTCGTTTAAGGCACTTCAGTTTCCACTAATTGGGCACTCAAATTTCCCAAGGCAGAGAATGCGTTATGCAGGGATATCTCTTGATGGCAAAGGTGTCTTCATGTTACAGGTCGCAACCTACCAGAGCCCACTGTGATCCATTTATTCCTGTACTGCTTGATTCTCTGTGGGTGTGGTGGTGGATTTTTTTCAATTTGTACCCTAGAGGAGGTGTGCTTAATTGCAGCTAATTCTTCCATTAATAGAATCAATTCTTTATGCATGGTGGATAACTTGAGACATATAGGGCAAGCTCTTAGGCTCCAAATGATTCTTCTTAGAATGAAGGCACCACAACTACTGCATTGAATACACGACATGCTGATTAAGATGGTTATAAAACAATTCTAGGACAAGGAGAAAAGGTGGGTGTTACACCTAATTGGAGAATAGATGTCAATTTATATGATGACTATATAAGCAATGCAACCCTCGGGTGAGTGGGGTAAGGGGTAGGATGGATGGGAATTTAACTGTTCTTGGCCAGAAGACCTTCTATGAACTGAGAGCACACTCAAATCTAAAATAATATAAATAGGTAACAAATAGGCAAGGAAAATTTATATCAAAACCAGCCAAAATAGCAAATTTAGAAAACTTAGCTTTACAAGTGCTAGAACAGAACTGCTCAGGTAGCAGAGACTGACTGAATTAACTCTCAGGCAGCAGAAGCTGAATTAATTAATGAAGCACAGCCTGGGAGGTGGGCTCCTAACAGAGCAATGGAACTTTAAACTTTCAAATGAAATCCTACTTCTATCTACCAGTCTACTATGTAAAGGACCTTGGCACTTTAAAATGTATACCTTTTCTGCAAAATTTAGTAGGAAACCAGGTCTTTGCAAATCTAAAGCAAATGTGTACTGCAAGTTCTAGTAGACAAATATGGAGAAGGTCCTCAGTTAAGCCAAGGCTGTGCTCCAACCCCTCTGTATCAAAGGTCGCTTGGACAGATCAAGTCCTAGTAAACACGATCTTGGAGAAGGTCCTCAGAGTCGTAGTGAGACCAAAGGAAAAAGCCAAGCACTGAAGGCACATGCCAAGTATGGAAACTGCAGAAAATGCTGTTGATCCTACTGAAAGGAAGTGAAAGTATGCCTCCGCCAGGCCCTGTGATATGAGGACTTCCATACACCAAAATGCTGGATGATGGCCTCCATTTGGAAATGTGACCATTGCCCCTTCAAATAAGAATCAGTCTGAAGGATCATCCTTCTTTGGCATGATGAAGTAGATAGAATAACGGCCTTTGTCTATTTTCTCTTAAGGCATGGGTACCCTAGCCTGGGCTTATACTTGCCCTCTGTAGGGAGGCCTGCCTGGCGTTTATTTTTGTTTCAGAACCATATGGCGAGACCATGAAGGTGTCCAAAATGGGCTCTCTCTGCCCCTTAAGGCATGATCCCACTGAATAATGTTCAAAAACCTAGTGATCAAAGAGGTGGAGCTGGCAACCTGGGCTGGGCCATCTATCCTATCATTGCGCCAAACAGGCAGGGCCCGCTGAAGAAGAAACGTCACGGACCCTGTGAGGTCTTGAAAAGGACCGCCACTGGCCTCGAGAAATGCAATATGTAGGGTATAGAGGACACGGAGGACAGACAACGGTAGAAGATGACAAAGTTATATGTTACCAGAACCTTGGACTCTCTGAAGTCCTCAACCAGCTCCACTGCAAAGAAGAGCTTCCTTCTAACAATGAACTTGGATAACTGGGATTTAGAAGTCCTTTCTGCAACTCAAAGTGTGATCAAGGTCAACACTGTGCTACTGTCACCACCGCAATCTCCTTGAATGCAAGCCGAATCAGCCCATACATTGCATCCAGTAAGAAAAAGGCACTGAAAACTCCTAAAGATCTACATCATTGTCCTCTGGGAAAGACTGTACCCCCAGTGAAGTAGGGCACAGACCATTAGTTCTCCACAAGTAACCACTTGGAGGATCAGTGAGGCAGGCGAGAAGCAGAATTATGAAGAGTTTCCACTTTGTGATCCATTGATACCTCAAGACAACTTCACCCTCCATTGGTATGGCAGCCAACTGGGAGACCCAACCTTAGGAATAAATGGAACCACTAATCCAGGTCCGCCAGTGGCAGACCAAAAACTTTGCCCAAAAGCCTGACACCCTTCCAGGGGAAATCTGGTGAATCGCTCTCTGCAAGCACCATGCTCTAACAGCCTATAGACCCCTTGTAGAATGGGACGCCCATTTGGCTTCTCCTTTTCAACAGGGCCATCAAACAGCTCTAGGAAGAAAAACACCTGAGCAATCAAGGCCACCAATGCATCCCTCTGAACAATTGGACAATGGGGATGGGATCCTCCTGTTCATCTTCATTTTCCAGCCTAGATCTGCATTCAGTGCTACAGTAGTCTGAGGCAGGGTCTTGCCACAGTCGTCAGATCACTTCAGTGATCAGAACCCTTCACTGATGCAGGCCTTTCTCAGTTAAGCCAAGGCCATGCTCCGACCCCTCTGTATCAAGGGTCGCTTAGGCAGCAGTTTAAAAGTCTGCAGCGCTCCAGGCGCGCGGCAGAAGTCCCCCTCCAGCTACCCGATCGGCGTCAGGGAAGGGAGCAGGCAGGTGAGCTCCTCCCTGCTCCCCACCATGAGGCCAATCAGGCCAAAGAACCAGCAGTTTAAAAGTCTTCAGCGCTCCAGGAGCGCCCGCGTCTGGCGGGCCTGCGCCTGAGGGCCTCGCCAGAGGACCCTTTGGCATGGCCCTTAGGCGCGGGCCCGGGGCGCGACCTCCGGTGCTCCGCAGCTGCTGGGGTCGAGCAGGCTTGATCGCTCCTCCATACATCGCCTCCAGACCAAACTATCTCACAAGCTCCACCCTGGCACCTTCAAGTAACTCTCCTTGTCTTGCTTCCCACTGCTGGCATTGTTCTTCCTCCCACTACTTGCCTAGAACTTGCTACCCACTGCCTGCGCTGTACTGCTACCCATTGTTGGCATTGAACTACTACCCACTGCCTGCACAGCACCTCTTCCCTCTGCTTGCCTAGCATTGCGCCCATTGCCTACACTGTACTGCTACCTACTGCTGGGCATAGAACTGCATACCCATCGCTACATAGAACCATTATCCATTGCTTGCATAGTACTGCCACCCATTGTTTTGCATACTGTTGCCACCCATTGTCTTGCATACTGCTACCACCCATTGTTCTGTATACGGCTGCACTGAACTGTTGCCACCCATTGTTTGCATACTGTTGCCACCCATTGTTTGCATAGTATTGCTACCCACTGTTGCACAGAACTGTCATCCATTGCTTATCCATTGTTGCATAGTACTGCTACCCACTAACTGCATACTGTCACCACCCATTGTTGCATAGCACCATCACCCGTTGTTGTCTAGAATTGTTATCCACTGCTTATCCTCTGCTTGCTACCCATTGCTTGCATTGAACTGCTACGCACTGCCTGCTTGTCTGCCCAAGTGCTACCCATTGATTTCCTAGAACTTGCTACCCATTGCTTGCTCAGACCTTGCTGCCCACTGCCATGACCCCACATCTCACTGTCCTCCTCTTCATTATCCTCCCCAACTGCCTCCCCTCCTACCAACACCCTCCCTCCTACTCCCCCTACCTTTCCCCTACCTTCCTCACTTCCCCCTCCACTCTGCCCCCTAGCCTAGCACCTGCCCTTGATCTTCCTCACACCATCTCCCGCATTCAACCAGCCCCCCTCTCTACCTTCCTCACTTCTCCCTCCATCCTGCCCCCTAGCCTTGCACCGGCTCTTGAGCTTCTTCACACCATCCCCCGCATTCAACCAGCCTCCCTCTCTTTAAGGCAACCCCACCCTCGCTTCCACCATACCATCTCCACTATACCTCGCTCTCTAATACTCCTTCTCCTTCTCTCATCTGGTAACATCAATCCCAACCCTGCCCCCCCCCCTCCAGATTTCTTCCTCAAACTAGAAAAAGTTCCTCACATACCCCATCTAATCTCATCCACATCCCGCTCCTCCCTCCTTCCACCCTCCCCCATTCATCCCACACTCAATTATCCATAAATATCAACCCCAATCCTACCCCCAAAAATAATCCCTCACATAACCTACCTGATACCATCAATTTACCCCTCATTTCCCCTCCCTCATGTCCCTCTTGGAGAGCGCACTCACCTAGGCACACCCACCTACACCCTGCTCCCTCTAAATCTCGGCATTACCCTAGAAATAGATCCCCACGCTACTCTGATAAGAAATCTACACGTAACTTATCCAACCTTATCCATATCCCTCTCCTCCCCCCTTCCGCTCTCCCGTTTTCATGTGCCCTATGGAACGCATGCTCAGTCATTAAAAAAACACTTTCTTTCATGACCTTTTTATCTCCAATGCCCTACACCTTCTTGCCCTGACCGAGACCTGGCTCCCCCCAGACGACACCGCATCCATTGCCTCTCTCTGCTATGGGGGCTACCAGTTCTCCCATACACCTCGACTTACTGGTCGCGGTGGTGGTGTTGGCCTCCTACTCTCTCCCTCCTGCCAATTCCAACCCCTTCTGCCACCCCATGGAGACTCCTTCGAAGTCCACTCCATTCGCCTCCTCTCACCACTTCCCCTCCGAATAGCTGTTATTTATCACTCACCGGACAAATCCAAATCAACCTTCCTCACCGACTTTGACTCCTGGCTTTCTGCCTTTATGGATCCCTCCTCCCCAACCTTTATTCTTGGCGATTTCAACATTCACATCAACAACCCCTCTGACCCCCATACCTCAAAGTTCCTCGCTCTTACCTCCTCGTTTGACCTCCAACCTTGCTCCACTGCCTTGACCTAATACTCTTCTCCAACTCCTCTCCCTCAAACTTCTGCAAATCAATCCTTCCCTCATCTGACCATCACCTCCTAACATTTACTCTTCAACTTCCGCTGTCCCAACCTCATCCTGTCTCCTCCGTCCTATTTAGAAACCTTCATACTACTGATCCCCTGACTCTCTCCTCCACCATCTCTCCATCTCTTTCCGCCATTTTATCCTCCAAGTCCGTCGACGAGGCATTATCTTCATACAATGCTACATTATCCTCAGACCTTGACATCCTTGCCCCTCCCACCCCACGCCCTGTCAAACAATCTACTCCCCAACCCTGGCTTTCACTCATAATCCGTTACCTACGCATCTGCGCCCGTTCTGCCGAACAAGCTTGGTCCAAATCCCACTCCCTGGAAGACCTTCTTCACTTCAAATTCATGCTTGGCTCCTTCCAGTCAGCCTTAGCACTTGCCAAAGAAGATTACTACATCCATCTGACCAATTCCCTTGCCTCTGATCCTCGCCGTCTCTTTAATACCCTCAATTCTCTCCTCAAGGTCCCCCCGCCCCCGATCCCGCCCTCCCTTTCTGCCCAAACCCTGACTACTTCCATGACAAAATCCAGAAGATTACCCTCCAATTCTCTACCCCCCATCTACCTCCCCTCCTTCCCAATTCTCCTCCCCCATCCATACTCCCTCTGCCACCCTCGCCTCCTTCCCTCCGATCTCTGAGGAAGAAACTGCTCTCCTTCTGTCCTCCTCCAAACCCACCACCTGTTCATCAGACCCTCTCCCCACCCATCTCCTGCGCTCCATCCCCCTCACCATTGCCCCTTCCATCACTCATATCCTCAACCTCTCACTCTCCACTGCAACTGTACCTGTTGACTTCAAACATGCTGTTGTCACACCCCTCCTCAAGAAACCCTCACTTGATCCCACATGTCCTTCTAACTATCGACCCATCTCCCTCCTTCCCTTCATATCCAAACTATTAGAACGAGCAGTCCACTGTCGCTGCCTTGACTTCCTCACCTCCCAGGCCCTCCTGGACCCACTACAATCCGGCTTCTGTCCCCTACATTCCACTGAAACAGCACTCACAAAAGTCACAAATGACCTGTTCCTGGCTAAATCCAAGGGTCTCTATTCTATCCTCATCCTTCTTGACCTCTCTGCTGCCTTTGACACCGTTGACCACGACCTTCTCCATCACCCTCTCCTCGCTTGGCTTCAAGGACTACATACTATCCTGGTTCTCCTCCTACCTCTCCCATCGCTCATTCAGCGTATGCTCTGGTGGCTCCTCCTCCTCCTCTCCTACCCCACTCCATGTAGGTGTACCCCAGGGATCTGTCTTGGGCCCCCTCCTCTTCTCTCTCTATACCCAAAGCCTTGGTGCACTTATCTCCTCCCATGGCTTTCAGTACCATCTCTATGCCGATGATTCACAAATCTACCTCTCTACACCTAATATTTCTCCTGCAACTCAGTCCATGATCTCTGCCTGTCTTTCGGACATCGCTGCCTGGATGTCTCATCGATGACTGAAATTGAACATGGCTAAGACTGAACTCCTTGTCTTTCCACTCGACTCCTCCCCCCCACTTCCCCCTCTCTCAATCTATGTGGATGGATCTACTATCCTTCCTGTTCCCTCGGCCCACAACCTAGGGATTATCTTCGACACCTCTCTCTCCTTCTCCGTGCATATCCAGCTTGTAGCTAAGACCTGCCGCTTCTTTCTCTACAACATCGGCAAAATCCACCCCTTCCTCTCTGAACACACTACCAAAACGCTTGTCCACTCCTTAATCTCCTCCTGCCTCGATTACTGCAACCTACTCCTTGCTGGTCTTCCCATGAGCCACCTCCTTCCCCTTCAATCTATACAAAATCACGCTGCTCGACTAATCTTCTCCCAGCCTCGCCATGCCCATATTACTCCTCTTTTCAAATCACTTCACTGGCTCCCTGTCCAGTTCCGCATCCAATTCAAGCTTCTCCTGCTGACCTATAAATGCATTCACTCTATGGCCCCTCAATACCTCTCATCTCTTATCTCTCCCTACGTCCCCTCTCGAAATTTGCGCTCCGCTAACAAATTACTTCTATCAATGCCTTTCACCCGCACCGCGAACTCCCGACTGCGCTCCTTTCACCTTGCTGCACCTCACGCCTGGAACAGCCTACCTGCATCTGTGTGCCGGGCACCCTCCCTAGCCCTCTTCAAGTCCAGGCTGAAGACCCACCTCTTCACCGGTGCATTCAGATCCTGACTCTTTCCTCATCTCACCCCAACCCCCGTCAACGTTTATGACCAACTACAGACCAAACTGTACCTCACTGTTCCTTGCGTAGAACTGACTAATGCTTGCGTAGAACCGATTGATGCTCTGCACTATTTTTAACTAATTTACTATTCTAACTAGATTGTAAGCTCCGATGAGCATGACTCTGACGGGCAGGGACTGTCTCATGTATGCTGACTACCTCTTGTAGGTTACCTGTACAGCGCTGCGTGGGTGCTCTAGAAGTGCTAAATAGTAGTAGTAGTAGATATAGGGCGGTAATCTTGGTCCAGATGGTCCCTCCAGAAAGATAAACTTGCTGGGGAAGAAACAAAATATTCTGAAGGGGCACCCTCTCAACCAAGTGTCCATCTGTGGCAGTGGGAGAGGCGGGATGAATGAGAAACATCTGATTTCAAGACGGGCCTCCATCTGACAGAGATTCTTAGTTGGCAAGGCTCTTAGCAGTGTTCAAACAGGGATTTCATAGGGCCAACACAATGCTTGCCAAAGCCAAGCAGCGTTTCTCAAGACTGACATGAGCGTTCCGCCACTGTCCACGGGAACTGGTATGTTTATTCATGCTAGTCACACACAGCAATAGCCCTGAGTTCACACATGCCCATAGCACGTAGTTAATGCATGCAGCTAACCCGTGTAGCTTGCACATGTGGAAAGTTGCACAACTCTGGCATGCAGTAGGTATGCACACTGCGTATGTGTGCCACCAACACCATGCAAAACTGCTATGCCAGTCCAAACGTGTAATCCACTAATAGCTAATGTGTGTATGCAATGGTAAGGCCTAACACATGGTGGCTGTGGGAAGTGGTCAAAACTTGGTGTGCCTGCTGAACCTGACGGTCAACTCTGGCCTCAGACTATGACGAGCTGTTCCCCACAACAGAATCATTAAGCAACACTGATGGCTAGGCTCTGGGCTGCCTCTTGTGATCAAGTTTTCTGTCATAAATCTCTCTCTGGAAACCTTTTCTTTCAGACCATCTATTTCTCTCAGTGTCTCTTAAAATATGTACTTGTCCTGGAGGGCTGGGGGGTGGGGCGACAAAGCTGAAGCACTTGAAGGCTGTGTGAAGACAAGGACCTTGATCTGCTAAATTTTGACTGCTCAACCGGTCTAAAACTTCTGACTGGAAGCTGATCCTTCTCATCCTCCTCCTCCTTGCAGGAAATTCCAGCGGGGTATCCAAGGTACCCCCTGGAGACATCCGCCATTGAACTCTACTGGGGAGAACTTAAAAGGGCTTTCCAGGAGCTAACATGATTTTATGCATCCACCATCTGCTGGAGACAGAGAAATACTTAAGTGTGCCCCCTAGCTGCATCAGCATTAGTAACAGTGATGATGTCACTGAATGTTTCTAGTTCTTTCTCCATTTCCACATCTGCTAATCTCATTCCTACCCATCTACTAAACTCCATCTCCTCTACTGTTGTCCCTTCCATCTATCATATCCTCAACCTATCGCTTTCTACTGCAACTGTTCCTGCAGCCTTTAAGCATGCTGTGGTTATACCTCTCCTCAAGAAACCATAACTTGAGCCTACCTGTTCTTCTAATTATCAACCCATCTCTCTTCTCTTCTTTATTTCTAAACTACTTGAACGTGAGGTTCACTGCTGCTGTCTTGACTTTCTCTCTTTCAGTCCCTTCTGGATCCACTGCAATCCTCTACATTCTACTGAGACAGCTCTTGTCAAAGTCTTCAATGATTTATTCCTTGCCAAATCCAAGAGCCTTTACATGATCCTCATCCTTCTTGACCTTTCTGTTGCTTTTGATACTGTCGATCACCACCTTCTCCTCGATACCTTGTCCTCGCTTGGATTTAGGGGTTCTGTCCTATCGTGGTTTTCTTTCTATATCTCCCACGGCACTTTCTGTGTATGTTCTGGTGAATCCTCCTCTACTGCTGTCCCACTTTCAGTCGGTGTACCCAAGGGCTCTGTCTTGGGACTCTCCTTTTCCCTCTCTATGCTCAGTCCCTTGGTGAACTGATCTCCCATGGTTTTCTGTACCATCTCTACACTGATGACTTTCAGATCTTCCTCTCTGCACCTGAAATCTCTCTGGGAATCCAGGCACGGATCTCTGCCTGCTTATCTGACATTAGTACCTGGATGTATCACATTTGAAATTGAACATGGTCAAAACTGAGCTCCTTATCTTAACCCCTAAGCCCACCTCCCCCCTTCCTCTATTTCTATGGATAACACTCAAATGCTCGGCTGTTTTCTCAGCTCGCAACAGAGTCATCTTTGACTCCTCACTTTCCTTCTGCACACACATCCAATAGATAGCTAAAATTTGTCACTTCTTTCTCTATAACTCTGATGAGATTCATCCTTTCCTTCCTGAACACACCACTAAGATCCTTATCCATTCTCTAGTCACCTCTCATATAGACTATTGTAACTTTCTCTTCATGGTCATCCTCTGAATCATCTTTTCCCACTTCAATCTGTTCAAAACTCAGCTGCACGGTTAATTTTCCGCCATGTCACTATGCTCATGTCACCCATCTTTTCAAGTCACTTTGTTGACTACTTATCTGTTTCCACATCCAGTTCAAACTTCTATTACTGACCTATAAATGCCTTCATTCAGCTGTTCTTCACTACCTTTCCTCTCTTATCTCTCCCTACACCCGCTCCTCAGTAACTCCACTCTTCTGGCAGATCCCTACTATCTGTGCCTTTCTCTTCCATTGCTAACTCCAGACTTCAGTCTTCAGTCTTTCTACTTTGCTGCTCCTTATGTCTAGAACAAACTACCTGAGTCTGTATGTCAGGCTCCATCTGTGGCCCTGTTCAAATCCAGGCTAAAAATTCACTTCTTTGAGACTACTTTTGGATCCCGATACCTTTAGTCTCCTGTTCACCTATGTGTTTCCTTACAATTCCCCTAGATATATCCTAGTCTCGTGTTGTCTGTCTTGACTGAATTGTAAGCTCTTGTAAGAAGGGACAGTCTCTTACATACCTTTGTACAACATTGCATACACCTTGTAGCACTATACATTTGATAAGTAGTAGTAGTAGTAGTAGTAACATAACCCACTTGTCTGGAGTAGTCTAGCAGGACAATGTGGAAATAAGTCTACATACCATTATAAAATAGCCTACCCAAAGTTCCCATACAAAGATATATCTGCTGTGAGGCAGCAGGAACTTTGTAAATATATGTGTTTGTGTTTATGTTTATTGAGTACTTGATATACCGCTCCTTCATTACACTAGGGCAGGGGTCTCCAAAGCTGTCCTGGAGGGCCACAATCCAGCCAGGATTTTGAGATATCCCTAATGAATATGCATAAGATACGTTTGAATACAACCGGGGCAGTGCATGCAAATATCTCTTATGCATATTCATTAGGGATTTCCCAAAACCCTGGCTGGATTGCAGCCCTCCAGGACAGGTTTGGAGACCCCTGCACTAGGGTGGTGTACAATTCACAAAGTACAGATAATAGTGTTTCTCTGTAATTCATCTATGGAAGCATTTTATACATCAAATGGAACTCCTGGCTATTGAGGTCTCAGATACCATAGGCTGCCACTGTTTTCATGAAAGATCCAGTGGACTAATGCCTAAACATACATCAATGACCTCTTACTTAAACCTTTAGCCATATAGGTGTTCTCCTGAGAAAATTTTTTGATGTGAATTATTCTTCAATACTTCAATACTTTAATCGACCATACTACTTAATATCAAATAATAAACCAGTGCTTAGCTGTGCGATGGATTCCCGACGCTTATTCATGCGCTATGAGATGCGTTTCTCCAACTGGTTTCATCAGGGGAAATTGTTCACATCGCCACTAAAAGGAGAAATAAGGAGAAAACCACGATTTCTGCAGAAGCAGTAACCACCAAGTTGGAAAGTATTAACTCACAAGTTCAGACAGTCAAGGATGAAGTTATGAAAGTCAAGCTTAAGAAACTGCGTCGCGATCACGATGATTATACCAAGGGGTATGTTTACCCCTGGATGAACCTCAAATGTAAAGAGAGACCTAGGAGAAAACAAGTCAGTTTTGATACTACATCGGAAGAAACAGATTCAACAGATTCTGGGGGACGCCCACATAAAGGTGCTTTTTTAGACGAAACAGAAAGGGAGGACAAAAAGAAAAAGAAACCCCCCCCCCCCACGAGAAAAAATTCAATCCAGGGAACAGTCCAAACGACGGAATCAGTCCCATTAGTAATTAACATCTCAGGGATTAACTTACCACAGGAGCAATTGTTGCTTTTAAATAAAGGGCTGTCCTTCGTTCCCGATCTCTATTTTGATGATTTTCAATTTCGTATAGACTTAGAACACCTTATCAGGAAATTACATCTAAAGATCTATTTTGGCGCTCAGTCGGAGAGTGTACAGGAGCACCCCAATTCCAACCGGATTTTGCTGCCTTTTAAATCGACTTGGTCTCCCCACCTGAGCCTCTCCCCCCAGCACTATTAGTTTACCGTGATTTAATAATTCAGGACGCTCAGCACTTTATAGAGACGAAAAATCGTTTTCAGTCTAAATTAACAGCTAACGAGCGACGGGCATTGAAAGACTTGCAAACTAGAACGGATGTTGTCATTCGGCGAGGGGGTATTGTCATTTTGAATAGGATTCAATATCAGACTGAAGCAACTAGACAATTGTCTGATCAATTAACGTACACTGTTTTACAGCAAGACCCTTCAAAGGTTCTACAAATGCAGATTCGTGAACTTACTACTGGGGCAGTAACCATCCAACTTATTACTAAGAAAGAATGGCGATTCCTTAATTCTACAACCTATACGTTGGCTAAATTTTATCTGGTCCCAAAAATTCATAAAAACTTGGATAACCCTCCAGGCCGCCCTATCGTCTCTACCAGAGGTTCATTGCTAGAGCCATTATCGATTTTTTTAGACTCCTATTTAAGACCTTTGATGCCAGCGATTCCGGCGTATTTAAAAGACACTACACATTTTTTACAAATATTGTCTAAGCATAAGAACTTGGTGCAACTGCATGACATCATATTAGTAACCTTGGATGTTACGTCATTATATACTGTCATTCCACAGGATAAAGCTTATGACATCGTAATACAGGCGATTCAGGATCGCGGAGATCTTTTGGAGTCTCAATTGACATTTCTATCAGCAATCACTAGGTTAACGCTTTTTCAGAATCATTTTGTATATGATAATGTCATCTATCACCAAATATCTGGCGTGGCGATGGGGGCAACATGTGCCCCCTCCATCGCCAATCTTTATATGTCAAAATTTGAAAAGGATTGGATCATGAGTTCTCCGTATGCTGAATCTCTTAAAATATGGAGAAGATACGTGGATGACGTGTTTGTCATCTGGCAAGGAACAATAGAAGCTCTATTAGAGTTTTTTCAATGGTTGAATTCACGGGATGACCAGATAAAATTTTCCCTAAATTATCATTTAGAGTATATAACTTTTTTGGACGTTTTGGTGAGCAAGACTCCATCAGGTTGGTGCACTTCCACATATCGGAAATCAACAGATCAAAACACCCTATTGCATTATGAAAGTGCCCACCCTTTACAGTTAAATAATAGCTTACCAGTATCTCAATTCATTAGATACCGTAGAAATTGTACCGATATACGGGAGTTTAAGAAACAGTCATCTACTTTACGGGACAATTTTTTGCAAAGAGGATATCCCCCCGGAGTAATACATCGAGCATATAAGAGAGCGAAGTTTCTTAATCGGGATTTGCTCATTAATCCTCCAAATACAAGAAATGTTACTCCCCAAATGCATATTAATTTAATTACATCTTTTTCACCGTTCAGCTATTCTTTACAACGGAGCATAAAACGCCATGCCAATGTTCTACAGGGAATCCCAGCATTAGCAGACTACACAGTGCGGTGTGTCTGGCAGAGGCAAAAAAACTTTAAAGAGCTGCTCAGTCCAGCAGTCTTACGTTCCCCTCGAGCTCTCACGTCTTCAGCAATTGGAGGTCACACACGCTGCGGAAATTGTAATATTTGTTCGATTACTTTGGAACTTCATGACTTCCATTATCACAACACATGCTATCGGTCACGAAATAGCACCACTTGTAAGTCGATACAAGTTATCTATGCAATCCGCTGCCCCTGTGACCTTCTGTATGTCGGGAAAACAATTTGTTCCCTACAGGTGAGAATTAATGAACACAGAAGTAAGCTAAAATGTCAAAGACGAGAAGCTCCGATTGTTGATCATTGCTTGCACTTACAACATTCCTTTTCTGAATTACGTTGTTTCGCCATTGAACAAGTTCTCTTTCCAACTCGGGGAAAATCAATAGATCAGACTTTGTTGTATCGTGAACAACGATGGATCCACACTCTGGCTTCTACAGCACCCCAGGGATTGAATTCCCGAATTGAATGGGAAGTGTGCATATGAAAATTGAATCTATTTCAATTCCTTTTCCACACCTGAATGATAACACCTGCTTAAGTAGAATCAATTAAGGTTGACTATTTTACTTTCTCGCATGCGCGGCGTTTTTGTAGTAATACAGACCATTGACAAAGCCTAACTGAACCAGAGCGGTACTATATCAGGTAGGAGGATCAGGACACACGACAGTAAAGTAAGTTAAGATTAAAAGCAAATGTAATAAGAGAAGCATATATCTAAAGAACTTATTTCTCCTTTTAGTGGCGATGTGAACAATTTCCCCTGATGAAACCAGTTGGAGAAACGCATCTCATAGCGCATGAATAAGCGTCGGGAATCCATCGCACAGCTAAGCACTGGTTTATTATTTGATATTAAGTAGTATGGTCGATTAAAGTATTGAAGTATTGAAGAATAATTCACATCAAAAAATTTTCTCAGGAGAACACCTATATGGCTAAAGGTTTAAGTAAGAGGTCATTGATGTATGTTTAGGCATTAGTCCACTGGATCTTTCATGAAAACAGTGGCAGCCTATGGTATCTGAGACCTCAATAGCCAGGAGTTCCATTTGATGTATAAAATGCTTCCATAGATGAATTACAGAGAAACACTATTATCTGCATTTCAGTCTCTGTGATATATAACCACATCAACAGTTGTTAAATACAATTCACAAAGTATACAAAGGTGTTAGCAGAAATCGATACACATAAGCACATTTTAAAAATAGCTGCATAAACACCAGTCTCACCCTTGGGAATGTCTATATATACATTGCAAAAAAGTAGGTGCTATGTTTTCTGAGTGCCTAGTTTTATGTGCATATACCTTAGGGTGATTATAAGTGCTTACTCGAGCATATAAAATGCTGTTCTACACATCAAAGTTGCTTATAAAATCTTCCCCTCTAGTGTTACCTCTAGTGCATATGCTGAAAGGAAGTACAACTTAATGCATAGCATCTATAGTTTAATCCAGGAAATCTCCTGTTCATGTACACAAATGTCATGAGAATAATCCACAGATCTTATCACATTACCAAGCATGTCCAACCAAGCATTCAAGAGCTGTATTATTGTACTTTTTGTTATATTACCTTTTTAGGACTATCCATTTTATATTGCTCGTAAGTAGGAAATGGTTTTAACTCTCTCCCACAGAATTCACACGGTACATATGCAGAGCGATCTTGTCCCATCTACATGAAGAAAGAAAAATTTTGAATTATATTTGTCATATATAAATAGAGCAGTGACTTCAAAAAGCCATCTAGGCCATTTCACTGCCTTCAGACAGAAACCAGTATACATCCTACATCCTAGACAGATATTTGTGTAATCTAGTCTTAAAAACCTTCAATAGCAGAGATGTTACAACCTTCCTAGACTATTCCAGGCACTTGGTACAGCAAGATAGAAAGTACAGAGTCAAAATTTAGCGACAGAAAAGAGCATAAATAAGAACAGCTTTCCTGGTGAACAAAGTTTATGCTTTATTACCTCATGGTTAAATTGTTTGTAGTACATAACTAAATTTCTGCTGCAGTTTAAGCTACTAATCACTTTGGGTCTGTTGATAGAGGAGATTAATAAAGTTGAAATAAATAACTAAACAAACAAGCAAACTAACTTTCTTGAGGGGCCAGCCTAACAATTAGACAGATTAGCTGGCTGCCTAAGGCAGTGGCTTCAGGAAGAGGCAAAGAGCAGATGCAATAAAAACAAAAACTGACTCAAGGAATCATCCGTGCACACTTTTACCCCCAAGGGAGGGGGCAATTTTTAAATAAGCGGCTTCTGAAAATTGCCTTCATTGGAGGTAATTTTGTAACAGGGCACCAAGGAAAAAAAGTCCAAAATGATACCTATTTTATAAAGCCAATCAATTCACCATAACACCAAAAATTGTTTTCTTTAAGAATTTTTAAACATGCCGTATATATTATATGTAATGTATTATATCATACTGTATTGTGATAGTGATATCAAAAACAAATGAAGCACACCGTGCCAGTGTTTGAATCTTCAAAGAGTTCCTTAAACTTGCCATCTATCCCTTCAAATCATGTCAAAAATATCTGTGCAACAAACTTAATATGTTTCCAAAAAAGTGCTTGTACGGTTATTGAAAATCTTCTCTACATAATTTCATTTGTTCAGATTCATGAAGTTCCGGGCAGGTAATCTGTGTGGTTCTCTGATCCCTGAAGAAGGTATGATTGTCAAAACACTGGCATTAGGCTGGGGATTCAGTGCTTTAAACCTCAGCTAAGTACTTTAAATTGTTAAACTTTCTTGAATTATGAGAAGAATATTTAAAACAAATTGGAGAATATTTTCATTAAAAGACTTCAACTTGCCCAAAATGCAGCAGCAAGAATTGTAATGAAGGTTCCACCATTTGAACACATTACCCCTATACTAGCAAACCTTCACTGGCTCCCAATTCAATCCAGAATAAATCATAAATTGATTATCACTACATTTAAGACACTAAATACAATGGCCCCAGTCCCCTTAACAAAACTTATTACTAAAGACACATCCCAAACTATGCTACGGAGAGGCCACACGAATAAAATTAGGATCCCGAAAGAATTCACAACTACTAAAAAAACTACTAATAAAAAAGCGTTTTCACATGCAGCTCCCACCCTATGGAACTCCCTCCCCGAAGAAATAAGGGCATTAAATGATGCAAAGGAACTCCGCAAGAAATTAAAAACATATCTATTCATCTCCCATTTTGGCACACTTGAAAATACCTTACCTCTAACAGGTAATGGTTAATAGCGACCTAAGGTACACCAACTCCAATTCTCCTACCTAACTACAATTAAAGTCGATTAAATAACTACTTGTAATTCTTGTAAATAGATATATGTAATAGTTCAAAATATGTAAATAGTTCGATTGTTATTTAACAAATTCTACTATATTTAATCCATTCATGTTTAATGTATTTAGCAAAATTGTACCTAGTTAACTAATGTTCCATGTAAAACAGACTTGTAAATCTGTTCATTCCTTGTTCACTGTGAACCGCACCTGATCTGTGGAAGGTAGCGGTATATAAGCAACTGTTAAATAAAATAAATAAAATAAATAAATAAAAAAAATGCACAAACTGTCAAATTTGTTGCTGGAGGATATATAATCACAGTATCTATTATTTAAACATGCTCCTGGAGGAAAAGTTCATAAACTTAGGAAATCCTGGGAGTGAGCAACAAAGAATATCTGGGATCCTGCCAAGTACTGTAACCCAGATTCACTGCTATTTGAAACAGTATGCTGGGCTCGATGTTCTTTTGGTCTGACCCAGGATACTATTTCTTATGCTCTTATACTGAATGTTTGCCATCCAATTGCTCTTCGGACTTTTTTTTCTTTAAGAGAAGCAAACCTACTTAATTCAAATTTTCCTCACAGGTCATATCTAGATCTCTCTGCTTTTGTTACTTTCACTAGATTCTTTCCAATTTCTCCAAATCCTTTTTAAAGTGCAAGTTCCAAAACTGAATGGAGTATTATGATATATCTAAGTCATTCATACATCATTTTGTTTTTATGTATCTGATTTTTCCTTCCTAGGGGTCCTATATACCAAGAGCATTTTTCCCATAGACACAAAATGGGAAAAACTATTATTCTCCAGGAACAAACAGGAAGTCAGTCCTCACTTATGTGCGACATCGGCACAGACGGAGCCCGCACGGAGCAATTCCCCAGCTATCAAAGAAAACCTTTGGGATTGCTGCCACACATGCGTGGTCCTCTTCCCGCCCAAGGGTGCCATCTTGCTCAGTCTCCTTTTTTCCATGGAGCCCTTCGACGCATGTCCTCGCCCCTCGGAAAAAGTTTCATTTTTAGCCTTAACAGGCTTCTCTTTTTTCCGGTTGCACCGGTCCTCTATCCATCCTTCCCCTGCTCTACTTTTTTAGAGCTATTGGGATACTCTTTTCTCATTTTTTCCTTATGGGTTTCGCGCCCTTTTTCTTCTCTAAATGCTGGCCGCATGGGTCTTCAACCTCACAGGGGCCATTTTTGCCCCCATGGCCACTGGATTAAAAAAATGCGATAGATGCTATAGGAACATGACGCTTACGGACACTCATGATTGTTGTCTGTGATGCCTGGGAGCCGACCATGACCCAGAGCTCTGTTCGCTCTGCAAGAAAAGGTCCTCTAAGGCCCTGCTCAGTCATAAGCCGAAGTCCGAAAACATTTTCCAAAGGCTGTCTCAGAGTCCCCGGTGGTGCCCTCGGTTGTCTCTCCTCCAATGGTTCTCCCCCCGCCCGTGTTCTCGGCAGCACTCCGATCAGGGGTCCCCCGAGGTGGAGCAGCGCAAAAAGAAGGCGGCCTCAAAGTCGCTGTCCGGGGCTCCCCACAAGCACGAGCGCTCCCGTGCCCAGTTGCTTAGCCCCCTTGGGCATTCCCAAGAGTCGGACAAGGAGCGGCCCCCGCAAGGTACCCCGCATGGAAGCGGAGGCCTCAGGGGAAGGCGCCGGTCTTCTGAGGGTCATTCTGGTGAAGACCCACTCTCCTCCTCGATACCCGATCTTGTGACCCCAGTATCGGCATCGCAGGGCCCCACGCCCACTTGGGAGTCCCGCATTCTGGCGCTGGATCGCAGTGTTTCTGCGTTCATTGCTTCCCAGCAAGCGTTCATGGCCAGCTTTGCTGACTCATGCCCAGAGGCTGCGGGTCCCTCGTGTGGGACACCCAAATCCATCCAGGAAACCCCCGAGATCCACGGGCCTTATGAGGGTCCTCGATGTCGGTCTTGCTCTCCCTCCCGTTCCTCGGAGGCGAGATCGTCCAGGGCCTCCGGCACCAGGCCATTGGACAGGGCGTCCTGCCTGGCTCCAACTCCTCGACCGATTTCTCGGACTGGGAGTCCAATGGGATACCTCCCCGGAAACCCGTACCCACCGGGATCTTCCGTCAGACCCCTTGCCACCCGCATTCCAGCGGCACTCGCCACCCGAAGACATCTCCTTCCTGGTGTTCATTCGGGACATGGCGCGGGCCCTTAACCTGCTCACCCAAGCTAAGGAGGACCCTCGTGCTGAAAAACTCGACATTCTTCAGTACGAGTCCCCACCCAGGGAATTCCTCACTGTGCCTGTACTGCCTTTTCTATCTCAGTTGCTGATCAGCATGTGGGAGGCCCCAGCCTCGGTCCCCATCGTGAGCAAGCGCCTTGACACGATGTACAAGGTGCAGCGTGGGCCAGGCTTCCGAAACACCCAGCTCCCACACACCACGATGGTGGTGGAATTGACCATGAGGAAGCAAAAGAGCCTGAAATCACACTCGTCAGTACCACCCAGCTGAGAGTCAAGAGCACTTGATGCCCTAGGCCGCAAAGCCTACCAAGCTTTCATGCTCTCTTGTCGCATCCAGGCATATCAACTGCACAATGGTATGTTCCTGCATGATATGGCTAAGGAACTCGGGGGTTTCTCCGCAGGCCTCAAGGAGAGCCCCTCGACAGATTCCGCGCCCTGCTAAAATCCGTTGCCGACTGCTCCAAGTACCTCTCTCGAGCCTCCTATCATGGCTTCAAGACATCGGCTTGGGTGGCAGCCACGGGCATTGGGGCCCGCTGCCAGGCATGGCTCCAATCCTCGGATTTGGAGCAATGGGTAGAGGAGAAGCTCCAGGATGTGCCGTGCCTCAGTAACCAGCTCTTTGGCAAGCCGATGTATGTTCTTACCCCGCTTCTCTCTCCCTGTCCTTTTCTGTCACTTTCCTATGAAAACAGTGGCGTTCCTTTTCATTTTCTGTTTCCTGCTAGTAGCCTACTTTATTGTACACTGCCCTGACGCTTTGGCACGGGCAGTATATCAAGCACTGCCAATAAATAAATAAATAAATAAAGGTTGCGGAAATTGAGACGGAGTTCGTTTCCAGGACCCGTCTCTCCCGCAAAACTTCTACCCTGCCTCGGAAGAAGCAGTCAACCAAGAAGCCCTTCTTCCCTCGAAAGGGTCTCCAGTATCGGGGCTATCCACCATATCCAGCTACCCCTATGTCGACCATTCCAGCGCAGGGAAAGTCTGGCCAGGGGCATCGTAAGCCAAAGGGACCGAAGGCCCAAACACCAGCTCCCACGCAACCCACTTAGGAGTTTTGACGCCATTGGCATAGCCACTCGCTTTCCAGTGATGCAGCAGCCAGTGGGGGGATGCCTGTTCTGCTTCACCCCATCATGGGTTCCCATCACCTCGGACACTTGGGTCCTCCAAGTCATCTGGGACAGCTATCGCCTCCACTTCGACAGGCTTCCTCCACCTCCTTTCTCCCCGGCGCAGGCTCCTTGAATCCCTGCACACCAGCTTCTGCTGCAGCAGGAATTACATTCTCTCCTCGCCCAACAGGCAGTCGAGAAGGTCCCTCCCCACCTTCGAGGTTGGGGCTTCTATTTCCGATACTTTCTCGTCCTGATAAAAACAGGGGGTCTGTGGCCCATTCTCGACCTCCGCAGGCTAAACAAATTCCTGGTGTGGGAGAAATTGAAGATGTTAAGTCTTAGTGTGCTGCTGCTCTTCCTCCGGCAGGTAACTGGCTATGCTCCTTGGATCTAAAGGACGCTTATGCCCACATCTTAATCCACCCCCAACATAGGCAGTATCTGCGTTTCAGGGTACAGGGAGAGCACTTCTAATACAGGGTGCTCCCCTTCGGCCTTGGGTCCGCCACATGGGTCTTCACAAAGTGCCTCATCGTGGTCGCCGCTTACCTTCGGCGCCAGTACGTGCCGGTCTTTCCCTACCTCGACGACTGGCTCATTACGGGCTCCTCGGCCAAGGAGGCTAGGCGAACAATGTCGCGCAGTGTCCTCCTCTTGGAGAGTTGGGGTTCTTAGTCAACTACCTGAAGTCTCACCTCGAGCCAGTGCAGGCTCTCGAGTTCATCAGAGCGCGCCTCGATACTCAGCAGACGATCGCCTTCTTGCTGGTGGATTACTCCACCTGCCTCCGAGCTCTGGCAGCTCACGTCCACAGTGCTCACCAGGTCACCCCTCGGTCCATGCTCCGCCTCCTGGGCCACATGGCCTCGACCATGCATGTGGTTCTTCATGCTCGCCTGCACATGCGGACGGCTCAGTCGTGTCTCAGTGCCCAATGGAGCCAGTCCCTCGAACACCTCAGGGACACCATCAGGGTTCTTCCGGACCTCCGCTTGTCCCTGAGCTGGTGGCAAAATCCCCGCAACCTCCTGCAGGGATCGTCCTTTCAGGTCCCATGGCACGAGGTGGTGCTGATGACAGACGCTTCCTTGTTAGGGTGGGGAGCCCACTGCGGACCACTCTGCACTCAGGGGCAATGGTCACCCGAGGAGTCTCAGCAGCAGATAAACCTGCTCAAACTCCGGGCCATTAGGTGGGCCCTGAAGGCCTTCGAGGAATACCTCAGCGGGAAGTCGGTTCTAGTGCAGACTGACAACTGTGCAACGATGTTCTACATAAAGAAGGAGGGGGGCACGGGATTGCACTCCCTCTGCTGGGAAGCGGTCCTCATCTGTTCTTTCGCTGCCCAATGGAGGATGTCCCTCAGGGTGACGCACCTCCCGGATCAGGAGAATGGCCTGGCGGACAGGCTCAGCAGAATCCTTCGCCTCCACGAATGTTGGCTGGATCCCAGAATAGCAGACTGGCTGTTTCTCCACTGGGGGACTCCGGCGATAGACCTCTTTGCCAGTCCCCAGAACACACAGCTCCCCTGCTTTTGCGGGCCGGTGCCGCAACTGAGCAGGGAGGGCCCCGATGCATTTCTCCTGGACTGGTCCTCCAGTCTTCTCTATGCATTACCTCCTTTCCCCCTCATTGCGAGGACTCTGTTCAAGACTCAGCAGGAGGGGGCATCATTGATTCTCGTGGCCTCGGTAACCTTGGTTGCCACTCCTGCTCCAGCTGTCAACGGAGTCTCCGGTTCCCCTGGGCTCTGTCAGGGATCTGCTAACTCAGGAGGAGGGCCGGGTGCTGCACCCGACCCTAACCTCCCTATCCCTCACGGTCTGGTGGCTGAATGGGTCTCCCTAGCCTCTCTGGCCCTTACGGAGATGGTCGAGGAAGTCCTCCTCGCCTCGAGGAAGGACTCCACTAGGCGAGCTTACACCTTCAAGTGGAAACGCTTCTCCGTCTGGTGCTCGGAACACCAGCTCAACCCCTTCTCGTGTCCTGTTCGGTGGGTTCTCCAGTACCTCCTTCACCTCTCAAGGGAAGAGCTGAAGTCAAACTCTGTCAGATTTCATTTGAGCGCCATCTCGGCTAATCATCTCCCTATGGAGGGAAAACCCCTCTTGGGACAGCCGTTAGTCTCCCGCTTCATGCGGGGTCTTCTGCTATCCAAGCCGCCCATCCATCCTCCTCCGGCGGAATGGGACTTAAATGTGGTACTCACGCAGCTCCCCCGTCCACCCTTCGAGCCGATGGCAAAGTGTTCGCTCCGGCACCTGTCCTGGAAGGTTGCCTTCCTGGTGACGCTGACCTCGGCCCGCTGAGTCAGTGATCTCCAGGCTCTCATGACTAGCGCCCCTTACACCAGGTATTATTGGAAATGGGTGGTCCTCCTATCCACCCTAAATTCCTGCCTAAGGTCGTTTTGGACTTCCACCTCAACCAAGAGATAGTGCTGCCGACTTTCTTCCCGATGCTCCATGCCACGCAGACTCATCACAGGTCTGACAAAATTTCATGACTTATGATCCCAATAGACAGGGGCAAGCAGTCACCAAGCGCACCCTCTCGGTTTGGGTGGCGGACTGCATTGCTTTCACCCATGCGAAGAGGGCATCCCTCTGGATCGTCAAGTCACGGGATCCGAGCCAAAGCGTCCTCGGTGGCCTCGCTGCGCTCCGTGCCCCTGATGGACATCTGCCGGGCGGCGACTTGGTCTTCCACAAACACCTTCGCTACCCACTACTGCCTGGAGAGGGAGTCCTGCCGCGACAGCATCTTCGGCCAGGCTGTACTCGGTAACCTGTTTGGGGTATAAGCAACTCCTGCCCTCCGACCCTTCTTCACGGCTACCGATGGCTTCGCCCCAAGGACCCAAGGACTCAGGCTCCTTCGGGCTTCGGCTTACGGCCTCACGGAGGTGTTTTTTGGTTACAGGTTCGGTAGCCTGTAGCTAGGGAGTCCCATAAGTGAGGACTGACTTCCTGCTTGTTCCTGGAGAAAGCGTAGTTACTCACCTGTAACAGGTGTTCTCCAGGGACACCCTTAATGAGTTGCTGAATTTTTCTCCTTCCCTTGCCATCTGCTTGGTAGGACTCGAGCTAAGGGACCTGACTGAGCAAGATGGCACCCTTGAGCAGGACGAGGACCACGCATGCATGGCAGCAATCCCAAAGGCTTTCTTTGAAAGCTGGGGAATTGCTCTGCATGGGCTCCGTCGGTGCCGACATCACCCATAAGTGAGGACTGATTCCTGCTGTCCCTGGAGAACACTTGTTACAGGTGAATAATTACGCTTTACATCTGACCCTAAGCACAGCACTTTGCATTTGTCCTTGTTTAATTTCCTTACTATTTTTTTCTATTACTATAAATCATCAAGATAATTTTGAATTCTAATACTATTTTTCTAGGCCCTCGTGGCTCTTCCAGACCTGGTATTATTTATCGGTTTTTTATGCCATCTTCCAAATAGTTAATATGGTAGTGTACTGGTATTAATGATAATGAGGTGATACAATGATATAATAAGAGCCGTGAGGCCTTGTTTTAACAATAGACAGATTTTGTCTTATTTGTAATATACTATCCTCCCATGAGGATTCAGTACAGCAGTGGGTTCCAGCATCAGCCCTATTAAAGGCAGACTCACTAGCTTTAACTGGAGAGTTTAATCTTTATTTGATTTTGTTAATTTTAAGGGACCTTGAAGCATTTTTATCATTAATGAGTGAATTAGATATGATTTGGGCCAGATATTAGATCAGATATTTCTATCTTCTTATGCCAGAACTACTTCGGCTTTTAAAAACGCTTCAGAGAAAATGTTCCCATGGTCAAATCACAGTTTGATGATGATTTTATTTGTCTTTTGACTTGAAGGTATAGAATTATCTCAATAAAAACCTCACAAATATTTCCTGTAAACTGACTAACTCTTGTCACAGCTCAAAACACACTGCTGTTCGGACACTGCATGTTGATACAGGGGGCCTCAGAAGAGTGGCAATCAACAAGTGGCATTTTAGAAAGGACCTCTAGGAAGAAAATGGGACATTCAAAGTAGAATGTGCAAAAACTGGACGCAGTGGCAGCAGTAAAGGAAGGCACATGTAACTGCCTTCTAAAATTCCTCCAACTCCACCCTGAAAGCACAGTTACTCACTTGTAGCAAGGGTTCTTCGAGAACAAAAGGAATCAGTCTTCACATATGGGTGATGTTGGCACAGACTGAGTCCGCACGGTAACCTCTCCCCAGATTTAAAATAAAGCCTGTGGGAAATCCACCACATATGCGTGGTTGCCTTCCCGCCCAGGGGTGATATCTTGCCTCAGTATGAGGACATAGCTTAAGATGGAAAAAATAGAAAAGCAACTCCACGGGAAGGTGGGAATGTTGTGAGGACTGATTCCTGCTGTTCCCGGAGAACACCTGCTGCAGGTGAATAGCTACGCTTTCTCTGGGAACAAGCAGGAAATCAGTCCTCACATATGGAACTCTAGCTACAGGCTACTGAAAAAACCTGTCAGCCATGGGTGATCTAAAAAACGAACTGTGAGGAACAGTTAAGAGTGCAGTTCTGTTGCAAGACCTCAGCAGCAACCCCAGCATTGATCAGGGAAACCAGTTCTCTGGTAGCCTGGACACACAGAAGAGCTGGAGGGCAGGAGTTCCCTAAACCCCAAACAAGTGATGGAGTACCACTTGGCCGAAGGCGCTGTCCCACTGGGACTCCTCCTCCAGACAGTAATGTGCTGCAAATGTGTGAAATGAGGACTAGGTGGTGGCCCGGCAGATCTCCATCAAGGGAATTGAGCAGAGGTTTGCCACAGAAGCCGCCATGGCCTGGATGCTGTGTGCCATGATGTGATGCTCCAATGAAAGACTGGCCTGACTGTAAGTGAAGGCGATGCAGTCTGCCACCCAGATGGACAGAGTATGCTTGGAGACTGCCACGCCCAGGCGATTAGGGTCATAGGAAAGGAAGAACTGCAAGGCGCTGTGATGGGGCTTGGCCTATATACAGTCTAGCATATGGACAGCGACCTCCGCCCTACTGGTGTGAGGTTGCAGGAAAAAAGTGGGAAGCACCCTAGTTGAGGTGGAATGGGGAGACCACCTTAGGGAGGAACCTAGGGTGCATCCGGAGCACTACCTTGTTCCTGTGAAACCTGGTGTAGGGGGGCCTAAGCCACCAGAGCCTGGAGATCACTGACTCTGCAGGCAGATGTAAGTGCCACAAGGAAGACCATCTTCCAGGACAGATACTTGAGGTGGCAGCAAGCCAAAGGCTCAAAGGGTGGAGCGATGAGCTTTGAGAGGACCACAATGAGATCCCACGTTGCTACCGGCAGACAAATGGGTGGTCGAGAGAGCAAGAGGCCTCTCTGGAAGCAAGCCACAAGAGACTGGGTGGAGAGGGGTTTACCCTTAATGAGGTGATGGTGCGCCAATAGCACACTGAGGTGAAATGTGATGGAGTTAGACTTCAGACCAGCTTTAGATAGGTGCAGCAAGTACTGCAGCACCAGCTGGACAGAACAGGAGAAGGGGATGGTACCCCTCTCTGCACGCCAAACTAAGAAGTGACGCCACTTGAAGGTGTATGTCTGCCGGGTGGACACTATGTGAGGCCAGAAGGACCTCTTCCACTTCCCTGGGCAAGTCGAACTGGGTCAGGGCTACCCTTTCAGCAGCCAGGCCGTCAATCGGGGTGCAGGAGAGAGCCATCCTCCTGCAAGAGCAGATCCAAGGCACTCCCCAGGAGACTGGGGTGCCCAAAACAGGCTGAAGAGCAGTGGAAAACATGGCTGCCAGGGCCACCAGATGGCTATGAGGATCAGGGTGGCCTGGTCGAATTGGACATTGAATAGGGTCTTGGTAATGAGCAGCATGGGAGGGAAGGCATAGAGGAAGCCTTCAATCCATGGAATGAGAAACACATCAGCCCCCACTCGGGAGGGGTGTGATGCTCTGGAGCAGAAGTTGGCCAGCTGAGCATTAGCCGGGCTGGCGAAGAGATCCACCACCAGGAGGCCCTAGCGACAAAAGAGTCGGTGGGTCATCCGAAGATCGAGCCGCTATTTATGGGGCTGGAGGACCTGGATCAGTCAGTCTGCCAGAACATTGTCCTAGATAGGGGGGTACACTGCCCTGAGGAGCATTCTGCCCTCACTGGCAAAAGTGCAGAGACTGACCACTTCTGAGCACAGGAGGGAGGACCCCATGTCCCCCTACTTGTTGATGCAGAACATCGCCACCTGGTTGTCCATCTGAATCAGAATGGACTGGTTCCACAGGTGGTGCTGAAAAGCTCAGAGAGCACAAGTGATGGCTCAGAGTTCTAGGAAGTTCATCTGTTGGGGGCTCTCTGATGCAGACCTCAGGCCCCGAGTGCAGAGCTCACCACAATGTGCTCCCTAGCCTAACTTGGAGGCATTCATAGTAAGGACCGTCTGAGGGTTCGGGACCTGAAAGGGTATCTCTGCCAGCAGGTTGGTGCCACCAGAGGAGAGTCTCGGTGAGGGGACAGGTGAAGGTCACCCTGTCCTGCAGGCACCCCATCACCTGGGACCACTGGGAGCAGAGGACCCATTGGGCCGGATGCATGTGGAGATGGGCATTGGTCGTGACGTGCACTATTGAGGCCATGTGCCCCAAGAGGTGCAGCATGAGCCGGGCACAGGCCGCGTTTCAACCCTGAACCTCCCTTGTGAGGCCCGCTCGGTGCTGGGGGGAGGAAGGCTCTTGCCTAGATTGTGTCTAGCAATGACCCTATGAATTCCAGGCTTTGGGTCGGTTGCAGGTGGGACCTGGTATAGCTGATGACAAACCCCAGGTGCTCCAGAGTGAGAATGACGCAACATGCCGCATTCTGCACTTCGATGGCCAATCGTCCAGGTAGGGAAAGACGAACACCCTCTGCATCTGCAGGTGGGCAGCGAACACCACTAGGCACTTGGTGAACACCCTTGAGGCCAAAGCCAGGCCAAACTCTGTATTAGTAGTGGCTTCTTCCGATAACAAACCAGAGGTACTGCCGGTGGTGTGGATGCATGGAAATGTGCGTGCATGCGTCTGAGATCTAAGGAGCATAACCAATCTCCCTGGTGGAGGTAAGGCAGCAATGTTCCAAGGGAGAGCTCCTTCACCAGGAACTTGTTGAGATCTCAAAGATCCAGAATAGGATGAAAGTCGCTGGTCCTCTTGGGAACCAGACAGTACTGGAGTAGATCCCCTCACTCGAAGTGGGGTGGGACTAGTTCCACTGTCTTGTTGGCTAGAAGCCCGAGAAGCTCTCGCTGAAGCATGTCCTGGACATACTCCAAAAAGGAGAGGTCCTCGGGAGGGGAGGTGTCTGAAGTAATATCCCGATGGAGGTAGGTATCAGGGGACTAATCATCGGTCTCCTAGTCCGATTTGGAGTTGGAGGAGACCTCAAGAACCCTCTGGGCCGTGCCAGGTTACCAGTGCCGCAAGGCCTCCAGAGCTCCTGCGCTCTGATCTGGAGGTGCTGGCTGGGGAAGTACTCCGCCCTAAACGGGACCTGGAATCGTCCCGAGCCAATGATGCTCGAGGATTGGTTCCACAACCTCTGGAGACACCCTCATGGTGGAGCTGGTGGTTGAGACCAATGACCCAGAGAAACCGGGCATCAGCCGCGCTGCTGGCCCAAGAATGCAGTGATGCTGTGCTCGAGAGCCGCTATTCTGACCTCAAGGCCAGAAGTCTCCGCAGCCACCAGTATGGGCACCAAAGGCTTTGGACCTAACGCTGGCACAGTCAAGGGGGTGTCCTCAACAAGGATTGGTTTGGGAAACCGAGGTCAATCTCCTGATGCCAATGGCACTTCCTCCCACCAGGGTAGCTTGGAGAGCCGCTCACAGCTATCACCCTCAGCATCTCGCTGAGGGCTCTGTTGCCGGTGACTGTGGGACTTACCCATGGCTCCGGCATCATTGTCTGATGCCATCGATGATGTCCAGCTCTTTGGGGGATGACCTTCAGAAGACGATCCCCTGTCTGATGTCCCATGACCTCGGGCTCAGAACAGGCACAGTCGTCCTGCGAGACCAAAGCTACCACACGGCTCCAAAGGGTGCCGGCTCTGCGAGTGATGCTGGGGCCGAAACGGAGGTCTTCCTGAACATGGACTTGCACTGCTTCTCATGGTTCCTCCATCCTTTGCTTGTCATTTCATTTGCTGACAGAGCCCACAGGAGGAGTCATTGTGGTCTGCACTGAGGCAACGGATGCAGCAGGACATAGTGTGCCTGCAGCGGTCACACTGCTTGAACCCAGTGGCCGAGGACATAGCAGGGAAGACGGCATCCACGAGATCAACTCAAGTGTGCCAGCCAGGGAGGGTGCGAGGTTTCCCATACACGGAGGAAAATGACCCCAAAGGGAAAAAGGACCTGAGAAAAACACGGTGCCGAGGCAGCAGAGGACCCAGGAAAGGCAAGAATGCACCAGAGAAAACAAGAGAGAATGAAAAAGGACAATCAACCTTTTCCGGGGTGCAGACAAACATCTCCAATGGGCTCCGTGGGAAAAAGGAGACTGAGGCAAGATGGCACCTTTAGGTGGGAAGGCAACCACGCATGAATGGTAGATGTCCCAAAGGCTTTTTTTGAGAGGTTACTGTGCGGGCTCGTCGATGTTGACATCACCCATATGTGAGGACTGATTTCCTGCTTGCTCGTGGAGAAAAATTAACATCCCTGTAACCATTTATGGAGGCAAGGCTTGTGCAGGTTGCAAGTCTGATTCTCCGCTGACAAACAGGGGAAAATGCAGCCACACTTGGTGAAACCCACGGGCTGATTCTTCAAGCGGAGCACTCTCTCCTAGCTACTTTAAAAAGGCCTTTTTTTTTAATGGCATTGAGCATGCTTGGTAGTTCTCGCGCCCTCCTGACACTATGAGCAGCATCAGTCTGCTTTTTTCTGCTGTGTCCTTCACATGCAACGGGCTCTCTCCTCTCCTGACACTCTCTTCTTTTGTTTTTAAAACTACTTGCTAGTGTTTATTTCGCTGATCTCTTTGGCACTTAGAGAACAGGTGCCAGCCACTTTTTCACTGTTTTGAAAACATTACTTTTTTTTCCCTCATGCTGGAGTACACTGCTCAAATGGCTCCGCTGCCGGTCATGATAATTTTGCCTGTCACGCCTCCCCCTCTGGGTCCTAGAAGTACACCGCTGGGGGTGGGAATAGTTGTTTTGGACAAAAAACTGAACTGTGCTAGGGAAACACTACTCCCGCAATGGTTTTGGTTCAGGAGCAACAGGCTATGCTACCTTGGACCGTACCTCCTTAAAGAACAAAACTAAGTGCAGGAGCCTGGTAAGAAGTGTGCCAAGCTAAAACACTCGACCACTGCTTCTACTGTTTCTTCTGGATAAGCACTCCATACCTGAAGTCTGCATAAGAGAGGACCATCATTTATTGGAGAACCCCCTCAGCTCGTACACACAGTCATGGCCTGGTTCTTTTTCACGGTCTTCGCAAGAGTCCCTTTTGCTTCTAATGCAGAATTTTCTATGGCAGACAACCCAAATGCTGCAGAGCAATGTTTCCCCTCCTACAGTTCAGCATATCTGGGGCTGTCCCTTACAATCTTCTTCTCACACCCAGGCACCTCAGCCTGCAGAGCAATGTACCATTCTCTGGGATCAGCCAGATGATATAAGCTCTGTAGGTGAGCCTTCTGCCATCTATGTCTTATATGATGAACTGGGACACGAGCCATCCATCTCACCTAGGGCAAAGAGTCTTGAATCCTCCAGACTGAAATTGAGACTGATCACTCCTATCCCAAATTCCTGCTAAAGCTCACAAAAGTGCTGGCTTTGGGTCAAGGGGATGTGACCTCTACTAAAAAGGATTTTCAATCCATCCTGAACTCTATGTCCACACTTAAGGAAGTCCTTGCATTTCCCCTTCATGAAGTCTTACAGGAGCTTTCTGTCAAAGTTTTTTCTTGCCGTCTTGATGCCAAGTACAAGTTAACAGGAGAACCCAGTCACCTACAACTGCAGTTGTTCCATTCTTCCATTTTTTCTGAGAATGCTCTAAAGCATTCCAAATCTTCTAAGGCTTCTTTCCACATTCCTCCAGGTAAAAAACATCGCCTTTTAGATACAGCGGGAAGGAAAATGTATCAGTCTTCCATGCTGGCTCTAAAAATTTTAGCTCACCATCTCCAGATGTTATATTATCATCATTCCTTAATGGAGCAGATCACCAACCCTGACATCGCCAAAGATGACTTAGTTCATGCCCATACGGCTATTCAGGAGTGTTTCTATCACCTCTTAATAGCTACCTATGATGCTTACGACGTAGTGTCTCAGTCAGCAGCAGTAGCCCTTGCTGCAAGGAGAACTGCATGGCTCCGATTTTCCAAACTGTGTGAGGACTATCATGACCCACATAGCGGATGTCCCCTCCACGGGAGATTTGCTCTTTGGTCAAAATGTGGATGCTACCTTCTCTCAAATGAAGAATAATTCCCCTGCTATTTAGGAGCTCTTTGTCTCCACCCCCGAGGCGAATCCTCCATATTGCAAACCGCAGTCTGCTTATTTCAGAAAGCCCTACCCACATCAGTATTTATAGCACATCTATCCTAGGCAATGTTACCAGCCTTATGCACAGCCACCCCCATCACATCAAGCTGTGTCTACATATTTGCCTCGCCAGAGACCTAGGGAATGCAAGCTTCAGCCTGCTCCTGCTACCGTCCTTGCTAAGCAGACCCCTCCCTTTTGACTATCTTCCGGCAGGGGTCGCCTCCTCCATTTCAGGGATGTCTGGCCCCTATAACTTACGATTGCTGGGTTCTGGCCATAGTAAATCTGGGATACCAGTTACCAGTTCTCCATTCTTCCCCCAAATGCTCCTCCTCTGTATTCCCGGTCCCTTTCCTAACAGCATACTCAAATTCTGCAGAATGAGCTTCACTCCCTGCTGGAGGCCAGAGCGGTGGAGCTCATGTCACCCTCTCAGTATGGCCTGGGGTTCTATTCTCCTTTCTTTCTCATCCTGAAAAAGACTGGAGGACTTCATCCCATCCTCGACCTGAGACAATTAAATCTATATCTCACCAAACAGAAATTCAAGATGAACACCTTGGCCACCATTCTTCCTTTCATTTAACAGGCGACTGGCTTGCATCTCTAGATCTCAAGGATGCTTATGCCCACACTCCATTCATTCCATTGGAAGTTTCTCCACTTCATGTTCCTCAACACTATCAGTATTAAGTCCTTCTCTTCGGCCTAGCTTCAGCTCTCTGAGAATTCACAAAATGTATGGATGTGGTGGCTGTTCATTTACGCAAAATGGTCACTTTGTCTTCCCCTATCTCGATTGGTTGATCTCAGGAAAATCACCTCAAGCGGTGAAAACTACCCTCACTATTGCTATCCAGCTTCTTCAGTGTCTGGGCTTCCTCATCAAAGAAAACAAGTCTCACCTTGTTCCAACCTAGCAACTGTGCTTTATTGGAGCCAACCTAAATATTGCTACTGCCTACCTTCCTCAGGAAAGGGTTCAGACCATAATTTCCTTGACAAACTCTCTTATGACTTCAACCACAGTTCTAACAAGGATGATGTTACACCTCCTAGAGCACATTGCTGCGGCAATACAAATAGCTCCCAATGCCAGATGGAGAATCAGATCACTACAGTGGAATCTCAAAAAATCCTGGAACCCAATTTTTCATCTTCTTTCTAAAAAGGTTTCTGTTCCACACACTCTAAAGGCTTCTCTTCATTGATGGACCCATTTTTCCACCTCTCAAAGAGATGTCCCTTCCACCCACCTCCGGTATAGCAAGTTCTCACCACAGATGCTTCTCCAAGGGGCTGGGGAGCCTATCTCGGTTCTCTCCGTACCCAAGTTCTCTGGTCTCCCAAAGAACATCAACTCCAACCAATTCGAGTTGCAAGCCATCTTCTACAGTCTCAAGATTTTAGCAAACTGGTTAACCAATGTCAATCTTCAAATCTGCATAGACAATCAGGTAGCAATGTTTTAGATAAATAAGCAGGGGGAGGAGTATCCCTGTGACTTTGCAAAGAGGCTCTTCAGATATGGACTTTGTGCAACTACTCTCAACTGCATCATTCAAGCAACCTTTCTTCCAGGTGACCAGAATCAACTTGCAGACAGCTACAGACTCACAAATGGTCCCTCAGCCCTTGAGTGGCACAAAACATTTTTCGCAAGTGGGGCACTCCATGGATAGACATCTTTGTCTCTGCAGAGAATGCCAAATGTCCCATATTCAGTTCCCTCAGACCAGCCCTGCAACGCTTCCATCACGATACTTTTGTAATCTGGAATGAGGGTATGCTTTTCTGCTTTTCCTGCTCTTTCCCAGGGTACTGAGAAAAATACTTCAGTACCAAGCGACTGTGATTCTCATTGCTCCCAGTTGGCCCAGACAAGTCTGGTATCCTCTGCTGTTTTTACTGATGGTCGATGCCCAGTTACCATTGGGCTCTCATCGTCATCTTCTGATGCAACAGAACAGTAATCTTCTACAACTGAATCTGCACGGTCTTTCCCTAATGGCTTAGATGTTGAAGCCCAACTAGCTCTTTGACTTTCCATCTCTGACAGCTTTCGTCACGTCATTCTGTCGTCCAGAAAAGATTCAACTAAGAGATCATATTGCTTTCAAGTGAGCTTGCTTCTCCCGATGGTGCACCGATTGCCATCTTCAACCTTTCTCTTGTTCCTTGCTGGACCTTCTCATCTACCTCATGTCGCTCTCAGATGCTGGTCTCAAGACCTCCTCAGTCCACATGCATCTTGTAGCTATCTCTACCTACCATGATCAGATTGAAAACAAACCCATCTCTTATTATCCTTGGATCGCTAAGTCCATGTGGGGTCTTTTGCATCTCAGACCTCCGATTTGACAACCTATTCAGGCATGGGACCCAAATGTTGTTCTCTCAGTACTGGCCAATCTGCCTTTTGAGCCACTGGCCTAGACTTCCCTCATCTTGTGTGGAAGACTGTTTTCCTTATAGCGATAACGTCTGCTCGTCACATAAGCAAACTTCAAGCCTTGGTTCATTACCTGCCCTATACCCAATTTTTACCCACTAAAGTCCTTTTCTATACCCAACCTAAATTCTTACCCAAGGTGGTTTCTCCCTATCACTCAAACCAGTCTATAATTTTGCCTGTGTTTTTTCTTAAACCTCATGTATTTGAGTCTGAAAGGACGCTTCATTCTTTGGACTATCGCAGGATCTTACTTTATTAACTTCATGTAACACAAGACTGCCTTAAAACCTCTCAACTGTTTATAACTTTCAGAAGAAACATAGCTCCAAGTGCAAACACCCGTGACTTCGATACCAAGAAGGCCTTCCTACACCTCTGCGTTACCTTGCTAATATCAAGAATATTCAAATACAACTTCATTACCTAATTCTTATCACTCATAGATAAAAATGTTATCACCAATGTTGCATGAGACAAAATTACATCAAGAGATGTTTCTAAGAAAACTGAAATATCTAATGACTCCGAGGAGGGAGGACATAAACCGCCTACCTCCTCGTGCATTACTGACTGACCCAAGGGGATGTAAAAAATATTAGATAACATCCTTGTAAATGTATTGTTGTCTTACATGGGGTTAAATACACTTTTATAGAACTGGAGCAACTAGAGGCCTTTATTCTGGGGAGATTTAATCTTTGAATTTTCCTTTAGATTGTTCGAGCTTCCTGGCTTAAGTTTAAATGGGTATTAGTTTAATAGAAATTCTGCAGGGGCTTTGATGAATGTTCTCTCTGTCTATTTTTGCTTGCTTTTTTATGTTAAATGATCTCCCTCTTAATGAGGGGACTTTACTATATTTATTTTCTTTATGATTAATAAAGAAATTTGAAATGGTAAATAAATAAAACAAAACAAAAAATACCTGTTCGTTACTTTCAATCCAATAACCCTGGCCTTCTGGCTTCCAAGAGGACTCTTTCCACCTGAATTTCAGACTATGCTGTTTTCACATACCAAACGCACACTCATCCTACTTCTGGAAGAGTTACCCCTCATCACTTCAGGGTGACAGCCTTGACAATTGCCACTCTCCACTCAGTCTCCATCACAAACATATACAATGCAGCTACCTGGTGGAACGTCTATACCTTCACCAAGCACTACTGTCTGGGCTATCTGTCATCTACAGATACTGCTTTTGGATAGTCTGTCTTATGCAACCTATTTGCACTCTAGTTACTGAACTATTCACCTTCCCAGTGCCCTGTCAGGCCACTTTCTAAGAACAGTTACAACTTATTTACTCCTCATCAGTGGCCCTCTGCTCTGGATTCACCAACAAGTGTAGATGCATTTTCCCCTGCTTGTCAACACAGAAAGCGTAGTTGCTTAACTGTAACAGGGGTTCCATGAGGGTATCATGGAGTCAAGCAGCACGAGCTGTGACATCTCAGGGTCCGAGGAAATACCACCATGCACACCCGTGACCATGGTGACTGAGGCACAGGTGCATGTGCCCTCGGGGAAGGGGAGGGGCAAGGGCTGGACATGGAGGAGGGGACACAGGGATGTCGTCTAGCACCAGGATTGGGCTGTGGAATGTTTGGTGTGTGGGCTTGGGTCCAAAGGAGGTGCACAGGCAGTGTGGGTTTGTGCAGGGGGGGTGTGGGGTGGGCATCAGTCACATTCCAGGGCAGCCATGTGGGTGGGCATGGGTGGATGGGAGGATCCATGGGGTGGCAACTGCCTCATAGGTCTGGCATTGGGTGTGTACAGGGGACACACCACTCTGCATGACATGGACACCTATATTCATGTGTTGCTGTGTGAATCACACATGTATATGTCTGCAATGTCCACACACTGTCCAGCCCAGGATCCTGATGTGTGTGGCATCAGTCTGCTGGCCAGTGCCCCGCTGTACCATCTCAGGTGGACACTATGGGGGCATTTGCCAGCATCAACACATGCAAGGGGCATCTGTCTGTGCTGTGCCCACTGTCACACTTGTCATGCCTTCCTCCCATCTCAGTCTGCTTAGGGACACATTCACTGCCATCAAATTTGGTGCTTGCCCTGGGGCACCCTCCACAACTAATTTTGCTAAGGTGTTGGAGGGCCCTTTACCTGCCTTCTGCATGCACCGCAGGTTGCTGGGACTGCTGCCTGTGCTCAGGGCATGTGCGCCCCTGACCCCTCGGGAGACTGGTGGTGCTGTGACCCATTCGGGGGGCCTCCTGACTTGCTTGGTGACCAGTGGTGGCTGTCTTGCACACATCTGCTTGTCTTTAGCTGTGCCATGAAGATGTCTTCCTGAGCCTAGTCTGACACATGGTATGGTGGCTACATGTGGTGCACCTCCTGTGGCGAGACATGTGTGCCTCAGATGCTGCATGGCATGGTGCTGTGGATGTCACATTACCACATTGTGGTGGGTCATGAACCAGTGGCCTTCAGATTTCCAAATGGTGCTGTTTCCAGTGCACTACACATCCACTATGTGATGTACATGGCTGCCTGACAGCATCGCACTCTGATCATAGTTGGCAGATTTCGCTCCTCATGGAGAGGTAGGTGGGTGTTGTGGTGCCTTCTCCAGGATCTGGTCCCATAACTCTGGCCACTGGCATTTCCATGGGCCTACGGTGTTGGGTCTGGTCAGCCATGTGGTGTGTCAGGCCAGCCCCCATACTAGCTCTTGGCATCCACAGCTCTCATTCACCCTGACCATGCATAGATTACACACAGGGGACCATTGGTGTGTTCAGGACACAGACCCTACATATCTTACATCTGTAAATCTGTCAGTCCAACATGATGCAATATAAATGATGCATGGGTGGGGTTCCCTCCTATTAGCCTCTACTGTGTGTGTCCACGTATGGCAGCCACATACTGCCACTCTACATCTGGTTCACCGCAGTCACACCATGGACATCTCTCAAGCTGCATCACATATTCATGTCAGAGCTCTGATATGCTTCCTTCTCTCAGACCATGGCTGGGAATTTCGACACTGGGCGTCCATTCACTGCTGGCAGTTGTCATCTGCGTATTTCAGACCTGCCCCTGGGGATAACGTACTTGATAACATGATCATGGCGACACAAATCACAGTTGTAGGGCACAGTTCAATCTTTGTGCACCCTCTTTGTCGATTTCTTTGTTAAATATGTCATGTATGCCTGGTAGCACACATCTTCTCAGACATGTTTGGGAGGTTGTTTCAGAGGTGTGCCCACATCACAGCAGCAGCAGTGACATGTGTGGACTGCCATTCACATGAGTTTGCCCTCTTCGCCGTCACATTGCTGTCAGGCAGCGGACCATGTTAACATTTCTCAGAGGGGGGGTGTGGGTAGTCTGGGGAGAGCTGGATGGGGGTGGGAGGGGGTGGGGAGTAGGCAGAGTGGGGGCGGGCCCAGGCATCCAAATGTACAGGGCTGATTCAGGTCACGGCCCTGTACATCTGGCAGTTGGGGGAGCGACATGCTGCTTATTCCACCTCAGAGTTGGAATAAGCAGTGGCAATGGCTTTGATTGGACCTGGCAGGCCACCACAGCAGAGAACAGCATCAGGTGATGCCCTTCCGCCTGATCCCGGCCTGCCAGACCCTGCTGAGGGTCGGGCGGCAGGAAACTGACATCGCATCCTACTCTGGGCAGATTGCACTACTGCAGGGCGTCCCAGTGCCATGGCGACAGGACACCAGCAGAAGCGTGATGCGAGCTGGCCGTGCTGCAGTGTGGACTTCTCCCATGGGGATTCAGGGGCATGTCAGGCTGCCTCAGTGCCCGATCTTGCAACTGCGGGAACATCTAGCTCTCGTGGTGCTGAATCGGGTACAATCTCAGCCCATCCTGTTCTCAGAAGTCTGGCTGGCCTGGACATGCCCCTTACTGCATCAGGCTCCATGTGCTCATTGTTATATTAACTTTAATTTATCCCTATTTGTGATGTGCCTGATTTGTGCTGATGTGGCATCTAATGTGGGCTCTTAAAGTGTTAATATGTGATGTTAATATGTGATGCCAACACATTTTCATTATAACTATGGGTTTTCTGTGAGGTGGTTTCAAGCTGAAAGTGAAGGGGCTGGGGAATGAATCTGCGTGGGCTCCATTGATGCAGACGTCATCCATATGTTGACTGACTTCCTGCTTGTTCCTGGAGAATACATGGAGTTTTAAAAGACAGCCTGACTGGCAGGAAAGGGGGACTCAGGGAAAGGAACAGGGAGAGCTTGTTCCAAGTGCATAAGACTGCAGTCCTATTGTCAGGAGTGCTTCAGAAAGGTGACAAAAGGAGACCAAAGGTAGACCTTATTGAGAAACCACAATGCTCTTTCTTAAAGTCTTTGATAATAGCTGAGGCGGCAAGTGAGCTGGGGGGTAGGGCAAGCTCTGATGCCACCTTATGGAAGTGAACCTCCTAGAGGGACTCAGAGGATAGGTTACAGTTGGGAGCATGAAGTTCTAACATACTAGGCTGGGGCCAGGCTACAGTTAGGAAGGTGAAGTCCTAACAGATTAACCAGGACAGCACTAGTCAACTGTAACAGTGACAGTTGCAGGATGTGCTGTAAAAGGGTCCTAGGAAAGTGAATGGTGGAGGGAAATGAAAGGCTCCCCTACAGTCTACAAGAGACAAGGAGACAAAGGTTACAGTTAGGAGAATAAAGTTCTAACATACCAGCTGTGGTAGGCTACAGTTGGGAGAATGAAGTCCGGACATAATAGCTGGTGCAGTTCTAGTCAGTTGTAACAGTGACAACTATAGGTTATGTGGTAAAAGGGACTCCAGGGAGGAACACAGTAGAGGGAACTGTAAGACTCCCCAAAAGACTTCCACAGGCTGGGTGGTAAGTGAAGTGGGTCCAAGTCCCACTGGATAGGCTATAGTTGGGAGAATGAAGTCCTACCATACTAGCCGAGGCAGTACTGCAGCAAGTATTTGCTAGAGAGCCAGCTGTGATAGTCTGGGGAAGGTTTCTGCAAGCGGGTACAAGCTGAAAGACCCTGTACTTAATTGAAGAACCTTGGTTGGTTTGAATAGGCACAAACTCTGGGGTAAAGAGAAAACCTGAAAGTATGGACAGGCATAGAACCTGCAGGTTAAGGAATATGATGATGAAAACAAACACTGTTCTGATGGAGTAAAAGTAATTAATAATTGCTAACTGGTGTTGGAGTGGGTTTTGAGCAGAGAAACCTAGATTGCCATATATTAGGAGAAACAATGTTGTTGTAATGAGGCACTTGTAATGAAGTACTGAATGTCTGTGAGGGGTTAACTAATGGTGTAGTTAACGGGATATACGAGGTGTGATCAAAAAGTATCAAGACTTGTGTAGCTATATAACAATACGTCGCACCATGATGCTATTAAGCATGCAATGACCTAGTTAAGTGCTCTGCATGTGCAGAGTGGCTGCAGAACACCTGTACTTTTTTTAATCACGTGATGTTTGGTATCATGTAAAAGTAGTTTGTCAGATTTATGATAAGTGAAAAAAATTGAACAGCGAATTTGCATTAAATTCTGCCAGAAACTTGGAGATTCATGCAAAGAGACTTATGACAAGTTACAGATATATATGACAATGAATGCATGAGTTGTTCTTGAGTTTATGACTAGTACAAACGTTTCCAAAAACAACATTCTGGAAGGCCATCCACAAGCAGGAATGAAGACAAAGTTGAAGCAGTGCGTGCCACAATATGCTCAAATCGTCTATTGACTATCAGGGCACATGCTGAGGATATAGACAGTCCGTTCTTACTGTCGATTTGGGGATGAGACATACGTCTACAAGATTATTACTGGTGATAAATCATGTGTTAAGGCTCAGGCCTCACAATGGAAGACTCCAGACTCTCCCAGACCCAAGAAAGCCTGTCAGGTGAGGAGCAATGTCAAGGGTATGCTCACAGGTTTTTTTGATTTACCAGGGTATGGTTCATCATGAGTATGCTCCAAAAGGCCAAACCATCAATAAGAAGTACTAGCCCAAGTTCCAACCCATTTGAGAGATGCAGTTTGTCATAAGAGATCAGAGTTACACAGGAATGGTGAATGGTTGCTTCATCACGATACTGTCTCAGCTCATGCATCACATCTGTCCAGCAGTTCTTGGTAAAACACTAAATTGAGTAAGTCCATCAGCCTCTGTATTCATCTGATCTCGCACCCTGTGACTTTTTCTTGTTTCCAAAACTGAAATTACCACTGAAAGGAAGGAGATTCGACAACTTAGAAACCATTAAGCAAAATTCAACACAGCAGCTTCACAGCATAATGAAAGAGGCATTTCAAAATTGTTTCCAGCAGTGGCAGGGACGCTGGAGGAAGTGTGTTTTATCGAAAAGGGACTACTTTGAGGGAGCCTGAGTGCAATAACTATCAGTGTTATACTTCTTATGTTACTGTGTACAAATCTTGATACTGTTTGATCGCACCTCGTAGTAGTGTACAGTAGTTAAAGACAGTTGGGTTAACCAGGGAAGCTCAGGCAGGTGTGAGTAGCGGCCTATTGAATTTCTGTGACAAGTCTGGTGACTTAAGTGGAAGGCCTATAAGTGAATTTTGGATGGAACAGAACACTTATAGTAATCAAGGTAGGCCTTGACAAATTTTGTGTGGATTTAGGAGCAAGGCCACAATCTTTGGAGCCAGTACTTGTGACCTCCTCGCGCCGGTCTTGTATTCTCAAGTCTCGCGAGACCAGCACTAGAGTTCCTATACGATGTGGCATCTCTAGACAGAAATACAGATAAAGCACAGTTACTTACCTGTAACAGGTGATCTCTGGGAACAGCAGGAATAAGTCTCCACATATGGGTACGTCGGTACCGACGGAGCCTGCGCGGGAACGCTTCCCAGCGTCCAATCAAAAAGCTTTCGGAAGCATCCCACCACGCCTGCGTGCTGCCTTCCCGCCTTTCCCAACTGCCTCTCCTCAGTTAAGTTTTAAAGCTGAGACAAAGAGAGAGAGAGAGAGAAGGGAAAAATAGAGATAGAGAATACAACTCCTAGGGGAGGTGGGTGGGTTGTGAAGACTTATTCCTGCTGTTCCCAGAGATCACCTGTTACAGGTAAGTAACTGTGCTATCTCCAGGAACAAGCAGGAATGAGTCTTCACATATGGGGACTCCCAAGCTAAGATGCCTGGAGTCCCAGCATGTTATGGATTGGAACATGCTACACCTCATATGGCCAGGCATCCTCAGGATGGAGGGAAGGAGTTGAAACAGAAAGGTGCTGTAAAAGACAGCTAACCTAGCATAGGACTGCAGACAAGAAGTCCTTGTGTGGATGACAATTATCATCAAATATATTGAAAATGAAATATTGCAGTATGGACCTCCCCTCCTCAGAGTAACTGAAGATCCGCAATGTCTTTCCTAAGTGGTGGTAGCTAGGAAAGATACTGGAACATGGAGAGCTTCAGGGGTACCTAACCTTTAAGGTTATGGTAGAAAAGTTGTTAACTACCACGGGAGTGGTTGTGTGTGTAGCACCCCAAACATGCTGGAACAGCATGGGTATGGGTAGAGCCCAACTGTCAGACTCATATAGAGACATATATATCTATATGAGCATAGACAGTCATTTAGATAAGTATGTAAATACATATCTACCTATAATAAATATCTCGACCGATGCACATATATATATACGTATATATACATATAGATATATAGACATATAAGAATATATATCTATAGTGAGATATAGAAGGGCAAAACATATACATACACAAATGACAGACATATATATCTATAGAGATATATCCATAGATATGAGTATATAGGCCTATATATAGGTGTCTGCAAGACTTCGATTTTCATACTTTGGACACATCGTGCGAAGAGAGAGATCATTAGAGAAAGACATTATGCTTGGCAAGATAGAAGGTCAACGCAAAAGAGGAAGGCCAGCAATGAGATGGATCGATACAATAACAGCAGCTACGGGTACCAGTCTGTCAACAATGAGCCGCCTGACTGAAGACCGAACACAATTTAGGATAGCTATCCAGAGGGTCGCCATGAGTCGACTCCGACTCGACGGCACTTAACAACAACAACATGCCTATAGAAAGTATATTCATATAGGAGATGTGAAGAGGAAAGATTCAACTAATAACAAGAAGATGGAACCTACTTGAGAAGATATATATATGGAAGGAGTCAGGGGAAAAATCTCCCTGACAAGGAACAGACTAGATTGTTGCAAGAATGCTAGCCAGTGAACTAACCAGGATGGTTACGTGAAAAGCAGAGGATAATATCAGTCTGCAGGCAGCAAGTCCAGAGTCCTCCAGAACTCTAGCATGGTAAATGGACAGAAGACGCATAGGAATGAGATACCATGTTGACCTACTTGAGGGGCAAAAAGAGTATCATGCGTTCTTTAGCTAAATATGCGCTGTCCATGAAAGATTAGGATACCATGAGGACGAGCTGGAAGGAAAAAAAGAGCATATTCCCGGTGGGAATCCTGAGGATGAAACCAGGGAATTGAACAACTCTTTAAACTTTCACATAAGAGAAGGCCCATGTCCTTTGTTTTAAAAAGGATATAGTAGGGTAGGAAGAACCCTTCCAGTCATGAGGGGCATGACTGAGGGAGCCTTTTCCAACCATTTAGGACAGCTGTTTGAGAAAATCCTAATGCTCTCTAGCAAGGGCCCATGGTGGAAAGCTTCTCTGTAGAATTGCAGAGAGCATAATGCAGGAAAATTAGGAGATAGAACTGGCTGCTGGAAAGCCAGTACCTATGTCAAATATGCTGCCAAACCCAAGGGAATTGGAGATGGCAAGATTAGAAGACAATCCGAGGAGCCTGTAGTGATAAGATTTGCCAAGAAAGCTGAATCCACTTTTTTGGAGACACTACTAAGGCCAGAAAAAATGTAGTGGAGGACAACTCTGGATGCTTGTGGAGACGAACCAGTGGTCCAATCACTAGGGCTCCTGCACGGGCAGCTGCTAGTAAGACAGCAGAAAGAATCTTTCTGTTTAAAAACAGAAAGAACAGACAGAACAGGAGTAAGAAAACTCTGGAGCTGTCTGATAAGCTGCCCCAAAATTAAAAAAGAAGAAGGGAGTTAACTCAGAGAGGAAAACTCCACACTGGAATAGTGAGAAACCTAGAGGGGCTGAAGAAGAAGCCCTCCAGTGTAATAGTACCCCTCTTACAGAGGAAATGCTTGGTAAGAGGGTAGAGAAGATGGAACTGGAGACTTACAATGTGGTAAGTCTGTAGAAAGGAAAAAATTCATGCTGGTACAGAAAACTATCGTTTGATAGTTGTCAAACCTCTTTCCCTAGCAGGAAGAAGAGGAGAAAGCTGTGACCTATAGGCATGAACATCCTAAGAGCTCGTATAACAGAGAAAAATGGATGTCTTGTGAAAAGAGATCCATGCCTAGAGTTTAGAATGAAAGCAGTGGAAGGCTTCTACTGAGAAGAAGCCAACTGCAGGTTCTAAACCCCAAGAGGCACAAAAAAATATGATAATGATTAATCAGAAACCCTGCGGATGCTGGGTTTGCTGAGCCTGGTGAGAGTTTGGATTCTTCAGACCAGGGCGATGTTTCCCCTGTTTGGGAACATCTGTATGATGGGCAGAAGATGAATAAAACCTTCTCCCCCTAGGGGAAGAAAGTTTGGTAGGACATTTCCTACCTACTGGGAAAGAAGAGGGCATAGAACAGCCCTTAGAAACAGGTAAGTCAGTGAACCACTGAGTAACCTGACATAAAGACTCCTTATTGAAGAGATTTTCTCCAGTGCAAGGAGTACTACCCAGTCTTTGTTGTGCCCATTTGTCTAAGTCTGAAGCTTGGAGCCAGGCTCTACGTCGTGCCCCTATAGCTATAGCAGAAGTCCTGCTAACAGACTCAAATGAGTCTAGGGAAGCACGAGTAAGAAACCAAGAGATATTTTGAATATGACTAAGCAGTGAGGAATAGTCTGCACTCTTGGGTTCTGAAAGAAAAGGAGTCAAAAGATGTAATTTCTTTGTGACCTCCTCAAGAGATAGACTCATATAAAAAATATATGAGAGAATTCTTGCTGAAAGCATGGATGTCTGGAAGGTTTGACGTCCAAAGGCATCTAGTGTCTTAGACTCACGACCTAGCGGATAAGAAGAGTGCTTTTTCTTACTCTTCACCCGCCTCATTGCTGATTCCACTACAATGGAATGATGAGGAAGTTGAGTCTTTTGAAACCCTGGAGAGGGGGGCACCTGATATAGGAGATCAGTTGCTCTGGAAGGTGGGGGGGTACCCTTAAAGGTGCTTCCCACATTCCTAGAAGAAGATCCTGCAAGGAATGATGCAAAGGAAGCATTATATTTTCATTTGCTTCGGTAGAAACAGAGCTTTGTGTAGGATCATGTCCAGGGATAGAAATGGCAAGTGATCTTGCCATATCCCGGAGGAAACTCTGAAAAGAAGGATCTCCAAAGAGAACCTCCCTTGGACAGGTTAGATCTGAAGAACTAGCCTGGGCACCGAAGGATCTATCTGAGTATATAGGAATATAAGATCCTGCACGGTGCAGTATGGGATCCTTAACGGATGGACGCTGGTACTGGAGGTCAGAACCAGCGACAGTCAGTACCACATCGTCCATGCCAGGTATCAACTCCAAACTTGGTATAGAAGGGAGCGATCCTGTTGAAAGAAGCATGGAAGGAGCTGGCCACGATGCTACTGTGGATACCGGTACCGATAACGATACCGGTACCGCTGTCGGAACCAAACCCGACACTGGTACCGATAACGATACCGGTACCGCTGTCGGAACCAAACCCGACACTGACATCGGAGCAGCAATCGGTGACAGCCCAATCGGTACCGAGGTAACCGAAAGCCTTCGGCGGTCACCCTCGGTACAGAGCGTCCGGTACCGATAGGTGTCGGTACCAAGACGTGTCGGTACCCAGTCTTCCAGACTAGAGATCGATTCTAGACTCGGCATCGAAGGAAGCGAGTCTATCGATGCACGTCTGGAGGGTACCGACATCAGTGGTAGTATCAGTGCCGGTACCGATACTGGAAAGTCAGTCTGGAACGTATCCACCGGTCCCGTAGGTACAGAGGATGCTAGACGATGATCCCTGGTGAGGAGTGTTTCGTCCAACATCAGTGCCGATGCTGGGGTAACGGTACCGCTCGAAGCGGATACCACCACCGGGCATGGCTCAGGTATGTTCTGTGAGGGGTGAGCCCCAGGAACAACCTGAAACCCCATATAGGCTTTGGAGGCCGAAGACTCCCGCCGGGGTTTTGAAGCCAATGGGCCCTCAAGGGCAAGGCCGGAGCTGTCTACATGCTGTGCATGAGACCTACCACTCAAGGGTTGGCAAGTCTTAACAGACTGTTTGTGGGTTACCTGATCCTGTGTAGAAGAAGGAATGGTCGGTGCCCTGAAGTTGGAAGGGAACCTCATATCGAGGGAAACTCGATGTTGAAAACCTCTTCTCACAATACTGTTGCCCGAGGGCTCCGGAGGAAAAAGGTCAGGACCCAAACAGGTTAGACACCAATTTTGGGAGTCTAAAAATAAAGTTGTACCGCCACAGTTTGAACATTTCTTGGAGAAAGTGGCTGGCGGTTCCATGAAGGACATGGAGAGGCCTAGAAGGCCTGAAAAACCATAAGACACTCAGAAGAAAAAATATTCCCTTAAAAGGAAAAATTTTACAAGAAAAGAAAAAGAAACACTGGCGGTACTGGTGGCGTCGGGGAAGACAGCCGCGACCACAAGAAAACTAAAGAATTAAAAGAATTTTTTGCGGTGACAGGAGGACGTCCTGCCGGCTCTGCGGAAAAACGAAAACTGAGGAGAGGCAGTTGGGAAAGGCGGGAAGGCAGCACACAGGCGTGGTGGGATGCTTCCAAAAGCTTTTTGATTGGACACTGGGAAGCGTTCCCACGCAGGCTCCGTCGGTACTGACGTACCCATATGTGAAGACTCATTCCTGCTTGTTCCTGGAGATTATCCAAATCTATAACTGCTGCTACGTGTATGTGTGTGTGGTGCAACTGTGATGTGCCTCTCTGGGTATGGGATGAGGTGGTGGGTGCCTTTGTGTGGGTGGTGTGAGGGGCTGAGGTACATATGTGTTGTGTGCTGCAGAGCTGGGGAGTCTCTGTTTGTGATGCAGAGGTGGGGTTCCTATATCTGTGGTGGGTGTGTGAGGAGTGCAGAGCTGGGTGCCTGTCGCCTGTCTGTCGTGCAGAGGTAAGGTGCCTGTGTGTGTTGAGTTCTGAGGGGAGGTGAATGCACCATTTGGCAACACTTTGCACTCTTCCCTTCCACCTCCAATCTCTCTCCTGTTACCCTTCCAGACTCTTCCCCCCTTCACCAATCCCTCACTAGAACTCTCATCCCCTGCCCTAAAATGCCCCATCCTCCTTTTTATAAGCCCATTGGCCTTTTAAATTTTCTCTGCCTTCTCTACCTCACTTTCCTCCCCCCCAGTCTTTCTCTTGCTGCAGGCCACGATCGCGGACTTCCCTTCTATAATGCCCACAGGGATCCCATCTCCTGCAGGCAGACAGAATGGGTCTTTGACGCCCGTGCTCTTCTTTTCTGCCCACAGGAGATAGGATCCCCGCTGGCAGTCAGCCTACATCATACTTTTCACGGCTGCCACGGGGATCCCATATTCCGCAGGCAGAAAAGAAGAGCATGGCTTCAATCACAGCAATGATACCTTCTGTCTGTCTGAGAGGATCTGATCTCTTACAGGCAGACAGAAGGAGTCTTTGCCATGTTCATGGCCTTCCTTTGTGTTCTGCCCCCAGGAGATGGGATCACCGCAGGCAGACATAAAGCGTTACAGCCATCCGGAGGGGGCAAAAATACCAGGCGCTAGATGCAAATTTCTGGTCACCATATTGACCTGGCACCTAGGATATGTCAAGCATTGAATTAAGGCTCTGTATATAGTGATGTCATTATGTTAAAAACCTGTGTGTGAACTGTTGAACACTGCATGCCAGTGGGTCTGATGTCTGTTGATGACGAGACTGAGTGGTGCTATGATCTGACAGAAGTGGGCCAGAAGTTGTTCAGAGCCATATTCCTGACAGAGTGGCCATTTAAAGGACTTCAAAAGTAGCTTCAGTTTAGGACCCTAGGCCCTGGGTCAGAGAGTCCCCTGGCTTAAAGAATCTATGTATTTCTCGTTTCATACAGGGAATACACATGTATGACTGCAATTGTCCACGCTGGGATTTATAACTGCTACCTGGCACTTTTTGTTTTTTAAAAAAGTGCTTGTTTAGGCCAATCCTTTACATGAGGGATTAAGAGAGTATCCTCCTTTTTAAAAAGGAAAGTGCCTTGTTTATTCCTTCCCCTCGCAAATTCCAATTAAATAAATATAGCAGCCCCCTATAGTTAATTGGCAGCATTTACAAGTGTAGGTTTACAAAATGACCCATATACACATGCAAGTTGCGAAATACTGATTTCTGTGTAACTGCAGGTATCTGCATGTAGAAGTTGAAGAGAGTTTCCCCCCTGTTTAATTTTTCCACATGTAGATTTGCAAAATGGCTCATCCAGTTCCACATCTCAGCAAATACACGTGCACGCCTGCATTATTTTAGAAAAGGCCCTATGCTTAGCAGAGCCTTTTCTAAAATATTACCGTTATTCTGTACATTATGACCTTGATGTTTCAGTTCTAATTCCACTTACTAACTAAAACAGTGACAATTAAGAAAAATTGAGTTGTACTGGTGTCGCCGCCCCAGAAAAGAAATGAAATCTAGTTATAGAACCAGTGTGGCGTGTGGTGGGAAGTGGTTTTCTTTAAAACATAGGCCAGACAGCAGTTCAGGGAAAACAAAAGCAATTTTTATTCTGTCCCAACTTGTTAAATCTCGACTAAGCAAAACCCAGAACAGGCAGTAGTTCAGAGAAAAGGTCATCTTACTTCTATCCCAACTTGTTAAAGCTCCACAAGCTGGTTCTCCCGGCCCTTTCTCCAGCCCCAGTTAAAGTTCTTACCTCAGAACTCCTTTATACAGCTTGCCTTGAAAAGACTTCTGACTCCATGGGCCTCTCCCCCTCCTGCAGCCTGCTGGGTTCTTAACTTCTCCCCGTGAAGCCCTGAACTCTTAAGCTGCAGATTCTCTTAATCTTTGTTGATAATCTCTTTGTAGAGGACTGTTGATAATCTCTTTGTAGAGAGCTGGGTAGCATTCTATAGTCCCCATCACAACCACTCTTAGGAATTATGCGCTAAAGGCTCTTAAAAGTAAACAGTAATACAATTTCCATAGTCTAAAACAATCATCAAATCAACAGAGGGCATTATTTTCTGGTTAAAGATTGACTACACATGAATTTAAAGCATTCCAAGGACCAATACCGATGCATGAGGTAGACTGTTATTTTGAGCTGAGGCTAATTGATGTTCAGCACACAGTTTGATTAACTAATGACCTAATGGTGCAGGAGGTTCTTAAAATAGAGCCTTCTGCTCCAGGCTCAGTAATTTGCTGTAGTAGCATCAACTGAAGTGATGTTTGCCCTCCAAATTGTACAAAAGAAGGGTTGTATTTTAGGCTTCTGTTCTAAGGAATTAGCTGCTAATTTGGGTAATCTACTGTAGTCTTCAGGCAGTTATCAACAATTTGTTGCAAATAGGACATATTTTGGATCAACTAAAGAGTGGTGGTGTTTCCTACTCTAGATGGTCAGAGCCAAATTTATGCAAGTTATGAATTATCGTCCTATTTCCAATCTACCCACTCTAGTAAAATTAAAGAAAAATGTGTTCTATGGCAGTTAGAGGATTGGTGAAACAGATATGATTCAATGGACGTAAGTTCATAATGTGGGATTAGTTACGGTTAGGAGAAACTCTTCCACATACTACATGGTGACATTTTACTTATCAGTTAATGTCCTTTCCTTGAGTCCTGCTAGACCAATCCAGACAAGTGGGTTGTATTCCCTACCAGCAGATTGATGGAGACAAAGAACCAATGAAAAGCCCATATTTCAATGGCATCACTCCTGTGCTGTTATTCGCCTCAGCCACCAGAGGTCTCTTCAGTATTCGTCCCAAAGTATTTGGGAGAAACATGGCACAACCTCAATCGTGTGCGACAATGAGTAATCAACAATAGAGAACTATGAACAGGAAAGCATAAACAGAAGACTATCGGTAGAAGATGAACCTGTAGAGCCAAGAAGAAAAATCATAGCAGACCCAAGGGTACTGCAGCAGAAGAACAGAGCAAAGACAATTTCAGGAGTGGGCCCTAGACTGAACTAACAGGACTCAAAGAAAGGCTTTTCTTTTTAAATTAAGGTTTACAGATTATACAAATCAAATAATTAACAAGGGCATGCAAGTAACATATCCCACACTAGTAAATAAAAAAAGACTCAAAATCACAGAATCATGGCATTGGGTCCACATCATAGGAGACTAAGAAGTTATTATTAGAAATCTAAAGCAACACAGACGTTTTGGAGGTTCAAGGATAGAGACCTCCTTACAAATTATCAGGCAATCCCAAACAAGAGGCATCCCCTTCCTACAACTTCCTATCTAATATAAACTTTTCTAATTACAAAGAATAAAAAAAATATATATACATAGCCCCCTGGTAAGTAATAATACACTTACAAGGGTAACGTAAAAAAAAGTTGCTCCTAATTCCACTACCTTACGTTTCAATAATAAGAACCCCCTTTGGTGCGTTTGAGTACTCCTAGAAACATCTGGAAATATATTCAACCTCTGGCAGCAGAAGGGTATCTCCATTTTTTTAAAGAAAATTTTCAAAACTCTAACTTTATCTGGCATAAATACAAAGGGTATTAACATGGTGGCCCTCTTAGCTATAGTGTCAGTAGAATCCTCCAGAAAATTGGTTAAGTTCTGATTAACATCAAGTGATAAAGCTAGTTACTCACCTGTAACAGGTGTTCTCCAGGTATAGCAGAAATCAGTCCTCACATATGGGTGACGTTGACACCGACGGGGCACATGCAGATCATTTCCCCAGCTTTCAAAGAAAGCCTTTGGGAATGCCACCACGCATGCGTGGTACCCTTCTCGCGCAAAGGTGCCATCTTACTCAGTCAGGTGCCATAGCTATAGCCCCTTTAAGAAGGTGGCAAAAATATACAGCAACTCCAAGGGGAGGAGGGAGGATTGTGAGGACCGATTCCTGCTGTCCCTGGAGAACACCTGTTACAGGTGAGTAACTATGCTTTCTCCAGGAACAAGAAGTTAGTCCTCACATATGGGACTCCCTAGCTACAGTCTACTGAAGAACTGTAAAAGCCGAAGGCAGCCTGAGGACCCTGGGTCCATGGATGGCCATGTTCCCGGTAGCCAGAGCAAGAAGGGTCGGAGGACAGGAGTTGCTTAAACCCCGAACAAATTACGGAGTACAGACTGGCCGAAGGCGGCGTCCCGACAGGACTCCCTCTCCAAGCAGTAATGTACCACGAAGAATTGAGTAGAGGACCAGATGGTGGCCCAGCAGATGTCTGCCAGTAGCACAGAGTGCACGCTAGAGACCGACATCACCATCGCTCGGACATTGTGAGCCGTGACTCGACAGTCCAGGGGAAACCCAGCCTGGGCCTGGGTAAAGGAGATGCAGTCCGCCACCCAGATGGACAAGGTACGCTTGGTGACTGCCATCCCCAAGCGGCCGGGATCGAAGGAGATGAAGAGCTGCACAGATCTGCGGTGGTCCCGTGTCCGCTGCAGGTAGAAAGAGAGCCGTTTTACAATCCAGGGTGTGGAGAAACACTGCCGCCCGGTCGGCGTGGGGCTTCAGGAAGTAAGTGGGCAGCACTATCTCTTGATTGAGATGAAAATCCGAGACAACCTTCGGGAGGAAATTGGGGTGAATCCGCAGGACAACTCTGTTCTTATAAAACCTTGTGTATGGTTCCTCGGCCATTAACACCTGGAGTTTGCTGACCCTCCGGGCGGAGGCAAGAGCCACCACGAAGGCCACCTTCCACGATAGATGTCGCAGCGGGCAGGTAGCCATGGGCTCAAAGGGTGGCTTGGTCAGCTGCCAACACATTGAGGTCCCATTCCACTGGAGGAGGGCAGGTAGGAGGCCTGGTAAGGAGCAGGCCTCACATGAAATGAGAGACAAGCAGTTGCCCTGAAAGAGGTTTTGCCCTCTATGGGGTGGTGGTTCACTGAGATGGCACTCAGGTGAACCCTGACCGAGTTAGACTTCAGCCCAGACTGCAAGAGGTAGAGCAGGTACTGCAGGACCAAAATGGTAGGGCATGAAAATGGGTTCGCTCAGAGCACCACACCGAGAACCGATGCCACCTGAAGGCGCTGGTTGATTCCTTTCGTGAGGCCAAAAGAATGTCCTCAATCTCCACAGGAAGATGATAGGAGACTAGATTGACCCACTCAGCCGCCAAGCTGTGAGGAATAGGGACCTCAAATTGGGGTGAAGAAGCAGACCCTCCTCCTGCATTAGCAGCTCCGGTGACAGCCTGAATGGGACTGGGGGCTCCGTAGAGAGGTGGAGCAGGAGGGGAATACAAGGCTGTCAGGACCACCTCAAGGCTATGAGAATCACCGAGGCCCTGTCCCGCTGGACCTTGAGAAGGGTCTGGGCAATGAGGGGCATGGGGGGAAAGACATATAGCAGGCCCGTTCCCCACGAGATAAGGAAGGTATCCAGGGCCACCCTATCCGGGTGTGGGGGGGGGGGAGCGACCACAGAACCGGGGGAGCTGCAAATTTGCAGGACTGGCAGAGAGGTCCAGGTATGGTGTCCCCCAATGCTGGAAGAGCCGCTGCGCTGTCTGGGGACACAGGCACCACTCGTGAGGACAGAGGACTCTGCTGAGCCGGTCCGCCAATGTACTGTCCTGACCCGGGGGGTAAGTGGCCTGGATGGTCATGCCCTGGCTAACCGCAAAGGAACATAGGGCTGTCACCTCTGAACAGAGGCTGTAGGAGCCAGTGCCAACCTCTTGTTCACATAGAACATCGTGACCTGGTTGACCGTCTGGACCAGCACTGTTCGGTGCTACAGGTGGTCTCTGAAAACCTTGAGGGCGAGGCGAATAGCCCGGAGCTCCATCAGGTTGATCTGCTGCCAGGACTCCTCGAGGGACCAGGTCCCCTAGGTGTGCCGCTCCTTGTAGTGGGCTCCTCAGCCTGTCAGGGAGGCATCCATCCTTAAGACTACCTGATGCGCTGGAGCTTGGAAGGGCATACCTCAAAGCAGGCCAAGACTCCTGCCACTAAGCCAGAGACTTCGCCGTGCTGGGAGAGACCGAGGGGGTCTCGGATGTGGCTGGTTGACTGCGCTCATTGCACTCGGAGGCACCACTGAGACGGGCATTGCGCATGACCTGGACCGTGGAGGCCATGTGGCTGAGAAGGCGAAGCATCGTCCAGGCCGAGACGACACTGCAGCACCGCACTTCGGACACCAGGGACACGAGGCGGTCCACCCTGTCCTGAGGAAGAAAAGCCATGGCCCAAAGGGTGTCCATGCAAGCCCTGAAGAACTCCAGAGACTGAGCTGGAGTGAGGTGGGACTTTGGGTAAATGATCACGAACCCCAGATGCTCCAGGAGGCAAATGGTGTGGTCCATGGCCTGCCTGGACTCGGAGGCTGTGCCCCCTGTTACGAGCCAGCCAAGCACTTCATGAAGACCCACGGGGTGGACACAAGGCCAAAGGGAAGCACTCTGTACTGGTAATGGTTTTCCTGAACCATGCAGCGGAGGTACTTTCTGTGTTTGGAATGGATGAGGATGTGAGTGTAAGCATTCCTTTGTCCAAGGAGCACAGCCAAGCACCCTGCTAGAGGTAGGGCAGTAGCATTCCAAGGGAGAGCATCTAGGGAGGAGTGGCCTAATGGTTGGTGCAAGTTACCTCAGGCCGGAAGGTTGGGGGTTCAAATCCCACTAGAGAACAGCAACCTTGGACAGGAAGGACTGGGGTTTCTAGTCCCACAGGTGTTCCTTGTGGTCTTGGGCAAGCCACTTAACCCTCCATTGCCCATGTTCCATGTAAAATAGTTATCTCCAAGTTATAATGCCCTGTTCAATGTAATTTCAGTTTGTTCAATGTAAACCGCCTTGATATCATGAAAGGCGGTATATAAGAAATGTTAAATAAATAAAATAAATAAATCTTGAACTTCTCTCACACCAGGAAATTGTTGAGGTTTCGCAAGTCAAGGATGGGCTGAAGCCCCACTGTACGCTTTGGGGCTAGGAAGTATCGGGAGGGCCTGGTGCTGGAGAAGCCAATGTGGCTCCCCAGGGAAGTACGGAGGAAGAGACTGGTGCAGATGGGGAAGACAGCCATTCCAAATGACCTGGAGGACCCAGAAGTTGGTGGAGATGGACTCCCACCTGTGGGAGAAATGGACCAGACCCCCCCCCCCCCGACAGATATGTGCCCTGCCAGAGGACGAGAGGCTATGCCGATGGTGTCCAAACCCCGAGAGTGGCTGAGCCAAAGCCAGGGGTTGGGGTCTTGGGACCCTTCAGCTTATGAGGGCCATGGACTGTGGTCTTGCCCTGATCGCCCTGAACGGGGGTCGATGCCGGCGGATAGGCTGAGTGGCCCCTTTATGACAGCCCCCTCCAATGGAAGAAGGGCTTCTTGCTCTGCTGCTTCTTCCTGGGGAGGGAAGATGTTTTCTGGGAGAGGCGAGTATGAGTCACGTAGTCTGTCTCAATCTCTGCTGCCTTATCCTCCATGGGCTTGCCGAATAGTTGCTCCCCGAGGCAAGGGACATCCAGGAGCTTCTCCTGGACCCACTGTTCCAGATCCAAGGATTGGAGCCAAGCCTGCTGATGGGATCTGATGATAGCCGCCGCCACCCTGGTGGAAGACTCGAAGCCGTTGTACACTGTTTGAGAGAGGTACTTTGAGCATTCTTCAACTGACTTCGACAGAGCCTGAAAACGTCTGTAATGGTCTCCGTCAAGGCCCGCCACAAAGTCTCCGAGCTCTCTAGCGAAGTCATAGAGGAACATCCCAATGTATGTGGCATGACAGCATGGAGCCCTGATAGGCCTTGTGCCCGAGGGCATCGAAGGTATGAGACACTCTGCCCAGCAGGACCGATGAATGAATCTTCAGGCTCTTCTGCTTCCGCATGGCCGATTCTACCACCATCGAGGTGTGGGGAAGCTGGGCTTTCTGAAACCTCAGGCACAGTTGAAACCTCTACATAGTGTCCAGGCACTTGCTCACAATAGGGACAGAGGCCAGGGTCTCCCACATGCGGAGGAGTCGTCGGTTCAGGATGGGAGGAACCGGCACCGAGAGATCTTCTTTCGGAGGGATTTCATATTACAGAATATCAAGCTCCTCCGCATAGGGCTCCTCCTCCAACTCAGTGGCGAGCGCCAGGGCCCGGACAATCTCCAGAAAGGAGGTGTCCTCGGGAGGTGACCGCTGCCTCTAGGTCAGTGGGGAGGGGAGGACTCGGTGGGACCGAGTCTCCAGGGAGGTCTCCCTGTCAAACTCCCACTCTGAGTAGTCCGTGGAGGACTCGAGGTCGGGCGGCTCAAGATGGGTCAATGACCTGCGCCGTATCTCTGAGGCCAAAACTTGCCTGAAGCCTGAGGCTCTTGTCCGAGAAAATCTCGCACCCGAGGAATGGGACGGAGATCAAGACCCACGCCGAGAATCCTCATGAGGCTTTTGGCTCTCAGGAGTCACTGCAGCAGCCCAGGGAGTCCTCGAGGTTGAGGGTCCCTGAGGTCTCGAGGCACGTGCCAGTGGGGCTGGTACCAGGGCCTGCTGACAGCAAGGAACGCAGAAACGCTGTGTTCCAAGGCCAGCATTCGGGCCTCCCACTCAGGAGTGGGGCCTTGCGACACCAACGCCAGGGTGATCGAGTCGGGTGTTGAGGAGGAGAGGGAGTTGCAGCGACGACCCTCAGGAGACCAGGTGCCTTCGCCAGAGGCCTCCGTATCAGTTCAAGGCACCTTACTGGGTCGCTTGTTCTCCAACTCTAGAGACTACCACAAGGGGCTGAGAGATCAGGCGTGTGACCTTTCATGCTTGTCTGGCGCCCCTGACAGAGTCCTCGAGTTCTTCTTCTTCTTGGTCAGAGCGCCACCGGGCCCGGGGAGGAGCCTTGGGAGACTTTGGAGCTGGAGGGGCCGAAGAGTGGGAGGCTACTGGGGATACTGGGGCTGCCTTACGGAAGACATCATCCAGCTTCTGCTTACAACTCTGGATGGCCTTGGAGGACATCTTCTTACAGAGGGAGCATAGCTCTGGGTCATGGTCGGCTCCTAGACACCTGAGACAACAGTCATGGGTGTCCGTGAGTGACATGTTTTTGGAGCATCTATCACATTTCTTAAAATCGGAGGCAACTGGGGCAAAAAGGACCCCTGGAGAAAAAAAACTAAACTAGCCCCCCACCCATCCCCCCTCACTGCCTATCCACTAGAAATCTTTCCAAGTGGGATACATCAATAAAAACAAGGTAACAAGGCAGTTCCAACACCCTTGATTTCAACAGAAGAAATTGTTTCCTGCGAACCTGAGTTTCTCTACAGACATCAGGGAACATCACTACAGTTATCTGGTTCATTCAAAAAGGTTACAATTAAAGTGTTCCGTGTATTGATGTTAACTGAGGAATCTTCCAGAAAGTCAGTTAAGCTCTGACTCTCTGCAGAACCCAAGGAGTTGAAACCACCCTCTCCCAGAGCAGGCAATTTGGTTTTAGCAGGAAGGTAATGAGCCTGAACTATAGGTACTTTAGAAGACATTTTCAAGACCTCCTTAAAATATTTCTGTAGTACAATTTCTGCAAACAATAGGTGAGTATAAAGAAAATTAAGTATATGCTAATTTTTCACCCAGGAGGCATTCTCCAGCACCTCCATTTTAGCATCTAATATAGTAAAATCCTTAACATAAGTTGCATTACAAGACATACAGAAGGAAACTTGAGTATTCAATAAAGAAACAGGCTTATCTAATACCAACAAACGAGTATCCAAATCCACCAGCTTGGTAGTTGTACCCTGTGTAAATTCACACAGAGAACTAACCGTTCTAGAAAATTTGGAGTCCACATACCTAATTGCCCCCTAATGTCCTTCAACGTGATCTCTTCTTCCTTGTCCTTATCAAAAACATAACACTCAATCATAGGAACAACCACAACAGGTTTAGGAACTGGCGCAGTTAGAAAAACCCCATTCATCTGAGGTGAACCCTCTGAATCCACCGTAGAAGACAAAGGAGGGAGGGGACATGGTGGCAGAGTTCTACCCCTGGAACGTCTGACCCGCTGGAAGAGAAACCACATGTCTGTCCATAAGGCCTACAATACCAACTGGGGAAAAAGTTGATCCAACCTTCACTGCCCCTTTGCTCTTTCTCTTCCCAATACTCACTCAGGGCAGACACATGATTCTCTTCTGCCAAAGACCACAGGGACAATGCAGGGGCACCAATGGGGCATGTCCTGCCCCTTTAGCTGCGCCCCTTCGGCCTGCAACCTGTGGCCACGGAACTTTAGCAGGTAAAAGGACCCCACTGAACAGGCACTCCTCACTAATGCCTGTCAGACGCCAGCAGTGGACCAAGGCAACAGCAAAACCAGCTGCTGGGGACAGATGGAAAGCCCTCGTCTATGTCTCCGATGCTCCTGCAGCACAACTCCCTAAACCTATACCTCGCACTCCTATCAAAATGCTTGTGATCTTAGCAATTGGTCCAAAATAAATAAATAGAAAATACTGTGGTGAGCATGTCAGTAGGTTGTAGTATGGGTGAGCACATTACTCCATCACTGTTAGCCTCTGTTGGTTGCCTGGTTTGTTTCTCAGATAACCTGTTATAAAATCCAGTTTCATTGCACTTATAAGCCATCCATGCTATCAGATTTTTTCTAGATAAACCAGCATTACTCACTTTGGTTTTTGTCATAGTCATTAGTTGTCTCTATCATTGTAATTCCCTCTACAATGGTTTGTCTTCATGTTCACTCAAATATCTACAACTAATCCAAAATACTGTAATTAAACTAGTCCCATCCTCCCATAAATATGGTTACACTACACCCCTTTTAAAGGAATACCACTGACTCCCAATTTCTTATCAAATCAAATTTAAGATATTACTACTAGCACATAAAGAGTGGTTACTCACCTGTAACAGGTGTTCTCCAGGAGCAGCAGGAATCAGTCCTCACTTATGGGTGACGTCGGCACCGACGGAGCCCTCGCGGAGCAATTTCCCCAGCTTTCGAAGAAAGCCTTTGGGATTGCAGCGCGCATGCGCGGTCCTCTTCCCACCCAAGGATGCCATCTTGCTCAGTCGAATGACAGCAACCATAAGAATGACTGCAACTCCAGGGGAGGAGGGAGGGTAGTGAGGACTGATTCCTGCTGCTCCTGGAGAACACCTGTTACAGGTGAGTAACCACTCTTTCTCCAGGACCAAGCAGGAAGTCAGTCCTCACTTATGGGACTCCCTAGCTTAAGGCTACCGGAGACCTCAAGCTGGAAAAAGAGAGCTCCCTCCAGCTCAACCGCACAGAAGGAAGGAATCTTCTCTGAATACGAATCCAGCCGGTAGCCAACATCGGGGCCGGCGGGTAGGAGTTGCCTAAACCTCAAAGAGATTGTGGAGGACTGCCTCTCCGAAAGCACTATCCCTGCGGGACTCCCTCTCCAGGCAGTAATGAGCCGCAAAAGTCTGGCTAGAAGACCAAGTAGCAGCCCGGCAGATGTCTGCCAACGGAACAGAGCGGAGGTGTGCGACAGACGCCGCCTTCGCCCTGACACGGTGCGCCGTGACTCGACTCTCCAAAGAGAGGCCGGCTGCCCCATACGCCCAGGCGATGCAGTCAGCTACCCAGATGGACAGAGTACGCTTCGATACAGATAACCCCAACCGATTGGGGTCAAAGGAAACGAAAAGCTGGGCAGCTTTCCTATGCTCACGCGTACAGTCAAGGTAGAAGGACAAGGCTCTTCGACGGTCCAGGGTATGCAGAACAGTCTCAGCTCTGCTGGTATGTGGCCTGGGAAAGAAGGTCGGAAGAACCACCTCTTGATTGATGTGGAAAGAGGAAACCACCTTAGGAGGAAACTTAGGGTGAGTCCGTAAGACAACCCTATTCCTGTAGAACCTAGTGTAAGGGGGCTCCGACACTAGGGCCTGTAGTTCACTAATGCGCCTAGCGGAGGTGAGGGCTACCAAGAAGAGAGCTTTCCATGAGAGGAAGCGGAGGGGGCAGGTAGCCATGGGTTCAAAAGGCGGGCAAGTAAGCCTTTGTAAAACCACACTGAGGTCCCAGTCAGGAGCCGGAGGGCGCAACGGGGGCTTAAGCAGAAGCAGGCCCCTGAAGAAACGCGCCACCAAGGGATGCGAGGAAAGGGGCTGGCCCTCCACCGGCGAATGATGTGCAGAGAGAGCACTGAGGTGGACTCTGACAGAGTTGGACTTGAGGCCTAGATCGGAGAAGTGCAGCAAGTATTGCAGTACCACCGACACTAGGCAGGCGAATGGGTCCTCAGAACGCTGAGAACACCAGACGGAGAAGCGACGCCATTTGAGTGCGTAAGACTTCCGGGTAGAAGGTCGCCGAGACGCCAGGACGACAGCTTCCACCTCCGGGGGGAGCGAGAGCGGGGCCAGGACTACCCTCTCAGCAGCCAGGCCATCAGGTGAAGGGCCCGGAGGTTGGGGTGCAGGAGAGTACCCTGATCTTGGGTCAGAAGATCGGGCTGAAACCCCAGAGGGAGAGGGGTGTCCACCGCTAACTGCATGAGCAGAGGAAACCAGGGTTGCCTCGGCCATCGGGGCGCTATCAGGATCACGTAGGCCCCGTCCCGGGCAACCTTGAATAGCGTCCGGGACACCAGCAGCATGGGAGGAAAGGCATACAGTAGGCCTGTGGACCACGAAATGAGGAAAGCATCCGGGGCCACTCTGAGGGGATGCGGATGCCGAGAGCAGAACCGGGGGAGCTGCCGGTTCAGGGGACTGGCAAAGAGGTCCACGGTGGGGGAGCCCCACCGGTGGAAGATTTGCTGGGCAACGCCGGGGTTCAACCTCCACTCGTGGGGCTGCAAGACCCGGCTCAGCCTGTCGGTCAGGCAATTCTCCTGCCCGGGCAGGTAAACAGCCTTGAGGAGGATGTTGTGGTCGACTGCCCAGGAGCACAGTCGCCGGGCCTCCTGACAGAGCAGGAGGGAGCCCGTGCCCCCCTGTTTGTTCACGTAGAACATGGCCACCTGATTGTCCATCTGCACCAGTACGGACTGACGAGAAGTGAGGTGAGAGAAGGTCCGCCGAGCTAGGCGGATCGCCCGCAGCTCCAGGAAGTTGATTTGTTGAGCCGCCTCCCAAGGAGTCCAACGGCCTTGAGTGCGCGCTCCCTGGCAATCCCAAGAGAGAGGCATCGGTCGTCAGCACCTGGGAAGGTGCGGGAGACTGAAAGGGCATGCCCCGTACCAGGTTGGGCAGGTGGAGCCACCACTGCAGAGAGGAGACCAGGCAGTCGGAGATCTGTAGAAGGTCCGCCAGACCTCCTGTGGCCTGATGCCATTGAGTGCGGAGACACCACTGGACAGGCCTCATATGCAGTCGGGTGTTCGGCGTGACATGGACCGTGGAGGCCATATGACCGAGCAGCTGCAGGAACCTTCGGGCCGGAACCAGAGACGCACTGTGGAACCTGCCGGCCAAAGCCATGAGCCTGTCGGCTCGCTCCCGAGGCAAGAAGGCACGAGCTCGCAGAGTGTTGAGCTGAGCTCCTATGAACTCGAGATCCTGAGAGGGGTGCAACGTGGACTTCCCGATGTTTATGACGAAGCCCAAGTGCTGAAGCAGAGCCACCGTACGCTGCGTGGCCTGAGCGACCTCTGGGGCCGACTGCGCCCGGACGAGCCAGTCGTCCAGGTAAGGAAAAGCGAATAGGCCCTGAAGCCTCAGGAAGGCCGCGACCACCGCCAGGCATTTTGTGAACACCCTGGGGGCGAAGCACAAGCCGAAGGGCAGCACGCGGTACTGATAGTGTTTCCCGGCCACTACAAATCTGAGATATTGTCGGTGGTCCGGATGAATCAGGATGTGAGTATAGGCATCGTTTAGATCCAAGGAGCATAGCCAATCTCCCTGCTGGAGGTAGGGCAGCAAGATTCCAAGGGTAAGCATCCTGAACTTTTCCCGCTGCAGGAACATGTTGAGGTTGCGCAAGTCCAGAATGGGTCTGAGGCCTCCCATCCTCTTTGGGACCAGGAAGTACCTGGAGTAGAACCCCTGACCCCACTGAGGTTGGGGCACTGGTTCCACAGCCTGCTCCTCCAGTAGACCCTGCAGCTCCTGAAGTCTCTCTGCAGAGGGGGCCTCGGAGGCTCCCCCGGGAAGTAGGGGGGAGGCACCTGGTGAAAATGTAAGAGGTAGCTCCTTTGAAAAACCTGCAGCACCCAGGAATCGGATGTTATGGCGCGGAGGGGGAGAGGCTATGCTGGCATAGTCAAAAACCCCCACCCTGCGTGGCAGGGGGCTGTGTAGCGGGCTTGGGGGCCCGCGGCCTACGGGGGCCATTCCCCTGACCCTTAGTCTGTGGCCCTGAGTGGAAGCCGCCGGTACTTGGTATTGAAGGTGGGCTTGCTTATAGGCAAGCACCTTCCTCGGGTAAAAAGGCTTCTTCCCCGGACCCTTCCTCTTCTGTGGGGGAGCGGAGATCTTTCGGGACAGTCGAGTCCGAGTGAGAGTCTCGGACTCGAGTTCCGCAGCCTTATCGGACATGGGCTTGCCGAAAAGGTTGTCACCTCGGCAGGGGACATCGACTAACTTGTCCTGTACCCATGGCTCGAGGTCGGATGACTGGAGCCAGGCCTGTCAGCGGGCACCGATGCCAGCTCCGGCTACTCGGGCCGACGCCTCGAAGCCGTCGTAGGCCGCCCGAGAAAGGAACTTCGAGCACTCTCAAATACTATCGGACAAGGCCAGGAACCTCTGCAAAGGTTCGTCTGAGAGACCAGCCGAGAACCCGGCGAGCTCTTTCGCCAGGTCTCGGAGGAACATGCCCATATACAGCTGGTATGTCTGGACTCTGCAGGCAAGCATGGAACCCTGGAAGCACTTCCTACCGAGGGCATCCAGGTTACGGGCCTCCTTACCCGGGGGCACCGAGGAGTGCATCTTTCGACTCTTAAGCCGATGCATTGCCGATTCCACAACCATGGAGTGGTGCGGCAGTTGCGCCTTCTGGAACCCGGGGCTCTTGCAGACTCAATAAATCGAATCGATCCGCTTGCTCAACACCGGTGTCGAGGCTGGACTTTCCCACATGCGGAAGAGCAGCCGCTCCAGCATCGGAGGGACCGGCACAGTAAAGGCCTCCTTCGGGGGAGAGTCGTACTGGAGTGCCTCGAGCTCTTCCGCGCGAGGCTCCTCCTCGGGATCCACGGGGAAAGTCAAAGCCTTGGCCATATCCCGCACAAAATCAGAGAAGCGCGTATCCTCCGGAGGGGATCGCCTTCGAGGCTCCAACTCGGGCGAGTCGGAGGGGACGCACCGGGTCTGAAAAGAGCCGGGCGACTCGTCCCCTTCCGTGTCCCAGTCCGACGCCTCCGTGGAGGAATCGAGGGGCTCCATGCGGGCGAGGGTTCGTCCCGACACCGACGTCGACGACCTCGGTCCCGAACGGGAGGCCGAGGGAGACCTCGACTGAGGATCGACTCGAGCATGCATCGACTCGAGGATCGACTCGGCCGCCGGGGTCGACTTGGGCGTCGACATCCCGGTGGTCTGGGTGGATGCACTGGCGATGCTGGTCATCTAAACCCGCTGCTGGTCCAAGAAGGCAGAGATACTGCGCTCCAAGGATGTCAATCTGAGGTCAAGCCCAGAAGACCCGGCAGCCGACTCGGGCCCCGACGGCGTCGGGCCCTATGACGGTTCCATAGGGGAGTCCAGGAGGACAATAGTACTCACGTGCGGCTCCACCTCGAGTCGAGGAAGTTTAGGAGGTCTCTCCGCCTCCGAGGACTCGGGGCGGCTGGCGGGGCTATGCGACCCGGCCCGCGAGGGACCAGGTGCGTCCTCCGACGACGCCCGCGCGAGTTTCCTCTGCCGACGATGCTCCCGGCCAGGGGACCCCCGCTCAGAGGAACTCCGACGGTGCTCGTGGCCGGAGTCACGAGACGTCGAAACCTCCGATGAGGTCCGGGCCGGACTCGGGGTCAGAGAAGATTCGGTCCTTTTGCGATTGCCGACTCCTCAGCGACTTGGAGGACATCTTGCCACACGGACCACAGCTCCCAGAGTCATGGTTGGGTCCGAGGCAACGGAGGCAGAAATTATGCGTGTCTGTAAGAGACATTAATTTAGAACAATGATCACATTTTTTGAACCCGCTGGCAGCCATCGGGGGAAAAAGGGCCCCCGAGAGGTCGAAAGACCGAGCCGCCAGGGGTGGAAAATAAGTGGCGGGAACGCCAGTTAAAAATTGAAAACAAACAAAAAAAAGAAATGTGAACGGACTCGATAAAGGAAAAATCGAGGCCGGGCAGGAAAAGGACACGCGAACCGAGAAAACAACAAAGAATTAATCAACCTTTTCAGCGGTGGTCACAAACTACGTCTGTAGGGCTCCGCGGAAAAAAGAAGACTGAGCAAGATGGCATCCTTGGGCGGGAAGAGTACCGCGCATGCGCGCTGCAATCTCAAAGGCTTTCTTTGAAAGCTGGGGAAATTGCTCCGCGAGGGCTCCGTCGGCGCCGTCACCCATAAGTGAGGACTGACTTCCTGCTTGGTCCTGGAGAAAGCTTTCTATACCAGACTTTGTGTGTATTTATCAGATTCACTTAATCCCTATATTATTCCAGAACTCTTCATTCCCAGGCCCCAAATCCCTCCAAATTTTCCACTTGTTTAGAATCTACATGACAATCAGCATTCTTCTTTCTGGCTCCAGTCCTCTGGATTTCAATATACCAATACATAAGGAATGAATTCTCCCTCAAAAAATTCAAAAAGTGACTTACAGCATACTTCTTTGAATGGGCCTTTAGTGATTACTGAGCAGTTCTGTTTGGGAGGCCGAGTTAATAACGATAAGATATACTATTATATTTGATCTCTCCTCTTCCTTCCTTCTGCTTGCTTTCCTGTATAAAATTTTAATATTTTTATGATGACTGGATATTTTGTAAACTGCCTTGGTGCTCAAATGAAAAGCAGTATAGCAAGCTTTTATTAACTATATACTATTGGTTGTCTGTTAAACAACATTCCAAGTTTAAGATGTTATGTTTATGTTTATTAAATTTGATATACAGCCCTTCACATTTGCAACAGGGCAGTGTACAATAAAAGAAAAGTTAATAAGGAAAGAAAAAAGGAATGCCAAAAAAAAACCAACAGGAAAGATTACAATCATACAGGGAGAGCGCAGGATCAGAGGTGTGTAAGATCAATAGAGTTATAATCAAGGGGGTAGTAGTTTGAAAGCTGTCTGAACGAGGCAGGTTTTGAGTCTGGATTTGAACTTAATATAAGATGGTTCCAGGCAGAGGTCAGGGGCTAGAGTATTCCAGAGTGATGGACCAAAAAAATAGAAGACCGAGCTGCGGGTGGATTTCAGTCTGGCTCTTGAGGCAGAGGGAAGGCGAAGGTGGCTGGCATGGATGGAATGGAGTACCCGGTGGGGAGAGTGTAAATGAAGAAGGTTAGAGAGATAGAGAGGGTGCCAGTGTGGAGGGCTTTATAGACCAGGTTGAGGAGCTTGAATTGGGAAGTGATATTTTATAGGAAGCTAGTGGAAATGGATGAGAAGTGGGGTCACGTGATCAAAATGAGACATGTGGGCAAGAATCTTGATGGCTGTGTTCTGGATAAGCTACAAGCGTTGCAGTTGGTATTGTGGGAGACCTGCAAAGACGATATTACAATAGTCAAGTCGGGACATGACAAGTGTTGGTAGAAGGATGGCCAGGAGGAAAATCTGTTGGCTAGTACAAATAGTGATGAAGGATAGTACAGAGGAGCCAAAGTATTGAACAGATCTGCTCCAGTGGTATATTCCAGTCCAGAACTTGAGGTCAAATATCATAAATTTGTTAGTGCTCTCTTTTCTAAGAATAGTAAGGAAAGTGAAAACTTGGTCACAAGCTCTACCGTTTATGGAAGGATCTGCCAACTGAGATATGAGCTGAGACCGAGAAGAGGCTTGTCTATTTTCAGATGCCTTCTCTTCTCATTAACTATAGAAGCTGATTTATGATTTTTCTGTAATTGTTTATGCAGTTTTATAAATGTGTATTTTTACTCCATGCAGAATGGTTTTAGTCAGTTGTTGTGGTATGAAAGTGGCTTTTAAATAAAGAAATAAAAGAAATAGTGTTAATCCCAAGACTCAACCTTGTGCAACCTATGTAATAAGTTTGTTAAGAAAATAAAGTCTTTTCCCGCAGGCACAATAAATTTGTATGGGAACTGATAGCTATCCAATAGAAGCTAATGGATAACAAACAGCATTCCCGTAGTCAACCCATTAATGAATGATTTAGAAAAGATATTTTCCACTATTACTATCTTTGCAGATAATGCCTCAATTAGTGGGAGTGTAAACACACTGGAAAGTGAATACCAGATAGAGGAAGACATACAAAATCATATGAATAAATGGCTAAACTACATGCTAATCTGACTGTGAGGGTGTTATGCATTGTGATGGACATACAGTAGGTCATACTATACTTCCTTTTCATCATCTGAGCAAAGATTTATTAACAGTGCAGAAGCAAGGGACCTGGTCATTGTCATGGAGAAAATATTAAAAAATTGCTATGAAGTTCTAAGCAACTGCTGTGGCTGATTCTCAGGTCACAGTTTGCTTAAAATATTAATTAAGGAAAACAGTACCTGCAGTTCTGGAAACATTCTGCCTTTTTCTAAAGATTCCGGTTTGTAAGCCAAAATAACTGGTGGGCCAACACTAGGCAGTGTACGCACTGATTCTTCTAACAGTGCTAAATACTTTGCAGTAAACTGTAAAGTGAAGAATGTAGAGTACAGTAAAATAAATGTCAAAGTTAAAAAAGCACATAAAATACGTCAAACTTAAGCACAAAAGATTTATCAATGTACCTCTGTGTCAGAAAGAACGCTGATGTCACTGAACTCTTGTGCCAAAGCAGAGTAGATCTCTGTGGACAAAGAATTGTTATAGTAATGTTGTAAACTAATTATTTGCCAAAAAAACCTAAATTATGTCACATATGAAAGCTCTCCACATAATTTTAGCACTTTACCTTTGTCAGAGGAACATGAGGTAGAGAGAATTTTTTCTTCACTTGAACCTCCACCTGAAAGTTAAAAAAAAGGTAAATTACACTTACCTGGTAATTGTAGTTCCTTTAGTGACTCCAGTTTAGTCCTCTACCTCTGGGTTGTGTACCACCTCCTGCAGCTTGGAGACTGGGCATGTCAGAATCGTGACAACACTGGATATATCCTGCTGGTCTCTCCCATCAGCCCCAGTGAACTACTGACAAAGCACACTCAAAGGAGCAACAAATAAGTAGCTATCATATAAAACATTTAAACACTATACTGAAATATAACTTGCAACTATGAACTGTGTAACATGACCCCCCTGTAGAAAGGAGGAAACGGCCTTGCACCTTACCCTTCTGCCCCATACAGAACAAGGAAACCAGAGAGTAAGAATATACAGAAACAGATAGACAAGATCAGAGCCGTGACCACAAGTCCTTAGGAATAATACCTACCTGTAATCTTGCACCTCTCCCAACTGAAACTCCACTGTCATACCACTCCGGGCGGGAATGAGGACTAAACTGGAGTCACTAAAGGAACTACAATTACCAGGTAAGTGTAATTTACCTTTCCTTATCGTTCCTCCAGTTTAGTCCTCTACCTTTGGGAAGTAACAGAGCAGTAATCATCGGGAGGGACCTTTCCAACCGGCTCGCAACACCGCTGCACCGAAAGAAGCATCCTGCGCTGCCAAAACATTGAGGCGGTAGTGCTTACTGAAAGTATGAAGAGACGACCAGGTGGCTGCTCTACAGATGTCCCCTGGTGGAACCAGACTATGCTCCGCCCAGGAAGTCGCTTGCGCTCTGGTAGAGTGAGCCCTCAAGCCCAGCGGGACTGCACGACCCTGCAACAGATATGCCGACTCAATCGCCTCTCTAATCCATCTTGAAATGGACGCCTTCGCTGCTGCTTCGCCTTTGTGGGGACCTCCGAATAACACGAACAGACGGTCCGATTTGCAAAAGGTTTCCAAAACCTTTAAGTAGTGCTGCAACATTCGACCTATGTCCAAAAGACACAAACTCCGATCAGAAGTCGCCCCTTCTAGCGACCCTAGAACTGGAAGAGAAACCGCTTGATTCAAGTGAAAGTCAGACACCACCTTAGGCAAAAAAGACGGCACTGGGCTCAATACCATTTTCTCCCTAGAAAAGGACAAAAATGGTTCTCTACAGGACAACGCCTGAAACTCCGAAACTCGCCTCGCCGAACAGATGGCTACCAAAAACACTGTCTTCAAAGTCACATACTTCACCGATGCCCAGCGTAAAGGTTCAAACGGTTCTTTCGTCAATGCTCCTAGGACCAAATTGAGATCCCATGGGGGAACTATGACCCTCTTCGAGGGCCGCAGCTTGGACCCTGCTTTAAGGAAACGTAAAACATCTGAATGCACACCCAGTGCAATTCCCTGTACCTTTCCTCTATAGCACGAAATAGCCACCAACTGAACTTTCAAGGAACTGGCGGCTAGTCCCTTATCAAAGCCATCTTGCAGAAAATCTAATACCAGGGGAATTGATACTGCAGCTGCACGAACCTGCCTCCGAGAACACCAGTCCAAAAAGAAGCCAAATACGAACATATGCCAGAAAGGTGGACCTCATCCTCGCTCTCAGCAAAGTGGTGATTACAGCTCCAGAATAACCTTTCTTCTTCAGTCTCGCCCTTTCAATGGCCAAACCGTAAGCGAGAACTGATCCACTTGGTCCCTGAAGCAAGAGATCTTCCAATACCGGTAATCTCCAGGGACGTCCGTCAAGCAGACGAATGAGATCGGCATACCACGGACGTCTCGCCCAATCTGGAGCCACCACAAGCATGTTCCCCTGATGAGCCTCTATACGCTGAATTACTCGACCTATGAGCGCCCACGGCGGGAAGACATATAGGAGACAGACCGTCGGCCACGGCTGCATCAAGGCGTCGATTCCCTCCGACATCCGTTCCTGAAGCCGGCTGAAGAAACGACTGGCCTTTGCCGAGTGAAAGGTCTCCATGAGGTCAATGAGAGGCGGCCCCCATCTGCAAACGATTTGTGCAAACATGTCCGGATGCAACTCCCACTCCTGCATCCACGCGAACCCTGCTGAGAAAATCTGCCATCACATTGTCCTTTCCTGCAATGTGCACTGCCGATATCACCTGCAGACGTTGCTCCACTCAAGCAAACAGCATCTCTGCCTCCTCTTTCATGGCCGCACTTCCTGTACCGCCCTGCCGATTGATATAGGCCACCGTCGCCGAGCTGTCCAACAGAACTCGCACCGCTCGACCTTTCACCGTAACTTCGAACCGTTGAAGCGCCAGATAGACTGCTCTTAGTTCTAGGCGGTTGATCGACCACACGCTTTCCAGAACGGACCACATTCCTTGTGCGAATTGCTTCCCGCAATGAGCTCCCCATCCCCCGACACTCACATTCACCAACAATGGGATCCAGTCCGGCTGCTCCAGAGGCATTCCGGCTCTCAACGAGCCTAGAAGCAGCCACCACCGAAGAGACTGTTGGACCTTGAGGGGACAGGGAAGCCGCTTGCTCAACGAATCGGACTGATGCGACCACTGTCGAAGCAGCGCACTCTGCAACGGTCGCATATGAAACCTGGCCAAGGCACCGCTTCCAGGGTCGCCGCCATTGTTCCTAGCAGTTGTAGATAAGTCCACACCGAGGGAGTAGGGGTGGCTCTGAACTTGCGCACCAGAAGCCGCAGAGCTTGGACTCGCCAGCAGAAACACCACTCCCTGCCGAGTGTTGAACCACACCCCCAGATATTCGAGATCCTGAGTAGATATTAGGCAGCTTTTGGCTGGACTGACCACCAACCTAGACTCTGCAAAAACCTTACTACTTTGTCTTCTATCTGAACACTCTCTGCCTGGGACTTTGCTTGAATCAACCAATCGTCAAGATAAGGATGGACCAGAATCCCTTCCTTCCGCAACGCCGCCGCTACCACCACCATGATCTTGGTGAACATATGCGGCTCCGTCGCTAGACCGAAAGGCAATGCTTGAAATTGATAATGCTCCCAAGGGAACGCGAATCGCAGCAACATTTGATGAACTGCCCTGATTGGGAAGTGCAAGTATGCCTCCGTAAGGTCGAGGGAAGTCAAGAACTCTCCTTGCCTTACTGCCGCAATGACCGACCTCAACGTTTCCATTCGGAAGTGTGGTAGCCGAAGGCACCGATTCACCCCTTTCAGATCCAATATAGGCTGAACTGCACCATCCTTCTTTGGAACCACAAAATAAATTGAGTATTGACCCATACTGTACTCTGCAATTGGCACTGGCACGGCCGCTCACAATTGTAAGAGCCGATCTAAAGTACTGTGTACTGCCAAGGTTTTCTGTGGACCCCTGCAGGGAGACATTACGAACGACTCCCGCACCGGTCTCACTAACTCCAGTGCATAACCCTCGCGAATTACCTCTAAGACCCACTGGTCTGACGTTATTTGGACCCAGGCAGGAAGAAACTCCCGAAGTCGCCCGCCAATTGGGAGTTCTCCCACCGGGCCCGGCCTCCTTTCATTGAGGTTTTCGAGTCGTGGCAGCGTCAAACCTCTACCTGCTCCACGAAACCCTTGGGCTCGAGCAGCAAATCTTCCCCTTTGGAAACCCCCCAAACGAGAAATACGAAACCTCCTAAAAGCTCGAAAGTGGCCCCGAAAGGACGGGAAGGACTTGCCTTGCTTTGGTTTATCCTCCGGGAGTCTCCCACCCTTGGACTCCCCGAGATCCTTCACCAACTGGTCCAGGTCCTCCCCAAACAATAACTTCCCTTTAAACGGAAGTTTACTGAGACGAGCCTTGAAGACCCATCGGCCACCCAGTTCTTCAACCACAGGGACTGCCTGACGGCCACCAAGGAAGCCATACTATTAGCGAGAGCTCGAATCAAGTTGTAATGCACATCAGCTAAATAGGCAGACCCATATTATAGACGATCCAGCTCCCTGATGTCCTCCTGCTCTAGGCGAGGCGACTGTCTCAAGCGCTGAGACCATCAGAGGCAGGTTCGCACCACCCAAGCCCCACAAATGGAAGCTTGCAAGGACAGAGCGTTAGCCTCAAATGATTGCTTCAACAAGCTGTCTACCTTCCTATCCTGCGCATCCTTTAAGGCCGCACTCCCTTCCACCAGGATAGTGGTCTTCTTCGTAACCACAGATACTGCCGCATCAATTCGCGGAGAGCGGAATTTCTCCTTGTCCTTCTCCGCCAAGGGATAGAGCCTGTTCATTGTTCTAATCCCTTTAAGACCTGCTTCCGGCTGATCCCACTCATCTTGGATCATGTGGTCAACCACTCGGTGAACGGGGAATACTATTTGTGCCTGCCTTATCTTTATCTTTATTAGCATTTGATAGACCGGTGTTGTAAGAACATTAAGCGGTGTACAATAAAAACTGGTTAACCACTGCAAACCAAGAAAAAGAACGCCAAAAAAGACAGGAAAGAGGGGAACAGAGTAGGACAGAGGCACTACACACTAATATCAAATCATAAAACAGGGTAGCCCAGCCGGGCAACACAGACCATAAGACAAGGGTAAGGGAAAGTGGCTTTAGACAGGACAAAAGACAGGGACAGGCAGTACTCAGGGAAGGGCCTCAGGGGAGAGGTCAAATGCTTTCTGAAAGAGATGAGTCTTGAGCAACGACGCTTGGATTATTGGGTCTTCTACCTCTTCCTCCTCTGCTATTGGGGGCATAGCAAGGTTTAGTGTCTGAAGGGATTCCGTGATAAGAACCGTCAACTCATCCCTTCTGAACACCCGAATTATCTTTGCCTGATCCTCCGGCTCCTGTATCTCTCCTTCTTCTAAGTCCTCCATGGTTGCCTCGAGTTCCCCCTCGGCCTCCTCCGTCTCAGGCCACTCGCAACCAGCGGATGACACGTCCTGAATCCATGCCCGCTTTGGAGGCTTCGGGAAAATGCTACCCCCGTCACCTACCGTAGACTGCTTCCCTGTGCTAGGCAAAGGCAAAGACACTGGTACCGTTCCCTGCCGGCGTTTACAAAATGCCCGATGCATAAGTAACACAAAATCAGACCTGCGGTGCCCCTGATGGGTCCGCCCCCAAGACCTGCGGTGCCCCTGATGGGTCCGCCGATACCTCCTGCGAGGTCCCAGGCAACGCTGGCCACTTGGTCTCACCTTCATGTCCTGCCGAAGGATCCTGGGGCTCCTGAAGCTGCTTGACGTCCATCTGTTGTTCCACACTAGTGGACACTGCCACCCAGCCCCGGCAAATTCCGCAGTCCGCAGTCCTTGCGTGTACCGCAAACCACACACTGGGGGCGCGCTGCCATAAGCCCAAACCCCGGGAAAAAATTTATTTTTTTTTCACTAACCAAAGCACATTATGAAATAAATTAAGGTAAATTAGAATAAATTAAAATATATTAAGGAAATACATTAAATTAAGGAAATAAAGTAAGGTTAAGCTCCCGCAGAGCAAAGAGGAATCCTCTGCCTTGACTGTGAAGAGAACTTCCCCCTAAGAACGAAATCAAACAAATGAAAGTACAGCGCTGCACCTATCCAGCACTAACGACTAGGCCACGACGACACCCACTAAACTAAAGCAAAGCCCCAATAAGGCCTATTACTGCCCCGGGAGCCTAGTGCCACATGCAGCCCTACTGTCCGTGCTGCTAAGCGCCACGTGGTGTACACGTGAGAAAATGGCCGCCGGCTAGTCGCATACAAAATGGCACGAAACTACCACGAACACCAGAGCTCTGACCGCCGCACCAGCTGGCGATCAAAAGTCCCTGTCCAGGTATGCTAGCCTAGTCTTACCCCTCTGAGAAGACTCTCCTTGGTCCTCCGACATGAGGAATGCAGCCCGAGCGGTCCCGCTCGGCTCGGGATTGAGCGGGAAGCCGCCAGTGAAACTTGCACTGCCTTCACAGCCTGAATCGCAGCTCTGCTCCGCAGGAAGAACGGGAGTAAGGGTGCTTGACACAGAGCTCTCCTCTGTACCGTCAAGGAGGAGAGCTCTGTTAGTGAACCTCAACCAAATAGCTCACATCAAACAGAGAAGGCAGCCCGGGCCGGTGCAAGCGTCGCTTCTCACCTCTTTTTTTTTTTTTTTAAAGGCACAGCGCCAGATTTAAAACTTTAATAAGTAAGATACTGAAATTAAGGCCAATCAACCTAACACTACCTCTAAGCTACCTAACAGCTCCTTATATGTTCCTCTAGTGAGCCCAGACCTAGGCTCACTACGACCTCCTGCTGCATGGAGACTGGACACACTGGGGCTGATGGGAGAGTCCAGCAGGATATATCCAATGATGTCACGATTCTGACATGCCCAGTCTTCAAGCTGCAGGAGGAGGTACACAACCCAGAGGTAAAGGACTAAACTGGAGGAACGATAAGGAACACATCTTACTAGGAAGTAAAATGCTCTAAATCACCTGACAAACTTTATAAAAGAAAAAGAGTTTAAAGCAGCACGACTAGCAAAAATTTCTGAAAGTTTAGTTGGCAGACAAAATAGTGAGGGTTCTTTTGTTTTCATTCAAGACTTTTATATAATTCTAAATAAGTATTAATGTTTTAACACTTTTGGAAGCCGTATATGCCTGTTCCCACTCTTATGGGCTTGCAAAGCACAGTTATACATAAATAAAGGAAAACAATATTACCCCTTTTTGTGGGTAACAAAAACATTTAACCAGTGGAAATCATGTTCAAAAAAACTACCAAACTTGTCTATGAGCATAACTACGTGTGCTGTTAAATGTGAGTATGTTCACCTGTGGAGAACAGAGTCAGTTCTATGGGTGGGGAGAGGGTAGGAAATTGACCTACGTGTTGTCTGTCAAAAAATTGCGCACATAGAAAGCAGATGTTAATCTCTTCAGTTAATTTTGCATTGGGTAAAACTCATAAGAACATAAGATTTGCCATACTGGGTCAGACCAAAGATCCATCAAGCCCAGTGGTCAATCCGGGTCACAAGAACCTGTCAGGATCCCAAAAGGTAGACAGATTCCATGCTGCGTATCCATTGGATAGTGGATTCCTTAAGACCACCTTAATAATGGTTTGTGGACTTTTCCTCCTGGAACTTGTCCAAACGTTTTATAAACCCAGCCACCCTGACAGCTTTTACTACATCCTCTAGCAATGAATTCCAGAGCTTAATTATATATTGAGTGGAAAAATATTTTCTCCGATTTGTCTTAAATGCACTACTAAATAGCTTCATTGTGTGTCCCCTAGTGTTTGCACTTTCTGAAAGAGTAAATGACCAATTTGTTCCACTCCATTCATTATTTTAGAGACCTCTTTCATACCTCCCCTCAGCCATCTTTTCTCCAAGCTGAAGAGCCCTAAATCTTTAGCCTTTCCTCACAGGGGTATTGTTTCATCCCTATTATTTTGATTGCCCTTCTCTGTTCTTTTGCTTTGCTTATTATGCAAACCCTAAGGGTAAAGATATCCATAGAATTTGCTCCTGGATAAGCAGTTTTGATTATTTACCCCATTATGTATAGATATAGCACAAATAGCTAAAAAGTGGACATAGGGAATAACATCTTTACAATCAGATGGCATGGCATAACAAAAAGTGCATATCACTTTAATTTTAACACAAGTTGAAAAGTGCACACATACAGTGTGACACAATAGTGTGCTTTCTTTTCCCCCATTCGCAGATTCAGGTATGTCTTTGGGTGGGAGGGGGACAATTGAAACAGCTATGTTAAGTGTGTCTCCATAGCTTAGCAGGGGACATGTGAACCAATTGTATGCATTTATTTATCTCCATAGGCAGAGTTTAGCTGGAGATGTTTAGCTTTCTCAATGGAGATAGGTGAATAGTGCAGTATCTCAGGGATCTGTGTTGGGCCTGCTACTTTTAACATCTTCATAAATAACCTGGAAATGGGAATAACGAGTGAGGTGAACAAATTTTCAGATGACACAAAATTATTCAAAGTTGTTAAAACCAAAGAAAATTATGGAAAATTGCAAGAGGATCTTGATAAATTGCAAGACTGGACGTTTAAATGGCAGATTAAATTTAATGTGGACAAGTGCAAAGTTATGCACTTAGGAAAGAACAACCCAAACTACAGTTACACGATGGAGAAATTTTATTACCGTTAATTTCCTTTCCTGGAATCCTGCTAGACCAGGCCACCTTACGATTGTTTAATAAAGGTGTTGTGTGTGAACCTGCCACTCTTTTGCTTTTGGTTTTTATCCTGCTAGACCAGTCCAGACTAGTGGGTTGTGTCCCGCTGCCAGCAGATGATGAGACAGAGAAAAATTCCCGAAGCTCTGTGACATTACCTTTGGTATAAAAACCAGTCCTCCAAGGGGAGCTTTAGTATAAACATAACAAGCAACAGGAATTCAGCCAAGGAGCACCAAACCAGACCAAAAATGAGTTCATAAATGAATACCTTTTATAACGGCAATCTAAATTGAACAATGTGAAATAGGACCCGCAGGCCAAGAAAGTATGTATCCAAGGGAGCAATACAGCATAGGAGATGAAGTACTTTTGTCCACTAAAGAAGAGCGGGACCTAGGCGTAGTTGTGTCCGATGATCTTAAAGTAGCTAAACAGGTAGAAAAGGCGACGGCAAAAGCTAGAAGGATGCTTGGGTGCATACGGAGAGGAATGGCTAGCAGAAAAAAGGAGGTGATAATGCCTCTGTATAAGTCTTTGGTGCGACCTCATTTGGAGTATGGTGTGCAATTCTGGAGACCGCACCTTCAAAAGGATGTGAACAGGATGGAGTCGGTGCAGAGGGTTGCTACTAAGATGATTAGTAGTCTTCATTATAAAGCATATGAGGACAGACTTAAGGATCTTAATATGTACACCTTAGAGGAAAGGCGGGATAGAGGTGATATGATTGAGATGTTTAAATTCCCCCGTGGCATAAATGTTCAGGGAGAGAGCCTCTTTCAATTGAAAGCAAGTTCTGCGACGAGGGGACATGGGATGAGGGTGAAGGGAGATAGATTCAGGAGTGATATGCGGAAATATTTCTTTACGGAAAGAGTAGTGGATCCGTGGAATAGTCTCCCAGTGGAGGTGGTAGAGATGAGGACAGTAACTGAATTCAAAAAAGCATGGGACCAACACAGAGGATCTCTAAAGGTAAAAAGTGGACTGTTGTAGTTGTTATGGAAGGACAGACTAGATGGGCCTTGTGGTCTTTTTCTGTCATCATGTTTCTATGTTTCTATGTACATGGCGAGGTACAGCAATGTTACTGATACAAAAAGAGAGTCTTAGCTTGGCGACGGACTAAACAGTTTAGAGGGGTGTGTCGTGGACTGGTCTAGCAGGATTCCAGGAAAGGAAATTATCGGCAAGTAAAATTTCTCCTTCCAAATACATCCTACTAGACAAGTCCAGGCTAGTGGGGAGTACCATAGCTAAAACAACTCCAGGGCAAGAAGAAACAGCTGCAGTCAAGACAGAGGCTCTGAAGCAAGCTGGCTCTTGAGCTTGGACATCCAAGCAATATGATGTGCAAAGGTAGAGAGGAGGACCAGGTGGCTATCCTGCAAATTATCTGGCAGAGCTACCCATGAGCATTCTGTCCAGGAGGCAGTCTGGGCCAGCTTAGAATGTGCCAGAAGATTTACAGGCACAGGTTTGTTCAATAAAATATAAGCTGACTCAATGGTCTGCTTGATCCAGCATGAAATGGTCGCTTTGGAAGTGGCTGATATTGCTGAAGGACTGAATGGAAAAGTCTGTCTTTTTGCAGATGACATGAACATTTGCAACACTCTCCTGAGGGAGTGAATAATATGGGGAAAGATCTACAAAAGCTGGAAGAATGGTCTAATGCTTGGCAGTTAAGATTTAATGTGAAGGAGTGCAGTGTCATGGGATGCAGAAATCCAAGGGAATTGTATGCGATAGGGGACGAGAGGTTGGTATGCACGGATCAGGAGAAGGACCTCGGAGTGATTGTTTCTGAGGATCTCAAGGTGGCGAAACAGTGTGATGAGGCGGTGACCAAAGCCAGAAGGATGCTAGGTTGCATACAGAGAGAAATTACCAGCAGAAGAGAGGAGGTACTAATATCACTGTAACAAGTCGCTGGTGAGGCTTCACTTGGAATATTGTGTTCAGTTTTGGAGACTATATCTCGCAAACGATATAAAAAGACTGGAAATGGTTTGGAGGAAAGCGACCAAAATGATTTGGTGCCTGCACCAAATTACATATGAGAAGAGACTTGAAGACCTAAATATGTATACTCTAGAGGAGAGGAGGGACGGGGAGATAGGATACAGACCTTTAAATACTTAAAGGGTATTAATGAACAAACTTTTTCAAAGATGGGGAAGCTACAAAACTAGAGGACATAACATGAAGCTGCAAGGGGGTAAACTGAAAGGCAACATCAGCAAATACTTTTTCACTGAAAGGGTGATGGATGCTTTGAATGCCCTCCCGATGGATGTTCTGGGGGCAAATACAGTGACAGAATTCAAAATGGCATGGGACAGACACAGTGGATCCCTTTATAGCAACGGGAAAAGATCAAAACAACATTAACCATCTCTGCTATCTCAAAAATAGGGATGAACTGCATGGAGCGGTGGGTACACTCCTAAACAAAGGCATGGAAATTGGTGACCTGCACAGAGCAGCAGGTGCACCTACTCTTGCCACCTTGTTGGGCAGACTTGATGGACCATGATGGTCTTTATCTGCCATCACATACTATGTTACTATGGCTGCTCCTTATTGTGGACCAGAAGCCAGGACAAAAAGGTGATTGAAGAGACGAAATGTATTAGTTTGAGGTAACGGCATAACGCCTTACCAACATCCAACAGGTAAAGGACTCTGTTGTCACTCAAAGACTGCTCCTTAAAAAAGAAAGGAAGCACAACCGATTGGTTGACATGAAAATCCAAAAGAACATTAGGTAGAAAAGAGGGCACTGTTCAACTGGAAACACCCTCAGAAGTAGCCTCCTTGAAACGCATTGCTCTGATCAGCTAATCGACTAGATAAGGATGAACCCAAATACTTTGGTGACACAGGGAAGCTGTCCCTACTACCATCACCTTGGAGAAAGGTGTGAGGAGCTGTGGTAAGACCAAAGGGCAGGGCATGAAACTGATAATGTTGACAGAGGACCACGAAATGTAAATCTGCTGGTGATCTTGGCAGATTGGAATGTGAAAATATGCTTCCGCCAGATCCAGGGATGTGCGAAATTCACCTGGGAGAACAGCTTGAATGACTGTCCTGAGAGTTTCCATCTGGAACCGTGGCACCTGAAGACAGCGATCGACTCCCTTGATGTCCAGAAGCTGTCCTTCTTGGGAATGACACAATAAATGGAATATTGACCAGAACCTCTATCTGAGGGAAGAACTGGGCATACTGCACTGAGTTAAAGGTGGCAGTGGAGAGTCAGGAGTACAGCCCATGCCTTGGCCACAGAACCACATGGAGAGATGAGGAAGATATTCAGCATGGGCTCAGTGAAGCAGAGAGCATAACCCTGTGTTACTACCTCAAGTACCCACCAGTCCAATGTTATCTGGGTCTATTCACGGGAAAAATATCGTGAGAGAGAATTGAGATCTTACCAGGCTCTTTTACTGCCGTGGATCATTGCATCTGAGGGGGTGTGTGTCTGCTCAGGCACAGTGCCAGCAACCCCTTCCCTCCGGTGACGTTGGCTGCCTGAGGCCCCCAGGCTCTATATCACCTGGCTTGCACTGCTGTAAGTTGGAGGACTAAGATCTTACTGGGCTGTTTTACTGCCGTGGAGCATCGCATCTGAGGGGGAAATGCCAGCGGGGTGTGCTTCTGCTCAGGCACAGTGCTAGCAACCCCTTCCCTCCTGGTGATGTCAGCTGCCCCTTTGGCGCCCCCTTGACACCCAGTGTTGGTTGGCGTTGGTGAGCCTGGGGATTTTCGTAGGCTGGATGGTGTGATTGGCAGCAGCAGGTATTGTGCAGTTTATTCAGCTTAAAGCCATGGGGAAGCGGAAGGCTAAGTCTGCTGGTAAGGTGGACTCTGTGGCTCAGGCCCCAGTGCAACTGTGAGCCCTTTGGATAAACGTTTTCTTTCTCAAGTGAGTCAGCAGCCCTCGCCTGAAGGAATATCACTCGGTTCGGCAGATCGGACCCTTCCACCTTTCCCTCACCCTCAGTTGTCCTCAACAGTGACAGATAGGTCTTCGAGCTTCTGATGTCATCTTTCAAACCCAGACTGGTTCCAGTTGTTTTGCAAGAGGACATTCAGGGCTCCACTGAACCTACACAGGACATTACTTTGAAGAATCTTTGGATGGCTATAGTGAAGATAGATTCCAAGCTTTCCAATACTGTGGCGTTTCTCTGTAGGTTTTCTCAGGAGACCTCACAAAAGCTCCAGAAATCTGACTCTAGACGTCAGATGATAGATAATTCTGTTGATAAGTTAGATAGCCAGCTACAGTTAGTGCAGCAGGCTAATGCATCTGCTATTAAGGATTCTCTGGTAATACATCACAAGTTAGAGGCCCTGGAAAATTCTTCTAGGGCCAATAATTTACATTTTCTTAATTTCCCAACCACTCATATATTGTCACCTGATATTTTACTTGCAAAATATTTCAAGGAAATTGTATTGCTTACTGATATTATTGTTATCCAAAAGTGTTATTATTTACCTGTTAAGTTGCAGTCAGGGCTTCTTGGGGTGGAAGACTTGGATGTCTTATCCCCCAATGTTAGTCAAAATTTGACTAAAGTTTTGGAGGACTCCTCAAATATTTCTAAAAGAGCTACTTTATTGGTGTCCTTTGTTTCTTCTGTGAATAAGGTGAAAGTCCTAAAATTGTTTTTCAAACATAAAGATCAAATGTTTTGTGGGCAAAAGTTGAATGTGTTCCCAGATGTTTCAAGGGATGCTCAACTTAGGCAGAAACAATTTTTGGCTCTCAAATCGAGGGTGTTGCAGATCAGTGCAACTTTTTTTTGTGGTTCTCATGCAAATGTGTGGTCACTTTGCATGGGAATTCATATTTCTTTTTTGATATATCTCAGTTGGAAACTTTTCTGGTGAATAAGTCACAGTTGGCAAAGTCCATTTGTCAGCCTAAGTTATGGGTGGTCATCCCCTTTGACCTCATTATTATTGTTATAGATTTATTTCTTGTGATTTATCTTTTTCCCTTGATGTAGGCTGAGGTTGCATTCTATCTTTTGTGTATTTTTTCAATGACTTAAGTGGATTGTCTTAGGCAACGTGTCCTTGCCGGAATGGACCTGGAAACGGTCAAAGGGAAGATTTGGCGGAACCGGAAAACTTGTTGGATGAAGAGAAATTGTCCCGGTTGCAATGGATACCTGAAAGGACTGAGACTTAGAACCAGCCCTATTCAAAGAAGAGCCAGATTTACCAGGCCAGTGGCAACAAACGTCTCTGAAGCAGACTCTATAAGAGGAAGACATGGACGACGAGGCAGGATGACAAAAATTGAATTTGGGCTTATCCTCCAGCAAACATGAGACTCGACTTCCCCCAAATCCTTCACAAGTTTTTACAAATCCTCACCAAAAAGAAGGTGGCCCTTGAAAGGAAGTTTGGCGAGACGAGACTTGGAAGCAGCATCCACATTCCAATGATGGAGCCACAGCCAATGCCGAGCCACTGTAGCAGCAGCCACAGACCCAGCAGATAAGCGCAGCAGATCATAAAAAGCATCTGCAAGAAAGGCCGTGATCGACTCTAAACGAGGCAAAGCTGGATCATCCGGAAACGACTGAAGCCATCGGATCAGAACACATGCAGCGAGACCTCCACAAACCGAGGCCTGCACGCCAAGGTCAATGATGAGAAAGTGATTTTTAAGAGGCCCTCCATCTTGTGATCCATCTGATTTCGGAGGGCAGTGCCACCCTCCACAGGAATGGTTGTGCATTTAGTGACTGCAGTGACCAGGGCGTCTACTTTAGAGAAACGCAACCAGATGTCAAGATCATCCGAAGACCAAATGTAAACACACCCCAAGCGATGAGCGGAGTGTAGAGACACATCAGGAGAATCCCACTCTAAGGAGACCATCTTTTGTAATTCCAGGGGAAAGGGAAAAGCCTTAAGAGGTTTCCTGATGCCCACAATGATGGGGTCTGCCTGAGGTTTAGAGAAATCCAAAGGCTGTTGTACTTGAAAGTCAGAGAGGTGCAGAGCCTCCATAATTTGAGCAATGAGAGCAGGAAGCTCTTCCTTAAGGAATAACCGGATACGCTGACCATCTTCTCGAGGCTCCTGCTCATCTTCCAAAGACAAGAGCTCTCCTTCTTCCCAGCCGGACTCAGAAGTGCTAGAATGTTCATTTGAAGGACTTTCACCATCTTCCCCTGCAGGGCACCAGTCACCTGGAGGAGAGGAGGTATCCTTGACCAGATCTACAGAAGCTCCAGCCAAACTTCAGTGGGCATGCTTTCTAGATGGTGGATCAGAGGAGGTCGGAGTAGCCAAAGTCCCCAAGCGCCACATATCCCAGGCCTGATTAAATAGCTACATAAACTGGAGATCAGAACCGTCAGCTGAAGTTTGCATAGTTATGGCGGGAAACAGCAAAACAGAGTAGAGAAGCAGCTGCCGACTGACCGCATGAAGAGAAGCAGGAAAAAGGCAAAGCACACCGAAAAAAGGGAGGCGCACACCGAAAAACAGATCGGGACACTGCTTTAAAAGAGAATCGCGAAAGAAATAAAACACTCACTGCTCTTGAAGGAGGAAAAAAACAGATTAAGAAGGAAAGGTCCGGAGAAGAAAACACTGCCCAACAACTTCCTCAGCAACTGAATCCTTGAATAAGGTGGTTTTTTTTAAACAAACTTTAAGGAGTTAGAAATATAACAAAAGGTAACTGCCAACTTGGCTGATAGAAGTCTTGCTTGCAGAACAGTCAGAACAGAAGGCTGCAACTGTTCCTCATGAGCAGGATCACTTTCCTTCAGAGGTGCTCTACTGGTCCTCTAGACCAGGGGCAGTTCTGGAAAGTGAAGAAAGGAAAACTGTTGGCAAAAGGGAATAAAAAAAAAAGTACCTGTTAGTATATACATGTACACCGCTCTTATGCGTAAGTAAAGTAAATAAAGCACAGTTACTTACCTGTAACAGGTGATCTCTGGGAACAGCAGGAATTAGTCCTCACATATGGGTACGTCGGTACCGACGGAGCCTGCGCGGGAATGCTCCCCAGCTTCCCAAAAAGGAAAGCTTTTGGGAGCATCCCACAGCGCATGCGCGCTGCCTTCCCCGCCTTTCCTAACCAACTCTCCTCAGTTCGAGTTTAAAGCTGAGACAAAGAGAGGAAAGGAAAGAGAGAGAGAGAGATACAACTCCTAGGGGAGGTGGGAGGGTTGTGAGGACTAATTCCTGCTGTTCCCAGAGATCACCTGTTACAGGTAAGTAACTGTGTTATCTCCGAGAACAAGCAGGAATGAGTCCTCACATATGGGGACTCCCTAGCTAAGATGCCTGGGAGATCCCCAAAGGTATGAGACCCTTAAGGGTTCCTCGTCTTCCTATGGATCTCAGGCATCCATTCAGGGAAGGAGGGCAGGAGTTGCTCAAGAATGGAACAGGTGTTTGAGGACAGCCTGACCAAAGAGGGCATCCCGGCGGGAGTCCTTGTCCAAACAGTAATGGGCTGTGAAGGTATGAACCGAGGCCCAGGTGGCTGCTCGACAAATCTGATCGATGGAGACAGAATGAAGATGAGCCATAGAGGTGGCCATGGCTCGCACATTGTGAGCTGTGACATGGCCCTCCAGAGAAAGGTTCTTACTCTGGTAAGCAAAAGAAATACACTGAGCAATCCAATTGGACAGTGTTCTTTTAGAGACTGAAAGTCCTAAATGAGAGGGATCAAAAGCAACAAAAAGCTGGGAAGACTTTCTATGTTGCTGTGTCCTGTGTAAGTAAAAAGCAAGAGCTCTTTTACAATCTAGAGTATGAAGGCTCCTCTCTGCAATGGATGCATGAGGAGCTGGAAAAAAGACAGGCAAATACACCTCTTGATTAAGATGAAAAGGTGAGACCACTTTAGGCATAAAGTGAGGATTTGTCCTAAGGACTACCTTATCATGATGGAACCTTGTATAAGGTGGATTAGCCACTAAGGCCTGTAGTTCACTGATGCGGCGAGCAGAAGTGACTGCAATAAGGAAAATAACCTTCCAGGAAAGAAACTTCAAGGAGGTAGTGGCTAAGGGTTCAAAAGGTGGCTTCATAAGCTGACCAAGAACCAAGTTTAAGTCCCATGCCACCGGGGGAGGTCGAATGGGAGGTTTAGTTAAAGTTAGGCCTCTCATAAATCTTGTAGTAAGAGGATGAGAGGAAATAGGTTGTCCATTGAGAGGTTTGAGGGATGCTGCAATAGCACTCAAATGGACTCTTACTAAATTCGTCTTAAGGCCTGCATTGGAGAGATGCAGGAGATATTCTAAGAGGGAATTCACAGAAAGTGCCAGAGGGTCAAGACGCTTTTGAGCACACCACATGGAAAATCTTTTCCACTTGAAAGCATAGGAACGCCTAGTGGAAGGTCTTCTGGAAGCATGGAGGATATCTTTCACTTGCTGAGAAACATTTAAGTCCTGAAGGTCTAGGCCTTCAGTAACCAAGCTCTGAGGTGAAGGGACTTGGGGTTTGGGTGCCACAAAGTCCCCTCCTCCTGAGACAGGAGGTCTGGAGCAGCTCCCAAATCCAGGGAGGGGGCTTGGGAGAGATTCAGAAGTAGAGGGTACCATACTTGGCGTGGCCAGCGTGGAGCTATGAGGATCATAGATCCTTGATCCCTCTGAAGTTTGAACAGAGTCTTGGGAATCAAAGGAATGGGTGAAAAAGCGTACAGGAAGTCCTGACCCCAATGAAGGAGGAAGGCATCTTGGCCAGAGCTTCCTGACACGGATTTCTGGAACAGAACCGGGGAAGTTTGGCATTCCATGGACTTGCAAAGAAGTCTATGTCCGGGGTTCCCCATTCCTGAAAGATTTTGAGTACCTGATCCATGTGCAGGGACCATTCGTGTGGAAGCAGAACTCGACTGAGTCTGTCTGCCCAAGAGTTTTGGATTCCTGGGAGGTATACTGCCAGGAGATGGATTTGATGCTCTCTGGCGAAGGCCCATAATCTTAGAGCTTCGTTGCAAAGCGACAGAGAGCCAGTTCCTCCTTGTTTATGTAAAACATGGCTACTTGATTGTCCATATGAATGAGGACTGTCTTGTAGCTGAGGAGGGTATGAAAGACCTTGAGAGCGAGGAACACTGCTCGAAGTTCCAAGTGGTTGATATGAAGAGAGGTCTCCTGTGGGGACCAAGTGCCTTGGGTGGAGAGGTCTCGAAGATGAGCTCCCCAACCTGTTTGGGAGGCATCTGTTGTGAGGGTTGCTTGGGGTAGTACAGGTTGGAAGGGGGACCCCAGCAAACAGATTTTGAGTGGACATCCACCATTGGAGAGACCAAAAGAGATGTTTGGAGGTTGCTATTTGGTCTGAGAGAGCTCCTGATGCTTGAGTCCACTGTGTGGACAAAGTCCATTGAGCTGCCCTCATATGTAGGCGAGCATAGGGTACCACATGTACTGTGGAAGCCATGTGACCTAGCAGTTGTAGCATCTCCCGGGCAGTTAAGTGGCTCTTTGACTGAATCTGGGAGGCTAACTGCACTAGACATTGGCAACGGGCCTGAGGAAGATAGGCCCTTGCAGTAATTGTATCCAACCAGGCCCCTATGAATTCTAGGGACTGAGTAGGGGTGAGCTGAGACTTTGGGAGGCTTACCACAAGTACCAGATACTGCAGAATGTGCCTTGTGCGGTCCAGGGAAATCTGGGCCTCTGACTGAGATGGAGCTCGGATGAGCCAGTCGTCCAGGTATGGGAAGACAAATATTCCCAGAGTGCATAGAAATGCAGCAACTATTGCCATGCATTTGGTGAACACTCTTGGAGCAGAGGCTAGTCCGAAAGGAAGCACTCTGTATTGGTAATGTTTTCCCTGGAACAGAAAACGTAGGAATTTTCTGTGGGATGGATGAGTATATGAGTGTACGCATCCTTGAGATCTAGAGAACAAAGCCAATCCTGACTCTGCAGGTATGGAAGGAGAGTTCCTAAGGAAAGCATCTTGAACTTCTCCTTGCATAGGAATTTGTTCAATTCTCGGATATCTAGAATGGGTCTGTATCCCCCTGTTTTCTTTGGAACGAGAAAATAGGGGGAGTAAAACCCTGACCCCTGTTGAAGAAGCGGAACTGCTTCTATAGCCCTCTGGGCCAGAAGGGTGGTCACCTCCTGATCCAGAAACATAGAAACATAGAAATATGATGACAGAAAAAGACCACATGGCCTATCTAGTCTGTCCTTCCATATCAACAACTACAACAGTCCCCTTTTTACCTTTAGAGATCCTCTGTGTTTGTCCCATGCTTTTTTGAACTCAGTTACTGTCCTCATCTCTACCACCTCCACTGGGAGACTATTCCCACTAGAAGACAGCAACCTTGGGCCGGAAGGAGTGGGGTTTCTAGTCACACAGGTGCTCCTTGTGGTCTTGGGCAAGCCACTTAACCCTCCATAGCCCATGTTCCCTGTAAAATAGTTATCTCCAAGTTATAATGCCCTGTTCAATGTAATTTCAGTTTGTTCAATGTAAACCGCACTGATGCAGAATAGCGTGGTATATAAGAGAATGTAAATAAATTCCATGGATCTACTACTCTTTCCGTAAAGAAATATTTCCCGCATATCACTCCTGAATCTAACTCCCTTCACTCTCATCCCCTTTCCTCATTTCCTTTTTAATTGGTCTTGTTTTTGATTCTTTTACCAAATAAGTGTGCATATATAGTCCCAAGCCATTTCACTGGCCACTTTTTTTTTCTTTAGGAGATATTGGACATTAAGGGGTTGAACTGCAAGGGTGCCAATAATGTTGACCACAACTATCTTTCTGGATATTTTTTCAAAATTTTATTTTTATTGAATAATTACAAAGACAGAAACTAAACACAATAAGGGACACCCTCGCACAAAGCAAAAGCAGAAACAGAAAAAGGAGTGGGGGAGAGGGGAAAGAGTAAAATAGAACAGATTTTATTACAAAAGACCTCCAGGAGAAATTAGAGTTTACCAAAAATATTTAGAATTTGACAAAGCCAGCAAATTGCTTGCACGCAAAATTAAAAATACAGAACTCTAGAAACATCAAATATCCAAGGAAGAAATGGGAAATCACCAAAATGGATGACATTAGATTGAGACTTAGAGAGCACCATGAAGAACTTTATACCCCTGAGAAAGACTATTGAAAGAGAAATTTACAGAAAATAAATCCATCTACTCCCTCCAGCACAGAAGAGTTTCCTTGATAGACCTATAAACAGAGAACAAACTAGAGGAGGCCATAAAAAAAACCATGTAAACCGGTAAATCACTGGGTCTTTATGACTTTACAGCCAAATTGTATAAGACCGTTAAAACACATCCTAGTAAAACCTTTAATGAAATGCTTTAACTCTCTAGGAAAGGGGTCATACTACCTCACTACATGAGAATGGCAGGAAAGCGTAGTTACTCACCTCACTGTTGTCTGGTGCTACTGTTTGAAAAACGAAAAAGAAAAGTTTCAAAGTAGATCTTAGGGACAGCCAAGTCTCTCAGGAATGCAAGATTTGGTGTGGAGTATCTTCAAAACATACTGCGTCTGTGCAGATCAGGGGCGGCTCAAGGCAATCTGCTGCCTGAGGCGAAGAATGAGATGGCGCACCCCCCCCTTAGAGGGGGGCGGGGCTTTTTCAGAACTCCAATCAGGGACTGAACCAAATCAAAAAGCCAATTAGATTATATGGAGGGAAGGCAAGATATTTGCACGCAGGGCTGTACCAAGCTGCAATCGCACCCTGTTTTCTTTCAAGGCGGCACTGGCACTGGCACTGGCAACAGGGAAAGAGCAGGCACTGGCACTGGCAGGCACTGGCACTGGCAACAGGGAAAGAGCAGGCAGCGCTGGATGGAGGTATGGGGAGGAGGAGGGGGACATGCACCCGATCTGAAAGGCACCGGCACTTTAAGCAGATCTGTCCCTCCCTGCTCTGACATTGTGTCAGAGGAGAGAGAGGGGACCAGACCTGCTAAAAGTGCTGCAAAAAGGCTTGGGGGGCATATTTTGGCTGCCTGCTATTATCCTACCAGCGGCAGCAGGGCAACAGCAGACAGCCGAAATGCACCCCCAAGCCTTTTTGCAGCACTTTTAGCAGGAACTTCCTTTGGAGGCGGGACAATGCTGCACGGAGCATGTCGAGAGACGGGAAGGCTCCGCAACAGCTTTATCGGCACAGCCGCAGTTCCCTAAGAGGCAGGGAGCCGCAGCTACAGAAGGGAGGCGGCCGGTGAGTTTGCCGCCACTGAGAAGCAGATTCGGCAGCGGCAACAACTTGTGCGCTTTCTTTAAATTTTTTTTTTTTTTAAAAACTTGAAGGCGATGTGAGGCGGCTGTATTGGGGGCATTTGCTGTCCTCAAAACTTTGCTGCTTGAGGCAGTCGCCTCACTTCGCCTCATTATAGAGCCACCCTTGGTGCGGATGATATCAAAATCTGCAATAGTGTAGATACCCAGGAAGGAGTAGATAACATGAGGAGGAATCTAGCTAAGCTTGAATAGTCACGAATTTGGCAGCTGAGATTTCATGCTAAAAAATGCAGAGTCATACAGCTGGGCTACAAAACTTCAAGGGAGTGGTAAAGTGTATGCAGCGAAGTACTTCTGTCCATGAAAGAAGAGCGGGACCTGGGCGTGATTGTTCTGATAATCTTAAAGTGGCTAAATAGGTAGAAAAGGTGACAGTGAAAGCCAGGAGGATACTTGGGTGCATAGGGAGAGGAATGGCCAGTAGAAAAAAAGGAGGTGATAATGCCTCGATATAAGTCTCTGGTGCGACCTCATTTGGAGTACTGTATGCAATTCTGGAGATCACACCTTCAAAAGGATATAAACAGGATGGAGTCAGTGCAAAGGGTGGCTACTAAAATTGTCTTCATTATAAACCATATGGGAACAGACAAAGATCTTAATATGTATATACATTAGAGGAAAGGTGGGATAGAGGAGATATGATAGAGACATTTAAATACTTCACAAGAGGAGAGCCCCTTTCAACTGAAAGCAAGCTCTGCAACGAGGGGTCATGGGTTGAGGGTGAAAGGGGATAGACTCAGGAGTAATATGTGGAAATATTTACTTATGGAAAGAGTGGTAAATGTGTGGAATAGTCTCCCAGTGGAAGTAGAAGAGACGAGGACAGTATCTGAATTCAAGAAAGCACAGGACAAACACAAAAGATATCTAAAAGAAAAAAGGGACTATAAATTTGCTATGGAAGGCAGACTATATAGGCTATATGGTCTTTTTCTACTGACATGTTTCTATGGTAAACACTGAAGGTAGAGTATCCGACAGAGAGGTTATCATAAAGGCTGAAGTAACTCGGTACATTTAATAAAGGACAGACATAAATTATTTCAAATTATCTCCAACTGTGAGATATTTGGGGAATACAAAATAAAAACTGTATGTGAATGCCAAAAAACTAACTCTCCAATCGAATGCATGTCACCAAGTGAAGATGTAGACATGGTGCAACATGTTAAGGATAGGCCAAAGAACAACTGGATAAAATCTAGCCAAAAGCAAAATGCAAAGTGAAATCTTTAAGGATAGAAATTCCGTGGGTGAAGGAGAAGGTATGAAAGGTAGACAATGAAACGCTAACAGAAATTTGGAAGGCTAATGAATTTTAATAGCACAATTCTGGTCACCTATCTTAAAAAGGATACAACATTATTAGAAAAGGTACAGAGAAGAGCCAACAAAATGGTAAAGAGGATGGAAGAATACCTCTATAAAGAGAGGCTAAAAAGGTTAGGGCTCTTCAACCTGGAAAAAAGACGGCTGAGGGGAGATATGATAGAGGTCTATAAATTAATGAATGGAGTGGAACGGGTAAACGTAGATCGATTGTTTACATCATCAGAATATAGAAAGACTAGGGGACATGCAATGAAGCTACAGGGTAACCTATTTAAGGCTAATAAGAGAAAATATTTTTTCATTCAACGTGTAATCAAACTCTGGAATTTATTACCGGAGGATTATTAAAAGCTGTTAGTGTAGCTGGGTTTAAAAAAGGTTTGGGCAAGTTCCTGGAGGAAAGGTCCATAAACCATTATTAAAAGGGACCCAGGATATCACTGCTTGACCCAAAACAAGCATTGTGGAACCTGTGTCTTTTGAGGAAACTGCTAGATACTTATGACCTAGATTGGCCACTGTTGGAAACAGGATACTGGGCTTGATGGACCTTGGTCTGACCCAGTATGGCATATTTTATCTTATGTTATCTTATCTTATCTTAAGCAACTCGAAGGGGAGAAGGGAGGGTTGTGAGGTCTGATTCCTGCTGTCCCCGGAGAACACCTGCTACAGATGAGTAACTACGCTTTCTCCGGGAACAAGCAGGAAGTCAGTCCTCACATATGGGGCTCCCCAGCTACAGGCTACCGAGGACCTGTACGAAATGTCACGGGTGACCAGAGAAGGTGAGCCGTGAGCTGCAGCAGTTGAGTCTCAATTGGGAGACTCTCGCAAGACCCAAGTGTCAGTGGGGAACCAGCACTCCAGTAGCCTGATCACAGAAGGATCAAAGAGCAGGAGCTGCCTACACCCCAAACAGACTAGGAAGTAGTGGGCTGCAAAGGTTTGGACCAAAGACCAGGTGGCGGCCCTGTAGATTTCCGTGACAGGTATGGAACGCAGATTTGCCATGGAGGTAGCCATGGCCCTGACACGGTGTGCCGTGATCCAGCAGTCCAGTGAGATCCCATCCTGCTCATAGGCGAGGGCAATGTAGTCTGCCACTCAAATGGACAGAGTTCACTTGGTCACTGGAAGCCCAGTCGACTTGGGTCATAGCAGATGAAAAGCTGAAGCACTTTTCAGTGGTCCCGAGCCCATTGCAGACAGGACAGGGCCCTTTTACAATCCAGAATATGGAGAACGGTCTCCGCCTTGCCGGCGTGAGGCCTCGGGAAGAAGGTGGGACGTGCCACCTCCTGACTGAGGTGTAAATGGGATACAACCATTGGCAGAACATGGGGTGTGTGCGGAACATTATCCTGTTCTTGTAGAACCTCGTATAATGAGGTTCTGCCATTAGAGCCTGGAGCTCTCTGACCCTGCGAGCCGACTTGAGTGATACGAGAAAGGCAACCTTCCAGGAGAGATACCGCATATGGCAAATAACCAAGGGCTCAAATGGCGGCTTAGTGAGTTGTGAGAGCACCACATTGGTATCCCATTCTGTCTTTGGTGGACGGACGGGGAGCTTGGATAACATGAGGTCCCTCAGGAAATGAGAACCAAGGAGCGAGTCAAGAGGGGTATGCCTTTAACAGAGTGGTGGAATGCCGCAATAGTGCTCAGGTGCACCCTGACTGTTGGACTTTAGTCCCACACCTGGGAAACGTGGAATAGGTATTGGATTACCATCTGCACCGAGCAGGAAAAAAGGTTTGCTCGCCTCTCTGTGCACCACACCAAGAATCGACGCCACTTGAAGGCGTACGCCCTTCTTGTGGAGACCTTGTGGGAGGCTAGAAGGACCTCCTCCACATTCTGTGGGAGGTTGAGGGGGGCTAGAGCTACATTTTCAGCAGCCAAGCCGTGAGCGACAGGGACCCCAGGTTGGGATGCAGGAGAGAGCCCTTCTCCTGTGAAAGTAGTCCTGAGGCGTGGCCCAGGGGAATCAGAGATGCTGCCGACAGGTAGAGAAGCAGCGGGAACCAAGGTTGCCTGGGCCACTGGGAGGCTACCAGTATCAGTGATGCCCTGTGTCACAACCACCCCTTATATAGGCGGCTGCCTAGTGAGAGTGGCGCGACCACATATTTATTTGTATCCCTTTAAGTGCTGCGGTCTCTGTTCCCTTGTAGTTGTGGCACAGACGAGTCAGCAAGGAATAGGGTTAACAATACGTTTTATTGTTATTGTTGCACCATGGTTCACCTACTATCCCAATAACAGAAATAAAGGATACTTCTCCAAAGCAAAGTCTCTGTAACTGAAACAGGATTATTCCGCTTCTAAACATACAGGCATGTTCCTTTCACAGCACTGTCTTCCATTTTCTTCCTGATATAAAACATTTACTGCTTTCTCCTTCAACAATAAAAATGCTTCCTTAAAACACCAAAAGCAGTAGTGCTCTTTTCTTCCAGGTTTTGCCTAATTGGCCTGGCTTTTACACTCCAGCCTCTTCCCGTGTAAAATCCTCCTGGCTCAATGTCAGGCTTCTTCCAGCACTTACTATTAGTATCACAGTTCATAGATTTTACCCTCTCTGGCAAAATGCACAATCAGTTTCCATATCAGAATCCTCACTAGCAGCACCAGCTTCTTCAAACTGCATGGGCTCTCCCTCTGAGTCTGATATGCTTTCTTTAAATACAGGCTTCTCTTGAACAGGCTTCCACTGGTCTAATAAAGCCTTTAACTGTTTCAAACAGGACTCTTCTTTAGTCTGAGCTGTGGGGGAGGAACTCAGAACACAGATCTCTTTGAGTACTGCCTTAACAGATTCAAAAGGGCTCACCTTTTTCCTGGCCTTCCGTACCCTTTCTGGCAAGTTTACAGGCAACCTCTTGTCCCCAGACTGCTTCCTCTGCTCCCGGCTGTTCTCCTGCTCAACAGGGTCTGACTCTGACTCCTATCTCCAGAGCTTCCAATCAGCCACTTGCTCATGAGCAGCTGTGCTTCTCTCTGAACTAGAGCTACTCACACGTTGCCTGCAATCAGAGTGTCTGTGCAGCCTTTCACTTGGAACTTTGCTCCTGCTTAAATTCCCATCTCGGTTCCTCTCACAGGTCCCCTCAGAACTCCTTTCAGGGTCTCTTCCAGAACTCTTACAGCTCCTTGCTGCCGACGTTCTTCCAGTTCCTGAGCTCCCTGTTCTTGCTGATCTCCCTCTAACTGTTTCCTCGTGGCTAAATGTTTGGGGCTGTCCTATGGGCTTTGACTCCGCCCCCTTTCCTCTTACATCAGCTCCCCTGGTTGTCATGGAGCTGAGGTGTGGCTCACTCTCCTGCTTTCTGAGCACAGGGTTTTTTTCCATTAGTTGAAGGATTAACCCTTTCTCTGCCTGCACTGCTCTTAGCTACAGGGGAAAAAGAGTGATTTCTGCACCTTTAACTAGCGTTTAACCCCGCTGCGCCATCACACCTGTCACGTTGGACCTTGAAGAGGTTCTTGGCGACCAGTGGTGTTGGCAGGAAGGCATAAAGAAGGCCTTCTGTCCATGGAATGAGGAAAGCATCCACTGCCACCCAGAATGAGTGCGGCTGGCGGGAACAGAAGCGGGGCAACTGCATGTTGTCCGGGCTGGTAAACAGGTCAACTAGGGGGACACCCCAGAGTTGAAAAAGCTGGGAGGTCACTCTGGGTTCCAGGCACCACTGTCCTGGTCCAGGAGAAAAAACACCCGTAGGAGCATCCCATTGCATGTCGCATATGACCAGAGGGCTACCGCCTCCTGGCAGAGGGAGTACGACTCCGTGCCCCCTTGCTTGTTGACATAGAACATTGCGACTTGGTTGTCCATCTGGACCAGCACTGACTGGTGCTGCAACCATTGGCGAAAGGCTTGGAGGGACAAAAATATCGCCCAGAGCTCCAGAAGATTGATCTGCAACTGGGATTCCATTTGGGACCAACTGCCTTGTGTGTGGAGGTCCTCGCAATGAGTTTCCCAACCCAGCAGGGAGACGTCAGTAGTAAGGACCCTCTGTGGGGGGGAGGTGCCTGAAAGGGCATCCCGGCCTGAAGATGGCAGGGGAGCTGCCACCATTTGAGGGAGTCCACCAGCTGGTGGGTCACTATTATCCTGTCTTGAAGCCTGCCCATGGCTTGTATCCACTGGGAGCGGAGGCATCACTGAGCCACCCTCATATGTACGTGAGCCTACAGGGTCATATAGACCGTGGAGGCCATGTGGCCCAGCAGGTGGAGGTGGTGAGCGGGCATCGACTGGTGGTGCTGCACCTCTGCAGCTAGTGCCCTGAGGTGTTCTGACCTCTCTGGCAGGAGGAAGGCCTTGGCCTGGAGGGTGTCTAGCTGAGCCCCTATGAACTCCAGGCACTGAGCCAGAGAGAAGTGGGACTTGGGGCAGTTAAAGACAAACCCAGGTGCTGCAGGACGTACATGGTGCACTCGGTGGCATGGTGCACCTATGCAGTTGTGCCTTCCCTTATGAACCAGTTGTCCAGGTAGGGAAAGACGAAGGCCTCTTGGAGATGAAGGTGGGCTGCGACCACTGCTAGGCACTTGGTGAAGAACTGTGGCGATGCAGCCAGTCCGAGTGGTAGCACCCTGTATTGGTAGTGACCTCCTCCCACCACAAACCAGAGGTATTTTCGGTGGCTGGGATGGATCTGGATGTGTGTATAAGCATCCTTCAGGTCTAAGAAGCATAGCTAGTCTCCCTGCTCGAGGTATGGCAGCAATGTTCCAAGGGAGAGCATCTTGAACTTCTCCATCACCAGGAATCTGTTCAGGTCCCGAAGGTCCAGGATGAGCCTGAGGCTCCCTGTTCGCTTGGTAACAAGGAAATATCTGGAGTAGAAGCCTTTGCTTCAGAGATGTTTGGACACTGGCTCTACCGACTTGCCCTCGAGGAGGCCTGCGAGCTCATTGAGGAGCAGAGTCTGGTGAAGGAGAGGCCTTACAAGTTCTCCTGTGAAGAACAAGGGTAGCGTTCGTTGCAGGTGGAGGAGGTAGCCCTCCTTGACAACTTGCAGTACCCAGGAATCGGTGGTGATGGAGGACCACCTGTGGACTACTGAGGGCCTCTTTGGGAAAGGAGGCCATGCCCAAAGAGTCAAAAACTCCCTCCAGGATGGGCTGGGACCGGTGCCTGGGTTTTATGGGTTTTCTGCTTGCGAGGGCTGTGCCCTTGCCCCTTGGATTGTTGACCTTGCTGTGGGGCATTACCAAAAATCCCCTTTTTCCTTGGAAAGAAAGGCTTTTTCATCAGGGCTTTCTTATGGGAATGTACAGAGGTCTGTTTAGAAAGTCTGGTCCTGGTCAGGAACAGTCTATCTCTGCAGCTTTGTCTGCCATGTGTTTTACGAAGAGGTTCTCTCCAGTGCAAGGGACATTGATTAGATTGTCCTGGACTCATCGCTCGAGGTTAGACTGCAGCCATGCCTGGCATTAGGCTCCGATGCCTGTGGCAGCCACTCTGGCTGAGGACTCGAAGCCATGGTTTGCTGCTCGAGACATGAACTTCAAGCATTCCCTGACTGCGGAGGCCAGTGACTGGAACTACTGACGAGGATCCCCGTTGAGGCCTGCAGAGAAACTGGCGAGCTACCTTGCCAGTTCCTTGAGGGACGTACCAATGTAAAACTGGTAGGACTGGATTTGGCAAGCCAGCATTGAGCCCTGGAAGCATTTTTGGACAAGGGCATCCAAGGTCCAGGCCTCCCTCTGGGAGGCACCAAGGAATGAGTCTTTTGGTTCTTGAGTCGACGCATGGCCATCTTGACGACCATAGAATTGTGAGGGAGTTGGGTTTTATGGAACCCCGAACTTCAGAGGACTCCATACATAGAGTCAAGCCGTCTGCTCACTATGGGCACCAATGCCGGTGTCTCCCACATATGGAGGAGGAAGCGCTCGAGGATTGGAGGGACGGGCACCATGAGGGTCTCCTTCAGAAGGGCCTCAAACTGGAGGATCTCAAGTACATCCTTGCGGGGGGGGGGGGTCCTCCTCCGCCTCAGTCTCAAAACGAGTGCCTTTGACATATCCCACACAAAGTTGATGAAGGCAACATCCTCAGGCGGGGAACAGCACCAGGACCCCGGTGGAGATGGGTCTGAGGGCACGTCTCGATGTCGCCCGGTGTCCGGGGTCTCCTAGTTTGACTCAAAGTCAGAGGAAGAATCAGAAGCTCCGCAGTTTCCACGGTAGAGGCCCAAGACCCCCAGAAGATCTGCGGTCTTAGCAGTGTGCACTCGCCAGAGAGAACTGTGGTCCTGAAGAACAGGACTGGGACCTTGTCTGATGCCAATGGCTCTCGAGGTCTGTGGCAATCAAGGATCAGCTCGATGTCCAGGGTCCGGTCGTTAGGGCGGATGAACCGAAGGAAACTGACATCAGTGCCCACTGCTGGGCCAGGAGGGCAGAGAAACACTGCTCCAAAGCTGCCATCTTAGTCTCTATGCCAGTTGGCTCCTCAGCCTTCGATGCGGGCACCAATAACTTTGGGCCTGGCGCTGGTTCCATTGAGTGGGAGTCCTAGGCCAGTTGCCAGATGCTGATGACTCCTTCCGAGGCAGCTTGCGAGGCCGCTCCCGCTCCAACCCTCAGACTCACGCCAGGGACTGCAGGGCCAGGTGTGAGATTTACCCGCTTTTCCAGACCCATCCTCTGAGGCGCCTGAGTTTTTCGAGCTCTTCTTGCATTCTACCTCCAGGGATTTCCTCTCAGAGAGCCCATGGCCGCGGGACTCCGAAGCGGAGTGGGCATTGCAGGACACCGAGATACTGGAGGGGGCCCTGGAGCGTGGTGTTGCTGGGGACTCCGGCGCAGAGTCAGATTTATGGAAGAACTTCTTCTGCTGCAGCTAATAACTTCTTCTGCTGCAGACATGGACTTGCAAAGGTCGCAATCCAAGCTGTCATGGTCCAGCCCGAGGCAACAGAGGCAACAGTCAGGTAGATAGGTGAGGGACATCATCTTACTACACTGATCATTTTTGAAGCCACCAGAGGCCATGAGAAAAAGGGACCCTGCAACCCGAGCAAGGTCCGATGCCTACCAGTCAAAAAAGGGCGCGAAATGCCAGTTGAGGAACACCTCGAAAAAAAATAAAGAAAACAAAACTGAGGAGCAGCGCTGGGGTGAGCTGACTCAGAGATGGGAAGAGGAACTGGTATGCATAACGGAAAGACAGACAAAAAGATACACTTTTTCTGGGGGAACAGGACAGACATCTGGAGTGTTCCATGGAAATATGGAGACTGAGACAAGATGGCACCCTTGGGCAGGAAAGGGACCATGCATGCGTGGTGGCATCTCCCAAAAGCTTTCTTTGAAAGCTGGGGAGATGCTTCTGCAGGGGCTCCGTCAGTGCCGACATGTTCATATGTGAGGACTGACTTCCTGCTTGTTCCCAGAGAACGACCTTCCAAGACAGGTACTTGGAGATGGCAGGTAGCCAAAGGCTCAAAGGGGGGGAGCCATGAGCTTCCTCAACACCATATTAAGATCCCATGCCACTGGCGGCGGAGGATTGATTGGGGGGCCAGGACAGCAGGAGTCCTCTCATGAAACGGTGCACCCTCTGGTGGGCCAAGACAGCCTGGCCATCCTCTGGGTGATGGTAAACCGAAATGGCACAGAGGTGCACTCTGACCATGTTGGACTTGAGGCCAGACCGGAAAGATGCAAGAGGTATTGCAAGACGACTTGCATCATGCAGGAGAAGGGGTTAAGACCCCCATCCATGCACCACAGTGAAAACCTGCACCATTTAAAGACATACTCCCGACACATGGAATCCTTACACAAGGCCAGCAGGACATCTTCCACCTCCCCTGAGAGGAGGTGGTGTGCTATAGTTAACATCTCAGCATCCAGGCCGTCAGATTAAGGAACAGGAGGTTGGGATGAAGAAGCGTCCTGTTTCCCATGACAGCAGATCCGGAGAGCTCCCCAGCGGCAGTGGGTCCCTCCAGAACAGCTGCAGGAGCAGGGGGAACCATGGTTGCCTAGGCCACCTGGGAGCAATGAATATGACTGAGGCTGCCTCTGCTTGTATCTTGAGGAGAGCCCAGGGGAGCAGGGGTACAGGCGGGAACATGCACAGGAAGCCCCTGGATCAGGGAAGGAGGAATGCGTCCGCCGCTTCCTGTCCCCAGGGCAGCCTCCAGGAACAGAAGCGTGGCAGCTGCACATTCTCTGGACTGGCAAAGAAGTCTATACCTGGGGTCACCCAGTGGCAAAAGATCTCCCCCAGTACCACTGGGTTCAGCTGCCATATTGTCCTGGCTTGGCAGGTGAACTGCCCCGAGGGAGATGTTCTGCCCTGTTGCAAAGTTCCAAAGGTGAACGGTCTCCCAGCAGAGTGGTATGAGCCCATGCCACCCTGCTTGTTGAGGTAGGTACTTGAACCACCTGTCCCGTCAGATAGTCCTGGAACACCTGCAGGGCAAGGTATACCGCCCTGAGTTCCAGTAGGTTGATCTGCAAGGAACTCTCCCCTCGAGACCATGGACCCTGCGATTGCAGGTGACTGCAATGGGTTCCCGAGCCCAACTGGACACGTCCGTAGTGAGGATGCGCTGCAATGGAGGAGCCTGGAAAGGAAATACAGCTCTGAGGTTGAGGGGGTCCTGCCAACAGGCAAGGCACATCGCCAGAGCTGATGTGATCTGGATCCTGTCCTCCAGGTGGCCATAAGCCTGTGTCCACTGGGCGCTGAGCATCCACTAGGCCTGCGCCATGTGGAAGCAACAAAGGGCATGACTTGGACAGTAGATGCCATGTGCCCCAACAGGAGGAGCATCTGTCTGGCTGTCACCGCTGAGCAGCCCTGCACATCCAGTGCCAGGGTCAAGAGGCACAATGTACGGTCTTGCAGGAGGAAGGCCCATGCCTGGGTGGAGTCCAGCAGAGTGCCAATGAACTCCAAGCACTGGGTTGGCAAAAGGTGAGATTTGGTAAAGTTGATCACAAACCCTAGGCACTTGAGCAGTCCTATGGTGTGGTGAGCCAAGTTGTGCACCTCTGATGAGCCAATTGTCCAGGTAGGGGAAGAAAAAAAAACCCTAGGAGAATGAGGCAGGCAGTCATGACTGCCAGGCATTTGGTGAACACCCAAGGATCCAAGGCCAGACCAAAGGAGAGCATCCTATATTGGTAGTGCTGGCCCCTGACCACAAAACCGGAGGTACTGTCGGTGCCTTGGATGTATTAGAATGTGGGTGTATGCATTTTTGAGATCCAAGGAGCATAGCCAATCTCCCTGCAGGAGGTAAGGCAGCAAAGTTCCAAGGGATATCATTTTGAACTTTTTCTTGACCAGGAAGCAGTTGAGGTCCGAGGCTCATCCTTGGGCACCGCCACAAAGGAGAGTGCCTGGATCATCTCCTTTATGAACTCCAGGAAGGCGAGATCCTCCGGAGGAGACCACCGACAATGGTGTGGCAGGGACAGGTCGGAGGGGATGTCCTGGTGAAGGATGTGTTGGGGGACTCCTCATCTGTCTCCCAAGCTGACATGGAGTTGGAGGAATCGTCAAGTGCCATGCGTTCTCCAGACCGACTCAGCGTTGACTACTCCCGGCATTGGTACCCTGCCACAGCAGCACCCGACGACGAGTCATGCCTCAAGGTGGACAATGACAGAGACAGCACCGATCAAACCAACTTCTTAAGGATATCCTCTGGGGACGTCCTTGCCAAGGATGGCCCCGCTGTGCCTTGAAAATGCAGAGAAGCTGCATTCCAGGGCCGCCATCCTGGTCTCGATGCCAGCTGGCTCTGCAGCAGCTGACTCTGGTCTCGAGATTGTTGAGCCCGGAGCCACGTCCCTCGTAGGGGCATCACCGATGGTGATAGCATTGGGGGACCTGACCCAATCTCCCGATGCCGTGGGAGTCTCCTCCCAATGGGGATGCTTGGAAGGCCTCTCCCTGCTGTTGCTGTCGAGGACTCTGAGCCTTGGAGCCAGAGGTCTTTCCTGCCAGTCCAGAGTCAGACCTTGCCTTTGGCTTTGATGATGTCCTGGACCCATGGGAAAGGTCCTCAGAGGACAAACCCTGATCCAAGGCTCCATGATCCCAGGGCTCCGACAAGTCATTGGACGCTGGTGTCAAGGGCAGGGATTCCACCCCCGATGCCAATCCCGAGTCAGACTTGCCAAACAGCTCCCCCTGTTGCCTTTCACTCTCCTTGCGGATCTTCGCCAACATTTGTTGGCAGAGAGGGCATGTAAACACATCGTGATCCGCCCCGAGGCACTTAATGCAGGTATTGTGGTGTTCCATGCGGAACATAGGGCAGTTACATTTGCCACACTGAAACTGCTGACCGAGACCATAGTGGGAAAAACGACCCCCGCAAGATCAAACTTTGACGTCTCAGTCAGCCAGGCTGTGAGCAAAGACTGACATGCCAAAAAAAAAGAAAAGCAAAAATGTATACTTAAGAAGGAAAAAGCACGATGTTGAGGCGGTGGACTCGGGCAGCGGGAAGGTGGTCGGAACCAATCCCGGCAAAAGTCAAAGAACTAGGTGAGAAAAATCAACTTTAACCGTGGGGGGGGGTGGGGGGGGGAGGGGGCACAGACAGAACATCTGCAAGGCTCCGTGTAAAAAAGAAGACTGAGGTAAGATGGCACCCTTGGGCAGGAAGGTGACTGCATGCGTGCTGTAACTCCCAAAGACTTTCTTTATATGCTGGATAGTGGATCCACTCAGGCTCCATCGGCACCGTCATCCATATGTGAGGACTGACTTCCTGCTTGTTCCTACAGAAGCTGTGCAGCTGCGTTTTGAACAGACTGAAGGGGAGAAAGATGATTCAGAGGGAGACCAGTAAGGAACAGGTTACAATAGTCAAGACGGGAGGCAACTAGTGAGTAGATAAGGGTCTTAGTAGTGTGTGTAGAAAGAAAGGGACAAATTTTGCCAATATTATAAATAAAAAAGCGACAGGTTTTAGTTATCTGATGGTTGTGGGCAGAGAAAGAGAGAGTAAAGTCAAAGATGACCCCAAGTCTGCGAACTGAGGAGACGGAGGAATATAGTGTTATCCACAGAAATAGAGAAGGGAGGAAGGGGGGAGGTGGGTTTAGGGGCAGCTATCCTGTCAGCGCATTATTCAGCTGCTATCATATAGCTAAACTACAAAGGTAGGGTGGCCATTATGTGGGTTAGCTATCTGGTTAATGCCTAAATATCACTGTGACCGAAAAGCAGCTGGTGCTGCTGAATATTGGGATCGTTAGGGTTTAGCTGATGCTGTTAACCAGCCAATCCTTTTCAACATCAATTTACTGATGTTAATTCTGCCCAAGAAGCCCCTGTAAGGTGGGGGTGGGGGGGCTGGAAAGAACGAGGGCCCCACACTTCGCCGGTGGCAGCAGCGTGGCAAACTTACTTTATCATATCTACCACTCTACTCCACTCTTGTAAATTCATCGCAGAGAACACGAGTGCAGCTGTTTCTCGTTGGGCCGAAGTCTCACGATAACATCTGCACTGTGAGACTTTGGCCTAGCAGGGTACAGTCGCCGGGCCCGTGTTCCCCGTGGCAAACTTACAAGAGTTTAGCAGCTTAACAGACGTGATAAAGTAAGTTTGCCACACTGCTGCCGCACAAAGGGGGGCCGTACGGGGGCACAACAACACCGTGACAATAGGGGGCTTTCAGCAAAATTGTGTGTGGGTGTCCCTCATTGTAACTTACGCCACTGTATGAACCCCTTAATTTCTAATATTTAAATGTTTATTTTTATGTTCTTTGCTTTAATTAAGCATTGGAAAGGTAGAATAAAAAATAAGCACTCTCATTTCAGTAGTTCCCAAACTTGTGTCAGGGATCCACCAGCCAGTCAGGTTTTCATAATATCCACAATGAATATACATGGAATAAATTTCCAAGAACTGCAGGCAAATTTAGCTCATGTATATTTATTGCAGATAATCTGAAAACCTGACTGGTTGGGGGCTTTCAGGACAAGGTTGAGAACCACTGCTTTAGAAGGAGCTGTTGTCTTTAAGATAAGTGAATTATGAATGTACATAAACAGATGGATAGTAGCTAGGGATGAGGCCTTGACAAATTATGCTACTGCTCATGAGCTTCAGACTCATGCCAAGTTCGCCCCTTTTTTGTTTGTTATCATGTCTATATGAGCACACATTTTTCTATGTAATTTACTTAGGTGCACTTTGTATATGCACCAACACACTTTATAGATCAAAGGAAATGGATGTCCTAAGCTACTGAGATTGTCACCTGCTTATGAACGTACCAGGATATGTACTTTTAATTAAATTGGATAGTCTAAACGTCTAAGCAGAATTAGCCAACTTTGAAAAGAATATGGAAAAAGAACAAGAATCATGGCAGCACTGGTGACAACATATGATTCTTGCTATATTTTTGTGATTTTAGCCTTAATCCCCAAATCAAGGTTCCCGACATTATACTTTTAGGAGGTAATTTTATAAAATTATTCCCACTTGTATGTGGCCACATATGCATTAAAAACATTTTATGATTTTGCTCCTTACCTTTCCCAGTTGGTTCCTATTTCTCTCTATAACCATTCCTTACCTGAGTCACAGTCCTCCTACTCTTTCTCTGTCTTGAACTGTGTCAGGCATTCTTCTCCCTTTCCCTCATGTCATCCTCTTCCATCTCCCCCACTCCTCCAATTACTCTTAGACCTCCTTTCTCTAAAATTGTCTGTTAATATTGCTTTTGTATCCCTATCCTCTCTCTCGCTCTTATCCCAGGAGGAGTGGCTCAGTGGTTGGGACAGGTTACCTCAGGCCGGAAAGCCGGGGGTTCAATTCCCACATGGGGACAAGCAGCTTCAGGCCAGAGGGACTGGGGTCGCTAGTCCCATGGCTACTCCTTGTGGCCTTGGGCAAGCCACTTAACCCTCCATTGCCTCAGGTACACTTAGATTGTGAGCCCTTCAGGGACAAGGGAATAAAAAGTACCTGTTAGTATACATGTAAACCATACTGATTCTAAAGAGCGCGGTATAAAAAAAGAAATAAATAAAATAATAATAACTCTTCTTCACCAGTCAAATATGCACATGAGCACCACACTCATTTACCGGCAGCAGCCCATTAATTTGGGGGTTGAGGGGACCCAGTTGGTACTTCACGTTAGTTGGGTGATGGTATGTTCCCCATTTATCTTTTTGGCCAGTTTGGAGGCCAATTAGCTCTGCTTAGTTGGCCAGGAAGTAAAATTGCCTTAGTGGCTTTTCTTTGGGGCCAGTAGGTAGAGGGGGGAGGAAAGCTGCAGCAACTTCTTTTTCTCTTGCTGCCTGACAGGGGATGGGAGGTTTGATTAACTAGCTGCTTCTTTTGTTGGCCTGTCCGCCCAGCCACAGAATGCTCCGGCAGGTGTGCCGGTGCAGTGGGATCCCGTCGCCATGGCACCGGCACATCCAGCCGGAGCAACCGAATGGCGAAACACATTCTGGCACCGTCACCCTGCCAACAGACCGTCAGTGGGGGCCCTCAAGGCCAGGACTTGGCAGTGGGGCCTCTCCAGCGGTGTCATGAGGTATAGGGGGCCACTACATTTGGCACTTAATCCACCCTCGGGGTGAAATAGGCCAGGTATGTAACTGGGAGCTGGGGACCGTACAGAGGCACAACCTGTATCGCCTCTGTACATCCCGGCAGCTGGCACCACCCCTCCCTGCCCTGTCCAGCGCACCCCGCACAATCTGTACATGTGGGGAGCACTGAGGGCAGAATCGCATTCAGTGGCTCAGTGTGGGTTGGACGTCCAGGCCGTACATCCAAGCCTGCTATTCGATGAGAAGAGTGACCACCATAGTATCTACATCTGTGGTATAATCAGTTTCCACAAGTCATCAACAGCATTTATCCTTGTCGGCCATTTTGTGAGATGGTGTTGAAACAATCGAGGCATAGCTCTTTCTCCAGCGACAGCAGGCAAAATGCAGTCATGAACATGGGATGATGTCCCTTAAGCGGCAGCTACGCAGATACTTCATTAGCTAATTTATATTTAAAAATTCTCTCCCACCTCACATCCTGCACTGCTCAGACCTATAAATGCCTCCCCAGTCTAATGTATCTGCTCATTGTGGCCAGACGTGGATCCTGCTCCTTTCAGCACCTCCTTTATATAACTGAACAAAATGAGCAATTACTCACAAAACAGTCAGGATCATACAACTAAAATGGATTTCTTACCTTCTGAAATCCTAATGGACCTATGTGAGGTACCCATAGAAGAGAAGCCATACCCCTAGGCCTATATAAGGTACCATCCAATGGCAATAAACCACTGACAGAAGTTATTTCACCAGTGCAAAAAACTTGCCGGTGGGCCCACACAAGCGGACATTATTATACAGCAGCATGACAAGTTCCAACTGCTTAATCATTTTGCTCATCAGTGAGCTCAGATAAAGTGCAGAGAAAACAGAGACAAATCAGCTAAATCTAAGTCAGCATGATGCTGGTAAGCAGCTTTTACTCACTCTCTAGCCTGCTCTTGAAAAGGATCCCCAGGCTTCCTCAAAAACAAAGCATTAGTCTCTTATAAGGATGGCATCCTCAAATGACAAGCAGCCTGCTTCCATTAATCTTCAAGCTGCTACACTGCTTTCACTGATGCTCCTGCCCAGGTGTAACGTCTTTAAATGGATAATTCAATGCCTGTTTCACCTGAGCTCCTGTACAGGATGATCAATACCTTCTTTTGCTCCAAATGGTTCACAAACGGCTTCTTGATAAAATCTCCAATTCTTCCAGAAACATTGTTCTGAATGAACAATCTGGAGCATCCTGGTCTGCCACTCTGCATGACTCAGTCTCCGAGTCCAGCACATCGAGGTAATTTCTGAGTTGGCATCACTTCCCCTTCCTTATCTTCTGAGAGTTCCACAGCAGGACTCAAATTCATATCCTTGATTTGTGGATGGATCCTACTCTCCTAAAAATTCTCATGCGCCTTCCCCTCACACAAAATGAAACTCCAATGAGCAGCTGTAATTTCCTCTCCATTCTGAAGTCAAGTACACAAGACATAGCCATTCCAACTAATCAGGTATTCCAGGACCTTCAGATCTGGAAGACCCTTCTCTCAGCTGCTCTGATAGCCAAACTCGTGGATGCCAAGTATAAGGTCCACCCTGCCCTGGGTCATCAGAGACCACAATTAGTTTAGTTTAGTTTATTAAAATTTGATATATTGCCTTTTCAAAACAATTACCTCACCATTCCATGGAAACCACACTTAGAAGATCTAAATCTCAGAAACCAGGTGCTATCTATCCTCCAGGCAAGGAACCTAAAATCTTGGATGCACTTGGCAGGAAAGTTTATCAGGCATCAATGCTAGGCTACAGGATAGCTGTACTGTTGTCATTCCCTGATGGAAGAAGTCTCCTTGGTACTTAAAAACCTGCCTCAGGAATTAGCCCAGATCTTGGCTCCTTTAATGCTCAATATTGAGGAATGTGATTTTCACCCTATCCATTCTACTCATGATGCTTACGAAACAGCTTCACGGGCAGCTTCTGTAACCATTGTTGCATCCTACATAATCTTTTTAACAAATGTCCACTTTCCAACCACCCTGCATAATAACCATCTGGGCCGCATTCAATCTTCTAGCAACTCTCAACTCTGGAATCACCCACGTTCATGGCTACCGTTTGCCTGCTGTCAACAGGGAAAGCAGACTTTCTTACTTGTAATATGGTTTCTCCGTAGCAGCATGAAAGTACAGCCACACTCCACGCTCTCCGTTCCACTAATCAGACTAGGTTTCCTCTCGGCTATGATAGCGACTGGGGAAGCAGTTGCAAGCACTAATAATGCAGGATGCAAGATGGGATAGAATTTGTAATTGTAAATTAGATAATGACGTGTCCGCGTGTGGCTGCTGCTCGAGGAACATCACCCATGCTTATGGCTGCATTCTCATGCGGTCTAAGACAACCCCATGTTCCAGATAAGAAACTCTGCTTTCTTTCTGCTTCATAATCAGCACGCATATTACATTTCTGGAGAAACTACTATTACTACTAACTATGTCATTTCTACAAAAGCCATGTTTCCTTCTTTAAGCACCTCAATTTCAAGTGAGATACCATCATGTTCACATAAAGCTAGATTGCCTAGTAGTGTGTGGATGCAATTTACATATTAACAATAACATCTTACCCATTTTTCTGCGGTAGTGTTGTTGAAGCCAACTTTCCTCCGTCTGTATCAACACTGAAACGTCTAAAGCCACATTGCCAGGAAAGGCATCAACTATTTTTGGGGACATGTAGCTGCTACAGTTGAAGTAAAAATATTGTAAATCAGTAGTCTAGCTGTACACTTTGAAAACAATGACAGATTATTCATGAGAAGTGTTTAATACTTGTGATTCTCCGCTATCCTGTGCAAAGAGAAAACAGGACACAAAGCATGTTCTTAAATGCTGCACAATGCCAATACACCTCGTGCTTAGAGTCATGCACTGTGCTGGTTGTGCATTGATACTCCCTCTATATGTAATATCAAAGAACACATTTATGAAATTATGGATAAGAGCTATTTATCAGTAAAGAATATTCACTTACAGTTACTGCATATCACTAGTGCTCAATAGGAACATTTTTTGTGTTTTTTAAAGTGTATGTTCAAGGTGCTATTAATATTGCTGTGGATCTCTGCTAGTATTTAGATAATGGTGTTGAACATACCTTGATTTCTAGATTTAGTGGCCATTTTTTTAAATGGATTTTCTCCATTGGAGTGGAGGAGCAGCCTAATGGTTAGAGCACTGGCTTGGGAACCCGGAGACCAGGGTTCGATTCCCACCAGCACTCCTTGTGGCCTTGGGCAAGTCACTTAACCCTCCACTGCCTCAGAAAAAAAATCCAAGTTATCAATATCCCTGTTTAATGTACATTATCAAGTTTAAGTTACAATGTAAACCACTTTGATTGAAATGATAAAGCGGTATATCAAACCTGTTAAATAAATAAAAGTGCACAAATGTTTAGGACTGAGTGGGATAGCATTTTAAGCAAGCTGTTGGTTAGTCATTTGTAAAAAAGTTTGGCAAGTCAAAAAGTATGGCCACTAAAGAACTTCTTCCTTGGAGAAGATGCTGAATGCATTCTGTATCAATTATCATTGCCAGGAAGGCTGAAAGCACACTGCTTAATCATGCCATAAGGATCTAAATTTGCTGTCCTTTAAGAGTGAAGACATAATAAGGAAAATAAGGAAATATATGAACTATATGCAACTTTGAATCTCATTGAGGGGATCCAGCAGTTTACCTCTGTTCCTTTAAGCTTCCAGTTCAATCATAAGGAAGCTGGAAATTAATGCTAGGAGCCTTCATTTGCAGCTATTCAGGAAGTTTTCCCTATTTTTATATTCCTTCCCATTAACAGTTATTGCAACTATAGGCAACATGCATCAAAACTCTTTCCAAAATTCTAATTCCAACTATTAAGTGTTACAGTTAATCATCTCATAGCTAGTTGAGAAGTTCTGATGGCAGAAAATATCTATAAGGAAAGATACAACAAGGTGGCACACTTCATCCATTGTAAACTTTGTAAACGCTGTGGGACATGTTTACTAAAATATTGTAAGTGCTTTTGCAGCTACCGTGTGGCATATGTTAATGCCACGATGACAGCTAATGCACTTTAGTAAACATCCCCCATAACATCGCTGTTCCAGAAAAGCACCAGCATGACCCTAAGAGAATTAGAGAATGAATAACTTATGATCCTTTGGAACATTTCCGCTTTGATGATTAAGAAGCTGGATGCGGAAAACCTGACATAGGAGAAAAACACCAAAACGTCATTGAAAATAGAGGTGTGAATCATATGGAGAGGGAGAAGATCTTGAAATACCAGAAGTGCAGTCAGAGACCAAAAAATGTGTCAAAAAGACACCAAAATATTTCCCATTGCATTAGAAGCCACTGGCCTAATTAAGAGGAATTTCTAATCCCACTTGGACAAGTTGCCTATACACGTCATATCTTATGAATTCCAGATGGAAACTTGGCACGATGCAAGTATTACAGCGAGCATTAGCAGTAAATTTGAGAGAGAGATCATACCCCACATACCATGGCTTAGGAGTGAGGTTCATGACTGCCATTGTTATGCACAAAACTAACCCATCTGGAGAAATTGTGACCTGGAACTCAAACCCAGGTTTCCTGCATGAAAATGTGCAACGCTATCAGTCAGCAACCTGGCCAGCCAAAATATCCTTTATTTTCAGTACAATAACTCTAAATCCGCTATAGTGCCATTGAATTAAATATCACACAACCACAGTGACTGCTACCATCACTGCCTTCTTTATCCATACCATGCAGCTCTAAATATTTCTCTGAAAACTGATTATTTATTCTCCTTCTTTAAACTACCATAATAAGCTTTTGAAAACAGCTGCAAGTAAGGAAAGTGACACCAGACTTTTTTCAGATAAGAAACAGCTTTATTTATGAGACTCAAAAGAGAAGATAAAGCCTGAAAAAGAACAAGTAAGATGATCAAGGGAGTTTACATGGTTTGATAGGGAACAGATAAAATGAAACTCTGTTCTGCAGTACATTCTGGCATGAATGAAACAGATCTTAGTCAGTAAATTACTTTATACTTTTCTACCACAAACTGGCCTAAAATTTCAAGTTTATTAGCTCATATCTTTCCTCTTTTCCAAGCTTAATATTCAAGGCTCAAAAAGTGTTTTAATTGTTCCAGGTAGCCTGTTTTACTTCTTGGATTGGGATCATCTGATGGTTACTGCTACTCAAGATTCAAGTTACTAAGCAACAGCCTTGCACTGTTGGTTGTACATTGCTAAAGCGAGATTACTTACCTGTAACAGGAGTTCTCCATGGACAGCAGGACAAATCAGCTGCACATACAGGTGACATCATCCGTGACAGCATCTGTTCAGACTTGCTCGCCCCAGCCCCCGTCATTCTGATTGTGTGATATTTAATTCAATGGCACTACAGGGGATTTAAAGATTGTACTTGTGGGCTTGAGCAAGTCACTTAACCCTCCATTGCCTCAGAAGAAAGGCCTGGCAATGTACTTCCAGGAGCTGCTGGGTAGCCAGGAGTCAGCAATGAATTGATGGCACATATTGCATTGTATTTGAGCCCTACCCTCGAGTGTGACTGTTGATCCTCTCCTCAGTCTGCTCCACAGCCTAGAACGAGAGTGCTACAACTGTAAGGAGAGGAGGATGGGTTTGTGTGGCTCATTTATCCTGCTGCTCACGGAAAACTCCTGTTACGGGTAAGTAAACTTACTTTTTCCATGGAAAAACAGGATATAATCAGCAACACATACAGCTGATTCCCAAACTGTGATTGCAAAGGCAATGGTGATTTTAGTGCTACTGTAGAGCCCTTGCAGAACAATGGCGAAGGCTATGGTACTTTGAAGCAAGGTTGGAAATGAAGCACTATACCCACTATGATCTTTCTCCCTTTCCGTGTTCATTATCTTATTTTTTGCAGAACTACCGTAAGGTTTTTGTTTCGTTTTTTGTTGGTTTTTTTTTACTGCAGGGTTGCAATAAGCACCCCGAGTGTCTCAAGGAAGGTATTGGAGAAAGGTGTTGTGCAGGGATTGAAGGGTGGGTAACCCAAAGGTGTGAGGGTTTTGAGAGAGATGATTGTATACAATCCTTTGGGAAGCAATGCCTTTGTATTGAATGTAAGTATATATAAACCACCTTTGACGGAGGAGAACTTCTCCAAATGAGGTACAGCAGGTATCATGCAAGAGAAGTTCAAATGCAGTTGGGGAAGGAGTGCTGCGGCCACACAGTCAAGGCACCATTGTAGATACTGCAGGGAAAAAACAAATCTTTTATTTGCTTTCTTCAGAGACCTAGGAGAGGTGCTGAGAATAGCACAGTCAGGAAGACTTATTTATTTGTCAGATTTTTTTTACTACCGGCTTTTACACGAGATAAAGTGGTGTACATATAACTCGAATGAACAACGTTTACACAGAACAGTAACTTTTTACATTAACTCGTTAACGTAGATAAAGTTACTCACCTGTAACAGGTGTTCTTCAGGGACAGCAAGAATCAGTCCTCACTTATGGGTGACGTCGGCACCGACGGAGCCCGTGCGGAGCAATTCCTCAGCTTTCGAAGAAAGTCTTTGGGATTGCTACCACGTATGCGTGGTCCTCTTCCCGCCCAAGGGTGCCATCTTGCTCAGTCAGGTCCCTTAGCTCGAGCCCTACTAAGCATATGGCAAGGGAAGAACAAAAATTTAGCAACTCATCAGGGGAGATAGGAGGGTAGTGAGGATCGATTCCTGCTGTCCCTGGAGAACACCTGTTACAGGTGAGTAACTACGCTTTCTCCAGGAACAAACAGGAAGTCAGTCCTCACTTATGGGACTCCCTAGCTACAGGCTACCAAACCTGTAACCAAAAAACGCCTCCACAAGGCCATAAGCAGAAGCCAAAGCTCAAAGGAGCCAGAGTCCTCGGGTCCTAGCCCTCGGTAGCTGTGAAGAAGGGTCGGAGGGCAAGAGTTTCTTATACCCCAAACAGATTACGGAGAACAGCCTGGCCAAAGGCACTGTCCCGGCAGGACTCCCTTTCCAGGCAATAGTGGGCAGCGAAGGTATTCGTGGAAGACCAGGTCACCCAGCAGATGTCCAACAGGGGCACCAAGCCGCTTTGGCTCGGACCCCGTGCGCGGTGACTCAAGGATCCAGAGCGATGCCCACCTTCGCATGGGCAAAAGCGATGCAATCCGCTACCCAAATTGAGAGGGTGCGCTTGGTGACTGCTTGCCCCTGTCTACTGGGATCGTAGGTTACAAAAAGTCTGTCAGACTTGCGATGAGTCTGAGTACGCTGCACATAGAAGGCGAGGGCCCATTTGCAGTCGAGGGTGTGGAGAGCTGCTGACACCGGATTGGCATGAGGTCTCGGGAAAAACGTCGGCAGCACTATCTCCTGATTGAGATGAAAGTCTGAAACAACCTTGGGTAAGAATTTTGGGTGGGTATGGAGGACCACCCTGTTCCGGTAAAATCTGGTATAAGGGGCGTCAGCCTTGAGCACCTGGAGCTCACCGACTCGGCGGGCTGAGGTCAGCTCCACCAAGAAGACCACCTTCCAGGATAAGTGTCGGCGTGAACATGTCGCCATCAGCTCGAAAGGTGGGCGGGTGAGCTGCGTGAGAATCACGTTTATGTCCCACTTCGCCGAAGGGGGACGGATGGGCGACTTAGATAGTAGAAGGCCCCGCATGAAGCGGGAGACCAACGGCTGCCCCGAAAGAGGCTCTCCCTCGATAAGGAGATGATTCACTGAGATGGCACTCAAATGAACTCTGATAGCGTTCGACTTCAGTCCTCCCCTCGAGAGGTGGAGGAGATATTGGAGAACCCATCGAACCGGACACGAGAAGGGGTCGATCTGGTGCTCTGTGCACCAGATGGAGAAGCATTTCCACTACTAGGCGTAAGCCCACCTAGTGGAGTCCTTCCTCGAGGCAAGGAGGATTTCCTCGACCTCCTCCGGAAGGGCCAGAGGGGCTAGGGAGACCCGTTCAGCTGCCAGGCCATGAAAGATAAGGAGGTTAGGTTCGAGTGTAGCACCCGACCCTCCTCTTGTGTTAACAGGCCCCTGGCAGAGCCCAGGGGAACCGGAGGCTCCATTGACAACAGGAGCAGGAACGGGAACCAAGGCTGCCGGGGCCACGAAGGGGTCACGAGAATTAATGAAGCCTTGTCCCATTGAGCTTTGATCAGAGTCCTCGCAATGAGGGGGAAAGGAGGGAATGCATACAGGAGACTGGAGGACCAGTCCAGGAGAAATGCATCAGGGCCCTCCCTGCCCGGATGCGGAACCGGGCCACAAAAGCGAGGAAGCTGCTCATTCTGGGGGCTGGCGAAGAGGTCTATCGCCGGTGTCCCACAGCGTAGGAAGAGCCATCCCGCTACTCTGGGATCCAGCCGCCATTCGTGGGGGGTGAAGGATCCTGCTGAGCCTGTCCGCTAAGCCATTCTCCTGACCCAGGAGATACGTCACCCTGAGGGATATCCTCCATCAGGTGGAAAAAGAACAGATAAGGACTGCTTCCTGACAGAGGGAGTGTGATCCCATGCCTCCCTTCTTGTTGATGGAGAACATAGCTACACGGTTGTCAATCTGTACTAGAACCGACTTCCCGATGAGGTAATCCTCAAAGGCCCTCAGGGCCCACCAGATGGCCCGGAGCTCAAGCAGGTTTATCTGCTGCTGAGACTCTGTTGCTGACCATTGCCCCTGTGTGCAGAGAGGCCCGCAATGGGCTCCCCACCCTAACAGGGAAGCGTCCGTCGTCAGCACTGCATTGTGTCGCGGGGTGTGAAAAGGTAATCCCCGTAGAAGGTTGCGTGGGTTTTGCCACCAGTTCAGGGACAAGTGGAGGTTGGGGAGAACCCTGACGGGGTCCCTGAGGTGTCCGAGGGACGGGCTCAATTGGGTGCTGAGACACCACTGAGCCGTTCGCATGTACAGGTGGGAGTTGGGAACCACATGCACGGTCGAGGCCATGTGGCCCAGGAGACATAGCATGGACCGAGTGGTGACCTGGTGCGTGCTTTGAACACGAGCCACTAGAACCCGGAGGCGGGTGGAGTGATCTACCAGCAAGAAAGCAGTGACCTGCTGAGTGTCGAGGCTCGCCCTGATATAATCGAGGGCCTGCACCGGTTCGAGGTGAGACTTGGATAGTTGATCAAGAACCCCAAACTTTCCAGAAGGAGGACAGTGCACGACATCGCTTGCTGGGCCTCCTCGGCGGATGAGCCCGTAACCAGCCAGTCGTCGAGGAAGGGGAAGACCGGCATGCCCCGGCGCCGAAGGTGAGCAGCAACCATGACGAGGCACTTCGTGAAGACCCATGGGGCGGAAGCAAGGCCAAAGGGGAGCACCCTGTACTGGAAGTGCTCTCCCTGCACCTTGAAACGCAGGAACTGCCTGTGTTGGGGTGGATTAAGATTTGGGCGTAGGCGTCCTTCAGCTCCAAGGAGCATAGCCAGTCGCCCTGCTGGAGGAAGGGCAGCAGCATGCCAAAAGAACATCTTGAATTTCTCCCGCACAAGGAACTTCTTTAGCCTGTGAAGGTAGAGGATGGGCCACAGACCTCCCGTCTTTTTCGTGATGAGGAAGTACCGGGAATAGAAGCCCTGACCTTGGAGGTGGGGAGGGTCCTTCTCGACTGCCCGTTGGGCAAGGAGGGAATGCAACTCCTGCTGCAGCAGAAGCTGGTGTGCGGGGAATCGAGGAGGCTCGGCCGGGGAGAAAGGTGGTGGGAGCCCGCTGAAACGGAGGCGATAGCCCTCCCGGACGACCTGGAGGACCCAGGAGTCCGAGGTGATGAGCGCCCACGACTGGGTGAAGCGGGACAAGCGTCCCCCCCACTGGCTGCTGCGTCGCCAGAGGGCAAGGGGCCATGCTTGGTTGGCTGATTCTTCTGAGGCATGGTAGAGGTCTTGCGGGAGAGCTGGGTCCTGGTAACGAACTCCGTCTTGATCTCTGCAGCCTTCTCTTCCATCAGTTTACCAAAAAGCTGTTCACCGAGGCATGGCACGTCCAGGAGCTTCTCCTGTACCCACTGTTCCAGATCCGAGGATTGGAGACATGCCTAGCTCCAATGCCTGTGGCCGCAACCCGAGCAGATGTCTCGAAGCCATCATAGGAGGCTCGTGAGATATACTTGGAGCAGTCGGCCATAGACTTCAGCAAGGTGTGATATCTGTCAAGCGGCTCCCCTTCGATGCCCACGGAGAAACACCCAAGTTCCTTTGCCAATTTGTGTAGGAACAGACCAATGTAGAGTTGATATCCCTGGACGCGGCAAGAGAGCATGGAACTTTGATAGGCCTTACGGCCCAAGGCATCAAGAGATCGCGACTCTTGGCCTGGTGGTACCGATGAATGGGATTTCAGGCTCTTCTGCTTCCGCATGGCCAATTCCACCACCATTGAGGTGTGTGGGAGCTGGGTCTTTCGGAAGCCTGGCCCCCGCTGCACCTTGTACATTGTGTAAAGGTGCTTGCTCACAATGGGGACCGAAGCTGGGGCCACCCACATGCGGAGCAGTAGCCGGGATAGGATCGGCGGTACAGGCACAGTGAGGGATGCCCTGGGAGGAGACTTGTATTGAAGAATGTTGAGTTATTCAGCACGAGGGCCCTCCTTGGCCTGGGTGACCACGTTGAGGGTCAGAGCCATGTCCCGAATGAACACCAGGAAAGAGGCGTCTTCGGGTGGTGAACGCCGCTGCAATGCAGGCAGCAAGGGGTCAGACGGAAGATCCCGGTGGGTACGGGTCTCCGACGAGGTGTCCCCTTCAGATTCCCAGTCCGAAAGATTGGTCGAGGGATCTGAGCCAGGCAGTTCGCCCTATACGATGGCTGGTGGCCTGGAGCCGGAGACTCTGGACGATCTCACCTCCGAGGAACGGGAGAGCGAACGAGACCGACGTCGAGGACCCTCATGAGGCCCGCAGCTCTCTGGGATTTCCTGGACGGATTTTGGTGTCCCACGCGAGGGCACAAGTCAGCAAAGCTGGCCATAAGCACCTGCTTGGAGGCAATGAACGCAGAAATGCTGTGTTCAAGCGCCAGTATACGGGACTCCGATGCGGGCGTGGGGCCCTGAGACACCGATACTGAGGTCACCGGATTGGGCATCGAGGAGGAGAGGGGGTCCTCACTGGGACGACCCTCAAGAGACTGGGCGCCTTCGCTGGAGGCCTCTGTTTCTCTGCGAGGTACCTTGCGGGGCCGCTCCTTATCTGACACTCGGGAACGCTGAAGAGGGCTAAGCGACTGGGTGCGGGAGCGCTTGCGCTTGTCAGGAGTCCCGGACAGTGACTTCGAGGCCTTCTTCTTGCACCATTCCACCTCGGAGGACCCCTGGTCGGAGTGCCGCAGGGACCGCGGGACCGGAGGGGGGAACCCAGCAGGGGAGAGACTGAGGGCACCACTGGGGAGTCCGAGGTGGCCTTTTGGAAAATGTCTTCAGACTTCTGCTTACGGCTGAGCAGGGCCTTAGAGGACATTTTCTTACAGAGCGAACAGAGCTCTGGGTCATGGTCGGCTCCCAGGCACCACAGACAACAGTCATGAGTGTTTGTAAGCGACATGTTCCTAGAGCATCTATCACATTTTTTAAATCCGGTGGCCATGGGGGCAAAAATGGCCCCTGCGAGGGCGAAGACTCACGTGGCCAGCGGTTAGGAGAGAAAAAGGCACGAAGCCCGAAAAGAAAACTTAGGAAAAAAAATGTATCCCCGAGAGCTCTAAAGGAGAGCAGGGGAAGGACGGGTAGAGGACCAGTGCAACCGGAAAAGAGAACAAGCCTGTAAAGGCATGAAAAAACAAAACTTTTTCCAAGGGATGAGAATGTGCGTCCGAAGGGCTCCATGGAAAAAGGGAGACTGAGCAAGATGGCACTGGGGAAATCTGGGGAATTGCTCCGCGCGAGCTCCGTCAATGCCGACGTCACCCATAAGTGAAGACCGACTTCCTGCTTGTTCCTGGAGAATAAATCTTAAACATATTACAAAGCTTCTTTGCAAATGCTGGATGAGGGGGTATAGTTATTTGGCTTACTGAGAGGGGGTGGGGAGGTTAGGTGGAAGTTATACCTTTTGTAGCAGTTGTTCAAGGGACAGAACTACTCAAGAGAGCTGCTTAACTGCTGGAGCCATTGCCTGGAGGAAACTGCTGCAGGCGGAGTGGCAGAAATGGCCTTTTCATCAGTGAAGACACCAGCTGGTGAGGAACTGCTGCAGACCTTGTGACTAGAAAGGCTTCTACTGTAACAGCTGCTGCCAGAGGAAAACTGCTCTGGACATGGCAACACTGTAGAAAGAAAATTGAGTCGGATCCGATGATTATTTTCATAAAAGTAGATTTCTCAGACTTATGAATGGAGGGGGAGGAGGGAGATTACAAGAAGTAAAATAAAAACAATGAAGTACATGCAGAGGGAGAGCTACATCTGAACCTGATCTCTGATGAAAAAAGACTGGGTAGAGGATCAACAGTCATGATCAAGAGCAGGGTTCACGCATGCCCTCTTTAGATTCTTATGGGCTGAGGAGAATAAGTCCGAACAGATGCCATCATCCATATGTATGGCTAATTATATCCTGCATTTCCATGGAGAACAACCACGGCATTAACTTACAAGAGCTTAAAGGCAATGGGACCCTTTTACTAAAGTGTGTTAAGTGGTTAACATGCGTTTCAGCATGAGGTAACTATTACAGTGCTGGCATAAGATGAAATTAGACTTACCTGTTAATTGTTGTTCCTTAAGGAACTCTAGTCCAGTCCCGGAACCATAGTGTTTAGAATCTCCTCCAGCAGCCTTGGAGACTGAAAGACATCATCGCTTTGCTGGCACCAGTATAAGTAGGCAACGACCGCCCCTTCATCCAGTACCTATTGACAAAGCAAACTGAGCAGAGCAACAAATAAGCAGAGCAAAAGTAACAAAACCAGCAACTAAACCGAAACCCCCCTGGGGAGTGTCCGCTTTCAGCAAAGTTGCAAAAAGTGTTTTTGTCTTTTTTTTTTTTAATTCTTTACTTTTTCATGTTATGATAGAGTCTATTAAACAGTGCTACTGAAAAGATCTCCACAATGGCTCCACCTTCTGCCTGCGGGGAACCCCTAGAGAACCAAGCTGTACCGCCTATCATGTACTTCAGGCTGACAAACCCCAACACTCAGGGTGGGCTCCAGGACTGGACTAGAGTTCCTTAAGGAACAACAATTAGCAGGTAAGTCTAATTTCATCTTCCTTTGCATCCCTCTAGTCCAGTCCCGGAACCATAGAGGACGTAACAGAGCAGTGAAGATTAACGGGAGGGACCTGCAAGTCCAGCCTGAAGCACCAATGAACCGAAACGTACATCCCCCGCCGCCTGCACATCTAGCCGATAGTGCTTTACAAAGGAATGCAGTGACGACCACGTTGCCACCCTACAAATGTCAGCGACCGGAACCAAACTGAACTCCGCCCAAGACGCCGCCTGCGCCTTAGTCGAGTGAGCTTGCAACCCTTCCGGCACCACCTTCCCTTTCAAAAGATACGCTGAAGCAATAGCTTCCTTCACCCAACGGGAAAGCGAGGACTTCGCTGCGGCCTCCCCCTTACGCGGGCCCCCGAAAGCTACAAACAACCTATCCGACTTGTGGTATGGTGCCGTCCTTACCAGATACTTCTTGAGTACCCGCCGAACATCCAACCTATGCAACTTGCCTTCTGACTGCTCCTTTTGCTGGTCCGAAAACACCGGAAGCGACACCACTTGATTAACATGAAATGCGGAGACCAACTTTGGTAAAAATCCCGGAACCATACGGAGAACCACCTTATGATCGAAAAAAGATAAATATGGAGTGGAGGAGTGGCCTAGTGGTTGGGGCAAGGTACTTCAGGCTGGAAGGTCGGGGGTTCAAATCCCACTAGAAGACAGCAACCTTGGGCCGGAAGCACTGGGGTTTCTAGTCCCACAGGTGCTCCTTGTGGTCTTGGGCAAGCCACTTAACCCTCCATAGCCCATTTTCCCTGTAAAATAGTTATCTCCAAGTTTAATGCCCTGTTCAATGTAATTTCAGTTTGTTCAATGTAAACCGCACTGATGCAGAATAGCGTGGTATATAAGAGAATATAAATAAATAAATACGGCTCCTGACAGGATAACGCTTGTAGTTCAGAAATCCTCCTTGTGGAACAAATAGCTACCAGGAAGATCGTCTTCAACGTCAGATCTTTTAGCGAAGCCTTGGCCAAAGGCTCAAATGGCGCCCAGAGCAAGGCCGCCAACACCAAGTTCAAATCCCACGACGGAACAATACAATGCTTCGGAGGATGCAAGAATAACACTCCCCACAAAAAACGTTTCACATCGGCGTGAGCCCCCAACTGTTGCCCCTGCACCTTACCTCGGTAACAGGAGAGGGCCACCAACTGCACTCGCAAAGAACTTGCCGCAAGACCCTTGTCCACACCATCCGGCAAAAAGGAAAGTATCTGCGAAACCGAGGCCCCCAAGGGTCGCAGAGCCCGCTCCGCCCACCAGGCCTCAAAAATGCGCCAAATCCGAATGTACACCAACGAAGTAGATCTTCTATGCACCTGCAGCAAGGTAGAAATGACCGCTGCGGAATATCCTCTGGCCGTCAGCCTAGCCCTTTCAAGAGCCATGCCGTAAGCGAGAATCGATTCACCTGGGGCATTCGCAACGGACCATGCCGCAACAAATCCACTCGCTGCGGCAGTCTCCACGGCTTGTCCGCCAGCAGCCGCACCAAATCTGCATACCAAGGTCTTCTGGGCCAGTCGGGCGCCACCAGTACCACCAGCCCGCGATGACGCTCTATCCGCTGTACCACCCGGCCTATGAGCGCCCAAGGCAGGAACACATAGAGAATACCCCTTTCTGACCACCGCTGGGCCAGCGTGTCAAGCCCTTCCGACATTCGTTCCCGCCGCCTGCTGAAAAAAACGCTCTACCTTCGCTGACTCGAACGTCGCCATCAGATCCTTTAGCGGAAGACCCCAGCGGCGCACTAAAAGCGAAAACACCTCCGGGTGCAGAACCCACTCTCCGGGATCCACCCTGCGCCGACTGAGAAAATCTGCCTCTACATTGTCCACGCCGACCACATGCTGCACCGACAGACCCTTCAGATTTCGCTCAGCCCAAGCTAAAAGCTGGCTGGCCTCTGCTTCCAGCATCGTGCTGCCAGTGCCGGCCTGGCGATTGATGTAGGCCACGGTCGTCGCATTGTCCGACAACACATGCACCGCCTCCTGCCTGAAGCTCTCCTGAAACTCCCGCAAGGCTAAAAACACCGCTCTCATTTCCAACCTGTTGATGGAGCAAGCCTTCTCTTCCTGAGACCACCGACCCTGAGCAAAGCGGCCTTCGCAATGTGCTCCTCAGCCCAGACTGGCATCTGTCGTCAGCAGTCTCCAGGATGGAGGCTCTAGCGGCAGTCCTGCCGCCAAACTCTCTGGTCGCAACCACCAAAGAAGATCCTGACGCACCTCCTGCGGACAAACCAGCTGATGCAACAACGCATCCCGTTGATGAGACCAACGCCGAAGAAGCACGCTATGTAATGGTCGCATATGCGCCCTGGCCCACGGCACCACCTCGATCGTGGCCGCAATCGTCCCGAGCAATTGAAGATAATACCATGCCGAAGGCGTTGGTCTCGCTAGAAACTGCCCCACGAGCTCTTGCAACCCCTGAGCTCGGTGGGCTGGAACAAACACCGCTGCCTGCTGCGTCTCGAAACGCGCCCCCAAGTACTCTAGGGACTGCGAGGGAACCAGGTTGCTCTTTGCAAAGTTGACCACCCAGCCCAGGCTCTCCAACATCTGTATCACCCGAGTGGTGGCTGCCGCACTCTCTTTCCGCGACTTTGCGCAAATCAACCAATTGTCTAAGTATGGATGCACCAGCACCCCCTCCTTGCGGAGCACCGCCGCTACTACCACCATGATCTTGGTGAAAGTTCGAGGCGCTGTCGCCAGTCCGAACGGCAACGCTTGAAACTGAAAATGCCCCATTGGAACCGCAAAGCGTAGGAACCGTTGGTGCTCCTGCTGCACCAAAATATGGAGATACGCTTCCGTCAGATCCAGCGAGGTCAGGTATTCCCCTGCCCTGACCGCCGCTATGACGGAACGCAGTGTCTCCATATGGAAATGTGTGACCCGGAGACACCGATTCACCTTCTTTAAGTCCAGAATCGGCCAAAAGGTGCCCTCCTTCTTTGGTACTACAAAATAGATGGAGTATCGACCATACCCACACTGATCTACAGGCACGGGCATGACTGCCTTGAGCTGCAACAAACGCTGCAGGGTCTCCGAGACCGCCCGGAACTTTAGCGGGGCTTTGCAAGAAGACCGAACAAAGGAATCTAACACGGGTCGATGGAGCTCTAACGCATAATCCACTCGTATGACTTCGAGGACCCACTGGTCTGAGGTAATTTGGACCCAGGCAGGGTAAAATTCCCGCAAACGACCTCCGACCAGGATCACCCCCACCTGAGTCCCCCTTATCTCATTGCGACTTCTTAGCGGCTGAGGATTGGTAAGGGGCAAAACCTCTACCGGCCCCCCGAAACCCCTGGCTCCTCGTTGGAAATCTCCCTCGCTGAGATTGGACAAATTGGGAGAATCGAAACCTACAAAAATTCCCGGAAACCCCCCGCGACCCCGCAGAAGTCCATCCTTGCTTAGGCTTATCCTCCAGAAGGCGACCCCCTTTAGACTCACCTAAATCCTTCACCAACTTTTCTAAATCCTCACCAAACAAAAGCTTACCCCTAAACGGCAGCTTGCTAAGGCGAGTCTTAGAGGAAGTGTCCGCCGCCCAATTACGCAGCCAGAGGTACCGCCGAGCCGCTACCACTGAGGCCATACCCTTAGCTAAGCCGCGGATGAGATCATAATGAATGTCCGACAAATACACGGTGCCCGATTTCAGGCGCGCTACTTCGTCTACCTGCCCTTCCAGGTGAGGACCCTGCAATCTCTGAGACCACAGCAAACAGCCTCTTGCCACCCACGCCCCTGCTATCGAGGCCTGCATCAAGAGGGTGCAAACATCGAACACCTGCTTCAACAGAGTATCCAACTTTCTGTCCTGAACATTCTTTAGCGCCGTGGCCCCTTCAACCGGAATCGTAGTCTTCTTAGTAACCGCCGATACCGCCGCATCTACCTTGGGAGAGCAAAAAAGGTCTCTATCTTGATTGGACAACGGGTAAAGCCGAGCCAAGGCCCTGGACCCCCTTCAGAGCCAACTCTGGCGAGTCCCACTCTTCCTGAATCATACTCCGAAAAACTCTATGCAGCGGAAAAACTCTTTGGGACGTCCGGACTGCCTGCAGCAACGGATCCTCCAAGGAATCCTCTGCCACCTCCCCCTCTGAGGGCATATTCAGTGTCTTAAGAGTCTCGGCAATCAAGGCCGACAGTTCTTCGCGCCGAAATACCCTGACTACCCTGCTCTGCTGCTCCGAGTCAGGAAGCTCTCCCTCCTCCAGCTCTTCCCCCGAGAACTCTTCCATCTCCGTGTCTAAGCCTCCCAGATCGTCCCCGAGGCGAGACACTGGGCTCTCACCCCAAGCCGTCCTGCTTCTCTTGGCCGGGGGAAGGCCCTCTGCAGCTGGATCCCCAGATCCCCGCCGCTTCTGCTCATGCAACCCCGGAGATGTTGACATCGCGGGTTGCAGCAGCGCAAACGCCAGCTGCATGAGGGAAATGAAAGCCGGGGGGGACCGCCGAAGCAGGCCCGCCTAGACTTTGCTGCCGAGACACGGAAGCCGTCTCCCTGGAAGACAACCCTGGCAAGGGCTCCGCAGGGTCAAGGAGCAGAGGCAAGCCGTCTGCCCCTTTAGGCGAAACCGCTTCCCGGTCCTCCGAGGACCCCTCCGTCGGCCCCTTCATAACCTGCGCTTCACGGGTGCAAGCACCACACACACCTGAGTCTTGCACTGTGCTCCGCTTTGCGCCACACACCAAACACCTGAGCTCCGCCGGCATACCACTGGTCTGCAGCGTCTCTCTCACCTCAACCCGCAGGGCAAGCACACTGGAGTAAATAAGGATAAGCTGCTCAGCCCAGCAGAGCCCACACCACAAGCAACTGCCAGCCTCGGGACTCCGTTTTTTTTTTTGCTTGTTTGTTTCCGCTTCACCTAAAGCCCCCTGGCTTGGCTAAACTAGTCCCAAGCAAAAACGAAGCTTCTAACCCGACGAAAACCGAAAAAGAAATAGACAAACCCAAAACGCTGTTTGCCGTCTAAAATGGCAGCCGCTGGCTCAATTTCCCGCGCGGAGACACGCGGCGTACCGTCTTGCCCTAAAAGCTATCCGACGCTTCTAAGAATGCTCCTTCACCAGAAAATCAAAGTGACACTTACTGGGCAGCTCACTCACTGAAACTGTTCCCCCCGGTGAGGAGAGACTATGCAGCCACGTCGGGGCTCAGCCGGACTGCGGCTTCAGCTCCGGCGGCATCAGCCCCCTGAGGGCAATCCTGCTCTCACTCTCGGCCCCTGCTGCTGCGATGAAGCCTTCTACCTGCTCCTCACCCTTAATTGCGGGTTCGGGAGCAGGGAAGCAGTACCCCAACAGGGTGCACAATTCTGCTAATGCTCGTTTTTACTACGGGGAAGAAGGGGGGGGAGGGGTGGAGGAGAGAGAAGAGCCCCAAGGGGAGAGATGGAGCCAAAGGCAGGATTCTTCAGCTACTGCACTGCCCCTGCAAAATAAAGGAAAATCACTAAGACCCCCAAACCAAAGCAAAACACCCCTTAAATTAAAGGGATCTAGTAAATTTAGCTCTGCTAATTTGTTTGAACTGAGCCAAGTCCCAGGCTCAGAATCTCCTTCAGCTGCTTGGAGACTGAAAGTACTGGATGAAGGGGGCGGTCCTTGCCTACTTATACTGGTGCCAGCAAAGCGATGATGTCTTTCAGTCTCCAAGGCTGCTGGAGGAGATTCTAAACTCTATGGTTCCGGGACTGGACTAGAGGGACGCAAAGGAACCATTATTGTGCACTAATTCTCAAAATTTCAGGAATGGGTAGGCTATGAGGGGAAAGTGGACGTGGATTCCACATCGCAGTTAGTGCATATTACTTAGCAACGGTACACTTAATGCCATCTCAATAAGTGGCGTTAAGTGCACCCACCATTAACTGTGAATGACCGTAAAGCACAGTAAAGAGACTTTTCAGTATGGTAACACTAGGAAATATGTTGGGCATGCCCTGGATAGTTACTGTACAACTTTTGTACTTACCACATGTTTTTACTTAAAACATGCGGCAATTGTTTTTCTTTTTTGCACTTACATTTTAGTAAAACGACCCCAATGTCTTTAAAAAAAGATTTTTTAAATTGTATGTATATAGCGTAGTTACTCACCTGTAACAGGTGTTCTCCAGGAGCAGCAGGAATCAGTCCTCACTTATGGGTGACGTCGGCGCCGACGGAGCCCTCGCGGAGCAATTTTCCCCAGCTTTCAAAGAAAGCCTTTGGGAATTGCAGCGCGCATGCGCGGTAGTCTTCCCGCCCGAAGGTGCCATCTTAGCCAGTCAGATGACATAGCTAAAAAGACAGCATAAAAATTTGCAAAAAGAACATAAGCAGACGATTGCAACTCCAAGGGGAGGAGGGAGGGTAGTGAGGACTGATTCCTGCTGCTCCTGGAGAACACCTGTTACAGGTGAGTAACTACGCTTTCTCCAGGACCAAGCAGGAAGTCAGTCCTCACTTATGGGACTCCCAAGCTCAAGGCTACCGGAGACCCTAAGCACAAAAATGAGCTCCCTCTAGCTCAGCAGCACAGAAGGATAGAATCTTCGCTGAATTATCACCCACCGGTAGCCCACATCCGGGATGGAGGGTAGGAGTTGCTCAGACCTCAAAGAGATTACGGAGGACTGCCTGTCCGAAAGCACTGTCCCTACGGGACTCCCTCTCGAGACAGTAATGGACCGCAAAAGTCTGGCTCGAAGACCAAGTAGCGGCCCGGCAGATGTCTGCCAGCGGAACAGAGCGGAGGTAAGCCACTGACGTGGCCTTTGCCCGAACGCAATGAGCCGTGACTCGACTTTCTAAGGCGAGTCCGGCTGCCCCATAAGCCCAAGAGATACAGTCCGCAACCCAGATGGACAGAGTACGCTTGGAGACCGGGAGCCCCAATTTATTGGGGTCAAAGGACACAAAAAGCTGCGCAGCTTTACGGTGCTCCCGCGTACGGTCAAGGTAGAAGTTCAACGCCCTTCTACAGTCCAGGGTATGGAGGACCGTCTCAGCTCGGCTGGAGTGTGGTCTGGGAAAGAAGGTTGGAAGTACCACCTCCTGATTCAAGTGAAAAGGGGAGACCACTTTAGGCAGAAACTTTGGGTGAGTCCGTAGGACTACCCTATTCTTGTAGAACCGAGTGTAGGGGGGATCAGACACGAGGGCCTGTAATTCACTTACGCGCCTAGCGGAAGTGAGGGCTATCAAGAACAGCGTTTTCCAAGACAGAAAACGGAGAGAGCAGGTAGCCATAGGTTCAAAAGGCGGACAGGTGATCCGCTGTAAAACCACATTCAGGTCCCAGTCAGGCGCTGGCGGGCGCAGAGGTGGTTTAAGTAGTAGGAGACCTCGGAGAAACCTCGCTACGAGAGGGTCGTTGGAGAGAGGTCTGCCGTCCACCGGCACATGATGTGCGGAAAGAGCACTGAGGTGAACTTTGACGGAGTTGGACTTAAGTCCCAGATTAGAGAGGTGTAGCAAGTACTGTAAGATCACCGACACCGGGCAGGAGAAGGGATCCTGAGACTGTTGGGTACACCAGACTGCAAAGCGACGCCATTTAAGGGCGTAGCATTTGCGGGTAGAAGGCCGTCGCGAAGCCAAGACGACCTCCTCCACCTCTGCCGGCAAGAGGAGAGGAGCAAGGACTACCCTCTCAGCAGCCAGGCCATGAGGTTGAGAGACCTGAGGTTGGGGTGCAGTAGGGACCCCTGATCCTGGGTGAGGAGATCCGGTTGCACCCCCAGAGGGATTGGATCCTCCACCGCCAGTTGCAGCAAGAGCGGAAACCACGGCTGCCTGGGCCAGCGAGGGGCCACCAGGATCATGAAAGCTTTGTCTCGGAGAACCTTGGAAAGGGTCCGAGAGACTAACGGGATGGGAGGGAAAGCGTACAGAAGGCTCCCCGACCATGAGATCAGAAAGGCGTCCGCCGCCACCCGAAGGGGGTGAGGCTGACGAGAGCAGAAGCGAGGAAGCTGCCGGTTGTGAGGACTGGCAAAGAGATCCACTGTGGGGAGGCCCCACCTGAGGAAGAGCTTCTGAACGATCAAGGGGTCCAGACGCCACTCGTGCGGCTGGAGGACCCTGCTGAGTTTGTCCGCCAGGCAATTTTCTTGGCCCGGGAGATAAACTGCCTTGAGGAGAATGCCGTGACTGACGGCCCAAGAGCAGAGCTTCTGTGCCTCCCGGCAGAGGAGGAAGGAGCCCGTGCCCCCCTGCTTGTTCACGTAGAACATGGCAACCTGATTGTCCGTCTGGACAAGGACGGACTGTTGGGAGGTCAGGTGGGAGAAGGCCTTGAGAGCTAGGCGGATCGCCCTGAGCTCCAGGAAGTTGATCTGCTGAGCAGACTCCCACTTGGTCCAGAGGCCCTGAGTACGTGCCTCTTGGCAATGGGCTCCCCAGCCCAGGAGGGATGCATCGGTGGTCAGCACCCGGGTCGGCTGAGGTGACTGGAAAGGCATTCCCAATACCAGGTTCGGCTGCCGGAGCCACCACCGGATAGACGAGACCAGCGGCTCGGAGACGCGCACCAGGTCTGCTAGGCCGCCCGTGGCCTGTCGCCACTGCTGGCGGAGACACCACTGAGCAGGCCGCATATTCAGGCGGGCATTGGGGGTCACATGGACGGTGGAAGCCATATGGCCGAGCAGTCTCAGGAAGCGCCTGGCGGAGACCAGGGGCTGGCTGCGAAAGCGGTCGGCTAGGTCCATGAGCCGCTGAGCCCTGTCGAGCGGTAGGTACGCTCGCGCCTGAGGGGTGTGCAGCCTTGCGCCGATGAACTCGAGATCCTGTGAGGGGAGCAAAGTGGACTTTGCGAAGTTGATGACAAAGCCCAAGTGCTGCAGCAGAGTCACCGTGCGGCACGTGGCGGTGGTGACCTCCTGAGCGGATGCTGCTCTGATGAGCCAGTCGTCGAGGTACGGAAAAACATAGAGGCCGTGAAGCCGGAGATGGGCCGCCACGACCGCGAGACATTTTGTGAAGACTCGCGGTGCGGAGGACAGGCCGAAGGGCAGTACTCTGTACTGGTAATGATTTCCTGCCACCACAAACCTTAGGTATTGGCGGTGGCTTGGGTGGATGAGGATGTGCGTGTAAGCATCCTTTAGATCCAAGGAGCATAGCCAATCTCCCTGCTGGAGGTAGGGCAGAAGGATTCCAAGGGTAAGCATTTTGAACTTCTCCCGCACAAGGAACTTGTTGAGGTTGCGCAAGTCCAGGATGGGTCGGAGGCCTCCTGTTCTCTTTGGTATCAGAAAATACCTTGAATAGAAGCCCTGACCTCTCAGGTGGTGTGGCACCGGTTCCACCGCCTGATCCTGCAGAAGACCTGCTAACTCCTGAAGGAGCAACTCCCTGTGCAGAGGGGGGCGCGGAGGCTCTCCCGGAAAATAGGAGGGAGGGACCTGATGGAAGTGGAGAAGGTAGCCCTCTCGCACGACCTGAAGCACCCAGGCATCTGCGGTGATGCTGGACCACCTGTCGGCGAAGTGAACCAGCCGGCCTCCGGTGCTGGGGGGAACCAGCGGGGGGGGAGAGGCTATGCTGAGCGAGTCAAAAACCCCCACCCTGCTGAGCAGGGGCTGGTGGCGCAGGCTTGGGGGCTTGCTGCCTACGGGACCCGTTACCCCGTCCCTTGGCCTGCTGGCCCTGTTGGGGAGCTGCAGGGGCCTGATAATGGGGGTATTGTTTGTAGGCAGCCGCCTTCCTCGGGTAAAAGGTCTTTTTTCCCGAGCCCTTCTTTTTCTGGGAAGGGGCGGAGGTCTTCCTAGAAAGCCTGGTCCTGGTGAGAGTCTCAGTCTCAATTTGTGCAGCCTTTTCCGCCATGGGCTTGCCAAAGAGGTTTTCGCCTCGGCAGGGGACATCGACCAACTTGTCCTGTACCCAGGGCTCAAGGTCGGACGACTGAAGCCAAGCCTGTCGGCGGGCACCGATGCCGGCTGCGGCTACTCGAGCCGAGGCTTCAAAGCCATCATAGGCTGCTCGGGACATGAACTTTGAGCATTCCCGAATACCTGTGGACAAGGCTAGGAACCTCCGCAAGGGTTCCTCGGACAAACCAGCGGAGAAGCCGGCTAGCTCTTTAGCCAGATCCCTGAGATACATGCCCATGTAGAGCTGGTAAGTCTGGACACGACAGGCGAGCATAGAGCCCTGGAAGCACTTTTTGCCAAGGCCATCCAGGTTACGGGCCTCCCTTCCAGGAGGCACCGAGGAGTGCATCTTCTGGCTCTTAAGACGATGCATGGCCGATTCCACTACCATGGAATGGTGTGGCAACTGCGCCTTTTGAAAGCCAGGGCTCTTGCGGACTCGATAGATAGAATCGACCCGCTTGCTCAGGACCGGCGAGGAGGCCGGACTCTCCCACATGCGGAAGAGTAGTCGTTCCAGCATAGGAGGAACCGGCACAGTAAAGTGCTCCCTCGCGGGAGAGTCATACTGGAGGGCGTCGAGCTCTTCGGCTCGAGGCTCCTCCTCGGGGTCCGCAGGGACGGCCAAAGCCTTGGCCATATCCCTAACGAAATCCGAGAACCGGGCATCCTCCGGGGGGGACTGCTTCCGAGGCTCGGACTCCGGAGAGTCCGATGGGACACACCGAGTCCGGAAAGAATCAGGTGACTCTTCCTCCTCAGACTCCCAGACCGACTCCGACGAGGACTCGGTGGGGTCGGCTCGGGCAGGGTGCGGCGCCAGCCGCCCCGACGCCGAGGGAGTCGGCGTCGGCGACCTCGGTCCCGAACGGGAGGCCGAGGGCGACCTCGACCGAGGATCGACTCGAGTTCTCATCGACTCGAGGATCGGCTCGGTCTCCGGGGTCGACTTGGACGTCGACGTCCCGGCGGTCGGGGCAGCGACGCCAGCGAAGCCAGCGAGCAGTGCCCGCTGCTGGTCCATGAAGGCAGACAATCTGCTCTCCAAGGCCGTCAACCTGAGTCCGAGCTCAGGCGACCCAGCAGCCCCCGACTCGGGCCCCGACGGCGTCGGGCCCGACGTCGGCTGACGCGGAGGCGAGTCCAGAAGGACAACAGGACTTACCCGGGCAGGCATCTCCGACTCCAGGCGAGGTCGCTTCGGGAGGTGTTCCTTCTCCAAGGACCCGGGGCGGCTGTCGGGGCTATGCGACCTGGCCCTCGCGGAGCCAGGAGCGTCCACCGACGCCGCCCTCGCGGGTTTTTCCTTCCGTCGATGGTCCCCGGAGGGAGAACCCCGGTCGGAGGAGCTCCGTCGACGGTCCGAACTGGAGCCTTTCGACAGTGAGGCCTCAGACGAGGTCCGGGTACGGCTGGGGTCAGCGAAGATTCTTTCGCGCTGATGCCGCCGACTTCTCAACGCCTTCGAGGACAGTTTGCTGCAGGGCCCACAGATCAGTTCCTCGTGATCTGGGCCCAGGCAGCGGAGGCAAAGGTCGTGTGAGTCGGTGAGTGACATATTTCGGTCACACCGACCACACCGCTTAAAGCCACTGGCAGCCATCGGGGGAAAAAGGGCCCCTGCGAGGTCAAAGGACCGGGCTGCCAGGGAAAAAACGAAAACGAAAGCTGACTAAGTCAGAAAAACCGAAAAAACCGTTAGAGGACTCGAGACCGGCGTCGCGAGTCCGGGCGGGAAAACGACCGGCGTCGAACCGAAAGAAAAAAGGATAAATACAGAGGAAAATCAACTTTTTCGCGGGGACAAGACGGGGACGTCTGTAGGGCTCCGCGGAAAAAAGAAGACTGGCTAAGATGGCACCTTCGGGCGGGAAGACTACCGCGCATGCGCGCTGCAATTCCCAAAGGCTTTCTTTGAAAGCTGGGGAAAATTGCTCCGCGAGGGCTCCGTCGGCGCCGACGTCACCCATAAGTGAGGACTGACTTCCTGCTTGGTCCTGGAGAATAAACAATACCTAAATTTGAACTTTCTGGCCAAGCATCTCCGAAACTGTTCTGATCAATTTCCATTTGATTCTATTTCAGGTTCCATACCACAGCATTATTAGATAATCGGATATCTTTGATTATGTGCAGTAATGCTAGAGAGGGATTATTGCATGGCATACAGAGCCATTCATTCCTATTCACAGATCTTAAACAATGAAACATTATGGGTATGTCTACTAACGTATCATAGTTGTCTTCATGGCACTAATGTGGTGGGATTGTCACGCCACAAAGACAGTTTTCACAGAAGAAAAGCAGCTATTGCAGGCCTTTTTTCCATGACAGCTACATTTTGCAAGGTGCCTTCTGGAAAAGGCAGGATGAGGGTGGAGAGTGGGCATTACAGTTCCATGCAGCTACTGCGGGCACTGACATCACTCGGTACCGCATGTTCTGCAGGCTTCACGGATTCGGCTCTCTCTACCTCAATGGGCGGCATTAGCTGCAATCGCAAAGTTGCCCCCCCCCCCCACCACGATCTCTGTGTTTTCTCCACATGCAGGAAATGACCCTTGCAGATAGCAGCAAAAGTCCTGCAGTAACGCCAGCTTTTTGCATCTATTGCCCAGAGTTAGCTGCAAAAGCTTAGCTAACGCAGGCAAGTAAACATACCCCTATTTCTCAGCTTTGCTGATTTGTCTGTCTCAACAAAAATGTACAGTCAATCCATTTCTGGGATTACACACTCTCTATTTCAATTAGCACATCACAGCAACTGGTATTGCTAATCCAGGGATGGGATTATTTTTATATATAGAAGAGGGAGTCACTAGACAAAATTCGTAAGAGCCAGAGGAAAAAACTCTTTATAATTTTTAACCTTTTGTTCTCCCCTACTTCTATAATCTCTCTCCCCAAGTTCATTTCTTCTGCTGTCCTAGCTCTTACCATTCCCAGTGGCACCCCGCCTCTTCATTTTCTGGCACTGATAGCCACTGCTGCTCCTCTCCCAGGCTTTGTTGCAACCACTTCACTTTCTGGCCCAGGTGCCTTCTGCTGCTCCATTTTCCAATGCAGCCAGCCACTATTTCTACTTCAGATTTCCCCTCCTTGCAGAAGGCACCAGATGCCAAGGGGAGATCTTATGCCTGTTTTTACCCCAGCCCTGCTCTAAAACTCTATGCCTTTTACAAGTGTCTCCTCCCCCAATATATTGTATTGCCTACAGCTACTAAGAACTGAAATATCTGGCTTATCTCTTTTATTCTTTTTCAAAATAAGTATATTTGGTCAAGAAAGGCATCACATTATCAAAATACCACAAAGACCCAAAGCAGGTGTAAGGAATTTCTTATGCATAACAAAGACTTTGCTTAATGTATTTCTGTTCAGTTTGTTTGTGATTCAATAATACAGAAAGACTACATATTGCATATAACAGTAACAATATCTCTCGGGAACATTGTTGCCTCAGTATATCCATTGGGGAAATAATATTTTTTAAGTTGTGTTCAGTCTGTTTGTACATTATGCTACAGTAATAAGCAATTTTAGGCCATTATCATAACATTTAACTTGTGTAATAAATTATACTTACAGGCTTAATTTATCTAAAGACCTAGAAGATGTTTCCTCTCTTCTAATTTGTCTAAGTATTCTAGGCAAAAATGCGGAACCTAATGAAAGAAAATATAAAATAGAAATAGAAATTAAATTATCCTATGAAGTAGCAAAGAAATGTTCATCTTTCATTAAAATAAATAAATCTAGGTTAAAATAGATACAGATCTAAAAGTTTCCAAGGAATACAAGCCAAAACTGAGTTTAAGTCAAAGGATAGAACAAAAAGCAGCACCTGGAAAGAAGTAATCTGCTCACAACAAAATTAATCTTTTGAGGGAGGAAGGGGGAAAGCAAACTGCATTTTTAAAATATACACTGGGAGAAATCTTAAAAAGTAAAATCGTTTCCTGGGCCAACCAGGTGGCTCACTGACATGTGCTGTGCACTGCTATTTAGAAGATCTGGGTCCCATTCTCAGACTCAGCTTTTGCTCCCAGAGCCTGCTGGGGGGTAAGGGGATGCTGCCGAGATAGCATTCATGGCCCCTGGAAGGGAAAGAGTCCCAGCTATCACTCAGTGTGACACCTACTGGATGAAGTAAAATGCATATGTAGCAGATTCCAAAGGGAATTGTGGGCTGTGACTCCTGACTAGTGAAAATCACCACAATCGCTTGGCTAGGGAAGATTATATAAATAGAAAAATACCCTTGGAAGTCATGAAGACTCATGACACCACTGCCCAACAGAAGCCCGTTGTGCTTGATCAAGGAAACCCAAAAGAGCATGATACTGTTGACTAAAATTATCATGCCATACTATACAAAGATATTTTCCCTACTACAAAATAGCCACATAAAGAATCAAAGTTGAAAAAGTACAGAGGGCCACCACTTACTTTTGATTTACTTGGTACTAGTGAAAACCTTCTGAAAAATATTTTGAATAACTGTACACTCAGTTCTACTAGTAAAAAATGAAAAATGATAACACTGGTCAACATTGAAATCGTTACTGACTTTAAAAGGCCCTAATCTGTAGTATCTTGGTGAGCTGAACACGAATATAACCTTAAAAAAATGTATTGGCTCTCATTTTGAAGATATTGCATGTAGTTCATTTTTGACGTTTCACCGTGTAAATTTATCCAGTAGGACATCAACAATATCCCAAATAAGCCTTGAATGATGTAATATTGCATCACATTGCATAATACCAGCATGCACACATCATCCAGAGTTGATTGCATCATTTCCTGATGCAATGCAATACTACTGCCAGATGGCTGCTGAAGCCATCTGATGTCAGCAGTGTACTATACGCAGTCGGAAAGGAAAGTAATCTGGTATTCTGTTCCGATATTGAAAGCCTCATGAATGCCTTAAAAATCACTCATGACCCACAAGACTGGAGACTATTTATAGACTCTTCGAAACTGAGTCTGAAGGCTGTGCTTCTGAACAATGGAAACCATCTTCCATCTATTCCAGTAGCGCATGCCGTCCACATGAAAGAGACATACGATAACTTAAAGCATCTACTGACTTCCATTAACTATAACAAGTACAGCTGGCACCTCTGTGGTGACTTGAAGGTAGTTGCCCTTTTAATGGGACTGCAGCAGGGATATATAAAATACATGTGTTTCTTATGTGAGTGGGATAGCCAAGCAAGGGATCGGCACTACTTGCGGAAGGAATGGAATCGCAGACAAAATGTAACAGTTGGAGAGAAGAATATCCAGCACCCAGCTCTGGTTGAGGCTCACAAAATCCTGCTACCTCCCCTTCACATCAAACTAGGTTTGATAAGCTTCATGAAAGCCATGGACTGCACTTCGCCAGCTTTCCGATACCTGCATGAAAAATTCCCTCGACTCAGCGAAGCAAAGATTAAAGAGGGAGTTTTTGTGGGTCTTTAGATTTGAGAGCTCTTCAAAGATGACCGGTTCAACAACTTGCTGCAGGGTGATGCGAAACAAGCATGGAATGCTTTTCGCCTAGTGTCAACAAACTTTCTCGGGAATGTTAGGGCAGAAAACTACAAGGAACTAGTAGAAGACATGCTGATGCAGTATCAGAAACTTGGCTGCAATATGTTTCTAAAGATCCATTTCCTTGATTCCCATTTCAATTTCTTTCCTGACAACTGTGGTATGGTTAGTGATGAACAGAGCAAACGTTTTCACCAGGATATCGCAACGATGGAGCAAAGATACCAGGGAAAATGGTCCACTACAATGCTGGCTGACTTCTGCTGGACCCTTCCCAGAGAAGCTCCCGAACAGCTGTACAAGAGACAGGCGAAAAAATCTAAGAAGTAGTCTATGACTTGTTTTTTTACAGGTATTAACCGAAGGCCTACTATATTTACTATTGACATGCATTTCGTGATGTAAACATTAATTCTTGTAGACTACAAAAAAACTAGAGCCAACTTTGCAATTTCACTGTCATATTTGTGTTCAGCATATAAAAATTGATAAGAAATGACTATTTTTATTTCAGTAACATGACTTTTGTAAAAATTTGTTGACCAGTGTAACCAGACTAAAGCACTTATTTTTCTTTTAGCACACTAATGTTAAAGCGTAACATAGTATCAGCTCTATTGATATCAATAATCCCAAAAATATAGAACAGTGCACTGAGGCTACTCAGGAAACTATAAAATACATATTAAATGTAAGAAAGTTGCAGGGCAATAATGCAAGCAAATCAACATGATCTCATCCCAACAAAAGAGAGAACTGGACCCCATAGCTTAGCAAGCAACCTGTAGGCCAACTATGGAACATAGTCAGATTCTTTAGTTTTTTTTGGGGGGGGGAGGGGGTTTAATAAAATAAAAGTCTGTAAATACAGGCACAAACCCTTATCTTGCAGCAGGCATCATGTTTGACATGTCAAAAGAAACAAATGATTGATGCAATGTCAAAAGAGGATCAGAGCAGCTTGCCCTAGATCTAGTAGTGTGGGGAGGGGGAAGAGAAGAATCCAGCAGATAGGGGGGATCTATGGAGAAGGAACCATATAATACTATTCAATCACTGCACTCCGCAACATGCTTGGGGGGAAGACAGTTAAGGAATTCAGTCTGGTCAACCGATCCTGCTATTCGTAAAAATTCTGCCCAAGCAGCCCCCACAATCTGGGGAGGGGAGACCAGGAAGGAACGGGGCCCACATGGCGGCATAGCAACTTATTTTGTTTGTCGTGTTACCTCCGCTCCAGGCCCGGCAGCTGTTACAAGGCTGATAACAGCTGCACTGCAAGTCTTTGGTCTCGGAAGCAACAGCCGCCGGGGCCTGGAGCGGAAGAAGCGCAGCAAACAAACTAAAAATGTAAAAATGTTATTCTTTGCTACTATTTCTTGGTTTCTAAATCAAGGTCTTAGTTGCCTAAGGAAAATACACATCAGCGTATTTTATAAAAGTTACTAGAATTAGGCAGCAGTTCTACAATGTTCTAATAGTGTTACTGGAATTTTGTAATGGTTCTGCTTTGTGGTGTTATATGACTATAGTTCTATGCAAGCATTTAAATGCTCCTGCTTCAAACTGTATGTTTCAATGAATCCCTAAGCGAACAGAAGCCGATATTAATTTTGTACAATGTAAAGGTTAACACAACATATTTCTGGAATTTTTAATGCAAAATTATTTGCTGATTTTGACAGATTGAAAAATAAAAAAAAGTGAATTCATTACTACTTTTTTTAAAGTTATTAATAAGGCCCAAAACGTTTATGAAGCCTTCAAATAAGAGAAAACAATTCCATGGTTTAGTAAGTACTCTGACCCTTGTAACCTCTTAAGTTGTGATTACTGTTCTACTTTCAACGATGATGGGCTGCTCCAAGTAGCCATTTGAATATTTCCAAAAAGGAAGATAATCTTTCGTAAACAGAGAAACCAGAAAAAATAACAGCAGATAAAGACCAAACGGTCTATCCATTTTATGCCAACTATTAAGCTTTACAGTCCCTTTTTTCTTCGAGATCATCTGTGTTTGCCCCATGTTCTTTTTTTTTTTTAAACATCTGTGTTTGCCCATTTTTTTCTGGAATTCAGATACAGTCCTCATTTTCCCCTCTCCCCCTTCCCCAGGAGGATATTCCACACATCTACCACCCTTTCTGTAAAGAAATATTTCCTCAAATTACTCCGGAGTTTATCCCTTCACCTTCATTCATGACCCCTCTTCCAGAGCTTTCTTTCAATTGAAAGAGGCTTTCCTCCTCTGCATTTATGCTTCAGGTATCTTCCCTCTCCTGCCTTTCTTCTAAAGTATACATATTGAGATTTTTAAGTCTTTCCCTATATGCCTTATGATGAAGACTACTAACCATGTTTTTAGCTGCTCTCTGCACTGACTGCATCCTATTTATAACCTTCTGAAGGTGTGGCCTCCAGAACTGCATGCAGTACTCCAAAAGAGGTTTCACCAAAGACTTACACAGAAGCACTATCACCTCCTCCTTCCTGCAGGCCATCCTCTCCATATGCACCCAAGTATCTTTCTGGCTTTTGCAGTCACCTTTTCTACCTCTTTAGCCATCTCGAGATCATCTTGAAAATGAGATTCTAGATCTTGAAGCTTTAATGCAGTGGTTCTCAACCCAGTCTTCTGGGACCCCTAGTCCAGTCAGTTTTTCAGGATATCCACAATGAATATGCATGAAATAGATCTCCATATAATGGAAGCAGTGCAAGCAGATCTATCTCATGCATATGCAGAAAAATCCCCTTTTGCAAACAGCTACAACAAATAAACCATTAGCCTAAACAGCAAAAAAATGTTATCTAATAAAAATAGCCTGCTTTCGGGAGAGAGATCTACCTGGAGGGGGAGTAGCCGCGGTGGTCTTCTCTACCGCGGAGTGAGCTGCTGGTCGGAGCCCGGTGCCTGCTGAGCCTGCTGCAGGCACTGAGAGGCCGCCTCTGGAGCGGAGGACCCCCCCACGAGCCCTACAAAACCCAGCCGGTGTTTTGCTACAACGGAGAGAGATCTACCTGGAGGGGGAGTAGCCGCGGTGGTCTTCTCTGCCGCGGAGTGAGCTGCTGGTCGGAGCCCGGTGCCTGCTGAGCCTGCTGCAGGCACTAAGAGGCCGCCTCTGGAGCGGAGGACCCCCCCACGAGCCCTACAAAACCCAGCCGGTGTTTTGCTACAACGGAGAGAGATCTACCTGGAGGGGGAGTAGCCGCGGTGGTCTTCTCTGCCGCGGAGTGAGCTGCTGGTCGGAGCCCGGTGCCTGCTGAGCCTGCTGCAGGCACTGAGAGGCCGCCTCTGGAGCGGAGGACCCCCCCACAAGCCCTACAAAACACAGCCAGCATACACGCGGCTGCGTGTTCGCGGCCTGCGGGGTCGCGTTCTAAGGGGCGTGTTACAAGGGGCATGTTCTGCTCCTTGTATGCTCCTTTGGTGCTCCTCTGGTGATATAGGAGCACCAGCAGTCCGGTTCGTCATTGGGAAAACGGAAGGCAAAACTAGCAGCCAAGGCATTGTCAGGAGAGGGAGGTAAGGTGTCTGGTCCCATGGACAAACATGTGACTGCCCTTCCGCTTGCTAACCAGTCTCTGGATGGGGCTTCTCTTAGCCCAGTCATCCGGACACCACCTCCTTTCCCTCAGCCCACATTGTCATCTACTCCTGTTAAGTTACTGTCGTCAGCTACACTACCGGTGTTAGTGCCTGTGGCCCCTCCTGCGTCTGATTGTGATTCTTCATCACTTAAAAGTGAGGTGACTCTCTCAGACATTTGGTCAATGCTTCAGAAAATTGATACACGTCTATCTACTACTGTTACTTCTCTGTGTAATTTTTCGCATGATGTCGCTGATAGGGTTAAAATTATTGATGATCAAATGACTAATTTTGCTGGTTCCTTGACTCTGGTGGATTCTCAACTTCAATTATACCAAGACTCCCATCTTGGTTATCTTAAAGATATTTCTTCTGTTTCTTATAGATTGGAGTTACTTGAAAATCACCAGCGTGTTAGGAACCTACGATTTCTAAATTTTCCATCTACACATTTATTATCTTCAGAGATTTTGTTAAAAAAATACCTTTCTGAAATTTTGCACTTGGATGATCCTGTAGATATTGTGCATATGTATTCCTTTTTTCCTAAGGTTGGGACCTCCGGGCAGGCCAAGGGTGATTCCCCCCTGGCTGACTCGGTCGGCTCTAACCTTACAGAGTTTCTACAAGATTCATTAGATATCATTCCCAAACAGTGTACTTTAGTGGTGACTTTTGGGTCAGAATTGCTTAAATTGAAGGTTATTCGTGCTTATTTTAAGTGTAAAGATCAGTTGTTTTGTGGCTATAAACTGCAGGTATTTCCAGACGTGGGTAAAGTCACTCAAACTCGTCGGAAGCAGTTTCTTGAGCTTAGACCTAGAGTGATTGCGCTGGGAGCTTCTTTTTTTTTTAAGTTCCCTTGTCGCTGTTTAGTCACCTATAAAGATCAGGATTATGTTTATACTGATGTGGTTTCATTGTCTCAGTTTCTTGTGGATAAGGAGGGTGATGGTGGGCAGGAGGGTGTATAGGTGGGAAGGCTTGAATGTTTGACTCCCTGCTTGGAGTTTACACTCCTTTTTCTTCAGTTATATTGATTGTATTGTAGTTCTCTCTCCCTTGATGTGTTTTTGTATGTGGGTATGATATTTAGCTCTTGAATGTATTATTTAGTATGGTATTTTGTTTTTGTAATGTTCCTTGCATTTGAGAAAATTTAAAATAAACAATATAAAAAAAAAATAGCCTGCTTTCTTAAAAGCTCTCAAGCAAAAGACTGCTCACCAGGAGCCAGGTTGAGAGACATACAGCTTCCCTTCCTGAGGCCACTCCTGAAATAGGGTATCCAAACCCGCCATCCACAAATCCTTCCAATGGCTAAAACTCCTCCTCACACTGGCATTCTCCTGAATGGCCATAAGCAGATCACCGGAAGGCCCCCCATCTTCTCATTATGACATCACAGGTGGGAGAGCTGAGCCCTCGCTCACTTGGACCCAGAGAGTTCTGACAGAAATTCAGCCTGCAGGTTGTCAGAGAATGTGATGTGTGCTGCAGACAGAGCAGATGGTCCTTCTCCCCAAAAGCACAGCTCTGTGACCTCGAGATGCACCTTGGCACCACATGTTCTGCCACGATTGTGGATAAACAGTGCTACCAGGGCAATGTCTGGGAACACTCAGCTTGATTGACCACTAAGAGGCCTGAAACTCTCCAGGGTTAAAATGATCAGGTGTAGATCTACCAAGAGGTCTCCTGAGAGGGCCAGAATCCCTGGACCAAGTGGCCCCAGGCACTGCACTTCCAGCCCTTCAGACTGGCATCTGAGATGACAAGTACTTCATCTGTAGATTCCAATGGAAACCTGGTCATGAAACTACCACCTCAACTGCTTCTTGATCTCCAGGGGGAGAAGGGTTTGGTCAAATGACAGGTAACATAGAAACCAGAAGATTAGCAGGTGCCTCTGCAACAAGAGCATATATACCAGCTCCAAGGTCAATGTCATGGACCTGAGAAAGTCCAAACTCGTGGAGCTGACCAATTAATAATAAATTGGATTCATGCAGAAGCAAGAGTTCCATGAAGTGACATTAACAAGCTCTGCACAAATTAATTGCTCAAATATCATGTGATATGTAGGACTCTTTCATTCTAAGCTGCCATGTAGTAGTCGCTTTTAGCGTATCAGTCCTTTTTTTATCTTTTTAAAGTGATCAAGTGTCAAAAAATCAAAAGTGCTGTTTCTCTTACTATATATAATTTAAAACAATAAACCAGCTCCACTGCTAGATGCTGGTGCATAAATCGATAACTACTAACTACGACCATCATGTTTCGAATAGATATAATGCAATTCTGCTTCAGAGCTAGAGAATGTTTAATACTTCCATACCAACTGTATTTTAATAATCAAAGCAAGGTTTTAAACAGTTCAAAAGCAATTCACTTATCTGATCCAAAACATGGCCTCAACTGCATTATTCTTTTATATTCCACAGTGCGGTAATCCGTAATGTTTCAATGAGCTTGTAGGCTTGTAAAAAAATGGCTGCAGCATTCTTTTTTAATTTCTTTTAAGCTCCTCCCCATGTAATCTGATTGGTCTATAGGCCCATTATCTCTTAAAAGATATCACGTATCACACCAAGGTGTTCTAATCTATTTGCTGATTTAATCCATGTGGATAAGTTGTATCAGACGTAAAACTCCTATCGATCAGCGCCTCTCCAATGTGCTGGTACATATTCAATGATATGCCATAAAAGATCTGCAAAGGTATGCTTATGTTGATAACAATGATTGACAATTGCCACAGATCCAGTCACGGTGTTCAATCGAGTCCTATGTTCTCTCAATCTACTCACCATGGGGCGTTTAGTGTGTCTGACATATAGCTTGTCACAAGGACAGCTGATAAGATATACCACGTACAGAGTTTTACACATTGTTCTCCAATTAGATTTGTTTGCCTACTGGAAGGGGGATTCCAATATACTCCTTCATTTGTTGAAGGGCAAAAATCACAATAACTACATGAATAGTGTCCAACTATCCCTCTCCCAATATCTTCTTCCACATTCCATGTGACAGATTTACTGGCATAACTCGCTATACTGCATCCCTGACAATATGCCACTATTAAGTCTGGTCAATAAAACATGCTTGCAATTGCAAAATATTCCAATATTTATAGATGAAAGAGGCTATGATAGGAGCCTTCACTGTATAAGGTAACACACAGATCAACAATGAAGATTCAGATTTTTTTCTAAGGTAAAAGTAAATGTTCTCTTTGGGCATTTAAACCAAGTTTATATGCTTGTTTTACTATTGTGCTAGGATAGCGCCAATCCTCATATCGATGGATATACTTAGTGGCCTGTAATTTGTATTCTTCCTTTGTATCACAGATCTCAGAAATTGACTCACCGGAAGACCTCTTTTCAATTTAACTGGATGATGGCTAGAAAAATGTAAGAGATTATTTAGTTCTACTGATTTATGATACAAGGTAGTCCTGAGCCCAGAAGCTGTTTTTATAACCATAATATCAAAAAAAGAAATTTGATATTGATCATAAGAGGATTCAAAGTGCAGATTAGATTTCTGATCATTAAGCTACTTCATAAAATCTTGCAATGAGGACACTGACCCCCTCCAGATGCAACATACATCGTCCAGATACCGTTTCCATATTTCTATGAAGGACATCCAGTGGAAACAATATAAATATTGTTCCTCAAATCCAGCAACATAAATGTAGCTATTGTAGGAGCAACTGTGACACCCTTGATGATACCATAGTTTTGATTATAAAACCTTTTATTAAAGCAAAAATAATTCAAGAAACACCTAGCTGCAATAATTGAAGAACAAATGAACTGACCAAGCACCACATGCTCTGAGTTGACTGAAGGTGCAGTGATCTCTCCATCGTGAGGAAATGCGACAGAGTTTGGAACTGATCTCCAGGCACTCAAACTCCTGGGAGAGAAACAAGCTGTTTTAAGGAGAGTGAGTACCAGCTCCAGCTTCCAAGTCAGAATCATCAGGTCTGTACTGTCTCTGGCCTTCTCCAGTGAGACTGGCCTGACTTGCAAGTATGGGCTAGCCAGGCTCCCTGCATGCAAAAAAACACTGCTACCACCACTGTTACATGGGAGAACCGCGTCTAGGTCAAACAGCAGAGCCTAGAACTGGAAAGGTGGCCTAGCATGTAGAAGTTGAAAAACTGCTAAGTCTGCTCCTGATAGGAAAGTGACAATATACCTTGTGGAGGTCTACGGAGGGGAGCAGCATCCCATTCCTGACCGAAGCAATGACAAATCCAAAGGACTACATTTGAAAGCGAGAGTCTTGGAGTCTGAAAACCATCATTTAGTCTAGGTCCAGGATATGCTGGAAGGAACCTCCCTTCTTGGGAACCCATGTATCTAAAATAACATTCCTGGCCCTGCAGCAAAGGGCACAGGAAAAATAGCCTGCAACTGCAGGAGTTGCTGAAGAGTTTCCTCGAACATCACTAACCTGAGCGGAGAGCTGCAGGAAGACTCTACTAGGGAGTCCCTCATAAGCACTGCCATAATTTAAAGATTGTGCTTTAACCAAAAGCTTTAGGGATAGAAGGCAGGCATCTTGCCAAAGGAGATAACATCTCCAACCTTGCTTGAGAACCTTGAAGACCTACTGATCTAATGTGATAAGAGTCCCCTCAGTAGAGAAACTGCTTGAGTTACACTCCAACCGGATGCACCTCTGGAGAGGCTGCGGGAATTCATTGAGAGGGATTACAGACTCCCATTGGAACCATGGTAGAGACTTTAGCACACCAAAAGCTCCAAAATAACTGCCTCCACTGCAACAAAGGCCCAAAGGACCCAAAGTAGTTTGAGGATATCTGTAGGCTCTCTGTATGGCCTTACATGGAACCTTTAGCAACTCTAGGCCTATCTTACTGCGATCCTTAAGGGAATCTGCTCAGCAACAGTTTGGAGCCAGCTAGTGTAGTGCCAGCTCTACCAACTAGCCATTATCACCACCATGGACTTCGAATGGACTCGAAATAAAGTCTTAACAAGCAGTACCCACCGAGGTGGTCCACTGCAAATCCCCAAGTTTCCAGAAAGGTAACTGGGCTTGACCATTTGGCTTAACCAAACATGGAAATGTCAGCTATACCAGGGATCAAACCAGCAAACTTGGAAACCAGAGGCCATAGCCATATGGCTGGAGCCATAGAAGCTACCGGCAGAGGATAGATCATTATCAAAGAGCTGGTCTTCAGATGTGCACTCAGCACTACCAGAGAGCCTACTGTGGAGACTGCAAAGATATTCTTAAGGAGGACCTCTATCCTCCAAAACTGACACTCCTCATGCACAGCATCTCCCTCCACCAGGATGGTTGTATATTTAGTCACATCCTTGAATAGGACTCCCAAAAGACTTATCCTGCTCACCCTGGAGCCAAGGGAACAGCCAAGACAGAACCTTAGGGCTCCCAAGACTCAATTGCATAGGGTCAAAGAGAGGTATGAACACAGCAGAACAGCAGACAAAGGGGGGCCTGCTTGCTAACCTTTACCTTTATCGAGGCACTTTATATACCGCCCTTCATGACATCATCAGGTGAAAGCATGCTCTGCAGCATGCAGAGCCATCATAGCATCATGAAAACAGGGCCATTCAGTGAAAAAGGCGGACCATGGAGATCCCAGCTTTGCCCTAGAGCAGGGGTCTCAAACTCAAATTGCTTCGCGGGCCAAATGAGGACTTGTAAAGTAACCTGAGGGCCGCATTGTCTGAACTTTTTTTTACAATGGAAAAAAGTCAATAAAAGTCAACATAATAAGAACATAGTGCTTTACAAACTTTATTTAATTATTTTAATCCATTTATTATAACCGTAATGTGTAACGTGAATGTAATTATCATGTAAATTTTACGTTTCAGTCAGTTTTTTCTGGCTACTTAGCTGGCAGCGTTTTGCATCAACAAGGACCTCAATATTAGGCTTTAATTTATTAGAAAAAAACCCACAATCTCAGTGTTGCTTGCAAATGTTCATCAGTGAGCCGTGACATTAGCAGACTTTTTAATCTTCATGGATGAGAAAAATTGGTCACATACATATGTGCTTCCAAATATTGCAAGAATCCTTGCAGTAGCAGAGAGTAACCTCGGAAACCTGTCTCGTGGAAGAAACGTGTAGAATTCGGGAATCCCGAATTCTACATATTTTTGCTTCAAGATAGTATCACACTGAAGTTCCACCAACTCCATTTGCAATTCCTCTGCAACATTATCAACTTCTACAGTAAACGGCGTTGAAAAAAGTTGAAATTGTGGCTCCAGTATCTTAAAGTCTTCAAAGCGCACATCAAACTGTTGAAGTAAGTTAGATAACAAATCTGTATATTCTTTCAAGCATTTGGGTTCAACTTTTTGTAAAGAATTCAGGGTTGGGAAATGGACCAAATTGCCCTCACCCACCTGTTTCATCCATAAATGTAGTTTAACTTTGAACGATTTCACATTGTCATACATCTGTGTGATAATCTGGTTTTTACCTTGAAGCTTCAAGTTCAATCCATTCAAGTGATCCATAATATCTGTTAGAAAAGCAAGGTTGCATTGAAAAATAGAATCAGTTAGCAAAGGAACTGTCCTATTTTTCATTATCATGAATGAAGCGATTTCATCTCTAAGTGCAAAGAAACGCTTCAAAACATTTCCACGACTTAGCTATCTAACTTCAGTGTGATAAAGAAGTTCACCATACTCATAGTCCATATCTGCAAGAAATGATATGAACTGCCTGTGATTCAGCCCCCGAAAACGTATAAAATTGATTGGTTTTAACTACTACATCCATCACTTCTTTCATTTGTAGGCTTTTACTACAAAGAACTTCTTGATGCAAAATGCAATGTATACTAGTGAAGTTGATTCCTACTGTTTCAAGGCTGTTTAATTTGTTTTTCACCAATACAACTACACCTACATTTTAAGAGCACATTGACGGTGCACCGTCTGTGGCCAAAGATACAAATTTATCCCATTGTAAGCAATATTTCTCAATGCATTTTTCCAGGGCTTGAAACAGATCACGTCCAGTTGTAGTACCCTTCAATGGTATTAATTCTAGGAATTCTTGTCAGATTTAAACTGCAGTCTACACCTCTGATGAACACAGCACATTGTGCGGTATCAGACACATCTGTACTTTCGTCGAGAGCAATTGAAAATGCTTCAAAGTCCTTAGCCACTTCAATTAATTGTTTCTCCACATTATCTGCTAATTCTGTAATCCTGGTGGCAACTGTATTGGGTGACAAGCTTAAGCCTTCAAACAGTTTCTTTTTGTCAGGACATAAAATGTCACTTGCCTTTAAAAGACATTCTTTTATGAACATACCTTTTGTAAAGGGCCGTGATGACTTTGCAATAAGTTCACGTATTACAAAACTTGCTCTTACTGAATCTTCGTTGGACTGATTAATAGTGGTAAATAAATGTCTTTGTTTGCATAATGCTGATTTAAGTTTCGTAACTTTGTCCTCTCTAACTTTTCCCACAGACGCTTCATACGTCTCATGGTGCTTTGTTTCGTAGTGTCTACGCACGTTATACTCCTTCGGAACAGCTAACGTTCATTGACAAATGAAACATTGAATTGTATGGTTGAGCTCAGTGAAAAAATATAACTCCTCCCATTTTTCTTGAAAAATTCTGTTTTCGTTCACGATTTTTCTCTTTTTACTGCTATGTCCATTGTCCTTGCATCCAGACTTTTCTGATCGTAATCTCTTCATTATAAATTATTAGGATTGCAATCACAATGCTTTTCCAGTAATGTTCTCACGTGTTAGCCTTGGTCGTCGTGACTCGTGCGCCCTCTTAGATTTGAAACTTTGCCAAACTTAAATATCTGAATCTCTGCCCTTCTGATGAAACAGTGGTCTGGAAAAAAAGAGGTGTGTGTTAGATCAATATTAGAAGCAATGTGCCCACAAAGCAGAAGTCCTCTGGCAGCGCTGCTGCCTGTGGAGGGAGATGCTGCAATATTGTGTTTTCAGTCACCGCGCATGCTCCTCGCTACTCGGATGTGCCCCTTTTGGAATCAGGCTCTTAGTGGAAATCTATTCAGGGAATCTTTTTGAAATACTCTTCATGACTCCCACAACTAAAAACACCCGTTCAGACATGCGAATCATATCGACGTCCCAAGAGCCATCTTTGAATACTCCGAGTTTACACGTGTTCCATGCAATCACATCTATGTCGCACGGGGGCATGCCGGGACATTCCCAAAAAAGATATAAGTGCACAATGCCACTTGTTTGGACTCAGTGACAGACACGTCCATGTCTGTACTCACACCTGAGCACGAATAGGCATCTGCAAAGGGCTCCATTTGGCAACCGAAAAATTGCACAAAAAAAAAAAAGAGGAGAAAGCCCTCTCGCTTGCCTTTGGAGGTCCAGTGTGTGGGTCTCTAGGAGTGCCAGACCTTTACATGTGCACTTGTACATAACTTGCCTGAGCTGCCAATGACAACGTTTGAGCTAAATTGTTCATAAATAAATATTAAAGAGGTAATATCTACAATGCAGCAAGAGGGGAAGGGAACCACCGGATCATGCACCTTTTCCACCAGGTACCAGCCCCTTTAGAGAAGGGTTCTGGAGCACTAGGCTGCACGTTAGTGGCCTGATGATCCAGAAGAGCCCAACGATGCAGCTTGTAGGACGGTTGATCACTAGCAGCATTAATCTTTACCATGGGAGTTACTAAACTGCATTATTGAGTTACCGCGGTAAACTAAGCTGCAGCAAAATACAACATTAAATCAATACATTTACTTCATTAAATCAGTACATTGGCTTTACTTCATTATTTACTCAGCAACCTAAAAGTGGAAAAAACAAACCTCTGACAACTCAGCAAGTCTCCTAAAATCATCGGTGAAGGGAGACTGCCTCCTTCTCCTACCTGTCCTCGGAGAGCTGTGCACACTGCAGCAGACAATGGAAGCACAGGCAGCCTAACTGCAGCAGGGCAGGGAATGGATCTGGATGATGGCGCATGGTGCCACGTGGCGTTGAGCTGGCTGCTCAGACTGCTTCTGCCCCTCCCCCTCCCTAGGCTCCTTCCTGTCTCCTATTGGTTGAGGGCAGACTCGTGACTCGGGTCATGTGTGAGAGAAGAGGACTCGGAAGTGACGACATGAGAAATGGCGTGTAGAGACTGCCGGCGCGGCCACGTGGTTACAAAAAAAAAACTTAATTAAATAAAGACTTATAGGAAGTCAACCTCATGGTTTTAGCCTTAGTCCAAATGGCTTGGATTTGGTTTTTAAGATTTAATTAATTACTTGCCTTTTCTAAATAAAAGCTCAAGACAAATTAGATACACAAATCATTTCACATCCCTATTGGGGCTATAGTAGTAAGAAATGGTGGACAATATTAAACTATGTAGGGCTGCAACTAATTTAAAATCACAAAATGTGAAATGAAAATAGTTTATTCAAGAAATACACTTCAAAACAAACTCTTCACTGGGCATTTTTCAACACAATGCAGACATTTTCAAAGGGGATGGTGCATACTTCCCTTTGAAAACTGCTCATGAATTTTATACCTGCTTTTTAGGTGGGCTAAATTTGACTGTGAAATCTAATATGTTTGAAAATACACTGGAAAGACACAATTTTCTAACTTGCCTCCAGAAATGCTTTCATTTTATCTGGCTAAAGTCCATTTCATTTCATCAAAACCAATCATATTAGTACTAGGCAGCTTATAGAAAGACAATTAAGATCATACAGAGACCGTACAACAAAAAGGACAGATTTTAAAAACATTAAATAGAACAAAACCTTAGTTTAAAAGCCTCTCCAAACGAACAAGTCTTACGTTTCCTCCAAAATGCAAGACAATTGGGCTGTTGTTGTAATAGAGGATGGAGTTCCACATTTTTAAGACTACTGAATGAAAAAGCTTGCAAACGCTGTAAACTGCTTCTTAGTTACTTCCAGCAAGGGAATACACTATGGGGGGGGGGGGGAGAATGATATTCAACACAATTAACATGGTCACTGGGATATTCAGCGACACTAATGTGGTTAGTGCCACTGAACACCGGCTAACATCGGGGCATTCCGGGGGCAGGGCAGACTGTCTCCTTCTCCTACCTGTCCTCAGAGAGCGCGGAGAGCTCTGCACACTGCAGCGGACAAAGGAAGCACAGGCCGCCTAACTGCAGCAGGGCAGGGAATGGATCTGGATGATGGCGTGTGGTGCTGCATGGCGTTGGGCTGGCTGCTCAGACTGCTTCTGCCCCCCCCCCCTCCTCCTCTCCTATTGGTTGAGGGCAGACTCGTGATTCGGGTCATGTGTGAGAGGAGGACTTGGTAAAGATTGCTGGCACGGCCGCGGCGCTATGCGGTGTTACAAAATACAATATCCATCATCAGGTGAGAAAACCCACTTGAAAAAAGTCGCGGCATCGTGGGCCGCACAAAATGCTCTCGCAGGCCGGATTCGGCCCGCGTGTTTGAGACGCCTGCCCTAGAGCAATGGCTTCCAACCCAATCCTTGGATACCCCCAAACCAGTCAGGTTTTCAGGATATCCACAATGAATATGCATGAGACAGATCTATCTCATGCATATTCATTGTGGATACCCTGAAAGCCTGACTAGGTTAGGAACCACTGCCCTAGAAGAACCACCACCCTGTCCTCCTCAGAATTAACTTCTAGGGATAGGGATTTCAATTGAATCCCTCAGCCAACCGCCATAGGGGATAAGGTTGGGTTTCCAGAGGAACAGAGGAGAGCAAGTGCCTCAGAGACAGTATCAGGCCATGGGAACCCCCCGTGTGGGGTCCCAAAATATCCAAAATAAGAGTGCTCCAGGCTTTGAAGCCATAATGGGGGCAAAAATAATCAGCCATGGAATAAAAACCTGCTGGGGGTTGCAGGCTGCATCTGGCTGAACACTGCAGCGGCAGAGTTTTAAAAAAAGACCATGAAAAAGCCATGCTGAAAAATGGGGTCCCAAAAAAGTTATACCAGCACCTGTTGGACTGACTGGGGAAAAGCGAGTAGGGAAGCTCTGGTCACCCACAGAGACTTGAGAGGCTTAGCTGCCAAATAAACCTCTTAAAAAAAACACATTTGGAGCTTCTTTATTGAAAGCATCAGAGCCAACTACTGCCCCTTGAAAATGATGAGGGAAAAAGATAACCAATTAGAAAAAAAATTCAGAAAAACAGAGCATACAGATAAGGACAGCGAGAGGGAAGGGGGCTCGGGACTAACTTACTGACTCCTCCCTTCCCGAGGACCCCCTGCTCCTCTTCAGGCTCACCAAGAGCTAGGAAACCATGGGTAATGGTGTTGGACACAGGAGACACAGGTGTACCCATGTTCCGAGCAATGTTAGCCCTTATTAGACTACTGCACCACGGTGTGGGCCAGGAGAATCAGGCCTATCTGCACTGCTGCGCCAGTCCAAATACCTTCCCAAACAGGACTGGCCCATCCAATTGGCAGTTGCCTAGGGCAGCAGACCTTGGTGGGTGGTATGGTGGCTTTGTGCTGCCACTTTGGTGCCCGCGGCAGGCCATACGCTTGAGTACCCATGAAGCGAAAACCATGGCCTGCTGCTTGATTCCCCTCTAATGCAACTTCCTGTTGAAGGTTGGCAGAAGCTGCAGGCCAAGAGTGTGCACAAGAGTGCCAAAACGCATGGCCTGCTGGGGTGTGAAGCAGCAGCACAAAGCCGCAGTTTTTAAATCAGGGGAAGCATTGTGCCTATGCTTGCCCCCCCCCCCCCTCAAGATGAGAAGACGGGGAGGACATAGCTCACCTTGATGTAGGGGAGGGGGGCTCCTACCTGGGGTGGCAGAAACCCTAGGGCTAGTCCTGTTCTGACCTGCTGGAAGCAGACAAATACTGACTTCTCTCAGTGCTGCACCAAAAGGTATACCAAGTTATGATGACATCACTGAAAGTTGCTCAAGTCTGCCTCTACCTGCTAACAAGAAAGCATTACTAGCATGGAATGGCCTAAAAGGATGATAATGAAGCAAGAATAGAAAGACTTAGCTTGCTACAAAAAAATATTTCAAAGCCACTATTTCTACAAAAGGAGGTCTGTTACAAATTCCTGACTGAAAGGATGTACAAACTTTTGCACCTGCCCCATGAGAGAGGGAGGAGTGCAGTGTGACTTATTTGTACTATAGCCTGGAGTGCCATCAAAAAGATACAGAATGATGGAGGGAACTAGATGAATGCTGCTTAGGCAAAAGAGAGAGCTACACTGTTGTGAGTGTGGAGAGAGAGGGAGGAAATCTCGATGCTGATGGGGCTAGATGGGGGGAGGAAAGAGAGAGAGGGAGATAGAGATGCTGCACTAAAGTTGATGTTGCCTCCAAAGAAGGGGATTCTGGGAAGGCGGCTAGGGGACAGAGGAAGATGCTGAGAATCTGAAGCGAGGATAGGCGAGGGGGGATATATATTGGGCAGTAATGGGAAGAAAGCTTTGGCGAGGTTATGCCAGAACTGTGGCTGCCAAGAGGGGAAGGTCTGTAGTTCCAGAGCCACTGTCAAAGAAGAGAGGGAAGGAAGAGAGAGAGGGGGATATCATGCTAGGGCGAAGACGACGATGCCGGTAAAATGGTAAGGTACGAGGAGGGAAAGCAAACTGGGGATCCAGGGTGGGAGAGACGAATGAGAGGATGCTGCTATGGAGATTAGGGGAAGAGAGAGAGAGATGAGGAGGGGTACTGCTGCTGTTGGGCAAATTGAGACACAGGGTGGTATTATAGTGTAGAGAGAGGGCGATGTTGGGAGAGAATTGTTGGGGGGAGAGAGAGCAGAGGATGCTGGTGTTAGATCTGCCATGTATATTTGTGGCGGGAGCAAGGAAGGTTGAAGACTTGCCTAGGGGTGCCCAATATCTTTGCACCAGCCCTATCTACTGAATATCAATTAAATGTTAAAATATTCACTTTGAATGAAAGTATTTCTTGAAAATACACAATGCCAGGTGAATAAAGACATAGAATTGAACCAAAACAATTACAGCAAAATAATATCAACTGGCTACCACTCGTTTTACTTGTCTAGTTCTGAGTTTGGCTGAGAACTTCAGGTGGCAGTAATAGGAAGAAAATCTAGTACAAGCTCATAGATCGTGGAGCACACTGGCACATGAAAGCCCTGTGAGAGGAAAATGGGACCGCTACAGAGTTTACGAGCATAAGCCATCTCACAGATGCTATACTGATCTTTCTTACTGGTTTATTACTAGAGTATTTCTGCTGACAATGGACTGGAACCAGGTTGTGTTTCTTCACTTCAGACTGGTGCCAAATACAACAAATTTTTACAAAAGTCATTCACTGAAATAAAAATAGTCATTTATCATCAATTTTTATATGCTGAACACGAATAGGACAGTGAAATTGCAAAGTTGGCGCTAGTGTTTTTGTAATCTACAAGAATTAATGGTTACATCACGAAATGCATGTCAATAGTAAATATAATAGGCCTTCGGTTAATACCTGTAAAAAAACAAGTCATAGACTACTTCTTAGATTTTTTCACTTGTCTCTTGTACAGCTGTTCGGGAGCTTCTCTGGGGAGTGTCCAGCAGTAGTCAGCCAGCATTGTAGTGGACCATTTTCCCTGGTATCTTTGCTCCATCGTTGCGATATCCTGGTGAAAACGTTCGCCCTGTTCATCACTAACCATACCACAGTTGTCAAGAAAGAAATCGAGATGGGAATCAAGGAAATGGATCTTTAGAAACATATTGCAGCCAAGTTTCTGATTCTGCATCAGCATGTCTTCTACTAGTTCCTTGTAGTTTTCTGCCCTAACATTCCAGAGAAAGTTTGTCGACACTAGGCGAAAAGCATTCCATGCTTGTTTCGCATCACCCTGCATCAAGTTGTTGAACCGGTCATCTTTGAAGCGCTCTCAAATCTGAGGACCCACAAAAACTCCCTCTTTAATCTTTGCTTCGCTGAGTTGAGGGGATTTTTCATGCAGGTATCGGAAAGCTGGCGAAGTGCAGTCCATGGCTTTCACGAAGTTTTTCATCAAACCTAGTTTGATGTGAAGGGGAGGTAGCAGGATTTTGTGAGCCTCAACCAGAGCTGGGTGCTGGATATTCTTCTCTCCAACTGTTACATTTTGTCTGCGATTCCATTCCTTCCGCAAGTAGTGCCAATCCCTTGCTCGGCTATCCCACTCACATAAGAAACACATGTATTTTATATATCCCTGCTGCAGTCCCATTAAAAGGGCAACTACCTTCAAGTCACCATAGAGGTGCCAGCTGTACTTGTTATAGTTAATGGAAGTCAGTAGATGCTTTAAGTTATTGTATGTCTCTCATGTGGACGGCATGCGCTACTGGAATAGATGGAAGATGGTTTCCATTGTTCAAAAGCACAGCCTTCAGACTCAGTTTCAAAGAGTCTATAAACAGTCTCCAGTCTTGTGGGTCATGAGTGATTTTTAAGGCATTCATGAGGCTTTCAATATCGGAACAGAATACCAGATTACTCTCCTTTCCGACTGCGTATAGTACACTGCTGACGTCAGATGGCTTCAGCAGCCATCTGGCAGTAGTATTGCATTGCATCAGAAAAAGATGCAATCAACTCTGGATGATTTGTGTATGCTGGTATTATGCAATGTGATGCAATATTACATCATTCAAGGCTTATCTGGGATGTTGTTGATGTCCTACTGGATAAATTTACACGGTGAAACGTCAAAAATTAACTACATGCAATATCTTCAAAACGAGAGCCAATAAAATGTTTTAATGTTATATTCGTGTTCAGCTCACCAAGATACTACAGAATAGGGCCTTTTAAAGTCAGTAACAATTTCGATGTTGATCAGTGTGTGGGGACTGTGCCACTGCTGCCAAAACTAGCCTTGTGCGCTACACTGATCCATAGAATGGAAACGTTTTACATACCTGATATTTTTCTTTTCTTGAATCCTTCTAGACCAGTCCAGATGAGTGGGTTATGCGCCCTTGCCTGCAGGTGGAGGCAGAACAAATTTAAGTGATGTCATCACAAAGTATATCATCTGGTGCAGCTCTGAAAGAAGCCAGTATGACATTTCTGAAGCAGTAAGCAAGACAAACTCAGCAACTATGAATGTTAGTAACCAACTATAAATTGAAAACAAAGTATGGAATCAGCATTTGGCTCGCTTACCACAACTGACTCTGTGTCAGGTACTGAGAATGCCAACAAAAGACAATCAAAAGGTGTCAGGGCTTCCACACCTATAGGAAGAGTCTTCCAGGGCTTCCTGGACAGGTCTAGAAGTCAAGGAAAGAAATTATCAAGTAAAATTTGTCTTCGCTTATCATCCTGCTAGACCAGTCCAGACGAGTGGATCATACCCAAGCAGTCAGGACTTAGGGTGGGAGGAAGACCATACTTTGACAGTACTACCCTGCCAAAGGCGCTATTTGCTCCAGCTCCCATGTGCAATCTGTAGTGCTTCATAAAGGTGCTCAAAGGCAACCAGGAAGCTGCCTTGCAGATGTCCTCTGGAGATACCATGGTGAACTCCACCCAGTAAGATTGCCTGTGCCCTAGTGGAATGAGTTCTGACTCCTTCCAGTACTTGCTCTCCCTTGCCAGCTATGGCAAGGAAGAAGACTTTAACAACTTTCATTGATCTGATCACTAGGTATATCTTCTGGTGAAGCACTAAGAGAAACAAGTATTTATCTGCCTCCAGCAAGTGGCAAAGTGTTTGGACCCCGGTACCGACTGTCAGTGTTACAGCAGGTCATGCTAGGGAGATAAAGTTTCTAGATGAAATAAATAACTGCTTTTTGGAGCAGCTGATTCATGAAACAAGAGGGGAAGCTATTTTGGACCTAGTCCTTAGTGGAACACGGGATCTGGTGTAAGAGATAATGTTATTGGGCCACTTGGCAATAGTGATCATAGCATTTGATTTAATAAATGTAAGAAGGATGGCAAGGAAATCCACAGTACTACCTTTAAACTTTCAGAATGGAGACTATGATAAAATTAGGAAAATAGTTCAAAAAGAAAAAAAACTAAAAGGAGCAGCTGCAAAGGTTAAAGATTTATATCAAGCATGGGTGTGATTTAAAAATACTATCTTGGAAGCCCAGACCAGATGTATTTCATGCTTTAGGAAAAGTGGAAGGCCAAAACACTGCCAGAATGGTTTAAAGGCGAGGTCAGAAAGGTTGTTGTTGCCAAAAAAAGCATCTTTCAGGAAATAGAAAAAGAAGCCAAATGATAAAGACAGGAAACAATATAAGCACTGGCAAGTTAGATGCAAGGCACTGATAAGGCAGACAAACGGAGAATTTGAAAAGAAGCTTGCTGTGGAAGCAAAAATGCATAATTAAACCTTTTACAAGTATATTCATAGCAAGAGAGTCAGTTGGATCATTGGGTGTTAGAGGGGTAAAGGGGGCACTAAGGAACAACAAGGTCATAGCGGAAAGACTGAATTAATTCTTTGCTTCGGTCTTTACTGAAGACGATGCAGGAAAGTTACCTGTACCTGAAATAGTATTTAGAGGTGGTTATTGGAAGAATTGAAAAAAAAATAGCAATAAACTGGGAAGATGTATTGCAATTATTTGATAAACTGAAGAGTAGCAAATCACCTGGATCGGATGGTATACATCTGAGGGTTTGAAAAAAAAACCCTGAAATATGAGCGTGCAGACCTATTATTAGTAATCTGTGAACTATCATTAAAATCATCTGTAGTACAAGATGACTGGCAAATGGCCAATGTAATGCCAAATTTTCAAAAAGGGTTCCAGGGATGATCCAGGAAACTAGACAGATGAGCATGATGTCATTAGTGGGCAAAATGGTAGAAACCATTATAAAGAATAAAATTACTGAACTTGTACATAGTCATGGTTTAATGGGAGAAAGTCAACATGGATTTAGCAAAGGAGAGTCTTGTCTTACTAATTTGTTATATTTTTGAAGGTGTGAATAAACAGGTAGATAAAGGTGAGCCGGTTGAAAGATTTTCAGAAAGTCCTAGAACCTGGATTTTCAGAAAGTCTTTGACAAGGTCCCTCATGAAAGACTCTTGGCAAAATTAAAAAGTCATGGGATAGGTGGCAGTGTACTATTGTGGATCAGGAACTCATTAAAATATAGAAAGAAGTGTAGGGCTAAATGGCCAATTTTCTCAATGGAGAAAGGTGAATAGTGGAGTACCCCAGGGATCTGTGCTGAGCCCGCTTCTTTTTAACATATTCATAAATGACCTGGATATAGGAATAACATATGAGGTGATCAAATTTGCAGATGACACAAAATTATTCAAAGTTGTTAAAACAGAAGAGCATTATGAAAAATTGCAAAAGGACCTTGATAAATTGGAAGACTGGATGTCCAAATGGCAGATGAAATATAATGTCAACAAGTGCAAAGTTATGCACCTAGGAAAGAATAGCCCAAACTATGATGAAAGTGTTTCTGATGTCATAGCAGAGATCATCTCGCATCCAGTGATCACCAGATGGTGTGTTCAGTATTAGGACTAGGGCTCATAAAATCCATTCAAAAGTGAGGATCTTAGACTTTAGGAAAACTAACTTTGCCAAGATGGGCCAATACCTCAAGGAGTTGTTAGCGGGAAAGGAACAGCTGGGGGGGGGGGTGTAGAAAAACAATGGCAAAACCGAACAGGGATATTTTAAGAACTATAAACCTTTTTGTTAGAAAGGTAAATGAAAGGTAAAAGGAAAAGGAGACCGCTATGGTTCGCAAAAGAAGTAGCTGAAAAGCCAAAGAAAAAAAAAGAGGGAAGCCTTCATGAAATACAAGAGATCACAGAGAGAGGAAGACAGGCATCTATATTTGGAAAAACAGAGAGGCTAGTAAAGTAGTCAAGAAAGCAAAGATACAAAAATAAGACATAACTAATGCAATAAAATGGGGAGATAAGACATTTTTCAGTTTTGTTAGTGAGAGAAGGAAGGGCAAAAGTGGTATTGTCATACTCAAGGATGAAGGGGAGGAATATGTAGAAGCTGATGAGGACAAAGCGGAATTGCTTAACAAATATTTCTGTTCTTTGTTCACAGATGAAGAACCAGGAGCAAGACCTCAGAAAACACCCACAAACAGGAACAGAAGTGAGGGGCATCTTGAACAATTTTCAGAAGACTGTGTTCGTGAGAAACTAGCTAAGCTTAAAGTAGACAAAGCGATGGGACCGAATGGGATACATCTGAGAATACTGGAGGAACTTGGGGATGTTCTAGCGGCTCCACTGACTGACCTTTTCAATGCTTCTTTAGAATCAGGAGTGGTGCCAGAGGACTGGAGAAAGGCACATGTGGTCCCTTTAAACAAAAGTGGAAGTAAAGATGTGATTGAAAACAGGCCGATTAGATTAACCTCTATGGTGAGTAAATTATTGGAAACCCTGCTGAAAGAGAAAATAGTGAGGTTCTGGAGTCCAATGGATTACCGGATCCGAGACAGAATGGATTCACCAGGGGTAGGTCTTGTCAAACAAATTGGTTTGATTTAACTGGGTGAACAAGACCAAGGGAGAGCCCTAGATGTGGTGTACTTGGATTTCAGTAAAGCTTATGACACTGTTCCACACAGATGACTTATAAAGAATCTGGGCACTCTAGGGATGGACCCTAAAGTTACTGATTGAGGTAGAAATTGGTTGAGTGGGAGGCAACAAAGGGTGCAGGTCAATGGAGCTTACTCCGAGGAGAAGGAGGTTACTAGTGGTGTGCCACAGGGATCTGTCTTTAGTCTGATTCTTTTTAACATCTTTGTTAGTGATATTGCAGAAGGGCTGTTGGGTAAGGTTTGCCTCTTTTTGAATGATACCAAAATCTGCAATAGAGCAGACACCTAGGAAGAAGTAGATAACACGAGGAGGGATCTAGCTAAGCTTGAAGAATGGTCAAGAATTTGACAGCTGAGATTTAATGCTAAAAAATGCAGTCATGCATTTGGGCTGCATCAATCCAAGAGAGTGGTACAGTGTAGGGGATGAAGAACTTCTGTCCACAAAAGAAGAGCAGGATCTGGGCATTATTGTGTCTGACGATCTTAAGGTAGCTAAACAGGTAGAAAAGGCGACAGGGAAAGCCAGAATGATGCTTGGGTGCATAGGAAGAGGAACGGCCAGCAGAAAAAAGGAGGTAATAGTGCCTCTGTTTAAGTCTTTTGGTGCGATCTCATTTGGAGTATTGTGCAAGTCTGGAGACCACACCTTCAAAAGGATATAAACAAATTGGAGTCGGTGCAGATGGCGACTACTAAAATGGTTAGTGGTTTCATTATAAAGCATGAGGACAGACAAGGATTTTAATACGTATACTTTACAGGAAAGGTGGGATAGAGATATGATTGAGACGTTTAAATACCCCCGTGGCATAAATACACAGGAGGAGAGCCTCTTTCGATTGAAAGCAAGCTCTGCTACGAGGGGACATAGGATGAGGGGGAAAAGGGGATAAACTCAGGAGCAATATGCAGAAATATTTCTTTACGGAAAGAATGGCAGATGCGTGGAATAGTCTTCCCAGTGGAGGTGGTAGAAATGGGGACAGTATCTGAATTTAAAAAAGCATGGGACAAACACAGAGGATCTCTAAAGGAAAGAAGGGGACTACTGTAGTAGTTGATATGGAAGGGCAGACTACATAGGCCATGTGGTCTTTTTCTGCCGTCATGCTTCTATGGTTCCACGATGCAAGATTCCACATTAGGAACCACCACCCAGGAAAAAGATTTAGGTGTCAGCGTGGATAATACGTTGAAACCCTCTGCCCAGTGTGCAGCGGCGGCCAAGAAAGCAAATAGAATGCTAGGAAACATAAGGAAATGAATGGAGAATAACACCAAGGATAATAAGGCTAATACGAAAAAATATTTTCTCACACATAGCGTAATGAAACTCTGGAATTCGTTACTGGAGAATGTAGTAAAGGCCGTTAGTGTAGTTGGGTTTAAAAAAGGTTTGGACAAGTTCCTGGAAGAAAAGTCTATAAACCAGTATTTAAGAGGACCAGGAAATCCACTGCTTACCCTGGGACAAGCATTGTGGAACCTGACTACCTGTCTGAGAACCTGCCAGGCACTTGTAAACTGGATTGGCCATGGTTTGAAACAGGATACTAGGCTTGGTGGAGCTTGGTCTGACCTAGTATGGTATTTTTTATGTTCTTATGATTGGCGCAGCACTGGTCTGGCCCAGCCCATGTTCCTATGGCCAGTGTGACTGAGCCCTGTAGGTGCAATGTTGCTCAGAGCTCAGGTACACCCCTTTCTCCCAGAATAGACAGCTTGATCTGTATCTAGCACTTCTACCCACAGGTCTGTAGTGCTTGGTGCGCCATACAGGAAGACCCCACAGGGCCCCTGAGGGTGGTGGTAAATTGGGTCCAAGCCCATCTGCCCTTCTGTTGTCCTCTATCTGGTTAGAGCTTTTCTCTGAATTTTTTCAAAATTGTTTTTCGTTGTCCATTCCCTTCTATTAGACCATACCTGGGGCTCCTTGATAAAACAATTTCAAATTAAAAAAAAAAAAAAGACCTCGTTGTTTTGCAATAGCTGGGCCCCCTAGGCCTGTGTAGATGGCTGGAAGCATAACACACTTTTCTGGACTGGTCTAGCAGGATAAGGAAACCTATTTCTCCTTCCCATCCCCGTAAACTGGCTCACTGAACGGATAGCCATCCAGACCCTGAGATAATAAACTACTAGTACTGATGTAGATTAGCGAATCAATTTTATTTCTCACTGCTAACGTCTGTCTACTTATATAGCATCCAGGGCCAGACCAACTATCAGGCAAACTAGGCAACCACCTCGGGTAGCAACTTCCTTTGGTGAGGGGGGGGGGGGTGATAAAGAGTGGGGCGTTCAAAGTTAAACCATAGAGTTTGAAAGCCGGGGTAGGGTATATAAAGCTTAAGATCTGCCTAGGGCACCAACACCATGAACCAACTCTGGGGCCCCACATGGGAACATCACAAATAAAGTATTTGCTCCTTTCATCCTGCCTCTTCAAAATTTTGAGGCTCTAGGTGACTCCCTGGCTTGCTTAGTGTTTGAGCTGGCCCTTACACACAGAAGCATGCAAATCCAAATTCTTTCAATGAATAAAAGAATGTGGAATAGGTAAACAGGGCGATAGGGCTCTTTTTGGAAATCTGCATTCCGTGTGTCCTTTTTCATGTAAGAGGACTGTAGAATTAGTAAATGCTCCCACTCGCTACAAAATACATTTTAGCAAAAGTTTTGTATGGCCAGATCGGCGCTGTCAGCGGGAGAGAAAGATGAGACTGCCTGCTGCAGCCCTTGGATACCGGTTGCTGCGGCGCCAAACAAAATCGGGAGGGGGTGGGGCAGGGGGTTGTAATATTTAGCGACGCAGGCGAGGGGGGGGGGGCGCGGTACGGGCCTCAGCGCCCAGTCTCCCCACCTCGCCTCTCCTTCGACGCCGAGCCGCTCGTCTCCTCCTGCGACCCCATCGCTTCTTCCTCATCATTCCTGCTCATGTCCGACTAGCGGTGGCTTTCCTCCCGGCACGGACTGCAGCTCCGCCGCGAACCCTCATGACCCAGCGCCGTTGCCGAGTCCGCCTCCCCTCCCCTCCCCTCGGACGCCTGTTGCTCGCGTTTCTCCGGAGACGAGAGGCGGGGGTGTGGCAGTGACGCTGACGTCAGTGCGCGCCTGCGCGGGTCTGGGATCTAAAGCAGGAATTTTTAACCCCGTCCTCCAGCCATATCAAGCCTTGCGGGGTTTTTGGCTAACGACAACGAATAAACATTGAGTGATGTAAATGCACTAGCTCTCCTGTATACCTATTGATCGTTTGTATAGCGCTACAAGGCATACGCAGCACTGTGCAGACCGACCCTGCTCATCAGAGCTTACAATCTAGTCGAGAAAGACGATACAGCAGCTAGGGATAAGGATAGGCTTAAAGGTAAGGAAAGGCAGCGTTAGAAAACAGGACAGTAAGCGGATCTGGATCCAAAAGCCGCCTCAAGAGGTGAGTTTTCAGCCTGAACTTGAAAAGGGCTATAGGTGAAGTCTGGCCTCCAGATCCAGGTACAGTAGTTTGTTTCAGGCGTAAGGAGCAGCAAGGTGAAAGGATCGAAGTTGGCAGTAGAAGAAAAGGGAACAGATAGAAGCCATCTGGTAGAAGAGAAATGGGGGAGGAGGCATAGGAAGAGATTTAAGAGGAAAAGTGAGCAGCAGGAAAACAATGAACTGGATAATGAAACGGGTAGGAAGCCAATGACGTGACTTCAGGAGTTATATGTAAACCACACTGATACCAAAGAGCGCAGTATATAAGAACTGTAAAATAAAAAAATAAATAAATAAAATAAATACATGAAGACTATACAACCTATGGCTTCTATCCTTCAAAACCAACTATTAAGCTTAAAGAACCTTTTATTTTATTTATTTATTTATTTCAACTTCTTATATACCGCACTCTTCGACATCAGCACGGTTTACAGAGAACATGAAGAAACCAGAACAGGAGGCTGTTTGGTATTACATATAACAGGAGTATCAACTTGGATAACATGGGAGAACTATTTACATGGAGTATATAATTTATTAACTAGATAACATACTCAAACTATTTACATAAAATTAGCAGGAATACTTGGAAAAAGGAGAGAGGCTGTGGATTTGTGGGTTGTATTAGGGTGGGGCTATTATGTTACACTTCATGTGGGGTAGTATTTGATGAAAAGGTGCAGTTTAAGGGCCTTTCTGAACTGGGTTAGGTTGGTTATGGCACGGAGATCAGGTGGGAGAGAATTCCAGCATTTTGGTGCGCTAAACATGAAAGCTCTGTTTGACGTTGATAGGCTGCACGTTGTTATAGCCTTTGGGGTTGTTAGTGAGTTTAATGCTGCCTGTCTCCTATTTCTGTTTGATGGGACGGTGTGGATGAGTTTAGAAAGTGATGTGGACGATAAACCATTTATGGCCTTAAAAGTGAGAGTGAGGGTTTTGAATGTAAGTCTTCCGTGTATAGGGAGCCAATGGAGCTGTTTGAGGATAGGTGTGATGTGTTCATTTTTGGGCGCTCCTAGGAGAACCCTGGCAGCGGTGCTCATGGCAAGCTGTAAGGAGCTTACGGTGGATTGTGGGAGTCCTTGTAGAATGGAGTTGGCGAAGTCGAAATGCAGTAGTATCAGAGCTTGGTAGATGGTTCTGAAGTCTTCGTGGTCTAGTAGGGAACGAAGGTGTCTAAGCGTGCGTATTTTGAAGTACACAGATTTTACAATATTGTTTATGTGTGATTTCATATCGAGCCTAGGGTCTAGTGTGGCTCCGAGGTATTTTATTGTTTCCTTGGTGCCTAGGTCAGCTCCCTTGACACTTATGTGTGGTGGTGGAGTGAAGTTGGGGTCTCTTGTGATAAAGAGAACCTCAGTTTTCTTATGCTGAATGCGGAGGTTCTGTGACAGGAGCCATTGTGAGACTGCGTCAAAGCAGTTTGTTATAGGCAATAAATCCATTTGCATTGTGGAAAATGGCATGTAGAGTAGGATATCGTCAGCGTATATCATACATTTCACATTGAAAGACCTGATGATATCGCAGATAGGCTGCATATAGATGTTGAACATGAGGGATGAACGTGAGGACCCTTGCGGAACGCCTTGTCTTTGATGGAAGAGTTTTGATTCTCCTGTTGCAGACTTAACGTATTGCATTCTGGTATCGAGGTATGATTTACACCATTCAAGTGCTGAGTTGCATATGCCTTTTTCTTTCAGTCGACTGAGGAGGATCTCGTGATTTACAGAGTCAAACGCTGCTGCTATATCCAAGAAGATTAGCACAACGCCTTGTCGGATGTTGTCTATGGTATTGAGAACATCATTGAAGAGCGTGGTAAGCAGTGTCTCAACGCCATGGAATTCTCTGAAGCCATGTTGAGAATGGTCTAGAGGGGCTGCGGAGTCAATGTGGTCTTGGATTTGGCGCTGTGCCTCTTTCTCAAAGATCTTTGCTAAGATGGGGATACTGGCTATAGGCCTGTAGGAGTCTGGCCGTTTTGGGTCTAGTTTAGCGTTTTTTAGAAGTGGCCTGATGGATGTGAGCTTTAATGCAGATGGGAAGGAGCCAGTAGTGAAGGAGAGGTTTATGATTCTTGCAATGAAAGGGCTAAATGCACACCGAAGATCCTTTATCCAAAAGGCTGGGCAGGGATCGGTCTGCGCGGTGGTCGTGTTGAGTGAGGTGATTGTGTCTTCAATGTGTTTAGAAGAAGGCGTGGTAAGTGCGGATAGGGATGTTGGGCAAGTTGTTTCTTGTATATTGTTTTTTGAGAGTTCATCTGTCTGTAGGAGTTTTGATTGCAAGTAATCAGTGAATTCTTGCGGGTGGATATCATTATTTTGTTCAGAGGATGGTTCCTTTGATAGTGACTTAACCAGGTTGAAAAGGTCACGAGGTTTGTTCAATGATCTCTTGAGCATATCTGAGTGGTATTGCTTCTTTCTGGTTGTGATTGCCTCGCGGTGAGTTGAGAGGTGGAGAATGTAGGCTTCGTGGTCATCGATAGCTAGTGAGCGGCGCCAGCGTTTTTCGAGCCTTCGTAGGTGCATAAGAGAGGACCATAGCTCGGAGGAAAACCATGGAGCAGAGGTTCTTTTCCCTGATATGGACTTTTTGTGTGGTAGTTGAGCAACAGCGTTGAGGCTGTTGTTCCAGGCAGCGATTGACTCGTCAAGGTTGAGAGTTGTGTTGTTGAGGACTGGTTGGGTACTTGACAGAATAAGTTCTCTGTTGAAAGGTCGAAAGCCCCGTGTTACTCTAGATCAGGGGTCTCCAACTCCAGTCCTGGAGGGCCGCAAACCAGTCAGGTTTTCAGGGTATCCCTAATGAATATGCATGAGATATATATGCATTAGAAATAGCCTGTCAAACTGACTGGTTTGTGGCCCTCCAGTGCTGGATTTGGGGACCCCCACCTTACACCTCTGTCATTTAAGATTGTGAGTGGGCAAGGTACAGATGTCCTCGACATCAAAAGAGTAGATAGAATGTGTCACATACCTCCTCGCTTCTCACCACCACCAAAATATCGTCTATTAGACAACTTTTTGGTGGTGGTGAGAAACGAGGAGGGATGTGACACATTCTATCTACCCTTTTGATGTCAAGGACATCTGTACCTTGCCCACTCACAATCATACATGACAGAGGTGTATGGCAGGGGTCCCCAAATCCAGCACTGGAGGGCCACAAACCAGTCAGTATGGCAGGCTATTTCTAATGCATATATATTTCATGCATATTCATTAGGGATACCCTGAAAACCTGACTGGTTTGCGGCCCTCCAGGACTGGAGTTGGAGACCCCTGCTCTAGATGGATTGGCGAGTTTACTGGTGTTCAGACTATGATTGTTGTTCAGGGGAATTTGTAGGTTTATAAGTTTATGGTCAGACCATGGGACCTCGGTGATTGATTTTACAATGTTGCTGTTTTGCTCAGAGACATGGTGGGGGGCAAATACCATGTCAAGAATGTTTCCTTTGGTATGAGTAGGCTCAGTGATTATTTGTTTGTAACCAAGATTTTCAATGGCATTGAGGAGTGAAAAGGAGTGGTTTTGTTGTAGTGATGGGAGGTTCAGGTCTCCCATTATCCAGTTGGGAGTGTTGGGGTTGCAGGTATTGGCAGCCAGATCCAATATGGAGGGCAGGTCGTCTGGGGAGCTCGAGGGGGCTCTGTAGACCAGGTTCATGGAGCATTGTTTATTGGCTATGGTGATTATGTCCAGATTGTTAGTGCTATAGGAGTTAGTCATGTTGAAGAGGAGTTCAGACTTGGTGAGGATGAGTGCTCCTCCTCCCTTCTTGTTTTCTCTGTGGGTTGTGTGTATAGTGAAGTTTGGTGGAATGAGTTGGTTAATAAGGACATTGTCCTCTTTAGATAACCAAGTTTCGGTGATCATGAGAGCATTAAGATCATGAAGGGTAACTGTATCTAAGATTACAGGCCATTTTTTTCAAATTGATTGTGAACCTTTGTCCCATGCTTGCTTGCATCCTGCTGTACTCCTCTCTAAATCCAGCAAGAGTAGGCAACATCATACCTACCCCTGTACAGCTATGCAACTGCACAGGGTGCAAAAGGATTAGGGGCACATCAGGCTGCCAGCACCTGCCCTACCACTACTACCCTTGTGTTTTCTCCGAGGTGGCACAGCAATAGTGAGACAGACCCAAATTTGTAGGCAGGTTGGGTCCCTCCTTTCCTTCTGAGATGAAGGTCACATCAGAGGGAGGGACCAGGCTAGCCATTCGAACACAGGTCTTTGCAACTCAGCGACTGAATGGCTGGCATGGTTCCTCCCTCCTCTGACACGACCTACATCCGAGAAAGGAAGGAGGGACACAACCTGCCTACAAATGTGGGTTAGCCTCACTAATACTGCTGCCTCAGCAAAAACAAAAAGGGGTAACACATGGGGGAGGATGGGCAGGGACAGGCAACCGGCAGGACAAGGAAGCACTAGATATGGAAATAGCACAGGGCACAATTATGGGTTGGTACGGCCCTGCTAGGAGGCTATTCCACCCATCCACCACACTTTCTATAAAGAAATATTTCCTCCTAGGACTCCTGAATTTGCCCTCTTGTCACCATGCCAGCCAGCCAGCCAGCCAGCCAGCCAGCCCGCCCACATCCTTTTGACTTGTAGTCATCTTTTCTCTCACATCTGTCTTACAATATGGTTTTTGAGAGGTCACAGCTGGATACAGAGGATACATCAAAGGTTAATTCCATCTCTCCTGCAAGCACAGAAGTAGTCCTCCCTCCTTAGTTTAGGCTATGGTCTAGAAGGTTTTCTAGGTCTAGCATTTAAAATGCAGGGTCTTTTCCTTCTGGGATATGATAGCTCTTATTTGTTTCTGCAAAAGGGCTCACACAAGGATTTAGCCAAAACTTCAAGTAGCCTTGATCTGTTGTTACTACACAATAAAGTGTGGTTCATTTGTCATCAAGTTCAGCCCATGTGTCTTATCATGGAACCTAAGTGTGGTTTTGAACCTATGAAGATAAGCATTATGTAGGACCTATCCTTGAATGTGGCGTTGGCAGCAAAATAGTCCTCTAGGAGACTTTTGGAATGTTGGGCCTTATCCTGACAGAAACCGCTGTCATTTTGAAGTGGGCATTTTGTTACTTCCTTCTTCTGAAAGGGATCTTGCATTTCCATGGTAACCAACAGACTTATCTTTCTTCATTAATTAGGCATTTAAGCAGCATTGAGCAAAGGCATAGTGTAGGGGGCAGCAGTAGCCCCCCAACTGTTGCAGCATTAATGATTTGAGACCCTTGTCCTCACTGGCAATATTTAACATTTTTATACCACTTTATCATTTCACTCAAAGCAGTTTACATTGAAACTTCAACTTGGTAATGTACATTATCCTCATTGCCTCAGAAAAATCCAAATTATTAAAGTGACTTACCCAAGGTCACAAGGAGTGCCAGTGGGAATCAAACCCTTGATCTTCTGGGTCCTAACCACTAGGATACTCCTCCACTCCTTACCCTTTGCTGCCATGCCACGCACGCCCCACCCACCCCCACACCCAACATAAGGTGGTGGCAAACTACACCGATAGCTCTTCCAGGTGGTAGCTTCATCCTGTTCAGTATAGGTATTGCTTTGTTACATCCCATATGTTCTACACTGGTCTAGTGGAAAAAAAGGTAGGTGAAGTTTAGTCTTGCCTGCTAATTTTCTGTCTTAAGTCCAACCAGTCCAGAGAACCAAACCCAAGTGATTTTCCTGCTCTGGTCACAAGATCTCTCTACTTAAGCCAGGCACCACTGGGCATACTTGTTTCATACAGGTTTATGGATACTCGCCTTTGGCGGGGGAGGTTTTGGCAACTTGATGTCTTTGGTTTAACCACTGCTTTGTTACAGAAAGCCAGAAAAGTAAGTGGCTACATAGAGCCTCTTCTAGGGTAGAGTGCACAGCTCCTAGATCTGTCACCATCTGCTGAATGGTAGGCATAAGCCATGCATCCTGGACTTGTCCGATTGGACTCAAGAAAGGAAGATAAGCAGGCAAGACCAAAAATTATTCTTTCTGCATGCAACTGAGCCATTCTATTTAAACAGAAACCTCAAGGAGACACTATCATTGCTCATTTTAGTCTGCCTTGTAAGTAACACATGTTTTTTGATGTAATGTATAAACAAAAATGAATATCTTGAACAAACCATTCCAGCAATAACAAAAATACAGTGATGTGCAAAAGTCTGGAATCACTTGTAAATTTAACATTTTTTCAACTTTGTGACCTTAAATCTTAATTTCTTTTTCCTCCCAGTGGGTTTTTCTGTGTATCACATGATAAGTGATAGATTTGGCTATTAGGGCCAATTTTTAGTATTGGTTTGGCCCTTATTTTCTGAATTTGTTCCCCATAGTGGTCCTGTTGATAGATTTTCTGTGAAAAATCGTGTAATGTACATTGCTCACCAATGATTATTATTGTAAATATGCTTTAAAATATTATGGACACATGCCAGGTTTCCTTCAAATTAATGTATGTGGCCTTGAAAAAGGCCGTTTTTGAGTCAGTGATGGCTCAGTATTTGATGGGCCACCCTTTGTTCTTGATCACCTGACTGCACCTTATAGGCATTGAATGAACCAGTCTGACAAGGTGATCATTGGTGACAACATGGTTCCAAGCTGCAATGAGTGACTCAATCAGCTCATGCTTTGATGTCAGATGCCTCTTGGATATTTCCAAGGCCACCTTGTGCCACAGGTTCTCAACTGGATTCAGATCTGGAGACTGGGCAGGCCAGTCCATTGACTTGATATTGTTCCGCTGCTTCCAGCTGATCATCTATCTGGAGCGATGGCAGGGTGCATTGTCATCTTGGAACAGGAACGGCCAGGAAACAGCTGGTGTGCTGATGGCACCATGCACTTTGCCCTGTTGACCATTCCATCGACGACATGAAGACATCCAACACCGCTGGCAGCCATGCAGCCCCAGACCATGACCTTCAAAGGATGCTTCACAGTGAGGTTGAGACACTCAGGTTTGAATTCCTCTCCAGGAAATCTCCTCACATAAGTGTGGGCCTGGTTACCAAACAGGCAGAAGGTGCTTTCATCGCTGAATAGCACCTTTTCCCACATTTCAGTCGACCAGGTTGAGTGCTCTCTCACCCACACAATCTGGTTACACCTTTGTATGTCAGTCATCAGTGGCTTATTCCGTGCTTTGCAGCTCCAGAGACCAAACTGCAGGCACCGGTGACAAACTGTTGATGAGCTGACACTGACCTCACTCTTGTCTGACCACTCGAAGTAGCTGAGGAGAGATCAACTAGTCAGTCAGTTAGTCAGTGAAATGCATCGTAGTGAGCGGTCCTGGCACGATGTTGATGCACATGGACGACCTGAATGAGGCTTGTCCACCACTGAACCAATTTCTTTCTTCTGTACAATCTTAACAGCGCTCTGACTGCAGCCAACTTTCCTGGCTGACGGCTTGAAAATCCTTCCTTGCTCATAAAGGACACGAACACGCTCTTCCAACGTCAGGGTCCGAGTCATCTTCATGGTCGATCCAGAAAGTGTATGAAATTCAAAAATTCCACACGTTTTTATAGCTGCACTGTTGGCTAGATATCTGTATGGTGAGTGGTTAGTGAAACCAGCCTCCTGATTGGTCAGAAATAACGTGTGCATATTGGATAATCTCAATCCAGTTTTGACGCAAGATCCACAAAATTCGCAGTAGCTATCTGTCTGTAAAGTATTTAAATTGGAAGCAAGGAATGTAAAAAAAGTCAACTCTAATAGCCAAAGGTATCCCTTTTAACGTGGTAGAAAGATGAATATGCTGGGCTAACGCAACATTTAAAAAAAAAAAAAAACGTTAGAAAGTACAAAAAATGCAAAACTCACAAGTGATTCCAGACGTTTGCATACCACTGTAGGTTTCAAAACAGCCACTTCAGCTATCTAGTATCTTTTAAATTTCTTTTTAGTATAGGTTATGGGATAAGCTTAATTGTTATACTGCCTTTAGCACAGAATTCTAACATCAGGGTGGTTTATAAGTTAATTCAGGTCTCTAGCCCATCCCATAGATGTGATGGTGGCAAAAACAAACAAAAGGTCTCAATATATCAGGAAACAAAAGGATGAGAAATGCATAGGACATTAAATAACCTATGAAAAATGTGTTAGCTAAACATAGAACCAACTGAACACTAGAACTTAAAGTAGCTTCAAGAACCTAACAAGGAAATAACTGATCCTTTCCGTAACAAGTCTTCAAGCCAAAACAGAAACTGCTTTTTTCCAGTCAACTCCTGGATTTTGACAAATGAACAGAGAAAGTTTTATTTTTTGGCAGGTTGCTTAATCATTCTGTCTTTTTGGCCATGGTCATAACCTTGGGCCTTAGTGGAAACCACCACCAACTATTTTAAAGGTTTCCTTTATCACCAGACTCTCTCTCTCCCCCCCCCCCCCTCAGTAAGCTTACTCTGAAGCTATTATCTCCTTACTAACAGCTCAAGAAAACAATATTGCTCCTATATTAGCAGAGCTATTAAACAAAATCATATGAATGGAACCTAGTTTATGTTTAACTGCAGTTATGTTGATGTTGCACTCCATTTAATTAATTAATTTAATTCAGCATTTATAAGCTGCTTTTGTGATCAAAAATGTTCAAAGCGGAGTACAGAACTTGCAATATGACATTATAAAATCTCTATCACATCAGACATTATCCTGAAAAATATTTTTTCTAAATACCCAGGGTCTTTAACACCTTTCAAAATTGTACATAATCTGCAGCATCCCTAATATCCACTAGTAAACTGTTCCATAACTTAACAGCAGCTCTGGTAAAACATCTCTCCAATCCTCACCTAGCGAAGAGAGGGGACAGATGGCAACATTAATGTACAGTGCGCATGAAAACACTCTCTGCACTGAACCAAATGCAAAAGAAAGCAAAGGTAAACCAACCTGTGTCCAAATGGCCCCAGCTCCAAAGTTCGTCCCACTGCAGTGGTCGCCGACCACGCATCACTGATTGACTGTCCAGAGAGGTACAGGGGAACCAGCCAAAGTATGGTCAACGTGGGTTCCTGGGACAAAACGGCAAATCCTCCTGCCAAAACCAAAGCAACTCAATTGTGACTGTGCGCAGCAGAGCGGGAAGGTACACCGCACACAGTTACAGCAGAGTTGCTTCGGTTTTGGCAGGAGGGTTTGCTGCTTTGTCCTGGGGACCCATTTTGGCACATACTTTGACTGTCCAGAGAAGCACAGGGGAACCAGCCAATCAGCAATGCCCGAGATGCTCAGGGAGAGCAGCGCTTGGTCAGCGACCACTGCATTGGGATGAACTCTGGAGCTGGGACATTTGGATACACAGTCTGGTTAGCTTGCTTTTGGTTCAGCATTCAGTACGGAAAGACTTTTTGATCACACTGTAGAATGAGTAGTGGATCATAAAAATCTCACTGAAACATTACATAACCTGGATACATACAATTGTGGTCAACATTATTGGCACCTTTGCAGTTCAATCCCTTAATGTCAAATATCTCCAAAAAGTGGCCAGTGAAATGGCTTTGGACTATAACTGCACACATTTGCCACATAAAAAAATCAAATAAAACAAAACCAATTAAAAAAGGAAATAGCATAAAAACTGGGACACTGTCAAGACAATTATTGGCATCCTTGTAAACAATTACATTCGGTCTGAACAGAAGAACCACATTCCCATTGCAGTAAAATTATATGCACTTGTGATCAATTGTCAGTACTCACATGACTTGAATCAACCAATGAATAATGGTTCTTGATGTTTAAAATGGCCACATTCATTCCCTGTTCCATTTTCACAATGAAGACAAGACAGCTGCCTGAGACAATCAGAAAAGCCATAATCATCAAACTTCAAAGGGGTACAAAGGCCATCTCCAAAGACCTTGGGGCTTCCTCTGTCTACAGTTTGTTAAGACGTTTTCTGCTGATGGAACTGCCAAGAATCTCCCAGGACGTGATAGAAAGAGGAAAATTAATCCAAGAAGTCTTCAAAGGTTAGTATGAACTGTTGGAAAAACACCATGTCCAACATCCAAAGAGAAGGCTGACCTGGAGCAATCTGAAGTGATGGTTTCAACCTGTACCTTATGCTGCGCACCAAAGGACTTCATGGGCGAAGGCCAAAGATGACCCCATTTCTCAAACACAAAAGGATACCCACCTTAAGAAACCACAATCCTTCTGGGAAAATGTTCTGTGGAGCGACGAAATCAAACGAGTTCTTTGGCAATGCAGACCAGCAATACATTTACAGGTGAAAAAATTAAGCTTATAAAGGAACACACCCCCTTCCTACAGTAAATATGGTGGAGGTTCTATAATGTTGTGGGGCTATTTTGCTACCTCAGGAACTGGAGGCCTGGAAAGTATTAAAGGAATCATGAAGTCAGAGGACTTCAAAGGTATTGGGAAGCAAAATGTGCTACCTAGTGTCAGAAAGCTAGGTCTGGGTTGAAGATCATGGGTCCTCCAGCAGGACAATGACCCAAAACATACATCCAAAAGTATAAAAGAACAGTTAAAGGAAAAAAATGGACTATTTTAAACTGGCCAGCAATGAGTCCTGATCTTGATTCAATCAAGAGCCTTTGGAAAGAGCTGAAATCTGCCATTGATAAAAGGAATCCTGGAAACATATTTATGGGCGGGAACAAATCACAGTTGAAGAGTGGGAGAAACTACTAGCAGACAGATGTACTGAAACTTATAGATGACTACAAGAAACGTTTGGAGGCTATCACTGCCAAGGGTTGTGCAACCAATTATTAGTGAAGGGTGCCATTAATCCTGTCCAGGTCATATTTTTTTCGAAATTACTACATCTTAAGTTGCACAAGACATCTTTTCTTTGTTGTATACCTTTGAACATACTATTAAAATATGACGACATACAATTGGAATATTTCCAATTATTTCTCAAGATATTGTATACAACATACCTAAAATGCAAGGGTGCCAATAATGTTGATCAGAACTGTATACGGGGCCAATCTCTTGACAAGCTTGAATGCAAGATGCAACACTTTAAACAATACCCGTCCTTCAATCTGCAGCCAAAAGGTTAAACAGAATTTACTCTTTCCCTATAACTTCGAGTAATAATTTTTGCTGCAACATTTGGAATAAATTACTTTATAAACTAACTTTGATGCATCCTTGAATAATGAATTACAATAGTCCAGATGACTCAACCATCAAGTGCTCTATTTACTGTTTTCCCATTTTTTATGAGAAAAGAAAGCTTAATAAATCAGGCCCTTAACATGCCACTCCAATGAAAATGTTAAGAGCATATTGGTGATCCTTTATAGCTATACCTAAGGCAACTTCCTTTTTTGCTTCACATAATCACCATGGCTTGGTAACATGTAAAGCTAAAAAAAAAATATCTCCCATAACCTCCCTTCTAGCCATCACCCGGTACCCCGCTATCACCCGATCCATTGCTCTCCTCCCCTGGCCAACATCCAATCTCTCTCATCATTTTGCCACTCTGTTTGGTGCTGTATCACAACAGGCTCAGGATGTAGTTCGAGCTGCGTGGTGCAGGATAGTTAGTGGTCTTGTAAGACTTGAAACCGTGAGATCAGTAAACTGCCTGAACAGCACAGCTCAAGCTTCATGCAGAGCCAATTGTGGTGCAGCAGTGAACAGCACAGCAAATAAGATAGATTGGATGATGGCCAGGGAGGAGAGAGCAAGTACAGAGAAACAGACTGGGTGATGGCTGGGGGAGGGCAATGAAATCCCAGGTGCCAGGTCACCATGGCAGCTATAAATTGAATCCTGGCACCTGGGATTTGTCTAGCCCTGGCATAACCTACCAATGGGCTTTGGTGCTCCCCTCCCAAAATTTCTGCCCTCTCAAGCCGGGGCAATTTTCCTGACAGAACACCAATTCCAGGCACATACTCATGGTGCTGGTAGAATGATTCAAGGGAGCAGTAGGCATCTCCACACACTGATCAAAACCTGTTCAGTATAATCCTTCATTTCACGGTTTAACAGAAAGACTGTATGAACCAGTGGATCCTTTATTGTTGGGAAGGGGAGGAGGCATCTTATTCCTTTTCATATGTATGCACATTTCCTTTTACTGTAGCTTCATCTACAAATTTACCCGAGCCATTCCCCTCAGAATATAAAAGCCCTGCCAATGTTCTTCGCAGCCATTTTGCTGTGGCACTTTTAACATGAAAGAAAGTGATGTTCTCCCAGCTCTGGCCATGTCCTCCCCAGGGTTTGAACAGAAGAAACACTTTGTAAATAGGGCTGGGCTGCACAAGTGTCCAAATATGTCAAAATTACCCCCAAATTTGCTAACAAGAACATAGATACATTAATCTCAGCAGGCCTTGCAAACAAGATTTTTTCTCTGCTGTAGGTGAATGCAGAAATAATCCCAGGGATTACATATTCTGAAGTCACATGAGATAATGTGTTTAGATCTTTACAGGACTTCCCTCTCTCATGTTAAGCGCATACTAAAATATACTCTGACAGTGCCATCAGTCTCTGCTGCTTTGGTCTGTGAGTGTCCACAATTTTAAAAGTTGGAAAAATCAAAGCAAATACTGGAAAGCTTGCACCAGAAAGCTTGCTTATGTGTCTTACTACTTTTAGACGAATAACTGGAGTTCCACCACAGCCACCATAGACATCTAGAGTACAATAGCTCATATAATCAAAACTGAAGGTTGCCAATTTCATTAAGGTGCATCAACCTCTAAAAATGTGAATCTGTACACCCCCACCCTCCTCCAATATATTAGAAGCATTGGATGTGGTTTGCATGCAAATAAGACATTAAGGAACTTTACAAGTGCTGTAACAGTTTGCACACAGCTCATTACCCTCCCCCCCAACTGAGGCTCCAACTGAGCATCCAGATTTTAGTGCTCAATTTAATATCCACTTCCTATTTCTGGACTCACTTCTGCAAAATTCATTAAAATGCTCAAAGATGCGATTTGGAAACATTTGACCCATATAATTCCCTCACAGGTGTAGAAGAGATATTTAGGCTAGCCCTAGGGACATCTGTTACACACAGGTGAACTCTTGGTTACTGCCTATACCTCCCTGAATATCAGAATAGAACAGAGGCCACAGTTGCTGTTTTCCCTTCCCAATAGTTTCTCTATATGTTCTTGGTTCTAGCAAGAATTATAAAAGACTCCAAAATCACCAATGCCAACCATAAAAGGGCAAAATCAACCAACATACATTTTGTTAGTTTGGCATACATTGATTAGAGTACTCTGGTGACAAAAAAGTGACCCCTAGAATTCTGGTTCTCTCAGCTGAATAGATTGAACAGTCTACCCCACTGTGGTTTGAGGAGTGTTTGTCAAAGATTCCCTGTGCCTTCCACAGTCAAACACTGTGCAGCAGTGCAAACAGAAAGCCTAGAAATGGGAGGTAACGCGAGTAGCCAGTGGCTCGGGTCCTAGTGAACAAAGCAGCGCAGTAAGGTCAGCAGAGTGACAACCTGTCCAAGCCCCTGCAGGGCACAGGTGGTTAGTGCAAAAGGATATCAACAAATATCATTTTTGTAAAATGTTTATTAAAAAACTAAAGTAAATATGGCAATAATTCTTAAATATAGATGACATGACAATTACCATAAAGCTTTCTCACTTTACAAATCTCATTATTTTACAATAACAATCAAATATGTTTTGAAGGAAGCCATGCATAAGCTACTGATACATGTGTGATCAAATCCTGACTGCAAGAGTACAGTGGTGTGAAAAACGTCTTGCGTAGGTAGTGCCTAAATGGCAGTTTTTAAATGCTTGGATCACAGGGACAAAATGTGTTACAATTTACAACCCCTTCTGCATGCCATTTTCTTCCCTTTTGTCTTTTGTACAAATCTGACAAATTTGCCATGACTCAAGTATTTTTATGATTGTTTCCCACTTTTGTTTGGTTGTGAACCTGTGTACAAAGATGCAATGTGTACCCAGAACGTTGTGTTTTCTAGTCCATGTATGTTGGCAGTGTGCAAATTTTCTTCATTTCATTAGGTAGCACAAAAAAGGGCTAGTTTGGGGGGGGGGGGGGGGGTTTGGTGGTGTTGGTGGACATTAGTACTTGGTGGGCCAGCCCTTGTTCTCTCTCATCTGATAACATCTGTCTGGCATGGAGTGGACCAGTCTGACGAGGTGTTCTCACGTTACGATTCAAATCTAGGCTGCAATCAGTGACTCAAATCAGCTCTCGCTTGGTCTGCAGCTGCTTCTTGGCGATCTCAACTGATAACTTGTGCCAAAGATTCTCAAATGGGTTGAGATTGGGTGATTTTCTTCCAGTCAGCTTTTCACTCGGTGGCAAGGTGCATGTCATCCTGGAGGAACTATCTGCCAGGAAACAGTTGCTCAGCTGATGGCACCATGCAATTCTGCAGAATTCCTATGTATTTCGCTGCATTCACCATCCCGTCAACGATATGTAGGTCTTCCAACACCACAAGCTGCTATGTATCCCCAGATCATGACCTTGGTTGGAGATATTCAAGCCCTCTGGTTTGTACTCTTCATTAGGAAACCTCACATGAGTTTTGTCCTGGTTACCCAGAATGCAGAACATGCTTTTGATACTGAACAGAACTTTCTTCCAGTCAGCCTTGCTCCATTTTGAGTACTTTGATGCCCACTCAATGCACCTCTTCCTCTATTCCACTGTTAGTAGTGGCTTCTCCATGCCTTACAGCCTCTCAACCCATACTTCAAGCATTGTCTCCTCACAGTGGAAGTGCAAACTGCAATGGAACATTTCTCCTTCCATTCCCACAGAAGCTCAGGGGAGGTTAGCTTGCAGTTGATAAGATGTCCTATCAAGGCCCCATCATTCTGGACCAACAGCAGACAACCATGCTCAGATTATAGTCAACCTTCGCTGCAATCTGCAAGCTGGAATATCCCTCTTTGTGCAAAACCACCACCCAGACGTGTTCCTCCAGTGATAGAAAATGCGACCACTTCACCATGCCAGGACATTGAGCATCAGATGTGATACACACGTTGATCCACATTAAATTCAAAAAACTCTGTATGCTGCCAAAATACCATGCACTTATTGACTATCAAATATGACTTCCTATTGGCTGAGGAAGCACAGTATTCTATTGGTTCTTTTTGATCCCGCTTTGACACAGAATCTGGTTAATCGTACTGGGACAATTTCCTCATGACAGCCATACACAAGTTCAGACAAGTAATTTTGCATGCAGAAATGGCTGCCGAATTAAGTTTGCAACAAAACAGTATATATTAAGCCAGGATTCTGCCACAGAATTTGGAAAGATTGTCAAAATAAAGCTGAGAACATGATCATGCAGCCTAGGCAAGAATTTTGCACACCAGTGTACATCCATACTCGCCTTCCTTGTTTTCCCAGGTGAATCCCAGATAAGATTTAGAATGCTGCTTTTAAGGCAGCAGCCATAGAACTGAAGTAGTAGTTTGTAAGTTGTCATTTTTCAATCCTGTTAACATTTAAAAAAAAAAAAAAACCCACCATGCCAAGGTTCTACATAAAACTTGGATGCCAAATGGAAACATGGTGCTTAAACAGAACACGAGGCTCAACATTTCAGGCAACTTATTGTTCAGTCAATTCAAAGCACACACTCCCTTCCCCCTTTTACCAGGGTGATAGGGTTTAGAGCCAAATGGATCACACTTGCTTACCTGTAAAAGCAGGCCCACTACTGCTGCTGAAACACAGTTAATTATCAAGTGTGGTGGGAGGCTCGTTTGCAGTGAAGACAGTCCTCCCAACCGTGCATCACAGATGGCTTTGTAAAAACAATGACTGTTATTGCTGCTGGCACAAAAACAAGCATATAAAAATCATTCGACTGGGCTGTGCATGTGAAGGGAGGGGTGCTATTTTCACCTGACTGTACAATGAACCAACAGGAATGTTAAGTTCGCAGTTCCCTTTATGGTAAAGCGTAGTTACTCATCTGTAACATGTGTTCTCCAGGGACAGCAGAAATCAGGCCTCACATATGGCAACATCTGCACCGACAGAGCCTGTGCAGATCATTTCCCCAGCTTTCAAAGAAAGCCTTTGGGAATGCCACATGTGTGGTCCCCTTCCTGCCCAAGGGTGCCATCTTACTCAGACAGGTGCCATAGCTATAGCTCCTTCAAGAAGATAGCAAAAATATACAGCAACTCCAAGGGGAGGAGAGAGAGTTGCGAGGATCTATTCCTGCTGTCCCTGAAGAACACCTGTTACATGTGAGTAACTATATTTTCTCCAGAAACAAGCAGGAAGTCAGTCCTCACATATGCGACTCCCTAGCTACAGGCTACCGAGGACCTATAGAAAAAGGCACAGCATCACCTTGAGCAGTTGCCAGTGAAAGCCGAAGGCAGCCTGAGGACCCCGAGTCCATGGATGGCCATGCTCCCGGTAGCCGGAACAAGAAGGGTCAGAGGGCAGGAGTTGACTAAACCCCGAACAGATTATGGAGTACAGCCTGGCTGAAGGTGACATCCCAACGGAACTACCTCTTCAGGCAGTAATGCACCATGAAGATGTGAGTGGAAGACCAGGTGGCAGCCTGGCAAATGTCTGCCAGTGGCACCGAGTGCAGACTAGCGACAGAGGTTGCCATCACTTGGACATTGTGAGCCGTGACTCGGCGTTCCAGGGGAAACCCGGCCTGGGCAAAGGCGATGCAATCCACCACCCCAATGGAAAAGGTATGCTTGATGACCACCAGCCCCAAGTGGCTGGGGTCAAAGGAAAAGAAGAGCTGCCCGAATCTGCAGTGGTCCCGAGTCCACTGCAGGTAGAAAGAGCCCTCTTGCAATCCAGGGTGTGGAGAATCGCCAACGCCCAGTCGGCGTGGGGCTTCAGGTAGAAAGTAGATGAAAATCCAAGACAATCTTCGGATGGAACTTGGGTTGAGTCTGCAGGACCACCCGGTTCCTATAGAACCTTGTGTTTGGTGCCTTGGTCATCAGCACTTGGAGTTCACTAACTCTCCAGGCAGAGGCGAGAGCTATCAAGAAGTCCACCTTCCACAACAGGAGCCGCAGCGGGCAGGTAGCCATGGGCTCAAAGGGCAGATTGGACAGTTGCGCGAGGACCACATTGAGGTCCCATTCCACTGGAGGAGGGTGGGTAGGGGGCCTGGAAATGAACAGGCCTCACATGAAACGAGAGACAAGTGATAGCCCCAAAAGAGGTTTGCCCTTGATGGGGTGGTGGTTCGCTGAGATGGCACTCAGGTGAACTCTGATCAAGTTAGACTTCAGCCCAGACTGCGAGAGGTGGAGCAGGTACTACAAGACTAAACTGGTAAGGCATGAAAAATAGGTCCACTCAGAGCTCCAAGCACCACACCAAGAAAAGATACCACTTGAAGGCATAAGCCCATCTGGTCGAGTCCTTTCGTGAGGCCAAAAGAATGTCCTCTCTCCACAGGGAGGTGGTAGGAGGCTAGAGCGACCTGCTCAGCTACCAAGCTGTGAGGGACAGGGACCTGATTGGCATGAAGAAGCAGGCCCTCCTCCTGCGTCAGCAGCTCTGGTGAGAAACCGAGTGGGACTAGGGGCTCTGCTGAGAGACGGTGCAGCAGGGGAAACCAAGGCTGCTTGGGCCACCTTGGGGCTATGAGAATCATCGAGGCCCTGTCCCGCTGGACCTTGAGAAGGGTCTGGGAGATGAGAGGCATGGGGGGGGGGAGGGGGAGGCATACAGTAACCCCGTGTCCCACAAGATGAGGAAGGCATCGGGGGCCACCCTGCCCAGGTGTGGGAGGGTACCGCAGAACAGAGGAAGCTGCGAGTTCGTCAGGCTGGCAAAGAGGTCCAGGTCCAGAGTCCCCCCAATACTGGAAGAGGTGCTGCGCCATTCAGGGACAGAGGTGCTGCGCCATTCAGGGACAGAGGCGCCACTCGTGTGGCCAGAGGACCCTGCTGGGCTGGTCTGACAATGCATTGTCCTGACCCAGGAGGTAAGTGGCCCAGACAGTCATGCTCTGGCTCACCGCAAAGGAACACAGGGCTGTCACCTCTGCAAAGAGGCTGTAGAAGTCGGTACCCCCCTGTTTGTTTAAAGAGAACATCGTGACCAGGTTATTCGTCTGGACCTGCACCGCTCGGTGCTGCATGCGGTCCCTGAAAACCCAGAGAACGAGGCAAATTGCCTGTAGTTCCATCAGGTTGATCTGCTGCCGGGACTCCTTGAGGGACCGGGACCCCTGAGTGCACAGTCCCTTGCAATGGGCTCCCCAGTCCATCAGGGAGGTGTCTGGTCAAGATCACATGATGCACCGGGGCTTGTAAAGGCATACCGCTAAGCAGGTTCCGAAACTCCTGCCACCAAGCCAGAGACTCCGCCACACTGGGAAAAAGACTGCAATGGGGTCTAAGAGGCAGCCGGCCGACTGTGCCTATTGCGCTCGGAGGCACCACTGCGTCACGCACAGGTTGAGATGGGCATTGGGCACGGCGAACTGTGGAGGCCATGTGGCCGAGAAGGCAAAGCATAGTCAGGGACAGAATGGTGCCATAGTACCGCACCTCGGACGCCAGGGACATGAGGCGGTCCGCCCTGTCCTGAGGAAGAAAAACAATGGCCCGAAGGGTGTCCAAGCGAGCCCCGATGAACTCCAGGGACTGAACTGGAGTGAGGTGGGACTTTGGGTAATTGATCACAAACCCCAGATACTTCAGGAGGCAAATAGTGTGGTCCGTGGCCTGCCTGGCTTCAGAGGCCGTGCCCCCTGTTATGAGCCAGTCATCTAGATATGGACAGACGAAGGTGCCTTGCAGCTGCAGATGGGCTGCAGCCACGGCCAGACACTTCATGAAGACCCATGTGGTGGAGGCGAGGCCAAAGGTAAGTACCCTGTATTGGTAATGGTTTCCCCTGAACCAAGAAACAGGGTTACTTTGTGTTTGGAGTGGATGAGGATGTGAGTGTAGGCATCTTTTAAATCCAAGGAGCATAGCCAATCGTTCTGCTGAGGTAAGGCAGTAACATTCCAAGGAAGAGCATCGTGAACTTCTCCCACACCAGGAACTTGTTGAGGTTCCGCAGGCCCCCTGTCCAATTCGGGACGAGGAAGTAGCGGGAGTAAAACCCCTGTCCTTGGAGGTGTGGTGGGACTGGTTCTACTGCACCGTCCTCAAAGAGGCCTGCAAGCTCCTGACTCAGAAGGGCCTGGTGCTGGGAAAGCAGACGTGGCTCCCTGGGCAAGTACGGAGGAGGGGCCTGGTCCAGATGAGAAGATAGCCACCCCGAACAACCTGGAGAACCCAGGCATCAGTGGAAATGGACTCCCACCTGTGGGAGAAATGGATCAGATGCCCCCCGACGGATAGTCATCCTGCCAGAGGGAGAGAGGCTATGGCGATGGCATCAAAACCCTGAGGCTGGTTGAGCCAGAGTTTAGGTCTTGGGACCCTTTGGCTTATGAAAGCCGTGGACTTGCCCTGGCTGCCCTGAACACCAGTGGATAGATCAGGTAGCCCCTGTAGGGGAGCCCCTTTCACTGGAAGAAAGGTTTCTTGCTCTGCTGCTTCTTCCTTGGGGAGGGAGGAAGGTTTCCAGGAGAGGCGAGTACGAGTCATGTATTCCATCTCCTTGCCAAATAGCAGCTCCCCGAGGCAAGGGACATCCAGCAGCTTCTCCTGGACCCACTGTTCCAGATCCAAGGACTGGAGCCAAGCCTCCCAGCGGGCTCCGATGCCAGGCACTACCATTCGGGAAGCAGTCATATGTTGCTCGTGAGAGATACTTCGAGCATTCCCCAACAGACTTTGAGGGCCTGAAAACACCGGAGATGGTCTCCATCGAGGCCTGCTGCAAAGCCACCGAGCTCCCTAGCAAGATCACGGAGGAATATCCCAATGTATAATTGGTAAACTTGGATGTGGCATGACATGGCGTCCTGATAAGCCTTGCACCCGAGGGTGTCGAGGGTATGAGACTCTCTGCCTGTAGGGCCTGACAAATGAGTCTTCGGGCTCTTTAGCTTCCACATGGCTGATTCAACCACCATCGAGGTGTGGGAAAACTAGGCTGTCGTGAAACCCCAGACCTCGCTGGACCTTATACATAGCGTCCAGGTGCTTGCTCAATCGGGACAGAGGCTGGGGTCTCCCACATGCAGAGGAGATGGCAGTTCAGAATGGGAGGAACTGGCACCGAGAGCACCTCCCTTGGAGGAGCTTCATATTGCAGAACATCAAACTCCTCAGTACAGGGCTCCTCCTCCGACTCACTGGCGAGCGCTAGGGCCCACGCTATGTCCCAGACAAACTCCAGGAAGGTGTCATCCTCGGAAGGTGACCACTGCTTCTGGGTCGGCAGGAAGGGGTCGGAAGGGAGGTCTTGGTGGGACCAAGTCTTTGGGGAGGTCTCTCCGTCGGACTCCCAATCCTAGATGGGTCTGGTGACCCGTGCCGGATCTCAGAAGCAAAGACTTGCCCGGAGCTGGAGGCACTCGCCCACGAATATTTCATGCCCGAGGAATGGGACAAAGATCGAGACCCTCGCAGAGGATCCTCACAAGGCTTCTGGCTCTTAGGGGTCACAATGGCAGCCCGGGGAGTCCTCAAGGTGCGTGCCGGTGGGGCTGGGTATCAATGCCTACTGAGCAGCGAGGAATGCAAAAACATTGTGTTCCAAGGCCAGCATTCAGGCCTCCCACTCAGGAGTGGGGCCCTGAGACACCGACACCAGGGTGACCGGGTCAGATGTTGAGGAAGAGAGGGTGTCCTTGCTGTGATGACCCTTGGGAGACTGGGCGCCTTCGCCAGAGGCCTCCGTATCAGTTTGAGGTATCTTACTGGGCCGTTCCCTCTCCAACTCCAGAGACTGCCGGGGGGGGGGAGGGGGCTGAGAGACCGGGTGCGTGACCTCTCATGCTTGTCTGGTGCCCCTGACATAGTCCTCAAGGCCACCTTCTTCCACTCATGTTTGGGTGACCCCTGGTCAGAGTGCCACTGGGCCCGGAGCCTTGGGAGACTCCGAAGCTTGCGGGGCTGAAGAGCAGGAGGCTACCGGGGCTGCCTTACAAAAGGGATCATCAAGTTTTTGCTTACAACTCTGGATGGCCTTGGAGGGCATCTTCTTACAGAGGGAGCATAGCTCTGGGTCATGGTTGGCTCCTAGACATCTGAGACAATAGTGATGGGTGTCCATGAGCAACATGCTTTTGGAGTATTTATCACAATTCCTAAAATCGGAGGCCATTGGGACAAAAGGACCTTTGCGAGGTCGAAGATCCTCAATGCGGCCAATGGTTAAAAAAGGATGTGAAGCGCAGTAAAAACAAAAAGGAAAAAGCCTGAGACCAGGGCCGAAGCAGAGGCGCTCAGGAGGCGGGAAGAGGACCAGCGAAGGCCAGTAGACCAAAAACCAGTTGGAAACAGAAAACCTTTTCCAAGGATGAGACGCACGGCCAAAGGGCTCCGTGGAAAAAGGGGACTGATTAAGATGGTACTCTTGGGCGGGAAGGGGACCATGCGTGCGTGGCGGCATTCCTAAAGGCTTTCTTTGAAAGATGGGGAAATGCTCCGGCGTGGGCTCCGTCAGTACCGACGTCGTCACCCATATGTAAGGGCTGACTTCCTGCTTGTTCCTGGAGAAACACAATATTCAGAGATGCCTCTTAAGAATTTCCAGAGTCTGAACTTACACTAATTCATATATATATTTCATTGTCTTGCTTCTTATGACAGAAATCAAACAGAATATCAACAGTGGATGTGGACTATTAGCACATATCATGTTAAGACATACATGAATAGCATAAAATAAATGAAATGTAAAGCACTGTATAAGACAACCATGTGTGTTACAAAAACATCATCTCAAGGACAACATGTAGAAATAGTCACGTTAATTCCAAGGTTTCCATTATCTGCGAAATGATGTGCTATAGCTGTATCGAAAACTAGACAATCACTGTTCATAATTGCTACAGCTACCCCATCATGAATGGAGCGGGGCGTTGCTTCCCAAGTAAGCCTTCGACGATTCCCATTGAGTTCAAGTCTGTATGCAAAGTTCTCAGCTTGCTTGCGTGTACCTATAAGCAGTACAATAGCAAAAAACTGCTGATGGCCCTCATACTTCTCCTGTTTCTCTAACACTAGCATGAAGTGATGGCCAAAGCAGGACTGCATCATGACCCAGTCGACAGCTCCTGGCAGGTTAATGTCTGTGGCAAGAAAGACGATATCCTCTCCTTGGAGGGTGGTAATGCTCTTGTGGGCATGCATTAAATGGGACATGACTGTTTCCAAGGAGCCCTGCCATTTACAGGAAGCACCAGGACAAGGGCAAGAGTAAGGACGATATTCACAAATATCTTCGTGGTCTGGCTTTTCTGTGTGGTGGAGTGTCAGGGAGCATCCTGTTGAGGCATACTAAAAAAATGAGAAAAGAAATTAAGAGTGTCAAAAATTTCATTATTGCTTGCAACTTACAAATGAATTAACAGAACCACCACCAAATAGTTCAAATTTCATGAAGGAAACATTTCCAAGTGGTTCACTCAGATGGTCTTGTTGAAATGCTACTCAGTTTCAGGGCATTAAAACTGTACCACACACTTTAAAGTTATTGCTTAGGACTTGTTTATTGCACCTGCAATACCTGGCTGCCCTCTGACCTCTCTATGAAGCCTGTTAAGCTTGTGGAAGGCATAACCTATTCTGAAAAGCTTTGCAAGAAAGAGTCTGAGCACTGCCAAGTAGAAATCTAAATGTTCTACCTGCAAGTCTAACATAGCAGATCCAACACTTTTTTTAAAAAGTTGTAATACCATAACGGATGGCATAATTAGAATCACAGCACCAGATCCAATATATTAAAACTGTAAAAAGCACATAATCAGTGTGCTACTCCATCCTAACCTCAAGTACTGAAATGTTTCAAGTATCTTAGCTTTGCAATAGGCTTGGTTTTAAGTTTCGCTGCATCCATGTAAAAGCACTATCTGGTAACACAAACCCTGAGACAACCTGGGTAAAAGTAAATTGAAATTATACTTACCTGGCAAAGTTCCTGGAGTGACTCCAGTTTAGTCCTCCACCTCTGGGTAGTGTACCTCCTCCTGCAACTTGGAGACTGGGCATGTCAAAACTTGTGACATCACTGGACATAGCCTGCTGGCACTTCCCATCAAACCCAGTGCACTATTGAAAAAGCAGACTCAAAGGAGCAACAAGTAAGTAGCTAAAATTTAATTCCAACCAGAACTACAACTAACAAACCTTCAACCAGAAGACCTTGGCCTTCATCCATGTAAACATTTAACAATACAGGACTTTTTTTTTTTTATATATTCCTGCTTGCTACCATCCTTTTACCTTCTCTGCTCCACCCTTTAACTGCTTAAAGAGAAGGAAAGGAAAATATGGGAAACAGCCATACTCACCGCGAACCAGAGAAAGACAGAATCCTCTCAGTCTTCACCTTGAATTTTCAGCTCCATCTGTAAATAATCCGAAAAACTGATCACCCAAAGGGCGGGATGAGGACTAAACTGGAGTCACTCCAGGAACTACAATTACCAGGTAAGTGCAATTTCAATTTCCTTATCGTTCCTCCAGTTTAGTCCTCCACCTCTGGGATGTATCAGAGCAGTAATCATTGGGAGGGACCTTTGCACCCAGATCGCAACACCACTGTCCTGAAACAGGCATCGCTCGTCGCCAAAACATCTAGGTGAGTGTTTACTGAAAGTAGGAAGAGAGGTGGCCGCTCTACAAATTTCCGCTGGAGGAATCTGTGTTCCACCAGGAAGTCGCCTGAGCCCTAGTAGAGCTCGTAGCCCCCCTGGCACAGGCCGACCCTGCAAAATATACACTGAAGCAATCGCCTCCTTAATCCATTTGGAGATGGATGCTTTCGCCACTGCCTCCCCTTTGCGAGGACCTCCAAACAGCACGAAGAGACGGTCCGATCTGCGAAAGGTTTCAGAGACCTTCAAATACCGTCGCAAGACTCTCGTTATATCCAACCGACGTAAACTGCAGTCTGAGCCGTTCCCCTCCATAGAACTGAGCATCGGAAGGGAAACAGTTTGATTTAGATGAAATGGTGACACTATCTTTGGCAAAAACGATGGTACTGGTCTCACCACCACCTTTTCTCTTGAAAAAGATAGAATTAGCTCTCTACATGACAATGCCTGCAACTCGGAGGTGCGTCTTGCTGAACAAATAGCTACTAAAAATACCGCCTTCAAGGTTAAATCCTTTACTGACACCTGGTGCAATGGCTCAAAAGGCGCCTCGACCAACGCCCTTAATACTAAATTAAGATCCCAGGGCGGAACCGTCATCCTCCGAGAGGAACATAGCCTAGTGACTGCTTTTGAGAAAACGTAACACATCTGGATGCGCTCCCAAAGCAACTCCCTGTACCTTGCCTCTTAGCATGCCAGTGCCGCCAACTGAACCCTCAAGGAACTGGCCGCCAGACCTTTATCGAAACCATCTTGCAGAAAACTCAACACTACCGGTACGACTACAGTCGCTGCACGTACTTGCCTCCGAGAACGCCAGTCCTCAAAAATACGTCAAATACGCACATAAGCCAGAGATGTGGAACTCTCTCGCTCAAAGCAAGGTAGCAATGACTGCTGCTGAGTAACCTTTTTTCTTTAACCTTGCCCTTTCAATGGCCAAACCGTAAGCGAGAATCGATCCACTTGAGGCATTCGGAGCAGACCTTGAAGTAAAAGGTCCTCCAACGTCAGTAACCTCCAGGGATCCCCGTCAAGTAAACGAATGAGATAGGCATACCACGGGCGCCTTGGCCAATCCGGAGCCACTAACACTGACCCCACGTGAGTTTCGATGCGCTGAATCACTCGCCCCAGCAGTGCCCACGGAGGAAAGACAAAGAAGGCCCGACGATGGCCAAGGCTGAATCAAGGCATCGATCCCTTCGACATTCTCTCTCAGTGCCTGCTGAAAAAAAACGGCTCATCTTCGCTGACCGAAAGATCGCCATGAGATCCATGATTGGAGGACCCCCATCTGCGAACTATCTGCGCAAAGATGTCCAGATGCAGCTCCCATTCCCCGGCATCCACCCGAACTCTGCTGAGAAAATCCGCCATTACATTGTCCTTTCATGCAATGTGGGCCGCCGAGATTGCCGGAAGCCAAGGCTCTACCCAAACAAATAGCGCCTCCGCTTCCTCTTCCATGGCCACACTTCCTGTACCGCCCTACCGATTGATGTAGGCCACCGTCGAGGAGTTGTTGGACAGGACTCGCACCGCTCACCCCATTACCGTAGTTTTGAACTGCCACAATGCCAGTGATACCGCTCTCAGCTCCAAGCAATTGATCGACCATGTCCTTTCTTGTTCGGACCAAGTGCCTTGTGCGAAGAGAGCACCGCAATGCGCTCCCCATCCCACTAGACTCGCATCCGTGAGCAAGGGAAGCCACTACAGCTGTTCCAGAGCCACCCCTGCTGCCAGAGATTCCGGACGAAGCCACCATCGAAGTGACTGCCTGACCCGGAGAGAGCAGGGGAGCCGTTTGTTCAACAAATGTAACTGGTGTGACCAACGGCAAAGCAACGCCCTCTGTAATTATCTCATATGAAAAATCAGGCTCACGGCACTACCTCCAAGGTCGCTGCCATCGTCCCCAGCACCCAAAGGTAAGTCCACGCCGAGGGTGCCCGAGTCATTCTGAACTTGCACACCAACTGCTGCAGAGCTAGTACTCACCGTATCGGAAGACACACCAGCCCACTCCACGTGTCGAAGCGGACCACCAGATACTCGAGATCCTGGTATGGAACTAAGCGACTCTTGACTTGACCACTCAGCCAAGACTCTGCAGAAACTTCACCACTTTGGCTGTAACCTGAACGCTCTCGGCCCTTGACTTTGCCCGAATCAGCCAATCGTCGAGATAAGGGTGGACCAAGATTCCTTCTTTTCGCAGAGCCGCCATGACCACCACCATAATTTTAGTAAGGGTTCGCGGAGCTGCTGCCAGACCAAAGGGCAATGCCTGGAATTGATAATGTCCCCAAGGCAGAGCGATTTGAGTCAATCTAGTTGCCCGATACTCTCCTGCTCCAACTGCGGAGACTGATGCAAGTGTTGCAACCATCGGAGACAAGCTCTCGCCACCCAAGCTCCACAGATAGAAGCTTGCAAGGAAAGCGCTTCAGCTTCAAACGACTGTTTCAAGAAACCATCTACCTTCCTATCCTGCGCATCTTTTAAGGCCACGCTACCTTCCACCGGAATGGTGGTGGTCTGTCACTGCTGCAACCACTTCATCAATCCGCGGAGACCGTAACCTCTTCTTGTCCGTATCCGCTAATGCGTAAAGCCTGTTCATGGTTCTGATACCTTTTAGACCCGCTTCAGGCTGATCCCACTCGGCTTGAATCATCCGTTCCACCACTCGATGGACAGGAACCACCACCTGAGCCTGTCTCACCGCCTGAATGACAGGATCCTCTACCTCCTCGTCCTCCGCTGGTTGAGCTGTAGCAAGTTTCAGCATCTGAAGAGATTCCGTGATAAGCGCCGTCAGCTCCTCCTTCCGGAACCCTCAAAATGATTTTTGCCTGGTCCTCCGGCTCGGGAATCTTTCCTTCTTCCAAGTCATCCTCGCCAGCCTCTAGTTCCTCCTGCACCTTGGGCCAGGCCACGCCACATCTGGAGGGAGAGAGGTCACTAGGCCGTGCTCTCTTAGGAGGCCGTGGAGATGCTCCACCAGACCCTCCAGTCCGAGGTTGTGACGTAGGGCTTGCCACCTGCAAAGCCTCAGGCAACTTCCCCTGATGCTTCAAGCAGAACGCCTGATGTATGAATAGCATGAAATCCAGACAGAAATCCTCCATCTGCCCTCCCACAGACATCATAGATGGCGCCGATGACGGCCCCACCAGGTCCCCTACACTGGGGTCCTGGCTGGGCGACCGAGCATCCAAAACTACCGCAGCTTTCATCTGATGTTCCACACTGCTGGACACCGAAACGCAGGCCCGACAGATGCTTGTCAGCCACCACCCCTCTGCGTGCGCTGCAAACCACGCACTGAGGCCGTGCCGACATCCGCTCGACTTAACAGTAGCTGTCTACCCAGTCGGGACCTTGGGGTAACCACAGCTTGAGCTTTTATATTCTTTTTTTTTTTAACTCAAAATTAATACCACCAGCAAAATAAACACACACACCAATAGACTCCCCCAAGGGAATCCCCCATGAACCATTGTAAAACCAAACAAAAGAAACGTCAGCTTTAAAATGTGCCGCGGGCCCAGAGCCTTGCGGGCCGATAACACACCAGCCACGTGGTCCTCAGAAAATGGCGTCTCTTCGCCCCAGCTCGATTTTGGCACCAAAACTACCCTCGCCGATAAAGCTCCCCATTACCAGCTGTAGCTCCACACCAGGCCCCGTCAGCACTGGGGGCATATTAAAAAAAAAAAAAAAACAAAAAACCCCAAAAGACACGTCCCCATTCCCTGCCGTGCTGCACCTACCCCGGAGGTCGTAGAAATGCAGGCCGCATGTGTTCTCTGTGAGCCGCCGCCACAGCTCTATGTGATCCTCTGGCTCCGGAGGAGCACTGCAGCTCAAGCAACGCCTCCGGCTGCCACACTCTCCGTGCGGCAATGGGAACCACAGGGCTCTCCCCCGTACAGTCCCGGGGTGAGAGATACCAGCAGAGAGCTGCCTCAATAAAGCACGTCAAAGCTTGCCAGCCCAGCCCGATGTTCTTAAAGGGATAGGGCATCAAACGGAAAGGCAAAAGGATGTAAAAATTAAAGGAACCCAATCAATAAATTTACAAATAAGTTAAAAGGTAATTTAAAAATAATTCAAGTAGGGGACTTCCGGGTGAGCCCATACTAAGATGGACGCAGAGTAGATCGGCTCCGTCCCGGGCTCCCCCCTATCATTGCAAACAGTGGCGATTTTCTTGTACTGGCCTCCTGAACGTACCTGCAGTGAGCTAGCAATAGCGTGAGGAACAAGTCTGCCCTCAGGCGCAACGATCGGAGGCTCCCTGACCGAACAGCAGGCAGAAGTGTGTACCGCAGCTGGGGGCACGGCTCTGGGCGGCTATCCCTGCTTTCCTGTGATGAGCGGTGGCTGGTGCGAGGCACCCCGGGGCTTCCTCTGGCAGCTGATCTGGTGCCCGGCGAGTGGGGGAGGTGCCGCCTGAATTGCCAGCCGACGGAACTTCTTGAAAACTGCAGACATCCCGATCTGCCTGGGCACTCCCCCGAAGCGACTTGACAAGCGGAGGACTCTGCGCTCCCCTTCTCTTTTGGAGCTTGGGATCCGGTGCCTGCGAGAGAGGTGTGTGTGTGTGTGTGGGGGATTCTATCCGCGGGTGCTGACGGAGTTCTGGGAGTGGAGCGGCCATCACCACGTGCTCGTGGAACACAGGACAGTGCCTGCGTTCCAAGTCTTTTTCGTGGGCATTTCAGGGCCCAGAAGCAGTCAACGGCGCTCTGACCTGTGCTTTGCAACTGCTGCTGTCCACGACTATGAGCCCTCCTTACTGGACCTCTGACATCAGGTCTCCCCTCTGTCCAGCACCTGCTCTCTACTGCTCCTGTGGCTGAAGTGAGTCATCAGCTCTTTTGTATTCTCTTTGACCTGGCAACATTGACTGGATTGGAGCTGGAGCGCCCTCTGCTGGACTTCAGTGAATTATTCAGTTCTCCCGTGTTTGCTACTCAAAGACAGTTTCACCACCTTTGCCCAATCTTTAATAGCTGCCAGGGCGGTAGATCGCCGCAACCCCTTGCCACCATACGGGGTTTGACACGTGGGGGTGAGCTACCCTCTTTTGCTTGTCTTACTGGAAGGGAGATTGGTGTTGCATGGCAACAAAAGCTAAGAAGTGAGGCCCGGGATACGCCGCGGGCGTCCCAGCGTCTGATGAGTAAAAGTGGATCCCACGATAGCCTCCCCGGAAGGCGTCCGTCTGATGGGTCTGATGACGAGACTCCCAGTGAACTTGAACAAAGCTCGGTGGCGCCATCCACCCGTGCCCTTCTGCAGCGGGAGCTTCGGAGGGGCTTTGAGGAACTCGCTGGAGAATTTCATTCCATGCATGAGGAAGTGATGAATACGATTGCGGAGCTATGTGGGGATATCAAAGACCTGGGCTCCAGAGTGGAGGAGATTGAGACAAAACAGGAAGATCAGGCGGGCACCCTGGTGGACCTACAATGTGCAGTTGACCGGCACCAGGCTCAGGCGATGGAACTGACGTACAAGATTGATGATATTGAAAATCGGTCTCGTCGCAACAATGTGAGGTTCAGGGGCATCCCGGAGGCGGCGGGGGGGGGGGGGGGGAAGAGAAGATCTGCTGGTGGTGCTCAAGACTCTGATGGCTGAACTGCTAACAAATGAGGAGCTTACAATCCGTGGGGATATGATGGAGATTGAAAGTGTGCACCGGGCCCTGGGAAAGCTGCCCAACAACCAACCACGGGATGTTATCGCTAGATTCCTGAGGTATACCGATGCGGAGCTGCTCTTGCGGAGAGGCAGGGAGAAAAAAACGATCCAATACCGAGATGCGTCGGTCTCAGTGTATCAAGATCTTTCAATGTTTACCCTGACCCGCCGGAGGGAGATGAGACCAATAATCAAGGTGCTGAATGATAAAGGAATTCGCTACTCCTGGTCCTTTCCATTTCGGATGAACTTTCTTTTGGGTAATAAAAAAAATCTCAGTGAAAGACCATACAGAAGCTTGGAGGGCGCTGCGCCAAGCTGGCCTTGTGGAGGGTAACATGCTCCCAAGCCGCAGTCTTCAAAATGGACTCGGGTGGGCAAACATGTTTGACCTCACCTGGATTCTGGGCCCCGAAGTGGAGGTGTTCATATTGCATGATTTGTTTTGAAGATATATTTTCTTTCGTGTTATAATGTATATGATGCATAACTGTTTCTCTTACACCTTTTGGGCTTAATGCTGTTAACAGTTTTGGGGAGATTACAAGTGGTGGGGGGATCCTGTGGGGCGGACGGTGATTAAGGTAGGATTGCTGCGGGGAGGGAGTTTGGAGCACTGAATTTCGGGCTAATTACTTCATGGAGGATGTGTTTACGCTGTTTGTCGCCTTAGTATGTGTATGCAGGGGAGGCCTGGTTCTGGGTTCAGTTTTGCCGTGTCCCGCCGTTTAGGCGGGCTGGTGGTACTGACGGGGTGGGAGAGTGGCTTGGTGAGGGGGGAGGGGAGGGGAGGTGGGCTGGGGGGGGAATAAGTACTAACGTGGGCAGGGGGTGCAGTAGTGGATTTGGGAGGATTACTGATGTGGCCACAGGGGAGGGGGGAGGGGGGAAGGGCAGAGCTCACAACGAATGCTTCCGCTAGATGCTCCTGCGGGAGGCGGGAGGAGGCTGGACAGCTGGGGAGGGGGGGCTGCAGGGCGGGGCGGTTGGGAAGGTGAATACCAATGTTGAAGTTGTTGTCTCTTAATGTTAAAGGTCTCAACTCCCCTGGAAAGCGCTCCCTGTTTACGGAGCTGCGCTCTTTACAAGGGGACATTGTATTCCTGCAGGAGACTCATCTCTGGAGTAGCCACCAGGGTCTGTTGAAGCGCAAGCCTTACTCCGAAGTATGCGTGGCCTCCGATACGCAGGGTCGGAAAAAGTGTGGGGTGGCCCTGTTGGTGCATCAAAGCCTATCTTTACAGGTGGAGGAAGTTAAGAGGGACACTTTGGGGTGATGGCTCCTTATGAATGTTCGCTTGGAAGGCCGCTTACTTACGTTGGCCACTATTTATGCTCCGAATGTAGGCCAGGTGGCCTTCTTTGCACAGTTGAAGGTGGTGTTGGCTGACTTTGCAAAGGGCCCGATTATATTGGGGGGTGATTGTAATGCGCATGCGGAGTCCTCTTTGGATTCAACGGGCTGCGCGGGTCGGGTAGCCAGCGGGCCTAGTCGCGCACTGCGAAGGTTTATGCTCGACCTGGGCTTGTGTGATGTCTGGCGGGCTACACACATGGGGAAAAAAAGTTACACTTACTACTCCTCCGTACATAAGGTGCATACTCGCATTGACTATTTCTTAATAGATCAGCGACTGATGGATGAGAGGGTGGCTGCTGGGCATGGGACATTGACTTGGTCGGATCATGCTCCATGTTGGCTTGTTCTTCCCACGGACTTAGGTGGTGTGCGGCACCAATTATGGCGCTTAGATGAATGTTTTTTTCGGCGGCTGCATGCTGTTCAAGAACACGGCCGGTTTATCAAGGAGTTTTTTGAATTAAATTATAATGGGGAAGTTCAGATCTCTACAGTTTGGGACGCATTCAAGGCGACGGCCCGGGGCCAGCTGATCGCCGAGGCGTCGCGCGCCCGGAAGGCGTGGGCACGGGAGTCTTGTTACCTGGGAGAGGAGAATAGGCGTCTTCAATTGGAGCATGCCCGGACGGGTTCTAAACGGACTATGTCAGTGGCGGGCGGTCCAGGCAAAGCTGGGTGCTTGCATGCAACGTGGCCTGGATAATATGCATCGGAAAATGCGGCAAACCTTCTATGAGAGGGGGAATAAAGCCGGCCGCTATCTTGCCTTACGGCTGTGCCAGCAACACACCTCGAGGGTGGTACGTGAAATTAAGGACTCTCGGGGTCACCTGTGGGTGGTTTCGCGGGAGATCCGTGAAGTATTTGCAACTTTTTTGGAACAAATTGTATAAGGCTGAGCCCTTTGATCAGCCACGTGCTCAGTCTTATCTGGGTGCTCTTACTTTAGCGCACTTAGCTGAGGATGATAGAGGGCAACTGGATGCTGAATTTACAGTGGAGGAGGTGGAGATGGCCATTCGACGTCTCAAAACAGGGAAGGCACATGGAGCTGATGGATTCCCGATGGAATATTACAAAAAAATATAGCGCCCAGTTGACCCCGACCCTGGTGGTGCTCTTTAATGAGATATTACGGGAGGGAGGGTTGCCTCCCTCTCAGCGTGAGGCTCTTATCGTGGTTATCCCTAAGCCGGGTAAGCCCCCACAGGAAGCAGCTTCGTATTGCCCAATTTCCCTACTAAATGCCGATGTGAAAATATTGGCTTCAATGTTGGCGGCCCGACTGAATCGCGTCCTCCCGACTCTGGTGCATCCGGACCAGGTTGGGTTTGTGCCGGGTCGTCAAGCGGCGGAAAATATTAGAAGAATGCTGCAGGTGATTCACACGGCCCGACAGGACTCCCAGTCGGCGCTGCTAGTGGGAGTTGACGCAGAGAAAGCCTTTGACCGGGTTATTTATTTATTTAGCTGTATTTATATCCCGCTTTTCACCGGGTCAAAGCGGTCAATTGGGAGATACATTTAACACGAGGGGATATGACACACATATGCTAATACTTACAGGGAACATGGGCAATGGAGGGTTAAGTGGCTTGCCCAAGACCACAAGGAGTGCCTATAGGACTAGAAATCCCAGTCCCTCCGGCCTGAGATTGCTGTCCCCAGGTGGGACTTGAACCCCTGGCCCTCCGGCCTGAAGTACCTTGTCCTAACCACTAGGCCAATCCTCCCTGTCACGCAGGGGTTAGTTGGGATTTTCTTTGGTGTGTGCTGGAGAAGATGGGGTTTGGGCCTAATTTTATGCGGTGGGTTCGCTGCCTTTATCAGGGCCCTACAGCGTGTGTCCGGGTTAACGGGGGCCATTCGGGGAGGTTTGCGCTGGGCAGGGGAACCCGACAGGGGTGCCCACTGATGCCGCTATTTGCATTGGTGATGGAGCCCCTTGCACAAAGCTTTCGGGAACACCCGGATATTCAGGGCGTTCGGGTGGGTTCCACAGATTACTGAATTGCTCTTGCGGATGATATATTATCGCTGGTGGACCCGGTTGTTTCCCTCCCGGCTGCTATGCGGACCTTTGCAGCCTTTTCCCAAGTCGCTGGATTTAAAATCAACTATGCTAAATCTGAAATTTTGAACGCTGGCGTCTCGGAGGCCACCTGTCTACATCTGAGGGCCTCCTACCCCTTCCGTTGGGTCACAGGGTCTCTTCGTTACCTGGGTGCAAACCTGACGGTTGACCGGGCTGCGTTATTTAAGGCTAATTATAGACCCTTAATCCAACAAGTAAGGCGAGACAGACTCTTGGGCCCGGTTGCTGTTCTCCTGGTTTGGACGCATTGCGGTATTGAAGATGGTGGTTGTTCCGAGATTTTTGTATCTATTCCAAGTACTTCCTATTTCATTGTCCCATAGTGTTTTGGCTACGTGGCAGACAATGCTTATGAAATTCATTTGGAGGTTCCATCGCCCTCGCTTGGCTCGTCAGATTCTCTTTGCGCACACGCACCGGGGAGGGATGGGAGCCCCTAACCTTCACTGGTACTACGCGGCAGCACAGTGTCACGCAGGGGTGGAATGGATGGATACGACCACCACCAAACGCTGGGTACAAATGGAAATGCAGCTTTCGGGAGGTGCAGGACTGGGGGACCGGTTGTGGCTCAGTTCTAAATTGCGTGGTGCCCCCCGGTCAGCTAACCCCTACATGTCCCACACTATTTGTTGCTGGGACCAATTTTTCTGGCCTCGCGGGGCGACCATGACTCCCTTGGCACCCATTGTGGATAATCTTTCCTTTCCTCCCGGGATGAGTGATCCCGCCTTTCGGCTGTGGGGTCATAAAGGGCTTAGCCGAGTAGGCCAACTTTTTGAGGATGGTAGGCTGCACTCTTTTCGTTCGCGTCAGGGTGAATTTGGTCTTCCTGCTGGTCACATTTATCAATATACACAGGCGGTTCACTGGGTAAGGGACCAATTGGTTCGGTCGCAGGTTGCTCGTGATCTGTCAGACGTGGAGCGCTTTTGCGAGGTGTGTACCACTACGAAGGGCCTTGTTGCTGCCCTATATGCACACTTACAAACTCAACAGGTGAGCCCTAGCAAGCACAGGGAACAGTGGAATCACGAATTGCGTCTTGATTATTCTGAGCAGCGCTGGGAGCAACTCGAAGGTCGACTCTGGTGGAGTGCTACGACAGTTAATGCCCATGAAACTAATTACAAAATACTCTACAGATGGTATATGACGCCGGTGCGAGTTGCTCGGGCGTTCCCCGGAGTATCCAGTTTATGCTGGCGGAAATGTGGGCAGGAAGGCACCATGGCACATGTTTGGTGGCTCTGTCCATGTATATTGACTTTTTGGAGGGGAGTTCAGTATCGCTTGCAACGGCTGGTGGGGTTGAGCATTCCTTGGGACCCGGGTATTTTTCTTTTGGGCGATAAGATACCGGGTGCTCGGACCTTCCATTTGGTTCTGATCCGTCATGGTCTGCATGCGGCACGGCTGGCCTTAGCCGCTGCCTGGAAGCAGATTTTGCCCCCCACTCTTGCTCAGTGGCTGGAGCATATGTGGGATACATATACTATGGAGCGCGGGGTGGCAATCAGACGATTATGGCTGTCTCAATTTCAGCAGTTGTGGGAGGTCTCTGTTTCTCAATATGGTCAGTGACTTCTCCGGCTTTTCTCTGGTCCCTGTGGGAGACACTGGTCTCTTATCTGTCTAGCATGTTATATAGTTCTTAGCTTTTTCCTTTTCTCTTCCCTGAGTGGATCAGTTTGCTGATATTCCTTTTTTTTTTTTTTTTTTGAGGATAGAGCGGTTAGTGGTGGAGGGGTAGGGAAGGTGGGTGATGGGGGGATGTCTAGGTGGCTGGGGGGTTGGGATGAGTTATGGGAGGGGGAGGGAAGGTGAGGGATGGAGTGGGGGTGAGTTTCGGAGTTTAATTTGGTACAGAAGGGGGGGGGGAGGAAATAGCGGAAAAGGGCAACATAACAAAATATACAAAGAAGAGGGCTCTGTTAATAATGTTTCTGGATGCTGTACCGGTGTTTCTTTTTGTACTGTTATTATGTTTGGAACATGTTTGCTCAACACGTGTTGTACTTTTATGCTGCCTTCAAATAAAAAAAAAATAAATTCAAGTAAATTACAATTAAAGGAATTTTAACAAAATTTAATTCAGATTCAATCTGATCTCCCCAAACAGGGAAAAAAATCAGGCCAATCAAAGATCATAGGACCCTAACTAATTGCTCCTTAATTGTTCCCCAAGTGAGCCCAGCACTTAGGCTCACTACGCCCTCCTGCTGCATGGAGACTAGACACACTGGGGTTGATGGGAAGTGCCAGCAGGCTATGTCCAGTGATGACAAGTTTTGACATGCCCAGTCTCCAGGCTGCAGGAGGAGGTACACTACCCAGAGGTGGAGGACTAAACTGGAGGAACAATAAGGAACTGCTCGCGGTCACAAGGCATGCCAGTAGGGGAAGGAATAGATGAATGCGATCTGAACCATGAGATTTCCTGTTCTTAGTCCACTAACACAATTGCTTCCCAACTTTTATCATGTAGTAGGCACCTTCTCTCTCCCTCACTATGCCCTGGCATAATCACCTGCACTTCTCTTTGATCCCCAGTGTAAATCCCCTACCATCTCCCCCATGCTTGTTGCATAATCAACATCCTCATTTCCTTCTCGCCTCACCCCAACTAAAGCATTACATTTCTACCATCCCCCAAGGCAATCATCTGTCCGACTCCTAATACCTCCAACCCACTATTCATTTACCTCCTCTTCCCACTCTTTGTAACATCATCTTGACTTGTAGAAAAAAAATGTATAAAAAAATTGTGTTAAATAAAATATTCTGCGTTTCACTTTTCCCAAACTTAAGCTCAAGAATACCTATAGTTCAATTACAGCATGATGTTCTCTGACTGCAAAGGCATTCTTTCTGCCAACTCCCCCCCTGCAGACAGGAGCAACTCCTGCAAGCCTTCGTATGGCGAGGCAGACAGAAGGGAAGCCTTTACTATTGTCAGCAACAGTAGTGACAGCGCTCATAGTGCATTTCAGCCTCAGCACACTGGTTGGGAAACGCTGCTCTAATCATTAGGTCATTCCTCCTTTTGATTAAAGCAAAATGCTTCTTACAACAGTTGATATTCTGGGGGGTGTTTTTTGTTGTTTCCAAGAGCTAAACATGAGGGGAAACCTCCCCCACACTCCAACAACCTTCACTTCAATGATAAGTGAAGAACAGAAGACCTTTTCTTTTAATGTTCTCAGGTCACCACATTCAATTTTCTACAAGTTTGGTGCAAAAACCCTTAAGGCACAACCACTTAATCCTGTGCATTACAGAAGGGAAGGAGAATATGCAAGTCTGGCAAATAGCAGGAAAGCAAAATTAGAGCTTATCTGCTAAATGTCTTTCCTCGAGTCCCTCCAGTCCAGTACTTGTGGGTTACCTCCGTCCTCCAGCAGACAGGAACTAAGCATGTCAGATGATTTCTGATGTCACAGTAGAAGAGCTCCCTCTTTAGGCACCAGAGACCAGTTTCCTGTTGACAAAGCAGACCCCTAGAGAGCATAGCTGAAACAAACCCTCCAGCATACACCAGAAAGGAACAATAAACAGTGTCAAACAAAGGCTCAATTAAACTATGCACACTATGAAAGGGGAGGAAAAAAACCCAAGCTAAGCTCATATTTGCCACCTCTGCCAAGCCACTTCCACGAGGACCCCAGGAAGAAAAAAAAAAGATGGAATTCTGCATAGAGCCCTCCAGCGCAAACAGCCAGACATGTCCACTCCGCTAAACTAAAAATGCAAAGAAAAGAGACATTGCTGAATGAGGGTGGCTCATAGACTGGATTGGAGTGACTCAAGGAAAGACAATTAGCACGTAAGGTCTAATTTCACCTTCCTAATCATCCATCCAGTCCAGTCCTCGTGGGATGTACCAGAGCAGTTACTAAGAATGGGAGGGACCCATGAATCCAGCTTAGAGCACCGCCCCAAAACGTGCATCAGTGTCTGGCTGTTTACACTGGAGGGCTCTATGCAAAACATCTAGGCAGTAATGTCACGTAAAGGTGTGCAGAGAAGACTATGTGGCCGCCCTACAGATGTCCCCTGGTGGCCCGTGCTCTGGCCAGGAGGTTGCCTGTGACCTTTAAGACCATCCGGTGCCGCTTTCCTTATGAGAATATAGGCCAAGGCAATAGCTTCCGTCACTCAGCGTGCCACCGAGGCCTTAGAAGCCACCTCTTCTTTGCGGAGACCACCAAAAACAAGACAAACTGTCCGATCCGTGGATAGATTCTGTCCACCTAAGGCAATGCGCAGGACCCTGCACACGTCCAGTCAGTGAAGTTGATGACCCTCCTCGGTGTCCATAACATGGGAACAACCCAGCAGGGTCACCATTTGATTTAGCTAAAAAAAAAAAAAAAAATCCTCAATATCCCTTAGGCAGAAAGGACAATACGAGCTACAGAACCACCCTCTCCTTGGATTGGGGGCAAGAAGGAGGCTCTGCAAAATATGGCTTGCTACTTGGTTGCCATTTACTAGGCTCATCACAGCTCCAAGAACATCGTTTTTAGAGTGACATCCTTCAGTAGGGCCTGAGACAGTTTGAATGGCATGTCAGTTAAGGCTGCTAGCACCAGGTGGAGAATCCATGGCGGCACTGTAGTATGCAAGGGCGGACAGATCCATTTTCACTGCCCAGAAAACACAGAACATAACCGAATAAGCCACCAAGGACCAACCCTGCATTCATCCCTGGAAACCAGAGAGGTGCTATCTGGACCCACAAGGCGTGTAAAGCCAGCCCTTTGTCTAGTTCCACCTGTAAGGCGGCCAGGATGTCCGGAAGCAAAGCAACAAAACGTCAGAGTCCCCTGTCCTCGCACCAACTCTCAAAAGATACACCAGACTCTGATACAGGCCAATGAGGTAGGGGGGCTTCAGAGACTTCAGCAGCGGTGAGAGATACCATGCTTAATATCCTTTATCTCTCAGCCATGCCCTTTCAAGAGCCAGTCCATAAGCAAGAACTGATCCACCTGTGGTAGGAGGAATGACCCCTGAGAGAGCAGGTTTATCCTGTTGGGGAGACACCAGGGGTACGCCACGACCCACAGGAGCAGACTGGTATATCAGTCGATGAGAACAATCCAGAGCAATCAGAATCACCAGCCCCCTGTAAGCTTCTATATGTTGCAGCAGACATCCTATTAGAAGCCATGGAGGCAAAGCAGAGAGAGGACTGTACATCGGCTGAAGCTGGGCCAGGGTGTTGAACCCTTCAGAAATGGGTTCCCTGTGCCTGCTGAAGAACAGAGATGCCTTGGCATTGTCCTCTGAGGCCATAAGCTCCATGACTGACTGGCCCCCACAGTCTATTAGGCTGTGAAACACAGCTGTGTCAAGCTCCCACACTCTCCCGGGTCTAACTGGTGCCAACTAAGGTAGCTGGCTTGAACATTTTCCTTTCCTGCAATGTGAACCACAGAGAGATGTCAGATGCTCCTCTGCCCTGAGCAGCAAGAGACACCTCCTCCGCCAGTGCCACAGTGCCTGTGCGCCCCCCCCCCCCCAAGCAGTTGAGGTACGCTGACCTTGGCACAGCCTTCTTGGAAATCACAGGAAGTACTGGAATGCCCAAAAGACCGATCTCTTTTCTAGAGAATTTATGGACCATGCCTGCTCCCCTGGGAGCCAATGCCCATGGAACTACAGTAGTTCCAAGGCGGCCACCATGGAACCCCAAAGTTGTACATAATGCCATGCCGAGGACTCCTTCATACCCAAGAAGCTCTGCACCTGAGGTTCTAGGACCTCTAGCAGAAGATATATGCAGTCCCAGTTTGGTGTTGAAGTGCGCTCACTAGTACCCAAAGTCCTGGACCAGCTCGAGCTGACTGATGGTCAAGTTCACTACACAACTCAGGTCCTGAAGAAAGGCAACCACTTCCTGAGTGGCATCTGCAGTCTCGGCCTGCAACTGTGCTCTGATCAGCCAATTGTCCAGGTAGGGATTGAACTAAAATACCTTCCTGTCGTATAGCCACCACCATTATGATCTTGGACAGTGGCTAGGCCAAAGGACAATGCTCTGAACTGAAAATGACCCTGCAGCACTGTGAACCTCCAAAACAGATCTGGTCGGATTGGAATGTGCAAGTATGTCTCCATGAGGTCCAGAGTCAAAAGGAACCCCCAACCTTCCTGATTGCCATTAATGTAACAAGGTCTTCATGCAAAAATGAGGGGATTGCAGGACACAGTTCATGTGTTTAAATCTACGAGAATGCACACTCCATTGCCTACACGCAGTCGGTGAGGAGCCATAAGCAGCCCTGCTTAACTATAGCAGCCCACTTAATTGAGAATATCCCAAGCAAGCTTTAGATCTTCCTAAAATTCACCTTCTATGAAGCCACAAATAGAGCAGGAAAAAAAAAAAAAAGATCAACCTCAGCTCACCCTGGGCCTGACTTTCTTTTTGTAGTGGGCTGAAGCCTTGAGTAGCATCCACAGAAGAATAGCTCCTTAAGTCACAGATCCCAGAGCTAATGGTGAGATAGGACCCAGCCAAAAAACACAGATGCTCTAAATGAGCCACCAAACCCAAGACCGAAAACATACTAGCTCACTGACAGGATTCCCCCTCTGTGGAAAACCTGTTAGTATAAAGGAGGGTATGTTGAGCTAAGGGCCCATAGAATGACTAGATCAACTGAGATCATATGACTTCAGATCAATGCAGAAGTCCTCAGAAAACCTCAGTTGAGATCACTCCAAGTACATCAGAAATACACAAAAAAAACAAACAACTTAGATAAATCCAGGGCAAACCAGACTAACATGATGCACTCAGGTCACCTCAATCTAGGTTAATACCCACTAAACCAAAGCCACATAGCGGAAGCCTTTTTTTAGATTATTTCAGAGCAAATAAAACAAAAAAACTGAGGCATTTAGAAAAACCCTAGGCTAAAAGAAATTAACCAGAGGCCTTCAGAAGAATGCAGTTCAGAGCTTTAAAATCTTCTGCAGTAGCCTGTGCGGTTGTGGAGCCGTCCCCTGCCCCGAAGAGCACAGAATCAAAGCAAAAACAAAGTCTTACCGGGTCGCCGCTCTGTTCAGCCAAGTGCGGCATCGCTCAACTCTGAAGTGAGCAATGCACGCGGTGGAGCTCCTTTTGCCACCTGAACTGTCTGCCCCCGCTGAACAATGCTAATCGGGAGCCGGAAGGCAGGCCGGCTTGTGAGCTGCAGGGCTCTCCCCCGTATAGCCTAGGACAGTGATGGCTAACCTTTTTGAGCCCGAGTGCCCAAACTGCCGCACAAAACCAAAGAATTTCCTCAAAGTGCCAGCACGTCAATTAAAGCCCCATTTGCATAAGGTGCTTCATTTGCATAAATATTTGCATAATGTTACCATACACTAACTTTTAGTAAACATGCCTCTTAATGAGTATATGGATAAAGAAAGACTAAAAGGTTTCTACATTACTATAATCCAGTACCAACCGCCAGGCACATTAGGAACTACTACAAACGCTGCCCATTTAGAACCCATAGCAAACCCGCCGTATCCTAACAGCACTACCAGGACTCACAAAGCACCATACTCTACCTATCAAAAGGCAACACTGCAAATATTAAACCAATACATCTCAGAGAACAACAATACATGACCTACTGGGGAAAGAACAAGTGGCAATGTCAAATAGGAATTATATAAACAGAATACCTCAGCTCAGTTACACATGCAGAACAGACCATCACCAAACAAGGAATCACAATTTAGAAACAGGAAGACAATAATTAAACTGGGAACCCCAAAAGCCAAACTTGGAATATACAACAACACTGTAGAAATAAAACTATATATTAATTTCCTCTTGTACTAAACAAAGCGCAAAAATTAATGATGCACATTTCCCAGAGCTGACATATTCCAGTTAATAAATTCAAAATAAAGAGATATTTTTCTACCTTTTGTGCATTTTTTTTCAGTTGCAATTGTTCCAGCCACTTTCTTCTGGTTTCTTCGTGTCTTCTGCTAACTCTCCATCTGCTGTCCATTTGTCCTTTCTTCTGTCTTCTTGTTTTTTTTTTCCATTCTCTCTCTACATCTGCTTTAACATACTAATCTTTCTCCTTTGGCTCTTTCCTCATTCCTATTTCATCTACTCAAAATTTACCCCTCCATCCTCAATCCCCACTTACTCTCCCAATACCCGGCCAATTGTAGATTTTTTATCCCTCCCACACAAAATATTTTTCCCCTCTCCATTTTACTCTCCCAGCCCCATCCCATTCTAATCCTCCCCCAACACCAGCTCCCTTCTAGTTCCAGCCTCACCCAGCATCCATTCCCTTCTAGTCCCTGCATCAGCCCATTTCCAGTCCTAGCAGCCCCCCAACCCAATACCAGTCCTATCCCCCCCTCATCAACCCACTTCCAGTCCTAACCCCCCATCACCCCATTTTCAGTTTAAGCCCCCCCCCTATAACCCATTACCAGTCCTAACCCCCCACTTCCAGTCAGCCCCCCATAGCCCATTGCCAGTCCTAACCCCCCCATCAGCCCACAGTCCATTACCAGTCCTAACCCCATCAGCCCACCTCAAGTCCTAACCCCTCCCCATCAGCCCATTTCTTGTCCCAGCCCCCCCATAGCCCATTACCAGTCCTAACCCCATCAGACCACCTCCAGTGTTAACCCCCCATCAGCCCATTTCCAGTCCTAACCCCACCCAACAGCCCACCTCAAGTCCTAACCCCTCCCCATCAGCCCATTAGCAGTCCTAACCCCCCCCCTAGCCCATTAGCAGTCTAACCCCCCCTCTCTAGCCCATTAGCAGTCCTAACCCCCCCCCATAGCCCATTACCAGTCCTAACCCCCATCACCCCATTTCCAGACAGCCCCCATCAGCCCACAGCCCATTAGCAGTCCTAACCCCCCCTAGCCCATTAGCAGTCCTAACCCCCCACTCCTAGCCCCTTAGGAGTACTAACAACCCCTCCTAGCCCATTAGCAGTCCTAACCCCCCCTAGCCCATTAGCAGTCCTAACCCCCCCCTCCTAGCCCATTAGCAGTCCTAACCCCCCCTCCTAGCCCATTAGCAGTCCTAACCCCCCCCTCCTAGCCCATTAGCAGTCCTAACCCCCCCTCTCTAGCCCATTAGCAGTCCTAACCCCCCCCCTGCCCATTAGCAGTCCTAACCCCCCATCACCCCATTTCCAGACAGCCCCCATCAGCCCACAGCCCATTAGCAGTCCTAACCCCCCTAGCCCATTAGCAGTCCTAACCCCCCCCCCCCTCCTAGCCCATTAGCATTCCTAACACCCCCCCCCCCCGGAAAATTTAAAAACAGAAAAAGCGGGCTCTGGCTGCTGCCGCGGACGCGGCAGCATGCAGTGTCCCGCGGGGCCCCCTCCGCCCGCTAAGCCCCTCTGCAAGGGCTTTCAGATTCGCGAGGGAGACAGCGTCTCCCTCGCGTCTCTTGTTAAGCCCGCAGGGGCTAATGGGAAATTTCCCATCAGTCCCTCGCGTCTAAAGGGGCTGATGGGAAATTTCCCATTAACCCCTACGGGCTTAACAGAGACGCGAGGGAGACGCTGTCTCCCTCGCGAATCTGAAAGCCCTTGCAGAGGGGCTTAGCGGGCGGAGGGGGCCCCGCGGGACACTGCATGCTGCCGCGTCCGCGGCAGCAGCCAGAGCCCGCTTTTTCTTTTTTTGCGGACCTTCACGCGTGCCAGCTGCAAGGCCTTCGCGTGCCACAGCTGGCACGCGTGCCATAGGTTCGCCATCGCTGGCCTAGGAGGAGAGATCTGCTGACGGGGCTGAGCGAGTTGAGAGAAAAAGAGCAGGGTTGGGGGATTGGCTCTTTTTTTTTTTAAAGAGACAGGTATCGGAAGAGAAAATATATATAATACAGCACCAAACCAAATTTTTAAAAACAAAGCCAAATTGATCTACACTACACATGCTGCTTATCTGTTCCTCAAGTGAGCCCAGCACCTCGGCTCTCTACGTCCTCCTGCTGCATGGAGACTGGACACACGGGCTGATGGGAGAGGCCAGCAGGATACATCCAGTGATTCCAGTTTTGACATGCCCAGTCTCCAAGCTGCAGGAGGTACACAACCCAGAGGTGAAGCATTGAACTGGAGGAACGATAACGAAAATATTTTCTCTTATTAGTCTTAAATAGGTTACCCTGTAGCTTCATCGAATGTCCCCTAGTCTTTCTATATTCTGATGATGTAAAACAATTGATCTACATTTACCCGTTCCATGCCATTCATTAAATTTATAGACCTCTATCATAACTCCCCTAAGCCGTCTCTTTTCCAGGTTGAAGAGCCCTAACTTTTTTAGCCTCTCTTCATAGAGGTATCCTTCCATCCCCTTTACCATTTTGGTGGCTTTTCTCTGTACCTTTTCTAACACCACTAAATCCTTAAGACACAGCGACCAGAATTGCACACAATATTCAAGGTGCGGTCACACCTTGATAGAGAGGCATTATAATATCCTTTGTTTTATTTTCCATTCCTTTCCTTATGATACGTAGCATTCTATTTGCTCTCTTCGCCGCCATTGCACACTGGGCGGAGGGTTTTAACATGTTATCCACGATGATGCCTAAATCTTTTTCCTGACTGGTGGTTCCTAAGGTGGAACCTTGCATTGTGTAACCATAGTTTGGGTTGTTCTTTCCTAGGTGCATAACTTTGCACTTGTCCACATTAAAATTTCATCTGCCATTTGGATGCCCAGTCTTCCAATTTATCAAGATGCTCTTGCAATTTTCCACAATCCTCATGGGTTTTAACAACTTTGAATAGTTTTGTCTCATCTGCAAATTTGATGACCTCACTTGTTATTCCCATTTCCAGGTCATTTATGAATATGTTAAAAAGCAGCGGACCCTGCACAGATCCCTGGGGTACTCCACTATTCACATAGCTCAGTTCCTAGCTGCTGGTGGGCGGAGATATCCCGCAAGTACTGGACTGGACTGGAAGACAATTAGGAAACATCAGTCTGACATTTCTTTCTGAGGGGAAAGATTCAACTAACCCTTTCAGAGCTGCTGTTGAGTTAAGGCTATTTTAAAAGACATCCGACTGCAGTGCACAGCAGTCACTGGTGTGACAAAGATCAGATTATTTTATTCCAGGTACTCCTTTTTGATATACAAGCATAACAAGTGGAAATATAGTATAAGGAAGCGGGGGGGGGGGGGGGGGAGGGGGGGGGAAATGCATCATACTAACACTGCAGATACATTTTTAGGAAAACGTCTCATTGAAACAAGAGTGATCAGGAAATGTTTCTCTTTTGGGTTCATTCTGACCGATAACCCTAATGTTTTTTTTTTCCAGGATTCATTTCAGATTGCTGCAATTTTAGTTTGCCTGTTTGTTTCAAGTCATACTTTTATCTACACAGATAACCAAAACTTTTTTGTGCAGGTAGGGAAGCGAGTGGTTATGTGAATAAACCAAGAAACCGACTAGCTGTTAATGTAATTTGTTTTGGCGAAACTGTAAAACTCGCACCCATTTCCACGCTCAGTAGGATATTTCTAATTCAGTAACTGAATCAAAACGGGATACTGGTAGTGCACTTAGATTTTGGAAATGGGGGAGTGAGAAAGATTGCCGTCTTTGTGGTGGTGACCCCTAAAAGCCAACAAATGGTATGTGTGGATTTTAGAGGAGGCAGCTCTAGTATAACTAGGATCTGCTGAGCTGCTCAGGCATACAATTGGAGGGGAGGGGAGAGAGATGTGGGGAAAGAAAACAAAAATAGAAGGAATTAAAAACGGGGAGAAAATTACAATTTAATGAAGGTTCACAGGATGCAGGATTTCGGCTATAAAAGTAGACCCCAGTGGGATCCACATTGAAGAAGAAAAAAAAAAAAAAAAGATAAAAATCAACCACGTGTTCCTTTCACAGTAAGACGAGCCGGTGACGGTATTATAGCATTAAAGACATGCTGCAACGTGTACATGCTTCAAAGAACCTCCACCCATGACTGCCCTCTTTCCCTTTTAAACAGACAAAGAAATGAGGAAACAGCTCACTGGCAAATATATATTCCACCTACAGCAGCTAGCAACACAATGAACTAGAAAGCAAGAGTAGCTTCTTCTCTCATTTCAAACCCTCAAACCACCAGAATGGTGAATTCTAAAAGTTATTGGGCAAGGTGGAAAATCCCCAAGCACTTAAACTGGCATATCTGCTGGCCCAGGAGAAGCTGCAGAATTGCCTGCAGGAGGCCCCCTTCCCAGGTCTGAAAAAAAGCCATTCTAATTTTGTTTGAGTCACAAATCTTTTCCTATGGCAAATGTCATCCTCTCCCCTCCCAGCCAAAAGCACTCTAAGTTTGAAAACTAGACTGGTCTCTTCCCCAAGGACATAGCAAAATTCTATGCAAAAAATGGCCAAAACTCCGTGGAAATTCTATGGGTTTGTATAATTTGCCTCACAGACCAACACAGTCACTGTGGCATTTGCCTTCCCTCATGTTCATTTTACTGCATGTACTCTGGCTTATTCTGTTTGTGACTGTGGGCAATGGGATAGTCTAGATAAAACTTTGAAAACTTCCAAAAGGAGCCTCTGCCATCTGCGAATCTGGGGCAATTCTGTGCCTAGATCACATCCCAGCTCTAATACAATATTTAACAAGATGACTGCTTGCAATGCTAAAGACGTCGTATGGTGTAGGTAATAGAACACTCTTACTCTCAATTTCCATGCTCCTACTCCACCTTGAAAGTACTGAGAGGGGGTGGGAGGGGTTTTGGGGGCCATCGGGCCTTTTCGTTATTGGATGGGAAGGATCAGGGCCGCTGGGCCACCAGGGATTTGTTTTTTCTCTACACATGAAAGACGTTTAAGCCACCTCAGACCAAGCACAGAAATATTGGTGCTTTGGGTGGTTACATAATCCTCTACATATTTCTCCGCCAGCCATCAGGCAGAGACAATATTAGCATGCAATTTTAATATGAGCAGCACATTTGCATATAATTTAAATACACTTGGCATTACTGTGTGCACATAACTTTTCCTTTGCTGTTATACGCACATTCCACACGCCAAAAGCAGAAAAAGAGATTGATGCGCGTGTAAAGTTACATTATTTGTGTGCAAAGGGCATGTTAGCCTTTTCTGCATCAGCCAGACTGTGCTGTCTGCTCATCAGGATAGACTCTCTACAAGGAGCTTGAGACATGCAGTGCAGGAAGTTTGTGTTGATAACACCATTTCAAGTCTTGCAAGACTTGAAACAGCGAGATCAGCCTGAACTTCCTTCACCATGCAGCTCAAGCTCTTTGCAGAAAGCCAGCAATGGTGGAGTGAGGAAACACCAGGCCCTGGAAGATGGAAGAACAACAAAACAAAACAAACAGAAAAAACCCACAACACACCTTCCAGGGCCTTGAAATCTTCAGCCCCAGAGTGTAATTGTGAGCACCATGGCAACCAGGCGCCCAGGATTGTTGAGCCCTGACAGACACAAGAACAATATTTTATAGCAGCAATTGTAAAATTTAACATAACTATGCACTGGAAGTAAGGGTGGTTCTGGCACCTGTAGAAAGGGACCCAAAGGGGAGGGGGGGGGGGGCTAGAGTCTAATGGGGAAAGGTTTAGAGTGAGAACAGCTTTGAATATGCTGACAGCTTTACAGGGGGTGTTTATGCCCAAGTGAGACAGTCAAGGTTGTATTTTGCAAAGGAATCTAGATAGTAAGCTTATATTTGTAGAAAAAGCTCTCAGCTTAGGCCAGGTCACTTATGTTTGTGAACAACTTAAACATGCGAACTACAGTATACTGTTAAGGTTCTATCCTGTAAAGAAAAAACACCAAAAACTTATTCTCACAGGAAGTTTGCTGTGACCAATATCTTTATGCATAGTTTTGTTTGCAATGTGTAGCTATTGTTAAAGAGTAAAGCAAAAAAGCATGATGCAGACTGATAAGACAAAATTGAACACAGTGGCAGTTTTTCCTAAATAAAAGTAGATGCTGCGACCAAGCATATTAAGGGAGTTACAGGTAATTGCACTTGTCTGCAGCTCTGTGACTTTCTTTCTAAAGTTTTAACAGAACTTTGCTATTGTTAAAGATAGAATTCTGTGTGTGTTGTGTTTTCATTTCTTCTCACTTGCCCAAGGAGCAGAGATAGGAAACCAAGGGCCAAGGAAGAATTCCAGTGGTTGTTGCCCCTAGCCAGGCAGTCAGGAACAGAAAACACAAACAGCACCTCCCTTCCTATGTCACAGTGTACTATCAAAGGCACACTTGGACTAAACATTAAGTATAAATGCTTAATTACGTTTGTGCTATTTTATATAAATTAATGTTGTGTACAATTCCCTTGCCAAAAATTATGCACAGCCAAATTTCACTGTGCCATGGTTCCCTAGTGTAATACCCGGAGAACAGTAGGATTTTTGGATATTTCTGTAACGTGTTGTGTTGGGAAAGCATCTTGTCTTACAGTTATCCTTTTTGTTGTCATGTGGTCAAATGTAATCACCTCAACAGGAAAAAAACAACAAAAAAAAACAGTGCACAGGTTTACACTTTAAACACTACTTCAACTTACTAAAAAAATATAGAACCCAGCCTACACTAAGAGGAAATAAATTTAAGCTATATAATCCATTATGTAATTTAAGATCATGTGTTATGAGTAAAGAGGTTACTTACCTGTAATGGAGGTTTATCCATAGACAGCAGGATAAGTCAGCCACACCTGGTGATGCCATCTGATTGAGCTCAGAAAGGTAAACCTTTATGAGTATGTGCCAGCGAGACCCTACCTACCCCCCCCCCCCTCAGCCCACCCCTTCCTGGACCAGTTTGTCCCCCAGTAGAGACCTCATAGGTAGAAAGGCAGGTGTAATGAAGCGTGCGTATCTCCTTCATCTGGGGGGGGGGGGCCCCCCATGTGTGACCAATTTATCCTGCTGTCCACTGCAAACACCGTTACAAGTAAATAACCTCACTTTCTCCATGGACAAGCAGGATGAGTCAGTCACACCTGACGACTCCATAGTTGTGGCCGCTAGGCCCGAGTGTGCTGTGGAAGGATGAAGCTAGAGGTCAGGAAGAGACCGGTTCTTGATGTGAAGAAGTCAAGGTGCTTTTATTGCCAAGAGTGCAGTCAACCGAGAAATGTTAAGAGCTTGACATGACAGGCATTTTTGAACAATTTCTTAGCTCAAATAATACAACAGGTGTAACAACGTTACAACATGTGGCAACACATGGCTAACTGGAATCAAATAAAAGCTAGCGAACTGCAGTCGAGGCCTAATGGATAGGCTTGCCTTGGTCTGGTGCGAGGAGGTACCACAAAAGGACCTTCACTGAATGCTGCAGGGACACTATAGACAGTCAATGGTGCTGGTCTTTGTGGGACAGGGCACTTGCCCGGTCCTTTGTCGAAGTGGTCCGGCTGCCTCTGCCCCAGTGGGGCAGCCATGCTGAGGATAGAGCGGCCAAAGTTGCTGTCCGTGTGCACAAGTTGGTCCAGGTAGTTGTGTCTCTGGAAGATATTTATGGAGGACCAGGCTACAGCTCTGCAGATGTCCTTCACTGGCACAGTGTTGAGGTTTGCCAGGATGGTCGCCATGGCTTGTAGCTGGTAGGCCTGAACAGTCTCCAGGGGTTGTGTAGCAGGTGGCTATGCAGGCAGAGATCCACTGTGAGTGTTCTTTTGTGACTGGCCACCCAGATTTATTGGGGTTGAAAGAGGCAAGCTGGGTCCCGTTCTGGAGGGGCTCTGTCTTCTCGAGGTAGATTTGTAGTGCTCTAATGCAGTCAAGGATATGGAGGCACTGCTCCTCTGGCATACAGTGTGGTTGGGGGTACAATGCGAGGTGCACAATGGCTTGGTTTATGTGGAATGGTGAGGCCACTTTGGGAAGAAATTTATGGTGCGTAAGGAGCATCATACGGTCCAGGTATAGCAGAGTGCAGGGAGGGTGGGTGACTAGAGCCTGCTTTTCATTGATCAGTCTGGCAGACGTGATGGAGACAAGGAAGAGGGCCTTCCAGGTGATGTATTTGTGGGGCATGTTTGAAGGGGTTCTGCAAGAGCTGGTGCAGGATGAGGTCAAGGTTCTAAGGTGGCACTGGCTGTCTGAGACGGGGGGGGGGGGCAGAGGCTGGCAAGGCCTTTCATGAACTGGGAAACCAACAGACGGGTGGAGATAGGTTGGTTGTCATGGTGTTTGTAAAAGGCTGCAGTGGCCAACAGGTGCACCCAAATGGATAATGTCTTGAGCCCTGCACTGGTGAGTGTGGTGAAGTAGTGGAATAGGACAGAAGAGGTCCTGGCCTAAAGCTGCACACTATGCAAAGCAATTCCATTTTAGGCTGTGTACGATTTCCATGTGGAGTCGCACCTGACAGCAAGGATGCCTCCCTATTTGTTGTACAACACAGCGACTTGATTTTCGGTTTGTATCAGCACCAACTTGTTGGGAGATCCAGGAGGAGAAGGCCTTAAGGGCATATCTGATGGCATGTAATTTGAGTAAGTTGATGTAGTGGACTTGCTCCTTTGTGGTACAGAGCCCCTGTGTGCAGAGGTGCAGTAAATAAGTACCCCAGCCCATCATGGAGGCATCCATGGTGATGGTGACGCTGTGCTGCGACTGTTGTAAGAGTCTGCCCTAGGTGAGGTGTGTCTGGAGCATTCACCAGGCGAGTCTAGCCTGCACCCTGCGGTCTATGTTGATTCTGGATGACAGAAGCTGGGTGTGTTGTATCCAGTTGAAGGCTACATAAGTGCAGCTTAGTAAGTGGGATGACCTGCATGGTGCTGCCATGCAGCCTAGCAGTCATAGGAGTGTCCTGGCCGTGACTGTGTTGGATGATGCTACCATCCATGCTAGGCAGATGGCATCTGCCTGCTGGGGGAGGGGGGGTAAGAATGCCCTTCCTCGGGCAGTCTGTATTTCTGCCCCAATGAACGCCAAGGTTTGTGTGGGCTGTGGATGAGATTTCTTGTGGTTGAAGAGGAAGCCCAGTGAAGACAGCAGTGCCGTGGTGCACTGGACGGAGAGTTTGGCTTCCTGCTTGGAGGGTGCAGAGATAAGCCAATTATCCAAGTAGGGGAAGACGCATAAGCCAGACTTAAGGAGGTGTGTGGCAGCCACTAACACACTTAGAAGAGACCCAAGGGGAGGGGAAATCTATACTGGTAGTGGTTGTCCAACATGCAGAAGCACAGGTACTCTCTGTGGATAGGGATATGGGTGTAGGTGTCCTGGAGGTCTAGGGATTCGAGCCAATGATTGTGTTACAGGAGGATGGAGTTCATGCAGAATTTCTCCTTGTGGATGAATTTGCTTGGGACTGTGGGAGATTGAGCTGACCCCCCCCCCCCCCCCGACTTCTTGGGAATGAGGAAGTACCTGGAGTAGAATCCACTGTTGACTTCTGAGAAGGGGGGGGGGAACAGGTTCTATGGCTTTTGATCTCAGCAGGGAATGAATCTCCACTGACATGGCAGCAGTCAAATGAGTTGGGGGGGGGGGGTCTGCTGCTAAGAATGCTGCATTGATGTGGAGTTTTGGAGAAATTGATGCAGTATCCTCCAATACTGATCTCCAGCACCCATCTGTCTATTGTGATGGTCTGCAAAGATTGCTTGAATTATGAAATATGCCCCCCCCCCCCTCCCACTGGCAGGTCTGTGAGTTCTGTGAAGTCAAAAGGAGGGAGCAGTTTTCCCTGAGGAGGGTGCTGCTTGCTTTTGTTGACAGCATTCTTTCTGGTGCTGCTTATGTGGATAAGGTTGGTTGTATGTCTGGTGCTTGGATCATTGAGGCTGCTACTTGTGGTAGGGGTGGTACTGTCGTGATGTGGCGTAGGACTTGAGGGTACGATCGTTGGTATTTGTGTTGGAGAAGCGCAACATACCTTTGGAGGCCAGAGTCTGGAGCGTGGTTTAGTGGTCCTTCAAGTTGTTGACGGTGTCTGACTTTTTCCCTCCAAAGAGGCCGTCACCAGTGCATGGAGCGTTGGCTAGCCACTCGTGGGTGTCCTCCCTCAGGCCCAATGCCCTGAGCCAGACCATATATCTAGTAGCTGTGGCATGTTGGAAGGTGTCAAATGCTGAGCGGATCAATTTTTTTTACTGCATTCTCTGAGGTCCCCCCCAGATGGGGGGATGGCAACCTTGTTTACTAGTGCTAGACTTGCAAAGATGCTTCTTAGGTCGGCTAGGAGCATTGGGAGGCTATTTTTCTGCAGCCAGAATTGCCACATGATAGGACCTCTTGCAAAGCTCATCCAGGATCTTATGGTCTTTCCCTGGTGGAGCATTGGTGTGGGAGAACCTTTCAACTTCTTCAGTGCAGATTCAACAATTGACTGATGGAGCAGTTGCATCTTATTGAAACCAGGAGTTGGCTGCACCTGTTATTTTGTGACAAGCTTCCTGATGTGGTGGGTCTGGAAGATGGAGTCTGCCAGATCTTCAGGAGGTTGTTGAGGAGCTTATGGACTGGAATGGCTACCAAGGATCTGGGGGTATTCAGATACTTCAGGACTCAGGAGGAACGCTTTTCTCGAGGCCGGCATGTCGGAGGACATCAAGAGGTGGGTGGAGAGCTTTTGGAGAACCTTGAGGTAGATGAGATCCTTTGGTGGGGAGGGAGGCAGAGGCAATGATGGTGAAGCCACAGGTGAAGTATCTGATGAGTCAGAAGAGTGGTCATAGCTTCCCGATGAGCCATGGGTGGCTGCTTCCTCACCTTCACTGTCTGGGGGCAAGGCAGATCTGCAGGGCAATGGTGTGTGTTTGGGTAGTGGTATTGGCACGGTTTTGCAGTGTTGCATCTTTGTCCCATTTGCCGCTGGTTAGTGTGTTGCATGAGAAACCAGGCCAGGTGGTCAATCATGGTGTTGGTTGTAGGCGCAGCCGTAGTTGCCCAGGCTGGGGGCAGGGTTGGCGTCCTATTGAAAGCCACAGTGCTGGGCTGTGATGCCACCTCCAGGATACTCTACCATGATGCCTCTGGGGTGGGCTGGCTGAGGAGCTTCTGCCCCTGTTCCTCCTGTGCTTGCAGCAGGGGAGGGTGTGTGTGTTTGGAGCTGGAGCTGCTGCTACTGTGCCTGACCCTGCCATGTTTGTCTACAGGGGATCCTGTCCTTTGCTTTTCATTCTTCTGCTGTACTGAGCCGGCAGGGGGAGGGAGAAGCAAGCCCAGGACATTCTGGCACTGGGCGGTGCGGTCGAGACAGGGTCCCAAGGCTGGTTGCGGTCAGCTGCAGTATCAGGGGTGGAAGCAGGTGCTGGGGTAGACTCTGGGCCAGGGATGGAGGTCTTTGGAAGGCACATCCCATGCTGCAGGGGAGTCCTTACCACTTATTCTGCTGGCAGCCATGTTTCTCCTTCCAAATCTTATTGGCTGCATGTGGAGCCTCTTGCTGGGCAGAGAAGCCACAATTCTGCATTCTGGAGAGGACATCTTGTAGAGTATGGCTGTGGGAGCACTGATCCTGTGGGGACACGTGGACATGCCTCCAAGCGGTAAGCAGCCCCGAGGCAGCAGTTGTAGGTAAAATTAAAAAAAAAAAAAAATAGAGAAAAGCAGAGTGTTCCATCCTTCTTGGCAAGGTGAAAGAGACTAGTCCAGAAATGGGCAAGCTAGGGTGGGTAGGGGCTCACTGGCACATGGGGCACCATCAGATGTCGTCACCACGTGTAGCCAACTCATCCTGCTTGTCCATGGAGAAAATAAAAGTGTTAGAGTGTTTTGAACTCAGTAATTAAAATTATCTAAATTGTCAGTAATTTTTTTATTCAAAAAATGTAATATCTTAAGAATACAAATAATTAAAACCCCGAAGCTTCAAGGTGCCTTCGAGTCAATGCAGACTGCTGGGGACCCAGCAGATCCTATGTTTTCTTTGACAATATGACTGGAAGCTTCAATATTTTCTCTAAAAAAAATTAAAATAAAATATAGATATAGATATCCCCCACTCTGTTAAAATAGTTTACTTTCATGGTATAGAACACTTTGCACCAACAAATTAAAAAAAACAAACAAAAAAACCCACACCTTACAGAAAAATCACTTCTGCCTTTCTGCTGGCACTTTGCAAAATGCCTTCAAGTTTCTTTCACAGAATCAACGTCCACTTTCAGGTAAGTACACAAATTCCAAAAGAATAACATTCTTTCTGGTAAGACTAAGGGTTCCTAACAGAAAGCAGAAGGATGCCTTCTGCAAAAAACAAACCTGAGAAAACCAGCAGAGGGCAAAAACCATGGCCAATACACTATATTAAAATAGAATACAATAACGTTATCCTATTTTAATATAGTGTATTGGCCATGGTATTTGCCCTCTGCTGGTTTTCTCAAGACTAAGGATTCCTCCAATATTTAATGCTAACTTAGAAATGTATGTATTTATATTTATATCTAGCTCATGCCTTTTCCCCACCCTGTGCTCAGAGAGCTTACAATCTAAAATTTGCACCTGATGCAATGGCGGGTTAAGTGAAACTAACCCCTTTTCCCTATTTTCTTCTTACAGGAGTCTAAACATCCTCCCTTAAAGGGTCTCAGGTAAGTACAATTATTCCCCAGAGGTTTATAAGTAGAAACTTCTTTGAGCTGAAATAATGTTAACTATTTTTTCAGGTGCTCCCTGACAAGAGCAAAGCTACTTAAACTTCCTGTGTGCTTTCCTGTGCAGGGGCCCAGGATTCCTCTCCCAACAAACCTGGTCTGGATCCAGCTTCCTCTGGAACTGCTTCAGGATGTGAACCTACTCCCTTGTCTAGGAAAACAGTCTTCCTAGGACTATACAGGTGTGCACAAGTTCAGTCCTCAAGGGCCACAACAGGCCAGGTTTTCAGAATACCCCAAATGAATATGCACGACAGATCTAAATGCATACTACCCCCACTGAATGCAATTTTATCTCCTACATATTCGTTAAGGATATCCTGAAAACCTGGCCCTATTGTGGCCCTTAAGGACTGAACTTGTGCACCCTTGCTCTAATGTATGTACTCTGCTTGAGCTTTCAAAAACGGATGCCTACCTAAATGTAATTAAATAAAAGATTAATTTTCCCAAGCTAACCCTATACATTCATTATCTGGAGCTCACACTCTCCTTCCAATCTCAGAAGAAAGCACCAGACAAATACTCACTAACTGCAAATTCTGATACTTCTAGCAGGAGACCGCAACACACAGCAACTGTCAATGAGGAATTCTTTAAAAGGTTTTGCTCTTCTTTCAACTCTGAGCAAGTCCAACTTTCTGTCAAACAATTTTCCTCAGAGAGCCGAATACTTGCTTTAAAATCTTTGGGAAACTGCTATAGTAGACAACTTTCCAGAATGAACTATTTTTCTCCCCTACTAGTACAATAAATAAAGAATATATCTATATCCATAGAGAGACACACACACACAGGCTTATGCTATTCTCACATTCTGTCTTCAAAACTCTTGAAAATTTAAGGTTAATTAGTTAGACCTTTAAGGTAGAATACTCAAGTTCTGCTAGAAAACAGCACCAGCTTCTTCTCTCTTTTCCCAGAAAAGGTGAAACAGACCTTTTCAATAGAGCAGGACCCTAACCCCCCCCCCCCCCCTTCCCAGTTTTTCTAATTCCAGCTTCACATTTAGCCCCTCTTATTCTTCCCCTTGGGAGCAAAAAGATTTGGTTCTTGAAAGAAGCAGGACTAACCTCCCAAGAAAAATATTAAAAATAGCATTTAAAAAACAATGCTTCACTCACACAATCTCCTCTCATCAGTGTCTTCACTTTTTCACCATTTTTCTTTCCCTAAAACCTCACTCATATCCACCCTTCACCATACCCAGAGCCCAACTATCACCAACTGTCTCCAACACATTTACGCTGGCAATATTCGTCCATCACTCACAGCAAAGAAAACAGTTCGCAGCTCACTAGAGCCAGCCTTACTGCTCACACATACGCACATCCAGCCTGAATTTTATATTCAGTTAAATTAAATAGGAGTGGAGGAGCAGCCTAGTGGTTAGAGCAACTGCCTAGTACCCAGAAGATCAAGGGTTCGATTCCTACTGGCACTTCTTGTGACCTTGGGCAAGTCACTTTACCCTCCACTGCCTCGAAAGAAAAAGGTGATACGCTGCCAAGAAAACCCAGAGGTAGCCGGGTCGCTATGAGTCAACACTAATTTGATGGCACTAAAAATTTAAAATTAGGTGCTTCTCATTAACTTTTTAAAACAAAGAGCCTTATTCACCCGACCCTCTCATGTGCTTCCCATGCTCAGTGCTAGTAGGATCTCCACAGGCTGCACTATTTCAATTGGAATCAGACTGATAGAAGCTTCAGTGGGCTCCGGAAGCCTGTTTTGAAATCAAACGGTGGGACGATTTTGATGTCTCGGGAGCCAGAATAAATTTTTATAAAAGTTTAATCTTTGAACCCAAACCCACAGCCCCTGGTTATTTATTTATATTCTCTTATATACTGCGCTATACTGCATCAGTGTGGTTTACATTAAACAAACTGAAATTACATTGAACAGGGCATTATAACTTGGAGATAACCCTCCATAGCCCATGTTCCCTGTAAAATAGTTAAGTGGCTTGCCCAAGACCACAAGGAGCACCTGTGGGACTAGAAACCCCAGTCCTTCCGGCCCAAGGTTGCTGTCCTCTAGTGGGATTTGAGCCCCCGACCTTCCGGCCTGAAGTACCCTGCCCCAACCACTAGGCCACTCCTCCACGCCACTCCACTGGTTAGTATGCATGTGCAGGGGTTCAGGTGGCATTGAGGCAGGACGGGTACAAATACTACTAATCATTTGTATAGTGTTGCAAGGTACACAATGATGTACAGAGACATGTAAGATAAGAGTCCCTGGTCATCAGAGCTTACAGTCTAGGCAAGACAGACAACAGAACACTTGGGCACTAGGATATGTCTAGGGGAATGGTAAGGAAACACAGGAGGTGAACAGGTGTTGTCTGCCTTGTCTAGACTGTAAGCTCTGATGAGCAGGGACTGTATCTTACATGTCTCTGTACAGCATTGTATAGCACTACAAGGTTTATGAAAATGATTAGTATCTGCACCTGTCCTGCCTCATCCCCTGCACATGCGCACTAAGCAGAGGCTGCTGGGTTTTGGCCCAAAAGTAAACTTTTAAAAAAACTTATTCTTGCTCCCAAGACAAACTCACCCCACTGCCTGATTTCAAAACAGAGGCTTCCAGAGCCCTCTGAAGCTTCTGTTCATCCGATTCTGATCCAGCTTACAGCTGTAGCTCACTAAAATGTTTCTCTGGCCTATCCCCAGAGATGGGCTGAGGAACCAGTTCCCCATCACGCTCCAAAGTCCGCACAGGCGAGTTTAGTCGATACCATCCTGAGACACAAGCCCCAAGCTGAGGGCAGGAAACAAAAACACTCCCCCACGCGTGCCGACAAGACTACAAGAACCAGCTTGTGCCCGGAAGAACAAATGCCCCAAGCACACTCACACATGCAACAAGCAGTCACTCACCAAGCAAAGGAAGGTTCCAGGAGCAGAGGCTGGAGGGAGGGACTCAAGGCTCCACAGGTTTACACCCACTGCAGAGGAGGCTGTCACTGCACAGGAGCAGTTTACGGCACTCCCCGCACCAAGACAGCCAACACAGGCAAAGAGAACCCTCTCCCCTATACCCAAAAGAGTACCTTCTCTCACCTTGGCTCCAGGAATGAAATGTACTTCCTGCTCCTCCCCTGCAATCAGCTGCCCCGGAATTTTTATTGCTATTATAATTTTGGTAAAAAAAAAAACCACCACACACACAAAAACCCCACAACAGAGCTGGTGGTACAAGGGAAGCTAGATCACTCAGAAACAGCAAGCCAAAAGAGTGTCAAGCGCTCCAGGCCCAACTCCAAGATCCCTGCAGTACGACAGACACACAAGGAGCTCCTCCACATGCTAGAGACTGAGCAAAATACTGACCAGGTTCAGAAAAGCAGGCTCCTTAGTAGTGGAGGTTAGTGAAGCTGTTTGTTGCTTAGTCTTCCCTTGCTGGTGGGGGGGGGGGGGGGGGCACAACACCTGTGTCTGGACTGGAAGGATGATTTAGAAGATAGAGGTCTATAAATTAAAGAATGAAGTGGAATGGGTAAACGTAGATCAATTGTTTATCCATCAAAAAGTAGAAAGACTAGGAGGCATACAATGAAGCTACAGTGTAACCCGTTTAAGACTAATAAGAGAAAATATTTTTTCACACAATGCGTAATCAAACTCTGGAATTCGTTACCGGAGGATGTGATAAAAGCTGTTGGTGTAGCTGGATTTAAAAAAAGGTTTGGACAAGTCCCTGGAGGAAAGGTCCATAAACCATTATTAAAAGGGACCCAGGATATCACTGCTTGCTCCAATACAAGCATTGTGGAACCTGTGTCTTTTGGGGAAACTGCTAGGTGCTTGTGACCAGGATTGGCCACTGTTGGAAACAGGATACTGGGCTTGATCTGACCCAGTACGGCATCTCTTATGTTCTCTCTCTCCCCTTTACCTTTCCTTTCTTCCCAGACATTTCTCCACTTTTCTCTCTTCCTTATCACCCAAGCATGCACCTATTCCCCCCTCTCCCAAGCACCTGCAGGCCACCTCCCAGCCACCACCCCAACCCACAGCAACCTTTTAAGAACAGCTATGGAAGCATTTCCCTTTGCTCCCATGATTGCTAAATTCCAGCACCAGCAATGCATGCTTTGAAAAGACAAACGGAGGTGCTTTCTGTTAGAAAAAGAAGCTCCTCAGTTTACCTTTTCAAACCGTTGTGTGCTGGCATCAGAATCTAGCAGAGCCACAGGAGCAAGAAGAAATGCTCCCGTGGCTGTAAAAAAACACTAAGAGTGAGGCAGGCTTGAGCGCCCTTAAGGTTTGTGTGCCTGAGCCTGCCTCACTGGTGCCTGCGCAGAATTCTGCACAGCAAATGAATAATTCTGTGCCCAAGGGAGATTCCGCTTCGTGCAGAATTTCCCCGGGAGTACACATTTCACTGTATAAATCTCTCTATGCTGCAGAAGTGAAACTATTTAACATTTCGTATATCTTGTAGCACTATACAAACGCTTCTTCCACAGAAATGGACCGTGACATTTTTGGGGCAGTTTATTTCTTCAAAGACAAGCAGAAAATAATCCTGCCATTGTTATGCTGATGACTGTCAGATCTACCTTTTTGTGCCCGAAACCTCTTAAGGAATCCAGGCCCGAATCTCTGCCTGCTTATCCAACATTGCTGCCTGGATGTCTCAGTGCCATCTGAAAATGAACACGGCCAAAACTGAGCTCCTTATCTTTCCCCCTAAAACCACTTCCCTCCTCCTCTATTTCTGTGGATAACACTACACTCCTCCCCATTTCCTCAGCTCACAACTTTGTAGTAGTCTTTGCTCTACTCTCTTTCTCTGCACACATCCAACAGATAGTTAAAACCTGTCACTTCTCTCTCTAACACATTGACAAAATGACCCTTCCTTTCTACAAAGGCCCTGATCCACTCACTAGTCACCTTACGCCTTGACTATTGTAACCTGTTCTTCACTGGTCTCCCTCTCCTTCAATATGTTCAAAACGGAACTGCACAGCTTATCTTCTGCCAGTGTAACTATGTTCATGTAACTCCTCTCAAGTCATTTCACTGGCTCCCTATCCGTTTCTGCATCCAGTTCAAACTTCTCCTACTTAACTACAAGTGCATTCAGTCTGCAGCGCCTCACTACCTTTCCTATCTCACTCTACCCTCCTCTGGGATCCCTTTTATCTGTGTCCTTCTCTGCCACCTCCAGACCTTGTTCCAGGCATATGGAGTAACAAGATGGAATGAACAAACTACCCGAGTCGGTGCATCGGGCTCCTTCTCTGGCCCTATTCAAGTCCACTAAAAATACAACCTAGAAAATAATCAGTGTACTTAAATAATTCAATACCCCAAAAAAAAAAAGGAAATTTTTTTCGTTTTTTGTCGGAATGGTCAGCTAGGTGAAAAGGAAATTTCCTCTCACTATCGTGACCTCTCCATTTTAATAAGAGAAAGACTCTTTGTTTTTGTTCTTAACATTTGTACTTTTCCTGTTCACCTAGCTGACCATTCCGACAAAAAAAATGAAAAATAATTCAATACCCAAAAAAAAGAAATTTAAGTATGCGGGTTATTTTCTAGGTTGTATTTTTGGTTGATATGTTCTAACCTAGTTGGGGGCATTATTCTTTTGTGCCTATTCAAGTCCAGGCTGAAGATCCACCTCTTTGAGGCTGCTTTTGGATCTTGATGCACCTCATTCTCTTGTTCACTACTTATGATTATTTTGCCATATTCTAGTCCCCAGCTTTGCTATTTTTTTTCATCGTTAAGCTCTGATGAGCAGGGACTGTCTCTTACATCTATATGTATAGTGCTGCATACACCTTGTAGCGCCAAACAAACGAGTAGCAGTGGTGGTATCTCTAATAGGGCCAGGTCAGACTTGCTCTCCCAGAGCCCAATATAATCTATAAGAACTTTGGGCATGAGTAAGTTTCTGTTTCTCTCAGAGTCATTTCTCCAAATGGGTTTATTTTGCTCATACTTATGGCAGTCGTGAACCTCATTTGTAAGCCATGGTATGTGGCATATGATGTTGGTTTCTCAAATTTACTGTCCTATTTATTTTATTTATTTACATTCTCTTATATACCGCGCTATTCTGCATCAGTGCGGTTTACATTGAACAAACTGAAATTACACTGAACAGGGATTATAACTTGGAGATAACTATTTTACAGGGAACATGGGCTATGGAGGGTTAAGTGGCTTGCCCAAAACCACAAGGAGCACCTGTGGGACTAGAAACCCCAGTCCTTCCGGCCCAAGGTTGCTGTCCTCTAGTGGGATTTGAACCCCCGACCTTCCGGCCTGAAGTACCTTGCCCCAACCACTTGGCCACTGGTCCCCCTCCCCCCCCCCCCCCCCCATTTTCAAAATGGGCTTTCCCGTGCCAAAATTTCATCCCGTTTTGCAATATTTGAGTGTTATTTTGCCTCCAGACAGATTTTTAACCCTTTATTTATTATAATTTTGTCCTGCTGGGTGGGGAAAGACATACAAACATAAAGTATGGTAACCTGGCATCTTCCCCTCTAAGGAATTTCAACATAGCTGACAACACTAAGACCAATTTTTTAAAATTATAACGTACCTAAATATTTCAGCACAAGAATCCATACCTTAGACATTTACGAGGCAAGGTCCAATAATGAGCTTTTAAAATACTAAACTGACAAGAGTTGAGGTACACTGTGCAATATACAATTCAGTTCCACCTGTCCCTTTACTAACCCCTTTCTTTGGCCAGGCAGTTTTGTACTGCTATTGGTTTCCAGCTCAGTCAAAGCCAGGGTTGAAATCTAGAACTCTAAGACTTTGTATTATATTCTGCTCTTTTATTTTAACCTATGTTATTCTTCTCGAGTTCATAATGATGTGGTAATATACAAAAGTGCACTAAATGGCTTATTAGTATAGATTTTGGATTAAGAAACTCCACCATTAGCTAGGTTATGCACACTAACAGAGCTAATAACACATTAAATGCCTGAATTACGAATGCAAGTGTTCAACGTACATTAATGTTTGATCCCACAGCCAGATCCTATTTTTTTCCTGTTTTCATTAGTCTACCCAAGCCCTACAATCTTAATATCACAGCTCATCTTAGTCAAAAGTGGAAATACCTTTACTAGATTCTCACCCTTATTTAATTTAGACAGATTTGTATGCCACCTTATCCTTCAATCAAGGTGGTCACGTCACATCACAATTGGAGGGTTACATTTAACATTAGGGTACTTTAAAAAGTACCATGCAATAAAGCAGCTAATCGTATTGCATTAATGTATACACTTGACACCGAAGAGCATCCTGACAGTATCACAGAGGTTTACAGGGTGAGCTTCACTTGTAAGCCTCCAGGATGAACAGGGGATAACAAGCACTCATACAGTGAACTATAAATCAAGAAACATCTTGCAACGAATTCAGAACTCCCTGTCAACTGCTCGTTGTGCATCTCTCAGCAAGCCACTTATTTCACTGTTCTTGGAAACCCAGATAAAAAAAAACCACACATTTAGCTTTCCTGCTCAAACTAAACAAAGAAAATGCTAATGACTTTTCTGTGCGAGTGGCTTGCCTCCTGCTTTTCTTCAAAACAGGGCCCTGTCTTTTTGCCTGGCCAGGAATACTTTTATAAAGGTAATCATTTATTTGTGTTCATTTTCATGAAATGACTACAAATGCATAAAAAATATCCCATAATTCAGACTAATCACAGCCACAGGACAATAAACTAACTTAAGTCACATATTTCCAAAAAAGGTGCGAGACACCTTATATTTTTAACAGATTGAAATTAGGATTATGAAGAATCCAGTAAGACTTAAAAAAAAAAAAAAAAACTTCGACTGAACTTTTATGTCCTCTACCAGGGTTACCAGGTTAGTCGAGGTATTTCAGAAACATCTCAGCCTGTAAACTAGACCGCAGTAAGAAGTGTCTGGGATGTCAAATACAGGGAGGCAAATTGACGATTTCGCGAGTGCCACAAAGTAAGAGAGGAGCCCCTTATAACCACTCTGCTCCATGCAGACCAAGGAAAACGGGTGTCCTTTATAACTCGCTGCGTGTCTGTCCCGCCCCGGGCAGTTGCTCTGAGAAAGAGATCCGAGCTCACTCTGCAGCCAGTCATGCGAGTATCCTCCCCGTCGCCTCCTTACCTTGCAGGGGAAGAGGACAGCCGAGGCCACTTTCTCCATTGCCAGGTTGCGGATGCTGGGGGAGAGGGATCCCCTGCAGGTCGGGCAACAGCTCAGTTTCTGGCGGCATTGGTTACAGACCAGGTGTCCCGCTTGACACTGGAGGATAGGGGGCAAAACATAGTCGAAGCACACGGGGCACTCGAAGAGAGACGTGAGCTCGTGGTGTTGCGGGGAGAGCGGCCCAGCGCCGGAGATAACGGCGGCCGCCGTGGGGGGAGCCGCGGCAGCCGAAAGCGCGCCCGGCACGGCGGGGGAAGCGGCGTGCTGTTGCTGCTGCTTACCGCAGGCTTTGCCAGCGCTGGGTCCGGCGGAGGACGGGCGGCTCATCGCGGTCCGAACAAACCATCGAACCGCGCGGATCGATCGGGACGGTAACGAACGGAACCAGCTCCCAGCGATCAGCTCCGTCCGGCCCCGGGTAAGATGGAACAATCCCACGCTAGATACTGGAAGCGCACGTTGCTTAAACTGCCGTCCTCATCGGTGCCGCCGCCGCCTCACGGAACTTCCACTCCTCGCCTACCTGTCCGGTTTCAACACACCGCCCGCCACCTTCTGGAAGATTGCGCGACGTGGGAGGCGGCGTGGGACGTGCTAACGTCACAAGTGACATACGTGCGCGTTTCGACCGCTCTAGAGGCGCGCGGGACGGCCATTTTTCGTGGGAAGCGATGAGGTGGGTGGAGCGTGCGGGCTGGCGTGTGATAACGTCCCGTGTCATTGGTCAGGAGCAGGTGTTAGCTGGGAGAAGGAGAGAGAGTAATTAGACTTAACGGACCTTTTTCGAGGTTCTTGATGCTGATAGGAGGGGATAGGGGATACAGATCGCAGGGGACGTTACCTACTTTTAGGGAAAACTCGAGGAGATATTGTTTTGATTAGCTTTTGTTCTAGATGTTTATATCAGTGTATGGGGGTATTTTTAGTCTCGCCATCTGGCAAGGGTTGTCATAAATGCAGGACTGACCTGAAATTTTCTGTAACTGCTTACAGTGGTGTGCAAAAGTCTTGCATAGGCTGCATGATCAAGCTGTTCTCAGCTTTATTTTGACAATCCAAATTCTGTAGCAGGATCCTGGCTTATTATATACCGTTTTGTTGCAAATTTAATGTGGCAGCCAAATGTTTCTGCATGCAAAATTACTTGTCTGATCTTTTGCATGACTGTCATGAGGAAACGATGCTCCAGTACGATCAAACAGATTCTGTGTCAAAGCGGGATCAAAATGAGCTAATAGAATGCTGTGCTTCATCAGCCAATAATAGCTAATCAGTGCATGGTAATTTAGTGGCACACAGGGTTTGAATTTAATGTGGATCAACTACTGTGTATTGCATCTAATAATTAACGTCATGGAATAGTGAAGAGGTTGCATTTTTTATCAGTGGAGGGTAGTGATTTAATTAATTAATTAGGCTTATATACCACATTCCAATGATGAAGGCGGTTTACAGGAAACATAACATTACAGGGAACATGTTATATTGGTATGTATCAGCTTTTGCACGAGGAGGGGTATTCCAGCCCGCAGACTACAGCAAAGGTCGGCTGTATTCAGAGCACAGTTGTCTGCATTCTGCAGAAGCGTAAGGAGGCGGGAAATACGTTGGACTGACATCGTAGTGGTCGGCCTAGAAAGTCAATCGAGAGAAGACAGGGCCTTGATAAGGACATCTCTTGGCTACCACAAGCTAACCTCCCCTAAGCTTCTGCAAGAATGGAAGGAGAAGTGTTCCGTTGCAATTTGCACTTCCACTGTGAGGCGACGATGCCTGAAGTACAGGTTGAAGGGCTGTAAGGCATGGAGGAAGCCGCTACTAGCGGTGGAATAGAGGAAGAAATGCATTGAGTGGGCATCCAAGTACTCAAATTGGAGCAAGACTGACTGGGAGAAAGTTCTGTTCAGCAATGAAAGCACATTCTGCATTCTGGGTGACCAGGGCAAAACCTATGGGAGGAGGAGGTTTCCCCATGAAGAGTACAACAAGAATGCTTGAATATCCCCATGAAGCATCCAACCAAGGTCATGATCTGGGGATGCATAGCAGCTAGTGGTGTTGGAAGACCTACATATCATTGACGGGATGGTGAATGCAGCAAAATACATAGGGATTCTGCAGAAGTGCATGCTGCCATCAGTAGAGCAACTGTTTCCTAGCAGATATTTCTTCCAGGATGACAATGCACCTTGCAACCGAGTGAAAACTGTTGCCAACTAGAAGAAAGTAAATGGAGTTTGGACCATAGACTGGCCAGCTCATAAACAATTCAGCTCAATCACCCAATCTCAACCCAACTGAGAATCTTTAGTACAAGGTATCAGTTGAGATCGCCAAGAAGCAGCTGCTGACCAAGCGAGAGCTGATTGAGCCACTGATTGCAGCCATAACGCGAGAACACCTCATCAAACTGGTCCACTCTATGTAAGACAGATTTCATCTGGTGAGAGAGAGCAAGGGCTGGCCCATCAAGCAACAACAAAAATCAGCCCTTTTTAGGGCTATCTAATGAAATTAAGACAAAAACATGCACACTGCCAACATACTTTGAACAGAAAACACAACAACCTTTTGGGCACACTGCATCTTTGTACACAGGTTCACAACCAAACAAACATGGGTATTAAACAATCATAAAAGAATGCTTAAGTCATGGCAAATTTGTAGGATTTGTACAAAAGACAAAAGAGAAGAAAATGGCATGCAGAAGGGGTTGTAAATTGTAACACAGTTTGTTCCTATGATCCAAACAACTGAAAACTGCCAATTTGGCACTACCTATTCAAGACTTTTTCATACCACTGTAACTTGTCAGACCTGTCTATGTTTTTGTAGAAAATGTATAACTTTTTCAGGCTCCCTCGGTTTCTAGGACTCTGAATATTTATGATAATTTCTCTTGGTAGGGAATGTCTTCTGTAGCTATGAAGCCCAGCCCCTAAACAGCAGCAGAGCTGTAAGATTTTGGTGAGGCTGGTCTGACTATTAGGAAAACCAAACGGTCTCCTAGGGCAGCAACTTCTGCGGGGTGGTAAGCAAGGCATTCAAAGCTAAACAATAGATTTTGACAGCCAAGAGGGGTGCAAGGCTTAAGATTTGCCTAGGATGCCAACATCTTCAAAAAACTGGGACTGGCCCTGGAGTTTGGTGCCCATAGGCAGAACTGTATGGTGTGGGCACAGATGCTCCTTTGTAGCTTAGAGTGCTGAGGGGTGACCCAATTAGAAAACACAAATAGGGGTACTGGGCCAATGTGCCATGGTGGTGTCTCTTTGAAGTAGTACCAGTGGACAGCCTTTTTTTCTTTTGTTTAATTACCCATGTTGTTTTTAATCATTTCCCATAATAAATTTGACTCTAATCTCTTATTTGCCCTCCTTCTCTTGAATAGATTTGTAGGCTCTGTTGAGAAGGGACTATAGCATAGGCATATGTGTGCAGTGCTAGATATGACTGGTAGCACTATAGAAATGATTATTAGTAGTAGTATTAGTCAGGGCCAGCCTGAGTGTTTCTGCCACCCTAGGCAGACTCTCCATGCCACCCCCTCCCCCCCACCCGAAAGATTATAGCGCCGCCTGGCCCACCATGCCACCCTCCTTCTTGCATTCATCTCACCTTGGGGAAGGGGGGTGGCTTGTGATGTCCTGCTGAGTCGGGCTTTAAAGTGCCCATGCTAGCATGCTCACTGCTGCTCCTGCCCCGCCCCCCTCTGATGCAACTTCCTGTCATCATAACCTGATCTAAATAGTTACCATTACTAATGAACCTTTTAGGTCCCTTAAGCAGCCTACTAGATGGGATCTTGCTATGTGAGCATCTGCATTTTCACTAGGAATTCTAATTAGTGTAGAACTTGCAGCCTGCTAGACAGACCCAGCTGCTAGTTGATACTACCAGTGTAACCTGTCAGAGAAATTCAACCACATGATACCTGTGTTGTCACCAGGGCTTCCAATATTTTATAGTAATGACTTTGCTATACATTCTGGCAGCCCCAATACCTCATTGTTGATTCTGGTAAGTACATCGCTATGAATGTTTAAAAATGTGTAGCTAGGAATCGGTGCATATTTCTTCTCTCTCCATCTTTAGCATCCAGGGATCATCTATACTTATCCCATGCTCTCTTAAAATCCTTCACATTTTCAATCATCACCACCCTTGGAAGATGTAACACATTTCCACCAGCCTGCTGGAGAAAGAAAATGTTGTGATCTACCCTTTTGGAGCTTCATATCACAATCCCATATTTCCGGACATATAATTCTGATACTCTGCGCTCTCCATTGGCTTCCAATACAGTGCAGAATAAAGTATAAATTACTAATGACCACATTTAAACTGATCAGAAATATAGCCCCTTCATTCCTAACAAATTTAATAAAAATAATACCAAATGATCACCAAAGAAGAGGCTGTACACAAAATACTTTAATTGACCCACCTGAATATCTGTGGGGGACCCTAGCCCAGGCCGCGGCCTATAGGCATAGGGCTGCCCTTGTTAGTCTTTAAATAAAGATTATGTTATCCTCGTCCAGAGCCTGGGCTTCTGGGACTTGTAGTTGTGTTACTTGTTCAAAAGCAGATGTATGGAAACCGAAGGGTTTTTTTTTCAAAGGCAAACAGGAATTTATTTCTTCTTTTTTTCCAAAAACACTAAGGCTTAACAGAAGGCAACAGGATTCTTCTCCAAATAATATGCCTCAGGAAATTCCATAAAACCAAAGACAAACTGCTTTAGAAGGCTCTCTTAACACATGCAGCTGTCTCTCAATATATAACAAACAAATACGTCCCTTTTTTTTCAAACAAAAATAAATGTATTCCCTGCATTAAACAGGGTTCTTAGCTTTCCTGGCTAGAGTAACTCTCCCTGTTTCCTTAATGCTTTGGAGTTTTCAAGTTACAGGGTTTTCTTTCTCCAGAAGCTTTTATTCAGCTCTCTGACACCATGAACAGTCCATTAATGAATCTTCAGACATAGAAACAGGTTCAGAACAATCTACCTGCATTTCTTCTGGATCTCCTGCCGGTACGTCTGACTCTAAAGCTCCATGCAACTCTTCTGGCTCAATGCACTCTAAAAGCTCTTGAACTTTTCTCCACTGAGGCTTTCCACTACGAGCAAAGTTTTCACCTGGAAGGTGAAGATTCTTTTTCTGAATTAAATGCCACAGTGCCTTTAACTGTTTCAGGTCACTGTTAGCTGTACTTTTGTTCACCCACCTTCTGGGAGCTTGAACCCTTAGAGCTGGTTCACGAACTGTAGAAACTGCATTCTGCTGCTAGCCAGTAATTCTCCCAGCCACACCTCTGCTGGCTTCAGAACTACTTGTACATTTCCTGCAAGCCTGACTTTCTCTTGGGGTGTTGCCTTCACCTCTGAAGTCCCCACGGAAGTCTCCACCGGTCTCCTCCCCGGTGAACTCTCTGGGTCTTTCTTGGGTGCTTCTCTCCCCAGCAGTCTCTGTGGTCAACTCCAACTCCCTGGTCAATTCCCTGATCGAATCCCCGATCGAATTCCTGGTCAAACTCCCTGGTGAGCTCTCTGGTGAACTCCCTTTCCTTCCTGTTCCTCTGGGTTTATAAAGCTGTTTTTTTTCTATCGTGCACTGCCCCCTACTCAGGTCTTTTTCATTAGTTTCCAAGCCTGCCCTTAGGTTAGCAGAGAGCTTGGGTGTGGCCTGTCTTCAGCAACTGCATATTTTTTCTCTTTTCCTGCACTCTGCAGGCTATGGATTCGCTGCCTGTCTCTTTCCTTAAAGGTAGATTTTTGATTTTCCTCTATTTCCATGGGCTCAGCCACACTCTCCTCATCACATATCGCAAAACAAACCACACCACAAGTAAAAGAGTCTATACATACATTGCCTCAACGCTATGGAACATGCTTCCAGATAAGCTAAGGACCATCACTGATTTATCCACTTTCCGGAGAGACCTAAAAATGCACCTCTTCATTGAACATTTTGGCAGCACTGAAGAGAACATAAACCTGTATCCAATATAAAAACCGATAACCCCCTCCTCTCTCAAGATACACAGGAAAGAATCATCCTCTTCCACTATTCATAACCAAGGACACTTTAACTCAGTATAACATCTACTCTATAAAAATGTCGCAATTAGATCGCCCACTATCATGTACATAATTATAATGGTATATCTGTTGCATTGTATATAATTTATACCAAACATATCGGTTAATCCAAACATGTATATAAAGAACTCATATTGTACATAACAAACCTATTTTCTAGGTTATGTTTATTAGCCTTAAAATACTTTGTTTCAGTGTAACTGATTCTAATGGTGCTGTTCACACACTTTAAACTGCTTTGATTGTATGATAAGACGCTATAGAAACATTAAATAAATAAATACATCTCTTTTTCAAACCTTTTTTCCCTTGGCACTGGTTTGTTTCTTGTGTGTTACTAATAAGTTTAAAGTATTTGAATATCTCAATCATATCTCCTTTGCCTCGCTTTTCTGTAGGGTAGACGTGTAGATTTCTAGGTATTCTAGGGCTTCTGACACAGACATTGCACCATTTTAATCACCTTTCTTTGGACTGCTTTAATTCTATGTATATCCTTTTGAAGGTAAGGTCTCCAGAACTGGACACAATTTTTCAAGTGAGGCCCAGGCCCAAGGGTAACTGATGACCTTTCAGTGATGCATGCCTCCCCCCTCCCTCAGGTTGGCTGAAGGCCCTATGCCCCTCTGGTAGCCCAGCATCTCTCTATCCCTTCCCTCCCCTATAATCCATTATCATCCCTTTCCTACCCACTCTCATATTCTAGCATCTTCCCATTGTGGCCCAGTATTTTCCCTTCCCTTGCTAGTCCAGCATTTTCACTTCCCCTCCCTGCCCCCTCCTTAGCTGTCCAGCATCTCATTTCCGCTTCCCACCCACCACACCTCATGTCCAGTATGTCCTCTTGCCATTGCTGCTGCCATCTTAGCTCCCCTCAGGCCCAAGGCTAAATAAAATGAAAGTCAATGAAGCACAGGACCTTTTGACAGGCCTGCATTCAGTGCCTGCTGCATCCTGCCCCATCTGATGCAGACATCTTGTCTAAGGGGATGGGACACAGCAGGACTTGAGCAAAGGCGTGTGCTGTCAGCAGCTTTAAAATACTGTTAACCTACTGTGCCAGAGTTGCACCATTTCCCCAAATTCTGTTGCTCTAGATAGATGTTTGGTAGTAGGGCCGACCCTGTGAGATGTCACCTAATAATCACCTTTTTATTAATTCTCATTATTCAGCCTAGTATTCCTTCAGCCCTGGCCACTATCGTTTCATCTTACATATCCCTAATGTTACTTGAGTCTTCTGAGGTATGATTGTCCTCACATAGATGCAGCCTTTAGTCATTAGCATAGGGGGACATTCTGAACAGTGAATAGTATGGATGTACGTCTGGTTTGGATGTACAATCCCTGCTATTCACTGGGAGCATATTCTGCAGCAATAGCTCCCTGTACGCACAGGGCCTTTGTGCAGGAAGCTCCAGATGGGGGCGGTGAAAGGGCAGAGTGGGGGTGGGCCAAATAACCCGGACGTACAGGGCCAATTCAGGTCACGACCCTGTACGTTTAAAAGCAGCAGGTTAGACATGGGACTTATTCTACCTTGGAAGTGGAATAAGTCCCATTGACGGAGGGAATTGGCCGGGCTGCCCCACCAAAAAGATGGATCAGCTTCCAGGAAGGCCCCTGCCACCCAAACTTGGCCCTGGCAAGCCCCACTGAGGGTAAGGCAGCGGGGAACAGTGTGTGTGATCGCTGGCAGGCCTTGCGAGCTTCTGCTATGCGTCCCGGTGCCATGGCGATGGGGCACCATGCCACTGGCACACAAGCAGGAGCCCTGTGCGGGGAGGATGGGCAGACACTTGGATGTTGGTTGACACAGAATGCTGTTCATGCTGGCCCGTCCAAGTGCCTTGATTCTGCAACTGCAGGAACGTATAGCTCCCGCGGTTGCAAAATCGGGTATATCTGGGGATCATACAGTTTCTGCACGTCCAGACATCAGAATCGGCTCCATATTTTATTTATTTTATTTAGCTGCATTTATATCCCGCTTTTCACCGGGTCAAAGCGGTTGGGGGATACATTTAACACGAGGGGATATGAGACACATACACTAATACAGGGAACATGGGCAATGGAGGGTTAAGTGGCTTGCCCAAGACCACAAGGAGCACCTATGGGACTAGAAATCCCAGTCCTTCCGGCCCAAGGTTGCTGTCCTCTAGTGGGATTTGAACCACCGACCTTCCAGCCTGTAGTACCTTGCCCCAACCACTAGGCCACTGCTCCCTCCATAGTATCTATTTGTCTGTTCCATGTTTTTGGCTGTTTTTAATTCTTTCAGAGACTTTTTGGCCTGAATCTTGCTTGTAGTTGATTTAAGCGATGTGCTTTGCTCATTTGAGCGTGCTTGCAACCAGCCAGTGATATTAACTTGCTTTTTTGTACTACGTTGTGAAATAAGTAGAAAGAACATACCATTCTAGCCTTCTAAAACACAATTTATTAATAGAAATTATATAAAGTAGGAAACACAGAAATGGTACTTTTACAAGGCTAATCTTTTAGGATACAAGTTTTATGAGCTGTTACGTTTTCTTTGAGCAGTGACATTTGAAGATAAGACCTTAGTAATTCTTTTTTAATGCAAAATAAATGTACATGCAATTAAACTTGCATTAAAGAAAGTGCTACAAGCAATAAATGTACCTAAAATAAAGGGAAAAAGAAGAACAAGATAATGGCATACAGATCATAAATATGGGAGAAGGGGGAGGCCAGCTTCAGGAGAAATGATTCACAAAATAGTCTTAGGAAGAGAGAGACAGGCTATCCAATCTTAAATGGCCTCATCCTACTGGAGTAGATGTCTGAGTAAGCAGATGTCTAGAATCTAGAAAAAACTCAAAGCTACGAGAGTTCAAAGAACAAATATCTGGCATTATTCAGTCTAAGCATGCATTTACACAGATACCGTAGACTAAAGGAGGCACTGAAATCCAAAGCTTCTTTATGCATAGTAAGAAACTTCCTCTGCTCCTGGGTAAACCTAGCAAGGTCAGGAAATACCCACATTTTAGCATGCATAAAAAGCTCAGATCTATGATTAAAGAATAAACTCAGGACATGTTCTGTATCCTGAGGAAAAACAAAAAAGTTATCAGTAAAGTTCCACGTTGCAAAACCTTGGGCTCAGAACTCTCGAACAATGCTATTAGTTCCAAGGGACCAGATACTGGAAGCATTACTGATCCCAAAGCGTCCACTCTAGAACCAGATGTCTCAGCCCTAGTAGGCAAGTACAATACCTTAGCAATAAGAGGAAGCACATTCGCAGGCATTTATAGAATTTCCTTAAAATATTTTTGCAACACAGACTATGAGGATAACAATGAAGTTTTGGGGAAGTTAATAAATCTCAAGTTAGCATGAACAGCATTATCCAAACTTCCAATTTCCAGGCAGTCAGCATCTTATCCTGAATTAAGGTAGTTTGAGTCTCACCTAGCTTAAATCACTGAATCTTCCATTTTCTTTACATGGGAATCCAAATGAGACAACTCTGTGTCCTTAGTTTGCAGTCTAGAGTGCATGTTCAACATCAAGGTAGCCATTGCATAAACCATATGATGTAGTATAGATGGCACTGTCTGCCAAATACTCTCCATGGTCACTTTAGGGGACTTCTCAAGTGGAGCTTTACACTTGCACCTCTACCCCTCTTGCGAACTCCCCAGCGATTGCTGAGGGAAGGCTTGAGGGCACAATAGTTCCTGCTGTTGATCAGCTTCCATCAGCCCTTACGCCGACATCACCTGCAAGGTACTGTCATGAGGCTGGAGCTAGAAAAGAAACAGTGTTGAAAAAAACTCCTGATTTTCATGGAACTCAGAAAAGGCAGAGAACGCAGTTCCAGTGCAGCTCAGCCAGAGGGCGCATGAGCAATTACACAGTACCGGAAGCAATGTGCTCTAGCATTGATCACATTAATAACAAGCAGTTTCACCTGTTCTCAAACCCAGAACGTGCAAACCAGAAATCCCTTTATAAAGGAAACCAGATGATCAGTAAAGGAGGAACAGGAACAGGAACAAGGAGAAGAGGCACAGGTGGTGGCAAGAGCCAGTGCTGGGGATGTGCCAAGAGCAAGGTCAGAAGGACCTGCAGCAGGAGCAGTGAGAGAAGCCTGGAAGAGGAAGGCTTCCATGTGCAGCCAACTCAAGGAGACAGAATCCAAAATAGGTATTCTCAAAGGGATAAAGTCCAGAGAGGCCAAAGGTATTGGAACGGAGTCCAAAGCCAAGCAAACCAAAGAAGCAGCTTGCCTGATGAAAGCAACTCTCCTAGCCCAAGTAAGTCTCCTATGCTAAACCAGAAAGGCACAAGGAAAGGAGATTCCTTCTACAGTGATACTTTTGCCAAGAAACACAGAGAGTGGAAATCCACGTCAGGTTTTCCTGGTAACTCTGGTTGTAGAGCAGTGCACAGAACAGCTTGTCAGCCTGAGAAGCTACATCGTAAGCTGACTCCTGGGTGTGGCAGCCTACAGAAGCCAAGGTATGAAAAGCCTTTCATTATAAGGGAAAGTTTAAGTGATGAAAACCTTATGGAATTAGATAAGCCTCAGAAAGTTAGAAGAAGTAAAGCTAACCTTTTAAAAGTACTTCCCAACAGTGTGATAAGGAAGTTCTATGAGAAACAGAAGAACCCCTGTGAGGAGTTAACAGATTCTGAAGACAGTCATAGCATCGAAGAAGGTAGTGACCCAGAATCAATGGACTGTGATTGTGAAACCAGTGTTCCCATTCCTCAGAGTGAACCAATGGAATGTAACTTTTGTTCAAGAGCTAGCTTGATTGCCTTGCTAAATGTATAGAGAAAAGAGAACTCTGCATATGGTGAAGTTGATAACCATTTGTTGCCTGATGTTAATTTCTATTGATTTGAAAGAAGCCTTAACCCAGATAAACAGTTAATTGTGAAGCCTACAACCCTTAACTGTTTATATCACGGTGGAACCTTTTTGTTAGAGGAAAGAATTACCTTCATTTTCTTTTGTGTCTTATTGAACCTAAGCATTGACCGGGGAAATAAAGCCTTATTACCCTGCACTTTGGCGTAGATTGTTCTTTATAATGAGTTCTGCACTACAAGGACCAGAATCCTCCTGGTCCTTCAACTCAACCACTCAAAATAAATTAAATGTCACCGGATGCCCTTATTTCCTACGCCAGTAGGGGCGCCTGGGGACAGTACTTCCAGGTTGTCCTCCTACTGTCCTGTTTGCCTCTCCACCAGTTGGGCAGGTCTCCACACCACTTCCATCAGCCACGCAACCGAGGCAAACCGAGAGATCTGACCCCCGTTGGAGGGAAGCGAAGGGCCTACCTCCGGAGCTCAATGAGATGTCACAGTCAGAGAGGGAGTAGTCTCCTGCCTGCTCTGATGCAGCAGCCATATCACCTGGTGTTCCCAGTGCCTGAGGTGTAAGCAGTTCCATTATTTTCACTTGCTGGATGGCGGGATTTGGAGGCACAAGTGGAGTCTTTGCGCCTACTTTCCCTTTCCGTTTGCCCATAAGAAAAAAGGTAATTTTAAAACCCAAGGATAGAGCTGCAAACACAACTTCCCTCTAAGATGCCATCTTGCCCAAGGCATTAGTAATTCTTGTGCTGTTTTGGTTAGGTAAAGATGGATTTAGTAAAGCTTTGACATCAATACAATGGGGGGGGGGGATTCACCCCACATTTATTTTACCTCTGGAATGTGGTATTGAAAAGAACTGGAGTGGCAATTGTTAAGAAAACATATTCAACAAGCTATTTAGAAAAAAATATTTGTTATGACTTGAGAAAAGATATTTATAGTAATGAGAGGAGTCACCTATCCTCCTACAGACCAGATGATGTACATACTTGCTTATTATTCCTGCTTTTAAAACTTGTATATGCTGTGTGAAATATAAAATAATGAGGAACAAAAACATTCAGGTTGATTTCAAAGCACTTATGCAGTCAGCAGCTGCACCAGCTGTATAAGTGTGTGGGTTTTTTTTAATTTGAGGGAGTTGAATAAACAATTTTAAGCATGTAGTAAGTTATGTAGAAATTATCTGTCCAAAAAGGGGGTGGAGCCACTTAGCAGTATAACTTATACATCCACTAACTAAGGGGATTATTTTAGAAGCCTTATTCGTGATTTACACATGCAAATATGACATAAGAACATAAAATATGCCATACTTGGTCAGATCAAGGTTCATAAAGCCCAGTATCCTGTTTCCAGCAGTGGCCAATACAGGTCAAAAGTACCTAGCAGTTTCTCAAAAAGACCTACAGGTTCCACAATGCTTGTATTAGGGCAAGCAGCGGATTTCCCCGGTCCTCTTTAATAATGGTTTATGGACCTTTCCTCCAGGAACTTGTCCAAACCTTTTTTAAACCCAGCTACACTAACAGCTTTTACTACATTCTCCGGAAACAAATTCCAGAGTTTGATTACGCATTGAGTGAAAAAATATTTTCTCTTATTAATTTAAATGAGTTACACTGTAGCTTCATTGCATGTCCACTAGCATTGCATGTGTGAATTGCATCCATGTGTAAATGATCATTTAGCCCATACCACATTGAAATTGGAAGGGGACGTGAACCTGGGTGGGACATAAATCAACACATGTATTCCCCATTTCATATAGGAAATGCATGTGTAAGCCTAAAGTTGTCAATCTCTGGATTTCCACCTGCTCCTTGTTATGAATAGTTTATCACCACATGATCTTCTCTTTTGTACATACTGTTTTACTTAGTTCTTCTGTTGGTGATGCTCTGTTGGTGATTAATAAAAATGATTTAAACCTAAAAAGTGTTCCTTTTGGCCATCCCCAGTGTTTATTCCCCCCTCCAAAATGAAATGAGGTAGAGTCCTCTGTAGTTATTTAAGAACATCTGCATGTCAAGGCTTGTGAAATAGCTCAAAAACACGTAGTGAATGCTGCCGCTTGCAAGTGTAAGTTACTGGGTTTCATCTGTCGCTTTTGCCCACATGTTTGTTTGTGAAATGGCTTCTTCCATCGCATGTGGATATAAATCCCCAACCCTTCCTCCACCTCCTTACTTGTATTTTAGAAACGGCTCCACCTTTAGCACATTTGTTTCTAAAACACCATTGGAACTGAATACATCCTAAGCTCAACATCTCAGTTCTGATTTCCACTTACTATCTTAAATGTGCCTTCACTTGTATACATTACATGCTTAGATGGCCCACAAAAATAGCAGGTGTAACTTGGAACTCCAAGCCCTTCAAGTTATATATAGATATTCAGCAGCACCACGTAAATGGATAACATCGTTGAATATACACAATTTGAAACAGTTTAAGTTAGACATTTTAATTATATGCTGTGTGTCTGAATATTGATCTCATTGTTTTTTTTAGATAATAATCCTAAAATGTATTAACAGCTTTCCCCTAATTTTATACACTGTCTAAACCTTCCCATGCTGAAGCCACTTTTAAAGGGCCAGTGACATTTTTCTACCCATGATCATGATGTTTGCTTATTTATTGATTAAACGGCATTGGCATAACCTATCTTGTAAATTAATCTAGACAATAATTACACCATGTTTCTTATCTTTACCCAGGTGCTTATTTTGTTTCAGTCACAGCTTAATGTCCACTTACACCTTTCCTTGGTACTTCAGACATGTTCGGCCTTTGTGCAAGTCCTTTTCGCATGTATAACTCATTTTCTGTTAACAGGGGTCCTTTTACTAAAGGGTGCTATGGTGTTGCACCTGATTTGCCAATAGTGCCAAAACTATAGTATGTTAGGTGTAACACTACTTGGGTTAGCTGTCAGAGGCATTGAAAGCATGTTCCTGGCAGTTAATGTGGTGCAGCCTGCTCTAATGTGGCATAAAAATAGCGCGGGTGTATTTATCACCACCTACTGAGGTAGCGATAAGTGCACCCACACTAATTCGCCACTTTGCAGTTAGCATAGGTGTGCTGACTGCATGGCTCTCACCCTGCCCACTTGCTCCCCTAATGGACAGTTAGTGCCACAATTTCATCATCATTTTTATAATTTATATATATATATTTTATATGTATGTACGGTGGTTACACATAGCATGTCTTTATACATATGATTTTATATAGAAGTGCTATTACACACCCTTTTCATGTTTTGATATGGATATTTAATTTATTGTTTAGTTTTTATGGTCTTATTGGTTTTATATGTCTTTAACAATTTTTTATTATTAACAATATTCAAGTAATGTTTTTGAGTTTTATTTTAAATGTATTACAGTTTTTATGGTTATTTATTTGCAGCAAACCTGTAACCCCTGATAAAGTGAAAATACGAAACACGGCCTGTGTCAGGCTCTCAGGTTTCTTAAGTAACGAATAAAGTATCCTTGTTTTAACCACCACGTATTATAGACTGGGTGTGTTTCGCATAACGTGGTGAAGTGCTCCTTTGTTGGATCAGTTAGTGCCACAATCCAGCTGCACTAATTGTCATAGCCCCACGCTAGCTGTCAATGTGTGTCCCAGTACGTCTTTAGCACGTGCCAGAACCTGTGCTGACAACTAATGCCTTTTAGTAAAAGGGCCCTATAGTACCACCCATGATACCATGGATGCTCAGCACTGACAACAGAGAGACAAATCATAGACTTACTTTACCCTTTATTTCTTGGAAATGGCAGGGCTTGGATTCCAAAACTTTGCACACTTATAAGACTGTGGAAGGAGATGTGGCTTTTGTAGTTTTGAGGGTCAGGGATAATAGAGGAGCAAAGGTACTGCCCTACATATCTAGGCAAGACGCCTAGATTGAACTCTATGCATCAGCAAGACTGGAACACTATGGAAACAATTGAACTGAGGCTATGTAGCATGTCCTAAGTTTTTCTTGTAACCAGTCCAAGGTGTGATAAGAGTGTAAAGACCGAGTCTTTATTAAACCCTTGACAACCCTTGTTACATTTGATAATGTTGTCTTTCAGACTTCTATAGTGAAATTATTTTGTTTGTAATTTAATTTTTTTTATTAACAACCAAACAATGGCAAGCAGCTACTTAATAATGCACTATATATAATGTTACATTAGCCTTCTTTAACTTATACAAGCTTATCAAATAAGAGGATGTTCTATTTAGAAACAATCAGCCCTTCCCCTTCCTCTCCCCCCCCCCCCCCGATGACAATAAACAAACATAAATAAACCAGAAACACATGAGTGTTGTGCATTCTATTAAATACAAGATCAAGATAGAGGAAAGAACAATTTCCCAAGAGCTGTATGCATAAGATAAACTCAAGCCTTAACAATTTCCCATGTGCCCCAATTCAACTTCCCGGACGTCCGTTCCCCAACACATGAGCAAGCGCCCCATCACACATCAGCTACATTATCCACTTCCACACATCCAAACATGCTGAAACGTTTGTAGTCTCTTCTGACGCAAGGCTATTGATTTAGCCATAACCCTAATGTATTTAAGTTTAGAGATGACTACTCTCAGAGAAGGGGCCTTTGGTTGGCACCAGAACTGTTCTACTGCCAGCTATGCTGAGATAAAGAGATAGCACAGCCAGTCTTTCACACCCTTATCCTCCCCCTCTAGCCCCATCAGTAGCAATGCCATGTCCATTGACATTGGTAACTGGCGTTTAAGTATTTGGATACCCAACTCAAACACCTCACTCCAAAAAGGGGCCATTTTCAGGCAATCCCACCAGATATGTGTCCAAGTGTTTATTTCCAGAGATCCTTGCCATAGAAGATTCCTTAGAGGGCAAGAACTCACTATCTTTTTCTCCAGCGATACCCACTCCTTCCACAGATAGGCTGACCATTCCATTGCCCCCTTTAACACTAGAAGCCCCAAAAGGAATTTTACCTACAACCCCAAAGTGCGTCAATTGATGCATTATCATGACGACTGCGTTTAGCATGAAATGCAGATGTGAATTAATGTGAAGTTACTTATTTGTTAAATATGTGCAGTATATGACGTCATTACAAGACGTCATCGTGTGTTTATTGTTTGTAATGTCGGAGTAAAACTGTAAACAGTGATTGAAATGCGGCACCTAGTGGTAACATGAATTTATACCTAGAAGCACCAAAGTACGTCAATTGACGCATCCAAAAAAATTGAGTGCGTCAATTGACGTACTTTGGGGCTTCTAGGTATAAATTCATTTTCCCTCTAGGTGGTGCATCTGTCATTAATTTTCGATGCACATATTTGAACATCTTGACCTTGCTAACAAAGCCATGGAACATGACTGACATGGTTCTAGCAGTGGCGCTGGTATACAACTTCGAAGATGCATTTGTATCAATTGACGCACTTTGTGGCTTCTAGTGTTAATTGGGTTGCCACATAATAATGGGGTAAATTCAGGACTACTAAACCTCCCTCCTCTCGAGATTGATGCAGCACCCTTTGGGCTATCTGGGGAGTTGTGATCCCCAGATAAACTCCATGATCCCCTTTGGCCATCTCTTCAAACGCTCTATAGGTACCGTCACAGGCAACGCATTAAAAAAATATAAAAATCTTGGCACCACCATCATCTTAACACTATTGATCTTTCCAAGCCATGATAAGCTAAGTTTGTGCCATGTCTGAAGGTCAATTTTTAATAGAGCTCCAAAGGGGGTCATAGTTGAGGGAAGATAACTTATCGGGATCCACTGTCAAATTCACACCCAAGTATCTGATATGTGATCTTGCCCATCTATAAGGGTAGGTCTCCTTAATTGACCTCTTCTTAATAAGGGTAGTGCAAATGTCCAAAATTTCTGATTTAGAAACATTCATTCATAGTAACATAGTAACATAGTAAATGACGGCAGATAAAGACCAGCATGGTCCATCTAGTCTGCCCAGCAAGATGGCAAGAGTAGGTGCACCTGTCGCTCTGTGCAGGCCACCCCTCCCCATGTCTTTGTTTAAGGGTAAACCCACTACTCCATGTAGGACACCCCTATTTGTTGAGACTTTATATGGTTCAAAAGTTAGATGGTACCGTTTATCCTGTTTTTATCCTATTGCTCTAAAGGGATCCATTGTGTTTGTCCCATGCCTTTTTGAATTCCGTCACTGAGTTTGCCCCCACCACTTCCATTGGGAGGGCATTCCAAGCATCCACCACCCTTTCAGTGAAAAAATATTTCCTGACATTGCCTTTCAATTTACCACCTTGCAGCTTCATGTTATGCCCTCTAGTTTTACAGCTACCCCGTCTTTGGAAGAGGTTTGTTTGTTCATCATTTCTCTTTAAGTATTTAAAGGTCTGAATCATATCTCCCCTGTCCCTCCTCTCCTCCAAAGTGTACATATTTAGGTCTTCAAGTCTCTTCTCATAAGGCTTCTGACGCAGGCTCCAAATCATTTTGGTCACTTTCCTCTGAACAGTTTCCAGTCTTTTTACATCTTTTGCAAGATACGGTCTCCAAAACTGAGCACAGTATTCCAAATGAGGCCTCACCAGTGACTTATACAGTGGCATAAGTACCTCTTCCTTTCTGCTGGTAATCCCTCTTTGTATGCAGCCCAACATCCTCCTGGCTTTTGCCACCACCTTGTCGCACTGTTTTGACACCTTGAGATCATCAGAGATAATCACACCAAGGTCTTTCTCCTGAACCGTGCATACCAACCTCTTGCCCCCTATCGCGTACATTTCTCTTGGATTTCTGCTACCCAAGTGCATGACACTGCACTTTTTCGCATTAAATCTTAGCTGCCAAGCATTAGACCAGTCTTCCAGCTTTTGTAGATCTTTCCTCATATTTACCACTCCCTCGGGGGAGTCCACTCTGTTGCAAATTTTTGTGTCATCTGCAAAAAGACAGACTTTTCCATTCAGTCCTTCAGCAATATCACTCACAAATACATTGAACAGTGCCGGGCCCAGGACCGAACCCTGGGGCACCCCGCTAATCACCTTCCTCTCATCCGAGTGAGCTCCATGTACAATCACCTTCTGTCGTCTGTCAGTCAACCAATTTCTAATCCAGTTTACCATCTTGGGACCCATCCCCAAGCTACTGAGTTTGTTGACAAGCCTCCTATGAGGAACAGTATCTTGGCTTTGCTGAAATCCAGGTAGATGACATCCATCGCATGCCCCTGATCTAGTTCCTTGGTCACCCAGTCAAAGAACTCAATCAGATTTGTTTGGCAAGACCGTCCTTCGGTAAAGCCATGTTGCCTTGGATCTTGCATCCTGTTGGGTTTGAGAAAGTTCACTATTCGCTCTTTCAGGAGCGCCTCCATTACTTTTCCCGCCACCGAGGTAAGGCTCACAGGCCTGTAGTTTGACACTTCTTCCCTATCACCACTTTTGTGTAGAGGTACAACATCAGCCATTCTCCAATCCTGAGGAACCTCTCCTGTTTCCAAGGATCTGTTGAAGACATCCTTTAACGGTCCTGCAAGAACCTCTCTGAGCTCTTTCAGTATCCTGGGATGTATCCCATCCGGTCCCATGGCTTTGTCCACTTTCAGTTTAGCAAGTTGTTCTAACACCTCGTCTTCTGTGAATGGTGTGGTATCTACTTCATTCCCTTTTTTATATTTGGGAGTCACAGCTGGTCCATCTCCAGCATCTTCTTTAGTAAAAACAAAGCAGAAGTATTTGTTTAGCAATTTTGCTTTTTCAGTGTCACTTTCCACGAGTCCTTTCCCAGCACTTTTGAGTCCTGCAATTCCAACTCTGATCTTCTTCCTTTCCCGAATATACCTGAAGAAAGTTTTGTTGCTACCCTTAACATCTTTAGCCATCCTTTCCTCTGCCTTTGATTTTGCTATCTTTATTACTCTTTTAGACTCTTTGAGTTGGATCCTGTATTCATTTCTGTGTTCTGTTTGCAAGCTTTTGAATTTTGCGAAAGTTGTGGGTTTTGCCTTTATTTGAGCAGCCACTTCTTTGGAAAACCAAATAGGTTTCCTTCTCCTCTTGTTTTTATTTACTTTTCTTACATATTTATCTGTTGCCCCTTTTATTGCCTTCTTTAGTTTAGCCCATTGCAATTCCACTTCCTTTATCTCCTTCCACCCCGTCATCTCCTCCTTTAAGTACTCTGCCATTTTATTGAAGTCAGTGTATTTGAAGTTTAGGACTTTGAGATTGCTATGATTGGCCTGTACCATGGCTTTTATCTCAAACCACACCGTGTGATGGTCGCTGTTGCTCACAGGGGCACTCACGCAGACATTCGACACACTATCACTGTTGGTGAGCACTACATCCAGCGTTGAGCTTTCCCTGGTTGGTTCCATCACCATTTGTCTAAATAATGCATCTTGGAGAGCATCCACAATTGTTTTGCTTCTTTCCAGATGTGCAGAAGGAGTAATCCAATCCACATCAGGTAGATTAAAGTCACCCAATATGATTGCTTCCCCCTTTGTTGCTATCTTGGCAATATCTTTAATCAATTCGTTATCTCTCTCTTCAATTTGAGTCGGAGGTCTGTAGACTACAGCAATATGGATGACAGTGTCATCTCCTCTTTCCAACACAATCCAGAGCACGTCTTCTTTTCCCCATGTCCCCTGCATTTCAGTAGCTTTAATATTGCTTTTGACATACAAGGCTACTCCTCCTCCTTTTCCATTTTCTCTGTCTCTTCTGAATAGATTATAGCCAGCTATGGCTATATCCCAATCGTGCGATTCATTAAACCATGTTTCTGTAATGGCTACAATGTCCAAATTCGTTTCCACCATTAGGGCTTCCAGGTCTGGAATTTTGTTGGCTAAGCTTCCAGCATTTGTGCTCATTGCTTTCCAGCATTTTCCTGGCTTGTGTGTATTTTGCATTGATTTTGTTCTGCCTACTTCTTCCCACATGTTTTTGATGTGTGATTTAAAAGTGTGGCTGTTTCTGATGGTGTTCTGCTTTTGCTGGGGGTGGCATGCAGATGTTGATCTTCCACATCCGTCACCCCCTCTTCCTAGTTTAAATGCATATCCACATACTGCCTGAATTTTTCACTTAGGATTCTTTTCCCTGCGACAGAGAGATGTAGTCCATCAACACAGTATAGTCTCTTGTTGGTCCATCTGTTGTCCCAGTTACCAATAAATCTGAATTATTCTTGTTTGCACCAGGTCTGCAGCCATGTATTAAAGCTGTTAATGCGATGCAGCCTTTTTGTCCCCTTACCAAGAACAGGTAGAATTTCTGAGAATGCAACAGTGTTAACAACGTGCTTGAGATTCTCTCCCAGAGATTGGAAGTCCTTTTGGGCTGTGGAGGCACTGTTCCTAGCCAGGTCATTTGTGCCTAAGTGGATAATAACATCAAGTTTGGAGTGTTCACTTTTTGCGCTAAGTAATTCAACAACTTGGTTTGTATTCCTGCTGGCTGAAGAGCCTGGTAGGCACATGACTATTTTCTCTCCTTTGAACTGTGTTCCCAAGTTGGTGCCTCTGATGATGGAATCTCCAAGTAGTAGTATTTTTCTGTTTGGTGAGGTTTTCTTCATATTTGGTGCTTTAGCAGGGGATTGGGCATTGTCTGACTCATTTAAGGGCCCTTCAGTTTCTTTGGATTGGGCATCCTCATTAGCCAAGACAGAGAAGGCATTGTGCAGGGATATCTCTTGATGTACAGGATGTCTCTGTGTTACTGGTTGCAATGTACCAGAACCCACTGTGATCCATTTGTTCCTGGGGCATTTGATTCTTTGTGGGAGAGGTGGTGGACTTTGTTCAGTTTGTATCCTAGAAGAGGTGCGCTTCATTGCAGCCAGTGCCTCCCTCAGTAGAGACACTTCTTTATGCATGGCAGCTACGTCTTTCCTTAGTAGAGTCAGTTCTTCATACATGGCGGCTGACTTTAGGCATATAGGAAAAGCTCTTAGGCTCCAAATGATTCGTCTTGAAATGAAAGTACCGCAGTTATTGCACTGAATACACGACATGTTGTTTATGAAGTCCCAGAAGAGGAAGAAGAAGAAGAAAAGATGAAGACGATGTGACTTTTAACCCAGGTTAGGGACGATAGATGGCACGTATGTGCCCACTATATAGGTAATGTAGCCCCTGGGGTGGGTGGGGCGAGGGGTAGGGTGGGCGGGAACCTAAGTGTTTCTGGCCAGTAGGCTGTTCCTGAACTGTGGGCACAGGAACCCACCACTAAGGACAAATAGACATGTGCAGCACAGGAAATGGAGGTCCACAACACTAACAGCAGGGGGGAGGGGTAGTCCCTCAGGTAGGCTAAGAGAAAGTTTAAAAATCTACAGCAATGGAGTGGGTAAGGGAAACCACTACTAAGGACAGATAGATAGTGTCATGCAGCGAGGGCTGATGAGAGCCCAGTTGAGAGAAAAGAAGGTGTTTTTCACAGAGAAAAAGACTTGCAATATTCCCGGGAACCAGCTAGAGGGAGCAAGAGTGTCTTCAGGGAGACTGAAGAGCCACGCCCAGCTGGTCATGAAAAAATGCCAACCAGCTTCCAATCCTCGAAGGCAGGAGGGCTTCATAAGGGGAGAGTGGAAGACTGGAAGGGAGGAAGGAGAAGAGGCAGAAGGATACCGGCAGCCTCGGAGATAGAAGCACCAGCAGAAGCAGCAGCCCAAGCAGAAGCAAGGGGAGAATCACTGGCAGCACCGAGAGAGAGAGGTGGAAGTGGAAACTTGACTACTCTAGTGCTAGAGGATTCTCAGGAGGGAGAAGTGATTTCCCAGGAGCTGAGGAAGGACCTAAGGAGGTGTCAGCTCGAGCCAAACCGAGAGCTGTTTGCCCTCAGAGGCAAAAGCCCTGCTGCAATTCTAAGCCAAACAAGAATCAGCTGGAGAAGCCACGCCACACTGAGCCAGGAAGCCAGAAGCAGGGCTTGTACAGAGGCAGGCCTTCACCAGGAGAAGGAAGTCAAAGGCTACAGGGTAAGCCAAACCGTCATAGAAAAGGATTTCACCAAGCTGCTGCCTGGGAAAGGCAGGCAGTGGAAGAAAGCCGGTTACTTGAGGATTGCTGCCATACAAGGTATGAGAAATGTATGCCTAATAAGAAAGCTGTGAATGGTAAAAGCTATGATAAAGCTGCTATAAAGCCTCTAAGGAGAGAGGGTACTTTAAAGCCTAACACAGCAAGTGGCCGACGCCCTAGGCTAGGCCAAGGACTTTGGGAACTGCTACAGAAAATATACAAAACCCCTGAATGTGTTTTACAAGAAACCAGGGATATAGAATCAGGGCTTTCTGATACCGTGCCAATGCAAGTGGAACTGGCAGGAGATTTGTCTGACCAAGAGATGGACTGTACACTTTGCATTTCTGAAAGTTTAGAGTCACTGCCAGACTTGTGATTGGGTGAATTGCCAGCAGAGCCTTCCTTATTTGTTTGAGCACCTCCATTCCTGTGAAGTATTTTGCTTTGAACCCTGAGTTTGTTTTCTACCTGAGTTAAGGACATTTGCTTTAAAGTTGTAACCCACTATTTAGAACCACTGTGAAAAGGGAAATAAAAACCTTATTAATTCCCACCACTCAGCTTGATCATTTCATTGAAGATTGGAGCAAAGCAACTACAAGGACCAAGAGCCATTTGGGCCTTTAGAAGACTCTCCAATCTTAACCTTATATTTTTGTGTCCCACCTGCCCTGGCATCCACTGGCCACCAGGGAAGTGTTGCTGACAATGGATAAATATGTGGAGACAAACAGATTCACCTTTTGGGAGAGCTCTGGAAGCACTCCTTTTCTTAAGGAACAGAAAGGCAATCTGAGCAAGTCCAAGTGCAGCATAGGAAATGGAGGTCCACAACACTAACTCAGCAGGGGGGGAGGGGTAGTCCCTCGGGTAGGCTAAGAGAAAGTTTAAAACTCTACAGCAATGGAGTTGGTAAGGGATACCACTACTAAGGACAGATAGATAGATAAATATGTGGAGACAAACAGACTCACAGTTATTGAAGACAAACAGACTCACAGTTATGCAGCAAACTCAGCAAAAATCACCTTTTGGGAGAGCTCTGGAAGCACTCCTTTTCTTAAGGAACAGAAAGGCAAATCCTGAAACCTGACTATAGGCATCAAACTCTGCCCCAACTCCCATCAGTGACTGTACCAGATTCGAGAGCATGAATATAAGATCGTCCACAAAAAGAGAAATCTTATGCAGTTGTGCCCCCATGCCAATCCCCTCAATGTCTCAATATATCTGTATATGATAAGCCAGTGGTTCCATGACCAATGCAAATAAGGGTGGAAACAGAAGGCATCTTTGGCGCATTCCCCGTTGCAATTCAAATTGGTCAGAATAAGCCCCATTCATTTTTAAATGAGCCAATGGTTTTTGGTGGAGAAACTGAATCCATTGTAGAAAGGGCCCCCCCCCCCCCGACCCATCTTCTCCAGACTTGAAATAGGTTTGGCCAATAGTCTCTATCAAAAGCCTTCTCTGCATCTGTAGTGAGGAGAAGAGCAGAAGTCCTCCTCTTCCTAGACATAAATTTGATTTAGGATTTTCCAGATATTGATCATTGTCTCCTGGGTATAAAACCGGATTGATTGCCATGAACTAAGTGAGAACATGCAAAAGTACTTTTTGTCGGATGTTACAGGAAAGGAACATGTACTAAAAGTATGTCCACCACTCAGTTACACCCTTTTAATAAATATTTATAAAAACAAAAAAACTCCGCTACTTAGCTGGATCAGAAGCAATGAGACTCAAAATTTTCAGGCATGACGTGCACGTTTCGGGTCTGTAGTCCTGTTTCAAGTGCTGCCATCACCATATAATTCAGAACAACCACCATCAAACGCTGAAACCAGCTGTTTCCTCATAAGGGTCAAAAACTTCCAAGAATAGCTAATCTTTGCTGTCAATCACACCAAACAACCAATGAAACATCAGGAACACCCCACTACCTCATTGGCTGTCATTCACCCTGGTGATATGGTTGTGTGTGCCTAGACAGTTGAATACATTCTCCCTATCCTCAGGAGTCCTGAGAGCCCATCAAAGTGGCCTATCACTCACCCTGGTGATATGGTTCTGTGTGCCTAGACAGTTCAATACATTCTCCCTATCCCCAGGAGTCCTGAGACCTGCGTAAGGTGTACTGTCAGTCACCCTGTTGCTATGGTGTATGCAGCTGATGATGTGTGCTAGGACACCCAACCCCCAGGGGGCCAGAGACCTGATTGCAATGGTGGGTATGTCATTCAGATATTGTGTTAGGTTATGGCAGGTAGGTTGCACATCTCCCGTAGTCTGTGAGGTCAGCACCTCATCACACACGTCTTTGATGTATCCAGATGGTATGCTAGGTGCAGATGTGGATGTGTGTAACAGCACCCTACCCCCATGAGCTATGACTGATTACAAAGGCCTGTAACAGAGCCATGTCCCCATAAATGTATGCTGAGTCAGGTCACACATCTGCCCACTTGCTACGAATCCCAAACCTTGTTGCAGATGAACATTACTGATGGTGTTGGAAGGATACATGCACCTGTTGTGGTTGCACAGCACAGACAGAAACCCTGACATGAGCACAGGTGGCAATAGCCTATTCTGGTGCAATGGCCCCTGCCCCTGGTGTCGGCAACCACACCTGCCGTAAGCATACAAGGCCCAGGTCATAGGAACATAACAACATAAGATAGCCCATACTGGGTCATTCCCTCGTCCTTCACGCCCAGTATGCTGTTTGCAGCAGTGTCCAAAATAGGTTATACGTACCTAGCAGTATCCCCAAGAGAGACACGTTACACTATTTATTTATTTATTTATTTATTTATTTTACATTTCTTATATACCGCACTATTTACGATCAGCGCGGTTTACATAAAACAAAACAGAATCCGACAATGAACAAGAGTCAGGTCATTACAATGAACAGGAGCAATCAACTTTGATAACGGGGGAAACTATGTACATAAATGGAATACTGAAATTGGTAAACTATGTACATAAATGGGATACTGAAATTGGTAACTGTATATATGTGAGATGGTAAAGTGAGGTAAAGTGAGGTAGTGGGTCAAGCATTGCTATCCTGGGCCTTGTAGAAACCCAAATGTCATGGTAGTGGCCCCTGGCAAGGTGAATAGGGCCACCCACACAATGTTCCATGTATGGACACAGCACCCATGATTGTTAGGATATCATGATGCCAGTGGGGTTGGGTCTGAGGATGTGCGTAGATCATGACAACACAAATGTGTTCAACAGACCACATACGGGGTTAGGGGGGTTACCATGGACACCATCATTGGCAATCAAAATATGGCATGGTCATGCAATGTCATGCAAGGGGGCCACAGGGAACTGGAATGATGTGTTCAGGGTGCCAGGCACACTGCACATAGGTGTCACTGCACACATGTCCAGAGACACAGCTACGCATGCAGGTGGCACTGGGAACAGGTAATTGCCTGGAACAAGCAGGAAGTAGTCCTTACATGTGGGTATCATCGGTACCGACGGAGCCTGCGTGGGAACGGTCTCCAGTGTCCAATAGGAAAGCTATTGGAAGCACCCCACAGCGCCTGTGTGCTGCCATCTTGCCTTTCCCAAATGGCTCTCTCCAGTTCATTGTTTTCCACAGAACCAGCAGGTCATTGTTCCTGTCATATCTGAAAAACAGCTATTGTAGTGCCACTCCTGTGGCAGTGTCTGCCTGTTTTTCTTTACTGGTACCACTGGTCTTCTAATTTTATTTTCTAAAAGGTCAGATTCCCCCACACAAAGAAACCTTTTTAACAAAAGAGCAACAATCCCCTTTGTAGGTCTCCCCCTGGTTTGGCATTAGGCCCTAATCCCTCCTCCATCATGGAAAAGCACTCCTCGGCTGCAGAACATATGCTGATAATGTGCCGGTACCTTCTCAGTCACCGACAACCATGATTGGTGTCACAAATGCTAATGGCCAGATCAATGCATGTCTGAATGTTTGGCCTGTGGGATGTTATCCAAGAGTGGTTGGAAGAACAGAGCAGCCAAGCTCGGTACCCTCTTTCCCTCCAACATGGCCTCGGTGGCCGCCATGTCGTCAAGGGCTTCCTCTTCCTCCCGTGGATCTCAGGTAATCAAACACAAATCTGTCCGTTCCTGAAAGGGTACATCCCCCTCAAAATATCGGACTGCCATTGGCATTGCCCTTGAGGAGCACGCTCCGGGCAAACAGCCCCAGTGAGAGTCCCTGGCCTCCAAAGCCACTTTGGGACTCCATGAGGTTCTGGAGGCATCAACTTGGTCTGACCACCTGGTGCTATGCTCTGGGGTCCTGGCTTTGGCCAGTACTCATACACAGACATCGTCAGTGTTGATTGACCAGAGGATCGTGGCCATCGAATGCAGTCTGGCAGCTCTCCTTGCGGCATCAAAGACCTTGGTTCCACCCCAGAGCCTGCAAAGTGCAGCACCGGTATGTGCAGCAATTGCAGGACCAGCATTGACAAATGCACCATTGGTGCTGTTCCACACACCGGTACCGTGTCACTCTGATACTGAGGCCAATTGGTACCGATACCTCACTTTACCTGAGCCTCCGTAGAGAAGATACATCCAATCTCCTGAGGGGGTCTGATGACTCTGACAGCTCAGAGGGTAACGATGTACCTCTCCAGGACAAGCCTGCCTCTCCCAAGAGGAGAATATCCCCTCCTCAGGATATGTCCTTCCTGGATCTCCACACACATGTAGTCAAGGGCCTCTCCATTTCATTAGTAACTCAATGTGAGCACAGGCCACGGGAGACAGAGATTCACCAATATCACCAAACTCCATAGGAGGCAGACATCCTGCCAATACATCAGATCTTAAGGAATCCTCTTTTGAGAATGTGGAAGATTCCTCTTACCACCTCTCCACATTCTCACATGTGCCTACTATGTATCGTGTGCCTCCGTCGCCTGGTTTGCACAAAGGACACCTCCCTGATCACTCCATCATGGTGGAGTGTGCTAGGAGGAGAATTAAACGTTACAAACAACATGCCACCAACCCTCCTGGTAGGGAGTGCAAGACATTAGATGCCTTTGGTCGCTGTGTCGTCCATACATTCAAGCTTTCAGACAGGACAGGTTCCTATATCATGTACATGGGAATGTTCCTGACGGAGGTCACACAAGATCTACAACTGGTAAGTCCACATCTCGCAGATCACAGAGGTCACTACTATGTAGCACCTGTCAAGCATGCCCAGAACATTTCAAAAGTTGTGAACAGGGCAGCTTTTGACTGTTTTTCATGCAAAGGCAGAGTCTCTGCCATTGCTGTTGGGGCAAGGAAACTTGGCTGGCTGCAAGCCTCTCACCTGGAACAATGGGTACAGGATAAACTGGCCAACACCCCCTGTAGTGGTGGAAACTGGTTTTTAAAAACCGGCAGGACAATTATACCTTGACAAGGCTTTCAAATATTGTAGATCCTGCAAAGATGAGAGCCTTAGAAAAGTGCTTCCTCTCCAAAAAGAAAGGATACTATCAGTCCTATGCTCAGCAAGGACAACCTGCAGTACAAGCTGCTAGAAAGGGTCAACAAGCTACTAAGCAGAGAAAGCCGAGAGCTACTCTGCCTCAGCAGACCCAGCAGCCTCAGCCCCCACAGGGCCTTTGACTCTGTGATGGAGTACCTGCCCTTCCTGGCCCTCCAGGGAAAGCTACCGTCAACAATCCCAGGAAGATTAGGTCACCTCATCCACAGATGGAGGCAAATAACATCAGAACCCTGGACTGTGTCCATCATAGAAGAGGGTACAGGCGTCATTCACATAGCCTGCCGCCTCCTACAATAGTAAGGACATTGAGTTTGCAAACGTCCCCCCAACTGAATCCAGAGGTAAAACATCTTCTACCTCAAGGAGCAATGGAAGAGGTACCTCATCTCCAACAGGGTTCTGGGTTCTCCCCCCCCCCCCCCAATTTCCTCATACTAACGGAAAAAGGAGGTCACCGACACATCTGACATTTCAGAGAACTGAACAAGTTCCTGTTCCAAAAGACATTCAAAATGATTTCTCTAGGAAACGTACTTCCTGACCTACACAGGCAGAAATGCCTTTGTTCTCTAGATCACAAGGATGCGTACACCCATCTTCTCTGCCAACAAGCACAGAGAAAGTTCCTTTGGTCCCCCCATCAAGGAAACCACTATCCAAAAAATGTTTTCCCTTCAGCCGTGCCTCAGCACCCAGAGTATTCACAAAGTGCATGTCTGTGGTAGCTGGTTTGGTCCGTACCAGGGGAATATTTTTGTGCCCCTACGTGGACGACTGCCTCATCCAGGCACAGTCTCAAACACATACCCAGGCCTCTCTCTCTTACACAATGCGTGGACTACAATATCTAGGCCCTGTCAGAGATCTCGTGGAATCCTTTCTGACTCCCACGTAAACGCTGGAGCTCATAGGAGCAAGGCTAGATACCAGACTGCCAAAGACCTACCTGACTCAGCCTCGCTGTCCTCGCATTGTGCAACGTGTTTGGACAGCACTACAAAAAACTCACCTCTCGCCTCGAGAGATGCATCAGCTGATGGGTCACATGGCATCTACGGTGCATGTGGTCCCCTACGCTTGTCTCCACATGAGACCAGCCCAGTGGGCCCTCTCTTCCCAGTGGACGCAAGCAACAGGCTGTCTCTCAGATGTGATAGTAAACTCAAACCACCATACCCTGTCCCTGGACTGGTGGCGGTCAGCACAAAACCTGTTGGAGGGGTCACCTTTCCTGCAAACCCCTCCTCAGATCCCATTAACAACAGATGCCTCCAAAGTGGGGTGGGCTGCACATGTACTGGACACCTCCACCCAAGCCACCTGGAATTGTCTGGAGAGTCATTTCCACATCAATCTGTTTGAGCTCTGAGCAATTTGCCTGGCTCTTCATGTCTTCCATTCCCTTCTACAGGCCAATGGAATACTACTTTACGCAGACAATCAGGTAGCCATGGTCTATGTGAACAAACAAGGAGGAAGCTCTTCAACTGTGGTCGTTTGCCAGACAGCAGCAGATCCATCCCTGCCAGTCTATCTCCCTGGCAATCAGAACTGTTAGCCATACATACTCAGTCGTGTTCTGCTTCCACACAAATGGTCTCTACACATGGACCAACTCTGTAGAGTATTGCAACTCTGGGGAACTCAAGATTTATACCTCTTCGCAAGTCCATCATATGCCAAACCTACCCGGTTCTGTTCACGAATCCCAGCTCAGAGCTACCAAGCGAGGGATGCTGTCCTCCTCAACTGGGGGCAGGAATGCCTATATGCCTTTCCTCCCATTCCCTTGATTACCAAGACCCTATTGCAACTCCTGAGGGACAGAGGCAACATGATCCTCATAGCCCCACGCTGGCAACAACAGGTGTGATACCCTCTGCTTCTACATCTGTCCCAGGTTCCACCCCTGTACGTAGGGTCAGCTCCAGACTTACTGTCTCAGGAGGAGGGGAATGTATGGCATACAAACCCCCCGTCTCTGCACCTCAGAGCCTGGCTACTGACGGCTGTAACTGCTTTGGCCCTCCCCTCATTCAGGAAGTGCATGATGTCCGTTATGCTTCCAGGAAACCTTCCACAAGGCAGTCCTATGCCATCAGGTGGACGTAACATTTCATTTGGTGATAACAAAAGGCCTGCAACCCTCTTGTCATCCGTATATAAACATGTTTTTGACAAACTCCATTACTTATCAAACAATGGTCTCCAAACTGAGTCAGTCAGAGTCCATTTAAGTGCCATTGCTGCTCCTTCTGAACCCATCAATGGACAACCTATTTCATCCCATCCTCTCATATCCGGAATCATGAGAGGCCTGCATCTACCAAAACCTGCCCTTAGACCACCTCCAGAGGCATGGGATCCCAATCTGCTTCTAGGGCAGCGTATGCTGCCGCCTTCTGAGCCCTTAGACACTACTTCATTAAAGTCTCTGACCTGGAAAGTAAAATACCTTCTTGCAATCACATCAGCAAGTCGTATCAGTGAATTTCAAGCTCCAGGGGCTGATCCACCTTACACACCGTTTCAACATGATAAGGTAATCCTAAGGACACATCCACACTTCATGCCTAAGGTGGATTCCTCCTTTCATTGGAAACAAGAGGTGTAGTTACCTGTAGTCTTTCAACAGCCGCACGCTTCAAATGCAGAGAAGACTCTTCATACCTTGGACTGTGAAAGAGCTGTGGCTTTTCATCTGCAGAGGACCCAGCAACACAGAAGGTTCCCCTCAGCTATTCTGAGTCTCTGATCCCTTGCATTTGGGTACAGCAGTTTCAAAAAGATCTCTATCCAACTGGATAGCTCAATGTATTGCCTTTTATCTATCATAGCTAACACCATTCACTGGTAGCCCATGTTCCCACTCACAATGTGAGAGTCATGGCAGCCTCACGGGCTCACCTCCATTCCGTCTATATTAACGACATTTGTGGAGCAGCTACCTGGTCCTCGGTTCACGGCCCACTAATGCTTGGATAAAGGCTCCCGCAGGCATGCTATGGTTGGTCAGGTTGCTGTCCAAAACCTCTTCCATACGTAATCCACTCCTAGCTGCCTCTCATACAGGATGCCAGAGATCCATAGGAGGAAGTGGAAGCTCTCCACAGGCCCTCACCACTCTGGGGATCCTTCCCTGGCATCTACTTCTAGGGTTTCCTCACATGTGATGACCACGTCCTGCTTGTTCCTGGTGATAGCATAGTTAATCACCTGTAACAGGTGATGTCCGGGAACAGCAGGATGAGGTAATCACAACCCACCCATCTCCCCTAGCGGGTTGTGTGTCTCTCTCTCTCTCTTTCCCTATCTCTCTCTCTCTCCTTGTGTCAGCTTTCAAATCAACTGGAGAGAGGCATTTTGGAAAGGCGGGAAGGCAGCACGCACACACTGTGGGATGCTCCCAAAAGCTTTCATATAGGACGCTGGGGAGCATTCCCACACAGGCTCAGTTGGTACCGACGCTACCCACATGTGAAGACTTATTCCTGTTGTTCCTGGAGATCACCTGTTACACGTGACTAACTATGCTGTACATGACACACACAGCAGTGGAGCAGGAGCAGCAAGATGCTGGCCACACAGATGTTTGTTTATGTTGCCCACCCACCAGAGGTAAGCAGTCACTGATGCACCCAAACATTGTTTTCACATCCACAGGTAGAGGATCTCCGGAAGAAGGGGCGCGAGTTGTGCCTCCAGCACAGCAACTACCTTGCCCGCCTCCAGAGGGCGGTGCAGGCAGAGCATGATCGTGAGTATTGACAACCTTGCTGCCCAGTAACAAATGTCACATTGGCCCACCAGCCTGTGTGGTGCCTGCATATGTACATGTTGTGGTGAGGAAACCACTGCTGAACCTAGAAATACACAGGAAAATGAGTCCTGTCACTTTAAGGCAGAATGTATCAAGGGTTTCCCTAGTAACCAAGAGTCTGTGACTCAGAGAATAGTCATCCCTAAGCCCCGCCCACAGCAGCACATCAGGGAGAAGCTTGACCCTAGTCACATGTGCTGGGAGCAAGGTGTGGCTCAGGAGGAAGGAAAGTTTAAAAAGCTGATATGCAGTAACACAGATAGAAGTGGAAGAAGAGGTGGAGGAACGAGACGGAGAAGCAGCAAGGAAAGAGAAGGACAAGGAGAAAGACAAGGAGCATGGAGAGCAAGTGAGAGAGTGCTTGCAGAGCATGAAAGGCAGAGTGTAAGAAACACTGGAAGCCGAAGAGAGAAGCTTGATGAGAGATTGCCAAGCACAGCTGAGGAAGCAAGGAACGAGAGGCTGGTGCAAGCAAACGAAGGTGCTGCAGCTGAGAGACAGCATGACTGGCTTGCAGAGCAGAGAGAGTTTCTAAATACCTCAGAATCAAGGCAAGTGTGTCCTTCTCAATTCCTAGACAAGAAATGCCCACGAGAATTAGCTATAGAAGGGAAAGCTAATTCTAGTTATAGACAAAGTACCAGGATAAAGGGAGAAAGTTTATCCAAGCACCAAATAGCCCACTTAACAGAAGAGCTACTGCAAAAGCAGGCTCTACTTAAGAAGTTAAATGAACTAATAGAGAAAGAAAATAGCCAGCTCTCTGTTCAGATACCTTTTGATGTAAGTGAGAGAGATAGTGTAGAGGAAATGGACATAACAAGTGTGGAGAACAGTACCATGGATTTACAATGTGCTATATGTCAGGTCTCTGATGTGGAAGAGTCCTAGAGAGCAATTGTATGTGTGCCGTGCTTAGGAAGCAGCCTAATTCTGAAGACGTCACAACTGAAAGAAACAGCTGAGTTCAACTGATAAGGTTGAGAGCTGGATGTGACTGTTCAAGGGACATTTAAAAGTTTATGTTGCTGCCAGAAGTTTGTTCCTGCAAAGGAGAAAACATTTAAGAGTTTAAAAGTTTTGGAAAGTGGCAATTTTGATTTACAAGCAAAATTGTGCCTGTTTCTTTGAAGTTTGGAATATAAAGCAACGTTATTCCTGTTTCTTTTTGAAGCTGTACTGTGGATTAAAAAACCTCCTTTATATAATTACCCCTCGCGTCCTGTGTATGAAGGAACCCCTGAATACATTGAATAAATTTCTCTGTCTTACGCCTGAACCCTTGAGTCACAACTCCTTGCTTTAATATAGGACTACAATTCCCAGCAGCCCTCCTGGCAGCCATTTTGAGGGAATCTTATTTTAAAGCCAAAAGGCGACCTCACCTGCTACCAGTTACCTACCTGGCCAGGCGGGGGCGACAATGTGTTATGTGACACACTTGATAATGTGCTGATGACTATCATCTTCCACAGAGGGTGATGACAACGATGAAGAGCTCACCACATCTGCGTATGCCCTGAGGCGCCCCCCTGCCCACCATGCCCCAGAGGTGGAGGTGGTGGTGGTGGAGGAGGAACCTGAGGTGGAGGCGGAGGATGAGGATGAAGAGCCAGTGGAGAGTGCAGCGGAGGAGGGGGCTGATGGAGGCATGGAAGGGGTGGGTGGCGGGGTGGCAGGGGAGGGAGAGGGTGTGTCTGACGTGGGTGTGAGGGGAGGGGTGGAAGAGGGTGTGGAGGGTGGGTGGGAGATGGCAGGGGGGGGGGAGGGGGATGTGTGGGTGTGGGAGAGTGATGGGGAACACAGTGCAGCACAGGGCACTGTGGGCTCCCGCCAGCCATGCCATGTCACTCCACCATCCAGGGCCACACACAGGTCGCATGCACATGCCACCACCCAGACCCCTGGGACTATGTGTGTGTGTGGTGGCAGGTGTGTGGCGGACCTGTATGTGGCCCTGGATGCCTTGGAGCGGCGAGTGCTCCTCCTAGTGCACTCGCACCAGTGGCTGGCAGGAGCCATTCAGCAGGTGGCCGCCGAGGTGGAGCGGCTGCCATGTCGGCGGCCATCCCCTGAAGGGCATCACAGGAGTCATTGATGGCGCCTGTGACATCCACACATGTGCCCTGTGCTGTCCTGTGTTCCATCACTGGGCATGCAGCATGCAGGGAGAGGGTGTGGCTGATGTGGGGGTGGGGGGAGGGGTGGAGGAGGGTGTATAGGGTGGGTGGGGGTGGCAGGGGGGAGGAGGGGGGTGTTTGTGGGAAGTATGATGGGTATTGTCCCCATCCCTAACATTGTATTATATTCCGTTTTTGTTTTACAATATACACACTGTTTGTTAATTCAAAATGGTCACATGTCTCTCTTAGCAACACACTATGGATGCAAGCATGGGATATGTGTATAGACAGGTATGTGTTGTAAAGGTAGACATGGGTATCATGCGTGGACTGGCTCCACATGCAGTCGTGGGGGATGACCATGTGTGTAGGTGTGTGAGACCAGGGTGGACCCTGAGATGCAGAAATGTAGACGACGGCCCAGTATACTGAGGCACGTGTATGCTGTGTGCAATGTGTGGGAACCGTTTCTGATGCAACATGCCTGTATGCCAATAGTACAACTTGCAAACCAGTACGTCTGTGCTGGCAGGGTAAGATGTACTGATGAGCCCAGGAGCTACTCAGGGGTAAAGCTGTTGAGTGTGTCCTGGGACAATACATGTCACAGGGATGGTTGGTGAGTAACCGTATACGTTTGTGGGGGGGCAGGCACGTAGGCAGTGTTGCAGGCAGGGACAAGGGTCACACATGTGCGTCCAATGTAGGGGGTATGACAGGATTTTAACTGTGACGGCTCCCAACACTGGACATGTAGCTCAAGGACATTCCCCCTGTGCAACCCGGGAGGATATGTAAACTGCCACACTGCAGCCCAGGGGCTGGGATCTGACACAGTGCATGGCACACATGGCATGTGATGGTGTCTGTGCAGTGATACCTGCCAGTACAGACACCACACCATCGAGGGGCGTGTGTGTGCGACACAACATGCATTTGCACACTACCTAAGGGGAGCACAGGGACACACATTGGAAAACACACGTATGTACTGGTTAACAGCTGTTTATTGGTCCCGGAGTCACCTCCTGCGTGGCCGCCCGTGCCTCCCACGGCACACCACCCCCCGCGGAACTGCATCTTGTCCTGGTGCCTCAGGTGCCGGTGCTGGTGCTGATGCTGGTGCTGGTGCTTGCTGCCGCATTAGCCCCACAATGTCCTCCATTGCATCCGCAATGCGGGCAAGCGCCCCCGACCGCATCTCCTCCTGGATCATCCTCAGCTCCCTGGTATTTTCTCCAATTGCCATGTACAGACGCTGGAGTGCCTGATGAGTGCCTGTGGGTGGGAGAGAGGGACAGAGCTTCCTCTCCATTACCAGCTGTCACACATATACATGTCACGCATATCCCAGAAGAGCAGTCTGCAGAACAGTCATGCCTGCCAAACCTACCAACGTTTACATCTGTGTCTCCCATGAGCCATCCCCATGTCTGGAAGGTGTCTGGATGTGGGGTCGTGAGAAACACAGATCTCACACATGGCACATTGCCACAGTTTAATATGACTATGCCAGGTCTGCACACTGCTTGTCTGGGATAGGTCAGATGATCTGAGGGGGCCTAAGACACACATGCACATATCTGGGGTGCCCCAATTTCTATAATGCTGGCGCACACTGCAGATTATGTTGTCAAATGATACTGCATAACAATACCCATTACGCGGTCTCTGTCACATAGGGTGTCTGGGTGACCTGCGATCATTGCTCTTCTCTTTGGGTTTATGTGGGGTATATGGGCAAGCACAGTGTGCATATGTGTGAGCCCCTCACAAATGCTGACACCTGACAAGACATGCTACAGGAGGTAGAATCACAGAGCACAGAAGACAACCCCCCAAAATCAGAACTCTATGCTATGTGGGCAATATGCAATAATTTTGGGGATGTTAGGACAACCCTGTCGGGATCGTAGGGTATGCTGTTACCCACCTTCTGCATTGCGCCGTGCTGCAGCAGTGTGTGTGCGCAGCTCTTCAACGATTGGGTCCATTTCTGGTGGAGGGTTTTCATCTGGCGCTGGTGCATGACTGGGGTGTTGTCTTCTGATCTCCTCCGAGCCCTCTGTGGCAGTGACATCTGGGGTGTGGTCCTCTGGCTCAGGCTGCACGTGTGTGCTTGGGGTCCTGTCACCATTGCTGGTGCTGCCCCCAGACATTGTGGGCTGGGGCTCTGCCACATCCTCGGCCAATTGCACCTCCTCCTCCTCAGCTGGGGTCATGGTTGTGTAGTCACCTGGGTTGTGGAAACCATACACCACAAGTGGAGTGGAGTGGAGGAGTGGCCTAGTGGTTGGGGCAAGGTACTTCAGGCCGGAAGGTCGGGGGTTCAAATCCCACTAGAGGACAGCAACCTTGGGCCGGAAGGACTGGGGTTTCTAGTCCCACAGGTGCTCCTTGTGGTCTTGGGCAAGCCACTTAACCCTCCATAGCCCATGTTCCCTGTAAAATAGTTATCTCCAAGTTATAATGCCCTGTTCAATGTAATTTCAGTTTGTTCAATGTAAACCGCACTGATGCAGAATAGCGCGGTATATAAGAGAATGTAAATAAATAAATAAATACACAGAACAGATTGGTTTGCATGGTTCAACTACATACAACTGTTTAACACATCCACCCCACAATCAATGTGTGTTTGGCCATGGCCTGTACATGTGCTAAATAGCTACCACTACAGCTCCTGCTGCCACTATTAGGCATATATAGGCCAGTACCTAGCAGACACATCGATGTGTACATCAGGGGTCCTCAAACTACGGGATGAGGGCCAAATGTGGGCCGCCAAGGAGATGTATGCAGCCCGATGGGTGTTTTTGCCGCCGCTGCCAGTCCTCAGGGGCAGCTCTACACAGGACCGCAGCATTCATTTAGCAGCAGCCCAGCTAAGTTAACACCTCACAAACCTGCTGCTGCCGCTGCCGCCGTGCCAGCGGAATAATCCAGCATCCCGCGGGCCTCCCCCTGCTCTGCAGTGTCCTCCATGCAGCCTCAGTGTTGGCTGTCAGAGCCACGCAAACAGAAAGAGCTTCTCCTCTCGTGGCTCTGTTAATCCTGCCATGGGCCTGATGGTATTTTCCATAAGGCCCGTGGCGGCATTGACATGGCCGTGAGAAAGGGATACTCTCCCTTCATGCGGCTCTGACAAGCCCACACTGAAGCCGCATGGAGGACGCTGCAGAGCAGGGGGGGCCCCACGGGATGCTTGAATCTCCTGCTGCCACGGTGGAAGCAGCAGCAGTAGGCGTGTTTGGGTTATTTCGTACCCTATCTTGCCTGATGGGGGTGGAGGAGGTTTGGAGTGGTAAATGGCTATGGGGGGGGGGGAGAGGTAAGACTGGAAGTGTGCTGATGTGGGGGAGGGGTTTAGGACAGGTCATGGCCTATGGGTGGTGGTAAGATTGGCAGTGGGATGATGGGGGGCCTAGGATAGGAGTCAAAATGTGCTGTTGGGGGTGCTAAGATTGCAAATGGGCTGATGGTGGGGCTAGGAGAGGGCTATCAATAAGCTTTTGGGGTGGCTGGGGTTTGGAAATGCACTTCTGGAGGAACTTGGATAGGACTCGACCTGGGTGTGTAGCTAGGACTGGTACTGGGCTGATGTTGGGCTAGGAATAGGATTGGAAATGGGCTGATGGGGGGCTAGGACTGCAAATGGGCTGATGCACAGACTAGAGGGGAGCGGATGCTGGGTGTGGCTGGAAATAGACGGGAGGTGAGGTTGTGCGAGGATCAGAATGGGATGGAGCTGGAAAAATGAAATGGTGAGGGAAAAAAACATTTTGAGGGAGGTAAGAGATATCTACAATTGGACAGATAGTGGGGATTGAGGATGGGGGTCTAACATTTGAGTGGATGACCTAGGAATGCGGAAAGAGCACAAGGAGAAAGATTACTCATTTTGAGGGAGGTAAGAGATATCTACAATTGGACAGATAGTGGGGATTGAGGATGGGGGTCTAACATTTGAGTGGATGACCTAGGAATGCGGAAAGAGCACAAGGAGAAAGATTACTATGTTAAAGCAGATGTAGACAGAGAATGGAAACAATACTAGACATGTGACGAAAGGACAAATGGAAAGCAGATGATGGGGAGTTAGCAGAAGACCCAAAGAAACCAGACTAACGTGGCTAGAGCAATTGCCATTGGAAAAACAAAACCAAAATGTTTGGAAACATTCTCTGTTTTTTGTATTTCTGCAGTGTTCTTTGGGGTTTGTTCATATTTTTTTTTAACACTATATTCCGGGCCTCCAATGGTCTGAGGGACAGTGAACTGGCCCCCTGTTTGGAATGTTTGAGGACCCCTGGTGTGCATTATCCCACAGAAGGACCATCCCTGCTCAGCAGTGCTTAGAATAGACACAGACATAACACGTACAGGTCTGAGAGGGGGCTTGTAGCAGACATGTAGCCACATGTGCAGGGCAGATATAAAAAGGGATGATACAAATGAAACATGTGTTTGGAGGGCAGAAAAACACAGAGTAAAAGGGGTGGAATGGGGGACAGCACACTAATGAGCCAAAGGCAGAGGGTGGGAGATGATCCAGGGGAGCAGGTATGAGGAGGTGTTAATAAGATGCCTGATGCACATCCAAAGGGCAGATACTCAATGGATTGGGAGCAGCAAGGTGTGATTTGGGTACCTACCTGCCTGGGGATGGGCAGTGTCCAGTGCCTCTGGCAGTCCATAGAGGTATATTGGCCCTAGCCACTCTGCCAACTCCTGCTCCAGGGGTGTTAGGGAGGGTGTAAAGGGGCCTCCCCCTCCAGTGCCCACGGCATGCCGCCGCTCTGCCATCATGTGTGCATGCACACCCCTCTTTATGTCGTTAAACCTCTTCCTGAGACTGTCGAGGTCTCTGCTTGGGCCCCCTGCTTGTGCCACCGCCTCCTGCACCTCCTCCCACACCTGGGTGCGTGTTGCAACAGTGGTGGTGTTGCTTAGTCGTCCGTATAGGACATCATAAGTTTCTAGAACAGACGCCAGCAGGATGTGATTTTCCTGTGGTGTGAATTTCTGGGCCCTCTTCCTTTGCAGAGCTGGCACCGGTATGCGTTTACGTTTTGTAGTGAGAGGACCCTGTGTGGGCTGGGCCGATGACCCTGCAGCCTCCACCACACTCCCTGCCATATCTGTCTCCTCCCCAACAGGTGGCTCCACCTCCCTCTCCCTCTCCCTGTCCCTCTCCCTCTCCCTCTCCACTCCTGCCCTGTCCTGTGGCTCCATCTCCCTGTCCTCTCCCTCCCTGTCAGACATTCCTTCTCTTGCCCTTCTCAGCTCCACCTCACACCTCCCTCCTCTCTCTGCTATCTGCTCTTTACCTCACCTCCTTTCTCACTCACCTGCTCCTTGACTCCCCTCCTCTCTGTATCCCCTGCTGTACCTCACACCTATCCTCCACAACCAAGCCTCTAACACCCTGACCCGCACCACAAAACCTTAGCTCTCCTAGACACCTGCTTCTCTCTCTCTCTCACTGACACCTTCTCTCTCCCTCGCCTACCAACAACCCCTCAACGTGCAGCACATGTAGAGGTTTATTTATAGGGTTTTTTACATTGCGCATGCGCAGTTGCGTGAGCACGTTGGCTGCGTAGTTGCGCATGCGCAGTTGGCCGCGCGCATTGCGCATGTGCCACCCAGAGGCGGGAAATGGGTGCTTGCGCGTTGCGCAGTCAACTACGCAGAGCGTGCACGCATGCGCGCCACCGTGCACACTGCGCATGCGCAGTTGGCTGTGCGCATTGCGCATGCGCCACGCAGACGCAGAACTGGGTGCGTGCGTTAGTTAGCCAACTACAGGAGTTTCGAGCATCTCTAGGCGGCAAGGCAGTTCGGGTATTCTCTGACAATGCCACGGCAGTGACATATGTCAACAGACAAGGGGGAACCAGCAGTGTGGCGCTAGAGCACGAGGCCAAGACTTTCTGCGAATGGGCTGAAGCGAATCTCCTAGATCTGTCAGCAGCCCATGTCGCAGGGGTGGACAATGTGGAGGCTGATTTTCTCAGCCGAGTAAGAGTGGATCCAGGAGAATGGGTGCTCAACCCGGAGGTCTTCGACATGGTAGTGCGCAGGTGGGACGCCCCAGTCATGGATCTCATGGCGACTTTTGCCTCGGCGAAGGTCAGCCGCTTCTTCAGCAGACGGAGAGAAAGAATGTCAGAATGCCTGGATGCCCTAGTTCGGGACTGGCCGATGGGACAACTGCTGTATGTGTTTCCACCGTGGGTCTTGATAGGCAGAGTGGTGCAACGCATCGTGCGTCACAGAGGTCAAGTCATTCTCATAGTGCCAGATTGGCCTTGCCGGCCCTGGTAAGGAGACTTGGTGAGGTTGTTAGTGGCAAAACCCTGGCGGCTTCCTCCCCGAGCGGACCTGCTGTCTCATGGTCCCCTTCTCATGCCACATGTGCATCGGTTTTCGCTTACGGCCTGGCTCTTGAAAGGGCACGGCTAAGGTCCAAGGGATACTCGGCGGCGGTCATTTTGACATTGTTGAAGGCCAGAAAGAGGTCTACTTCGCTAGCCTATATTCGTGTTTGGCGGATATTCGAAGCGTGGTGCGAAGAGAGATGTTGCGTGGCGTTGAGAGCCTCCTTTTCGCAGATTTTGGAGTTCTTGCAAGAGGGTTTTGCCAAAGGCCTGGCAGCAGCCTCGCTGTGGGTGCATGTGGCAGCCTTGGCCTGCTACAGGGGCAGGCTAGGTGGACAAACGCTAGGTAGTCAGTGTGATATCAAGAGATTTTTAAGAGCGGTATCGCTTGCTCGTCCGCCATGTAGACAAATCGTCCCCAAGTGGCATTTACCGTTTGTTCTAGACACTCTGGTTCGAGAACCTTTTGAACCGCTGGGGCGGGCGTCACTTAAGGATCTTACGCTAAAGACCGTGTTCCTGGTAGCCATCTGTTCGGCCCGTAGGATTTACGAACTGCAGGCTCTTTCCTGTAAGGAACCTTACCTTTCGTTTTTCGCAGCCAAGGTGGTCCTGAGGCCGGTTCCAGCTTTTATGCCCAAGGTGGTATCGCCTTTACATCTGAATCAGGAAATTGTTTTATCAGTGTTTTTAGAGGGCGCAGAGGCTTCCAGTTCCAAAAACTTGCATCTCTTGGACGTTCGACGGGCGTTGAAGAAGTATCTACGTAGGACGGCCAGTTTTCGCAAGTCGGACAGACTTTTTGTCCTCTTCGGGGGATCACGAATGGGAGAGGCGGCGTCTAAGGCTTCCATTGCACGGTGGATCAAAGAAGCCATTGCGTCGGCTTACGTGTTGAAAGGCAAACTGGTGCCGGAAGGGCTGAGAGCTCACTCCACTAGAGCACATGCGGCTTCCTGGGCGGAATTCCGCTTGGCATCGCCGGCAGAGATTTGTAAGGCGGCGACGTGGTCGTCCCTGAACTTGTTTGTGAAACAGTACCGTCTGGATGTTCAAATGGCGGAAGAAGCCTCTTTTGGATCGGCAGTGCTGCAGGCTGCTCTTCCAGGTCCCTCCCGTTCTTCTTTCTTTCACTGCTCTGATACTAACCCAGAGGTCCGGGACTAGACTGGCTACACGATCTGGAAGATGAAATTAGACTTACCTGCTAATTGTGGTTCCTGGAGTGTGGCCAGTCTAGTCCCGTATCCCTCCCTAACATTGTTGAGCGATTACAGGTCTGACGTCCCTGGCTGGTTTACAGGTAAGAGCTGGATGTATCTCAGGGGGTCAGTGTTAACAGAAGGAAGGCTTTTCTTCTGCACAATAATCTTTTTTCCTTTGCTGGGAATCTGTTTCTCAATTGGGGGTTAAGGGAGTGGCCTGTTCAAGGTTAAAGCCACGGTTCCTTGTTTGGTTTGGGAGGGGTTCAGGGTCCGTGTATAGTTGGACAGTTATTATGTTATTACTTATTTGTTCCTCCGGTGAGTCTGCTTTGTCAATAGGTTACTGGTGACAGGAGGCGGATCCGGCGAGGATATAGTAGTGATGTCACAAAAAGGAGGAGTTCCTCAGTCTCCAAGCTGCTAGATGAGATAGGGAACCCAGAGGTCCGGGACTAGACTGGCCACACTCCAGGAACCACAATTAGCAGGTAAGTCTAATTTCATCTTGCATAACCCTTGGCAGTGATGACAGCCTCCAAACGTTTCTTATAGCCATCTATACGTTTCGTACATCTGTCTGCAAGTAGTTTCTCCCACTCTTCAACTGCGATTTGTTCCAGCTCATGAATGTTTCCAGGATTCCTTTTACCAATGGCAAATTTCAGCTCTTTCCAAAGGTTCTTGATTGGATTACAATCAAGACTCATTGCTGGCCAGTCTAAAACAGTCCATTTGTTCCTTTTTAACCATTCTTTTGTACTTTTGGATGTATGTTTTGGGTCACTGTTCTGCTGGAGAACCCATGACCTTCGATCCAGACCTAGCTTTCTGACACTAGGTAGAACATTTCATTCCAAAATACTTTGGTAGTCCTCTGGCTTCACGATTCCTTTAATACAGTATGTTGGAAGCCTCCAGTTCCTGAGACAGCAAAACAGCCCCACAATATTATGGAACCTCCACTATATTATCTGTAGGAAGGTTGTTTTTTACCTTATAAGCTTCATTTCTTCACCTGTAAATGTATCGCTAGTCTGCATTGCCAAAGAGCTCCAGTTGGGTTTCATCTGTCCACAGAACATTTTCCCAGAAGGATTGTAGTTTCTAGAGGTGGGTTTGGGCAAAGATCAGGCATGCCTTTTTATGTCTGTCTTTGAGCAGTGGGTTCCTCCTTGGCCTTCGCCCATGAAGTCCTTCTTTATTTAGTGCATGGCGTATGGTGCGGGTTGAAACCGCCTATCCAGATTGCTCCAAGTCAGCCTTAAGCTCTTTGGATGTGGCACATGGTGTTTTTCCAACAGTTTGCACTAACCTTCAAAGACTTCTTGGATTAATTTTCTTCTTCCCACCATGTCCTGGGGAGGTTCTTGACAGTTCCATGAGCAGAAACAGTAAGTCATCATTCCTTGGTTGATTCAAGTCATGTGAGTATGGACAATTGAATACAAGTGCACCTAATTTTACTACAATGGGAATGTGGTTCTTCTGTCCAAACTGATTTGAATTGTCTATAAGGATGCCAATAATCATGTATTTACTACTCAATAAACCCCTGTGTAACTCTCACACTAATTACTAATACTGAACCAACAAGAGCTACTATGTGACTTTAATTTCCAATGGGAGTTAATGCTTATATGATGTCTCTAACTCAATACAAAACCCTGATTCAGGGGAGTGGCTAAACTTCAAGATGGTGACGGAGCGTTAATGGGCCGAACATGCCTAAGCGTAAGGGCAAGCAAAGGGCTCCACCCGTGGAGTCTGTACCTGCCATTGAGGGACCCAGGGATCATTTTGTTTGGCTAATGGAGCAGCAGCTTGGGGAGATTCGAGCGGGCGTGACGTCGCCGGCTGAGGTGGTTTCGGCACTGTCTGCTCTTGATGTTTCTCTCTCCCTGAATGGGCGTGAGCCACCTTCTCTTTCAACCCTCCTGGTGACTCCTTCTGCGAGAGGAGACAAAGCTCTGTCCAAGGAGGTGGGAGCGGCGCCTCATGAGCGGGCCTTGCTCGAGGAGAGACCCGGTGAGCAGTCTAGGAAATCTGGGGCTGTGGATGTGGTCGACATTCAATCTGTGAATATGGCTGTGCTCCCTCATGGAGTGAATGGGGCTGATGGAGGGGTAGCCCCTTCGACTGTAATTGCGACGTCTGAGTTTCCAAAAGGTTTTTCTTTGAAGCGTCCGATGGAGATTTCCCTGGAGAGCATTTGGGAGGTGATCTCTCAATTATCCAGTGTTGTGAATCAACAGGTGGTTCTAACTATGTCACGGTTGGATAAGCTGGAGGTCTCCTGTTCTGGGTTTAAGGTGGAATTGGCTGAACTTAAAGTAAAAGTGGATACTGGGGAACAGAAACTGTCTCGAGTCTCGGAGGTATTTGATTCTGTAGTAAAAGATAATGTGGCTATTAGAATGAAAATGGAAAATCTAGAAAATATTGTTAGGGCTTCTAATATCCGATTACTTAATTTTCCAGTAGTACCAGCGATTGCTCCTATGGAGATGTTTAAAAAATATATTCATGAGGTTTTATTGGTACCACCCGACTTAACCTCTCCAGTTTCTAAAGCTTATTTTTTGCCAGTTGGTAAGAAAAAAGGGAAAATGGTTGTTGGGGCGTTGGAAATGGATATATTAGGCGTATCAGCCCTTCTGCAAACGCCTAAGGAAGAGGAACTAACTGTGTCCACTATGTTAGTGACTTTTGTGATTCCATCTGACAGAGACTGGATTCTTAAGCTCTATTTCAAAAAAACATACCAGCTTATTTATGGGGAAGAGAATTTTGATTTTCCCAGATGTGGCCAGAGAGACTCAAAGAAGGCGTAAAGCTTTTCTTTTATTGGATCCCGGGGCTACTCGACTTGGTGCTTCATTTCTATTAAGGTTTCCTTGTAAATGTATAATTGTATTTAAATCGCATAAGTATGTCTTTTTTCAACCAGAGGATTTATCCTCCTTAATCAGTTCCCATATAGTGACATCATCTCCTGTGTGAAGGAGACCCCATTATAATTTGAATGCTCTGTTCTCTGTCCCTTCTATATTTTCCTAGGCTTATTTCCTCAATGTTGATGAATACTGGGGCGTCACCTATCCCTGGTTTCTTTTTTTTACTTGCTGCTTCCCTTATTATGGTGGACTAATGACACTCTTGGTGTAAGTTCTTGAAAATTATTTCTTTGTATTATTATTGAACAAGCTGTGTCTTTATCTGTACAAGCGTGTTGCTTGATTATAATTATAAATTTGCATAAATTTTAAAAAACCCCAAACAAACCCTGATTCACTCAACTGCTATTGAATGCTCCGAGATGGTTAAGGGGGAAATAGTGTAATTTATGCACTGCATCTTCCGACCGTGCTATTGTATATACTCACCTCTTAACCCCCTCTTATATCACGCACTGGCTCCTGCTTATGTTTTTACAATTTTTAATTGCAATTTAAAAGAACTGAAAAAACACAGCTTTCAGCGTAGAACCCCTCTGAGCAGTCAAAACAACAATCACAGAAGGTGCAAGTATCTGGGAGGTATAGATTTATTAATTATTATTTTTATTTATTTGGTTTTATACCACACTATTCAAGATCAACACGGCTTACAAAGTAACAACATCATACAAGGAACAGTTTACATTTAACATATTACATTTGTCACAGATGTCGACTCAAGTTTTGCCCGTTAAGAATTTCGGGCTGCTTCAGGACTTCAAATATCTACTCCCATTACTGGAATCTCTAACTCCTCATAGATATAAAACACCTCACTAATGATCATTAAATAGAGGCAACCATGACAGATCAAGCAGTGTGGACCAATCAACTCAAATTGCTGACATCCAGTCAGCTGATTTGTTCAAATCTGTGGGTTTATTGTGTTTGGAGTGAAGATCCATTTTAAGTCTCAACTTCAGTTAAGTGAATCCAACACTCTTTTTTTGTGCTTGCTTAAATGAAGTGAAATGAAAATTAGTAAAATGGACTGTTTGATAAAGTAAGGTTAGTTCGTTGAATACATATGGTGCAACAAAAATATTTTCTTTAAGGAACTGTGTTTATTTTTATCTAGTTGGTATAAACGTGATATAGCATTTGTCATAGGCCCACAGTAAAGCAGTACTACTGACATTCTGTTTATTAAAATGGTTTTGATAGGAAATATAGACAGAGGGATAAGGGGTCATGTCAGTCAGTTGAACAATTTACTTTGCTTCTTCAGCATCGTACCATTTAATGCGATTTGCCTGTCTGTTTGTATATCAGTTCAGAAAAATTAAGATAACCTGGTCTTATCTTAGCTGCTTTCATTTTAATTGGTATTGATGCAAACCTCAATTTGTATACACCAGACTGAGAAAAGAAGAATGATAGTTACAAACATTGAACATGATCGAACACTCATTATTGAATCTGTATAGTTAATAAATCTGAAATCTAGATATTCCATTCCTCAAGGAATCCTTCTGTGAATTATCCCAGTGGTGAAGTCATGAAGCTGGAATATTGTGCATGACAGTGCTTTTAGGAGCCCTTCATCTATTGGTTTCTAAACCTGTTCGATTTTCTGAATTTATGGTTTTCTGTCTGAATGAAAAAAGTAGGACATATACCACTTATGCAATTTGCTCCTAATGAAGTAAGTAAAACTGGGCGTGTTAATGGATCCTCAACAGTACTTTTGCCCATCGGAGTTTGCATCAGTAATCAAGGCAAACATACAGAAGTAGTTTTGCTGACTATTTCGAAATGAAAAATGACATGCGGACAATGTGAGACACTGAAAAGAGTTTAGCCAGCCAGTTAGCAGGACCTGCTAACCGGCCAAACCTCGGTGATCCTTATCTAGACAGCGCCACTGAATATTTCTAAAGATCACAGAAAAGAGGTCGAGTTAAATCTGGGGTGGTCTGTAGGCAGGGGCAGCTGTGATGGTTTAGTTAGTGGCTGAATATTGCCATTGACTAGACAGCTACCGCAATCACCAGTGAAACCAGATCTTCAGTGCCGGATGCTGGATAGGCTTCAGTGCTGAATATCCATTTTTAATTTTATCAGTGATGGCTGCCGTCACTGAATATCTACCTCTATGTGCCTAGTTTCCCAGGGAGCATCTCCACAATATGCAGGTAAAACTATGTATAGTGTTGAAATATGCACATACCTTTAGCCCATATCCATAGGTAAAACACTATTTTACTCACAGAAATTGCTTATAATTACAGTATTGGGGGCATATTTAGCAGTGGTGGCTAAAGCGGGTTTCAGCGGCTAGCTATTGTCGCTGAATCCGTTCCTAGCAGTTTCCCCAAGAGACACAATTTCCACAATGCTTGTACTGGGTCAAGCATTGATATCTTCGGTCACTTCTTAATAATGGTTTATGGACCTTTCCTCCAGGAACTTGTCCAAACCTTTTTTAAACCCAGCTACACTAACAGCCTTTACTACATCCTCCGGTAACAAATTCCAGAGTTTGATTACACGTTGAGTGAAAAAATATTTTCTTTTATTAGTCTTAAATAGTTTACCCTGTAGCTTCATTGCATGTCCCCTAGTCTTTCTATATTCTGATAAGGTAAACAATCGATCTACGTTTACCCGTTCCACTCCGTTCATTAATTTATAGACTTCTATCATATCTCCCCTCAGCCGTCTCTTTTCCAGGTTAAAGAGCCCTAACCTTTTTAGCCTTTCTTCATAGGAGTATCCTTCCATCCCCTTTACCATTTTGGTGGCTCTTCTCTGAACCTTTTCTAAAATCGCTATATCCTTTTTAAGATACGGCGACCAGAATTGCACACAATATTCAAGGTGCGGTCTCAACATGGAACGATATAGAGGCATTATAATATCTTTTGTTTTATTTTCCATTCCTTTCCTTATCATACCTAGCATTCTATTTGCTCTCTTGGCCGCTGCTGCACACTGGGCCGAGGGTTTTAACATGGTATCCACAATGACGCCTAAATCTTTTTCCTGGGTGTTAGTTCCTAATGTGGAACCTTGCATCGTGTAACCATAGTTTGGGTTGTTCTTCCCTAGGTGCATAACCTTGCACTTGTCCACATTAAATTTCATCTGCCATTTTGATGCCCAGTCTTCCAATTTATCAAGATACTCTTGCAATTTTCCACAATCCTCTTGGGTTTTAACAACTTTAAATAGTTTTGTGTCATCTGCAAATTTGATAACCTCACTCGTTATTCCACTTTCCAGGTCATTTATGAATATGTCAAAAAGCAGCGGACCCAGCACAGATCCCTGGGGTACACCACTATTCACCTTTCTCCATTGGGAAAATTGGCCATTTAGCCCTACCCTCTGCTTTCTATCTTTTAACCAGTTCCTGATCCACAATAGTACACTGCCTCCTATCCCATAACTCTTTAGTTTTGCCAAAAGTCTCTCATGAGGGACCTTGTCAAAGGCTTTTAGCTCACTTAGCTTCTGTGGCGAAAGTTAGGCCAGCCTTTGCTGTGCCTTACTTTTGCTGCTTTGCCATAACCGGGCATTGGCTCAATGTTATTGCTGCCCGGTATAGCCAGGTGCCAACCCTGGAACACCTGCTAACTGTGTTAATGCCTTTGAATATCAGGCCCATTGTCTTCCTATTTTTACAATCTAAAAACCATTCTTTTCTTCTGCTTGCTCATATGAAACAGTTCTAAATGGGGAAAATGTTTGAACGCTTTATGAATGATATAAACCACGGAATACTTGTTTCAAACTTTGGTCCTTGTTTTCCATAGGATTTGGCCTGATATTTATCTGTGGTAAACCATGTCTGAAAACACGATCCTTCTGTTAACTGGGAGCACAGTATGTGTTAAATGTTTCCTTATAGAAGATCATTTAGCCAGGATCATATAACGCACGGTGCAGGCCTGTATTTAGGGATAGGCAATGTAGGCCCCTGCCTCTGGCGCTAAATTCTGATAGGTGCAGGAGTGTTGCTGTCACTGTCATACCTCAATCTGTGCAGGCCTGAGAACCAGCAGTAGTGGCAACATCGATTTGGCGTGGGGCAGGCAAGCCCGTGCACTCCAGACAGGACCTGCGGCACCCCATCCTCTTCTGCCACTCATAAGAGAGGAGGAACAGAGTATCATAAGGGATGTCCAAAGCACAAGGGTTTGATTGCCCCATGCAGAATTGTTGCATCTATCTTTGCCTGCTGCTTCTTGAAAAGAAGAATGGGGAATGCAAAGCACCTCTTCCACTCCCTCCTCATTGGCAGAGGGCAGAGGGCAGGCTTGGAGGGGGTTGGGGGTTAGAATACGGAGCATCTGCCCCTGCTTTTGGTAGAGGGCAAGGAGGTGGGGAGAACGTAGAGCATCTTCCCCGTCCCCCACTCAAATGCAAAGGAGATACACTAAATCTGGCCCAGTCATGGTATATTTGTAATGAAAAGCCAGGCAGAGGTTACCACACAACTGCGTAACAAAAGCATATTTTGAGTTAGTAGGAAGGTTAGAGTCCTTCAATGAATTCAGGGCTGGCACTCTTTTACAGGCTGATATACTAACCTGTGCAGAAATTCACAAATGCATTAGAACATAAGAACATAAGATATGCCATACTGGGTCAGACCAAGGTTCATCAAGCCCAGTATCTTGTTTTCAACAAGTGGCCAATCTAGGTCATAAGTACCTAGCAGTTTCCCCAAAAGACACAGGTTCCGCAATGCTTGTATTGGGTCAAGCAGTGATATCCTGGGTCCCTTTTAATAATGGTTTATGGACCTTTCCTCCAGGAACTTCTCCAAACCTTTTTTAAACCCAGATACACTAACAGCTTTTACTACATCCTCCAGTAACAAATTCCAGAGTTTGATTATACATTGAGTGAAAAAATATTTTCTCGTATTAGTCTTAAATAGGTTACCCTGTAGCTTCATTGCATGTCCCCTAGTCTTTTTATATTCTGATGATGTAAACAATCGATCTACGTTTACCCGTTCCACTCCGTTCATTAATTTATAAACTTCTATCATATCTCCCCTCAGCCATCTCTTTTTCAGGTTGAAGAGCCCTAACCTTTTAACTTCTCTTCATAGGAGTATCCTTCCATCCCCTTTACCATTTTTGTGGCTCTTCTCTGTACCTTTTCTAATAACGCTATATCCTTTTTAAGATACGGCGACCAGAATTGCACACAATATGCAAGGTGCGGTCTCACCATGGAACGATATAGAGGCATTATAATAGCCTTTGTTTTATTTTTCATTCCTTTCCTTATGATACCTAACATTAAATAGTTTTGTGTCATCTGCAAATTTGATAACCTCACGCGTTATTCCCTTTTCCAGGTCATTTATGAATATGTCAAAAAGCAGCGGACCCAGCACAGATCCCTGGGGTACTCCACTATTCACCTTTCTCCATTGGGAAAATTGGCCATTTAGCCTTACCCTCTGTTTTCTATCTTTTAACCAGTTCCTAATCCACAGTAGTGCACTGCCTCCTATCCCATGACTTTTTAGTTTTGCCAAAAGTCTCTGATGAGGGACTTTGTCAAAAGCTTTCTGAAAGTCCAGATAAACTATATCAACTGACTCACCTTTGTCTGGCTGTTTATTCACACCTTCAAAAACACATTACAGATTAGTAAGACAAGATCTTCCTTGCCTAAAGCCATGTTGGCTGTCTCCCATTAAGCCATGACTATCTACATGTTCAGTAATTTTGTTGTTTATGATGGTTTTTACCATTTTTCCCGGTCCTGACGTTAGGCTCACCAGTCTGTAGTTTACCGGATCACCCCTGGAACCCTTTTTAAAAATTAGCGTTACATTGGCCATCCTCCAATCTTCAGGTACTACAGATGATTTTAATGATAGTCTGCAATCTCATATTTCAGTTCTTTCAACACCCTTGGATGTATACCATCCGGTCCAGGTAATTTACCACTCTTCAGTTTATCAAATAGTTATAATACATCTTCCTGGTGTACCGATATTTCTTTCAATTCTTCCACAGTATCACCTTTAAATACCACTTCAGTCATGGGTAACATCCCTACATCTTTCTCAGTAAAGACCGAAGCAAAGAATTCATTTAATCTCACCACTATGGCCTTGTCCTCTCTTAGTGCCCCTTTTACCCCTCTATCATCCAATGGTCCAACTGACTCTCTCACAGGTTTTTTGCTATGAATATACTTGAAAAAGTCTTTATTATGAGTTTTTGCTTCCACAGCAAGCTTCTTCTCAAATTCTCTCTTTGCCTGCCCTATCAGCGCCTTGCATTTAGCTTGCCAGTGCTTGTGATTTTTCCAGTTTCGTCATTTGGCTCTTTTTTCCATTTCCTTAAAGATGCTTTTTTGGCAACAACAGCCTCTCTGACCTCACCCTTAAACCACGCTGGCAGTTTTTTGGATTTCCTTCCACTTTTCTTAAAGCGTGGAATACAGCTGGTCTGGGCTTCCAAGATAGTATTTTTAAACAACACCAAAGCTTGATGTAAGTCTTTAATCTTTGCAACTTCTCCTTTTAGTTTTTTCTTAACTATTTTCCTCATTTTATCATAGTCTCCTTTTAAATTGATAAAGCGCGCTATCAGTACTTTTTAACATACATTATTTAACTTTCGCAAACTTCAGTGTGGAATCTCTGCAAAATAGGTAATGATTTGCATTAGTATGTTGATTAGTTTGTTACCTGTGAACACATAGTTTAATACTGCATTTTAAAACATGCAAATGCAAATGAACAGCCATTTTCAGAACAAATGTCACTTTCCTTATCGTTCCTCCAGTCCAGTTTAGTGCATGTGGGTTGTCTCCCTCCATCAGCAGCTGAGGACTGAGCATGTCAGGTCTCTGATGTCACAGTAGAACAGCTCCCTTCTTAGGTTCCAGAAACCAGTATCTCAGTCCTCAGCATCTGGAGGGGAGTTTCATGTGGCTGGACTCCACTGGAAGGAAGTTGTATTGGGGAAAAAAAAGGAGATATAAAGGATAAAGCAAAAAAAAAAAAAAGAGAGGCTATTAGGCTGGCATGTCTTATAAATTTAGTGGCTTTGTAAGATCTGTTCGCAGAGCCTAGTACAAGTGAGGCTTCAACAGGTGGTCTATGTAGAGCACTGGGACCCTTGGGTTTAGGTGTCAACTGGGGTTAAACATCTGGTGGTCCAGGTCCCTTCCCCCCCAGCCGGACAGCATAGCACTCTGCAAAGCAGTTTAGCAAGCTTTCCTTATTTCTGAAATCATTGTTTGATTGTGTGCCTCTAGCCCTTTAAGAGGATCTCAAGAAGCGGAAAGCCGTCTGAAGCACTGCAGGTTGCTGCGGGGGTGAGTTCTTCATCAGTATTTGCTTTCCTTCTCCTCCATTTTTTTATTTTGGGTTTGGGAGGGGAGGTTCAGTTCATGCTCATTTATTGTTTTTACAATCCCTCCTCTTCGGGCCATCGGATTATTGGCTGTGATCCATCTGCCGGCTCCCTCCTGCTGTGCTGGATGTGGGGGAGCCACGGTTTGTTGGAGATTGGGTTTTGTAGGCTATGCTTGCATCATGGGAGGTCTGTGGAGCTTTGTCTTACAGTGGGAGATATGGAGGGAGGTGGCCCCCTGACTGAATTACCCCCCCCCCCTCTATCTATCCCATCTCCCCTCTGTTCTCGTGGCTAAGTTTTCCTATCATATAATGGAGTTCCTTACCACTCTTCTTATTTTTAGTTTTCTAAACGGCTTCGATTTTATTTAGTAAAGCAACTGCCAATAAAATATAAACAAACATAAACATAAACCTTTTGGGAACCTGACAGGTACTCGTGACCTGAATTGGCCACTGATGGAAACAGGATACTGAGCTTGATAGACCTTTGGTCTCATCCAGGTTGGTATTTCTTATATTCTTAACCACAGAACTATATTTGTATATAATTACCATGGATGGTTAATGTGAGATAATAAATGGGCAATAATGGGCCGTGTTATCCTAATTTAGTACATCAGCCTCATAGTCTTTGTGAGGTTAAAAATGGTACTGTAAGAGCAGTTTGCTTACCTACTGCACTGCAGTCGTCAGTTATTTAATCTGCTCTATAGTTCAGAAATCATATTTTGCTTATTTTACTTGTGAAATGGTTTCCATAGTTACTAAGGGCTTTGCTCTGAGTACTGTACGTATTCTAAGGTTGGGGGACAGTATCAGCATGTGGTGATCTCTCTTTTCTATACTGATGTTGGTCTCTGCTTACTTGACACTTAAGCATATATTATGAAGTATATTTACTTAGTCTGGATATATTAGGTAAATGTTAGCATCAAGTTTCCCTGACTCACCAGATCTTTATTGGTTCTATATTCCTGGCAAATTCATGAATAAATTTTGAATTTAAATTAAAATGTAAAACAGTTAAATGTATGCCATGCCAGGCATATTATTTTTATAACAGTTTTGTTTTCTTTACAGGAACCATATTTTCTTGAAAGTACTCTCTAACAAATCTTGGGTGCGCACACAGAAATTATATTTATTTTGCAGGAATATTCTTGTAGTGAAGAATAATTGTAGCCATGCTGGTTGAGGCAAAACATGAATTCTTTGCAGATTGTGATTTTCTGATGCTTTTTATTAGAAAGCATAAGAATTCTCCAGAGAATGATGTATGTGAGCTTTTAGGGCTACATAATTGTAGGCCAAAGGACCTATGTGGCCTTGAAAGCACTTGTGATATTTTTCCTTTGTTCAATAATAGGAGCCTATAAAGTTTCCAGTTTTCTCCAGGACTCAGGTTGATGGGTATTTTTTTAAAGCTTGACTGATTCTGGGATTACTGTGATCAAATTTAAGAAGGATGGGTGTGATTTGAGTATTTTACTGTGGCCTTTCTCAACGATAGTGTGATATGGAATTGTATTTCTGTGATCCAATATTAAATGGCCCGATATTCAGTGCCATTAACACAGTAGACTCCCTAACTCCATAAGTGTGCTGACTGGGATATTCAGTGGCACTAATGCAGTTAGTGTCGTTGAATATCTGTGGGTGTCACTGCTGCATGCCCCGATGCCAGCCAGCTAGTATCAGGGCATTCCACCTAAACTGCGTGCATAAGTCCTTAAAAACAGTGACATAAGCATGCGAAAGGTGTGTTGATTTATATGGGATCCTTATAAACTCAGTCCCACAAAGTACATGTGTCAGCATACATCAGCATGACATTATGCCTAGCATAGGTGTCATGGCTTTTTCCCAGACCTTGGATTTCAAGCAGCTTTGTTACTCTGGTGATGTCAGTCTCCAAACTTAATGAGGGTAGTTTACAAGATGAGATTAGCTCTGACCCCCTGGTGATGTCAGTCTCCGGGCCTGATGAGATTGGTCTGCAGCCCCTCCTTGCTAAATCAAGTGATAGCAGACCTCAAACAAACCAAATTATGACAAGGGGAGGTGCTGAAGATTTTCTCTATAAATACAGAAACACAAAAATAGCTCTCTCTCTGTTGATGGGACACTTCCTACAATGAGGCTCTGACCCATACTTCTCTCTCTCTCTCCCCCCCCCCTTTGTTCTTTTCTTTCTCTCTATATTCTTCTTACTATGAGACTCTGACACACACTTTACACATGCACACACCCACAGATGCAGCTCTGTAACAACCTTATAACTCTGTTCTGTACCTATGTAATAAGCCTATTTCTATATAAAACTCTTTTTCCAAGCCACACCAGTTTTGGTTGTCTTATATGTGCTGCTTACCCTACTGTCTCTGTGAAATGAACCCAGGACCAAACAGAGCGTAACCAAAAGTAGAGAGCGGCGAAAGATTACATTTACAGAAGATTACATTTTATGGGGGCCGTCTCAGACTTCACAGCAGATCTCCAGTTGGGTAAGTAATAATTTTGTTTGATACATTAAAGTGGATTTCAGACAGGGTGCGACAGGAAAATCAAAAGCCCTTGTGACCATTTGTTTTGTGGGTTAGACAAGGTGAGATTTTTATTGTCAAAAGGCTCTGTAATAATCCTGAATTTTAATATTACCTACACCTAGGGACATTACATAGAGTGGCTTGCAAGTTTCTTATTTGTATGTAGAGGCTTGCTACAGTTTGTTACAAGGCACAGATTTTTCTCTAGTATTTGAGCTGCTAAGAAAAGACAGAGAGATAGTCCAGCTTTAGTTTGGAAGTGGTACACAGGTAAACAATCCCTCATTGAATACAATATGCATCTTTCCTGGTAACACTATTACCTCCTGTCCCTTTGCCTTTTATTTCTCAGTCTCCTGTCAGTAGGTATCTTGGTGAGAGCAGGCTTAAAGTTTGCTGCAATTGATACAGTTGCTTTTTGTACATAGTTTTATTATGTTCTCTGTTTATGAAACCTGTTTAATGTATACCCAGTTCATTGTCCTGTTCATTGTAAGCACTGATCAATTTTTGTGACGTGTAGTTTCTGTTCATTGTAAACCGCACTGATGTCAAATAGCGCGGTATAAAAGAAACTGTAAATAAATAAAAAAAATAAAAATAAAATAAATAACTGACAATTCTGTTAATCTCCTAACACCCTTCTTACTATAATTTCATCCTAAACTTCCACCCTGTTAAAAGGTGGTAAGCACTTTTTATTCAGGTATAATTTTAAGGTGTGGTCTTTATGCCAGTACTCTTTACTGAACACCCATAAAATGTATGCCATTCCAACTATAATTCTAAGACTCACTTCTTCATAAAAGTGAGCATTCCTCCTTCCAAGGTTGCACATTTGAGATAGTCGCATAAAACCAAATAAAAACATAATAAGCTAGGCCCCTGTACCAACTACAGTCTTTCTGCAGTCTCAAATATGGAAGCCTTTGATTTTAAAGAACTTAAAGAAATAGTATTGACATACTGTAAGAGAAAAGGTGGTCCCTTTGAAGGGGAATTCCCTGATGCATCATAGTATAATATTCAAAGGCAAATGTTAAACCATTATCAAGAATTCAAAAAGAAAACAAATAAAAAAAATGCCTTTTTATCCAAGGCATGTGCAGGGGGCTCATTAACATGAAACAGGACAATACTGAACTGACTTCTCATTGTACACAATTAACCAAAGAACTTGAGGAGGCACAAATTTGCATTTCTATGCAAAGGACTCAGGTGATACAAGCCACAAATTCCTTTATAAATGTTAGTGAGCAATTAGAAGCACTTAAACTTGAATTGAGGCACATTAAGGATGAATTGGCCTCTGAAAGACAAAAGAAATATAAGCTCTGCACTATTTCACCCTCAGCCCCCCCTGCCTATGACACACCCTATAAACAAAAGAATACAGAAGCATCTATAGCTGGGCTTAGGAATGGAAAAAATAAAGCTGAATCGGAGGAAGAAAATCCTGATAGTTTATCTCAGCCAGAACAGAGCAATAACCAGGACCTGTGTCAGGAGGATAATTCAGATGACTCAGACCCGGCACCCAGTACCGAACTCAGAGCACCAGTTAAAGTGATGCTGCAGGACAATTTAAAAGATAGGGACATGGAAAGGATAGTTGAGAAAACTGGCCCTATGCCTTTTAATGTTAATGACTGGTGCAAATGGGCCACTGATATTCTGATTCACTGGGGTCTAGGGAAATACAGAAGAAAACAATCGGACTTTGATAGACTTATGCATCTGGCTCTGGGGCCACACTATTATAAAGTTGGCTCTCTCACTCACCCATACCAGTTGGTTAAAAGGGGCATTGAGAAACTATTTCACTGTTCCCCAATGCAAGTATTTAAAATTATTTCACCTCTACCAAATGATACACTGGAAGAGTTTGCATATAGAGCCTGGATTTTAAAAGCAGCTCTTAATGAGCAGGAGTCCTGGCCCAATGCAGAAGATTATGGGAAGAGCACTCATAAGGCATTTTTATTAGAATTGCTATCCCCTGAGATTACAAAACACCTTCTGTTATTTTCTGAAGACCCTAAAGCAACCCCTTTTGATACTTTAATGCTCAGAATTGGATCTGTTTGGAAGACCCAGCCCTCGCAGGTCATAACAGTATCAGAAGCACGGAAGTGGCAAGCTGAGGGATCCTCCCAATATACAAAAAACACAGACAAAGGATACAGAGGACAGACACCTTGGAGAGGACAAAGCAGAGGTACTTTTAGAAATTCCTCAGGTTACATCTCCTTTCAAGAGCTCAAAGCACAGACAGATGGATTAGAAAATTAAATGGGAACAGGACAAACACATACTGCAGGTAGAAATAGATAAATTAAAACAGGACTTACAAGCAGCTCAGGACAAACACAAGGCTAGTGCATAGGGGTGTCCTGACCTCCTGGGTTCAGATATCAAAATGTCTCAAGCCTTCATAACCCAGCCTGCCTCCATTCTCTCAGCAGAGGACTCGATTCCAGAGCCTCTGGATGATGAAACAGATACAGGCCCAGATACAGTTTAAGGCTTGTAACATCCTTGATACTGAACTCTTGTGGACGCCCCAATGTTATCAGCAGAATAGGGGGTCAGGATAAACTAGCTTTGATTGACACAGGGGCTGGAATTAGTTTTACAAACAGAGCTTCTCCCACTGCAGATCAGAAAAATATGGAAATTTATGAAATTCAAGGAATTAATGACACAGCTTCCAAATGTGTGGCTATCCCAGTTAAATGGGGTATCCCTGTGCACAGTGAACAAAACAAGGAAATGTTGGAAACCACTGCCTCCACTATAGTGAACACACCAAAAGAAATAATTGTAATTGACGTTCTCAACCAGTTAAATTTGGTGGTGGATATGGCTAATCTTAAATTGTGGCAGTATTCAGGAACTTCAAGTGCTTCTAAAACTTTAGTGCATGAAGTCATTCCCATGCAGTTAGCAACTCAATGCACCAAGGCAGCTCAGCAGTATGATCTGTGTGTAATTCCCTCAGAGGTGGCTGATATTCCAGTCTGGGCACAAGACAAGTTAGATTGTGGGAAAATGCACACAGAAATACTGTTGGAAGGCGAGGATCCTCCACCACAGAAACAATACCCAGTACCTCATCAGGCTATAGAACCAGTGACTAAAATTGTGAAGATACTGGAGGAGAGGGGTCTGATTAGACCTATTTCTTCCACATGCAATTCACCAGCCTGGCCGATAGTTAAACCGGGGGGTTCCTTCAGGCTCACTATGGACTTCTGTGCCCTGAATCAAGTTTCAAAATTTGTAGTGCCCGTAGTAGCCTCATACCCTGAAATGATCTCTAAACTGAACCCCAAATGTAAACTTTTCTCTGTTTTAGACATATCCAATGGGTTTTGGAGTCTGCCTCTGGTCCTTGAATGCCAGTACAAAACAGCCTTTCAGTGGCTGAATAAACAATATGCATGGACTGTGCTTCCACAGGGCTGTAAGGATTCCCCCTCAATATTTCATAAATACATGCAGGAAGCCCTGTCACTATTGTCTTGCAGAGATAATATAATTCAGTATGTAGATGACATTCTGATTCAGTCTGAGAATGAAGCTGTAAACTGGAATCATGTAAGAGAAGTTTTAAAAGCCCTTTTTCAAGCTGGTCTTAAAGTTAATCCTGCCAAGGCTCAACTGTGCAAATCACAGGTTTCCTTTTTAGGGGTTACTATTGGCCAGGATGGTAAATCTGTAGATTCTCAGAGGATAGAGCTGATACAGAAACTTCCACTTCCTACAGATCAGAAATCACTCCAGTCATTTTTAGGGTTCACTGGTTTCTGTCGTGATTTCATGCACAATTATGCTGAAGTGGCAGCTCCACTTTACTCCCTGCTAAAAAGTAAAAGTTATGTTTTGGAGGAAGAACATACAGAAGCTGTAACTAAATTAAAGCACATTCTGACTTCTGCTCCTGTTCTTGCACACCCAGATCACACACAACATTTTTTCCTGTACCCTGTAGTTGGAGAGAACAGTATAGGTGCAGCTCTAACACAACGTCTAGGAGGAGTAGATCGCCCTATTGCCTTCTGTTCCAGAGTTCTCACTTCTCCTGAACTCAAAATGGGAAACTGTGAAAAACAAGTACTGGCTTCCTATGCTGCTATGCAGAAATTTACATACATCATTGGTGCTCAAACCACATACATATGCAGCCATCATACCCCCCTCAAATTCATTGTAGATGGAAAGTTAGCATGTAGCAAGATTAGGACTGAGAGAATAGTCCAGTGGACTCTCATGTTGCAAGCACAGAATGTAAAGTTTGAATTGTTGAAAGAACCTAACGTGCAAGTGGCTGGAATTTTGCTGGAGGGGCAACCTCATGACTGTCAGTCCTCACCCAGTGCCCCCAATCACATGATCTTTAGGGAACTGGGACTAGACAAAATTTCACCTTTTCTTCCTACATTATATATTGATGGTAGTAGCCAATGTGAAGGAGGCAGGCGAGTAGCAGGTTTTGCAATTGTACAATTGGACCCAAATAACCAAGTGGTACTGCAGAGACAGTATTCCTGTGGGTCAGCGTCAGCACAGTACTGTGAGCTGCCTGCTTTTGTAGCTTGTATGCAACAATATCAGGATTCACACCCAGAGATACAAATCATTTTAGATTCTTATTATGTCTTTAAAAGTGCCATTGCCCTGTTACCCTGGTGGTTGGCAAATAAATTTAAATCTACAGATGGGTCCACAGTGAAAAATTCATCACTGTGGACTATGGCACAAGAACTGAGTGAGAAGTTTCAGAGAGTACATTTAGTTAATTAAAGGCACATAGGAAGAAAGGCCCTTTAGTGAAAGGAAACACATTAGCAGACTCATTAGCCAAGGAAGCATGCGATGTAGGCCTCATATGGCCCTGGCCCTGGTATGAGCAGACACACATGGTTGCTATTGCTATTCGTTCCACAGATTATGATCAGATAATACCACCAGATTACTTCGTAGCACTGCAGATAAAGGACCCTGAGCTTTCCAATTTGAGGAAGCTTGTGCAGGACGCCCCAGATAACCTTTATCAGTACTCACCCGTTCTCACACCCGCTATAGAGAAAGACATTCTATGTGCAAAAAGAGAGGAAGACTTGGTTATAGCTATCCCTAGAGCTCGAGGTAAAGAATGGATGCATTGGGTTCATGGTGCAGGTCCTATGGGACACCCTAAAGCAGAAGAAATGCAGACTATCCTTAATAGGTTGGTATGGTGGCCAGAAATGAAACATGATATACAGGATCATGTTTCCTCCTGTGTAATCTGTGCTTCATTTGGGAGGCAACCTAAAAAGAGAAGGGGACAGTTAATGAGAGCACCTCCTCGTGGCCCATTTGAGAGATTGCAAATAGATCATGTGGGCCCTCTTCCGTTAACAGCTAGGAAAAATAGATTTTTACTCACTGTTGTTGATTCCTTTTCTCATTGGGTAGAAGCATTCCCTGTCCCAGATCAAACTGCTCGAACCACTGCAGAAATCCTAACTATGCAATATTTTACATGCTGGGGCATTCCCAAGACTATTGATTCTGATAATGGTCCTGCATTTGTTTCTCAGCTGATCAAGGAATTGTTTGATTTTCGAGGCATAGAACAACAACGATTGATACGACTTCCTATCCTCCATAATTCAATCTGTATTTTCATTACTCCTACTCAATTTACTCCTACCCGCATACCTATCTGAACTGATACCTACAACCTGTAAATATGTAAACTATGTTAAACCTGTAAATAGTTCTTATCTGTTATAATATATACAAAGTTGCTTAAAGTTGCATATAGTTTGATAGTTACCTACTGTTTCTCTGTATTTCACATTTGTTCTCTGTATTTCGACTTATGTTCAATGTAAACCGCCACTGATCTTAGGAAGTGGCGGTATATAAAAATGTTGCAAATAAATAAATAAATAAATAAACAACTCCACATTCCGTACCATCCACAGGCAGCAGGGCAGGTAGAAAGAATGAATCAAACAATTAAGGCCCACCTCAGCCCTATGCTTACGTGTTTTATCAGTCTTTGTTTTCAGATACCACCTGAAGACAGCACAGACAGCTGCTTTCTGTAGACAGCACAGACAGCTGCTTTCTGTAGACAGCACGGACAGCTGCTTTCTGAAGACAGCACGGACAGCTGCTTTCTGAACAAAAGTTGCTTGAGGATGGGAACTATTTACTTCTGCTGTATAGTTGATGTGTCCTAGATACTGGACATGTATCTAATAGTTATGTAAATAAGTAGTAAAAATTATTTTTGTTGTTGCATAGTATAAGTGGGGAGCACTAGTTTACTCCCTAGTAGAGTGAAACAAGTTAGCTTTTATTATGTCTCGGTTTCCTGTTCTTGTATCTGCTCTCTTCTACCCAAGTCTCATTACAGGAACTATCATCCGAATATGCAGGATTGGCTGGGCTAACTCCACAGGTGGGGTATATCGCTATCCAGAAATACCCCCACCTTTCCCGGAAGGAAAGGATCTGGTCATCCTGAGTTTCTGTTCCACACAGGACAAGCCAGTGTTCTACTCATTAAACATCACTCAAATACAGTGGGCGCCACCAGTTTCCACTTCTCTAGAAAGGACACAAGAATTGAGGGCACCTCCAGAACATTACTTTTTAGGTCCTCCTGCTTTGATTTTGTACAATATTTCCTGTCAGGACAAAGAATGTTTCTTTTTCAGTTGCTCTCAGAATGCATGACATCTGCCTTCCTAAGAACACTTTGTTGTACAGTTCAAACAATACCTGGTGCAGTCATACACCACTGGTCTCCATCACCATTAACGGGACAACGTATTCCACACCGCTGGTTACCAATGACTTTATTGACATTCCAGACTGTACCTCATATGCTGTGCATCCATTACCACTTGGCATGGGAGAAGAGACATTACATAAACTGCTCAACTTTACAGAACTCCATGCCTATATTGATCACCTTAAAACAACATCCACTGAAGTGAATCATACCATCACTTATGAGAATGGACACACTTGCTACAAGATGCTCATGCGTCTGTGTGGGAATTGTTATTTGGTTACTCACCTATTGCTGATCATGTCTTTAATGATTTTATTCACCCTATTATTATTTTAACTGCTGTACAAATATTGCTATGCATTATCATAATTTTCCTGTGTTGTAAAATGAAAACAAATGTACATCTCCTTGCAGCGCATGTCCTACAGAACATCAACAACATTTTAAGGTAGTTACACTAAATTTCTCCAGCATGTACTGTGGTGAACAGCACCCTCCTGAGCTTATGGAGACGGATGAAAATCCTGAGGTTCAGCAGGATTTATGCCTATTTGAGAAACCAAGGAAGAAAGAGAGACTCTATTCCACAGAGCTGAGCATGGAGACCAGCCCAGGGGAGGAGTCCTGCAGTCCTGATTGGGTACAACCTGTCCTGGGAAGGGGCGTGTCCAGGAGAGAACGTGGTTTTAAACCAGAGCATGGCTTTGCTAGTCAGATTAGGATTGAGAGGAATGAGGAGAAGGAGAGGAGAAAGAAGGAGAAGAGGAAGAATGATTGGAAGTCCAGAAAACAGTATGCTGATACTTGGGAACCTGGCATTGGAAAGAAACCTGCAAGGTTCTATTCAGAGGCAGTGAGTAGAAGTCCCAAGGAGAGAGGACCTAGCCCTGAATTAGACAACCGTTGGAAGGCACAGCCCTGGGAAAGGAAGCCTTCAAGGCAGGCACAAGAAAGAAAACAATCATTCTGTGAAGTACCGTTTGAGCCAGAGAGCAACAAACATTCTAACAGCTGGAGAACGTTGGAGCCATCTGAAGTCAGAATGGCATGGCAACAAGTAAGTGAATTGCCACAAAGTTTCCAGGCTGAACGTAAAGCTAACTCTCCTGTGTGTGAAACATTAGCAAAAGAGACTAGCAGTTACTCTGACACAATTAATCCAAGAGAGGAGAAAATAAACAGCCTTAAGCCAGAGGGAAGTTGTATAGCTGATAGCAATTCCCTACCTCCCAAACAGCAGGCTGAATTGCTCCTACAGAGTTTTAAGCAGTTTTTAGAGTTGCAAGCTAGAAGACAGCCAGTGTTACCAGAAGCCAGTAATTCCATACAGCTTGAAGAGTTAACACAAGATAATACAGACTTACCAGATTGTGAGAGCATGGATTGCACGGTCTGCTGTGTAGAGATGCCAAGCTGAAGGAAACTGCTTTTTACCGTATGTGAATTGAATGCTACGGAGCTGTTGTATTGCCTTGCTGAGAAAGCTCTAATTATGTGCACCTGATTTTCCCCAGCACTGTGAAGGTAACAGTGGCTGAAAGAGGCTGCAGTGAATCTAACTGACCTCTTGGGGCAAAGTGAGTAATTTGCTGAGAAGTGAAAAGAAGCAGTTATACTTTAAGTTGCCTTTATCCTAAGTTTTCCTGTTAGCATTTGAAGCACCTATTTTGTTTGCATTTATTTGCCATGTGATGGAACAATATCCTTTACTTTAATAAATATACTGGAAACCCCATAACTACAACTCTTTATTTCGGAGCGAGAGGAGCAGGAACTACAATACCCAGCATTCCCTGGATACAGATTACTCTCCTTCCTCACGAAGCATCAGACCGCCGCTCCTGTCTTTAGCCCCAAGGCCGGGCAGGAGCGCCGCAGTACCCCTACATCCAGGCTAATTTGGCCTGCTAATTTGGCATTTCCTATTACATTGAATATCAGAGTCGGCTGCAGTCTAGTATTGCTTCCTATCCTCACTCATAGCATTCTGGTACCTTTCGGCTTTAACCTCCTCAGAAATTCCTGCAGCCCTTATGCACTGTTCACTCTCTTTAAGACGGGCACTGAGGTAGCAAATTGGGTCCCCCCCCCCCCCCAGTAGTGGCTGCCCTACCTAAGACACGAGGTTTGGACTCATAAGGGGATTTGTTTATCTCTAGAACACTAGAGACAGTACTGTGCAGGACAGGGGACCTACTGGACATAGCAAGGTATTTAATACAGGAGGTATTAGACAAGCTGCCTACTATCATGTAATTGCAGCTGGGACAGGTACCACAGGCTTGCTTCCACCATCTCCAGGCACAAATAATAAATAAAAATAAAAAAGGTGTGGGAGATGTCAGCATACATCATGCCTAGCATAGGTGTCATGGCTTTTTCCCAGACCTTGGATTTTAAGTAGCTTTGTTACTCTGGTGATGTCAGTCTCCAAACTTAATGAGGGTAGTTTACAAGATGAGATTAGCTCTGACCCCCTGGTGATGTCAGTCTCCGGGCCTGATGAGATTGGTCTGCAGCCCCTCCTTGCTAAATCAAGTGATAGCAGACCTCAAACAAACCAAATTATGACAAGGGGAGGTGCTGAAGATTTTCTCTATAAATACAGAAACACAAAAATAGCTCTCTCTCTGTTGATGGGACACTTCCTACTATGAGGCTCTGACCCATACTTCTCTCTCTCTCTCCCCCCCCTTTGTTCTTTTCTTTCTCTCTATATTCTTCTTACTATGAGACTCTGACACACACTTCACACATGCACACACCCACAGATGCAGCTCTGTAACAACCTTATAACTCTGTTCTGTACCTATGTAATAAGCCTATTTCTATATAAAACTCTTTTTCCAAGCCACACCAGTTTTGGTTCTTATTTGTGCTGCTTACCCTACTGTCTCTGTGAAATGAACCCAGAACCAAACGGAGCGTAACCAAAAGTAGAGAGTGGCGAAAGATTACATTTACAGAAGATTACAACATGCATGAAAAGTGTGCTTACTTTTATGTGAGCTGTGTGTAGGAGTTCCCAGGGGTGGAGCTGTGATGCATGCATGTGCATTAGAAAATATGCATGTACACAAATAGAGTATATGCACATGTTTACACCTTTGGAGCAGGTGTAGATATGTGGGTCTGCATTTGTGTGCTTTTGGGAGTTTTTAAGACTCTGTTACTCACTTTTAAAGCTATTAACAAGCTCTCCCCTGAATCAATAATGGCCCTCATCCATACCATATCTCCTAATAGAGCAAGGAGATCCACAGCTACAAACACCCTAAAAGTCCCGAAAGCATTAACAGTTTGCACTTCATCTACAGCCAATAGGGCGTTTAGTATCAGCGCACCAAGATGCTGGAACGCATTACCTCCAGATATCCGGGCTATTAAGGGCCTTACGCAGTTTAGGAAAGCCCTCAAGTACCATCTTTTCAATAAGTACCTCATAGAACCCAACCTCACCCACCGAGACAGAGATGCAACCCACTAAGCAAATATATGGTTTCCCAACAACATGCCAAGAAAGATTCTCTAACCCTTAGTGGAGCATTTGTTTCTATAGAATTCATGATCATACAACCTTATGTAGCAATATTTGTAAATAGTTTACCACCGGTATCCAAGCTTATGTAGCAAGTTTTGTAAATAGTTTACCCCTGTTATCTAAGTTACTTGCCCTGTTATCTGTAAACTCATACATGTTAACTGTACTGAGCATTTCTGTTCCATGTAAACCGCGCTGATGCTGAATGGTGCGGTATATAAGAGAATGTAAATAAATAAATAAATAAATAAGTGGATCTGAGAGCTTATTTTGTAGACACATAGGCACCTGTGTTGCTTTCATAAAACATGCTTAAAATAGGTGCTTTTTGGACTTCTCACATAGGTGCCCTGCTATAAAATCAAGCCTAAACTGCAAAGATTTACCTGCTGGAGCTGCAAAACCAATGTGGTAATTCTGGAGAACGTGCCTAGTACTTGGAAGACAGCTCTTTTGCTAATGCGGGGCAGTAATCATTACAGCACATTAACAGTATAGCTGCTGACATGGAGGGCAGTGAACTACATTTCTGGAGATGTAGTTAACACTGCAAATAACAAGAAACAGCTAAGCCGTGAACATGCTTAATGACATCCATGCTAACTGCAAGGCACACTCCCTGCCTCTTACTATGAACTTTTTGTTTTGGTTTTTTTACATGGCAGTTAATGTGTGCTATCTGGTAACGCAATGTGTTAACCGTTTTTATGAGCTCCACATCACCAGCATGTTAAAAGCAGTAATAAGCACTTAGGGGTATGTTTACTAAAGGTTAATGTGTGTTAAGTGCTGCAATGGCTCATAGAAATGAATGGGCAGTGGCAGCACTTAATGCAGGTTAACCTTTAGTAAACATGCCCCTTATTGTAGCTTAATAAATAGAGGTCTTAATTTGCTACTTATTATAGCTACTATAGCCATCAAAAATGATTTTTAAAAAACCCCATATTTAAACAAGAGCTGTAAATGAATTTAAGAGTTTTACAAAATTAGCACACCGCATTCATCAGTCTTCAGCTATGTTCCTCTATTGAATCTGTTGCTGTCTACTCTTTTTCCCTATCCTCTAGTGTCTCAGTAAACTAAGGTTACCAGATGTCCCCGATTTTCAGGGACTGTCCCCGATTTTAGAGCTGTATCCCTGACTGTCACCCGTTTGACAGTCTCCTGCCCCCAATTCCAGCAATGGGGACAGAGGGAGTAGAAAAACATTTATTTTCAACTTAGTGATTTGAATATGCAAATTTTTAGAACTTACATTCATTATCTTTATATTTTGCACAGTTCACTGTTTTGTAATTTCTCTGTTGATTTGCATGCTTGAAAATGATATTGTTGCTGTCATGGGATGGATGGTAGGGGGGGACAGGATAATGACTTTTCTTCCTTCCTTCTCACCTTCCTCAAACCTGGAAATAAAGTATCCCCCCCCCCAACACCTACTTAAATAAATATCCCAAATTTGCCTGCATAAAATCTAATAACCTTACAGTGAACCCTTTGCCTTACTTTTTATCAGGCACCCTTAGCTGGGTTCCCTCTTGGGGGGAGTTGCCATTGGGAAAGCCCACCATCAGTAAAATGGAGCTAGAGTTCACAGAGCAGTGCAAAGGCTACTTTAATTATCAATGTACCTTGCTTGCACATAGAAGTCACCAGGAAAAAGGAATATGATGGCAAACTGGAAACATATGCTAAAGCAGGCAAGACAAGCATGCAAAGCAAGGGAAGAAATGTCTGGCCCCTGCTTATAATCAGCACCACATCACAAACAGCTAGAAAAGACCTGGCTGAGTTGCAACTCTAGGCAGACAAATAGCTTCTCCTGGAGGAGTGAAAGCGCCATGTCTTATTTTCTTCCCATCCTCATGGCTGTTTGCTGAATGCCCGAAAAGAGCCTCCAGGGGCCCAGGCCAGCCATGGGGAGCACAGTCCTGAATGGGCACAAGACCATCACAGGAGCAGTCTCTGAAACAGGACCTGGAACAGCTGGAGTTTGGAGAGCTAGAGCTGGAACACAAACAGCTGAAGCTGAGGCTGGAACAGGAACAGCCGAAACTCCAGCAGAATGAAGTCCCTGAAGCAGAAAATGAACCCAACACGCTTTCTGCTGTGACTGCAGCAAGAACTAGAATCTCAGGGAGAACCGGAGTCCTTGGAGCAAGAGCTGGAGTTGGACTCAAAGTATAAATTGGAGTCTCTGGGAAGGCTGGAACTGCAAATGCACAAGCTGCAGCTAAAACGGAAATCTTAGCTACAAGGTCAGTCGTTTCCCCAAGCAGGGAGTTCAGAATAGTCAAGAATTCTTCAAGGCTATAATGGAGGGAAGTATCTTCACATAAAATTGAAGTAACCGTTTGTAAGAGTTAACATGGCTGAAAAGGTAGAAAGGCAATGACAAAAGCCAGAAAGATGCTTGGGTCCATAGGGAAAGGAACAGCCAGCAGAAAACAGGAGGTGACAGCGCCTCGGTATAAGTCTTTCTTGCGTCTGTGTACAGCTCTGGAGACTGCACCCTCAAAAACATATAAACAGGATGGAGTTTGGGCAGAGGGCAGCTGCTAAAATGGTTAATGGTCTTCATCAAAAAGCACAAGTCAATGTTGACTCACAAGCTCCTGGATGTTTATTGGCAGCATGAACCAAAGTAGATTGCCAAGGTCTCTCTTCTGAGGCAATGGAGGGGGGGGGGGGGAGGTTAAGTGACTTGCCCAGTGCCACAATGGGAATTGAATCCTGGTCACTTGGTTGCTAAGTCAGTGCTCTAACCACTAGACTTCTCCTCTACTCCAGGGACAGACTTAAAGATTTCAATGTGTATATTTTGGAAGAAAGGCTGGAAAGGGGAGATATGATAGAGATGTTTAAATACCTCCATGGCATAAATGAACGAGCAACAGCACAGTAGCAGCATTAATGAGTGAGTCAGAGTCATCAGAGAGCGTCCAAATTTGAGGCACTGGGAGGTCCCTGTGTTTGTTGGCTGCCAGCGCACAGGACAGCTCACCCGAAGGAACTGTCAGTCAGTGCTATCTGGTCCAAGCAATAATGTCTCTGGAAGGTATGCACCGAGGACCATGTTGCAGCCTTGCAGATGTGTTGGAGGGCACAGCATTGAGATTCGCCAGGGTGGTAGCCATTGCCCAGAGTTGGTGGGCTCGGATGGAGGCAGGAGGATCGACGCCTGCCTTTGAATAACAAAAGGCGATACATGCTGTGATCCACTGCAATAGGGTCTGTTTCATCATTGGGTGCCCCAGTCTGTTGGGATCGAAAGTGATGAAGAGCTGAGGACCTTGACATGAGGCAGTGGTTCAAGCCAGATAGGTGCACAGTGCTCTCATGCAGTCGAGGGTGTGGGGTGGCACTCTTTCTGAGAGTCATGCAGCTCTGGGTAGAAGGTGAGGAGGTCAATGGACTGGTTGATGTGGAATGGCGATGCCACCTTTGGCAGAAACTTGGGATGGGTCCACAGCAAGGCACGGTCTGGGTAGAGGAGGGTGCAGGGTGGGTGTGTGACAAGTGCCTGGTGTTCCCTCACTCTCCTTGCCAAGGTGATGGCAACGAGGAACAGGGTCTTCCATGTGATGTATTTGAGAGGCGAGCTTTCCAGCAACTTGAAGGGCTCCTTTGTGAGTTCTAGGATGACATTGAGGTCCCAGGGGGGCACTGCCTCTTCATAAGGGGGTGTAGGTTCGCCAGGCCTTTCATGACCTGTGAGACCAGCGGGTGAGCCAAGATGGGTTGGCCATTGAGGTTGTCATGGAAGGCTGCGATGGCTGAGAGGTACATCTTGATGGAAGAAGTTTGGAGCCCCATTTGCGTGAGGGTGGTGAGGTATTGGAGCACCCTTGGCAAGGGGCAGGAGAGGGGGTTCAGGCCTGCTGAGCCAAACCGGGTGTCAAACTGCTTCCACTTCAGGGAGTATGAGCATCTGGTGGAGTCCCTCTGGGCTGTAAGGATGTACCGCTGGACGTCCCCTGTGAGGTCTAGTGCAGACATCCATGACCTTTCAACTTCCAGGCAGTCATTGTAAGGGCTGGGAGGTTGGAGTGTAGGGTCCTCCCTTCATCCTGGGTGATGAGGTCCAGTGGAAGGGGCAGGCACACCGGCAGTCCCTTGGCGTGTCATTGGAGATAGGGGAACCACATCTGCCTCGGCCAGTAGGGAGCCACAAGGATGACTGTGGCTTCATAGGAGTTGGTCTTCTGCAGAACCTTGGAGATGAGTGGCATTGGGGGGTAGGCATACAGTAGGTCGTGGCTTCCCCAGTTCAAACTGAATGCATCTGCCGTGGCCCTCCGCTCTGATGGGTTTGGGAGCAGAACTCCATGCATTTTGTATTGGTGGGTTGTGCAAAGAAGTCTATCTGTGGCTGACCCCACCGATGGAATAGGGAGACTGTGATCTCTGAGTTGAGGGACCACTCGCAGGGCTGGAGCTGTTGGCTAAGTTTGTCCGTCAACTGGTTGTGCTTGCTGGGCAGATAGGTTTCTAGGAGGTGGCAGTCCTTGGACAGTGCAAGGTTCCAGATCTTGTGTGCTTCCCTGCATAGGGGGAAGAGATCCCATGCCCTCTTGCTAGTTAATGTAGAACATGGCAATCTAGTTGTTAGTCTGGATCAGTACCACCTTGCTGACTATCCAGGTCCCAAAGGCTTGGAGGGCGTGCCTGATTGCCCTCAATTCCAACAGGTTGATGTGCAGCTGGTCCTCTGCCATCCACATCCCCAGCTTAGTTTGGAGGCATTCGTGGTGATGACCAAGTCATGTTGGGGGTCCTTGAAGGGTCTGCTCCTTGTGCAGCCACCAGTACAGTGATGCCTGTGCTTTCCGGTCTATGGCAATCCTGTGGGACATGGGTTGGGACAGTTGGTTTAAGTGTTGGTGCAGGTGCCATTGAAGGCCTCTCGTGTAGTGTCTAGTGAAGTGTACAACCTGAGTCGTTGCCCCCATATGGCCCAGGTGGTGCAGCATTCTGACTGATTTGACATTCGCCCTTGACACATCCCGTGCCAGGGATATGATGATGTCCACTCGAGCTAATGGGAGAAAGGCCCTCGCCTGAGGAGTACAGAGTGTTGCACTTATGAAGTCCAAGACTTGTATGGGTTGCAATTGTGATTTCTTGAAATTGACCAGGAAGTCCAAGATGGACAGTAGGGGGATGATGTTCCGTATGGCCTCCTCTGCCTCCAGTCTGGATGGGGCCATGATGAGCCAGTCATCCAGATAGGGGAAAACACACATGCTAGATCTCTGGAGGTGAGCAGCAGCCACTGCCACACATTTGGTGAATACCCTTGGAGCCAAGGAGAGCCCGAAGGGGAGCACCTTGCATTGGTAGTGTTGATCCATGATGCAGAAGTGCAAGAATTTCCTGTGCGTTGGGTGGATGGAAATGTGCGAGTAGGCATCCTGCAGGTCCAGTGACACCAGCCAGTCATGCTGTGTGAGGGGAAGAATGAATCCGAGTGAGTACATCTGGAAGCACTCTTTGTGAATAAATTTGTTGAGACGGAGTAAATCTAGGATAGGGCACACTCCTCCAGGCATCTTAATAAGAAAGTACCTGGAGTAGAATCTGTGGCCCACTTCCTCTTGTGGGACTCGTTCCATGGCCCCTGTCTTAAGGAGGTTCTGGACCCTCTCTAACACTCTTCAAATCCAAGTTGAAAGCTCACCTCTTCGCTGCTGCTTTTGGATCTTGACTCACCTGATCTCCTCTTCTCTTCCCTTTTCTTTCCCCTAGTTTATCCCTGCTTACACCTTCTGTGTTTTGTCTTGACTAGATTGTAAGCTCTTATGGGCAGGGACTGTCTCTTACATGTCTGTTCAGTGCTGCGTATGACTGGTAGCGCTTTACAAATGCTCAGTAGTAGTAGTAGTAGTAGTAGTAGATTTCCATCAATATGGTGGCTTGTAGGTAGTCTGGAGGGAGGCTGAGAGGTATGACATTTTGGTGCGGGGTCGAGTGGAACCAGATGTGATAGCCATGCTCTATGATCTGCAGCACCCACTTATTGGTGGCAATACTCACCCAGGCTGCCTTGAAGAAGGAGACTTGGCCCCCTACCAGCAGGGCTGTTTTGGCATCAAAAGGAAGGGGTACTCTTCTCCAAGGAAGCAGCTGTCTGCCTTTGCTGCCTGTACTCCTTTTGGTGCAGTTTCTGGTGGTAAAATTGGTAGGACTGGTGCTTGGAGCATCGTGGCTACCACCTGTGGTATGGTTGGTATGGCTGACAGCATTTCGAGGAGGAGTATGATTTGTATTGGTATGATCCTTGGGCTTGCGGGAGTTGGAGCTTTGTTCGAGACCATCGGAGGCTAGCGTGGTGAAGCATTCCTTCATGTCATTAACAGTCTCTTTGACCTTTTCTCCAAAAAGGTTGTCCCCAGCGCAAGAGGCATCTACAAAGCGCTCGTGTATGCCCTCTTGTAGGCCCGAGGCTCGGATTCAGGCTGTCTGGGATACCGAGGCGAAAGTGTCAAAGGACGAGCAAATGAGGTGCTTGCCACATTCACTCGGGTCTCCAAGGAGGGGCAGGAAGGTGGTCTTAGACTCCACTGTCAGTCCCTCTTATGCTTTCTTAAGGTTGTCCACAATGGAGTCCAGGTACAGCACTTGTTGGAATTGGTGAGCAGCAATTTTGGTGCTCAGCATGGTGGCCTGTAAGTCTTTTTTCCATACTTATCCAGAGGTTTGTGGTCCTTCCCGGGAGGTGCATTGGAGTGTGTGCGGGAGGCTTTCACTTCCTTCAAGGAGGACTCCACTACAATGGACTAGTGTGGCAGCTGGGTCTTGTCGAACCCAGGTGCTGGCTGCATCTGGTACTTGGCATCAAGTCTCTGGGATGTGACTGGGTCAGAAGCAGGGGTCTGCCAGATGCATGGTGAGGTTGTCCAGTAGGAGGCGGTGGACCGGGATGGAGACCACCAGCCTCGGGGTGTTGAGATATTTCAGGAGGCTCGTGACCTCATTCCTGGGGTCTTGTGTGTCCACTGGTTTCAGCTCTAGGCAAGAGGACAGCTTCTGGAGGAACTTTGGATACATTAGGTCCTCTGGTGGCAAAGGTGGGAGTGGAGGTCTTGGGGAGGGCTCTGAAGGGGTATCACCTTCGTCAGTGGGAAGATGAGAGCTGCCTGTGGAGCCAGAGCCTGCAGCTTCCTCTCCTTCGCTGTCCGCGGAGAGGGGTCCCGGGGTGAAGCCGGCCAGGGGTGGAGACGTCTTCGATGAGGGTATCCGTGTCACTGGGGTGGATGCTAGAGGCATATCTAGGACTTGTGCAGGCTGAGGCTGAAGAGGTTCCTGCGCTAGAAGGTTTTGTGCCAAGAAGCATTTCCAGAGGTCCATCATCACCGCAGGGGGATGCTCTGGGTGCAGTGAGTGTGACTGATCCCATCTCCGCCGTCTTGGGGGGGGGGGGAGTGGCTGAAGAGTAAGGACTGAAAGACGGGCTTCTGACCATTCTGTGCCTGTCCACCGGCCCCGTGTCCAGGAATGGTTGCTCCTCCTCCTGCTGTTGCTGCTGCTGCTGAAGGAGCTGTCCCCAGCAGCACAGTTCAAGTCTCTGCTCCTGCGCTAGTATGCGCGGTTCAAGTCTCTGCTCCTGTGCTGGTATGCTCATTCTGGTGAGGGGGAGCATGCAGTGCTGACGAGGCAGGCTTGGGAGGTGTTTCTGTCCCTGGAGTGGTGATGGCCGACATCCCTACTGGCGTCATTGTGATGTCATCCAATCGCGGTGGCCATGGGAGGAGTCAGAGGCTGACTGAGGATGTTGGCGCGAACAGGGGGAAGTCCTTGCCTGGACGCCTTCCTTCTGTTCATGGTACTGGAGGTTGTGGTGGCTGCCTCTGTTGGAGGGGGAGTGACTGCAGAGTCAGGGGGCACGCATGCCGGGCCGAGGATTGAGGCCCTGGAGGACACACCTTGTGATGTAGCAGAAGCAGCAGAGCATCTTGCTTGGCGACCATGTTGTCTGCATCCACGCGGCTGCTCTTCTTAGCCGCTGCAGTACCTGAAGGCTTCTTCTTTCTGATGCTTTCTGGCAGACTGTTGTGGGAAGTTCTGCGGTCTGCAGGTAGTCTTGGAGATCATGGTTGCTGGAGTGGCAAGCCCTGGGGGACATGCAGGCACAGTGGGGGCAGTCCTCCATGCAGTGGCTTTTTCCCAGGCATTGCGCGCAGCGATCAGGAGCATCTTCGTGTTTATTTTCCTGGAGCACTTTGGGCATTTCTTAAAACCATATTTGATTAATTTTCTTTGTTTCTCCTTGTTCATGGTGGCTAGGATTGAGGAGAGCTGAGGTTCTGTACGTATGGCTGGGCAGAAGAACAAGAACTGAGCCAGGTAGAGGTGGGCTCAGGGATGTGGGCAACTGGGGCATGCTCTGAAAGGCTTTAGGAGAGCTCTTCCTTATCCAATGGCACCATCGGATGACATTACTAGGTGTCGCTGACGGATCCTGCTTGTCCATGGAGAATAAATGAAACCCACCTTAAGCTCATCAGTGGGATACTCATCAGGTCTTCATGAACCACAGGAAGCATTGCTTAATAAAGGCCCTTAGTGTTCCCTGAGCACCAAAACATCTATCAAGAAAAAGCAAAGGAGACTCTCAGGGAGTCAGGAAATCCATGGCTGTGGAGTAAAGGAATGAATGAAGTACAATTATAGAGGTATTTAAGCAGTGACTGTGTACTTTAGCATCCCTGTTTTTGTTCTTTATTTATACAGTACGTTAAATATGTAAACCATCTTGCTGTTATATAACAAAGGCGGATAGCAAATAACTACACTAGGATTCAGAACAAAATTCAAAGTTCTGTTCAGGGAATGCAGGAACCACAAACAAATAAAACATTGGGTGTGACACTCTGCTTTCAGCAGGGAAAGCACCTTTCAGCTATGCAGCTCACAGGGAGAACAACTGCACAGCTTTCTTAAGCGCCAGCACAAAGGCAGAAGCTTGAGTTCTTTAAAGCTGCTTTAAACTCGGTGTCTTCGTTGAGCTTTCTGGCTGGTTTGTGTCTGTGGCTGGGTCATTCTGTCAGGGCATCCCTAGCTAGGATATGTAGGCTGGTGAACAAAGCTGGCATTAAAGCCAGATGCTATAACCGAGCGCATGGTATTCTAGCATGTGAGAACCGCAAAAGTTGTGTGCCAATATGCAGCAATGGAAACCTATGCAAATGAGGCATGTGCAAAACCTCAGCATGAAATGAGCAGCGGGGGTAGATGCATGTGCAGAAAACAGATCTGCTGCCAGCTGTATTGTATGCTTGTGTATAGATTTTACACGCTGACAGCGGCACAGCCTTTGCCCCCTCCTCCTCTCTCCTCCTGCATTTCCCAGGCCTCTGTTTGGTTCTTTGTCATTTCCCCATTTTTTTTGTGGAGTTCTAATCCATGCTAGTAGCCAGGGCCAGTCCTACCAGGCGTGCAGTGTATGCGACACACTGGGAGGAGTGGCAGCAGCAGTAGCAGAACTGTCCCAAGTCGTGGCTGTTGGCCCCCCTGCCCTGCTGCTGAAGCTATGTGCCCTTTAAGCTGCAGCTGTGGCAGCAGGGGGCGGGGGGCAAACAACAGCAGAGCATCGGCAACAGGCCAGCTTGTCCTTCCGCAGCAGATTTAAAGTCGCGGGAGCATTTTTCTTTGCTCCTGAGGCTCTGCTGCCTTCGAAACCTTCCGCACCATAGCGTTCCTAAAGGCAGTATCAAGCATTTCCTGTTTCTCATGAGAAAATGCTTGATGCTGCCTTTAGAAATGCTGTAGTGCCAATGGCTTGGGAGGCAGCACAGCCACAGGAGCAAAGAAAAATGCTCTCACGGCTGTTTAAATCTGCTGCGAGGAGTTGACCAACTTGAGAATAGAGGCTGGTTGGGATTGTGACTGTGACTGAAGAAGCGGGGGTGGGGGGGGGCCTGGAAGGGGGTTGATACTGGCACTGAATGGGTGCTGGAGGGTGCTGGGGTTGGGACTAGACGGGAACTGATACTGGGGGAAGGGGGCTGGGAATATAAGGGCTGACACTGGAAGGTACTGGGAGGGAGGAACTGGGACTGGAAGGAGGTTGACACTGGGGGCTTACTGGGACTGCAAAGAGGATGATACTGAGAGGGTACAATGACTGGAATGGGGGCTGACACTTTGGAGAGTACAGGGTCTGGCAGGGGGTTGACACTGAGGGGGATACAGGAAATGGGCTGATGCATGGGTAAACTGGAAAGGGGCTGGGGCTGATGCTTGTAGATTCTGGGGTCAGAATGGGGAAAATAGGAAGAAACTGGGAGAGTGGAAAGGGAGAGGGTCAGATATGTGTTTGGAGGGGGAGGAAGAAACAAGGTCATATATGGGGGAAGACTGAGAGGGAGGGGTAGAAGAATGAATGCTGGGATAAGGAGGAAGAAAAGTAGGGCTAATATTTATTGGAGAAGTAGACGAGTGAGTCTGATAAAGAGGATTAGGAAGAAAGAGGGCAGATACTGGGCACATTTATTTTTATTTTATATTTACATTCTCTTATATACCGCACTATTCTGCATCAGTGCGGTTTACGTTGAACAAACTGAAATTACATTGAACAGGGCATTATAACTTGGAGATAACTATTTTACAGGGAACATGGGCTATGGAGGGTTAAGTGGCTTGCCCAAGACCACAAGGAGCACCTGTGGGACTAGAAACCCCAGTCCTTCCGGCCCAAGGTTGCTATCCTCTAGTGGGATTTGAACCCCCGACCTTCCGGCCTGAAGTACCTTGCCCCAACCACTAGGCCACTCCTCCACATGGTGATGTAGGAGAGCAGGGACTTAGATTAGATGAATACTCTAAAATTGGGTGGGAGAACAGAAGCAGACAGACTCTAAGATTGGCTGGGGTTTGGGCGTCTAAGCGGGGACTGATGGATTGCTTAAGGTAGGAGAGTGTGACTTGAGCATTGCTGGAGGGAGAGTGGGTACTAGGAAACTGACCAGAGATTAAGAGGACAGTGGGGACTAGGTGCTGGGTATGAATTAGGCTGTGAGACTGATTGCAGAAATATGGGGAGGGGAGAGGATTTGAAGGAGCTGGAGGGTTTGGGGAGGAGTTGAAAAGCAGTTGAAAAGGACAGAGTGCTATGGAGTAGGTGCGAGTCAAAGGAAGGAGACAGGTCTTTGAAGATGAGAGAGGGTAGAAATGGAGGAGTGTAAGGGTAAATGGAAGCCTAAATAGGAGTAGGATGTAAGAAAAGGAGTGGAGATGGAGATGGGATGATTGATACGGAAGGAGCTGGGGCTACAACAGGATCCAGGGAGGAACACTAAGCTCCATAGCACTGAGGCAGCAGCTGAGCAGGCATCATGAACTCTGGCAAGGAGATATTAGACCTGAGGTAAGGGAATAAAGGGGAAAGGAGAGATGCTTGACTGAGGGGGAGAGAGGGAGAAGAGGAACAGGAAAGATGCTGAACATGGTGAGAGAAGCCATGGAGGTGGTTTGGCAAGGTGATAAGCGAGAAGATGTTGAAAATAAGGCAGGGTTGGTGGCAAAAGGGGGCACTAGGAGGCTTGGTGATGATAACAGACAAAAAAGGGATGGGAGAGAATGACGGACAGGGAAGATGCTGGGATGATGAGGAAGTGAGAGAAGGGGGATGATGGCTGGGAAGGGAGTGGGTAAAAGTGGAGGAGGAGGATGGGTGAAAGATAGAAGGGGATGGGATACTGGGGAAAGAGTGAGATGGGAAAGGGAGGACTAGGGAGAGGGGAAGATGTGCTGGGAAGGAAATCAGTGAAGGAGATGGAAAATTGATAGGTGAAAGTGAAGAAGTGCAGTGTCATCCACTTGGGAAGCAGAGATCCAGGGAATTGTATGTAATAGGGGGAAAGAGGTTGGTGTGCACAGACCAGGAGAAAGACCTCAGAGGATCTCAGTGTGGCAAAACAGTGTGACAAGGCAGTGGCAAAAGCCAGAAGGATGCTGGGTTGCATACAAAGAGGAATTACCAGCAGAAAGGAGGAGGTACTAATGCCACTGTACAAGTCAGGTGAGGCCTCACTTGGGATATTGTGTTCAGTTTTGGAGACCGTATCTCATAAAGGATATAAAAAGACTGGAAACAGTTCAGAGGAAGGAGCCTGCATCAGAAGACTTATGAGAAGAGACTTGAAGACCTAAATATGTATACTCTGGAGGAGATATGATTCGGACCTTTAAATACTTAAAGAATATTAATGAACAAACAAACCTCTTCCAAAGACAGGGAAACTGTAAAATTAGAAGCATAATATAAAGCTGCAAGGGGGTAAACTGAGAGGCAATGTCAGGAAATACTTTTTCACTGAAAAGGAGGTGGATGATTGGGAATGCCCTCCCGATGGACGTGGTGGGTGCAAATACAGTGACAGAATTCAAAATGGCATGGGACAGACACAGAGGATCCCTTTATAGCAACAGGATAAAATCAAAATAAACATAACTCTTATACCTCAACAAATAGGGGTGACCTACACGGAGCGGTGGGTACACCCCTAAACAAAGGCATGGGGAGGGGTACCTGCACGGAGCAGCTGAAGCACCTACTTTTGCCGCTTTGCTGGCCAGGCTAGATGGACCAAACTGGTCTTTATCTGCTGTCATATACTATGTTACTATGAAAAGTAAATGAAGCGAGATGAGTTCTGGAAGGCGAGAAGGAGGGTACAGTTTGAGTGAATAGGCAGAAAAGAAAGAAATGGAGGAAAGAGATGTAAGGGAAAATGTAAAAAACTGGAAGACAGAGGAGAAACGACAAAGGGGTAGCATACCCTGGAAAAAAACAGAAAAAAGAGACTGGGACTAATGACTGAAAAAATAAAATGTTCTGACAACAAAGGTAGAAAAAATATTTTATTTTGAATGAATTGAAAATGCATATTTCTGATGACTTTGTATTTTGTTCAGTACATGAGGAAATGCATTTCCATTTGTTTGTTCAGTGTTGACCTACATGCAGAGTCTGACTTCTTGGAGTTTTCAGTTAAATTTTTATTTGCATGTTTCTAATTTGTGGTCCCTTGCTTTGCATTTGGTTCATGTTTTTTTGCGTGTAACAAGTGTGATGTTCTGCTAGTGTTGCTTTCTGTTCAGGGATCTATAGCAGTCCTGCTTGTTCAGTTATCCCAATAGGAGGTGTATTGCCATCCTCTGGCCCAATATAATATTTGTAGTGCTGCCTTTTCAAAGGTAAAGTTGGTGCTGTGGGAGTCCTGACAGTGCAGGTTGGCTATAGGCTCTGCATGAGCAGGGTTTTATAGTACTTCGTAATGTACTTGGTAGTTGGCATTGGAGGGAAGTTGTGTAGAAATCTTGTAGCCTTTCTGTAACCTCACTGCATGTGTAAATTGTGTTTAATCATTTATTTTTGGAACAAAAGAGAAGCTCATGAAGGGCTCTATTGGAATCCACTGGAATGGGGGGTAGGATGGAGGGGGGGCACAGTAATGATTTGCCCAGGGCAACAGAAAAGGTAGCACTGGTCCTGCAAGCAGCAAAGCTACTAGTGGGTAAGAGGCAAAAGATGCCAAACTTTCTCCTATACGCTCAAGCTTCATGCCAAGAAATGAGTGTTCGCTGGCATAGACATGCCAAAGTTGTCTTCTCCTACCCGTGCCAGAGTTTTGCATCACCTCCAATGAGGTGTTAGAACAATGCATTATTGAACTCTGCACTTGACCTTCTGGTCTTCTTTGCATCCAGGCAAAATACTTAATGTCTTCGCTAGCATCACATTTCAATATGCACAGCTCATTTGGATATCATTTTAGTACGCATTGTGCTACTGTGCGTGCAATGTTTTCACGCCAGTTCCTTCACTGCATTGCGCCCTGATGGTAGTTGGGTGCAAATGTCATGTTAACTATGTGCAACTGGTGCATTACTGTTTCTGCATTGTCCCCCATAGAAAGCCAATAGGAATGGAGTTCTTCTAAAAGTTACACTACTAGGGAAGTCCACTCACACCATATCAGGGAGCCAGAGTGCAGAGAGCAATGCTAAGGCCAGTTTAATTATCACTGTTCCTTAATAGCACATAGCAGCCCAGCAGGAAACAGGAACATAGAACTGAAAACACAGTAAGACTAGGAGCTGAGCAGAAAAGATATGACTTGCAAAGCAATGATCTGCAAACAGTGAAAGTAATGACCAGCGGGGAGCAAGCCCAAATGCAAGGAAGAACTACCCCAAGCCCACCTGCACTGACTCCTGTTGAGCCAATGAGAATACAACACGGCAGTACACCCAGCCAGCAAAGACCTGGTTGAGCTGCAAAACTCCAGAGGCAGGAAGCTCCTCCTGGAAGAGCAGAAAATCAAAATCCTAATCTGAGCCTGTGCCCTGCTGAACACCTTTTCATTTCTTCTGTGATGCCATCTTTGTTCATGTGATTTGTGTTCTTGGTCTTTTAATGATTTTGCATTTGGTTTATGTAATTTCTTGATATACTGCCCAGGCTGAAGGGCTTCAGGGTGATTTACAATCACTACAAGCACATACTAGATACATTCCCTTGTCCTCAAAGGGCTCAAATCTACATGTGTACCTGAGGCAAGGAGTGCCTATAGGGCTAGAAACCCCAGTCCCTCCCGTTTGAGATTGCTGTCCCCAGGTGGAAATCAAACCCTCAGCCTGCTGGCCTGAGATACCTTGTCCGAACCACTAGGCCTCCCTCCAGTGATTGTCTGCTCTCTGCTTCATCTTGGTTCTTGTTTGCTACTTTTGAGGACAGTTTTCAAAACCACGTATGCACCTAAATACCAGTGTGAGTGTGGATATTAGCTTCCTGAAAATTGCCTATCCTGAATACTGCTAAAAGTACATATGGGGCCCGATATTCATTTAGGCAGGCTATGTGCCATGCATAACCCGGATTTTCATTTCTGCAGCAATGGAACTGAAAAATACAGGTTTACTGGATGCGCCAGCAGTCACCGAGGCTAAGCGGGTAGCAGCAGTTTTCGATGCTACCCACTTAGCCCCTGCACCTGGAAGGCAGGCAAGGATTTAAGCCGCAGAGGGCTAAGCGGGTGGCATTGAAAATCACTGCTACCCACTTAGCCCTTTCCTCCACCACTGCTCCACCACAGAATGCCCTCAACTCACCCTCATGCTAACTGCATTGCATCTGGGAGCATGAGGGACTTGGGTAGTGCCTTTGGAAAATCCCGGATAAGGCATTTACATAAGTAACTAGGGCAGTTCCCCCTGTAAATACCTTCAAAAATGCTGCTCATGGTGTTCAGAGCATGTCTACTTATATCCATATTTAGAGCAGGTAACAAATAGGAGAATCATTTTAATTATATTTCATGCCCAGTCAAGGTAGGCTATTGAGAATAGACCCTAAGGAACCACAGCTAATTGGTAAATATCCTGAAATGTCAGCATGTCAGACGGCCTTATCTGGGATTTTCCAAAGGCGCCTACATGGGTAGTACCTTTGGAAAATCCTGGATACATCCTTAACATGGCCAGATGCTATGCGGTTAGCATCAGGTTGTGTTGGGGGCATTCTGGGGTGGAGGAAAGGGCTAAGTGGGTAGCAGCGATTTTTGATGCTACCCAATTAGCCCTCTATGCCTTAAACATAGACAAGGTTTTTCCTTGCCTATCTTTCAGGTGCAGGGGCTAAGCGGGTAGCATCGAAAATTGCTGCTACCCGCTTAGCCTCAGCGGCTGCCGGTGCATCCAGCCAAACCCGGATTTTCACTTCCATCACCGCAGAAGTGAAAATCCGGGTTAAGGGGGTCAGCAGGCATGCTATGTGCCAATGTGGCGCATAGCTTGCCTAACTGAAAATCGGGGCTCACATCTCTAACACCCATAATGATTTCCTTCCCTTGGTGACCCCAGTGGATACTAAAGTCTCTATCCCTGTTGGACTAGTGGCTGGACAGGTCTTATATCTATATCCCAAACCCAAGAATGTGTTATGCACACTACGTAGCATCCTCGATCATACTGACTTTAGATCTGTCGCTCAAGCCCTCATCATCCCACACTTGGACTATTGCAATGCCATACTGCAAGGCCTGCCAAGAAAAACTACAAATGGCACAAAATGTAGCGGCCCGAATCATTATGCAAAAAGGACTCTCTGACCACATTACGCCCACACTAATTGAGCTTCACTGGCTCCCAATCACGGCCCGCATTCAATACAAAATCATAGTCACGACTTTCAAACTCATCCATGACATAGCGCCCTCACACCTCAACAGCTTAATATCCAATCTACCCAACAACAGAAGTAGACGAACACCGAACCTAAATACCCTCAGTATCCCGAAGTGCTTCACAAAGGTTAATGCATGCACCAGCAACAGAGCTTTCTCATTTATAGCTCCGGCACTCTGGAACCAGTTGCCAAGTGATCTACGTGAAGTCTGCGATCTGAAAGACTTTCGAAAACAACTTAAGACGCACCTCTTCCAATCACATTTCAACTTAACCTCATGAAATGCACTAATGCCATGAAATGCACCCAGCCGTATGTAAATATGTATATAAGGATCCTTCGTATAAATTGTAAATATGTTTTTAAGTACCCTGTATGTAGCTGCGATATTCAATCAACTGTAAATCCTGTAACCCCATGCTTGCTGTGAAATATCTCCCCTCCCTAATCGAAATGTACATACTCTAATTACCGGCCGGTACAGCCAACTCTCCCATGTATAGCAACCACTGCTGATCACTGGAAGCAGCGGGATACAAATATACGTTAAATAAATAAATAAATTATGGTAATAAAAAGAAAAAAGCATTACAAAATGTACTCCATACACAACTATCTCATGGCCTACATCACACTCCTCTACACATTCACATACTGCACACTGGACCTAACGACCAGATCCCCTTGATCCACCTACATTCCACACAAGCCAGATGGGCACCAGGATCATACCTAGCCAATGAACACCAGTATCCTAAGCAGGCAGCACACAAACCACATAATGCCACACATAATACGACCACTCATCACACAAATAATGTACACACCAACCCAATCATATCAACCAATATAAGGTGTGCATTACTAAACGCCAGATCAATCAGAAACAAACACTATCCTTGACCTCATCACTGACAAAAAGTTGGATATAATATGCATCACTGAGACCTGGCTAGATGACTCAGACCAGGTCATACTAAACCAAGCAACACCAACAGGCTATACTGCATTTAACTGCATCAGAGCACAAAAAAGAGGAGGAGGTGTTCTAATACTTGCCAGAAAAGAATACAGATTTATGACAATCACTATCTCTAATATGATCGAATCCAATACCCTCACCATAGCTAACAAGCACATAAGCATATCCCTCACCTACAGGCCACCTGGAGCCACAACCGAACATCTCTCCACAGTACTTGAAACAATATGTGCACACAACAGAAAAAACAAACCCCTCATTGTACTAGGAGACTACAACCAACTTCCACATCCACAGAGAAACCACATCATTCTTAAAAGCCATGGAGTCACTAAATTATTGCCAAACAATCACCGTGCCAACACACCAGCATGGTACAACACCAGATATGGTATTTATGCCAGTACAAATGAGGGCTTCAACCCTCAAACCCCAAACACACACATCCAACCTATCTATATCCAAAACCCAAGAATGTGTTATGCACACTAATTTTTGTCGGAGCTATTGCCGTGAAGGTAAATACCCTCTCGTGGCAATAATGTTCCTTTTTATCTATTTATATAAAAGGGGAGCACGACCCCCACCAACCCTAAAGAGATATCTAAATCATCATAGGGCAAAAACTGACCTCCAATCAAATCTGTCCAAAAAAGGCGATAACATCAAGCCAAACAAGGTACACTTAACTTTTAACGGATGGTCGAATCCAACTGTCCAAAAAGCCCATCCGATAGTTCGTTTCACCAAGTCACGCAGAGGCTGAAAAGCGCCATATATTCTTCTTCAAATTGCAACTCATCCAGAAGTGTATTACAATAACCCAACGTTGTGTTTCGGGCTCCCGATCCTCACAGCCCTTCTTCAAATTCCATTGCAAATGTAAAGAATCCGCCCATCACAGCTGCTTTTAAGAGGGCGCAAAGAAATGACATCATCAAGTCGTGGGCCAATCATGATCAAAGTCCATTCATGGGGAGGGTAACCCAAAATTTAAAGAAGTAGCCACCAATCCACAGAAGAATTTAACCCATATGGTGCTATTGAATTGAGATGATAGATCCAGAACTGTTCTCTATACAAAAGTCGGGCACCCCGGTCACCACCCCGAAGCTTCCCCGGGACATGATCCAGGATCCTCCAACGTAAATCCTGAAAAGTATGCTGAAAGTTCCGGCAATGTTTAACCACAGGCGCCATCAAAACATTTGTATTAATCCTAGAACGATGTTCCCTAGGCGCTGTTTCACACTACGAATGGTTTTCCCAATATAAAACTTGTTGCAGGGACAAATCAGGATATAGACCACAAAAGTGGTCTGGCAGGTGGTGTCAAAACTGCTGTAGATTTTTTTATGCGTTAAAGGATTTTCCCAATAGGCCCCTTCCAATGTTGTGGAGCAAAACTCACAATGGTGACACTGAAGATGCCCAATAGTCAAAACTGATGGAGGCTCAAAAACATTTCGAACAACCCAATCGGCCACAGTTCGACCCCTTTTAAACGCCAACATAAGGGGTCTATTAAAAGTTTGATGTAAAGACAAAATATGCCAGTGTTTCTTCAAAATGGACACAACCGCAGTGGCATGGGGCATAAATGGCAATACCCCAACAAAGCAGTCATTCTCCGGAAGCCGCAGCCCGCTCTGTTCAACACCCATTGTGGTCCATGAATGGACTTTGATCATGATTGGCCCACGACTTGATGATGTCATTTCTTTGCGCCCTCTTAAAAGCAGCTGTGATGGGCGGATTCTTTACATTTGCAATGGAATTTGAAGAAGGGCTGTGAGGATCGGGAGCCCGAAACACAACGTTGGGTTATTGTAATACACTTCTGGATGAGTTGCAATTTGAAGAAGAATATATGGCGCTTTTCAGCCTCTGCGTAACTTGGTGAAACGAACTATCGGATGGGCTTTTTGGACAGTTGGATTCGACCATCCGTTAAAAGTTAAGTGTACCTTGTTTGGCTTGATGTTATCGCCTTTTTTGGACAGATTTGATTGGAGGTCAGTTTTTGCCCTATGATGATTTAGATATCTCTTTAGGGTTGGTGGGGGTCGTGCTCCCCTTTTATATAAATAGATAAAAAGGAACATTATTGCCACGAGAGGGTATTTACCTTCACGGCAATAGTTCCGACAAAAATTAGTGTGCATAACACATTCTTGGGTTTGGGAGTACAAATGAGGGAGCAAGGTAGGACTACAATACCAACAATCATGCCAGTCCCTTGGTCAGACCACTATGTGATAGAATTCGCCCTGACCCTGAGTAATCCTAACCAACGCATAGAAGATGAGAAAATAGCCAGAAGATTTAGAACTTTCAAAAAGGATTCATTTATAAATGAAATCACTCCTCAACTCCAACAAGAATATGACACACTTGACATCAACATAGAAAAATGGAACTCAATATTATCTAATGCAGCATCAGCACCTACAAACAGAGAACCATATTCACCACACGCACGCAAGTGACCCAACGCCCCATGGTACTCAAATGACATCAGAGATGCAAAGCACACTCTCAGAAGACTTGAAAAAAAATGGAGAAGGAACAAAACATGTAGCTCCCATATACAATACAGAGCCAAGCAACAAGAATATAACAATCTAATAAATGAGTGCAAACAGCAACACCATACCAACTTAATCATGAATTCCGCCAACAAACCTAGAGAACTCTTTAGCATTGTCCAAAAGCTCACTAAGGACACCACGCAACAGTGTACTCACCATCTTGACCCACAGGAATTTGCGGACTACATGAAATCAAAAAACACCACTCAAATATATTCCATCATGCCACAGATAGATGACCATAAGATAAATGAGAAGCAACAAACATGGGAAAAATTCAGCATACCATCAAAGCAACAGTTAGAGGACATAATAACTGGACTCAACACAACAACCTCACCGTCAGACCCATGCCCAGTATCATGGATCAAGGCCACAAAGAGCCAGCTCTCCCATCACATTAAAAAAATCGTAAAAGACTCACTCCAACAGGGATACATGCTGCAACCCCTAAAACATGCCATGATATGACCGATATTTAAAAACAACAGCCTTAATCCCTCCGAACCAAAATCATACTGCCCCATCTCCAGCCTACCATTCCTTGCAAAAATCGTGGAAAAGATAGTACAGAGACAACTTCATGAATGCACCACTGGACATCCATCAACATGGCTTTAAATCTCAACACGGCGTGGAAACGCTACTCACTTCCCTCTTTGACACTCTCCTAAGAGGCATGGATAACAAAGAATGGATTCCTATTAGTATTCATGGACATATCAGCAGCCTTCGACACTATATCCCACGCTAAGCCACTACAAGGCCTCTAGCAGATAGGATTATGCAAGAACACCCTGAAGTGGTTTACTTCTTACTTGGAAGATCGAACACAACAAGTCAAAAGCGCCCAAATGAAGTCACTGCAGTTCCCCATCATGCAAGGAGTACCACAAGGATCAGCTCTATCATCAATTTTATTTAATATTTACATCCAACCCATATGCAACATCATTAAACACCACAAACTCCATTACCACATCTATGCCGACGACATCATGGTGTATGCTCCAATCAACCTACTAGCAATAGATATCACAACAATAACCAAATGCTTGGAAGACATGAATGCCTGGCTCACAGCCAACAACCTAACGGTCAACTTCGATAAAACAGAGGCAATGTTCATCACCAGGAACCCCACCTTCGTTCCACCACAGACCATCAGCATCCTAGACAAACTCATAGTAGTCAAAGATGAAGTTAAGTACCTGGGCATCACATTGGACAGAGCCTTAAACATGAAGTCCCACATCTCTAAAACTGCAAATAAGGCCTATCAACGCTTAAGAGTCATCAGAAAGATCAAGCCATTACTCCATCAGGACCACTTCTGCACAATATGCCAAGCACTCATCACAACTCTGCTGGACTACGGAAACTCACTATATCAAGGCCTCCCTGAGCAAACCTTACAGCCACTCCAGATGGTACAAAACACTACAGCATGCATCATAACAGACACACCTAGAGATGAGCATATCACCCCTGTCCTACAACAACTGCACTGGCTCCCAATGGTAACAAGAGCAAAATTTAAAACAATCATGATTATCTTTAAGATCATTCACCATCTCTCAGCAGACGCACTCCAAGATATCATAACAAGAGATATCAGCAATAGACCAAGAAGGACCAGTACTGACAACATGATCGGCACACCTACAGGATATCACAAAACTAAACAAATAACTTCAAAGAGAGCCCCATCACTTCTGGCATCCACTCTATGGAACTCTCTCCCAACAAGCCTGAGAGCAATGGATGACATCACAGAGTTCCTCAAAGCCCTTAAAACCCTGCTCTTTATTGAAACACATGAACATACCGATAATATTCCCTACCCAAACAATAATATAACACACAGTAATACAACAACCTCCGACAACTAAATACCTCCAGCAAATACACACCCACTTAACCTAACTGGACACACGAGTCCATTATACAATGTATTTAAACACCCCTATAACAAATATAACCCTCCAATTGTATTGTCTAAATGTTGTACTGTCTAAATGTTGTTAAATACTCACATGTTAAATGTAACCCACCAATTGTGATGTAATGTGACCACTTTGATTGAAGGATAAGGTGGTATACAAATCCGTCTAAATAAATAAAGCTTGTTTTTCTGGTCATCAGTTTCTAAACAAATCATCAGCTTCTTCTTCCACCACTACAAAAACCTTTACATTGGGCAAACTAGGTGGTCACCTGGAGCGCCAGCCCTCTAGGGGTGCCCACTGACGCCACTATTGCCCCTTTCCGAGACCTAAAGTGGCATCAATGGCCTAAAACAGCCCCATGGTGCTTATCTCAAAACATCAGTGTCACCTGCACTGTTTGCTTCCAATCGCACAGATACTTCCTGTTTGCATGGGGGCGGAAGCGGCTTATGGTGCATGGAGGAAATCCCAGAGCAAGAGCAGTGCATCAGAAGTGAAGCATTTAATGAGTGCCATCAATAGGGAGTTCTCTGAAAATTTGGGCCAGGGCCCAGAGTCACTACCACCTGCACATTGCGTTTCATAGCACTGAGACAGCTGCTGAGCAGGCATCATGAACATCTCTGACAAGGAGATTTTAGCATGGAGAGGAAGGGGAAAGGGGAAATGCTTGACTGAGGGGGAGAAGGGAAAAGGGGGCAATGTTGGACTGAGGGGGGGAAGGAGAAAAAAAGGAGAAATGCTAAACTGAGGGGTGGAAGGGAAAAAGGGGGAGATGCTGGACTAAGAGGTAGAGAAGGGGGAGATGCTGAACTTTGGGAGGGAACTAGTGAGTTTCTCAACACGGTGGGAGAGGCCATGGAGGTGGATTGGCAAGGAGATGAGAGAAAGAGATTGGAAATAAAGTGGAGGTGGCAAAAGGGGACAGTAAGAGGCTGGATGATGATAACAGATAGAAGAAAGAAACTAGAGAGAATAACTAACTGACAGGGAAGATGCTGGGTCTGATGAGGAAGTGAGAGTGGATGATGGCTGGGAAGGGAGTGATTACAAAGGGTGGAAGTGGGAGAAGGAGAGGGAGAGGGATAAGTGAAGGACAGAAGGAAATGAGATGCTGGGGAAGGAGTGAGATGGGAATGTGAGGGCTAAGAAGAGGGTAAGAGTAGGGGAGATGGACTGGGAAGAAGATCAGTGAAGGAGATGAAAAATTGCTAGATGAAAGGTAAAAAGAGGGAGATTGAGTACTGGCAGGGCTGGCCCAAGAGCTTCCCCTGCCCCAGACAGAAGTCCTGGCTGCCCCATACCATCCTCAGCCCAGGTACACCATGTTTCCCTGCACCAAGTCACTGCCCACGCTGCCACTGATTCAGTCAGTGTTGGGGGAGGTCAGAAGCAGCAGGCCATGTGTGCCATGCTGCCCACAGAGGTCTGCCACCCTACGTGGCCACCTAGCCTGCCTAGTGGGCGGGTTTGACCTGAGTACTGGAGGATGAGGAGTGTACATTTTGACTGAATAGACAGAAAAGAAAACAATGAAGAAAAGAAATGAAAGAGAAAGATCAATGACACAAAATTATTTAAAGTTGTTAAAACACAAGAGAATTATGAAAACTGCAAAAGGACCTTGAAAAATTGGAAGACTGGATGTCAAAATGGCAGATGAAATTAAATGTGGACAGGTGCAAAGTTATGCACTTAGGAAAGAGCAACCCAAACTAGAAACCACCACTCAGGAAAAAGATGTAGGCGTCATCGTGGGTAATACGTTGAAACCCTCTGCCCAGTGTGCAGTGGTGGCCAAGAAAGCAAATAGAATGCTAGGAATCATAAGGAAAGGAATGGAGAATAAAATCAAGGGTATTATAATGCCCTTGTATTGTTCCTTGCGACCGTATCTTGAATATTGTGTACAGGTCTGGTCGCCATATCTTAAAAGGGATATAGTTGAATTAGAAAAGGTACAAAGAAGAACAACAATAATGGTAAAGGGAATGGAAGGATACCCCTATGAGGAGAGGCTTAAAAGATTGTGGTTCTTCAACTTGGAAAAGAGACGGCTGAGGGGGAATATGATAGAGGTCTGTAACTTAATGAATGGAGTGGAATGGGTAAACGTAGATTGGTTGTTTATGCCATCAAAAATTAGAAAGACTAGAGGACACACAATGAAGCTGCAATGCAACCCATTTAAGACTAATAAGAGAAAATATTTTTTACTTAACTCTTAATTAAACTCTGGAATTATTTACCAGAGGATGTACTAAAAGCTGTTAGTGTAGCTGGGTTTAAAAAAGGTTTGGATAAGTTCCTGGAGGAAAGGTCCATAAACTATTATTAAAGAGGACCTGGGAAATCCACTGCTTGCCCTGGGACAAGCATTGTGGAACCTATGGGTCTCTTTGGGAACCTGCCAGGTACTTGTGGCCTAGATTGGCAACTGTGGGAAACAGTATACTGGACTTGATGGACATTGGTCCGACTCAATAAGTCATTTCTTATGTTCTTAATGTCAGAGACAGATGTAAGAGAAAAATCACAGAAAAAACAGTACAAATTCAGCTCCAAGACTTCATCAACCTAAACGCACCTCTTGACGAACACCAATATGGGTTCCGACCATTTCATGGAGTAGAAACATTGCTCTTGGCCTTATTCAACACCCTCATCTGTGGCATAAATCATGCAAATCAAGCCTATATTCTGGTCTTTCTAGACATCACCTCTGCTTTCAATAACATAGACCATAACATCCTCCTATCAAGACTAGCCCATATAGGTATAACTGGAATAACTATCAAATGGTTCAAATCATTCATCTCCAACCGCTTTCAATACGTAAAAATTGATCAAGATTCATCCACCACCTTCCCCCAAGAACAGGGAATCCCTCAAGGCTCTGCGCTATCTTCCCTCCCGTTTAACCTATATCTTCAACCAATATGTGCAATCTTCAAAAAACACAAAATAAAATATCACATCTATGCAGATAATATCATGGTATACGCACCCGTAGACATAAAAACCGCAACATACCACAACATCACTAATTGTATATTTGAAGCAGAATCATGGCTAAATGCAAACAACCTCCACATAAACTTAAAAAAAAACGGAGATACTTTTTACAACAAGAAATCAAAACTTACGCCCCCCCAACAATTAATTTGCACAACACCACCCTCCCAATTAACAAGAGGTGAAATACTTAGGTATTATAATAGATAGATCTCTCAATATGGCAGCTCATATAAAACAAACCGCCAGAACCGTATTCTACAAACTAAAAACAATCCAGCACCTCAGACCCCTCCTTGATACCTATGATTTCAGAACAGTGGTTTAAGCACTAATTACCCTCCACTTGAATTTCTGTAACAGTTTGTCTGCCTAAAAAAAAGCCTACACACACTTCATTTAGCCCAAAATGTAACTGCCAGGATTATAACCAAGGCAAGTCTAACTAATCACATCACCCCCATACTCTTTAATCTTCACTGGCTCCCGATAGCAAGTAGGATAAAATACAAAACAATAGTTACTACATTTAAACTTCTCAATAACATCTCCCCCTTCTTCCTTACAACAAAGATACACACCCAAGCAGATGCGAGGAGTAGGAGAAGAAGTAATCAAAACCTCCTCTCAATACCATCTTCAATCCGCAAGACTAAACAAGCTACCAGCAACAGAGCCTTCACATATTGTCACCACCAGGTGGGCAGACTGCCTCCTGGCTAGCAGGTCTGCGTCTGATGGCAATGAAGTAGTTGCGCGACACGAGTGGTTGAAGGCAAAAGGATTTATTTCTCCTCCCGGGGTTGGATTATTCAGATAACACAACACAATATTCAAAATAAATAAGCCATGCTTTCTGGCAAAACATAAAGGAAAGTAGAACAACTTCTTCTTGCTTCAAAGTAAATGGTCAAAGTCAAACATTCAAACTCAGCACATAGTTTCACTATGTGCAAACCAGCAATCTTCCGTTATAGTGTTTTCCTTATACACTAAGCACAGCCTTGACTAACACAGAGATGTTACTTTATCTGATAAAATCAATGTGCAGTCCATTGGGTCACCATTAAATGAACACTCACTGAGTGTGTCAATGATCATAGGCTCTTGTATGCATTCAGAACTCTCTTTATCAAAATACCTTTTCAAGTTCCCCTGTAACGTGCCGTTACAGTGTCTCTCTGCAGCACTCCCTCTATGGCTGGAATAACAGCTATCGTATTCTCTTGTGTCTGGGAGAGAGGGAAGCCACCATTCAGGGTTCTTATAATCCCACTTCTTGTAGGAGGTTCTACCCCTGGAGAGCTTACTGGTTCTATCTTCAGGCTTAGACAGATAAGATTCTTCTCCCCTCCTAACACCAGGTTTCAGCCTGCGGGGTTTTCTTTGAGGCTTAGGAACTTCTAGGATATCATCCTCAGACATGCACACATCTTCGGGGAAATACCTTTCTCTCTCTGGAGATGTTAAATGCTCTCTGTTCAGCTCTGTGCTTAAATCCCTCAGCTGGGTGTTAAAGCCCTGCCCCCACCTAGGATTTCCTACACGAGGCTTCTCAGCATTAACCCTGTAGGTATTTCTATTATCCACAAACTTTAGCTTCCCACCAGAATCATTCTTCAGGCTACAGCTTTCTGATACATACAGTTTGTCTTTAGGCTTCCAATCACTCCGGTTGGAACGTTGCCTCTGAGCTCCAAAGGATTTGCAATCATCAGAACATTCACACCTGTTCTCTGCCCTCACTAGCTGTTTCCTCCTGTAGGACTCTGGGTAGTTTCTGCAGTGAACTCTTCCTGGTTCTGCCTCTGACTCACGTCCTGGGTCAGAGTCTGAAACTCCTCCTTCCTCCTCTAGGTCCGCTGGTTCAGGTAAGACAGCCTGTTCTCCTCGTTCTCTTAGTTCTGCTAGTTCTCCTAGCTTAGCCGGTTCTAACTCTGTGTTTCCTGCACAGCTCTTATAATGGCTGTAAGCTCTTCCCCTTTCCAGGAGCAAGCTATTAGGAACTGGGGAATGTTTCTCAGCTGAGTGTGTTTTCAAACCTCGTGGCTGAGTTTGTTTTTGTCGTCCCTGACAACAGCTGCTCACATGGCCTGCCTGCCTGTCAGTTTCAGGACTAGAATGCAGTGAATCCTGTGTTTTTAAGGTGGAGAATGGAGCTTCCTCATCACAATATACAACACCAACTCTTTGGAAGTCTCTCCCAAACGCCATCAGATCAATCAGGGACCATCAGACATTCCATAATGAGCTAAAAACGTTACTCTTCACTGAGTACTATAACAACTCCACCTTCAGCAAAACTAAATGCAATACTAAATGTAAACAACATCCACATAAACTTAAAAAAAACGGAGATACTTTTTACAACAAGAAATCAAAACTTACTCAGTTCATCCATCCAACCCCCCCTAATCGAACCAGTTCCTACCTCAACATCCACGCACCTGTTATGATTTCTCCCTATATAACTGGTAATTATTGCTAAAGTTAGCATGTACATAGTTAAATGTTAACCAGCTTCCACTATACTACTACATATGTGGTTAGCTGGTATGTAAATAGTTCAATGTATCATAGTTTTCAACAATGTTCTCTGTAATAGTTACTTGTTCGATGTAAACTGCCCCTGATCTTTGGAAGGGGTGGTATAGAAAAACTGTTCAAATAAAAATAAATAAGGGAGGAATGAACAAAAACTGGAGGGGAGGAGAAATGGCAAATTGGTAGCACACCGGAGAAAGTTAGGAAAAAACAGGCTGAAGAAAGCAGAGCAAAGAGACTGGGACAACATAAATGAAAAAAACAACAACAACAACACAAGTAGAAAAAGTATTTTATTTTGAATTAATTGGAATATGTCAGTTTTGGGAACAGTACATCTCTGATGTTTTTTGTATTTCTGTTCAAGAGAAATACATTTCTGTCTCTATTGGTTCACTGTAGCCCTGCAGGCAGTTTGACTTCTTGGAGTTTTCAGTTAAAAGTTTGTTTGCATATTTCTGTTCTAATTTCTGGTCTCTTGCTCAGTATTTATTGAGAGGATTTCTTTGTTTTGTGTGTGTGACCGAGATGTGTTCTGCTACTGTAGCTTTCTGTGCAGGAATCTGTAGTAGTCCTGCTTGTTCAGTTTTCCAATAGAAGGTGTATTACTATCCTAGAGCCCAATATAATTTTTGCAATGCTGCCTTTTCATAGGTAGGGTTGGTGCTGTGTGAGTCTTGGCAATGAAGGTTGGTTATAGGTTCGGAATGAGCAGGGTTTTACATAGAAACATAGAAACATGATGACAGAAAAAGACCACATGGCCTATCTAGTCTGTCCTTCCATAACAACTACAACAGTCCACTTTTTACCTTTAGAGATCCTCTGTGTTGGTCCCATGCTTTTTTGAATTCAGTTACTGTCCTCATCTCTACCACCTCCACTGGGAGACTATTCCACGGATCCACTACTCTTTCCGTAAAGAAATATTTCCGCATATCACTCCTGAATCTATCTCCCTTCACCCTCATCCCATGTCCCCTCGTAGCAGAACTTACTTTCAATTGAAAGAGGCTCTCTCCCTGAACATTTATGCCACGGAGGTATTTAAACATCTCAATCATGTCACCTCTATCCCGCCTTTCCTCTAAGGTGTACATATTAAGATCCTTAAGTCTGTCCTCATATGCTTTATAATGAAGCCCATTAATCATTTTAGTAGCAACCCTCTGCACCGACTCCATCCTGTTCACATCCTTTTGAAGGTGAGGTCTCCAGAATTGCACACCATACTCCAAATGAGGTCGCACCAAAGACTTATACAGAGGCATTATCACCTCCTTTTTTCTGCTAGCCATTCCTCTCTGTATGCACCCAAACATCCTTCTAGCTTTTGCCGTCGCCTTTTCTACCTGTTTAGCTACTTTAAGATCATCAGACACAACCACGCCTAGGTCCCGCTCTTCTTTAGTGGACAAAAGTACTTCACCTCCTATACTGTATTGCTCCCTTGGATTGCTGCAGCCCAAATGCATGACCTTACATTTCTTAACATTAAATCCCAGCTGCCAAATTCTAGACCATTCTTCAAGCTTAGCTAGATCCCTTCTCATGTTATCTACACCTTCCTGGGTGTCTACTCTATTGCAGATTTTGGTATCATCCGCAAAGAGGCAAACCTTACCCGACAGCCCTTCCGCTATATCACTAACAAAGATGTTAAAAAGAATCGGACCAAGGACAGATCCCTGGGGCACACCACTGGTAACATCCTTCTCCTCAGAGTGAGCTCCATTTACTTGTACTCTTTGTCGCCTTCCACCCAACCAATTTCTAACCCAAGCAGTAACTTTAGGGTCCATCCCTAGGGTGCTCAGTTTGTTTATAAGTCGCCTGTGAGGAACAGTGTCAAAGGCTTTACTGAAATCTAAATACACCACATCTAGAGCTCTCCCTCGGTCCAACTCCCTGGTCACCCAGTCAAAGAAATCAATCAGATTTGTCTGACAAGACCTGCCTCTGGTGAATCCATGCTGCCTCGGATCCTTTAATCCGCTGGACTCCAGAAATCTCACTATTTTCTCTTTCAGCAGTGTTTCCAATAATTTACTCACCACCGAAGTTAAACTAACCGGCCTGTAGTTTTCAACCACATCCTTACTTCCGCTTTTGTGTAATGGCACCACATGAGCCTCTCTCCAGTCCTTTGGCACCACTCCCGACTCCAATGAGGCATTGAAAAGGTCAGTCAGTGGAGTTGCTAGAACATCCCCAAGTTCCCTCAGTATTCTAGGGTGTATCCCATCCGGTCCCATCGCTTTGTCTACTTTAAGTTGAGCTAGTTTCTCACGAACACAGTCTTCTGAAAATTGTTCAAGATGTCCCTCGCTTCTGTTCTTATTTGTGGGTGTTTTCTGAGGTCCTGCTCCTGGTTCTTCATCTGTGAACACAGAACAAAAATATTTGTTAAGCAATTCCGCTTTATCCTTATCAGCTTCTACATATTCCCCCCCCCCCCTGCACCCTTGAGTCTGACAATACCACTTTTGCCCTTCCTCTTCTCACTAATATATCTGAAAAATGTCTTATCCCCCCATTTTATTGCATTGGCTATTTCCTCCTCCTTTTGAATCTTTGCCTTCTTGACTACTTTTCTAGCTTCTCTAAGTTTTTCCAAATACAAATGCCTGTCTTCCTCTCTCTGTGATCTCTTGTATTTCATGAAGGCCTCCCTCTTTTTCTTCACTTTTTCAGCTACTTCCTTCGAAAACCATAGCGGTCTCCTGTTCCTTTTGCCCTTATTTACCATTTTAACAAAAAGGTTGTTTGCCTTTAAAATACCCCCTTTCAGTTTTGCTCACTGTTTTTCTACATCCCCCAGCTGTTCCCATCCCACTAACGACTCCCTGAGGTATTGGCCCATCTTCGCAAAGTTAGTCTTCCTAAAGTCTAAGATCCTCACTTTGGAATGGATTCTAACAGCCCTAGTCCTAATACTGAACCACACCATCTGGTGATCACTGGATGCAAAATGATCTCCCACTACAACATCAGAAACACTTTCACCATTGGTAAGCACCAAGTCCAGTATGGCCCCTTCACGTGTGGGGTCTGTTACCAATTGCCTGAATAGTTCTCCCTGTAGAGAATCCAGGATCTCCTTACTTCTAGATGATACTGCAGCAGGAATGTGCCAATCAACATCTGGCATATTGAAATCTCCTATCAGTAGCACTTCCCCTTTCCTAGCAATGCTGCGTATGTCTTCAATTAACTCTCTGTCCACCTCTTCCTCTTGTGAGGGAGGTCTGTATATCACACCAATGCAAATAGATTTCTCTTTCCCTCTTTCTAGTTTAACCCACAATGCCTCCTCTCTCCCTTTTAAGCTCTGTAATTCCAAAGCTTTAATAGTAGTTTTTACATATAGTGCCACTCCTCCTCCCCTTCTTCCTACCCTGTCCTTTCTGAATAAAGTATAGCCAGGTATAGTTACATCCCAGTCATGTTTTTTTGTGAACCATGTTTCTGTAACTGCCACTAAATCCAAGTCAGCCACTCCCACCAAAGCTTCAACTTCAGGGATCTTATTTCCCATGCTACGGGCATTAATACACACTGCTTTCCATATGTTACCCCTGTTACCCATTTCCATAAAGGTATTTAATGTATCACCTACCTGGGGGCTTTCACTTACCTGGGGGCTTTCTTCACCCATCCCCAACGAATCTAGTTTAAAGCCCTCTTCAGTAGATTAGCCAGTCTACTGCCAAAGATGCGTTGACCTTTCTTGGACAGATGGATGCCATCTCTGCTCTGCAACCCTTGGAACAGCATCCCATGGTCTAGGAAACCAAAACGCTCTCGATGACACCATCCACGCAGCCATGCATTCATCTCCAGAATGCGAGCCTCTCTGCCTTGGCCTTTACCCTCAACAGGGAGGAATGAAGAGAACACCACCTGTGCACCTAACTGATTCACCCTCTGTCCCAGAGCCATGAAGTCACTTTTGATACGTTCCGAGGTATATCTGGCAGTATCATTTGTTCCAACATGGATTAGCAACATTGGGTAATAGTCAGTGGGCTTGATGAGTCTCGGCAAACTCTCCGTAACATCTTGGATTTTGGCACCAGGCAGACAGCATACCTCTCTGGACATCAAGTCTGGTCGGCAGATGGACGCCTCAGTACCCCTCAGAAGAGAGTCTCCAACCACCACTACCCTTCGTTTCCTTCTGGTCACTGATTCCGCAACTTTGGGGTACTTGAACTCTGGTTCTTCCCTTTCCAGGGATGCTTTCACCTCCTCCACTTCCAGGGCTGCATAATGGTTCTTCAATTCAAGGGCTGGAGAAGTTGGATTGGTGATTTTGCAGGCCCTGGTGACTTGTGTCCAACCATTGACATTCTGTTGGCACCCATCTTCTCCTGTGCTGGACAGCCTGGTTGCTGCAAGAAGCATCTCATCAATGTACTTCTCACTGTCTTGAATGCTCCTCAGCCTCGCCACCTGCTCTCTGAGTTCCTCCACTAGTTTCCTCAGAGCTTCAGCATGCAGGCACCCTGCACATGGAACCGGTCCTTCAACTGGCATTAGGATCTCTGTCTGGACCGAGGCAGAAGCTGTAACGGGGGCAACAGCTTTAGCAATACGATTTTTCCCAGCCATTGTTCTGTTCGTGGAGCTTAGGTATCTGTTAAAGCAAAAGAGAGAGATCTACCAAGTACCAGCCGGTTTCGCAGCTGTCCTTTCAGAGAAAAAGCAGTTAAATCTCTTTAATTATATACAAATGTGCTGGTCCAATTTTGTAGTACTTCATTATGTACTGAGCAGTTGGCATTGGAGGGAAGTTATGTAGAAATCTGGTAGCCTTTCTGTAACTCTACTGCACAAAAACTGAATGAAAACTAGAAGACAAAGCAGGAGAGGATACCTGGGGAAGTGAAGTTTCCCCGGCATTTCTTCAGTAAATACTTGTTTTAATAGTTTGGCATTGGGAGTGATTGTCATTGTTTATCTGTTAAAATCCAAAAGCAGAAGCCCTCTTTATTATGGATCTTGTTAAGGCAATTTTTAGGAACAGAGCTAATTTGTGTTTGCTTACGCAATCTAAACATTTTGTTTTCCTATTGTTGACTACTTTTTGAATAGCTCTATAATTGTCTTTTCACATTGAAAATGTAAAGTATGTTATGTAGATCAGTGAAGCAAACTTTTATAGAATGCATCATATAATTTCACGCTTACTTTTGCTCGGGGGAGAAGCAGCATTTTAGGAGATGGAGCTGGGATATTTGGATTTACATGCATACTTTTATGTTTTCTAGAACAGGCACATAAATTCTCTTGAAAACTTTAGGAGGGATATCCAAAAAGATTAACACAATCTACGTTAATCCCTTCATTCGGGATATTCAGCGGGAGCCGCCGATGCACGCCCCAATGTTAGCATCGGGGTGTTCTGGGGGTAGTACCTGGTCATAACCAGGCGGCAGTGATAATGAGCCACTGCCCAGTTATAGCAAGGCAGCAAAAGTCAGATGCAGCAAAGGCTGGCCTTACTATCTGCACGAAAGCTAACTGCTGAATATTGCTGTCGTCCGGTTAGCTTCCTGTAAATCTGGGCAGCTTAGATATTCATTGCTGGGGCCGGATATTCAATATCCAGGCTTAAAGTTCAGCAACAGTGGCTAACCGCATTAGAATGGCTAGCCACCACTGAATATTGGGCCCTTGATGTGTATTTTGTAGCCGGTGCAAATGTGTGCATGCACTTTTTATAGGGTAATTTTCAGACAAAAAATATCTCATGCTTGCTGCAGAAGCTAGATGGCCTGTTAAAAATGACCGTCTTCATGTTCTGTCCACACCTCATTTTCAGCATGTCAGGAGTTCATGAGGATCCCAATAGGAATTTATTTTGGATATACAGTATGTGCTCTGGAAAGTAGGCTTCGCTACTTCAGTGCATTATTTAAATAAAAATATTTTGTCAGAAAATCAGCATGCAATTACAAAATTAGACCTTAGGGACTTTTTATCCTGCAAGGCTAAGGTTAGGGATCTGAGCTGCAGGCTATTGGTTTCTACAGTTTTCAAATGCTTCTGTTGGGCTATGAGTTATGAAATATAAAATCCCTGAGACTGTAAGTCCTACTAATAAAGGAGAGCTGCTTTTCCATTTGCTGTGGAAATTGTAAAGGGAAATTGAGTGAGAATGTTCCATTGTCAGGACACTTTAATAACATCTGATTAATGCAAACTCCCCTACAGAAACTGAGTATGCAGATGAAAGCAGTCTGCCCGGTCACTGACGTAGCTGATTTGAAGATGTTTCATAGAGAAGACTACACACATGCCATTATCTCATTTTTCAGCCATCTGGATATTAATCTTGTGTAATTATTTCTGGATTTGATGTATCACAGTGCATTCTGTGTTTTCTAAGTTTACTGAATGTGTGGTATGCTTTGGAAGTGCATTTTGAGGACATACTATCATGTTGACTACTGCTCCTACATCAAATTCAAACATACTTGTTTCATGCTTACAAACACTGCGCGTGGCCCAGGTGCTGTATGACTTTGATAGAATGGTATTAAATATGTCCATAGTTTGGAAACACGTGCTCTCTATTCATTTTCTAGGTTCCCATTCTTTCATTTTATTTTCCTACCTAGATATTACTGCCTAGTGTTTCGCTTCATGCTATGAGCTTTATGGTTACATTACTTTCATAGTACTAGGCCCACAATCACCTGATAAATCCAGCTTCAGCATTACAGTTTGTGTTCTACAATACCCTTATACAATTATTTGTATTCTTTATTAATAGTTTTGAGCTCCACTTGCTTGGAAGAGTCTATGGGCTCGATATTGAGTTGTGCAGGCTATGCACCGCCGCGGCACATAGCTTGCCCACCAACCTTCTTAACTCGGATTTTCACTTCCGCGCCGTTGGAAGTGAATATCTGGGTTAGCCTAGATGCCCCGCAGCCGCAGAGCTACATGGGTAGCAGCGATTTTTGATGCTACCTGCATAGCCCTCTGCACCTTAAAGATAAGCGAGGAAAATTGCTGCTACCTGTATAGCCCCTTCCTCCATAAACGCTCTGCCCCTAACACACCCCGATTCTATGCAGAGAGCATCTGGGCGCTTTAGGGACTTAACCGGGATATTCGAAAGGCACAACCCATGTAGGCGACCTTCAAATATCCCGGATAAGGCCCTTACATGGGTAACTATGGAGCTACCCATGTAAGTGACCTTTGAATATTCTGGATAAGGCCCTTACATGGGTAACTATGGAGCTACCCATGTAGGCGACCTTCGAATATCCCGGATAAGGCCCTTACACTTATTTATTTTTTATTATTTATTTATTTACAGTTCTTATATACCGCGCTCTTTGGTACCAGCGCGGTTTACAGTTAACAAATTTTGCATTGGGACAATCCTTTGCTTACATTATAACAGGGTTGGTTAATTGGAGATAACAGGGGAAACTATATACAAATTATATACAAACAGAGTATTATCAGTGTCTGAATTTACAGTTCAGGTTACATATTGGGATCATGACTTTGGGAATGCAGAAAGTTTGGTTCGTGTTCTGTCAGGGCTATGTTGTTGGAATGTCTGAGGCTGTGTGGGTGATTTGAGAGATGGGGGGAAGGGGTGTAGTGTTAGGGCCTAAAAGGTGAAGACAGAAAAGGTAGTGTTTAAGGGTCTTTCTAAATTGAGAGAGGTCTTTTATTGCACGGATATGTGGAGGGAGATTGTTCCAGCAGGTTGGTGCGAAGAAGGTGAAGGCCCTGTCTCTGGTTGCTTGGTTACATTTAGTGTACTCTTTTGGTACAACGAGGGTATTAGCGGCTGCGGATCTTCTCAGCCTGTTTGTGGGGGTGTTGATAAGAAGTGAGGAGAGGGAGGGTGGGGCTATTTGATTGATTGCTTTAAAGGACAGTAATAGCGCTTTGTAAATTATCCTGGCTTGTAGGGGTAGCCAGTGAAGATCTGTTAGTATGGGGGTGATGTGATCTCTTCTGGAGGTACCGCAGAGGATGCGGGCTGCTGAGTTTATTGCCAATTGTAGTGGGTTGAGGGTGCTCTTGGGCAGACCATGCAGGATGACGTTGGCATAGTCAAAATGTGGTGTTACAAGGGATTGGAAGATTGTTCTGAAGTCATTCGGGGAGAGTAGAGGTCTTAGTGGTTTCAGAGTTCTTATTTTGTTGCAAATGGATTTGACGGTCTGCTTTATATGATCTTTGAAGGTCAGTTCTTGATCTATGATGACTCCCAGGTAGCGGATCGATGATTTACACGGAAGTTCCGCATCCCTCACCTTTAATGTAGTGGGGGGTGAGAAATTCTTATTCCTGGTTACGAATAGGACTTCGGTTTTCTTGAAGTTTATTCGTAGGTTCTGGGATAAGAGCCAGTCTGTAATCACGTTGAAGCATGAAACTATTGGGGAGAAGTCAGGGGCATTGATTTTTATCGGAGTGAATATGAGAACGTCGTCTGCGTAGATCAAACTGAATGCTCTGATGATTTCACAGATTGGTTGCATATATATGTTGAATAGTAAAGCTGATAAGGAGGATCCTTGGGGAACACCCTGTTGTTGATGGAAGGGATCGGATGTTGAGGATCCTATCCGGACCTGTTGCCATCGGTTAGTTAGGTATGATCTTCACCATTCCCAAGCTGATCCTTGAACTCCTTTTTCTTGAAGACGGTGTAGGAGTTGAACATGGTTAACCGAGTCGAAAGCTGCCGAGATATCCAGGAAGATGAGTATGAATCCGTTTTCAATTTTGTCAATCCCTCTTGTTAAGGTGTTGATAAGTAATGTTAGTAGGGTCTCTATGCCGTGGGACTCACGGAACCCATGTTGGCAGGGGTCAAGAGGGGCTGAAATGTCAATGTGCTGCTGCAATTGTATTTGTACCACCTTTTCTATGATTTTGTCTAGAAGGGGTATACTTGAAATGGGACGATTTGAGTCCGTTTTTGCTGGGTCGAGTTTATTGTTTTTCAGGAGAGGGCGTATTGAAGTTTGCTTGAGAGATGTTGGGAAAGATCCAGTTGTGAAGGAGAGTTGCATGATAAGGGTAAGTGTGGGGCTCAGTTCAGCACGCAACGCTCTGATCCAGTAGGCAGGGCATGGATCATTTGGGGCTGTGGTGGTATTCAAGGTAGCAATAAGGTCAGTGATGTATTTCACTGTAGGGGCGACAAAACTTTTTAGAGGCTGTGTAATTGAAACAGGGTTGGGTATAAAACTTAGTGTTGATTTTGTGTTAATGGTTTTGGATTGAAGGTAGTCTGCAAAAGACTGAGGCTGAATTGAAATTGTTTGGTTGGAAGATGGTGCCTTAGTTAGGGATTTGGCAATGTTAAAGAGGTCTCGTGGTTTGTTTAATGATCTGAGAAGGGTTTCTGTATGATGTTCTCTCATCTTTTCAGCTATTTTTTCCCGGTGCTTCTTTAGGATATTTTCGTAATCCATTTGGTCGGATGGAGATCTTGATCTGCGCCATTTTCTCTCTTGTCTTCTTAGATTCTGGAGGGACAGTCGTAAATCAGCCGAGAACCAAGGTTTTGGGCTTCTAATTTTTGGTGATGTGCTGGATGCTGGTGGTCTACTCAAGGAGGGTAATTGTGAAGAGGAGTTTAGGGTGGTGTACCAGTTGTTGATCAGCTCATCAAGGTTGTTGGTTGGTAGACGAAGAGCTGGAAGGGTACGGCTGATGAAGTCATCCTTATCGAGCGTTTTGAAGCGGGTTGTTGATCCTGATGAGACTGTATTTGTCTGTGTTGTTGGGATACTGTTTTGCAGATATGGGACTTGAAAGGATATCAAGTTATGGTCAGACCATGGAACAGGGGTAAGTAAAAGGTTAAAGTTGGTAGTTGTTGTAGGATGGGGCGCAAAAATGAGGTCAAGGGTGTTACCCTTGAGGTGTGTAGGGGAGCTGACTAGTTTAGAGTAGTTAAGATCAGCCATGGCATCAAGGAATGTGGACGAGTGACTATGGTGAAGTGAGGTGAGGTTAAAGTCACCCATTAGCCAGTTGGATTTGTGTGGGCTTTCTGGGTTGCATGCAAGCTCTATTATACTAGATAGGTCTTCTGGTAACTATGGAGCTACCCATGTAAGGGCCTTTGAATATCAGGCCCTATGTCATTATGTTCATCTTAACTGATCCTGCCTAGTTCCCATCTAGTGTGTTAAAGAATTCTGATCCAAAATCCAGACAAGGTGTTCTCCATTCTCTTTCTGGCTTTCCTCTGTGGAAACATTTCCCAAAGTCGATCTTAGATCTATGAGTAACTGACCTACAAATTGATCTGTTCTAACCACTGAACCTCTCATTGAGAGTGGAAGAAATTTATGAATACATATACATGTAGGGCCTAGGAGAGGCGCAAAGAAGGGAAACATTTCCCTAGAAAAGAAAACTTTCATGGAGCTATTCCCAGATAATACATACACATATGGAAGATGAATATGTTCTTGAAAGCATAAACTGTCAAACAAAACGCCAATTCTCTTCTTAAGCCGAGGTGAGTCTTGCTCGAAGTTCTGAGAGACATAGCCAAGTCATGAATTTAAACAAAAAAATATGTGCATTTATTATTTAGATCATCTCATTGATTAAACCATTAGCGTCTTCAGACAGAAAAGTTTGGACAGGAAAACATTTGCCAAACATTAACATTAATCATACATAAATCAGTTAAATCAAATGTTTTCAAAACACACCTTTTATCAAAATCAGTGAAACATTTTTTCCAGCCTACTAGGATAGACTGCATCCTGATTTGTGGCATTTTTTTGTTTAAAAGAATGGAATAGTCCCATTCCAGTTGATAGCTGCCCCGTTCCACTTGGTTCGGATGGTCATCTCCACTGAGGGAAATCGTTTTTCTATATCGGTTTCATCCACATCATGGCTACCTTCCCAGTAATGAGAATGGGTATCTGAAAGAGGAATACATTCTTTATTAAAACGTGTAGCTATAGTATGTAAGACAATAATAATAATGGTAAAACTAGGAGACATAACGATACTTCCACAACATGGCAGATATATCTAAACCTTGCTCTAACGATAGCATTGTTCCCATTGAGCACCAATGTGTTTCAAATTGACACATCTATAACACTTTTTATATTGGGGTATATTTAATATAATAATAGTTTATGTAATTTATATTTATGGAATATTTAGAACATACTACAGTGCAATGCTAATCTCTGACAAATGTATCATATATCAAAGGACTTTTAATTGGCCATCAAAGGACCTTTATTGGCTGTTAAATGTGTTAATGGATGATTTTAATATGGGGTTGTTGGGGAATTTAATGTCTGATTTACCAAAGAGCAAAAGGCCTTTGTAAATTGAGTGTTACCAGTGAGTTTTATCATTTTAATGTGTGTTTTTTTTTACCAACAGTGGTAATGTCTGGCCTGATGAGGTCTCCAGTTCCCCTGGTACAAGAACAAAGGTCCTCGTTGCCCTGATGGACCTCTTCACTATCCCTGTCCAGAGTGGACAGGAAGGGCACTTCCTGGCTGAGTTTTCAGCCCTCTCCTGCTCTCTCCCCCTCAAGTGAACAAATAGAGCACTTCTCCGCAATATGTAGAACAAAAAAGTGGTTAAGGTCAGTCAATGCCATTTTGGAAATCAGTGCTGGTGGGTCAGAAGGGAGCAGACAATGATGGCAAACTTGACCTCTTCTGCTCCCAGCCTTGTCATGACAACTTTGGAAGGGGTAGGCCAGTGGATTTCTATCAAAACATGACAGACCCTTGCTGTGGATGTTGGAGGCCAAGGGGATTTTTTTATTGGATCACAGAAAACCTTTGTTCACTGGGAAAGGTAGGGGCTGAAACAGGCTGTAGAAGGTCTGTCTTCTTGGACTTGGGAAGAAGGTTGACAACACTAGCAGGGCTTTTTAGCTTGCTAAAGCTTACTCCAAAATTTTACTGTATTTGAAGAAGTGTAGTTACATTTTGGCAGCCCCAGTGGGTTAGCACAAACGACATCAGTTAATACAATTTGTGCTTGCGAACCAGACATGGGTATTAATGAGCTGCATAGCATGTATTTGGGACAATTTTCATACTATTCAAATTGGGATAATAATCAAAAGGTACCTTTTATCTATAGGTATTGGCATTGCACTCATTTTCAAAGTGAAAGTATGCACATTCTTTGGCTTTGAAACCTGCCGTTGGTACAAGATAGTATAGAGAATGATTTGCGCCTGCTTTTTCTGGGAGCGGAACATTGCTAAGGAAGTACATGAGACAATTTGGCAATGCCATCCCTGCATGTAATTTTCCTACCTGACTTTAATGGCACCAGGAATGCCTCCTGTCTATGCGGCTGAAAGTGTGCAGGCTTTGCCACATTGAGAGAGGGCAATTTTTGGACAGCCAGTTAATCCTGGAAAATGCTTTTTAACCACACGAATCCCTTTGAAAATCAGCCTCTGCAGTATTTGCATGAGCCAGGAAAAATAAACAGCTAACTAATGAAGGCATTTACAGGGTAATTTTACAAATTCCCGTGCAGTCAATGGGTGTTACCATGGGAGTATTTGGGACTTATTTTATATAGTAAAGCACACACGTACCTTACTTTATAAAACAGGGGCGCGCTGATGCACGCTAAACTAGTTGCAGCTGTTGTGCCCACCCCTAGATTTGCAGAAAATGAATGTAAGTTACAGCATTCTATCAGCTCCTTAAAATCAGTTGGGTTCCTGTCTTCAATTTACTTCCTTATTAATGACCTCGCTATATAAGTGGTTCTCTCGTAATCCTCCTATCCACAGTGGCAAGAAAAATGCATAAAAAGTGAAAAAGGACAGTCATCTGGGGCCAAGAAGCTGCTTTTCAAGTGAAGATTTGCCTTCAGCCACTCCTCTAGCTGGTTGTTTTCTTAAATTAACTTCTAAGATACCTCAGTTTTTACAGCTCTGCTCAATGAAAGTTCAACCCATCCAGGACCAGCCCAAGAGCATCTGATACCCTAAGCCAGGGATCTCCAAACCCATCCTGGAGGGCCACAATCCTGCCAGGTTTTTGGGATATCTCTAATGAATATGCAAGAGATAAATAATGGGGGCAGTGCATGCAAATTTATCTCATGCAAATTCATTAGGGATAAACTGAAAACCTGACTGGTTTTCGGCCCTCCAGGACTGGATCTGAAGACCCCTGTCCTAAGTGAACCCTCAGCTTGTGTGCTCCCATGCCCTCCCCCCCCCCCCCACCAGGAGCAATTCAGGGCCCTGCCCCCATGTCCAGTACCTCTCTTTCCTTTCCATACCCTCTGCCAAATGTCCAGCATCTCCTCTCCTCTTCCCTCCCCCCTCCCCAAGCATCCAGCATCTCCTCTCTCCCTCCCTACCTCTTTCCTGGTGCCCTCCCCTTCCTATTATCAGGCCTACCTTTGTTGCTTGTTGCTGCCATCACTGACACTCTTGCTGCCCCCTCAGCAGCACTAAAGAGGACTCAGGTAGCTAGTACGGGACTCTCAGCACATGTGTGCACTCAAACTGCTCCTTCAAACTTCCTGTTTTTGAGGGAGTGGGCCTAGAAGACGCACAAGTGTTTAGAGGCCCTGTGACAGCTACCCCAAGTCATCTTTAGTGCTGCTGAGGAGGATAGCAACAGCGCAGGTAATGACAGCAGCAAACAGCAGAGGTAGATAGTGCTAACTGTATTTACTTCTGCTGATTTCTAGAACATAAGATATGCTATAATGGATCAGACCAAAGGTCCATCAAGCCCAGTATCCTGTTTCCAACAGTGGCCAATGCAGGTTACTAGTACCTGCTGAGTTTCCAAAAATGTATATAGATTCCACATTGTTTATCTTGGGGTAAGCAGTGGATTTTCCTGGTCCTCTTTAATAATGGTTTATGGATTTTTCCTCCAGGAACTTGCCCAAACCTTTTTTAAACCCAGCTACATTAAGAACTTTTAGTACAGCCTCCGGTAACGAATTCCAGAGTCTGATTATGTGTTGAGTGAAATAATGTTTTCTCTGATTAGTCTTAAATTGGTTACATTATACCTTCATTAAGTGTTTCCTAGTCTTTTTTCTTTTTGAAGAAGTAGACAACCAATCTACATTTACCCATTCCACTCCTTTCATTATTTTATAGACCTCTATGATATCTTTCCTCAGCCGTTTTTTTTCCATGTTGTAGAGCCCTAACCTTTTAAGCCTTTTCTCATAGGGGTCCTTCCATCCCCTTTACCATTTTGGTGGCTCTTCTCTGTACCTTTTCTAATTCTGCCATTTTTAAGATATGGCAACCAGAAATGCACACAATATTCAAGGTGCGGTCACACTATGGAACGATATAGAGGCATTGTAATATTCTTGGTTTTATTCTCCATTTCTTTCCTTATGATTCCTAGCATTCTGCTTCTTTCTTGTCTGCCACTACACACTTTGGCAGATGGTTTCAAACGTATTATTCACGATGATGCCTAGATTCTTTTCCTAGGTGGTGATTCCTAGTGTGGAACCTTGCATCATGTAATTGTAAGTTGGATTGTTCTTCCCTAAGGTCATAAATTTGTACTTGTCCACATTAAATTTCATCTGCCATTTGGACTGCAGTCTCCCAATTTTTCAAGGTCCTCCGGCTTTTTTTCACAATCCGCGTATTTTAACAACTTTGAATAATTTTGTGTCATCTGCAAATTTGATCACCTCACTCATTATTCCCATTTCCAACTCATTTTTAAACAGGCCCTTACCAAGTTATAACTGCACCCTGTGCAATTTGCAAATCTGGTGCTCCCCCGCAATGACATCAGACGTTTGTCATTTTCCCCATTCCTCCATGCCCAGGATAGCCCTTCTCCCTATCCCCCCATGTCCAACATCTCCCCATCTTACCGCACCTCCTCATGTCCAGATGGCTCCCCCCCACACTGCCTACCCAGCCTTTCCTTGCCCCATCAACGCTTTTCCTGTTCCTTTGGCAGTGGTGGCAGAAGACCTCCAAAAAAAATGCGGGTCTTTCCTACTCCACACTTGCATGGCTGGTCTGATCCCTCCCTCCTCTGACGTATCAGATAGTTCACAGCATACTAAAAGTAGTTCTGCAGTCTCATATGTCAGTTCATTATGACTATGGGATGTATACCATCTGGTTCAGGTGATTTGCTGCTCTTTAGTTTATCAAATAATGGTATTACATATTGTTGATTTATGTAGATTTGTTTCAGTTACGCTGATAAATAACCTTTAAATATCATTTCTGGCATGAGTAAATTTCCTACATCTTCTTTAGTAAAGGCTGAAGCAAAGAATTAATTTATTCAGTCTCTGTATATGGCCTTGTCCTCTCTTAGTGCCCCTTTTACTCCTCTATCATCTAACGGTCCAACTCAATCTCTCATGGGTGTTTGCTATGCATGTACTTGAGAAAGGTTTTATTACGCATTTTTGCTTCCATGGCAAGCTTATTTTCACATTCTCTCTTTACATGCCTTATCAATGCCTTGCATGTAACTTGCCAGTTGTTGTTGTTAAGTGCTGTTGAGTCTGTGTCATCTCCTGGTGACTCTCTGGATAGATGACCTAAACTTTGTTTCGTCTTCAGCCAAGCAGCTCATTGTTGATAGAGTGGTATCCATAGCTGCTGTTATTGTATCGATGCATCTCACTGCTGGCCTTCCTCTTTTACGGTAATCTTCTACCTTGCCAAGCATTATGTCTTTCTCCAATGATCTTGCCAGCACTTATTTTGTTTCCTGTTTTTGTCATTTGGCTTTTTTACATTTTCTGAAGGATTCTCTTAGTTATAACAGCCTCTGACTTCACCTTTAAGCCATGCTGGCTGTCGTTTGACCTTCCTTCCACCTTTCTTAAAGCATGGAATATATCGGGTCTGGGCTTCCAGGAGAGTATTTTTAAATAATGTCCAGGCCTGATGTACACTCTTAACCTTTGCAGTTGCTTCTTTTTTCTTAACCATTTTTCTCATTTTATCATAGTCTCCTTTTTTGAAGGTGAAATACTAGAGCAGTGGATTTCCTTGTTATCCTCCTTTCATTAATTAAATCAAATTTTATCAAGTTATGATTGCTATTGCCAAGTGGCCTCAACACAGTTATCTCTTACACTGGATCCTGTGTTCCACTAAGGACTTGGTCTAAAATAGCTTCCCTTTGTGTCAGTTCCTGAACCAGCTGCTGCATGAAGCAGTTATTTATTTAATCTATAAACTTTATCTCCCTAGCATGGCCTGATGTAACATTGTCCCAGTCAATACTGGGATAATTGATATCTCCCATTATAACTGTGCTGTAAACTTTGCTAGCTTCCCTAATTTCTGTTAGCATTTCATCATCTGTCTGATCATTCTGGCCAGGCAGATGGTAATGCACCCTCACTGCTTCCCCTTTATGCATGAAATTTTGCATGGAATGTGTGCACCCTCACACCCTCACACCTTCCCCTTTTTGCATGAAATTTCTATCCATAGAGATTCTGCAATGTATTTTGTTTCCTGCAAAACCTGTATCCTGTTTGAATCAATGCCCTCTTTACCATATAGCACCACTCCTCCACCTATGTGATCTACCCTATCATTGCAATATAATGAGCAGTCTGGTATCATACTATCCCATTGGTATCCTCTTTCCACCAGGTCTCTGTGATGCCAATTATATCTAACCTTTCATTCAGTGCTATATATTCTAATTCACCATCTTATTTTTTAGACTTCTAGAATTTGCATTGAGGCATCTCAAAGTTTATTTTTTGTTTACTTAACAGTCTGGCACCAATGCCACCTCTGAAATTATGCCATCCTTAGGTGGATACCTAATCTAACTAGTGGTAGGGATGGCCCCGAATCCATCCTCAGTTTATTCCAGCCACTACTTTAAATCTTTCCTATCATGGCCTTGTCATTTTAACTCGGAGCCCCTTGTATTTACTGTAGTACTTTAGACCCATTCCCAGTTGCAGACTTAACCACTATTAAGCCAAGTGGGCCTTGCATGTGCAATATTTATCTTTTACAAATAGGGAATATGCTACAATTATTTTTATAAAGATATTTTATCTAAAAATGATCTCACTCATTTGTTACATTGCTATTTAGAAGATAATCCTAAAATCTGAAAATCAGTCATTATTAAGTCTTTTAAACTGTGGTCGATCTTCAGAAGGGATTATGTAAGTTGCAGGACCTGCAAACCACATAAACTTCACTCAGTCTGATATTTGGTGACCCTGACTGGTTAGTGTCACTGAATATCCTTGCAAACGTCTGGTTAGTTCTGTGGTAGTTTGTGGATGGAGTTGGGGTGGTCCTGGAGACTATCTGGTTAGCAGTGATATTCAGCTGCTAATTGGATAGGTAAACCGTATAGAGTCAGAACAGGTCAATGGCTGTCTATCCGGTTAGTGGCTGAATATTGCCTCTAACCATATAGCCACTGCACTCGGCGGTTAAACAAGATATTCATTGTTGGATGCCAAAGAAACATAGAAATATGATGACAGAAAAAGACCACGTGGCCTATCTATTCTGTCCTTCCATATCAACAACTACAACAGTCCCCTTTTTTCCTTTAGAGATCCTCTGTGTTTGTCCCATGCTTTTTTATTTATTTATTTATTTATTTAACATCTCTTATATACCGCGCTATTAAAATCAGCGCGGTGTACATCGAACAAAATATACTGCAATGTGTACAGGTAACATCGAGTTTACAGAGAACAAGGGAATATAAAACATGGAATAACAGGGATAACTATGTACAATCAACATTATACTATATATATGCTTTAATTATGTACCATATTTAAACTCAAGTGAAATTGAACATGTATTCATGGGTAGCATGAGTCTATAGTAGTAAGGTGGATTTTCGTGGGGACTAACCGTTTTCTAGTTGGATTAAAGTGCTAGGGTGTTTGGTGTGAGTGGGAGGCCTGTTGGCTGTGTGAGTGTCCATGGACACTTCCGGGTAGTATATTGTGAATAAGTGATGCTTTACGGCTTTGCGGAATTGTAATAGACTTTTGATGCCGCGGATTTCATGGGGAAGTTTATTCCAATTCCTGGGTGCGAACAGTGAAAAAGCTCTGTTTGATGTAGCTTTAGTACATGATGTCATCATCTTGGGAACTATTAAGGTGTTCATAGTTGTAGTCCTTCTGTTTCTATTTTCAGGGGTGTTATGGATTAGTTTTCTGATTGGTGTTGGTGGGTAGATATTCATGGCTTTGAAGGTCAAAACTAGTGACTTGTATGAGAGTCTAGCTTGTAGTGGTAGCCAGTGTAGGTCTTTCATGATAGGCGTTATATGAGCAGACCTTGGTGACCCAGAGAGGACTCTAGCAGCTGTATTCATAGCCAGACGTAGTGGATTTAAGGTTGATTGAGGGAGCCCGTGGAGGATGATGTTTGCAAAATCTAGATGTGGAAGGACTAGTGCCTGGAAGGTTGACCGGTAATCAGTATAGTCCAGTAGTGGACGGAGGTGGCGTAGTGTTCTGATCTTATGGTATATATTCTTTGTCACATTCTTCACGTGCATTGTCATGTCCAGGTGTTGATCTAATGTTATGCCGAGGTATCGGATCGTGGGTTTGGACGTCAGTTCTATGTTGTTGACCAGCAGTGACGGCGGAGGTACAAACTTAAGATTCCTTGTAACAAATAGGACATCAGTTTTGCTATGATTTATTCTTAGGTTTTGAGTCAGCAACCATTCAGCTACTGCTCCGAAACAGTTGGTTATTGGAGTAAACACTGGTTGGTCAGTTTTGAACGGCATGTATATGAGGATGTCATCAGCGTATGCCAAGCATTGCACGTTGAAGGATCTGATCAATTCACAAATCGGCTGCATATAAATATTGAACATTAACGCCGATAGTGAAGATCCTTGTGGTACGCCTTGAGACTGTAGGAACGGCTCTGAGGATTTCTGGCCTGTTTTAACTTGTTGCCACCTGTTGGAAAGGTAGGATCTACACCATTCCAGTGCTGTGCTTCGAATCCCCTTCTCTCTCAGACGTTGAATTAGTATATCGTGGTTTACAGAATCGAAGGCAGCAGAAATGTCTAAAAAGATGAGAACAAATCCTTGTTTGATGTTGTTTATTCCTGTGATCAGATCGTTGAATAGGGTTGTAAGGATTGTGTCGACTCCATGTGCTTCTCTGAATCCATGTTGTGATTTGTCTAGAGGTGCTTCTGTGTCAATGTGATGCTGGAGTTGTTGTTGGGCAGCTTTCTCAATGATTTTTGCAAGCTGGGGGATGCTTGAGATTGGCCTAAATGAATTCAGTTACTGTCCTCATCTCTACCTCCTCCACTGGGAGACTATTCCACGGATCCACCACTCTTTCCATAAAGAAATATTTCCGCATATCACTCCTGAATCTATCCCCCTTCACCCTCATCCCATGTCCCCTCATAGCAGAACTTGCTTTCAATCGAAAGAGGCTCTCCCCCTGAACATTTATGCCACAGAGGTATTTAAACATCTCAATCATATCACCTCTATCCCGCCTTTCCTCTAAGGTGTACATATTAAGAACCTTCAGTCTGTCCTCATATGCTTTATAATGAAGACCACTAATCATTTTAGTAGCCACCCTCTGCACCGACTCCATCCTGTTCACATTCTTTTGAAGGTGCGGTCTCCAGAATTGCACACTATACTCCAAATGAGGTTGCACCAAACACTTATACAGAGGCACTATCACCTCCTTTTTTCTGCTAGCCATTCCTCTCCGTATGCACCCAAGCATCCTTCTAGATTTTACCGTCGCCTTTTCTACCTGTTTAGCTACTTTAAGATCATCAGACACAACCACGCCTAGGTCTTGCTCTTCTTTAGTGGACAAAAGTACTTCACCCCCTATACTATATTGCTCCCTTGGATTTCTGCAGCCCAAATGCATGACCTTACATTTTTTAACATTAAATCCCAGCTGCCAAATTCTAGACCATTCTTCAAGCTTAGCTAGATCCCTCCTCATATTATCTACACCTTCCTGGGTGTCTACTCTACTGCAGATTTTGGTATCATCCACAAAGAGGCAAACCTTAACCGACAGCCCTTCCTCTATATCACTAACAAAGATGTTAAAAAGAATCAGACCAAGGACAGATCCCTGGGGCACACCACTGGTAACTTCCTTCCCCTCAGAGTGAGCTCCATTTACCTGTACTCTTTGTCGCCTCCCACCCAACCAATTTCTAACCCAAGCAGTAACTTTAGGGTCCATCCCTAGGCTGCTTAATTTGTTTATAAGTCGCCTGCGAGGAACAGTGTCAAAGGCTTTATTGAAATCTAAATACACCACATCTAGGGCTCTCCCTCTGTCCAACTCCCTGGTCACCCAGTCAAAGAAATCAATCAGATTTGTCTGACAAGACCTGCCTCTGGTGAATCCATGTTGCCTCGGATCCTGTAATCTGCTGGACTCCAGAAACCTCACTATTCCATGTCCCCTCGTAGGAGAACTTGCTAGAAGCACTAGTGCTGAAAATGTGGTTTCATTTTTGCTGGTGGAAGTCAGGCATTCAAGTAACGCTGACCGCCACGGATTGAATATTGACCCCTTCTTTTTAAAACTTCTGAATTCCTAGTGATGATCCCTGTATTTGTGGAACTTTGTTCCTTAATTTAAGCGGGTTTATCATCTTTGCCTCTGCACCTTCTTGTTCACAGTGGATTGTTTTGCACACGTTAAACAGAAACCCACTGATGCTAAGTGCTATAAGCAATATTAAGCATGAGCTGAACCTAGGGCTACTGTTAACTGAGGTACCTACCAATTGTAAGATGAACTGTTTTGTTCTGAGATTTTTGTCCATTATAGAAATAAAGATCAAAGACATGTTCCACTTTCCAGTCCGATAAGAGCAACCTTTTTGTATTGAAAAGGAGGCTATTAGTTCCATTGATGTTACACAGCCATATGGGTAATTTAGGGGTTTTCAGCATGCTTCCAACCTATGGTATAGAAAGAAAGAATTGGCTAAAATATATTTGCCATCCAAAGGTAACAAGTGAAAAATATGCTGGTGCTTTCAGCAATCACCTGTGAAGAATATCATAATTTATTGATTTAAGAGGATTTATATTCTTGCACTGTGAATCTAGGCAGATTACAATTAAGCATGCATAATTCAATTACATCATTACAAGCTTGATAGAATAAGACACTAACTACAATTTAAAATAATAAATTACATAAACAATAACTAAAATCAGTGTCAAATAGAGAAAATTGCATAATGATAACTAAAATCAGTGTCAAATAGAGAAAATTGCATAATGATAACAAAAAAACAGATATCTGCCTTGCACATCACCATCTGTCATTGCCTATCTCAAAATTCTGCAGACAACCAATAGATCAATCAAGTCCTTGGAAAGCATGTTCAAGAAAGAAAATTAATAGGTTGGGTAACCAATCACAGTTCAGCAGGCAAGGTGTTCCATAGTCTAGGACCAACTACCAGAATGCACGTTCCTGAGTCTCAGAGTGATGGGTTTGCCTGACTGATGGAATAGCCAACAGACATGAATTCTGAGACAAAGAGGGATGATAACATTTTAGGGCAGAAGAGATACTAAAGGCATCCTCATAGCTCAAGGCTTTGAATATAAGAAGGCAAATAAAAAGATCAAAGATTAATATTCTAGAATTACCATCTCTTAAAAGTGATACAAGAGTGGAGGAGTGGCCTAATGGTTAGGGCAGCAGCCTGGGACCAGAAAGACCAGGATTTAAATCACACTGTCACGTAACCCGCCACACTGTCACGTAACCCGCCACTGCCTCAGGTACAAGCTTAGAATTTAAGCCCTCCGAGGAAAGGGAAATACCTGCAGTACCTGGATGTAACTCACCTTTAACTACTACTGGAAAGGTGTGAGCTAAATAGTAATAAATACATTGTATGACCCTTTCCCATTGCCAGAGGACAAGGAATGCCTGGAATAGGCAATTCTGAGAAGATCCAGGTGATTAAAAAGTCACTGGATGAAATGATGTAGTGATATGAGAATGGGGAAGAATGATGTGTATTGTAATCAGTTTCACAGATTTTTTTCCCTGTGAAACAAGATAGTCTTTTTTGTTTTTAACTATATAAGAACAATTTGCAAAGCCATTTACCTCTGTAAAAAGCAATTTACCTGGTCAAGTTGCTGTGTCTGAAAATGGTCTTCCTTATCTTAGCTAAAAGGATGTGCTGGCTTGCACTAAAGAGATGTGCATTCATTAGTGTGTATTCCATTTTTTGGGTGCCTAAAATATTTTAGTTAATGCAAATCTATTCTATATATATATGTGTGTAGATTTAATTTGCATGCATATAAAGTTCTAGCTTGCACAGAATGCTTGCATTAAAAATGTGCAAAGCAAACAGAAAAAGCACTTGAAAATCAGAAAAAAATTTGAGAAAAATCCAAAACGTATTAAACATTTGTTGGTTATTCACTTGTCTTCTCTCAGCAGGACTGAAGAGAAAGGCAGCCTAGAGAAACAAAACATGAAGATTTGATTTTCAAGTTAATGTGTGATAGTCTCCAACCAGTTTCTGCTTGCCCAAATTGCAAGCACAGAGTCTACAGGTGCCCATCCAGTTTCCCATTAAAAGTAGTAACAAGATTTCACTCATGGACTTTGCAGTTATACAAGCTTTCTAAAAATTGTCCCTGTATGGTTATTGCTTTTGGAGTCATTTTAGAAGCCCTATTCGTGAGTTGGACATGCAAATCACAAAGATATCCCTGGAGCCATTTTAGAAAGCCGGGTGTATGGACATCTCTGGGGAGTCTTGACTAGATTGCTAGCTCTGACAAGCAGGGACGGTCTCCTACATGTCTGTACAGCGCTGCATACGACTGGTAGCGCTATATAAATGCTTAGTAGTAGTAGTAGTAGTAGTAGAGTCATGCCCATGTTGCACAGGGGCATGGTGAAGGCATATTTGGGATATTCCAGAAAAGATACATGTGTGCACCCGATTTCAGAAACAGTGAGCACGTCTAAATCCACCAGCAGTAACATCCATGTCTGTTCCTGCTCCAGAGGATGAATAGGCATCGGAAAAGCTCTAGTTTTGCTACCAAAACACCTGGAGGAAGTAGAAAAGGTACTCTGATATCAGCGATACTTTTCATAACCAAAAGGAAAATGGAAGGAAAACGAGAACACTCATTTTTTGGTCGGTACGTCACTGCACATCATTGCAAAATAGCAGGCAGGGATGTGTATGTAGCATGGGATGGATGTTCCCATCCTAAAAGTTTGTTGCAGACACATCTATGTGTCTGTGGCCACTGCCATCCATTTTGGGCACAGGCAAATTCTTGAAATCAGACCAAAAGTTGCACATGGCTGGCCCTTTTTCATATGTTTTGACCTGCACATCCCAGATTGCACCCTGACATCATTTCTAAAATGTGCCTTCACAGTTAATTGTGCATAGCTTCTCTTTCTAATAACAAAGAGCCTGATTCTAGGAGGAGCATGTCTGGGCCCATTTGGACATGATTCTGGACTGCAGGAACAAAATGTTCCTGCGGTAGTCAGAATCGGACCCAAGGACGGCCTGGTGTGCCCATGGACAGCCTGGTGTGCCCCTGCCATCTGCGGAGATGTCCTCCTCGCAGGCGTCCCTGACTCTAGTGTTTCCGGTGCCCACCCCCTATTCCCTGCCGCCCAACCCATGGCTGGCCAGTTGGGGCCTGGATTAGCAGTGGAGACCTCCCCGCACTTGACCCTGGCACCGATTGTGCAAAAGCTATTGCTTATACCAGCTTTGAGGTGGCATAAGCAGTGTGTACCTATGAGGCCGGCAGCATGTACAAGGCTGTAAACTGAATCGGCTCTGTATTTATTTATTTATTTACAATTCTTATATACCGCACTATTTGCAATCAGCGCGGTTTACATAGAACAAAAACATCCGACAATATACATATGTCTGGTCATTACATTGAACAGGGAATGGAACTTGGAGAACAAAGATAAACTATATACATAAGAAGTTCAATGGGAATGTGTTGCCGGTCGGGCCCGTCCCCTCCCGCCCCCCACCAGCTCTCCCCGTCGTGATGTACAGGACGTATGGGGCAAGTCAGTGGGGGAATCAGCCCTGGCGGCGGGACGTGCAGCCCTGCAACCCGCGTTTGGGAATGACCTCCAAAGTTACAAATCAGCCAGGATATTTAAAAATAACAGGGATATAACAGTACTATTTGTTGTGTCATTTCATCTTGCTTCACTTCTAAACTGAAACAAACACAGTAACATTTCTTTTTTCCATTCGGGCCCTTTAGGGGGTAATTTTGTAACAGAGTGCTTAGTAGTACTGTACCTAGCCCTGTGCGAGCAGTGCAGCCGCATAGGGCGCAAAGGCTTAGGGGGCATTTTGGCTGCCTGCTTTTGCCCTGCTGCCGCCACTTTTTGTTCTCTCAGCGGCGGCAGGGCAATAGTAGGCAGCTGAAATGTGCCCCCTAAGCCTTTTCGCGGGTCTTTCTGGTCTTTCTATAGGTCTGATCCCTCCCTGCTGTGATGCGATATCAGAGCAGGAAGGGATCAGATCTGCTACTGCTGTAACTTGCACATCGGGTCTGTGCTGCCCCTCCATACCTGCATCCAGCGCTGCCTGCTCTTGCCCTGCTGCCAGCGCCACCATGGAAAAAACAGAGGGTGGCAGTAGCAGAGCAGGAGGAGGTAGCAGCTGGACGGAGGTATGGGGGGGAGGGGGGATGCGTGCCCGATGTGCAAGTCGCACAGGGTGCAATTCTGGTGCCTAGGTTAATAGGGCAGGAAGGCATCTATTACACAGGTACACTACCAAAAAACTGCCTCCAGTTTTGCAACTGATTCCTATAGATTTTGGGGTGCTGAATCCAGGAAAAATAGCCAAAATGTTCCATCACGTCACGTTTTCTTGCAAAATTAGATTTCTTATCCATATAAGGAATGTTCACATAATTTCTTTTTAGCCGACTGCAGTTTATTTTCTTGGCCCAAAATAGAGGTTGTAATGGTTAACTAACTAGAAACACTCCCTCATGATATTTTAGAGTGTTTTGTATTCATTTTATACATTAACAGGACAATTGGGAGGCGGGGGGCTAAATCCAGTACTCGCGCTGGCGCATGTTCTTTCCTGTTCGCCTCGCCTCGTTCGCTCGCTCAAACACGGTGGTTGCGACATGAACGTTCCTGTCAAATTTCAGTTTCTTGCAAGTTCATTATTACCTTTTGTTTGCTCAGTCGTAATCCAGCTTTATTCCGAAGTGGTTCACTACAGTTGAAGTTTGCAGTGCTGTGTATTTGTGATGGCTCACAGAGCCAGAGGTTGCGTCAACTCTCCGGACAGTTTTTGTTTTATTTTTGGGGAATATACCGTGAAAAAGCGGCAGAGGAACATTTCTGCATTTATTAAAAAAGTATATTTCGTCTATTTCGGTTTGAAGTTAGGTGATCAAGACAAACCGTGGGCTCCTCACAAAGTGTGCAAGACATGTGAGGAAGATCTACGCTTATGGATGAAAGGTAAAAAACAAGCATTTCATTTCGGAATACCTATGATGTGGTGTGAACAAAGAGACCACAGCAGTGACTGCTATTTTTGCTCTTGCATTGTGAAGGGATACAACTTAAAAAATAAGAACGTAATAAGTTACCCCAACCTTCCCTCAGCAATTAGGCCTATGCCTCATAGCAACGAAGTACCTGTGCCTGAACCACCAAAATCTTTGGATCATATTTGTGTGGACGGTTCTGATCATGATGAGACTCATCAGATGGCTTTTCCCGATGAGTCCAGTACTTCCGAGTTTGAAACTGAACCATATCTGAAACCTGAACTTTTCTCTCAAGCTGAATTGAATGATGTAGTCCGGGATTTAGGACTCCCAAAAGATGCTGCCCAACTGCTAGGTTCTCGGCTTAAACAGAAAAATCTATTGTCACCAGGAACAACTTTTTATTGGTACCGCAACCGCGAGACACAATTTTTGAAGTATTTCAGCAAAGAGGAAGATTTGGTATTTTGCAACGATATATACGGAGTGATGGAAAAGTTTAAACTGAAGTATGATCCTGCTGAATGGCGGCTGTTCATTGATTCGTCAAAAGACAGCATAAAAGGTGTTCTTCTTCATAATGGCAACACATTCGCTTCAGTTCCTATTGCTCACTCTGTTATTCTCCAAGAAAAATACGAGAATTTGGCCCTGATTCTTCAGAAGATTCGTTATGATGAGCATAAGTGGATGATTTGTGGAGACTTTAAAATTCTATCCATGCTATTAGGGCAGCAATCCGGTTTCACCAAATATCCCTGCTTCCTTTGCTTGTGGGATAGCCAGGCCCGCGACCTACACTGGGGGAAAAAAGACTGGCCAATTCGGGAGTATTTGAGACCCGGTGAGAAAAATGTTCTTCATGAGAGCTTGGTACCTTGTGATAAAATTCTATTACCACCTCTCCACATTAAGTTGGGTCTCATTAAGCAATTCATCAAGTCCCTTCCAAAAGATGGTGAGTGCTTTCGGTACCTTTGCTCAAAGTTCCCCTGACTTTCTGAAGCAAAGCTAAAGGAAGGAGTGTTTGTTGGCCCTGATATAAGGAAACTCATTTCAGATGGAACATTCGCTGAAACGATGTCTGAGAAGGAAAAAGAAGCCTGGGATTCCTTCAAGGATGTTGTTCTCAAATTCTTGGGGAACAGGCGGGATGAGAACTATAAGGATATTGTTGCCAGGATGCTCAATGCCTTCAAAGAACAAGGCTGTAACATGAGCCTGAAAGTCCATTTCTTGCACTCCCATGTGAACTACTTTCCCGAAAACTTGGGGGCGTACAGTGAAGAACAAGGTGAAAGGTTTCACCAGGACATCAAGGACGCAGAGAGAAGGTACCAAGGAAGATGGAACACCACTATGATGGCTGATTTCTGCTGGTTGCTGCTGCGGGAAACCCCAGATGAAAAATACGCCAAGCAGCACACCAAGAGAAGCATTCGGGGGAAGAAGAAACGGGCCCACCAGGAGATTGATTGGCCCAAGAATGACTTTAAAATCTAAACTGTGTTGACAAATATCGTGTTTTTACTAAACTTTGAAATAAAAATTTGCTAGTTATTACCACAGTGTCGGATCTCATTTATTAGAATTTTATTTTCACACCATCGGGTGTTTGTCTTCATGCATTGCAATGGTGCGGTTTGCGTTTTCTATTCTTACATACATACCTGTACAACATTTTTTGCACATTTCTTTGCTTTGCTTTGTGTCTAACCTCGCTCTTATATGCTCAATGTTTGTGCACATGTATGTGGCTGTTTTAAGTGCAGACAATTTTGCTACCATCACAGTGTGTTTTGTTGACATTACTCTATTTTTATGTGCTGCCTTGTTACAATTTTCTTTATTCTTATTTGAATAACTAGTAAACAATTAGTATAAAGAATTCATCCAAGAAACTTTTATCTCGATCGCACTCAATCTGAAATGTTCACCTCAAACTGCTAACCCAATGTAGCAAAAAATCTGTACGTGATGGAGCAAATTGGTTACCAGATTTGGATTCAGCGCACCAAAAAACGTAAAAATCAATCGAAACATTAGAGGCAGTTTAAAAAAAATTTTTTTTAGTGTACCTGTGTTATTGGTCTATTTTATAAAGGCACAAAGATACCTACATGTCTTTATAAAATACTTGAAGAAATCCTGCAGCAATCATGCCTAAGCTGAAGGCGTGGACAAGATGTTCTGTGTACTTTACACATATACACGTGTTTAGTGCATGCCAAACTGTTTAGTGCATGATAAACAAGCAATAAATAATAACAACCAACAAACAAACAACCAATAAATAAATGATAAACAAAGCAAAAGATTTTTCCATGCACACCCCTACCACAGCCAGAGCTTCAGAATGTTCTAGAAGTACTGCAAAAGGCAGGTCCAATCGAGCTGGAAATGGATCCTGGGTAATTTTCATTATGGCTTAATGAAATAAAACCATTCCAAGGCTCACAGCAATAACCTATGTTGCTTATGTATTTGAATTTAGGAAAGGACCTGAAAGAAAATGAGCAATACACACCAAACCCCCAGAGAATGTCAACGTCAACCAAAATATTCAAAGCAATTTAACTGGTCAGCAGATTTACTAACTGGTTAACTTGCTATCAGCAGAATATTCAGCAGCACTAAACCATTATCCCCCGCTATTGGGTTTAAATGCTAGCACTGGGGCATTCCAAGGGAGGATTGGGGGTGTTGACTTAGGTCAGATGGCCAGGGGAGGTATTCAGTTGCTAACCAGTTAATCTAAACTGGCTAAATAGGCAAAATAAAGGCTGTCTGAGTTTTAGCCAGTTTAGATAACCGAGCACACCGCATATTCCATGCCGGTGGTGAATATGACCCTAGCATTAAATATCTGGGTCTAACTTAAAATGGCGATAGCCTTCCACTTTATTTGGGCTGGCTGCTACCACTGAATATGCCCCCTCCCATCCCCCAATATATTCTGCTTGCCACTTTCAATTCGAGAAGGAAAAAAAGATCTCAGTTTAAACACACATCCATATACATTCCTCCTACATCACCCTCTCACCCAATCAGGGACAGCCCAACCAGTAGGCAAGACTAGGTAGTTGCTTAGGTCAACAGCTTCCGAGGGGTGGCAAAGAGCAGCAGCAGACAAAGCAAAATGATAGATCCCGAGAGCCCCACAAACTCAAGGAGACATCAGCATTCTTTTACCTGCAGCGAGAGCGGCTCACACATGCTTACATGACAAAGTTTATAAGTATGATGTCCAATTGGGCCTTTTTAGAGGAATGTTGCAGGAGGGGCGGTGTTTTGATGATCATGATTCTTGAGTTTAATTATATTAATACCAGACCCTCCTGATGAACAAGACTACCCAGCATCACTGACATCCTTCTCCACTCCCTCAAAGAAAATTATTGAAGATACCATCCTAGCTCTAAACACAACTACTGCGCACACAGATCCTTGCCCTGCACACTGGATAAAGGACCTGCGATGTGACATATCCCCAATTATAGCCAAAATCTTAAGCCAATCCTTTACCACTGGCTCTTTCCCACCTACTCTCAAGCAGACCTCTGTAAGACCTCTTTTAAAAAATACCAAACTTGATCCTCAAAAGGTAGAATCTTATAGGCCCATATCTAGCATACCTATGCTAGCAAAAATCATCGAGAAAATAGTGCACAGGCAATTACAGCATCATATAGACACCTCAGCCCCACTGGATCCAGCCCAACATGGATTCAGAGAGTCACATGGAGTGGAAACACTACTCACAACCCTCTTCAACAACATAATCTCAGGTGTGGATAACATACGCCAGGGTTTCGCTCTTGTTTTTCTAGACATAGCAGCGGCTTTTGACTCAGTATGCCACAAAATTCTCATCTGCCGGCTAAGGGAAAAAGGTATCTGCGGAACAGCACTCGAATGGTGCAAATCTTACCTGTCCGGTAGATGGCAGCATGTCCGAGCCGACGGGGCTACATCTGAACCATTCCAACAAAGTCAAGGTGTACCTCAAGGATCCTCCCTATCTGCATTGATGTTTAATATATACATCCAACCCATCTGCGACATCATCAGATCCTTCAATGTCAGTTACATGATATATGCAGATGATGTGCTATTATATATGCCAATATCATTGGATTGCCTAGACCTCACCCCTCTGACTAACTGCTTCGACACCATATCAGAGTGGCTACTATCACAAAACCTGTGAATACAACACAAAAAGACGGAAGTCCTTTTCGTCTCGAGGAACACCAACTTCACCCCACCTAGTTGTATTAACGTAAAGGATGCCCAACTCCAAGTGAAACCTGCAATACGTTACCTTGGAGTAACGCTAGACCAAAACCTTGACATGAAGAACCACATAGCCAACACAGTCAAAGCAATCTACTTTAAAATCAGATCCCTCAGACACCTACGCACGCTACTTGAACCGGATGATTTCCGCACCATTTATCAAGCCCTTATACTTCCCCACTTCGACTTCTCAAACTCCATACTACGACTCCCCCGGTCCACCCTGAACCCCCTGCAGCTAGCTATGAACAGTGCAGCGCGGGTACTCTTCGGGGCATCCAGGAGAGACCACGTGACACCCCTTCTAAAACAGCTACACTGGCTCCCCATTCAAGCAAGGATCAGTTTCAAGACTTTACTGCTAACATTCAAAGCGGCTAAGGGGCTCACCTCTTCCTCTCTCTCTAACCTCATACAACCACTTGCACCAAACAGGCCACGAAGAACAGCAGAATTGAACATGCTAGTTATCCCAAATGAAACCACAAGATGCACCAGATCAACAGCTAACAGAGCCTTCCGACTCTGCGCCCCAACTTTATGGAACACCTTACCATCACAAATCAGAGCAATCCCCAATTTGAGTCAGTTCAGAAAGGCGATAAAACATTTCCTCTTCATTAAATATCTCAATGACAGCTCCGAACATAACCCCCAGACGAATAGCAGAAGTGGTCAAACAGGCAGACCCTCGCAACAGGCCAACTCCACAATGTAATTTATTTATTTATTTATTTAGTATACATTTGTATACCGCTACTTCCAGTGATCAGCAGCGTTTTTTGATTACAGATTGGAAATTGTCAAATCATGACAGGAAATTTTTGAGGTATAAACACATTGATTAGACAGGAAAGCACAGCACACAGAGAACTATTTTACAGGGAACATGGGCTATGGAGGGTTAAGTGGCTTGCCCAAGACCACAAGGAGCACCTGTGGGACTAGAAACCCCAGTCCTTCCGGCCCAAGGTTGCTGTCCTCTAGTGGGATTTGAACCCCTGACCTTCCGGCCTGAAGTACCTTGACCCAACCACTAGGCTACTCCTCCACAGTTTCATGTACTGTTGTACCACCTATGTATATAGTTAACCACCTATGTATATAGTTAACCATGATATCCCTTATAAGATAAACCACCATTGTATTTAGTTACCCTGTTTCTCCAAGTTATACTTCCTGTTCAATGTAATGACCAGACATATGTAAATTGTCGGATGTTTTCTGTTTAATGTAAACCGCGCTGATGTCTAAGAGTGCGGTGTATAAGAATTGTTAATAAATAAATAATAAATAAATAAAAATCTCAGGAGGGAGTGAGCATAAGGCTTAAGGTTTGTCTAGGGTGCCCAACACCGTTGAACCAGCCCTATGCCCATCCCATCCCATCCCATTCAATCATACTCACATCGCTCAACCGTTGTGCACCCTTCACCGATACCCTCCGGACCTCCTCCAACATTCTTACCTACTCTTACGCCCAACCAGCATCACCGTCTTCTTGCCCTGGGGCAATTGTAAGAGACAAGAACAAACACATCTAGAGTTCTCATAACCCACACACTCACCAACACACAATTGTAGGTCATGGATTCATAAGTCTGATAAGTTATCATGCAATTCTAGACTTGTTCAGGTCAATTTTCCAAAGCACCTAACGCTAATCATATAAGGCTTTTTCAAAAGAAATTTAATACCATCTAATGGATACATTTCATAGAGACAACTTGATGTCTGGCCAAAATTTATTCATTGTCCACCAAACAAGCACTATTCCACGTGCCTCTTAACAACCCAGTCAACAACGTGGAAGGCAAGGAAGGAACTAATCTTATTAATAATTCTGGCGGTATGAAATAAAGAGTTATTAATAAGATTAGTTCCTTCCTTGCCTTCCACGTTGTTGACAAAATTTATTCATTTCCATTTTGGAGGGGCCTGGAATACAAACTCTATCATTTTACAAACTAGGAGAAGCAGTATGTGGACCCAGCTTTGAAATGAAGGAATGTGGAGCGATTCTGAGGAATGATGAACTGTCCAACGTACATAGAAAGAGGATAAGTACATAAGTGACTGATCAGATTTAATCTTGAGCCTACAGCCTTCTCAGATCTGCGTCCCAAATGCCATGATATATGCATTACATTCTGCTTTACAAAATATTTCTGAATGCATACTAATGAAATAAATAAACATCAAGTAATTGCAGTGCTGTGGTAAATAGAGGACTAATAAACATAAAAATCAAAGCCCAATTTTGCACAGGATGTCTAGTTTGGAAAGAGAAAGTCCCAGTAGTGATGTTCACAATTTCCAGACCATTTAAAAAAGGCCCACTGAACATAACACCCTTTGTAAAAAGCATACAGGGCGGTGGGAAATAGGCAGCAGGAGCAAATATTGTAGAGACACTTGTAAGCACTGGTGCTTGTTAATGTAGGTGGCAATTTTTTTTGTATCAACATTAGCACACAGAAGCACCATATTCTCCATGTAAAAGAGCAGCCAGTAAAAGAGCCAAGCTCCCAAGGCAATCTTGTACATTTTTCAGGACATTTTAAATATCAGAGTTAGGCGTAATTGCCCCATCACTCTTCTAAATGAGCAGTGCTTTGGAGGTGCCAAAGCCAATGGGGAAATTTTTAAAAATATGTTTCTACTCCCTATATAATCTCAAAATTTCATACTACAATGTCTTCTTTGATGGGGTTTAAAAAGTTATCAACCTGCTATGTTGCTATTTTTATTTAAAAAACAAAGAACAAATTTTGGCTTTATCTTGAAATCAATACCTTTGTGAATGAATCCTCACCTGTAGAAGCCTGTTATGCTCCAGTTCCTCTCTGTTCCAGTATAAGTACCCCACGTCGCTGCGAGTAAGGACTCCATGTCGGGATTCCTGTGCCTCACCCTCAATATCAGATTTCAGGTCTCCATTAAAAACATGTGGACTGGCTCTGCCTGTCAGCATCATATTTATCATAGCCTGCAGGTGACAAAACACAACATTCCTTAACACTAGAAGCCCCAAAGTGTGTCAATTGACGCAAATGCATCTTCAAAGTTGTATACCAGCACCACTGCTAGAACCATGTCAGTCATGTTCCATGACTTTGTTAGCAAGGTCAAGATGTTCAAATATGTGCATCCAAAATTAATGACAGATATACCACCTAGTGGGAACATTGAGATGCGCCACCTAGTGGGAACATGAATTTATACCTAGAAGCCCCAAAGTACATCAATTGACGCACTCAATTGTCTTGGATGCGTCAATTGACGTACTTTGGGGCTTCTAGGTATAAATTCATGTTCCCACTAGGTGGCGCATCTCAATCACTGTTTACAGTTTTACTCCGACATTACAAACAATAAACACACGATGATGTCATGTAATGACACCACATACTGCACGTATTTAACAAATAAGTCACATTAATTCACATCTGCATTTCATGCTAAACACAGTCGTGATAATGCATCAATTGACGCACTTTGGGGTTTCTAGGTAAAATTCCTTTTGGGGCTTCTAGTGTTAAATGGGCACTATTTTCCTTTCATTTGGAAAGAATAGGATTAAAACTGAAAGCAGGTCAAAGAGACAAACAGTTGCATGCATCCTAATTGCAGGCAATATGGCTGCCAGCCTGTAGACATGTATTCTTTCACGCCCACATACCTAGGCTGCCTGGAGATTTTCACAGTTTAAAACTTTTCTTGTTGATGGTTCAGCGTCTTGGATGATAAGATGAAGGGTAAAACTAGGGTCTACCCTTCTGAATATCTCCCATGTCTCCAGTAGAGGATATCTTGGATATATTTATTTATTTAATATCTTTTTTATATTGTCTTTCTACATGTCAAGACAGTTTCCAGAGAATTCTGTGCAGTAACATTAACAGTAGAACATTAAGATGCACATTACAAGGAACATAGTTTAACAGTTAAGGAACATGTAATTTAACAGTTGTTCAACAAATGGTTAAGGTATAACTATTTACAGTGTATTAGTGGGTTGAGGTTGTTTAGCCAGGTGTTCCTTGTTCAGTATCTGATCCATAATACTCTAGAAATTGAGTTTTAGGTTTTTGCGGAATTGGCTGGTTAACTGGCTGGATCTAATCTGGGGTGATCACGAATTCCAAAGAGTGGGGGCATATAGTGAGAAACAAAGTTTGTCTGTGGGTATTTCAAGCCTGTTGATCATAGCTGTTCTTCTGAGTCTGTCAGAGTTGCTGTTCTCTACTAGGGGGCGAGGCTGTTCACTGATTGGTTGGTTAGAATTTTGTGGGTGTTTAGAATGATCTTGTACTTGATCTTGCTTGTGATGGGAAGCCAGTGGAGTTCTTTAAGGAGTGGGGTAATATGAACCTGTTGAGATTTTGCACTAGCTGTAGGGGATATAATGTGCTTTTGGGAAACCTCTGGTAGATGGAGATGCAATAACCAAATACTGGGTGATTACTGTTTGACAGACTGCATGGAAATCCATTGAGGAGAAGAGTTTGCCTAGGTTCTTTAAGGTATGGATCTTGAGATAAGCCGAATTACTAAATCTGTCTATTTGCAGCTGAAAGTTGAGTTCTTGATCAAGTGTGATGCCTAGGTAATTGATTTAGGTTTTGACTATGAGTGGGGTATTGTTTATGATGATTGATGGTGGAGGATTGAACTGCTTGTTTCTTGTGATGTGAAGTGCTTCCGAATTGTTTTGATTGATTTTGAGGTTGTGTTCTTTGAGCCAGAGGTCGATTGCTGAAAAACAGTTGGAGATTTTAGTATAGTCTGGTGCTTTGGTAGAGAAAGGGGTGAAGATCATTGTCATCTGCGTAGATTAGGTAATTGACATCATGGCTTATGATGATTTTGCAGAGAGGTTGTATGTAGATTTGAATAGAAGCGAGGAGAGAGCAGACCCGTGCAGTACTCCTTGGTTATGGGAGAATTGTGCAGATATGATGGTGCCAATTTTGATGTGCTGTTTACAGTCTGATAAGTAAGAGTGGAGCCATTTCAGAGGAGTTCCTTGAATCCCTATGTTTTAGAGTCAATTTAGGAGGAGTTAATGTGAGACAGAGTCAAGTTGGGGGGGGGGGGGGGGCGAGCCTTCCAGTGGGACTGCTGGCTTGATGCATAACCCTGTTAACAATGGAGCAAATATCTAATCCAAGTCTTTTCCTGGCATCCAAGTCTTTGACTCCTTGCTGAAGATAACCATCCTTAAGGAAAGTGAGTTGTATTTGGTTCTGAAGATGTTGCTGGTGAACAGTGGTACCAAATAAAACAAAACTGCTTAGAGATCATTCAGATCTCTGGAACTATAGTATGCCCATAGCTTTCTGCTTCGTTACAAGGCCAGATACTTATCATCCCTCCCTCGTAAATGCAAAAAATGAAGTCTACGTATTTTGGTATGTATGCAAACTTATAACTCGAGAAGGGCTTTGACATTATTGAATGCTACTTAGACTGGCCATTTCAAAATATATGGGAAAAAGATGCCCGAGGAGAGAGGACTCCTGCCCCTCCCAGCTCAGTTTATTTATTTATTTATTTAACAGTATTTCTAAACCGCCTTATCTTATTAATCAAGGTGGTATCACAGCAAACAATCGGGTAAAGTGAGTGTGTTAAACATGCAGTGAGGGAGAAATTTAGTTGAGTGTGTGTTGTATTGTGTGCTAGATTGGGTTGAGCTATGTACAAGGTGTGTTGTATTGTGTGCTAGAATGGTTTGAGTTATGTACAGTGTGGGCTATATACAGTGGTGCTACAAGACATTTTCTATACAGGCGGTATCATGTGCTGTTATACATTCTCTTAGGTTATGTGATGTGTTCTATGAACAGCATGGTTTTTAGCTGTTTTCTAAAGTCTTTGAGGTCTATAGTTGCCCTCAAGTCGTCCGGTAGTTTGTTCCATATTGTTGGAGCAGCCATGGAGAGTGCTCTGTCTGTTGTGTCCTTGCGTGTGTGTTTGAATTCACTTGGGGTGCTGACTCGGTTGTGTGTTTGTTTTCTTCTAGGACGAGTGCTGGTGTCTGGTTGAATGAGGGTGTGTAGGCTGTTGGCTGATGTGTGCTGATTTATCTTAAATAGGTTTATGATAGTTTTGTATCTGATGCGTGCACCGATTGGGAGCCAGTGTAAGTCCTTTAAGGTAGGTGTGATGTGGTCCTGTCTTGCAGTACCGGATATTATTCGTGCTGCAGTGTTTTGTGCTAGCTGGAGTGGTTTGAGGGCTTGTTTCGGTAGTCCAAGGTATATCGGATTGCAGAAGTCCAGTATTGGGGTTATCAGTGCTTGACAGACGGTACGAAAGTGTTCTGGGGCAAGGAGTGGTTTCAGTCTCCTGATGATTCGCATCTTGTAGTAGACTTTTTGGATTGTTTTGTCTATGTGTGGCTTGAGGTTTAGTTTATTGTCCAGAGTAACTCCGAGGTATCTCACTTCTGATCTTATTGGTATAGTAGTGTTTTGTATCTTGATATTTGGCGGGTGTATGAAGCTTTGGTTCCGAGTGATGATTAAAGCTTCGGTCTTGTTGTAGTTTATTGCGAGGTTGTTGTTTTGACACCAACTCGTCATTTGGGTAAGGCAGTCTGTTATTTTGGAGAAGTCCGGGTTGTCGATTGATATCGGGGTGTATATCATGATGTCGTCTGCATATATTGTGTATTGAATGTTGTTCTCTTTCATGATGTTGCATATCGGTTGGATGTAGATGTTAAATAGGAGTGCTGAGAGTGCGGATCCTTGAGGTACTCTTTGACGGACATTTATGGGTCGGGAGGTGTTGTGTCCCACCTTGACCTGTAGCTGTCTTTCGGTTAGGTATGAGTGGAACCATTTCAATGTGATACCATGTATACCAGTGTTCTTTAGTCTTTCCAGGAGTGTGTTGTGGTCCACTGTGTCGAAGGCTGAGGAGATGTCGATGAAGATCATTATGATTCCCTTCCTGGTGTTGTCAATTATTCTTAGGATGCTGTCGAAGAGGTACATCAGTAGCGTTTCGACTCCATGGTTGGGATGAAAGCCGTGTTGGTTGTTGTCGAGTGTTTCATGTTTGTCGATGTGTTCTTGTAGTTGTAGTTGTACTGTTTTTTCGATGATTTTTGCCAGGAAGGGTATGCTGGAGATTGGTCGGTATGCTGCTGGATCTTTTTTGTCGAGAGTTGTTTTCTTTGTGATTGGTCTTACTGAGGCAAGCTTTAGTTGCTTTGGCATGAGTCCTTGAGTGAGTGAGTTGTGTACTATTTTATGTATGGTGTGAATGAAGTTTGATTTGGTGCCTTTGACCCATGATACTGGGCATGGGTCTGTAGGAGCAGTGCTTGTGTTGATTGTAGAGATGATGTGGGATATCTGCTCTGTTGAGGGTGAGTAGAATGTGCCCCAGGTTTTGATGTGTATGTCTGTCCTGGTGGTCCCACTGGGTGTTGTACGCTCTGTGGAGTGAAATTTGTCTTTGATGTGGTCGGCAAATTCTTGTGGATCAACTTGTACTTCCCCTTCTGTTGTTTGCTCTTTTGTGAGGATCTTGACTATTTCGAAAAGCTCTCTGGGTTTGTTGATGGAAGTATTTATCATGTTTGTGTGGAATTCCCTCTTTGATTGGTTGATGTGTTCATTGTATTGTTTTTGTTTTGTTAGGTAAAGATGTTGGTCGGCTGTTGTTTTGTTTTTTCTCCATCTCCGTTCAATCTTCCTGAGCTCCCTCTTTTCCTGTCTTATTTTTGCTGAGTACCATGGTTTGTTTTGTCTCCTGTTGTGGTGGTGTTTCTCGTGCCCGACACCAGATGGTTTGGCAGCGTTAGCTAAGATGCTGTTCCAGCTGGAAACTTGTTCCTCCAGGTCATCTGTAGTAATGTTCAAGTGTTGTGTTGTGTCCTGTATGAATTCGTCCCTGTCGAAATGCTTGAATCGTCTTTGTGTGTGGGAGATGTTTGTTCTTTCGTTTGTCTGGTCCTCTTGAGATCGCAGCTTTGTCTCAATTAAGTAATGGTCAGACCATGGCACTGGGGTAATGGTGGGTGGGGAAATTAGGTCTCTCGATGTTAGGTAATTGGATGCGAAGATGAGGTCTGGAGATGATCCATGTCTGTGCGTTGGAGCATTGTCTGTGTGAATTGAAGTGAGATCATTGCTTGAAGGAAGGCCTCTGCGTCTTTGGCATTGGTGGACTTGAGGTTGAAGTCTCCAATCAGTAGCGCTGGTTTGTTGTTTGTTGTTATAGCACAGGCTTCTTCGAGGTTGAAGGCTAATTCGTCGAGTGGAGCTCTGGGTGCTCTGTAAGTTAGGCAGATTGCAATGTTTTTGTTCTTGATGCTGATTGTGTTACATTGCTGTGTATTGGTGAGGCTATGTGTCTTGAACTTTAGTTTTGTCTTTGCTATTATTAGGACTCCTCCTCCACGCTTGTGGGTGCGTGGGCAGTTGTACGCTGAGTAGTTGTCCGGTACCAGTTGGTTGAGTAGTACATTGTCTGTAGGGTTGAGCCATGTCTCTGTGATGCATATTATGTCGGGCTGTCGCTCTTCTATGTGGTCTACAAGAGTGTGTATCTTGTTGCGGACTGATCTGGCGTTTATGAGCTCAATCGTTGTTGTCTTTGTTGAGGAGGTTGCTGTTACATGTGCTTCCTTTGTGCAAGATTGGGAGTTTGATTTGTGTCTGTTTGGTCTTTTTGTCTGGGAAGTTCTGAGTGTTTCTTTGTGTGTGTGCTGTGGTTCTAAATATGGCAATGCTGTTGGTGGGTACCATGTTGTGTTTACTTGTGGGTAGTGGAGGTGTGTGGTTGGTGGGAGGAGTTGTGTGACAAGTAGGTAGAGTGGGAGGAAGTATGTGGCGTGCATTTTGGTCTTTTGTGATGTTCTGTTAGGGCGATGCCTGTTTTTCTTAAGTCTTCGTCTGTTGCTTGTTTTGCTGTTGCTTTTCCTCTGTTATTCTGTTGTTTTTCTTCTGGTGTACGTGTGGCTGTGATTCTCCCTTTGTAGTTCCTTTGTGCTCCTTCTTGCCGCGCTGTTCCTTATACGGCCCTGAGTGCTGCCCCGATTGGGCAGCACTCTGCCGTTGGCTGGCTGTGCTTTTGTTGCCGCTCAAATCCCCCGAATGGGGAGAGCTGAACTCGGTGCGGGAGCCTGTCCCGTGAGGGGAGCCTGTCCCCGTGGAGGGAGCCTGTCCCCGTGGAGGGAGCCTGTCCCTGTGAGGGGAGCCTGTCCCCGTGGAGGGAGCCTGTCCCCGTGAGGGGAGCCTGTCCCCGTGGAGGGAGCCTGTCCCGTGAGGGGAGCCTGTCCCGTGGAGGGAGATCCGGATCCGTTAGGGTGTGGGTAGTTGAAGAGACAGTTTGGTGGTAGGAAATGTGTGATGTGTTGTGAGAATTCTACTTGCGGTTCTGACGTCCTTCTCCTCGGTCTAGTCCTTTGTTGGGTTCTGCTGAGATGTTGTTGGCGTAGCTGTTTCCTTTGTTGTTGCCTTCTGCTCGCCTTCATGCCGCGCCTAAGGGCCATGCCAAAGGGCCCTCTTGCGAGGCCCTCAGGCGCGGGCCCGCAAGGCGCGGGCGCGCCCTGCAGGGACGCCGCTTTTAACTCCTGCCGGCTTCTGCTGTTCCCGCTCCCACTGCCCCGATTGGGCAGGAGCTGAGGAGGGTGGAGTTGGAGTGTCCCGGCAGCAGCGTCTCTGCAAGCAGGAACGCCGCTTTTAACTCCTGCCGGCTTCTGCTGTTCCCGCTCCCACTGCTCAGTTCTGTCCAGGTGTTCAAGATTTGCTCTCTAAAAATCTGGTAACCCTGAAAGTTGTCCATGTTGTGACCATCCCCTGGGTTTTCATGGCAAGTTGTGACTGGAAGTAGATTGCCAGGCATCTCTTCCATGCAGTATTCCAGTGTGGTCTTTTGCCAGGCATCTCTTCCATGCAGTATTCTAGTGTTGTCTTTTGTCCAAGTACTAAACTGGCTTGACCCTGCTTACCTTCTAAGATCAGATGCTCTCAGGATGGCAAAGGAGGCTATTTTAGAAGCATCCATCCTCTTTTAAATAGTTACTTGTTCCTGTTCAATGTAATGACCTGACTTTTGTTTATTGTCGGATACCATTTTGTTTTATGTAAACCGCGCTGATCGCAAATAGTGCGGTATATAAGAAATTCAAATAATATTTATGTGTAGATTGACATTTACATGTAAATTCCCTTTTAGAATGGAGCTTTTTAATCTGATATGAATAGCCCGAGTAGGCCCATTCACTAGGTGAGCTATATATAGGAAACTATTACTCCATTGCAAACTGCAGAACTCTAATCAATTTCTCGTTCCCAATATTTAAACAAGTAATATGTAATTTTGTTAAAAGCAACAGGTCTCAGACTTGCGCTCTAAACAGGGAATCATATGTTAGTTCTGTATATTCATACTATAACTTATATTCAGCCATTCATATATCGAATTATGCAACAATAAAACGAGAAGGATTCTACCGTGAACTTCATTGCTGGTTTTTCTTCTCATTTCCCAAACCGTTTGATTCTGACAACGCCGCGCATGCGGACTACTTGCTGGGCGGGCTATATATCACATTTCAACCTTCCTATTCATGTTCAAACACATAAGTTCCAATCAATTTGCGAATTGAGCCCCCCTGGTTTCACGGACTGTAACATGAAAATCCATCTCTGTTCCTTTACTATCAATGTTTGATCTCTAGATTTACCCTCGGATCCCATTATACTCCTGTCAATACAGAAGCATTTCAAATCCTCAAATTGATTATGTTTTTGGAGACAATGTTCAACTATTGGTGCAGCCAACGTCTTGCACTTTAACCTGCTGCGATGTTCCGCTAATCTAATTTTAAAAGGTCTCGACGTCTTCCCAATGTAGAGTAGCCGGCAGGGACATTCTATAGCATATACCACATAATCAGTATTACAAGTTGTATAGTGGCGTAACCGATAGGTTCTTCCATGATAATCAAATGATGTAGTTTCCCTAGTCACATCGCACATTTGACAAGACCCACAGCGAGAGTGACCCACAGGTTGATTCAAAGAACTGTACCCCATAGAGCGTAACTTCGTGGGGCTCAAAACTTCTTTGAAATTTCGGTGCCTCTGCCATACGCATCGTATTCTCATGTCTTTAAACGTCGGTATACTGTGAAGCACATTCAAATGTTTGTTTAGAATCTTTTGCATCTGATTATTAAACGGAGAATGTTTCGTCACAAGATTCATAACAGCCTCTTCAGAGTGGGGTATACGAGGTGTCATTAAATATTCCCTGTTGTTGAACAAGGCTCTTTTATATGCTCTGTCCACTATATGGGGGGGATATCCCCTATCATAGAATTTCATTTTCAATATCTGTTCTTGACACTCAAAATCCTGCACACTTGAACAGTTCCTCCTATATCGGAGGAATTGCGAAAATGGAAGCCCGTTTGCGAATTGCGAAAATGGGAGCCCGTTGTCTAGCCCATTCACTAGGTGGGCTAGACAACCTCCTAAGGTGGCAGACCTCTGTGGGTGGCATGTGCCTGTGGCAGGCCATGTGCTTTGCCCCCCCCCCCCCCCTGGAGATGAGATGAGGGCAGGGAGAAGTGGTTTGGATGGGCCTACAATATAAAATAGGGTGGGCCTACAATATAAAATTTCCCCTCTTTTTTGAGAAAAGTTAATTCCTTGGGGATATTTCTAATATAACCCCCTTTATTTCTCTAGCAGCTTCCATATCAGGTTCAAAGTTACCAACACAGTACTGCAAGATTAGCACTAGGGGTCATCAGCACTATTTTGGAACCCACTGCCATATGAGCAGGAGTGACTGGAGATTGCTTCTGCTTCCACTAGACACCTGGGACCCCCGTCAAGGCCAGGGATAGGGGTTAGGGGTTGGGGGTCAGTGGGGGACTCAGAGAGGCCATTGTTTCGAGAGGACTCAGGTAGGGAGTCTTCATGGAGCTGGGGGCATCGGATGTGTTGGGAAGGAATCACCTGTCGAGGGGGATGGGAAGAGGATCAGAAAAATCAGCAGTTCATTGGGGGAGGAATATTTTATAAGCCAAAAATTATAGGCTGTAAAGATTAGTTAAAAAATCTGAGCAACCCACCTGTTTACAAATGAAGTTGCCAAGATGGCATTGTAGCAGATGAGATGTTGTGAAGTCTAAATCTTTTTGAAGCCTACATAAACACAAATTATTATTAAGCAGTAAACTGTAGAACAATGCAGTGAAAACATGCATAGGACGATAATGCTACACAAATATACCTCAATAACAGACATTTTCCTGCAATAATACTATATTTCTGGCCTTAGCAACAGTAAGTGTTGCCAGGCGCCATCCAATGGTTCCACTGGAACACTGACATTGTTGAACATAACCTTATTCATAACATTTTATCATTTGAGCGCGATTTGTTGTTTACAGTAACTTGAAAAATTCATCTCGGGCGAAAAATGGAATTAACTCGTGAACATTTTCGTGCGATTATTTTTCATAACTTTTGACGTGGATTATCAAGACAAGAGTGCATCAATGAACTTAATTTTTTATACGGCGATAAAGCACCATCCTACAGCACTGTAAAAAACTGGTATAACGAATTCAATCGTGGCCGACGTTCGCTCCAGGACGAATTCCGTCAGGGTCGTCCAAAATCGGTTGTTGTGCCAGAAAATATCGATGCTGTGTGTGAACTGATAAAGCAAGATCGTCATGTGACATACCGTGAGATTGAGGCATCTTTGGGCATTAGTATGACAAGCATCAATAAGATATTGCATGATCATTTGACCGTAAAAAAGATTTGTTCGCGTTGGATCCCGCATAATCTGACAAACGCTCAAAAGAAGGCTCGTGTCGATTGGTGCAAGGAAATGTTGAAAAAATATGTTCAAGGTGCATCAAAGACTGTGTATAACATCTACACAGGTGACGAATCATGGATCTATGCATATGAGCCCGAAACAAAACAGCAATCGACTGTATGGGTCTTCCAAGACGAGCCAAATCCAACAAAAGTTGTTCGCGGAAGAAGCACATTGAAGCAAATGGTTGCCTGTTTCTTCGGCATTACCGGTCACTTGGCGACAGTGCCATTAGAGCAACGTAGGACGGTCAATTCTGAATGGTACACGACCATTTGTTTACCAGAAGTCTTCAGAGAAATTCGGAAAAAGTCGAAGAAGAGGCGAATAATTCTTCATCATGACAATGCGAGCTCTCACATATCGGCTCAAACAAAGGAATTTTTGACCGGCCAAAACATTGAATTGATGGGTCATCCACCGTACAGCCCTGATTTGGCACCCAATGACTTCTTTTTATTCCCACACATCAAAAACAAATTACATGGTCAACGATTTTCAACACCCGAAGATGCGGTTGATGCATTCAAAACGCATGTTTTGGAGTTACCTCAATCGGAGTGGAAAAAGTGCTTCGAAAATTGGTTCAAACGCATGCAAAAGTGTATTGATCTTCATGGAGAATATTTTGAAAAACAATAAAACCAATTTCGATCATAAATATTTGTTTTTTCATTATTAGGCCAGAAATATAAATAGCAACCCTCATAGCAACCTATTATCCTTACTTTAGCCATTCTAGAAAATTCCCTTAAGTGAAAATCATTAGATCAAAGTGAAAACCAGGCCACATTGAAATATTAGCAACATCATATATATGTTTGCATGATATAAATAGTCTTTTATTAACCCAAAACCAACCAACACAAGTGTTTGCTCATTAGTATGTCGACTATAGCAAGGCTTTTGACTGTGTAAACCATGAGAAACTCTGGGCCACATTAAGAAGCATGAGTATACCAGAACACCTGATCGTTCTCTTGTGCAATCTGTACATTGATCAAGAAGCAACAGTTCGAACGGAACAAGGAGAAACAGAATGGTTTAAAATAAGCAAAGGTGTAAGACAAGGCTGCATACTTTCCCCCTACCTGTTTAATTTATATGCAGAACAAATCATCAGAGAAGCAGGATTGTATGAAGACAACAGAGGTGTGAAGATTGGTGGAAGACTCATCAACAACCTTCGCTATGCTGATGATACCACATTACTGGCTGAAAGTGAAGATGATCTGAAACATTTGCTTCTCACAATCAAAGAACATAGTCTCAAAATGGGCCTGCACCTTAATGTAAAGAAGACAAAGATCATGACAACTGGCATAATCAACAGGTTCATCGTTGAAGGAGAAGAAATTGAAATTGTGAACAACTTTAACCTACTTGGATCAACTATCAATAAAGAAGCAACAAGCAGTCAAGAAATCAGACGACGCATTGCTCTTGGCAGAATGGCTATGAAAGACCTAGATAAGATTCTCAAGAGCAGAGATGTCTCTCTCCATACAAAGATTCGACTTGTTCAAGCCATGGTATTTTCAATAACATCATATGGATGTGAAAGCTGGACAGTGAAAAAGATAGACAGGAAGAAAATTGATGCCTTTGAATTATGGTGCTGGCGGCGAATACTGTGTATACCATGGACTGCCCGAAGAACAAACCAGTCGGTACTAGAGGAGATCAAACCTAAGCTTTCTTTAGAAGCTCAGATGACAAGACTTCGACTTTCATACTTTGGACACATCATGCGAAGAGAGAGATCATTAGAGAAAGACATTATGCTTGGCAAGATAGAAGGTCAACGCAAAAGAGGAAGGCCAGCAATGAGATGGATCGATACAATAACAGCAGCTACGGGTACCAGTCTATCAACAATGAGCCACCTGACTGAAGACCGAACACAATTTAGGATAGCTATCCAGAGGGTCGCCATGAGTCGACTCCGACTCGACGGCACTTAACAACAACAACATGTAGGGTTTGCCACCTTGCACTGGTCAACCCAAAGAAGGTAATCTAGAAACATAGAAGCATAATGGCAGAAAGAGACCACATGGTCTATCTAGTCTGCCCTTCCATATCAACTACTACAATAATCCCCTTTTTTCCTTTAGAGATCCTCTGCGTTTGTCCCATGTTTTCTTTTAATTCAGATACTGTCCTCATCTCTACCACCTCCACTGGAAGACTATTCCATGCATCTACCACTCTTTCCGTAAAGAAATATTACTCCTGAGTCTATCCCCTTTCACCCTCATCCTATGCCCCCTCTTAGCAGAGCTTGCTTTCAATCGAAAGACTCTTGATTTTGCCCCATTGCATGTATGGATAGAGAAATCATACATGCAGTGAGTTAAAACCAGTGACCTCATTCTTCCACCACATTTTGGATATTGACCAGGTTATTTTTATTAAGTAAAATGCAATGCTGTATTTATGTTTATGTTTAGACTTTGATATACCACAATTTATGGCCCAAACATTGGTATTTAATATGCAAATCTATGCAAAGTTGTCACAGGGTTGCCCCTGAATTTCTAATTTTTGTCAAAGAATCAACTCGAGCTGCCATAGGAAACTGGGGGGCTGTGGCTAAAACCAAAATTGGCTCAACCTCTTTGGTCTGACTTGGAAGAGGTGGCAGCTTTAGTAATATGTGAGTGATTTACATAAGGGAGCTGAGGGGAACTGAACAAAATGCAGAAACATGAATGAATTAATTGAAACTGGAGAAATCATGACACTTACTTTTCAAATGTTCGAGAGAAAATCACACTGTAGAGAAATAAAATGACACCATGACTTCCTTCAGCCTTGAACTAGTATAAGTGAGAAAAGAAGATAATTGGTATTGTTTAGATAATGCTTTTTTAAGTTGCATTCATTACTACTACTACTTCTATTAATCATTTATAAACTGCTACAAGACATAAGCAGCGCTGTACAGACGCATAGAAAGGACGGTCCCTGCTCATCAGAGCTTACAATCTAATCAAGACAGACAATAGAATAGATGAGAACAAGGGTACAAATAGGGTAAGGCAAGGAAACCCAAGGAGAACAAGGGATCAGGATCCAAAAGCAGCCTGAAAGAGGTGAGCCTCTAGCATAGATTTTGAAGCCTGACATACAGACTTGGGTTGTTTGTTCCAGGCGTAAGGAGCAGCAAGGTGAAAGGAACGGAGCCTGGAGTTGGCAGTAGAAGTAAAAGGCATAGAGAAAAAACAAGCCAGTGAAGTAGCGGAGTTCACGAGGAGGGGCGTAGGGAGAGAGGAGAAAGGAAAGGTAGTGAGGGGAAGTAGAATGAATACATTTATAGGCCAGAAGGAGAAGTCTGAATTGGATATGGAAACGGAAGGAGAACCAATGAAATGACTTGAGATGAGGGGTTATATGAGTATATCGGGGCTGGCGGAAGATTAGCTGCACAGCAGAGTTCTGAATAGATTGAAGGGGAGAGAGGTGACTCAACGGGAGACCAGCAAGGAGGAGGTTACAATAGTCGAGCAGCAGGTGACTAAAGAGTGGATAAGTGTTTTAGTAGTGAGTTCAGAAAGGAAGAGGCAAATTTTGTTAATGTAGAGAAAGAAATGACAGGTTTTAGTTATCTGGTGGATATGTGTGGAGAAGGAGAGGGAGGAGTCAAGGTTGTGGGCAGAGGAAATGGAGTAGAAGAGTGAGAAAAGAGGAAGGGAGGAGGAAGGTTTAAGGGGAAAAAATAAGAAGTTCAGTTTTGGCCATGTTCAATTTCAAATGGCGGTGAGACATCCCGGAGCAATGTCAGATTGCTTTTCTCAAACAAAGTGTAGCACAACAGAAATACAACTGCACATGGACTCAGAGTACAGGGTTTCTTAAACTATTATATTACCAAATACATTTTGCAAGCAATTTACGAAGATAAATTGAACCTGGTTTCCCTATTCTGCGCTTCTGGGGAAAACATTTTCATAGCTTGTCTCACTGATTCTAAAGCATGTTGACTAGTTTTATGGAGACTGGGTGAGGAGCAGGTGCAGAGTTGCCAAAGGGGGGCCATGTTTCAGTGGGAGATTTTCAGCACATGCCTTCCACCCCCACTGCACCCCTCTTCCCCTCCCCAGGGCGACGCATTCCTCTCTTCCGCCACCTCACTCATGGAAGCTCATGCTCCGTTTTCTTTCCGCTACATGGGCCGACACTTCCTGGCACTGACCTCATGGATTCGGCTTAGTCGCATTTCCTTCACAACAGGGGCAAGGTTTCAGAAATTCTTCCTTTTGAGGTGAAGAAGGTGTTGGGTGAATGAAGCGTAATGAAATCAGTTACTTCTTTACTTACACAATGGATGTGGTCATGGATAAATGTCTGAACTGCTTCCTTCCCAAAAATTTCAAACAGCAGGAGCTGTAAGTCAGGAATATCATATTGTAAGATCAAACAACTGAATAGCAGACCACAGGAATATCTATAATCTGAAGAACACAACGTGGTAGGTCAGACCAAAGATCTGTCGAGCCCAGCATCCTGTCTCCAACAGTGGCCAATGCGGGTCACTTAGAAGTACCCAGCAGACTGAATGGTGAGATCATTCCCGGATGTGATGAGCCCCGAGTCCCCCTGCCTAATGGACCATTCTTCAGAAAAATGTTAAAACCATTTTTCAGTTCTCTATACTGCTAGCTTTGGCTGCATTCTCTATACATTGACTGGAACAATACTTTCAGGAATTTGATTTAAATCTGCTACCAGGTATTTCATGGAGTTCCCTGTAGTTTTAGTACTATTTATTGACTTTTCTACACTACTTATGATAGTACAAATCTTTATTCCGACTATCATCTCATTTTCAAGCTGAAGAGCCCTAATCTGTTTTGCCTTTCTCCTTAAGGGAACCTTTCCATTTCTTTTAACATTAAAAAACTTAACAGAATAAGAAAGGGAATATAAAAGATGGGATGGCCATAACTGCACATAATACCAAGGTGGAGCTGCAACATAGAGTTACATAAAGGCATTATGATGCAGTGTGGTTTTATATATCCTTTCTGAATTCTATTTACTTTTAAAATGTCTTTTCCCTGAGTGGTGATATCTAATGTAAAATGCAGCATTGTGCATAAATAATTCAACCTATTTTCCCCTGTATGCATCACTTGTCCATGTTAAGGTGTGTGTGTGTGTGTGTGTATGGGGGGGGGGGGGATTTTAGGAGTCCTCTTCATGCTTTGGACATCTGAAAATAGGCTTAGAGATGTCCAAAGCACAGAGCGATTTTAGAAGTTGGGTCTGTGGACATCCCCAGCCCGAGGATGTCCATATTTGAATGGAGGGGGGGGGGGGGTGGTATGGCAGAGGTATGGATGGAGCTCTCCCAAGAATGTGGATGTCTCCATCTGATCTTGGAAACATCCTGGCGTCCAGAGAGGCGCCTAAGGTTATACTTGCTCCAGCCATGAAGAGGTATCTGAAGAGTGCTTCTTTTGTCAGGCAAATGTCTAGAGGGTGTGGAGAAGGAGACACCCCATGTGGCTGCTGGTGTGGATGTCCACATCAAGGATGTCTATGTTGCTAAAATTGGCTGGAGACAGATGTTCTTAGCATTTTTCTTCAGATTCTGTACTGGATGTCCCCATTTTGACTTGGACTTCCTTTCTAAAAGCCCACTTTAAATTTCAGCTGTCGTTTAGATACCTGTTCTCTGGTCTTGCAAGGACATCCTGCAATTTTTCTAAGTCCAGTGATGGTTTAAGTACTTTGAATAATTTTGTGCCATTTTCAGATTTCATCACTTTACTCATTGCTTCTTTACCCAGGTCATTAGAAAATAAGCCGATCAACACTGGCCCCATTTGGGGCCGTCCATTATTCACCTCTCTGTACTGGAAAAACTAACCATTAGTCCTACACCTTGTTTCTTAATCCACTTAAAAAAATGTTTGTGCTGCAAATCTACCAATAAACCCCTTTTTTTCCGAACCTGGGAAGACACCTAACTGCCTAAAAAATAAACCCCTAAAATCCCAAGCGATAAACACCTATGCATAATATAGGGATTTACATTAATAGGATTCCAAATTAAAAATAGGACTCTATTATCATATCTCATGTATACATTCTCTATATTAAAAATCGCCCTCATCTATATATATTTACCTTCCAAAATAATAAAAATGCTTTTATATATCATTACATCTCTGAATGAGTATAAATCCATATTATTTATTCTTTGTCTATTGCACTTTATACATTGTCAGCACATTTAATATTTTCATTTATTATTGCACACTACATCTAACACAAATTAAAATTTACACATTTGTCTTACACACATGTATCATAACTTAACATACAATAATCATTTCAACAATAACGACAATAATAATAATAATAATTCAATGCCCAACTACTGCTACTCAGAGAAATTTACATTCACTAGTAAAAACTTTGAATCCCAGGATAGTCATTCATTAGTTCAACTATAATTCTTCTCTTCAATCGGCACCCACAGCGCCACTTGATGACTTCCCTCATAGCGGCACCACTTCATGACTGCCCTTATTGTACTAAACCATGGCCGTTGGTTTCACTACCCCAATATGGCTTCTTCAGGTATTGAAAACCCTTATCCAGTCACTAAATACGCGATCAAAACAGCAAAATGAAGGGCAAACTCAGAGCCTAGCACAGACAATGCCACTTTTTTTCTTTAGACAATGTTACTTTCTCTTTTGTTATGGTTGTAGAAATCCTCAGCTGTCAGCTGCTCTCTGTTATTTATGTTGCTTTTCCACTATCTTTTGCATTGCAACCTGCTTAGCAACTGTTCCCCTTCACTTACTGTTTATTGCAGAATGTTCACCCAATGGAGCCCAACTCTTCTCCCTCAGGTCACTACAGAAAATAGAAACTAAATGGACAAATCTCAAAAGACCAATCAGCGGATGTATTTAAACCCCCTGGTTCCACCGGGGGGGGGGGGGGGGGGGTGGGGGGGGGGAGACGTAATGTGGTTGGCATTCCTTCATTGAGAAAGGTTTTGTCAGAGGCTGTGTGTTAGTGTGAATAAGATTGATGGATTATGACCTCAGGGATTTTGATTGGACGGTTTGTGGTTTTAAATGGGAGGGGTCAGGTATATTGCTGTTTGCAGCGGAGTAAAACTCTTGGGAGCTGTTTCAGCCGGGGTGAGTTTATACCTATGGATGTAAGTTGCCACGGTAAGTTTAGTTTTACTAAGGCTATTTCAAGTTGTTTTGTGAAGGTTTAATGTGTTGACTATTATGTTTATATGCAGTACAAGATAAGGGGAGAGGTCTGAGCCGTATACTCTGCCTGGAGAAGTTGATTTCAAGGAGTGCTCCAGCTGACAGTGATTTCTAGCCCCGCAGCAGCTCACAGTTGCTGAGCAGTTTGCACTAGTGCATGGTTGCAATGCAAGAAATAGTGGAAGAGCAACATATAACAGATAGCAGCTGACAGCTGAGGATTTTTACAACGATAACAAAAGAAAAAAGTGACATTGTCTGTGCTGGGCTCTGAGTTTGCACTGCATTTTGTTGTTTTGGTCGAGTATTTAGTGACTGGATAAGGATTTTCAGTACCTGAAAAAGCCATGTTGGCGTAGTGAAACCAACAGCCATGGTTTAGTGCAATAAGGGAAGTCATCAAGTGGTGCCGACTGAAGAGAGGAATTATTTCAGTTAAACTAATGAATGACTATCATGGGATTCACAGTATTTACTAGTGAATATAAATTTCTTTGCATAGCAGTAGTTGGGCATTGAATTATTATTATTAATTACTAGCATTATTGTTGTCAAAATGATTGTATGTTAACTGTATGATACATGGGTATAAGAAAAATGTATAAATTTTAATTTGTGTCGGATGTGGTGTACAATACATAGATGTGCTGACAATGTATAAAGTGCAATAGACAAAGAATAAATATGGATTTATAGTCGTGCAGAAAGAGGTGTAATGATAAAACTCTTATTATTTTGGAAGGTAAAGATATATATAAATGAGGGAGATTTTTAATATAGAGGATATTCATGAGATATCATAGTCCTACTTTTTAAGTTCTGGTCACAATTTTCTTATGGCACACTTTTTTTTTTTTTTGATGTATAGATAAGTCATTAATAGAATTATAAATTTGTAGGTTTCAGAACATGTTTCAAAAATTCTAATTTTCCATTCAAGGAAGATGGTTTACTCACTTGTTCTGTAATTTTATCTGCTTTGTAGTCTGAAGTTGGAGTGAAATACGTATTGGGAGTGACCAGACAGACTACAGCCTTCTGACCCTCTCCTGCAGTCCAGAGAATATCTGTCAGAGCTGCTGCAAGAGCCCTCTCCTGTTCTTTTTGGCTTATTTCATGTAAACTACAAGGAACAAATAAAGACCAGGGTAAAAAAAGTGGCTATCAGAAAGGTCCTCGTGTCTCCAGGCTACAGGTCTCTCTTTCTCCTCCATAGCTCCATGAACCTCATTGCCTCTTTCCTGCTATGGTGTGACAATAAACCTGCTTGCCTCTGAGCACATAGCAAACCTCCAGAGAGAACTCCATGACAAACTTGTGAGGCCAGCTTAATGCAAAAAAAAAATTAACTACACCTCCAAAGGTACAGTTAATCTTTTGGCATTTATGAAACTGTGTAAAAGCACAAAGTTTAAAAGCTTATTACCCAAATTTGCACTGGTGGAAGGAGTGCATTTGTATTTCTTGGGTGGTGGCATTATTTCAACAATGACTGCATTAGGATTAATGCAAGTGTGTCCATGCTGATACAATATATGGACTTGGGTGTTGACTAATGCAGCTGGTAACTTGTGTTCAATGCCCATATTAGCACTAACATGCTTTGCTACATAAAGTATGTGCTATTGAGTCAATGCTGACTCCTGGCAACCCAGTTCCTGGGTTTTCCTGGCAGCTGAAACCAGAAGTAGATTGCCAGGCCTTATTTCCACAGAGTAATCGGGTCTAACCTTGTTTAACCTTGACAGAGTTCCAGGCCTAACCTTGCTTAGCTTCTGGAATCTGCCAAGATCGAGCTCATTCAGAGCTGCAAAGCTGTAATGCTTTACTACAAAGACTCTCGTAACTTCTAACTGGGATTAAATTTTTGACATTTGGTCTTTGATCTTGTGTCCAGTTATTGAGACTTCACTGCTGAAGCATATGATTGTGAAACATTTAAAACAAAAGTAATCACAATATATTTTGATATCTGGGTTTTATATAAATGCACTAATAAGTGGGAAATTTTGCCTGCAATAAATCTGGCAACTTTACCTGTTATTTACTACTAACATCTCGCCAGCGTGGACATATCCTGTAAGAACACTTTGTGTTGCTACTACACCAAAGGGAGTTCCTCACCTCTGCATGGAGCTGCCTTCGTCTTTGTTTCTTACGAATAACAAGTACTTGATGATGTAACCTTGCACTGCCATTTGAATAGCTCTTGCTCCATCCTAGAAAGATGTTAGGGATAAGGAAATGTTGAGTTTTCTAGTAAAGCAGAATCACATTCAGAGCTGATGACGGTGAGAGTCCCTTGAGAAGAGGACTGCCATGGAGGATGCCAATGAGTTCACAATGTCCTTTATGTCATCACTGGCTGCTGAGACAAAGGGAATAATGACTGTGACAACGTCTTATAGGTACGAAAAGCAGAAACGTCTGTAAAGTAGTTTACCATGAAGCAATTAGCAAGGGAATCTGTAGGATTTTAGTTGCTCTATTCATTACTACTAAAGGGGCAATTTTTAAACTGTTGCTTTGGAATGAGGTTCGTGGGTATGTCTAACTGTGGACTTTGCATCAATTTTCAAAAAGAAACTGAATTAATACTCAAACTCTGCAGTCAGCATTTTTTTAAGCATGAGCTATGGTGTTTAAAATTGAAACCGGATATTCAGTCCTGCAAGGGTGGCCCAAGGGGGGGGGGGGGTATAGGGCCATGTGCAGAGACTTGTTGTGGGGTCTCATTTGCATACAACCTTTAGTAAACATGCCTCTTAATGAGTATCTGGATAAAGAGAGATTACCAGATTTCTACATTACTATACTCCAGTACCAACCACCAGGCACATTAGGAAGTGCTATAAATGCTGCCCATTTAGAACCCATAGCAAACCCATTGTATCATAACAGCACTACCAGGACTCGCAAAGCACCAAACACTACCTATCAAAAATCGACACTGCAAATATTAAACCAATACATCTCAGAATACCAATACATCTCCTACTGGGGAAAGAGAACAAGTGAGCCTATCATATAGAAACTACAAGAACAGAATACCTCAGCTTGATTACACATGCAGAACATAGACCATCACCAAACAAAGAACAAGGGATCATAATTTATAAAGAGAAAGACAATAATTAAACTGGGAACCCCAAAGGCCAAATTTGGAATGTACAACACTGGAGAAATAAAATTATAATTTTATTTCCTCTTGTACTAAACAAAAACACAAAGATGTTAGCAATGCACATTTCCCAGAGCTGACATATTCCAGTTGTTAAATCCAAAATAAAGTATTTTTCTACCTTTTGTTGTTTGGGCATTTTGTTTTTCAGTTGCAATTGCTCTAGTCACTATCTTCTGGTTTCTTCGTGTCTTCTGCTAACTCTCCATTGTCTGCTGTCCATTTGTCCTTTCTTCTCTCCTAGTTTTTTTTTCCATTCTCTTTCTACTTCTGTTTTAGCATACTGATCTTTTGCTCTTTCTTCCACTTCTTTCTTTATTCCTTTTTCATCCACTCAAATTTCACCCTTCCATTCTCAGTCCCCACTTACTCTCCCAATACCTGGCAAATCGAAGATTTTTCTTCCCTCCCACATAAAATGTCTTTTCTGCTCTCCATCCTCACTCCCCCAGCCGCATCCCCTTCTAGTTCCAGCCCCACCCAGCATCCGCTCCCTTCTAATACCATTCGCCTGTTAGTGTAGCTGAGTTTAAAAAAAGGTTTGGACAAGTTACTGGAGGAAAGGTCCATAAATCATTATTAAGGAGGACTCAGGAAATCCACTGCTCGCCCTAGGACAAGCATTATGGAACCTGTGTGCCTTTTTGGAAACCTGCCAGGTACTTGTGATCAGGATTTGCCACTGTTGGAAATAGGATACTGGGTATGATGGACCTTGGTGTGACCTAGTATGACATTTCTTATGTTATGTTATGTTCTACCTTTCCTGCACTCCTCCTTGAACTCCGCTCTACTGGCAAATCACTTCTTTCTAAACCCTTCTCTTCTACTGCCAACTCCCAGACTTAAATCCTTTCACCATGCTGCTCTTTATGCGTGGAACAAACTACCTGAGTCTTTACGTCCAGGCTTCATCTCTGGCCCTTTTCAAATCCAGGCTGAAAACGCACCTCTTCGAGGCTGACTTTGGATCCTTAGTCTCCTATGTGTTTCTGTTCCCCTAGATATATCCTTACCCTCAGCTATTGTGTTGTCTGTCTTGATTAGATTGTAGGCTCTGATGAGCAGGGACCTTCTTTTACATGTGACTGTACAGCGCTGCATATACCTTGTAGCGCTAAACAAATGATCGGTATTAGCAGCATTTCTGTAATCAGATGGGGAGCGCCCGGGCCACACCGCCTCCACATCTCCATCCAGATTCAGATGTCCTCACAGCTGGCTTCTAAAATGGAGACAATCTCTATACTTTGGATGTCTAAAACATCAATAGGGCTTCTAAAATAACCCTGTCATCATGTTTCCTCTTGTCCTTCCCAAAATATGTCTGGATTGCTGTCTATCCTTGCACAGAGCAACATTCTAAAGGAACTCATTTCCTAATCTTTCTTAGACACAAAGCGCTCAATGTATAAAACCTGTGTTAGAGAGGAGGATAGGGGCCACCAGAGAACCTTTTAGGCAGTTCAGGGGGTCGGAGAATCAGGACCACTTGACCACCAATGATTTTTCAGTGGAATCAGGGTTGGAGTGGGGGGGGGGGGAATGCATGATCAGGGCTATAGGTTTCTTGGGTCATCTGAGGTGACGTATCAAACTTCACCTCTGATGACCCTGCTTCCTGCTGCATCTTTACATCTGCCCAAAGCTGGCGTAAAAGTCCAACATTAAGAGAAAAGATTGCACTAAGTTTCAAAGATCTTTGCATCAGGAGCAACTCAAAATTCATTCTTTTGCATGTGATTAGTATGCCCACGGTGCCACACTTTAGCACAGTGGTTTTGCTTGTGATTTTCCTGTGTTATCCCATTGTCTGCATTGGGAAGCAGGACTAGTGTGGGAAAATCTCTAGCAGAATGCTGCAGTAGAGCACAACACAGCTGGCTGCATCGAGCCAAAAGGGAATAATTTTATAAAGGACTTGAGAGTGTAGAACAGCATTTAACTTGCTCAGATATGTGCTTATAAAATTTCCCAAGGGTATACATGCACCTACTTTTATGCAGTGGACACGTGTTCTCTTGGCATGTACCTTTATTAAATACATGCATATGTGTTGACTTCTACTGGCACATGCATCAAGTTAGTCCTGTAACTAAGCTTTGAGTGTTTACTAAAGAGCAGTAATGGACACCACATGCTAAAACCTGTGCTAAGTGGTTAGTGCAGGACCACAGTAACCATTACCATGCAGTAAAAATGCTCGCACTAACTGCTTAATGCAGAATGGGGTGGGTTAAAGGCGGATAGTGAGTGTTGACTGCACAACATGGTTAGCACAGGCTAAGTGTGACTTCTGCAGTAGCTCAAGTGCCTCAATGGGTGGCAGTAAGTATGTGGCTAGCGGATTAGCATCGCAAGGTCCTAACGGCATGAGGACATGCTGGGGACACCCCTGATATTTAGCATGGGTTTGACACACCTCCTGGGCTGCCCAGCCTTGGCATACTTTATTAAACATGCCCCATTTGCATATGGCACATTAAAACATTGGTTCTCAATCCCATACTTGGGACACATCCAGGCAATCTGGATTTCAGGATATCTACAATGAATAGGCATGAGGTAGATTTGCATACAATGGAGACAATGCATGTAAGTCTATCTAATGTATATTCATCGTAGATATCCTGAAGACCACACTATCTGTGTGTGCTCTGAGTGCTGGAGTAAGCATCACCTTAGGCACAACTTCATTTTTAGGTTCAAAATCTAATATTGCAAACTTATTGTTAGACTGCAGTTTTCCAATTCTAACACCAAGGGTTGTTGCCCTTGAAAATACTTTGCACAAAGATCTTCTTCATTGCCCTCCCCACCCCCAAATGTTTAAAAGTAATATTTATTTATTTTATTTATTTATTTTCATTCTCTTATATACCGTGCTATTCTGCATCAGTGCGGTTTACATTGAACAAACTGAAATTACATTGAACAGGGCATTATAACTTGGAGATAACTATTTTACAGGGAACAGGGAACATCTTGCACCATTTAGCACTATTACATAATCTGCATTAAATTAATTACCTTTTCAACTTCCAGGGCATAGGAGAGGTCTGAGTAAGGCTGGCGAAATTTAAAATATGATTTTCTCCATTCATAGTTGAAGCCTTGGAGTGTACTGCCATACAAGATCTTTCGCAGGTGCTTTCGATTAGAAGGATAAGGAATACTTTGAAACGAGACATTCTTATTTTCATTTCCAATAGAAAACAGTTATTTAAATAGCATATTTGTTGAGTGCACAGAAAAATCTGGTAAAATTGGTTGCAGTTCACATTGTTGCACATTACTTTACAATTCCCAGAACAAGGCCTAGGCAGGTCCCCTCCATCCTGCCATTCCTCCCACAACCTCCCCCCGCCCCACCGCTGTTGCTGTCCCCCCTCTCCAGGGCCTGAAGCGGTGTCAGTGGCTCAAAAAATGTGACACAGCATTTATTGAAAGACTTTGGCGCTGCGTCAAGTTTTTCATGTGCTCCTACTGGCCGCTTCCTCTCTCCTATGATGCAGGCTTCCGGTTTTGAGGAGGGTGGAAGCAGCAGGTAGGAGCACATAGAAACCGCGACGCAGCGCCAAAGCCTTTAAGCAAGTATTGCATCATGGTTTTCGAGCCACTGCTTCTTAGAGAGGGGTGGCAACGGTGCTCCTGGGGGGCCGTCACTCGGTAATGGTAATGGTAGTACTGGCAGCTCCCTAGACAAAATTTCAGCCTTATGCCCTCCCCAAGATTTTGATAATTAAACTCACCAGTCTTTAACATTTACAACCACAATCCCGTAAAAATGCATGTGGATATCACACTTTTAAATACTGTGGGCCTGCTCTTTCTGCAGGTACTGCCAAAGAATATGCTGATTCCTAATAAAATAACTACTTTTCATCACCAAAGGTCCATGATACAAAGACTTTCTCACATTGTATACTACAGATTAAATTCTTCAGGAAATAAGGTGATTCTTTGATGCAAGTATTCAAAGGCTTTTCCTCGGACAAAATGATGGAAATGAACTTTTGGAAGATTCAGCACTCAAACCCAGGTAAATGTGTATGCTTAGGTCACTAGACACACATTTTTACCTGTGCTAGGAGGAGGAGGTATTCCAGGTGGCAGTGGTAAGGAGGGGTTTGAAATTACGCAAGCACAACGTGTGCCTTTGAGGCAGTGCTGACTCCTGGTGAGCCAAGAGATGAGTTTTCTTGGCAGTGTGATCTGAAGTAGAGTGCCAGACTTTTCTTTCAAGGCAACACAGGGTTAAGTGGCTTGTCCAAATCCACAAGGAGGAACCAAACCCAGCTCTCTTGGTTACCAAGCCAATGCTCTAACCATGAGGCTGCTCTTCCCACAGGCACAGACTTGCAACCTACTTGCACAGACTAACAGCTGCAAATGTGTGTCAGTGCTTTCCTTGAGGCAGCTTTCAAAGTGTGCAGAAGGGGGGCAAAATCCACAGTTAAAGTATTTGTGGACTTTGTAGCCATATGGGCAGTCCTAAAAATTGCTCCCTTAACCAGTGGTGTAAGTTCTGAGTAGTCCAGAAGCAAAATTTTGCCGAGGGCCCCTCACTGTAGTGGCGGCAGCATTTCCCCACCTGGTGGTGGGCCCCCCCCTGTGGAAAACATACTTTGCAATCGTTGCTGCGCGGCCTCCCGCACCTCTTCTTCTTCTTCTCAAGTTTTCAGGCCTCTCAGTCTTCACCTTCCACCGTGGGCCGGAGTCTCGTGAACTGCGGCTTTTATTGCGAGACTTTGGCCTGGCAGTGGGAGGTGAAGGCCATTGGGTCTGAAACTTGAAAAAAAGGAGCGGGAAGCAGTGTGGCAGCAATTGTAAAGTGAGTTTGCCAATCTGCCTTCACCATGGCCACCTGGGCTCCATTCCTGCCTTGACACCCCCCCCCCCTGCATTGCAGGGGCTGCTTGCGCAGAATTTACACCACTTCCCTGAATTGTAAACTAATATGTGCAGTCTTGGTATATCTCACTAGGTTGTGATTATGGGTTGGATTTTTCAAAAGGTTTATCTGGCTTACCTTGGGAGTTAGCCAATTAAACTTCACCAGGAAATTTTATAAGGGACTTGGGCATGTAGAACAAATGTACTTGCTCAAGTGGGCTCTTATAAAGGTGCCTGTTGAATTGGAATGAGGGACATGACAGGGTTGTCCTCTGTCCCCCCCCCCCCTTCTATTTGTTTTAACCTTAGATTTCTTCCTGTGGATGATAGTGGAGTGACGAGGAGTGGCTGGGGTACGGATCAGGCGCTCCGAATTCAAGGCATCGGCCTTTGCAGATCTTCTAGTTCACGTAACTCGGCCTCAGAGCTCCTTACCAAGACTGCTCCCAAAATTCACCCATTTTGGTCAGAATGCAGGGCTGAAGTTTAACTATGGACAAATCAGAAGCATTGGATGTATCAGGGCAACTGTGCGCTGGTGGGGGCCAAGATTTCCACTTTGATGGGCAGATCATGCTTTTTGGTATTTAGGAATTCAGCTACCTAGTGAACCCCCATTTACTATATTGGATGAACTGTACAGTCTTACTACGCCACCTACAGACCAAAATGCGTGACTGGATGCCATTGCCACTGTCTTTTATGGGATGGATAGCAATTTTCAGTATGACCTTGTTCCCTAAATTTGTTATGTTCTACAATTGCTGCCCATTTACTTGCTACATAAAGACGTGATGCTATTTGAGTGGGAACGTTTTAGATTCATATGGAGGAGAGGGACTGCTGGGGTAGCACTGTCTAAAATGTGGGGCTTTGGAAACATGGAGGTGTGAGGTTCTCCGACATATGCACAGGTATGCCAACTAAGACATCTGTGGGAATGGCTGGGGCAAACGGAAGTTTACACCCTCCCGAGCTTTGGAGGAAGATTTTGTATTGCTTTATACTTTGTCGATGGTGCTGCATTTGAAGGGACAAGATTTACCACCATGGATTACACATAGCTTGTTGTTCGGCCCAGTGCAAAGAGTGTGGAAGTATTTAAGCTCACAGTGGCATATCTCCCTGACCAGTACTAGTTTTCTGTCAATCCCTAGATTTACGCTGGGCACAGAGAGCCAGGTGTTTTGTGACTGGGAAATCCACGGGATGCATAGCTTGGGTCATGTGGTAGATCTAGAGGGACATGTCAAAACTTTTTTTTTTTTACACTCTGTGCAGAGTTTCATTTGAATAAAACCCATGTATTTGCATACTTCCAGCTAAGCCATTACATTAGGTCTCTCCCCTCAGAGTCTGGCGTTGGAGACTTTGGCCCAAGTATTATAATTTTTTGAGTTAGAAGGCTGGGAGCGTATGTTCATCTCCCAGTTTTTCAGCAAACTGCTGGCATAGACTCCAGCCTGAGACTTCTGTAGTAGAGGGGTGTTGGGCAGAAGAACTGAATATTAAGGTTGATCCGGGAGTAATGAGACAGGCCATAGCACAGATCCCAACTTTGGTGAAAATGGCATGATTTGCAAGAGCTTCAATTATGAGCACTCAGTTGGGCATAGTTCTCTCCCAGGCGAACCCTCCACAGTGGAGTGGCTCAGAGCAGTAGCTGTCCGTAGTGTGGAGTATTTATGGCCAATTTAGGTCATATGTGGTTGAAATGTAGGCAAGGAAGAGGAGAGGCCAGTAGCACATCTAGACTGTAGAACAAGACCCATTGGTTGTGGCTTAGAGAGACTTGGATGAATCCATATATCTGTCTGCAGAATATGTAGGGAAGGCTGTCCTGGAAGGGGTGGAGCCATATCATTTTAATGCTTTATTTGTTCTGTCTCGAAGCACTGTGTAAGAACACCCACAACGCTTGGAGAGAGTCCATTTTTTGGCCCACCTTGTTATATGATGTGTTTCAATTGCTATTGGACGGGAAAGGGGGGGGGGGGGAGGGAAGATGCTCCTAAAAGTAAATGGAAAGTTTTTTTCAATATGATTCTCTTCTTTTGGGTTCCATGCAAATGTTTCAAAATCTGAAACTCGTATCTTATTTGTTGAAATTCAATAAAAAAAAAAGACTTATCCCGCTGGGCACTTTTTTGTGTATGTGTATATATGAGCAAAGTAAGTGCACAGATATGCAGCACCTACTTTCATAAAACATAAATGCTGATATAGCATTGTTGGGGGCGGAGAATAGGTGGAGTAGGATGGGCTTGGCATTTGTGTGTAATTTATAAAGTACAATCATAGGAGCCTATTCTTACCAATACATACATGTATATATCTAAGGGTGTTGAAAGAACTGAAATATGATATTGCAGACCTACTATATTGAACTATCATTAAAATGATCTGTAATACCTGAAGAATGGAGGATGGCCAGTGTAATGCCACTTTTTAAAAAGGGTTCCAGAGGTGATCCGGGAAACTACAGACCAGTGAGCCTGATGTCAGTACCGGGGAAAATGGCTTAATGGGAGACAGCCAACATGGCTTTAGACAAGGAAGATCTTGTCTTACTAATCTGTTATGTTTTTTTGAAGGTGTGAATAAACAGGTAGACAAAGGTGAGTCGGTTAATATAGTGTATTTCGACTTTCAGAAAGCCTTTGATAAGGTCCCTCATGAGAGACTCTTGGTGATTTAAAAAGTCATGCGATAGGAGGCAGTGTACTATTGTGGATCAGGAACTGGTTAAAAGATAGAAAGCAGAGGGTAGGGCTCAATGGCCAATTTCCCCATGGAGAAAAGTGAATAGTGGAGTACCCCAGGGATCTCTGCTGGGCCCGCTGCTTTTTAACATATTTGTAAATGACCTGGAAATGGGAATAACGAGTGAGGTAATCAAATTCGCAAGTGACACAAAATTTATTCAAAGTTGTTAAAATCCATGAGGATTATGAAAAATTGCAAGAGGACCTTGATAAATTGGAAGACTGGGCATCAAAATGGCAGATGAAATTTAATGTGAACAAATGCAAAGTTATGCACCTAGGAAAGAACAACCCAAACTATGGTTACACGATACAAGGTTCCACATTAGGAATCACCACCCAGGAAAAAGATTTAGACGTCATCGTGGATAACATGTTGAAACCCTCCACCCAGTGTGCAGCAGCGGCCAAGAAAGCAAATAGAATGCTAGGTATCATAAGGAAAGGAGTGGAAAATTAAACAAAGGATATTATAATGCCTCTATATTGTTCCATGGTATGACTGCACCTTGAATGTTGTGTGCAATTCTGGTCCCCATAACTTAAAAAGGATATAGTGTTATTAGAAAAGGTTCAGAGAAGAGCCACCACAATGGTAAAGGGGATGGAAGACTACTCCTATGAAGAAAGGCTAAAAAGGTTAGGGCTCTTCAACCTGGAAAAGAGACAGCTGAGGGGAGATATGATATTGGAGTGGAGGAGTGGCCTAGTGGTTGGGGCAAGGTACTTCAGGCTAGAAGGTCAGGGGTTCAAATCCCACTAGAGGACAGCAACCTTGGGCCGGAAGGACTGGGGTTTCTAGTCCCACAGGTGGTCTTGGGCAAGCCACTTAACCCTCCATAGCCCATGTTCCCTGTAAAATAGTTATCTCCAAGTTATAATGCCCTGTTCAATGTAATTTCAGTTTGTTCAATGTAAACCACACTGATGCAGTATATGAGAGAATGTAAATAAATAAAATAAAATAAATGATAGAGGTCTTTAAATTAATGAATGGAGTGGATCAGGTAAACATAGATCAATTGTTTACACCATCAAAATATAGAAAGATGAGGGGACATGCAATGAAACTAAGGTGTACCCTATTGAAGACTAATAAGAGAAAATATTTTTTCACTCAACGTGTAATCAAATTCTGGAATTTGTTACCGGAGGATGTAGTAAAAGCTGTTAGTTTAGCTGGGTTTAAAAAAAGGTTTGGACAAGTTCCTGGAGGAAAGGTCCATAAACCATTATTAAAGGGGACTCTAGATAGCCACTGCTTGACCCAATGCAAGCATTGTGGAACCTGTGTCCTTTGGGGAAACTGTTAGGTACTTTTGACCTGGATTGGCCACTGTTGGAAACAGGTAACCGGGCTTGATGGACCTTGGTCTGACCCAGTCTGGCATTTCTTATGTTCTTATTCACGCATGACACCTGCCGTGGAGCAAGTGTAAACGTGTCACTGTATTCTCTGCAATGATTTATAAAGACGCATAAGGTGCCTTTATAAAATAGTTGCAACATTTGCGGCTTTCCTGCCTAGATGTCCAATCATAAAATTATCCGTTCAAGGCAAATGTTTAGTCGGAGAAGGGGTGCTGGGCTGGGTTGCTTTTCAGTGTTATGTGTTAGTTTTTCGGCCATTAACACCAGCCAAATACAAGGTCTGTTTCTATGTAAATGGTCAGATTCTGACTGGCTAATGTTAAGCTAAAAACTTAAAGGGTAACTGCTTTGACCCGGTGAAAAGCGGTATATAAGCACAACTAAATAAATAAATAATGAATGACTGAATGCTCTTTCCATGGTTAGAATAACATTTTACTTACAGAAACCAGCTCTTAGATTTTTTTGCAACCTGTCTGTGGATAGAGGTATAATGAGGGTAATGCTTATTGCAGACATCAGAGGTGGGCCCTGGGATGGGAGAGAGGGCAGATCAATGAATAATGTGTGCAGTTTTGCGCAACAGTGTAGCCACAAATTCAGAAGTGCAGGCGCTTTCAAGGCAGCACATCCATTATGCTAGCCCCCCCACCCCCCACCTTTTCAGGTACACTCTGTAATTATGATTATATTCAGTAACGCATGGGGTTTTGCTATAAGGAATCAAGATCATCACTTGGAGTTACCCTACCTTCCCCTTTCCAAGCCCACCTAGAATCCACCTGCTCCTCCACCTTTTACTTCCTTGGCCCCCACTCTGGAACTCGCTCCCCCCCCCCCCGGACCTCTTCTTAGAGCCCTCATTTAAAACCTTTAAAGCATATGTAAAAATCCACCTCTTCTGCCTAGCCTTCGGCTTCTCACCTCCTCCATGTCCTCTTTCACCACCCCCACGCTGGTGCTCCTTGACTTGCTCTATAATCTATCTGTAATCTCTACTCTTCTCTCTCCTTTCCTATCATACTATGGCGTTCTCTTCCTTTTTTCCTCAGCAGTCTTTGATGTATTTTGTAAACCACTCAGATGCTGTTGTGATGGGCGGTCTATTAAGCAACTCAATAAACAATAAACAATAATATCTTGATTGCTGTTTCCTTCAACCACTAGGGTTGACAATGTGGCTGGTGTGACCTTCGGTAGCTTTCTGGGACATTCACTGCTACCACTAACTGTGCAAGGTTTCCTCAGTGTAGAGGGTTAGGAAGCTGAAACTAGAAGCAAAGTTCCTTCGTTTTGGAGTTGAGATTTGTGAGAGCCAGTGGGGAAGGGGTTAACAGTCCAAATTGCTGGCATTTGAATTGGATGTGCTCCCTGAGGTGCTAGAGGTATTAGGTGACATCAGATGGAAGAAACACACTCATCTACAGAGCACAGGAGAGAGAAGGCATCATTAGCATGCTTATGCCAGTTTGGCATGGGGCCTAGTGTGGAAACTGTCAGAAGATATCAGAGAACTAATAAGATATATTTTCTATATTTCTTGAAAATAAGGGATGGAAAGAAACCAGGTGAAAAAATTGAATAAAGGGGAAAAGGGTCAGATAACAGGGAATAAAGCTGACAAAGGCCTGAGCAAATGGTTATACACAAGGCCATAAAGGGTCAACAGGAGTGGAGGAGTGGCCTAGTGGTTGGGGCAGGGTACTTCAGGCTGGAAGGTCAGGGGTTCAAATCCCACTAGAGGACAGCAACCTTGGGCCAGAAGGACTGGGGTTTCTAGTCCCACAGGTGCTCCTTGTGGTCTTGGGCAAGCCACTTAACCCTCCATAGCCCATGTTCCCTGTAAAATAGTTATCTCCAAGTTATAATGCCCTGTTCAATGTAATTTCTGTTTGTTCAATGTAAACCACACTGGTGCAGTATATAAGAGAATATAAAAAAAAACCAAACAGGTCAGCAGGAATGGGAGTGCAGATATGAAAGGACAAAGGAAAGAATGGAAGAGAATCCAGATGCCTGGAATTGAAAGCAAAGGGACTAATTGGAAAAGAAAAACTATATAACAGGACAGAATTTTTAAAGATCGGGAATTTACACCCCATTTTCTGAAGAAGGTGGTTTGTAAATTTCCACTGCATGTCTGCTAATGAGTGAGTGGGTAGGATTCTGATTCTTTGTGCTGTGTGAAAGGTTTTCCTTAGTTTATCTTTGAGTGTAGCTAGGAACCATACATCCTGCTCTTTCACTGTGCTAGGATCTGTCCATGGACAGAAAATCTTTTAATTACTTTATAGCTGTAAACTTGTAAGAAGATGGTGAGGGAAATTCTCCTAATTACCTTGTATTTAGTTAATTTTTGTTACGCTTCCTGTATGCTTGCTTCTGTGATATAAGAAAGAAAGTATTTTTTTGAAAGAAAAATCTGAGAATATTGTGCCAGGTACAAGTATAATCTGCGTGAGGTGTGTCTATTGGGAGGAGGTGGTGGGCCCTCCCTGTATATGTGCTAGTTTGCAAGGTTTTGGTTCCCCTCTTGCACAGAGAAGGAGGGTGGCAATCCGCCTGGCCAATGGAATTAGCCCCCCCCCCCCACCTTGGTCTGTACACTGGTGACCCGTACAGGGAGTCATCATGGTCTTTGATGGCTGTGGATGCAGCATCGAGAGGATTTTGAGGGATTCCTTCCCTGGATAAGGTAAGCCACAGATTTTTCATTTATTTCTAAGCATAGTCTGTTATTGTTAGTCTATTGCCTCTTTTGGATATAATAATTTAGTGAACCTATTTTACCGGTGGTAGGTCTACATACACTATAAAGCTGCTATATAGTTCTGAACACTAGGATATTTTTTTTCTCTCTTCTTTCTTTTTTCTTTTCCTAAAAAGAGAACCCTTTAACATGGGATGGGGCAAGAACACAATAGAGATCCCTGAGGAGTCCCCCTTAGGGCACCTATTAAAGGAGGTGCTGGAGGCTGACAGAAAATTGGTGAAGGAGTGCCACTGGGTGAAAGGAATGCAGGTATTGACTAAACCTCGGCCACAATTTGGGGGACAGTCTGGCAGATGTCCAGATTTGGATAGAAGCCACCAAGCCAAAAGCAAAAAGCAGAGAGAAACATACTTATTTATTTAACTAGGCTTATAAACTTTGGGCTAAGTTAGGAAGGCTGGGAGGAGTAGCCTAGTGGTTAGAACACTGGCTTGGTAACCAAGCAACTAGGGTTCAATTCCCACTAGCACTCCTTGTGGCCTTGGGCAAGTTACTTAACCCTCCATTGCCTTGGAAGAAAGGCCTGGCAATCTACTTCCAGCAACACTGCCAAGAAAACCCAGGAGCTTCTTGGTCACCAGGCACACATTGCATTGCAGGAAGGCTGGAGGAGGTTAAAAATACATTGCTCCCACCTTATGTCCCAGCAGTAAAAATGTTGATGCTTACAGGTCAGGAGGGTGCCTCTGCTCCACACAGACTGGTGGCCAATGGCAACCAGTAGCCACTGGTGCAGATGCTGAAAGAAGACTCCCATGGAGCTAGGGAAAAGCAGCCTAATGCACCCATTCAGCCATCAGAGACTCCCTAGGAAACCCAGAAAGTGCTGCAGAGATTAGAGGATAGGAATCAGGTTCAACAAGAAGCAGAATCCCAGTGGATGAGGGTAGAGGGAACATTGAAATCCACCAAGGTGGAGCCACCCCCAGGGGAAAAGGAGATGAGACAATTAACTCAGGAGCTGAGAGAGGTAGAAAGGGAGATACAGAATCTTAGGAAACCAGTATATGATATGGATTTACAATCCACTTCCTGTAAGTCAGAGGGAAGGAGACAGAGACATGAATGGAACTTAGAGGGACTGGAAGGAGAGTTGTTGGGCAGGGGGCAGGGGGCAGGGGGGGGGGGGGGCTACCTTGGCAGCCTATAAGTGGCTGCAGGCCTTAGATAGGTCAGGAGAGGATGAATGTGTAGTGTAGGGCAAATTTAACCTCTTGTGAAGAAGTGCAGGACAAAGAACAGAGTGGTCAGTATGTGTGGAAATGGAGTGATTGACTGGCAGGGTGGACAGAGGGTTTATCTTTGCATCTTGCTCCGTGGCCGAGACAGGGCAATTTTGAACCCCAGGATATGGATTTGGCTAGGAAATGCACTGTAGGGGGTATGGGGAGCCCACAGTGGGACTCTAAATATATGAAGGAAAGGTTGGAGGTATGGGAAAAATATGAAAAGAACAGACCATCAGTGAAAGCACTGCCCCTGGTATTAAACCTGCATCTGGGAGCAGCAGGGAATCCACCTTTAGTAAAATATGTACCATGGAGTTTTATGGATATGGAAAATGTGACTAGGACATTACCCCCCTTAGTGAGAGGAGCCTCCCCTGGATAGCGAAGTTTGAGGAAGGTACTGCAAGACATCAGATTGCCTTTGGTGATCTGAAAGGCATTTTGGCCAGGTTAATTCAGGGGAGAACAGAGGAGGTATTTAGGCTGGCAGGATTGCCTGCTGTCACCCTGCAGGATCACCGGTTTGATGGGGTTGGGATAGTGGTTGTGGGAAGCTCTTCGAGTCATGTACCCAGATGTGCTGGATTTTGGAGTAGTGACTTCTATGACCTGGAAAGAGGGACAAGGAATGTATGAGTGGGTGAGTGAAATACAATAGGTTTTGCAGCGTGAGACTGGGCATCCATGGGTTGCAAATGGACACCCTGTGTTTTTCCAGATAATGAAAGCTGACTTGCTGGCAGAGGTGCAGAGGGCTTTAGAGGGAGCAGTGGGATTGCCACATATGAACTGGAATGTTATTCTAACACACATTGATCATTTTGTGAAGCAAATGTCAGCAATTTGGACTGTTACCCCTTCACCACTGGCTCTCACAGACTGTACAGTTACTGTCATTCAGACAGCAGCAAATGATGGCAACAGCTACGCAAGGGTAAAAGGTTGACAGAGAAATTCAAATTGGCAGATAGAGGCATTGAAAGGGAAATCGTAGAACCTGTGCATTGAAGCTGACAGCGGAGTCCCACAGAGAACAGAATGCGACAAATTACAAATGCAGGAGCTGGAGAGTGTAAATGGCGGCAGGCGGCATTTGGGAGGGACAGAGAAAGAAGCCTGCAAAGTCTACCAGCTTGGCCCAGAGATCATGGCACGGAGGCAGAGAGAGCAGTAATTGTATGAATGGCAGAGAGCAGGCAAGAGGCATGTCGGAACCGTAAGGCTGTGAATTACTCATGCACAATCGCCAAGCCGGGTCAGAACCTCCATGGCACTAAAGCAGTCAGGCAGAAAGAGCAGCAATTATACGAGTGACCAGTTGCTAAATGATTCCCTGCATTGAATTAACACATCAACAAGAAACTTGAAATATGACATGAAAATGTAGAAGAGAAGACCCGAATGACAGGTTTGAGGACCTGTTACTTCTGGACTGGCTGGTAGGATGGCAGATCAGAGGACGGACACTCGCGGTTCAGTGGCAATGCATCTGCTTTGCATGCAGCAGGCTCCGGGAGATCCAGTAACTCAGTTTGGACCTTGAAGAAATGCTCTCAGTTGCCTTGTCTCTACTCATCTTTCTGTCCCTCATTACCTGACTAAGCAGCCAGGTACAGCAGACGAGATATGTCGAGGGAGGAGAAAGGAACAGCCTGCCCCTTCTTTGTTAACCCTTCCTTTCCAGTCTCTCAATTCTCTTTCACCTTCTCACTGAGTCGGACAGGGAGCTGCTTCTGTGCCCTGCTTGCATCCTTGGTAGGTGGGGGAGGGCGGCAATGTCTCCAAATAGGTTAGTTTGTGCATAACATGGCAGACATAACGAGGCAGGATATGTAGCACGAATAGGCAATCTATCAAAGTCATGTTTGGAAGCTGCTTTTAATCGAGCCTGTGGCATCCGGCACAATGGCAAACGATTCTGTATCTTTCTGCCACGTTTTCTTGGTCTCTGACTGCATTCCTTGGTAGGTGAGGATCTTTTCTCGCTTCACAGGATGCACAGAATAATGCCAGCAACGACGCCTCTCTCATCAATGCCATTCTTGTGAGTTTTCTTCTTTACCAGAATGTCTGTCTGGGTTTCTTGCATCAAGCTTTTAATTGGTTGGACTGGGAATATCTTGGGGGATCGTAAGCTCTTCATTCTCCATAATTCTCTCTAAATCACAATACCTGCCGCCTCCTCTCTGTGCTCTGGGATCTTGTTACAGTGTGCAGGGTTTCGGTTCCTAGCAGCACGCTACCTCTACCTTTGCATAATCAAAACTACGTACATTGTTTGTTTTTGATGGGAAAAATGCACTTGGATAAAGCAGGTGCAAGTTTTCAAATTACCTACCAAACACTGCTTATATCAAGTTTTACGCATACAATATTTATGTTTTACAAATAAATTATTCTGACTGTGGACTCTATTAATTATAACATAATGTTGGCAAACAGTGTGCATGCTCCCATTTTTAACACTTGAGTTTCATTTTGATGTTTGTATTCTGAATAGAAAAATAGTTTGTTTTAGTTTCCATTCTAACATACACTCATCCATTTTAGTTCAGGTTAAAACATGCTCCTGAGCAAAAAGCCACTGCTCGTTCCCCTGAGGAAGCCTCATCCTCTGCTGGTACTTCTTCCACCACAATTTACTAATCTCAATGGTTCCTAAACCTGTTCCTGGGGCTCCTCAGCCAGTTGGGTTTTCAGGATATCCACAATGAATATGCAGAAGGTAGATTTGCATGCAAGGGAGGCATTGCATGCAAATCTTTCTCATGAATAGTTGGAGTGGATATCCTGAAAATCACTGTACTAACCCCCAGTTTCCATGCAGGCCCCCAGACCCTGCCCTTGCTGGACCGCCCCAGTTTACTCTCATATGGCACCAGTAGGGCAGGAGTGACTGGGGATTACTCCTGCCCCATATGGGAATAAGTGGGATCTGGGAAGGGTGCAGGGACTCTACAGCAGTGACTCTCAACCCAGTCCACTGCTTCCATTGTAAGCATATCTATCTCGTGCACATTCAGTTGGATATCCTGAAAATCTGAATGGCCTGGGGGTCACAGAGGACTGGGTTGAGAAGCACTGCTCTAGAGCTTGCTCTGTAGGTAAAGGAGTTCGTATCATGTAATGAGGGAAGTGTCATTAACTGGTGGGGACAGGGCTAGAATGAAACAACACAAACAGGAAAAGTGTTTTCCCTGCCATTTTGAAATGAAAATCCCCCCCTTAATGTTGGCTTGAGTCCAGTAATAAACTTTCAGTAGCGTGCGTTATTCACCCTCAGCTCGCTATTGCTCAATAGTGCGCACTAGTCAATGACAGTGCATGCTATTAATGGCATTTATTCCAATGACATTTTAAAAAGAAAAAAGAAAATGAAAAATCCTGCAAATGACATGGGAAATTAAATAAAAAGAACATTTTTGGCCTACACACGCCTATAGATATGAGTCCATAGGCTTCCTGCATGGGTAAGATTAGGTTTCAGGATCTGCTTACCAATGCCATTTCCATGGAAATGGGCTGGCCCCCCCGGTTGGCAGGGATCAACGGTGCATTGGGGATGGCATACGGGACTTGCTTCTTGCTACCTGTGGACTGGGGGCTTCCTCTGCCGTCTTCATGGCGTTCATCAGATTTCCGATTCTCCTGGCACTTCTTTAAGGAAAGAACAGACATGGATGTGACACCTCTGGAACTAGGGCTATAGAGTCCAGCCATTTCTTCTTCTCTCTTATAAACTGCTCTGTTTTCCTAACAAATAGGAATATTTCACGTTATTAAAAAATATAAAAATGTGAATATTTCTGCTATTAAAATTACAGTAACTTTTAAGTCATACAAGAATATGAGTTTCCACTTTCAAAGGTGCTCGTCTGTGTAATTTACAGTTATTTTGGGTTTACATCTCACATTTACTTTTTATAGTTCACATTCTTTTCTATAGAAATCCTTCACCTGTAACAACTGTTAGAAGTCATTTTATTTCTGAAATGCCCAGCAGATGGATTAACGTCACTACTTACGGTCTCGGTCTTCTTGGCTTCCTCCTGGAGTATTTGAATGTAATTTAATTTTGGTTCATCTCTTCTCATCTCCTCTTTTGGACTGATGATGTCCATCGCAAGATGTTATGGTACTAAAAGAAGGCTCAAAGAAAGCTATAGCTACTATGCTGGGATAGCTGAAACTTGCCTTCTCAAGTTACGTGTCCGAGAACAGTTTACCTGCTCACAGAAGATGACCTCATTCCTTGCTCTTGCAGCCTATTAAGAGTCAAGGACCTCATTAACTTAGAAGGGAGATAATTGAAGAACCCTTTGTGTATGCAAATGCCCAGGATCAGCCCAACCATTAGGCAAACTAAGTGGTCACCTGGTGTGGTAGTTTCTGAGGGGCAGCAGAGAGCAGGGCATTTAAAACTAAACAATAGATTGGCAGCCAGGGGACGGAGGGGCATAAGGCTTAAGTTTGCCTAGGGCATCAACATCTTGAACCATCTCAGCATCCTGCCCTGTCAATGACATTAAATTAATGGACCCTGTGGCAAATGATGGATGTTAATGGTATTAGCATGCGGGTATTTGATTTAAACCTTTCATATACTGTAAGGTGATCAAGGGAAGTCTACTGTAACTGCTCTCAAGTGTCCTTTTGCACATAAAACAGTGTTTATGCAGAAAAATAGGTACTTGTAAAATTGCCCATACCCAGAAAAATATGTGATGCTGACCCAAAGGGGCTGGTTTTAAAAGAGGTGTGCCGAAAGCTTTGCACTGTTTACACATGTAAGTCCCTATTTTCATGGGCTTCTGTGCGTGAATGAGGACGTCCACATGCGCATCGGCTGGTTGCCAGTCTGTAAGTGCACACGGAAGGGCCGATAGCCCTTAACATCTGATGCTCTGTGCATGGGGCAGTGCTTTGGTGGGGTGTAGACATGGCATCATCTGATGCATGTAAGTTATAAAATGCTATGATATGTACATGTCAGTGCACCGACCTAGCCGCCCACGTGCTCTAGAGCAGGTGTAAGTGTCTGCGCTTAGGTTCCGGTGCATCCATCCACTGGTATTTTATAAAGTCATGCACGTGCACTCTTTACTTTATAAAATTGCGCCTGCATTTGTGCACGGTTCTTTATGAAATTACTGTCATAGTACATATGTAGGCAAAGCCAACCCATCCACTAGGTGAACTAGGAAGTCGCCAATGGCAACATATCCCGCTGGGCAACATCAGCTCCCCTCCTCCCAGCAAAACGGCAGCTCATGCTGCCCCCCTCCTGGCATCCACCTGGGGGAGGGGGGCGGCACGGTGATGCCTCCACTGCATTGGGCTTTAAAGTGCCTGCACTAGCATGCTCATGGTCTGCCACTCTTGCCCCCCCCCCCCCAACAGGAAGCTGCATGGGAGGGGAGCAGGGGCGGCAGGCCATGAGTGCATTAGTGCAGGCACTTTAAAGTCTGATGCAGCAGAGGCATCACCGTGCCGCCCTCCTCCTCCCAGGTGAGAAGATGAATGCCGGGAGGAGGGTGACATGGCGGGCTGGGCGGTGTCTCAATCTTCGGGGGGGGGGGGCAGCATGGAGGGTCTGCCTGGGGTGGCAGAAACCCTCAGGACGGGACTGCATGTAGGATTTCCTGGCTGTGAAAGCTGAGTGGAGCTGGGGGGCGGAATTGCAAGATACATACATTAGGCAGAAAGTTAGACCAGGCATAACTTTGTGTGGGAGGTTTTAGGGATGCAGTTTTATAAATGCAGACAGTAGAGGTACTTATGTTGTCTTTATAAAAGTGGTGCAATAAATACAACTATGTACAGTATGGTTTTGCTGCTGTGAATGAGTTTGATCTTGGCTGATCTCATGAGCTAAGTAGTGTTGGATCTGGCTAGTACTTGGATGGGAGCAGGCCCGTACCTAGCCCTGTGCGAGCGGTGCGGCTGCACAGGGCACAAAGGCTTAAGGGGTGCATTTTAGCTGTCTTCCGTTGCCTGCCGCCGCCGCCACTTTTTCTTCTCTCAGTGGTGGCAGGCAATGGCAGGACAGCTAAAATGCACCCCTTAAGCCTTCTCGCCAGCATGCTAAGTAGATCTTTCCCTCTCATCTGCTTTGCATACCAGCGACTTGCACATTGGGCGTGCCTCTTCTCTCCCGCCACGGGGGGGGAGGTGCATGCCCGATGTGCAAGTCGCACAGGGCGAGATCTTCACTCGCTACGGCTTAAGGGTTGCATTTCGGCTATCTGCCGTTGCCTGCCGCCACTGAGAGAAGAAAAAGTGGCGGCGGCAGGCAACGGCAGACAGCCGAAATGCACCCCTTAAGCCTTTGTGCCCTGTGCGGCCGCACCGGTCACACAGGGCTAGGTACGGTCCTGCTTCCAGGGCTGGCACAAGGGTATGAAGCTCCCTGGGCAAACCTCATTCCCAGTGCCACCTCTGCTCCACCTCCACCCCGGCCACTGCCAGCGCTGCCACCCCTCTATTCTGACGCCACTGTAGCCTTCAAGCTTCCTCCTCCTTCCAATTCAAACTCCTTCCCCTTAAAGGAAGTGGGGCAGAAGCACAAATGGTACTGCGGCGCCAGAACTGAAGACAACTCTGATGCCACATGCACATCCCAGAGAGGGGTGGCAATGGCAGGGCTGGGTGCCCCCTGACTATTGGCGCTCTGGGTGAACACCTAGTTTGCCTAATGGTCACACCAGCCCTAGACCCTTCATGGTTCTAAATCATGTCTTGCACCATCTACTTTATTACAATATGGTAAACCTCATTAACCCTTTATGACATGCAGTTACCCTTCTGATGTTATCAACATCTGGACCTGGGTGTGGGTAGCTCTATGAACAAGCTCTGGCCATTTCCAACAAAGGGAAAGAAGGTAGAAATGCTTTGCCCGCATTTCAATACAACACGCTCACATTTAACCATATACAGAAACATGTACACAGCTGACTGCCATATGAATCAATGTGGAAGGAAGGATAAATAGATAAATAAACAAAATGTAGACATCTTTAATTTATTCTAAAAAAACCCTCATAATAAAACAACAAAGAAAACTTAGAAAAGGTAAGTGACTCACGTTATAGTAACAACACCTAAAGAGGAATTCAAGATGTATGCTGAGCTGTTAGCAGCTCTGAACTGCCCCATGAAGCCTGTTATTTCTTCCTTGCTACCAGGGTGCTATGATGAAGAGAGAGGGGAAAGTGAGGACTTGCCCCCCAGAGTCCTTGAGACCTCATCAAAATTCTATGGAGTGGTTTCTGCTTTAGGGTATTGGTGTGGAAACATTGAGAGCCCCAGCTGTCAGGTCTGAGTTAGGAGCAAACCTCTTGTTGGAGCAGATGTTCCCTTCAGCCTGAAATGTTGCCTCTTGTGCCAGAATGTGACCTAACTCGTTGAAAGTGCCAGCTGTTCAGAGAAGTCTATCAGCTGGCATGTGCTTCAAGGACATGAATCATTTTTCTTTACCCAATCAGTGGAGTTTTGCCAGGGAGCAGCCCATCCCCTGACTTCCTACTGCCAGTTGAAGAGATCGGTAAATGTGAGGCTGGGGATAGCTGCTGGGAGTGAACTGATTTCGGCAGGGCTAGTTCCTTGACTGTAGACTGGTCCAATCATTTACATTTTCTCCCTGTTGAAGTCCCTAGAACAGCTTAATTGCTAGTTGTTTCCTATGAGCTTGCTTTATTTTGAGGTAGATAGTTGATTTACAATACGTTAGTGTCCAATCTGACTTCAGTACAGAAAGTATCCAAATCAAAGTGAGTGCAAAAATATAAAACGGTCTTTTATTCTCAGACTGTGCCCTTGACTCTATTTACATGCACATATCAACCCTCCATTGGAGTCCAAACCAGGTGATTAACTCTAATAACTGATCTCAATCTGTTCAAACTTACAGAATTCTAGGATATTCACTTCTTCCCAAATAATTATAGTTCTAGATCTCCCGGTCCTATCCCAAGAACAAATTCTTACTGAATCAGTTAGATGACATTAGCAAAGCATGGTAACAGTTTAGTTGTTCTTTCCCAGCCCTCAGAGTCTTCAGACATGACTTTTCAGTTCATTTACAATTGCTATTTATAATGTTGCCAACTTCACATAGGTATTTTCCCCTCTACCATCTAATATGTTTCAGCAAAATTCTGGATTCTCTTCAACTTTGGGCGCAAACAGCAGATTTCTAGACAGACCAGACTGCTCTCTTAGCCATCTAAAGAAGAGACTAAACCTATACTGATTCTTTTAAGTGCAAACTTTCTTTGGGTACCAGTTGGTGGCTTTTATGAAGTTAGACTAGATTAGTGCTATTTCTAATCTGAATGCCTGGCTGGCTTCAGAAGCAGATTAGCTTTTTTGTTAAGTGCCGTTGAGTCACTGTCGACTCATGGCGACCCTCTGGATAGTTGTCCTAAACTGTTTGGTCTTCAGTCAGGCAGCTCATTGTTGACAGAAGGGCACCAATAGATGCTGTTATTATATCGATCCGTCTCATTGCTGACCTTCTACCTTGCCAAGCATGATTTCTTTTTTAATGATCTCTCTGCATGATGTGTCCAAAGTATGAAAGTCGAACTCTTGCCATCTGGGCTTCTAAGGAATGTTTAGGTGTGATCTCCTCTAGTATTGACTGGTTTGTTCTTCTGGCAGTCCATGGGATACACAGTATTTGTCACCAACACCATAATTTAAAGGCATCAATTTTCTTCCTGTCTATGGCTTTTTTTATTGCAAGCCTAAATTGAATTCAGACAAAGAAAGTAGTGTCTAGTGTGGGGCTTCTAATCGATTCAAAGCTGATCATGCTGCACTAGATATCAGTATTCATCAGATCCATCATCTATTCCCTTCATCTTATCCACTAGCTCTGACCCTATCTTGATCATTCAGACTTGGCCTTTGTTCTGCACTCATCCATCATGAACAGACCCGGTTATTGTAATTCATTCTATCAAAGGCTTCTATTATCTTCTTTAAGAAGGCTTCAGCTGCTAGAACACTGCAGCCAAATTTCGTACCTATTCAAGCAAAGTGAGCATGTCTAATATGTCACTGAAGAGCAACGAGATATGCATATAGCTTATGGATTATGCTTAGGGATGTGTTTGCCAAACCCTTTTGGTTCTTATGGTTTATTGGCGATGAACGGCAGTAGGATGAGTTGGGTATATACTAGAATTTATTATGGTAGAAAAATAGCACCCACAAAAACTATTACTAAGGAATACAAAAAAGAGGTAAGAATAATTTGTAGCAGCAGCTGATAGCAAAATCTTATCTAAACAACTAATAAACTCCTAACACTAATCACCAAAGGTCATGTAGTCTGCCCTGCACTTAGGAAAGCAAAAATAAATTTTTCTATTTCTCTCTGACTCCAACGGCCAAGAGGAAATAAAGACCAATGCCTCATAGCTTTAGACAGGCAGCCCGCTCGAGGGAAGGCAGGTTGTATTTATTATGCAGGCTTTAGCCTTTGCATGTGAATCTCGTGCAGGGCCGGCTCCGGAGTTGGTTCAAGGTGTTGGCACCCTAGGCAAACCTTAAGCCTTATGCCCCAACTGGCTGTCAGACTCTATTGTTTAACTTTGAATGCCCTGCTCTTTGCTGCCTTCTCCTCCGCCCCGAAGATGCCATCCTAGGTAACCAGCTAGTTTGCCTAAGGTTGGGCCAGCCCTGGCTGCGTGCTGCCCAGGGATTAGGGTCCACTAGCCGGCTAGTGTCAGGGTGCTCAGTGGCTGTACCCAGGGATAACTGTCTATATGCCTTTGCAAACTGTCTATATGCCTTTGAATATCCCCCCATGGATTTTAACTGAGGTTTTTGGCCCTGAATGATATAGGACTGGTATATTCTTGCTACTAGAGGAATTTTATTATTCACAGCTTTTTCATTAGTATACCTGGGACTAAAAGCTACACTAAAGAAAAAGTTGTAGATTGTGCAGACACAATTGCTAGGTTTTTATTGGAAGGAAAGAAAACTGAGAGCGCTTGTCCTTTAGAGAAAGTTGTCATTTTAAATTGTTGGTGTTCATTTTTAAGGCTTTGAGACATGGGAAACCATTGTATTTGAAAAATAGTTGATGATGTTATTTGCCTCAAAGACAATTATGTTCTTCTCAGTGTAAATTTTTAAAAGGTCCAGATATGACAGTATATTGAAAATCTCATTAGAGGGCTTGATCCCTTAGTGTGGCAAGACCTGAATGTTGGAACAAGTTACCCTTATATTTAAGATCAGAAACTAATTTACTGAACTTTAGAAAGGGAGCAAAAACTCTGTTATTTCCTGTGGAGGAATAATTTTGTATTTTATTGCTATCAGCAGCAATATCGATGAAGATCTTCATTGCTCTGTACCCTAACTTTTGCCTTTGCCTTCTTCAGACTAGGCTTGTTTCTCTTTGAATTGTAAACCATTTTGAATGACGAAAATCACCAAGATGGCATATCAAAACTTAAAATAAATATTATTGGAATTGTCTTGTCTGTGGTTTTGTGTTTTATGCAATTTTCCTCATGAAAAAAATTGTTTGCACTCTGCTTTGATGTCCTTTCAACCTTTAGTGGACAAACAAAAAATATTTACTTCATTCAGTCTGTACTTTTTCTGAACTGTCTTTGTCCCCTAAAAAGTTAAATTGGCACCTGACTGCAATCATGCTGAAGTGTGCTACTGAAATTGAACAAATTAGGCTAGTGAAAGAGGATGAAGGGTCTGTGCTTGTGAGAGTGTGTGTCCATTGTAAAGGCCACAAACAAAAGAAAATGTAGCCAAAGTCAAGAAATTAGAGGCTGAGATAAAATGACTCAGCAACAAATGCTTGCAGAACAGCCAGGAGCTACTAACTGCATCGGCCTAGGCTGAGATGCTTCTGAATATTTTATTTCAGAAGAGGATGGAATGTGCATTATTCTGAGAGGAGAGGAGAGAAAGCTGACAAATTGCTCACAGTGCAAATAAGAAAAACATGAGTCTTATTTAATCCCTTACATCATTGGCAATGGCATTCAGTTATGAGTCCTGAGAAAACAGTAAAGGCTTTCAAGGAATTTGATATAATCAGGGTAACTTTGTAAAGTATTTTTCTCAGGCAAAGCATGCTGTAAATGGTTCTTCTGAAAACATACACATTATATCCACATCGACAAGATCTCATGCACTCCTACAAGCACTGTGCATAGGTGGTTCAGGCATAGTTTGAGCAAGATTACGATGTATGCACATATTTTATGAACTACACATGTACATGCACACAGCTATACCACCTTCAGAACCGGTGCAAATTTTAGGGAAACAAAAGAAGCAATAGCGTGCCCTATTATGCAACAGGATGCACTACTGTGCAGCAGCGTACACTATTGTGTGATAGGGTGTGCTGGTGCTATTGCACAATGGTGCACTCTATTGTGCAATAGGACACATGATTACACAATAGCACACACTATTCACACATGCACGAATACTGCACGCTATTGTACAATAGGGAGCACTACGGCACAATGGGCTCACTATTAAAAAAAAAGAAACTAAGACAAAAAAAACCCAGACCCCTCTACAAAAATAAACAAAACCACGTTTTTTCTTTGCACACCCCTAGTAAATTTGTGCATGAGGATTTATAGACTCTTGGGGATAATTCTGGGTGACTGTATTATTAAGACATATAGGTAGTTATGCTGCCTTTATAAAATAGGCACTTTTTTGGAGCTTTGATATATGTGGCTTATTAACAAATTACCACCAAATTTCTATACACCTCAATAGATGGTGATCAAGCAAGAAACAGGAAATTTCTTGAAGGAGATCAACTAGCAGATGATTGAGGATGCTAAGCAGGAAAATCTTGGCAGTTCTCTATCGGCTACAGAAATACAAGACACCATAGTAACATAGTAACATAGTAAATGACGGCAGATTAAGACCAGCGTGGTCCATCTAGTCTGCCCAGCAATATGGCAGGAGTAGGTGCACCCCTTCCCATGTCTTTTAGAGAGTAGGTGCACTCCTACCCATGTCTTTGCTTAGTGGTGCACCCACCAGGAGCAGGTGCAGCCCTCCCCATATCTTTGTTTCTTTGTTTGTTTGGAGTGAACCCACTGCTCCTCCCCCCATTGCTCCATGTAGGACACACCTATTTGTTGAGAAATTAGATGGTTCAGTTTATTTTGATTTAATCTTGTTGCTGTAAAGTGATCCACTGTGTCTGTCCCAGGCCACTTTGAATTCCGTCACTGTGTTTGCCCCCACCATCTCCATCGGGAGGGTATTCCAAGCATCCACCACCCTTTCAGTGAAAAAGTATTTCCTGACATTGCCTTTCAATTTACCACCTTGCAGCTTCATGTTATGTCCTCTAGTTTTACAGGAAAGGAATGGAAAATAAAACAAAAGATATTATAATGCCTCTATATCGTTCCATGGTGAGACCGCACCTTGAATATTGTGTGCAATTCTGGTCGCCGTATCTTAAAAAGGATATAGCGATTTTAGAAAAGGTTCAGAGAAGAGCCACCAAAATGGTAAAGGGGATGGAAGGGTACTCCTATGAAGAAAGGCTAAAAAGGTTAGGGCTCTTTAACCTGGAAAAGAGACGGCTGAGGGGAGATACGATAGAAGTCTATAAATTAATGAACGGAGTGGAACGGGTAAACATAGATTGACTGTTTACGTTATCAGAATATAGAAAGACTAGGGGACATGCAATGAAGCTACAGGGTAAACTATTTAAGACTAATAAAAGAAAATATTTTTTCACTCAACGTGTAATCAAACTCTGGAATTTGTTACCGGAGGATGCAGTAAAGGCTGTTAGTGTAGCTGGGTTTAAAAAAGGTTTGGACAAGTTCCTGGAGGAAAGGTCCATAAACCATTATTAAGAAGGGACCCAGGATATCAATGCTTGTACCAATACAAGCATTGTGGAACCTGTGTCCCTTGGGGAAACTGCTAGGTACATATGACCTAGATTGACCACTGTTGGAAACAGAATACTGGGCTTGATGGACCTTGGTCTGACCCAGTATGGCATATCTTATGTTCTTATGTTCTTATGTTCCCTGTCTCTGGAAGAGGTTTGTTTGTTCATTATTTCTCTTTAAGTATTTAAAGGTCTGAATCATATCTCCCCTATCCCTCCTCTCCTCCAAAGTGTACATATTTAGGTCTTCAAGTCTCTCCTCATAAGGCTTCTGACGCAGGCTCCAAATCATTTTAGTTGCCTTCCTCTGAACAGCTTCCATTCTTTTTACATCCTTTGCAATATACGGTCTCCAAAACTGAACACAGTACTCCAAGTGAGGCCTCACCAGAGACTTATACAGTGGCACTAGTACCCCTTCCTTTCTGCTGGTAATTTCTCTTCGAATGCAGCCCAACATCCTCCTGGCTTTTGCCACCGCCTTGTTGCACTGTTTTGCCACCTTGAGATCTACAGAAATAATCACACCGAGGTCTTTCTCCTGCTCCGTGCACACCAACCTCTCGCCCCTATCATGTACATTTCTTTTGGATTTCTGCTACCCAAGTGCATGACACTGCACTTCTTTGCATTAAATCTCAATTGCCAAGCATCAGACCATTCCTCCAGCTTTTGCAGATCCCTCCTCATGTTCAGCACTCCCTCGGGGGAGTCCACTCTGTTGCAAATTTTCATGTCATCTGCAAAAAGACAGACTTTTCCATTCAGTCCTTCAGCAATATCACTCACAAATACATTGAACAGTGCTGGGCCCAGGACCGAACCCTGCGGCACCCCGCTAATCACCTTCCTTTCATCCGAGTGAGCTCCATTTACCATCACCTTCTGTTGTCTGTCAGTCAACCAATTTCTGATCCAGTTTACCACCATGGAACCCATCCCCAAACTACTGAGTTTATTGATAAGCCTCCTATGAGGGACAGTATCAAAGGCTTTGCTGAAATCCAGGTAGATGACATCCATCGCGTGTCCTTAATCCAGTTCTCTGGTCACCCAGTCAAAGAACTCAATCAGATTTGTCTGGCAAGATCGTCCCTCGGTAAAACCATGTTGCCTCGGAGCCTGTAACCCTCTGCTTTTGAGAAAGTTCACTATTCGTTCTTTCAGGAGCGTCTCCATTACCTTTCCCGCCACCGAGGTAAGGCTCACAGGCCTGTAGTTTGACACTTCTTCCCTGTCACCACTTTTGTGTAGAGGTACGACATCAGTCATTCTCCAGTCCTGAGGAATGTCTCCTGTTTCCAAGGATCTGTTGAAAACATCCTTTAACGGCCCTGCAAGAACCTGTCTGAGCTCTTTCAGTATCCTGGGATGTATCCCATCCGGTCCCATGGCCTTCTCCACTTTCAGTTTTGCAAGTTGTTCTAACACCTCATCCTCTCCGAATGGTGTGGTATCTACCTCATTCCCATTTTTATATTTGGGAGTCACAGGTGGTCCTTCTCCAGGATTTTTTTTTAGTAAAAACAGAGCAGAAGTATTTGTTTAGCAATTTCGCTTTATCAATGTCATTTTCCATGAGTCTGTTCCCAGCACTTCTGAGCCCTGCAATTCCACCTCTGATCTTCTTCCTTTCCCAAATATACCTGAAGAAAGTTTTGTCGCCGCACTTAACATCTTTAGCCATCTTTTCCTCTGCCTTTGATTTTGCTATCCTTATTTCTCTTTTTGTCTCTTTGAGTTTGGTCCTGTAATCATTTCTGTGTTCTTCTGTCTGCAAGCTTTTGAATTTTGCAAAAGCTGTGTTTTTTGCCCTTATTTGAGCAGCCACTTCTTTGGAAAACCAAATAGGTTTCCTTCTCCTCTTGTTTTTATTTACTTTTCTTATATATTTATCTGTTGCCTCTTTTATTGCCTCTTTTAGTTTAGCCCATTGCAATTCCACTTCCCTTATCCCCTTGCACCCTGTGAGCTCCTCCTTTAGGTACTTGGCCATTTTGTTGAAGTCAGTGTTTTTGAAGTTTAGGACTTTGAGCTTGCTATGATTGGACTGCACCTTGGCTTTTATCTCAAACCACACCGTGTGATGATCACTGTTGCTCACAGGGGCACTCACCCAGACAGTTGACACACTATCACTGTTGGTGAGCACCAAATCCAGAGTTGAGCTTTCCCTGGTTGGTTCCATCACCATTTGTCTAAGTAACGCATCTTGGATAGCGTCCACAATTTTTTTGATTCTTTCCAGATTTGCAGAAGAAGTAATATCATCGCTGTTAATAGAAAAGGTCTCCCTGGTGAGTTTTCTAAAAGTCATTCAAGAAGGAAAGGCAGCTTGACTCAGCAAGATTACTGCTATGGGCTGACTGGCTCCATTTAGAACCTTGGCAACTGATAGGACAGGCCAATTGGGGATTGCTCCTGTCCTCTCCCCCCCCCTGCTAGCCATCAGGTAGGTGTTGGGGTTAGAGGAGGAGGATGGACTTTGAATGCAGAGGTTTCAGGGGTTGGGAGATGGGGATATTTGGTGTTAGGGATGTCAGGAGGGGTGGGTGGGGTAATATATTCTTCTAGTACAAGCAGGATAAGTCAGCCATACCTGGTGATGTCATCTGACGGTGCCGTGGATACGGAAGTGCTCTCCTAGAGCTCAGAAAGGTGAGCCTTTCTGAGCATGTGCTGTATGCCCCACCCCTGGGCCAGCCCCTACCTGGCTCAGTTCTTGTTCTTCCGCCCTGCCACTTGGACGGAATTCTAGCTCTCGTCAATGTCAGGAGGGGTGCGTGGGGTAATATATTCTACCAGCCACCCCTTTAAGAGATAGCAGAGCAGATTAGGGACCTGTTATCTACTTTACTATAGCGAGGATATGTAAGGTTTCCAGGTGCAGCAACATATATTTACTTTGGTATTTACTAACCTGTGGTCCTAAGGCTTGTGACTCTCATGGCAAATATGAATCATTTTGCTGCAGCTTAGTAATTACCCATCTGAATCTGTCAAGACCTCCTGATGGATATTTTTGAAGTGAAGTCAAGAGACACAAATGTTCCCCACTGCCACATTGGAAGAAATCTCGACATTGAGAAAATGTACTGGAAGTTTCGGATCTATTTTGAGTGTACATTGAAACAAAATAGCATGTACTGAAACTAAATAGTGTGTACTAAAATAAAACTCAACAAAAACTAATGCTCACTAGTTTTAGTGTGCATTAAAATGTTGAATGTGTACTAATTTTAGTGTTCATGAAAATAAAATTATTTATGAAAGTGCACACTGCTAATTTTTGCCCCAAAAACGTCTTTCTTTAATGCAAAGATTCCTTTTAGCGTGGCGATGGGGGAACATTTGTCTCGATTTCATTTTCATAATATTTATCAATTGATCATTACAGATTCAGTGTAAGAGATGCATTGATGAATTTGATGTTATAATAATACGTTATAGTTAGATTAATTTCTATTTATTTGTAATTTTGTGTAGTGCTATTGGTTTTACCATGTTGCTCCTTTTTCTTTGTTGGATCTTACCCATATCTGAGTATTAAACAGGAAGCATTTGGCCAATTAATAGACTTCTTCAAACTATTCTTGAAATGTACTTTATAAGTTTGTATTAATATAAAAGAGACACACACCAACGGGGTCTCATATACGTGAGAAGAAATCAGCTGCAAAATCATCTTGTGTTGCTCTCAGAAACAAAAGTAACTATTAAAGATGCCAATAACTATCCTAGTTGATCAATGCCCATGACTGTAGCAAACCTCTGAGTCAGCAGATAAGTGTGGGAATGAAATCAAGAGCCAAGGAAAGAGGAAATGCCAATTATCAGTAAAAACACACAAGAAGGATGTAACACCTTTAATACTATTCTCTGTATAGTTCCCTATAGGGCACACGAGGATTCAATTTTTCCCATATCTACTCAATAGAAGTCTTGAAAATCATCACCACATGTATGCCCACACAGGGAGCTCTACCTTCATATATACAGTAGTTATTACAACTGACCCAGGAAATGTGGCCAATTCTACCATCTGGTGCTGCAAGTGTGGTGTGAGTTCTATATGTGCACAAGTAGGGCTAACTTATACTTCTTCTTTTTTAAGTGCTGTGAAGTTAATGCTGACTCCCGGCTACCCAGCAGCTCCTGGGCTTTCTTGGCAAGGTATGACTGGAAGCAGATGGTCAGGCTTCTTCTTCCGAGGCAACAGAGAGTAAAAAGTGGCCTGCCCAAGGAGTAGCAGTGGGAATCCAACCCAGATCTCCTGGGTACTAGGCTGTTGCACTAATTTTATTTATTGAGACAGTTTTGTATGCCACCTTATTACCACTAATCACTAGGCTGCCTCTGCACTCCACTGATACTATAATGAAGTCATTTCATAATGGTTTTTATAGGTGCAAAGCATGATTTATATTAGGAAAAAAACTTTTATAAAATTGTGTAACTATATACATGCTTAAACTATGGACGCCAACATGTCATAGATACACAGACTACATGCACCAATTTACTTCATCTTCAGAGCAGATGGAATGTTGTGCATGTGAATTTGCACATTATTCTGGGTCGATATTGGGGACCGAATCTGGGCGCCTAGTTTATAAAGGCACATAGAGGCACATTTCACAATGGGACGTCCAAGTGCAATCGGAGACGTCAAAGCCAGAACAACAGAAATAAAAGCAGGCACGTGCACATGTATCATACATCTATATAGATGTCCCCAGGTCAGCATTTCGCAGCCAAGATGTCTAATAACATAATGGTTACATTAGTGGCTTAAGAGCAGAGTGGTCAGGGTTTAAATCCCAGTGTGGGCCTTTGTGATCTAAGGCTGGTCAATTAATCCTACACTTTCCTGATGCCTATTCCTGTCTGGAGCAGGTATAAACATTGATGTGCCCGCAGACATCGTCGACATTTCTGAGATCAAACGGGGACTCGTAAGTACATTGCAACTCTTCAGACATGCTTCTGCCACACCCCGTGCCTAGTTGGACATCCCTGCACCAGAGACATCTGCAAACGTCATTTGTGCAAAGGCTACGATGATGTGTCTGTGATTTTGACATTCACATGCACACATCTTCAGATGTCGAAATCCTGACCAAACATTTTAAAATGACCCTCATAGGGTGACTATGTTGCTTTTATAAAATAGACTTAAAGTAGGCACTATTTTGGATTTTTGACCTAGGCCCCTAAGCAGTAGGCATGAGTGAGTATTGGTTTCTAATGTGGAAGGATAGTAATGAATGTTTCTTTTTCAGTTGCAATTGCCCCAGTCACTTTCTTCTGCTGTCTTTCTATCTTCTGCTTTTGCTGTCCGTTTGTCCTTTCTTCTCACTTCTCTGTTTTTTTAAATTCTCTTTCTAAATCTGCCTATTAATCTTTCCCCTTTTGCTCTTTCCTTCTTTTCTTTCTTTACTCCTTTTTCATCCACTCAGATTTCACCCCATACCCTCAATCTTCCTTTGACTTTTCACTTATCAACTTTTCTCCCCAGCCCGCCTCCCCAGTTACCTAATTTACCCTTTGTTAGCCTCTTATTCCCTTCTGTCTTTCACTCAGTCACCATTACTACTTATCCATGCTCGGTAATCACCATCCTCCTCTCACTCAGCTCCTTGCCACCTTCCCATGGCCTCTTTCACATAGTTACACCATGCCCACCGTCTCCCCTCTCTTTCTCACTATCCCAATTCAGTAGCCCCCAATCCCCTCACCCTTCCCCTTTACCCCCAAAGTCCTGCATCTCCCTCTATCTCCACCTCCCCAGCCCTGTTTTCCCTTCCCCCAACCCATAGACCAACAGCTTTCTATCCCCTTCCCCTTCTTCGTCCTCTCCCCCTCCAGTAGTCTGGCATCTCTCCTATCTCCTCTCCCAGCCTAGTATCTTCTATCTCCCTCCATCTTCCCCCTCCCCATCCCCAGTCCAATATATATCTCCTCTCTCATAATCTAAAATCTTCCTCTTTCTCCCTATCCCCCCCAATCCAGCATATCCCTTCTCTCTATTTCTCTGCCCCCTTCCCCTGATGGCAAAAATATTGTGCAGCACCATCTCTGACCTCTTTTTTTTTTTTTTCTCTCCAAATCAGCGACAGAAAGATCGCACGGCACCATCCCTAGCTTCGTCTTTCTTTCTCTCTCTGAGTCAGCGTGGAGCAGCCAGTGCTGCCTGTAGCATTAACCTCTGGTGCACAGTTGAATAGCTCAGCGCACTGGAAGTGAATGCTAGAGGCAGCACTGGCTGCTGTTGCTGACTCGGAGAAAGAAAGATGAAGCTGGCGATGTGCTGTATGATGCTGCGATATTTCTGCTGCTGGAGTTGCATGCACAGTGAGTTGCGCTGATCCTGGACCTGCTGCTTAAGTTGCAACTTATTCTCCCAGTACCCAGACAATCTTATGAGTGTCTTTTTTTCTCCCACCAAATTTTAAAGTCTCCGTCTAAGTCCCAGTCCCTACTGTCCCCCATCTTCATATCCCCAGTACCTACTCTCCTGCCTCCTACATCCTTCCCCACACTCACCCAGCTACTTCCTTCTCCGATTTTTCATTGACCCTGATATTCCTCCTTTTTACCCCTTTTTACCAGAGGATGTAGTAAAAGCTGTTAGTGCAGCTGGGTTTAAAAAAGGTTTGGACAAGTTCCTGGAGGAAAGGTCCATAAACCATTATTAAAAGGGACCCGGGATATCACTGCTTGATGCAATACAAGCATTGTGGAACCTGTGTCTTTTGGGGAAACTGCTAGGTACGTATGACCTAGATCAGCCTGTATTGGAAACAGGATACTGGGCTTGATGGACCTTGGTCTGACCCAGTATGGCATATCTTATGTTCTTATCTATTCTTAGGCCCCGCCCTCTCACCTTTCCTCTGAATGACCTTGTTTCTTCCCTCTCACACAAAATATTTCTCCCTCTCTCTATCCTCATGCCCCAGATTCTGCTTCTTTTTCTCCACCCTGACCCCAGCATCTGCCCCCTTTCAGCCCCCCAGCCCCAGCATTACCCCTTTTCTGTCCTTCCCAGCATCAGTACCCTTCCAGTCCAAGTCCCCCCAGCATCAGCTCCATTCCAGTCCCAGTCCCAGTCCCTCCCAGCATTCACTCCTTTCTAATTCCAGCCCCTCCCAGCATCAGTTTTCTTCCAGACCCAGTCTCCCCTTCCCCAAACATCAGCCCATTACCAGTCCTAGCTCCCCATCTTCAAGTGTCAGCCATCCCCCCCAAAAGCAGTCTTCTTGTGCCAGCCAACCCCCCACACCCCCAGCATCACATACATTCAGTCACCTTCTCTCTCCCTCCTCCCTGCAGCCCTCCCACAACCTACATTCATTGCACAACTGAGTGGGGGGGGGGGGGGGCATTTCCCTAATTCCCGCAGCTGTGCTAAGCTGCAGCTGTCAGGACCGCAGAGTCTCTAAAAGTGAAACAGAGCAGTCCTGTCTCTTGCAGAAGACAGGAAGTGCCCCGGTTTCACTTTTAGAGAGTTTGCGGTCCCGGTGGCTGCAACTTAGCACAGCTGCAGTAACAAGGGAAATTGCTCCTGCGGCTGTGAAGAAGTGAGCTGGTGAGACAGGCTTCAGGTCTCACCTGCTCACCTCTTAAGGCAACAAGTCATGGGGCCCCTTGGGGAATGGAGCCATGTGCGGGCAACATTCTCACACATGCGTTGGGCCAGCCTTGCTTCAGGGACGATAGAAAACACAAGTTCACAGCTGGCACTATCTTACCATCAATAAAGCCGCTTGCAATGTTCATTTTGCATTATGAGCTAAAAAAAATGTGCATTAAGGGAAAATACATATATTTTTCTGTTTAACGCATGTATTTGGCAAAAACATGTGTTATTCCCTTAACACACATTAACAACTAGCCTTTTTATGCATGTAAATGAGCACTTATAAAATTAGGTCATAGCTAAAAGTATGCAAAGTGTAAGCTGACGTGCACTTGTACAGTAGGTGTGCATGGGGGTGGAGCATAGACAGAGGGTGGGTGGAGCTACAGTTTAAATGCATATTTTATAAAATGCCCTTATATGTGTGTAAGGTATGTGCTAACATTTATACCTGCTCTCTAGTAAGCTTAATGTCTGCGCCTTTAACGTATGCACCACTGTTGCTCGATTTACGCTAGTGTTTAATAGTCTTATTAAAATGGTGCCCAAATAGTGCCTCCCTGCTCCCTTAATCTAAGCATCAGCATGTGTGTTATGACTGAATGAATATGTGAAAGAGGTTGTAAAGCAGTGACTGCAAATAAAACAAGGAGATATACGAATATTTCCCGATGCCTAGTTTCCTGTTCTATTGCAGAAAGTTGCACATAGATATTACAATGTTCATCGTGTGGATTACTTTTTACAGATGCTCTAGTTAAAATAGCTAATACTGGAGTCAATGGTAGCATAGATTTCAAAATTCTTGATGAAATTACAGTGAGCTCCGATCTCTCTGAGATTTCATTTGAACATCACTGAACGGGTCTGTTTCTCTATTGAAAACTAACGAGAGCATTTGAAGTCTGTGATTTTTTTTTAGTTATTTTGCTGTTATGCACTTCCATTAACGTTACCATTATTTGCCTTAAGATTTTTTGTTACTTTTTTAACATGTCTTTGCTTTGAGCTATCACTGAAAAGGCAAAAAAATATATTTAAATCAGAGGCCTCATGCAGGCAAATAGGCATATGGGTGAATAACTGTGGACATGTCTGTGACTTGGGGGAGGGTGGATGCAGGACCGTATCCAGTTAGCAATGCACCCTGTGCAACTGGTTATCCTGGTGCCCTCCCACCCATCTATTTGAGTGCAGGAACTCACTTTTGTTAGGCTTCCTAGAAGCCCAGTGATGAAATCAATGCCTCTATCGTACTTGTGCCCTGTGTGGCCGTACTGCTCGCACAGACCTTGGTACAGCCCTAGCTGTAGGGTCCTACGCATTCAAAATATTTTTATTTTGGCCAGAATGAATATTTTTCCTAACAAGCCTCTACTTTTATGACAGTTGCTATTTGGCATTTTTGACATTTGCTTTCTAGAGGCCCAAGCCCCTTAGATAGAAGAGGAAGGAAAAACAATTGTCTTACCTGTTCAGCTACTTTGCTGGTTTCCAGTCTGCAAATGGGAGAGACAGCACTATAAAGGACTGAATACTTTGTTAAGCGGATGCAGCAAAATATATTTTTGGCCTATTAAAAATTCCTCCAGTTTAAATACAAAATACACCAGTCTCATAGCACTCATTCCATAATGCAAAACTCTGAGATGAGGCAACTAGGTGTTTTATATTCACATATGTGCAATAAAGAGTTAATGTATAGCATACTATGTATGACAGTTAAACATTAATGCAATCTTACCCTTGGCAAGTAAAGATTTCTCTCCATTTGTTCAGATCTGAAAGTTTGTGTGCTATGTCATCTAATTCCATGTCTTGTGCTCTGTGCTCACCGCCAGAAAGATTTATATCTAGGTGTTGCATTGCAACTCTGTAACAAGGAGGAGAACATTAAAAATTAGGTATCGGACAGAAAGTGCTCTCTCTGACAGTGCGGGCACCTGGGCAAACCTTCAATTTCAGGCCCCTAGCTTTTCCCCTCCCACCACAAGACTTTGGGAATTCAACTGAACAGTCATGATCAACTTAACACCAGTCTTCCCAGAATAGACTTTAAATAACTGTAAAGTAACTTTTAACAATTAACAATATTTCATAAATAGATCCTATGCATAATAAGGACGATTGTCTACCTTGGGTAAAAGTGCAGGCTGACGGTTCCTTGGGCTTGTGAGGCTGTCGGGGCCTGCTGCTGCTCTTTCCTATCCTCCTTGAAGCTGCTGCCTAGTCTGCTTAATGGTTACACCGGCCCTGCTCTTCGAACATGATTCGTCTTTCATTAGAGTTGCACAATCCCTGTGGTATCTCTCTCTCTCTCTCTCTAGACCTGATTTTCAGTGACTGCAGCTGCTGCATAAATTAAAGCACCGGCAAGAGCACATTATTTACTTTGTGCATTCAGAGGCACCAGCCATTTAGATGGTGCTGCTGAATATGCATGGGAGTGCCAACCATGCCACTGTTTCTGTGCCTAGGTTAGACAGGGGCCTTTTTGCTGGCCTGACTTATGCACTGAAGTTACATGCTGGGCAGTGGAATTTTGCCAGACCACGTTTAAATTGACTGTCCACCCCTGGTCTGCCCTATACCCTGCCTCCTGATCTACGCTGAGAATCTGTGATGGCGCAGTCTATGCATAAAACAATGGAGAGAACGAGGACACATTTAAAACAAAAAATGCTTTATGGGGTCGGTATTGACACCAACCACATAAATCTTTTAAAAGGTCAGGCTCACATAAAGAGCTATAATTTTGTATAGCACATCATATGTGCTTATGGGCTCTTTTACAAAAGCATGTTACATTTTTGCATCTAATGTGCGTTTAGTGCAAAAACTGACGGGCATTAAGTGTAAAGCCTCCATGCCTACTGTCAGGGGCGTGACCAGCATGTTCCTGACAGTTAATACGCAGATGAGTACCCTAACGTACAGTGTTATAAGCCGCAGATGCACTTACCTCCACCTACTACTACTACTATGATTGATCATTTATATAGCTCTACAGGGCGTATGTAGCACTACACAGAAACATGTAAAAAGACTGTTCCAGCATGTCAGAGCTTACAATCTAGTTAAGACAAACAATACAACAGTTGAAAACAAGGATACAACTAGGGAAAGATAAGAAGACACACAGGAGATTAAGCAGGTCAGGATCTAAAAGCAGCCTCAAAGAGGTGAGCCTTTTGCAGGGATTTGAAAAGGGGCCGAGATAAAGCCTGATGTACAGACTCAGGTAGTTTGTTCCCAGGCATAAGGAGCAGCAAGGTCGGTCTGGAGTTGGCAGAAAAAGAAAAGGGCATAGAGAGATGCAATCCACCAGAAGAGCGGAGTTTACGAGGAGGGGTGTAGGGAGAGATGAGAGCCAGAGCAGCAGAGGTGACATTAGATTGACAATTAGCACACTACGGAGTTCATTTTAAAAGCCTTAGTCACAATTTGGATGTCTGACAATGTGCATGTGGATGTCCAAATCACGCAGATGTCACTGAAGCCAGTTTACAAATGGCTTTTAAAGACATCTCTGGAGCAGGGACAGCCAAGTAGGTAGGGACCATGGTGGAGGCGTGTCTGAGGCAGTATAATGGACGAAGAAATCCCCACTCGATTTCAGAAACACCGGGAACATCTGTGACCCCTTCCAGGTTTAGACTTGCTCCAGGCAGGAATACTGTAGGCGTTGGGAAAGTACTCATTTTGGCCGTAAAGCATACGGAGGGTGTAGAGAAGGCGGCATTCGACCATCCCCAGTAGTCTTCACAATCATAATGATAGCAACAGTGGGATTCAAATCCTGTCTGTTCTGGTCCTAGCCCACCTCTCGAACCATTAGGCTATTCCTAGACATCTTGGGTACTGAATACTATTCTGGAGATGTCTATGTAGACACCCCAATATCGCTGCTACCTGGTTAGCTTTGGCAGTGATCTTTGGATACTCAATACCATCACAGTAGCATTGAATATCTGGTTGAGAGGCCCTTCGGAGATCCGGATAGCTGAATATTGGGCCCTTAATCATTTACAAAGTCAAATTCGGAGTAAGTTACAAATCAGAGAGAGTAAGCAGTTCCGTGCTCCAGCAGGCTTGTAATCTAAGTGATCAGTGGAAGACGTTGCGGGTTAGCAGTCATGTTTCATGAAAATTAGCGGCAGATGCTGATGAGCACCTGTAGCTGGTTTTCTCAAGAAACGTTTTGCTCATTGCCACAGCCGGGAACTTTGTGTATTTCTGGTTATTAGAATGAATGAAAATGTTAAAAATACAAGTTTCCCTAAATATGTGGCAGCAGGCTGTGAAAGGAGCTACTGGCCCCAATTTGGAGGCCGCCCTGCAGAGACTTCAGTTCCCTGGAAAGGAATTGGATTTAGCTCATACATTTTCTTCAAAGTGAGTTACATTCGGGTATTGAAGGCACTTCCCTGGACCCAGAGGGTTTCACAAGGGCTGGCAATGGGATTTAAACTGGACTTGCCCTGGCTCTTAGCCCACTGCTCTATCAGGCTACTTCTCTCCAATTTCCTCCAGCCCCACACAGGGCAAAAATTATAGAAATACAGTTTCCTGGATGTTCTGCCCCATTTTGCCATAAACAAGTGTAGCCCTGGGACCCCTCAGCCTCTCTTTCTCCTCTACCCCTGCTTTATCCCAAAGTGCAGATACCATGGAACATTCACAATCCACTCAGTCCGGGTAGGCATCCTGAAAACGGACAGTATATTCCGACATACCTGCTAGGCTTAAGGAAGCTGCATTCAACAAAATGGCAGCCCCAGAGCAGGAGCAAGGGGGTGGGGTCACCCATTACCCCATCAGGAATTTGCAATTTGGTGTAAGGCAGGGGTTGGGAGGAGGGGGAAGACTAGCTGGGGGGATGCTGGACAGGGCCAGTGTTAAACATGCAGGGGCCCATGGCTGAAACTTGTGAGGGTCCCCAAAGTCCACCTGCAGACTATGCCTCCTTCAACGTGAAACACACTTGGGGTCCCCTGTTGTACAGGGCCCTGGGACAATTGCCCTGTCTGCCACCCCTATTGCCAGCTCTGATTCAGAAGTCACTCTCTTTTAATGGTAATAAAGTGGTGGGGCATCGGATGTTGAGGGAGTTCTGGGAGACTGCATTTTGTTAACTTCGTGCTGTAGTGTAGGGTTGGGGGTGGGGGTTTGGAGTGGATCACTAGTTCATCAGGGAACTGGGGCCAGCAGCTCCTTTTAGAATCTGCTGTTGCCACCTCTGCACAAAAAACTCTGGGGCACTTTGCTAAAAAAAAAAAAAATGGGAGCATGGAACCTTTTTATTGCATGCCCATTTTTGCAAAAACACACACAAATGAGCCCCTTTGTATGACTTTACTTTGCAGCAGCTCATTAATACTGCATTAAAAATAACTTTCTTGCATAGTGGACTGAACATGAAAGTTTCCTATACAGTTGGCGCCTCTTGTGATATATCATTGCAAAAAAGACTTTGTATGGAAGACCACTGGCATTTTTAACACATAAAGTCCTTTTTGTGCTAGAATACTGCAGCTTAGGATATCAGCCTCTCATTTTCTAGCCAAGGTCACAAAGATTTGAACTCTGGCATCCATGGTCCTCAGCCTACTGTTCTAGCCCCTAGGCTATTTTTCTAATTGAGTGCTTTCCAATCTTCTTTTGAAGGCATACCTAGCTAGGCAGGATCGCCACAATGGATATGCACGAGACTGATCTGCACATAATGGGTCTATGCTATATGCAAATTTATCTCTTGCATATTCATTGTGAGATTCCTAGAGACCTGACTCTCCAGGAGAAGTTATGAAGCACTGCTCTATTCCTTTCATGGCTCTCTTCCGCAGACGTGTCAATATAGGAAAGCAAATTCTTTATGAGGACCAGTATATTCAGTCATTCTAAATAGAATAACTAAGGGGCATGTTTACTAAAATCCGCAAAATAGCGCGCCGCAAAATAGCGCACGGCAACGCAGCACTGAAACGCGCAGAAACGCGTTTAAACGCCCCGCACACGTGCGTGTCACCCCCGCACAGGTACGCGGCTCACTAACGGGCCCCGTACAAGTGCGGGCCCGCAAATGTCCGATAGAGGCGTGGAACGGCGAAAGGAGGGCGGAGGAAGGCTCCGGAGGGGCGGAGGGACGGGGTCAATGGGTGGAGAGTGGGAGGGGAGAGGCTCCCCGCACAGTATCGGGCCCGAATTTGCATGTAAAAACTACCGCGAGTGAAACACTCGCGGTAGAAAGCATTTAAAGGGAAGAGAAACCATTTCCGTCAGCAATGTACAGGAAAACCGGGGAAACCAGCAAAACGTGAGCAGTGTGATATATGTGCACAGCACAAAAGTGAAAATAACAATAGAAAATGACCACAACAGAACTATTAAAAATAGTAATTCAGCTGGGGAACAGTTATAGTGATGGGCAAATACAGAAATCACACCCAGCAAAGCTCCAGAAAAAAGAAATGAATTTTGGAAGGGTCTACTGAGAGGAGACTCTTCCAAAAAACATTTCCACGTTTTGGAGCTTTCCTGGGAGTGTTTGCTATGGTTGCCCATTAATATCACTGTTGCCCAGCGTGGTGATATTTTGTCCCACATTTCCCGTGGTCATTTCCGGGGTTTATGTGCATGTTTGTCACCAGACAGGGTGCATATGCCCACAGTAGAATTGCGTAGAGCAGGGTTTGTGACTCCATCCTGCCAGGCTTACTGCCTCCAGGGGCTGCATTGTCTCTGTGGCCAAAGTGTGGTGCAGCGGACAGAGTCATTACCTCTAGGACCAGAGGGCAGAGGTTCAAAACCCAGCTGGGGCACCTGCCAGCCCAGTCCCCATATTTTACCCACCACTAAATAAAGATAGCGCAGACACCCCTGTATGCATGGGGAAAACACCCATATTTTACCCAACACCGCACACACACCATAACAATGGGCATTACCTACAGCCAAGTCCCCCAAATGCAGTCCCATACTGCCACATTGCAATCAGGTCAACTGCTTTTTCTGAGAGAAGTTCATGCCAGCATGTTGGCGGACAAGTACATGTGGTGCAGGGGGCAGTGGCTGCTAACCACAGAAGACAGAGGCCTAGCCATGTGCAGGCTGGCACAGTCCACTGCAACAGACAGGTCCTGCCGGATCCACAGTCATGGACAGTCCAGGGAATCCAACCAATCTGTGGCTACACAGTGGTGCAGTGCACACAGACAGTGCATACAAGAACAGAAGGTCACAGGTTCAAAGCCCAGCTGGGGCTACTGCCAATCCTGCCCACATATTTTTCCCACAACTAAACAGTGATAGTAAGGACACACCTTTCATGGCGGGGACATATGCAATGGTAAGACATCTATCTTTTACCCCACTGAGCACAGACACCATGAACAGGGGCAGTACCTAGAGCAGAATCACCCAAATGCAGTCCTGGTGGGCCACACACCAGTCAGGTTCCATGCTGACACTCATACAAATGCCTGTGCTGTATATCTATGCACCACCCCCATGGCATGTAAATGTAGCCCATGCATATTCATGAGGGATAGCAGGAAAACCCGAACAGTGTGATGCAAACCTGGACTGGAGTTGGGAATCTGTGCCGTAAAGCAGCAGCCATCAAGGGCAGACACACCCACACCCACAGGCCCCATTGGCCAATGTCTCCTGGAAAGGCAGAACATTGGACCGTGCATGCAGCACCCAAAACGAGCACTTGCATAACTTACCAATGTCACCCTACACCTGAGGTATACGGTACACAGCTCGGAGACGTTTGCTAGGAGCACAGGCAGGCAGTTATCCATACGTTACGTACATACTGCTAGTTGACCCCATCCAAACAATCTGTTAGGTGTTTGCGGGGCATGCTCCAGGCCTGGCCTCTGATGGTGCTTACCACCCTGGGGAGTGACCACCAGCTGTAATGCGTACCATATCCATGCCTTGCCGTGCTCAGGACCGGTTTGGTGGGCAAGGCTACTTACCCCCTCAATCGTAGCACCATGATGGCAGAGGTGTGGAAGTGTGTGTCTGTCTATACAGTGGGTGTTGGCTGCAAGCCCCTTCAACAGCCCGCACTGCCAGCACTGTTGCCAGTATTGGCCAGTCAATGTGCATAATGAGGTGCAAGGTACCATGGGTATAGCCAGGGCAGGGTGGCGTGGCCAGGATGCATCTGCACTGGGCATAGGGCCCTGGCAGGGACATTGGCTGGGATATTGTAGTGTCCGGCCACCACCTACACAGACAGGGTGGCCAAAGCATGTCCTTCTGGGGGATCACGCTCACCCTGACTGTGCAGTGACCACAGCATGCCCCCCCCCCCCCCAATAGTGCTGTATAGTAGTTCTCTCATGTGATAGATATGGGTTTCTCTTTGGGGCCCAGTCACTGATCTATCTGCTTGCTGTGTATGCAGACAGCCCAGTTCTGGGTGCATGCATCTCCATTGGGAACATGCACTATGGACTAACCAGCAGACTGTTTGTAGCTGGTAAATGTCTTGCTATAATGGCTTGCAGGGTGCAGTGGCTGTTGGCTTGCTGCAGGGGAATATCTGGTGGTGGAGTGCAGCTTACCATACCCTGGGCTTATGTCTGTCTGCTATTGTGTTATGGCTGTGTATGGAGCTGCCTGCCTGGGGGGGGGGGGGGTGGTGGTGGTGTTCCTCAGCAGGACTGGGGTTGATGTTGCCCTCTACTGCCACCTTTGCAGGGAGGTAGAGTGTGGATCCCTTGATGGGGACCATGTTTGCCACTGGGGGGGGGGGGGTGCCTGATGGCGGCAGACAGGGATATCCATGGTGTTTGTGCAGAAACTAGCTATCTTACACATTAACACTGCTTGGCAGGTGTTGTTGACCTGGTCCTGGCCACCTCATTGCACACTCAGGGTGAGCACAGTACCCGCACGATGTAACGGTGTGTGGCTACTCTGTGCCAGTACAACACCCGGTCAGTGCCCCCTACTAGGCCAAGGTGCTGTGTGGGTGCACCCGGTCACTTCCCCCAACAGGGCCGAGGTGCTGTGGGGGTGCATTCCCCATCTTGTGTCCATCTGCGGACAGCTAATTTGCATGTGCAGTGCATCATGGGTACGGGTGGCCTAACCCTATCCTGTTGACACCAGCAGACTGTCTGTGAGGTGACGTGTAGGCTATCTGCAGCCAGCCAGGGGCCTGCTTACAGCTATGGAGCTGTAGCGCAATGGTTACATCACTGCCTGTGCAGCCAGAGGTCATGGGTTCAAACCCACAGTGGGGCCCTTTGGTAGGGCTGTCCACAGCTTTATTTTTCTTTACTGTACATATGCCTATGCCGGCAAGACCACCCTCAGCTTACTATACCCATTAGGTGCCTCTGAGGGTGCTTCATAGGGCGCCCTGTAGGCCACCTTATGGTTGCCATCCCTATAGGGTGCACTATACATTATCCTGTGTCGCAACATACATGCTGCCCTATAGGGGTCATTCAAGGGTGCCTTGGCGAACAGTGCACTGTAACATGTGCCTTATGGGCCGCCGTATGTTAACATGCTGGGAGAGTGCGTTTGCTAGTAGTGATAACAAAATAAAATTATACAGCCTCCTACAGCACTCCACAACATAATACATACTGCCTCAGCAGGCATTTTTCACTGGGCATTGTGAGGAGTTGAACCCCTGATCCCTGCACCATTGGTCAGTGTTTTAACCATTGTGCTGTGGCTCTGTTCCTGTGCTTGTGCATCAGCGCGCCGCCTTGTGCCTATCAGCGCGCCGCCTTCTGCCGCCCAAGGGGACCAGTGCGCCGCCTTCTGCTGCCCAAAAATAACTGTGCGCCGCCTTATGCCGCCCAAAAAGCACTGTGCGCCGCCTTCTGCCGCCCAAAAATAACTGTGCGCCGCCTTATGCCGTTCCAAATTAATTTGCCTCCTAAAACAATGTTAATCATTACAGTTACTGCCTCAGCTGACCTTTGTCGTTGCGCACACTGGGGGATTGAACCCATGGCCCCTGCACCATTGGTCAGTGTCTTCACCGTTGTACCATGGCTCTGTTGTTTTATATACTCAGCAGCGCGCCACTTTGCCTTTCCACGCGCTAATGTCGACCCCCGCACATTAGCGCGACGCACACACGTCCGGTTGCTTACTACCGTTTTTTTTCTATTTTCTGCCTGAACCGCCCACTCCTTATATGGCACAGGCACACTAGCGCGGCCCCGCACGTTAGGAATGTTTAGTAAACATGCCCCTAAGTTTAAGATTTAGTCCGTGTTCAGGGAGGGGTTGGTAGCTGGCTTCAGCTAATTTTGTGAGTAAAAAGATAGAAAATAGCAAAGTTCTGAGCCACTGACGACAATGACCCATTTTCTGGACTTCATTCTGTCGGTGTCACCTTATCTCACACTGCCATGAATAATAACAGGTCCTTCTTCACAGCGCCTGGGACAGCGCTGTGACACAGCAAGTTCCTTTCACACTCTGACAATAAAACATAAAGAATCATGTTAATTTTGAAAAATGACAGTCACCTGGTATTTGGGAATAGACCAGCATCTTTTCTGACTTCTGGAATACATAAAATTGCCTCATTATAAGAGCTTGTGTCACCCAACATGGAGATGTTTAGCTTCCACAGATATTCAGTGAGTTTGATCAATAAAAATAATACTGTATGACCAAAACAGAAAAAAGGTTCAGCACACTCTGAGACAGCTTAGAAACACGGAGCACTTAGGCTGTCAGAGGCATAAAGCAGGACTTTCCAAACCTGCTCTCAGGGACTTTTAGCTAATCGGGCTTTCAGGATATCCGCACTAAATATTCATGAGATAGATTTACATGCACTGCCTCCATTTCATGCAAACTTTATCTCATGCATACTGACTGTGGATGTCCTGAAACATGACAGGTTGGGGGTCCCCCAGGATAGGTTTCAGTGCTACTGGTTTAGAGAGTGGCAGGTTACGGTCTTAAAGGGAATTATAAACTGTGGTAAAAAGCACTAGACTAATTGGTATATGAGCACATACTGTCTCAAAAATAACAAACACAGAAAGAGAATGAAAGACTCTATTTCTGCAAGTTTGTTGTTTCTGGGTTATCTGGCAGAGGTCCTGGATTGGGCATGAGTCGTGTCCCATCACAGCTGCATAAACAAAATATTACTCAATGGAGAACCCCTCCCCCCAAACCCCTGCTATCTAGATTTTTAAACTGGCCCCCTGATCTGACCTATGCAATATGTAATCAGCCACATTCCAAAATGTTTGACTCTTTTTAAAAACTTTCACACATGCGAAGTTGATCTTTTGATGCCATCAGTTTAAGCCAAAGGCCTGAATTGCCCATATTCCAGTCACTCCACCATCTTATCTAAATATACTGATAACCATTTATGTGGTCTTACTTCACAATGGCCAAAAGTGAAATGAAAAGCAAATAAAATCAACAGTAGTGTTAGACACTTCCAATCTGAAGTTTCATAATTGTGGTGGTATAAATATGGTGCATGAAAGCTAAGAGAACATAGAGGAAAACAAGCAACAGTATTTCAAAAAGCTAAGAGAAGCTGGGAAAGTAAGCAGGAAAGCAAAGGTGCAAATGGAATTAAAAACAGCCAATGCAGTAAAATGGAGGGATACAACATTTTTCAGATATGTTAGTGATAGGAGGAAGTGCAAAAGTGGTATTGACATACTTAAGGGTGACATGCAGGAATATGCATAAACTGATGAGGATAAAGTGGAATTGCTAAACAAATATTTCAATTCCATGTTCACAGATGAAGGGCTGGGAGTGGGACCTCAGAAAATGCAAACAAATAGGAAGAGAATTGCGACAGATCTTGAACGATTTTCAGAAGACTATGTTCATGTGGAGCTAGTTAAACTAAAGTAGGCAAAGCAACGGGGCTGGATGGCATACATTTGAGAGTATTGAAGGAACTTAGGGATGTTCTGGCAGCGACGCTGTCTGACCTTATTACATATTTAGAGATAGGAGTGGTCCCAGAGAAGTGAAGAAGGGCACATGTGGTCCCTTTACAACAAATGTGAAAGTAAGGAGGACATTGGGAACTACAGGCCAGTTATCTAACTCTGTAGTGAGTAAATTAATAGAAACACTGCTACAACAGAGGATAGTACAGTTTCTGGAAGCCAGTGGCTTGCAAGATCTGAGGCAGCATGGTTTTACTAGGGGCAGGTCTTGTCAGGTAAAGCTGATTAATTTCTTTGACTAGAAAACCAGAGATTTCTGTAAAGCCTTTGACGTCATTTTGCATAGATGACATAAACTGAGCTCCCTAGGGATGGACCCTAAAGTGACCAACTGGGTTAGGAGCTGTTTGAGTGGGAGGTTACAAATGGTACTGGTAAATGGAGATCAGTTTGAGGAGGACATTACTAGTAATGTGCTACAGGGAATGGTTCTTGGTCCAATTCTTTTTAATGTTTTTTTAAGGCTACATATCAAATAAAGAGAAACTTGAAACTAAGTAATATTACAGAAGGGCTGTTGAGTAAGGTTTGCTTCTTTGTGGTTGACACCAAAATCTGCAATTGGGTAGATATCCAGGAAGCTGTAGATAATATGAGATCTAACAAAGCTAGCAGAATTGTCACTAATTTGGCAGCTGAGATTTAATGCTAAAAAATGCAGGGTCATGCATTTGGGCTGCAAAAAATCCAAGGAAGTGGTACAGTATAAGGGGTGAAGTACTTCATCCATAAAGGAAGAGCGGGATCTGCGGATGACTGAACAGGAAGAAAAGGTGACAGTGAAATCCAGAATGGAGCATAGGGATAATGGCCGACAGGAAGAGAGAGATGATAAGCCTTCGGTGAGACCTCATTTGCAGTACTGTGTGCAATTCTGGAGACCACACCTTCAAAAAGATATAAACAGCATGGAACGGGTTTACAGGGAAGCTACTAAAATAGTCAGCAGTCTTCATCATAAAACATGGGATAGACTTAAAGATCTCAGTATATATACTTTGGAAGATAGGTGGGAGAGGAGAGATATGATAGAGATGTTTAAATATCTCCATGGCATAAATTCACAGGAGGAGAGCCTCTTTCAACCGAAATAAAGCTCTGCAATGAGGGGTCATAAGATGAAGGTGAAAGGGGATAGACTCAGGAGTAATCTGAGGAAATCTTTCTTTATGGAGAGAGTGGTGGCTGCGTGGAAGAGCCTCCCAGTGGAGGTGGTAGAGATGAGGACTCTATGTGAAGTCAAGAAAGCATGGGACATACACAAAGGATCTCTAAGGAAAAAGAAGCTGACACGGATGTGAGACTGGATAGAGCACATGGTCTTGTGGCAGGGTCAGGTACATGAAGCTCACTACAAGCCCCAGAATCCCTTGGGATGGGAGAAACCCTGCCACAGTTAAAGCCCAAGTGTTTCAATTAGGAGGGAACACTCAGGAGAGGGTGGGGCTGAGGAAGGAAGGAAGTGCAGTTTTGAGGAGCCTGTCGCTGATGATGGAAAAGCTCCCAATGTTTCCAGAGAAAGAGCGCAGTGACCCCTGGGATGAAGAGGAGGAGGCCATGGACGTACAAGCAAAGGAGGACAATGGAGACCCGGAACTGATGGAGGTACAGGGGATGGGACAATGAAAGCTCTGCACCCTGGGGCAGGTTCAGTTTAGCAAGTTGTGAACCTAAAGGGTGGAGCAGCTACAAAGCTTTTTGGCTGTGCAGCAGAGCTACATTGTTGCATTCCCTGAAGGACTCTGCGTTTAAAGTGGACTCAGCGGATGCAGTTATACAGCTTGTGGATGTGCCTCGAGCTATGGACTTAGTTCTCCTAAAGACTTTGTGTTTTTGAACATGAGTAACATGATGCAGCTATATAGCGCCTGACTGTGCAGCTGAGCTACAGAGTTGTTTTCGGAGAGACTGTGGCTTGGAACCTGAGTGAAAAGGGGCGGCTACTCAGCCCTTGACTGTGCAGGTGAATTGCTATATTGTGCTTTGAGAAGGACTCTGAGCGTTTGTTCTGTTGATAGGATGCAGTACCTGTAAATTTGTTGCCTTTCTACCCTGGCCGGAGTTGGGGAGAGGAAAGGCCACGTTTGGCCCTGAAGCAACAGGGAGCCAGGGAACTGGAGGTAATGCAACAGGTCTGCGTGCAGTGTTCGCCTGGACCTTATGGGACGCAGCAGAAGGCAGGACTGTACCCACCTGCTAGTGCTGCCGTGGAACTGCAAGAGATGCTACAGTCTTTATCTGCTGTCATGTTTCTATATGAACTGTGGCTGGCAGACGAGACCATTAAGTGCTAGGACCCTGCAGGAGCTGCAAAGATTCACCATCATGGCAGTGGCAGGTACCTTTCAGCTCTGCAAGAGACAATCCTCTTTCCCTGCAACTCCTCCTCAGTAGTTACATCTGGAGAGGAGAAGGTCTGTGGCAGGCAAAATCAGCACATGCTGGCTCAGAGAAGAAATGTTGGCACTATCGGGCCGAAGCAGAAAGAACATTTTTATGATCTTTTACATGCAGGAAATAGATGTTAATTAGGCTCTAGTTTTTCTGCTGGCATTAACGCCATGCATATTTAAATGAATCCTAATTATTTAAATATATTTTAATCTGCTGGGCTCATATGCAAATCATGCCTATGCTCGATGCGAAGACAGGTGTACATGATTTTGCAACCAGCCATAGCACCAAAACATTTACTGCAGGGTATGAGTAGAAGTAAACCTCTAACTCGTGCCCCTGACAGTATTTTGATGGCACCGGGTGCTTTCCCTGATGTCTGATCATCTGGGGAGAAGATGATCTAGGCATCGGGCAAAACCCCCAATGCCATCAACATACTGTTGGGGACCGTGCCCAACAAAAAAGAATCCCTGGTGATCTAGCAGTCTCTAGAACCCCCCCCCCCCAACCCCAAGTAAAAATACAATTAAAATTACCTGGTGGTCTAGCGGCCCCTAAATCCAACCCCCCCCCATACCTTAAAATAGGCGGGAGCGCTGCCTATGTGCTCCCACTCTGGTCTGCAATGTTGTAAAATGGTGATGTCTGGCCCCGTGCAGTGTATCCTGGGATGCACCTGGCAGGGCCAGACTGCCATATAAGGCATAGTCTGCCTTATATGGCAGTCTGACCTCAACGGTTGCATCCCAGGATGCACCACGTGGAACTAGGTGTCACCATTTTACAATACAGCAGACCAAAGCAGAAGTGTGTAGGCAGCACCCCCGCCTATTTTAAGGTATGGGAATGGGGGTATTTGGATTTAGGGGCTATTAGACCACTAGGCAATTTTAATTGTATTTTTACTTGGGGTGGGGGTTTAATGAGCTGCTACACCACCAGGTAATTAAGTTTTGTCGGGGCACCGGGCCCCCGACAGTGTTTTGATGGCATCGGGGGCTTTTCCCAATGCCGTAATCATCCCCGATGCCATTAAAATACAGTCGGGGGAAACAGGCCACAGGGAAATGGGCCAGTGGGCCACCAGGGCTTATGTTTTGTCAGGTACGGCCCCCAACAGTATTTTGATGACATCAGGAGCTTTTCCCGATGCTGCGATTGTCCCTGATACCATCAAAATACTCTTATGCAAATTAGCTGTGCGGTGCCTGGAGAGCAAGCCAAACTAGTGCAGGCTTCATGTGTGCATGGGTTTGGCTTGCTTTCCCAGTTTAATGTTGCAGTGGCTCATTTGCATGCTCATGGTAAACGTGGGGGTCATTTGCATACCTTATCCTTCCTGCATTGCACATTAAAATGTGTGAGTTGTCAGGAACATAAAAAAATCGCTTCAGTGTGGGTCTAGCACCGGCTTTCTGCATCAGCCTGTTTGTGCTGACTACAGCCTAAAGACACCCTAATACTTGGTGTAGGGCTTTGAGTGAACAAAGGTTGGTAGCAGTTGAGGTCTGTAGGGAAGATTTTACCTATTCCTGCAGCTTGCCAATCTAGGCAGGATCTTGCGCTATTAGGTCTGGTGGCCTTGTGGAGTGAAAGAATGGATTAGATAACCGATGGAAGCCTGGGAGGCACAGGAAAAAAAACAGAAGTCTCTAGTTCATTCCTGATTCAAAGCACATGAATAAGACATAAGAAAGGGCAATTAATTCAGCAGTTCTGTATCATCTATCCACTTAAGAAACACATCTGTTTGTCCGGTCTACCTTATCTACTCTTTGATATAGTGTCCCTACCTCCTCAAGTCATTTTATCTGTCTTGCCTATTTTATTTTGTTTGTCCATTTATTTACTGAGCTGTCTTTTCTTGTTCTAAGTAGTTTCTCAACATTGTCCTGACCTACTAAATGTTGTCATGAATGTATCCACCTTCTGCATTCTTGTTCCAAAAGGGACTGGCAATGGGGTGTTACTGCCCTCTGCAGGCAGCTTTTAGAATCAGAAAAGACTGTTTTTTTTTATTTCAATGTGACATCATCGGTTTCTTGAATAAGAGCCTTTTAGCATATTTTATAACTGAGTTCTTATTATTTTCTAACTGACGTTCCTCTTTCTCTAAAGAAAATGTTAGCTGTACTTAAGGTTACATGCATAAGGCAAGCACAGAAGATCTTTAGTAACTCTGAGATGAGGGTTGATACAGAGAGAGAGAGTTCATGGATAAGTTGGATATTCAGGTTTTTATTTGTATACTGCCTTATCCTTCAATCAAAGCGGTCACAGCACAATTGGGGGATACATTTAACACACAGGGATATGAGATGCATACACTAATATTTACAGGGAACATGGGCAGTGGAGGGTTAAGTGGCTTGCCCAAGACCACAAGGAGCATCTGTGGGACTAGAAACCCCAGTCCTTCCAGCCCAAGGTTGCTGTCCTCTAGTGGGATTTGAACCCCTGACCTTCTGGCCTGAAGTACCTTGCCCCAACCACTAGGCTACTCCTCCCTATTACATTCTGTTGGGTAGAATTTGGGGTTAGGTGAATTTTCCAATACAATCTAGGCGACTAAAATTTGACAGCTAGATTTTGGCCTGCCTTTTCTGCACTGTGATTGGGTAGCTAAATCTCCCAACTCCTTCCTCTCCCTCATCTCCTGACCTCAAGAATGCCCATAGGCTTTGGAAGAGGGTGAGCCACATAGGCTCTTGCCCCACCAAACGTTTGCTCGCCAGCCGCTTCAATAAGGAGCGCAATTGAGAAATCAAAACTACATATCCCTGCATGCAGTGGGGTAAACCCAGGACTGGATCAGGCTTGTCGGTGCATCTGGAGCCAGTCGGCAACCCTAATCAACATATAATTGCCTGAAATGCAGGACTAACCTAGAATCTTCTTCTTGGGACTGGGTAGCTAGGCAGCGCTGGGGGTGCATGTGAGTGGCTCACAGGGTCAGGGTCTTTTTTTTTTAAAGAATGTATTACTTATAGATTGTAAGAGTGAGGGGAGTTGGTGGGGGGCAGCAGGGTGGTGAGGAATCGCTTTGAGAATGCATTTCTAGCATGTGCCTAAGGCCCCCATGCAGTAATCTGCGCATCTTTTAGCACAGCACTTTCCCACTCTAATCTTACTCTCAGTGCCCTGTGAAAATTAGTTGTAAAACTACTGTGCTAGATGGTAGTGTAGGGAGGATGCAAAACTTTAAATACAAAACATTGCTCCCGAAGTAAAAAACTGTGTTTAAAATTTAGTTAAGATTTTTACTCTTCTCGTAGCACTGAATGTTTACTCTAGCTCAGGACTGGAGTAAATATACAGCATAGGAACAAAATGATGTCTAGCCCTGGATGAGAGGTGTTTTTTTTTTTTTAATAAAGTATATCTAGATGAAAGAGTAGTCTTACTGTGAGCTTGGAAAGGAAAGCGAGAAGGCGGAACAGAAATGGAAGTTGTGGCCTAAAGGACATAGATGCACAGAGCCCAGGGCCAGCCCAACCACTAGACAAACTAGGTGTCCACCTAGGGCAACAGAATTTAGGGGGGGGGGGGGTGGCAGTGGGGCACTGTCACAGCAAAACAACCTGGCTGCTGGACAGTTTAAAACTGAGCATGTGGCATGCTGGACACAGCAGGGATGGGGAAATAATGCTGGAAACCTAGCAGAGGCTAGGTTAGGGATGGGAAGATACTGGACACTGGAGGAAGGGCTTTGAGACTCCCTGGGGGATGGGCCTAGGCCAGGCATCAGATACCCTTGGGCCAGCCTTGACAGATCATTTGTATACAAAGTAACTGTGAGATATTTACAGTGTTAATTAACAGAAACTAAGGTAAGTATATCTATTAAAAACAGAAGCATAGTTAAAAAAATAGAGAGAGACTGACTTTTCTTTTCAAAGCAGTTCATAGCCTAATTGGCAAGGCAACTCTTTGATGGTGAATTAATAACTCTCTTGGATGATAAACAAAAGGGATGTAAAAATTGTGCCATGCATGAGCAATTATAGATAAATTCGTAGATAGTTTAGCAACTTTCCCTTCTGAAATGATAAATACATCCTTTTGCCAGTTTAAAAGAAGTGTAACGGATATATTTAAGGAAAATCAGTCCCAGAGATAAGAGCAAGGATCAGTGGTTATTGTAAATTTTTGGTATAGCTGCGTCTTAAGTTAGGTTTATACTGGGGAGGAGGGAGCTCTAGCCTGGAAGAGTCTTTGGGTAACTCCTGCAGAGCTGGCATTACCCATCAGGTGAACTAGTTAGTCACTTAGGCACCCTTGGGCCACAGACACTCTATTTCTGCCACTGCTCCCCCAGAGGTACAGTAGCAGCAATGGTTTACAACAGCCCCATAGTGCTGGAGTTGCCTTCACCTCCAGCACCGCCAAGCTATTCGTACTTCCACTCCCTTCCAATTCCTCTCTCTGTTTGCATGGGGGTGGAGGCGCAAGGAATGAGGTTCACCTAGGCTGCCTCGTATCCTTGCACCGGATCTGAGCTCATGGCATAGTCAGGGACAACATAAAGAAGGTAACTACGTTAACAGTGAAGAGGTCTTGAGAATGGCTGCAGTGAGGGCAGGACTGGCGCAAAAATATGAAGCGCCCTAGGTGAAACTCATTCCTTGCGCTCCCACTCCCCCTGCACCATCCATTGCTACTGCCACCCCTCTTCGGGACCTACAGAGGCATCAATGGCCACAAACAGCTCCATAGAACTTTTGTTACTACTTTGGTGCCACAGGACTGTTTGCTTCTGTCCGCTCAGACTCCCCGATGCCAACTTCCTGTTTTCAAACAGGAAGTTGGCATTGGGCATCAGAGGGAGCAGAAGCAAACAGCCTCATAACACCAAAGTTGTAAGGTAAGTGCTGCGGGGCTCTATGCGGCCATTGATGCCGCTGTAGGTCCCAAGGGAGGTGACCGCAGGGCACATGGGTGTTCCGGAGGGCCGGCACTCCAAGTAACCACCTAATGGTTGTGCTGGCCCTGAGTGAGAGAGCACAACTCCACTGGCTGACACCTCATCCATTGGGGTGAACTGTCATCCAGTGTCCGCCATAATGGTACAGTCTCTGAGTTCCAACATATAGAAAACTCTGGCCAGGTTAAAGAGAACCAGTACAAATATATAATAGAACTCCAAGTTACACACTTATGTGCACTCTGAACTGGTTTTAAAAATACTTACCCTGCAAAAATTATCCGTCGTAGGAGATCTAGAAAGAAAGAAGTAAATGGTGAGGTACCTACTGAAAAAACGTGAGCTAAATCCAAAATAAATATTGAGCCACATAACTGACAATCTCTGTGTTCTCTCTTTAGTCCATATGATCGGTTATTAATGAAAGGCAACTTAATTGGCTTACTTCTGACATTCTGGGTAATAAAAAGCTGTAAAAAAATGCAATGTGTGCCTTTGAGTCAGTCCTGACTCCTGGTGCCCCAGAAGCTCCTGGGTTTTCTTGGTGGTGTCATAGGAAGTAGACTGCCAGGCCTTTCTTCTGAGGCAATGGAGGGTTAAGTGACTTGCCCAAGGCCACAAGGAGTGCTAGTGGGAACTGAACCCTAGTTGCTTTGTTACCAAGCCAGTGTTCTAACCACTAGGCTACTCCTCCACTCCCAAAAAGCTGTAACTAGAACCTAAAGTAAAAGTATGAAAAAATTCACTAAAATTGAATTCTTACTTGAGTTTAAATTTTCTCCAGTGATCCTGCTAAACTGAAAAGCATTCCCGAGAAAATAAAATTGTTTGTTCATATCAACAGTACATTTAATGGCTTATCATATAGACATTAATAAGTGCAACTGTATTAATGTTTAATTTCCCTGAAACTTCTAGACTTCAGCTTTGCCCCCTTCTCTCCAGGAGAACCTATGGGTGTCACATGCCATTAGAATGATGCAACCAGGAATTGAGGTTCTCTGCATAACCTGGGGGAAATCACTGGTTAAAAACAACAACTGAAACCTTATTTCCCGTTTGAAAACCATATAATTGGCCATTGTGAGAGGGAAACACCAGTGATTATTTGTCAAGAGGTCACAGAGTGTTAAAGTACATCTCTCGGAAGCAGTGTCTATAAATGGGTTAGTTCTCAGCATTTACCATGACCATTATCAGTCTACTGTGATATGAATGTATTTAATAAATTTCTGCTTATAAATCGGCGCAATTACTAACAAACACTGAGGGTCATGATTTGGATGTCTGAAGATGTGCATGCAGATGTCCAAATGATGGAGTCATCACCAGAGTCATTTTACAAATGGCTTTTAAAGAGTCTCCAGTGCAGCGACCACCAAGTAAGCAGAGGGTGTAGTGGAGATGCGTCTGGGGTGATGCAAGATGTCTCCGTTCAATTTCAGAAATGGCAGGGATGTCTGCAACTCCATCCAAGTTTAGACCTGCTCCAGGCACACAGAGTCATCGGGAAAGTGCTTGTTTTGGCTGCAAAACATCCAGAAGGTATAGAGAAGATGGCACTCAACCATCCACTCTACTCGCCACAATTACAATGACAATAACAGTGGGATTTGAACTCTGACTTCCCTGATCCTAGCCAACTACACTAACCATTAGGCTCTCATATTTTTAGACATCGCCAGTCTTGAATGCTATTCTGGGGAGATAGATGTGCCTGATTATGGATATCTGCGCAGCTAAGTTCAGGCATGATTTTACAAAAGTGGACGTGCCTGCTTTTTTTTTTTCTTTTCAGATGTTCTGGCTTGGACGTCCCATATTGCACATGGACATCATTTCTAAAATGTACCTTTATATCTCTAATGATCATTACAGGAGGAAAAAGATCTCATCATTTCTCCTCCATTTTATTCCTTTCATGTATCATCACACATCTTTTTGATGGAAGCCAGGATTGCTCTTCATAGGGCATAAAAAGCCTCCAGGAAAAATGTGATGCACTTCTTTTTAGAAAACCATTTTTATCTATTTTACTTAACTTTAAGTGAAAAAAAGCCAGCAAAAGGATCTTGAAGGTATTGGGGAACTCGCTGGTTAAAATAACAGCTGAAGTTTAATTTCCCTTTTTAGATAATATTGGACACCAAAGCACTTTACAGTGGCCAACGTAGGACTGCAGAGTAAACTTATGAGAGAATGCAAAGTGCTGAAGTCAAGGCAATCCCGATGATGCAAATAACGTGAAATGTTGGCCACCATAGGCTGCTTGGGTGTCGATATTAAAAACGTGGCTTTTTTCACTTAAAGTTAAGTAAAATATAAAAAACAAAATACATCACATATTTCTGGAGGAATTTTATGACCTTTGATGGACAATCCTGGTTTTCATCATTTATAATGATACATGAAAAGAGTAAAATGCAGGACATATTCCAAGGTCTGTGTCCTCCAGTAATAATCATTAGAAATATGGTTTGTTGGCCACTGCACTGGTTTGTCAGCAGAAAGTTAGTCTGAGCATACTCTGATAGGATTGATCCTCACTCCTAAACAAGGGAACGTGGAGTATGATATCAGTCTCTCAACTTTACTGCTAACGCGTACCTTAATGCTTATATTGTGTCAAAAGAGAGCTTCCTGCTGGAGTTCATGGGATGTAAAATATATAGGCAGCTTATGGTGAGAGACTGCTTGGGTTTATACTTCATGTTCAGTTACTGAAATATGCAGAGTACAGTGAAGCCATCGTTGTGGTGACCTGCTAACGTTAGAAAACCTTAAATCAAGAAGGACTTGGTTTGTTATACTTATGTCACTTGGATGATTATTGCAAATCTGATTACCATGCAAAGATGTTATCCAGCCTTTTGAGTCCTCCTAGTGGTACACACAGCTCTCTCGCTACCTTATCCAGCATGGCATGAGTAGTGAAATGGCGGTGGTAAGGTTTGTGCAGTGATCGTAACAGGAAACATGAAGAGACATCTGTTTTGCTGCTTCCCTCCATCTGTTACTTTCAACAAAGTAGCAGTTACAGTTTTAATGTTCTTGATTAAAGGTGCTAATTATGTGAGAGAAATGCTTAGCATTTTTTAATTCCTTCCTCGTGATTTCTTTTCTCTTTTAATTTAGTGGTGTATTTCTTTTAATCTTTTTACCCTTTCATGTATTTCAGGGAACAGGAACCTTTGTTGGCCGGTGGGGCCAAAAGTAAATCTCCAAGATAAGCCCTCAGGTTTGCTCATTGGCGAGTAGGGGAGTCAAAGGGGTGTGCAACAGCTGTTGAATTGATGCGTATCTCTTAGGGGGAAAGAATAAAGTTTCCTCCTCAAGTCTTGCTGAGTACCTTCACATGGTGACCCCGTTGTATAACATCTATACCAAATCTCAGCAAGGCGACACAACTGAAGTATGGTAGGAACAAAGAAGAAAAATACATACTGGCCGCATGTCACCCAAGATAAAAAGGTGCCACCCTTAGCTTATGCAATAAGGCTAATGATGGTGACTGCAATAATGCAAGTGTGCAGATGTACATAACATCCCTAAAGGCCATGGTGAGCCAGTTCATAGACCCACTGTGGCAGGAGATAAACCACAGAAATTAATGAAAAGGTTAAGAGGATTAACTATGGTTAAGTAGAATTCTGCAGATTAAGAGGAGATAATGTACTGTGTCATGAGGCTGGAGCTAGAGAAGAAACAGTGTTGAAAAAAACCTCCTGATTTTCATGGAACTCAGAAAAGGCAGAGAGCGCAGTTCCAACGCAGCTCAGCCAGAGGGCGCATGATCAATTACACAGTACCTGAAGCAACGTGCTCTAGCATTGATCACATTAGTAACAAGCAGTTTCACCTGTCCTCAAACTCAGAACGTGCAAACCAGAAATCCCTTTATAAAGGAAACCAGATGATCAGTTAGAGGAAGAGGCAGAGGTAGAGGCAAGGGCAAGATCCAGAGAGGTGAGGTCAGAAGGACCGGCAGCAGGAGAAGGATTAGCAGCCAGAGCAGTGAGAGAAGCCTGGAACAGGAAAGCTTCCAGGTGCAGCCAACTCAAGGAGACAGAATCCAAAAGAGGTATACTCAAAGGGATAAAGTCCAGAGAGGCCAAAGGTATTGGAACGGAGTCCAAAGCCAAGCAAACCAAAGAAGCAGCTTGCCTGATGAAAGCAACTCTCCTAGCCCAAGTAAGTCTCCTATGCTAAACCAGAAAGGCACAAGGAAAGGAGATTCCTTCTATAGTGATACTTTTGCCAAGAAGCACAGAGAGTGGAAACCCACGTCAGGTTTTCCTGGTAACTCTGATTGTAGAGCAGTGCACAGAATAGCTTGTCAGCCTGAGAAGCTACGTCGCAAGCTGAGTCCTGGGTGTGGCAGCCTACAGAAGCCAAGGTATGAAAAGCCTTTCATTATAAGGGAAAGTTTAAGTGATGAAAACCTTATGCAAATAGATAAGCCTCAGAAAGTTAGAAAAAGTAAAGCTAACCTTTTAAAAGCACTTCCTAACAGTGTGCTAAGGAAGTTGTATGAGAAACAGAAAAACCCCTGTGAGGAGTTAACAGATACTGAAGCCAGTCATAGCATTGAAGAAGGTAGTGACCCAGAATCAATGGACTTGTATTGTGAAACCAGTGTTCCCATTCCTCAGAGTGAACCAATGGAATGTAACTTTTGTTCAAGAACTAGCTTGATTGCCTTGCTAGAGGTATAGAGAAAAGAGAACCCTGCATATGGTGAAGTTGATAACCATTTGTTTCCTGATGTTAATTTCTATTGATTTGCAAGAAGCCTTATCCCAGATAAACAGTTAATTGTGAAGCCTACAACCCTTAACTGTTTATATAACGGTGGAACCTTTTTGTTAGAGGAAAGAATTACCTTCATTTTTTTTTGTGTCTTATTGAACCTAAGCGTTGACCGGGGAAATAAAGCCTTATTACCCTGCACTTTGGCGTAGATTGTTCTTTACAAGGAGTTCTGCACTACAAGGACCAGAATCCTCTTGGTCCTTCAGCTCAACCACTCCTTAAAATAAATTAAATGTCACCGGACGCCCTTATTTCCTATGCCAGTAGGGGCGCCTGGGGACAGCTGCTATTTTTATGCTACAAACCCTATATTTAAATCAAGAGGGTATACGAAGAGGATCTGCCATAAATTGGAAGAAAGAGGAAAATTGTCACTAGAAAAACTGCAAAAAGCAACAGATGCAAATTTAAGATCTTTAATTTTGCAGATCAAAGCAAAGGAGTATGTGAATGACAACATATGGAAGCAACTAAGGGTTTCAGTGACAAAGAAATGCAGGGAGGAGGGGACCTAGGTGAGAGTACCAGAAGAAAGGAAGACACAGCAAAGGAAAGAGAGGTTGCGGAAGAGTGAGCTGATTAAAGGAAGGGTCAACAAATTAACTGAAGAAGAGGAAGAAGAAAGGGAGGAGAAAGACTCAGAGGTGGAGGAATTCAAGATGGAGCCCAACATATTCATCTCTTTCCATATGGAGTAGGAGTTCTAACAAGGGAAAGATTACCCAAACTAAATTTAACACCTAAGGCTAGAAGATGAACAAGGCCATATCCAGTATAAAGGGACCATTGATTGACATCACTGGACTTAATTGAATACAATATTGTGCAGCTATAATTATTACTGCAAGAATACTACCAACTAGAGCGCAAGGCCAGAAGAAAAAGAGAACAATAACAGTTCCTCCTTGGAAAAAGTGCATCGAAGGAAAAATACAATCATTGCATGCAGAGGTATTCCTGATGGATGGGTATTTAAAAGGATTAAGATCATCAAAGATATTAAGAAAGATCCAAGACATCAAGCTGAAGCATGCTGCATTAACAGAAGAAGACCTGAAATTTATATGTTCCAACAATAAATTGAAAATAGCGGCAGATGTGCAAAAACCTCAAAGACATGAAGAAAACAGGAGAGAAAGATATCAAAATAAACTATTTTAGAGAGAATTCAAAACAATTCTACAGAGAATTGGGAAGGTGCATTAATCTGGTAAAAGCACTACCAACCAAAGTCGAAACCGAAGCCTTCTGGAGAAAGCTATATGAGGACCCTATAGAGCGCAATCAAGAAGCAGAATAGTTACCCTGCATGCAGGAGCATTTAGAAAAAACAAACATCAAACCTATGGAATGGAAGAGCTGGAAAGCAGGTTAAAATGAGCCCCAAACTGAAAGAGCCCTGGCCCAGATGGAGTAACAAACCTCTGGCTCAAACAGTTAATATTGCTCCACCAAGACCTGGTGAACTGTAAAAATCAATTGTTTGAACAGCCGGACTTAACAGCACAATGACTTACTACAGGAAGAATGTTTCTCCTTCCGCAGGGAGACCCGAGTAACATTCCTAAAAATTATAGACCAATAACCTGTTTCCCTACGATCTATAAGCTGTTCACTGTGATAGATAACAGACAGAATCTACGATCACATTGAGCTCAATAACATCATGGCAAGAGGACAATAAGAGAGGAGCATATGGAACCAGTTAATGTTGGATAAGGCCATCATGGCCAGTGCTAAGAAAGGCAGAAATAGTATAGCATGGATTGATTATAAGAATGCATCACCTCCAGAGCTTGCCTGAGCTCCATTGGTCCTATACTGCAGCACTTAGCACTACAGCCAAGCTTCAAAGTCACAGTTTTCTGTCTATCTTTGTATAATTCATAAAGTACCACTACACAACTTTAAACACGCTGATATTCAAACAATATAGTATTAATCATGAATTTAAAGAGGTTTTGCATGATTACCTAATATCTAATGATTTGGTATGATCACAAAGTCTTTTCTCAGCTTGGGTACTGTCCCAGGTGAACGACAACCCTGCTGAGTTTGGTGGTTAAAGCATTATTGTATTTTCATTTAAACTTGTGAATGGATGCCTAGAGTTAGGAAGACCCCAGAAGTCAAACTCTTAGATCTCCTCATGTCCAAATTGTCATGTTGACTGAAAGGAGACAGCACTAATGCTGTCACAGCCTAGTAGGTTAGGAGATTATATTAGATGGAAAGGCAAACTGACTGGGGGCTGGGAAGATACAGACTTTGGGCCGAGATGGATGGAGAACTGAAGCAGAAGGTGGTGGTAGAACAGGTTGGAAGGGGAGAGAGAGGAGTAAGAGACTGAAAGAAAGAAGTGGAAAAGCGAAGAGGAAGAGACTGGAGGAAGAGAGACAACAATTTCCCGAGAGAAACAATAGAGGAATCAAAAGAGGAAAAACAAGTACAAACATAACCATTGTCATACTGGGTCAGACTAAAGGTCTATCAAGCCCAACATCCTGTCTCTGATAGTGGTCAGTTCAGGTCCCAAGTAACCAGCAGGATCCTAAAGGGTAGATTCCTTCCTTACTACTTATGCCCAGGGATAAACCTTGGCTTCACCAAGTCTATGTGGCTAATAATGGTTTTGATTTTAGATCAGTTCTCCAAGCCTTGATAACACTCCATCTCGACTACTGTAATAGCATTCTGTATGGTCTACCCCAAAAAAACATCCTTCAACTCCAACTAGCACAAAACCTAGCGGCCCGCATTGTACACAAAGTCCATTACTCCGACCACATCACACCACTCCTCTATTCCCTCCACTGGCTACCCATTCCAACAAGGGCTAAATACAAATGCATTATAATAACCTTCAAACTGTACAACAAAATTGCCCCTTCATTTCTCAGCTCCTTCCTCAACTCACCCAGTACTACAAGAACTTCAAGGGCTTGTTCCCAAAATACCCTAACAATCCCAACCCATATCCGCAATGTCAATAAAACCATAAGTAATAGAGCCTTCACTTATGTTGCCCCATCCATCTGGAACGCATTACCAAACAACTTAAGAACTATTAAGGACTTTCAAACATTCAGGAAAGAGCTCAAAACACACCTATTTGTTGAATACTATGGGTCCTCCAGCAACAACAACCAGCCTTGAACCTCTCATCTCCATTGACAAAATCGATTCCCTCTGTCTCCTCCATCTCTCCCTTCCCCACACCAATACGTATTCATTACAATTTATCATTATTGTACATGTTTGTTAGTTACTAATTTCATATCACATTTATCTTGTAAATTGCTCCAATGTTATAATGTAGAGTTCCTGCTTGTTCTCTGTAAACCGCCACTGATCTTTGGAAGTGGCGGTATATAAGTTCTAATAAATAAAATAAAAAATAAAACATCACCGCTTTTTTCATCTTGGGCTGCAAGGCGAAACGGGCATCATCTTGCACTGGAGATGGACTGACTGATGTAGGCAAGATCCTGCTGTAGCGATTACTGCCACCTCTAAAATTGTAACACTCTAGGCAAGTGCCTCATTTGCCTAATGAAAGAATGGTGTTGGGCAAGATGTATCTATAGGAGCTCCCAGGTGTCTGGAATCAGGAGAGGAAACTCAGCTTAACCTTTGAAGCACATCATCCCAACTACTATAATTGCTTCACAGACAATGATTGCAGGGACTCCTGACAAAAAGTAATTATATTCCCTGTTATGGGGAATGTTCTAGTGCAGGAAGGAAAGTGTAGATTGTGGGTTCTGTCAGTAGATGGCAGTGCAGAGCCCTTTGGAAGGCAATTTTTCAGCTCTAGCCCTTCTCTGGTATAGAAAAAAAAGCAGAGAGAGGAGGTTAATAGAGACCTGCAAGAATTCTATAAGCTAGATCTTACTACTAAGCCGGAAGAGTCAGGAGGAAGTTTGTGAAGCCAGGTTAACATCTTTACTGCTGCAGAAGTAGGACTGTCCAGTCTGATGTCCCCGCCCAGTGCAGGAGAAGTTGCTGGGGACATGAGTCGGAGGAAGGCCATGTGAGTAGAAACCAGTTTGTGCCATTACCTAAGGAAACTCCTATAGGGTTACCTTATTTTTGGAGAGCAAATCTGGGACACCTGGGCAAGGCCAAGCTAGGTTGAGAAGGATGGGTTCCTTCCTCCTCAGGCATCCTTTCCACATATAATTCTAAATGAGTATGCAAGTAGCAAGCTAGGCTGAGAGGGATGGGTTCCTTCCTCCTCAGGCATCCTTTCCACATATAATTCTGAAAGAGTATGCCAAGTAGCATTTAGTAAATTCAGAAGTTTAAAAATGACAGTAGCAGTCCTCCTTGAGTTATAAGCACCCATACATAGATATATCTATGCTTACGCTTTATTTTATGCGTATATATAAATATTCTATATTCTAAAATTCCTCCTCTTTTTGCAGAAATGAAGTTTAATTTTACATCTTCTCATGCCGGGATTGAGAAGATTGTTTTCCTTGCACAGCCTCTGATGCAATGTCCTTTGCCTCCATCCCCACTGAAACTAGGTGACAGGAGGTGATTGTAGCCTATGGGGTCTGTTGGAAACACAAGGAGAGCACAGGGTCCTTGCAGCGCAGTATAGGCAAATGCAAGAGGCGAGGGTATGAGGTCACTGGTGCTAATTTATTCAAATTACCCCAATGCGTTTTGGCAGGATGCCTTCCTCAGGGGGCACACATCTTGAAAATAAAACACACATTAATATACAGTTACAGAAATTAAAAATAATGATAAATAACATAAAAATCACAATGTAAAAAAAAATAGAACCGTAAATAAAATATAATATATATAAAAAAGGGGATATATATATATATATATATATATATATATAAAATATATATATGTATGGGTAAAAAATGACATAAACATAACTTAAACCCATATTCAAAATTAAAAACGCATTGGGGTAATTTGAATAAATCAGCACCAGTGACCTCATACCCTCGTCTCTTGTGATTGCCTATGGGGTCTGGGACACTACCTCAAAGTCAGTGACAATCCCTCAAAAATCGTGGACATCAGGTAACAAACTACTAGTATGGTGGTTCAGGATGAGAAAAGGTATATGGAAGTTGAATTTTAGGCCTATATCTCAGCCTTGCCACTTATGGAGAAAATTTCTCTTGTGTGAGTTTTATCATGTTTCCTGCTAATATTCATGTCCAGGCAGGTCTTCTTCCTCACTAGACTTCAGACACATTTGAGGGGAATTTTAGAAAAGGATGTCCAAGTGCAATCTGGGACATCTAAACCAGAATATCTGGAGAAAATGCAGGCATGTCCAGGCACAGAAACGATTTCACAAACATGGATGTGCCTGACATGGACATGTTTGGAAGCTGGACATCTAAAAATAGCCTAATGGTTAAAGTAGTGGGCTAGGAACAGGGCAACCAGCATTCAAATCCCACTTCTGCTGCTGTTGACATTGCACTGAGGCCTGGACTGATGGAATGCCGCCTTCTCTACACCCTCTGGATGCTCTTAAGCCAAAATTAGCACTTTTTAGTTGCCTGGAGCAGGTCTAGATTAGACGGGACGGCAGACGACCATGACGTTTCTGAAATCTGATGGGGACATCCAGATTCCTGGGAACTCCCCAGCCATACCTCCACCACTCCCCTATTCAGACTTGGATGTCCCCACGTTGACGTCCAAAGCACAAACGGGGCTTCTAAAATGACCCCCATAATGTCTGAGATTATTTGTATTTATTTATTTATTAGCGACTTTTATACCGTTTTATCTGAAAGTCAAAGCGGTGTACATGGAACTGAATTTAACATACAATAGTAACTTAACTTATTCATACATGGAACTCAGGTTTGATGTGCAACAGTAACTGAACTTGAATACAGTAAATTAATAAATGATTATATTTTGCGGTGGGTGTGGGATTTGCTTTGTCATGTTGAATGACAAAGCAAATCCCAAAATGTTGAGTGCTTATATTAGATTTTGAGTAACATACGAATTGTCAATTCACTTTACAATGAACTTAAGAGTATTGAATCTGACAAGGTTGAAGCTTACTGTTGGGATAAATGTGATTGAGTCATTACTATAGAGGGCTTGTACATGTTTGCATAAAGTGGGAGGGTGAGTCCCTGGTTCTGAGTGGTGGTTTCTGTGTCATATTAGTTGTCAGAACTGAAGAGTTCCAGGAAGATGCGAGTCCTGAGGTGCTTTTGAAAGTCAGATAGTATGCTTAGAATTCTTAGGTCAAGAGGGAGTGTGTTCCAGAGAGATGGTGCATACAGTAAAAAGGCTCAGTTGCAGGTGAATTGAGTACTCATTGCTTTTAGGATTGGTACAGTGAGGGTTTTGTGTGTGTTGCGTCTTCTTGCTCGATTGAGGATTTCTGAATTAAAGTTTGAAGATGGTTTGCAGACAGGTTGTTCATGGTCTTGAATCTGGTAAGTGTAGCTTTGTATTTTATTTGGGGTGCTATTGGTAGCAAGAGGAACTGCTTTAACATGGGAGTTATATGATCTTGTCGCAAGGCCCGAAGATGATGCAAGCTGCGGTGTTCTGGGCCATTTGTAATGGTTATAGTACACATTTTGATAATCCATGATAGATTATGTTGTAGTAATTGAAATGAGGTGTGATGATGGCTTGACATACCGTCCGGCAGTACCTTATATCAAGCAGCGGGCGGAGGTGTCTGAGTATCTTCATCTTTAGGTATGCTATCGATATGGTTTTCTTGATGTGTGATTATAAATGTAATCACTGGTTCAGGGTAATTCCAAGGTACCTCACCTCAAACTTCATTTGTAGGTCTATGAGGTTTTTATTGTGGGTAGTGGGTTGAAGGTTGACTCTTTGGTCACGTAGAGGACTTCCATTTTTTCATAATTGATTGATTGAAAGGTTGTGATTCTTTAACCAGTGTATCATTTCACTGAAGCATTTTGATATTTTATGATTGTGGAGAACGGTGTGTATATCATGATATCATCGGCGCATATGTGATAATGGATATTGTGCTTCTGTATTATTCAGCATAATGGTTGTATGTATAGATTGAACAGTAATGATAGGGAAAATTCCTGAGGAACGCCTTGGTGTTGTTTGAAAGGGGTTGACTTGCATGGGCCTATTTTAATCTGTTGGTGGTGGTCACTTAGATATGCTTCAAAACCATGATATTGTTGTATCTTGTAGGCCAGTTTCCTGTAGGTGGACTAAAAGTATGTTATGGTTTATGGAGTTGAAGACTGAAGAGATATCTAGGAAGATTAGTATGAATCCTTGCATTGGTCTATCTGTGCATGAAGGCGGTAATTAAAGTTTCAGTGCTGCGCTGGGGTCCTGCTGGAATTCTGCACACAATAATTCAAAATGTTGTACTCTTTTGTGATATATCTTTTGTATTGCACTTTACATTAAGGGGCTCTTTTAGTAAAGGTTAACATGCGTTAGAATCTTTAGTAAAACTGCCCCTAAGTATCGCTCAAAAAACCGATATGCTTTTTTATTTTGACAACCAACTGAAATATCCCCGTTTTAGTGATAAAATTACAGTTCAAAATAACAGGATCACCAAACAATACTCCAGAATTTATCTTGAAACAAAAAAGTTTTTTTGTCGGATATCACCGCAGCAAAGTATGGATTTAAAGCAATACTTCCAAGCGGTTCAATCCATTTTATTAACCAGCAAAAATCATTTCATTTAAAAATAGACTTAGCTCAGTCCAATAGTATCCTTGAAGTCCTTGCACGACGTGCACGTTTCGGGAGTGTTTTCCCTGTATCAAGTGCTCTTCACAAAATTTGAACAACCGTCAGAAAACGCCGGGGCCAAACCCAGCTGATTCTTGAAGGGCAGATGAAGCTCAAACATTGGCCCATAAGCCTATCAATCCATATCAAATCCACCAATAAAGACAAACCAAGGCTGCCCCACTAATCAGGGGAAGCCCTGCGTCATAGAGGTGGAAATCACATTACGCTATGCCATTCAACCTCCTTATTCAAACCAGAGGGTATCACCGTCTGAAGTTTAAAAATCCACTTCTGCTCACATCGTTGAGGTTTCGCAGTACGATCGCCACCCCTAGGATCCGGAGGGATATGGTGAATCACCGACCATCGTAAACATTCAAAAGAGTGTTCAAGTGCAAGGCAGTGCTCCACAATAGGGGTCGAAATCACCCTTTGCCGAAGCCGAGAGGCATGTTCAGCCAACCGGATCTTAATAGATCGAATTGTTCTACCGACATAAAGTAAAGGGCAAGGGCATACAATAATGTAAACCACAAAGGTTGAAGTACAATCAGTCTGCCAACCCCTCATCAACAATAACCCAGTTGTAGGAGAAGTCCATGTTCGACCTGTAATTGATGAAGCACAATACATACATGTACCACATACAGAATGTCCACTATGTTGCAAAGGTGGTGTGACAGATCTATCTGCTGGGGGTGTAGACCGCACGAGGTGATCACGCAGGTTTGCCCCACGGGAAAAAGCAATCATCAAAGGTTTTTGAAAACAATCATGCAAAGCCAAAATTGGCCAATGTTTTTTAAGAATCCGGACTACATCAGCACTCGATGTGGTATACGGAAGAACGCCAACAAATGAATCATGAGTTTTGTCATCAACAGTATTTCCCGGCTGATCATTCAATAGCCATTCGCGTTGCACGTGAAGAGCCCGTTTATAGGCTAATTGTACAATTTTGAAAGGGTATCCCCTACAAAGAAGCCGATGTTTAAGATCAGCTGCATGATTTTAAAATCCTGTAAAGATGAACAAATACGTCTGAGCCTTAAAAATTGGCCAAAAGGTAAACCTTTTCGCTGGGGTTTAGGGTGAAAACTGTAAAAGCTCAACAAGCTGTTCCGTTGTACCTCCTTCCGATATAAGGTAGTCCGAAAATGATCACATTCCTTATAAATCATCATATCAAGGAAGGCGATTTGTTGATCGGAAATATGAGCAGTAAAAGTTAAATTGGATTTCAAAGCATTTAACCAATCGAGAAAAAGCTGTAACTCAGGCAAAGAACCCATCCAAAGAAAAAACACATCGTCTAAGAAGCGCTTCCAGAAAGGTATCCGCTCAAAATGAAAAGACCCATAAAGATACTTTTCTTCAAATTCACCCATATAAAGGGTTGCAACGGAGGGGGCCACAGTCGCCTCCATTGCAACCCCAAAAATCTGTTGGTAAAAGGTGTTATCAGACAAGAAATAATTACGCGTTAAAACAAGCGTGATAAGGTCTAGCAAAAATTGTTTTGGAAGGCGAGGGGGTATACCAGTAAACATAGATGTCAGCATGTCCAGAGCTTCAGTCTGGTTTATATTCGTATAAAGGGCTGAAACGTCAAGTGTGACCATATGGAAATCCCAATCGGGCAAACTTAATGAATGCAATTGACATAAAAAATGCGCAGAATCACGTATAAAAGACCTGACTGATGTTGCCTCCTTCTGCAGAAAAACATCACAAAACTGAGATAAGGGTTCGAGCACCGAGTCCCTACAGGAAACAATAGGCCTCCCCGGAGGGGCTGTTATGGACTTGTGAATTTTAGGTACCAGATATATAATAGGTATTTTAGGATGCAAAGGCAACAAAAATCGATGTTCCCTCTTAGTAATCCAACCCTTATGAAGTCCCACATCAATCAGAGCTTTAATTTCACGTTGTAACTGTGGCGTAGGGTCAGCTTCTAACCGACGATAAACATGAACATCAGAAAGATGTAGCTTGTAAATTGCTCCAATGTTATAATGTAGAGTTCCTGCTACTCGGTGCTCGAACCCTTATCTCAGTTTTGTGATGTTTTTCTGCAGAAGGAGGCAACATCAGTCAGGTCTTGTTTTAACGCGTAATTATTTCTTGTCTGATAACACCTTTCACCAACAGATTTTTGGGGTTGCAATGGGGGCGACTGTGGCCCCCTCCATTGCAACCCTTTATATGGGTGAATTTGAAGAAAAGTATCTTTATGGGTCTTTTCATTTTGAGCGGATACCTTTCTGGAAGCGCTTCTTAGACGATGTGTTTTTTCTTTGGATGGGTTCTTTGCCCGAGTTACAGCTTTTTCTCGATTGGTTAAATGCTTTGAAATCCAGTTTAACTTTTACTGCTCATATTTCCGATCAACAAATCGCCTTCCTTGATATGATGATTTATAAGGAATGTGATCATTTTCGGACTACCTTATATCGCAAGGAGGTACAATGGAACAGCTTGTTAAGCTTTTACAGTTTTCACCCTAAACCCCAGCGAAAAGGTTTACCTTTTGGCCAATTTTTAAGGCTCAGACGTATTTGTTCATCTTTAAAGGATTTTAAACATCATGCAGCTGATCTTAAACATCGGCTTCTTTGTAGGGGATACCCTTTCAAAATTGTACAATTAGCCTATAAACGGGCTTTTCACGTGCAACGCGAATGGCTATTGAATGATCAGCCGGGAAATACTGTTGATGACAAAACTCATGATTCATTTGTTGGCGTTCTTCCGTATACCACATCGAGTGCTGATGTAGTCCGGATTCTTAAAAAACATTGGCCAATTTTGGCTTTGCATGATTGTTTTCAAAAACCTTTGATTGCTTTTTCCCGTGGGGCAAACCTACGTGATCACCTCGTGCGGTCTACACCCCCAGCAGATAGATCTGTCACACCACCTTTGCAACATAGTGGACATTCTATATGTGGTACATGTATGTATTGTGCTTCATCAATTACAGGTCGAACATGGACTTCTCCTACAACTGGGTTATTGTTGATGAGGGGTTGGCAGACTGATTGTACTTCAACCTTTGTGGTTTACATTATTGTATGCCCTTGCCCTTTACTTTATGTCGGTAGAACAATTCGATCTATTAAGATCCGGTTGCCTCTCGGCTTCGGCAAAGGGTGATTTCGACCCCTATTGTGGAGCACTGCCTTGCACCTGAACACTCTTTTGAATGTTTACGATGGTCGGTGATTCACCATATCCCTCCGGATCCTAGGGGTGGCGATCGTACTGCGAAACTTCAACGACGTGAGCAGAAGTGGATTTTTAAACTTCAGACGGTGATACCCTCTGGTTTGAATAAGGAGGTTGAATGGCATAGCATAATGTGATTTCCACCTCTATGACGCAGGGCTTCCCCTGATTAGTGGGGCAGCCTTGGTTTGTCTTTATTGGTGGATTTGATATGGATTGATAGGCTTATGGGCCAATGTTTGAGCTTCATCTGCCCTTCAAGAATCAGCTGGGTTAGGCCCTGGCGTTTTCTGACGGTTGTTCAAATTTTGTGAAGAGCACTTGATACAGGGAAAACACTCCCGAAACGTGCACGTCGTGCAAGAACTTCAAGGATACTATTGGACTGAGCTAAGTCTATTTTTAAATGAAATGATTTTTGCTGGTTAATAAAATGGAACCGCTTGGAAGTATTGCTTTAAATCCATACTTTGCTGCGGTGATATCCGACAAAAAAACTTTTTTGTTTCAAGATAAATTCTGGGGTATTGTTTGGTGATCCTGTGTTTTTTTTTTTATTTTGACAAACAAAGCACGCAGAATTTTACACAATTCAGACCATTTGACACAGAATTTTATGCATAATTCCAACAGAAATACGAGACCCATTCAGACTTTTGCCTACTCTTGATAAGAAACCCACACCCAGCCTTCTGCATCTCTCTCCTCCCATGAGAGAGTCAAGTGTTCTTTGTGGACAGCTTTGAATATGAAAATCTTTGCTGTGTCGTTGTTGTTTACAGTGCGCACTTCGCTTCGCTTTCATCTCAGCTGTTCTAGTTCATTACTAAGCAAGATGAATATGCTTATCCGATAAGCTACAGTTACTAGCAATCAAATGATTTGGGCCCAGAGCACCATGTTCTGCTTTGTTGGAGGTTTGGGAGTTGGGGGGGTTCAGGATTGGATATTCTTTACTCTTTCTCAAGTCAGGAAAATTTAGCAGCACTGCAACAGTTCTTCTACCCTTGCTGTAAGTTTGGCCCATTCTGTACATATCAAGGCTGTCTATAAAAAACCTACACAAGAAAGCAGTACACCTCTGTACAGAGGCCAGAGCACATCCTGTACACAGTTTCCACAGGGTAACTTGCAAGAGATGTGCGTTTGTTTTTCAGTCTTGGCTTAGAAAATTGCTCATTAGATTAACTTTATGCACATAAATCTCCAAATGAATGCATGCAAAGTTATTTTATGCCTGTAATTTTTTTTTTACTAGTGTTAATCAAATTCTACATGCAGTAATTTCTAAATCAACCATAAACATTTCAAACATTGGCCAAAACCCCCAAATATGATCCCAAATAGAACTGAAAATGTTTTCCGTGCACAGCCTTATAACGTGCAAGTTCTGCAAAATGATCCATCAAAGCTGAAACATAGCTCTGTGGTAGAGCAGCCACATCTAAAACCGATCTGGTTTCACAACAAGATTGGAAGCCCAAAGGAATGGACCACATTTCCCTTGAATTGTGCTTGTAAGATCTGGCCCGCCTCCTTTTACAAGGGAGGGCCAATGGCTGGGTGTAGAGCACTTTTTTCTTCTTTCAGCTCAATTAGAGTTGCACAATCCTTCATTTGCTATTTCCCAGGGCTTTCCCCCTAATTTTAACCCTTTCAGCCTCCTATCTAGCCCATGAGCCTTTGAGCAGGGGCTACAAGGGTTATTTCTGTGTGTCCAGATTCTTTCCACTGTGTGTCGCCATTTTGTGACAGATAGTACTCCCTCACCTCTGGGGACAGTGAACATTCCAGTCACTGCAGGCCTAGATCCTGGGAATTCAATGTATGTTCCTGCATGGTAGCACTGAGCTAGTCTGCAAACTGGATTGTACTTGATTGTTGGCTGGGAGTGTAGCACTGGCGATTTTTTTTGGGTGAAACATTATGTGATAGAGTAGCAAAGAGCATTTGTTGCAACTAGCGTCCTATGTTTCCATAAATGTGAAAATGTGCTACAAGTGTCAAATTCTCTCCCTTGGTAAGAAATGGGAACAGCATTGCGCAAGTCCAGATTTACACCAGTCTTAGGCAGTAGTAAGAGTGAGGATGCTGGCGGCAAATCCCGAGCACAGAATGTGTAAGTGAATCCTCTGTGGTCGCTCCTGATGCATGCACTGAATATCTTTGCACCAGCTGTGCTGAATATTTTCTTTTTTATTTTTAAATCTCCTTTTCCTCTTTATGCACCCTATACAGCTGCCAATCCCAAAGCTTAGAGGGGTGCCATCATCTAGCCCTACCCAGGAGTTGCTGTAATAATGAGCTTTCCCAGATTCAAATGTACCATCTCCACAGCATGCCTGGCCCCTGTCTATTCCAACAAAGGGCCAACTTAAATATTTTTCTTTTTATTTTGTTCTTGAATAAAATAAGAATACAGACTTTTTTCAAGTGTAGTCATTCGGGAAAACCTACATTTTTTTTCCACTTTTCACCATCCAGGGCCAAAATGAATTGGAGTAAATTGAGCCCTTACCATGTTTTTATTTGAAATATATAAAAACGGAAATTTTATGTAATTAGCTTAGCATATTGCTTTTCTTAAGCTGCTTTCTTAGCTGCAAAGAAGACTGATGAATTTACAGAGAAATGATTCTGCCAGCAGGGCAGGTGCAAAGATATGAGACACCCCAGCCTAGGCGAACTCTCATTTCTGCCACCCCCTGCTCCTGCCCCACCCCTCTGCCAATGTTTCCTCTCTCAGGGACTTGCAGTAGCAGCAGCAGCAATGACAATAACACATCAAAACGGTACTTAGCAGAGCCTCTGAAGCGATGGGTGCTGTTGGTGCCTGTGCTGCCTTCTCTAACACAGACTTACTGTTTGCATGACGGCAGAGCACAGCCCCAACTGCACCCATCGCTTCAGAGGCTCTGCTAAGTGCTCTCACTGCCATCATTGCAGGTCCCAGAGAGTGTTGGCAACAGCAGCAGTGGATGGACCAGGCCACCCTCTAAAGTTTGGCACTCTAGGCAATTGCCTAATTCTCTTAATGGTAGCACCAGCCCTGCCTGCTGGCTCTCTCATTCTCTGTTCCTAGAATTGTTTTCATGATTAGAATTTAGCTCAGTACAATAAACATCTCCTGGATTAAATATTAGACAGAAGAATATTTTTTCTTTTTGCTTTTTATACAGGGGACTCTACAATATGTGAAGTGGCATTTTAGAAGGGATGTTCAAGTACAATCTAGGATGCTCAGAGCAGAACATACGGAAAGCCCCTGGGGGTTTGCATGCCCAGTTTAGAAACCATGCTCCCAATGTGAATGCCCATGCTGGTGTCCACACAGATGTCACGGCTATGAAATCAAGGGGTGGGGACGTTCATCTAATGCAAATTTGCATACGGGGACCTCCATCACCATGGCAAAACAGAAAAATGAGCTCACATTCCCCTGCAGTGTTCATTGTCAACTTGGACAATTTAGGAGAGATGACTGTACCCCCTTCTCTGCATGTTTGATTATCAAAACAAGCACTTTTCTGATGCCTGTTTGTGCCTCGGGCAGCCATAAGCTGTGATGTAGCTCGGGACTTCCAGGGCATTACTGGAATCGGGCGAGGATGTCCAAGTTCCTCGAAACACCTTGAACACCTATACCACAACCCCATTATGCCTTGGACGTCCTTGCGCTGGGTTTGTCAACAGACCTGGCCTCTAAAATGGCTTCCGGGACAGCTTTGTGCCTGTTTTCAGATGTCCAAACATGAATAGGGTTTGTAAAATAACCCTCCTATTGATTTTCCACGGAACAATCAATTTAGCAGGGAGTTAAACAACATCCCATTATTCTGGTCCTGAATTAAAGCAAAGAGACATACATTTAAATCATTTAGAAAATGATAAAAGGAAATGGATACTGAACGGGAGGAGCTAGCCCCAGCTGGAGAATTAGAAAAGGAAGGGAAGCTTGCAAGGGAGGGTCGGTCCTGTGTTTTATCACAGGTATGACGGCAATGAGAACCCCATCACATCACCTTGTGTTCTCTGGGACTGACTCTGGGCTTTAGCGTAATATCTCTGGTTTCTTGACGTCGTCAGATGCAATCTTTACTTCTCCTGTATGCACTTAGAGCTTCAGACCTCTCCCATGGCAGATCCTATACCAGAACAGTACTATTCTCCCAGGAAAAGAGCAGTAGTCTTTCCGTGGTCGGGTAGCTTGGCTGGCTCTCTGAAGGACCTCCCACTGTTTCTGTGGCAATACAAACACTGGTAGAGAAGGGAAAACGTCCGGGGTGTGAGCACTCTGGCTGTTGTCTGAGATTATTTTTTTTACAGCAGGTAGCTCTAGGATCCAGCTTTGAAATATCCAAGTTAAGGCGCTATTTATTTATTTAATAAACATTTTTATACCGTGCTTTCCCAAGATCAAGCGTGGTCTACAAATAACAGAGTTTGAAATGCAGTAAAAGCTATCAGCTAAAGTGTTTTTATCTTTTCCTTTTGCTGCCCTTCTGCTAGTCCACCCTGTGTTTCCTCTGCATCACTTAAGTCTTTAAAATGAACGATAAAATTGTTGAACTAGAGGACCCGATGCTTACCATACTATGAGTACTAATCAGGATATACGGTTTTCATAGACACAGAATGAGGGAAAGGCCTCTTGGAACACCCCCATCACAATCTCAGAATGCCCCCTCTGTGAGTGTTTCAAGGGACTTGAAGCCCCAGCTTAAAACCCCCATCCTGCAGCACTAAGCCCCCCCCCCCCCCCCCCCATGCACTACAAGCTGCTCACAAATGGCTTTCCACTGAGTGGCCAGGAATTTACAAAGCTGCAGTGGAAAATCCTAAAACTGAATGATAGTCAGAGCTGTCACTCCCATTAGGTTGGCTAGGCGGTTGTCTAGGGCACCGGTGGTAGGAGGATTCCTCTCTCTGGGACCTGCAGTGATGGCAATTACCTCTGAACAGCATCGCAGCGCTGACATAAACTCCGGCACCATATCACTGTTCCTGCATTATTTTCTACTCCCTCTGTTTCCGTTGCTGGAATTGGGGAATGGAGACGTCCAAACAGGTGGGAGTCGGGGACACCGCTCTAAAATTGGCGACAGATCCTGAAAATTGGGGACATTTGGTCACCTTACATAATACTGATGAGTTGAAAGGATCCCAATTAGAGTGAGCCTGAGAGGGATGTCATTGTAGACCTCTTGCCGAGACCTCTACCTTCCCTACCAGCTGGTTATGGCACAGTATGGAGACTCCCCTATTTACGGAACAGGAGTAGCCCGAAAATAGGGATGGCCAGTGGGGAATGCTGAGGGATTGGAGGCCATAGACAGAGACTCATTGCGGGATCTCATTAGCATAAGTCAGTAGGGGCTGAAAGGTGGGGGCATGCGCGAAAAACACAGTTGCTTATCGGTAGGGCCAGCAATGCTTGAGAAGAATTGCTGCACCTAAAACGGGAGAGACCCTGAAGATGCTGCTGATACTCTCAAGCAACCTGCTGAAGGGTCTGCAACAAGGTAGCTGGGGAAGGGAGGGCGCAGATAAAACAGAAGCCCCGCTAATCTTGCAAAGCCTTGGTCTATCTATGGGCCACTTGCAACTCACAGATGCCTTTCAACTTATCCACCTTCCTAAGGCCTTTTCATTCATTCTACCAGTCCACTGGTGCTCCTGACATAATTTTTTATTTAATTCTGCTGTGCTCCTGTGGACCCATTGCTATTGTGCTCAGGCCTCCTGTGTTCATGCTGTGGATGATTAATGCAGTCGGCCTCTGCTTCTGAGTTGCTGAGCCTCTGTGTCGGGTACTGTTACCTATCTCTCGCTCCCCTTACAACATATCACAACGAAGGCTTTAGTCACTTCCCCACACTATTTCTGAGTTCATCGTCCAGCTCTATAGGAGCAACACACTGACAGCCCCTTTTTCAGGGTTGATGTGTGATTATTTCTGAGGATCTCAAGGTGGCAAAACTGTGCGACAAGGCGGTGGCAAAAGCCAGGAGGATGTTGGGTTGCATACAAAGAGGATTTACCAACAGAAAGGAAGAGGAACTAATGCCACTGTATAAGTCACTGGTGAGGCCTCACTTGGAATACTGTGTTCAGTTTTGGATACCATATCTCGCAAAGGATATAAAAATACCGGAAGTGGTTCAGAGGAAGGCAACCAAAATGATTTGGAGGCTGCGTCAGAAGCCTTATGAGAAGAGACTAGAAGACCTAAATATGTACACTCTGGAGGAAAGGAGGGACAGGGGAGATATGATTCAGACCTTTAAATACTTAAAGAGAAATAATGAACAAACAACCTCTTCCAAAGACAGGGAAGCTGTAAAACTAGAGGGCATAACATGAAGCTTCAATAGGGTAAATTGAAAGGTAATGTCACGAAATACTTTTTCACTGAAAGGGTGGTGGATGCTTGGAATGCCCTCCCGATGGAAATGGTGGGGGCAAATACAGTGACAGAATTCAAAATGGCATGGGACAGACACTGTGGATCCCTTTACAGCAACAGGATAAAATCAAACTAAACTTAGCTAATTTTGCAACAAACAGAGGTGTCCTATATAGAGCAGTGGGTTCACCCCTAAACAAAGACATGGGAGGGATGGCCTGCACAGAGCGGCAGGTGCACCTACTCTTGCCATCTTACTGGGCAGACTAGATGGACCATACTGGTCTTTATCTACCCTCATATACTATGTTACTAAGATATTTTCACATTCCCTAGCCACTAGGGGTGGGAATGGCAGGAGGCTGACTCGGTAGGGTGGGCATGGCTTGTTTTGCTTATGAAGGTTGTCAAAGGAAGCTTTAATAGCCAGCTACCCCCATATCCCGGCCAGATACCTCTTACTCAGCCTTCTCTGGCTGAACTTACCCATTTGCCTCTCGCCTCCCCTCCCATGGTCTCTAATAGTGATGATAGATGGATGACTTATTCCTTTTACTTCTAGCTTTTAACTTTTTCCAACACCACGATGAAGAGGGGGCATTTATCCTCCCCCCCCCCCCAGTACATACACTCTTTTGCTCCTCTTTTCTCTACAAGGGACTGCTCCCCCTTGTCCTATGGACCAGGCAAGAGCTACTAATGTGGCCCTTAAATCTGCAATAATTGGGCTAACGGGTCATATTCTTCCAGCAGTAGCCCCCCCCCCCCACCTTGCCAAAACTGCTACTAATTTCTGCCGGAGCAATTTACCCAAGCTCGGCCTGAGCCTCTGGGAGCTTCAGGAACATGTAAACATCTGAGTTTCCAAGTTACCCAGTTCCAGGAGTGAGATTTTTACCAGTTCTGGTTTTACATTTGGATTGCAATGCACTCTGGTTTTTGTAGTCCCTGATTTTTACCTACTGAAATCAGTGCTACGGGTCCCATAATGCATCAGAATGCGATTTGCCAGATATATAGGACTGGTTTAAAATCTCTTTCCTGGAACTGGGTAATTTGACAACTCTGACATCTGTTTCCTGGAACTACTAAATGACATGCACCTGACTACAGTTCAAGTGAAGCTCTTGCTGTATTTTGCCTGTTGCTGAACGCCATTTTGCTTTGTCTTAGGAAATGCCCAAATAAAGCCTATTCTGGAATTGTTCACTAGTTGGGTTGAGCTCTCTTACGCACTCACCTACTCCAGTGTCCAACAGGAATACTACGTCACTGTGCCCAGTGGTTTGGTAGATGCTTACACAGGCCAGTGGGCATAGGGTTGCCAACTGGCTCCAGATGCGCCCGACACACTTGATCCAGTCCTAGGTTTACCCCACTGCATGCAGGGACATGTAGTTCTGATTTTTCCATTGCATTCCATAAGAAAAGCAAGACTACATGTCCCTGCATGCAATGGGGTAAACCCAGGACTGGATCAAGCCTGTCGGGCGCATCTGGAGCCAGTTGGCAACCCTAAGTGGGCATGAATAATGTGCTCTGCTCAGTACCTTCCCCTCTGGATTAAGCTAAACAGTTATTTGCTATCTTCCCTGTGCACTGTATGTCCCTTTTGGTTTGCAAACATATGAATAATGGTTTCTCTTTAAACTTTTATTTTTTTGGTTCCCTTATAGAGACTAATGGAGTGGAGGAGTAGCCTAATGGTTAAAGCACTGGCTTGGTAACCAAGCAACCAGGGTTCAATTCCCACTAGCACTCCTTGTGGCCTCAGGCAAGTCACTTAACCCTCCATTGCCTTGGAAGAAAGGCCTGGCAATCTACTTCCAGTCACACTGTCAAGAAAACCCAGGAGCTTCTGGGTCACCAGGAGTCAGCATTGACTCAAAGGCATGTTGCATTGCATAGGGACTCAAGCATCTTTTTTGGACTGGTGCAATCACCAGGTGGTGCCAGTCACAGTGGTCTAAAATAGATCCAGTCTCCAACAGGGAGTCCAATGATTTCGTTTCAGTTAGTTGATATACAGGCTGGTGCTAGACCCGCACTGGATCGATTTTTAACATTCCTGACAAAGCACACATTTTAACGTGTGATGCAGGAAGATTAGGATATGCAACCACAGAAACCCTGCACATGTAAATGAGTCACCTCAGTGTTAAACTGGGAGAGCAAGGCAAACACATGCGCACAAGAATTCTGCGCTAGTTTGGCTTACTCTCCAAGCACCGGTGGCTAATTTGCATTTTTTTTTACTGTACTGCCAAACAGAGGTTCTGCTACAAAATGCTCATAAGGGCCTATTGCTGGCTACAGGGAGCAGGAGCAACCGGTTTCCAGAGCTGCAGGAGACGAGCTCTCCGTTTCCGACTATTGGGGGGACAGGGCGATAGGGATTCTTTTTTGTCAGCATGGCCCCGACAGTGTTTTGATGGCATTGGGGGCTTTGCCTGATGCCTGTTCGTCTGGGGGGAAGATGATCTAGGCATCGGGGAAAGCACCTGGTGCCATCAAAATACGTCTACTCAGACCCTGCAGTAAAACTTTTGGTGCTATGGTTGGTTGCAAAATCATCTGCACCTGTCTCTGCATCGGGTGTAGCCATGAATTTGCATACCAGCCCAGCAGATTTAAATACATTTAAATAATTACTATTCTTTTAAATACACGTGACATTAATCGGGCATTCATTTTTCCGCCGGCATTTACGTCTATGTTCTTCATGGGAAGGATTGTAAAACTGTGCTTAAACGTGGCGTTAAGGGCTCGTAAAGCCCACGCTGGCTTTCTGCATCAGCCTGATAGTGTTTTTTGTTTTGTTATGATCCATATGTCAAACAATCTTCATGCAAAACCTATACTGCCAACAGACGTGCATGATTTTCCATAAATATAAATAATTAGAGAGAGAGAAAATGAGAGAGAGACCGTCAACAGCATCTTATTTGTTTGTGATCTCTGCATGTAAAGATGCCGTGACAAGATCTGACTAGCCGGGGCATGCAGTAATCTTGACTGGAGAAATGACAAGGCTTCCGCTGCTGTTTCACATTATTGAAACTCAACTTTTGTTATCTTCACGCTATTTCTACAGATGGAAAAATGAAAACATGCCTTATATCATTTTAATGATTTTTTTATAAAACTGCTATTTTAACAATTTTCAATTTGAGCGTTTTAAAAAGAAAACTCGCTCTGTAAAAGCAATCTATGTTGGCACTGTCTGCAGTTTTTACTGAAATGCAGACCAATGATAGACTCGTAAATTCTTTTTTCATTAATCCACAAACTTCCCTCCCCAAGAAAACTAAATAGGCAACAACAATTTTTACGTTTTCTTTTTTTTTTATTATTATTCTCACATACTGTCCCCAATTCTCGGCTTGCTCACTCTCCTTTCTCTTTCCCCCTACTCTTCAACCACTCCTCATCCACTTCCTTTTTTCCATGTTTCTCACCTTCTTTCTTTACAAATCCAGTAAGGTTGTTCCATGAATAAGCATTTCTAGTACAATGTAAGGCTGAGCTTGGCATAGGCTTCTGGGAGAAGGACACTTATTAAATATGGTCATGGATCATTTACTATATTGCCAGTTCACCTTTGTTTTCCTCTAGATCACTGACTCGCTGCATATGGATCCAATTAGATCAGCGGCAGCCATATTTGTGGATACCAGGAATAATTAGTAGTCAAAGGCGGTACAAACCAAAACTGAGAGAGAATTCAAACATGCTTGGAACAGAGACAGACATGTGATAAGAACGGGGTTGACATGTTGGATGAAAGGAAGGGAAATGAAGGGAAAGTGTCCCAAGCGTTGATTTTAGTGTGGAAACTTATATTCTTATCTATCCCTACTCATAGAGGACCAAAGGTCAGAGAAAAAATTATGGTTTCTATACAGAGTGATATTTTGTTAGTGGTCAAGCTTGGACAGCTGATAGCTGGGAAGGATCTTTCTCTTACTATTTCATGGATCAATTGTTGTCCAGGTCGGCTCTTCCCTTAAGTGAACTAAATGGTCACCTCGAGTGTTGACGTTCCAGGGGGTACCACATTGCTGCCTCTGCCGCCTCTCCCTGGGATCTGTAGTGGTAACAATGGTATTGAAACCATGTGCAGCGCTTACCTAAATTCCCCGGCACTGTCAAATAGTTCCTGCTCTCTATGATCTGTTGCTTCCACCAGTAGGGGGGCCACTTGAATGAGGAATTCAGCTTTTTCGTGTGCCGTGTCAGCTAGTTGGGATCCTTTACCACTGGAGATTAAGAGGACAATTCCTTCAGTTACTGGAAACCTGCCTTTTTCACCAGGCATATGCAGCTTTTATCCTTTGTCGTGGAGGGTAATTTTGTAATGTTGGGAAGCCAAGTAGGTGCCTATTTTGAGGCTATTTGAAAAAGACACACAGGCACCTGGGGCGCCTTTATAAAACAACCTCATAAAGCTTGCTGAAATTGTGGGTAAAAGGCAGCTGCTTACATTTATGCCAGCTCTTGAACTGGTGTTAAGTCTGCATGAAATACACATGTATTTATTTATTTACATTCTCTTATATACCGTGCTATTCTGCATCAGTGTGGTTTACATTGAACAAACTGAAATTACATTGAACAGGGCATTATAACTTGGAGATAACTATTTTACAGGGAACATGGGCTATGGAGGGTTAAGTGGCTTGCCCAAGACCAAAAGGAGCACCTGTGGGACTAGAAACCCCAGTCCTTCTGGCCCAAGGTTACTGTCCTCTAGTGGGATTTGAACCCCTGACCTTCTAGCCTGAAGTACCTTGCCCCCAACCACTAGGCCACTCCTCCACCCCTGTAGAGCTGCCTTTCATAACCTACGTGCACATGTCATGACTCTCCCTAAACTACACCCTTGAACACACCTACAGCCAGGTTGCATGAAAGTACATGCATGTCGCTATGCATAATTTTATAGATGGGATAATTTTATAAGAGTCCTTCTGTTTGCATAAAATGGGATTTATGTGTGAATAAGCCTTTATACCGTAACCCCCTTAGTGGTCAAATTGTTGATAGTAGATATTGCTGTTCTTGAATAATTTATCAACATGTAGTACTTATGATTATTGTTTTTACTTGGTTTAATATTATGCTCTGTTGTAGGAAATTTGTATATAAATGAAGAAAAAATAGTATTATACTTATTTTTATTAGTATTATAGATACAAGTGTTTCCACAGAGACACCTAGCACTGATGTCAAACCAAAGGTGTTTTGTTGCTTCCCAGTGAGGGGTTGAATTAAAAAGCTGAGAGCACAGGAATTTCTGTCTCCTTTCGGAGGAGTCGAGGGAGCACCTGGGGAGAGGAATCTTAAAGCAGCCCTGAGCTGCTCTAAGCAAGAATCTAGGAAAGATTCCTTTGGTGGGGAAATGTAACCTAGGTGTCAGGCTCTGGTGGGAATTGCTGAGATTTGTGGAGCAATTTCTCTAAATGACTTAGTTTGTGAGTGGTTAGTCCCCTCGAGGAGAGTGATGATTGTTGCCCCCTATGAAGCCGTTTGGTGAAACAAGGACCTTGTTGGGCAAGCTGTTTATGAGACATAAGCTCCATTAGAAGCTAAATGTGGAATACTATTTGTGATTGACATTTGTAAATGAAGTGCTGACGTTTATTTGCTTCTGTTTTAGGTGTGGCTGGAGCTGATAACTGATTGCTATGCCTAAGGCTGCACTTGAAGTATAAGCAGTTGGACTAGCCATGTTAAGGTGGCTCAGTATTGATTAGTAATTTATGGTTTCATGTAAGTCAGGCCTAGAGAAGCTAAGTTGACAGTTAGAAATTTGGTAATAAAGTTTGTATACAGAGGCATTTTTAGATCTTTGATGGTACTGAAGACCATTCCCCTGCTGGTGGGTAAACTGCTAAAGGTGATATCTGAGATCTTTTCTCCTCTGTTTTTAAATTTATTTATTGAAGTTACATGGTGTGAGTCCTTAAAGCTATTGATTGTATTGTCCAGGGTATTTTGTATTATTTGGTTATATTATGAGTTTTGTTGTGCATACCATGACAGTCGTGACAGTCACTTCTAAACCAGGATATGTGGAGTATATTCTCAGTCTCTCAAATTTGCTTCTAATGCTCGGCGTAGTACTTGCATCGTGCCAAAAACAGCCTCCCTCTGGAGTCTGTAAGATAGTACGTGCCTGGGTAATTTATCAAGGTGTGCTTGGAAGTTCTTCTTAATCAAGTCTGGGGCACTCAACGATGGGAAATAACTCGGAATCTTTCTGCTACATTTACTTGGTCTCTGACTGCATTTCTTGGTAGTTGAAGATCCTTTCCCTCTCAGCATGCTGAAGGAGGCCCTCTTTGGCACGATGCAAGTACTACATTGAGCATTAGTAGCAAATTTATAGACTGAGATTATACTCCACATACCCTGGTTTAGAAGTGACTGTCATGACTATCGTGGCATGTGCAAAACTCGCCCATTTGGGGAAATTGCTCCACAAATCTCAGTGATTCCCACCAGAGCCTGACACCTCTATAATCAATGCTGTTCTGGTGGTCTTCTCCTTTACCACTATGCATCCAACTTTTTAGCAGTCAGAATGGGAGTATCCCAGGTGATCTGTAGAGAAGTGGAAATCCATTCATGAACAGCCTAAGCTTTGGCCATTGTGTAATCTGCACTTAGAGAAGCTCCGCACCAAGGAATGTGGCAGCAGGAATTTCTTCTGCAGTGTCTTGTCGGATGATAATTCAGAAAGGAAATCCTTGGAATAGTAAGCTCTCATTCTAGTGCAGGGAATCTCTTGCCTATCGATTCAGAGGAGGAGAATTCACCAGTTGAATCCAGGTATCTAAAAGGGGAGGTCCCAAAAAAACAACAGAGGCCCTGCGAGTATCTAGAAGGAGTGTGGAGCCAAAATTCCATTTTTCTGAATGAATTGTGAATGTGAATTAGTTTTCTGTTTTGGACATAATTTAGTACTGATTCACAGTAGTGCAATGTGCATATGTAAGCAGTTTTATTCTTGGAACAACCCTTTATTGCTGCATACTTCAGGAGTGCTCCGAGCCTCAAGGCCTTGAGGTAAGTCTTCCCCTCTGCCAAGGGAGCCCTAAGGAGTCCTGTGGGGTTGCATGATGGTCCCATTATCCAGTTTAAGGTGTGCAGAGGGGTGTAGCTGAGAATAACTGAGTAGGCTGATAGGAACTGATTTACTTAACTGCCAACAGCTACAGCTGTAAGAAATTAGCCCGAGATCAGCTATAAACCTCCCAATATTCTAGAGCACTTTCTAGTGTTTTTTTCTTTAGCAGGAAAGTAAATAAACAAACAAATAAAGCTTTGTATCTAATTCGGATGGCACCATGTTTTCAAAACTAATAAAACATCATATTAAAATGGAAATGCTACAAAGTCATACAATATCAGTGTGGAGGAGTAACCCAGGACCAACAAGACCAGCATGCAAATCTCCGGGGCACTGCTTGTGGCCTTAGGCAAGTCACTTAACCCTCCATTGCCTCAGGTACAAACTTAGATTGTGAGCCCTCTGGGGTCAGGGAAATATCTCCTGTACCTGATTTAACTAGCTTTGAATTGCTACTAGAAAGGTGTGAGCTATATACTGCTAAATACATTATTAGGACACTGCGTTAAGCTTACCATGCATCTTTTCCCTCAGTGGAAAAATTGAGACTTTTATGACAATGTTTTATAATCACTTTTGTCAGTCCAGGAAACACTGACACCTTGTGGCCATAGCAGGTATGTCGGCTTCTAATAGAAACAAACGTTTTTTGTCTGTAGTGTACAAGTACTGTCAGGCCATGGGATACATAGATAGAGTTAGATGGAGGCTTTGTGCTTCATCAGGCTATTGGGTCGTGGCACTGGAGTGGATTAAACTGCTTTGTTTGGTATTGGCGTGGATGGTGATGGTGATAGTGATGGTGGTGGTGGGGGGGATTTGATGTCACAGTTGCAGTGGGGGAGACAGTGGCAGCCCCATAAACATAATGGTTGTGGTGAGGGGCAAGGAATGGAAACATTGTTCTTTGGTTGATGTGTGTGGCCATTGTTGGTTTGATGGTGTGGCAAGCATCCTGTCAGTTTCACAGGCAGGAGGAGGAGGAATACGATGGGGTAAGAGAGGGGCCAGAGGTGGTTGTGGCAGCACACGAGAGGGGATTGGTTTGCTATTCTGGGGGGTAATGGGTAAGTGAAGGTAAAGTTAGAGAGATTCAGTTTGTGGCATGAGAGAGGGACGCAGCTGGGGGGAGGGTGAGAGGGGCTCTGTACCTGGGATGTGTGTGAGGGAGGGGATGGATGGCAGGGTAATTTCTATTAAAGTCTTTGGTAAACGAATAACTAGAAATCTCCTATTTGCAGAAGTATTGTTGCAGTGAAGATATTAATTTGATGGCAGGTATTTTGTAGGTTTCAGTTAGTCTTTAATAACTGCAAAGATGATCATTCTAGAAATTTCTACATTTAGGGTTAATGTTAAAAAGTTTACTTATGAATAAAGTGTGTTTTACATGCAGACAAGGGCTTTTATAAAACTCTCCAGCTGCATACACATGTAAAAAGTAGGTGCACAGAAAGAGAGTATTAACGTTTTGGCAATCTGTGCATAGGCATTCCTAGCTAGAGTTATGAATGTGTAGATTATAAAATATGCAGGTATACATGTAGAGTACATGAAAATGTTCACACCTTTTCCAGAGCAAATGTGTGTGCATGAGTTTTTCATGCTATTGGGGCAGGTCCTGAGAGCCTATTTTAGAAGGCTGCCTTTATAAAGAAGGTGTCTTTTTGGACTTTTCACATAGGCACTAAGGATGTAATTTTGTTTATTTATTTATTTACAGTCTCTTTTATACCACGCTATTCAACATCAGTGCGGTTTACATGAAACAGAATGACTAGCACAGTGCAGCAAGCTGATCTGTGTTTACAAAGAACAGGTACTACAACTTGGATAAAACTGGGGTAACTATTTACATCTAGGCGACACGTTATGTCGTGCCAAAAGTAATCGTAGTCATGGATGGCTTGCGGGGTATGTTGCTGAGGTTGTACTAGATGGGGAGGGGGCTATTGGAGCACTGTCTTCCGGGTAGTATTTGAGGAAGAGGTGGTGCTTTAATGCCTTCCTAAACTGGGTTAGGTCAGGGATTGCCCGGATGCTAGGTGGTAGGATGTTCCAGCATCTGGGTGCATAGAATCTGAAAGCCCTTTTTGCTGTTGCATAGGTGCATTGGGTTATTTCCTTCGGGATTACCAGTGTGTTAACTGCTGCAGATCTTCTGGACCTATTGGGGGACATGGTTTGGATAAGTTCTGCTAGTGATGTGGAGGAGAGCCCATTGATGGCCTTTGAAAGCGAGTCTGCCATGTATAGGGAGCCAGTGAAGGTGCTTCAGGATGGGCGTAATATGATCGCTCCTAGAAGCCCCGTGTAGAACTCTCGCCGCGGCATTCATCGCGAGTTGGAGCGGGTTCAGGGTGGATTGTGGGAGCCCTTGTAGGATTGCATTAGTGTAATCAAAGTGCGGTATAATCAACGCTTGATAGATTGTCCGGAAGTCGTCCGGCTCTAGTAGGAAGCGTAAGTGCCTGAGTGTTCGAATTTTGTGGTAAATTGCTCTTGCTATGTTGCTTATGTGCACCTTCATGTCCAGTCGTTGGTCTAACGTGACTCCAAGGTATCGGATTGTGGATTTGGTTTGTAGCTCTGCTTCCTTAACCTTTAAGTGGGGTGGCAGGCTGAAGTTTTGGTTCCTCGTAATGAAAAGGACCTCTGTTTTCTTGTGCTGTATTCGGAGGTTTTGAGATTCGAGCCAGTTGGATACTGCATCAAAGCAGTCTGTCAGTGGGGAGAGGTCCATCTTCTCTGTTGAGAATGGCACGTAGAGCAGTACATCATCTGCATATATCAAGCAGTTGACATTGAATGATCGGATGAGGTTACAGATGGGCTGCATGTATATGTTGAACATCAGGGCGGAGAGGGATGATTCTTGTGGCACGCCTTGCCTCTGGTGGAAAGGTTTTGATGTTGAGACCCCGGATCGTACGTGCTGCCATCTGTCAGACAAGTATGACTTGCACCATTCTAGTGCTGTGTCACGGATACCCTTCTCCTTGAGGCGTCCCAGGAGAAGCTCGTGGCTTACTGAGTCAAAAGCAGCAGCTATATCCATGAAGATGAGGACAAACCCTTGACGGATGTTATCAATTCCAGCAATTAGGTTACTGTAGAGGGTGGTGAGGAGTGTTTCGACACCATGGGACTCTCTAAATCCGTGTTGGCAGGGGTCCAGCGGAGCGGCGGTTTCGATGTGCTCTTGTATTTGTCTTTGGACTTCTTTTTCAATTATCTTGGCCAGAAGTGGTATACTGGATATAGGTCTGTACGAGTCCACCTTCTGGGGGTCGAGCTTGCTGTTTTTCAGCAGAGGCCTGATGTATGTTTTTCAGCAGAGGCCTGATGTATGTTTGAGGCATTGGAGGAACGAGCCTGTTGCGAAGGATAGGTCCATGAGCCTGGCTATGAACGGGCTGAAATCGCAGCGTAGCTCTTTTATCCAGAAGGCGGGGAAGGGGTCGGTTTGTGCCATAGTGGTGTTGATCGCAGCGATAGTGTCTTCGATGTACTTCTTGGGTGGAGTGGAGAAGATGGTCAGGGGAGTTAGGTAGGTTTGTTCGTGTACGGTGGTGGGTGCTGAGGGATTATTGGTCTGGCATAGCTTTGATTTCAGGTAGTTCGCAAATTCTTGAGGGTGGATCTCGCTTGGTTGGTCAGGAGCTGGCTGCTTTGTTAGGTTCTTGACTAGATTAAATAAGTCATGTGGTTTGTTTAGTGATCGTTTTAGGGTGTCCGTGTGGAATTGTCTGATTTTCTCTGTTATTGCTTCACGGTGTTTTAACAGGTGAAGGTTATATGCCCTCTGATCTTCTGCGGATTGAGATTGACGCCAGCGTCTTTCCAGCTTCCTTAGGAGGGTGAGTGATGATCGCAGATCAGTGGAGTACCAGGCTGCAGTGGCTCATTTCCTTGGAGGTTTGTTAGATGACATTGGGCAATGGCACTGAGATTATTATTTCAGTCGGAGACCAGAACATCGAGGTTGGGTGCTGTCGAGGCGAGGAGTGGGCAGGTTTTACTCAGAACCTTCGAGGTGGTGCCCTGGCGGTGCTGCTCTGACTTCTGGTGTTCTTCTGGTGGTTGTTGGGTAAGGGTATTTGGAATATGATTAGTTTGTGGTCCAACCAGGGTACTGCAGTAATGGACAGCATAGGGACGTGGGTTGAGTCAAATGTTGTCTGTGGGGCGAATACCAGGTCAAATATGTTTCCTTTCACGTGGGTAGGTTCACTGACTAGTTGCTTGTATCCTAGTTCCTCCAGGGCTTTGAGGAAGGCTGATGTCTGAGTATCTTGCAGGGCTGGCAGATTGAAGTCGCCTAGTACCCAGCTTGGTATGCAATGGCTCCGGACATTGGAGGCGAGATCAATTATTGTTGCGAGGTCATCAGGGGAGGTTGATGGGGCTCTGTAGAGAAGGTTGATGGAGCAGTGCTTGTTTGCTATAGTGATTGTATCGAGGTGTGTTGTGCTAGTGGTGTTAATCAGGTGGAAATGGAGGTCTGTCTTGGTGAGGACGAGTACTCCTCCCCCTCTTTTGTTGTCTCTATGGCAGGTGTATATTGAGAAATCGGTGGGTAGGAGTTGGTTGAGGAGGACATTGTCATCACTGGATAGCCATGTCTCTGTGATCAGGAGTATGTCGAGGTCATGGAGTGATATCAGGTCTGAGATAACTGGCCGTTTCTTGCGGATTGAGGGCACATTTCAGGTTTTTGGGGAGGGCGCTTTCTTCTTGTTTGGCTTTCTTAGTATGTTGAAGTGCGACATGTAGTAAGTGGGGGTGGAGCGATTTTAGAATAGACCGCTAATTTCACTAAAGGGTTAACTTTCAAAATGTTTAACTGGAAAGCAATATAAATTAGCTAGCTAAAAATGTACTTTTCAAAATTGTCCCCCACTGACTGGCTAAATTTGCCTCCCTGAATTCACGAGGTAGCCAAATTTAGCCAGGCCAAATAGGAGCGTCTCTAGGGACAATTTTCAGGGCTATCCAGGAAGGTTTAACTGGGCAACCCACAAATAACAGTCCTGAATCTAGCTGGTCAAATTTTCAGTCAGGCAGGTTCAGCTGAAAATTAGTGAAATTAGCCATTTTCAGTAGTTCTTTGCAAATCGATCCCCCAAGTTTTTTTTTCCTCATAGTCATACTAAGGATGTGCATGTAAACAATTTTTAGTCTGCTTTTGGACTTTTTTGTCAATTTTTAGATATTTTTTTCAGTTTGTTTCAGTTTCTTTACCTTAAGAATTTAATGTGGAAATCAACTTTAAGTGCATTAATTAGTTTTGTATGTACTCTTTTCCTAGTAGAAAACTAAGAAACCAAATTCACATCCCTAAGACATTCAGGAGGTAATGTAATAAAGTCATTTCAGTGTGTATGTGGGCACATATGTGTGTAAGTGGCTTCTTACAACATTCTGCCCAGAGGTATAGTGTAGAGTTTGGGTGGAGCCTGGACAGAGTGCACAAGTACCTACAAAAGCAGTGCATGCCGAGCCTATTTGTCACCGGGAGCAGATGGGCTCCCCCCCCCCCCCCCCAGGAAGGAGGTGCTGAAATTCTGGGCCTGCAAACATGGCAAATTTACTAAACACTTTGCTGACTTGCCATGCTGCCTTTGCGCTGGATACAGCAGCTATTCTCTTCCAGAGGGGAACAGCCACCACATCCGGTGAAGGAGTTTGTTAAGTTTGTTATGCATTTGGGCCTGGGATTTCAGCACACCCCTCCTGGCCAGCATCAGGATGGACCGCACCCACCATCCTGCCCGCGGTAGGCCACTGCACATTGGGGTTCTTTTACTAAAGGTTAAAACGCATTAATGAATTTAAAGCACGTTAAGGGCACACAGCCCTTTTATTTCTGTGGGCACAATGGTACTTAATGTGGGTTAACTTTATTAATGCAGGTTAACCTTTAGTAAAAATATTATAATTTATATGCATATCTAAAAATTATAGGCGTGGACATTCCCACCAGCTCCAGGGTTGCTATAAATATCCGCACCAGCGATATAGGCACGAAACCTGACACTTACTGTAAGTTAATATGCTATAAATGCAAGTAGATGCCTTCTTTAAAATTACCTTAATATTGGTACTGAAAGCATGTTTACACTAGGTGCCCCCTTACAAAATCACGCTCATGATAGGTGAAAAAAATCTTAAGTCAATTAGACCTTAGTGTTTTGGTCTTATTTGGCTACTATGCCTTGTTTTTATTGTTATGTGGTGTTGTAATCCACTATGGACTGGTCCAGTGGGTTAGTGGGTCATAAATCTACAAAATGAATAAAAAATCCAAGGTCATTCCGAAGAGTCTCGGCTAAGACACAACCCAAGTGTGACACGTCAAACATTCTGTGTTAATGCACTTGGCACGCAAAGGACAGAGTCTGAATCTCGTGGAAGCCTGATACATTTCAGGAAAAGCCTTGGATCAACAGAACCACATCTACATTATGGGTTTTTTTCTGACCAAGAGATTCTATTAACTATGTCAATGTTGTAGCTGAGAAGTTTTATTTCCTACACAATAGCAAGTTGCTAGCTAAGGAGTTTATGGACTAAAGAAATTTTTCTGTTCTGGACCAGATGTATTCAACATTGTTCCCATGGGCAGAATCCTTTAGTCCCTTTAGGGGGGAAGTTACAAAGCTGCGATTAAAATGTCCTGTTTTACTGTAGCTTAATTTATCACAGGGGTCACTAACCTGTGTTAAGTCAGAACCTCAAGTAATGACTCCGACGTAAAGGAATAACGCAGTTTATGTTAAACACCGCAAACTGTGCTATTCTGAATGAAAAATAATCCCAGCTTTATGCTGGCTTTATGTTTCATGCCCGGGGGCATGGGGCTGATAACACATAGCCTGAAGCTCCTGGGTGCCATCTTGAAGGAGCTAAAACTCAAAAAAACCCTGAGATCTTCATTGTCAAAGATAAAATGTAATAATTTTAAAATTAATGTCCGACTTTTTGCCATGAGGAAGCATCCTCCTGAAGCAAATCTTCCTTTTTATTCTTTTTATAATGTGATCCCGCTGCTCACAACCTACAGGCCGTGTCCGTATTTATCCGAGGGAGAATAGCACCTTGCCAATCCCTCAGACAAGTGTTGGAAAATAATGACGAAGAAATAACTGTCAACTAAATGAAGAAAAATCGCCAACTTAGCTTTCATTCGAAACACCAGTCGTCATAATGAAGCTGTGCCGCAATTACAAGTTTCATTATGACAACGATAGCTTTCATTCGAAACACCAAAGTTGGCGTTTTTTCTTCATTTAGTTGAGAGCTATTTCTTCGTCATTATTTTCCGACACTTGTCTGAGGGATTGGCAAAGTGCTATTCTCCCTCGGTTAAATACGGACACGGCCTGTAGGTTGTGAGCAGTGGGTTCACATTATAAAAAGAATAAAAAGGAAGATTTGCTTCAGGAGGATGCTTCCTCATGGCAAATAGTCCGACATTAATTTTAAAATTATTACATTTTATCTTTGACATCGAAGATCACAGGGGTTTTTCGAAGGGGTTTGTTTGAGTTTTGGTTTTCACCTCTTTAGTGTTTTTATTGTTAGATCTTGAAGGAGCTGGCATATTTGTTAACAATCAGTCATCCAGGAGTTTCCTCTGGCTGCAGCAAAAAGAGAGTGCCCCCTACACAAAGATACATCCTCCCACCCCTGAAGACCCTAACTCCCACCACCTGAGCCACCAGAGCCTACCTTGAAGAGCAATTCCTTCTCACTACTGCCAGCATTGGTGCTGGGTTCACAATGATGTCTGTGACCCCTATGGTAATCTTGCAGTACCCCCGCTAGGGGTCAACCTGCCATATTTAGGCAAAAGACGATTGTATGACAGATTGACCCCTAGCGGGGACTACTGCTAAAGGTCGCATTTACCATTGTGAACCCAGCACCAGCAGGAGTGAGAGGGACCACAAGAGACTTAGGAAGGCTTGGGTGAGCTCTAGGGGGTGGGGGTCTTCAGTGGTAGGGGAGTCTGCTTCAGGGATCTGGGGAGGGGGAGCAGAGGGGATCTTTTTGGGAGGGCTACTTCTATGCCTTGGGGAGTCTGGGATTTCTGTGAAGAGGGGGTATGTTTAGAGGGGGCTGATGTCCTTTTGCTGGTGCTAGGGGGAAGAGGATTGCAAGACCATCGATTGCTAACAAATACACCAGCCTCTTTAAGAATGCAGCCCGGAGCCATGTGGTAGCGGCCTGACGCTCACGGCCAGGAAAAATGCCAGCTTTGAGGTGGTGGTGTTTTTCCAATATGGCTTGTGGTGATCAACACATACTGTTGTTCTATTTGAATAATAATGAGATGTTTTCATGCATTTGCATGCTTTGCATCTCATTATTATTCGACACATGATGTGGTAAATAATTGTGTATTACAGTAAAATGACATATTTTTGCCCTTTACCATGAGATCGTATCTCTATGGAAGAATGCTATAAATGATTGTACAGGAAATGCAATGTTACAAAATTTAAGGAATACAATCTGTTTTCTTTTGATTCGTGATGGTGGTTTTGCATTTCTTTCCTCTCAGCTATAAAAAGATCCTAAATGTAGCCTTGGTACAATATAACATTCATTTGTAATTCATTGCAAAATCTTGGCTCCATCTTTCAGAATCCAGTTTAGCATCAGCAACACTACAAACAACATGTTCATCGATGCCTTGCAGTAGCGCCAGTATCAGCTTGTGGACTACAGCAGCAGCGTCCTCGTTTCCATTTCCACCAAATCCAGCTTGTTTTGGAGACTTCCCAGTTATTAAAAAAGGTGATTTTCCTGGCAAGAGCCGGCAGATCTCACTCTTTTGTTCCTCATTGGCAACTTGATCCATGACTGTAGACCTTAAAGGATTTGTCAATGATTATTTTTCCAAGTGGGCCTGTGATCCTTCCCTGCTCCTGGGTGGCCTGGAAGTGTGGCTCTCATCTCATGGTATAGCTACTGCTACACAGTAGAGCCTTTCCCCCCCCCCCCCAAAAAAAAATAACATCTTCTGCCAAGCTGTGGATACCTCTTTATGTCACATAGAGAGAGTGTATGAGGTAGTTAGCTGCTGTAAGCCAAACCTCCCAATTATGAAACTTTTCCTCAAAATATAAAAGAGATCCTTAATGACAGGTTGAAATGTAGAATCCAGCTGTTTTAGTACATGAGATCAATTGTCCCAGCAGTCTCTGAATCTTTAGATTTTGAGAAAGGGAATTGAAATCCAGCCAACCGTATTAGAAAGATATTTAAAAGGTGAACTAATGTGCAGACAAAGATGATCCAGAATGACCTTCCAAACGCTTCACTGTGGGTTTGGAACATAAAACCTCCTTCTTTATAGTTTGTTATTTTCTCCGAGAGATGGTGAATTTTAACTTCGGAAGCAAACAGGATCAATATGAGACTGCCACAAGAACCTGAAGGAAAACAATCGAACAATGATCTCTTTATCTGATGCCTGCCCAGTTAGGATGCTAAAATCCCTCTCTTGGTGGTTTTCTTCTCTTTCCTTTCTTCATCAAACAAATTGTACAGTCAAGAAATGAAACAAGTGTACTAGTGCCAAAACATGTGTTGGCACTAGTACACTTTATTTTTCAATGATAACTCAATTGGAACCAGGACTGGGATCGGGCACCATGAGTCTTTATTCACAACTACCCATGTGATTTTTCTCCTATAGGATACCGCTAGACCTAGTCTTGTCATAGTGGAGATAATCCTTGACAAGAGACTATGCAGCAGGGTTGCAATCATGGGCCACGAATCAAGCCACTAAGTGTCACCCTTAAGCAATGACAATGACTTTGTATCTTTGCCTCCGCCCGTTGAGGGTCATGAACACTGTTTCAACAACATCCCAGGCCCCAACTAAAACAGGGAGAAGGTGACCTGGCTTGAGAATCGAAGGGGGGACCTTCTGCATGGCCAGCAATAATAATCATTTTTGAATGTAACCTGTTCCTTTGCCTTTCATGTCATCAAACTCACATGAATAGCTTCTTGTACAAAAGCATGGTACAAGTTACTTACAGGAAATGAAGCTCCAGAGATACAGACCAAGTGGACCATGAAGAGCTTCATATGGATTGCCAAATGCATTAAACATGAAGAAACCTGTTCCCACCAGAGCAAATACTGTGAGAGCCGCTGAGAAGAGAAGGACGCTGACATGGATGCTTGCAGGGATTATGTTCAGCAAATCTGGAAAAACTAATTAAAAAAAAAAACCAAACAAATAGAAAGATGTTATCACAAACACACTGGGGAACATTTTCAAAGGCAACTTTTACACAGTCTAAAAACAGAGTTTACTTTCCTAAGTCAGTGTTGTCCAGATCAGTGGATTTTTAGCTGCCTAGAACCATGTCTGCACTTTCGTATCGCCCATACTTTTGGCTGCATAGAAAAAAGGCATCCTGGGCAGTGTGGGTTTGGATATGGGTGGGGTGGGGTGGGGGTGGGCGGTGCATTTCTGAGACATGTTTGGAAACTATGCATGTCCATTTTACAAACACCTGGTGCTGCAGGTGTCCCCCTAACATGTGTGCTTCATGCCATTGTTTCACAATATATAAGGGTATAGGTGAGTACTTCTAGCTGTGCAAAACATGGTGTAGGTTGTACCTTGTGTTGAAAATTAGCCAGGTTACTTATTTACTTATTTTATTTGTGAGTTTTTCTATACTGCCCCTTCCAAAGAGTTTTTCTATACTGCCTCTTACAAAGAACAAACAAGACACACTGAACTTTGAACAACGGTGTTACATTAAACTGTTCACAAACTATTTACAGATAACATACATCACAATCGACCTATTTACAAGGGAGTATATGCATTCATCGACTTCTGTAAAAACTTTAAGAGAATACCTGTTGGAGTTTAAGTGTATGGGAGAGGAAGTGGGATTCAAAGGAGGTTTCGCTGCTAGGTTGGGTTGATCTTGTTATGATCAGATGAGTTGCCCAAAGGTTCTATAAACAGATATGTTTTCATCTCCTTGCAGAACACTTGGAGATCTTTGATGACTCTCCGTGAAAAATTATGGGAGCAGAGTAAGTGAATGCCCTACTACTTGTAGAGCGGTTTGTATTTAACAGTCAGTAGGCACTGTTATGGTGTTGAGTGCACCCTCTCCTGATTCTCTCATTAGATGGTGTGTTAAGCAGAGAAGAGAGGTATGATGGGGCTGTTTTCCTCAATAGCTTAAACAGGATCATTAGTGATTTATAGTTAACCCTGCTTAGAAATGGTAACCACTGTAGGTTGTAAAGTATTGGAGTGACTTGTTCTGTGCTATGAGTCCTGTAAATGATGCAGGCAGTGACATTTTGGGCCACCTGAAGGTGATTGAACGTCTTCTTTGGTAGACCTTGTAGAATACTATTACAAAAATCAAAATGTGGGGTGATCAAGGCCTGGACCACAGATCTAAAGTCATAACTAGAAACCAATGGTCTCAGGTGTTGAATCATTCATAGCTTATAGAAGATTGACCTCATAACTAGTTTTATATTTATTTAGGTAAGTTTGTATACCGCTTTTCACTAGGTCAACCAGAGAACAGAACATTCTACAGAGAACACGTGTGCTATATATGTAACCATGCTAAGTGTCTGATCAGGGGTTTGTGTGGGCTGTAAAGTGTGCAGGTCTTTTGGCTGGCAGGTGCTATGCTGAGAATTTTACAAACGTCTTTTTTCTCTCTTATTTATTTATTCATTCTCACTATGCTCTTTAATCAGGAAATAGAATGCTTTTATGATGTGATTTTTTAAAAGGGATTTGAGGATGACCTTCCATCTAGCTGTGATCTTACAGTTTAAATGGATATATCAAATTTTGTATGACAATGAGCCAATAAAGACTTGAGTTTTCGAAAAAGAAATGAAAAATTACACAGGGAAACCACACTGCTCTAAGTACTCTAAATGGGCAGGCTGAATCAGTCCTGCTCTTAACCCAGTGCATGGCTGGGGTGCAGTCCTCTTTTTCTTAGGGAACTCAGATGTTAAATGAGTTGAAAAACACAGTCTTGGAGCATGGCATAAAGATGCATTTATTGAGGGTGCTCTTCATCGATAGATGTAAATTAAATTGGGTAAAAGAGTAGGAACCGTCACAGGATACTCTCCTACCAAATTTCAACCCTATTCATCCATGGAGAGAGCCTTGAATATATGTAGACAGACATGAAGATGGCAACAGATGCTTTCTAAGGGGAAATGCACTTGGAAAAGGTCTAACTCCGTGCTCCTGCTGGCTTGAAATTGGATAGTAGCTTCTGTGGTTTTTTTGTGTGTCAGAGGAAGAATCTGGGACATTATTATTAAATCCGTTCTTCTCCTGGGCTGTGCCGCATTAAGCAGTAGTAAATTTCTAAAATAAGGTAGCAAGTCAGGGTCAGCAGCTGCTGTCCCAAGGCCACGTGCCGCTTCACAATCACTTCTGTGGTCTGGCAAGAATGAAAGGTGGCAAAAGATGAATGAAAACACTAGACTACGGGGGTTCTTTTACTAAAGGGTTCTAGCTGTCAGGCGATGTTCTAGAGCACACTGAAGGAGCTCTGGGGCAAGCGTTGACAGCGCCACGCTATGATGGCGCTGCCGGATTTCTGTGCTGTCTATGCAGCATCAGAGGAGCAAATGGCTGGGTTTGGGGCACAGAGTGGGCGGAGAGAGTAGCATGCCGTCAACTCACCTGTGCTAACTGCAAAGTGGCCCATTAGTGCAGGAGCAATTACCGTCACCTCAATAAGTGTATCCGCCATAATGTGCCATGCATTAGGGCCCAACAGTTCATGCAGCGGTGTTGCACTTAATGCCCCATGGTTTAACATTTTATTGGCATGATAGGTGCAAATCACAACACATGTTAGTAAAAAGGCCCCCTATACCATGAGGGAAATGTCAACTCATCTTTAGGATAGCCACCCTACCCCAGAGTCACCCATTCTACTGATTGCTTTAATTGCATAAACTCCTAAGAGGCATGATGCTTTATGGCCTTACACAACTAAATCTGTATCTACATCCCATCCAAGTCGGTTTCACCCAACCTTGGTTTCACCCCTTTACTTCTAAGATGCTCGCATGTTCTCTGTTCTTTGCCTTGTGTGTCTGTCTAGACTAGACAAGCTCCCAGAAGAGTCAGTGCATCATGTGTCTCTCTACAGCATTATCTGGAAAGGTCCATAAACCATTATTAAAGGGGACCCAGGAAATCCACTGCTTGCCCCGATACAAGCATTGTGGCGCCTGTGTCTTTGGGGAAACTGCTAGGTACTGGTGACCTGGATTGGCCACTGTTGGAAACAGGATACTGGGCTTCATGGAGCTTGGTCTGACCCAGTATGGCATATCTTATGTTCTTATGCATGTGGCATCACTATGTAAGCCATGAAAATGATAAATTCTTTCTTGCTTTTCATCTCTTAGCCTATTCAGTGCTTGCTCTTTTGCATGTATTTTTCAACATAATTTATGCACATAAAAATTAGTGCTAGTAAGAGCTTGAAGTTTATTAGGAAGACTCTATTTGAAGCATCTGTTACTTCTCTTAGCAGCGCCGTGGTTTGTTCACAAATGTGCTGACGTGACTGTTACATCATATAGGATCCTCATAAACACATCATCTATTTACCCATATAGCATGCTCTCCTGAAAATATTAATGCTTTATTCCCTTAAAACTTTCATGCAAATCAGAGAGGGCTCAGGTAAACTGCACGCAGGGTTTATTTGCAGATGCTGCAATGATGGATAAAAGAGACAGAAGACAAGTCCACTGCTGGTCTCGGAATTGTACCGGGAACCGGTGCACAGTGTGAGTAGCATCTTTCTACTATGGGCCATTCCTTACAGCATACTGATCATGCTAGGGAACAAAAATAGGACGAGTATTATTAGAAGGCTTCAGTTTCATCCTTGTCAAGATACAGAAGATTTGGCAAGGGGATTGTGTTTGCAACGGCAGCTTGCAACATAAAGCTACTAAATCCTTAGGACTGTAGCTAGGTAAACAGACAGTATCTAACATAGGCAGCCATGATAGTCCAGTCTTTCCCTTGACTTATTAAAAGCAAGAAGAGGTACGGAGTTATAAAACTCACAGCTCGGAAAGCATGCTCACAATAAAATTAATCCCTTGGAGGTACCCAAGCTGTAAACCATTATGTGCTCAGCTATATTGTCTCTGTTTCCTACTGTACTGCCCATAGTAGGATCAGTCTGGCCATCACTTTCAGATTTGGTGTCTAAGCTCCTGCCATTTTACCAACTCGGCTGCCCACAGTATAGCTGCATCAAACTCATGCCATGAGGTCTTCCAGAGGTTTCCAAAGCTGTGCACCTATTGCGTTTGCCTGTTTGATCCCTCTTCATACTGCCTGCCTGGGTTGACGACCTCTCTCTTCTGATGGTAGCAGTCCCTTGTAGATAGTTCCTACTTGTCACTGTTATCTGTCCCCATCAGCATCCTTGACTCAGGAAGCTTGTTCCTTAATCTCTAACAATTAATTCTCACAGAATCATTTCTATATACACAAATGGCCTGCAAAACCAACCAACAAATGTAGAAGGGGAAAAGGGCGACCATAGAAGATGAAGAAAAGGCAGTTCCCTCAATGAGCCCTCTTTTAAAACTCTCTTGTTGCCTTTCCAGCCCTTGGTAAAGCTTTCTTTTTAAAACACTGAAGGACTGAGCTACACAAAATCTGTGAGGAAAAAAAGGTCCTTGAAGGAATGGGGGAAGAATGGAAAACCAGGAACCTGGATCCCTGTTAGACATGATTCCAGCTTCAGGTATGTTGAATTTCTGGACTGCAGCAGATGTCAGATAATGATGATACCATATTTTTCTGAAAGCTCATTCATTTTTTATGATCAATGAATAGAGAATTAAGTAAGAATGAGATGCTGCACCATTCAGTGGTGGCCGGACTCCACTTTCCGCATACCCGCTTCTAACATTTGATGCTTGAGTGCATGCTGTCAGGTGAGACAGCACGGTCTTCTTTGCACTGGCTCAGTGAACGAGAAAGGCAGGGTCTCAAATGTGCTGAGAGGAGTGTGAGCATCCTGCTTTCCTTCAGTTCTGCTGCTGGTAATAAAAGGGGGGGGGGGATATACAGCGGCGGTAGCTAATACTTGTAAAGCGCATAGCAATCGCCGCTGAATACTAACCCTGGATATACGATGCCCGGGCCATATCCAGCTACTGGCATTGAATATCTGGGATAACTGCAGAACCAGGAAGCTAACGGGGTAGTGGCAATATAGAGCAGATGCCCAATTACTTTCCCTGGGTAAAGTTAGGACAGCATTTGCCACGCTGGACTTTGCCTACGGGTCGCTAACCAGGCAGTAGCTCAATAGCGATGGGTGCTGCCTCGGCTCCACCCCAGAACACCCCAATGCTAACCACGTATCATCAGGGCATGTAGTGGCATAACTCTTGGATACCCAGCGGCAGTAGCCATGTTAGTGCCACTGAATAACCTGCTCACTGGCATTTACATGGTTTGTAGGTACGCAAACTGTGTAAATGCCTTTGAATATCCCCCCAAAAGCACCAATTAATACAAAGAAAATCTACACTGTGTCATTTCATGTTCTGCATCCCATGTACCATGTTATCAGCATAGGGCTTTGAGCTAACTGCAGAGCGAGTATCCATCTGTCCCATGCAGTCACTATGCAACCCACTGAGATGGGAGTAGCTGTACTCATGCTACTTACGCCAAGCACAGGCAGTACAGGCCACAAAAGCCCATGCTACTGGAGCTATATCCCATTGGAACACCCTCATGATGCCCAGTCACTGCCCGACAGGTGCTACTAGGGTAACATGGGGTTTCTGATGTGGAGCTCCGTGCTACATTTTAGCGCAGTACCAAAATTGCACGCTATCACTATGCTACCCTGGTGGCAGATCTCTGTGGGTGGCAGGCCATGTGCTTCGACGCACATAGCCTGCCCCCCCCCCCCGTGCCATGCCACCCTTCACCCCCCCCCCCCGCACTGAGTTACACCGTGCTGCTGTCCCCTGCTGCCACTGATTCCAGCAGCAGGGGGAATATCTAGGCTTGGCAGCAGGCCATGTGTGGCACATATGGCCTGCTGCTTCTGAACCCCTGAAGTTATGTCAAAGAGGGGTATGCCGAAGCACATAACATGCTGCCGAACCAAACTGCACCCCCTCTCAACCTTGCCAGCTCAGCACGAGAGGGGCACAGCTTAGCACGCGGGGGGGGGGGGTCCAGCACGGCCAGGACTTCTGAAAACCCTTGATATGGTCCTGCCTTTAGCCAGCATTAATTGATAAAAGAAACCTGCTCAGTTTATCTGGTCATGCAGGCAATTGCTTTTATTGTGTTACTTCTCATTCTGAACATCTAGGGGGCAATTCTGAATATCAGTGGCAAAACCAGGACTGATTTTTTGGTGGGGCCTGAGATTAACATGGAGGAGCGCTAGGCAGTGCAGATATTGATACTGCCCCCAGCTCGCCTTTCATTGGCCTGTGCTACTGCCTCTGAGTGGGTGGGCCTGACTCCAAAGTTGGGCGAGAGGAGGATCAGGCCGACTCTGTGCTGTGTTATACATGGACACCTTTAGCTCACATGTATTGCAGCTACTTCTGTCAAAGGGACACCATCTGAATTGTTTCCTTTTGAAAATTATTCTATTCTACTTTTGTACCAACTTTCATCAAGCTATATCAAAGCAGTTTCATTAAAACAGGGGGTAGATAACAACATGAGAAGGGAATAATTGGAAGAAAAGGGGTAATTAGAATGTGAAGAAGTTCAAGGTGGGATAGAAAGAGAGAAGAGAAGGGGAAATACATGCTAAAATTGTCCACATGCTTTGCCCATCCTTTTTATATGGGAAGTCAAGCTGGAGTGAAATAGCACATGCACCATAGCCAATTGAATACACAAGGGCCGATTCCCTCTTCAATATAAATATGCACTAATGGAAGTCCATGTGGGCTTAAGCCAGTCATGGAGGTGCACAGCTCAGACAGACCAAATGACTTTAGAAATGGTTTCCCCTATAACTGTATGAGCAAATACTCATAATGCTCATTGCAAGGGACATTGTCACATAAGCAGCGTACTATTGATTCCACTGCCACTGCTAGTGTTGGTCACAAAAGGCAGCACGGTGAGACCTGAACTGATTCTGATGCTATCTACTAATGATAAAGACCGTACCCTAGTGTGCACAACTGAATTTTATTGGCAGTTTGCCTTGGAAAGCACGTTTATAGTTACAATGCCATTAAAATTTTATAGGTGACGTGTTGGGGAAAAATTGAATGCAACCACACTGCTGTCCTGAAAGAAAAGAAACATTCTTTCTTGGTAATGAATGAATTGGTGTGTTGGCTATGAATGCCAGTGACCTTTGGAAAAGGAACAAGCGACCCAGAAACTAATGGAAGTCAGCTGGGGTAAGCGAAACAGAAGGCTTTCCCCACCCAGCACAACAAGGATTGCTGGCTTAGCAAATTCTTGGTTTTTTAATAATCCAAAGTCACTGGGGACTATTTAATGGCAGCAAACACTGAATTAAATCATCTAACCTTGTTTTCAGGGTCTGTCTTCGCTGACAGACTGCAATCCAACAAGATAAGTTGCAGACACAAAGACATACATTGTACATAATGAAAACACATACGACAAAATACATTCCTTTATTTGGATACAGATGGAGATATGGATGACCCATAATAATATCCCTCAACAAGGAACCTCTAGTTGAGCATAAACTTTACAGAGCTGTCAGGTTATCTATTAGTTATCTGCGTCTACTGTGCAGCTACTCTAAAACTATATTTACAGCTATGAGTAACAGCTTACTGTCACTATAGGGCTGATTTTAAAGAGATACATGCTGGTTATGCACGCAGATGAGCCATCCTCACGCCTTAAAGGGCTGTAACACACTAAGCACAATTTTATAAAGTGTGGCAGTACATGTGAGGATGTGTTTTGGTGGCCATAAGTATATGCCCACAAAAGGGGCATGTGGAGGGCACAGGGTGGCCTGAACAGTATGCGTGCATGACACATTCCATATTGCATGTGTGCGTCAGCAGCGGCCCGTGCCCATCTTCATGCCTGCTGTATATACCGACTAGACCAGGAGAAAGGCGTCTCTCATAACTTGGAGTGTGGTTTCTGGAGTTTGCAGCTGCTGCTTGGTATTCCATTGTGTGGTCAGTCCTATATCCCCACACCATGATGTCATCTGCTTAGTTCCCAGTTGTCAGGGTTTGCCCTCAAGCACCTGGCCCAGAGGTTGGACAGAGGTAGAACGTGAGAGCAGCTGCTTCTCCTGGCAGTGGGGTAGTGGCCTGGGATGGAGAGATGCCATTTACCCGTTCTTTGCTATTTGCTCTCGTACATGGTCATATGCAGTCTGGATATGTTGGGCTATGTCGTATGTGGGGGCCTTCTCTGTCCATCTGCGTCTTGTAACACACCCTTATTGGAATCATGGTATGTGGCTTGTCCATTTGTCTGGAACATACAGGCCACAGTGACTGTGCATGATTGGACAAAGACATATGTCCCTGCTGTCCATTGTGTTGGTTATATCATGATGTCAGTACATAAGAAGGGAAGTGTGCAGGTTGTAGGGATGTTTTGTGCAGTGTGTGGGTTGCACAGGGATCCATTCATGTCTTTAAGGACATATTCCTTGTACTGAGTGCTAGGGTCAGAAATGCTTGCATCCCCCAGTACCCATAAGGTACAGGCCTGTCACAATGTACCTTTTGAGAAACAGCACAACTTCATGGGGGTGTTTGTGTCAGGTGGACATGGTACTACAGGAACTTTGTCATGTAGATGTGTGTCGCTACATTGCTGTCTCACGTGCCACAAAACTCAGAGATGCCCTTCTGCGATGGACTATATTGCTTGGACAGTGGATTCCTATTCAAGGAGCTATGTACAGAGGCCTCACAGATGACTGCACCCCCTAGTGGTGAGCCTCCCTAGAGGGAACACTATCTGAGAGTTATCTCTTGGTGTTGCATTATGGAGACAAGGTGGAGAGTTTGTGGACCCTAAGCAATGCACATAGACAACTGCAGCACATGGCACAATGAAAATGGCTCTTATTTACTGTAAAATATATATACATATTCCCAGGTGTGTTTTGGAGCAGGTAAGGAAGAGCAGGACAGCCCTGGTATAAGAGAAGAACAGGTATCAGGAAGTGCAGCAACTAAGTGGGAATTTGGAGGATGCCTGCATGTTCAAGAGTGAATGTCAGGAGAATGAGTGTATCCAGCATTCATCCTTGAACTTGTGCCATCCTCTCTGTCTGCTGGTCTATGCACTGTAGCTGCTTATTCCTGGCAGCCAGGTGCTGTTGGAGCATTTGTAGCCCTTCAGTGGCCAACGCATCTCCATTGGTAGCTAAGGTAGGGCCTTGATGCACATCAACATCCACCAGAGAATATGTGTCTGTGGCTGTAAGAGTCACATCTGGCAGTAGCAGCTGGTTGCTGAAGATCTCTACCTCCTCCAAAACCAATATCATCTCCTCACTATCCTCCACCTCCACTAAGGATCCTGGGGGAGGCTGGAACATGAGTTTGTGTAGATTTGAAAAGTGGTAGGGGGATGCCCCAGGGGCTCCTACAACATGCTCCAGCTGCTCCACCTCCTGATCTTTCTGGGCCAGGTCTGCATCTGCACCTTCCTGAAGGTCTGGAGGAGGTCTGGCAGCAAACATCCTGCAGGCCTGTTGCGGCAAACACAGAACATAGGACTACATGCCTAGCAGCACAGGCCAGGCCTGGTTTCCATCCTTGCCAGGCCATTTGAGTGTGTTTGCCCCCTCAGTTATGCATCCATCCAGTGCCAGTACGCATTGGCACATACTTTTACTTTGGCCTGCTTTCACATCAACTTTGAACCCATCCCTGGAACCCCACTCTAAGCCCAATCTAATGGTAGTGGCTGAATAGCACTTGCCACCTATGCTTGCCACCTACGCTTGCCACCTATGCTTCCTGATTCAGGTGGTTTTATTCTGCTGTGGCTGTTGGTTCTCTCATACCAGACTGTGGCCTGCATACATATGTGGTGGACTTCACTAAAGGGGGAGTGGAGTAGGGGGGGGGTGCATAGGCCTACCTCAATACCGCATGTGTGCATCTTGGCCATGTATAGTCCATATTTCCATTCATGAGCAGGTAAGGGGGGGGGGAGTAGGTCAGTGCTTGGTACAGTCAATATATGGGCCACATCTGGTGCAGAACTGAACCTACTAACACTCTGTTTTTCCTCTGTTGCCAAGATTATTTATGGAATCCTAGCACAGTCCATGGCCTCCCTTGGGGTACCTTCATCAGAAACCTGACATACAACTGCCCCCAGCTTGCTGTCAGTCCCACATCAGTCCATCAGCCTTCAGTCAAAGAACAAATCTAAAAACACAGACTGTGATGGTTTGGCCACGTTTGCAGAATGAACACCAGTCGGCTACCATGCAAACTCCTCTGGCAAGAGCGACCTGTCCACTGGCGGGTTCAACGAGCAGCACTGAAGAAAACATGGCTCAAAAACATCAAGGAAGACCTAAGGAACCAGCAACTGACCATCAACGAGGCCAGAAATATTGCCACTGATTGCCAAGATTGGAAGCATATTGTGAACGACACGTAATCCAGCGGCACCTATAGCAGCATATTGGTTGAGAAGATGACCTGCTCCCCAAATACCAGCTAAGGATTAAAGAAGAAGACATCTAGGGCAGTCTTGTGTGACATCACCTCATGTAGCTGTGTATCAAGGTCTATGATAGTGCTGGGTAAGGATGTGCAGGCCAGTATAGGGTTTAGTTTTGTATTTGCTGTAAGACAGTTCCTCTGACGGGCAACCTTTTGAAATACAGGTGTGTATGTCACTGCTAGCCATACAGGAAACACTTCTGAAAGATGTCTGGCTATTTCCATTTATCTCATTGTTTATTTCCCAACATTTGATAGCAGTTTGAGTTTTTGCCAGTGTTGTTACAGGCTGGTCTTGAACTAGTGATGCTTGAGTTGGAGGGCAGGCATCTTACGATATGAGCTGTTAGGTCTCCATAGAAGCAGGGTTTCCACAGCATGCTGTTACCTTTGGCTTGTATTTCTGGTGATCTTCATCCTGTTTCCTTATTACAGCAAAGTATGTTTTGTCAGGAACCCTGGGGATATCCTTCATGGATATATTACCCTCTGATTGTTTTCACTCTTGTTTTTGAGAGTTACTCCAGTGATGTATCTGCTACCATGTTCTTGTGCCAGACATCCTGTGGACCCATGTGTTCATATCCTCTCAGTGACATTTCCCAAGCCAACACTAGATTATGATTGTCTATGTTGTGATGCTGGGGTATAGAAAAAAAAGGAGCACACCCTAGCATGCATATAATTTTTATTATTCTAAAGGGGACGATCACCACTGAACCTCACCAGCAGGCTACAATAGCACTATGGCAGTAATCGTTCAGCCATCAGTCCCATACACAAACCCTGCCAGTATTCATACATATATTAAATGCAGTCTGTGCATATATTAAACAAAGTGTGTGTGGAGGGGGGGGGGGAGCTTTCAGCAGCAGTAGACAGCACACTTAAAGCAGCTGGCCATCGCCATTTTAAATTCATCCCAGATATTCAATGCCGAGGCCATATCTGATATCCAGGCACCAGCACTGAAATTCCAGGTTGCATGCATTGCGATTTTGCAATCCAGTCAGCAGGCTATATTCAGCCACTGTCTGGACTTCAAAACCAACTAAATTTAGGACAGCCATTCTGCTGTCTTAACTTTAACCAGTTAGGGTTAACCAGGTAGTGGGCTCAGTATCACCACTGCCTGGTTAACCCACGGTGCCAACCCCGCTCCACCTCTGGAACGCCCCAATGCTAAGCGCTTACCATTGGGGCATTTAATGGCCCAAATTGGGGATATTCAGTGGCTGAATATCCCAGTGAGCAGTATTTGCGTGGTCTGCATGTCTGCAAACCGTGTAAATGCTTTTGAATGTCTCTCCCAGACCTTATATTAAACACAATCTTCCCTTTGTAATTTTTAGAATGTTATGCACTTAAAATCCATGGGTCTGTCTCCCAGAGTATGCAGCACTCATAACAATATATGGACAGTAAAACAAAGATCAGCTTTTATCTGCGGTGAACGTAGCAGCTCACTCGGTGATAATGAATAAGGCCAGTGAAACTTGCCAATATTTCACCTAACCAGGTACCGGTGTTTCGAGAACCTGCATCAGGGACTGGCATCTTCCTGCTGTGTCATGGGAAATATCAAAGATCTGTAAGTACTTTCCTTAATATCATGCTGCCATTGGGCCATGCATTGGTGGCACCCGCAGATATTCAGCCGCAATAAATGTGTAAGTGCTGCTGAATATCCGGGCCAAGGTGATCAACGTGGTTAGCAGATCTGCTAAGCACATTAATCCCTTTAAATATCATGTCCAGAGTGTTCACTGCCAAGTCTTTTATGACCCTACAGAAGCAAAAGAGGAATGGAAGAACTGAATAAAACAAACATTCTACAAAAATTAAGTTTAGATGATAATTCTGTAGCAGTTATAACATACCAGGGACTAAATTTACTAAGCTTTTTTCCAAAAAAGACTCAAAGATAATGATCAAAATGGCCACATTGTTGTAGGTCTGCAGGAACACTCAAGGAGCACAAGCCCATAGAAGAGACACTAAGGGCCCAATCCAGGAAGGCGAACAGCCGGACTATACATCCCAATGGGGACATCCAGACCCGCTATTGGCCTGAACCTATTCCACTTTCTTGCCCTGCTGCATGTACAGAGCCACTGTTCATGCTACAGGGGACAGGGATGGCATGGGGGCGGATCGTGGGCAAGCCCGACTCCTAGATGTACAAGGCCAATTCCGGTGACAGACCTCTATGTCTGGGTATCACCAGGGGGATGCCCTGCTAATTCCACCTCTGAGGAGGAATAAGTGTGGGGCGCCCCTCAGATCCTGCCTAGTAGCCCCTCCCACAGGGCCCGGCAGCCCCCCGCCTGTAGCAACAGGACACCCACGGTGAGTCCCCAATGCCTGTTCTGGGCCCTGGCAGTCCCATCAGGGATCGGGCAGTGGGATGACAAGGAGGGCACTGTAGTGGTCACACCGACATGTGGGGTGGACATCCCTGCTGGAATGCAGGGGCATGCCGGGCTGTCTAAGGGCCCGATCCTGCACATGCTGGAATGCCTGGCTCCCGCGGTGCATAATTGGGTCCCAACAGCCCCTCCTGCTCAGGGCCGTCCAGATGGCCTAGATGTGCCCCTACTGGATTCTGGCTCCTCGAGGTTTATTTTAGAAGCTTTATTTGTAATTTGCACATCTGAAACGCTTATTCACATGTGCAAATCACATACATGTCCCAGGAGCCATTTTAAAAAGACCCAGATTTGCACATGTCTGGCGTGATTCATGTCTATGTTGCACGGAGGAGTGGTGGAGGCATATCTGGGGTGGCGACAAAAATAAAAACAGTTATCACTGATTTCAAAATGGCAATGCATGTTTAAACCCGCCATCGGACATGTTCATATTTTGATCTGCCCCTTGACACAAATAGGCATTATAGACATCCTCATTTCTGCCAGCTGTCAACAGTAAGGATGGCAGGAGAATTCCCGCTTATTGCCACAACAATTTTCTCCCTCTTATAGAAGGATAGCAGACGAATATCAAGACCTCTTTGTATACTGCCATGTCTCCATTTGCAAAATGACAGACTCGGATGTATATGTGGCAACATGGTCACAGGCACATTCTGAAATTCAGGGCCAGACACATCTATGTTGCTGGTTCCAATGCGCATACTTCACGTGCACATGTTTCTAAAATTACCCATTTCCCTGCACGTCTGGGGCTTTATTCTGTATGTACCTGTCTTTTTATTATGTTGATAGAGATATTTATCTTTTGGGGCAGAAAGAGGTCAATTTTAGGACACATTTATATGTGTTTACCTTTTCAGTTGCCTCCTCCCAGGGAATTTTGAATGGTTTGACTTGTACGTCCCAGGGAGGACCTAAACAGCTTTTCTAAAATGTACCTTCACATAAATTCTTTGCTTCAATCTTTCCTGAGGAAGATTTAAAGGAACTACCCATGCCAGAAATGGTATTTATGGTAATGATTCAGAGGAACTGAAACAAATCTTAATGAACACAGAAGATATAGTAGGTCAAATTGATATACTAAAGAGTAGCAAATAACTTGACTGGATGGTATAAACCTCAGACTGCTGAAAGAATTCAAAATGAAATTGCACAGATACCATTAATAATTTGTAACCTATTGTAAAAATCATCTAGAGTACTTGAAGACTGGAGGGTGGCCAATGTAGCACCAATTTTTCAAAAGGTTCCAGGGCTGATCCGGGAAGCGACAGATCAGTGAGCCTGACGTCAGTGCCAGCAAAATAATAGAAACCATTTTAAAGAACAAAATTACTGAACATACAGATAGATATGGTTTAATGGGGCAAAGTCATTATGGATTTAGCCATAGGAAGTCTTGCCTCACTAATCTGCTTCATTTCTTTGAAGGGTGAATAAACATGTAGATAAAGGTGAGCCAATTGGCATAAGGTATCTGGATTTTAAGAAAGTGTTTGACCTCATGAATGACTTCTGAAAAGACAATGTTTTGTTGTGGTTTGGGAACTAAAAGATAGAAAACAGAGAGTATGGTCAAATGGCCAATTTTTTCAATGGAGATAGTGGAATACTCCAGGACTTTCTATTGGGACTATATATATTTATAAATGATCTGGAAATGGGAACAATGAATGAAGTCATTGATTTGCAGACAACACCTTTTGTATCCTATCTAGGGTGAATCTCTTCATAATAAAAACAGTTAATAAATACTAATAAATAAAGGGCCTGAGATTCAAAGAATTTATGCTCCTAACTTTGAGAATTATGCTCCTAAATTGGCCTCTTAGAAAATTTACTACAGCTGAGTTCCTAAATAGTTTCTTTAAATTTGACTAAACTCCTAAATGAGGGTGTATTAGGGCAGGGAAAAACAGTTAGGAGCTTAGTACTAATTTTCAGCACTAGACACCTAAATTAGGCTCATAAATCTAGGCAAATGAATGGCAGGCCTAAATTTAGGAGCATAAATTATAAGCACCTAAATTAGGATGAATGTTAAGCTGAAAACTTAGGTTTCTAAGTGTGGTTGAAAATAAGGCACAAATTTAGGAGCCTAACTTAGGGGCCTAAAGTTAGGAGTTCAGTTTTTTTTTAAATCTCAAGCCCAAATTATTTAGAGTTGTTAAATCGCAAGCGGATTGTGAATACTTGCAGGAGGACCTTACAAGACTGGGAGATTGGGCATCCAAATGACAGATGAAATTTACTGTCGGCAAGTGCAAAGTGATGTACATAGGGAAGAACAACCCAAAATTATAGCGACATGCTGCTAGTTTCCACATTAGGGGTCACCATTCAGAAAAAGGATCTAGGTTTCATCATGGATAAATATGTCGAAATCCTCTGCTCAGTCTACAGCGGCAGCCAATAAAACAAGCAGAATATTAGGAGTTATTAGGAAAGGAACAGAGAATAAAACAAATAATATCATAATGCCTTTGTATCATTCCATGGTGCAACTGTACCTTGAATACTGTATGCAATTCTGATTGTCACATCTCAAAAAAAAAAAATAGCAAAATTAGACAAGGCACAGAGATGGGGGTGGAAGGATACCCCTATGAGGAAAGGCTGCAGAGATTAGGGCTGTTCTGCTTGGAGAAGAGATGGTTGAAGAGAGAAATGATAGAGGTCTATAAAATCTTTAGTAAAATGAAGCAGATAAACGCAAATCAATTGCTCTTTCATAATGTGCAAAGACTAGGTACATGCTATGAAGTTACACGGTAGTACATCTAAAATAAATCTGAGAAAATATTTTTTCACTCAACACATATTGAAGCTTTGGCACTTTTTGCTAGGGGATATGGTATAAGCAGTTAGCATAGTTAGGTTTAAAAAAAGTTTGAAAACGTTGCTAGAAAAAAAGTCAAACTGTTATTAAAGGAGTCCTGGGGAAAGATACTGTTTATCCCTGAGGGTAAGTTGCATGGAATCTAGCCAGGCGCTTGCTACCTGGAGTGGTCACTGTTGGAAACAGGATAGTGGGCTTGATGAACCTTTGGCCCAGTTAGTATGGCAATTCTTATGTTCTAAAACCACCTGAAAAATCAGGAAAACATCAAATATTTTGTTTGCCTGCACACATCCCTGCTATTTTATATGCATATATTTATATTTGTGAAATACTGATATTGATTGTATGTGAGCATGCATTTTTATTGCTATAAATCACCTTCTATTCATTGTCTACTGGAAGTGCTATATAAATTTAAATATGCAATGTGTGCCTTTGAGTCAGTCCTGATTCCTGGTGACCTAGAAGCTCCTGGGTTTTCTTGGTAGTGTTACTGGAAGTAGATTGCCAGGCCTTTCTTCTGAGGCAATGGAGGGTTAAGTGACTTGCCCAAGGCCACAAGGAGTGCTAGTGGGAATTGAACCCTGGTTGCTTGGTTACTAAGCCAGTGTTCTAACCACTAGGCTACTCCTCCACTCCAAATTTAAATATACATAAATAAATAAAAACAAATAAAAATATGTAAATATAAGAAATAAATTACCTTTGAACAAAGAAAAAATATAGGAAGAAGACCATGTTAAAGCGTATTTTTCATTTTGTTTTTAGGTGGAACAAAGCTTAGTACATGAGGTAGAAAGGTTATTGCTTTAAGTCATTGCCAGAACTCACTGGTAGGACATTTTGGGGCATGTTTACTAAAATGCACAAGTTTACTGCACGTTAAGCCCCAAAGCTTAGTACTGGGGTGCCAGCCCCATGCAGTTAGCATGGGCTTGGCACCATTCCCACGTTAAGCCGTTTGCTGCGATTACTGTGGGTGCAGTTACAGCCGACCCTTGAGGTGTAGCACCTACATGAACTGCAATTGTGCAATTCGAGCATGCTACTGACGGTTGTGCTAACTACACTTTTCAATAAATGTCCCCCCTCTGTCCCTGACCCGCCCAAACCTAGTTAGCACAGGATTTTTACCTCAGCTGCATTCTGTGCATGCAGAAACAGCTGGAAATCGCCTAGTGGTGGGATGGCCAGGTTACTCGTTCACCTTGTTATTCATCATGTGATACTCGCATTGTTCTCCGTTTCTGTACTGTGTTACAATAGGTAACTCTAGCTGCTTCATTACTTTAATGAGGGTAATCTAAAATCATCCCTGCTTCTGTAGCCTGCTGCAGCGCTGTATCATTACCAGCTCAAAATAACTTCCTTTAGAGCTGAAAGCAGTTCCCTGAAGCTTAGAAAACGCAGTGAAACTTGCAGCTCTCATGCCTACTAGATTATATACTGGATCTGAAATGAAAGGACCAGGGTAAAGGGGGGAAAAGGTCATTAGGGTTCAGAAAGCAGAAGCTGCATTCTAAAAGGCATATTCTTACAGGCTTGGTCAATATTACAGTACTTAAAGTCTCCACTACATCATAGCATTGGAGTGGAGGAGTAGCCTAGTGGCTAGAACACTGGCTTGGTAACCAAGCAACTAGGGTTTAACTCCCACTAGCACTCCTTGTGGCCTTGGGCAAGTCACTTAACCCTCCACTGCTTCAGAAGAAAGGCCTGGCAATCTACTTCCAGTGACACTGCCAAGAAAACCCAGGAGCCTCTGGGTCACCAGGAGTCAGGACTGACTTGAAGGCATAGAATAACATTTCACAGTATGTCTGTACTCATAAAACAGGCAACATGTAATCTACTAAACAATTTTTATTTTTTTTTGCAACAGATAACCATACTACTCAAACTGTAACTAATTGATGTAATCAAATATATACGGTATATATATTAATATATCTACCTTTATATTGTAAAATCGTGAATTTTGGAAACAAAAAATCAGAACGAACACCACAGTAGTGATGTGGAGGTGGGGGTTAATAATGACATGCACTAACCAGGAGACAGAGATCGCAAGGTGATCATGTTTGATGACCTATAGAAAACACAACAGCGTGATAACGCTAGAGGGATGCTCTAATAGGGATATGCATTTCGGGCTCGTTTGGGTGCCTAAGTAAAAGTGCACGCAAATCACATATGCATGCATATACCTAAGAATTAATGCATATACAATTGATTTGCATGCACAGAAAAGCAATAGCACACATAAAATTAAGATGAATACAATACATAATCATAGTATCCAATTAAGATGAATATGGGCAATAAACACAGGAAACCACAGGAAATTATTAAAACTTCATTTTAAACAAAGACTAAGCAAACCTTTCTTGGCCCTGCATATCTCTAATGCCAGGGAGAGGCAAAATGAGTAGAGAAAAGGAGCAGATAATATGCCTGTACAGGTCATTGGTGAGACTTTGTCTATAATATTGTGTCGTGGTTTGGAGTTTGTACCTGCAAAAGGTTATAGAAAGTGTAGAGGGGATCTAGAGAAATGCTACCAAATGGTAACAAGATCTACAATAAAGCCCTATGATTTCAGGCTTAAGAAGCTAAAAATGCTTATTAATTATTTATTGTTTGTCTGTTTATTTAATTATTTATTGTTTGTCTTAGTGGTGTGCTAGTCCAGCCTTCTCAGCTATAACTTACCTTGCCTCTCTCAACTAACTGGGCTTTGTGTGGTACCCCCTTCCCCCTGCTGAGGGTTCAGGACAGGGTACCTTGTAACTGCCCTCTTTAATAGGACTTATCTCCCTCCCTCCCTCCCCAACACCCACCCACCTCTGGGGCAATTGTAGTTTTATAGGTACTTGCACATCTTAGAGGAAAGGGGCTGCTCTCAGGTGTAGCTCGTTATCCAAATCAGTCATACACAGAGGACCTGAGATTAATTACTTAAGCTTCAGGTACACAAGGTGTATTAGGGGTATTAGATACACTTTTATTGGTATAAGCATCTACACCAATCCTTATTATATACAGAATTTAAAAGACCTAAACACAAGCTTTAAACTAAGATGCAGACAGAAGTCCAGCAACGAGATGGGGGTTCTCCGGTCTTTTGCATTGAGTGTCACATGTATGATTTTCTCCCAGTTGGTGAGAGGTCTTACGTATGCACTAAGTGCAAAGAACTCTTTGCTCTCAGGGAACGAGTCCGTTCTCTAGAGGCTAGAGTAGCAGACCTGGAAGACATAAGAAAGACAGAGAAGTACATGGACGAGACCTACAGGGATATAGTCCTGAAGTCCCACCTCCAGTCTGGCAGCATCCCTGTTGCCATGGAGGAGAGAGGTCACGTGACAGGAGAGCATCACCCTGGTGTGGCAGGAAGTGATCCTGTAACTAGGACCTGTCCTCCAGGTGATGTAAAACCCTCTTGCACCGAGGACGTTTCTCCAGGGCCATGTCCCCATGAGGGGAGGGTCAGGACAGCTGTTATAGTTGGTGATTCAATCATTAGGAATGTAGATAGCTGGGTGGCTGGTGGACGTGAGGATCGCCTGGTAACATGCCTGCCTGGTGCGAAGGTAGCGGACCTCACGCACCGCCTAGATAGGATCATAGATAGTGCTGGGGAGGAGTCTGCTGTCTTGGTACATGTTGGTACCAATGACATAGGAAAATGTGGTAGGGAAGTTCTGGAGGCTAAATTTAAGCTTTTAGGTAGGAAGTTGAAATCCAGAACTTCCAGGATAGCGTTCTCCGAAATGCTTCCTGTTCCACGTGCAGGACCCAAAAGACAGGCAGAGCTCCGGAGTCTCAATTCGTGGATGAGACAATGGTGCAAGGATGAGGGTTTTGGATTTGTTAGGAACTGGGGAACATTCTGGGGAAAGGGGGGGCTCTTCCGAAGGGATGGGCTTCACCTTAATCAGGATGGGACCAGACTGCTGGCATTAACCTTTAAAAAAGAGATAGAGAAGCTTTTAAACTAGAAAATAGGGGAAAGCCGACAGTCACCCAGGAGTGCATGGTTCGGACAAAGGTATCCTTGAAGGATACTACCAAAAGCAGTGAGGTTCCAAAAGGGAGTATAGTAGCCCAAATGCCCTTGAGTAAGGAGCAGACAGAGCATAAAGATTCCAAATTACCCCTGCCTACCAATAGCCAGATTAATATGAATAAAATACAGTCTCTAAAATGCTTGTATGCCAATGCTAGAAGTCTAAACAATAAGATGGGAGAGTTAGAATATATAGCACTAAATGAGAGGTTAGATATGATTGCACTCTCAGAGACATGGTGGAAGGAGGATAACCAGTGGGACACTGTGATACCTGGATACCCACTATATTGTAATGATAGAGCTGATCAAATTGGTGGAGGGGTTGCGCTCTATGTTAGAGAGGGCATTGAGTCAGAAAGGATTAAAGTTTTGCAGGGAACAAAATTTGCTGTAGAATCTCTATGGATTGAAATTCCATTTATGAAGGGGAAGGTGATGGCAGTTGGAGTATACTATCAACCACCTGGCCAGAATGAACAAATGGATGATGAAATGCTCAAAGAAATCAAGGAAGCTAACAAAAGTCACAACAGAGTAGTAATAATGGGTGATTTCAATTACCCCGGTATCGACTGGGTCAGTGTCACAGCAGGACAAGCTAAAGAGATAAAGTTTCTAGATGGAATAAATGACTGCTTCTTGGAGCAGTTGGTTCATGAACCGACCAGAGGGGAAGCCATACTGGACCTAGTCCTTAGTGGAACGCCAGATCTGGTGCAAGAAATAAGGGTGTTGGGACCACTTGGCAATAGTGATCATAGTATGATCATGTTTGATTTAATTAGTGGAGGACAGATAGTAAAGGCATCCACAGTACTACCTTTTAACTTTCAAAAGGGAGACTATGATAGAATGAGGAATATAGTTAGGAAAAAACTAAAAGGAGCGGTTCCAAAGGTTAAAGACTTACAGCAAGCTTGGGTGTTATTTAAAAATACTATCCTCGAAGCCCAGACCAGCTGTATTCCATGCATTAAGAAAAGTGGAAGAAAGTCCAAAAAACTGCCAGCATGGTTTAAAGGTGAGGTCAGAGAGGCTGTTGCTGCCAAAAAAGCAACCTTCAGGAAATGGAAAAAAGAGCCAAATGATGAAAACTGGAAACAGCACAAGCACTGGCAAGTTAAATGCAAAGCATTGATAAGGCAGGCAAAGCGGGAATTTGAGAAGAAACTTGCTACGGAAGCAAAAACACAAAATAAAGACTTTTTCAAGTACATTCGTAGCAAAAGGCCTGTGAGAGAGTCAATTGGACCATTAGATGATAGAGGGGTAAAAGGGGCAGTAAGAGGAAACAAGGCTATAGCAGAGAGACTGAATGAATTCTTTGCTTCGGTCTTTACTGAGGAAGATGTAGGGATGTTACCCAAGACTGAAGTGGTATTTAAAGGTGATACTGCAGAGGAATTGAGAGAAATATCGCTACACCGGGAAGATATATTACAACTATTTGATAAACTGAATAGTAGCAAATCACCTGGACCGGATGGTATACATCCCAGAGTGTTGAAAGAACTGAAATATAAGATTGCAGATCTGCTATTGGTAATCTGTGAACTTTCATTAAAATAATCTGTAATACCTGAAGATTGGAGGGTCGCCAACGTAACACCAATTTTTAAAAAGGGTTCCAGGGGTGACCCAGGAAATTACAGACCGGTGAGCCTGACGTCAGTACCAGGGAAAATGGTAGAAACCATCATAAAGAACAAAATTACACAGCATGTAGATAGTCATGGCCTAATGGGAGACAGCCAACATGGTTTTAGACAAGGAAGATCTGATATGTTTTTTTGAAGGTGTGCATAAACAGGTAGACAAAGGTGAGTCGGTTGATATAGTGTATCTGGACTTTCAGAAAGCTTTTGACAAAGTCCCCCATCAGAGACTTTTGGCGAAGCTAAAAAGTCATGGGATAGGAGGCAGTGTACTATTGTGGATCGGGAACTGGTTAAAAGATAGAAAGCAGAGGGTAGGGCTAAATGGCCAATATTCCCAATGGAAAAAGGTGAATGGTGGAGTACCCCAGGGATCTGTACTGGGTCCGCTGCTTTTTGAATATTCATAAATGACCTGGAAAAGGGAATAACTAGTGAGGTTATCAAATTTGCAGATGACACAAAACTGTTTAAAGTTGTTAAAACCCAAAAGGATTGTGGAAAACTGCAGGAGGATCTGGATAAATTGGAAGACTGGGCATCCAAATAGCAGATGAAATTTAATGTGGACAAGTGCAAAGTTATGCACCTAGGAAAGAACCCACACTATAGTTACACGATGCAAGGCTCCACATTAGAAACCACCACCCAGGAAAAGATTTAGGAGTCATCGTGGATAACATGTTAAAACCCTCTGCCCAGTGTGCAGCGGCGGCCAAGAAAGCAAATAGAATGCTAGGTATCATAAGGAAAGGGATGGAGAATAAAACAAAGGATATTATAATGCCTCTGTATCGCTCCATGGTACGACCGCACCTTGAATATTGTGTGCAATTCTGGTCACCGTATCTTAAAAAGGACATAGCGTTATTAGAAAAAGTACAGAGAAGAGCCACCAAATTGGTGAAGGGGATGGAAGGCTACTCCTATGAAGAGAGGCTAAGAAGGTTAGGGCTCTTTAGCCTGCAGAAGAGACGGCTGAGGGGAGATATGATAGAGGTCTATAAATTAATGAATGGAGTGGAACGGATAAATGTGGATCAATTGTTTACGCTATCAGAGTATAGAAAGACTAGGGGACATGTAATGAAGCTACAGGGTAAACTATTTAAGACAAATAAGAGAAAATATTTTTTCACTCAACGTGTAATCAAACTCTGGAATCTGTTACCGGAGGATATAGTAAGGGCTGTTAGTATAGCTGGGTTTAAAAAAGGTTTGGACGAGTTCCTGGAGGAAAGGTCCATAAACCACTATTAAAAAGGGACCCAGGATATCAATGCTTGACCCAGTACAAGCATTGTGGAACCTGTGTCTTTTGGGGATATTGCTAGGTACGTATGACCTAGATTGGCCACTGTTGGAAACAGGATACTGGGCTTGATGGACCTCGGTCTGACCCAGTATGGCATGTCTTATGTTCTTATGTATAACCTAGTGGAGAGGAGAGAGGGGGGAATACCAGAGAGGATTTAAATACTTCAGATTTCAATAAGGCATAATAAGCAAACCTTTTTCAGAGTTAAAAGGGCTCTAGGGAGTAGACTCAGGAGCAGCATTTACAGAAAGGGTAGTGGATGCACAGAGCAGAGTTCAAGAAATCATAGGATAAGTTAGAGGATCCTAGTTGTGAAGAAATGAGGGGAAAGTCAGACATTAACTGGGTTCCAGGAATGAAACTGGAAAGGGCTGATGGGGTTTATGTCCCTTAAATGCTACAGTATATGCTACAGTTAAAGATGAACTGAGATTCTGATGGGAGAAACAATGGATATTTCGGGATTTTATCTGAGGAAAGGTTATTTAAGCCTTTCCTTCACAGTTAAGAATCCAGCTCAATTGAAGACTATCTCAGTCCTGTCTATTCCCATTCATAATGGTGTGCTGAAGCTGAACCACCATAACCCTTCTCTGGTGACCTCCAATTAACCTCCATCGTTCCCTCTTTGCAACCAGATATTGCAGCAATCCTCTGTGTGGCCCACAGACCACAGCTCTCTGGAATCTGGTGCATTCTGAATTCCATCAATAGAGGTTACTCTTGCGGAACAATTGATATTCTCTGACCTTGGTGGGTGAGGAAGGGCTCTGGTGATTCCCTGGCACCAGGAATCAAATCTAGGTCATTTGCATGCCAGCATGTGGTATTATTATTATGGAACAGTTTGCCCATTCAGCTCCGTCTCTAAGGTAGCTATACCTATTTTAAATCTGTACTAAAGACACATCTGCTTGAACAAGCTTTCAGTCTTTTGGGTTAAGCTGGCATGACAGACCCTGCCTGGAAAAAAGCAAGGGAATATGACCTCTGTCTAAGGATGTATGATGCTGTGATATGAATGGATGCCACCTGTTGATCTTTACTTCCTTCTTTCCGGTTTGTTTGGAATTCCTTTCATATTTTCTGTATTGCTTTGTATTTAAATGGCTTTTACATACTTGAAAAAGGTGGTATATCAAATGCAATTAACCATAAACTACATTATTGGGTCAAACCAGCCTGATATTCAAAAGGATTTATACATTTAGCAGTGGCCTCTAAACATATAAACGTTTTGTATAGATGCTGAAAATTCTTACAGACTGCTTGGCACTGCCTGGACAGTGAGAGGTAAATCAAAGGCAAAGTGTGGTTGTGCAAAGCCTACGGATTGCTGGCAATATTTAGCCACTATCCCTATAGCTATATGCATGAAATTAGGGATAATGGCTGAATATCACCAGTTATCCATATATTATCATTTAGTAACAATTTTTAGATTACTTATTTAGAAAATGATGGTTAAAAATGAACTAAATTAAATTAGCGGCAGTGCAGCTCTACTGTTTCTGTGGATAGCTGGGCTGAATATACATAAACCATTGAAATGCTGCAACTTGGGTTTAAAACAATGCTGACTGCAGATTTTGAACATTGCCTTGAACACTTTCAGGACAGGAATGATGTCTTGGTGCATGGGATGTTTTCTTTAGTGGGGGCAGCAAGTGGCAAGGTTTAAAATTGCATTTTATTTGCATTATAAAGGGATATTTGAAGGTAAACCTAAAATTATTAGGCCAGATAAAATGAAGAGACATAGATATCCAGTTGAATTTATATTATTCTTGATATTGTCTAATAATTCCAGGCATCGGTCAGATTAATTTAACAAAGCCATCTCTTTAAAATACATAAATGGTGATTCATAGCAAGTCCATAGGGGAAGCTTTCGCTACCATGATTGACTTGCAAGCCTCTTCAATGGAGAGCTGAATTTTGCAAGTGGCATAAAATGGTGAAAAGACTTTATTGAATAGAGCTCATATTGGAGCCAGATGTACCAAAGGGTGTCTTTTTCCCCCAGTTTGCATTTATGAGAAAATGCTTAGTTAAGTCTAGCTCTAGCTAGTGATTTTTTTAGGTGGTCTTCACTAATTGCTTTCAAATATGAATGCTGGCAGCTGTTGTTTGTAGTGACTTATTGTCGTCATTTCTAGACACAATTACAACAGACTTTATGTTGGCCTACCAGGCTGGTTACTGCATATTTTACGATTCGCTCAGCATGGTGCAGTCAGAAAAGATTGTTTTACGCCAGCAGCCAAAGAGATCACATCGTGCTGATTCTGAAGAATCTGCATTGGTTACCTATTCATTCTAGAGCTCCGTTAAAGGCCTTGACAATCATGTTTAAGTGGAAATTCTAAGCATCTTTTAGATGTTGCAGGAGTTTACAGTCCTACTCAAACATTGCAACCGGTAGAAAAAATCTTTTTGGCTATACCGTCTCAGTTGTCCTGGAGTGGATATCATGCCTTTTCACGTGCCTTACCAGTGTTGTGGAAGGCTTTCCTTAAACGCATTCACCTGGTTCAGGACTATTTTCATTTTCACGGACTATTAAATTTGTGGATTTTTATGCAGGCATTTCCTAATCCTTAATGGGATGGCAACTGATGGTTTTGAAGGACTAGTGATTGCTTCCTCAGATCAGCATTGTTTTTTTCATTGTTATTTTATGGTTTATATGCTTTTAGATATATTGTTTATTATATGATTACTGTTCCATGCTTGGAACATGTAACTGCAACAGCATGCAATTAAAGTCATTATTATTAATATTATAAATATTATGCTTTGAAAAATAACAGTGATGTTACATGTAACAATAAGGTTATTGTTAGAGCTGAGCTGCATAATTTGCAAAAGTAATTAATTGCAAAAACATTTATTGTGGTACTTTTTGTGAATGATAATTATTGTGTATGACGGCTGAGTCTGGTTATCTATAAGAACAGATTATGTACTAATGTTCTGGTAAGGTCACCCATCCTCACAAGCATTAAATCTTCCTAAGCAGACCATATCAAAAACACTTGCAAACTATACTTGCTAATATTGTTGACATGCTATAATGTTTTTTGGTAGCTTAGAAATTCTTTTAGGGAGTTAATTAAACATTTCAGAAGCTATAGGTACTTACATGAAAATTTGAAAGGTCTGCCGCCTAGCCCACACTGCCTTACCCACTGCCCATGGAAAAGCCCATATTGAATGTCACCAATAAACTTCTGAAGTTCTTCTCCTGTGGCATTCACCAGCAAAGCTCCAGTTTTGCAAAGTATTGTCCCTCTGAGCCACAACTGGGTTCCGACGGCTGCTGTGATACTCAGAGCGCAGGCAAAGCTTAATATACCAGCTATGCAAAATATCACTTTCTTCTGCTGGTTTGGCATGGCTGGATGGCAAGCTCTTTCAGGAACACCCAAACCAATAGTGGCTGTGATCACCAAGAAATTCAAAGGGCAAGCTGTAAAGTGACCGCTACGTCCAAAAAGAATCCCATCATTTGCGAGCCTGTCAGACGTCTCCTGTTGTTGAACTCCAGTCACAGTGGCAGCAAGAAATGAACTTCCCAAAGGGATTTTATATTTCTGTTTTCAGGAACCGATTCTTGATGTTCAAACCCTTCTTACAACAGGCAAGTCGCCGCCTACAGCTTTTCTGCATCTCCTTTCTGTTACTTAGTAACAACGAGGAGGGTAACAGATGGAACCTCTGTATAATTTGATGAATGCCTCTACTCTCCTCTCTCCTCAGCAGTCTTTTGTCTGATTGGATGAACAGCAATTGTCAGAAACAGGCTTGGCTCCCATCTTAAACTGCCCACTGTCCGAGATGCTAATTTCTTTCTCTGCATTTAATTTTCCTCGGAGACCTATAAAACTTTATAATTTGCAGTTATGGCAATTTCTTTCTTTACTGACTTGGAGAGAGATGCATTAGTGGATGGGATGCAAGATAAATGACTACAGCCACATGGAAAAGACTGGTGGCATTTAAAGTCAGCATCTCCTTATCTCTCTGTCCTCGGGACACACCTAGCCAGTCAGGTTTTCAGGACAACCACAATGAGTATGCATGAGAGAGATTTGCATGCCTTGCCTCCATTTTATGCAGATCTATCTTATGCATATTTATTGTGGTTATCCTGAAAGCTTAACTGGCTAGGTGTGTCCCCGAGAACTGGGTTGAGAACCTCAGCTCTAGCTTAATCAGGGCTGGTCCAACCACAAGGCAAACTAGGCAGTTGCCTAGGAGGCAGCTTTTGGGGAGGGGGGCAAAGAGACAATATGTTCTGACAGCCAGGAGGGACATAAGGCTTAAGATTTGTCTAGGGTGCCAACATTTGGAACCAACCCTGGGGCTAGCCATCAGCTTAATGATTCTCAAAACTTATAGTAACCGCAACATTATTGACAGATGATGTCCACATGCTTGACACACTGCACACTACAATCTGTGGTTGAACTAAAATAATCCTAAATATTATTTTCTTGCTGTTAAAAATGATACAAGGGAGGAGAAAATATTCTTAACATAATTTAATTTTTTTCAAGCTGTTATAGAAACTAAAGTTATTACATTTTTTTCAGTGGACCAAAGCTTTAGTCTTCACTTATGACATTGGTGAAAAATCTGGGACTGACGTGCCACACACAGTTTTTCAATACAGGGTTGAATGGTGAACACACCCATGGGCATCTCAGTGTCAACATCAGGAATATTTTAACTTATTCTGGAATCTACCACAAGCAGAACAGGGATGTTTCATTTTACCACTCACCAGGCAAAAAAAAAATATATATGTTCAAATTTTGGTATCAGTTTCTTAACAGCTACATAAAATGCCTCTATTGCATGACATTTTGAGGCATATTTACTAAGCTGCACTAAATACCACAATGACCCCTTAGCATGCAATGAGGTGGGGACTGAGCAGGTTAGGGGCAGAACATGGGCAGTCTTGTCACATCGTAGTTAGCATGGGCAACAGTGGTGCACCCTGACCACGACTGTTGCCGTTAGCATGGATGCATTTACCGCCTCCTCAAGGGGTGATGGTAAGTGCATCCATGTGCTGGTTAGTGCAGTTCCACGTGGTTGCAACACGCGAACTACAGGGGGTCATGCCGGGCATGTTCCCAAAAATTAGCAGGGCCGACAGCACAAATTCTGGGCCCTGATGGTGTACGAACCATCAGAAAACCCTGCAAAAAAGATACTGGGGACCTATGTAGCAAACCTGCAACTCCCAGGACTCAAGGAGCAGCAGACCTACCTATGATAAGGTAACACTGCAAATATTGCAAATCTCCTGGAGCACCAGTACACCACCTACTGGAAGAAAAGATTGTTACAGATTCCCACACAGAAATTACTCATGAGCTAGCATAATTCCTCACTTTGATCACATTTGCAGAGCACAAACTAGCCCTTACCTAATACAGAATAAAGAACCAGAAATTAGAAACAAACATGCAGACAAAATCTTAAATTTAAACCCCAAGGAGCCGGACTCTGAGCGGAGCAATACTGGAGAAAGTGAAACAGAAAGCATCTCTGCCTGTACTATGCAAAATACAAGGATATAGGAAATACATGTTCCCAAAATTGACATATCCCAGTTACTAAAACCGAAAATAAAATCCTTTTTGTTTACACCTTTACTATATGAGCACTTTATTTCCATGATGTCTATGGCACATTAAGGGAGCAAATGGGTGGACAGTAGGCATGGTGAGCATTGCAGAGTTAGGGTGGGGGTAAACACCATGTGCCAACTGCGACCCTTGCAAATAGTGTGGGTTCGTGTAATGCCACCTCAATAGGTGATTGTGCGTGCCGCTGTGATGTGTTAGTGTATCGCCAAGTGTGGTAATTGCTGGGAATATGCTGGACACACCCATGCAGTCAGTGCACAGTGGTTGCAACCACCATGCATTTCTTTTCTTGTGCTAAACACACATTAGTTGCAAAACCTCAGGGCACTTTAGTAAAAGGGCCCTTAGTGGCACACCAACATATCATGACACCCTCATTGAGAATCAGTCCCCTAAATATATGTCTAGATACCAATAAACTACATATGCAAAGGATGGGAGTAACATTTGTATATTTGCATATCATTTGCTATACACAGAGTTGCAATATTTTTGGGAAAGGAAAAGAATTAATTTAGATAAAATAAGGCCCCAAAACGTTTGTTAATGAAAATAATGAGAGAGTATAAAAAAAAGAAAAAAATGTATAAATAAAGTTCTTTGTTGTGAAACCCCCCCCCCCCCCCCAATGGTTAGGGAAGCGGGGAATGCGGTGGGACCAGCTGAGACCTGCCCTCATCAACAGATGTGGAGCGGGGTGACTGCCTGATATCATGGTGCTGCACTTGGGTGGCAACAACCTCATCTCAACCATGGGCATCGATCTGATTATTAAGATGAAATGGGACCTGGCATGGATTTGCTCGGAGCTGGGGGCAGGAATCATCTGGTCCCAAATATTCCCCAGGAAAGGGGCGATTAAGCCTGAAGGCATTGAGAGGAGCAAAAAGAAGTTTAACTCAGAAGTGGGGAGGTTCATGTGGGCCCTGGGAGGGGTGGTGGTCAGATACCAGGGCATCCTGGTGGGGGCCACAGCGGTTTATAGCCAGGACGGGGTACACTTGAATCAGATCGGTTTAGACATCTTTATTGAGGGGCTACAGAGGGCAGCTGGCTCTGTTCTCACGATGGAGGAGTCAGGTTAGCGCCTTCCTGGTGGTGGGACCTCCCTGATTTAGGGGGAGTACCACATAAGACAAGGGGCAAAAAGGTGGGGCCTCAGGTACCAGGGCAAGTTGCCTGGGGTTCAGGATCGGGAGGTCAGGCACAGAGAAAAGGGGTGCCTGGGCCCAGATGCAAGTCAGCTAATACAAAGGGTATATCCGGAAGAGGGCCGACATGGGGTAGTTGGTAGCGGGGTGGGGGAGGCCGCACCCTGGGGCCACAGTGCAGGCCCAGGGTGGATGACAGACAACAGGGAATGGTACTCCCCTATGGGGGATTGGATACCTGAAGGCAGACACCTTGCCTCTGGGCTGAAATTGCGGCCTCCCCCTTCTCGTCTGCCTGTGGAGATCCAGATAGAAGGATTTTTTGCTGCGATTGCAGCCATCCCCTTCTCTTCTGCCTTTGAGGGATGGGATCCCCACAGGCAGAAGAGAAGAGGGAGGCTGCGATCGTGGTCCAGAAGCAAGCTGTCTGCCTGCGGGTGTCATATCTCCCAGGGGAGATCGGATCCCGATGGTCAGACAAAGAGTCACAGCCATTGGGGCAACTCATTTGGGGAGGGGGGGCAGTGCCCCCATCACCCCCACCTATGCCCATGGGGTTCAAATATTACTGTTGCCTTGTGCAAGTCATTTAACTCTCCATTGCCTCAGGTACAAACTTAGGGTCTGATGCAGAAATATGAATGCACCATTTGAGCATAGTTATTGTAACATCTGCACATACTTACCAGAGAGGGGATTGGTGCTCACCTAGCCATATTCATAGTTATACTTCTGTCACTACAAAATAAGGACTTAAATTATAAACACAATCTGTAAATGGAAATCTTGAGAATCCATGCTACTTTGGTTACCTTCAATTAAGGAGGTACATCAATGCAGGCACAATGAAGAGCTTTGTCAATTGCAAGAGCCATACTGCGGAACCAGCTGCCTATTTTTTTTTAGTTGGCATTTGGGGCATAATTTTATTTTATTTATTTATTTTTCATATTATTTACAGTACAGGTAATGAACCACTTAACTAATTGTACAATGTTCCATTTGGGGCATAATTTTAATGAGCGTTTAAGAGCCTGGCTTAAAATCTTTTATATGATTGAGATTAAATTTGTCTAGCTGGGTATAGATGTGATATGTACATTTGGATGCTATTCTCGTGTATTTATTACTTTAAACTGCTGAGAGAAGGATTCTCCTGGATAAGCAGTATATTATCGGGTCAATATACAGCTGTGGCAATCAGCATTTTTTGTGTCAGCCACCGAGGCTAAATAAAAAAATGTGTATTCAATGCTGGTATTTGATGGAAACTTGCGCAGGATATCCAGGCAAACACCTGCACTATCTGCATAGTGGTGATTTTCATTGCTGCTATACAGTTAGACTATCCAGATAGCAACTGGGACAGCTTTTTTTCTGTCTTAAGCAGGGATTGCCCAACCACTAGGCAAATTAGGTGGTTGCCTAGGGCAGCAGCTTCTGGGAAGGAGGGGAGGGGCAGCAAAAGGCAGCTATAATCAAAGCAAAGCAATGGGTCCTAGAAGCCAACAATGCATACCTTTCCCCCGCAGGAACAATGGGCAATATACAAATAGCCCATTAACCCTTGAAATGGCTCTTTGAAATCTCCCTCATTAAGTGTATATTTACAAAACAAAGTTTAATATTTAAAAGCGTGATATACAAGTATGTTTTTTATAGGATTGTTCTGGGAGGGATGATGTTGAGATGATTACAAATGAGTTCTATAAAAATCATGGGGGGGGGACTAGGGGTCAAAACGCAAATTGTGAGAGGGCGCAAAGCTGAAGTTTTACCTAGGGAGCCTAATAGCATTTCACCGGCTCTGATCCTAAGCTGTGTGGGTTGCTATCTCTATCGTGGCACTGAAAATCACTGCTATACGATACTGCAATTCACTGCTCTCCTGCCGGACCATCCCATCTCTATTCAGTAGTGGCGAGGTGCTCCGACAGAATATTCAGTGACATCATCCATATAGCAGGTGCTACTATAAGAGCTGAATATTGACCCTTGTGTTTTTAAATAAATAAATATTAATATCCTCCATTTTGGGTCAGCAGCTTCACTCTCACTGGTCTATCTTGCAGAACAAAGAAGGTATTGTTTCTTAAAATAATTCAGCAGAAATATTCAAAAGGGAGCTTTTCCACAACTACAACAATTCAGAAACTTTTGAAGAGTTGTTTTTATGAACACTTCATCATACAGTAAATTCTACATTTTTTAAGCTGTGAGCCTGTGTTTGTAGATGAAGCTGAATCAAGAGTTTAGCTATCTGTATAGTTGAACTTTGTGGAAGTAATTTTATATCACTTTTGCAGTTTTATGCACATAAAAGGGCTTTTATAAAATTATTACATGGGGTATGCACTCACAAGTATACATGGTGATAAGAACACATAGACTCGTTCATGATCCATATGTCGACATGTTCTTTGGCAGAGATTAGGCAGGGTTTGGGCAGGGCATGGATTTCCAAACTGGTGTAAATGTCCATGGCTTTAATCTAGCTGCAATTTCTGCTGCCTTGCCCCTAGAATTTACTAAAGATGCACAGATGCCTACATATCTCTTTATAAAATAAATATAACTGCATTCTTCTTTGTTGGCCCTCTCTGTGGAATGGCCTTCCATCCGCCTAGAATCCAACTTTAAAAAATTCAAAATTTTATTAAAGACATAATTATTTATTCAAGTGTCTGAGGCTGGGGGAAAGCTGGGATTCTGACAAAACTCAGAGAAGGAAATTACCAGTGGTGTGCCGTGGGGATCTGTCCTTGGTCCAATTCTTTTTAACATCTTTGTTAATGATATTGTGGAAGGGCTGTTGGGTAAGGTTTGACTCTTTGCGGATGATACCAAAATCTGCAATGGAGTAGACAAGCAGGAAGGAGTAGATAACATGGGGAAGGATCTAGCTAAACTTGAAGAATGGTCAAGAATTTGGCAGCTTAGATTTAATGCTAAAAAATGCAGGGTCATTCATTTGGACTGCAAAAATCGAAGGGAGCGATGCAGTGTAGGGGGCAAAGTATTTCTGTCCATAAAAGAAGAGCGGGACCTGGGTGTGATTGTTTCTGATGATCTTAAAGTGGCTAAACAGATAGAAAAGACGATGGTGAAAGCCAGAAGGATACTTGGGTATATAGGGAGAAGAATTGCCAGCAGAAAAAAGGAGCTGATAGTGCCTCTGTATAAGTCTTTGGTGTGACCTCATTTGGAGTATTGTGTGCAATTCTGGAGACCGCACCTTCAAAAGGATATAAACAGGCTGGAGTCAGAACAGAGGGTGGCTACTTAACTGGTTAGTGGTCTTCATTATAAAGCATAAGACAGACTTAAAGATCTTACCATCTATACATTAGAGAAAAGGTGGATAGAGGAGATGATAGAGATGTTTAAATAACTAAGAACAAAAGATATGCCATACTGGGTCAGACCAAGGTCCATCAAGCCCAGTATCCTGTTTCCAACAGTGGCCAATCTAGATGATACGTACCTAGCAGTTTCCCCAAAAGACACAGGTTCCTCATTGCTTACATTGGGTCAAGCAGTGGATATCTTGGGTCCCCTTTAATATTAGTTTATGGACCTTTCCTCCAGGAACTTGTCTACACCTAAACCCAGCTACACTAACAGGTTTTACTACATCCTCTGGTAACAAATTCTGGAGTTTGATTACACGTTGAGTGAAAAAATATTTTCTCTTATTAGTCTTAATTAGGTTACCCTGTAGCTTCATTGCATGTCCCCTAGTCTTTCTATATTTTGATGGTGTAAACAATATCTATCATATCTCCCCTCAGCCGTCTCTTTTCCAGGTTGAAGAGCCCTAATCTTTTTAGCCTCTCTTCATAGGGGTATCCTTCCATCCCCTTTACAATTTTGGTGGCTCTTCTCTGTACCTTTTCTAATAACACTATATCCCTTTTAAGATACAGTGACCAGAATTGCACACAATATTCAAGGTGCGGTCCCACCATGGAACAATACAGAGGCATTATAATATCCTTTGTTTTATTTTCCATTCCTTTCCTTATGGTACCTAGCATTCTATTTGCTCTCTTGGCTGCTGCTGCACACTGGGCAGAGGTTTCAACATGTTATCCATGATGACGCCTAAATCTTTCTCCTGGGTGGTGGTTCCTAATGTAGAACCTTGCATCGTGTAACCCTAGTTTGGGTTGTTCTTTACTAGGTGTATAACTATGCACTTGTCCACATTAAAATTTCATCTGCCATTTGGATGCCCAGTCTTCCAATTTGTCAAGGTTCTCTTGCAATTTTCCACAGTCCTCACTGGTTTAACAACTTTGAATAGTTTTGTGTCATCTGCAAATTTGATTACCTCGCTCGTTATTCCAATTTCCAGGTCATTTACGAATATATTAAAAAGCAGCAGACCCAGCAAAGATCCCTGGGGTACTCCACTATTCACCTTTCTCCACTGGGAAAATAGGCCGTTTAGCCCTACCCTCTGCTTTCTATCTTTTAACCAGTTCCTGATCCACAATAGTACACTGCTTCCTATTCCATGACTTTTTAATTTTGCTAAAAGTATCTCATAAGGGACCTTGTCAAAGGCTTTCTGAAAATCCAAATATACTATATCAACCGACTCACCTTTGTCTACCTGTTTATTCACACCTTAAAAAAACATAACAGATTAGTAAGAGAAGACCTTCCTTGGCTAAAGCCATGTTGGCTGTCTCCCATTAAGCCATGTTCAGTAATTTTATTCTTTATAATGGTTTCTACCATTTTTCCTGGTACTGACGTCAGGCTCACCGGTCTGTAGTTTCCCGGATCACTCCTTTTTAAAAATTGGCATTACATTGGTCATCCTCCAGTCTTCAGGTATTACAGATGATTTTAATGATAGTTCATAGATTACTAATAGTAGGTCTGCAATCTCATATTTCAGTTCTTTCAACACCTTGGATGTATACCATCCAGTCCAGGTGATTTGCTACTCTTCAGTTTATCAAATAGTTGTAATACATCTTCTCGGTGTATCAATATTTCTTTCAATTCTTCTACGGCATCACCTTTAAATACCATTTCAGTCATGGGTAACATCCCTACATCTTCTTCTGTAAAGACCTCAGCAAAGACCTCCGTGGCATAAATGCACAAGAGGAGAGCCTCTTTTGATTGAAAGCAAGCTCTGCGAGGGGACATAGGATGAGGGTGAAAGGAGATAGACTCAGAAGTAATATGCAGAATTATTTCTTTACAGAAAAAATGGTAGTTGCATGGAATAGTCTCCCAGTGGAGGTAGCAGAAGAAGGACAGTATTTGAATTAAAAAAAGCATGGGACAAACACAGAAGATCTCTAAAAGAAAAAAGGGCACTATTGTAGTTGATATGGAAGGGCAGATTAGATAGACCATGTGGTCTTTTTCTGCTATCAGGTTTCTATGTGTTAGATGTCTCTGTATCACTAAATGCTTCTGTGTCACTGTTTACTCTCTACATATTTATATTGTAGCGTTGTAGTCACTCTTTCCTTTCAAGAATTTGAAGTTCCCTTCTTGCTTGAATACATTTTAATTGTAAAGCGCCCTGTCTGTTTTTAACAAAGAGTGGTATATCAAATTAAATAAACAATAAAAATAGGTGGCTTCTTACCTCCTAACCTAGGAGATGTGTTATAAAATCACCCCTCATACGTGTTATCCTTTAAAGGCACATTTTGGATAGTATGTCGAGACTGGAATTGAGACGCTGAGGTGGGATGTACTCGGTTTCAGCAATGCTTTAGAAATGGCTGTGCTAAATGTGCCGCTGTTTCTAAAATGCAAAGAAGAACGTGCAGGAACACATGTGGCTTGATAGCCACATGCAGCAGGAGGTGCTGTTTGACAAATCCAAATGTAGGAAAAATCAACAGATGGAACCTGGAGACGTATATGCGTAAGAGCTGGCATTTTGCAAGTCACATATGTGTCAGCAATTACATGTGCATGTGCGTCATTCTGCAAACTTAGACATGTAGCTGAGACTAGTTAAGTACAGAGGGCATTATCTTGAACAGAAACAGAAGACCCACAATGCAAAACACCCTAGATGTCCCAAAAGCAATGACGAAATGCACAAAAGCAACAACGAATAGGGCCTTTACGATTTACGCACCTAGAGCATGGAATGCCCTCCCCACTTATATTCGGAACATCACTGACCTAACCCACTTCAGGAAGGCATTAAAGCATCATCTGTTCACTATATACTACTCTGAATCCAGCCGTAGTAAACATGCATGGTGCTCCTCAGACAACCACCCACTGCACCTAACTAATCAGACCCAGCATGAAAAAGGATAATCAGCTTGGTCTCCCAACAGTACTCCCTGAAATAGAATTTAGGCACCCAGTGTAAATAAGATGTAGATAGACCCTGCCTGAAAGTAGGTACCAGTGTAGATACGATGTAGATAGTTTCCCCCAGTTACTTCCAAGTTGATCTCCCCGTTCATTGTAAATACAACTCAGAGTGCCTGCATTGTATAGTTGATGTTGAATGTAAACCGCACTGATCTAAATAGCGCGGTATAGAAGAAATGTTAAATAAATAAATAAAATAAATAAATAACTCACTGCAATTTGGAGGAGGAAATAATTAAGGGGGAGTTAAGATGGAAAAACTGCTTAGTCCTCTTGTAAAGGGCTGGCTGATATGCACACTTTTTAGAAACCTACTCATGCCAGGGAGAAGTGTAAATCCGGATGTAAAGAATTTACAGTACCTGATTGTAGCTTGCCTTGAGCTACTACTGGAAAGGTGTGCCCAAAATACGAATAGAGAAACTAACAGCTTTGGGTTTATATGCGTATTCCCTATATGAAATGAAAAATACAATGTAGATTTTTGTCACATCCAGGCCATGCCCATGACATGCCCCCTCAAAACTTCCACATACTATGGATATTCAGGAACAACTTGGACCCTTTTAAAAATGGCTATTTATATGTGCATGCAATTTATATATGTATATGTCATGTGGAAATGGTGAGTAGGGCTTGTAAAATAACTTCTTTAGTGTATTGTGATATTGTAACTCTTGTGCCGAGCAGGTAGGACAGGCAGTGTGGGCTTCCCTTTCTTCTTCCTTTGAGTCACCAGTGGCTGGGTATCCTCTCAGGGACCTGACCCCTTTCCTGCTGGGCAAGGTAGAATAAAAGAAACCAGCCCTCCATGAGGTGTTGCAATATATGCTCACAATAGGCTTCTCTAGAGGATGGGGAGAGGGGTTGGTACTGGAAGGGAATGGTTATGGTTATTTCAAAGGGGAGGAGGAACAGTGGGAAAACACCAGACAAGAATAAGATCTTTATCAAAATGTAGTTTTTATGTTGGAGCAGGGTAGGTAAATAGTGAGCAAGAACTTTAGAGTCAACTTGGTTAAAAGTATGGGGAGAAACATGAGTAAATGCAATACAATACGATCAGCCAGTTTAGAATAATAATACCAATGTACAATCACTTTTCCTAACTGACCACACACAAAAAAAAACACTCTAAACTCAAACCAACAATTCCATTTTCAGTTTTCAGTGTTCCTTTGTGTGGCCCTCCCAGTACTTAGGGAGGAACTGTGCCCACAAATATATCTCACTTATGTGCAAGAAGCCCCTTACTAAGTGTTTGTGTTTTTAAGGGACTTCACTCCCTCTATGTTAATTGAGCTCAGTTAAGCTATGGTTCTGGCCAGAGGTGTAGCGGGGCAAGTTTGGATCTCACCGCTGGGTGCCTCTCTCTCTTGCTGTCCTTGCTGCTGGACTGGTATCTTAGGATCTGTCATGTAATTCCAAGTCTCAGGGAGGTCTGCTGAGCTCTCATGCTGCAAGCTGCCACTCTCTCAGGTCCCCCATCGCAACTGACTAGTTACAAAAATTAACAAAATACCCCCCTAGGCCCTAGCTGACACTAGGTGTATGGACTCGCAACTGTATACTTGCTAAGCTAGAAATAAAACAAACTAGAGCGCTCTAATTAGCTAGGGTATAACATTTTTGGTCCCTAATAGGCAGCAGACTTCAGTATCTGCAGCCACAGTTCTTCCAGGGTCTATGCAGCTTACCACTGATTCAAAAGTTCTTATACAGCTGTTACTCCCTTTTATTTCTTTTTTTCTTCTTCTGACACTCTCTCTGCCTGCTACCAGGCTTAGGATGCAGCTTATCTCTCAGCACAACTCAGGATTTAGCCTCCTTGCAGGGGCTAACACTGCAATCTGTGTTCACTCAGTCTTCCTTCATGACTGGGACAGTTCTTCACTAGAGCCCTACATGACTTGGCTTACATTGCATGCAGGACCACTAGACTGCTGCCCCAGGGCTCTCTGATGCAGGTTTTATGGTCTGTCTCTGTTTGTTTTAAGCAGCTGCTGGTCCACTCTGGCCCTTATATTCTCTAGCTGTAGCTGGAAACCAGCAGTTCCCTTTCTTCCCTAATCTATCTCTGTTTGTTTCTAGCAGCACTGCACCCAGTGCTTGCCTTCTGGCTTTTGATTTCTGTTCTGACAGACTCTTCCGAGGATCTGTCTTTTCCTCTCAGATGTTTCACTGAGGCTGCAGTCATGGATGTTTTCTGTTCTGGTTCCTGCCTGCATTCCTTCTGTTTCTCTCAAAGCATCTCTCTTCTCTATGAGCACTCATCTCTTTCTCTTTCCAGGAAGGGGGGCAGGGGTAATGTTTTTTTATTCTCCCTTCAGCTAAGCTTCCTGTTCTTTCATGGGTGTTTTATAAATGTCCTGCTTTTAAGTGTCTGGTATCAAATAACTGCCTTTGCAAGACTTTTGGTATCACCAACTGATAAATTTCTATTCTATATTTTGGTTCTAGAGCTTTTCTGCACAGCAGCACATTTCAGTCTACCAACCGTTGACAATGTCTCTACAGTTTCTGTTGAGTCCTATTCCAGTCTTTCACATCTGGGGGACCTTTAGCTTGCAACATGGCAGTTACTTTAGCCAGATCATCTTCCATTTGTAAATGAAGCAAATATTCTGGAGAATAGGGCAGATTAGACATGTTTCCCTTGATCTGCACAGTTCTTATTTTACTCTTTTGTCTTCTAATACTCCCTATATCCTCTTCTTCAAAGGAAAGGTATTCTCTTACTTTCTTGACTTTGATCAACATGAAATCCTTTTTTCACATCTTCAGTTTCTAATTCATTTGGCAACCACAATAACAGGATAGTATTCTGATTCAATCTTCCTGGCCTATAAAGTACCTTGAAATCCAGTGCAAAAATCTGTGCCAACCATCTTTGTTCTACAGTATGCAACTTAGCCACTTCTAGGTATTTGGGGAGATTGTGGCCCATCCTCAAAATGAATTTGCAGTACATTAAATATTCCCAGAACTTTTTAATAGCAGCCCACTTCAATGCACTGTAGTTGTTGTCACTGTGTTCGATTTCCACAGTTCTCCCATTCATTTTGATTACTGATGACAGCTTTAGAAGGTTGGGGTGGTTTCATGCCAAGTTTTTGCTATTATGGACTTGGCTCAAAACCACCCTGAACCCTCTGAAATTGGCATCAGTGGTCAAAATGAATGGGAGTTTGAATATTGGGAATGCCAGAACAGAGGTAGTCAAATGTTTCTTCTTCAATTTATCAAATGTTTCTTGACACTCTACCATCCAAGCATTCTTGTGAGGCTTTCCCACAAAGGCATATAAAGGGGAAACAATTTGGGTGAAATCTGGCATGAATCTTTGATAGAAGCTTGCGAAACCCAGAAGACATCTTGTTTTGGTGGCATTAGTGGGCACCTTCCAGTTGTTGAGTGCGCTTGTAGCTATGTTATTTAGGTCTATGGAAATTCCTTCCACCGAGACTATATACCCTAAAAAAATGGACCTTTCTGCAAAGCAACTTGTACTGTTGAGTTTCAGTTGTAGGCCATTTTTCTTTCAACATGCAAATATGCTCCATATATTGCTGGTAACTCTGACCTAGTTAATGACCTCACCTCACCTGGGAGTAATTTTGGATAACTGCCTTTCATTTGATTCACAAATCTCATCACTTGTGAAAAAATCATTTTATATTTTTTTAGGATGATCTGATCCATTGGGCCTTATCAACTCGGGTTTATGCTCTCATCTTAAACTGATTAGATCACTCCAATTCCTGGTTCATGGGATTTCCCCATTACAGTATTAGGCATCTACAATTACTACAAAACACTGCTGTTAAGATCATTTACAATGCTAAACGTTTTGACCATGCAATTCTCTTACTAGTTGAGCAACAATGGTTGCCTGTTTTAAGAAGGATTAAATTCAAAATTTAGAGGCTTGCACACTGAATATTTTACACAGGTTATCTGTACTATCTTTACCCTTATCTCATTCCCTACTCATCTCCTAAACAAGGAGATCTTTACAAATGCATCTTCTAGAAGTTCCCTTTAGACTTGTGTGGACAAGGGAAACTACCTTTCTTTATCAGACTTCTATTCTGTGGAATCACCATTGGCATCAGTGCAGAGAGTTCATATAAAAGAATTCATATGAACCTTTCATATAAATTTTCAGAATTTGGCTTTTTGGTGCACCTATGCTGGCTACCTGTGATTGATTTTAAGATTTCTCACATTTCATTTCTTTTCTAGTTCAACCCTCCTCATGTATCCAGGCATATTGATTGTCCAAGGAATATATAGTTGTTCTGTGCATACCCCCCTTCCTTCTTGTTTGATTGTTAATTTGTGATTTGTTTTGTTTTTGTCTTGTATTTACATCTATTCAGATCTAACCTCTAATATGCTGCAAACCGACATGATGTCTACCAAATCTCCTTAAATAAATAAATCTCCGAAGCAATACATTTTAAAATTGTAATATTTATATAATTCATATTTTAAAAACCATTTAGGAAATCATCAGTAAGAAATCTAATTTATGTATTTATTTTTCTATTGTACATTAAAACTAAAAAATCTCATGTGCATTCTTGAAGTGAATAAATGTAAGTAGAAAATATTAAATTTCATTAAAGATTCTGGTATTCACATCAGTTGTTAATGGGTTTTTTTTGCAAGGCTTCCATTTATTTTTAAACCCTGGTACCTATGGAGGAGTATCCTAGTGGTGATAGCAACAGCCTGGTGATAGAAAGAGCAGGGTTCAATTCCCACTAGCACTCCTTGTGGCCTTGGGAAAGTTGCTTTACCCTCCATTGCCTTGGAAGAAAAGCCTGGCAATCTATTTCCATTTACACCTTGCCAGGCTTACATTAACAATTCATGTGAATACCATAATCTTTAATGAAAGCCTAGGGGCTGCTGGGTCACCAGGAGTCAGCATTGACTCAACAGCACACACATTCACCTTTGAACTATTGTGTGAGTCTCCATTATAACAGCATAACATCCAGATGCAGTAGGAATTTTTAGCATGGAAAAAACAGTGGTAAAACCACTATGCTCAAAGGTAGCGCAGTAGACCTGCAAAACTCTGAATTTCAATTTGTTCCCAACGTAAAAAAAAATGCACTAAAATTTAGCATAATGTTCTTTACTCTTTCCTAGTGTTAACACTTTTATTCTGGAGTGGAAGAGTAGACTAGTGGTTAGAGCAACTGCCTAGTACCCAGACAAGCAAGGGTTCAATTCCCACTAGCACCTCTTGTGACCTTAGGCAAGTTGCTTTGTTCTCCATTGCCTTGGACAAAAAGGCCTGGCAATCTACTTCTGATGATACATTGCTATGAGTCAGCACTGACTTGATAGCACTAAAAAAAATATTCCAACTCAAGAATGATATAAAGATACTGTAACTTGGTCTTCTTTTGAACGATTGACAAGAAACTCTATGACAAAAAGTCATTCACTATTAACTAGAATATCAGTGGAGTATAGCCAACCACTACTGTACTATCTGCATCCACAGCACTCTACTATCAGTGTCAAACACAACAAACAAAAAGGTCTCAGACTCCTGGTGACTCAACTCATAGACTACCGTCTTAAGTGAGTAGTGCACCTTATCGCATCAATGACCTTAATGATCTTTTCTCCTGAGGAGCCAGTTCAGTGGGCTCATTACAAGAAGACCACAGTAACTTGTTAAATACTATAGAGACTGATAGTAGAGTGCTGTGGATGCAGATAGTACAATAGTGGTTGGCTATACTCCACTGATATTCTAGTTAATAGTGAATGACTTTTTGTCATAGAGTGAAATAAAGATACAGCATGGGAACAAAAACTGATCCTGCCAAGATTCCCTGGATTTTCTCCCCCAAACCCTACAAAAACTGTGATAGTCCAAATAGGCTCCCGAATGCTCCATGATCCCACAACAAATATACTTAGTGATCCAAATAGACCCCCTGGACCCTCTACCCCTGAAAATCTCCTTGTTGTCACACGTGGCCTTCTTGTAGCTCCCACTCTCTTCCCCCCAACCCACAAAAGAAACCCTGGTGGGCCCCTTGGCCCTATCACTCACCTTTAAAAATCAGGGGCAGAAGCAATGTTCACTCACTCCTGCTTCTGGTGCCATCTTCCAAAATGACAGTACCTGACTCCTAGTGGTGTGTCTGGATGCATTGCTAGGGGTCAATCTTCTCAGTCTGCCAAATAAGTGATTGCTTCTCTTATTGGGAAATTTTCCATAGTTGACACTGCTAAAGGTGAGGTGCTGCAGTTTTCCCAGATGGGCAGGACCATACCAAGCTAGATATGCACCCTGTGCGACTATCAAATCTGGTGCCCCCTCCACCCAGCCCTTTCAGTAACTCACTCTTTTTGAGCTTCCTGGAAGCCCAGTGATATCAGTGTCCTGTTCTGTGCTTGTGCCCTGGATGCCAATGGACGCTTCCCCAGACCAGGTACGTGTTATTATTTTGGGAGGGGGAGCTGGGTGGTTCAGCTGCACTGGAGACTCTTTGGTCGAGGGCTTTCCTGTGTGGAATTCTCTGATCTTGAATGCCCAAGCTAAGGATGCTTTGGACCAGATAGTCCTGGGGGAGGCCCACAGGAGGGTCTGGAGGCACTGGGGTGGTGTGAGGACTTGGGGCCCTATTGGTCCACTGTGGAATTTTTGCAGATGGAATGTGGGGATCAGGGACTGGTATTTCCTTTCCTGTCAATGCGTGAGCCCATGTTTTTTCAGTCAGTAAACACGTTTTAATACCAAATAATTTGTAAAACATTAGTTTACTGCATCAGAAATAAAACGTGCTCTCTTTGTTTTCCTGTTGCCTGCATTGTCACTTGTGTTCTGCTCTGGATCAGGAGATGGAAGGCAGAGAGCTGATAAGCGAGCATCCACAGGAAAATTATAAAGTCAAATAGCACGAGTTAGGACAATTCCTTATGGCAAGTTTCTATGCCACAAAAATAGTCTTTAGGGGGAAAAAGCATTAAAACTCCCTAAGTGTTATGCCCTTCCCTTTTATTGTTCTACTATGCACTATCTATATTTTCCTAAAGATTTATCCGTTTTGCCGGCTTTAGCATGGCTCCTTTCTACTATAAAAAGAAAGCCCAAGGTGCAAACGCTGCTACTATCCATAGGGCACCTTTAGGAGCCACTGGCATGAGGCGAGGGAGATGATGCGTTCCCCATTCCCAATGGAACCGAAGCGGTCCCCTCCTCGTGCAGGGGTGAGCTGGCAGAGTGCGCGCGCGGGATGATTCGCACGAGACTCTCCCCACCCCGGCGGCGGCGGCAGCGGAGCCCCCTCCCCCTCCCTTTAATTGTTCTGACGTAGCCGGCGAGAGGGCCGGTGTCAGGCGAGGCAGCGCCGTCTCTGCAGCGCACGTCCGGCGCCCGGAGCAGAGGGGGTGGGGGGGCTGTGGCACACCCCCCTCCCTTTCGCCCAACTTCCCCAGCTCGATTCGGAAACCGGGTTTTCTTTTTTTTTGCAGTTGGCCGGGCTCGTCGGCGGGCAATGGAGGCTCCCGGGAGGCGGAGCGCGCGGCTCAGGTAAGCGGCGGCCCCCAGGTGTCGCCCCGCGCGGTGAGGAGCGGGAGGAGGCGGGCGCTTGACCCGGAAAGCGAAGAGCCGGCGCCTAGCAACCGACCGAAACCCCCCAAATGGTGCATGTTGCAGGGGATGGCATCGTGCTGTGGCGCCTCGGCGGAGGGTGAAGGACGGGAGGAGCGGGCGAACTCCGGGTGCCGCCGGTAGGAAAGTCCCCCGAAGAAGCACAGGGACCCGCAGACTTTTCGGGGGGTCCCTCAATGGACTTCCACTTATTTCTTTAGACCGTGAGTCTCGACGACATCCTCCCTTTCACAATAAGGCAAATCGTGCAACCTAGATCCCCCCCCCCCTCCTCCTCCTCCTAAATCCCAAATGCCAGCTGTCCGTTTAGTTGCGAGTCGTGCAAGTTGCTCAGCATCGGCGCGCCCGTCACTTTTGCAAGTTGTTGCGTCTTCCTGCAACGCTGCGGCGCCGCGAGGATGCGACCGTGATCCCGGCTTGCGGCTCACTCCTTGCCATGTCTGTGCTCTCTCCTCGCAGGCTGTAGAGTGCTGCTCCCTGCTGCTCGTCTGCTCCATCTCCCGCTCGCAGTCGTTTCGCCGGCGAACATGAAAGATCATGGCTGCCTTCGGGCTTCTCAGTTATGAGCAGAGACCTCTCAAGCGGCCCCGGCTCGGGCCGCCCGACGTCTATCCCCAGGACCCGAAGCAGAAGGAGGTAAGAGAGCATCCTTGCTGGCTCTGCACGCACGCAGCGGGGCTGTCACGAAGTACAAATCATTCAGCCGGAGAGCTGATCGGTCTGGGCCTCATCACCGTTTCATTGCACTTTACACTCTATCAAAGCCCAAAATAATAATCAAGAAAAGCATTCTGTGCCCCATTGCGCTGCTTCCTCCCCGAACTGAAATGGAACAGCACAGCCTGCCATCCCTTTATTGAGGCAGGACTTTTGCACATCTTAAATTCTCTGTTAATAATTATTTTCTTTATTTTTAAAGTACTCTACATGGGTGATCCTCCGGTCAGCCATTTTTTAAATTGATGATGGGGGGGCTTTCCACTCCTAGCCTATGCAAATACAGTTATTTATTTATCCAACTAACTATGCTTTTATAGCGCTTTTCACAGAGTCAAACATTAAACAACAAGATGCATCAAACAGGTCATAACATATTTACGGGGGGTTATACATTCAACATGGTCCCAATTTATTTACAATCCCATTTGGATATGCATCAGGATTTCCTAACTTATTTATAATTCTTCTTCATCTCTCGGCCTCAAATTTATCTGGCATAAACCTGATCCTGTATTCATTGGGTGTTGCTCAGATTGAGCTGATAGGATTATCATTGGTCATCAATAGCTGTTTAACTGTAATAGTCTTTGTCTCCTTTTTCATATTGTCCCCACAGGTTTAGGGGAGGTAAAGTAAATTACTGTAACTATAGCCTACATGTGGAATTGTCACCATAGACTGCAATTAAAACAAGTAATTATAAAGAATTTTGTTGTACTTTATAATTTGCTGCAATTTGTCATGGGACTTGTTTGTCTTTTAAGTCACCTGCGCCCCTATCTGCACTTCTTAATAAGGTTTAGGCTTCACCCAGCATTCCTGGCTTGCTTTTCTATTTTTTTACTGTAATATTCAAGTCTCATTTGTTTTTTAGCACTTGGCTTGTCAATATTTTGACAGTATTTTTACATGTGCCCGAAGACTGCCTAACCAAATGTAAAACATTTTATGAGAATTGGAAATAAGTTGTGCTGTTCATGGAAAAATCTGCATGGAATAGACTAAATAAAGGGGGCATGTTTACTAAAGGTTAGCACACATTTAGTTTGTTAACGTATGTTAAGTGTCACCATGGCCTGTTTATTTCTTATGGATGCAGCAGCACTGTTCTCAAGCAACTTAAGAAGTGGGCAAGTGCTTGACAGTTAAGCTTTAATGCAAAAAAAAAAAATACAGAGTTGTACATTTTGAAGTACAGAAATCTGTGGAAGCAGTACACAATGGAAGGTGAGAGATTGATGTGTACTCAGTAGGAGACCCTGAGTGATTTGTGTCTGATCTCAAGGTAATAAAGCAATATGATAAGGTGATGACTGGAGTTGAAGATTTTCAGAGTGTGTAACCAGAAGAAATTGGAGGCATTAGTTAGAAAACTGTGTTTGAGACTGTAGCTTCAAATGCCCATAGACAAGGTGAACATGGTGCAGAGTCTACACCAAAGCCAAAAGAAATGGGAATTGATGACATACGCTTATATACTCTAGTGGAGAGTTGGGCTGGGAAAGGATTATGATTGTGATATTCAAGTACAACTTTAATGTTTGTAAATGCACCTCCATGGCATAAATGCACAGGAGGAGAGCCTCTTTCAATTGAAAGAAAGCTCTGTAACAAGGGCGCATAGGATGAAGGTGCAAGGAGATAGACTCCAGAGTAACGTGCGGAAATACTTCTTTATGGAAAGAGTGCTAGATGTGTGGAATAGTCTCCCAGTGGAGGTAGTAGATACTATCTGAATTCAAGAATGCATGGGACGAACACAGATCTCTAGGGGGTGGGGGGAACTGTAGAGTTCTAGTAGTTGATATGGAAGGGCAGACTGGATAGGCTGTATGTCTTTATCTGCCATCATATTTCTGTTTTCAGAGGAAAGAATGATTTAGGACATTCCAAAGGGGTTAACTCAGGCATGCCATCAGAATATATATTTTCATGGAAGGGGTGATGGATGCCTGCAACTACCTCAAGGGGGGTTGTAGACAAAGCATGGGAGAAGTACAGAGGATCCCTGGCTGTGAAGAAGCGAAGGGCCCACCGGAGATTAACCAGGGTCTATATCTTTGTACCAGGAATGAAACAGGGTAGACTAGAGGGCCTCTGTGAATATGTCTTTTATGTGCCAGCTCAAACTGGCCTATGTATTAGTGTTTTCAAAGTTGAATAAAATGCTTATAAGTTGATTTTAGCATTAGCTTTGTTTTGATTTTTTGTGTATTTGCACTTAGAAGAATATCTGGTACAATATAAAGCATAGTGCAACTGCTCAGTCAACATTTGAGAGTACAGTGTCTGTCTGTATCAGCAAGTAGAAAATTAGCACAATAGGCTTATCTTTTGCTGTTTGTATAGTAGACTGAAATATGGCCTAAAGGCAAAAACTTGATCATCTGATGCACATAAGTGTCATTCTTTTTATGGTTAGTTAGTGAAGGGGAAAAGAAATTGGTGTATCTATTATGTGTTTTACAGTGATAAATACATTGCTGCACAACACTTAATATGCTTAATATTAGTTCAGATAAAGGAATATTGAGTGGTTTACTTAGCTGACAAAGTAAACCTAATGTGCTTTGTAATAAGTACTCTTCATAAGAATTATCAAGCATATAGGATTTAAGGGGCTTTTATGTGGGGTGTTTTGTTTGTTTTTTTTTTATTATTATTTTTTTAACAGTTTAAATTGTTAAGCTGAGATGATTAAAGTGATAGGTCAACTGGTCTTTCTGCTGACATCTATTGGTCCGCCTGTTTATTCTACCACACTACTAAGGATACCAATCATCCAGGCTGCCATCCGGAGTATGACCAGCTGCAAGATTCTTCTTATCCAGGACAGTCTTGTCTTCCTCCTTTGTATCCCACCATATTGGTTAGAGCTCACAGAATCTCTCTTGGTTCCCTCCAGTATCTACTGGGGGGGGGGGGGGTAGTGTTTACTTCCTCCTTCGTTCCTATACCGTTTTCAAATTGTAAATGGAAAGTCACTATAATTTCCCATAAGAAATGTTTGAAAATAAGCAATAGAAATGCAAAAATCCAGGCTAATTATCGTCTGTAGTCTAGCATTACAAATGTCACATTCTATTGTATTAAAAATATTTTTTGATCATTTTATTGATGTTTGAGTGCTTTGTGCTAGTCAAAATGTGTGGCTTATTTGATTTTTTTTAACCCTTTCCAGGCCGAGCCCAAAACTCTTGGGATCCAAAATTCTGACTAAATATTCCTATCAAATAGTATATGACCATAGCAGAAGGAAAATCACTATTAGAACATATTGAATAAGACGGGTACAATTTTCCTGCAATATGCAAAAATTAACCCGGCTGCAGAATGTGGATTAAAATTTTAAAGTAGGTCTTCAAAGGGTTAATTAAAGAATAGCTTTCTTATACTGTAGCAAAATGGTGGTGGTAATATGAGACTGAATAGATATGAGAACTACCAATCCTGTTGACCCACTCTGAAAGTCAAGTTTTCAGGATATTTCTTAATGACTATGCATGAGATTTTCATAGACTGGGTCTCAGATTTATGCAAATATATCTCTATGGATATCCAGGAGAATCTGACTGGTTGAGGGGTCATAAGGACAGATTTGGGAACCACTGCAAAAGACAGTAACAGTAGACATTTCAGCTGTTTTGGTGGATAGGTGGAGTCTTGATGGTCTAGATATGTACTGTTTTTAACTACTAGCTTGAGTGGCATGTTGAGCAACTGGCTGACATTTTGTTTATATATGTTACATTTTTCCAAAGCAATTTGGTATTTTTTTAAGTACAGGTGGCCCACTACTTGATCAGAGTATTTGGTTATTCAGAGTTAATCTAGTAAATGATGGCAGATGAATACCAAAATGAGCCACCCATTCTGCCCAGCACCTGTTGGTCTGCCTTATGGAGATGGGCTTTGAGGGGGGGGGGGGGGAGTAGGGTTGAGCTCCTTTGATAAGGGATTTTGGGAGATATGTGTGTTTTTTTTTCCTGGTGTTTTGTACATCATGCCAGGCGGTTCTCTGATTGTGTGGATTATAATAAATAAATGACTGACTGTGCATAGGGATTTCTATATGGAATCAGATACTTATCACTAAAACTGTGAATGACATGCTTATGGCTTATGGTTTATTCAGTATTTGATATACTGCCTTTCAAGACAAAGTAATCAAAGTGATTTACAATTGTAAAGAAACTTAATCAGATGGGAAGAAAATACAATATGTAATACGGAAAAGAGAAGTCTGAATAGAATGGGAAAGAAAAATATATACAACATGCACATTTTTATAACCTTTTTCTTCTCAGGACTACATTCACAAGGAACCAAAAAACTTCTCAAACAAATCAGTCTTGAGGACTGAGCGATGGCGTTGTTCTAGGCGTAAGTTGAGTAGTAGAGAATTCCAAAGAAAAGGCATCTTGATATAGAAAGCGGACAGCCGGTTTATCTCATATTTTGGCCTGGGTTGGTGAAGGAATATGAAGACCGTTTCCATGCAACGATCTCAGTGTGCATGTGGGGATGTACAAGATGAGTAATGAAGCCATATATTTCGGTTGCCCGGTATACAAGGTCTTCGGGACTAATAAAAGGATTTTAAACATGATTCTGAAGAAGATAGGGAAGCAGTGATGTTCAGTGAAAAGGGGTTATTTTCGAGTGACAGTCATAATGCAGAGAGCCCTATTCTGAATAGATTTAAATACGTTTTATTCTAATGTCAGAAGGCCAGAGTAGATTATATTCCCATAATCAAGACATGATATGATAAGGCTGAGCATTAGGATTGTATGGGCCTTAGAGTCCAAAAAAAGGTTGAAGGGGACAAATGCATTGTAACATGCAGAAGGAGGTTTTGACTAAGGCTCCTCTATTTGCACTAACAAGGAGAGTTCGGTACCATCTTAATCCATATTATCTAATGCAGGGGTCTCAAACTCAAATTGCTTTGAGGGCCAAATGAGGACTTGTAAAGTAACCCGGGGGCCGCATAAGACGCGGGGCCTCATTTGCATAAGGGGCCTCATTTGCATAAATATTTGCATAATGTTACCATACACTAACTTTTAGTAAACATGCCTCTTTAATGAGTATGGATAAAGAAAGACTAAAAGATTTAGAAACAAGAAGACAATAATTAAACTGGGAACCCCAAAAGCCAAACTTGGAATGTACAACAACACTGTAGAAATAAAACTATAAATTAATTTCCTCTTGTACTAAACAAAGCGCAAACATTAATGATGCACATTTCCCAGAGCTGACATATTCCAGTTAATAAATTCAAAATAAAGAGATATTTTTCTACCTTTTGTGCATTTTTTTCAGTTGCAATTGTTCCAGCCACTTTCTTCTGGTTTCTTCATGTCTTCTGCTAACTCTCCATCGTCTGCTGTCCATTTGCCCTTTCTTCTCTCCTAGTTTTTTTTCCATTCTCTCTCTACATCTGCTTTAACATACTAATCTTTCTCCTTTTTCTCTTTCCTCATTCCATTCCAATTTCATCCACTCAAATTTTACCCCTCCATCCTCAATCCCCACTTACTCTCCCAATACCTGGCCAATTGTAGATTTGTCTTCTCTCCCAGACAAAATATTTTTCCCCTCTCCATTTCACTTTCCCAGCTCCATCCCATTCTAATCCTCCCCCAACATCAGCTCCCTTCTAGTTCCAGCCCCACCCAGCATCCGCTCCCTTCTAGTCCCCCCATTAGTCCATTTCCAGTCCTATCCTAGCCTCACCATCAGCCCATTTCCAATCCTAGCCCCCCCATCAGCCCATTTCCAATCCTAGCTCCCTCCCCTCACAGCCCATTTCCATTCCAAGCCCCCCCCTCCCATCAGCCATTTGCAGTTCAAGCCCCCCTTCCACTCAGCCCATTTCCAGTCCTAGCAACCCCCCCCAGCCCATTACCAGTCCTAGACCCCCCATAGCCCATTACCAGTCCTAACCTCCCCATAGCGCACTTCCAGTTTTACCCCCATCACCCCATTTTCAGTCTTACCCCCCCCATAGCCCATTACCAGTCATAACCCCCCTGCCAATAGCCCACTTCCAGCCCTAACCCCCATTACCCCATTTCAGTCAGCCCTTCCATAGCTCATTACCAGTCCTAACTCCCCCCCGCAGCCCCCCTCCAGTCCTTTCTAACCCACACCCGCAATTTTCCAGTACTAGCCCCCACCATAGCCCATTACCAGTCATAACCCCCCTGCCAATAGCCCATCTCCAGTCATAACCCCCCCCCCCTGCCAATAGCCCATCTCCAGTCATAACCCCCCCCCTGCCAATAGCCCATCTCCAGTCATACCCCCCCCCTGCCAATAGCCCATTTCCAGTCCTACACCCCCCCTGCCAATAGCCCATTTCCAGTCCTACACCCCCCCCCCTGCCAATAGCCCATCTCCAGTCATACCCCCCCCTGCCATTGGCCCATTTCAAGTCCTAAAACCCCCCTGCCAATAGCCCATTTCCAGTCCTACACCCCCCCCTGCCAATAGCCCATTTCCAGTCCTACACCCCCCCCCCAATAGCCCATTTCCCGTCCTACCCCCCCCCCCTGCCACTAGCCCATTTCCCGTCCTACACCCCCCCCCCCGGTAAATTAAAAAAAAACCTGGCTTCTGCTGCTCAAGCAGCAAAATCAGCTGCCCTGCGGCCCCTTCCCCTGTGCCCGGAGATCCGAGTCTGCTCTATCAGCGGCGTGCTTTTCAAGCCGTGAGGAGAGTATTCCCCTCTCACGCGGCTTGAAACCGCGCGAGAGGGGAATACTCTCTTCGTGGCTTGAAAAGCACGCCGCTGATAGAGCAGACTCGGATCTCCGGGCACAGGGGAAGGGGCCGCAGGACAGCTGATTTTGCTGCTTGAGCAGCAGAAGCCAGGTTTTTTTAAAATGTGACAATTGATTCTGCCGCTGCCACGGCGGCAACGGCAGAAGCCAGGGTTTTGGGGGTTTTTTGTTTTCCTCCGTCGCGGGCCGCACAAAGTTGTCTCGCGGGCCGCATGCGGCCCGCGGGCCGCGTGTTTGAGACCCCTGATCTAATGTGTACTAATGTGCACTACAATGTTATCGCATGCCAATAGGTGATATATATTACAGGCCCCCTTTGCTTAAACTCTTATCCATGGTACGTAATGTGCATTGGCAGATAAAGTGTTTATTACATTGTACTGGAAGTGTTATATAGTAGAACATACTTGTACTGAATCAGTTAAGTGCATAAGAAAATTAGACCTTACCATGGGCTACAGCCTGTTAAATGTCAAACGAAACATTACAATTTTACATTTCGCTCTTATGCTTTATATCGAATATCACTGTAAATCTGTGCAGTTTGCAATAACTTTTTGTGAACATTTAGAATGTGTGTTAAGGAAGAGGGGACAAGAGATAAGAGCAAACTTGTGGGGGGGGGGGGGGCTAGGTTATAATTAAATTTGCAAGAAAAAATAAAACGCAAAGAGTAGGATAGAAAAGACAAAGGTCTGGTTCCGGATCACCGAGATGCAAGTTGGCGACTACTGTCGGCGAGAGGAAGCAGGCAGTTTCCCTCTGAGCAAGACTACAAGCTTGTCTGAAGTAATAAACCATTTAGTAGCCATTTTAAATTTCTTAAGGGAAGTCTCGCGTTTTTCATCTAATGGCAGACCATTCTAGAGGGAGAGAGCTAGGATACTAAGGGGCATGTTGACTAAGCTATGCTAAGATTTTACGTCGAGAGTAGAAATTAACATGCGAGTTCATGCATGCACAGTATGGCCCCAGCAGATACTGCATTGATTCAGACCCTAATGTGTGCCAGCAGCAATTGTATTTAATGCGGATGCACTTAATACCATCCACTGAGGTGGCGTGAAGTGTGTCCATGCCAACTGTAACATGACGCTCCCCCCATGCTAACTGTGATGTGCAGTCGGACCCACTCTCTGCCCCTGTCCCACTTTCCCTTCCTGTAGCATGCTAAGCAGCACAGAATGAACTGCACAGTCTGTTTAGTGTAGTCCCCTGCATGCTGCTTAGCACATGTTCAAACACATGTTAACAGCTAGCACACCTTAGTAAACATGGATACCACCAGGCATCCTTGCTTTAAGGACAAGTGAATTTCGAGATGGGATGGAATTTTTAGCTGGGGCAGCAAAAAACCTTTGAGGGATGGTGTGAATGAGCAAGTTTGAATAAAAATTAGGGAAATCAGAATAATAGACTTGATGGGCAATTGTAAGAATATTAAATGGAGCCTGATAGGATATGGGTAACCAGTGTTCTTTCCATAGAAGAGGAGTGACATGATCATTTGGTTAAAATTTACTCTTGAGTTGAAGAAAACAATTTAATTGAGATGCCTGGATAATCAGTAATTTGGGAAGATTTTAGCTCTTGATAATTACCAGGGTATGGATAAGGATGGTCTAAGTTATTTTATCCAATATTGAGCGAGCTGACCGAATTTGTTTTATTTCACTGTTACTGATATGTAGATGACTTCCAGGGTACTATCTAAAGTGACTTCCAAAACTTTCAGAGGCATCCAGATACCTCCAGTTGATGCTGTAAGTGGTAAAGAAGGAATGCCATACTAGAAAAAGATGATGACATTCATCTTGCATGGCATTTGTTTTTAAGTTTATTGCAAGCCAGCTATTCAGCAATTTTTTCACATTTTAGAAAAAATATCTATAATCAATTTAGGTGATGCAGAATCCTAAGCATATAATAACTAGATGTCATGATGATGTTGTTAAGTGCAGTTGATTCATGGTAACCTGGATAGCTGTCCTAAACTGTGTTCGGTCTTCAGTCAAGTGGCTCGTTGTTGATAGAGTGGCATCCATAGCTGCTTCTGTTGTATCGATTCATCTCCTTGCTGCCATTCCTCTTTTTCATTGACCTCTAACCTTGCCAAACATGATGTTTCTCTCTAATGATGTGTCCAAAGTATGAGAGTCAGTCTTTATCATCTGAGCTTCTAAAGCAGTGGTTCTCAACCTTTTTTGTACCGTGACCCCTTTTACCATTGGTCAACTTGTGGTGACCCCCAATGATAAAAGCAAATGCGTCTCTCTCTTCCTTTACCGTTAATGCTTTGTCGCTGTAATCATTTGTTATTAACATATTATAGGCCTTTGCAATATGTTTTTATTTATACAATTTACTTATTTAAACCACAATAATTAATCTCAATAACAAATAATATTTGATTTCAAAATTACAATGATTTTGTAGTCAAATCACTAATATGAAATAAAATTATTTTTTCTACCTTTGTTGTCTGACCAATTTATTCTCTGATCATGCTGGTCCCAATCTGAGGCTTCTGCTTTCCTGTCTTCTCTTAGCTCTCTTTCTGGGGTCTATGGTCCATCTGCCATTTCTTATCTCTTCTTTTGTTTTCTTCACTTCTTTCTATCAGCCTATTTCCAGTCCCAGTAACCCTCCCCAGTATCAGCCCTTTTCCAGTTCTCACTCTCAGTACCTTCCAATGTCAACTTGCATTCCCATGACTACCACTGGTGTCCATTCCCTTCTAGTACGAATACCAGGGCAGCCCCTCTCAGATCCACTCCCTTCCAGTTCCATTCTCCCATCCCCTCGTATCAGCCCATTTGTAGCCTTAGCCCCCAGTTTTCTTCCAGGGCCAGCAGCTCTATCCTCCCCTCCCCACAATCAGCCCATTCCCAGTCAAAGCCCCCCAATCAGCTTGCTTCCAGTGCTAGCCTCCCCTAATCAGCCCAATACCAGTCCTACCCCCCCATCAGCTCATTACTAGTCCTAGCCTCCCCTAATCAACCCATTACCAGTCCTAGCCCCCCCATCTTCCCATTATAATCCTAACCTGCACTGTCTCTCCCCTCTGTCCAGCATTTATCCCCATCTGTCCAGTATGTCCCCCTCTCTCTTCCCTTTGTCCATGTCAGCCCACTCCTTCCTTCCATGTCAGCCTCCCTCCCTCCATCAATGTCAGCCCCCCTCCCTCCCTTCATCCCTCCATGTCAGCCCTCCCCTCCCTCCCTCCATCCATGTCAGCCCCCCCTTCCTTCATCCATCCATGTCAGCACCCCTGTCCATGTCAGCCCTCCCTCCCTCCATCAGCCCCTTCCCTCCCTCCATCCATGTTAGCCCCCCTCTGTCCATGTCAGCCCCGTTGCAGGTTCCCTGCTCCCCTCTCCCCATGTCTGCCTCCTCCTGCAGCCGCGGCTCCCTGTCTCTTAGGGAACCGCGGCTATGCCTGTAAAACCGTTGCGAAGCCTTTCTGTCTCTAAACGGGCTCTGTGCAGCATTGTCCTGCCTCCAAAGGAAGTGGTAAACAATTTCCTTTGGAGGCGGGACAATGCTACACGGAGCCCATCGAGAGGCAGGAAGGCTCCGCAACAGTTTTACAGACATAGCCACGGTTCCTTAAGAGGCAGGGAGCCGCAGCTGCAATAGAAGGGAAGCGGTGAGTTTGCCGCTGCCAAGAAGCGGACTTGGCAGCGGCAGCAACTTGTGCGCCTCTTTTTTTTTTTTTTTAACGGCGGAGTGAAGCAACTCCCGCTAAATCCTGTGGCGACCACCGTGTGGGTCGCGACTCACAGGTTGAGAACCGCTGTTCTAAAGAAAGCTTTAGTTTGATCTCCTGTTGAGAGCACTCCACCTTGCCTGCCTTCCCAACTTCTGTCCTTAATTCTTTGTTTTCCGTGGAGTCAGCAGGTTGTTAATTCCTGCCACTGCCGAAAAACTGTTGTGGGTTTTTTTTTTTTGGTGTATTACCATGCTCTGCCTTTCTGTCTATGCTGATTCTGTCAAACTGATATCGGCCCCAATTAAATTTTTATTTTTAACTTTTTAATTTTTTTTTCCTGTGTGTTTCACCACTAACTAGGCCTTTAGGCTTCCATTACTTCTTCAACTGAAGAACACGTTAGAAATGGAAAAATCCAACTAGTGGTTTTAAGAAATGTACCAAATGTGCCGGTACAATATCAGTCACCGATTAAACATGACTGGTATCTAAAATGTTTGGGCCCTGACCATTTACCAAATTTATGTACTTTGTGTCAACAAATGACAAAAAAGAGGCCTAAAGAACAGAGTCAGACAGTATGGATCGCTGTTTGCCCCAGACTCATTTCTGTGGCTTCCACATCATAGGGAACATTGACCTCCTCTCATGGGTCTCAGGTTTTTTCTAAGTCCAAACATAAAAGTAAGTCTCTCTTTGATTTCTAAGAAGTCATTGGCATTGAAGACCGATACCGACACTAAGGGCTGTACCGAATGTGAAATGCGCTCTGTGCGACTTGCACTTTGGGCGCGTGCCCCCCCCTCGCACCTCCATCTAGCTACGTTATGGGGCAGGAGAGAAGAAGCGCGTACCCGATGTGCAAGTCGCCGGCATGCTAAGCAGGTCTGGTCCCTCCCGGAGGGACCAGACCTGCTTAGCGTGCCATGAGAAGGCTTAAGGGGTGCATTTTGGCTGTCTGCCATTGCCTGCCACCGCTGAGAGAAGAAAAAGTGGTGGCAGCAGGCAAAGGTAGACAGCCGAAATGCGTCTCTTTAAGCCTTTGCACCCTGTGCGGCTGCACCGCTTGCACAGGGCTAGGTTCGGTCCTGTCGACACTAAAGGTAAATCTCAGCATAAGCATCGAGACTCCCCTAAGGGTTGCTTCTGATGCATCTCTGTCAGCCAAACAGCCCCGGTGGGAGGACTTGTCCTCCAAAGCACAGGAGGGGCTCCACAGTGCTCCCAAGGCATCAACCTCTGGAGAGCTACTGGTTCCATGCTCTGGGATGGTGGCTTAGAGCCTTGTTGGTAATTCTTCCCAGATGTCAGCCATCTTCCTGGACCAGAACATGTTGGCGCTTGAGAGGAGTTTGGCTGCACGCCTGGCAGCCTTGGTACAAACGGTATCAACAGCTCCGGCAGTGCAGGCGGTTGGCACCCTGTCTACAGCCAACAGTATTGACCTCAATGCCAGCCCTCGAACCTGCATTGTTGGAGCCTCCAAGGCTGATGCCTCCATTGGAACTGACCAATACCTCTGGTATCCAACAGGCTAAAACTGCCAGGGCTCCTGATTCCAATATCTTTAAGCATCGGTATCTGAATTGACCCTCGACGTCAACTAAGCATTGACGGTCAAACACACGACCACTGATACTTTGACTTTTTGTCAGACTCTGAGTTCAGCTCTTCTGATTCTGATGAGTGATCACTGGATTCCCAGGAACTTCCAGACATCCCTTCAGACCCTTCCCCTCCCCAGGAGTGGCGCAGGTCCCCACCAGAAAACATGTCAAGACTTCATCTAGGACATGGCACAGTAACCTCTGAGAGAGAACCGAGGGCAGAGGAGATACTCCAATACCCTCCCACACCCAAGGAAGTGGCTACCTTACCGGTGCATTGCATCTTACAAGGTATTATGCTTTGCATGTGGGAGGCTCCTCTCACTGTTCTGCCTATTAGCAAATGGCTCGCTACCATGTACCAGGTTTCTGAGTGTCCAGACTTCCAGAAGCCTCAACTCCCCAAACCACTTGATGGTGGAATCAGTGATACGCCAAATAAAGAGTTCCAGAAATTACTCATCCATGCCACCCGGTAGGGAATCAAGGTTGCTCGATGCCTTTGGGCATCTATGCTTTCAGTCATTTATGTTGGCCTCCAGAATAAACTCCTACATGTTATACATGGGCATGTTTTCTTAAAGATGTCACCAGGGATCGGTAGACGTTTGCCCACTTGCTTTCTGATGATATATGAAGTGCATGCCAGGCACTCATCAAGCAAGGCCAAAATACTTCAAATTTCTTACCAGGGCTTCTTTTGATGCCTTTGCGTCAACAAGCAGAGCTTCATCAGTCTGCATTGGGGCTCACAGGGTGGCCTGGTTACAGGCATAAGATCTCAAACAATGGGTACAGGACAAGCTGGCCAACATCCCATGCACAGGAGAAAACCTTTTTGGAAAAGGTTGGAGAGAGAAAGCTGAGGAAATTGAGAAAGATTATCTCACCCTCAAACGTCTTTCCAGAAAAATGGCTGACCCCTCCAAAAGGAAGGCTCTGCCTAAGAAACCTTTCTAATCTAAGAAGATGAGGCATTAGCCTTCCTACTCACCCTCTGTAGCCTACCAGTCTCTGCATCCTAAACAGCGGCAGCAGGGCCCTCGCCATCCCAAAAAGCCCCAGGCTCCCAAACCTCAACCATCAGCTCGGGCACAACCAGCTGATGTACTTTGACTCCTTCCTAGAGAGCATTGCCTCTCTGCCTCTGGAGGGTCCTCAGTCCCCCTCCACATAGCAGGCAGACTCTGTTCCTATGCCCACAGGTGGCTCCTCATCACTTAAGAACAGTGGACTCTCAACATCATCCAAAGGGGGTATAGGCTTCAATTCGAGACTTTACCCCCCACTAGCTTCACTAGGGACTATCCCACCCATCCCTTTCAAAGCACTCTCTTAAAGGAAGAGGTGTCCATCCTGTAGTCCCAGGGTGCCATAGAAAGAGTTCCTCCTCCTCAAGAAGGGATGGGCTTCTACTCTTCATATTTTCTCATTCCAAAGAAAACAGGAGGTTTCAGGCCCATCTTGGGTTTGAGACTTAAATAAGTTCCTGGTCCAAGGAAAAATTCAAAGCAATTTCACTGGGAACTCTTCTCCCATACCTCCAGTGGCATGATTGGTTATGTTCTCTAGACCTGAAGAAGGCATACATGCATGTATTAATCCATCCTCAACACAGACAGTATCTGCACTTCATGTTTCAAGGAAACCACTATCCATACCGGGTGCTGCCTTTCGGCTTAGCTTCTGCACTGCAAGTATTCACAAAATGCATGGCAGTAGTCATTGCCTACCTCTGCACTTTGGGAATCTTTATCTTCACTTACTTAGATGACTGGCTAATCAGGGGAGACTCTCCTCAGGAGGTCAAATTCTCTCCCTTCATCGTATCATCACGGTGCTCCATCATCTGGAATTTGTCTTGAACATCCCAAAGTCTCATCTCGCTCCAACTCAATGTCGAGAGTTCATCAGAGTAGTCTTGGACACTCAAAAGGCCTGGACATTTCTTCCTCAAGATTGCTGCACTCACCTCATCGAGCTGGCAAGATGTATGCAATAGCAAAGCTATGTAACAGCTCGAGAGATGCTATGTCTCTTGGGACAGGTGGCTTCCATGGTCCATGTTGTCCCCTATGTTTGCCTACACATGTGACAATCCCAATGGACATTGTCTTCGCAATGGAAGCAAGCAACAGGTTGTCTCAGAGACAAGATCACATCATCCCTCAACCGACCATGTCCCTTCAGTGATGGTATTCTCCACGGAACCTACTCATCAGATTACCCTTTTAGATGCTTCCACCTCTATGCACCCTGATGACTGATGCCTCCAAGCTGGGTTGGGAAACACATCTGAAAGACCCCACCACACGGACTGTGGACTCAACAGGAATCTGCTCTGCAGATCAGTGTCTTAGAACTAAGAGCACTAACAAATGTCTTTTGGGTTTTTCAACCCAACTCATGGGGCAACAGGTGTTAGGACAAACAACCAGGTTGCCATATTCTACATGAACAAACGGGGGAGGAATGGGATCCCCTATCCTCTGAGTAAGCACGTCACCTGTGGTTCTTTGCCATCACACACTGCATTCACCTCGGAGTGGTGTGTCTCCTGGCCAATCTCAATGTCCTTGTGGACAGGCTAAGCCATATCCTTCTTCCACATGAGTGGACATTACATCGAGAAATGGCTGCTTGGATCTTCTGGATGCGGGGAACCCCACTCGTAGATCTTTTTGCCACGCCGCAAAACACACAGCTTCCACTCTTCTGCTCCAGGCTTCCATCCCTGCAACGACAGGCCCTGGATGCCTTCCTTGTCCATTGGGGACAGGGTCTGCTCTATGCATTATTTCCCATCCCCTTGATACCCTAAACACTATTCAAACTAGAGGTGAATGAGGGCTCCATGATCCTCAACCATGGTTTCCTCTGCTTCTTCACCTTGCACAGACTCTTCCTCTCAGACTGGGAAATGCACCCCAACTCCTTTCCCAGGACCATGGGATGCTTCTTCATCCAAATCTTCACTCCATTTGCCTCACAGCTTGGCTGCCGAAGGGATAGTGCTTGCTGACCTCAACCTGTCACAGGAGGTAAAGGATATCCTTTTTGCATCATGCAAGAAATCCATCAGGCGATCTTATGCCTTCAAGTGGTGAACGTTTGCCCTCTGGTGCGCCACAAAGGGCATTGATCCCTTTGCTTGCCTGGTGGAATACCTTCTACAATATCTCCTCATGTGTCCTCAACATGTCTTAAGACCAACTTGGTGCAAGTTCATCTTAGTGCCATTGCAGCCTTTCACAAACCACTCTGTGGCCAGCCTATCTCCTCACACCCCTTAGCATGCTTCATGTGAGGTTTCCTTCTTTGCAAACCACTCTTTAAGCTGCCTCCGGTAGCATGGGACCTCAATGTGGTTCTCGCTCAACTTCTAAAGCCTCCTTTCGAGACCTTAGCCACCACTTCGCTAAGGTTGCTATCTTGGAAGGTAATCTTCCTCATCGAAGTTATATCAGCTTGCCACATCAGTGAACTGCAGGCTCTGGTGGCGGATTGCCATATAACTGGTTCCACCATGATAAGGTCGTTCTGCATACCCATCCGCATTTCCTTCCAAAGGTGGTCTCCTCCTTCCATCTAAACCAGTTGGTAATCCTACCAATTTTCTTCCCTAAACCACATGCATCTTGGGCTGAAGCAGCGCTACACACCTTTAAACTGCAAGCAAGTACTAGCTTAGTACTTGGATAGAACTAAAGTTCACAGAAAATATTCTCAATTGTTCGTTTCCTTTGATCCAAGTCACCTTGGGCTACCGGTAACAAAACAAACTCTTGTCCAGATAGCAAATCTGCTTGTGGATAAGCTGGACTCTTTGGGGGGGGGGTCGGGTCATGTCACTGCTCATAATGTATGGGCTATGGCAACCTCTGTAGCAAATCTTAGGAGATTTGTCGGGCAGCTACCTGGTCCTCCATTCATACTTTTGCTGCATATTGTCTGGACAGGGATTTCTGTCAGGGCACTGTCTTTGGCCAAGCTCTACTCCAGAACCTCTTCGGGACTTAAATTAAGCTCCTACTATCTGTCCTGAACTTCCACAGGAGACCAGACTATCATTAGAGGTGGTACAGTCTCATGAATTTGAGTCCATTGGGCCACATTGTGTCCACACTCTTCGGCATTTTTTAGCCTTGGGGTTCACACTGCTCTTTCCCTCATGCCAATCTGGCAACTGGGAGCTAGTGAGTTCCATATGTGAAGACTACATTCCTGCTTGTTCCTGGAGATAGCATAGTTACTCCACCTGTAACAGGTGATCTCTGGGAACAGCAGGAATCAGTCTTCACTACCCACCCACTTTCTCTAGGAATTGTAGGATTCGTTTTTTTTTTTTTCTCAGCTACAAACTCAACTGAGGAGAGGAGTTGGGAAGGTAGGCGTGCAGGCACAGTGGTCATCCATTTTGGCCTTTTTTTCACTTTTTGTAGAAATGTCTCACTTTCTTTGACCACAACTTTCTTGATGTTATCCCATAACTCTTCTGGTGCTCTGTCATTTGTATCCAAAGCAGCAAGTCAGTTTTGCAGGCCATCTTTAAATTCCGGTGGTATATTCTCAAGATTATATTTTGCTACTTTTCAGTGGTTTCTCGTTTTTCAGCTTTAGCTTGTTTCCTTACTAGTAGTTGGTGATCTGTACCACAGTCGGATCCAGGTTTTGTCTTTGATATGGAGCTTTTCCAATGTTGACTTCCACAGATTTCAATTTGATTTTTGTACAATCCTTTGGGTGACGTCCATGTGTACATTCACCGCTTGTGTTGCTTGAAGGTGTTTGAGATGAATAAAATCATTGGTCTTGCAGAATTCTATCAGCATACATAAAGAAGATAAGTCTAGAGGTTTAGATCAGCAAAGCCAGGGGGCAAGAAATACATTAAATTGTTTGGGCCCATGAATTGAATCCTGAGGGACATCACAGGTCAACCTACAAGAAGTAGAGAAGAACTGACATCAATGGATATGAAATGATCTCCTTTCTAAATAGGACAGAAACCATGCAAGTAGTGTTCATAAAAGATAAAGATCTGAAAGCCTTTGTAGAAGCAAGGTGTGATTTGCTAGGACAAACACAGCAGTCAAATTTAGTAAAAGGAGGGGAACTTACTAATCCTTATCTAAGTTGATTCTGATGAAACCTGTTAACCGGAGCAATGTATGGTCAGTACAATGATTGTGTATGAAAACTGGTATGCAAAGTGTAGATTTTTCTCTAGGTAATTTATGAGCTAAGTGGCGCCACGTTTCTCAGTAACGTTTGAAATAAATGGGAGGTTAGAGAGAGTGCAGAAATTTTCTAAAGCATTGGTGATATATGCTTTAGGATCCTTCAATCAAGGGTGAATAATTTACTTGCTTTCCTTTATTAGGAAATGGCCCATGAGTAAAACTAGAGATGATCATAGAATACAGGAATGATAGTAGAGCGGGCGAGTAGGCAGAGGATTGATGAAGGTTGATGAGGGCTTTATTGAGTTTGCAACTTTTGCACCCTCAACCGAATTAGGTGAATTAGAAAAAGAGCTGCAAGCAAAATGGGCGATTGAGGCATCAAGGCGGTAAGTGGGAGAGTTAAATTGTGCAGGCTCTGGGCCTCTTTTCATTGGTAGTGGAATGAATAAGAGACTCCAGTATCATCCACCTTCTGCACAAAGGCTGTTGCAAATTATTCCGCAGTAGGGCTGTTAGGCAGTGATTGTTGGAAGTTGATGGGCCAGGTTCCTGACTATTTTATTTATTTATGTGTCTTATATACCGCCCTATCATAGAAGCAGAGCGGTTTACAATATAAACAGTATTACATTATAACATGGTGAAAAAACAGCTAACAGGTGTAAACTTGATAAATTAAAGGTATTTACAGGATTACATGACGATAAATTTCCTGTAACATATTTACATATTCACATGTCAGATTCCTAGCTAGATATTCTTGAATGTTTGTTTTTCTCCATTTGGGTGAGTAGAGCTATAAATTTACTGTGTGGAGCATTATACTGGAGCAATGTATAATAGTAAAGCTTTTCATATGAGTATGAATTTGTGTGTAATTGATTGATTGTGTATCAATATGTGTACGGAATGACATGAGGAGAGATCTTGTCAGTTTATATTGGGGCAGTGAGAGGGGGCATGATCATATCAGGTTATGTTAAGTCAAGTTCTGTAATTTTTGGGAAGGGTCACTGCTTATGTTCCTTATTGCTGCCAAAATGTTCATTGAAGAGGTATGTTTTGAGTTGAATCCTGAAGGTTGATAGATCAGCTATAGATCTTAGTCTGTCTGATAGAGCATTCCACAACACTGGGGATATGTATTCAAAAGCTCTCTTGCTAGTGTGTTTAGTTTTGCGCTAATCCAGTGGTATTACAAGTGTTTCTATCATTTTACCTCTTCGTAGGCGTTCAATGGGTGTTATCTTAATTAGTGTAGAGGGGGCTATGTTTCTGAAAAGTTTAAATGTGGTCATTATTATCTTATATTTTATTCTGCTGTGGATAGGTAGCCAGTGGAGCGCGTATAGTATTGGTGTGTTATGTTCAATTTGCATTGTAGGTGATGCGTGCCTAGTGGTGGCCTAGTGGTTGGGGCAAGGTACTTCAGGCCGGAAGGTCGGGGGTTCAAATCCCACTAAAGGATAGCAACCTTGGGCCGGAAGGAATGGGGTTTCTAGTCCCACAGGTGCTCCTTGTGGTCTTGGGCAAGCCACTTAACCCTCCATAGCCCATGTTCCCTGTAAAATAGTTATCTCCAAGTTATAATGCCCTGTTCAATGTAATTTCAGTTTGTTCAATGTAAACCGCACTGATGCAGAATAGCGCGGTATATAAGAGAATATAAATAAATAAATAAATAATAAATATGCTGGGCCATTTGGAGGCTGTGTAGTGTTTGCTTAGGTAAACCGAGTAGTAGGCTATTGCAGTAGTGAGGTGTGGGAATATCATAGCCTGTAGTACAGTTCTGAATTCACTACTTGGGAGTAGGGGCTTTAGGCTTTGAATCATTCTAAGTTTGTTGTATATGACTCCAATGGTGAGTTTAATATGAGTTTTGAAACAGAGTTTTGTTGATTGTGATACCGAGGCATTTTACGTCGCCTTTTACTCTTTAAGGTTGCATCGTTGACATCTATGATGGTAGGTGGAGAGTAGTTTTGATCTCTGGTAATGAATAATACTTCTGTTTTATTGTAGTTTATGTTAAAGCAGTATGATTTCAAATATAGGGCAATTTCATTGAAGAATGCTATGATGGGATTGAAGAAGGGTTTAGACGAGTTGAATGGAAGGTATGACATTATGTCATCAGCATAGATGGCATATCTAACTTGAAATTTTTTTATTTGGCATATTGGCTGGATATATATATTAAACAGTAGGGCGGATAGGGCAGAACCTTGCGGGAGCCCATGTTTCTGGGTGTAGATATTGGAACACTGTTGGTCGATTTTAACGTTGGGTACGGTCTGACAGGTATGATGGAGACCATTTTATTGTGGTACTATATAGGACAATTTGTTGTAATCTTTGAATTAGCATGCCATGTTTAACTGAATCAAAGGCCACTGCGATGTCAAGAAAGATTAATATGAAAGCCTGGTTGGTGTCATCTATTCCTTTAATGAGATTATTGAACAAAACTAGTGACAATGTTTCTACACTGCGTTATGGTCTAAAGTCATATTGATGTTCATCAGGTGGGGCATTTTGTTCAATGTGGTCTTGAAGTTGGTTGTATACATTTTTTTTTTTTTCAATGACTTTGACCAGAAATGGCAGACTGGAGATTGGTCTATAGGAGGCAGGGCATTTTTTATCGGATTTTTTTTGTTTTAGTATAGGGTGTTTTGGTAGCTTGTTTAAAGTCTCTAGGCATATGTCCTTGAGTGAGTGAGAGGTTGACCATCGTTAGTACAATAGGTGCAAGCTCATCATGGGCAGCCTTGATCCAGGTAACAGGGCATGGGTCAATGCTGGAGGTTGTTGTATTAATTTTTGTAATTATGTTTTTGAGTGATTCTAAGTATGCCCTGTGAAATTCTAGCCAGATTTCAGTGTACTTAATAGAGCTGCAAGGGGTCTGGGGGTGCAGTTTACTATAAGATGAAACTTAACACATTAATATGCGATAGCTCATGGAGAGATGGCTTGCATTTGAGTGTTATGTTTTGGTAGGTTTGTGAGTGACTTCACTATTGAAAACACAGGTCTGCAAAATTTTTTTTTTCGCGAGCTGTTTTGGTTATTCCATGTAATCTTTGTTTTTTGGTGCGCTGAATCCGAAAATGACCTCCATTTTGTCATAGGACATCACGTTTTCTTACAATTTAGGTAACTATGTTAAATAAGGCAATACCTCAAAATAAATGGAAATAGACTTATAAAATTAAAGTTTTATTACAATATTTTCATGAAAATCCTTTTTTGAACTGAAATGAGCTCACCTACACACACTAAACTCGATTCTTCTTCCTTGTGAGGTTCCTCTTGGTGCATTTACGCTTGTGAGTAGCATCTGGAATGTCTCTCTGAAGCATCCAACAGTAGTCTGCCATCATTGTAATGCTCCATTTTCCCTGGTATATCCTTTCCATCTCTTTAATGTCTTGGTGGAATCATTCACCTTGTTCCTCACTCACAGCTCCCAAATTTTCAGGAAAGTAGTCAAGGTGGGACTGGAGGAAATGCACTTTCAAACTCATCAGGCAACCTAAAGCTTGAAATGCTTTCAGCATTCGTCCGATGATCTTTTTGTAGTGAGGATCTTTGTTATTGCCTAAAACTTTCTGTACGACTTCTTTAAATGCAATCCACCCTCCTTTTTGAGGATCTGTCATGGCATTGACAAACTCTTGATCAACTATAAGCCTTCTAATGTCTGGTCCGAAGAACACACCTTCCTTCAATTTTGCCTCCCGACAGGCCTGGAAACTTGGTGACCAAGTATTTGAAGCATTCTCCATCTCTTGGAAGTGATTTTAGGAATTGCTTCATCAATCCCAATTTTATGTGGAGAGGTGGTAGAAGAACTTTATGGGAAGGTACCAAAGTTTCTCGGAGGACATTTTTTTCACCGACTGTTAGCACCCTCAGCTGCCAACTCTTCTTGGTCCAGTGATTTTGTCGGTCTCGACTGTCCCATAGACACAGAAAACAAGGATATTTGGTATACCCAGCTTGTTGCCTGAGCAGCATGCACAAGACCTTCAAGTCCCCACACACTTGCCAACCATGGTCTTCATATATAAGTTTACGAAGAACCAAGTCCAAGTTCTCGTAGGTTTCCTTCAAGTGTACGGAATGACCTACAGTTATGGAAGCGTAAAAGCCGTTGTGGAGTAAAACTGCTTTGAGACTTCTTTTTTGAAGAATCTATAAAAAGACGCCATAGCTCTGAATCATATTGGATTTTAAATTGACCCATCAGACCTTCGACATCGATGCAATAAACCAACTTGTCTTCCTGGGCGAAGTAAGGAATGAACTCCTTTTCACGATGTCTGAACCATGAAGATGACACTCCTGGCAACAATAAATTCCTGCTTTTCAGCCTTGATCTGAGTAACCCAGCGGCATCTTTGGGAAGATTCAAGTCTCTTACCAAATCATTCATCTCCTCCTGAGAAAACAATTTTGGTCTTGTATCATCTTCAAAGTCAGAACTTGATTCATCATCTGGTTCAGGTATGACTTCACCTTCATCAGAGCTAGGTATCTCTTCCAAGGTAGCAGGGGGCTTGGGTACTGGTATATCTGTACCATGGGGGATGGGACGAATTGCCGAGTGAAGATTGGGGTATGAAATGGAATGCTTCCATTTGGACTTAAACCCTTTCACATCGCATGAACAAAAGTAACAGTCGTCACTATGGTTCTTTTGCTATCGCCATACCATAGGAATCCCATAAACGGAAAGATATTTTCTTACCCTTGAACCAGTTTCGGAGGTCCTCAACACACCGTTTGCACACTTTGAGGCACCCAGACTTTATCTTGATCTCCAATTTTTAGTCCAAAGTATGCAAAGTATACTTTTTTCACGAAGTCTGTAATATTCTGCTGTTGCTTCAACACTGTTTATTCACCACAAATGAAACAGAAACTGTCTGGCGAATTAATACACTTTTGCGGAGCCATAATGTAATGGTTGAAGAATGACAAGCTAACACGAATTGCGATGAAAAAGTGTGAACAGCCTAGAACCAAGAACCTGATGATGATTCGTGCACAAGTGTGGCATGCAGGAGAGAGCAGCTCTGTGTCTGTACATGAGACGTGTCAGACGGCTGCCTGGGTGAGAATCTTCACAGTCTTGGCAAGTGCATATATCTATATGATTTGCAAGGTATTGTGGGCAATGTAGTTCATTCACACCAGACACAGCTGCTGACAATAATTTAGTTGTGCTCTTGGGTAAAGCCAATAAGATATTTATTTATGGGGTTATTTCTCCCAACACAGATATGCTTGGTAGCACATAAATCAGGTAACTTGCTTTCAGTGTTAACTTGGAAAAACAAAGTCAAAATCAGGAAAACAACAAATGAAAAGCCACAAAGCAAGAAACAAACTGTTCTTTTCAGGTTAACTTCTGATTACTTCCCACATAGATTCAGAAGTGATTCACTCCTAGCTCACAAGCAATTAGGTAAGGCTTAATTGCTAGCAGTTATCCAGCTGAAACCCCTTTAGCTGGCTTGCTTTCTACTGTGTGGGTCAAATCCTGCTTCAGGAGCTTTTCTGAGTAGATTAAAGAACAAATTTGTATTTCTTTGTGATGGTTGCTGTACTTTATAACAGAAAGTTACCAACGGAGTTTAGATAGAGAGCAATCCATATAAACACATTCTTCATCTGCAATCATTCCCCCATCTTCAACAAGCATAGGTTCAATATCATGGATTGGCACAGATGAATCTCTCAATGGAGCATTTTCAGGAGGATGCTTGTTTCCCTGCTGTCTTTCAAGATTATAGCTAGGGCATAGATCAGTGTTCATACCTGAGCTTCCATTGCTGTTAGAGTTCCTCTCTATATAGCCTGGTCAGTATGTAGTCCAGTTCTTATGTCCAGCCTTCCAATCCAGATCCCTGGACACTGGATCTCTCTTCACATACCTTCTGGCACGGGTCTTAGGGTCCCTTCCACGTGCAGCCGTCTCCCTCACAGGTAGCCTCTGGTGATTCTTAGCTCTGCAGCACCATTCCTCTGGCTTTCCCCAGTCCAATGGTGTTTGCTGGCCCTTAGAATACCTCCCAGTATACGTACTGCTTTGGACTCTTCTAGACCTCTCAAAGGCTTTTTTCCTCTTTCTTCCAGAGGGTCTCTTTCCCTCTCTGTCCGTCCGGTTTGGCTTCTGCTTCTGATGATCCTTCAGATGAAACTGAGGATAATTCTCTGGATATCCAAGGTGATCATGAAGATGGTCATCTGTAGAATAAACTCTACTCTTATTCTGCCTTGATGAGTGCTCCTCCCTAACACAGCGCAGCTGTGCTGAATCAGGCCCTGCCCTTTGAGATGAGTGCTTAGGGATTACCTCATAGCCCTCCTGATTGAACACGTTTCCCCACTTCAGCTCCTCTAATGGCTGTTGGAAACCTGGTGCATTCTGGGACTGGTAGTCTTTTATGGGAAAATTCTGTTTTCTTATTTCTACCAGAACTGACAGGTTGCTTGTTCAGAGTCACTTCACCTTTTCTATAGCTCCTTCCTGAGCTATGATAAGCTTCCTTATCACAGACGTCACAGTGCTGGCCACGCCCCCCTGCACTGACCGGAGCTGCTGCTATCTGCCCTGTGTCTCCCTCCCACTGGATTCTTCAGGAAAGATTAACCCCTTCTACCATTAGAAGCACGGACTTAAAACTTGCTTAGCTTATGTATATATTGCTGACCATCAGATTTACAGTGCTATATTTTTTTTTTTACATAACTCAGATAACCCCTTTAAGGTTTTTTGGCATTTTATATCTTAAATGCACTTATGTGAATTAATTAATAGTAATTTGAATTAATTAATAGTAATTTGAAAAAATTTGATAAATTTGAAGACATTTTTGCATGTTGTGGCAAATCATGACGTCTAGGAGTTTTTTCAATATTTTATTTGTTTTCAGCATACCAAAATACATGGAAATTAGATGAAAATAATCAAACAGCTTTTTAGTCGCAGACCTGTGAAATTAATTAACTTGGCTTGTATATCGATTTCATAAGTAGGTTAGTATGATATTCCTCCTTCATGTTATTTATATGTTCATGGTGGGGCGTTCATGTACTCTGCTCTATTTTTCTCAGATGCCTTTTAAGTAGATGTGTGTCATACATTGTTTTGAGTTATTTATTTATTTATTTACATTCTCTTATATACCGCGCTATTCTGCATCAGTGCGGTTTACATTGAACAAACTGAAATTACATTGAACAGGGCATTATAACTTGGAGATAACTATTTTACAGGGAACATGGGCAATGGAGGGTTAAGTGGCTTGCCCAAGGCCACAAGGAGTTGTTTTGTCTTAAGTTATATGTGGTTTAAGGTTTGGATGCGATCTTTGAAATAGTAGTGTTCCAATTGTTTATTAGTTTCTCAGTATCACTAGTGTTTGGGTCTATGGATTTTAGGACATCTTTTATGAGTGTGTGTTTTTGTTTTTGTTTTTTCAAATAATTTTGAATTTATTGTAATGTTTTGTCTGGGCTTTGTTTGTGTGAATGTAGGTATGCTCTGCTGAGATGACTAATTCAATTAGGTGATAGTCTGACCATGGCACCGGTGTTTGTGGATGGATGGGAGACTGATTGATTGAAAGCTTCTTCTAGAAGGAATAGGAGGTCCAAATTATTCCCTTTAATGTGGGTGGGTACCATGATTATTTGTCTATAGTGGATGTTTTCCATGACATCAAGAAAATAATTGGTCTGTGTTTGTTGTAATGAGCTTAGGTTAAAGTTGTCCAATAGGATCAACTTTTTTTCTTGCTTGATATTGAGCAGTGTCAAGCCCCAGCCCTCCGCCTAGGGCTCAGAGGGTTGGGGTTGCCATTATATGCTCCTTGCAGAAGGTGAGAGAAAACCTTTTGCTCCCGCTATGCCTGCTGGGAGTGGTAGTTCTTTTGCCCTCTGATAAGGAAATAGTTGTGAGACCAGTGGTAAGGCAAAAATGACAAGAATTTATTCCCCAACAAAAGATTCAGTGCAGATTAAATCAGGATACTCTTCAGATGTTTGCTCGAGGATATTTATAGATCTTAAACTGATTGAGCTTCACACTCTTTGCTCACAAAACGTGCAATGCATATCACATGTAACAGATAGAAAACATAACAGCTTCTTCTCACAAAGAAAAATATCTTCTTTCCCTTTGTTCACACTCAGCTCCCTCATACACATTTAGCAAAGGGATTCTATATCATCTGCAAAACACAGTGTACAGTCCATAGGCACTTCTGCTGAGTCACTCTCATTAAAGTCCTGTTGCATCTCTTCAAACTCTGGAACTAAGGAGTTTGGCTTTAAGCTGTTATTATACGGCTTAGGATAATTTCCCCCTAAGACCTCTGGTGCTTCCTTTGGGCACAGTTCTATATGGTAAGGATTGGAAATACCTGAGGTTGTGGAGATTCCTCTCTGGCTTTGTTCAGCTAGCTTTTTCCAGCTGTAGGGAAACGCTCTCTGATTCCATGTTTGGAGTTCTTGTCTGGAGCACTGCTCTGGTTCCCAGTCCCAAACTGAGCTTTGAAAACTCCTGGGTTTTGTGCTAGGTTCCCACCTGTGAGCTCCTTGAAGCTTTTTATCTGGCAATGAGGTCTGAAGGTCTCTCTGCTCTCTCCCTCTAGGCAGGTTTCTGACAGCAGTCTGTCTCTTCTCTCCTTCTGCTCTGTCTGCCTCAATTCCAGAACTGTAGCTGGGTTTCCTCAAAGATCTTCTCCCAGCTCTTCTCCAACCACCTCTCCAGTCAATACTCTCACCAACACTATTACCGGCTCTCTCAGCGAGACTCCAATCACCAACTCCTCTCTTGCTTTCTCCTAGCCAGGGTTTATATTCCTGTTCCCTGGGCCTTGGGTCTGCCTTCCTGAACAGGTGTGTGTAATTAGGTTCCAGGCTTGCAGTTACGTCAGAGCTTGGGTGTGTCAGCCTAGCTCCTGTTTCCCTATGCTTGCCTTTCTCTTGCAAACGCTGAAACTTGTGTGCAGCCCGACTGTCAGTTTGTTTAAAGGTAAAATCATCCTTTTCTTCTAATTCCATATGTTCAGTATGGGCTTCTTCATCACAGCAGACATTTTCTAAGATATTTGTTAAGCCATTTGGGTCAAAGTTTGGAGGTCTGTACAGTAGGTAGAATGCCATATATTTTTTATTATTAGCATGTCTGTATCCGAGATGGTGTTGGAAAGGGTTAGTGATGCATTGAATATCTTTTTTGCAATGACTCCTCCTCCTCCTCCATGTTTATTTTTTCTAGGAATGCAGAAAGCTTCATAATTGGAGTCCCTTAGTTGGTTTACTAGTACTGTGTCTACTTCTGATAGCCAGGATTCTGTTATGAAAATTGCATCTGGTTTGGCATGGTTATGTGGCCTAAAATGATTTGGTATTTTATTTTTTATTGACCTTGCATTTATGAGTGAGCATTTAAGCACTGACTGCTGGGAATTCTCATTTTGATTAATGGGTTTGGCAGCCCAGGTAGGGGTGATGTGGATGAGTCTTCGGACGAAAGTGTTGCTCTGAGCTCTTTTTGAGTGTTTGGTTTGTGGTATTACCATATGTTCCTTGTGATGGAGCTGTATTATTGGAATGGGTAGGTATTGGTCCTGAGTAGCAAGTTGGGCATTTAGGTAGCATGTGCAACAGGATAGTAGTAAGATGCAGTATGTTAAGCTTAGACTATTGGGTAGAGTCATTCTTGCTTGAGGAAGAGACTGTCCATTTCAAGTTGTCAGATAATGGATGTGATAATATAATACCTTTATGTGTCTTACAAAGCTTGAGTGAGGTTGGCAGTGAAATATAACCCGTCTGCACTGTTGGAATTTTAAGTTGTTTAAATAAATGCAAATATGGTAAATCTGTGAGATATGTGGCAATTCAAAACAATGTTAGTGATAAGATAAAGTGTGAATCGCAGAATCAGACTGTAGTTGGTAGTGAAGTTTGGAGCCACTACTGATGTAACTTAGTCAATAAAGGAGGAAGCGTTACATTTAGTAGTTATACTTTGGACTAATCTCGCTATGTTGAGATAATGATTTATGTTTGTGCTCCATGGGTGATGTAGATGATGTTTAGGGTCCGCTTCTAAGGGCAACGCAAAAGGGCCTTTTAGCGAGGCCCCAAGGTGTGGAAGTGCTTGATCTGGTGTTACTTTTAGGCGCTGAGCTGGCTGCCCGATTGGCCTTGGTGCTGGGGGTGGGGAGGAGTTTCCCCACGTGATCCACTTGCCGATGCTGATCAGGAGGCCTGGGGACTATAGCCACATTCTTATGCTGATCCAGTGTTGCTAAAGTTAATTTCTTACGAGGGGGGTGGTCCAGTTTGATTGCAGATCCAGTTGAGGTGCCTTTGAGGGATCTTTAGGGCTGGCGTGTAGTTTGGGAGCAGCTGTTGCTAGCACGGGTGAGTCTTTCACATTTTATTGTTTGGTGTAGGCCATTGCCTATTGTCCACACCTAAGGGCCATGCCAAAGGGCCCTCTGGCAAAGCCCTGTCAAGGCACATTTGTTCTTTTAAAAGTCCCACTGGCGAGATGTTACTGCCTGATTGGCCCGGTCGGAGGGGAGAGGGAGGAGCTTACCTGGCCCACTCTCTCTCGATTTGCGCTGATCGGGGCTGTGCGGAAAGGTATGGTTGCAGGCACGCTTGTTCTTTTAACAGAGTGCTCGGACACAATTTCTGCTCAAACATTTCAACATTTTATGCTTTTTAACTCTTAAGCATCATTTTTCTGGAGAAGTGGAGTTAAGCAAAAAGCGCCTGGATCTGTTTTGTTAAGAGTGTGTGTGTGTAGTGTGTAATTTTTTTTATCATAGAATGTTTGTTCTATTTGTTCATGAGCACTTGAAAATGTGCTTTTGCTAATGGAGCGTTAGACACTCTTAAGCATTGCACTGTAGCTTTGGAAGCAATCTGATAAGCCCATGATCCTTTTAGAATGCACTTTATTTCATATACAATAACTTGGGAGAGGAGTAGGCTGAGAACTAGGGAAGCCAGGTTCAAATCCCACCATTACTCCTTGTGATATTGGGCAACTCTCCACTGCCTAAGGTAGAAACTTAGATTATAAGCCCTCTGGGGATAGGAAGAATACCTACTGTATCTCAGTGTAACTTGTCTTGAACTTCTGAGAAAGGTGTGAACTAAAATCCAATTTCCTCCAACTGTTCCACTTGAACAGATTCACCATACTGTAATAAATAAGCAATGCCGCATCACGTTTAAAGAATGGTCGTTAAATAAAAACTTTGGTTTTAGTAAACATATCCCTAAGAGTAGCAAATATCGAGCTTTGATCCTCTTTTATTTCATTTTCAGGGTTTAACTACTTAAAGAGTGGAATTGTGAAGGTGGTTGACTTGCAGCAAAAAAGCATACAATTTCTCTGTTACAGAAAGGTTTATCTGTTTGTTCTGTGCTTGGTCTATGATGTGATAGAACTTTATCCCATAGGAGGAGGGTCATCGAGATACTATTAAAACACGTTTAAATGCCACAAAAAATATTGTTGTTCGGATGCCTGGATAACATTACAGTAGCAAAAGTTGAAAGCCTACCGCAGAGATGATGAACCTGCAATATAAAATTAGCATACATGGTTCAGTGTGAGCCTATCCAGATGTTAAGGGTGCAGTAATTTTCGTTAGACAGTGTGTCACATGCTATTTAGCACAGAACCTCTCTGGTCAGTGCATAATCTACTCTGACCTCCTCCATTGCTATATTATCTTCCAGCTGGTATGTTCCCAGTGCCATCTGTATCTATGTGGGCCCATAATAGTGTTGTGGCATTTCAGATGTAATAGATAACTCTCTGGGCCTTCTGTAACTTCACAGAAGTGTACTTCATACAAAACACAGCACAAAGTGTCAGAACTTTGGATTTTTTGCTGTTTTTCACACAGTGCACTTTTGCAAAGTAGTGCATTTTTATGTGAGTTTATGTAGATTTGGAATTAATGAGTTACTGCAAGCAAAGTCATGTAAAACGGCTCATTTGATGCATAAAAGTGCACAAATGAGTATGTGAAAAAGTCTTCATAAGCCCTTTTTAAATTTAATAGACTTTTATAACCTGCCTAATCTTCAAGGTTCAAGGCAAGGCACAATGAAACATTCACAATTATAAAATGACATGCAACATTCACCGTACATAAAGACAAATAATATTGCATAAGATTTTCAATGGAATAATGAAAGATCATAATGAATAGTTCCTGAAATATTTATGCAAATAAGTGAGCCTTCAAATGCTTTCTACACTGTAATGCTCCATAGTTCTTTAGACAAAGCATTCCATAAATCTGGTGCATATAAAGAAAATGCCCTAGCCCTTGTCATGTGCTTCCTACCCGTGTTTAGTGGCTGAATGACATACCGTAGCTATTCTGTGAGCGAGCTTTCATCAATAGACTTGATTCATGCTCTTGCAGTAATAAGAAGCAACTAGCAGAGAAACTATACCTAACTTTGAAGATCGTAAATAGGACTTTATATTTGATTCTGACTATTGCTGGAAGTCGTCATAGCTGTTTTTAAAAGTGGGGTCACATGGACATATCTAGCCTACCTAAGCAATAACCTTGCTGCTGTATTTTGTGCTGATCGTGGGGCTGTTAATGTAGAATCTGGCAGTCTCTGATATTGATTATTACAGTGATCGAGACACGGTTGTACTAATGCTTGAAACACTGTGCATGAAAATCTTCCTCGCCCAAAAGTGAATGCAAGTGGCCAACCACTTTCCATCTTGTAAAACTGTGTTCTTTATCACTCTTGTTAATGGGTGGAATTGGTGTAACCCCAAAGCACCTAACTTCTTCCCTTTTTTTTTTTTTTTTTAAAATTTCGTCCCTCTCCCTTTAAGGGTTTCTAGTGGACTAAAAAGTGTCATGGGCTACTAAGAGTACTTGTCTTCCTAGGGTTTACTAATCCATGCCTGACCAACCACTGTGTAACAGTCTGGAAACAATTTACTACTGCTGAAGTTTGTATCCCATCAGTGATGCTGAAAGGTGCATACAGCATGATATCGTCAGTGTCCAGATAGGTTTATATGAATGAATAAGATTACGGGATGGCTGCAAATTTCAGTTGAATAATAAGGCTAATAATGCTGCCCCCTGGAGAGGAGCCCCGTACCTTACCTTACACCATGCTGAGGTCCTACAGCCTATCCTAACTTTTTGTTCTTGTTGCATTAGGAAACCCTTTTCTAAGTATACAAGGACCAGGCCTCACTGAGAGTACTTAAAAAGCCTTTATTGAGGACCCAACTTTAAAAGGTTTCGGCACTAGGCCTTCCTCAGGGGTCAACAACTGGTAGGGGGCCGTCTTAAGCAGAACCGCAGGAGTGCTACTAAAGCTCTTTCCTGTTCTCTGTGACTGTGCCAGAAACAGGAAAAACCTTTCCCTAAGTATTTCAAATGCCATAGTAACAGATCATGATGTATGGTGTTAAAGACAGCAGAAATATCTAAGAATATCACCACAAATCCCATGTATGTTTTCCCCAGTCCCCTTAGTAAGGTGTCAAACACTGTAATCATGAGGAACTCAATCCTATGATGCTTATGAAAACCATATTAGAGGTCTGAGGGGAAGTGTGGTTCTGCATTACTCTGCAATTGTGACAGTACGTTTCACTATAGCAATTTGCTAGAGATGGAGTTATAAGGGAGAAGGGCTAGAACATCTAGTTTAGGGCCATTTATAGCAGGATGTGCACTTACTCTTTTAAGCAACTGAGGCATCACTTCAGTCTTAAGGGACAACTGAAAAATTCTAATACACATGCCCATTTTGGTGCTAAAATAGTTCAGCTCAAGAATTGCAGTTCAGTTTTTAAAAGCTGCCAATAAAAGGTCTCTTCCCTTGATGCCTGAAAAAATTAAAGGATTCTGATCCAAATTGCAAGTTCCTCCCACCTCCCCAGTGATATATTCTCTTGGGGAGGGCTTCAACTCTGAGCTCTGTGGGGCAAACACCCCATCTTAAAAGTGTAACACTGAGAGGGGAGGGGTTGTCAGTCATCTAGCACTCCGTCTTACCTCAAGAGGTTTGAGCCGTGATCCCCCACTCACTCATTGGAAGCAGTCTTCAAAATGGCATCAGCTGAGCCCTAGTGGCAATCTCGCAGTACTACTGCTAGAGATCAGCCTTCAAGGCATGAGCAAGTGAGCCCTGCACTCCCCCCCCCCCCAAATAACCCTTTCTTGAACCACTTGGAAGGGGAACAGAGTGCTGGGAGTCTGGCAGACCCTCCCTCCCCTAAGTGTTATGCTTTTAAGGGGTGGGGCTTCAGGGGGACTTTTAACCTTTCTAGCTCTACCTTGGGGCTGGGGATAGGGAGGCTGGGCCCACTGGGCTACCAGAGAGTTGAGATCCTTGTGGGGGAGGCATTCCAAGGTAAGCCCTAATTTGGGCCCGTGGGTCCTTTTTTTGCATGCTTCTACACGAAGAGCACTACTTAAATTTTCTATGTGTTACCACTGCCACAGCAAGTTTCACGCAAAGCTTTTTAGCCGCAAATGTAATTGAGCCAAGAGCTCATTTGAGTCTGTTAGCCAAATTTTGTGGAAACTGCTACTAACCCACAAACATTTTTGTGAATTAGTACATAGATCCCTCTGTTACGTATGTGCTTGTGAGCAAGATTACCAGATCTCTTGCGATACCTATAGCATTTAGTAATTCAGATTAGACTGGAGAATTGAGGGCTATCAGAGACATCCTACAGTTTAATTTATTTCTTTAAGTGCCATCAAGTCAATGCCGACTCTAATTCTTAAGAACTTTATAATTTGTCTAGAATGTACAAAATGGAGTACAATCAAAAACGTAACAACAAAGCAATTATAAAAAGTGTATGAATAATAAAATTACAATATACAAAATATAAATAACAATAATACAATTTGTAACCATAAAAAAGGGAACATACAGCTAGTGATTAGCCCCTTCAATGATATTTTCAAACAGTTACATTTTAATAAAAGGCATAACATGTAAATTTAATGTTTGTCTTTTAACTCCTGAGGCAGATGTCTGTGTTTAAAATATCTTTCTGGCATTGTTCTTATGCTGCCATTCAGTGGAATGAAGGGATTGAAGAGTAGGTATCTCAAAACTTCGACTGACTAGATTGGAAATTACATGAAGGCTGATAATTAAGAAGCATATTTCTTAAATACTCTGCTCCTATACCATGGAAAGCCAGAATAGACAAGACATACAAACTTATCTGTTGAATTGCAGGTAAAGCTTAATTACAGAAGCGCTACTAGGAAACATGATCCCATGTAGCGCTTTGTCATAACCTTTTGCTGCCAAGCTTTTTGTACCCTTTGTAGTTTCCCATGATTTTAGTCAGCTCCAATATAAAGTCATTACATTAATTTAGATAACTAAGGACCAGTGACTGCCATCATGGTCCTGAAATCTTGTGGGTGGAGATAGACATGTAGCTGCCCTACTGAATTCATTGTAAAATGTCTTCCTAGCAACAACTGACACTTGGGCATCGAAGATTAACTTAGTATCCACAGGATACCCAGGCTCCCTACCAGAAGGCTGAGCTAAGCACTGGGATCTTAATGTGAGCTCTGAGATGACATTAAGAGTTAACTTGTAAAGTCTGCAGTCGGTTCTGGTGAAGAATGTATGTCAGTTTCTTGAGTGTACAGTATCCACAACTTTTTGAATTTGCTTTCAGCTTTGCTGAAGTGTGCATGTGGGGGTGGGTGGGGGGAAAGGTGGGGGGTGGGGGGGAAAGGTGGGGGGTGGGGGGGAAAGGGGGGTGGGGGGGGGGAAGGCGGGGGGAATGTGCTAGAATAATGTTATGTGCAAGTGCTGGAATACTGTTTAGTACATAAGCAGCATTATTTTGCTCAGAATGTCTGTAAAGAATAATATTGTATGTCCCAGGTAGCATTACAGCACATGTTCACAAGTGGGGTTTTTTTGTGTGCAAGGTAGTTGTTGCTAATGCAGATCCCTGGGTGCATGTGCCTGACCTGCTGTTCTTGTTTAGCACAGATTTTTTTTGTGCATAGCACATTTGCATGCTGTTTGCTGAGCAAAACATCTGCATTAAATTTGCATTAGGAAACCCTTTTCTAGAGCTTTAGTGTTGAGCTCTAGTTTAGGCTTTCTGCATTGAGCAGTTTCCATAAAATGGGAGGGGTCTCCTGACCAGTGAAGACATGGCAGGAGGAAACCTGACTGGCATAAGTCTGTGCCCAAAAGCAATTTCCTGTCTGTCTGCGCCTCTGTATCTACAGCCATGCACTACATGGAGAAGGGGAAGCTTCTGGCTCATCCAGCCAGGGAACCAGTAACTGAGGTAGTGACTAGGGCAGCTTAGGTCACTGCACTAAAATCCTAAGAGAATGCAGAAGAGAAGGGACAGCAGGGCGTCCTGATCTGGAGACGGATACAGAGGTCATCCTCTGGAGCAAAGACGAGGGCCAGCCTGAAGGGGTTCAAGGTCTGCAATCGCATCCAAGTCCAGCATCGAGCTGCAGAGGCGCTCTGTGGAAAGAGGAAAGCAGTCAGAGGGAATCCCTGTGGAAGGAGAGTGAATGCAACTGTGCTTCTGTTTGCTGTTGGTGAATCCTCCAGTAATCTATTTTTTTTCCAATAAACCCTTGGTTCGAAACACCAAATTCTGGCCTGGACTGCTTTATGGAGAGTGAGAGATTGCAGTGAGTGCATTTAAGGTGCCAGTGGTGTTGCAGTTTTTACTGGCCCAGAACCAAGAATCTTAACTTCCCAGTGAGTTAAGTCTGCAGGGGCAGTGTTTTGAATTCCTGAAGTTGTGCCCCAGTCTGCCAGATAGCTGCCATGAGGGACTCTCACACTGGCAAAGGTTACATATGTCTCTGCGATTTTTAATGCATAATTGCAATTTGAAATTCTTTTTTACAGATTCAAACTGATTTTAAAAAACAAAAGTGAAATGTGGCAGATGAAAAGGTTTTTTTCTTTTTTGGGTACTCTTCCAGTCTGTAGTATGTAACATCTCATTTGGCAGAAATAACAGCTTTCAAACAGTCCTTAGCCAACTAAGTGTCTTTTCTTTAAGATTTTTCCCCCATCTCCTCTTCACACTTTCTAGATAAGAAATTTCTTAGATGTTCTTGCATGCACTGTATGCTTGAAATCTTCCTCCAAGTTTTCAATAATATTTGACTTGGGGGGGGGGGGGGTATGGTGAAGGCCAGTCCAAAACCTTCAGTTTAAATTCTTTGTAAGTACTTCATGATTTTGAAGTATGTTTCAGATCGTTGTCTTGCTGAAATATCCAGCTTCCATTTCATCTTCGGTTTCTTCACTGGATGTATGGAAATTAGCTTCTGGGATGTGTTGATCTGTAGTTGAATCCATTCATCCACTAGAACAGCATTTCCCATGTCACTAGCTGTTGCACAATCCCAAACTATAAGAGATCCATCTCCATGCTTAAAGGTTGACAAGATGTTATTTTCTTCAAATGTTTCGCTCCCTTTTCTCAAAATGTATTTTGCATGGTTGTGGCTGAACAGTTGAGTTTTCATTTCATCAGTCCAAAGCAGTTCTTTTCAAAACATTTCAGGCTTCTCAAGGTTTTATTTTGTTTACTTTTAGACAATAACCTTTAGGGATGAAGTTGCAAAAAAATTTGGATTCAGATTTTAGATTTAATTATGTGTCTGTCTTAAATCCAAGTCCGAGGAGAATCACAAGCAGGTATACAAATTATTTCCCTGTACACATTGACTTGCGGTCTAAGTTTGTACTTGAGACAATGTAGGATGAAGTGACTTCTCCAAGGTTACAAGGAGCTTCAGTGGGAGGAGCAGAATTTGAACCTTGGCTTCCCTGTTTTAACTATGAGGCTACTTTTTCCATACCTAATAATACACTCCCAAGCAGACCATTGATTGTGCAAATAATATTGTATTGTGGAGAACTACTGTGGTGCCAGCTAAACCTTTCAGCAGGTCATTTGCAGTGACGTGTGGTTCTGTTTTGCAGATGTGACCTGTCTGGTAGACAGTCCTATCAGATTTTCTTAGACTTCCAGATCTTACTTTGACTTACAGTTCCTTGTAACTTCTATTTCTTAAGAGTGTTTCTGGCAGTTGAAATTGCTAGCTGGAAGTATTGGAGATATATCTATATCGCGCGCGCGAGAGAGAGAAATAAAGCCTTCCCCTACTCTGTAAGAGTAAATTTATCTTTATTGTCAAATACTCAGGCAGCTGTTTCCAGAAGCCCATGGTTGAAAGTAGTCGGAACAACAATCACAACCTGAAAATTTACAAAGATAACAGTACTTGTTAAACTGTGGAATTGTCTTTACTGGACTAATGAAAACCAAATGAGCCAATCAACCTTTTGGGCCTTAACAAATTTTAAAAGCTTGTATGAATGAGCTGGAAAGATGCATAAGAAAAAACTAAACCAACATCCATTGTACCCAGCACACTTTCTTCAATAATGGCCAATCCAAGATCCAAGTACCCAACAGATCCCAAAAAGTAGTTCTATTTCTCAAAGCTAATTTGTAGGGATGAACAGTGATTCTCTGTTTATCTGGCTAATATTATTTTTTTTTCACCAGGAACTTGTCCAAACCTCTTTTGAACGCCATTGTTTAGTCACCTTGACCACATGCTTTAGCAACAGATTCCACAGCTTAACTTTTATGCTATGTGGTCCGGAGGAAACTTTCTACAGTTTTTCAGTTTGCTGGTCATTGACTTTTATGGAAAGCCCTCCTTTGTTTGAAAGGTTAAACAACCATTTTATATTTAACCCTTCCACCCAATTCATGATTTTATAAATGTCTATCCTGAACCCCTCTGTCATCATTGCTTAACTGAAGTACCTGAACCATTTTTAGTCTGTCTTCATAAGGGAGGTGATCTGTCTTCTATTTGTTGCCCTTCTCTGAACCTTTCTGTTTTTTTAAGTCACAGAATAAGCTTATGAGATGGGGCAACCAGAACTGCACAAAATACTTGAGGTGCGGTCACACCATAGCTATACAGAGATATAATAATGATATTCTCGGTTTTCTTCTCCATTCCTTTTCAAATAATCCCTAACGTTTGCATAATTTGCAGTTGCCATATTCACTCTTTTACTTTCAGTCTGTTAATCAAATAAAACATGCAGTGGTCATAACACTTCTTCACATTTTAACGGTTGTGTCAGTTTGTGTTCACGTAAGGATTCATTGAAATGCATAGTTTGACCTGGGGTGCCTAAACCTTTGCACACTACTGTACCTGAAAAATTCCTAATCTTCAATAAATAGGGGGGAAAATTGTCCTGGGGGGAGGCCAAATTCCTGCTAGTCACTTTATCATACAGTGAGTGTGCTGTTTCACTTGCACACACAGTTCCAGACACAGTTCCAGACAAATATTAATATATACAGCCCTGCCCCGACACTGTTCATGGCACACAGGACACACATGCATACAGCCTCTTACATGCTCCATGACACTGACTTGCACATAGCCCCAACAGGCCCCACAGTGCATACAATTGAATTGGTTTTATCAACTCGTGTTTTCAGTGCCTAGATTTTACTGTGCCTGGAAAGGTGAGACGGTGGCCTCTTGTAATTGCTGAAGTAGGCTTACTCTTGCTGCTTTTCTGATTAATACTGTATCATGCTGGCTGACGTCTCTTTAAAAGATTCATTCTGAAATAATTTTATCCTCATTAGTTGGTAAGTCCCAGAGCAGGGCCGGTACTAGGGTCTCTGATGCCCTCCTGCAACCTATAGATTAGCACCCTCCTCCTTCATTACTGTTAAGTGGTAGGGTGCACTCTTCCTTTCCCAAAACTCCTTTCTGAACTCTGTTCATATGATGGTGATCTTTCTCCTTATAATCAAATGTTCTAACAAAATTGCAGTGAAAGGGCAAATGCGTAGCTGGAATAAAAAGAAGTACGTTTTTTGGAAGCCGGTAGGCTCAGCGATAAACACGCCTGGCATGCGATTTAAGAACTCTCAATACAGCGATAACGTGTCTGTTTGACGCGGAGTTCAATCTCACCCCCTGAAGAAACTAGTCAGTCTGTGAAACGCAAGACGGCAGCCGGAAGAAGGCGTCGGGGAGTCCAAAAGATAAGACAGATCGCTTTATTGTATTTTATGACATGAGCATATAGTTGAATGTCAAACAACATGAGTCTAATATAAGTCAAAACTACAGTTAAACTAAAGCACTAAGGTCATTGATGCAAAAGAGGCACATGTTACTGGTTGAGTCCACAAGATAGTGCCTATCTGAAGTCTGAGACCTGAAGTTCTTTCTTTATAAAGATTCAGAGTTACTTATTGTTATAGGATCATAGCCCACGTTTATTTAGAGGGATTACTTCATTTTGTGACGTATTAGTCTACCCTCTACAGAGTGACCACATAACACAAGGAAGAGTAAATTTTAACATTGTATAAAAAGGCTGTGATACAAAGGGTTAATGTGATCAAAGCGAACACAATCAAAGATCTAAAAAGGTTACAACTACTTAGCTTTTCCTGCCTCTTCTCCTGCCTTTTGCTGCAGACACTGCCGCTGCTCTATCTCTGCATGCATGGTTGCACAGCTCTTTTCTTTAAATCCGACTAGTAAAGAGAAGGTGATAAAAGGAGTTAGTATAGCTGGATAGACTGTTAAGACGGACCTGGGGAAAGCCACTGCCATTCGTGGGTGTAAGCAACATGGAAGCTGCGGTGAGCATTAAGAGGCAGATTCAATCCCAGAGCTGACGACTGCAGTCGCAACAGTATACGATGGCAACGTCAGTGTGAGAAACACCACTTGGCTGGACTTTTAAGATTTCTTTTGAGGGCACTGCTTTGCTGCTGCAACTGTGACGCATGCAGAGACTGTTGGCATTGCAACCAGGCTGGATATAGGTGGCCAGATCATCCCATAGCCTTCCATGAAAGCCAGCAGTAGTGCTCCTTGTAGCGGATTGACAGTGATGCAAACTACAGGCTTCAGGCCCTGTGCTCTGGTGCATGTGTGTCTGACTCTGACTGACCAGCTCGCTGCACCGGAAGCTCCCCGACTCCCTCTATATTTTCTGTGGCTGGCTGGGACATAAAGGTAAATATCACCCTAACAGTATGCCATGAGAGGGAAGGAGGGAGCTCTGCAGCAAAGCTAAAACAAGCTGAAAGGTCACACTATTTACAGCATGGCACAATAGCATGCTTCCCTCACTCACAGGATCAGACATTTGGGGGTTTCATCTGTGTGTGTCTTAGGAAGTGTTGGGGGGGGGGGGGTGAGGGGACTGTCGATTGCTGCATGCGTCTGACTTTCTCTGTCATGGAGACTGCCGGAGGCTACATACCAGGTGCTACATAACACGTGTCTGAATGACTGACTGTGTGTATGCATGTGTATCATGGGGCCTGTTGGGTCTATGTGCGAGTCAGTGTCATAGAGAGTGTAAGGGGCTGTATGCATGTGTGTCCTGTGTGCCATGAGGAGTGTCGGGGCAGGGCTGTATATATTAATATATTAATATCTGTATATTTTAATAATGGAGTGGAGGAGTGGCCTAGTGGTGGGGGCAAGGTACTTCAGGCCGGAAGGTCGGGGGTTCAAATCCCACTAGAGGACAGCAACCTTGGGCCGGAAGGACTGGGGTTTCTAGTCCCACAGGTGCTCCTTGTGGTCTTGGGCAAGCCACTTAACCCTCCATAGCCCATGTTCCCTGTAAAATAGTTATCTCCAAGTTATAATGCCCTGTTCAATGTAATTTCAGTTTGTTCAATGTAAACCGCACTGATGCAGAATATTGCGGTATATAAGAGAATATAAATAAAATAAATAAAAAAATAAAATATCTGTCTGGGACTGTGTGTGAAAGTGAAACAGCACACTCACTGTATGATAAAGTGATATTTTTCCCCTTCATTTGCACAATCATACATATCTGGTTGAGTGTGGGTGTGAGAAGCTTTCAAATAGATGATAGAATGAAGAATCTTCATAACCTGGTGTGTTTGTGAATATATTTTGATATCTATCGCTATATATCTACACACACACACAGAGCTACCTTTTTGAGTATATTCATTGTTCCCTTTCCTCCCCTCTCTTCAACCTCCAACCCTTGCAATCTTACACACCTCCCTGCAGACTCTCTCCTGCTGCCTCTCCCCAACTCTGTTCCCTTCCCAGCCTGTGTCCCTTTCTCCTGCCCTCTTGTCCTCCATTCCCTTTCCCCTATCTTTCCTTGTCAAATCCACTGCCCCTTTTAAATTTGTGCATCTCTGGTCCCAGAAACTCTTCAGCGGCCATCCTTTCTCATTCAGCCCACGGGACAGGCTACTCCCACGAGCGTTGAAGGCCACAATCACTGAGAGCAGCATATTGGTGTTCTCATCGGTCTACAGGACCGGCTGTTCATGCGGGCATTGCATAGTACTGCTGTACTGGTTGCAATTGCAGCGTTCTTCAGTGCCCATGGGAGCAGCTTGTCCTATGGACTGAAGAAGGCAGCGATCATGAAGAGCAGTGCAGCGGTGTTCAGGATCTGCAGGAACAGCCTATCGCATGGACTGACGAGCGGAACACCAATATGCTGCTCTCCTCGATCACGGCTGCCTTCAGCCTGCGGGTCAGGCTGCTCCTATGGGCATTGAAGAGGGCTGCAGTTGTGGCCAGCAGTGCACTGGTGTTCTGCTCTTCAGCCCGTGGGACAGGCTGTTCCTATGGGCATTGAAGAGGGCTGAAGTTGTGGCCAGCAGCGCACTGGTGTTCTGCTCTTCAGCCCGTGGGACAGGCTGTTCCTGTGGGCGCTGAAAACCATTGTGCTGCGTGGCAAAACACCCTTGAGCATTGGCACCCTCCTGCTGTGCTTACCCCACTTACCAGGTAGCACCGTCCCTGTTGGAAAGCGTAGAATTCGGTGATAGACTTGGATAATGTAGTATCTTTTAAGCTTTACATTTCTTGAATAAAACTCCTCAAATGAATGTGGGTCGTCCCCCACCCCCCATGGCGGAATTTGCTAGCCACTGGTTCACTTAGAACATAACTTTATTTGCCTGGAAACAAAAGTTCAACACTGGTAACAGCACATGTTTGGTGGTTGTTTTTAGGGGGTGTCTAAATTGTGTGTGCAAATCACTTATACTACACTGGTATACCTACGATTTTGACATGCATGCAATTGATTTTCACATGCAGAGATGTTGTTGCTTGCATAGAAGGTATGTATTTAAGACAAATATGTGAAAAAACACAAATAGCCACATGGAAATCTTAAACAATTGTTTCAAATGAAGACTGGTTAGCCTTCATTTTTAAACAAAGGCTTTTTGGAGCATGTATGCCCTTATTGGAAACCTACGGGAAAAGAATGTAAGAACCATAGTGACTTTCTAAGAGGAGAGGTCTACTGAAAAAAAGATTTTATTTATTTATTTCAATTTTTTATATACCGCGCTATTTACAATCAGCGCGGTTTACAGAGAACCAAAGACCAGAACAACAGGCTGCTCGGTATTACATAAAACAGGAAAATAAACTTTTAATTCGGTTGAATTACTTGTCGTATACTGCTTGGCATCAAACCATGTTAGAAATGTACTTATGCCTTTTCCACCTAGTCCCCAGCAAACACCTTTACATTTGTATATATAACTGTATGCTTGCATCTTTCTGCTTGCTTTTACTTCTTGGTGGTTTTCACACAAGACTTTATGAATGCTATGTTGTGTTAAAACTGAATAGAAAATTTTGATGATAAACTTATCCAGTCAAAGCCTGTTCTTCTGACCTGTGTGTACAGGATGAACTGACTGCAGTGAATGTAAAGCAGGGCTTCAGCAATCAGCCAGCTTTTTCCGGAGATGAACATGGATCAGCCAGAAACATTGTCATTAACCCATCAAAGGTAAGACTATAATTCTGCTACTCTGTGTCTGCTTCTCCAAAACAACCTGCACCTCCTCTTCAGCTTTTCAAGGAAAAATGGGAGAAGATTTTAAATTAATAATGCACCCTTTAATAGTAATGCTTGATATCACCTAAAAGAAGTATCGAGTCGGTTATTAAGAAGTCCACCTTCTGCAGATCTGCCAAACAATGGTGCCTTTTTGTGGGTTGGTAAAATAACTTAAGGGCATATCTACTAAAAGGTGAGCGTGAGCTAATAAGGTAAAGGTGAGCGTGAGCTAGTAAGGTTAAGGTGAGCGCGCACTAACCTTATTAGTGCACGTTAAAACACTTTTAGTAGACATGCTCCTAAGTGTGTGTTGTGGGTTTTTTGTGGGGTTGTTTTGTTTTGTTTAAATCCTGCATTTTCTTGAGTTTCTTTTGGGTATTAAGCTGTGCTTTGCTAGACGGTAGCCTTTGTAAACTAGAATTTTTTGATGAGTCAAAGCATTGCTGGGTTGGTTTATTGGGAGTTCTGGTAGACAAGGTCCATCACATTTTATCCTTCTCTCTGGAGAAAAGGCCTATGACGTCTGTGTGCTGTGTCCTAGCCATGCCAAATTTCAGACATATATAGATGTTAGGGTATGAAAACTGATTTTTTTTCCGTTTCCTTGTCTGTTTCGCTGGGGGAGGGGTTTACTTAATTTTTTTTTTTCAAAATTTTTTTTTATAAACTCTGCATACACCAAATGGTTCTATCACATTAAACCTGTTTAATGTGCTTATAATGGAAAAAAAAAGTAGTATCTTTTTTTTTTTTCATTTTGAATATTAAACAAAAAATAGTTTGCATGATTTTTCAAAGAAAAGCATCTCTCTAATCCAAGCATTCCGGAAAGTAGGCTTCGTTAGTTCTGTGTGAAACGTCTTCTTAAAATAAGTTAAAGGGGGGGGGGGTGTCATTTTAGAAGCTCTATTCATGATTTGCACGTCTGTAAGCACCCATTCAGATGTACCAATCGCACCCACACCCCAAGAGCCGTTTTATGAAGGACCGAATTTGCATCTGTCCATCGTGATGAGAGGTGCATGACTGAAGCATGTCCAGGGTGGACATAAAAACTTCCACGTGCACCTACCAATTCCAGAATGGCACTGCATGTTTACAACCGTTGATGGGCACGGCCATATCTGTACCTTCTCCTTGACATAAATAGGAATTTACAACCGTTGACGAGCATGGCCATATCTGTACCTTCTCCTTGACATAAATAGGAATTTACAACCGTTGACGGGCACGGCCATATCTGTACCTTCTCCTTGACATAAATAGGAATTTGAAATGTGCTTGTTTTTGGTTGGCTTTCAACACCAGGGCTAATGGAGGCATTCCCTCTTGTCACAACAAGAAGGTAGTGGGTGAAAATCGAGACTTCTTTGAATACTGCCGCAGTGCTGCATGTCTGCGTTTTCTAGAATGGAAGGCTGGGATGCGTGTGTGGTTACATAAACACATGTGCATTCTGAAATGGACGTGTGTGTGTGTGTGTGTGGCCATTCCTGGCACTGCCCATGTTTCACATGTGTATATTTCTAAAATCAGCTGTCTCTCTCTGCACGTGTTTGGACCCTTAGAACCCGATATTGAGTTATGCCTGCTATGTGCCGCTATGGCGCATAGCCATGTGCGCCAGCCCTTAACCCTGGATATTCAATGCTGGGGTCATATGCGGCCTTGGCATTGACTATCTGGGTTTGCTGCACAGTCTTCGGATGCAGTAGATAACCGGGTAGCGTGATATTGCGTGCGCCTGGTTAGCTGCTGCGGCTAAAAGAGGTGAGCTTTTGCGCCTATCTCTTAGCTGCAGGTCGCTAACTGGGCAGCATGCAGTATCACCGCTGCCTGGTTATCGACGGTCTCCACTTCCACTCCTCCCCGGAATGCCCACGACACAGCCTGATGCTAAGCAGTTATCGGGGCATGTAAGGGAGAAGATCAGGGATATTCAGCGGCACTAACCGTTTTAGTGCCGTTGAGTATGCCGGTTAGAGGCATTTACACGGTTTACAGAGCTGAAAACCGTCTAATGCCTTTCGAATATCAGGCCTTTAGTCTTCATGCCTCCATTTTTTCTCTGTATGTTTGTGGAGATATTTTATTACTGGGGGCAGAAAGAGAAGATGATTTTTGGAACACATTTACACATGCCCACTTCTCTGCTGTCCCTCTCACAGAATTTGAGATATTTTGACATGGTTGTCCCAGGGAGCACCTAAACTGTCTTTCTAAAATGTGCCATCACGTATCTTCCCTTCAGGCATGTATAAAAGTGAAGTATATACCTGAGTTGCTATCTCATTAGCCAACTTTCACATCTGCTTTGTTGAATTGCTATACTAAAATCTGTATCCCATTAGTGGGAGGTCCTTTTAGGGCAATAGTTATTAAGATGCACTACTGCTAACGCATGTTAAGAACATAAGATATGCCATACTGGGTCAGACCAAGGTCCATCAAGCCCAGTATTCTGTTTCCAACAGTGGCCAATCTAGGTCATATGTACCTAGCAGTTTCCCCAAGAGACACAAGTTCCACAATGCTTGTACTGGGTTATTTTAACACAGGTTGAATCTTATGCAGTGTGACCTAATTATTAGTAATGCACGTTATTGGTAACATATCTTAGTAATTGCAGCTTTTTATTGTTCTGCACTGAAGGTGGTACTATTGGCAGTTGATTTGCATGACAGATATTCTGTTTTATCTTTATTTTAAAACAATTTATGTTAAGATTCCTGTACTGTTAAGTAAGGCTGTGAGTGGCCCTTTGAAGCTAACCTGATGTTTCAGAATATCCACAATGGATATGTAGATGAGAGATCTGTGTATAACAGAAGCAATGCATGCAAACATCTCGTGTATTTTCATAATGGGTGGCTTAAAAAAACTAGACTGGAGTGGAACCGCTATTGGAGGTTTTCAGGCCACATCTACTTACTGTAAATTGCTAATTTTATTAAAATTTATTATATACAATATTTTCATAGTTGTTTCTTAGTGAGTGGATGAACGATGCTCTCCCTGCTCACATCAAGAGTGAACGACCAATTCTGCAACGGATGAAATGCAAAGTAAAGATTTTGCCATATATAACCTAAGTGTGTAGAAAGGTGCAAGGCACCTCCAGTCTTCAGGGATCTCAAACCGGTCAGTTTTCAGGAGATCTCTCTGTGCTACTTCACATGTGCACTAAGAAAATACATGAATGCGTAAGGTAATTTTATAAGGGGGAGCCCAGTTTCAGAGAGCAAATAGGCGTCTATTTTTAATGACACATAGGCAACTATGTGAATTTTATAAGATACTAGCATTAGCGGCAGGAATTGTGCCTATGGTGCAGAGTATGTGCAAAACATGGATTTTTATAACTGGAAATTTTACATGTGAAAATCATTTTATAAATTACCCTTCATAGGCCTGATTTTATAAAGTCTTGCAAGGTTAACCCATGTTTTTTCTGTGCGTTTGATGCCTATTTTATAAAGTCAAGTATGAGCTGCTTATAGGTTCATAAAATAAAGGTGTAAATGGATGATGATGCATGCTGATTTAAGGTGCAAGCATTTACACCAGCCATAGGGAACACGTGTAAATGATAGTATTTTATGCATACAGATTATAACCTTGCACGCTGCCTGTACTTTGCCCAAATACCATCCCTATGCATGCCCACACTGAAAGCATACGCAATTGAATGTACGCGCATACTTACAGAATAGTGATTTGCAGCATTTGTGTGTAAGGGACCACTTATGCATGTATATGAGTGAAATGCCTAGATTTGTATGTTTGCACATAAATCTAGGCAGCTTCTTATTTTATTTATTTAACAGATTTTTTTTATTAGTTAAAATGGTTTATAAAGAACTAGGTGTGAACAAAGAACTTTAGGTGCATCAGGTGTTACATATAACATTAATATATACAAGAACTGAATAATAGTTGACTTAAATTAGGTTGGTAAGAATGGACATGGTTATAGTATCTTAACTGTCATTACAGAGAGGAAAGGGATTATGGGGGAGTTGTAATGTTAATGGATGAGCTTAGGCTGAATCAAGGTGGCTTGGGTTGGTGATGAGGTGAAGATTCGACTGAAGTGACTTGATCATGACCTTTGCTTGAGGATATCTTGGAAGTGAGGTAAGAGAGCCATGTTGACATGTTGAATTTGGAGAGTATGTGTTTGAGTTTCATTGGGGGTCTGATCTGAAGTATTCTTGAAAGAGGTGGGTTTTTAATTTCTTCGGAAATCTCCTGATTGATTGATTCGATGTTCCTTAGGGTGGGAGGTAAGGAGTTCCAGAGAGCAGGGGCATAGTGGTTGGGGCAAGGTACTTCAGGCCAGAAGGTCAGGGGTTCAAATCCCACTAGAGGACAGTAACCTTGGGCCGGAAGGACTGGGGTTTCTAGTCCCACAGGTGCTCCTTGTGGTCTTGGGCAAGCCACTTAACCCTCCATAGCCCATGTTCCCTGTAAAATAGTTATCTCCAAGTTATAATGCCCTGTTCAATGTAATTTCATTTTGTTCAATATAAACCGCACTGATGTAGAATAGCGCGGTATATAAGAGAATGTAAATAAATAAAATAAAATAGAAGGAGAAAGTTCTGTTGCAAGTGCATTGTTTTCTCTTGCTGAACTGGGGCGGGATATCAAGGAGATTTTGTGTGTTGTCGCCTTGGTTTGTTAATCTTGGGTTTATGTAGTAGTGATTGTAGGTGTTTGGAGGAATGGTTGTTTAAAACTTTATGAATGTTGGTGGTGATTTTGTATTTAATTCTTTATCTTTATCTTTATTTAACACTTTATATACCGCCCTTGTCGGAACGCGAGAGCGGTTTACAATAAAAATATATGCCAGTGCCAAAGGAAGAAAGGAACTCCATTATAAAGTAAGAGGAAAGATTGACCAAAGGGGTCACTTAGAAGCAGACAGAGGAACAATAACTAAGCCTGTTGGAACAAGTATGTTTTCAATAAGTTTTTGAAATTTATGGTATGAGGATTCCAACCAGAGGGAGGATGGCAAGATGTTCCAGAGTGAAGGTCCAAGAAAAAAGAATGCAGCGTGACGTGTCTGCTCTAGATGGGCCTGTGAAGGGGAAGGGAGAGACAGACGATTGGCATGCAATGAACGGAGTTGACGGTAGGGAGTATGAAGGGAAACAAGGTTCGCTAAATAGAAAGGATTTGATGTATGGGTGACCCTATGAGTTAGGATGAGGAGCTTGTATTTGAACCTATAGCGGAGTGGTAATCAATGGAGTTGAAAAAGAAGGGGTGTAACATGATCAGATTTCCGGGCATAAGTGACAAGTCGGGCAGCTGTATTCTGTAATAGTTGTAAACGCTGAAGTTGATAGGATGGTAGATGAGCAAAAACCACATTACAGTAGTCCAATCTGGACATAACCAAGGCCAGTAAGAGGGTAATAAGGGAATCGGAAGACAGAATAGAGCAGACTGATCCAAGTTGCCTCAATACAAAGAAAGAACGGCGGGATAGATTCGATACATGGTCATGGAAAGATAGCGAAGAATCTAGAGTAACACCTAAATAACTAAAAGAAGAAGTGAGATGAATAGAGAGAATTTATTTGAGGCATGATGGTTGGACAAGACGTACTCATAGAGACCCACATGGCTGTGGATTTTGATGGATTCAAATGGAGAAAATTAGCAGAAAGCCAGGTAGCAACATGAGAGACAGGTATTAAACTGAGTAATATCAGTGTGATATGGGTCTGTTGAGAGGCTGTTTGGATGATCCTTGCTGCAGTGTTCTGTGCTAGTTTCAGGGGGTGAAATGTGACCTTGGGTAATCCTTGATTGAGTTACAGTAGTCAAGCGGGGGGTGATAATTGCTTGACATACTGATCAGAAGTTTTCTGGTTTCAGAAGGGGGCATAGGTTTCTTTAGAGTTCTGAGTTTGTGGTAAACTGATTTGGTGGTGCTTTTGACTTGTGTTTGGAAGTTCAGGTTTGGTCTAGTATAACTTCTAGGTATTTTATCTCTGACATGACATGTAGATCTACGCTATCCATTTTGATTGAAGAGGGGGGTTTGAAGTTAGGGTCTCTTGTAATATGAAGGATCTCTGTTTTGGTGTAGTTGACTGACAGGTTGTGGAGATGAAGCCATTTGACTAGCTCAGAGAAGCAGTTTGTGATCTTGTAGTAGTCCGGTGCAGTTGTGGTGAATGGCATGGAGATAATGATGTCGTAGGCATAAATTTTGGTAGTTGACATTGAAGTTTTGAATGAGTGTACACAGGGATTGTATGTAAATGTTGAAAAGTAGGGAGTAAAGGGAAGGAGGAGTGGCCTAGTGGTTGGGGCAAGGTACTTCAGGCCGGAAGGTTGGGGGTTCAAATCCCACTAGAGGACAGCAACCTTGGGCTGGAAGGACTGGGGTTTCTAGTCCCACAGGTGCTCCTTGTGGTCTTGGGCAAGCCACTTAACCCTCCATAGCCCATGTTCCCTGTAAAATAGTTATCTCCAAGTTATAATGCCCTGTTCAATGTAATTTCAGTTTGTTCAATGTAAACCGCACTGATGCAGAATAGCGCGGTATATAAGAGAATGTAAATAAATAAAAATAAAATAAATAAGATCCTTGTGGTATGCAGGGTGTATGAGGAGGATCTCTGGATTCCTACTTTTATCTATTGAATACTGTTTGAAAGGCAGGAATGAAACCATTTGAGAGGGGTGACTTGTACCCCAATGTTGTTGAGTTGGTTGAGCAGAACTTGGTGAGAGATGTGTCAATAGCAGCGGAGATGTCCAGGAATAGCAGGATAAATCCTTGTCTGATGACTTCTGTGCCAGTTATGAGATTGTTTGTTTGTTTAGGGAGTAGAATCTCCATGCTGTAATGAGGACGGAATCCATGTTGTTGATGGTCAAGTGGGGTGTGGTGATTTATGTGATCCTGGAGTTGGGGCTTCACAGCCTTTTTAATGATTTTAGCAATGAATGGTATGCTGGCTATGGGTTTGTATGAGGTTGGTGAGCTGATGTCCAAGTTTGCTCTCTTTAAGAGTGGTCTGATAGAGGCTTGTTTTAATGAGTGGGATGAACATTGCCTCCTTTCTGTCAAGATTTTGATATGTCAACATGTGCCAATTCCAAAGTTGCTCACAGAAGAAATTCTGAACATGAGAGTTTTTTAAAAAATAGATTAGAGGTTTTTTATTTTGGCGGGGGAGGGGGGTTGAGATGTGTGAAAAATTTGAGGCGTGCAGTCAAATTGTTTCTTTTAGGAAAGATGTGCATAGAGAAGGTAAAATCCATTTCTGTGGATAAAACCTGTGTTTTACCGGCAGAAGTGGGTCCTCTGCTTCTTACCCACACTCGATGTGGCAGTAGGTGCTTTTGATCGGGTTTTATCTACTTTGTTTTGAGATGTTCCCGAGGGTGAACGTTTGTTTGGTGATGGAAGCCATGCACATAATTTAGTACAATTTGAACTGTGTATGTCCTTTCCACTGTAGACACTAAGGGCCTGATTCTGCAAGGCAGATAGTGGGGGCTGTATGTCCCGGAGGGATGTCAAGCCCCACTAGCCACCTGCACTGTATGCTGCTTCCTGGCCACCCTGCATGCACAGATCCGCTGTGCATGCTGCAGGGGATAAGGACGGAGAGTGGGTGGGATTGGCCCCCGGACTTACAGGGCCAATTCAGGCACAGCTCTGTACGTCCGGGGAGCACTAGGGGGATGGCGAGCTTGTTCCACCTCCGAGGTAGAATAAGCACTGGCCACTCCTCCGGATCAGCTGGCCAGCCCTCCAGCAGAAACAACGGCAAGACAGTCCCCGCTGCCTGATCTAGGCCCTGGCTGCCCCGCGGTGGAGAAATTGGGGTCTCCAAAGAGGCAGGCTGGATATCCCCTGGGGAGGATGTCACCGTGGAGATGCAGGGGCATGCTGAACTGTCTCTGAGTACCTGATCCTGCACCTGTGGGAATGTCTTGCTCCCGCGGTGCAGAATCGGGCACTGACGGGCCTTTCTTGTTTGGGGCTGTCCGAACTGACTGGACATGCCCCATCTGAGATCAAGCTCTGTGTAGACAAAGCAGGTGCAATCCTATGGGGTAATATTTCATCATTCAGTAATGAAAGCATTCATTATTTTTGCCAACCCCTTGGTTAAAAATTACCCTGGTCTGTAAGATTAGGGTAGTTTTTGATTATTTATCACATCTTAGTTAAGCTATTTAAAATTCATAAAATAAAGATGATGTTCTAAATGCCTTAATTAAGAAATTACATTAACTGCAGGTGCTGGATTAGAATTTCTTCCCATGCATTGGCATAATTACAATATAATCACCTTGATGATGGCTTTTGAAGTAAAATGTAAGCTTAGTGGGGTCTCTGTCTGTCTCAGCCAGGTACATGACAGCTGCTGTTTACTTTTAGGAATTACGGGCCCGATATTTATTCAAATGCATTTACACAGTTTGCAGACCTAGAAACCGTGTAAAATGCAGGATATTCACTGGTGCTGCCTGGTTAGGCACATTAAAGGCGGTCCTAACCTTCACCGCTGAAGCTATCAGGGCAGTGGTTAAATATTGCTGCTGCCCGTTAGCTTCCTACTTCGCGGGCCAACCTGGATATTCAAAACCAATGGCCGGATATGTTTGGGTGGAGGGGTGTCCGAGGAGCAGTTGGAATAGGGCCAGGTCAGTTGGGCAGCGGGGTGAAAGTTGTTTGTTTGTTTGTTTTTTTGGTGTTTCTTTTTTTATTGGGGGCATTTTTTTTTTTTTTTTTTTTTTTTAGTTGGCTGGTTGGTTGTTCGTATGATGATGACCTTGTATGTATTATACACTGCCTTGAATGTAATATGCATATGGCAGTATATAAACCTTTTAAAAAAATAAATATACGAAGCTGGCATTGAATATCTGGGTTTAGCATTCAACAGCAATAACTAGCTGCTGTAATCATGTTAGCCACTGTCACTGAATATCAGGCCCTATAGCAATAAACTCTGTATACTGCTACTACTGAACATTTAGCGCTACAAGGCATATGCAGCGCTGCACAGATAAATATAAAAGATTGTAAGCTCTGATGAGCAGGACCATCTAGTTGGGCAATATTAATGTATTTTTCTAAACATGTTCACAATTAATATATCAGTCAAGCAATCTGTAATTCTGTCGATCCAATTCTTAAATTCTTCCTTTTTAAAAGAGATGCCAACTTTTACTTAAAGTGCATGTTCTGGGTATTTCACCAGGCTAGCTCTTCTCAGAATGTGGCAGTATCATTAATATCATATCTCCTTCCAACATTTTGCTGGGGTTTGGTAGCTCATGAATAGGTATTTTCTACAACATCTGTAATAGATCAGGCTGCATCCTCTTTTATGCATTCATTCTAGGTCAAGGGCTCTTAGCCCAGTCCATGGATATGCCCAGCAAGGCAGCTTTTCAGGGTAACCACCTTGACAATGCATTTGAGAGATTTGCATTCACTGCCTCACATTTGCATAGACTGGAGGCACTGCATGCAAATATATGCTGTTAGCATACAAGCATGGTAACTATTACTGTGCAGACATGTGTACTATTCACGCACAAACTGCTATGGGCAGGGACTGTTCATTGCAGTCAGCATATGGTTCTTTGCTGCATGCTTTACTGCCATCTATTTAGAGCATCTGTGCTAATTGTCAAAACGCTTACAGTGCGATAAAGAACTGTTCTCTGTAATAATTATATGGGAACATGCTGAGATCGCTCCCAACAGTTGGTGCAGAGGCTTCACGCTTGCTGCATATTAATTCTTGCATTTAATGCATGGCACATTGTTGTTGATGATGACAAGTGCCCTCGAGTCGGTGTCTATTCATGGTTGCCCTCTGGATAATTGTCCTAAACTGTGTTCAGTCTTCAGCCAGGTGGCTCATTGTTGACAGAGTGGCACCCATAGCTGCTGCTGTTGTATCGATCCATCTCCTTGCTGGCCTTCCTCTTTTGCGTTGACCTTCTATCTTGCCAAGCATGATGTCTTTCTCTAATGATCTCTCTCTTTGCATAATGTGTCCAAAGTATGGAAGTCGAAGTCTTGTCATCTGAGCTTCTAAGGAAAGCTTATGTTTGATTTCCTCTAGTACTGACTGGTTTGTTCTTTGGGCCGTCCATGGTATACACAGTATTCATCACCAGCAGCATAATTCAAAGGCATCAATTTTCTTCCTGTATCTTTTTCACTGTCCAACTTTCACATCTATATGACGTTTTTGAAAATACCATGGCTTGAACAGGTCGAATATTTTTATGGAGTGAGACATCTCTGCTCTTGAGAATCTTGTCTAGGTCCTTCATAGCTATTCTGCCAAGAACAATGTGTAGTCTGATTTCTTGACTGCTTGTTTGTTTATTGATAGTGGACAACTTTAACCTACTTGGATCAATTATTTCAATTTCTTTTCTGTCAACGATTAACTTACTGATTTTTGCCAGTCAGGATCTTTGTCTTTACATTAAGGTGCAGGCCCATCTTAAGATTGTTCCTTGATCTTGAGAAGCAAATGTTTCAGATTGTTTTTGCTTTCAGCCAGTAATGTTGTGTCGTCAGAATAGTGAAGGTTGTTTAGTCTTCCACCAGTCTTCACACCTCTGTTGTCTTCATACACTCCTGTTTTTCTGATTTGTTCTGCATATAAATTAAACAGTTAGGGGGAAAGTATGCAGCCTTGTCGTACACCTTTGCTGATTTTAAACCATTCTTTCTCCTTGTTCTGTACGAACTGTTGCTTCTTAATCAATGTAAAGGTTGTGCAAGAGAACTATCAGGTGTTCTGGTATACCCATGCTTCTTAATGTGACCCAGAGTTTTGAGTGGTTTACGCAGTTAAAAGCCTTGCTGTAGTCGATTAAAACAATATAGGTATCCTTTTGGTGGTGTGTTGTCTTTTCAAGGATCAGTCTCACATCCGTGATGATGTCTTTCATTCCTCACCCTTTCCTGAAGCCTGTTTGCACTTCAGGCAGTTCTCGTTCCAGGTATGGTTGTAGTCTCTGCTGAATGATCTTGAGTAGAATCTTGCTGGCATGTGAGATCAGAGCAATTGTGCGTTAATTTCCACAGTCAGTCGGATCACCTTTCTTAAACACGGATTTCTTGTTTTTTCCCCAGGCAGTTGGTCATGATGTTTTCTTCCAAATTTCCTGGCAGAGCCTTGTAAGTATGTTAACAGCTGCATCTGAATGCTGTAATACTTCAGTGGGAATACAATCCGTGCCCGGTGCTTTCTTCTTTGATAAGGGTTTCAATGCTGTTTCGACGTCTTTCATCTCCAATGGTTCCTGATCATAAAGTACAGGTTGAAACGGCTGTTGGTCCACTTGATCTTTATCGTAGAATGACTCAGTATTTACTTTCCACCTTTTCTTGATCTTCTCAGCATCATTCAACAAGGATCCTTGAGCATATTGTAGCATTCCAATTTGAGGTTGGAATTTTTTATTTAACTCTCGTAGCTTTAGGAAAGCCGGCACAGTGTTACTGCATTTTTTTTTAAATAAAAGGGCACTTAAATCTTACCGTTATTTCTCTTAAAGCAAATACATTTCTTAATTCTTGTCACTTCATATAATTACTGTCAAGCAAGCAGAAGTCATTTTTAGTTGTGTCAGAGTATAGTTAAGGAAGCATTTGCCTATGTATTTCAGGGAAAAGGAAACTGGTTGTTTGCTGCCTAGCAGTAGTTCACCATAAAGCCTATTTTTTTCCCATTTAACTTTTTATTAAATTTGTTCCATATATAATACAAACATCTTCTTAACCCAACCATAAAGCCTATTTTAAGAAAAAAAATGATTTATTTGAAGTCTCTTGATCTATTTCCAGGTATGAGCAAATACAAAATTATGCTGCAAGATGCTAGTTTGCTGTCACCCATGTTTTTCTATTTTATTAGAACAATGGTAAAATTGCCAGATATTGTATCTATTTTGTTCCATATGTTTGTGATTCCTTCTCCCGTACATCCCAAGTGCTTCTGTGATTGAAACAGAGTGGAAACGGTTGCCTTCTGATTTTGGGATAGAGGGCTTCCTGATATACAGAATGATTTTACTAAAGCGCAGTAACATGCATTATTTACCATAGCTGCCATTGTTTGTAATGGGGCGTATTTACAAAGATTTATTTTATTTTTTTAACATATATCTACATTTTTATGTTTGCAGCAAATAAGGTGTTCAGCAACAGTTTGGGGAAGGGGGATCTTGTCTGCTTGCATAACTTTATTGTATTATCTCTCACCCATCCAAAAAAAAGTTGATTCTTAAGAGTGTACAAGATTCATAAAACATGTGACAAATGTCTTTGTGCAGCCAGATCCTGGAAGGGGCACATCCAGGCTGTCCAGACATCCCTGGACAGGATGGGTTCCGTTGTACCCAATTCTGCACCATGGGAGCTAAATGCTCCCGCGGCATGCAGGATCGAGCAACAGGATTGCCTGGCTTGCCTCTTCCTCAGCCACGGGGATGTCCTTGGGTCAGCACGGCCAGGCCCCCCGATCCCACTTGTGCGTGGATGGGATCGGGCAGCGGGGCAGTGCCTACCATGTGCCCGCTGCGTTGGGGTTGCCAGGCCAGGGCGCATGGGGGACTAGCGCTTATTCCACATCCGAGGTGGAATAAGCAGTGCGTCCCCGCCTAGTGTTTCCCGGACATATAGGGCCGTGATCTGAATCGTCTATGTATGTCCGGGTGACTGGCCTGCCCACGCTCCCGCCCCCATCTTCCTCCTTGCACAGAGCCTCGATGTATGCAGGGAGACTGTCTTGGGATTTGGGCAGGACAAGTGGCAGAGCTGTACATCTCACTGGGACATATAGCCCCCCCCCCCCCCAATCTCCTTCCTGAATCGGGGCCTTAGGCTTCTGTGGCTAGTATCATGATCTTTGCAGTTTTCTGGGTCATGCTGTGGACAGCATGATCCAGAAAACTGTAAAGATCATGTGACAAATAACATGTGGCATGATTGCTGATCGAGTTTTGCTTTTCACATTTTAGTGAACTTGAGACAAAAACAGGCGTTTGCTTTTGGAGGCTTTGCACTGTTTTATGATCATGATTTGCTGTTCTTAATCCTGGTCCCTTTTTAAAATCTCTCTCATTTTTCTTTTCAAAGATTGGCGCCTATTTTAGCAGCATTTTGGCAGAGAAGCTGAAACTTAATACTTTCCAGGATACTGGGAAAAAGAAGCCTCAGATTAATGCCAAAGACAACTACTGGCTGGTCACAGCTCGCTCTCAGAGCACAATTCACAACTGGTTTATGGATCTAGCGGGGAACAAGCCGTTGACTGCGCTGGTGAAGAAGGTACTGCTGTGCCTGTTTTTCACCTCCATGGACAAATGTAATATTGGAGACTTTGTCCAAACGAGCTTTTATCCAGGTTGAAACCTTCAAGGTCACTCTGTTTTCAGGGGAGAAGCACTGAAATGCTTTGGGCTGACTGGATTTTGGCCAGTAAAGTCCCAACCAACTGCCAGTATATTGCACTGTATAAAATCTGGATTGGGTCCTCTGACTGGACATGAAGCTGCCTCGGTTAAATGTTGCTATTGTACAGAGAGAGATCTTACTGACTAGGTTTCTAGCAGGCTGAACCGACTTTGTAGTAAATCAGGGCTACAGGTTTGTGACTGCAGTGGTATAAAAGGAGGCCTGGATCCATTCTGTCCAGATGAGGTGGAGCCAGTTACACTACCTGTATGAGTGATGGGGATGGGAGATTTGAATAGATTTTTCATTTTAGGTTCCTGGTCACACCTGTTGGAAGTCTCTGCCCTCATCTAATGGGCTATACGTGTGATTGGGAACCAGATCTGCAGTGCCCAAGTTTTTTTTTATCTCCATCACTGCATGAACACACAGCACTCCTACAGGGCTAGGAAGGAGCAGAGTGGAGGAGATATTGGGATTTCTGGTAAGGAAAGTGATTAGCTGGGTGACTTGACAAGATCTTACATGTGGCTTTAAGCATGCCGAGCCTTACATTTTTGCTGTTCTTATTAAATGAATAAGCCAAGTAAAGAACCCAGTTTAACAGTCTGACATTCACTAGTCGCTAGCAAAGAGGGCAATTTTTCCCTATTTTTCCTCCCATTTAGGGTTGTCTAACAAAAAAGAAGAAAACCTGGTGCTCTCTGCTAAGGTTCATGCTGCTCTGTGCTTTCTGCGAAGGAGAGGATGGATCTGTGGATAAATGTTTCCATTTCTGTAATGGCTCTATGTTGGCCTCGTAAGGGCAGATGTTTCTCCTTTATGTAGGCCTTTTTGCCAGCTGCTTTCTTGCCCCAATAAACTGTGTGACTAGTATGTGGGTTGGAGGCAGAAAAGAGGATCTTATAGTAATCCTAGAATGTTGGGTCCTTGCACTTTTTTGCCAATTGCAGACAGCATTATGGTATCACTAATAGCTAGAAATGAAGCCATTTCTTAAATTTTGTGCATAGTGAAAATTTGCTATTCTTGCTTGTATTTCCAGGTTCCTATCCTAAGTAAGAAAGAAGATGTGTTTGCTTATTTGGCCAAATACTCGGTGCCACTACTGCGAGCAGCATGGCTGATCAAGATGACCTGTGCATATTATTCTGCCATCTCTGAAGCAAAAATTAAGAAACGCCAAGCAACTGATCCGAATATTGGTAATAATATATTGTTTGCTTCCATCTGTAGCTATATTGGGCCCTGGAGAAAGTTGTGCCATAACACCTTTTACTGCCCACCAAAAGAACTAATTGCAGACCAATGTATGTACATTGTAAAGCTGTGGAGGTAGGGGTCTTGGCAAGTGGCGAGGGCACAGGTGCTGGGATATGTGGAGCAAACATATTTTGAATTTTACAAGCTAGATTTTTTTTTCCATTAAAATTTTATTGAAAACAAACTATAAACTGCTCTGTACAACAGATCGCCAAGAAGCTTCCCTACACAAAAACACACACAATGCCAAGGACGGTTTACCCATGGTAATACAAAAAATAACCCCTTCCGCTGGTAGGGAAAATGGTAGAAAAAGGAACTCAGAAATAATAAAGGAAGTATTCAATATTGAATCAGACATAACCTCAAACAAGGGGGGGGGGGGCCTGACTCCGCTGGCCAGACGGAGTCCCCAAACCACCTTCTCCATGCAAGAGGGGAACAAACACACTCCCAGTAAAACATACCTCATGCCACAGTATTCTCACAGAACTTTCTTTGGAAAAAGATTCTTTATTATATCTTTTTCTTGTCTCATAGAAGCAAACATACAGAGAGCATAACAATGCTGACTAAATACAAAGCAATTTGGATTATTTCTTTCCCTGTCTTGTCACAGGTCCTAGCACAGCAAAGAGTAGAAAGATATGTTCCTAGCTACACTAAAGCAAGCTGCGGTATGCTGTACAGCAGGCAAACAGTACAGAGAATCAGACTCGCACACACACTGAACCAAACACATACAATGGGGAATTGCAGCCTATATTACTTCTGTGATGTAGGAGACAAATTCCCCCATTAGAGTTCTGTCACCTTATAGTTTTATTTTTTAAATAGCCCCCTTGTTTTTCTGTTCTAGGCATCTAGACTTTCTCTTCCTTTATGCTTCCCCGTGTCTTCCTGGGCCTAATCAGATTTATGCTTTCTTATCTGACCTTTTTCCCACTTATTCGGTTCTTTGCTTAGTTTTTCTTCCCAACCCCTTATTCTCCAAAAATATATCTTGTTAGCTCCCCGTGTCTTCTGAGACCTAAAATGGACCATTTGTTCCCTTCATACGAAGCAGGCATATTTTATGTCTTGTGATTCTCTCTCACCCTTGTGCCCCTGCTGATAAGTGTGTTTTCACAGTTTCCATATGATGTCACCTAATACCTCTGGCAACTCACGTACGCACCTCAGTACAATTACCAGAATTTAGACAACATTTAGAGCTTTTGTATTAACCCTTTCTCCTCTGGCTCCCACACCACCCACCAACAGGGGGAACTGCTCCCATCAATGGCACCTACTTCCTCCCCCAGGTCGCTTATACTCTGCTCTTCCATCTCGCACCACTGCTCAAAGGGCTCCCACAGCTCTAGAAAGTTAGGCAACCTCTGTTGCCACATGTATGTGAGTTTCGCCATCCCATAAATATATCTTCTCAACCACCAAGCCCAATAAGGGGGGGCTCAGCCTGCTTCCAGAATTGTGCCAGAGCAAGCCTTACTGCAATAAACAGATAGTGGGACCAACTCGGCTCCCACGCCTGCATGTCCCCCTCCCCTCTTTTCAGCAATGCTAGAACTGCCATGGGGGCAACCCTCTGCTCCAACACCCATGAAAGAAGGTCTAAGACCTGCTCCCAAAATGATTTGACATGGGGGCATTCCCACCATATATGCCTAAAGGTACCCTCTTCTCCACAATCACACCAGCACCTCCTGTCACCAAACCCCAATGTCTGCATCCTCTGGGGGTTGTAATACCATCTGTAATAAATATTATAATTTATTTTCAGTTAAATATATCACCTGAGGGCCTTTTAAAGAACTGCCCTATCACTGGAGCCCAATCCTGTTCCTCCCACTCCACCTCAAGGTCTGCCTCCCACAGAACATCATGTAATGGTTTCAAGGCCTCCTTCCCCCCCTGCCCCCCATAACACCCGATACAGCTGAGATAAACACCCTTTCATTGTTCCCACCATAAAAGCAAACTCCAGAGAACTAGAATCCATTCCACCCCAGGCCCGTCCTCCCTCTCACAGATAATGACACACTTGATATTGAAATCTATTCCACTCCTCCAAGCCAAATTCCTGCTTTAATGCATTAAAAGAGAACAACTCCCACCCCCTGCCCAGCACTACCCAATTGTCCGCAGACCCAAAGCCTCCCACCTTCTATACGTAGGGAACATTAAAACCTGGTGGAAAAAGGGGTTTACAGTGAATGGGCATCAGTGCAAAAACCCTGCAATCCCCAAAGTACTTCTTCCACTGCCTCTTCCAAACTCTCACCGTGAGCCCCACCCACGGACTCAACTCAACATCCTCCCCAGGGAGTTACCCCCCCCCCCCACAATATATACCTTAAGGGACAAGCACCCACTGCCGCTTGACCCAGGCCAACCCATTCCTTCCAAGGGCAAACATGACATTCGACTGCTGCTTTGATTTGGGCTGCCTCATAATACCTATGTAAGTCAGGGACGGCCAGACCCCCCATCTGCCCGGGCCCCACACAGTACCCTACCTACTACCCAGGGCCATTTGTAATCCATATGAAGTCCAAAAGGGCCCTTTGCCACCTCTGAAACACACTCTGGTAGCCACACTGGTAAGGCATTGAAAAGATCTTAAAATTATGGTGTTGCCCCGATTTTTATACTATTAATCCTCCTAAACTACAATTAAGTCAACTTTTTCCGTTGCTGGAGGTCAGAAACAGTTGCTGTCAACAAGGGGTCAAAATTTTAACAGGAGCGATCTGGCCCAATCTGGAGCAATATTCACCCCCAGATAGTGAATATGAGATTTTGACCCCATTTCCTCAAGCATATCAAACGGGTAGGGCCAGTAGATGCTGTCAAATGCTTTTTCTGCATCCACAATTAACAATAGCACAGATCCCTTCCCTTTTCTCGCTACCCCAATTAGGTTAAGAATTTTTTGCATCATGTTGGCATATTGCCTACCCGGGATGAAACTGGACTGGTTGATGTGAACCAGTTTGGGCAGCAGAGGTTGTAAGCGGTTCACCAGGACCTTAACAAAGATCTTCTGATCAATCTCTAACAAGGAAATGGAGCCACACAAAGTTGGATCCTTGCCTGCCTTTGGCAAAATTGTGACTCCTGCCTCTCGCATAGACAGTGGCATAATCGAATCCTGGAGAAAGCTATTGTATACTCTTACCAACAAATCCACTAGCTGGGCCTGGAAGGTTTTATAAAAAAAAGTTTCATATAATCATCCAGGCCTGGAGTCTTCAACCGCGGCAGATGCTTAATAATTTGCTGAATCTCTGTTGCGGAAATAGGGCACCCCAGCAGCCACCTTTCCTCCTCTGATAAACAAGGCAGGTTACAACCCTCTAGGTACTCCTTAATCTCATCCTCCCCAGCCCTCCACTGGGGGGTATAGAACTCCATAAAGCACTTTTGTATCCCCTCCCTATCCATCATCTCCTTCCCCTGCTTATCCTTGATCTTCTTCCAAATCCAATTCCTGGTTTGGGCCTTCTTAAGCCGGAACACCAAAACTCCCCCTGCCTTGCTGCTGTACTCAAAATGTTCTTATCCCACCATATCCAGAGCCCAATGGATATCAGACAACTGTAACTCCTGCAAACGCTGCTGCAACTCTCCCAAACGTCTACCAAACTGGGGTTGTGGCTGCCCTGCTTGACTTGGTGATCCACCCCTCTATCTCCTGATGTAACCCCTCCATTTCTTTCTCCCCCTCTCACTTCCTATACGTGCCCAAGCTGATCAAATGACCCTGGACCACTGCTTTGAGACAATCCCAGACTTCCCCCGGAGAGCAAGAATTATTATCATTAAACGCCATATAAGCCAGTTTCACCTCCCGGATCTTTTCACACTCCTTCACATTCTCCAATAAGGAGTCATTTAGCCGTAACGCCCCCTTGACCTTATTGACTTGGTGCAACTGCAGCTTGGGCACATGATTGGACCATGTGTGGTTCGCAATTTGACATAGCTTCTTTGACTCCATTGGGTCCTTACTCACAGTGCGCGAGTATGAGGTGTGCACTCCTGAGTAAAACATATAGTCAAGCTCCCAAGGGTGCTTTTTTCCTTCCATACATCTAACAAATCAAACATCTGCGCTCAGGCTCTCAGCCCCTGGTGGCCCAAGGTATGCCAAGAGCCTACCTCTCTGGATGTGCCTAACAAGAGATTGATGGCCAAATTAGTAACTGCCCATTATTAATTTACCTTCCACAAATCCCCCCTCCCCCCCCATTTTCTTTAGCCACCTGATCATAGAACACCCCTTGCTCTATATTTGGGGCATAAGCACTCCCAAACGTGTACAGTTGACACCCAACATCCATTTTCACAAACAGAAAATGGCCCTCCATATCCCAGCAAGCCTTGAGCACCTTATGCTGAAGGTCAGTAGTTACCATAATCGCAACCCCTCCCACCTTTTTTCTTAACTCGGTCAGATGCAAACCATGAATACTTAAATTTTTTATGGAGAACACGAAATTCGTCCTGGGCCAAAAGGTGTGTCTCCTGTATACAGGCCACCTGGATTTGTAGGCATAATAATTCCTTAATTAGCAGCTGGCATTTGACCAGGGAGATTAGTCCCCGCACATAAAAGGTGCCTACCTGAAGAATCCCATAGAAAGAAACTAAAGCACCCCTTACCCATTTTTCCTTGACGGCCCCCTCCCACTTCCCTCCCCCCTCCCCCTTCAGCGTCCTTAACCAATACTCCAGCCCTGAAATCAGCCCCCCAGACCCATCCTCACTCCAACCTGCACACCCAGCACCCACCCACCAAAGCAACCCCCATTCACTCCATGCACTCCCTCCCCCTCCCCCCAGCACACACACTCGCCAACACCAATCTACACAGCACACCCCCATCATCTCAGTTATCTAAATAAAGGGATCAAAAGGCCCATCAACAAAGTCCTGCCTTATCAGGGCAGTGAGTTCTACTCCATGCTCCTGGTGATTTCCCTTTCGCCGTAGCTGCTTTCCTTCTTGTTGCGATCTTTCCCACAGAGGCTTCACCACCCGCTTTTCTTGGCACCTCTGGGGTCCCTGCTCCAGTGGTAATATCGGCAGGTTATTCCATCCAGCATCCTTTAAGATGTTAAGGACTTCCTTGGGTGTTTGTGCCCTCATGGTACATCCCTCCAAAGAAAACTGCAAGCCAAAGGGAAAGGTTAATTTATAGTGAACATCTCCTTCATACAAACGCTGAATTACCACCCGAATGTCCCTCTGCTTGCGCGTGGTAATGGCCGACAGGTCAGCATAAATTTCAATGTTAGCATTGTCCCACTTTACTCCTCCTCACTTTTCTGGCCGCCTGCACTGTAACATCTTTAATGGCAAACTCCATGCAAGCATTCGAGCACGATCCTCAGCTTCCCCCCTCCAGGCTGTCCCAGTGCCCGATGAGCATTCTCAATCTTAAAGCACCAAGGTTCCGACTCCACCTGGGCTGCCTGAACTACAGCATAGTAGATGCACTCTACTAGGGCCACGTAGTCCATCCTTTCGGAGGATTCATGTAGCCCCTTTATACAAATATTACAACGTTGTGATTGATTTTCCAATTCCTCAATTTTTGACAGTATCTCTTCCCGCATCTCAGCAACTGCCAAAATGCTCAGTCCCATTTCAGCAAGAGGCACCTCATTCTCCTCAAGCCTATTTTCTGCATCCTCCATTCATTGTCCCAACTCATGCAGGTCTGACCGGATATCAGCCATCCAAGTTATAACTTCGTTTTTTAGTGCTTGCATGTTCTCTTTCAACTCCACAAACCACTATCACGTTTCATAATGCAAAAGGTTGAGGTCCGACGAATCCTCTCCCATGCCTCCACACTTGAGGCCTCCATAAGCAGACACACCATCTCCATTGAGCCCTGCCATTTTGTGGCCTCCCCCACCACTGCTCGTTGACTCGCCGCTCTTGTAAGCATTCAGGTCGACAGCACCTATTTTCGATCCCACCAATATCCCAGCTCCTTGGGCAAGCAGGGTTGAAAAACAGCAACAAATACTGGAGGTTTTCTTGTTAATAACCGCGGGTTGAACTAAATCACTCCAGGAGCTCATAGTCTAGGGGGCCATCCCGGTCATGACATCACTAGAAAAACCAAGTGTTAGCTAGTTGTTTGATTAAGTCTTATGTTAGAGCAAGATGAGGTATCACAACCCACATGTTTTTGTCTAAACACATTTATTGGTTTGTTTCTTATAATATTATCTCGTTTTTATTTTATAAAGTTATTATAAAGTCAGTGAGGTGTGTTTGTGTTTTTTTTTTTTTTGTCGGCAGCTTATTCCTTTTTCTTTTGGCCTTCAACTCGATCAGACTAGGGCTGAGATCTGGTGCGAGGAGTCTTCATTCAGAACTACTCAGGGTTTTGTTACTTCCTCTCCCTTCAGTTCAGTCATTGCAGTGACAATCACTGGCCTGACTGGCTCCCCACCAGGGGTTCTGAATGTGGCCTTTACAGCACCCACATCCCTGACTGACTCAAGAAGCAGGAGACTGAAGCTGGGAATCAAACCTAGGATACCCCAAATAGCAGTACATGTCACGGAATCAGTCCTAACCTTGTGGTTTTCAGATTTTTTCTTTTTATAGATGTCATGTATGAATCCTTTGTGAAACTAAGCCTTGGAGATGTTAGAATTTACAGTAGTAGTACTGAGAAACTATATTGATTTATAGTATAGTGTAACTCGTGTCAAGTAACTCAACTGTTTGAAGTATCTAAAGAGAAACAAACTTTTTTTTATCTTGGGAGGCATCGTATGAGAATGATCTGGAATACCACTTTTGATCCATTTTTCTTCCTGGGGCTTTATGAATGTTTCTTTTGTTCACCAGCCCTCTGGCACTTTTGGCATAAGCAACTGTAGCCAGGACCTCAGAATGTTTCTTTATCTTTAACACGGAAAGTGATCTGGAGTCCCTGCTCCTAACCTGTGCTGTTAGTGAAGTGATATAATGTAACATAGTGTATGACGGCAGATAAAGACCGGTATGGTCCATCTAGTCTGTCCAGTAAAGTGTCCAGAGTGGTTGTACCTGCTGCTTCGTGCAGGTCACCCCCTCTATTTGTTGAAGTATAAAATATATATGTATTTGTTTTTTATTTCATCCTCTTGCTATAAAAGGATTCACTGTGTTTGTCCCATGCCATCTTGAATTATCACTGTTTTTGTCTCTACCTCCTCCATTGTGTGGGCTAAGATGTGCCCATCATTGTTAGAAGGTGTTCCCATCTTGTGTTTTCAGAAGGAACTATAAAAAGCCCTGTTGCTCTGGATCTGGAGATGCTGCTTGTGTTGAAGCTGCACTACTGGTGTCAAAGACCCTGTCCCATGCTGAATGGGCTGCTGCTGCCTCCCTGCACGGCCTGCCAGGTTTTGAGAGAGTTTCCAGTTTGGTGTGACCTAACTGGTAGGAGAGGAGCTGAAAGGAGGACAGACCCTGGAAGAATCTGGTGAGACGTAAAGCCCAACTGGAGCCAATAGGAATAGAATGAAGCCAGTATCCTGGATGGTATGCAGCACAGGTTACTGGAGGAGTGACTACAAGTAGGACAGAAGTGTGGGGTACCTGAAGAGTTGCAAGACATTCACCTTGCATGTTCCTACTTAACTTGTTGGGGACCAGCCCACTGTGCCTCCCGAGCAGCTAGAACAGAAGAGCCTGATTAATTTTGGTGCAGTCTGTATTACTGGGAGTTAGAAATTGAAGTGCTTTATCCCTAGGGAGTTGCGGATACAGAGTGAATTTTTGGAAAAGGGGAACAAAACAAAAGTATGCATGCACAAGACGAGAATAACACAGTGGGGAGCCAGGAATCTGAAAGATGTTTCCAAATTAAAATTTTGGATTCCTGGTCCTCCCCTTTTGAGCACAGGGCACAGCAGGATCTTGAGACTGTTGTGAGGAAGTGTGTTGTACTTCCCTTTTCCAGAAGGAAGATTGGGGATCCCGCATCGGTTGTTCTTCTTCTCTTCTTATGGGTCCCTATTGGTGGATAGACTTGCACATGGAGGATACAGGGGTAGTTGGGACAATTACAAATCGGCAGGTAGTTTCTCTCGGTCTTCTTGTGAAATGAACTTTTAAGCAGCATTTTTTGTGGACCACATTTTTTCTTTACTCTTCTGAATAGTGTTTTTTGTTTTATCTGTGTGCAAATTTAATTTTGGGGATGTCTCATAACAGATGAATTTTATTACAAAGCGTTCAACTGAGGATGTTTTTTATGTTTGTTTGTTTCTTTGGTGTGAGTGAAGGAGAGTTGCCTTTAAATTTGCCTGTGCAGTGTTGCGTATGCCTTGCAGCTCTATATAAATGATCAATATTACTACTACTAATCATTTATGAAGCGCGAGAAGACTTGCACAGTGTTGTACAAACATAGATTGTAAGCTCTCAAAAGCAGGGAACATTTCTATCTAATTGAGACAGACAAGATAAAAGATAAGAATAAGGGGAAAAGGAGGGTAAGGAGACACAGAGATAAAGGGGACCAGGATCCCAAAAAAGCTTTAAGGAGATGAGCCTTTAACATGGACGTGAAAAGGGACAGAGATGAAACCTGACATATAGACTCAGGGAACTTGTTCCAGGCATAAGGAGCAGCAAGGTGAAAGGACCACAGTCTGGAGTTGGCGGTAGAAGAAAAGGGCAAAGAGAAGCAAGCCAGAAGAGCGGAGTTCACGAGGAGGGGTGTTGGGAGAGAGAAGAGAGGAAAGGTAGAAAGGAGCAGAAGAGTGAATGTACTTATAGGTCAGACGGGGAAATGGAAGGGAAGCCGATGAAGTGATTTGAGAAGAGGGGTTATATGAGAATATCGAGGTTGACGAAAAACTAGTCACACAGCAGAGTTCTGAACAGACTGAAGGGGAGAAACATGACTAAGAGGGAGACCAGTAAGAAGGAGGTTGCAATAGTCGAGATGGGAAGCGATAGAGTGGACAAGTGTCTTCAGAAAGGAAGGGGCGAATTTTGTTAATGTTGGCTAAAATCTGTCCTTTCTGTATCTGTTGGATTTGTGAAGAGAAGGAAAGGGAGGAGTCAAAGATGACCCCTAGGTTGCAGGCTGAGGAAATGGGAAGTAGAAGAGTGTTACCCACAGAGATAGAGGAAGGTGGGGGGGGGGAGGTTTAGGGGGAAAACTAAGAAGTTCAGTTTTGGCCATGTTTAATTTGAAACAGCGGTAGTAGTAGTAGTTTGCTGGACAGCGACAGCCTTAGGGCACACTGCCTCCCGCTGCCCACTGGAGCTCCTCTTTAATTACAAGTAGCCTGTTGAAATGAAAAACACACCCATGGGACCACGATTAGGAATAGTGTAATGAGGGTAGAACTTTTAGCTGTTTGGTGTTGAATAGCTAAGTGCATGAGGCAAGTCGGGCAGTTGCTGGACAAAATGGCCTTCAGGGAAAGAGCTATATTTGGCGCCCCCTTTCCCTTTTTGGTCTCAGACTCACAGATGTCTGACTCATAAGGGCAGTGTGACACCCTGGGCAGCTTCCCAGCTTGTCCACACCTTGTGACTGCACCGCCTTCAGGTAACACACATTTTGTTTCTGCATGAGTTTTTTTCTTAGGCATTTTAAGGCATGAGAAAGCAGCAATATGCCCTTGGAGGGGTCAGTTTTAAGCCCTTGTGGGCCTAGGGCATTTACCTTTGACAATACCACAGTAGCTGGTGTCATGGGGTTATTTATCCAGTGGACTTTGCAGGAACAGAAGTATGTGGAGTAAAGGAGAAAGCAGTCGGGAGGATTTTAAAATAAAATGCTTATGAATCTTTCACAGGCACACACTGACCCATTTCTCTGCATGTAAGCGCTTGGAGCCCGGGGTTTTCAGTTCCTTTGTTCTTGCCTCGCCGTGTAGCATCATGGTCATGGCACGATGAATTAACTTCTGATGGAAAATGGTATGGCACTTGCATTCTCTCTTCCATCCTCCAGGATTTTAGAATAGTTAATGCAGTCTGGTGGTCAGTCTCTTGAATTATTGCAACTCCATTTACATGGTGTTGTCTAAATGATGATTTTTTTGGAGATCTGCAACTCATCCAGAACAGAGGTCAGGAAGGTCGCACTTAGCTCAAGGTGTGATCTGCAACACTTTTATACTTCCTGCTTTATACTGATCGCTGTTTAGAGCTTTGCATTCAGCTTAAAATCCCATGCCTTACTTTTCAAGCCTGTTAGGACGGCAGCCCTCGGTATCTTAGTCAGAAGGTTAACGAATACGTTTTACCGTGTCCTCTTTGTTCTTCTCAGGCTTGCAGTTTGTCCCTTCCTACATCCAGGCTCTTGCAGAAGATATTTATCTGGTGCAGTTGCAAGTCTCTGGAATCAGCTGCCATTGGATCTTACAAATTTAGTACATATTGGACCTTTTGCGACAAGCTAAAGACATTGGGGGCATTTTCAAAGACCTGCAAAACCTTGTAAATGCCTCTTGGGATATTCAGCGGCACTAACATGATTAGTGCCGCTGAATACCCCTAGGTGCCACCGCTACATGCCCGTGATGCTAAGTGATTAGCACTGGGGTGGAACAGAGGTAGCACCCATTGCTAACCGGGCAGTAGCAATATTGAGCCGCTGTCCGGTTAGCAATACTCATCGAAAGTCCAGGTAGCAGTCTGGCAAACCCAGATATTTGGTGCTAAGCCTGGATATGCTCTCAGCATTGAATATATATAGATTAAACTTTTAGTGCCAGTAGCTAGCTGCCGGCACTGAATAACCCCTTTCTCCCCCCCCCCCATTGCTTTTTAACTGCTGACCATCTGCTGGCTTACTGTTCAGCATGCCAGTTACTGGATTTAATCCATTCTTTTAGCTCTGCTTTACACAGTATTATGTTGGCATTAAATTATTCATCTGCTTAGTTATGATTATCTACTTGTTGACGTTTTTTATGTGTAATTTTTTCTCTGGGTTTTGTGCTTAGGAGTGTGTGTGTATTTTTTTTCTTTTACCAAATTACTATGTATTTGCAATGTATATTATTGTTTTAATATGCTTATTACCACTATCAATTGGAGGTGGGGCGGGGGGGGGGGTAAGAAAGCAGAATATAAGTGTGCAAATTAAATCATGAGTCTGAAATATGTTGAGTCTTCTTTCTCTTATCGTACCCCAAAGTCCACATAGAGATTGCATGCTTTTATTTTCAGCCTGTTGGATTGAAAATAACTTGAGGAAATTGCCATAATCTGTATGGAAAACATATCTTAAAAGCTGTGTGGCTTGCCGCGCTGCTTCCATTCCAGGCCTGGTGGCTGTTCTCTCCTGGCCGAAGTCTTGCAAATTGTGAGACTTTGGGCTGAGACAGAAGAGGCATCAGGACTGAAGCAGAGGCAGGTCTGCAAGCCACCTGGCTTTGAGGTAAGTTTGCCGTGCTGTCCCTGACGTGTGGGCCCGGAGAAGTTGCACCCCACTCTGACCTGCCCTGCCCCTGGCATGCCACTGCTGCTAGCTTCTGGTTTCTTGCATGAGCAATTGATTTTGCTAAATCAGCTGCCAAATTGCATGCGGTAAAACTAAAATAACTGATGTGCTTTAAGGAAACGTTTAAATTAGCATTCAGTAGGTTCATGCTGTGTAATAGTAGTAGAATATTAGTGCAGCATACCACCACATAATTTCATTTTGAGCTAGCTAAATGGTTGCTAAAGATTACAATAAATACTACTTTATTCTTGCTACCTTTCACAGAGGTTTCTCAGAATATACATTGCTAATTATAGGCTTGGGCTGTCTTTAGAATGTTAAGGTCTGTATCTTGAATACTGGAAACTTCCATTTTCTTTTTTGGCACAAGAGGTTCTGACAATTAAAATCTCATTATTCTTTAGCTGTGAAATTTTAGGATCAGATGTGGTACATTTGCAAGCAGTTTGACTTTAGATTTTGCTGAAGTGGTATCCCTTTTTTATTTTATTTTTTGCAGTCTTTCTTGTAGTCAAAGCTACTTGTCTTTCACAAACACCCTATTTTTAGGTCCAAACGCAGCTATTGAGTATTGAAAGGCTTTGTTGCAACTTAGGTACATGTTTCTGTATGGAATGGGTACCCCGAGTTATTAATCTGGTCCGTGATATGTTTTGTTTTTTGTTTCTTCTTTTCCATCTCCTGTTACTATCGCAGGATTTCAAAATGTTGTGATCTTGAAGAAGGGCCCTCCACCATTTGGAGATGGCCGTAGCCAATAGTCTTTCAGGGACAATGTCTCCAACTAGGTTCTTTTGGCACATATCGTGACAAAGAAGCTCTTAAGCCAGGATATGCGACATGTGTTCTCGATCTCTGAAATTTACTACTAATGCTTGTTAGAGAGCTTCCTTCTAGAGTTCATAGGATGTCATAAGGCTTATTTTAGAAGCATGTAAATAGCGGCTTTTAGACATGTAGATCACTTACACATGCAAATAACAAAAGGCAGCTTTTACATGTGGTGATCTATACTATGCAAAGATTGCAAGGAGGCGTGGTTGGGGAGTGGAGGAGGAGTGGTTTGGGTGAGCCCAGAGCTGGCCCTTTCACCAGGTGGCTGCCTAGGGTAGCAGGTCTCATGGGCAGCACAGTGACCCTGGCCCCTCCACAAGTTTTAAAATCGGTGGCTATCTACCACTGCTTCAGCTCCACAGCAGGCCTTATAGTGCCTGAATACATGTGCACACACCTTGCCGCTCTTGCTGCTTCCAACACAACTTGTCGGAGGGGAGCACGAGTGGCAGGCTATGCAGGAACGTTTTATGATGTGCCAACACATTGATGGATTGCTGTGCTGCTCCCCCCTTCCAGATGAGATTTGTTGATATGATTGAGATGTTTAAATACCTCCATGGCATAAATGTTCAGGGGGAGAACCTCTTTCAATTGAAAGCAAGTTCTGCTACAAGGGGACATGGGATGAGGGTGAAGGGGTATAGATTCAGGAGTGATTTGCGGAAATATTTCTTTATGGAAAGAGTGGTGAATCCGTGGAATAGTCTCCCAGTGGAGGTGGTAGAGATGAGGACAGTGACTGAATTCAAAAAAGCATGGGGCAAACACAGAGGATCTCTAAAGGAAAAAAGGGGACTGTTGTAATTGTTGATATGGAAGGACAGACTAGATAGGCCATGTTGTCTTTTTCTGTCGTCTTATTTCTATGTTTCTAAGGGAAAATCCCCGGAGGTGCAGCATAAGAAGTTAAAACCCTCAAAGACCGCCCTAGAGGACTGGTTTGGGAAATTGGGGAAATCCCATTCCAGGCCCCGCAGTCCCAAGTGTGAGTCTGAGGGGTTGGAGTGGGGGTGGCCTCACAAGCTGCCCCGGAAGGAGTCATTGGCAGCCGGCGACCGGTCTCAGACACCCGAGGCCATCCTCATCAAGGACTCCCCCCTCAACAGAACATACACCGAGCCCGAAGCCCTCTGTGCTTGCATTGAAGGCTACGGAGTTAACTGGCATGGAGACCAGAATGGCGGCCTTGGAGCGCAATATCTCTACCCTCATGGCCCAGCAGCAGGTGTTCACATCCAGTTCATTTGCCCCGATGACCGGATTCTTTGATGAGGGCTTCCCTGGAAGTCAAGCCGATCATCAAGCGCTACTGGCCTCGAGACATCTCGGCAGAGGATGAGATCCTGATCCCCTTCTTCAGGATGCTGGTCCTCTCTGGCCAGTACCCGTGGCTCAGATTGCAGGTCCTCCAGAGGGGGTGGGCCTCAGGGTCCAGACCTCATCCATGAGAACCGCAGGGCCTCTGACTCTTCCTCGGACTTCAAGTCTGATTGGGAGACTGAGGACGAGCAGTCTCTGTACACTCGACGACACTGAAATGTGTCCCGGTGTTGTTCCCTGCCCAAGGACATTGCCTTCCTGGACTTTGTGCGGGACATGGTTAAGGTACTCGCCGTCGAGACCGAAGCAGAGGAGGACTCGTGCATAGAGGAACTTGAGATTATTCAGTATGAGGCCCCTTTGAAGGAGACCCTCTCAGTGCCCGTCCCTCCGATCATAAAGTGCCTCCTCCTCCATATGTGGGAAACACTGGTGTCTGTGCCCATAATAAGCAGACAGCTTGACTCCAAGTACAAAGCCCCATGTTCCAGAAAACCAAACTCCAACACAACTCAATGGTTGTTGAGTCTGCCATGTGCAGACTCAAAAGCCAAAAGACCCATTTGTCGGTGCTCCCCAGTAGGGAGGCCTGGACCCTCGACACCCTGGGCCAAAAGGCCTTTGAGGGCTCAATAATTGTGTGCAGAGTCCAATCCTACCAATTATACATTGGCATGTATCTCAAGGAGCTGGCAAGGGAGCTCGCCGGTTTCTCGGCAGGCCTCGATGGGGAACCTCTCCAGAGGTTCAAGTCACTGGACTTGGCGATCAAGGAGTGCTCTGAGTTCTTATCTTGAGCAGCATGCGATGGCTTTGAGTCCCCAGCCAGAGTAACAACTGCGGGCATCGGGGCCCGATGCCAGTCCTGGCTGCAATCTGAACTTGAGCAGTGGGTTCAGGACAAGCTCATCGATGTCCCCTGTATCAGGAGAATCTCTTCAGGGAAACTCATGGCAGACAAAGTGGCTGAAATAGAGACTGAGTTTCTGATAAGGACTAGACTCTCTAAAAAGACCTTGGTGCAACCCCATAAGAAGGGCCCAGGGAAGAAGCCCTTCTTCCCGAGGAAAAAGGAGGTTTTTAGCAATACTCTCCAGTTCCAAGCCTTCTCTATTCCGCAGCAAGGCCAGCAGTACAAGGGGCAAGGGCACAGCCCCAGCAAGCAGAAGACCCCCAAGACCCAGGTACTGGCCCTGGCCCAGCCTGGAGGGCATTTTTGACTACTTTAGCATGACCTCCCTCCCCCCAGGAGGTCCCTTACAGCCCACAGGGGGAGCATCTGGCTCTGTTTGCCCACAGGTGGTCCTCCATCACCACCGATTCCTGGGTACAGCAAGTTATCAGGAAGGGTTACCGCCTCCACCTGCACAGACGACATGCTCTTACTTTCCAGGAGAACCTATCAGGCCTCTCCTTCACCAGGCTCTGCTCCTCAGAGTTCGCAGGCCTCCTCAATGACAAGGCAGAGTCAGTGCCCAAATACCTCTGGGGCAAAGGCTTCTACTCCAGATATTTCCTCGTTCCAAAATGAATGGGGGGCTTCAGGCCCATCCCAAACCTGTACGACCTGAACAGATTCCTGGTGAGGGAGAAGTTCAAAATGCTCTCCCATGGAACTCTGCTGCCATACCTCCAGCAGGGAGACTGGCTATGCTCCTTAGATGTGAAGGATGCTTATACACACATCCTGATCCATCCCAGCCACAGAAAACACCTCCAGCTCGTGGTGGGAGGTGCTACCTTTCAGGCTAGCAGCATCGCTAAGGGTCTTCACCAAGTGCCTAACGGTGGTCGCAGTCCACCTTTGTCTCAAAGGGGCCTTGGTCTGTCCCTACCTGGGTGACTGGCTCATAAGGGAAGGCAGAGGTACACCACACCACTGAGTGCACCGTCCCCAGCACCTGGGTTAATCATCAATAACCCTAAGTCCAACCTCTCTCCAGCTCAGTGCTTGGAGTTCATAGGGGCCCAGCTAGACACCCTCCAGGCCAAGACCTTCCTCCCTCTGGATAGGTCAGAACACCTCAGGGGGCTAGCCGTAGAGGTGAAGCACTGCCCGCCTTCTCCTGCACCTGCTGGGCCACATGGTCTCCATGGTCCATGTGATCCCATACATCTGCTTGCACATGAGCGTGGCTCAGTGGTGCCTCCACTCCCAGTGGACATAAGCCATGGGTAGGCTCCAAGACAGGATAAGTGTGACCTGCCACCTGTCGAACTCCCTTGACTGGTGGCAACTTCCCTGCCACCTTCAGGCCAGGATGCCCTTCCAGGCACCCACTCCCAGAGGGTCCTAACTACGGATACCTCCCTGCTGGGATGGGGAGCTCATTGTGAGGACCTCTGCACACAAGGTAGTTTGGTCACAGGTGAAATGCCAGTTGCAAATCATCCTTCTGGAGCTCTGGGCGATATTCCTGGCCCTCTGAGCCTTCCGCCACTGGCTGCAATGCCAGTCGGTACTGTTCCAGACAGACAACCAAGTCACAATGTTCTACATGAACAAGAAGGGGGCATGGGGTCATACTCCCTATGCTAGGAGGCAGTGGCCCTCTGCGCTTATGCTACCTGCAACGGGATGCTTCTTTGGACTATCTACCTATCGGGCCAACAAAATGCCCTGGTGGACACGCTAAGCAGAGTCCTCCAGCTGCATGAATGGCATCTGGACCACAGAGTGGCCTCCCAGCTTTTCTGGCTCTGGGGCATCCCCCTAGTGGACCTGTTTGCCAGCCTGGATAACACGCAGTTACCCCACTTCTGCTCCTGCCAGCCGCACCCATCCTGGGTGGCGGCGGATGCGTTCCTTATTCCACAGATGGAAGGCCGCCTCTATGCCTTCCCGCAAACGCCGCTGGTCGCCAAGACTCTCTTCAAGGTCCAGAGCGACAGAATGTCACGGATACTGATAGCCCCCAGGTGGCCAGGCAGCCTTGGTTCCTGCTACTTCTCTGCCTGTCTGTGGCATTTCTGATTCCCCTGGGCCATGCCCAGGACTTCTGTCACAGGAAGAGGGCTCTCTCCTGCATCCCAACCTGGGGTCCCTGTCGCTCACGGCCTAGGTGCTGAAAGGGTAGCTTTTGCTCTATTCGACCTCCCATGAGACTTGGAGGAGGTCCTTCTTGCTTCCTGAGAGTCCTTCACGAGAAGGGCATATGCCTTTAAGTGGTGCTGCTTTTTTGGTGTGGTGTGCCGAGAGACAGGTGAACCTGTTTTCCTGCTCGGTGCAGATAGTACTCCAGTCCAACTCAGTCAGGATGCACCTGAGTGCTATCGTGGTGCAACACCACTTAGCTGAGGGAAAAACCCCTCTTGGCTCAGCCCCTTGTTTCTCATTGGTGGGTGGATAGGGGGTTAGACAGTGTGGAACAGGATCTCAACGTGGTGCTCTCACATCTCACAAAGCTGCCGTTTGAGCCCTTTGCTACTTGCCACTTATGGTACCTTTCCTGGAAGGTTGTCTTTCTCGTGGCACTCGCATCTGCTCTCAGGGTCAGCGAGCTCCAGGCTCTGATGGCAGAGCCTCCCTACACAAGATTTTACAAGAACAGGGAGGTGCTCTGCACACACCCCAAGTTTCTCCCAATGGTGTGGTCCCCTTTCCACCTCATTCAAGAGGTGGTGCTCTCGACCTTTCTGAGGCCTCACCCTGGCAAGGCGGAGACCTTCGCCATACTCTGAATTGTAAGAGGCCCTGTTCTCCTATCTGCAATGGACTCGGAGCCACCGCAAAGCACCTCAACTCTTGTCCTATGACCCTAGTCGTCTGGGGCTTCCAGTAACTAAGCGAACTCTGTCCACTTGGGTGGCGGACTGCATTGCCCTCGACTATGAGCAGGCTGGGATGTCATTCGAACACTGTGTCATGGCGCACTGTGTCAGAGCCATGACTACCTCCTGTAGCAAATCTGCATTCTGTACCTGTTACGAAAATCTACTGGGCCGCTACCTGGTCTTAGGTCCATACCTTTGCAGCTCACTACTGCCTGGCGAGGGAGTCCTGACAGGACAACACCTTCAGCCAGGTCGTAGTATGTAATCTCTTCGGGGTGTAGGCAAGTCCAGCCCTCCGCCCCTTCTGTGTTCAGGCTACTGGCGTGCTGGTTCTTCGCCGGACATTTGGGTCTTGTGAGAGTCTCCCAGTTGGGACTTAACTGCTGCAACTCACGGCTCACTTTTTCTGGCCACCGTGGTGTTTTATATAGGTTTTTATATAGGTTCTCAGTAACCTGTAGTTGGGGAGTACCATATGTGAGGACTAATTTCCTGCTGTTCTCAGAGAACACTTATTACAGGTATCCATCCTCACAACCTTCCATCCTCACCTTGGAGTTGCTTCTTTACTGTATTTTCATTTTTGCCATCTTAGCTATGTCATTAGACTGGTGCAAGATTGTACCCTTGGGTGGGAAGGGGACCACACATGCATGGTGCATCTCCCAAAGGCTTTCTTTGAAAGCTGGGGAGATGCTTCTGCGAGGGCTCCATCTGGTGCTGGCATCGCCCATATGTGAGGACTAATTCCTGCTGTCCCCGGAGAACACCTGTTACAGGTGAGAAACTGATTTCCAGTCCCCCATCCCCAGGCCATTTCCAGTCCTAACCCCTTGGTATCAGTCCTCCTCCAGTCCCGCCCATCATCAGCTCCCTTCTCATCCCAGTCTCCCATCCCCAAACATCGGCTCATTTCCAGTTCTGGCCCCCCGTCCCGTTCCCATTCCAGCCCCTAGTCCACCGTTCCCATTCTCATTCTAGCCCCCAGTTTCCCCCACCACACACTAAAAGGGGCCCTGCGCCTGATCGGCTTCAGAAGGAGCTGGGGAGTCCCGAAGCCCTGGCTCATCTCTGAACAGCTGTGGGAGTAGAGTGGAATTTATCTTCTCTCCCGCAGCTGTGATAAAAAGGAGCCCGCTGATGTGCCGAGTGCTGGGAGGTCAAACAGGGGCACATCCTACTCAGTATACCATGGACTACCCAAATCAACACTCATTCCTTTTGCAAACTGCCCTCCACACGACAGCTTGGCTCAGATAATCCAAAGCACTTCCAGACATGAGCACATCACCCCCATCCTCAAACACCTTCAATGGCTCCCATTGCAGAGCAGAATCCAATACAAATCCTCCTAATGATACACAGAACCATCAATCACCAATCATCCCCCTACTTCCAAACTTATTGCCCATCCACAGTCAAACAGACCAAGATGATCATTCACAACGGACACCCTAACCATTCCCCAGTCAATAATAAAGCACCCAGCAAGCATATGCCTGATCCTTCGAGCTCTATGCTCCTACATCCTGGAATGCCCTCCCCGACCACATAAGACACTCCAAGGTCCTCAGCACCTTCTGCAGACTACTTAAAACCAACCTTTCACCCTCCAATTCGGTCCAACTCCCACATAAACCCCACTCCCTTCATGAAGAGCACTGAAGAACACTCTGTATATAGTTAAAGTTAATATAGTTATATTGCCTACCAAATCTAGTCTTTAACCCTTGTTGTACAAAGTTACCATTCCATGTAAACGGGCCGGAAGGACTGGGGTTTCTAGTCCCACAGGTGCTCCTTGTGGTCTTGGGCAAGCCACTTAACCCTCCATAGCCCATGTTCCCTGTAAAATAGTTATCTCCAAGTTATAATGCCCTGTTCAATGTAAACCGCACTGATGCAGAATAGCGCGGTATATAAGAGAATGTAAATAAAAAATAAAAATAAATAAAAATATTTAACCTATTCAGAGTTCTATGTACACCGCTTTGACTTTCATTAAAAGTGGTATAAAAGTTCAGCCAAAACAACAACAACAAAAAAATTAACAAAACAAAAAAAGGCTCACTGCCGTCCTGAAACTGATCATGGCCAAAAGTGAGCTCCTTATCTTTCCCCCTAAACCCACCTCCCCCTTCCTCCCTTCTCTATTTCTGTGGATGACGCTACACTCCTCCCTGTTTCCTCAGCTTGCAACCTTGTGGTTGTCTTCAACTCTACACTCCTCCCTGTTTCCTCAGCTTGCAACCTTGTGGTTGTCTTCAACTCTACACTCCTCCCTGTTTCCTCAGCTTGCAACCTTGTGGTTGTCTTCACCTCTACACTCCTCCCTGTTTCCTCAGCTTGCAACCTTGTGGTTGTCTTCACCTCTACACTCCTCCCTGTTTCCTCAGCTTGCAACCTTGTGGTTGTCTTCAACTCTACACTCCTCCCTGTTTCCTCAGCTTGCAACCTTGTGGTTGTCTTCAACTCTACTCTTTTTTTTTTTTCTCTGCACACATCCAACAGATAGCTAATACCTGTCGTTTCTTTGTCTATAACATTGGCAAAATTTGTCCCTTCCTTTCTACACACAATATGAAGGCACTTAGCCACTCTTTAGTCACATCTTGTCTAGACTTGCAACCTCCTCCTTGCCTGGTCTCCCTCTGAATCATCTCTCTCCCCTTCAATCTGTTCAAACCTCAGCTGTGCAGCTAATCTTCTACCAGCTGCAATATGCTCATATAACCCCTCTTAAGTCGCTTCACTGACTCCCTATCCATTTCCGGATCCAGTTCAAACAACTTCTACTGACCTATAAGTGTACTTATTCTGCTGCTCCTAATTTTCCTATCTTATCTCTCCCTACACCCCTCCTCGGGAACTCCGCTCTTCTGGCAGATCCCTTCTATCTGTGCCCTTCTCTTCTACTGCCTACTCAGACTTCAATCTTAGTTTCTTCCAGGCAGAAGGAGCAGCAATCTGAGTCTGTGTGTCAGGCTTCATCTCTGGCCCTTTTCAAATCCAGGCTGAGAACTCACCTCCTTTGAGGCTGCTTTTGGATCCTGATCCACTTAGTCTCCTGTGTGTTTCATTACCATTCCCCTAGATATATTCTTGTCCTCAGCTGTTGTGTTTGCTATCTTGATTAGTTTGTAAGCTCTGAGCAAGGACCGTCTTTTACATGTCTGTACAGTGCTGTGTACGCCTTGTAGCACTATATAAATTATCAGTAGTAGGGATAAGTAGCATGGAACTGGTTACTTTTGGGATATGCAAACAAACAAATCCCACCTCAGTAGTACTTAAACCCACCAACCAAAAAACCCCCGGGTCACAGGCATATAAATTATAGCTCTAACAATCAAGCCTAATACTCCTAAACACTAAGCAACTTCATCGGTCTGCCTGAGCAGCCATCTTAATCCAAAATATATGATTAACTTTAAAAACATTTTTTTAAATATTTTTAAATGGAGAGAAAAGGCCTCAGTAGTTCTATCATATTCCCTCTATACAGCAGAAACCTGCCCAAAGGGGATGCATTTGTTCACCATCACCAGCCAGAAAACTCTCCAATATCATTTTTATTATTGAATTTGGAGACCAAATCTTTATCAATTATATTTCAATAAAAAAGTAAACTTCATCAAAATAAAGCGTTTTCACAGAAAAGTGGACACTGCCACTTCACTACTACTCAATTCTCCTGCAACAGAAAACAGCAAACCTAACTGGAGGGGGCAACAAATGGCCACAAACAATTGCTCAAAAGTACTTAGCTTGCAACAGTCAGCTTCAGGCAGAACGATCACCCACGGTCACCCAACAAAGACCTCTGTTTCGCCGTTCCCAACTTCATCAGGGCTGATTCTCATGAAATGTTTGTTCTCCATGAATAATTTACTTGATGATTTACTTTAGTTGATAGAGCTGTAATTTATGTGTATGTGACCTGGGTTTTTTTTTTTGGTTGGTACTTTTGGGATATGCCAGGTACTTGTGGGCCAGATTGATGATTGTTCGAAATAAGACCCTGGGCTTGATGCCCCTTTTAGTCATACCCATTATGGCAGTTATGTTTTATTTATTTTAACAAGTTTTATATATTGCCTTTCTTGCATTCAAAGAGGTTTTACATAGAACATTGCAACTTTTAGAAATTACATTGTTCTTATGTAATCCTCCTCAATACAGCTTCAATCCCTTCTATGTGCTTTCTGTGCTGCAATCTATTTACACCATGAGGGTTATTTTAGAAGCCATATTCACAATGTCCATGTGTACAATTGAACATTAAATTTCTGTGGTAGCAGCCCACCTTGCTGCAAGTGCACATTACAGTAACGTGCATTTCATGACCATGCCTCCCTTTCGCTCCCCCTCCCCCTATCTTCCATTAACATAAAATCCCATATGAGGTGTTCAGTGTAGGTTTTAATGTGTTTGTGGTATTTTCTAAGAGTTAATGACTTTCTTGTGCTCATTAAACACCTAACACACTTTAGTAAATGAACCCCAATGAGCCTTGTATTTTCCCAAGGTCTTCTAGTTAATGTTTTGAAGCATTGCTTTTTGTCAGAAGTTTGAAATGTCATTTGCAGATAGTGAGGGTTCCAGTTCTGTCTGTGCCTCTGATCTCCAGTGGAAACATTGAGCATGTTATTAGCCTGTCTGTACAATGATATCTAATATCACAGACTGCTGTGATTCTGTTTCCGTACTTTTGATGTACTCAAGTTGTTATAACATATTTTTTGTTTCTTCTTTTGTAATTTATTTTTCTGCTATTATGAGATTTAGTCAGGTAAATTTAATAAACTCCACCCCCCTCGCCACCACCATAGATTCGCTGTTTCGTTGATTCCAAAAGCACTCTAATTTTGTCTGTTATGAACATGTTTCACAGAATGGACGCAGATTTTAACAAGGTATCTTCGAGAGCAGCTGGCAAAGATAGCAGAGTTTTACCACTCCACCTCTAACCAGGGCAGCAGCTGTGCCGCCGTGCCTCAGGAGGTAGAGCAAGCTATGAAGGAATGGGAGTACAATGAAAAACTGGCTTTCTACATGTTTCAGGTAAACCTTCCCCACATGCATGCAGGGTAATTCTTGAAAGCAACAAAACATTAAGCTTTCTTAAGTTTCAGTGTCTGTAGCTTGTTTTAATGGCACTGAAATTTAATTTGCCGTGCCCGTCTTTCAGGAACTATTGAAGAAAGAGGGCCAGCTTTCATGACCTTCCTTCCTCCATAAGCCATCAGCTTTGTGTTGTCATCAAGAGTCCATTTTCATGGAATGAGCATGGAGATGGGCATTGGCAAATGTGCTAGCTGCTTCAACCAGTGCCTGAAAGATCTTTTGTAATTTTGATGATGTAGCTTTAAATAGGTTGGTTAAGGCTTAAACTTAAGCTACCCAGTGTCCAGTAAAAGAGGTAGAAATGGGTGAATGGAGAATTAAAAAGGTCAAATGCTTGCACCAATTGTGTAGAAATGAGCGTGAGCTGAACTTGCTTGAGGAGTAGGTGGAAGGACATTAAGAGGGTAACTATTTTCATGTGTAAAAGGACTCTTATAAAATTTAAGTCATGCCTAAAAGTACATGCAGAGCAAACTGGCACATACTTGCACAGTAGGTGTGCACGGGGTGGAATTTGGCAGAGCCATTATTTACGTATATAAAGTATGTGCTGACGTTTACACCAACTCTGGAACAGGTGTAATGTCTGCGTCTTGAATGAAGCTGGTATTGCTGCTGGGTTTGAGTTAGGTCATATGGATGTCTGTATGAAATATGAGCTCTCCTGTTCATTGAGCCCAGATGTCCTGCTATAACATTACCTCCTAAGAGCGTGACTTTATAAAGGGACGCCTATATGAGAAGTCACAAAAGGTGCCTGTTTTATAAAGGCAAAAGAAGTGCCTAAAAGTGCACAAATGCAGTCTCAGTAGTGCACATAAGCAGACGCATACATTTTACACCAGTTCTGAAAAGGTGTAAAAATAGGTGTGTACCCTTAAATTTTATATAGGAGTTTGCCCTCTTCTATAAATAAGAGGTAACATGGATCTGCCCATTAGAATCTCTGGGTTACTTCAAAGTGATCCAGGTCGGCCACTCAGACGGCGCCCTGGGCTAGATAACCATTGGTCTAACCCAGGGTGGCACGTCTTTACCTGCAAACTTTGCACCTAGTTGGGCTGCTGCAAATTTCTCTCCAGTGGTATATTTTTAAATTCAACTCTAAAAACTATTTGAGTTTGCTTAGCAAGAAAAAGTATACTAACTCTTGTTCACTTTTAGCTGGTTTGCCTGGAACATCTGGGTCTCTGCTGATCTCCTAGTGTAATATTCAGCTTACACCTGCAAGAATGCTTTCACTTAGAGGAGAATGCTGCAAAATTAATTCAAAAGAGATATTCACGAGTTGATATTCAAAAGGCAATGGCATAAGTTCTGAGATGCCCCAAGCAACCACCCCTTCACCCTGCACAGGCAGACTTACTTCAAAATATTTGCCGCACCGCCTGTGTTCTTAAGTTTTTTTGTGGCCAGTGGCTGTTACTTCCCAGCTGCTGCCGGACTGAAGTCTCATGCTGCAGCTGCTAACGCAAGACTCCAGCCTGGCAATGGCTAGGAGATAACGGCTACTGGGCCTCAAAGCATAAAACAAGAACAGAGACAACATGGCAAAGCTTTTTAAGTAAGTGTGCCGCTCTGCTTTTACCGCCAGCATGTGGGGCTCTCTTCCTGTCCGGATCACCCCGCTGCTTAGGCAGAATTTGTGCCACTGTCAAAAGAACTTGGCTGTATATTGGGCACCAGTATATTGGGAAGGAGAAGGGAGAGATTTTGGGTTAGTTCAACCTTCCCTACCTCCACCAGTGGTAGGTCAAGGTCAGTTGCAGTACATTCAGCTACGCTAAGGGGTATATTTTACTAAACCGGTCTGTTAACCCATGCTATCTGCCGTTAGGTTCCATTGAATAACATGGGACCTAGTTGCAGACAGCATGGGTTAATCGCTAGCCTGGCTTTGTAAACGTGCCCCTAAGTGTTTTCCTATCTCTGAAGGGCTTACAATCTAAGGGGCCTGTTTACTAAAGAATTTTCCCATTTTGTGTCTGTGGAGAAAATGCTTAGTAAACAGGCCCCTAAGGTTTTTTTTTTTTTTTGGTAACTGAGGCAATGGAGGGTTAAACGACTTCCCCAAGACCACAAGGAAAACTAGTGGGCTTGGTTTGGTTTCTCTGGTTCTTTGCCTGCTGGTCTAACAATTAGGCTACTTTTTATAAATTTTCAATGGGTACTGCCACCCACCCTGGTTGGGGTGGAGTGAAGGTGGAGCATGGGTATTCTTAATTCTACAGATAGTTGGCAGTAATCAGTTCGCTATCCCTATAGCTGCAAGGTTTAGTTTGTCAGCAGAAAGGCTGCGTAGATAGTGAACTAAATATTACTACTATCCATAGAGCAGCAGTGGGTACCACTGTCCATGTATATATAGTGCTGTTGAATGTATGTGGGTAATTTTAAACATTAGCCAGGGTTTAAAAAAAAAACAAACCCTTTGATTGCATTGTTTGATCCATTAGGTTTTATTCCTGACCTCCACTCTGTATTTAGTATTACATTTAGGTATAGTTGATTTTATTTAAATTGAGCTATTGATAGAAACATATGAGCTAAATATTTGCTTTCCTTTGCATTGCTAGGTTCAAAATGTTTAGGTTATCACTTGTAATATCAGGTGATCTTGTCCCCCCCGTCTCCCCCAAATGTAAAAGCAGTTGTGACTAGGCTCTCTTTTGCCTTAGGAAGGCATGTTGGAAAGACATGAATATTTGACCTGGATTTTAGATGTTCTGGAAAAAATCCGACCAGTTGATGATGAACTTCTGAAACTCTTGTTACCGCTCATGCTACAGGTACACAATTAAAAGTTCTGTAGTTTTTGCAGTATAATCATAAATCAATGTTGTGGCAAAAATTCATTATTGAAAAAAATGGCTTATATCTCTATCTACACACACACACACACTATATATATATATATATATATATATATATATATATACACATACACAGACACACACACACAGGGTGGCCCAAAAAAAGTGTGGAACAAAGGAACAGATACCAAGACTGGCAGTATTTTCAGGTTGTAAAACCTCCTTTATTGTCCCCTAAGTAAATAAAGAGATTTAAACATATCTTCTTACTCAGATTCGGCGATAAAACATAGTTTATTCATAGGTGTTTTTTTTTTAAATGTAGATTTTTTTAATTAAAGCAGTCCTTTACAAAAATACTATTTGTTTTTTTATGCTTGCCATTTGCGTTATAATTCTAAACCATATTTCTTTATTTTATTAACACACCTAACCCAATAACGTGGAAATTAAAATCATGATATACACCCTGATTGTTAACTTGGCGCCATAATACGGTGTTCTCTTATATATATAATCAATGTGTTCCATGACATTGCTCATCCTTTGTCATCTTTATTACTGAAGTATACGAATCCAAGTAGAAGATTTTTTGGTTTCGGTTTCTTTACCATAATTTTTGTGTCATTCAGAATATATGTTTATGCTTATGATTTTCAATAGATATAAAGATTCTTAGTTTGTTGGTTGCTCATGTTTTTTACTTATTTATTAGATATGTTATTAACTTATTTACTTTATGTATTAACAACATATTGGAATCTAATTAACTTTTAATTATTTATTTCAGTGGCAAATGCCTTTTATTTGAAGGAAGGTTTTACAAAACTGGCAAATGCCTTTTATTTGAAAGGTTTTACAAAAAGGCATCGGTCGATATATTTGTTTTATCTATGTATTTTATAATCAGTTTTTGTCTAAATGTTCCAAAAAGTATCAGATAACATATTATTTATGTTTTATAGTCGTCGTCGTCCTCATCTCACATATGTTTGGGTTTAATTTCATTACAATTTTTTGATACATATATATACGTGTTATGTTTTATGATCTTATTGGTAATTTTATTTGATTTTAATGTTTACTTAACTAAAAACACCATTTTACAAAATATGATATATTAATTTATATGATTTCATATTTAATGATTTTATTTATTATTTGATTTCATTGTTTTATTAATTAATTCTGATGGTTTGTTTTATTTATGATTGTGTTCCTTCGAGGTTTGCTCACTCATACTATATCCCCCTGAAGAAGGCCGAGAGGCCAAAACGCGTAGGGGACAATAAAAGGGGTTTTACAAACCTGAAAATACTGCCAGTCTTGGTATCTGTAACTTTGTTCCTTCGTATTCTACAGATACTTTATTGCTTCTTTTGGTCCCAAAACATTGAGAACATCTCGTAAATTAAAAGCTTAAATAGTTTACTTATTTACCTTTTTTAGCTATATAACGTCTTTATTTCAACAATTTCCGGTCGCCATTTTTTTTTTTTTTTTTTTTTAAATTTGTCAATCGTTTACATCTGTCTTTTTGAATTTTTAATAACTTATATGCTACGAGATGTTCTCACTTTTTTTGGGCCACCCTGTATATATCTAATAAAATATTTAGAAGAGTCACAAATTTGTCTCACACACTTTGACTGTAATCAGATGTCACTAATGACCTTGAATGTACCGAATGAGTCAACCTGATACCAACTTGTGTGATGTTGTTTGTGATACTTCCAAACTTAGGGATGAGGGGACAGGCATATCTAAAATGTTTTTTTGCCCCTCTCAATTCACTCCCATTTTTTTTTTAATTTTTTTAAAAAAGTGGATGTGATGTTTTTCCTGACGTTGCTCATAGCACCCAACTCAGACAGAGGCTTTTTTTAGCCTTGAAGCCTCAGGTTCTGAGTTTGGGTGCTACGTTTTTTCTCCGTTTCCCCTGCAAATGCGTCATCACTTATGATGGCGCTTCTTATGTTTTTACTGATAGCAACCATCTTGAACGATTTATTTTAGAACGGCGGGAGGTAATAGGGGTGAATCAGGGTGTGTGAATTGTTTGCAGGCCTCCAAAGATGAGCAAAGTTTTGCTTTGATTTCTTGTATATTTTTTTCCTTTTATTAGAATGTTCGCACCCAGTTCCCGTAATGTGGACTTCATCTAGTCTTAGCATTCTTGTATGAATGATCTTTATTTTTTTATCTTATGATTTTCCTTGTATTTATTTTGATTTGTTGTAAACTGATTAAAATTCATAAATAAAAAAAAAATAAAAAGTGGATGTGGTAGGGGAGAGAGTCAGAAAAAGCACATAAAAACATGGAGCCTGATATTCAGAAACACCGTCCGGATGGTGCTGGGGTAGGGTGAGGGAAGTAGAAGCACTTATCCAGTTAGCAGTGATTTTTCAGTCTATTAACTGGATAAGCAGGTCTAACTTGATGCGGCTTGGCTGTCCTGTTAGCAGCTGAATAATGCTGTGATCTGGATTAATCTTTGCCACTTCTTTCTGGGACGTCCTTTCTCCCCTCCTCCCCCCACCATGGATGCCATTTCTGGGAGAAACATCATAAGGAATTTATAGACACAAATAAGTAAAACTCAACAGCAATGCCATTTGCCCTGTATATCGTCTACTTTTTTAAAAAAATATGTAAAGTGTGTTTAAATTTAACTTTCTTTTTGAGCTGTCTAATAGTAAAATGATTTGAAGATGCCAATTGAGAATTAATAGTAGGCTCATTGGGTGCATTCTATTTCTGTTCGTTGTTGCTAGAGGCTCTGATCTCTGAGCAGGCGTTTTTTCTTTTTACAGTGATCCCAGCACTACATGAACAGCTCTGGAGGGAAAACCTGGACCTCCCTCCAGTGCAGAGCAGCTGGCTAGAAGTTGCTTTAAAAGGGACTTGGGGTGGAAGGAGGGGAAAGTAGCCTTTTCAGCAGTAGACAGGGTTTGTTACAAGTATTTGTGCTGAGCAATGCAATGTGCATATGGCAGTTATACTAAAACCGAAGATGCTGTTTGACCTTATCTGTAATGCAGATATGCTCAGCCTTGACCACAGGACTGCCACGGTTGCTGTCCCCAAGGGCGAGAGGCAGCTTGGTCTGCTTTTTTTGAGCAGAGGTTGGCTGCCATGTCCAGCCATTCTGTGTTCCATGGGTTAATGCTCTGGATCCCTGCTCATGGGGAACAGAGCAGAGATCCATTAGCACATTCCACCTCCTTATCCTAGCTACAAGTTGGGATGAATTTAATTTCTTTAGATATTGTGCTCTTAAAGTTCCATGCTCCTACTTTGCTACCAATCTGACGTGCTTTGATAGCTGACCTTGAATAATAATAAAAAAAAAGTTACAAAATATTAAGAAAGACAAAGGGCCTGATATTCAAAGGATTTATGCTCCTAACTTTGAGAGTTATAATCCTAAATTGGCCTCTTTGAAAATTTACTAGGGCAGAGTGCCTAAAGTTTTACTTAAAATTTCATTAAACTCCTAAATTTAGAAGTATAAAAGCAGGTGGCAACAGAGGTGGATTTAGGGGAGGGGAGAGGAAGTTAGGAGCTTAGCACTGACTTTTAGTACTAGGCTCTTACATTTAAAAGCATTAATTTTAATCTCCTAAATTAGGATGAATTTTCAGATGAAAATGCATGTTCCTAAGTGTAGCTGAAAATGGGGCAAAACTTTAGGTGCCAAACTTAAGCCCTTAAATTTTAGGAGCTCAGCTTTTTTTTTTGAATATCAAGTCCAAATATTTATTTACATAAGCATGGCATCATATGGATGTTCCTGTATACGTAACAATTTGATAACACAAACACATTTAAAATGCTGAATTAGAATATTTATGGTATTGAATATTTTAAGACATAATAAAAGCTCAATAAAATATACTGTATCTGACATGGCCATGTTTCGACAAATTGTCTATATCAAGGGTATATTAAACATAAAGGGTTAGTAGCACAAACAAAGAAAGACAAAGCGCTTTAACTTAAATATTATTTTATCTCCTGTGAAATTTTGTTTGGCAAATCTTTTCAATGGTGACTATTGGCAATTTGATTTTGTCAAGCTTTTTCTTGTTTAACTACCAGCCTCCTTTTTATGTTTTGTGATATGCCCCTGTTGCAGACAATTATTTGGCGAAACATGGCCGTATCTGTGTAGTGTGTGTGTGTGGTTTTTTTGTGTTTTGTTTTTTGTTTTTGTTGGTCTTTTTTTGTATATTTGTCTTAGAATATTTGTTTTGAATGTTTTAACTGGTATGTTAAATATTTATTACAAAGCATTATGTAAATGCGTTCAGTAATGCTTATATTGATATGGGTTCGTACTTATGGGGATACATACTGTATTTGGTCTTTCTGAATATTTTGTAATGTGTGAAAGCTGCCTGTACTCCTGATTATTTGTGATTTCCTTTGTAGGGATATAGGAAGTTTCTGTCTTTCTCTTTGGTTTCCCTTGAATAATAGTTGTACAATTTTATCTTTCAGCATTCAGAAGAGTTTGTCCAGTCCACCTACCTGTCTCGCCGCCTTGCTTACTTTTGTGCCAGACGCCTCTCCTTATTGCTAAGTGATAGTCCTACCCTTTTGTCTGCACATTCACCTCATATGATAATGGGATCAAATAACCCAGCTCTGGCCACTCCCAGCCCCACTGCCAGTGGTCCTGTAGTAAGTCCAGTGCAGCTGGCCTGCTCAGATTTCCATTCATGCCCTCAACACCGTCCGTTGGTTTATGGACTTAGTTGTATGCTTCAGGCAAGTAAAATATTTTTAATGTTATATATAAAGAAAGCAGATGTCTTGTGTTGATTTCAGAATTCTAAGTAATCTGTTCAATTACGTCCTTTTTTTTCCCCCTTTTTCCATTTCTATTAAAACATTTTAAGGGGGCAATATTCTACTTTCTAAAGATCTTCTCATTTGAATTTTGTACTTGCTAAGATCAGCAGACAGAATGTATGTGTTTTGTAATCACCTTCTGAATTTTAGGCTTGCTTATGGTCGTTTGATATGCCTCCTTTTACGAGGCTAAAGGAACAAGGTGGATTCCATACATTTTGAGCAGCCGGCAATAAAAATGCATGTATATTTGAAAACGCTGAAATTGGTACATGCCCATTTTGAATGTTGCTTTTGGCAAATTGTTCAGAGTTCATTTTGAATCTAAAAGAAAGTTGACGAATAAGCATATTCATTTAGACCTCTGTTTTACTAAAATGTGCTAAGGTTTTGCACCTAATGAGAATTAATCGCCAAAATTTAAGGTGCATTAGGCACAAACCTCTGCGGTAACTTGCATGGCACATAACATGGAAGGCAGGTAGTTGGATATGAGGTGTAGCTAAGTGTACTGCACTGTTAACGCGCTGCATTTGCAGTGAATGTGCAGTAATTGCTTCCCTACAAGGCACAGCCCTTGCCCATTCCCCACACATATACCCTGACTTGGCAATTTCCGTATTAGCTGTTTTAACTTGCCAGATGGTATAACAGCAAGGCATAGCATTAACATATCGTTAGTCCTGCATTAAAATAGCTAATGCAGCTTAGTAAATAGGGGCCTTAGTTAAGGATGAACCTTACAGTATCTTAATAGTTCATTCTGTCTCTTAAATTTAGAAAATACAAAATTTATTGGAAAGGAGAGAAATGCTTTGGGAGAAAATGAGGGAATAAGGGTGTATTGCCTTTGAGGTTTAAGGTGCTGTTCACTAAAGGGGTCATTTCAGACACGTAAGTTGTTTGTACATGCTGCAGGGACATGTATGTGCCGGAAATGTCCTTAGCATATTTTGAAGCATGGTTGATATGTACGTCCATGGCGCTAGCACAGGGATCTCAGAACGTGGGCGGAACAGGGGCGTGGTCAGCCACGGAGACATACAAGGCGTATTCAGAAAAGGCTAGTTACATATTACGTGTTTCCTGGAAACATCCACGTTATTTCTGCTGAAACGTGGTATAAGGTTAGGAATTAGAAAATATTCTGCTGTGCTCCGCAATGCGTCCTGTAGAGAAGAACGGTTCTGACAAGTATGTTTTGAACTGGTGTAACAGCAGTCTGGATACAAGATACAGTTGTAAGGTACAGGGAGCAGAGGTGAGGGAATGTTATAAGGTAAAGAAACATTTCTAAACACCCAGAAATATTAAGAAGAGCAATAGTGTTTATTCAGGCTATGCACCTATGTGCTGTTTGTGCTAAAGGAGCCAATCTGTGGAACCCTAACAATTACCATGTGCAGAAGAATGGGACTGTTGATGCAGGGATAGTATGGGGTGAGCAGGGGAAGGATTCCTTTTTGGGTGAGAAACAGATCATATTTGTAGTCCTGGTACCCTTATGTCATAGCTGTTATGTATAGGTTCAAGACATCTTTTGGGCACAATCTTGTTTTTGTGAGAGAAATGAGTGTGTCTGTGTGGTTTGAGAGGTGTACGTGGGGGTCTGGTGCACTGTTCCCTCTAAGCTGTGCGCGTGTGCGCGCACACACCTCGTCGAGCAAGCGCACATACTTTACAACAGAGTGCACAAAAATTACGGTTATGATTCTGATAGAAAACAACACAGACGTCTTAAAATGTAAAAGTTGTGATAGTAATTACTAGAAATTTTCAGCTTCATTTAGTAATCGTCTATTTTCATTTAATTTGATTAAAATTAATGTGGTGTACATACTGTATTCTGACGTGTAGTCAAATTTTAAAGTATATAACTCCGAGTGTCGTTATGTGGCGCACAAAAATTTAACCTTCCTTCAAAAGCTGCACAGCTGATATTTTATGCGCACACAGCCTACAGAAAATTAGAGGGAACATTGGTCTGGTGTGCATCTGCAATTCAGGGGGGACATGAAAGCCTGGGCAGTATCTGGACGATATGGATGACTGCAGTGTCACCAGGTGCCAGTGGGATTGGGCAGTCAAACTCAGAAGGTTCACTATAGCTAAATGTCACAACATATCCCCGTCAATGATAAGGGACCCTCAGAATAAGGGCACTCGACAGTACAAACAGACTAATGCATGCCCATAATGCACATTTTTGTGGGACTAATGGTGTTGCTGTTGAGCATGTATTAGTGCTGTTTGCACTTCTGAATGCCCTTATTCTGCAGGTCCCTATTATTGACAGGGATATATGTTGACATTTAGCCATAGGTAACCTTGTTGATGCCTTTTGGAGTATTTTACATAGGGTACTCTAATTAGATCAGATATTGTTGGCAGTGTGATAGGACAGCCATACATCCACTGTGCCTGGCAGTGGGAGACGTGACTGATGTGATGCCAACATTCCCTGGATTGTCCCATGCAACCTACATCCCTACTCAGGCCAGGATCAATGAGAGCTGCGAGAGTGGTGATATATCTGGAGTCTGGCTACTTGGTGTGATGGCACAGATCTCCCCTCCCATGCCCACATAGCTCTGACCAGGGGAGCAGTGCCATAGAGCTGGCTGTGGGAAGGCTGGCAGGGTTGCCCCACAGGTAGCGGATGTATACAGACCGACATACGTCATGATGAGACAGGCGTAGCTGTTGTGAGAAATGCCAGTACTCGGATAGGTCGGCCTCAGATGCCATATCCAGGAGGTTCTACTACAACTACTACTATTACTGATCATTTGTTTAGCACCACAAAGCCTACACAGTGCTGCACAGACACACTTAACAGGTGATCCTTGCTCAGCTGAGCTTACAATCTAGTCGGGACAGACAATACAGCAGCTGTGAACAGGATACATTTAGAGGGAATGGTCAGAAAACACAAGGGAGCTTAGCAGCTCTGATCCATCAGTGGCACTGATGGGGTGAGGGCTCAGCCTGGATTTGAGAGGGTCCAGGGACGAAGCATAACATATAGACTCGGGTAGTTTGTTCCAGGCATACAGAGCAGCAAGGCGAAGGGAGTGATGTTCGAATTTGGCAATAAAAGCAATCTGACAGAAGAGCGTTGCTCACAGGGAGGGATGTAGGGAGAGATAAGAGGGGAATGGTAGTGCAGAGCAGCAGAATGAGTGCACTTATAGGCCATAGCCACGAAAGGGGCATACATTTGTTGTTCAGCAATATTATGCATCCTTTGGGGAACTGCAAGGTTAGTTTAGGGTTTTGTGCACTTGGTGAGGGTCCATCCCTAGCAGTCTAAGGTGTGTTTGTAGAGATGACCAGGACAGAACTCACTGGGGCCGGTTCCTAATGTCAAGTACCATTTGATGCAAGGTATGTCCTGACATACATGTTCATATTTACATTCTTGTATACCATATTGGTGTGCACTGGGCTTACCTAGCACTTTTCAGGAAATAAGGGGGACTGGTATATGGTCTAGGTTGCAGCAGCTGTAATTTCTCACTGGTATTTGTCTAGTATGCATCAGCACCCTACTATCTGATGGGCAGCTTAGGAGATGCACATTTTTCATGAAGGGCGTGATGATCATAGGGATGGGCAGGATCCAAAACATGTAACATTTCAGAATATGGTGAGTGCAGGGATGTCTAAAACGTTTACCTGCTTCCGAGGCTTGGGGTCGGCTGGATAGCGTTTGCACGTGCCCACTGAACACATTTATCTCCCCGATTCTGGCTCCACAGGCATGTCCAGAGCCGCAGATACAGAATTAGGTTCATAGAGGGCCTGTTTTTTAATTTAGATGTGTCTGTGGTCCAGGTGTGCACGTTATGGACTTGGGCTCCATAGAAACATGACTGCAGAAAAAGACCACATGGCCTATCTAGTCTGCCCTTCCATAACAACTACTACAATAGCCCCCTTTTTTTCCTTTTGAGATACTCTTTGTCCCATGCTTCTTTGAATTCAGATACTGTTCTCATTTCTACTACCTCCACTGGGAGACTACTCCACACATCTACCACTCTTTCCATAAATAAATGTTTCCGTATTTTATTCGAGTCTATCCCCTTTCACCATCACCCTATTTCCCCTCGTAGCAGAGCTTGCTTTCAATCGAAAGAGGCTCTCCTTCTGTGCATTTATGCTATGGAGGTATTTAAATGTCTCTATCATAGCTCCTCTATCCTGCCTTCCCTCTAATGTGTATATATATTAAGATTCTTTGTCTATACTCGTATGCTTTATAATGCAGATCACTAACCATTTTAGTAGCCATCCTCTGCACAGACTCCATGGGTCTGATTAGCATTTTTTTTTTAATTTTTATATTTTCCCTTGAGTATTGCTGCTGTTATTTTAGGTTTGCAAACCAGAAGAGGCCCTAATTGGGAGCCATGATGGGGAAGGTGGATTGAATAGGGCTTTCAGTAATTTAACAAAACAAATCAGAAATCCTCATTGCATCTCATAGTTATGTTGAATGGTCATGCACAGCTTCATAACTCTAATAGCACTGTATACCCCTCCCTTTAATTAAAAATAATGTATTAGCATTAGAAGAGTGGAGGAGTGGTCTAGTGGTTGGGGCAAGGTACCTCAGGCCAGAAGGTCAGGGGTTCAAATCTCACTAGAGGACAGCAACCCTGGGCCGGAAGGACTGAGGTTTCTAGTCCCACAGGTGCTCCTTGTGGTCTTGGGCAAGCCACTTAACTATTTTACAGGGAACATGGGCAATGGAGGGTTATCTCCAAGTTATAATGCCCTGTTCAATGTAATTTCAGTTTGTTCAATGTAAACCGCCTTATAAACCGGTATATAAGAATTGTTAAATAAAATAAATGTAGTCTTTTACAAAAATATAATTGGTCAAAAGAAAATGTATTCACATGACTTTATTTTTGTTTTCGGATGTTAGATTGCTGTCTTTATGCTTACATAAAACAATTAGCAAAAGTCAACAAATTACATCTTAACTCTGGAATGGTATCAACTCTGCCCATGTTTTATGTGAGGACTTCTACCATTTGGAAAGTTCATTGTTCAGACAAAGTCCCCCTGTCTGTAGAAGGCATCTTACTAGTCCCAAATGATAACCTCTTATAAAATTATGGCTATTAGCTGATTGTTTATAATTAAGCACACTAGACGTCTTTAAATGCTAGAACACCATTCAGTGTTGTCATTTAAAACAAATGATTTTGCTGTCCTCTATGTGAAAATCCAAAATTGTCATAGGTAGTTAAAGGTGCACATCTATTGCATGTAAGATTGTGGTGGTATAGAGATTTGTGTCTGCAGGCCGCACTGGGAGTGTCTCACCAAGCCACAGATGGTCCTTGATGCACTTGGTGATTGATCAGGTCCTTGGTGCAATAATTCTATGCATTACTGGGAATCTAACAGTATGTATGGCACATAGGAAAGTAAGTTTTATTTTTCTGTACGGACAATGTAACTGTACTTTTCAAAGCATGGTGTGACTGATGGATTTTTTTTCTGCAGCCTGTTAATTTTAATAGTGGCTTTTAAGTGGACTGTTTTTAAAGGGTTTCTTCACAGGTGAATGGATGTCTATCCACAGATAAGAAATTGCTCTTCCCTCCCCCTCCCCACTGCCCCTGTGGGAAAATGGGTGGTGCTGAGCCTGAGGTGGGACTGGGATTAGTCCTGCAAGGTGCAGAGTGGGAGTTGATTTCTTATAACATGTATTTCCCTGTAGGGAGTTTGTAGAGGCAGTCCCCACCACTGGAGTGATTTTCAGTTGGAAGTTCTGTGGGGAGTTTACCTTTCTTAAGAAATGACTTTCAGGCCTGTATACACTGAGTATACAAGATTGCAAGTACTATGGGGAGATAGATGGCAGTTGGATTCTAATGTAGAGCAGCAAATTGTAGTATGACATTTGTCACTTGGATGGGAGGATTTCTTTTCCCCCCAAACACCCATTTCTCTGCTGTACTACTTAGAAGATTCTCGCTGCTTCTATAGGTTTGAGGTTACTTACACAATGATCCCCTCTGTGCTAAAACTATGTGCCTGAAGGGGGCAGTCAAGGGTGTTTATTATAGAATCATTATAAGCAACGATCTTAATAGTAGAGCCTGCTGTTGCTTATAGAAAATACAATAGAATAATTGATGCTATTTTTTCCTAATTATTGCATTACCGACACAATCCATTAGTTCTTTTGTTCCTTTTGTCTAACAATGCCCATTGGACCTTAATGCAGACTCGATAGATGCAAATGTTTCATTTATTAATTTACAGTAATATGGCGATGTTCCTTTCTTGAGGCGTTGTCCAGTGAATGGTGCTTCCCGAGAAGAAGATATTTAACCTTTTTTACACTGTTTTTGCAGACTGTAACTCTTTGCTGTCCAAGTGCCTTGGTGTGGAATTATTCCACAAATGAAAATAAGAATATTAATCCAGGATCTCCCCTGGATTTACTTCAAATAGCTCCATCTAGTTTACCAATGCCAGGTGGAAATTCAGCATTTAATCAACAGGTGGGTTTTAACATCTAAAAGTCTTTCCTCTCGCAGCTTTTTTTTTTTTTTTTTTTTTTTTTAAGCAATGTTTCCATGTATATAATTGGGCCAAGGGAACTGCAAGATAATTTATTTGGTTTAAATGCTGCAAATTTGAATCTATGTTGTAAATATAATTTTTAGGACAAGTAGGACTGAATATTTTATTTGTTTAAAAGTTATAACTGGTTTTTATGCAGTTTGACTGAATTTTGCTACTCTCCATGTGACTTTAAATCCTAATTCTAAATGGCTAGCTTTGGCTGTTTAGCAAAAAATTAGGTCATATAATTGCCCAAGATTAATGAAAAGAAAATTTAATATAAAAAAAATCACTTATGCAGTCTATACTATTGACAGCATAAATGCTTCTATTTTTATTTATTTATTTAACGCTCTTATATACTGCACTTTTATCATCAGCGCGGTTTACAGTAAACATAAAGTACTCACAGATAGCAACAGGCTGTCGTGAGTTTACATGTAACAGGAAGTCTAACAGGATACAACATAGGGGAAAACTTTGTACATATAAATTATTTAACTATATACAATGGTAAACTTCTTGTTATACAGGGAGTGAATAGAGCATGTATTGACCTGAGGAATTTTACATTTTTTTTTAACAATGTATGTAAAATATTATTTCAAGGTTCGGGGAAAGATTTATGAGGTGGAACAGCAAATAAAACAGAGAGGGCGGGCCGTGGAAGTGCGGTGGTCCTTTGATAAATGCCAGGAGACGACTGCAGGTAAAGGACAGTAAAAATGTACAGTGAATGGTTTCCTTGTCAGTCTAAGCCAGCTGATGGCCTTCCTTAGTTCCCAGTGTGCTGCTTGAATTTCTCATCTCACTTGCTTCCCTTCTTCAGTTCACCTCTTGAAAACGTTAACTCCTGCTGTAATTCTACACAAGACAATGCAAAATTCTGTCTCAAAAGGTCTGCATTTATGAAAAAATTCCTCATGCTGTGTTTGTCAAAATAACAAAGCATATGGTTTTTGAGTGATGCTTAATTTAAAATACAATGCAGAAAAATATAACAAAAAAAAGGTGCAAATTTTTGAATTATGTGCAGATTGCAGCAGAAGTAAAATGCTTTACTAGAAAGAGACTTTTTTTTTCCTTTTCTCTATTGTATATACTTGAGGAATGGGTGACTCCTTCTGCCTTCTCATCACATACACTGAAGGAGCTCTTTGGAAGATACCCTTCATAAACACTGTGTGACAGCACCCTCTGATAAAGCTCCAAGGCCTTTCATTTTCCTGCCACTTTCTCATTTGTTTTCAGTAGTTAAAAAAATAATCTTCTTAGAGTTCTGATCATTGCACCATTGATCATTTCAGACTTTTGGGTGAAAGTAGAATAGATATATGTAGAGCTGGGTTTCTGCCCAGTAAGATTGTTTTATAATTTTAAATAAAAAGCAATAGATGCAATTAAGAAAAATAACATTCTTAATGTTTACAGAAAATACTCATCTAGACTACATGTGGTAAATTTTAATTTAGAGCTGAAATTTGAGCACAAGAGTTTGGGCAGATGCTATTGTTTGCCTATATGATGTGCTGTGGGGGAATATGAGTGCTGGATCTCCAGGAACAAGCAGGAATGAGTCTTCACATATGGGTACGTCGGTACCGACGGAGCCTGCACGGGAATGCTCCCCAGCATCCAATCAGAAAGCTTTTGGGAGCATCCCTCGCGCCTGCGCACTGCCTTCCCGCCTTTTCCACTGACTCTCCTCAGCTTTCGTTTTTCCGCGGAGCCGGCAGGACGTCCTCCTGTCACCGCAGAAACTTTTTTCTTCTAATCCTTTATTTCTTGTTTTCTTGTGGTCGCGGCTGTTTCTTCCGCCGCCACCGGTACCACCGGTGGGTTTTTCTTTTCTTTTTCTTAAACTCAGGGAGATTTTTCCCTCAGTTTCTGTCTTTAAATTTTTTGGGCCTGCAAGGCCTTTCCATCATGGAGCCTTCTTCCCCTAAAAAGTGCCTTCACTGTGGAAACACGGTTTTCTTTTTAGACTCCAATGCCTGGTGTCTAACCTGTTTGGGTCCTGACCCTTTTTCCCCTGAACAATCAGGCTTTGAAACCATGAGAAGAGATTCCCTCTTTCGAGTTTCCCTCGATACCGTTTTCCCTCCCTGGGTGAGGGCACCGGGTTTTTCTTCTCTACAGGATCAGGTAACCCACAAACAGTCTGTTAAGACTAGCCAATTCTTGAGTGGTAGGTCTCATGCCAAGCATGATGAAGGCTCCGGCCTTGCCCTCAAGACCCCATTGGCATTACAACCCCGGCGGGAGTCTCCGGGCTCCAAAGCATTTCAGGGGTTTCAGGTTGTTCCTGGGGCTCACCCCTCACAGAACATACCTGAGCCATGCTCGGTGGTGGCATCCGCTTCGAGCGGTACCGATACCCCGGCATCGGCACCGGTGTTGAGTGATCCACTCTTCACCAGGGATCGTCATCTGGCGTCCTCGGTACCTTCAGGACCGATCGATACGGCCCAGATTGACTTTCCTGTATCTGAGCCCTGCTCGGTGGTGGCATCCGCTTCGAGCGGTACCGAAACCCCGGCATCGGTTCCGGTGTTGAGTGATCTACTCTTCACCAGGGATCGTCATCTGCCGTCCTCGGTACCTTCGGGACCGATTGATACGAAAACATCGTCGATACCACCACCGACGTCGGTACCCTCTAGACATGCATCGATGGACTCGCTCCCTTCGATGCCGTGTCTAGAATCGATTTCTAGTCTAGAGGACTGGGTACCGACGCGTCTCGGAACCGATGTTCACTGATTCCGCATGCACGGTACCGAGGATACTCCCCAAGGGTTTTTAGTTACCTCGGTACCGCTTGAGCAGCCTCCGATGACTGCTTCAGTGTCGGTTTCGCCTTCGATTCTGGCGCAACCACCGGTATCGGTATCGATGCCGGTACCTGCAGTATCATCGGTACCAGCTCCTTCCATGCTTTTTTCACCTGGATCGCTCCTCTCTATACCTAGTTTGGAGTCGATACCTGGCATGGATTATGCACTACTGACTGTCTCAACTAATAACGGCCAGTTCCAGTATCCATCCATTACAAATCCTATTCTGCACCGGACAGGTACATCCTCCGGTGCCCAGGCTACCTTTTCAAATTTAGCCTGTCCAGGAATGGTTCCCATCGGAGATCCTTCTTTTCAGAAATTTCTCCTTGGCATGGCAACCTTCCTTAATATTCCTATCCCTGGCTATGAGTCTTCTCAGAGTTTTTCTGCAGGAAAAGAAAATGTAATGCTTCCCTTACATCACTCTTTGCAGAATCTTCTTCTGAGGATTTGGGAAAAACCTTTAAAGGTTTCTTCACCTCCTACAGCAACTGATCTTCTGTATCAGGTACCCCCCTCTCCAGGATTTCAAAAGCCTCAACTTCCCCATCATTCCATTGAAGTGGAATCAGCAATGAGGAAGGTAAAAAGCAAGAAAAAACATTCTTCTTTTCCGCCAGGGCGTGCATCTAGAACACTGGATGCCTTTGGACGTCAAACCTTCCAAACATCTATGCTGGCAACAAGGATTCTCTCATATATTTTCTATATGAGTCTATCCCTTCAGGAGATCACAAAGAAATTATCTCTTTTGACTCCTTTTCTATCAGAGCCCAAGGCTACAGACTATTCCTTACTTCTTAGTCATAGCCAAAATATCTCTTGGTTTCTTTCTCGTGCTTCCCTAGACTCTTTTGAGTCTGTTAGCAGAACTTCTGCTATAGCCATAGGAACACGTCGTAAAGCCTGGCTCCAGGCATCAGATTTGAGTAGATGGGCACAACAAAGACTGACTAACACTCCTTGTACTGGAGAAAATCTTTTCAATAAGGAGTCCTTACGTCAGGTTGCTCATTGCTCCACTGACCTTCCTGTTTCTGAGGGCCATCCTAAGCCCTCTCCTTCCTCAGCAGGTAGGAAATGCCCTACCAAACCTTCTTTCCATAAAAGAAAGAGGTTTTCCTCTTCTCCTGCCCATCATTCGGATGTTCCCAAGCAAGGGAGGTCTTGCCCTGGTCTGAAGAATTCAAACTCTAGCCAGGCTAAATAAACACAGTAACCATAGGTTTCTGATTAATCTTTTTATAACTACAGTTATTTCTTTTCAGCAGAAGTTTTTCAATGTTTTTCCAAAACTCTGCTAAGGGATTCCTACCCTCAGGGAATCCATTTACTCTTCAGTATGCTGAACTGTCAGGATATTCATGTTTATAGGTTACAGGGTCCAGAAGAGAGCTTTAGCAACTATCACATGATAGTTTCTCTGTATCAGCATGAATTTTTTCCTTCCAGGGACTTACCATATGGTAAGTTTTTCTTCAGCTTCTATCTCTCCCCTTTTCACCAGGGTTTCCCCTGTATGAGTGGTACCATACCATTGAAAGACTTCTTTTCTTTTCACTGTAGAGTTTCTTCTCCTGAGTAAACTCCCTTCTTCATCTGGGCAGCTCTGCAGACAGAGACAGCTTGCTCTCTTTGTCCAGTCTGTCTCTCTGTTTGACACAGACCGGCTCTCTCTGTTGTCCTATTCAGTAGCTGCCCCTGCAGGAGTTCCAGGAACTGACTACTGGTACTTTGCCACAGGTCCCAGTCTTGTCTTCCACCACTCCTGTCTAGCCTTAGTAGTGATTCCAAGACAGTTTTCTACATCTTTCTTGGATGATCCTTTTCACTACAAGCTTCTTACATTATCTTCTATTGCCATCTCCAATTCTGGGTTGGGCAACGTAGTGGACCTGGCTGTCAGTTTCCTCCATCAGCCAGTTCTACATTCCAGTTCTCCTGCATAATGCTCTCTGCAATCCTACTGAGAAGCTTTCCACTATGGGCCCTTGCTAGAGAGCATAGGTTTTCTCTAATGGCTGTCCATCATGGTTGAAAAAGGCTTCCTCAGTCATCCCCTATGACTGTGAGGGTTCTCCACACCCTACTATCTTCTTTTTAAAAAAAAAAAAAAAAAAAAGGAGGGCAAGGGACATAAGCCTTCTCCACGTGAAAAGCTAAGAGTTATCCCATTCCTATAAGGAATATACTCTTTTTTTTCTTATAGCTTGTTCTCGTGGTATCCTAATTCTTCAAGGACAGTACATATTAATCTGAAAAATGCCTGATACCTCCTTTGTCCCTCACGTAGGTCAACCTGGTATCTCTTCTATGCGTTCTGTCCTTTTTACCATGCTGGAGTTCCACAGGACTCCAGACTTGCTGTTTACAGACTGATATTATCCTCTGTTTTTTCACGTAACCATCCTGGTTACTCACTGGATAGCATTCCTTTACCATTATCTCTGTGGGAACAGATTCTCTATATATTCTCTCAAGTAGGTTTCACCTCCTTGTTCTTAGATGAATCTTTTCCCTTCACATCTTCATGTGAATGTCCTCATAGGCATAGCTCTGTCTGCTTCATTGCAGGCATCTATCTTTAGACCTATCTATTCAGGTATATATATATCTAGGTATATATATATACCTGTATACATCTTTGTAGATGTATCTGTCTGTCAGCTAAGTGTGCATATGCAATGCCCTTTTGATCTCATTATAGCTATATATAGATCTATATACGCGTATATATATGTACATATATATACACATATATCTACATATAAGTGTGTATCTGCCCAGATACTTATTATAGATAGAGATGTATTTCTATACTTATCTCCCTGACGGTCTAGGCTCATAAATGTTCTTACCTTCCTGAATGTTTCTCACAGTGGGCTTGCACAGTTTCATACTGTTCCACAGTATGTTTCGGATATTATGCACACATCCACTGCTGTGGTACTGACAGCCCTACCGTATCCTAGGTTTACGTATCCCTGAAGTTCCATGCCCCAATGTCTTCCTACCTCTCACCAGTTAGGAAAGACATGGTGGATCTTCAGTGGATTTCAAATTCAATTCCTCACACATCTGTCCTTTCTTGGGAGTCTGGGGTTCTCCTCATACCCTTTCCTCCCTCAAGGACTGGGTCTGTTTGTCCAGATCGGTCAGTCTTCCTCTTTTGCTCCTACCTCTGAATACTTCTGTAGCCAAAGGAGTTTTCAGCTTTCCATGAAGCTTACCACTGAAGACCTGACGTGTTTGTGCTACCCCAATTGAATCCTGGGGTCATCTTTCATTTCCAGATGTTGACCTCCACCTTCACTCCAGTGGGGTCACCTTGAACATTATTCTACTGGATCCCCAGTAGACTCCATCAGTCTCTCTGCTTCCTGCAATCCAGTAGGTGAGTGTTATATGCTGATTGTTCATTTTCAATGTTATGATGGTTGTTCATTTCATTATATCTCTTGATAATGATTATACATACAAGGACTCCTTGTAGGTAGTCCTTTCTTGGGTTAGCTGTTTTTTCCGCAGCTCCCCTCTTTTCAACTCCTGCCCTCCATCCTCAGGATGCCTGGCCATATGAGGTGTACCATTCTTTCAATCTTCAACATGTTAGGACTCCAGGCATCTTAGCTTGGGAGTCCCCATATGTGAAGACTCATTCCTGCTTGTTCCTGGAGATAGCACAGTTACTTACCTGTAACAGGTAATCTCTGGAAACAGCAGGAATAAGTCTTCACAACCCACCCACCTCCCCTAGGAGTTGTATCTATCTATCTATCTTCCTTTCCTCTTTCTTTCCTTTTGTCTCAGCTATGAAACTCAACTGAGGAGAGTCAGTGGAAAAGGCGGGAAGGCAGTGCGCAGGCGTGAGGGATGCTCCCAAAAGCTTTCTGATTGGATGCTGGGGAGCATTCCCATGCAGGCTCCGTTGGTACCGACGTACCCATATGTGAAGACTTATTCCTGCTGTTCCCAGAGATCACCTGTTACAGGTAAGTAACTGTGCTTTACTGGGGGGGGGGGAGGGGGCGGAGGGTGACTGTGCAATTCTTATCTCCAGGAACAAGCAGGAATGAGTCTTCACATATGGGTACGTCGGTACCGACGGAGCCTGCGCGGGAACGCTACCCAGCGTCCCAAAAAGGAAAGCTTTTGGGAGCATCCCACAGCGCCTGCGCGCTGCCTTCCCGCCTCTCTCCAGTTCTTCTTTTCCGCAGAGCCAGCAGGTCGTGTTCCTGTCACCGCTGAAGAAGTTCTTTATTTTATTTCTTTGGTCGCACGTCTGCCTTCTTCGACGTCGGACCGGTACCGCCGGTCTTTTCTTTCTTTTCTTAAAAAAATATAATTCTTCCGTTCCACTTTAGTGTATATTTTTGTCTCTTTGGGCCTTAGGCCTAAGGGAAATTTCCTTATGGAAAAGCCCGCCTCCGGGTTTAAAAAATGCACTAAGTGCAGCGGTACCGTTTCTGTTACCGACACCCATGACTGGTGTCTTAAATGTTTGGGTCCTGACCATTCCATCACGGATTGTGCGTCCTGCTCCATGATGTCTAAGAGAGGTTTACAGAACCGAACAGCTAAGCTCAATACCCTGTTTCCCTCTGATGCAGCTTCGGTGGCATCGACGTCGTCCAGGGCTGCTTCTTCCTCCTATGGATCTCAGGTAACCAAACATAAATCCAGCCGGTTTTCGAAGGGTAGATCTCCCTCTAAGCATCGAGATGCCTCTGGGCTTGCCCTCGAGGATCTTGCACCGGCAAAAGTACCCCGGCGGGAAGCTCCGGCTTCCAAAGCTCCTCCTATGGGGTCACAGGTTGACATCGATGGCACGGCCTCGACCGATCACCTGTTACAATATTCTAGGGTACCGGTGGAATCTGCCGGTACCGATGTCCAGACATTGATGGTGTCAATGGATCAGAATATTCTGACCATGCAGCAGGCCATCACGGCATTCATTCGAGCTGCGATGCCGCTGGTACCGCAACAGACTCCGTTGCCGGTACCGGCTCTGATCTTGGTTCCGGTGCCGGTACCGATTGCATCGACATCTGCTTCAGTGTCGACTGCAACGGTACCCTGTCCGATGATGCCCATCGGTACCGAACCGGTACCGATCACTCCCGATGTCGATACCACTTGGTACACGTATCGGGCTCTACAGGAGCATCCAGACAGGCGATACTTCGATTCCTCCGAAGACTCTGATGCATCGGAGGTTTCTGTCGAAGCATCGGTACTCCTTCTTCAAGAGCCTTCTTCTCCAAAAAGAAGAATGTCTCCTCCAGAGGACTTGTCTTTTCAGGACTTTATAAGAGAAGTGGCCAAGGGGCTCTCTATCTCAGTAGCCCCTGAGTCAGAGCCTAGAGCCAAAAGGTTGGATATTTTGCAATATCCCAAGGCTCCTAAAGAGGCAGCCACTTTGCCAGTTCATGAGATCCTTTATGATCACATGTTGAGCATATGGGAGACCCCTCTTACTATCTCTTCCCACTCTCGTAGGCTAGACACCATGTACCGTGTCCCGCCTTGTCCTGGGTTTCATAAGACTCAGCTTCCTCACCACTCTATTGTGGTGGAGTCTGCCATGGAAAAGTTAGAGTGCAAAAAGGCACTCTTCTACCCCTCCAGGGAGAGAATTTAGAACCTTAGATGCTTTTGGCAGAAAAATCTTTCAAGCCAGCATGCTTGTTGCTAGAATCAACTCCTATAGTCTCTATATGGGGATGTTTCTAAAAGAAGTTACAGATCATCTGCAAACTTTCCTCCCTTTTCTTCCAGAAGATAAGAGGGAAGAGTTTCTCACTTGGCTTAAGCATGCCCAAGATGTTTCCAAATTTTCCAACCGTGCAGCCTTTGACTCTTTGAGGGTGCCAGCAGAGCTTCGGCTATTGCCATAGGTGCACGCAGAATTGCTTGGTTACAAGCTTCTGATCTGGAACCTTAGGTCCAAGATGGATTGGGAAATCTTCCTTGTACAGATGAAAACCTTTTTGGCAAGGATTGGCAGGCAAAGGCCACACAGATGGATGCAGAAAATTCTGCTTTGGATAGGCTTTCAAAGTCTACCTCTAATCCTGTCAAGAAGAGGTTGTTCAAAAAGCCATATTTTCCCAAGAAGGGAAGATATTATCCTGCTTATGGTCAACAGATATCTTCTGCAGGTCGTTTTGCTGCAAAGCGTCAACAACCTAAACAGGCCAAGCCTAAGGCTGCAAGGACTCCTGTAGCCCAACAGCCTCAGCCTCCTCAGGGCCTTTGACTTGCATCTAGAGAACTTAGCCTTTCTGGCTCTAGCAGAACCAGAACCTCTCACCATTCCAGGAAGGTTAGCTTACTTTGCTCCCAGATGGGAACAAATCACAGCAGAGCAATGGACCCTCTCCATCATAAGGGAAGGGTACAAACTTCATTTCTCAAACCTTCCTCCTCACACCATGGTGAGACAGTTCAATTCTCAAACAACTCTCCTCGACCTTCTCAGTCAAGAGATTACTACCCTTTTTGCCCAAGAGGCAATAGAAGAAGTACCCCTTCTTCAACAGGGCTCAGGGTTCTACTCCCCCCTACTTTCTTATCCCAAAGAAAACAGGGAGTTACAGACCCATATTAGATCTCAGAGAATTGAACAAGTTTCTATGCAAGGAGAAATTCAAAATGATTTCTCTAGGTACTCTCCTTCCATACCTTCAGAGTCAGGATTGGCTTTGTTCTCTAGATCTCAAGGATGCGTATACCCATATACTCATCCATCCAGCACACAGAAGGTTCCTTTGGTTCCTTTATCAAGGGAAGCACTACCAATACAGGGTACTTCCTTTTGGTCTGGCCTCTGCTCCAAGAGTGTTCACAAAATGCATGGCAGTAGTAGCTGCATTCCTACGCACTCTAGGAATATTCGTATTCCCATATCTGGACGACTGGCTCATCCGAGCTCCATCCCAGTCAGAGGCCCAGACTTCCCTAACCTGCACAATGCGTGTTCTGCAGTGTCTGGGACAGGTGATAAACATTCCAAAGTCCCAACTCACCCCTACTCAGTCTCTAGAGTTCATAGGGGCCTTGCTGGATACCACAACTGCAAGGGCCTATCTTCCCCAGGCCTCCCAGATTCAGTTAAAAACCCATTTAACTGCTTGAGAGATGTTACAACTGCTAGGCCACATGGCATCCACTGTGCATGTGGTCCCTTATGCTCGCCTTCACATGAGGGCAGCTCAATGGACTTTGTCCACCCAATGGACCCAGGCATCAGGGGGTCTGTCAGACAAAATAGCAACCTCCTGGCGCCTCTTTTGGTCTCTCTAGTGGTGGATGTCCACTCAAAATCTGTTGCAGGTGTCCCCCTTCCAACAGTTGTTACCCCAAGCAACCCTTACAACAGATGCCTCTCCAAAGGGTTGGGGAGCTCATCTTCACGACCTCTCCACCCAGGGCATTTGGTCCCCACAGGAGACCTCTCTACATATCAACATCTTAGAGCTCAGAGCAATCTTCCTGGCTCTCAGAGTCTTCCATACCCTGCTCAGCTACAAGACAGTCCTCATTCACATGGACAACCAAGTAGCCATGTTCTATGTGAACAAGCAGGGAGGGACTGGCTCTCTGTCGCTTTGCAACGAAGCTCTGAGATTGTGGGCCTTCGCCAGAGCGCATCAAATTCATCTTCTGGCAGTATACCTTCCAGGAGTTCAAAACTCTTGGGCAGACAGACTCAGACGAGTGGTCCCTTCATATGGACCAGATAGTCAGAATCTTTCGAATTTGGGGAACCCCGGACATAGACCTCTTTGCAAGTCTGTGGAATGCCAAACTTCCCCGATTCTGTTCCAGAATTCCGTGTCAGGGAGTTCAGGCCAAGGATGCCTTCCTCCTTCATTGGGGTCAAGACTTCCTATACGCCTTTCCACCCATTCCCCTAATTCCCAAGACCCTGTTCAAGCTTCAGAGAGATCGAGGGACTATGATCCTCATAGCTCCACGATGGCCACGCCAAGTGTGGTTCCCTCTACTTCTGCATCTCTCTCAAGCTCCCTCCCTGGACTTGGGATCTGCTCCAGATCTCCTGTCTCAGGAGGGGGGAACGTTGTGGCACCCAAACCCCCAATCTCTCCATCTCAGGGCTTGGTTGCTGAAGACTTAGACCTTCAAGATTGGCATCTGTCTGAGCAAGTGAGGGATATCCTTCATGCTTCCAGAAAGCCTTCTACTAGGCGTTCCTATGCTTTTAAATGGAAAAGGTTTACCATTTGGTGTGCTGAGAGGGGTTTTAACCCTCTAGCAATACCTTTGAATTCTTTATTAGAGTATCTCCTGCATCTTTCCCATGCAGGCCTCAAAACAAATTCAGTACGGGTCCATTTGAGTGCTATTGCAGCATCTCTCAAGCCTCTCAATGGACAACCTATTTCCTCTCATCCTCTTATTGCAAGATTCATGAGAGGCCTTCTTTTAACTAAACCTCCCATTAGACCACCTCCAGTGGCATCGGACTTGAATCTGGTTCTTGGTCAGCTCATGAAGCCTCCCTTTGAACCCTTAGCCACTACCTCCTTGAAATTTCTTTCCTGGAAAGTTATCTCTCTTATTGCAGTCACCTCAGCTCGCCGCATCAGTGAGCTGCAGGCCTTAGTGGCTAATCCACCTTATACAAGGTTCCATCATGATAAGGTAGTCCTTAGGACCAATCCACACTTTATGCCTAAAGTGGTCTCACCTTTTCATCTTAACCAAGAGGTGTACTTACCTGTCTTCTTTCCAGGTCCTCATGCATCAAGTGCAGAGAGGAATCTTCATACCCTGGATTGTAAGAGGGCTCTTGCCTTTTACTTACAAAGTATCGTATCCTCACGACTGTTATTAGGTCCAATTTTCAGAGGGTAATGAATCCGTATTGCAGCAAATGCCCTCAAGGATTGACAAGAAAATTTAGCTAAATAGGGTATCTCCTATCATATCGTTGCCTGCAATTCAAATGTCCTTCTTGCTATGTAGTTTTATTCTTATTTTCTTTATTTTTTCTTTTTGTTTATGATTTCATAGTACTTAAATATTAGTAAACATAAATAATCAATAAAAATAGATAAAGTGCAGGTCTCAGACTAACACTGGCAGCGCTTATTGCATAAATCAAAAAGCAACTTGCCTTCACGCATCAATGACCTTCACAGCACTTATCTATTAGCAGAAGAAATTAGTAAGGAATGGCAGTATTTCCAACACTCCCTATTAGATGTTTTCTTCAGTCATTTCCACTATGTATTTATTCACGTTGTTTATAATAAAAGATTGTGCTTATCTTTTCAATGTGTAGATAATTAATCTCCCCGACGCCACCAAATGGGTACCGCAAAAATGCGTTTCGTATTTCTTCCTCAGGGGGGATATTTTACTTCAGAGCACGATCTATAAAACAACAGGAGAGATGATAGACATGCCAGTGCAGTACTTACAATTGCAGGTATAGTCTTCCGCTATATAAACCCAACTTCTACCTTGAAATGGAACGCGGTTACTTATTGTCTACGTCTTCACAGCCATATCTTCACTGAAACTTTTTTTTACTGACGTGTCGCAGAACGCCGCGCATGCGGATTGCCTCGAGTCGAAAAGGTTTAAATCATGATGTCACACTTTTCAACCAATCGGGAGGCTCGTATATTTGTTTACACTTTATCATTCAGATATCTTAATGAATGTAGGGGGAAGGCTTAGCCAGCATTATATACAAGCTCTCCATTCTATTGAACTATTCAAACCCATTACTCCCGTGGTAGCTAATCGGAAAATCCATTTTTGTTCTTGTATTAACAATTTTATGAGAAGAGATTTTCCATTTCGAGTTTCCCTCGATACCGCGTTCCCTTCCAGTGTCAGGGCACCGACCATTTCTTCTCTACAGGATCAGGTAACCCACAAACAGTCTGTTAAGACTAGCCAATCCTTGAGTGGTAGGTCTCATGCCAAGCATGATGACGGCTCCGGCCTTGCCCTCAGGACCCTATTGGCTTTAAAACCCCGGCGGGAGTCTTCGGTCTCCAAAGCCTTTCAGGGGTTTCAGGTTGTTCCTGGGGCTCACCCCTCACAGAACATACCTGAGCCATGCTCGGTGGTGGCATCCGCTTCAAGCGGTACCGATACCCCGGCATCGGCATTGGTGTTGAGCGATTCACTCCTCACCAGGGATCGTCATCTGGCGTTCTCGGTACCTTCGGGACCGATTGATACGTCCCAGATTGACTTTCCAGTATCGGCAGCACCGCCGATACGACCACCGACGTCGGTATCCTCTAGACATGCATCGATAGACTCGCTTCCTTCGATGCCGAGTCTGGAATCGATATCTAGTCTGGAAGACTGGGTACCGACGCGTCTCGGAACCGACGCTTACCGATTCCGGTTGCGCGGTACCGAGGATACTCACCAAGAGTTTTCGGTTACCTCGGTACCGCCTGCGCAGCCTCCGATGTCTGCTTCGATGTTGCTATCGCCTTCGATTCCGGCTCAGCTTCCAGTATCAGTATCAGTACCGGTACTGGCAGCAACATCGGGACCAACTCCTTCCATGCATTTTTCACCAGGGTCGCTCCTCTCTATACCTAGTTTGGAGCCGATACCTTGCATGGACGATGCAGTACCGACAGATTCAGGTCATAACCGCTGGTACCAGTATTCATCCATAAAGGATCCTTTTCTGCACCGGACAAGTACATCCTCCGGTGCCCGGGCTACTCCTTCAAGTCTAGCCTGTTCAGGGATGGTTCCCATTGGAGATCCTTCTTTTCAGAATTTTCTCCTTGACATGGCAACATTCCTTGCTATTCCTATCCCTGCCTATGATCCTACACAAGGCTCTTCTGAGGAAAAGGAAAATATAATGCTTCCTTTACATCATTCGTTGCAGGATCTTCTTCTGAAAATATGGGAAACACCTTTTGAGGGTTTCCTCACCTTCTACAGCAACTGATCTTTTGTATCAGGTGCCCCCTTCTCCAGGGTTTCAAAAGACTCAACTTCCCCATCATTCTATTGTGGTAGAATCAGCAATGAGGAAGGTGAAAAGTAAGAAGAAGCACTCTTCTTACCCACCAGGTCATGAGTCTAGAACACTAGATGCCTTTGGACGTCAAACCTTCCAGACATCTATGCTATCAACAAGGATTCTCTCATATTTTTTTATATGAGTCTATCCCTTCAGGAGGTTACAAAGCAGTTGTCTCTTCTAACTCCCTTTCTTTCAGAGCCCAAGACTGCAGACTATTCCTCACTACTTAGTCATAGTCAAAATATCTCTTGGTTTCTTACTCGTGCTTCTCTAGACTCTTTTGAGTCTGTTAGCAGGACCTCTGCTATAGCCATAGGAGCACGACGTAGAGCCTGGCTCCAAGCTTCAGACAAACAGATGGGCACAACAAAGACTGGGTAATACTCCTTGTACTGGAGAAAATCTCTTCAATAAGGAGTCTTTACGTCAGGTTGCTCACTGCTCCACTGACTTCCCTGTCTCTGAGGCTAAGCCTTCTCCTTCCCCACTGGGTAAGAGATGCACTACCAAACCTTCTTTCCCTAAAAGAAGAAGGTTTTATTCTTCTCCTGCCTGTCATACAGGTGTTCCCTAACAAGGGAAACCTCGCCCTAGTCTGAAGAATCCAAACTCAAGCCAGGATCATTAACCCTCAATAGGGTTCTAATTGATCTCTTATAACATTCAGTTCACTTCTTCTCAGCAGAAGTTGTTTCACTGTTTTTTCATTTAAAACTCTACCCATGGATTCCTGTTTCTAGGACATCCACTTGCTTTTAGGTAGGCTGAGCTGTCAGGAGATTCATGTCTGTGGATCACAGGATTTTCCTCCTCTTCCTACCATGAAGAGAGGTTTGCCAACTATCTCATGATAGTTTCCCTGTACTACCATGATTTATTTCCTTCTACAGACTTACCATATAGCAAGTCTCCCTTCAGCTCCTATTTTTCTTTACCCTCGTTTCCGGGGCTTCCCCTGTACGAGTGGTACCATACAACTGGAAGGCTTTCTTAGCCTTTTAGTCTTCCTTTCCTTTCCAGTGTAGAGTTTTCTTTAGAGGAACCTCCCTGCTTTCATTGGGCAGCTCATCAGACATGATCAGGATTTTCTCCTCTTGTTCTGTCTGTTCTCTCTGTTACAAACAGAAAGATTCTCTCTGCTGTTCTGTTCAGCAGGAGTTCCAGTGATTGGACTAATGGTACTTTTCTACGAGTTCCAGTCTTGTCTTCCACTACTTTCCTCTGGTTAGTAGTGCTTCCAAGATAGTACTCATCTATCTTGGATAATCCTTATCGCTTCTTTTCTGTCATCTCCAGATCTCTGGAGTTGGCAGCATAACTGAGGTGGCAGCTGGTTTCCTCCAACAGCCACTTTTATTTCCCAATTCTCCTGCATAGTGCTCTCTGCAATCCTACTGAGAAGCTCTCCACTATGGGCCCTTGCTAGAGAGCATGGGGATTTTTTCTCTAATTACTATCCTATATGGTTAAAAAAGGCTTACTCAGTCATTCCTCATGACTATAGGGGTTCTTTACACCCTTCTATTTCCTTTTAATAAAGGACATAGGCTTTCTCTATATGACAGTCTAAAGAGTTACCCAGTTTCTACAGGAAATATGCTCTTTTTCCTTGCAGCTTGTCCTCATGGTATCCTAATCCTTCATGGACAGCACATATTTACTTTACCAACGCATGATACCCCCCCTTGTTCCTCAAGTGGGTCAACCTGATATCTCATCCTATGCGTGTTTCTGTCCATTTACCATGCGAGAGTTCTATAAGACTCAGAACTTGCTGTTTACAGACTGATATTATCTTCTGTTTTTCACGCAACCATCCTGGTTATTTCACTGGATAACATTCCTGCACATTCTTAGCCAGGGAGAATAGATTCTCTATATATCTTCTCAAGTAGGTTCCACCTTCTTGTTATTAGATGAATCTTTCTCCTTCACATCTCCCATGTGAATGTTCTTATGGGCATATCTCTATCTGCTTAGTTGCAGACATTTATCTTTAGACATCTATATACATGTATGTATATATCTCTATATACTTCTCTATAGATATCTATGTCTATAAGATGCGTGTGCATATTCTATGCCCCTCCAGATCTCACTATGGACATATATATATATATATCCGTATATATATATATCTATCCCTATATATATGTGTATCTGTCGAGATACTTCCTTATAGGTAGATATGTATTTCCATACTTATCTCTCTAACTGTCTATGCTTATAAAAGGTTTTAGCTTCCTATAGGTTCCAGACAGTGGGCTTGCATATCTTCATACTGTCCCTCAGTATGTCTGGGGTATTATGCACACAACCACTACTGTGGTACTGACAGCTCCTACTTTGACCCTATGTCTAGGTATCCCTGAAGCTCCATGCTTCACTATCTTTCCTATCTCCCAACAGATAGGAAAGACAGGGTGGATCTTCAGTAGATCTGAAGTTTCAACCCTTCAGACATCTGTCCTCCTTGGGAATATGGGCTTTTTCCATACCCCTTCTTCCCTCCAGGACTGGGCTAGTTGTCCAAATCGGTCAGTCTTCCTCTTTTGCTCCTAAATGTTACTACCTCTGTATCCAAAGGAGTTCCCAGCTTTTCCATAAAGCTTCCCCTAAAGACCTGACGTTTTTGTACTACCCCAGTTGACACCTGGGTCACCTGTCAATTCCAGATTTGGACCTTCGCCTTCACTTCAGTGAGATCACCTTGAAGATTCCTCTACTGGAACTCCAGTAGACTCCATCAGCCTCTCTACTTCCTGCAATCCAGTAGGTGAGGTCCATATTGTGATTGTTCATGTCAATATTTTTTCATGGTAATTATCATACATACAAGGACTCCTTTCCTGTAGTCCTTAGGTTAGCTGTTTTTCTACAGCTCCTCTCTTTTCAACTCCTACCCTCCATCCTCAGGATGCCTGGCCATATGAGGTGTAGCATGTTCCAATCCTCACCTTGCTAGGGCTCCAGGCATCTTAGCTTGGGAGTCCCCATATGTGAAGACTCATTCCTGCTTGTTCCTGGAGATAGCACAGTTACTTACCTGTAACAGGTGATCTCTGGGAACAGCAGGAATAAGTCTTCACAACTCACCCACCTCCCCTAGGAGTTGTATCTTTCTATCTATCTTTCCTTTCCTCTCTCTCTCTTTGTCTCAGCTTTAAAACTCGAACTGGAGAGAGGCGGTTAGGAAAGGCGGGAAGGCAGCGCGCAGGCGCTGTGGGATGCTCCCAAAAGCTTTCCTTTTTGGGACGCTGGGGAGCGTTCCCGCGCAGGCTCCGTCGGTACCGACGTACCCATATGTGAAGACTTATTCCTGCTGTTCCCAGAGATCATCTGTTACAGGTAAGTAACTGTGCTTTATGGGAATTCATTTATATTATAGAAATGCCTTTATTTGATTCAGTTGGAAAGATACCCAGCAATGGTACCCGTGCCATTGTTTAATGTTAATTGTATTTGATCGGCCGCCTTTAGATATCAGATTACAGCGAGGCAGCTTAGAATATAAAAATGAAATGCTTGAGCCCTTGCTCAAAACCAGGACCAGGACAAGGACCCAGATAAGGTAGAATAGGGTATCTAATACATCTTGTGCTACTTCCAAAGCCTATCTTCCACCTCCTGTGATATCACAAAAGGTAGGGAAAAATAAAAAAAGATAGCAACCACAGAATCCTGCGGTAGGGCAGGGACTATACAATTGTGATTAATTGAAACCTAATCATTTAAATGCATGATTAAACAAAGTTTTCAGTGTCAATTTGAAATAACTACTCTCTCCTCTTTTGGGGGAGACCATTCTACTCTGAGGGGGCCAAAAAAGAGGAGGACTTATCAGGAAGTAAGTCCTCACATATAGGAGACATCTGTGATGGAGCCTCATGTGGGAATGCTTCCCAGCTTCTGTTTGGGAAGGCACCACCACGCCTGCAAACCTCCCTTCCCACCTGCCGTGGTGGCACCAACTTCTCCAGTTTTCATTTTTCTACTGAGCCCCTCAGACATAGTTTTGGTTATCCACTGGTAAACATTATTCTTTCCCTTTGGGGACCTTCCTAGCCAAAGTATCCTGTTAGTGCCTGCTGTCGCGTTGGTCACAGCGCCATCTGTTCTGGTGCTTTCGGTAATAATTTTTCTTTTTTCTTGTTCTTTTCCTGTGGCCTTTGATCTAGCCATGGCCATCTTCCCAGACATATCCTAAAAAGTGGCCAGTGGGTTTAAGAAATGCACCACATGTGTCAGAACCATCTTTCACCAACGGGCACAACTAGTGCCTGGGTCCTGTTCACTAGCCTTCTTTGTGTAATATGTGTTTGCAGATGACAAGGAGAAGCCTGAAGGGTTAATCTAATTCAATATTTTTGGCATCGGCTTTGGTCTCAATGGCTTCCCAGGAGTCAGCTGACTGTGCATAGAAACATAGGCCATGTGGTCTTTTTCTGTCATCGTATTTCTATCTAGTCTGTCCTTCCATATCAACAACTACAACAGTCTCCTTTTTACCTTTAGAGATCCTCTGTTTGTCCCATGCTTTTTTGAATTCAGTTACTGTCCTCATCTCTACCACCTCCACTGGGAGACTATTCCACGGAACCACTGGTCTTTCCGTAAAGAAATATTTCCGTATATCATTCCTGAATCTATCTCCCTTCACCCTCATCCCATGTCCCCTTGTAGCAGAACTTGCTTTCAATTGAAAGAGGCTCTCCCCCTGAACATTTATGCCATGGAGGTATTTAAACATCTCAATCATATCACCTCTATCCCACCTTTCCTTTAAGGTGTACATATTAAGATCCTTAAGTCTGTCCTCATATGCTTTATAATGAAGACCACTAATCTTTTTAGTAGCCACCCTCTGCACCGACTCCATCCTGTTCACATCCTTTTGAAGGTGCGGTCTCCAGAATTGCATACTATGCTCCAAATGAGGTCACACCAAAGACTTATACAGAGGCATTATCACTTCCTTTTTTTCTGCTAGACATTCCTCTCCGTATGCACCCAAGCATCCTTCTAGTTTTTGCTGTCGCCTTTTCTACCTACTTTATGATAATCAGACACAACCACGCCTAGGTCCCGCTCTTCTTTAGTGGACAAAAGTACTTCACCCCCTATACTATATTGCTCCCTTGGCTTACTGCAGCCCAAATGCCTGACCTTACATTTTTTAACATTAAATCCCAGCTGCCAAATTCTAGACCATTCTTCAAGTTTAGCTAGATCCCCCCCCTCATGTTATCTACACCTTCCTGGGTGTCTACTCTATTGCAAATTTTGGTATCATCCACATCAAGATGTTCTCGGGCTTAATTGAAGCAGAGTATCTGCAGTGCCCTGGAGCATTGGCCATCGGTCTATCTCCGCCTGGAGTCAGATTTGGTCTAGTCTGTTGGCATCGAAGGAGGGGTCCATGTGAGCACTGAGCACTTTCCAAGCGCGACATTCCATGAGCGATGGGTGCGAATACCCTGTTAAGATGACACAGAGAGAGGACTGCTCAACCTTCAGAGTATCAGAGGGGCACAAACCATCTTCTGACAGCAGAGATCATGCTGCTGATACCTCTGCATGGATGCTAGAAACATTGGTTGAAGCTGCTCGGGCCCCAAGGCCTTTGGAATCGGTAGCCATGGAGTAGCACCTCCTTCATGTGCTCGAGTTCTGCATTGCATTGTTGCTAGAGAAGCAGTTGGCCGGTGCCACGGTGCTCATGGCATCATCATTGAGCATCGTGCAGCTTATCCTTGAGAGGCATGTTCTGTCTGTAGAGGAAGCATTGATGTCGGGGCAAAGAGATCCAGTGCTAGTTTCTGGCGGGGCCATTCCCTCAAGTGTCTCAGGTTCCAGTGCCCTGGAAAAACCTCCGAAGCCCTCAACACATCATTGATCCCGTAGAAGTTCACACTCCCCTTGAACCAGGAGGGAGCTCCGGGCAGTGACTCTAAGGTACTTTGACTTCCTCTCAGAGTCTGACTCTGATGACTGGGTGACCGATGTGAAATCTGAAAACTTGTTGGTGGGAAGGTCTCCTGAGCTCCCCTCAGAACCCTTCCCTCCACATAAATGGCAGAAGTCTCCTCCAGAGGATATGTCCTTCCAGGATTTCATGAGAGATATGGCCAAAGATATTTCATTTTGGCTGGAGACGGAGGATGAGCCCAGGGCAGAGGAGTTGGAGATCCTCCAATACTCTTCGGCCCCTAAAAAGTGGTGACTCTGCCAGTGCTCTGCATCTTACAGCGGCTTCAGATGAGAATGTGGGAGAACCCCCCTCACTGTGCCACTGGTTAGTAGGAGGCTGGATTCGATGTACATGGTTCAAAAAGCTCTTGGTTTGAGAAATCTCAGTTTCTGAACCATTCCTTAGTGGTAGAATCTGCCCTTAAGAGGATTAAGAACAGCAAGACTCATTCCTTGACTCCTCTGGGTAGGGAGGCATGGATGTTGGACTCGTTTGGGAGGAGATGCTTCCAAAGCTCCATGCTCACAGCTTGAGTACACTCTTACCAGCTCTACATGATGATAAGCAAGATCTCACCGATATGTCCCAGTTCCTTCCCATGGAGAAACTAGAGAATTATTGTGCCCTGGTGGGCTACGACAAAAACTACTTGAAGTTCATGGTCCAGGTGACCTACGATGCCTTCACGATGGTGTCCAGAATGGTGGCGGTGGGCATTGGAGCCCACAGGTTTGTCTGGTGTCAGTATTCAGACCTGGAACAGTCTGTACAAAATAAGCTTATGGATGTGCCGTGCCATGGAGAGAACCTCTTTGTGGAGGAGAAGGCTGGCATCATAGAGAAGCAGCACGTCACCCACACCAGGCTCTTGAGACCTACATCCGAACCAGCTGCCAATTGCAGGAGGTATCAAAGTGGAGGCCAGAAAAAGACCTACTACCTGCATAAGCACAGGTACGTCTCTGTTCCTCAAATCTCCAGCAGAAAACGCAGGCTCCTTGCCTGCACTGTTGAGAGAAGCCTCAAAAGGCCCAGCTTGCCCCACAGCCAAAGCCAAGAACCCACAGCCAAAGCCGGGGTTTTGACTGGTTCCTCTGAGCATAGCAAATCTGCTAATGACCACTGGTTGGGGAAAGGTGCACTCTTTTTTTGCCCATAGGTGGCCCCTTATAACTTTGGACTCATGGGTGCTACAGATTAGTCCAAAGCAGCTACATGTTTCACTTTGTCAGGCTGCCACCACATTGTCCCTGAGGGTATATCCTCTTGACCTGCTAGGAAGAGAAATCTCCACCCTTCTGGCCAATCTCACCATCAAGCCCATGCCACAGGAGCAGATCAGGTGGGGATTTTACTCCAGGTACTTTCTGGTCCCCAAGAAGATAGGGGGTTCTGGCCCATCTTGGATCTCAGTAACCTTATCTTGAACCTTGCACCAAAAAGTTGTTATCTCTAGATACCCTGTTCTCTTATCTTCAGAAGGATGATTGGCTATGCTGTCTGGCTCTAAAGAACATGCATACCCACATACCGATCCATCCTGCTCACAGGAGGTATGTCAGATTTGTCTTGGGAGAACAGCACTTTCAGTATCTGGTACTGCCTTTTGGGCTGGTCTCGGTGCCCCAGTCTTTACAAAATGCATAGCATTGATTGTGACCTATTTCAGAGCACTAGGGATCTTTGTCTTCCCTATATTTGGATGACTGGCTCATAAAAAGCACCACTCTGGACGGAGTCCAGCAATCAACATGTTGACCATTCAGGTGCTAGAGGAGTTGGTGTTTGCAGTCAATTACCCAGAGTCCCATCTTCAGCCCTACCAACAGTTGGACTTCATAGGGGCTCTCCTTGACATGACTCAAGCAAGGGCCTTCCTTCCGTTAGACCGACTCCAGAGATTGATGGCCTTGGTACAAGATACTCAATGGAGTCATTAGGTAATGGCTCATGGGATGCTGACCATGCTTGGCCACATGGCCTCTGTGGTACATGTCACACCCATGGCTTGTCTTGTGATGATTACACTAAATAATAGAACTCCACACTTAAGTGCTTCAAACAAACCATAAAAGTGCTAATGGATATTTATGGTGTCTCCTATATTTTAAATGGTAGTCCAGTAAAGGTTATTCTCCAAAAACAAATGCTTCAGATTGAATACACATTTAAATGGGAAGGAAGGGACCTCAGCTGGGGAGCTCCACCACTCGTATATAAAGAGGCAGGGGGTTCTCGTCCCACCCTATAATCATTCATTGGTCCCAACCCACGAACAGCCTATTTTATTTAAAATTTTAATGTATATAAAAGCTTAAAAAGAATACTTGGCTGAAACATGAAATCCCAAAGAACTAAAGAAACATATATCCCACTGTGAGACCAGTATGCGCTTGACTTAAGTTTTGCTGTATAAAGTAAAACTGGCTGCTTTAGGAGAGTCGCATTAATGGGTCAGAGAGTAACAGCCAGAGTGAATGAACATCCCGGCACTTGCAAACTATTTAAGAGGAGCCTGCAGTATGTGAACACCGTGACATGAAAACATAAGCGAGAGGGTAGAAAGCGGAGAACCACTCCATTTTAAAAATCCTGCATTGTTCTAAATGTGTCAGCTGGTGCTCTTTATCACCCTGAACATGGGAAGGAATGCCGCTAATGATAAACCATTTCAAATCTCGCCATCAGTGCAATGTTTTACTAAAGGTGCTGTCAACATATGTGTGGTTAAGCGCGATGTGTGTTCAGTTAGATGTGTCTTCGCCATACGGTATGTCCTACCCACACACATCTTGTCACAAGGGCATGCTCAGGAAGTGCGGCAGTTTGTTTAAGATGATATTGTTGTCCCGGTCTGGAATCCATCCAACATTCCAATGCAAAAGAATTATCGCACATCACACATTAGCCACATGGAGTGTGGCTACCCTTGGAAGATGAAGGTAATGTAGACCATGAAAAATCAGAATATACCACATAATTGCATATGTGGTTTATGCCTCTAGTGTAGGCGATGCAGGGACCTTCGCAGTACTTTTGGTGCAGAATAAGGACGTGCCAGTGTGTATAAATACTTTGTGCCAGACTTGATGCATCCTGTGAGTAGTGAAACACATATACTTGTCTCACCAATGAGCCTGTCTCATTGTCTTTTGATGAGACTGGCTGAATGGACACTGAGGATTCGGTGGAACCAGGTTACAGGCAGCCTTCAGGTTTTTCACCAGCCCTCTCGTCCAGTCCCTGCACTAGTGGATGCATCATCAGAACCTGTTCAGGGGTCTTCACTTTCAGAAGGCTTCACCTCAGAAAACATTGATACCAGATGCATCCAAACTAGGTTGGGTAGCTCATCTGGATAGCCTCCATATTCAACAGATCTGATCTGAACAGGAGAGCCTGCACCAGATCAGTTTCTTGGAATTGAGAGCCATAGAGAATGTCCTCGGGGCTTTCTGAGAATGGCTAAATAGATTATCCTGATTCAGACCGACAATCAGGTTGTAATGTACTACATAAATAAGCAAGGAAGCACAAGTTTGTATCTTTTCTGTTGGGAAACAGTCCAGTTATGGAGGTTCACCATCACTTATTTGATGGAGCTAAGGTTCTCATCTGCCAAGGGAGCAGAATACCCTGGCGAACCAGCTGAGTCGTGTCCTCCAGCTGCACTGGACAGGGACGTGGCAGCCCACATCTTTCAGAAGTGTGGTACCCCCTTGATAGACCTGTCCACCACCCAACAAAATGCCCAAGTGGATCAATTCTGCTCCAGAGTTGCTTTGTGCAGCAGGCTGGTGCTGGATGCTTTCCTCCTGCCCTGTCAGAAGGACCTTCTATATGCGTATCACACCTCTCTGAGCAAAGACCCTGCTGAAACTCTAGTCAGACAGGGGTACAATGATACTCATTGTGCCATATTGGCCCAGATAGCGCTGGTTGCCTCTTCTACTTCAACTCGCCCAGTGGGAACATCTACAACGGAGATCTGCCCAAGACTTCATATCACAGGAAGACGGGAGGTTCCTACATCCCCAAGTCCAGTCCTTGGCCCTAAATGTGTGGTTGCTGAGAGGCTAGTCCTGTCTGAGCTTAACCTTCCTAATGAAGTAACAGATGTTCTGTTGGCCTTTAGGAGGGCCTTAACGAGAAGGTCTTATGCATTCAAATGGAAGAGATTTGCTTTCTGTTGTGCAGAACAGGGGCTAGATCCTTTCAATTGCCCCACTGGCAGACCACTCGAGTATCTTACACCTCTCAGATTGGGGCATACCATTGCATAATAGAGGGAAGTCCATCTCTGTTTAGCCTTTAGTGGTTCGCTTCACGTGGGGTTTGCTTCTCCCAAAATTTACCTTCAAGCCCCCAGTGGTGCTTGGGACCTCAATGTGTTTCTGGCGCAGCTCATGTTAACTCCCTTTTGAGTCACTCAATTCCTGCTCTTGACCTGGAAAGTCTTGTTTATGATAGTGGTGCTGCACATATTGGACTGCAAATGGGCCTTAGCCTTCTACTTGGAGCAGACAAAGGCCCACCGAAAATCGATCCAGCTGTTTGTTTCTTTTCACCCCAGCAAGCTAGGGACTTTTTTTTTTTTTTTAAAGAGAACTTAAAAAAATACAATCCAAAAGATAAGGCGATGACAGGCCAGCAGGTTATGATAATACAGAAAAGGCTAATTAGAACAGGTATGTTTTGAGTGATTCTATGAACCTAGGGTAGCAGGGCTCCAGATGGAGATTGGGGGGAGAGGATTCCAAAGGGAAGGTGCAAGGAAGTAGAATGTGGCTTGGCGTGTGGATTCATATCTGGCTTGAGAAGCAGAGGGAAGAATTTAGGTGTTCGGCATGAAATGACCAAAGGGCCATGTGTGGAGCATGAAGAAGCACCAGAGACGGGAGGGAGGAAAGGAGACCGGTGTGTAAGGCTTTATAGGCCAGGATCAGAATTTTGTATTGAATTCTACAGCGAACGGAAAGCCAGTGTTGGCTCATCAGTAAAGGGGAGATGTGATTGTAATGAGAGGTGTGGGTGAGGATGTGGACTGCAGAGTTCAGTACTAGTTGTAACCTCTTCATTTCATAACCAGGAAAGACCAGCAAAGATTGTGTTGCAGCAATCGAGATGACTGATAACAAAAGTGAGAAGTCTAGCAAGAGCAGGTGCTGAAAGGTGAGAATGAAAAGATCGAATCTGACAAAGTGAAAAATAGGACTGTTGAATGAATTGACTAATGTGATCATTGGAAAGTCAGAGCAAAATCCAGAGTAATACCTAGGTAAGTGAGGGTGGAGGACAGAGAAATTGAAATATCATAAAGCATAGGGGCAGCCATAGGAACACTAGAGGAGGAGGATAGCCAAATGGCTGCAGTTTTATGAATATTGAGCACAAAACAATTATCATGAAGCCAGGCGGTGACGACAGAGAGACGCGCATTGAGAGGAGACACGCATTGATCAGGAGCCATAGGATTGACATGGAGAACAAGCAGGATGTCCTCTCCAAAATAACAAGCTGAGACAGGCCTGTAATTAGAATGAAGGGATCAAGAGAAGACTTTTATGGAGTGAGCATGATGCCCGAAGAAAGACAGTTCAGATAAATTGAGCAAATTCTAGGAAGGAGAGTAGGAAAGTCAAGAGGGATCCAGGAGGACTGAATTGGATCAGATGGACAGATAGTTTTTTTGATTGAACAAATAAGGTGCGAGAGGAAAGCAAGAGGGGGCAGATTAAAAGAAGATCATTTGTGAGTGAGACCAAAGGCTTGAGAGGAGGAACACATTGGGGAGGAAAGCTGGGATGTGGAGTCTGGGGAGAAAGGGGCAACAAGCCAGGAATGGAGATCGGTGGTCTTGTCAGTGAAGAAATTGCCAAATTGATCTGCAGATGGGGTGAAGGAGGAACCTTCAGAATAGAGGGGCGTAGAAGGCAAGAAACAATGGAGAAGAGCTGCTTTGAATAATTGAATGAAGAGGCAATAGCATTGGTAAAATAGTCTCTTAGCAGACAAGATGGTGGAATGGGCATATTTATGGTCATTGAAGACTGCCAAGGAGCTGGGAGAATGAATCTTCCTCCAATGTTGCTCGGAATGCCTCAGTTGGCGATGAAGGATGCGGAGCCCAGTATGAAACCAGGGCTGGTGATGCTTTGAGAGCACAGATTGGGCATGCAAAAGGGGTCAGGGAATCTAGCTTGGAAGAGAGGAGAGAATTCCAGGCAAAAACCTGATCTTCAGGGGTCAGGGCATCAAAAGTGGGAGGGAAGATGGTATCTGAAGAGGGAAAAGTGATCCTTTAAGAGGAAGAGCCACATACAGGTAAGCAACTCCAGACGGGAGTAGGAGATGATGAAAACAAGAAATCAAAGAAGATGCAGTAGTGATCTGTCCAAGGAAGTGGGAGGGAAAAGGAAGGCGGAAAGGAAAAGCTTGGAAAGTGAATATCAAGTCCAGGATATGACTAGCAGCATGGGTAGGGGAGGAGACAAGCTGATTCAATGCAAGATCAGATGCCAATGAAAGAACAGTTTGTCTCTCAACTTAATAGGGAAATCATAATGAACATAAAAATCTCCCAGAATCACTAGATTAGGCTATAGTGGCTTCTGAGAGTATGGAAAGATGATCTCCAGGAACAAGCAGGAATGTAGTCTTCACATATGGGGTATTGTCGGTACCGATGGAGCCTGCGCGGGAACGCTCCCCAGCATCCAATAGGAAAGCTTTTGGGAGCATCCCACAGCACCTGCGTGCTACCTTCCTGCCTTTCCCAACTGTCCCTCTCCAGTTCTTCATTTTCCGCGGAGCTGACAGGTCGCACATCCTGTCACCGCAGAAAAAAAATCCCTTCTTCTTTTTTGTGGTCGTGTCTGCCTTCCCTCGACGCTACACCGGTACCGCCGGTTCTTCTTTCTTTTCTTCTAAAAAAACAAAACAAAAAAACGTTCTTCTGGAGTCTTTCCAGTAATTTTCTCTTCAGGTGCCACGTGCCATTTTGGGCACTAGGCCCAACTTTTTCCTTCAAAATGGAAAAACCCGCTTCGAGTTTTAAAAAGTGTTCTAAGTGTGGCAGTACCATCTCCGTCACCGACACCCATATGTGGTGCTTCAAATGTTTAGGTCCTGACCACTCTATTTCTGAGTGTGTTGCCTGTGGGATGATGTCAAAGGGGCCGGCAAAACCGAGCTGCTAAACTTAGCACCCTTTTTCCCTCCGATGCAGCTTCCGTGGCATCGACGTCTTCCAGGGCTTCATCTTCCTCCCATGGATCTCAGGTAACTAAACATAAATCTAGCTCGTCCTCAAAGGGTAGATCTCCTTCTAGACATCGAGATGCCTCTGGCGTTGCCCTTGAGGGACTTTCACTGGCAAAATTGCCTCGGTGGGAGGCTTTGGCTTTCAAAGCACTAATGGGGCTCCAGGATGTTCTCGAGGCTTCAACCTCGGCAGAACTACTGGTGCCATGCTCTGGGGTACCGGCCGCTTCATCCGGTACCAATACCCAAGCATTGGCAGTGTCAATAGACCAGAGATGCTTGGCTATTGAACGCAGTCTGGCGGCTCTTCTCATGGCCTCGATGCCCCTGAAACCGCTTCAGACAATTTAACAGGTACCGGCACCGACTGCATCGACATCGGCAGGTATTCTACTGGGACCGAGTCATGCGTGTCTATCCGACATCGACAAGTCGGTACCGGACCACTCCAATGCCGACTGATCGGTACCGGTACCGTGCCTTGCATGATCACCTGGATCAGAGATACTTTGAATCCTCCGATGAGTCTGAAGACTCTGAAAGCTCTGCCGTTACCAGAGTACTTCTTCCTAGGATTCCTCTTCTCAGCGTAGGATGTCTCCACCAGAGGATATGTCCTTTCAGGATTTTATCCGAGATGTGGCCCGGGGTTTTTCCATCACAATGGCTCCTGAAAAAGAGCCTAGGGCAAAGGAATTAGAAATCCTGCAATACCCTAAAGCTCCCAAGGAGGCAGCTACCTTACCTATTCATGAGATCTTGCATGATCTCATGTTAAGAATGTGGGAAACACCTCTAACCACATCTCCTCACTCTCGAAGACTTGACACCATGTTTCGAGTTCCTCCTTGTCCTGGGTTTCAGAAGACTCAGCTACCACACTATTCCATGGTGGTGGAATCAGCTATGAGAAGGATCAAGAGTGCATAAAGGCATGCATCTAATCCTCCAGGACATGAGTGTAGGACTCTTGACGCCTTTGGACGTCGAACCTTCCAGGCTTCCATGCTTTCTGCTAGGATCAGATCCTATATCTTATATATGGGAATGTTCCTTAAGGAGGTCACAGGAGATTTAGAGCTTATGAGCCCTCTCCTTCATGATGATAAGAGGCAAGATTACCTCGCTCTTGTCAAACATGCCTAGGATGTTTCCAAGTTTGTGAATCGTGCAGCCTTTGACTGCTTTGAGTGCATAAGCAGAACCTCTGCCATTGCCATAGGTGTACGTAAGATTGCCTGGCTCCAGGCATCTGACTTGGAAATTTGGGTACAGGATAAACTAGGGAATATTCCTTGCACAGGAGAGAATCTCTTTGGCAAGAATTGGCAGGAAAAAGCTAATGAGATAGATGCTGACAATATCACTTTGGATAGATTGTCTAAATCTACAGCTGATCCTGCGAGGAAAAAATCCTATAAGAAACCATTTTTCAGTAAGAAGAAGAAGTTTTATCCCTCCTATACCCAACAGGGGCATCGTTTAGGTCAGTCTGCCCAAAAGGGACAGCAGCAACAACCTAGAAAAAGAAAGGCAAAAGCAGCTAAGCCTCAACCGGCTCAGCAGACTCAGCCTCCACAGGGGCTTTGACTCCTATCTAGAGAATGTTGCCTTCCTGGCTCTGAATGGCCCAGAACCCTCCACCATCCCAGGAAGATTATGTCATTTTGCCCCCAGATGGGGTCAGATAACAGCAGAAAATTGGACTCTGTCTATTGTAAGAGAGGGGTACAAGCTTCATTTCCTCAGCATGCCCCCTCCTACAGTGGTAAGACAGTTCAATTCTCAGACCTCTCTCAACGACCAGTTAGGTCAAGAGGTCACTGTGCTCCTTGCTCAAGGGGCAATAGAAGAGGTACCCATTCCCCAACGGGGTACAGGGTTTTACTCCCCCTATTTCCTTATTCCAAAGAAAACAGGAGGACACAGACCCATTTTAGACCTCAGAGAATTGAACAAATTCCTGTTCAAAGAGAAGTTCAAAATGATTTCTCTAGGAACTCTGATGCCATACCTTCAGAGTCAGGATTGGCTTTGTTCTCTACATCTCAAGGATGCATACACTCATGTTCTCATCCATCCAACTCATCGAAAGTTCCTTCGCTTTCTGTTTCAAGGGAAGCACTACCAATACAGGGTTTTTTCCTTTGGCCTGGCCTCTGCACCAAGGGTGTTCACAAAATGCATGGCTGTGGTGGCAGCATTTCTCCGCACCCTGGAAATATTCGTCTTCCCTTACTTAGACGACTGGCTCATTCGAGCCCCTTCAGAGCCAGAGGCCAAGCTTGCCCTCTCTCGCACAATACACATCCTTCAGTATTTGGGACTTGTCATAAACTTCACAAAATCCAACCTTGCTTCCACTCAGTCCCTAGAGTTTATAGGAGCTCTGCTGGATACCAGACAGACAAGGGCCTACCTTCCACAGCCCCACTGCCTTCGCATTGTGCAGTTAGCTTCCCAAGCAGTGCTAAAACCTCACCTCACTGCTCGGGAAATGTTACAATTGCTAGGCCACATGGCATCCACCGTGCATGTGGTTCCTTATGCTTGCCTCCATATGAGGGCAGCCCAGTGGACTTTATCCACTCAATGGACTGTCGCCCCCGCCTGGCCAGGTAGATAACTGATACCAGGTGAGGTCGCCTTTTTGGCTTTAAAATAAGTTTCCCTCAAAAATGGCTGCCAGGAGGGCTGCTGGAAATTGTAGTCCTGTCTTAAAGCAAAGTAGTTGTGATCCGAGGGTTAGGCATAAGACAGAGAAAATTTATTTAATGTAATCAGGGGTTCCTTCATACACAGGACGCAAGTGGAAAAATCAAATAAAGGATTTTTAATCCCACGCTACAGCTTCAAAAGAAATAGGAACAACTTTGCTTGTATTTCAAAAATGCAAAGAAACAGGCACAACTTTTGCTTGTAAATCAAAATATCACTTATTCCAAAAACTTTCAACTTCTTAAATGTTCTCTTCTTTACAGGAACAAAACTCTTGCAGCAAAGCAACTCTTTAAATGTCCCTGGAACATTAGTATCAGCTTTCAACCTTATAAGTTGTGTTTAGCACTCAGCTGTTTTCTTCGGTTGTGACGTCTTCACAATTCAGGCTGCTTCCTAAGCAGGCATACATTCAATGGCTTTCTGGCTCAGCTCTCTTCTACGTCAGAGGCTTGACATACAGCACATTGCATTTCAAAGGAACTGTCTTCCAAATCTGTTATCTCCATATCTTCAACGCTATCATTCTCACACACATCCAAAGACATCTGAGGGGAGAGCTTACTATTCTCTTTCCTAATCAATTCACTCAATTTCTTAAGCAGGGCTTGTTTCTGCACTAGCTCGTCTGCTATATGAGCTACTTGATACTTAGATAAACAGTCTCTCTTTATCCTGGGGTTTGGCTGGTTGCTGGAATCAGCTTTTAACTCTAAAGCTAATTCTCCCAAACTTTTGCTGTTTAAGAACTGAGAAGGACACACTTGCCTGGTTTCAGAGGTATTCAGAATCTCTCTCTGCCCTGCAAGCCAGTCATGCTGTCTTCCGTTTGCAGCAGCTTCGTTTGCCTTCACCAGCCTCTCTTTCCTTGCTCTCTCAGCTGTGCTTGGCAATCTCTCATCAGTTCTCTCTCTTCGGCTTCCAGTGTTTCCTTCACACTGTCTTTCATGCTCAGCAAGCACTCTCTCACTTGCTCTCGCTTCCCTCTCTCCGTCTCTGGCTCTGCTACTTTCTCTATCTGTGTTTCTGAAAGTCAGCTTTTTAAACTTTCCTTCCTCCTGAGCCACACCTTGCTCCCAGCACATGTGATTAGGGTCGAGCTTCTCCCTGACGTGCTGCTGTGGGCGGGGCTTAGGGATGACTAGGTTCTGAGTCAGAGACTCTTGATTGCTAGGGAAACCCTTGAAACTTTCTGAATTAAAGTGATAGGACTCATTTCCCTGTGTATCTCTGTGTTCAGCAGTGCTTTCCTCACCACAGGACTCAGGCATCAGGTTGCCTGTCAGACAAAATAGCAAACTCAGATCGCCTTATTTTGTCCCTCCAATGGTGGCAATCGCCCCAAAACCTTTTGGTGGGGTCTCCTTTTCAGCAACCCCAACCCCAGGCCACTCTAACAACAGATGCTTCACAGGTGGGTTGGGGAGCCCACCTGCAAGGCCTCTCTACCCAGGGTGCCTGGACTCCACAGGAGGCCTATTTACACATCATTCTCCTAGAACTCAGAGCAATTTTCCTTGCTCTTCGAGTATTCCACACCCAGCTCAGCTACAAGACAGTCCTAGTTCAAACAGACAATCAAGTAGCCATGTTCTATGTGAACAAGCAGGGCGGAACAGGCTCTCTGTCGCTTTGCAATGAAGCTTTACGACTATGGGCCCTCGCCAGAGAGCATCAGATTCATCTCCTTGCGGTGTATCTTCCAGGCATTCAAAACTCTTGGGTAGACAGACTCAGTCGAGTTCTGCTTCCACACGAATGGTCTCTCCATGCAGACCAGGTGGCCAAAATTTTTCAAATTTGGGGAACCCTGGACATAGACCTCTTTGCAAGTCCGCAGAATGCCAAACCCCCCCGGTTCTGTTCCAGAATTCCGGCTCAGGGTTGTCAGGCCAGGAATGCTTTCCTCCTCCATTGGGGTCAGGACTTCCTGTATGCCTTTCCATCCATTCCCCTAATTCCCAAAACCCTGTTCAAGCTTCAGAGAGACAGAGGTCATATGATTCTCATAGCTCCACGTTGGCCACGGCAAATGTGATACCCTCTGCTCCTACATCTCTCTCAAGCTCCGCCTCTGGAGTTAGGATCTGCTCCAGATCTCCTTTCTCAAGAGGACGGGATGCTGTGGCATCCTAATCCCTAGTCTATGCATCTCAGGGCCTGGTTGCTGAAAGCCTAGAACTTCACGGTCTTAATCTTTCCCAGCAGGTAAAGGATATCCTTTATGCTTCCAGGAAGCCTTCCACAAGACGCTCTTATGCATTTAAGTGGAGTTTCTTTCAAGCCTCTAAATGGACAACCTATTTCCTCTCATCCTCTCATAGCGAGATTTATGAGAGGCCTTCTTTTAACTAAGCCTCCCATTAAGACACCACCGGTGGCATGGGACTTAAATCTGGTTCTTGGGCAGCTCATGAAACCGCCTTTTGAACCATTAGCCACTACCTCTTTGAAATTCCTTTCCTGGAAGGTCATCTTTCTTATTGCAATCACATCAGCATGTCGCATCAGTGAATTGCAAGCATTGGTGGCTGATCCTCCTTATACAAGGCTCCATCATGATAAGGTAGTGGCCTGAGGAGCAGTGGGCAATACGCCTAGCGGCATCACTCACGGGTGAAGCGCTGGCGGCCTATAGGTCAATGCCCCCAGAACTAGCAAATTCATATCATGATGTAGTGACAGCAATTAGAGATCGTGTTGGTCTTACGCCAGTGGCGTACAATAAAATATTTAGAGCTGCTATGCTTAAGGTAAATGAGACACCTAAGGCATTAGGCCACAGGTTACGGAGTCTTGCTTATAAGTGGCTACAACCCGAAAAGAGAAGTATAAGTACGCTCATGGATGCGATAATTTTAGAGCAGTATATGAATGCACTACCTAGTAGGGTGCAAAACTTTCTGATGCTCCAAAATTGTGGCAATACCACTGAAGCTATAGTACTCACAGAAAGATACTTAGAAGCTGAAAAAGTGACACAGCCTAGTACAAGCCTACGAGGTGCCATGGGATTGGAGGCACAAGGGAGGGGAAGTCCCTCACGTCCTCCAAGTGGTAGGTGGCAGAGTTATAAACCCCTAGATAAAGTGAATACAAAAAAATGTTTTGCTTGTGGTAAGAAGGGACATGTACAGTACGAATGTCATGCACGAACTGCCTTGGTGGGGGAGTCACCAAGACTATTGCATGATGGGTTTTTGGTCAATGTAAAAATACACGGAATAAGTGTACAAGCATTGTTGGATTCTGGAGCCGACCAGACCATGCTTTCCAAGAAGTTATGGTCGACCATCCAGGATCATGGACTCTCGGTTCCAGAATCACCCGAAGGATACGTGAAAATTAAGTGCGTGCATGGAGCAGCCACACGCTACCCCATTTATAAGTTGTGGATAAAGGGGATGGGTATTGTGAGAGAGATGCCAATGGCAGTGGTGCCAAGGTTACCGCAGGACCTAGTCCTGGGCCGAGATTGGCCCCAATTTAGAAAAACTTTGAAGGAAGAGTGTTTGCCTCAAGTTATACCAGGTTCCACTGGCATGCCACCTGACCTTGTTAAAAACTCTAGAGTACAGCGGAGCAGCCTGGCTGCTGCTACGGATACTACGATCCCTAGCCCACTGTGGGAGAAACCCCCGAAGGCCGTTGTGAAGGATCGGTCACAGCCGCTCAAAAAGTTTGTGCTCCGGTACTGTAAAACATCCGCAAGAGCGCGGACGCCTCAAAGAGCATCGGCACAAGCTGCAGGCTATGACCTCCATAGTGCCGTGGATATTGTCATACCAAAACGAGGGAGAACATTAGTGACCACGGACTTACAAATTGAGCTGCCGCCGGGATGTTATGGAAGAATAGCCCCAAGGTCCGGACTGGCCGCCAAATTCAACGTTGATGTGGCTGCAGGAGTCGTGGACCCTGATTATAGAGGCGTCCTAAAGGTCCTCTTATGCAACTTTTTAGAGAAGGACTACGAGGTTCAAGCCGGCGACAGAGTGGCACAGCTCATTTGTGAGCGGGTAGGATTTCCTGATCTGGAGGAAGTCGCTATGCTAAATCCCACAAGCCGAGGAGTGGGAGGTTTCGGCTCAACGGGGAGAGCAGAAGTGGAAAATTTAATGGCCATAGGGACCGATCCACCCGAAGAAGAATTGGGCCCTCGTCTGGAGGAGTGTAAAGAAAGCTCTACCCCAAAGCTAGGAGAGGAACTCTCGGTAAAACAAAAGGAAGAGTTGACCCGATTGTTAAATAAATACAAAGACGTCTTAACTCCAATGCCTGGAGAGACCTCGTTGGTGGCGCACGAAATCCAGACTCCTCCCGGTAAAATTATCCGACAGCGTCCATACCGACTGCCGGAAGCGAAAAAGCAGGAGGTCATTAACCAGGTGCAAGAAATGATACAAATGGAAATAATAGAAGAGTCACATAGTCCCTGGTGCAGCCTGGTGGTGTTAGTACCAAAGCCAGATGGCTCTATGCGTTTTTGCATAGACTTTCGGCAAGTCAACGCGATTTCCACCTTCGACGCGTACCCGATGCCGCGTATCGAGGAGCTATTAGACCGGCTCGGGCAAGCAAAATACCTGACGACGTTGGACATGACCAAAGGATATTGGCAGGTCCCTTTAACGCGAGATGCCAAGCCGAAAACTGCCTTTAGTACACCCTTGGGGCTTTACCAATTTAGGAGAATGCCTTTTGGCTTGCATGGGGCAGCCGCCACATGCCAGCGGTTAATGGATGTGATTCTTCGACCGTATCAGAATTTTGCGACCGCATATATGGATGATGTGGTGATCCACAGCGCCACGTGGACAGAACATCTCCAGCAGATAGGCACCATATTAGAGGCTATGAGGAGAGCGGGCCTCACCCTTAATCCTAAGAAATGTACGTTCGCAGCGGAAGAAGTCAAGTACCTGGGTCATCTAGTAGGTCGGGGAACCGTACGGCCATTATTGGATAAAGTTGAGTGTGTCAGGAACTTTCCCGTTCCACAGAATAAGAAGCAGCTGAGAAGCTTCCTCGGGCTCATAGGTTATTATCGTCGGTTCATACCGCACTTTGCCGAGGAGAGCAACCTCTTTACAGAGATGCTCAGAAAGAATGCCCCGAATGTAGTGCAATGGACGCCCGAAGCAGAAGCTGCTTTCCAAAGATTGAAAGGGAAGTTGTGCCAGGCCCCCGTTCTGCGTGGGGTAGATTTCCAACAAACGTTCCTGCTTCAAACTGATGCCTCAGAAACTGGGCTGGGTGCCGTTTTATCCCAGGTACAAGAAGGAGCAGAACATCCTATTCTGTTCCTTAGCAGAAAGCTCTCATTAGCGGAAAGAAAATATGCCACAATTGAACGCGAATGCCTCGCTATCAAGTGGGCCATTGAGGCATTAAAATTTTACCTCACCGGGAGGAACGAAAATGCCAGGCTAACCCGGTGGTATATGGCTTTACAGCCTTACGACTTTCGTGTGGAGCATAGAGCTGGGAAGCTACATTGTAACGCTGACACCATGTCTCGTATTACGTGCTGCGGTGAAGAGTTTCCCCCAGCCCGTAATATTTTGAGAAGGGGGATATGTGATACTGCAGGCCCTCTAACACAAAGAAAAAAAGTTTTAAATCTTGAAAAAAACAAGATTTACCCGCAATTACATGAAGGTACACATAGAGGGAGCAGGAGAGCAAGCCGGGAAGCAGAGGAACCACGCCTCTATGGGCAGGACCCAGAAGCAGCTGGTCTCGATTTAAGCAGGGACAGAGCATTACAAGAGAGGAGGCAAGGAGCTTGGCAGAGAGCTTCACAGAGAGCATTACAGGAAGCAGTGCCAAGAGCAGCTCCAGAAGCCGGAGTCAGAGACCGGGGTGAAGTTACTGACAGACCCAGAATAACTCAAGGAGTGAAAGCTACTGGGAGAGTAGGCCGAGGTGAAGGCCCAAGAGTAGGCCTAGAGGTAGGCCATACACAACTGCCAGGGGCAGTATTACAGAGTGCAGCCAAGGAAGGAGGTGCTTACCCTTCCAGCTGGAGAGGAAGCCTTGTCCAAGGAGAAGGACGGGGATACAAGCAGAGGAAGATATATCCACTGGAAAGGAACCTTCAAGGAGAAAAAGGTACTTTTAAAAGTTTTTATAAAAGTGACCTGAAAGATGAAAGAAAGATTCAGAGGCATGGGGAAGAGGACATAGCTGAGAGGGCGCGGCCAGTAGCCAACTGCCACAGGAGTGGAGGTGGAAGACAGGCGCCTCAGCAGCAGCCCTGCCTCAAAAGAGTTATACCCTATTCTAAAGCAAGAAAGATATCCTGGGATCACTGGAAACTGCCTGAAGCGGAGGACATTCAGACTAGGCCTCAAGCCTTACAAAAAAGGAATTGCAGGAAGTTTAAAGGGGAAACAGTTGGTGCCTGTAATTGTCTACCAAGGCCTAGACCAAGAGAGAAACCAAGGACTAACTTTTATCTGGATGATAAGGACAGTTTTAAACCAGAAATACCAGATAATCTTTATAGGAAAAAGGTTAGTGCTGCCAAAGACTGGAACAAGCAAACTTTTAATCCTGTAACAGAAAAAAATCCAGGGTGTTACAACATACCTAAAAGCCGACGCCCCAAACTGTCAAGCCAACACTGGGATACGGTATGGCATGCTTTTAGAAAGTCAGATTTTAACATCCCTGAGACATCAGATTCGGACCCCTCAGAAATGGAATGGCTGCCAGGGGAATCTGAGGTTATGGAAGCCATCGAACCGATGGACTGTAATTATTGCACAATGAGACGTGTTTAAGTTAAGGGAAGCAAACCCAATGTATGAAAAGAATACAGGAGACCTTATGCTTTAAATTTGTGAAGGTTAACAATGTTACTTTGAATGTTTGTTGATTTACATTTTGATACAAGGAAAGTTATCGCTCTGTTACTCATAACCGTCTATTTTGAACTTCTTTTTGCGCAAAGGTGAAATAAATGCCTTTTCTTTACCCTACACTTGGCTAAGAGTTGCTTTTTGGGAAGTTGACCATGAGGCTGACACAGAGGGCTGCTACCTCATTGACCCTCACAACAGGTCAACCCTAAAACCCCTATTTCTTATGAGCTCCCCAGCCCCGTGGAACCACTACGCCGCCACCAGAGGGGGCTGAGGGGGACAATACTTAATCAACTCCTACCCACCATCCCTGGTAGGATGCCAGAGATCCATGGGGGAAGTGGAGCCCTTTCACAAGGGCACACAACTTCTTGGGCCTTCTCCCTGGCATCTGCAGCTAGGGAGTCCCCATATGTGAAGACTACATTCCTGCTTGTTCCTGGAGATAGCATAGTTACTCACCTGTAACAGGTGTTCTCTGGGAACAGCAGGAATTTAGTCTTCACAACCCACCCATCTCCCATAGGAGTGGTCTCTCTCTCTTTCTCTCCTTTTGTCTCAGCTATAAATTCAACTGACGAAGGAGAGTGGGAAAGGCGGGAAGGCAGCATGCAGGCGCTGTGGGATGCTCCCAAAAGCTTTCGTATTGGACGCTGGGGAGTGTTCCCGTGCAGGCTCCATCAGTACCGACGATACCCCATATGTGAAGACTAAATTCCTGCTGTTCCCGGAGATCACCTGTTACAGGTGAGTAACTATGCTTTCCTAAAGCGTGAGGGAAAAAGTAGGAGGCGGGAGAGGAGCAGAAAATGAAGCACAGGGGATGATTTAAAAGCAAGGAGCAATGATTCAGGGTAAAACAATGGGAGAGGAAATTTCAGCTAGTTGCAAGGAGGAGCGATAGATAAGAAGAATGCCCCCTCAAGATCGAGACCGATAAGGAGTGGAGAAGAACGAAAAGCCCAGTGGAAGGGACTAATACAGAAGAAAGTCCTCCCCATCTCAAAGCCAGGATTCTGTGACAAATAATAAATCCAAGGATTGAGAGCAGGGTAGACCAGAAAGGAGGTGGACCTTCGCATGAATAGAGCGGGCATTCAGAAGGGCGCAGCTACGATGAAACGGAGCAGAGGGGGTAAGATCATGAGATAGGGAGATGGGGGAACAGGAAATTAGATTACTACAGTCCCCAACAGTGAGAGGGATGATAGAGAGAAGATAGGCGATGGCCATAGATGACTGGAATTGATGATATTAGAAAGCAGATAGAAAGGAGTATGTAGGACCAGGAACAGGAAAGAGGGAAACTAAGCTAGAGAGAGGTAGTGGCCTGGTTTGCCACTGTTTGGAGTCGCTGGAGTCACCCCAAGGAGCTTGTCCAAGGAGCACTTCCTGCTCCTTGGGCATGCTGCTTGGGTTTGCATTGCCATGGCACCACACGCTGCAATGATGTGGAATAAATGGGCCACTTCTGGGCACCTGACCAGGTCACGTGATTGGGACCAGCTGAGTGACGAGGGAGGGAGGGAGGAGGCAGCAAACAAGTTCAGGTGTGCTAGTAGGACTCCCCAAGATGGCAGCACACTGAGCCGGGTTGGCATTGTCCTTTCATTATTTCCTCAATTTGTTCTGCTTGTATCTGTTTTGATGCTGAGGAAGAGGAAAGACATGTCTGAACCTCCCTGTGGTCAACAGATGCGGACTCAGCGGGGACAATGGACCGCTTCGGTGTTCAGCACAAAGCAAGGACATCTTCTTTGGCAGGCACACTGGGAGATGTGGGGGTAGCAAGAAATGCATTGTAAACATTTGGAGAAATATAAAATAAAAGATGCGCTGGCATTCTGACATCACCTTGTGTGTTCATGTGGGCAAAACTAAAAGTAGGGATCAGACTTTCACCAGGAAGGTTCACCCTCACTCTCAGGAGTGCCGTGATTGCTTAATAGTTTTACCTAAATAGATGAATTGTTTTCTTATTTTTGCCCCCATTAGCCAAAACACCGGAATGTTGCTGTGCTGCTGTTCTGTTGCCAACTTCAGGACTGTCTGAAGGGGCTGTGGTGCCCTGAGCCAATTTTTGTTTTTTAGCCCTGGGGAGGGTGGGGATGGGGAGGGCGCACATCTTGTGGTAGGAGCTGAAAAAAATTAGTAGATTTTCAGATGGCACGATCACTGCCTTAAACACTGGTGCCGGTATTAAATTTAATCGGTATGTTCAGTGCCATTATCCATATGCTGCATATACAGTTGTGGTTAACATTGGCATCCTTAATGTCCAATATCTCCTCAAAGTGTCCAGTGAAATGGCTTTGGCAATATATGCACACATATTTGAATAAAACAAGACCTATTAAAAAAGGAAACAGGAGGAAATAGTATGAAAACTGGGACATTGCCAGGACATGATTATTCACTTATACCCTCAAAAAAGACCAAGAAGGTTCACCGCTATAGTATTCTAAAAATAAAGTGAAACTTTATCTAACACTCATATTCCCTGGACCTGGATTAGTAACCAAAATCATAAATATATTATACATTTTTGTCTGATTACTTGCCTTGAAAGGACAACCTCTCTCATAGTAAGCCCTCTTTTTTTTTTATCTTACAGTGAAGGCTACACAGCCTTAATTAAAAGTATTATGATCCCCCAGATATACTTAACGTTCTCCAGGTACAAGCAGGAAGTCAGCCCTCGCTTATGGGTGACGTCGGCACTGACTGAGCCAGTGCGGAGAAATTCCCCAGTTTTCAAAGAAAGCCTTTGGGATTGCTGCCACGTATGCGTGGTCCTCTTCCTGCCCAAAGGTGCCATCTTTCTCAGTCTCCCTTTTTCTGCAGAGCCCTTCGGACTCACGTCCTCATCCCTCAGAAAAAATGTTTCGTTCTCAGCCCCTGGGCTGTGTTTTTTCCGGTTGCACCGGTCCTCTTCCGTCCCCCCTTGCTCTTCCTTTTTTCCTCGAGTGAGGGGATACTCTTCTTAAAAGTTTTTTTCCTGTGTGGGCTTTGCGCCCTTTTTTCCCTCAACTGCTGGCCGCCAAGGTCTTCGACCTAACGGGGATCCTTTTTGCTCCTATGGCCACTAGTTTTAAAAAATGCAACAGGTGCTCCAAGAACATGTTGCTCACGGATACCCATGACTGTTATCTTCGGTGTCTTGGGGCCGACCATTACCCAGAGCTCAGGGGTCCCCTGAAGTGGAGCGGCACAAGAAGGAGGCCTTGAAGTCACTGTCAGGGGCTCCAGATAAGTGCAGGCGCTCCCGTGCTCGGTCTCTCAGTCCCCCACAGCGTTCCCGAGAGTCAGACAAGGAGCGGCCTCGAAAGGTATCTCGTACAGATATAGAGACCTCCGGCGATGGCGCCTGGTCTCCTGAGGGTCGTCCCAGTGAGGAACCCCTCTCCTCCTCCATGCCACACCTGGTAACCCTGTGTCGGCATTGCAGGGTCCCACGCCCACATGGGAATCCCGAATGCTGGCACTAGAGCATAGAATTTCTGCCTTTTTAGCTGCCCAGCAGGCGCTTGTGCCCAGCATGACTGGCCCGCGCCTCGAGACCGAGGTTCCCTCGAGAGGGACACCAAAATCCACCCTGGAAACCTCCGAGAGCCATGGGCCTTGTGAGGCTCCTCTGCGTCGGTCTCGTTTGCCTTCCTGGTCCTTGGGAGCGTGATCCTCTAAGGCCTCTGGCTCCAAGCGGACCTCGGCCTCTGGATGGGGCAACCTGTCAGAGTCTGATTCCTTCTCGGAACTTTCAAGCTGGGAGTCAGACGGGGCTACTTCCCCGGAGACCTGTGACCACAGGGACCTTCCTTCAGACCCGTCCCCGCCTACCTATCACAGAGGTGTTTTGCCGCCCGAGGACACACCATTCCTGGCATTCATGCGGGACATGGCATAGGCCCTAGCTTGGCTATGCAGACTGAAGAGGAACTGCGAGCTGAGGAGCTCAATATTCTGCAGTACGAGTCCCCGCCTCGGGAATCTCTTACTGTCTCGGTTCCCCCCATATTATCAAGGCTGCTCCTCTGTATGTGGGAGAATCTGCTTCGGTCCCCATCGTGAGCAAGCGTCTCGACGCCATGTATAAGGTTCAATGTGGCCCGGAGTTCCGGAAGACCCAGCTCCTGCACACCTCCATGGTTGTGGAGTCGGCGATGTGGAAGCAAAAGAGCCTGAAGTCTCATTCTTCGGTCCCCCCAAGTAGGAAGTTGAGAGCTCTCGACGCCCTGGGGTGTAAGGCCTTTCAGGGTCCCATGCTTGCTTGCCATATCCAGGCATACCAGCTCTATATGGGCATGTTCCTGCGGGACCTTGCCAAGGAGATCGGCGGTTTCGCTGTGGGCCTTGGAGGCGAACCCCTCCTAAGGTTCCAGACCCTCCTTAAATCCGTCGCGGAGTATTCAAAGTACCTCTCCCGTACCGCATATGACTGTTTTGAGTCCTCTGCCTGGGTGGCAGCGGCTGGCATCGGGGCCCAGTGCCAGGCATGGCTCCAGTCTTTGGACCTGGAGCAGTGGGTCCAAGAGAAGCTCTTGGACATCCCTTGCCTTTGCGAACAGTTGTTCAGTAAACCGATGGAGGATAAGACCGCTGAGATTGAAACGGAGTTCATGACTTGAACCCATCTCTCGCGCAAAACCTCCTCCCTTGGAAGAAGCAGCAGCCTAAAAAGTCATTCTCTAAAGGAAAGGCCTCCCTTACTGGGGTTACCCGCCCTTCCCATCCACCTCTGCACTGACGCCTGGCACGCAAGGCAAGGGAGGTACACATGGCCACTGCAAACCTAAAGGGCCTAAGGCCCAACCACTGGCACTGCCCCAGCCTACGCAGGAGTTTTGATGCCATCGGCTTAGCCTTTCACCCCCCCCCCCTCCGCAGCTCTTCCACCGGTAGGGGGACGCCTGTCTCTGTTTGCCACAGAGTAGGCGTCAGACACCTGGGTCCTCTGGGTAATCCGAGACGGATGTGATCTCCGCCTGGACAGGCGTCCTCCTCCTCCCTTCTCCCCAGCGGAGCTCGTTTGGCTCCTTGCGCACCAGACCTTCTTGCAGCAGGAACTGTCCAACCTCCTTGCCCAACAAGCGGTCAAGAAGGTGCTGCTGTAGCTTTGAGGTCAGGGGTTCTACTCCCGCTATTTTCTCGTCCTGAAAAAGACGGGGAGCCTGCACCCCATCCTCGACCTCAGAAACCTCAACAAGTTCCTGGTGCGGGAGATATTCAGACTTGCCATACCATGCCAGCATCGAGTCTAAGAAGTCTAAATGTAAATCCTACCAATGAAAAGTCAGCAGCGCAAGTATTCTAGAACACCAGTATGCTTTCAGTGGGGCAAAGAGAAGAAGCTGAACCACTACCTCAGCTGCACATGGAAAACAGACCATCACAAAGTAAAGAGCAAGAAAATACAAGTTAGAAATGAATGTGCAAACAAAAAATGACATGAAAAACTGAAAAAAAACCCCTCTCTTAGCAGTGGAGTACTGAAGAATGAGAAACAGAAATGCATTTCCTCTTGAACCGAACTATAAGAAATGCACATTTTCGAAGCGGACTTATTTCATTCCCCTTGCATTCTTTTGTTTGATCGCTTTTATTTTCCAGCTGGGTTGGTTCTGGTATGTTTTGCCATGTCCTCCTCTTGGTGGTTTCCTACATTCTTTTCCAGGATCTCATTTCCTTTTCTGTTTCTTCACTTTCTTGTCTTTATCCCTTCCTTGACCTCATCTCTGAAGTTGATCCTTCTGGTTCATTTTTTTTCTCCATTTCTCTTAAACTGCCTTTTTTATGGAATGATAGCTAGCTTTCCTTCCTCCTCTGCCCAGTCTCCTTCTTTTCATCTTTCACCTACTCACCAGCTTTCCATTTCTTGCTCTCATCTCCCCAGTCTTCCCATTCCCTAATTCTGTCTTGTTCCTTCCTCAGCCTCCTAGTATCCGTTCACCCACTTTCTAGTCCCTATTTCCTCCCTCTGTATTCATCCCTTCAGCAGAATCATCTACTGTCTTCTGTCTCTCATCCCCACCTCTTTCCCTATCACTCATCTCCTTTCTACCTCTAATCCCTTTATTTCATTTTACCCTAATCAAGCTTACGCTTCCCTCATTCCTACCCTCTCTCGCCTCCTTCAGAGACTTGCCTCCTTGTTTTTGTCTTTCACCCATGCATAATCCTCTGTCCTTTTCAACTGCCTCTCAACCCCTCCAGGTCCTTTAAAATGCTCTCCCATCCCCATATTTTTGCACTTGGTCTCACAGCTTTACTCATACCCCTCACTCATTCATCTGGTTTCCTTTGTCCTCCTAATCTCTGGTCAGTTTCTTAGTCCCCACTGTCCTCCAAGATCCCACTCTTCCACCTTACTTGGTCCCTTAGTCCCCATGTACTCTCAACCCCTCCCTCTGCTGATATACACTGAAATATTGTGCCCTACCTCCATTTCACTCAACCCCCCCCCCAAAAAAAAAACAATTGGCTGTTGCTGCTAGCCCCCCCCCTCATCTGTCTAGGGGAGAGTTGCACAGGGGGAGGGGTCTATTGGCAACAGCCAGTTTTTTTGTGGAGGGGAGTTGGGGGGGAGTAGGAGCCACCAGTATCTCTGAGGGATGGGTGACATTGGACCACCAATATTTAAGTATAAAATAAATGGGGGGGGGGGGGAATATTGGGGTCACTGGGCCGCAAATTATTTTTTTAGGGGATCAGGGGTCTGACCGTGATTGGGTAATTTGGAGTGAAGTGCCAAATTTCACCTCAGTTGACCATTTTGCTTCTAGTTGCATCTTTGCCCAAAGCTGGCGTAAAGATCCGGTCTGCCTTTTGGGAACATGGCACTTGTGACCTGGATTGGCTACTGTTGAAAACAGTTTACTGAGATTGATGGACCTTTTTGGTCTGACTCAGTATGGCAGTTCTTATATATTTATGTTTAAGAGCAGAATAAAAATCTGTGCTAAGTTTCAGCACTTTTTATTTTTACATTGGGAGCAATTAAAGTTCACCTGTTTGCATGCAATTAGTGTGCCCACTGTGCTAAGCTTTAGTGCAGTGGGTTTGCTTAGGCTTTTCTGCATCAGAGAGCAGGAAAGTCATGAGCACAGTTCTGCACTAGAGCATAACACAGTTTGCTGCATTAAGGTCTTAGTTTGCTTTTATTATTGTGCCCAATCTGGGGTTGGGGGGGGGGGATGGTTAACATACCAGAGTTAGCTTAATTTTTTGCTTGCTGCTGTTTACCAGGCCTTTAAATATATTAGTATATTTTTTCAATTAATTTGGGGAAATTTTGTGTTTAAATATGTTGTTTAGCACTTTGATGCCAAATGTAAGGTGGTTTTTTTTTTCTCTCATTTTCATGATCTTCAAAGAATGTTTTTGGATGCTTTTAGTGTAACTTGATCTCTTTCCTTTTAGGGGTTACTATCAGTAGAGTTTTGCACACATTGGAAGTCTTGGATCGACACTGTTTTGACAGATCAGATTCCAGTAATTCAATGGAGACTCTGTATCACAAGATTTTCTGGCCAAATCAAACCAAGGATAGCCAGGAGGTAATGAATGCTTAGATGAGACTTAATGGCGGACCATTTAATTTGCCAACAATATTTTTTTTCTCTTGCAATATTTAGATCCTTTGGTGGGGGGAGCGTTTGTGGACCTGCAATCTGCCAAAATGACACTCAGTGGGATATTCAGCAGTTAGCACTGCCGAATATCCCCTGTTTCGGCCCCAAGTGCTCCGACTCTAGCCAGCTAGCGGCGGGGCGTTCTGGGGGTGGAAGCTAGGGTCATAGGGCTGGCATAACTTTAATTGCTTTAGTTAACTGGCCAGCAGCTGGATATTCCTGCCAGCTGGTTAGCTAACTTGCCATTTGTCCAACCCAGTTAATCGGTGCCGATGGTTGGATATAGCCCCGGCATTAATAGTCGGGTTCAAGGTTCAGTGGCAAAGGCAAGCAACTTATCAGTATTGGCCATCACCGCTGAATATCCCCCCTCACGTTTTTGCATGGAGACAGATGATCTCTAAGTGTCTCATGTTTTCTTGAATTTTGATACTATCTTTTACAACTGTTTCAGAAAGAGTCCATTGGGGCACCATTATCAGTGGCTGCCAGTGTTTGAAATCTCTTTTGTTTGTGTCATGTGCATAGGTTCAAACATGCAAGAATTCTCATAAATTCACATATGATCTACATGTGTGTGGCTTTTGCCACAGCGGAGATGAGTAGCTGCACTGGGCTACTCCTTGAATGGAGAAGTAGCCCAGTGGTTAGAACAACAGCCTAGTACCTAAGAGATCAGGGTTTGGTTCCCACTGGCACTCCTTGTGACCTTGGGCAAGTCACTTTACCCTCCATTGCCTCAGAAGAGAAGGCCTGGCAATCTACTTCTAGTCATATCTTGCCGAGAAAACCCAGGGGCTGCTGGGTTGCCAGGAGTCAGCATGGATATGATGGCACATAAAAAAAAATGTAGGAAAGACTTTTGGGGCTAACATTTAAACACCACAGTGATGAGCTGTGGCACTTAAATATCAGCCGGATATTCAGCGACAGTATCCAGTTAGGAGCTGCCTTTGAATATCAGGAAGTTGCTCTAAAAGAGAGTTTTTTTAAATTTAATATAAGACAAATCTGAAACTCTCAGAAATTGCATATCTCTTGACAAAATAAAAGGGAAATGAAACAGAGGACAGGATCAACATTAGAAAGAATGGGGTCAAGAAACGAGAAGTTGACATGTAGGGGAGTGTGCACTCCTGAAATTCTGCTTCCTGAACTATTGTATGTGTTGTCAAAAATAGTAAGCAAATATATCTTGGCCACTAGATGGCAGCAGGATGCAAATAATTTCTATCATGAATATTGCACATTATTACCGGTGTATGACTCTGCCTTCCATGTATACGACTGTCCTCTTATAGAATACCTGTGGTGTATGCTGTGCTTCTAAATTTTTCAGTTTTTGCTAAGGTAATAGAACAGATTATCCCTCTTCGTACTACCACCTGCGTGTCTTCCAGATTAGTGCCCTGCCAGAGAAGAGTGTATTTGCTTGTATAGCCCCTCTTCTGGGTACTCACCAGGAATCAGAGGTTCACTTGAATTCAGGTTTCTTCACCCGGGACAGAAAGGAAAACTTGCCATGGATTCTTCAACGAGAGCGGTTAGAGGTTCTAGTGCATTATTATAGCAGCACTGCATAGCAAAACAAAACAAGGACTAGAAAGATCCTCCTCTCTTTTCAAGGCTAGTGAGAGTATTGGATGCCCTAGATACATTTTTGTGTCAACACATGAAATTGTGGTCTTCTTCCAAGCGGCTATGGTCACAACTTTTGTCAAAAATAACCGCTCAATGTTAGCAAACTAGAACACAGTCGTCCACTGATCTCTTTTCACTTTCAATTATTCAAGAACATTTTGTATCACCGGAGGTCTCAGACTAGTCCGGCACTCTGTTATGGACTCGCAACAAATCCGACTGATGTGCCTAATAGCATCAGTGACCTCCCGTGTACGTTGCCTACTAATAATGAAGTAAAAGAGAGCCAGCCCCTAAGGTCACTGGACAAAACCTCAAAAGCCACCACTGTGAACTTTACTATTATCAAAACTTTTTTTCCCACCATAGGTTCACCATCTAAACACAACACTTAGCTTCTGGGTAGATTTCTGAGCACTTCATTTTTCGGGGTCAGCTATCACTCTTCATTCATTCAGTCAATCCTGACGCCTTCCTCCGGTACCACTGCGTTTCACAAGCGGTGTTTCGTCAGGGGATCTTGATCGCTATTCAGCCATGTTCATAAACCCGACCGATGCTGCATGCGTCTTCCTATTGCTTTCAACAAGGCCAGCTCAATGTTCTTCCAAAATTCTATCGCCCTTGGAAAAAACGCCGCGCATCTTCATACGTTTTTGGCATTTTACACCCTTTGAGATTTTGATAATTTTAAATGGTCATGATCATACCAACACTACTCCTCTCACATCAATCCTGTAAAAATGTATAACTGAACATTTTGGACCTGACTTTAAGCGGCAGAGGCTGTCGTTGCTGAATTAAGGACCGAGATATTCAATACCAGGGCCATATCTGGCCATGAATATCCGGGTCAACTGGATAGCAGAAAAGGCAACCTTTCAGGTGCCGCTAAATATCCCGGTGACCGCGGTTAATGCAATTAGCAAGTCTAACCGCATTAATCACATTGAATATCTCTCCCCCCCATACTTTTAAATGTTAAACTTTGCTTTTTATGTGTGTGTTTACTCTGCACGCAGATAAAACATTGTGCTGATGGCTCTTTGAGCTGTGTGGTTATTGGGATCTGTCTTGCTTTGACTGCCGTGGTTCTTTGTTGCCCTTCAAAGGCTGCCTCCCTGGCTCTGCTCTTTGCTGGTGCTCTTCTTCCCTCTGAACCTTTACTGGGCTTCCTGATATTGGGGGCCCTTATGGTACTGCATACACCCAAAATTAAAATCTCTCCTCTGCAAAATTCCTTTTTCCTCTTTCTCTGGAGTCTACTGGACTCCTAGACTAAGCACCGGTATGGTGGTTTTCTCCTCTTTGCTCATCTTTTAGACTGTCATGAACAACTTCCACAGTGAACCAGGCAGAAGCATCACTTTCGGATGCCTCTGCTGGGTCCTTGGCTTCCACACCACTGAACTCTGGATTTAGACACAGGAGCCTCCATCTCTTACTCTTTTGTTTGCCTTGCTGATGACCCCTGGGAAGAAGACGGTGGGTTGTTGCCTCCCCCAAAATAACCAGCTTCAGGTAGAGAGACAGGAAGCACCTTCTCCTCCTTTTTCCTTTGCTTTCAAGATTCCCAGAATATCTCAGGGAAGCCCTGACCAAGCCCATGGACACTACCATTCTGACCACTTCTACCAGGGGTGCACCATGGCAAATGGTTTGGTCCCTCCTTCATTCATGCCCCAGTGGGGGAAGCATTAGGTCTCCAGTAAAGGAACATAGGTTCCTTTACACTTGCTATGCATTTAACCAAATTTTAAATTTATAAAATTTGTAAGTAAAAATGCATTAACAAGTGCTAGCAGTGTTCCGCTTCTGAGTATTTTGCTGTACAGATCCATGCCAAAACACTGGGAGTTCGCTAACATGCTACATAGTGCAAGTATCCAGTAATTTTGGCTACAGGAGAGACATTTTTGAAGACATGCTGGCAAAGCAGTTACCATAGACCTCCCTATCAGCTAAAGCAATATTTGTACTATATGATTCATCTTGTTTGTTTTTGTTTATTAAATTATTATTTATTTGTTTTTATTTATTAACATTTCTTTACCGCGATTTCCAGTAGATCAATCGTGGTTTACAGGTAACAACAATATGAGTAATACAAAACAGTTATTCTCATTTACAATAAAATGATGTAGAACTATTTACAGTGGTATAATATGCAGTAACTACATACATCAAACAAGGTAGTGATCGTTCAAGGGAGTGTCTAAATAACATTCTTGGGGGTGGGGGTAGGAGCTGCTTAGTTATGTTTGGGGGATCTTAAGTTCACTGTATTATGTGGGTCTTGATTACCAAATTGTTAAAGAATCTTGGTATTTGGATTTTAGATTTACAGTGTATTGCAAAAGTATTCATCCCTCTGTGTTTGTCCTGTTTTGTCGCATTACAACCTGGAATTAAAATGGAGTTTTGGGGGTTAGCACCATGTGATACACACAACATGCCTACGACTTTGAAGGTGCAAAATATCCTTTATTGTGACACAAACAATTATTAAGACAAAAAAATGAAAGCAGGAGTGTGCATTTGTATTCCTCCCCAAAGTCATTGTTTATAGAGCCACCTTTTGCTGCGGTTACAGCTGCAAGTCTCTTGGGGTATGTCTCTATTAGCTTAGCACAATTAGCCACTGGGATTTTCACCCATTCCTCAAGGCAAAACTGCTCTAACTCCAAGTTTGCTGTACACCAATGCAACCCATCTAACTTCAAGTAATGCCACAGATTCTCAATTGGATTGAGGTCTGGGCTTTGACTAGGCCAGGGGTCTGCAACCTTTAAGACATAAAGAGCCACTTGGACCCGTTTCCGAAGGGAAAAAAAAAACTGGGAGCCGCAAAACCATTGCGACATTTAAAACAAATCTAACACTGCATATATTGTTTCTTACCTTAATGCTATATACGACCCCCTACTTTTCCTGTTAAAATATAGGTGTTTGGCCTATACTCGCCGTATAAGACTACCCCTCTTCCTTCGCACACCAAAAAAAATACGCCAGAAAATATAACAACAAGAAGTAACAATATTTGATTTCAAAATTATGAGGATTTTGTAGTCAAATCACTAATATGAAATAAAATTATTTTTTCTACCTTTGTTGTCTGACCAATTTATTCTTTGATCATGCTGGTCCCGATCTGAGGCTTCTGCTTTCCTGTCTTCTCTTAGCTCTCTTTCTGTGGTCTATGGTCCATCTGCCAGTTCTTATCTCTTCTTTCGTTTTCTTCACTTCTTTCCATCAGCCTATTTCCAGTCCCAGTAACCCTCCCCAATATCAGCCCCTTTCCAGTCCTCACTCCCAGTACCTTCCAATGTCAACTTGCATTCCCATGACTACCACTGGTGTCCCTTCTAGTACGAATACCAGGGCAGCCCCTCTCAGATCCACTCCCTTTCAGTTCCATTCTCCCATCCCCTCGTATCAGCCCATTTGTAGCCTTAGCCCCCAGTTATCTTCCAGGGCCAGCAGCTCTATCCTCCCCTCCCCACAATCAGCCCATGCCCAGTCAAAGCCCCCCAATCAGCTCGCTTCCAGTGCTAATCCCCCCTCAACCCCATTACCAGTGCTAGCCTCCCCTAATCAGCCCAATACCAGTCCTACCCCCCATCAGCTCATTACCAGTCCTAGCCTCCCCTAATCAGCTCATTTCCAGTGCTCGTCCCCTCAACCCCATTACCAGTGCTCCATCCCTCCATGTCAGCCCCCTCCCTCCCTCCCTCCCTCCCTCCATCCATATCAGCTCCCTCCCTCCATGTCAGCCCGCCTCCCCAATCCCTCCATGTCAGCCCCCTCCATGTCAGCCCCCCTCCCTCCATGTCAGCCCCCTCCATCCCTCCATGTCAGCCCCCCTCCCTCCATCCATATCAGCTCCCTCCCTCCATGTCAGCCCCCCTCCCTCCATCCATCCATCCATATCAGCTCCCTCCCTCCATGTCAGCCCCCCTCCCTCCATGTCAGCCCCCTCCATCCCTCCATGTCAGCCCCCCTCCCTCCATCCATTCATATCTGCTCCCTCCCTCCATGTCAGCCCCCCTCCCTCCATGTCAGCCCCCTCCATCCCTCCATGTCAGCCCCCCTCCCTCCCTCCCTCCATCCATTCATGTCAGCCCCCCTCCCTCCATGTCAGCCCCCTCCATCCCTCCATGTCAGCCCCCCTCCCTCCATCCATTCATATCTGCTCCCTCCCTCCATGTCAGCCCCCTCCATCCCTCCATGTCAGCCCCCCTCGATCCATCCCTCCATGTCATCCCCCGCCATCCCTCCATGGCAGCCCCCCCTCCCTCCATTCATTCATATCTGCTCCCTCCCTCCATGTCAGCCCCCTCCATCCCTCCATGTCAGCCCCCCTCGATCCATCCCTCCATGTCAGCCCCCCTCCCTCCATGTCAGCCCCCTCCATCCCTCCATGTCAGCCCCCCTCCCTCCCTCCATGTCAGCCCCCCTCCCTCCATCCATTCATATCTGCTCCCTCCCTCCATGTCAGCCCCCCTCGATCCATCCCTCCATGTCAGCCCCCCTCCCTCCATGTCAGCCCCCCTCCCTCCATCCATTCATATCTGCTCCCTCCCTCCATGTCAGCCCCCTCCCTCCATCCATCCAATAATATCGGCGCCCTCCCTCCATGTCAGCTCCCTCCCTGCGTCTGCAGCCGCGGCGCCCTGCCTCTTACGGAAACGCGGCTGTGCTTTTAAAATCATCTCGGAGCCCTTCCTGTCTTGACGGGCTCCGTGCCGCATTGTCCCGCCTCCCAAACTTCCGGTAGAGGCGGGACAATGCTGCACGGAGCCCGTCAAGACAGGAAGGGCTCCGAGATGATTTTAAAAGCACAGCCGCGGTTCCCTAAGAGACAGGGAACCGCGGCTGCAGAAGAAGGGAGGGAGCTGACATGGAGGGAGCCCATAACGCGACGTTTAAAGCGGGCAGTGTGCTCCGGAGCCGCGGCAAAGGTGAGAAAGAGCCGCATGCGGCTCCGGAGCCGCGGGTTGCCGACCCCTGGACTAGGCCATTCCAAGACTTTTAAATGTTTCCCTTTTAACCAGCTTTAGCAGTATGTTTAGGGTCACTGTCCTGCTGGAAGGTGAACCTTCATCCCAGTCTCAAATTTCTGGTAGACTGAAACAGGTTTTCCTCAAGAATTGCCCTGTATTTAGTGCCATCCATCGTTCCTTCAATCCTGACCTGCTTTCCTGTCCCTACCAATGAAAAACATCCCCATAGCATGATGCTGCCACCACCATGTTTCACTGTGGGAATGGTATTGTCACAGCCCCTCCCAGTGGCAGCGTGCTGAAGGGTCAGGGCGGACATTTATTGTTTGTTGAAGCCGGAAACTCTAACTTAGACCAGGTGCATTATGGTCCTTGTAGTTCCCTTCTTTTTAAAGAATAGTTGTGTGAGCCTTGTGCTGGGTTAAATATAAGGTTTTATTCCCATGATGCACTAAGGTTCTCCAAGAAGACAACAGAATTCACCTTGATTCAGGGTTTCTACCAAAGTATTTACAAAGTCCCAAAACTGTTATAAGAGCTTCACAGTCTTTTCCATTCAAGCAGGAGTTTTCAATATAAACAGGTTAAATAAACACAAAAACGTCGTCTTTTCAGCTCAACAAAGCAATGACATTTTAGAGCATGTCTTATGCTATGACTCTGTGAGAGATTCTATGCTCTCAGCTGCACAGAGAGTACAGTCCATAGGATATTCAGGTAGCAATGGTTCTGGTTCTACAAGGTCTGTTTGCATATCCTCTTGCTCAGATATGGTGTCTGCTAAGCCTGAGCTTTCCCTAGGCAAAACTGGTTGTACTTCAGTAGTTCTCTCCAAGACTTTCCAGCCTGGCTGGACCTGGTCTGGCAAACAATTAATATGGCTTTTATCTAGGACCTTCTGCATAGGTTTCCAAAGCTTTCCCCAGCTTTGTTTCTCATATCTATGGCTCTCTGGTTTACAAGCCTTTCTAGGACCTGGCACACATTCAGGAAAGGAGGTGTGAATGTACCTTTGTTCTCTGAGATGTGTGTTGCTGGTATTCCCTCTACCAGGCACTCTCCTGCTTACACTGTCTTCCCTGGAGACTTCTTTCTGGAGCTTTTCAGCATGGGTTTGTCCTACCTGGAAGTTGTCCCTTCCTTGTAAGGACTGCAAGCTTAACTGCCTTTCCTTCCGTAGTTGGAGCTTTCCCCTTTCTCTCTCCTTCCGTAGTTGGAGCTTTCCCCTTTCTCTCTCCTTAGTAGCAGGGGTTTCTGTTGCTCTCTGTATTTGTGGTCCCCTCTGCTCCTGTGGTCGTCTCTGTATTGGTGGTCCTCTCCCTATTCTCCTGACCGAGCACTGCTTATAAAGCCGTTTCTCTAGTGAGCTTTCTGGCCCTCTACTCAGGTGTGTTTGATTAGCTATTGCATCATTACAATCTGGGTGTGTCAGCCTACCTTCTGCAGCCTCATGCCTACTCCCTCTAGCTGCACTTCTTGGTAACTGCATTCTCTGTAAATCAGTTTCTTTAAAAGAAACAGAGTTTTCTCCTACCTCCATAGCTTCAGTAGTGTCAGCTTCATCACAGTATTCTCGGGGTGATGGGAAGTGTTGGGTTTGTGCCACACATGGCATTTCCCATGATGGCCAAAAAGTTCAATTTTTGTCTCATCTGACCAGAGAACCTTCTTCCATGTGTCTGGGGGTCTGTTACTTTGTTGTGCAAACTCCAAACATGTTTTCTTTCTTTAAGCAATGGCTTTTTCTGGCTACTCTTCCATAAGCCCTGTTCTGTGGAGTGTACGGCTTAAAGTGGTCCTATGGACAGATACTCTCATCTCCACTGTGGATCTTTGCAGCTCCTTCAGTGTTATCCTTGGTGTCTTTGTGGCATCTCTGATTAATGCCTTCCTTGCCCAGTCTGTGAGTTTTGGTGGGCGGCCTTCTCTTGTCAGGTTTGTAGTGATGCCATATTCTTTCTATTTTGTTATAATGGATGTAATGGTGCTCCGTGGGATATTCAGAATATGGGATAATTTTTTTTATAATGCATCCCTGATCTATACTTCTCCACAACTTTGTCTCTGACCTGTTTGGAGTGCTCCTTGGTCTTCATGTTGCTTGCTTAGTAGTGTTGCAGAGCCAGGGGCCTTTCAGAAGAGGTATATTTATACAGGCATCATGTGACAGATCATGTGACACTCATTGCAAACAGGTGGACCCTAATCAACTAATTATGTGACTTCTGAGGTTACTTGGTTGGACAAGATCTTATCTAGGGGTTTCATAGCAAAAGGGATGAATACATATGCACTCACATCTTTTCAGTTTTTACTTGTTTTTTTTTTATATATACAAGGTATTTTATTGTCATTTCACTTCAGCAATTTGGAGTATATTGTTAGGTCTATTACCTAACATCCAAATGAACCTCCATTTTCATTCCAGGTTGTACGTAATGTGACAAAACAGGACAAAAACCAAGGGAGTGAATACTTTCGCAAGCACCGTACATTTAAGCATGGTGCATGTGGAATCGCAAACACATTGTAGCGGTAGGTTTTTAGATTGCAGGAATTTATTTCTAATGATCCACAGGGATTTCACATTTCTCATAGTTGCTTATGAACTTGATTTCATTTCATTGATGGAGCGTTCATAGTGAACAAGGGTATGCGTGTGCGTTTTCCATATATACGCTTTAGATTTGCTAATGACCATCGTGAATTCATCACAAATATTTTGGGAATAAAATTTTAATGTATGTAACTTTTACCAAAATAAATTTATATCAAACATTTATCAAAAACAAATTTTTTTTAAGCGCAATAGTGTGCTCCAGGTTTTCTGGTCCATATACAAGGGGGAGTTGATAAGTCTCTAGCCTTGTAATGAAATAGAAAGCTGCGGGCACATTTCAATTCCAGAGGTCCAAATGTTCTCTCTGCAGTTTCATTTTAATAATAAAACAAAACTGCAGAGAGATCATTTGGACCTCTGGAACTGAAGTGTGCTTGTAGCTTTCTATTTCATTACAAGGCTAGAGACTTATCGGTTCCCCCTCGTACTAAGTAATTTTATAGGGACTTGAGTATGTACAGTAGTGTTTTATACACTCGGGTCAGCTTGTATAAGATCTGAGGGTTTACATGTGTAACAAGTAGGTGCATAAATGTAAACCTAGGCATTGCCAGGGATGGAGAACAAGTGGACTGGCTCTTATGTATATTATAAGATGCTCCCATCATTGCTAACACACACACAGGTATATCTGCCTCAGAGGAAGTGTAAGTGTGTGTACCTACTTTCCCTGGGGTAATTTATGAGGGCACATTTGTGCATATGTTACTGTTTAATACTATAAGCACAATGCATGTGCTTTGTTGCCTGTATATAAAATTACCCTTACTGTCTGTATTGAGACAGACTGCACCTATGCTTTTTCACTGTGCTTTGCATCAGTTCTCAAACTAAAAGCATGCCGTGCAAAGATTTGAGAATGCGATATGTGTTTTAGAAGCGCTGCCTCTCAATATGGTTAAAAGGATGCACAAAACTTCCAGCTGAATTGAAAGTAATCCTCTGACAATTGGCTAATAGAGGTAGCATGCTTTTTTGCTTGAAAGTTAACCTCCTAGTTTTATATTTATCTGTGCAAGTCTCTATTGAGGATTTGAGTACCAAGCAAGCAAGTATGGATCAGATCCGGCCGCGACTTTAAACGGTTTTCGGTTTTTCGGTTCAAGGTAAGCCTGCGGGCAACAGGGTAGCACTGGCAGGATTGTCTTCCTCATCGTCGGAGGAATCAATCTCGGATAACGAGGGAGACATTTCCTTAGCAAATGCTATGCACAGCATATTGAAAACTTTCAAAAGAAAAAATAATAGAGCCCACAAGGAAAGACGGTTAACAAAGGTTTGGGTAGGGCAGAGTGAGACACACACACAGACACCTGACAACGGGAAATCCGTGCCCTCCGGGTCAACACCGACAGCTACGCTAACAAGCCCAGTGGTGGTAAGCGGGGACCCGCGTTGCGGAGTAAGCTCTTTAGCCAGCGCGGTGTCTAGGAAATTGAAAAAAATAATTTGGCGGAGGGAATTTATCGATATATTCTCGTTACTGATCAGGGATCAGGATGGAGAAATAAATGAGGGCAAAGAGAAGGATAAGAAGTGGGAGAAGAAGCCGAAAATTGTGAAATCTATAAATAATTGGGTTTCGGCTTTCCATATTTTTATGAGCGTGGTCCTGGAGCGTGAGCCAGAACTGAAGCAGTATCTAATTAAATACTTGGATATAATAACCCAAGCACACAAGCGATTAGGTGGGTGGGCTTGGCTGAACTATGATGTTAAGTTCAGACAAAGCTTGGCCGAAGACCCAACCATGACCTGGCAACACAGGATCGTGGATTTATGGCTAGAAGAGATGTCACCCAACAGACCATACTGTCAGGAAGGGTCCTTTCAGTCCTTTCAGGCGCCACAATGGCGGCGGGCCTCACAGACGAACGGGCGCAAGGCATGCCGCCAGTTCAATGCGGGGAGCTGCACATGGCGGCCTTGCAAATTTCGACATGTGTGTACCAACTGCGGGGGAAATCACCCAGTTACAGTTTGCCGCACCAGAAAGGACAATAAGTCCTTTCGACCAGGGCAACAACGAGGAGGTGATGGCTATGGCCCCAACCCCCATTAGGCTTGACCGCATGCGACCTTGGCTACGCACTTACCCGTGTCGGGACATTGCTGTCAGTATCGAGAGCGGCTTTGCTTACGGTTTCAGGATCCCGGTTGCAGCCAACCCGATTGCGCAGGGAATACGCAACTCCCCATCAGTCAATAAATTCAACAATGTAGTCCAACAAAAATTATTAAAGGAACGAGAATTAGGGAGGGTGGCAGGCCCATTTAAGACCCCGCCCCTTACGAAATTGGTGCTGTCCCCGCTGGGAATCGTGCCTAAGAAGGAGCCGGGAAATGTTCGCCTCATACACAACCTATCATACCCCGAGGGGAGCTCAGTGAACGATCAGATCGATCCGGCGATATGCTCGGTGAGATATTCGACGATCGACCACGCTGTAGACCTCATAAAGAAACGGGGCTGTCAGGCGAAACTGGCAAAGGCGGATATTGAATCAGCCTTTCGACTCCTGCCGGTCCACCCTGAGTCCTTTGTATTGTTGGGATTCACCTTCAATGGCGACTATCACTTTGATAAATGCTTGCCTATGGGTTGCTCGATATCGTGCGCGTATTTCGAGCAATTCAGCACATTCATACACTGGGTGGTAGCGGATATCGCAGGGTCAGGTACTTTGGTACACTACTTGGACGATTTCCTCTTTATTGGAAACGACCAGGAGGACTGCCAAAGAGTCCTCAGGGTCTTCGAACAAGTAGCCGAGCGCTTTGGCATCCCGCTGGCGGGCGACAAGACCTGTGGGCCCGTGGAGACCATCACCTTTTTAGGTATTGAGCTAAATGTAGCAAAGCAGCAGTCACGCCTTCCTGATGACAAAATACAAAAATTGAGAGCCGCCATTCAGACCATCCAGGCCCACAAAAAGGTTATGTTGGAGCAATTTCAATCAATGCTGGGCCTGTTATGTTTCGCATGCAGAATCATGCCAATGGGACGGGTCTTCTGCCGTCGCATAGCAATTGCGACGAAAGGGATTTGGAGAAAACATCATAAGATCAGGATCACGAAAGGCATAAAGGAGGACCTGCACATGTGGGAATTCTTCTTGCAATCCTTCAATGGACTGACGTTTTGGCAAGAGCTGCCAGTGTCGAACGAAGATATCAACCTGTTCACAGATGCCGCAGGTGGGTCGGGATTTGGGATTTACTTCAAAGGCGCATGGTGCGCGGAGGAGTGGCCCCCTGAATGGCACACTGTAGGTGCGACCAAGGATATCACATTCCTAGAGCTTTTTCCCATAGCCGTGGCGTTAGCCATATGGGCCCCGCAACTCCGTAATAAGGCAATCACTTTTCACACTGAGAATATGGCAGTGGTGTATGCCATGAATGGAATGCGCGCGCACACTCATGGGGTGATAGCACTCCTGCGGCATATAGTGCTGGCATGCCTACTGCATAATATAACTATCAGGGCGAAGCACATACCAGGTACTCTCAATAACCTTGCCGATGCTCTCTCTCGTTCCAAGATCTCACTCTTCCGATCCCTTGCGCCCGACGCCGATGCAGCCAAGACAGCCGTCCCGGATCAGGCATGGGATCTTGGTCCACTGAAGTATGGGAGCTGGTACTGAGTTCACTATCCGAGCAGACAAGGAAAAAATACCTAACGGCCTGGGAGAAATTCCAGGCTTTCTGTGTGATGAACAGGATTGAGGAAGTTTGCCCTACCACGGGATCCATTCTACGGTGGATCCTGCAGCAAAAAAGCAAGGGTATAAAAAAATCAGCGGTGCAAGCACAATTGGCGGTGATCGCTTTCTTTACAAAGGCAATGGGCGGGAGCAGCCCTAGAGCAGACTTTGTGATAACAAGGGTAATGAAGGGCTGGACAACTGAACAGCCCTGCAGAAGGGACTTGCGGCGTCCTATAACACATCCAGTATTACATAAGTTGATAGACGTCGCAGGCCGAATATGTTTCGACAATTTCGAGACGCTGCTGTTCCGATGCGCCTTTTCATGGGCTTTCTTTGGAGCATTCCGGGTAGGCGAGCTGGTCCCCTCTGCAAGTAAGGCTAACGCCGAAGGGGGTATTAGGGAACAAGATATCAGTCTAATCAACGGTATGCTCTCGTTGCATGTGCGGAGATCCAAGACAGACACGGAGGCGAGAGGCACCACGATAAGGCACCAGCCACCAGGGGATCCATCCTGCCCAGTAAAAACCTTTGCTGACTATAAGCAAATTCGGCCGACGGGGGCAGATCATTGGCTAGTGCACTCAAACGGTGCTCCCCTATCGCGCTTCCAATTTGCCAAGGTCCTGAAGCAGACCCTAGAGGCAGTAGGCTTGGAATCGTGCTGCTACGGCACTCATTCCTTCTGGATCGGCGCCGCTTCAACGGCGGCCAGCCTGGGTATGACCAAGGAACAGATCATGGACATCGGTAGATGGCGCTCCGATAGGTACAAGTTATACGTGCGCCCGGTTTAACGCCATGGGCAAGCCTTGAGGAGGCGAAGACACAAAAAAAAAAAAAAAAGGGTATGAGCTTAAAGAAGTTATGTGATACGTCATATTTTGTTTGTCTTAATTATTTTCAAGTTGTGCTTTCAAACGGTGCAGTGACAGTTGTCAAACAAAGTTTAACATGCCCATTTTATTTTCAATAATGATGTATGTAGGTGTCAGACCCGGATGGGAAGCGTGGATATGCGGCCATTCGTTCGTGCATTGGGCAGAAAGGAGAGCAAGCATCAGACCACAAGGCCTTAATTTGGGCCTCCCCACAGATAAAGTGGCAGTGAAATGGATGGGCCGTCGAGGTATGGTGTGGGACCACTTGATGCCATTCCTCTTGCGGGTAAAAAATGCAAGGGAACGGCCCTGGGTAATAGTCATCCACCTCGGCGGTAATGACCTGACGAGTACACGCAGTGTTGAACTCACGAAGAAAATGCAAAAGGACATACAGACACTGGCGGCGACCTTTCCGGGTACATTAATGGTCTGGTCACACATCATACCTCTGCGAGTTTGGAAGGGCGAATGGTCGCATCAGGCAGTAGAACGTACAAGGAAGAAAGTGAATAGGTGAATGATGCGATTTATGCACACAATTGGGGGGCATAGCATCGTTCATGATCTCATAGAGGAGAAGTGCCCCGGCTTGTATCGTACAGACGGCGTACACCTATCCGAAATTGGGATGGATGTGTACCTATGTGCAATACAAGACGCGCTGGAACGTCTATGGCAGAAACGAGTGTTGGCCACAGCTGCAGGGGGGGGGGACCCCCCCGGCGAGCGAGGAATCGCTGCCGGGAGGGATTGGCAGGAGAGATAGGGCCCCCTCTCGAGAGAGCGCACAGCCCAGACATGATAAGGCGGAGTGGAACATTTAGGATGTGTCCGTAAACGGGACACTGAGTGGAAGCAGGAACAGTGTCTAGAGGGCCTCCCAATGCTTTCACGGCGGGAGAAACGAGTATAGAGATTCACAACATAGCCCTGCTCACGCCTTTGACGGGACTTGGGCAGAGGCGGATCAGGACACTGTTGCAAGAGAAACAGAGCCCAGAACAGGGCCTGTTAACGAAAGCATCCCCGTGAAGATGATATGCTAGTAAGAAACGACGGCAGTGGGGAAAAGGCTTGGACGGCCGTTTTTTTCCAGAGATCCCTGCCGAGCGACAAGAACCTAATCAGAGTGGGCTGTGCCTCTGGAGAAGGGTTGAAGGAAAACGTAATTTAATGTCATTTACTGTATAAATGGTTGTATCTTATTTATAAAGGATTCTGTAAATAATTACGTAATAGGATCATGCTGTGGCCAACAGTTTCGGGTACTGTACTTTCCAAAAATGTTGTTAACCAAATAAAATACTGGGTTCTTTTGTTGCAAATTCCGAGTGAATGCAGTTATTCAGGCCGGGGGGGGGGGGGGGAAGGGAGGGAAAGAGGGTGGGGGGTAGTGACCCGAGGCCTTCATGCTGGTCGCCCGGCTGAGCGATTAGCAGGACTTTCAGACCTAACTGACTCTTTGGTTAAAGATAATGTTCTTTTGCGGGCTAAAGCTGAGTCATTGGAGAATGCTGCTCGGGCAGCTAATGTCCGGCTTTTAAACTTTCCTATTATACCCGGGCAGGCACCTTTAGATTTATTTAGGGGTTATCTTCAAGAGGTACTTTTGGTTCCTCCGGAATTGATGCCTCCCATCTCTAAAATTTATTATCTCCCTTTAGGGAAAAAATCTGGGAAAGTTTCAGTGGGACCTTTGGAGATGGACTCTCTTAATGTTTCTGCTTTGCTTTCTACTCCCAAAGAGGAGGACATAGCGGTGTCAACTTTGTTAGTTACATTAGCTCTTTCCTCAGATAGGGAATGGTTGTTAAAAATGTTTTATAAAAAACGAGATAGTTTGTTCCATGGGAAAAAGATTTTCCTTTTCCCTGATGTTGCGCGGGAAACACAGAAACGAAGGAGGGCTTTTTTATTACTGAAATCAGGGGTAGTACGAATTGGTGCGTCATTTATGTTACGATTTCCATGTAAATGTTTAATTACCTATAAAGCACAGAAATATGTCTTTTTCTCCCCTGAGGATCTTTCTGCTTTTGTTAATTTACATTTACCAATTAGCTCCTCTCCTGAGTTATGACTCCATCTAATTTATTTAGTTCTCCTTGGCACACTGTCTCCTCTTATTTTCTTCTTATATATTACTCATGTGATAGGGGTTTTCTCCTTTACCTTCGGCTTACCCCTCCACTTGGGGGACTACTTATAATTCTTGCAGTATTTGCTTTTTCATGCTGTTATGTTGCTTAATATTAATAATATGCAAGTATTATTGTTCTGTACAAGTTTTGCTTGATTAATTTTGTATAAAATTCATAAATAAAAAATTAAAAAAAAAAAATCGTTACTGACTTTAAAAGGCCCTAATCTGTAGTATCTTGGTGAGCTGAACACGAATATAACGTTAAAAATGTTTTATTGGCTCTTGTTTTGAAGATATTGCATGTAGTTAATTTTTGACGTTTCACTGTGTAAATTTATCCAGTAGGACATCAACAACATCCCAAATAAGCCTTGAATGATGTAATATTGCATCACATTGCATAATACCAGCATGCACACATCATCCAGAGTTGATTGCATCATTTTCTGATGCAATGCAATACTACTGCCAGACGGCTGCTGAAGCCATCTGACTTCAGCAGTGAACTATACGCAGGCGGAAAGGTTGAGCATTTAAAATATTTCAGACTGTGTGCGAGACAGTTTAAGCTACTGTTACATGTAACTTTTATTAATCATATAATTTTAGCCATTTAGGTACAATACAGAACAGTAATGCCGCGAAAGTGCGTTAATACCGTTGACAATTTCTGCTACATTTGTGGGGAAGTGACATTTGCCAACCAGATGAAAAGTATCACTTAACTGAAGAAGGCATATCATCTTTACTTCGGATGCAAGATTGGTGACCAAGACAAGCCTTGGGCCCCGCATATATGCTGCGCTACATGTACAACACAGCTTTCACAGTGGTTGAATTGCAAAAGACCATCAATGCCGTTTGCAGTCCCCATGGTGTGGAGAGAGCCAAGCAACCACATAAATGTTACTTCTGTTTGGTTCCTCCTCTTTCCAACGGAATAAAGAAGCAAAAGAAGTCGAGCATAGTCTACTCAAACATTCCGTCTGCATTGAGACCAGTTCCACATGGTGAGGGACTTCCTATTCCAGAACCTCCATCAGAATATTCTCTTGATTCATCTGATGAAGACAAGGGTGAGCCGACCTGTTCTTCTCCTGGTCCGTCAGCATGCAGTGACCCAGATTTTCACTGGGATGCATATCAACTCCACACAGAGTAACACAGGAAGAACTAAATGACCTGGTTCGTGATTTGGACTTATCCAAGAACAAGGCAGAATTGCTAGGATCAAGACTCCAACAATGGAATCTTCTAGAAGAAGATGTCAACATTACTTCATATCGAAAGCGCCACCAGCAGTTGGCGCCTTTCTTCAGAAAGGAAAGTAATCTAGTATTCTGTTCCGATATTGAAAGCCTCATGAATGCCTTAAAAATCACTCATGACCCACAAGACTGGAAACTATTTATAGACTCTTCAAAACTGAGTCTGAAGGCGGTGCTTTTGAACAATGGAAACTGTCTTCCATCTATTCCAGTAGCGCATGCCGTCCACATGAAAGAGACATACGATAACATAAAGCATCCACTGACTTCCATTAACTATAACAAGTACAGCTTGCACCTTTGTGGTGACTTGAAGGTAATTGCCCTTTTAATGGGACTGCAGCAGGGATATATAAAATACATGCGTTTCTTACGTGAGTGGGATAGCCGAGCAAGGGATTGGCACTACTTACGGAAGGAATGGAATCGCAGACAAAATGTAACAGTTGGAGAGAAGACTATCCAGCACCCAGCTCTGGTTGAGGCTCACAAAATCCTGCTACCACCCCTTCACATCAAACTAGGTTTGATGAAAAACTTCGTGAAAGCCATGGACTGCACTTCGCCAGCTTTCCGATACCTGCATGAAAAATTCCCTCGACTCAGCGAAGCAAAGACTAAAGAGGGAGTTTTTGTGGGTCCCCAGATTCGAGAGCTCTTCAAAGATGACTGGTTCAACAACTTGCTGCAGGGTGATGCGAAACAAGCATGGAATGCTTTTCGCCTAGTGTCAACAAACTTTCTCGGGAATGTTAGGGCAGAAAACTACAAGGAACTAGTAGAAGACATGCTGATGCAGTATCAGAAACTTGGCTGCAATATGTCTCTAAAGATCCATTTCCTTGATTCCCATCTCAATTTCTTTCCTGGCAACTGTGGTATGGTTAGTGATGAACAGGGCTAACGTTTTCACCAGGATATCACAATGATGGAGCAAAGATACCAGGGAAAATGGTCCACTACAATGCTGGCTGACTACTGCTGGACACTCCCCAGAGAAGCTCCTGAACAGCTGTACAAGAGACAGGCGAAAAAATCTAAGAAGTAGTCTGACTTGGTTTTTTACAGGTATTAACCGAAGGCCTATTATATTTACTATTGACATGCATTTCGTGATGTAAACATTAATTCTTGTAGATTACAAAAAACTAGAGCCAACTTTGAAATTTCACTGTCATATTCGTGTTCAGCATATAAAAATTGGTAAGAAATGACTATTTTTATTTCAGTAACATGACTTTTGTAAAAATTTGTTGACCAGTATATCCTGGGTCCCTTATTTATTTATTTATTTATTTATTTAACAATTCTTTTATACCGCGCTATTATAATCAGTGCGGTGTACAATAGAACAAGAACATACTACAATGCATACAGGTAACATTGAGTTTTACATTGAACAGGGAAATTCAACAATAGGACAACCGGGGGAACTATGTACAGAATAACTTAATGGTATATACAGTAATATCAAACTAGATTGGATGTTACAATGTGGTTCACTAATAAGACTAGAGAGAAAGGTTGACCTGCTAGCCCTTTTCAGGTTGTATTGAGGTGGTAGTTTTGTTAGTGACTAGGTTGACTTCTGGGTAGCATTTTGTAAACAGGTGGTTTAATAATGGTTTATGGACCTTTCCTCCAGGAACTTGTCCAAACCTTTTTTAAACCCAGCTACACCAACAGCCTTTACTACATCCTCCGGTAACAAATTCCAGAGTTTGATTACACGTTGAGTGAAAAAATATTTTCTCTTATTAGTCTTAAATAGTTTACCCTGTAGCTTCATTGCATGTCCCCTAGTCTTTCTATATTCTGATAACATAAACAATCGATGTACGTTTACCCGTTCCACTCCGTTCATTAATTTATAAACTTCTATCATATCTCCCCTCAGCCGTCTCTTTTCCAGGTTAAAGAGCCCTAACCTTTTTAGCCTTTCTTCATAGGAGTATCCTTCCATCCCCTTTACCATTTTGGTGTCTCTTCTCTGAACCTTTTCTAATAACGCTATATCCTGACTCTTGTTTATTGTCGGATACTTTTAGTTTTATGTAAACCGCGCTGATCGCAAATAGTGCGGTATATAAGAAATGTAAATAAATAAATAATAAAAAATCCTTTTTAAGATACGGCGACCAGAATTGCACACAATATTCAAGGTGCAGTCTCACCATGGAACGATATAGAGGCATTATAATATGTTTTGTTTTATTTTCTATTCATTTCCTTATGATACCTAGCATTCTATTTGCTCTCTTGGCTGCCGCTGCACACTGGGGCGAGGGTTTTAACATGTTATCCAGAATGACGCCTAAATCTTTTTCCTGGGTGGTGGTTCCTAATGTGGAACCTTGCATCGTGTAACCATAGATTTGGTTGTTCTTCCCGTAGGTGCATAACTTTGCACTTGTCCACATTAAATTTCATTTGCCATTTTGATGCCCAGTCTTCCAATTTATCAAGATCCTCTTGCAATTTTCCACAATCCTCTTGGGTTTAAACAACTTTAAATAGTTTTGTGTCATCTGCAAATTTGATAACCTCACTCATTATTCCCTTTTCCAGGTCATTTATGAATATGTCAAAAAGCAGCAGACCCAGCACAGATCCCTGGGGTATACCACTATTCAACTTTCTCCATTGGGAAAATTGGCCATTTAGCCTTACCCTCTGTTTTCTATCTTTTAACCAGTTCCTGATCCACAATAGTACACTGCCTCCTATCCCATGACTCTTTTTAGTTTTGCCAAAAGTCTCTGATGAGGGACCTTGTCAAAGGCTTTCTGAAAGTCCAGATACACTATATCAACTGACTCACCTTTGTCCACCTGTTTATTCACACCTTCAAAAACCAGCAGATTAGAAAGACAAGATCTTCCTTGTCTAAAGCCATGTTGTCTGTCTCCCATTAGGCCATGACTTTCTACATGCTGAGTAATTTTGTTCTTTATGATAGTTTCTACCATTTTTCCTGGTACTGACATCACGCTTACCGGTCTGTAGTTTCCCAGATCACCCCTGGAACCCTTTTTAAAAATTGGCGTTACATTGGCGATCCTCCAAACTTCAGGTATTACAGATGATTTTAATGAAAGTATACAGATTACTAATAGCAGGTCTGCAATCTCATATTTCAGTTCTTTCAACACCCTTTGATGTATACCATCTGGCCCAGGTGATTTGCTACTCTTCAGTTTATCTAATAGTTGTAATACATCTTCCCGATGTATCGATATTTCCTTCAATTCTTCCGCAACTTTAAATACCACTTTAGTCATGGGTAACATCCCTACATCTTCCTCAGTAAAAACCAAAGCAAAGAATTGACTCAGTCTCTCCGCTATCGCCTTGTTGGCTCTTAGTGCCCCTTTAACTCCTCTATCATCTAATGGACCAACTGACTCTCTCACAGGTTTTTTGCTACGAATGTACTTGAAAAGTCTTTATTTCGCGTTTTTGCTTCCGCAGCAAGCTTCTTCTCATATTCTCCCTTTGCCTGCCTTATCAATGCCTTGCATTTGACTTGCCAGTGCTTGTGCTGTTTCCAGGTTTCGTAATTTGGCTCTTTTTTCCATTTCCTGAAAGATGCAACAACAGCCTCTCTGACCTCACCTTTAAACTATGCTAGCAGTTTTTTTGGACTTCCTTCCAGTTTTCTTAAAGCATAGAATACAGCTGGTCTGAGCTTCCAAGATAGTATTTTTCAGCAACACCCAAACTTGATGTAAGTCTTTAACCGTTGCAACTGCTCCTTTTAGTTTTTTCTTAACTATTTTCTTAATTTTATCATACCTTTTGAAAGTTAAAAGGTAGTACTGTTGATTTTCTTACTTTCCCTCCTCCACTAATTAAATCAAGCGTGATCATGCTATGATCACTATTGCCAAGTGGCCCCAACACTCTTATCTCTTGCACTAGATCTGGTGTTCCACTAAGGACTAGGTCTAATATGGCTTTCCCTCTGGTCGGTTCATGAACCAGCTGCTCCAAGAAGCAATCCTTTATTTCATCTAGGAACTTTATCTCCCTAGCATGTCCTTCCGTGACACAGACCCAGTCGATACCGGGGTAACTGAAATCGCCCATTATTATTACTGCGCTGTAACTTTTGTTAGCTTCCTTGATTTCTTTGAGCATTTCATCATCCATTTGTTCATTCTGGCTAGGCGGTCGATAGTACACCCCCACTGCCATTGCCTTCCCCTTTTTACATGGAATTTCAATCCATAGAGCCTCTACAGCAAATTTTCTTTCCTGCAAAACTTTAATCCTTTCTGACTCAATGCCCTCTCTAACATAGAGTGCAACCCCTCCACCAATTTGATCAGCTCTATCATTACGATATAGTTTGTACCCATGTATCACAGTGTCCCACTGGTTGTCCTCCTTCCACCATGTCTCTGATATTCCAATCATATCTAACCTCTCATTTAGTGCTATATATTCTAACTCTCCCATCTTCTTTTTTAGACTTCTAGCATTTGCATACAAGCATTTTAGAGACTGTGTTTTATTCATATTAATCTGGCTATTGGTAGGCATGGGTAGTTTGGGATCTTTAAGCTCTGTCTGCTCCATACACGAGGGCATTTGGGCTACTTTACTCTTTTTTTTTTTTTTTGGAACCTCTCTGCTTTTGATAGTATTCTTCAAGGATGCATTCTTCTGAACCATGCGCTCTTGGGCGACTGTCGGCTTTCCCCTATTATCTAGTTTAAAAGCTGCTCTATCTCCTTTTTAAAGGTTAATGCCAGCAGCCTGGTTCCATCCCAGTTAAGGTGAAACCCATCCCTTTGGAAGAGCCCCTCCTTTCCCCAGAATGTGCCCCAGTTCCTAACAAATCCAAAATCCTCATCTCTGCACCATTGTCTCATCCATGCATTGAGACTCCGGCGCTCTGCCTGCCTTTTGGGTCCTGCGCGTTGAACAGGAAGCATTTTGGAGAACACTACCCTGGAAGTTCTGGATTTCAACTTCCTACCTAAAAGCCTAAATTTAGCCTCCAGAACCTCCCTACCACATTTTCCTATGTCATTGGTAGCGACATGTACCAAGACAGCAGACTCCTCCCCAGCACTATCTAAGACCTTATCAAGGTGGCGCGTGAGGTCCGCTACCTTGGCACCAGGCAGGCATGTTACCAGGTGATCTTCATGTCCACCAGCCACCCAGCTATCTACATGCCTAATGATCTAATCAGTAACTATAACAGCTGTCCTAACCCTTCCCTCATGGACACATGGCCCTGGAGAAACATCCTCGGTGTGAGAGGGTTTTACATCACCTGGAGGACAGGTCCTAGTTACAGGATCACTTCCTGCCACACCAGGGCGATGCTCTCCTGTCACGTGACCTCTCTCCTCCATGGCAACAGGGATGCTGCCAGACTGGAGGTGGTACTTCAGGACTATATCCCTGTAGGTCTCGTCTATGTACCTCTCTGTCTTTCTTATGTCTTCCAAGTCTGCTACTCTAGCCTGTAGAGAATGGACTCGTTCCCTGAGAGCAAAGAGCTCCTTGCATCTAGTGCACACGTAAGACCTCTCACCAACTGGGAGAAAATCATACATGTGACACTCAATGCAAAAGACTGGAAAGCCCCCATCTCGCTGCTGGACTGCTGTCTGCATCTTAGTTTTAAGCTTGTGTTTAGATATTTAAGTTCTTTACTTACTAAGGGTTGCTATGGATATTTATACTAATAAAACCATACCTAATACTTTTAATATACCTTGTTCACCTGAAGCTTAATTAATCTCAGGTCCTTAGTGTATGACTGATTTGGATAACGAGCTTCACCTGAGAGCACCTCCTTTCCTTTAAGATGTGTAAGTAGCTCTAAAGCTATGATTATCCCAGGGGTGGGTGGGTGTTAGGGAGGGAGGGAGGGAAATAACACTTATTAAAAGAGGGCTGCTACACAGTACCCTGTCCTGTGCTGCTGAGGTAAGCTGTGACCAACTTCCAGGGTGATTAACAGTCATTGCTTGGATAGAAACTGCTGCTACTAGGCCCTGACTGATTTAACAAAAAACACTGGCTTCACAGATTAATTAGCTTTAATGCAAAGAAGTCCTTTCAGAAAAGTCCCAGAAGTATATACTCACAATTGCAGATCTCTCTCCAGAAGTAGCAGTCCCTTTTTTTAGTCCTTCAAGACTAAGGATCAGTCTGTGATGAAATTAAACAAAACTTTGATAATGTAGTCCAGAACATTTCTTGTTTTGTGTTTTTTTCATAGTTTGGTTCTCCTTACATGAAGTTATCCATTTGCTTAGTATTTGCTACAGCATGCTCAAGGATTATTTCCTTTCCAGGGGTCATCTTTCCAGGAGCGCTCGTTGCTACAGGTAATTGTTGTCAGAGGGCTCCTTCAAAAAGGTTAAGTTCTAAAATTTATATTAATAGAAATGGCTTTGCCAACTGCTGACTGCAAAACGTGAGTTTGCAACATCCAAATTATTGCATTTTTTTAAGCAACTTAAAATGTTTTTAAGATTAAACAAGGGGCAAGTCCCATGATGTATTTTCTATCCTAGCATGATTGATATGCGCACCTGCGTAGTCCCATCCCTGCCTAAGGTGCCAAATACCCAGGCCAGCAAGGCACCAGCTCCAGCTTACTTTAGGGTATTACGCATGTGCTGTTTCATAGGGGACCCACTGTGATCCTATAACCTTCCTCTATTCTTTTTCAGGCTCCCCAATCTTTTTAGGATTTCTGCCCTCCCCTTCCCCGTGATATCTGGAATCTGCAGTCTGGTCTTGCCTTGCCTGTAGGCATCAACATCTTAAATCTGGCCCTGATGCTACAGACATGCCTTTTTTTGAAGCTCTGCTTCCTAATTGTGAGTGATGGGAAGGGTGGTGTTATCTGCCCTCCTCCTTGCAGATCAGTATATTTTTCTTTAAAGAACAATGTTCTTTTTTGCAAAGAGTGCACACAGAAAATGTGGATGGTATTTTAACCCTTCCCATCCCAGGCATTTGGACAGCTGACTACTCTTCCCTTAAGGTGTAGCTGTTCCAGGGATGGGGTTGTTTCCCTGCAGTGAGATGTTGGATGGTCATCTCCAGTGATCACAGCATGACATGGAGTGTATTTTGGATGTCAGGTCGACTCCCCTAGGCAGCTGCCTGTTTTGTCTCTTGGGAAGTCTATCCTGGGTGTCCTTTGTTTACAGGACAGAGAACATGACTAAGTATTGGCATTTTAGTATGCACCTTAAAGCATCCTGAAATGGTTACAGCAGTTTATCATATTTCCTTTATAATACTTTAGAATGATTGGTTTATTTTCACTGCGGGAAAATGTGCATTGGTTTTCGCTAGGAACCTTTAATATACTAAGGTCCATGTGTTGTATATGCAGTTAAGAAACGGGCACACATGGCAAACTATTCAACCCCATGGTAGACGTCTAGTCGTCTTCTTAGAACATAAGATATGCCATACCAAGGGTCCAACAAGGCCAATATCCTGTTTCCAACAGCGGCCAGTCCAGGTCACAAATACCTGTAAGGTACACAGACTCCATGCTACTTATCCTAGGGGTAAACAGTGGATTTCCCTGGTCCTCTGGAGTGGAGGAATAGCCTAGTAGTTAGAACAGAGGTCTCCAAACCAGTCCTGGAGGGCTGCAGTCTTGTCAGTTTTTTTGGGATATCCCTAATGAATATGTATGAGATATATTTGCATGTCCTGCCCCCATTGTATTTGAAGTTATCTCATGCATATTCATTAACAAAATAAACTACTACAACTAGACTATGGTACTGAGAGATTTTACAAAACCAAACACCCCACAACTCTCAGACCTTAAATTACCATACAATGCACTATATCAAGTTTAATTAAGCCAAATAAAGGTCCAATGTCTTCTGGAGAAGACCAATACAAGGGCAGCAGCACACTCTAGTAGCTAAATATTTAACTATGGAGTAAAAGCCTCAGAATAACATCTCGTCCCTCTGTGTGGCTACTTAAAGCCAAAGGGGATACAATGAGCTCAACATCACTGGCTTAAAAACATGCTACTCCAATCTTGATCCTTCCAACTAGCGTGCGTGCTAGACTTCCTGGTCTGCTTGCTAGTTGGAGGGATCAAGGTTGGGGTAGTATGTTTTTAAACCAGTGATGTTGAGCTCATTGTATCCCGTATGGCTTTAAGTAGCCACATAGAGGGACGAGATGTTATCTTGAGGCTTTTTCACCCTAGTTAAATATTTACATACTAGAGTGTGCTGCTGCCCCTGTGTTGGTCTTCTCCAGAAGATGTTGGACCTTTTTTTGGCTTAATTAAACTTGATATAGTGCATTGTATGGTAGCTTTAAGGTCTGAGAATTGTGGGGTGTTACACATATTCATTAGGGATATTCTGAAAACTTGACTGGTTTTGCAGCCCTCCAGGACTGGATTTGGAGACCTCTGGGTTAGAGCACTGGTTTAGTAACCAAGAGACCAGGGTTCGATTTTCCACTAGCACTCCTCGTGGCTTTGGGCAAGTCTCTTAACTCTCCATGGCCTCGGAAGAAAGGTCTGACAATCTGCTTCTGGTCACAATACCAAGAAAACCCAGAAGCTGCTGGGTTGCCAGGAGACCATATTGACTCAAAGGCACACATTGCATTGCATTGAATTGCTTTAATAATGGTTTATGGGCTTTTCCTCCAGGAACTTGTCCCAAGCCTCTTTTAAACCCAAATACATTAACAGCTTTTACTACATCTTCTGGTAATGAATTCCAGAGTTTGATTACATGCAGAGTGAAAAAATATTTTCTCCAATTAGTCTTAAATGTGTTATTTTATTTATTTATTTAACAGCTCTTATATACCGCGCTAGTTGACATCAGTGCGGTTTACATTAAACAAAATACACTCAGATTTAGAGAACTTGTCCAAGTTACAGGTAAAAGGGGAATAAAACAAGGATTAACTGGGGAATAGCATATAAATAATTAAATAAAAGCAATTACATCAGACTAGAGATCTTGAGTGGGTATAGAGACATGTCATAAATAACATTTAACAGAGCAGGTATATACAGTGAAATATCATAAGGTGGAACGGTCTAACATCATCATTTAACTCTTATTGCTGAGTTGAGATAATAGGGTGAGAGGAGGGGAAATATTGATGTAAGAGAAGTGTTGTAAAAAAAGGTGGGTTTTTAAAGCTTTTCTAAATTGCGATATATCTTTTATCAATCTGATGTTTAATGGAAGCTTATTCCAGCATCTTGGAGCAAAGGATGAAAATGATCTGTTAATGGTAGTTTGAGTACATTTTACTGATTCATTTGGAATCACTAGAGTATTTTCAGTTGTAGATCTTCTTGATCTGTTGTTTTGGGTATGAATGAGTAGATCAGAGATTGAAGGAGGTGGAATATTATGGAACGCTTTGAAGGTCATAAGAAGTGTTTTATAAGATAATCTACAAATTATTGGGAGCCAGTGAAGCTCCATTAGAATGGGGGTTATGTGTTGTCTCCTTGTAATTCCGCATAGTGATCTAGCTGCTGCATTCATAGCAAACTGTAATGGATTAAGCGTAGATTTAGGTAGGCCTTGCAGGATAATATTCGCATAGTCAAAATATGGAGTGACTAGCGCTTGGAATATTGTGCGGAAATCATCGGGGTCTAACATGGGTTTTAGATGTCGTAGAGTATTAATCTTGTGATAAATGGATTTTACTGTGGACTTTATATGCTCATTAAATTCAAGTCGCTGGTCGAGAATGACACCTAAGTATCGAATGGTGGATTTAATAGGTAAATCAGCGTCTCATACTCTTAATGAAGGTGGTGAAGAGAAGTCATTGTTTCTTGTAACGATAAGGACTTCAGTTTTTTTAAAATTTATTCGAAGGTTCTGAGTGAGCAGCCAATCGGTTATTGAATTGAAACAGTTAATTAAAACTGTGTAATCAGGGCTAATCACATTAATAGGTGTGAACAACAGCACATCATCAGCATAAATAAGACAAGATATACCAAAGGTATGGGCAATATTACAGATTGGTTGCATATAGATGTTAAAAAACAATGCTGATAGTGAGGAACCCTGTGGAACACCTTGTTTCTGTTGGAATGGATAAGATGTATTGTTATCAATTCGAACTTGTTGCCATCGGTCTTCTAGATAAGACTTGCACCAGTCACATGCAATTCCTTGTATTCCCTTCTCATGGAGGCGGACTAGAAGTTGTTCATGATTAACTGAATCAAATGCTGCTGCAATATCTAGGAAGACCAATGCAACTCCGGTCTTGATATTATCTATAGCAATGATAAGGTAATTCATTAAAGAGGCAAGAAGAGTCTCAACTCCATGTGCTTCCCTAAAACCATGTTGGCTTGAGTCTAAAGGGGCTTCAGTATCGATATGTTGTTGGATCTGTCTCAAGGTCACCTTTTCTAGAATTTTAGCTAATAGGGGAATACTAGAAATTGGACGATAAGAGTCCTCCTTCTTTGGGTCAAGTTTGTTATTTTTAAGCAATGGTCGAATTGATGTCTGCTTGAGGATTGATGGGAAAACACCGGTGGTGAATGATTTGTCTGCTATAGATGCTATGTATGAGCTAAGCTCCACTTTCAAAGCTCTGATCCAGTGAGCTGGACATGGGTCATTTGGAGCTGTGGTGGTATTAATATTGGCTAAAATGTCTTCAATGGTACTTGGAGAAGGAGATGTAAATTTGTTTAGTGGAAACTGAATGCTGGGAGGATGAGAGATTTCTTTTGACAATAATGTAACTTTGATTACCATTGATTGAATATAATTAGCATATAATTGAGGCTGTATTTGTTCTTGTTGAGGTATGAAAGGTTCTCTGGATAAGGATTTTACTAGTTGGAAGAGTTCATGTGGCTTGTTAAGAGAACGATTAAGTAGTGACGAATGGAATTCTTTTCTCTTTGCAAAGGTTAGTTCACGGTAGGATTTTAATTGAACTAGGTAAGCGTCTTGATTGGAGGGATTTATAGCACGTCTCCATTTCCTCTCTAGTTTCCTCAGTTGAAGCAAAGAGGCTCGTAAATCAGTGGTGTACCATGGTGCATTCTGCTTTCTTGATGTCTTCTTGTTGAATGAAGATTGATTGGATGTGGTGGATTTATAGGCATAAAGACTGAAGGTGTCATTCCAGTTTAATACCATTTCATTGATAGTTCCAGCTGGTTTAGAAAGGTTTGGGATAACTTGGGAAATGATCTCATCTTTATCAAATGGTTTAAAACGTGAGGATTTTTTAATGGGCGAGGAGATAATTGTGTGATTTTTTTTGAATTATCTGTAGATGGAATTGAAAATGTTATAAGGTTGTGGTCTGACCAGGGAACAGGAGTTATTGTAAGATCAAGTTGACTTGTCGTATAGGTATCTATGGCTGGGACAAAAATGAGATCAAGTAGGTTACCTCGTTGGTGGGTGGGGAGATTTACAATTTGTCTATAATGTAGATTATTCATTGCTTCAAGGAAGGTGTTAGATAAGAAGGGTTGTGAGGATGCAAGGTTGAAGTCACCAAGAAGTAAGTTAGGTTTGTTGGGGGAATCAGGATTGCAAGCGAGATCAATTATGTCTGAGAGATCATCAGTAGGGGCATTTGGTGCTCTGTAAATAAGATTGATAATATTGAATTTATTGGAAATAGTTAGTGCATTAAGGAGGTGTGTTGTCCTGGTTAGAGTAATCTGGTATTGTAATAGAGTTCTTGCTATTATACAGACACCTCCTCCTCTCTTATTTTCTCTGTTACATGTATAAATGGAAAAGTTAGGTGGGGTAAGGTGGTTTAATAGAACATTATCAGTATCAGATAACCAGGTTTCTGTAATCATAAGCATGTCAAGTTTATGGTTGGTTATTAGATCTGTGATGACTGGCCATTTATTGCGGACTGAACGTGCATTAATGAGAGCACATTTTAGGTCTTGTCTAGAGTTTGAATTGTTAGACTTTTTGGTTTTCATTGAGTCAAGGGATACATAGAGTAAGTGTGACTGTCTCCTGTGGTATGAGTTATGTGGAGGTTGGTAATGATCTTGATAAAATTTCTTGTTCCTGCCTTGATATATAGGGATAGGCTTGGAACTAGTTGTGAGAGCATTACTGTTATGGAGGATACTAGAAAGGGTGTAGAGGAATATATAGGTTAGTGTAGATGTGATCATGATGAAACTTGAACAATAGAAGTAGTTGTAGTGCAATATACCTAGATAATGGATATAGTTCAAGGTGTTTAAGCTGTTTAGACTGATATTGTTAATATATACTTAGAAACAAAATGAGATACTTACTAAACAAAGATTACTTAGAGACAAATTTAAGAATATAAAAGACCGAAGGAAACAATAATGGATATAGTTAAAGGCGTTGAACTATATTAAACTGTTAATGATGTTATTTTACTTAGAAGCAAAATGAGATACTTTTCTAAACACAAGTTATTTTAAAATAAATTCAAGGATATAAAAGACAGCATTAAACAACAGACTAAGTTCTTATGATAATTGAAAATGAACATCATTGAGGCTCAATACACAGAACAAATTAAGTGTAGAGGAAAGTAAGGTAATTGTAAAAACCTCAGAGTAGATGTTATAAGATGCTAGGATTAATGACAATAAAACCTAAGTATGCAAGGTAGAAAAAGCACACATGTTGATGGCCTTTATGGCCCGCGCCTAAGGGCCACGCCAAAGGGCCCTCTGGCAAGGCCCTCAGGTGCGGGCCCACCAGGCGCGGGCCCACCTGAAGGCAGCTGCTTCTGAAATGGAGCTGACTCCTCCCCCTCTCAGACAGCCCCAATTAGGTTATATTGTAGCTTCATTGCGTGTCTCTGCTATTTACCTGTGGAGGTCTACACTATGCAGAAATTTAAAGGAGAATTGGGGAGGCAACATCTATTCCATGTTTTACAAAGGGAAGCATAATCAAACTCTAGAATTTGTTGCCAGGGTATGTGGTAGAGGCTGTTGGTGTAGATGGGTTTGGAGGAGGTTTGGACAGGTTCTTGGAGGGGAGGGTTGTCAGACGGTTGCCTGGGTGAGAATCTTCACATTCTTGGCAAGTGCATATATCTATATGATTTGCAAGGTATTGTGGGCAATGTAGTTCATTCACACCAGACACAGCTGCTGACAATAATTTAGTTGTGCTCTTGGGTAAAGCCAATAAGATATTTATTTATGGGGTTATTTCTCCCAACACAGATATGCTTGGTAGCACATAAATTAGGTTACTTGCTTTCAGTGTTAACTTGGAAAAACAAAGTTAAAATCAGGAAAACAAATGAAAAGCCACAAAGCAAGAAACAAACTGTTCTTTTCAGGTTAACTTCTGATTACTTCCCACATAGATACAGAAGTGATTCTCTCCTAGCTCACAAGCAATTAGGTAAGGCTTAATTGCTAGCAGTTACCAGCTGAAACCCCTTAGCTGGCTTGCCTTCCACTGTGTGGGTCAAATCCTGCTTCAGGAGCTTTTCTGAGTAGATTAAAGAACAAATTTGTATTTCTTTGTGATGGTTGCTGTACTTTATAACAGAAAGTTACCAACGGAGTTTAGATAGAGAGCAGTCCATATAAACAGGATCCTCATCTGCTATTATTCCCCCTTGTTCAACAAGCATGGGTTCAATATCATGGATTGGCACAGATGAATCTCTCAATGGAGCATTTTCAGGAGAATACTTGTTTCCCTGCTGTCTTTCAAGGTTATAGCTAGGGCATAGATCAGTGTTCATACCTGAGCTTCCATTGCTGCTAGAGTTCCTCTCTATATAGCCTGGCCAGTATGTAGTCCAGTTCTTATGTCCAGCCTTCCAATCCAGATCCCTGGACACTGGATCTCTCTTCACATACCTTCTGGCACAGGTCTTAGGGTCCCTTCCACGTGCAGCCATCTCCCTCACAGGTAGCCTCTGGTGATTCCTAGCTCTGCAGCACCATTCCTCTGGCTTTCCCCAGTCCAATGGTGTATGCTGGCCCTTGGAATACCTCCCAGTATACGTACTGCTTTGGACTCTTCTAGACCTCTCAAAGGCTTTTCTCTTCCTTCTTCCAAAGGGTCTCTTTCCCTCTCTGTCCGTCCGGTTTGGCTTCTGCTTCTGATGATCCTTCAGATGAAACTGATGATCAAACTCAAGCTGATTCTCTGGATATCCAAGGTGATCATGAAGATGGTCATCTGTAGAATAAACTCTACTCTTATTCTGCTTGGATGAGTGCTCCTCCCTAACACAGCGCAGCTGTGCTGAATCAGGCCCTGCCCTTTGAGATGAGTGCTTAGGGATTACCTCATAGCCCTCCTGATTGAACACACGTTTCCCCACTTCAGCTCCTTTAATGGCTGTTGGAAACCTGGTGCATTCTGGGACTGGTAGTCTTTTATGGGAAAATTCTGTTTTCTTATTTCTACCAGAACTGACAGGTTGCTTGTTCAGAGTCACTTCACCTTTTCTATAGCTCCTTCCTGAGCTATGATAAGCTTCCTTATCACATACCCCCCTGCTTAAGTTATTACGGACTGGTGTAACTGGTGAAACTTCTTCTCTACAGTCCGTAATCCGGGAAAGGGCATCCGCATTCTTGTGTAACTTCCCAGCACGATGTTCAACTTGAAAATCAAATGCCTGTAAGGCCATGTACCAGCGTGTCAACCTGGCATTGTGGTTCTTCATTTGCTGCAACCACTTAAGTGGGGCATGGTCCGTGACCAACTGGAACTTTCTCCCTGTAAGGTAAAACCTTAACGCTTCCACTGACCACTTGATAGCTAAACATTCTTTTTCTATTGTGGAATACTTTTGTTCAGCCGGTGACAACTTCCTGCTCAGGTACATCACAGGATGCTCCTCCCCATCATGACACTGGGATAGAACCGCTCCTAGCCCTACATCCGATGCATCGGTTTGAACCAGAAAGGGTTTCTTGAAGTCCACCCCTTTCAGTACCGGTCCTGTACACAATTTTCCTTTTAAGACTGAAAACGCTTTTTCAGCTTCAGGTGTCCACTTTAGCTGGTTTGGACAATTCTTCCGCAGCATATCCGTGAAAATTGCACTTTTCTCTGCGAATTGCGGTATAAACCTGCGGTAGTATCCAAATGTCCTAAGAAACTTCTTAGTTGTTTCTTTGTTGTTGGAGGAGGAAAATTCCTGATGCTATCTACTTTACTCATTAGAGGTTTAATTTTTCCTCTTCCCACTAGGTGGCCCAGGTATTTTACCTCCCTATTTGCAAAGGCACACTTCTTCGGGTTTAAAGTGATTCCCGCTTGCTTCATGGAGCACAAGACTGCCCTGATCCTCTTTAGATGCTCCGCCCAGGTGTTACTATGGATTATGACATCATCCATATATGCAAAAGCATAATTTTGGTGGGGTCGAAGTACCTGATCCACTAACCTTTGGCAGGTAGCCGCTGCTCCATGCAGTCCGAAAGGCATCCTCTTGAACTGGAAAAGGCCAACGGGGGTGCTGAACGCAGTCTTCGGCTTCGACTCCCTGGTGAGAGGGATTTGCCAATATCCTTTTGTCATATCAAGGGTGGTTAAGTATTGAACCTGTCCCAGCTGGTCCAACAGCTCTTCAATTCTTGGCATTGGATATGCATCAAAAACTGATATGGTGTTTACCTGCCGGAAGTCAATACAAAATCTTAAAGATCCATCAGGCTTCGGCACCAGGACTATGGGGCTATTCCAGGGACTCTTTGACTCCTCTATTACTCCCATGTCCAACATCTCCTGGACTTGTGCCACTACTTCCTGTCTCTTGGCTTCAGGCAAGCGATATGGCCTTTGACGAACTAATTTCCCAGGTGGAGTTATTATTTCATGGGCAACCAAATGTGTCTCCCCAGGTATGGGTGTCAACACATCTGGGAATTCTTTAAGCAATTTCCTAATTTCTTCCTGTTGTACCACTGTCAGGTCCTCACCTATTTGGGGCTCTGATTTTTCTTTACAATCAGATACCTGGGGTCCCAAATCTTCCTCTTCATTCACCTCCCTCTCTCGGGCACAGGTGGCAGCTAGGCTTTTAACCCCTTTGACATCAGTAGAACCAAAGCCTTTGGTTCCACGTTCAGAATTCTCCAGGGATGTGACCTCCTCCACAGGTGGAAAACCCAGCCTCTCACAGATCAATTGGGCAATTCTGTCTCCTGTCTTCACGTGATAATCGTTCTGTCCAAAATTAAACAACAGAACTTTAATATTGCCCCTGTAATCGGGATCAATTACTCCCGCACCCACATTGATGAAATATTTAAGGGCTAATCCGGACCTTGGGGCTACTCTCCCATAGCATCCAATAGGTATTTCCACTAGGAGACCGGTGTCAACCAGGGCTCTCCCTTGGCTAGGTACAGTCACATTTTCTATGCTGCACAGGTCAAACTCAGCAGCTTGAGGGGTTGCCCGCTTAGGAGCTTGGGCCTTCTCTGTGACCCTATGGTACTTTAGGATGAATGTCTGCTTTGGGGTAGCTTGGTCTTCTGGACGCTTAACCATCTTTTTAGCTGGGGTCTGAGGACTTCCAAATAAAGGCCCGGGAGCTATTACCATTAAACCTTCTCCCTCCTTCTTTCCTAGTCCTTCCACTAGACCCTGCTTAAATCTTGGCCAGTCTCTTCCTAGAACCAAATCAAAGGGTAGCCTAGGCACCACTGCTAACAGGACTTCCTCTTGTTCCCCCAGGCACTTAACCTTTAGCCTATAGGTTGGATATGGTGTTGCAGCACCATGAATGCATCTGATGTGAACTTGGCTTTCAGGGGTTCTAGGCACAAATCCTTCTTGGGCCTCTATCCTCTTCCAAAGCCTTTTTGACATCATACTCTGGTCTGCCCCAGAGTCTAACAAAGCATTTGTGGTAATTCCTTGCACATCAACCATCAAAAGAAATCCTTCTTTGGGCTGGCATCTCTTTTCTAAATGTCCCCATTTTCCACACTTGAAACATTTCTTTTCATTCCACTGTGTCATCTGGTTTGATACAGTACATTCATTTTCAGAAACATTTTTAATTATTTTCTTTTCTGATACAGCACATCTTGCCTCAGCACCAATCTTCAGAGGGCCACCCATTCTATGGCAAGCCTGCGTGGCTTCCAAGAATCTCTCTGCTAGCATGGTTGCCTCTCCAAGATTTTGGCAATTTTGCTGTATAAGGAAAGTGTGCAAATCTTTAGATACCCCAGACATAAATTGTTCAAGCATTATAATGTCTAATAACATTTCTACCGTCTTTTGCTCAGGCTCCAACCATTTTACAGCTAAACCTCTGATTCTCTGACTCAGAGCCCTGGGTGTTTCACCCACTCTCAATGTAGTAGCTCTAAACATTCGCCTATACTCTGAAATAGACAACCCTAGGCGATCTCTAATAGCAGCCTTTACATCCTTATAATTCAAAGCCTGGGCTGCTGGCATTGCTCTATAAGCTGCAAGCGCCTCTCCAGTTAATGAGGCTGCCAGCCTTACTGCCCACTGGGTCTCTGGCCATGCTAATGCTTGTGCCACTCTTTCAAAAGACTCTAGAAAATCATCAACATTATCATCTGGAGTTAGCTTCCCAAAACTAAATGCCCCAATCCCTTGATTGAGTCCCACACTGTCCACATGTGGTGTACCAGTATTTACTGTTGGTCTTGCATCTGTTCCACTTTGGTTCTTCAGCTCAACTAGGGCTTGCACCAGATCAAGCACTGGCCTCTGCTGGTCCATTAAGGCTCTCATAGCAGTGTCCTGAGCCTGCTGTGCTAGCTCCTGCTGCCTGCTAAACTGGGCTGCCATCCACTCAGCTAGTTCCCTTGAATCCATCTTGATTCCTGCAAGAAATAAAGAAAAAAAAAACCAAAGTGCACCACCTTCCAAACAGGTGTGGTTTTTTTTTACCTTTTTTTTTTTTCTTTTCAATTACCCCTGTGCCTTACTCCCATCCACCACTAGACATGCCCAGGTACTTATTACCTTGTCTCAGTATTGAATCCAGCTCTGCACAGCGTCTTTTCCTCCTGGGACAGCTTCCTGGAACAACCTCTTCTCCTCCAAAGTGCAGTTGAGGGAAAATCTTTTTTTCCAGCTTTAAACTTGAACTTTAGTTGTAATCCTCAGCAAGTAAATCCCCTTTGTGCAAAAGCAATCCGAAAAACTACGCCATTTGTCAGACGGTTGCCTGGGTGAGAATCTTCACATTCTTGGCAAGTGCATATATCTATATGATTTGCAAGGTATTGTGGGCAATGTAGTTCATTCACACCAGACACAGCTGCTGACAATAATTTAGTTGTGCTCTTGGGTAAAGCCAATAAGATATTTATTTATGGGGTTATTTCTCCCAACACAGATATGCTTGGTAGCACATAAATTAGGTTACTTGCTTTCAGTGTTAACTTGGAAAAACAAAGTTAAAATCAGGAAAACAACAAATGAAAAGCCACAAAGCAAGAAACAAACTGTTCTTTTCAGGTTAACTTCTGATTACTTCCCACATAGATACAGAAGTGATTCTCTCCTAGCTCACAAGCAATTAGGTAAGGCTTAATTGCTAGCAGTTACCAGCTGAAACCCCTTAGCTGGCCTGCCTTCCACTGTGTGGGTCAAATCCTGCTTCAGGAGCTTTTCTGAGTAGATTAAAGAACAAATTTGTATTTCTTTGTGATGGTTGCTGTACTTTATAACAGAAAGTTACCAACGGAGTTTAGAAAGAGAGCAGTCCATATAAACAGGATCCTCATCTGCTATTATTCCCCCTTGTTCAACAAGCATGGGTTCAAAATCATGGATTGGCACAGATGAATCTCTCAATGGAGCATTTTCAGGAGAATACTTGTTTCCCTGCTGTCTTTCAAGGTTATAGCTAGGGCATAGATCAGTGTTCATACCTGAGCTTCCATTGCTGCTAGAGTTCCTCTCTATATAGCCTGGCCAGTATGTAGTCCAGTTCGTATGTCCAGCCTTCCAATCCAGATCCCTGGACACTGGATCTCTCTTCACATACCTTCTGGCACAGGTCTTAGGGTCCCTTCCACGTGCAGCCGTCTCCCTCACAGGTAGCCTCTGGTGATTCCTAGCTCTGCAGCACCATTCCTCTGGCTTTCCCCAGTCCAATGGTGTATGCTGGCCCTTGGAATACCTCCCAGTATACGTACTGCTTTGGACTCTTCTAGACCTCTCAAAGGCTTTTCTCTTCCTTCTTCCAAAGGGTCTCTTTCCCTCTCTGTCCGTCCGGTTTGGCTTCTGCTTCTGATGATCCTTCAGATGAAACTGATGATCAAACTCAAGCTGATTCTCTGGATATCCAAGGTGATCATGAAGATGGTCATCTGTAGAATAAACTCTACTCTTATTCTGCTTGGATGAGTGCTCCTCCCTAACACAGCGCAGCTGTGCTGAATCAGGCCCTGCCCTTTGAGATGAGTGCTTAGGGATTACCTCATAGCCCTCCTGATTGAACACAAGTTTCCCCACTTCAGCTCCTTTAATGGCTGTTGGAAACCTGGTGCATTCTGGGACTGGTAGTCTTTTATGGGAAAATTCTGTTTTCTTATTTCTACCAGAACTGACAGGTTGCTTGTTCAGAGTCACTTCACCTTTTCTATAGCTCCTTCCTGAGCTATGATAAGCTTCCTTATCACAGGGTCGATGAACTATTATTAAAGAGGACCAGGGAAATCCACTGCTTACCCCTTGGGATAAGCAGCATGGAATTTGTGTACCTTTTGGGGAACCTGACAGGTACTTGTGACCAGGATTGGTCACTGTTGGAAACAGGATATTGGGCTTGATGGACCCTTGGTCTGACCCAGTATAGCATTTCTTATGTTCTTATGTAACATTACAATGTATTCATTAAATTTTAATTTTTGGTGGCAGTATTCATGAATCTGCTTCACTACACAGTACTTGGATACTTTTGTACCTGCATAACTTTAGCAAATTAGCTAAAGTACAAAAGGCCCTGAAAGGGACATGTTTACTTTGAAACGGGATGTTTTGCTAACTTGGTAGGGAAGCAACAGAAGAGGGAATTAACATTGGCAGGTCTGGGAGCTAAGCAGCAAGCATTATTTGGTCTCTGTATTCCTTCAGCACACTAGAATTGGAGCAGGAGGGTGAAAATGTTTAAATTGTTTTACCTCTGGTGCATCTTGGTTCAGTAAAACGTTTTACGAGACTTTGGTCTTTACTGTGAGGCTGTGCTATAATTTGTTTTTCTACTTGGTGATTGTGCCATAGAAAATCTTGAAATAACTAGCTTGTAAAGTAGTATCTTCACTTATACACCTTACAAGTAATTAGTTTGTAGAGTGTGTGATCTTGGGTAGAATTTTATTGCCTAAAGTGAACAAATACGTATTTCTGTTTTGCTTTAGTGGACAACTAGTCGGTGCCTACAAGAAGCCTAGTAGGAAGGAGGAGTAGTCTAGCAATTTGAGCAATGGGCTGAGAACCAGGCAAATTAGGGTTAAAATCCCACTTTCCCTCATTGATACTCTGTATAACCTATGGCTAATCATTGCTGTTACAGATGTTAATTTATACTCATGCCATCTAGTGACATTGTTTCTTGCTGTTTTACTACTTCCTTGTTATCACCTTTGACCTTGTGATGTAATACAACATGGTTCCTGTGCTCCAGCTGTGTTTAGTGTACCTTTATTTCTAGCTCTGAAACATGGTGTCAGAAGATTCTGAACCTGTGCCGTTTTCCTGCCTGTGATGGAGAGTTACCAGAGTGGTGGGCTACAGAACCGTGAGTACACCGTAAGGCTTACAGTGAGCTTGATCAGCCCAAGATTGCATGAGCACTCTCCCTGGACACAGAAGCACAAGAGTATTACAGTATCATGGCAATACTAACAGCATTCCACCCCCACATGGCATGAAGGTTAATGGTGACTTAAACTTAGAAAAAACAATGGCAGATAAAGACCATATGGCCTATCCTGTCTGTCTGTCCATGAGAACTATTATATTCTACAATCCCTTCCTCTCCCTCAGAGATCCTCTGTATTTATCCTCTGCTTTTTTTTTAAGATGCAGTTCTTGCCTCTCACTGGGAGACTGTTCTATGCATCCACTATCCTTTTTGTAAATAAATATTTTCTCAGATTACGCTTGAGCATATCCCTTTTTCACCTTCACTTATAGCTCACATTTCAGAGCTTCCTCTCAATTGGAAGAGGGACACCATCTGTGCATTTATTCCATGGAAGTATTTAAATGTCTCTTATAGCTCCATTCTGTCGCCTTTCCTCCAAAGTATACATATTGAGCTCTTTAAGCCTATCCCAATATGCCTTATGACAAAGACCACTGACCATTTTAGTAGCTGCCCTCTGGACCAACTCCATCCTGTTTATATCATTTTAAAGATGTGGTCTTCAGAATTGTACACAGTACTCCAAGTGAGGTCTCACTAGAAACTTGTACAAAGGCACCATTGCCTCCCTTTTTCCTGCTGGCCTTTCCTCTCCCTATGCTTTTACTGTCAGCTTTTCTATTTAGCCACTTCAAGATCATATGATATGATCGCTCTCAGGTCCCACTGTTCTTTCATACGCTGAAGTTTTTCACTCCTTATACTGTATTGTTCCCTTGGGATTTTGCAGCTCAAATGCATGACCTTGCATTTTTAGCATTAAATCTTAGCTGACAAATTCTTGACCATTCTTCAGGCTTCACTAGACCCCTCTCATCATGCTATCCACACCTTCCAAGGTGTCTACCCTGTTGTAGATTTAGGTGTCATCTGCAAAGAGGCATACTTTTCCTGGCAGACCTTCCACAATATCACAAAAAATGTTAAAGAACAGGATCAAGGACCCCGATACCTGAGGCATGCCACAGGCAATACTCCTATCTTCAGAGTCAACTCCATTTACTACTAGCCTCTGGTGCCTCTCTCTCAACCAATTTCTTACCATGTCGGTCACTTTAGTGCCCATCGCAAGGGCACACAGTTTATAAGTTGCTGATGCAGAATGGTGTCGAAGACCTTGTTAAAATCTAAGTTTACCACATCTAGTGCTCTTGATGCAATTCTGTAGTCACCCAGTCAAAGAAATCAATCAATTTCGTCTGACACGACCGACATCTCGTAAAGCTATTTGGGCAACTGGGATAATTTCAGAGCAAAGTTTGCAGACTAGTGTCTGGCAATAGGCTTCCACGAGAAGTCAGCTGAAGTGCAGGCAGCTACTCTGAGAAGGATGATGGGTGCAAAATGCTGCAATTTTTCTAAGCACAGTTTGAGCCTCATAGAAGAAGGATGCCATAGAAGCCTTTTTCAAACACACCAAAAATGTAAGATATGAAAGATACACGATTGGCAACTGCAGACAGGAAGGTGAATCTACTGATAAATTTGTCATGTGTTTGAGGGAGAAAGCAGTGACGTGTGAGTACGGCTCACTGAAAGATGAACTTATTCGAGTTATGTTTCTTAGCATTGCTAATGAGGGCACACATGGACAGCTTTTAAGAGAACATGACTTAAGCCTGAATATAGCTATTGAAACATGCTATATTTATAGGAATCTCAGACTTGTGACTGAGAACTATAGAACAGGACCGGCAGACTGACAGCATTAGTGCAATAGGCAGGCATCATTGAGGTGTGGATGGCTATTGTAGCAAGCAAAAGCAGAGTAACCCATCTACAGAATATATAAGTACTGTGGCAATGCACATAAGCAGGAGAAAGAACACTGTACACTATATGGGGAAACATGTCAGCGGGCCCACCTCCAGCATATAGGTAACATGTGGTCTCCCAAATCATTTTGCCAAGGGTGTGACTATCAAGCAGGATGCTGAACACTGCAAGTAAGCCACATAAATTAAGAGATGTCGGAATCAGATGATGCATACTTGCTCAATACTGAAGTAATTTTCCTTACACTGTGAGAGCAAAAAGGCAAAAATAGTTCATGAATATGACTGAATAACAACATGGCATGACCTTTCCGGCTGGGCCCTGGGACAACATGTAATGTCATGTGCATGAAAGCCAAAATGAGGTTGGCACCAAACTGAAACTATATCCAGGGGAGCTCATGCCTTCCTTGGGACTCTTGCACTTGATCCAGCATATGTGGACATACTCATACGCTGGAGTATGAGATGGTGAAAGTGAATAAGAAATCATTGCTGTCTGGATCAACATGTGAGCACCTTGGGCTAATCCAGTTCACCATTCCTACAGAATGAACCAGCTAGAACCTCAATGCACCAGACTGTTGTCGAGATGACAACAGCTGTTTAGTGCCTATGATGGTTTTTCAAGGCCCAGTGAAGTCTGTTCCAGGAGAAGATCATCTTGAACTCGATCCCAGTGTTTCAGCAGTACAATGTGGTGCATGCAAAGAAGTTGTTTAAGTGCCGTCGAGTCAAAGTTGATTCATGGTGACCCTCTCGATGGTTGTCCTAAACTACGTTCGGTCTTCAGTCAGGTGGCTCATTGTTGACAGAGTGGCACCCATAGCTGCTGTTATTGTACTGATCCATCTCATTGTTGGCCTTCCTCTTTTGCAGTGACCACCTACCTTGCCAAGCACGATATCTTTCTCTAATGATCTCTCTCTCTTTGCATGATGTGTCCAAGTATGAAAGTTGAAGTCTTGTCATCCGAGCTTCTAAAGAAAGTTTAGGTTTGATCTTCTCTAGTACTGACTGGTTTGTTCTTTGGGCAGTGAAAAAAGGAAAAAAAAAGCTTGAGAAGCTGAGAATTTGTATTGATCTCAGTATATCATGTCAACACTCAGATTGTCTCATACAAATTGCCTAAAGCTCACTTGTTTATACTTTCAGAAATGCATCAGGGGCATCAATGATGCAAATTAGATGAGGAAAGAGGTCTTATGACAACATGCTAGACTCTCTGGGGCAGGAAAAGATGAATCAGACTACCTTTTGGAGCCTCTGTAGTACCAAAGGTGCATTAGCAAAAGCAGCATGAACTTTTGTTTTGGCTCAGAGGCATTGAATCAATAGCAGATGACCTCATCATTGGTTCTGGTGACTCTCTGAGAAGGCAGGTCATAACCATAAGAACAAGTTCTTAGCCTTAATGGATCACTGCCAGCAGGTGAAGATAAACCTTAGTGTGAAGAAATCACAATTCAGAGTGGAGACCTACTTTCATGGTCATATCCTGTCTTCATAGGGCCTGAAAGTAGACCTGGATAAAACTGAAGCCATTCAGATATGTCTCTGCTTGTAAATGTAAATTATGTGCAGTGCTTCACTGGCTTTGTAACTTTATGTAGAAAAATTCATGCCATGGCTCTTGAAACTGTGTGAGCCCTTGAGAAGACTTCTGGATAAGGATGCAGTTTGGCACCTTATCCAAGCACTTGGTCACAGATGCTCCTGTGTTGTGTTGTATGATGTCATCAAGCCCATTGTGTTAGAGTGATTCTAGCAAAAAATAGACTTGGTTGCTTCTAATGCAAGAGGGTCAACCAGCGGCTTTTGCATTCAAGGCAGGATTATGCACAAATCAAAAAGTATGCCTCAGCATTGTGCTTGCCTTACCAGTGCTTTCATTATTAGCTCTATGGCAGATATAGTTACAGCTGGAAATGACCAGAATCCACCAATAGCAATCTTCAAACAGCCCCTATTGTACACAAGCTAAAGTGCCTTTAGTGCATGTTGCTAATGTTGCAACATTACAACCTCCAATATTGTTTATAAGCTAATCTCTGAGATTTTTGTTAATGACACTCAACAGAACCAGTATAGATGAGCACCAGCAGTCCAGTGCTTGTACTCAACACCTCAAGATTTGTTGGCTGCAACAAGAACAAATTGACATTGCACAAATCAACCAGGCAGACATTTTGAATGTCGCAGGCTGGAGGCTGCAACAAATCTTACAGTACTTGCAAGATATCATCTTTTGTGGTGTACTGAAGTCTGTAGTCCTGACTGGATGGCCAGACTTGGAGGAAACGCCAGCTGAAATTAGGGCTTACTGTCATGAGAGATGAAAGCAGCATACAAAATGGCATCCTATATAAAGAGCCCAGGGTTAGGCCTAAATCACTGCAGAGATGCTAAAATGTATGTTTTCAAGCCACATTGGTGAAGCATATTACCATCTGACCTAAAATACCTTTTACTGGTTGTCACCAGCAGTGGCTGAACTGTGGCGTAAGCAGTCAGCTAAACTGCTGGGCCTGACCTTCCATAAAGAAAGTGGTAGCTGTGAGTCCGAATGGTCAGGTTTCAAAAAGAATATTTTATTCCCCTCCCGGGGTTGGATTTTCAAAAATAGTATAATACAAAATAACTTAGGATACAACCATTACTTTGGCATAACTGAAGAAAAACTTAAATACAGCGTCTTGCTTCAACCAAAAGTTACAAATCACAGTGAGCAGTTTTACCTAATATGCTGGCAGTCTCTTCTTGGCTTTCCCAGCTGTACAAGGCACTCTTGTCTTTAGCTTCAGTGCAAAGAAGAACTCATATCAGATACAAACAAAGAGCAATCCATTTCTTCAACACATGGACTTATAATACTGTAATCATAGGCTCATCAATTACAGTCTTTTCCTCAGGATAGAAAGTCTGTAGCTTTCTGAACTCCGTCTCTCTCTCTGAGCTCTCTGCACAGCTCTCTTCCCAACAAGGCAGATAATTGTCATATAGCTTGTAGTAGCAGGAAGGAGAGACACCTCTATCTAAACAAGCTTTCTCTTTAGAAGTTTTGAACCTCCTGCCTTTTATATTGGGTTGTAGCTCATAGCACTGCTCTCTTCTGTTAAAGGAAGACTTTTCCCGTGGAAGTCTTTTGCAGGGTTTTACTGTCATACATTCATCAGGATCAAACATGCATACATCCTCAACAGGACTGCTTTCCCTCTCAAGGGCTTGGAACTGTTTTAAACAGCCCTGCTTCTCAAATACATACGGTTTGTTTCTAGCTGCCTCACGTTCCTTCAACTCAGCCAGGTGCCTGGGAAATTTACACTGCGTCAGAGGTAAGTGTTTCCTGTAGCTGACTTCTCTGGGTGAAACTTTCCTTGTTTCTCTTTGAAATCCTCTGTGGCTTCCTGCTAGAAATTTTTGGCAGTTCAAACTCTATGTCAGAGTATTCTGAGTATTCTGAGCTTCCCTCGGAGTCCTGCAAGTTTCCCTTCTCTTGCCAAGCTCTTGCCTCTCCTGAAGCTCCCGAAGCTCTCGTACCTTGCCGAGCTCCTGACTCTCCTGAAGCTAATTCTGTTTGCCTTGAGGATTTCTTATACAGCTTCATGGGCGTTCTCTTTCCCAGGTGAAAGCTCTTTTCCTCATCAGTTGGGGAATGCTCACTAACTAGGCGTGACTGCAGACCTCGTGTCTGAATTTGTTTGTGTTGCCTATGGTAACTAGGAATCGTTTTGCTTGCCTGCCTGTCAGAATCTAAGCTATATCTATCAGCTTTCTGTGTTTCTGAGGCAGAGGGCAGATCTTCCGTGTTACATGGTCTTTCAACATGCAAGGCTCGATCAAAGACTTTGAACAATTCTTCTACCTGCAGTAAATGTGCAAGTGAGCAGCAGAAGGAAAGCATGATATCGCATGACCTACTGGTGCAGCCTTGGCAGGATGTCAACATGGATTTGGTTAACTTCACTGGGGAAGAGTTCCTGTTAGTGAATCATTATTCAGACATCTAGGAGACAGAACTGCTCACAGACATTTCTGCTGAAGGTACAAACAAGGAGTGCAAAGTACAGTTTGTATGCTATGACCAACGTGAGCAAGTGTTCTCAGATAAAGGCCCTCAATTTACTTGCATGCAATTTTTAAATGGCTTTCTGCTGAGTGGGGGTTTCAACATGCTACCGCATCACCAAGGCATCCACAAGCTAATGGCAAAGCTGAATCTTCTGTAAAGATATCGGACACAAGAAGCAATTGTTAAGATATCACATATATGCAAGAGATTTGCCAGCTGAAAAACTGGGACTCAGTCCGCATGAAACTACTACCAGAAGATGGTACAAATTGTTAAAGAGTGAGTACTTTGCACCACACTCATATCTAGTGGACATTGAAGGAACTCTCTATCACCGCAACCGTGTGGATCTGAGAATGGCTGGCCAGCCATCTTCACAAGGGGATAGCACAGAGCTTGGGTGAAGAGCCAAGCAATCCTTCCTTCCTCCAATACATCACCATTCACAGAGAGTGCACGTACTGAAGGGAACAGCAGTAGATAGAATCCTGAGCTAGTGGGCATGCTAATCATGAGTTTGGTACCAGCTACACCTGCCATGTTAAATAACAGTTTGCCAGAAAGGGATCAGGCGTAACATGCACAGAAAAGCTCGGTCGACACATGCAGGGTCCAGCTCTCAAAGTCACTACAGCAACTTGATCTGTAGGACATTTGCAGTAGAAAGTTGTGCATAAGCTCAGAGTTTAAAAAATAATGAAAAAAAGGGAGATGTTACAAATGTTAACATTTTAATACCAGGGGAAGAAGACCAACTCTCCATAGAAATCACAGGGGTCACCAGAACAGCACAGGGAGGATATGGCCACACCACTTAAAAACAAAGAAACCTTTTATTTCGTAAAACCTTCAAAGATACAGACCTGACTTGGCCAAGTTTCGGTTGTCAGCCACTTAAGAGTCAATTGCATATATACTCCAATGGCAACTTTCTCAGTAGATGCCAAAGGCATACCTGAGAAGCACTTATTGAGCTTTCAGCTACTGGTTTTTATTTGTTACAATGTCCTGACTGCCATTGGAGTATATATGCAATTAACTCTTAAGTGGCTGACAGCCGAAACTTGGCCAAGTCAGGTCTGTACCTTTTTGAAGGTTTTACGAAATAGAAGGTTTCTTTGTTTTTAAGAGGTGTGGCTGTGTCTTCCCTGCATTGTTCTGGTGACAAATGTTTATCTTTTTTACCAATACCATGTAATGGCTCATTGTTATATCTCGCTGTTTCTTACTTCCTTCTTGTCACCTTTTGATCTTGTAATGCAATACAATGTGGGTCTTGTCCTTCAGCTGTGTTTAGTGGTATTTTATTTCTAGCTCTGAATCAATTGCCATGCCTGTTAGCTCAGGTACTTGGATTGCAAGCTTTTGGGGGGAAGGATTTATTGTATCTGAATACTCATAATGATGTAAACTTCCTTGAGTATTTGAAAAAGCATGCTAATAAGTTGTGGAAGAAATCTTCTACTAACTTTTTCTGTGGATGCCCTTAAGTCATCGTGAGACAGTGCTGCAGCCTCATGGCCTAATCTTTATATGAAGCTTATGACAGTATATGGTTGTACTGGGACTGGGAGCTTGGAATGAGTCGATCTAGCCTTGCATCCCCTCACCCTTGTCCGCCTTCCTCTTGATTTAAATGCAAATTAAATTGATTTTTCCCAATGTGATACTGCATTTGTTTTGGTATGTTTGTGATATTTTGCTTAGATAATCTGAATGGTGGTACATAGAATAAATTTGAACCTTGAACCTATTCTAGCATTGTAAGAAAGCTCTGCAGCATGCCCTGGATAATGGTGTTCTCTGGCTAGAAAATAGAAGTGGGAGGAGTTCTGGTGGATCTCTGAGATGGGGACACAGCTGCTATCCTGTTCCTGTATGTTGATGGCAGCTTAGTTTCCTCACCCTGATATTTCTTAACACTGTGGGTGCATCATTTCAGCTGAAGTCTCGCATGTCTGAGAAAACAGCTCTTCTTTTCTGCCTTGTAAATAAGAACATAAGAAATGCCTTACTGGGTCAGACCAAGATCCATCAAGCCCAGTGTCCTGTTTCCAACAGTGGCCAATCCAGGTCATAAGTACCTGACACATATCCCAAAAGTAGACTGTTCCATTTTATTTATCCCTAGGGATAAGCATTGCTTTTTTTTTTCTTTGATTACTTTAATAATTGTTTCCTCCAGGAATTCATCCAGACTTTATTTTTTAATTTTTTAAACCCAGCCTACACTATCTTGTTTTCCCACATCCATCGACAGTGAATTCCAAAGACTAATTATGCTGCTTTGTAGCTTCATAGCATGACACCTAGTCCTTGTATTCTTTTTGAAAGAGTAGTAGCCTAGTGGTTAGAGCAACTGCCTAGTACCCAGAAGCAATGTTCCCTCTAATTTTCTGTAGGCTGTGTGCGCATAAAATATCAGCTGTGCAGCTTTTGAAGGAAGGTTAAATTTTTGTGTGTCACATAACGACACTCGGAGTTCTATACTTTAAAATTTGACTACACGTCAGAATACAGTATGTACACCACATTGATTGCACTAGATAGTATTGTAGAACTTGTGAAAACCATAAATACACAACAACCTTTAAATTATAAGATGTCTGTGTTGTTTTCTATCGGAATCAGAACCATAATTTTTGTGCGCTCTGTTATAAAGTATGTGCGCTCGCTCGGCAAGGTGTGTGCGTGCGCGCACGTGCACAACTTAGAGGGAACAGTGCCCAGAAGATCAAGGGTTCAATTCCTACTGGCACTCCTTGTGACCATGGACAAGTCGCTTTACCCTCCATTGCCTCAGAAGAAAAGACCTGGCAGTCTACTTTCGGTGATACATTGCCAAGAAAATCCAGAGGCAGCTGGGTCGACTAGAGTTGGCTCTGACTTGACGGTATTAAAAACAAAAATAAAAACAACAACCCCCCCCCCCAAAAAAAAAAACCCCAATCAATTTGTATCTATCTGTTCCACTCCACTTAGATGTCTGTAAGATCCTATCATATTTCCCCTCAACTGTCTTTTCTCCAGGCTGAAAAGCCCTAATCTCTAGCCTTTCCTCATAGGAGAGTTGTTGCATCCCCTTTATCATTTTGGTTGCTGTTCTCTGTACCTTTCATAATGATAACTTTTTATCTCCAGGAACAAGCAGGAATGAGTCTTCACATATGGGTACGTCGGTACCGACGGAGTCTGCGCGGGAACGCCTCCCATCATCCAATCAAAGAGCTTTTGGAAGCATCCCACCACGCCTGCGTGCTTTCTTCCCGTCTTTCCAAACTGCCTCTCCTCAGTTTTCGTTTTTCCGCGGAGCCGGCAGGATGTCCTCCTGTCACTGCAGAAATTTTTTTTGTTTTATTCTTAGTTTTCTTGTGGTCGCGGCTGTCTCCCCGACGCCACCGGTACTGCCGGTGTTTTCTTTTCTTGTGAAATTTCCTTTTTCAAGGACCCTTTTTTTTCTTCACGATTCTCAGGCCTTAGGCCTCTCCTTTTTTCCTTCATGGAACCGCCACATATTTTCCCCAGGAAATGTTCAGACTGTGGCAGTACAACTTTATTTTTAGACCCTCAAAGTCGGTGTCTAACCTGTTTGGGGCCTGACCCTTTTCCTCCGGAGCCTTTGGGCAACAGTCTGGTGAGAAGAGAGTTTCAACATCGAGGTTTCCTCGATACCCAGTTCGCCTCCAATTTCGGGGCACCGTCCCTTTCTTCTTCTACACAGGATCAGGTAACACACAAACAGTCTGTTAAGACTTGCCAGTCCTCGAGTAGTAGGTCTCATGCACAGCATGTAGACTGCTCTGGCCTTGCCCTCGAGGACCCACTGGCTTCAAAACCCCGGCAGGAGTCTTCGGTCTCCAAAGCATATGAGGGGTCTAGGGTTGTTCCTGGGGTTCACCCCTCACAGAACATTTATTTATTTTTATTTATTTATTTAGAGTTTTGTATACCGCCTTATCCTTCAATCAAAGTGGTCACAACACAATTGGGGGATACATTTAACACGTAGGGATATGAGACACATACACTAATACTTACAGGGAACATGGGCAATGGAGGGTTAAGTGGCTTGCCCAAGACCACAAGGAGCATCTGTGGAACTAGAAACCCCAGTCCTTCCGGCCCAAGGTTGCTGTCCTCTAGTGGGATTTGAACCACCGACCTTCCGGCCTGAAGTACCTTGCCCCAACCACTAGGCTACTCCTCCCTCCGAACATACCTGAGCCGTGTCCGGTGGTGGCATCCGCTTCGAGCGGTACCGATACCCCGGCATCGGCACTGGTGTTGGATGAAACACTCCTCACCAGGGATCGTCATCTGGTGTCCTCGGTACCTTTGGGTCCAATAGTTTCCTCCCAGATTGACTTTCCGGCATCGGTACCGACACGGATACGACCTCCGACATCGGTCCCCTCCAGACGTACATCGATAGACTCGTTTCCTTCGATGCCGAGTCTGGAATCGATTTCCAGTCTGGAGGATTGGGTACCGACTTGCCTTGGTACCGGCTACCCCCGGTACCAAAGGCTCGGTTCCGATAATTCGGACCTGCAACTCCCGGTTCCTCCGATGCTGTCTGAGTTGCCACTGGTTGGCTTTCTTCCACCGGTTTCAGACTCGGTACCGAACCCGGTACCGATGTCCACATTACCTTTGCAGTCTGTGCCTACTGTGCTTTGTTCATCAGGCGTACCGGCACGCCTTGGTACCGACTCCGATCGGTACCGCAGGCTTGGTACCGAGCAGAGCTGTTGCAGGTTCTCTGTTACCTCGGTACCCATCGAGCTGTCACTGATGCCTACTCCGATGTCTGTGTCGCCTTCGGCTCCGACATCGATACCGGTGTCACCATCGGTACCGGTATCAACAGTAGCATCGTGGCCAGCTCCTGCCATGCTTTTTTCAACAGGATCGCTCCCTTCTATACCAAGCTTGGAGTTGATACCTGGCATGGACAATGATGTACTGACGGATGCTGCTCCTGACAGCCAGTACCAGCAGCCATCCTTTAAGGATACCACCCTGCACTGTACAGGACCTTCTATTCCTATATACCTGAATAGCTCCTTCGGTGCTCAGGCTAGTTCTTCTGATCTAACCTGTCCAAAGCAGATTCCTGTTGGAGATCCCTCTTTCCAGAGTTTTCTCCTGGAAATAGCAAGATCACTTGCCATTCCTATCCCTGGACATCATCCTGCACAAGGCTCTGTTCCTACCAAAGCAAAGGAGAACATAATGCTTCCTTTGCATCATTCCTTGCAGGATCTCCTCCTAGGTCTGTGGGAAGCACCTTTAAGGGTACCCCCACTCTCCAGAGCAACTGATCTCCTATGTCAGGTGCCCCCCTCTCCAGGGTTTCAAAAGACTCAACTTCCTCATCATTCCATAGTAATGGAATCAGCAATGGTGTGAGTAAAGAGTAAGAAAAAGCACTCTTCTTATCCACCAGGTCGTGAGTCTAGGACACTAGATGCCTTTGGGCGTCAAACCTTCCAGACATCTATGCTTTCTGCAAGAATTCTCTCGTATATTTTTTATATGAGTCTATCTCTTGAGGAGGTCACAAAAAAGTTGCATCTCTTGACTCCTTTCCTTCCAGATTCCAGGAGTGCAGACTATTCTTCACTGCTTAAGCATGTCCAGGATATCTCTTGGTTTCTTACTCGTGCTTCCCTTTTGAGTCTGTTAGCAGGACTTCTGCTATAGCTATAGGGGCACGACGTAGAGCCTGGCTTCAAGCTTCAGACTTAGATAAATGGGCACAACAAAGACTGGGACATACTCCTTGTTCTGGAGAGAATCTCTTCAACAAGGAGTCTTTACGTCAGGTTACTCAGTTATCCACTGATCTACCTGTTCCTAGGGGTTGTTCTACACCTTCTTCTGTCCCAGTAGGTAGGAAATGTCCTACCAAACTTTCTTCCCATAGGAGAAGAAGGTTTTACTCATCACCTGCCCATCATACAGATGTTCCCAAACAGGGGAAACATCCTCCTGGTCTGAAGAATCCAACCTCTCACCAGGCTCAGCAAACCCAGCAACCGCAGGGTTTCTGATCAATCATCATCAGATGTTTGGAATTTTTGGGGTTTAGGATCTGCAGTTTGCTTCTTTTCAATAGATGCAATCCACCGATTCATTCTAACCCCTACACATGGATCTCTTTCCAAAGGACATCCATGTTTTCCATATTTCTATGAGCTGTCAGGATGTTCATGCCTATACGTCACAGGTTTTTCTCCTCTTCTTCCTGCTAGGAAGAGAGGCCTACCCACTATCAAATGATAGTTTCCTGTGCCAGCATGTATTTTCCTTTCTATAGACTTACTACTTGTAAGTCTTCTCCAGCTCCATTCCTTCACCCTCTTACCAGGCTTTTCCTCTGTAAGAGTGGTATTACTTCACTAGGCTTCAGCCTCTCTAGTTTTGTAATTTTCCAGTGCGGAGTTTTCCTCCCTGAATTAACTCCTCTTTTCAATCTTGCTGTGGGGCAGCTTATCAGACACGTCCACAGTGTTCTACTCCTGTCCTGTCTGTTCTTTCTGTTTTTAAACAGTAAGATTCTTTTTGCTGTCTTGCTAGCAGCTGCCTTTGCAGGAGCCTTAATGTTTGGACCACTGGTTCTTGTCCACAAACACCCAGATTGTCCTCCACTACCATTCTGTCTAGTCATAGTAGTGGCTCCAAGTCAGTGCTTCATCTATCTTGGAGTCTATCTCACTACAACCCTCTAGATTGTCTTCTATTTTTCTGTCATCTCCAGTCTTCTGGGTTGAGCAGCATAGTGGACAGAGATACTGGCTCTCCAACAGCCAGTTCTATCTCCTCTTTCTCCTGTATCATGCTCTCTGCAATCCTACAGAGAAGCTTTCTACTATGGGCCCTTGCTAGAGAGCATGGGGTTTTTCTCCAACAGCTATCCTAGATGGTTGGAAAAGGCTTTGCAGTCATGTCTCCTATGACTAGAAGAGTTCTCCCTTCTCTTCCTATCTCCTTTTTGCCATAAAGGACATAGGCCTTTGCTTATGTGAAAGTTTAGGAAGTTGCCAATTCCCTGCTTTGGTCCATAGTATTCCCAATCGGGGATATGTTCTTTCTCTTTGCAGCTCGCCCTCATAGTAAGAATGCATGATATCTTTTTGCCCTTGAGCAGGTCAGCATGGTATCTCATCTCTATATGTCTTCTATCCACTTACCATGCTAGAGTTCTGGGAAACTCACAATTGCCGGCTGCAGCCTGATATCATCATTGCAGATCATATCCAGGAGGAATAGATTCTCTATATATCTTCTCAGGTGGGTTCTACCTCCTTGTTATTGGATGAATGTTTCCTCTCCACATATCCTATCTGAGTACCCTGCTGTAGGCTTCTCTGTCTGCTTAATTGCAGACACCCATATTCAAGCCTGCATATTCATATCTATTTTTGTTGTGTATTTTATGCTCTCCATATCTCTGTGCAGATATATTTTTTTATATGTCTATCCATATATCTATATGTATATGTGTGTGTGTGTGTATATATATATATATATATATATATATATCTGTTGAGATATTTTATTATAGATAGATATGTATCCACATACTTATCTATCTCACTGTCTATGCTCATATAACTATATGATTCTGACAGATGGGCTTACCCATACCTTGCTATCCAGCAGGTTTAGGGTTCTACACACACAACCACTCCTGTGGTACTCAACAACTTTTATCCCATGACCTTAGGGTTTAGATACCTCTGAAGCTCCATGCTCCAATATCTCTCCTAGCTTACCCCAGTTAGGAGAGACATTGCGGATCTTCAGTTTACCTTAGGCTTAATGCCTCAGGCATTTGTCCTCTCCTTTTGGGATACAAGAGCTTCCCATACCTTCTCCCCACAAGGACTGTGCCTGTTTATCCAAATCAGTTAGCCTTTCTCTTTTGCTCCTAAGAGTGGGCCACTCTGCCCCCAAAAGAGTTGGGTTTTTGTCACAAAGCATTCCGCTGAAGGCCCACTGTTTTTTGTACCATCCCAGTTCTCTACTGGGGTTACCTGTTACCTTTCAGTTTTTATGACCTCCACTGTTTTTTCCTGCAGGTTTATTGCCTCCACTTTACAGTGAGGCCCTCTTCGAGGTTCCTCTACTGGTTCCCCAGTAGATCCCATGAACCGCCATACTTCTGTAAAATCCTGTTAGGGGAGGTCCATATTGCAATTTTCATTCCAATATCCTTGATGACAATTACCATCCACACATAGACTCCTTGTCTGCAGTCCTATGCTAGGTTAAGCTGTTTTCTACAGCACTTTTCTCTTTTCAACTCCTACCCTCCTTCCTCAGGATGCCTGGTGTTGTGGGAGATAGCATGTTCCAACCTATAACATGCTGGGACTCCAGGCATCTAAGCTTGGGAGTCCCCATATGTGAAGACTCATTCCTGCTTGTTCCTGGAGATAGCACAGTTACTTACCTGTAACAGGTGATCTCTGGGAACAGCAGGAATAAGTCTTCACAACCCACCCACCTCCCCAGGAGTTGTATCTCTATCTATCTTTCCTTTCCTCTCCTCTCTCTCTCTCTTTGTCTCAGCTTTAAAACTTAACTGAGGAGAGGCAGTTTGGAAAGGCGGAAAGACAGCACGCAGGCGTGGTGGGATGCTTCCAAAAGCTCTTTGAATGGACGCTGGGAAGCGTTCCCGCGAAGACTCCGTCGGTACCGACATACCCATATGTGAAGACTTATTCCTGCTGTTCCCAGAGATCACCTGTTACAGGTAAGTAACTGTGCTTTTTTTGAGATGTGGAGACCAAAATTGCATACAGTACTTAAAGCATTGTAGCACCATGGAATAATATGGGAATTATGATTCCTGTGTTTTGTTTTATTTTCTATTCCTTTCCTAATGATTCCTAACGTTTTGTTTGCTTTTGTGGCCACTGCTGTTCACTGAAGAGATTTCATTAATGTGTCTTTGATCACACCCAGATCATTTTCTTTGGTGGCAACGTCTAATGTAGAACCTAACACTTTTCAGTCTGTATGATACTTCCCCCAGAGCTTTATGGAAGGTTTGTGGGACTTAGTCTATAAGGTATTTTCCTTTGTAATTCTATTACTTTTATGTAGCTTTATTGGTTACTTTATGGTATTACCTGGCTAATGTTCCTTTTCTATGCAAGTAGAAATACTTGTAATTGTAAAAGTTTAAGAACATAAGAACATAAGACATGCCATACTGGGTCAGACCGAGGTCCATCAAGCCCAGTATCCTGTTTCCAACAGTGGCCAATCTAGGTCATACGTACCTAGCAATATCCCCAAAAGACACAGGTTCCACAATGCTTGTACTGGGTCAAGCATTGATATCCTGGGTCCCTTTTAATAGTGGTTTATGGACCTTTCCTCCAGGAACTTGTCCAAATCTTTTTTAAACCCAGCTATACTAACAGCCCTTACTACATCCTCCGGTAACAGATTCCAGAGTTGATTACACGTTGAGTGAAAAAATATTTTCTCTTATTTGTCTTAAATAGTTTACCCTGTAGCTTCATTACATGTCCCCTAGTCTTCCTATATTCTGATAGCGTAAACAATTGATCCACGTTTATCCGTTCCACTCCATTCATTAATTTATAGACCTCTATCATATCTCTCCTCAGCCGTCTCTTTTCCAGGTTAAAGAGCCCTAACCTTTTTAGCCTCTCTTCATAGGAGTAGCCTTCCATCCCCTTCACAAATTTGGTTGCTCTTCTCTGTACTTTTTCTAATAACGCTATGTCCTTTTTAAGATACGGTGACCAGAATTGCACACAATATTCAAGGTGCGGTCGTACCATGGAGCGATACAGAGGCATTATAATATCCTTTGTTTTATTCTCCATCCCTTTCCTTATGATACCTAGCATTCTATTTGCTTTCTTGGCCGCCGCTGCACACTGGGCGGAGGGTTTTAACATGTTATCCACGATGACTCCTAAATCTTTTTCCTGGGTGGTGGTTTCTAATGTGGAGCCTTGCATCGTGTAACTATAGTGTGGGTTGTTCTTTCCTAGGTGCATAACTTTGCACTTGTCCACATTAAATTTCATCTGCCATTTGGATGCCCAGTCTTCCAATTTATCCAGATCCTCCTGCAGTTTTCCACAATCCACTTGGGTTTTAACAACTTTAAACAGTTTTGTGTCATCTGCAAATTTGATAACCTCACTAGTTATTCCCTCTTCCAGGTCATTTATGAATATGTCAAAAAGTAGCGGACCCAGTACAGATCCCTGGGGTACTCCACTATTCACCTTTTTCCATTGGGAATATTGGCCATTTAGCCCTACCCTCTGCTTTCTATCTTTTAACCAGTTCCCGATCCACAATAGTACACTGCCTCCTATCCCATGACTTTTTAGCTTCGCCAAAAGTCTCTGATGGGGGACCTTGTCAAAAGCTTTCTGAAAGTCCAGATACACTATCAACCGACTCACCTTTGTCTACCTGTTTATGCACACCTTCAAAAAAACATATCAGATTAGTAAGACAAGATTTTCCTTGTCTAAAGCCATGTTGGCTGTCTCCCATTAGGCCATGACTATCTACATGCTGTGTAATTTTGTTCTTTATGATGGTTTCTACCATTTTCCCTGGTACTGACGTCAGGCTCACTGGTCTGTAATTTCCCGGGTCAGCCCTGGAACCCTTTTTAAAAATTGGTGTTATGTTGGCGACCCTCCAATCTTCAGGTATTACAGATGATTTTAATGAAAGTTGACAGATTACCAATAGCAGGTCTGCAATCTCATATTTCAGTTCTTTCAACACTCTGGGATGTATACCATCCGGTCCAGGTGATTTGCTACTATTCAGTTTATCAAATAGTTGTAATATATCTTCCCGGTGTAGCGATATTTCTCTCAATTCCTCTGCAGTATCACCTTTAAATACTACTTCAGTCTTGGGTAACATCCCTACATCTTCCTCAGTAAAGACCGAAGCAAAGAATTCATTCAGTCTCTCTGCTATAGCCTTGTCTCCTCTTACTGCCCCTTTTACCCCTCTATATACCCCTTTAATAAATATGAACCCACCCCCACCCCCCAAAAAATCCCCACTGTTTATATATAGTTTGGGTTATTCTTTGCTGTGTTCGTTGCGTTGCACTTGTCCACATTAAATTTAATCTGCCATGTGGATTCCCAATTTCCCAGTCTCACAAGGTCCTGCAATTTCTCACAATTCACATGTGATTTAACAGTTCTGAACATATCATCTGCAAATTTAATCACCTTGCTGCTTGTTGCTGATTCCAGACTATTTCATAAATACGTTAAAAAGCACTAACCCTAACAGATTCCTGGGATGCTCCACTACTAACTTTCCTCCTTTGAAAAAACTGACCATTTATCCTTTCTGTTTCTGTCTTTTTAACCAGTTTCTAATCTACAATAGTACATTGCCTCCTATGCCATGACTTTTAACTTCATCATGAGTCTCTGATGTGGGACTTTGTCAAATGCTTTCTAATATTCTAAATACACTATGGAGATAATTTTAGAAGCCCTATTCATGCTTTGGAAGTCTGAAAATGAACATAGATGCCCAAAGCATCAGTGATGTCTCCAGAGCCATTTTAGAAGCTGGCTCTGGGGACGTCCCCAGCATGAGGACATCAATGTCTGAACAATGGTGGTGTTGAGCAGTGGCTGGAGCATTCCCAGGAACCTGGATATCCCCACCTGATTTCAGAAACATCATGCATGTCTGTCACATCTAATTTTAGACCTGCTCCAGGCATCTGTAAAGTGCTCGTTTTGGCTGAAAAACATCCAGAGAGTGTAGAGAAGAAGGTACTTCATCATCCCCAGTACTCAGCACAACGTCAACAATAGCAGCAGTGGGATTTGAACTCTAGCTGCCCTGATCCTAGCACATTACTCTAACCATTAGACTATCCTAGGTATCCAGGTTCTGAAATATGGTTCTGGGATGTCTTTGAACATAACAAGAAATGCCATACTGAGTCAGACCAAGGTCCATCAAGCCCAGTATCCTGTTATCCAACAGTGGCCAATCCAGGTCACATGTACCTAGCAGTTTCCCCAAAGGATACAGGTTCTGCAATGCTTGTATTGGGGCAAGCAGTGGATTTCCTGGGTCCCCTTTAATAATGGTTTATGGACCTTTCCTCCAGGAACTTGTCCAAACCTATTTCAAACCCAGCTACACTAACAGCTTTTACTACATCCTCCGGTAATGAATTCCAGAGTTTGATTACACGTTGAGTGAAAAAATATTTTCTCTTATTAGCCTTAAATATGTTAACACATTAGCTTCATTGCATGTCCCCTAGTCTTTCTATTTTTGGATGGCATAAACAATCGATCGACGTTTACCCATTCTACTCTATTCATTAATTTATAGACTTCTATTATATCTCCCCTCGGCCGTCTCTTTTCCAGGTTGAAGAGCCCTAACCTTTTTAGCCTCTCTTCATAGGGTTATCTTTCCATCCCTTTTACCATTTTGGTGGCTCTTCTCTGTACCTTTTCTAATAACGCTATATCCTTTTTACTAATAGTAGCTCTGCGATTTCATCTTTGAGTTCTCTCGACACACTTGGGTGTATACCATTTGCTGCTCTTTAGTTTATCAATTTGTTCTATTGCATTTTCCAGGCTCTTTGAGGTTTCATTCAGCTCTTCTGGCTCATCATGGTTAAGTACCCTTTCTTTCATGGGTAGCTTCCTCATATCCTCCTCAGTAAAGACCGAAACAAAGAATTAATTTAATGTCTCAGCCATGGCCTTGTCCTTCCTTGATTGTCTAATGGTCCAACTGAAACTCTTCCAGTTTCTTGTTTCATATGTATCTAAAAAAAATTTATTGCGAGTTTTTCTCTCTGGAAAGTCTTTTTCAAATTCTTATTTTGCCTTCCTAATCCGTGACTTGAAGTTATTTATTTATTTAGTAGTATTTAGCTCACACCTTTCCAGTAGTAGTTCAAGGTGAGTTACAATCAGGTACAGTAGGTGTTTTTATGATGGATGTTTCAATGTCCTACCATGATGGTACCCTTTCATTATAATTTTCACAAGCTGGACCAAAAGAATTTGATCAAGAGCATTTCATCTGGCTAGAAAATCTGATAACAGAGGAAGTTGCTGTTAGTGAGTACGTGGTTTATCTCGTGGTAAATTTTTACTTGAAAAAATATTTCAACTTTTTCTGGAGTTCTCATTGCTCCATTATTAAGACCTGAAAAAGCTGAAAGGGCTGCAACTGTTTGGGGGGGGGGGGGGATACTTTAAAAGTTTTGTTGTTAAGTGCCGTCGAGTCGGAGTCGACTCATGACGACCCTCTGGATAGCTATCCTAAATTGTGTTCGGTCTTCAGTCAGGCGGCTTATTGTTGACAGACTGGTACCCGTAGCCGCTGTTATTGTATCGATCCATCTCATTGCTGGCCTTCCTCTTTTGCGTTGACCTTCTATCTTGCCAAGCATGATGTCTTTCTCTAATGATCTCTCTCTCGCATGATGTGTCCAAAGTATGAAAGTCGAAGTCTTGTCATCTGAGCTTCTAAAGAAAGCTTAGGTTTGATCTCCTCTAGTACAGACTGGTTTGTTCTTCGGGCAGTCCATGGTATACACAGTATTCGCCGCCAGCACCATAATTCAAAGGCATCAATTTTCTTCCTGTCTATCTTTTTCACTGTCCAGCGTTCACATCCATATGATGTTATTGAAAATACCATGGCTTGAACAAGTCGAATCTTTGTATGGAGAGAGACATCTCTGCTCTTGAGAATCTTATCTAGGTCTTTCATAGCCATTCTGCCAAGAGCAATGCGTCGTCTGATTTCTTGACTACTTGTTGCTTCTTTATTGATAGTTGATCCAAGTAGGTTAAAGTTATTCACGATTTTAATTTCTTCTCCTTCGACGATGAACCTGTTGATTTATGCCAGTTGTCATGATCTTTGTCTTCTTTACATTAAGGTGCAGGCCCATTTTGAGACTATGTTCTTTGATTGTGAGAAGCAAATGTTTCAGATCATCTTCACTTTCCGCCAGTAATGTGGTATCATCAGCATAGCGAAGGTTGTTGATGAGTCTTCCATCAATCTTCACACCTCTGTTGTCTTCATACAATCCTGCTTCTCTGATGGGAATGCAATCAATGCCTGGTGCTTTGTTCTTTGATAAGGCTTTCAATGCTGCTTCAACTTCTTCTTTCATCACCAATGGTTCCAGATCATAAGGTACAGGTTGAAACGGCTGTTGGTCCACTTGATCTTTATCATATAAAAACTCTGTATATTCCTTCCATCTTTTCTTGATCTTCTCAGCATCATTCAACATAGAACCTTGAGCATCTTGTAACATTCCAATTCAAGGCTGGAACTTTTTCTTTAACTCTTGTAGCTTTAGGAAAGCTGATCTTGTTCTTCCCCTAATAGTTTCTGCTTCTATTTCCTTGCATGCATCATTGTAGTACTTTTCCTTGTCCTGTCTTGCTGCACATTGGAAATCTCTGAGTTCTGTGATTGTCTTTCTTTCTCCTCTGGCTTTAGCTTCTCTGCGTTTCTGGGCAATTTTCAGAGTTTCTGCCGTCATCCATTTTGGCCGTTTTTTCTTTTTTACCTTTTGTAGAGACTTCTCGCTTTCTTCCAACACAACCTTCTTGATGTCATTCCATAACTCTTCTGGAACTCTATCATTTGTATCTAAAGCAGCAAATCGATTTTGCAGGCACTTTAAATTCCAGTGGTATATTCTCAAGGTCATATTTGCTGCATTCATGAGTGGTTTGCTCTTTTTCAGCTTTAGCTTGAGTTTGCATACTAGTAGTTGATGATCTGTACCACAGTCAGCTCCAGGTTTTGTCTTTGTTGATGTTATAGAGCTTTTCCATCGTTGACTTCCACAGATTCAATTTGATTTTTATACAATCCATTGGGTGAAGTCCATGTGTACAGTCACCGCTTGTGTTGCTGGAAGAAGGTGTTCGAGATGAATAGATCGTTGGTCTTGCAGAATTCTATCAGTCTTTCTCCAGCTTCATTTCTTTTGCCAAGTCCATATTTTCCAACTACTTTGTCTTCTTCTTTGTTGCCAACCTTTGCGTTCCAATCACCCATGACTATCAGGATATCCTGTTTGCATGTTCTGTCAATTTCAGCTTGTACTTGTTCATAGAACTCTTCAATTTCATTCTCTTCTGCAGCTGTTGTTGGGGCATATACTTGAATTATAGTTGTGTTGATAGGCATTCCTCGTAGACGAATAGAGATTAAGCGTTCGCTGACTGCATTGTATTTCATTGCAGTTCTTGCAAGTTTCTTCTTATTATAAATGCAACACCATTTCTTCTTTGTCTTTCATTTCCAGCATAGTAGACCATGTGATCATCTGATGCAAAGTGCCCAATGCCAGTCCATTTCAGTTCGCTGACACCCAACAGATCAAGTTGTACACGTTCCATTTCATTCTTGACCACCTCCAACTTCCCTTGGTTCATGCTTCGTACGTTTCATGTTCCAATGTGTAAGACATCTTTACAGCTTCTGACTCTCATTTTATGCGCAGCTACATCAGCAGTCAGACGTCCCGAGGGCTTTGATCCAACCACATCATAAATGCTGGCTTTACTCTGAAACGTCTTCAGCTCTTCCCCAGTAGCTAGTTGAGTGCCTTCCAACCTGGGGGTCTCATCTTCCAGCACTACAGCACAATTTAAAGTTTATGGTACGTTTAATTGATTTCTTGTAAAAATTATCCAAATATGCTGTTGTGCATGTCTAGGAAATCTTTATATGGGTCTAGTAGAGGTCCCAGAATCCTACTTTCTGATGGAAAGATGTAAAAGTAGAAAAAAACAGCAATAGTAAATAAGAGTTTTTATCTTTTTTAAAATAAGAACATAAATGCCATACTGGGTCTTCAAACCTAGTATCTTGCTTCCAACAGTGGCCAATCCAGGTCACAAGTAACTGGCAGTTTCCCAAAAGGGTAGGCAGGTTCCAGAATGCTTATCTCGGGGTAAGCAGTGCATTTTCCCAGCCGCCTTTAAAAATGGTTTAATGACTTTTCCTCCAGGAACTTGTCCAAACCTTTTTTTAAATCCAGCTACACTAACAGCTTTTACTGCATTCTCCGGTAATGAATTCCAGAGTTTGATTTCAGGTAGAGTGAAAAAAATATTCTCTCTTATTAGAGCTAAATGGGCTACATTGTAGCTTCATTGAGTGCCCCCTAGTCTTTCTACTTTTTGAAGGAGTAAACAACTGATCTACATTTACGCATTCCACTCTATTCATTAATTTATAGACCTCTATCATATCTCCCCTCAGCCGTCTCTTTTCCAAGTTGAAGAGCCATTCTAATTGTCTGCAAGGTTAAACGCCTTGTATTTTTACTTCATTCCCTTTGTGTTTTTTCAGGAGTGATATTTACGATTTGGTTGGGATCCGAGTAGGCTCTTGAGGGAAGTTTATATCTTGGGAAATTAGTTTCCTCCTCTTCCCAGAATTAAAATGGATATTTTTCAGATTTATCTCTCTATTTTTTTATACAAAATGACCACGTCCTTAGGGTTGTTTGGTGTCTTCACTGCCGACACTAGAGGGACTGTGTGCCGCAGGCGACATAGATTCTAGCTTTCTCAGTGTTCAGAGAGAAGCAATTTGTGTTTTGCATCTCCAGTGTTTTTAAAAGTTGTCTTTTATGACTGATGGCTCTTTAAGGCAATGTGTTTTCAAACATTCACCAAAGCTTGAGGGATAGTTGAAATGATGGCTCAGTCTTCAATTCACCAGTGTTTCCACAACTCTTCTCTCTCCCTCTGACCTGTAACGTTCCTAATGATTTCTTTCCACAGTAACCTTTCACATATTCCCACTAACTTTTAGGGTCATTCCACACAAGTTGCTTTCTCCTAGCTTATTGTGAAATTCGTTGGAAGTTGATGTTTTTATTGGATTCTTATTGTAGTATTCAGCTGTATGTATTTCATGTGAATTCAGTCGCAAGGAAGACACAAGCTGTTTCCTATACAAATAGCTTTAACCTAAAAGACCACTGGATTCTGATAAGAATAACTTTCCCCTTCATTCAAAGCATTCCAGAGTGCCAAGCTTTTACAGGAAATGCTGCTGTTTATAAAGAGAAGCAACATGAAGTTTCCACAGCCGGCATCAGAAAATGACCTAATTCTTTCATTTGTCTGCTGTACACTCTCTGGAAGACTTTCCACACTGTCTTTTCTTTTGTGTTCTTTTTCTCTCTTGGAGGCCTTCATTTCAAGAACATTTTTGAAAGTTTTATTACTTTATATTCCGTTACATTCATTTTTTAAAAATGAATTTGCATTTTCAAACTTACAAGCAAACCTGCAAACGACAATAAAATAAACCATAAGAAAAAAGTTACAAACAACAATTGAAAGTAAATGTCTATATTTCAAGTCCACAAGCAGGGTGGAAGGAGAGGGGGAAAAAGAAGCACAAAATTGAGAAACCTGGGAAGTTAGTTAACCCCCCCCCCCCCACCCCTCTCAAGCCCAGAGAGGCTTACTAGTGGAACTCTTAAAGACAAACAAGCTTCCCCCTTCAGTTTCCATCCTAATAAATCTCCCCCACCCTTAAACTACTGGTTGATGTATTTCTAGAAACAGACCAAGCTGACCTGGCTCACAATAGGCATATTTAATGTTCTGAAAATTAAACCTTTACAAGGAAAATGAAGTAGTAAAGATGCACTAAGGGATAAAACCTCCTGGCGCATCCACTAAAACTTTTCTCTACTCTTATGTTGCTTAGCAGAGGTGAGGAAATTTTCAAACTCTGTCCATGAAATTTCCCATTCTTGTTGCAAAAATAAAATTTTATCACATAATCTCTGTCCATTTTAAAGGTAAAGAAAGCCAACCAAGTCCCTCTTGCTGTTTTCCTCAGGCAGTCTGGTCACTTCCAAATTGTCCTCCTAACACATTTGCAGCAGTTGGAACGTCTGCAGACATACCACCTTCCTCCCCATTGCGAGAAATAATGCCTTAGCTATAGGGGAATCCCCATAAATTCCTGGGATACCTCTTAGACCTTCCAATGGAGGAGAATCACATTATACTTTTAATGAAAATAAATTTTCTAAAATGAAAATGAGCTACTAAGAAGTAGAAGCCAAATGGATGCTGAATATAATACCTATACACTGTTTTTGATTTGTAGAAATGATTTTTAAATGTGTATATTCTGGCCACTTCTATATAACTTAGTTTATTTTTTACCCTGTGCTGTAGTTTGTTTGTCTAGCACATGCCAAAGGGGTGTGGTGCTATACAGAGACACATAAGAGAGAGACCCTACTTTTTTCTGCTGACAGTCTGTTCAAAATAGAGTACACAGTGAAAATCATATGGAAGATTTTTGGTCTGGAAGGCTGTTGGAGTATGGATGACAGATGCTAGATGTGTTGGTGTGTGCTTGAGAGGTGTGTTTGGTTGTAGTTCGGGAAGGTGTGTATGTGGACAGCTGGGAGTGTGGTCTTTGGTTCTTGGAGATATTTTGGAGCAGAATGTTTTTTTTCAATGTGTAGTTTATTTTTATTTTGAGTGAATATCTTGCTCTTTAATAAAATTAGCCAGCCTTAAAGTGAAGGGGTCTGTACACTCTCCACTGAAATACCAACTTATGATTAAAGAAGCCATCAAAGCAGCGGCAGGGATCATTTTGCTGCACGAATCTTTATTTATTATTTATTAACAGATTTTATATACCGCTTTATCATTTCAATCAAAGCGGTTTACATTGAAACTTAAACTTGGTTATGTACATTAAACAGGGACATTGATAACTTGGAGGCTGCCTGATGAGTGGGTTGAGGCTGCCTGATGAGTGGGTTGGCTAGAAATAGTGACCTACCCACTATTTTCTTTTCCTCCAATATAATTGGTCATAGAAAGGAGGGTGGGGTGTAGTTCTCGTGCTCATTCTGAAATGCTTGACTATGGTTATTTTGAGAGTTGATAGCGATCCTTGTGGGAGATTCATGCTAAATTTTCTCTTAATGGTTGTTGATAATGACACAGTTGGAGATTTTTTTTTATTTTTTTAAAAGTTGACAGCAATGGTAAAACCAATAGATATTCATTGCCAGTATCTGGATAGTAGCTGGTGCTGAATGTCCAGATAGTGCAGTGACCACTGAATATTTACTGTCTTTAGTCATCTTGGTAGCGTTGTTGAATATTGTTTCTATCCAAAAAAAATTCACCACCCGCCTGTAGACCCTTCTGCCACTATCTGAATAGTGCCTCTAGTATCTATGGATGGCCCTGGCCATCACCAGGCATCTGAGTAGCAGTACCTGTTATCAGATAAATGATTTTGAATATCGACTCCTTGGATTTTACTTAAGGAGTGGAAGAGAAGCGTAGTGGTTAGAGCAACAGTCTAACATCCAGAAGACTGGGTTTCGATTTCCACTGACAATCCTTGTGACCTTGGGCAAGTCATTTTACCCTCCCTTGGCTCGGAAGAAAAGACCTGGCAATCTACTAATGATCATACCTTGCCAAGAAAACCCAATCGGCTGCTGGGTCGCCAGGAGTCAGCATTGACTTGACGGCACTTAAAAAAAAAAAAAATTTATCGGGAGGAGGTTTATTTCTTGCCCTTAAGTCTGTGTTTGATAACTCTTCTGCTGAAGATGGGTTTTTGCTCTATACAAATGTAAGGCTGAAACATTTTTTTTAGAGCGTCTTTATAATCCTGAGGAATACTTTGAGGTATCTGCTTCCCAAGGTTCAGGATTACTCTCCCCCTCCCCACCCCCCCATTAAAAAGCTGCATTATTCTTACTCAAGAATTGTTATTGGTGGATAACCATCTTATTAGTAAAGTTGTTTGAGAGTGGGAATTATTATATGGTTGAACTATGCACAAATATGGTTAGATCTTCCTAAAACCACTTCTTGGGAATAGAGGGGGGAGTGTGTTGGAAGCTTAATGATTAGCTTATTAAATGATAAGATATACAGAAGTTTGGAAATGAATATTCTTTAACTCTCCAAATAAATGACAGTGAAAAGACAACTCAACTTATTGTATGGGATTGCATGAAGTTGTTGTAAGAGTGGACTGATTGCTTGGGCATCTAGGAAGAAAAGCATAGGACGGTAAAGTTAAATGTATATCTATCAATTGCCAAGTTAGAAACCAAACATAAGCAGGAGTTGAATGAATTGACTTTATATGGAAAATGTAGTTCACCAGTTAATTTGATGAGCAGTTTTCATTTTGAATCGGGTAAAAAGGCCAATAGGATGCTTGCCCTAACCTGAACAGATGACAGATCCAGAATTTAACAGTCCCAAAGACCGGTCCCAGAATTTAACAGTCTGATTCTCTCGGACACAAGATTTGGCTCTGTTTTATATGGATCTGCATAGTACTGATCTTGAGATCTGGGACCAGGATATCAATGGCGATTTGTCTGAGGTTAGCCTTCCATCATGAACCAAGCAACCACAGACATTTCTTGATAACTCTGACTTGCTAGTAGAGATGGAGTTAGTAATTAATACACTAAATGTGAATAAAGCCCCAGGGTTGGATGGGTTTTAGGCAAAATTCTGTAAGAAATTTGGGGAGATCTAGCTCAGCATTTGGCAATGCCATTCAACTGCTGCTTGTTGGAGGGTGAACTTCCAGCCTCTATGGCACTGCCTAACATTACATTGGTCCTCAAAAGTTAAAAACCCCACAGACTATGGCTTATACAGATCTTTCACTATTAAATAGAAACCTGGTGCACCTTGACCAGTCAGCTTTTATACCAGCTAGAAAGGCCTTGGACATCTACTAATTTTGGAATGGGTTGTGCAAAGCAGGAATAAACAAACTATGATATGGTCTGTTGATGCTGAGAGAGCATTTGATGGAGTCCATTGCGGATTTACGTTTAAGGTTTTATAGTAAATGAAGCAGATTAGGCTATGTATAGCTCTCCCTAAATTTATAAGGAAATCTGGTGTCTGCTTGGAAACCTTTTCTCCAAGTCATTGTACTTGGCAGGGCTGCCCGCTGTTTCCTTTGTGTGCAGTAACAATTAAACTACTGGCTCAAACTATGAGCAAAAATAGGTATTAAGTGTGTCACTGGGTAACAAAATGTATGAAGCGTCTTTGGGGGACAGTGTTTGGGCTGACATTGAGCCTGTGGCGGTCAGCAATTTTTTTTTAAATGCTGGCCACTGAGTATAAAAGGGAAAAAAAATCCAGCTATTCAGCAGCAATGTTTTGCATAATGACGACCACTGAACAGTGCCAGCAATCCCCTGCACTGACTCGGTAGTACTAACCTGTCCAGACAGCAGTGATTTCCAACACCAGTATCCAGATAACTTCGTCTCCACCCAAGCTTGGGCCACAGACCACCCTGTCACTATGTTGAAGCTGTGAAGAAATTCAGTGGCACTATCTAGATAGTGCTGCTGAATCTCTCACAGTAGGACTTCCCCAATAAGTCCTTTTAAATATTGGCCCTGTTATTCTTTCTGTTAAGTCTCCAAACTACTTTGCCAGTCTTGGGTAAGCTTGAAGCCTTTAGAATGCTTGACATTTAAATAGATGGTGAATTAGATTAATGCAGCTTTGGGATTGGGAGAAGGGCAGTTTTTCATGGTTTTATTTGGGGTTTTTGTATCCTTTGAAAAAAGGAATTGGATCGGTATGTGACCATTGTTGACGGACTGTGATAATTGTGATCCAATAAAAGTTTACATTTAAAATAAAAAAAAAGAAAAGGATGGATTAGTACAGATGAAGTAGAAGTACAGGGGTAGACTAAAGTCCCACAGTCTCTTAAAATTGATAAAGGTTTAGAGCATAGGTGTCAAACTCTGGCCCGCGGGCCAAATTTGGCCCGTAGTGTAATTATATTTGGCCCGCGAGGCTATACCAAATGACTACTAGAGCTAGCCCGCCGGTATTATACAGCGCATTCATTCATCGCTAATACTACAAATCCCATAATGCCTTGCTGTTGTTTTGGCGCGTCAATCAGGACAGGTCCCAGAAACGCCCTCTCCTGTGTGACAGAAGTCATAGCGATCTCAAGCTACAACTGTCACTGTGGAACCCCTTCCCAAAAATGGCAAAAAGAAAGGCAGACAACAGGAACTTTCTGGACAGGTGGGAGACAGAATATTTGTTTACATATGTAAAAGACAGACCTGTTTGTCTGATTTGTGGAGTCAACGTGGCTATAACTAAGGAGTATAACATTCGACGACACTATGAAACAAAACACCCATGACAAGTACAAGGACCTGGACATGACTCAAAGGAGCCAGAAAGTGGAGGAGATGAAAAGAAGTTTGGTTTCACAACAGAATATGTTCAAAAAAGCCACATCACAAAGTGAGGCTGCTGTAAAGGCTAGTTATATTGTGGCAGCAGAGATCGCAAAATCAGCCCGGCCCTTTAATGAGGGAGAGTTTGTGAAAAAGTGCATGTTGAAAGTTTGTGACATCGTGTGCCCAGAGAAAAAGCAAGCCTTTTCAAACGTGAGCCTGAGCAGAAACACAGTAGCTGATCGCACATGTGATCTTGCCACCAATCTGTATGACCAGCTTTTGGAAAAGGGAAAAGATTTTGTTGCATTCTCCCTTGCTGTGGATGAGAGCAGCGACGCATCTGATACTGCTCAGCTGTCAGTCTTCATCCGTGGAGTGGACTCAAATATGTGTGTTACGGAGGAGCTATTGGGATTCAAATCAATGCATGGCACAACCACAGGAAAGGAAATTTTTGAGGAGATTTCCAAATGCGTAACTGAAATAAAGCTGCCGTGGGATAAACTCGTGGGATTAACGACAGATGGTGCGCCAGCGATGTGCGGTAAAACAAGTGGACTGGTGGGCAGGGTCCGGGAGAAGATGCAGGAAGAGAACTGTGCAGGTGAACTAACTGTATCTCCAGGAACAAGCAGGAATAAGTCCTCACATATGGGTACGTCGGTACCGACGGAGCCCGTGCGGGAAAGCTCCCCAGCTTCTTAGAATAGAAGCTTTTGGGACCTCCCACTGCACATGCGCACTGCCTTCCCGCCTTCCTGAACAGCTCTCCTCAGTTTCTCTTTTTCCGCGGAGCCAGCAGGTCGTGTTCCTGTCACCGCTGAAGAAATTGTTATTTTATTTGTTTCTTTAGACCGCGTACCTGCCTTCCCCATACCGATACCGGTATCGCCGGTCTTTTCTTTCTTTCTTTAAAAAATTATAATTCTTTTTTCTTATTTTTTAGCTTTTTGGTCACTTCAGAGAGGCCTCTCGGCCTACTCAATTTCTCCTCATGGAGAAGCCAGCCCCTGGATTTAAGAAGTGTACCAAATGTAATGCTGTTATTTCAGTCACAGACACCCATGAATGGTGTCTGAAATGTTTGGGGCCTGACCATTCCATACCGGACTGCCCATCTTGCTCCCACATGTCTAAACGTGGGCTGCAGAACCGGGCCAACAAATTCCATGTGCTGTTTGCTTCAGAGAATACAGCATCACAGTCATCCAGGTCTTCTTCTCCGGATGGATCTCAGGTAACCAAACCTTCTGTGGGCAAGTCCTCAAAGAGCAAATCTCCTTCAAAGCATCGAGAGGCTCTTAGCTTAGAACTTGAGGACCCTGCCCCAGCCAAACAACCCCGGCGGGAAGTCCAACTTCCAAAAACGCCAATTCAGGGGTCTCAGGTTGATATCGATGCTACGGCCTCGACAGATCACCTGTTAGCCTGCTCTGGGGTACCGGGTCACTCCGGTACCGACATCCAGGCAGCTATGGCGTCCATGGGCGATACTGTACAGTCCATGCAGCAGGCCGTCATGGCTTTCATTAAAGCTGCAACGCCATCGGTTCCGCTTTCAGCGGTTCCGGGCCCGATACCGGTATCGTCCGCCATGCCGGTATCGAGGCCGTCCACCTCTAAACGCAAGTCGGTACCGTATGGGCTTTCGCTCCATACCGGTTCCATACCCGATACGCCCGATATCGATACCGATCGGTACGCGTATCGTGCGTTAGAGGAAAGCACCGATTCCTCTGAGGATTTTCACTCCTCTGATGATTCTGCTGAGTTTTCACTCAACTTACCTGAGGAGCCCTCTTCTCCTAAAAGGAGAATGTCCCCTCCAGAGGATTTGTCCTTCCAGGACTTTGTTTTAGATATGGCTACAGCCCTTTCTATTACCACATCCTCTGAAAAGGAACCCAGATCCAAAAAACTGGATATTTTGGGATACTCAAAGGCCCCTAAGGAGGCAGTTACCCTGCCTATCCATGAAATCCTTCAAGAACAACTGATGGATTTCTGGGAAAATCCTTTGACTTTGTCTCCTTATTCCCGTAGGTTGGACACCATGTATAGGGTCCCTCCTTCTCCTGGTTTCCAAAAGACTCAATTGCCCCACCACTCTATTGTGGTGAAGTCTGCAATGAAGAAGATTAGGAGTACCAAAAGGCACTCTTCCACCCCTCCAGGACGGGAATGTAAGACTTTGGACTCTTTTGGTAGGAAAATTTTCCAGGCTAGTATGCTTATAGCCAGGATTAATTCCTACAGTCTCTATATGGGCATGTTCCTGGAGGAACTTGCCAAAAAGGTGCGGCATTTTGCCCCCTTTATCCCTGAGGATAAAAAGCAGGGATTCCTTTCCCTAGTGAAACAACTCTTAGAGGTTTCTAAGTTCTCTAATAGGGCAGCATATGATTCCTTTGAGGGAGCCAGTAGGGCTTCGGGCATTGCTATTGCAGCCCGACGTCTTGCTTGGCTCCAGGCCTCTGATCTGGAACCTTGGGTTCTAGATGGCTTACGGAATCTGCCCTGTACAGGTGAGAACTTATTTGGGGAAGAGTGGCAAATCAAAGCCACCCAGATGGATGCTGAAAATGCCACCTTGGAAAGACTTTCAAAGTCCACTTCAATTCCTACTAAGAAAAAGTCTTTTAAAAGGCCTTACTATAAGAAGGCCAGAGTTGCTTCAAATACTGGCCAGCAGTCTTCTCAACCTCGCTATACTGCTAAGCGTCAGCAATCCAAACAAGCACGAGCTAAGCCTGCAGCAGCTACTGTAGCTCAGCAGGCTCCAACCCCTCAGGGGTTTTGACTTGCTCCTAGGGAACTTGCCACTTCTGGTTCTAACACAACCAGAACCTCTCACCATACCCGGAAGGTTGGTTCACTTTGCTCCCAGATGGGAACAAATCACAACAGAACAATGGACCCTCTCTATCATTCGAGAGGGTTACAAACTTCATTTCTCCAGCCTTCCTCCCCATCATATGGTGAGACCATTCAATTCTCCCCCATCTCTCCTAACCCTGTTGGGTCAAGAGGTTTCCTCTCTTCTTGCCCAAGGGGCCATAGAAGAGGTTCCTCTTCCTCAACAAGGGTCCGGTTTCTACTCCCCTTATTTTCTCATTCCAAAGAAGACAGGGGGATTCAGACCAATCCTAGATCTGAGAGAATTGAACAAATTTCTCTTCAAGGAGAAATTCAAAATGCTGTCTCTCGGCATTCTCCTTCCTTACCTCCAGGGTCAGGACTGGCTTTGTTCTCTAGACCTACAGGATGCGTATACACATATACTCATCCATCCATCCCACAGAAAGTATCTTCGCTTTCTGTTTCAGGGAAAACATTTCCAATACAGAGTACTCCCCTTCGGTCTAGCCTCTGCTCCAAGAGTATTCACAAAATGCATGGCAGTCGTAGCCGCATTTCTAAGAGGCATGGGAATCTTTGTCTTCCCATATCTGGACGACTGGCTCATCCGAGCTCCAACTCAGTCACAGGCCCAGATTTCCCTGGACCACACAAGGAGCCTTTTGCAGTATCTGGGACTGGTAGTAAACCTTCCCAAGTCCCAACTCATCCCTACTCAATCTCTAGAATTCATAGGGGCCCAGTTGGACACCATCACTGCAAGGGCCTACCTTCCACATGTTCGAGGCCAGCGCCTCCTGAGTTTGGCCTCCCAAGCTCAGTCCAGCACTCACTTGACAGCCAGGGAAATGCTACGCCTACTGGGTCATATGGCCTCCACAGTGCATGTGGTGCCCTATGCTCGTCTTCATATGAGAGCAGCTCAATGGACCCTGGCCACTCAGTGGACTCAGGCGTCAGGAGCGCTCTCAGACCAAATACAAACCTCCGATCGTCTGTTTTGGTCCCTCCACTGGTGGACTTCCACCAAGAATCTGTTGTTGGGGGCTCCATTTCAACCATTGCTACCCCAAGCAACCCTCACAACAGATGCCTCCCAAACAGGGTGGGGAGCCCATCTGCAAACTCTCTCCACTCAGGGCACTTGGTCTCTACAAGAGACCACCCTTCATATCAATCTTCTGGAACTGCGAGCAATTTACCTTGCCCTCAAGGTCTTCCACTCCCTCCTAGCCAACCTCACTGTCCTAGTTCAGACGGACAATCAGGTGGCCATGTTTTACATAAACAAACAAGGAGGGACGGGCTCTCTGTCGCTTTGCAACGAAGCTCTAAGACTATGGGCCTTCGCCAGAGAGCATCAGATTCACCTGCTAGCAGTGTATCTCCCAGGAGTTCAAAACTCTCGGGCAGACAGGCTCAGTCGAGTTCTGCTGCCACACGAATGGTCCCTACATTTGGACCAAATAAACCGAATCTTTCAGGAATGGGGGACCCCGGACATAGACCTCTTTGCAAGTCCGTGGAATGCCAAACTTCCCCGGTTCTGTTCCAGAACTCCGTGTCAGGGAGCTCAGGCTACGGACGCCTTTCTCCTGAATTGGAGTCAGGCATTCCTATATGCCTTTCCACCCATTCCTTTGATTCCCAAGACTCTGTTCAAACTCCAGAGGGATCATGGAACTATGATCCTCATAGCTCCACGCTGGCCACGCCAAGTGTGGTTCCCTCTACTTCTACAGCTCTCCCAGGGATCCTACTTGGATCTGGGAGCTGCGCCAGACCTCCTGTCTCAGGAGGAGGGGACTTTGTGGCACCCAAACCCCAAATCCCTTCACCTCAGTGCTTGGTTACTGAAGGCTTAAGCCTTCAAGACTTTCATCTTTCCCAACCAGTGAAAGATATCCTTTCTGCCTCTAGGAAACCCTCTACCAGGCGTTCCTATGCTTTCAAATGGAAACGTTTTTCCATTTGGTGTGCTCAGCAGGGTCTTGACCCTCTGGCACTTCCTTTGAATTCTCTTCTTGATTATCTCCTGCATCTATCCAATGCAGGCCTCAAGACGAATTCGGTAAGAGTCCATTTAAGTGCTATTGCAGCATCCTTGCAACATATAAATGGACAACCTATCTCCTCTCATCCTCTTGTTGCAAGATTCATGAGAGGCCTGACTCTCACTAAACCTCCCATCAGACCACCCCCGGTCGCATGGGATTTGAATCTAGTGCTCGGTCAACTTATGAAGCCACCTTTTGAGCCAATGTTTTCCACCTCCTTGAAATTTCTTTCCTGGAAGGTCATCTTCCTCATTGCAGTCACTTCGGCTCGCCGCATCAGTGAGCTGCAGGCTTTAGTGGCTAATCCACCTTACACAAGATTTCATCATGATAAGGTGGTCCTTAGGACGAATCCCCACTTTATGCCTAAAGTGGTCTCGCCTTTTCATCTTAATCAAGAGGTATATCTACCTGTCTTTTTTCCAGCTCCTCATGCATCCAATGCAGAGAGGAACCTTCATACTCTGGATTGTAAAAGAGCTCTCGCTTTTTACCTTAATAGGACTCAGCCACATCGAAAGTCTTCTCAACTTTTTGTGGCCTTTGATCCTTCCCATTTGGGACTTCCAGTCTCCAAGCGTACACTTTCCAATTGGATTGCTCAGTGTATTTCTTTTGCTTACCAGAGCAAAAACATTTCTCTGGAAGGCCATGTCACTGCTCACAATGTGAGGGCCATGGCAACTTCTATGGCTCATCTGCACTCTGTTTCCATAGATCAGATCTGTCGAGCCGCTACCTGGGCCTCGGTTCATACCTTCACAGCCCATTACTGTTTGGACAAGGACTCCCGCCGGGATGCCTTGTTTGGCCAGGCTGTCCTCAAGCACCTGTTCCATTCCTAAACAACTCCTGCCCACCTTCCCAGAATGGATGCCTGAGATCCATACGAAGATGGCGAACCTTTACAGGGGATCCCATGCATCTAAGCTAGGGAGTCCCCATATGTGAGGACTTATTCCTGCTTGTTCCTGGAGATAGCACAGTTACTTACCTGTAACAGGTGATCTCTGGGAACAGCAGGAATTAGTCCTCACAACCCACCCACCTCCCCTAGGAGTTGTATCTTTTATCTATCTATCTTCCTGTCCTCTCTCTGTTGACTCAGCTATAAACTCGAAACTGAGGAGAGCTGTTCAGGAAGGCGGGAAGGCAGTGCGCATGTGCAGTGGGAGGTCCCAAAAGCTTCTATTCTAAGAAGCTGGGGAGCTTTCCCGCACGGGCTCCGTCGGTACCGACGTACCCATATGTGAGGACTAATTCCTGCTGTTCCCAGAGATCACCTGTTACAGGTAAGTAACTGTGCTTTATCACTGCATCATACATCAGGAATCATTGTGTGGCAAAGCCCTAAAGATGGAACATGTTATGACCACAGTAACACAAGTAGTTAACTTTATAAGAGCCAAAGGTCTGAATCACCGCCAGTTTAAGTCTTTTTCTGGAGGAGTGTGGTTCGGAATACGCAGACGTGCCGTATCACACAGAGGTGAGATGGTTAAGCCGAGGAAAAGTACTGAATAGATGTTTTGAGCTGCATGAGGAAATATGTCAGTTTCTGGAAAGCAAAGGGAAGGACACAGCAGAGCTTCGGGAGAAAACGTTTCTGTGTGAGCTGGCCTTTCTGTGTGACATCTCGAGCCATCTCGATGCGCTGAACCTGCAGCTTCAGGGGCGGGGGCGCATCATCACAGACATGTACGCTGCAGTGAGGGCTTTTAAAACTAAACTGTGCCTGTGGGAGAATCAGATGCTGCAAGGAAACCTTGGCCATTTTCCCTGCTGCCAAACCATGAAAACGCAGTTCTTTACCAACTTGTTCCCATGCACACAGTTTGCTGAAAAACTCAGTGTACTCGGCGCTGAGTTTAGCCGGCGATTTGCCGACTTTGATGTCCAGAAATGTAGGTTTGAACTGCTCAGTAATCCCTTTGCAGTTAATGTGGAAAACGCACCAACCAACCTCCAAATGGAGCTAATTGAACTCCAGTGTAATGACACGCTGAAGTCAAAGTATGATGCTGTGGGCGCCGCCCAGTTTCCACAGTTCATCCCTGACACAATGCCTCAGCTCCGCACCCAAGCTGCTCAGATGCTCTCCATGTTCGGCAGCACTTATCTATGTGAGCAACTTTTCTCCTCGATGAAGATGACCAAAACATCTCACAGGAGACGTCTGACTGATGAACACCTTCGCTCGATACTGAGGATTTCCTCAGCTCAAAGCCTGAGCCCAGACATTGATGAACTATCATCCAAGAAGAGATGCCAGGTATCTGGCTTGGGCACATCAGATTAGATCAGTGTGCAGCAAACTGAGCAATAATTAACGTTTTCTTTATGCACTTTTTCTTGCTACTCCAAGACATGGGCTTGAATGGTTGATTAATTTTATTATTGTTTTATTTTAAAAAATTATTATTTATTATTTAAATCTTATTTAATAAATGAATGTCATTGATGGGTTTTTTAATTTGAAATTGGTTTTTGCATATCTGAACTATTAAGTTATAAATTGTATAGTAATAAGTGTTGCTTCATATTCAATGTTAAAGCAAATCTTGTTTGGGTCCATATTAAAAGGTTCATTTGTTCAATGCTGGCCCGCGACTTTGTTCAAGTTTTACATTTTGGCCCACTGTGTATTTGAGTTTGACACCCCTGGTTTAGAGAGAGTATAAGAACAGGCACAGGAACTAGAATGTTTGTTTCAGACCCATATTGAATGATTTTATTTTAAAATTTGCTACAGCTAATTGATTTTATCACCAGGATCTGGTGCTCCCTTCCCTGTAAAAGGCATATTTTAGAAAGGCCATTGTATGTGGCTGAAGCAATCTCCAAGTGAAAATGTCTGCAATTCTATGTCAATTTTAAAAGAGAAGATGGGCATGTCTAACATTGATCAAAGATCAACATATCTTCACTCCTCACCATAGAACTGTGTGTTTAAATGAAACTAAGAAGCAGGTTTGCTAGCCGCGTTGAATATCAGGCTCACAGTTTTCTCATAGCGCACTGCACCCTTGCCCAAAGATGGAGAACATAACTTGTACAGAAAAAAATGAATGTGCTTCCTAAGTGCAAGGATTCTTTTGAGTCGTCTTCTATTACTAAATGATTTTTCACTCTTTACAGGCATTGGGGTACAGTTCCAGGAAGCCAGTCTCAGTTGTTCTGGTCTTTGTGGTCCCAAATCGGATCTAGTTTTCAGGGTAGTTAGTATATGTAAATTATCCTTATTCTTGATCCAAAATGCAGATGTATCTTTTGCATATTTACTATGTCTGCCATGAAAACTAAACCTGCGGGGGACTCTTAAGTGGTGAAAGGTGATTGAAATGAGGAGAAAGATGGTTTGGTATGATTTCACCTATCCCACAATATATATATATATTTTAAAGATCTTTCATTTGACTGTGTGGAATAACAAGAACATGACTTGATCTGTACAAAATACCTCCAAAGATTTTTTTTTTCTTAGAGCTGCTTATTGGGAATTGAACGGATATACAGTAAAGACTTCAGAGAAAACTGCTTGAGTATCAGTTTGTTGTTTTCTGTTCATTTGAACTGGTCTTTAAGTGATTTTTCAAATTTAATTTCAGAAAACATTTTCAAAACAGCTGTGATTTTGGAAGGATTTAGTTTCACTGAAAATGGACATTTTTAAGGGTTTGAAAATAATTGAAAGAAATTGTTGGGAAAACAAAGAGGTGTGTTTGGAGGTTTTTAGAGTCATGATAGAATATTTAAACACAGAGATTGCAACTGTAGTAATAAATGGAAGTCCTTAGGTGGTCTTCTCGATTTATCCTATTGTATGCATTGACATTGCAGTGGAATTGGCATTTTCAAAGACTTGTTGGCTTAGATCAGTTTCACAACCTGAGCTGAGCAGTAAATCTTGGAACGCTGAAATCCAGGTGATAGGTGCATTTCCACTAAACCTCCTAATGAATGGGATGATGGATTTTAGGTTTATTTCTTGCGTTTTCTAAGCAAGGGATGTTACTTAATCAGTTATTTTTCTGCCCAAATTGGCTAAGTTTAGTTGTATCTGAGGCAATGGAGGGTGAAGTGGGTTGTCCAAGGTCATAAAAAGTGTTGATGGTTGATGTGGGATTTCAGCCTGGTTCACAATCCACTACTTTAACCACTAGGTTACTTCTTTACTCTACTCTACTCTATTTTTTTTTAAATTGTAGAGTAAAAAATAATTATAAAGAGAATTCATTAAACAGTGATCAGATTGTTAATGTACTTTTCATGATGGCCACTGAATGAGCCACTAGAGGACAAGTGACTGACTGGTGGTCATTTTCTAGCTTTTAAAGCCGGGTTTCTCAGCCTAGTCCTTGGGACACACTTAGCCAGTCAGGTCTTCAGGATAACCACAATGAATATACATGAAAAAGGCAATGGAGTCGGTGCATGCTTATCTAGTTCATGCATATTCATTGTGATTATCCTGAAGACCTGACTGGCTAGGTGTGTCCTGAGGACTGGATTGAGAACCTCCCCCTTTTTGTTTTTAAAGGAAGACTGTCCTGTGCACCCTCACACAGTGGTCACGTAAGCTTGCATGATGTAGAAGATCCCTGGTGTCATCCTCAAATCAGTTCTTTGGCTCACATGTAGTCTGGGGGCTAAGGATGCTGAAGAGGTCTGGGTGTGGGAGAGGGAGATTAGGGATGTCATGGTCTTCACCCGAGTGATACCTAATGGCAGGATTCTAGGTTTACAGTTGTAGGGTTCTAGTGTGCCTCCTCATGGAGGACTATCTTTGCAATTCCCAGAGAATGTATTTGATGAATGGTTATAAGATAAATTGGTGGGAGGGGAGGGGATTATAAAATCCTTAGGTAGTCATAATAAAGACATAGGGTGCCAGGATCCTAGCATTGGTTCTGACTAAGCTGGAGGCCCATACGAACAGAAGGATTCTCCAGCTCAAACAAACAGGTAATGAAAATGTGCCAACTAATGATTAAGAATGAAGTTATTGAAAATGCATAGGCCAAATGTCATTTATTGCTGTAGTATTTAATGTGGTATATGGTTTAATAACCTACTCGATGTCCAACTCGCCTGATTCTTGATCAGAACGTGCCAGAAACAGCGATCAGAAACGGCTTTACTTACTGCACAAGAAAGCTGCTGTATTCTAACTGGGAAGCCCTAGTAGTTTGCAAGTAACTAGTTCTGGCTGCCTTTGATACTAGGCACTCATTTTCAGTTGAATAAATACACACAGTTTGTAATCGCAATTTCTTCTTCTTGGTCAGATTGCCCCCAATGATGAGGCTGTGGTAACTCTGCTTTGTGAGTGGGCTGTCAGCTGCAAACGCTCTGGCAAACACAGAGCTATGGCTGTGGCCAAACTCCTGGAGAAGAGGCAAGCAGAAGTCGAGGCAGAAGTACGTACTGTCATTGTCTAGCCTTGGAGCAATATTCAGAGCCATGATCTCCAATCTGAACAAACCCAAAATGTCTTTTCTATTAATGTAACAGCATCTAAACTGCTGGATCAATAAGTGGGCCATTGGATTCCTAGTAAGTTTGTCATGTAAACAAGATAGCAAATTACTTTGTTATTCTTTCCAAGTTCATTATATCAATTGCAGCCTGTTTAAGCAGCTGTGTCACCCGGTGCTGTGTAAAGTTGCATCTGGAACAAGAGAACTCATGGGTGCATTTTTTGACCCCTGTTCAATAAAATTCCAACAAGCACTAAAACTATTGCACTTCAGAGTTGAAAACACCATGATTTAACCACTTTTCTTAGAATTTAATGATGCAAAATCTTGTCATGAAAGCTTTGCTGAAAACTAATGAATTCTTGCCTTTCTAACCATGCTGTTACTCCATTCCTGTGTGGCGTTCCATTGATGGTACTTACAAATGCTGAAGAAAAATAATAGAGGGGAGGTGATTGTCCAGTGCACTAATTATATCTTTCATTTGCTCCTTTCATAGAGATGTGGTGAGTTGGAAGTTCTAGATGAAAAGGAGTCCATTTCATCTGCTTCCCTTGCTGGGTCCAGCCTTCCTGTTTTTCAGAATGTTCTTCTTAGGTTTTTAGATTCACAGGCGCCTTCACTAAGTAAGTATTGTGTTCCTTCCATCTGGCTTTGGATTAGATGATATTAGATTGCTCATATGTTTGACAAGTGAGCATGAAACTGATAGAAATACTAAGGGGTAGATTCGGAGCAGCGTTTAGCGGGGATGTACATACCCGCTAAACGCCTGTGCGGGATTCCTTGCCCAAAGCTCTCTGCATGTACAAGGGAAGATGTGTGGGGAGCTCTGGATGGGGATGGGAGGGGGCAGGCTGGAGGAGGAGCATGGGCGCGGCAGAGGCAGGACCCTGACCCTGGACGTACAGGGCCGATTCCGGTCATGGCCCTGAATGTCTGGGGTTGCTAACTTAGATGGGGGACTTATTCCACCTCGGAGGTGAAATAAGCCCCCCCCCCCCGACACTGGAGGACAGCGCGGCGGACCAACACAGATGAGGTGAGGGTGCAGGAGGGGAATCCCCACAGCCCAATCCCTCATCTGTGTTGGCAGGCCCGATTGAGGGTCGGGCGGTGGGGTAAGGGATCGTTCAGAGGCATGTGGTGGATCGGGGCCCCTGCATGTCATCCTGGTGCCACGGCACCAGGCTCCATGCAGGAGCATAGGGTGGCCTAGACGGAGAGTTTCCTGGGCATCCAGCAGCACAGAATTGGGGCACGGCCGGCACGTCGAGGCCCTCTGCACCTGATTCTGCTCCTGTGGGTGCAGAATTGGGTGTAGATCCAGCCCCTCCACAATTTGCATGGGCCGGACGTGCCCCATTCTGAATTGGTCTCCACTGGTCTAATTCAAGAAGAACTCTATACCGTGTAGTTTTATAAACCTCAGAGTTCTCACTCTTAGGCTTGAGATTAGAACTTAGGCTGTATAATGGAACAAATAGTAGAAATGTAGGCTTGATTTGCTATGAGCCCCAGTGGCTGTTGCCATGTGTTTAAATTTATTTTTTAAAATTTTGCTTTATTTGAATGTTATAGCATCAGCTTGGTTCACCATTTGAATGCGCTTATGGTAGTATACAAATGTATTAAATAACACACAGAAAGCATGTTTCGTGCTTCATTCTTTTGACCCTCCCACTGGATATGTGTATCTGGAATTTGGTAGCAGTGCTTGAGTGGGAGGCATGGCGTAAAGTTAGAGCAGTGGGCTGAGAACTGGGCAGGGTTGACCTCAGAACTGGTTCAAGGTGTTGGTCGTCCTAAGTAGATCTTAAGCTTTACATCCCCTCTGGATGTCAAAATATATTGTTCAACTTTGAATGCCCTGCTGTTTGCCCCCTACCCACCCCAAGATGCTTCCACTGTAGACAACTACTTGTTTGCCATATAGATTAAGATCCTAATGCCATTCATTGTGATTTTGGGCAAGTCACTTAACCCTCCATTATCTTACGTACAAACTTAGCTTGTAAGTCTCCTAGGGACAGGAAAATACCTCCTGTATTCTAATGTGATTTGCCTGGAACTACTACTGAAAAGGGCATGAGCTAAACCCAAAATGCTTTCTCTCTGCATTGCACTCTTCTACCAAATTTCAGCTCAGCTCATCTATGGAGACTGACCCTGATGCAGGTATACGACAGATGGCTAGATGAAAGTGCCTATTGTCAGTGATTAGTCTGTTTACTAAGACATACTTAAATGTTTGTGCAGAAAAAAATAAATGCCTGAGAACTGTGACCCCCAAAAAGTGCAGACATCCTGAAAATAACCAGATTTCCTCCCGCAGTCTTAGAACGCAGTCTTTTTTATCCTGTTTTTCTTGGCCATAGTTAGTTAGTGTAGTGCAGTACCCAAGCAGACTGCATTGCCGCCGTTCAGATGAAATAGTCTAAGCAGAGTCTATTTTGCTGAATAGGCATTAAAAAGATCAATAGTAGGTAAATTAGGTTTCCAGTAATGAAGATACACATTGCACAAAAACATACAGGCACTGGCAAATTGCACGACAGGTAAGCCAAAATAATAACAAATGAAATGGGCTAGTGTGGAGGAGGGGAACACTGAGTTGTGCTTTGGTTATGTTCACTAGGCAATGTGTGTTTTCTTAACAGAGCATTGTCTAAAGGATCTTGGGCTCAGAGCTGTCTTGACTTTGTACTGCGTGTTTGTGATTAATGTTGGCAATGGACGTTGCCTTTACATATTTTTCAAAACACAGATGTGCACAGTTAATAATAATAAGACATCAAAATAAATAAAGCCAACACACCAGACTAGTGATTGAATGTGATTTTTTTGCTAGAATTCAGTGTTCCAATGCCCATATCAGGCTTTTGATAAGATTACTCTAACCAAAGAGAACTGATGATTTCTTAAAAGGTGGGCACTAATACAGTGCATTTTACTCAAATCTTTGCTTGTAAAGACTTTTTATCGGGCTTTTTCTCCCCATGCCCCTCCTGAAGTTATAGGAAATTAATTCTTTGGACTAAAGATGTGCTGTTTCCAAACTGTGCAAGTAACCTGACTTTCACCAAATTTTCCTTTTTAAAATTTCACGTTTAAAAAAAAATTCTGGCTCTCTGGCTTTATTTGGCAGATTCCGCACTATTTTATTTCCAATTTAACATCCTGGATGGAAAACACATTATTCCCATCAGGGGTTACACAATGTGCTTTTTGTGCAGCATTGCACAAAAGGCTCTAGCAACAAATGTGCAATTTATAGCCAGTTTTTTTTTTGTTTTGTTTTGTTTCTAGCCGATCCCAGCAGTGAATACGAGAAGACAGAGTTTGTGAATCTGGTGTTGCTATTTAGTGAGTTTATCCGACATGATGTCTTCTCGCATGATGCGTACATGTGTACTTTGATATCACGTGGAGATCTGTCAGTCAGCACCACCAGCAGAGCCCGCTCACCCAATGGAGAAAACCTGGAGGAGCACTTCACGAAGGACCATGATATTAAGCTGGAGGTAGGGTGAATAATGAGTGGAGGAGTAGCCTAGTGGTTAGAGCAACTGCCTAGTTACCCAGAAGATCAAGGGTTCAATTTCCACTGGCACTCCTTGTGACCTTGGGCAAGTCACTTTACCCTCCGTTGCTTCGGAAGAAAAGGCTGGCAGTCTTCTTCCAGTGATACATTGCTAAGAAAACCCAGAGGTAGTTGGGTTGCTATGAGTCAGCACTGACTTGATGGCACTTAAAAAAAAAAAAAAAAAAAAAAAAGGTGAATGATAGCTAGCTGGATTTTAAAGCTGGGCTTGTTAACCTGTTAGGCTGAACTGGTTAAAACTATTGACTTCTGTGTGTAAAACAGAGCGATGGTAAACTGACAAGGGACTCTGGATCAACATTTCTGGAACTTTGACATGTCAGAAAACGGGCCATTTGTTCTCTTCTAATAAGATTCATTTGATAATTCACTATTTGAGGAAGATGGAAGATTAAATGTTAGTCAGGCCTGGCCCAGGGGTTTCTGCTGCCCCTCCCTCCCCCGCACCGAGACGCACTGCCACTGCCAATTCAGTTTTCTGGAGGGTCAGCGGTGGCTTTGTGCGCCGCTTTGGTGTCTGCAGCAGGGCCATGTGCATTGGCACACAAAGCCTGCTGCATCTGACCCCCCACCCCAACAGGAAGATGTGTAGAAGGGCGGTGGGGTCAGAAGTGGCAGACCCTATGTACTGAAGCATGTGGCCTGCCACGGGCACCAAACGAGTGCCACAAAGTCACCCTGGCGCCTGCCATGCTCTAGGTAGCCACCTAGTGGACAGGCTGGCCCTCACTGCAGCCAAATTTGAAAAGTGAATTTATTTTATTTAGAAGTTTTTTTTAAAAGCCCTATAGGGCATTTTCAGTAGTGGCAGCCAGCACTGTTAAAGTGGGTGACAGTTTCTGCTTTAAATTAAGCCCAGATATTCCGTATCGGGCCATATCCGGCAACTGGCATGGAATATCTGATTTTGCTGGATTGTCCTTGCAGTCCAGTTAATGGCAATATTTAGGCTCTAACCAGATTGCAAAACTGCCTAGAGTTAAGGCAGCCTTTCAGTTGTCCTAACTTTAGGCAGTGTAACTAACCAGTTAGCGGCTTGCTAACGATGCCGCCCTTGGAACGCCCTGACGCTAATGGTTAGCAACAGGGTGTTTAAATCACATAGGAGCTATGTTCAGTAGCACTGAACATGTTAATACTGCACATAAATTCTGTTGACCAGGATATTTAGGTTTGCAAAATGCATAAACTCTTTGACTATGCCCCCCTATGTTTGCTGTTTAAATGTACTTGGTGATGCATTTTGTGTATTAGTGGATCCAATATTTAGATTGTAGTGGCTTAGCAAATTCTTAGTCTGATGAATGTCACAATATATTTGTATTCTGGAAAATCTATCCTAATTTTATATAGTCTGTTGGTGTTATCTGGTAGGAGAGAGGCATGACTTACTGTATCTTTTTATATATATCCATGGGCAATTCTGTCACACTCTACTATGTCTCCAGGCGGAAATTGTAGCTGAGTGAAGCCTCTGGCTTATTTTAAATAAATCCTCTCACTGCAGACTTTTCTAGGGCCTTTCACTGTGATAATCCTGCCCTCGTTTTATGTATTTTCACTTAGCTGCAGTCTTAATCTCTGACTTTGTTGTAAAAAGGAGGGCAGAGAACTCAAGCCAGAGGTTGAAGGACCATAATGCCTTACGAACATAAGAACATAAGATAGCCATACTGGGTCAGACCAAGGTCCATCAAGCCCAGTATCCTGTTTCCATCAGTGGCCAATCTAGGTCATACGTACCTAGCAGTTTCCCCAAAAGACACAGGTTCCACAATGCTTGTACTGGGTCAAGCATTGATATCCTGGGTCCCTTCTTAATAAAGGTTTATGGACCTTTCCTCCGGGAACTTGTCCAAACCTTTTTTAAACCCAGCTACACTAACAGCCTTTACTACATCCTCCAGTTACAAATTCCAGAGTTTGATTACATGTTGAGTGAAAAAATATTTTCTTTTATTAGTCTTAAATAGTTTACCCTGTAGCTTCATTGCATGTCCCCTAGTCTTTTTATATTCTGATAACGTAAACAATCGATCTATGTTTACCCGTTCCAGTCCGTTCATTAATTGATAGACTTCTATCATATCTCCCCTCAGCCGTCTCTTTTCCAGGTTAAAGAGCCCTAACCTTTTTAGCCTCTCTTCATAGGAGTATCCTTCCATCCCCTTTACCATTTTGGTGGCTCTTCTCTGAACCTTTTCTAATAACGCTATATCCTTTTTAAGATACAGTGACCAGAATTGCACACAATATTCAAGGTGCGGTCTCACCATGGAACGATATAGAGGCATTATAACATCCTTTGTTTTATTTTCCATTCCTTTCCTTATGATACCTAGCATTCTATTTGCTCTCTTGGCTGCCACTGCACACTGGGCTGAGGGTTTTAACATATTATGCACCCTTTCGTTAACAGTTTCCTTTAACTCCAACAGGAAGTGAATCTTGCCTTGAAGGAGCTGGGCTGTATGAAACATGGTTGGTACCATGTTTAAAACAATAGGGAGAGGGATAGAAAATATTGAATAATGTTCAGGATTTGACACCTTAGCCAGATGCAGAAAATGAAAATTTAAAAGGTTGACTACTACCAATTTTTGGACGTATGGGATTGGAAGTTCTTTACCTTTTTTGAAGAGTTTTCATGCTGAAGGGAGAGTTCTAGGTTTATTTCCTGTTTCTAGAATTAAAAATATCTTTCCTACCATGGTGGATTTGTGAGATTTTTGACTGTGCTGTGACTTGGAAGATGCAACTTTTCTCTCTTTGGACTATGGCTCTGGTTTCCTTTTTTCCCTTATTATTAGGAACATGGTATTGGAGACCATCTAGACATTGACTCAGGAACCACTAATATTTTTGATGATGTAGACAAGAATGACTTCAAAACAGACTTCAGTTCTGAATTTCCAGTAAGTTCAAGGATCCGTTTTGGGAGAATTTTTTTTTAATCCCGTTGTATGTATTCATCCCTCTATCTTATTCTGCGATAACACCCATGTATTTATTAGTGTGATTTGATAGTGACCTATCAAATTCCTTTCCTTTGTGAACATCAACCTAGGTTGTTGCTTGGCTTGGATGACGTAGCTGGAACATAAGAATGTAAAACAAGCCATGCAGTGTCAGACCACCCTCTATTTTTGTCATCCTTCTCTGAAAGCAACATCAAGAATCAAAGCATCATTCCAAAAAAATCCTCAAGCTCAAACTCATTTATACAAAAAAAAAGGAGAAAAGGGATCTCTGACCATCTAGAGGTCAAAGTCATAGGCCCTCGGTAAAGGAATACTCGGTGACTCATCCTCAATACATCAATGACCCTAAAAAACTCCTTCCAATGTGTTCACTTTTTATATTATATATATTTTGCTCATATTTCACTTTTCTTTTTATTTCTTTCAATTATTTATAAACATGTCTTTCAACCCTGAGAGCATATTCACCAATGATCGATCAAACAATTAAATCAAGATTATCGGCACAGAGCTTTTCATAAGGCTTGAAGTAGCAGCTATTTCCAGCAGATGATCCCCAACGCTGCTCTTTCAGGAAGAGTAGATTTGGTACAGCAACATTACTTTTGTACTTGAGATCTGACCCACGGATGTCTTGAGCGGCATTTACTGAGTGCCTTTGACATGGAATGAGTGTTTTGTTCTCATATAGGGCCAGTGTAAGTGACTGCGCCTTTTAAATTATTACATATTTTTGGCCACTTAACATCAGTATGTTATAAAGTCAATTATGCCTGTTCTTGACTTTAAAATGGACTTGAAATATGTGCATAAAAATGCGCATTAACTTGGCAGGGGTTTATAAAATTACCTTCTAACTGTTAGAGCGCAACATTAAGTATTAGCTGAGGTTTGTACTAACTAATTCAATGCAATGTATGCCTTCTAATCAATGCTTTCTCCTCGCAACCCTAACTAATAGCATGTGGTAATTCCCATGTTAAACAGCTAACACAGCTTACTAAATAAGTCCCTGTATGTGTTACAAAAGACTGTAAAGCAGATCAGAGAGGGAAGGTTTTGAAAACAGGCAGTAATACCTTAATAAAAAGTGCATACCATTTTTTTTTTTTTAAAAGTATGAAAATTAAAAAAAAAAATTATTGGAGGAACTCAAAAGATCGCTTGCTTGATTCTCAATAGTTCTTAACAGTAAAATTTATAATTGTGAGACAATGATAATGTTTTAGTGCAAATTTTAAAATGTAAGTGGTTTGTTGAAGGGGTGGTTACAGTGAAAATGGTAAAGGGATAACCTCAATTTTCCATCTACGATCTGCATCTGGGACAAACATATTAAAGTGAAAAATGCGGTAAAATACCTTGGAATCATGTTAGACACAAAGTTAAACCTCCATTCTCTTATCCATAAAACTGCTGCAAAAACTTATTATAAATTAAAAATCATAAGGAGGCTCAAACCGATTTTAAGCCAAGACCACTTTAGAACTGTATGTCAAGCAATCGTCATGCCCATAATAGGTTATGGAAACGTGCTTTAACATGGTCTCCCTAATGAATCGATACACTCTCTCCAATTAGTGCAAAATACGACAGCTAGAATCATCACAAATACTGCAAAATGCGATCATATCACTCCAGTGCTTCAAAATCTCCATTGGCTGCCCATCCAAGCTCATGTAAAATTTAAGGCTATATTAAATATTTTTAAAATTATTAAACATATCTCAGCTGATGCCCTTCAGGACTTAATAATCAGGCATACTAGTAAGAGACCACTTAGAACTAGTATGGACAACAGAATAGCCACTCCACCTGATTTCCATAAAACAAATCAGGCAACGTCCAGAAGGGCCCCATCCCTTTACGCACTTGAACTATGGAATACTCTACCTGATTGCATGCGAGCAATGAGAGACTTAAAGGACTTTAGACGAATGCTTAAAACTATACTATTCACACTATTGTATGGACCCTCTTAAGGTCTAATATAAACTGTACTTTTACTAATTGTAGTTTCTGTTTTATGTATATTCTTCTCTATACCCCCCCACTAACCTTTCCTTGCTTCTACCTACAATTGTATACCCTGTGTTGTAACCTCTTTGATTGAAGGATTTTTATTTATTTATTTTTTTTTATTTATGTATATATTTCTATACCGCCCCTTCCAGCGATCAAGGGCGGTTTACAGGGAACATTTTAACAACTGTACACAGATGTATACATTTACATTGAACAATTAGATTTAACTATTTACAATGAACGGTTGAGTTTAACTGTTTACATTGAACAAAACTTCAACTTCAAGTTGTACTAATAATACAAAACATCCATTAACTTATTTACATTGGATATTTACAGTGGTTGTGTATGTTATGGAATTTATTTCCTTTTTTGACGTAAATCGGGGAAGTGTTTAGGGTTAATGACAGGGGAGTTAGTTTTGAGTAGGGGGGTTCGTGTGTGTATTACCATGGTTATGGAGGTGTTTTGGGGAATATGGGATTTCAAAGTGTTCAGTAAAGAGGTAAGTTTTTAGCTCTTTCCTGAACTGATAGAGGTCATTTATGACGCGAAGGTCTATTGGGAGGTCATTCCATAGCGTAGGGGCAGTGAATGTGAATGCTCTGGAGCTGGTAGTTTTCTTTGTCTTCCTGAAGGCTTTTGGTGTGATGAGAGAGTAGGCTTCATTTTGTCTGTGTGATCTAGTTTTGTTTGGTGATTGTAGAAGTGTGGATAGGTGTGAGGGGGCTATGTCTTTTATGAGTTTAAAGGTTGTTAGGATAGTTTTGTATCTGATTCGGCTGTTGATTGGGAGCCAGTGTAGTTCTAGCAGTATAAGGTGGTATATAAAACTGGTTAAATAGATAAATAAGTAATGGGTTTTCTGCCTGCTCACTGAGAAGAGCAGTGAGGATTAGGCATGGCTGAGGAGATTTAGATTAGATCTAGTGTCATGGACGGCAGTACTGGTGACTAAAGGATCCGCTGCATTTTCTGCTCTGTTCTTCCCCTTCATGTAGCGCACTCTATATTTTGACATATGTGATGATAAAGAGAGAGCAAAGAGAAGCGGCAACGCGTAACACAGTGAGCACAGGTTAAGCTAGGAAGAGCTTTATAACTGTATCAAGGATAGAATATTACCTAGGGATGCTGGATCCATACTAGAGTTTTTTAAGATAGACAGTCTGTTACTAGCATGGCGGATCATGCCTGGATGCAGGTGTGTGGCTGACGCTTGTGGTCCTTTTCCTACCTGTGATTCTATGGTTAAAAGAGAGGATATCACAGGCGTATGACCAAAACTGGGAAATCAAAGAGTAGGGAAAAGGAGTAATTAAGTATTTTGAGCGTTTTTGTAGTTCTGCTCCTTCAAAACCTTTGTTTTTCCTAAAGTGATGTGTATTGTACCATAGTACTGTACATAACTATAGAAAAAAACTAAATTAGTCTATCCAATCCACCTTGCTAATCCAACACACTCTCCTACTTAGCCTCTGCAATCTCCCCTCATGCTTCGGCTAAAGTGTTGTGGGCTCTTCATGGAAATCGTCTAAACATTCCCCCAGTTTCTCTGGCAAGGCTGGAAAGTACGGGCTGATCAGCCTTTATCTCCAGGAACATGTAATATTCCATGTAATATAACCTGTATATAGTTTAAAAACACTGTTCCAGCTAACGTATAAAAGTATGTTCCCTGTAATAACACTTGTATATAGTTAAAACCATGTTCCATGTAAAGTATACAGAAGTATACAAATTTTTGTTCACTGTTTAATGTAAACCGCCCTTGATCTCTGGAAGGGGCGGTATAGAAGTAACTGTTAAATAAATAAATAAAATAACAAGCAGGAATGTCGTCTTCACATATGGGTGACATCGGTACCGACAGAGCCGTGTGGGAATACTCCCCAGCGTCCAATAGGAAAGCCTTTGGGAGCATCCCACTGCACTTGCATTGCCTGCCTTCCCAACTCTCCCTCTTCAGTTCTTTGTTTTTTCCGTGGAGCCAGCAGGAAGCAAATCTTCTTCTTTTCTTATTTTTTTGTGGTTCAGTCTGCCTTTCCATCGACACCGGAACAGATTTCATCGGTTCTCTTTCTTCTTTTTCTGTGTAATAAATAAATGAATGGTACTAGTCAGTACTTTAGTTCCTTCAGGTGCATCAACACCATCTTAGGCCTTCGGCCTTCCATGCAGTCTCCCAACATGATGGAAAAAAGTCAGTAGTTTTAAAAAATATTCTAAGTGTGGTAGCACTATCTCTGCTACTGATACCCATGACTGGTGTCTTAAATGCCTTGGCCCAGATCACCAGCCATCTGAATGTTCCCTATGCAAAAAGATTACAAAAAGATGACAAAGGGAGGCCTACAGAATCATGCCACAGAATCATGCCACAAAACTCGGCTCCCTCTTTGCCTCAGACGCGGTTTCACTTGCTTTGATATTGTCGAGGGCAATGTCTTCCTCACAGGGATCTCGGGTACTGAAACACAAGTCTTCCTCAAAAACAGGCTATCCTTCCAAGGGTAGATCTCTTTCTAAACATAGAGATGCCTCAAGCATTGAACTAGAAGTGGATCGACCAGTCAAACAACCCCGGTGGAAGGACCTCCCCTCCAAAGCAACCAAAGGGTTCCAGGATGCTCCCGAGGCCTCCACCTCGGGAGAGCTCCTGGTGCCATGTTCTGGGATGGTAGCCCATGCTTCTGGTACTGATACCCATGCATCGGAAAGCTCTGTGGACCAGCGTATCCTGGCCATTGAGCGGAGTCTAGCAGCTCTTTTAGCTGTTGTACCGGTCAAGACTGTACCGATGGTACCGCCGATGCAGCCGGCACAGAGTTTCATGTCTCTCAACACACTCCCAACCATGCTGGCCCTCGTCCATTCCCAGTTCTGAGGGACTGGTAGGGCAAGCCTCTTGGGCTGATACCGATCTCGATCAGTACCAGAGTTTACAGGAGCAGGAGCATCGCCCCCACCGATACTTTGATTCCACCGATTCTGATTCTTCTGATGATGAATCGATCGGTACCCAAGAGATGTAAAATCTTCTGGAGGAACATTCACCAATGGCATATGTCCCCTCTCAAGAATGTCTTTTCAAGAATTTATAAAGGATATGGCCAGGGGCCTATCCATTAATCCCACATCGGAGAAAGAACCAAGAGCGGAGAAATTGCAGAGTCTCCAATATCCTACAACTCCCAAGGAGGTGACTTCTCTGCCTATTCATCGTATACTCCAGGATCTTATGCTCTGGATGTGGGAGACGCCCCTTGCCATTTCTCCCCATATTCGGCGACTCAGTACCATGTATCGGATACCGGAGATTCCCAGGTTCCAGAAAATACAGCTCCACACCACTCAATGGTAGCGGAATCGGCTATGTGTTGAATTCTTAGTTTGAATACGCACTCCTCCAATCCCACAGGCAGGGAAATGAGAACCCTTGATGCCTTTGGGAGGTAGTGTTTTCAGGCCTCCATGCTTTCAGCCCGCATAAGTTCCTACATACTATACATGGGTATGTTCCTTAAAGAAATCACCAGGGATCTGGAATCAATGGCTCCTCTTCTCCTGGATGATAAGAGGGCAGACTATCTTACATTAGTCAAACATGCCCATAATGCTTCCAAGTTGGTTAATAGGGCAACCTGTGACTGCTTTGAGTGCACTAGCAGGGCAACATCTATCTGCATAGGTGCACGTAGGATTGCATGGCTTCAGGCATTCGATCTTCAACAATGGGTTCAAGACAAGCTGGGCAATATTCCCTGTACTAGTGAGAACCTTTTTGGAAAAGATTGGGAGGATAAGGCTTCTCAATTAGAATCTGAGAATACCACCCTTAATAGACTTTCCAAAGCTATTGCCAACTCTGCCAAGAAGAAAGTGGCTACAAAGAAAGCTTTCTATGGTAAGAAGAAGAAATATTACCCTTCTTACCCCCCAGCTTCTCAATACCTGACCCCTCTCCTACACATCTTCCTGTTGGGGTGGGAGGGGGGGTGGTGAGATGCAGCAGGCCTTGTGTGCCAAAGCACATGGACCTGCTGCAGGCATCAATGCAGCTCACAAAGCCACCGCTGACCCTCCAGAAACACTGCCACTGCCAATTCAATTTATCTCAGTGCGGGGGGGAGGGGGACGGGGGACGGCAAAAACACTTGGGCCAGCCCTGACTAACATTTAATCTTCTATCTTTCTCAAATAGTGAATTATCAATTTGTTTTCTGTAATGCCCAGGTTGGGGGAAAAACAATCAAAAGTCATTAGCCTTCCTCATCTCACCACCAAGCTTCACAATAATCCAAGTAGCTACCTAATGCAGTGAAACTATACAGAAACATTCAGCCTCCGAGGTCCCCATGGCTCTGCTGGGTGGCAGTTTGACACCACAGCCCAAAGGCACCAATTTTTCTGTCCTCCGAGAAACTGAAATCTGCTGGTAAAATCCTGGATACCCTATGACCCATGATGTTGCCAAACCATAATTTCTCTACTCCATGCTGTCTTTTCATCACTCGGATGGACAGTATCCAGCTACCATGAACCTACTTACACCGATCAGTTTTTTTTCTGAGGAGATGAAAACTGTCAAACTGGCCACCCCATGATCAGCCATGTCACCAGGTTTACTTGACATCCCAGCGCCTTCCATAAGCTGACTGATTACAACTCTTTGCCTCTGTTTCCTCAGCTAGTAGGCTTTCCAGGCTTGGTCTTCCTTCTCTATCGCAACTGCTTCATCTAGGACAATATCAATTCTACTTCCCCTTGTTGGAAATGTGTCATGAAGGATGGATGTTAACTCAAATTGACATTTCCTAGTGAGTGGCTTGCAAGGAAACTCTAAGGTCCTCTGGAATACCCCTTCTGATAAAGAAAAGGAACAACAGTAGGAACAATAAATAAAACTAAATATGGATAAAGACCTTGGATCAATAGGTATTACATAGATGGAGTTTTATTTAGATCCAAAAGAATATTTGTCCAACAAGTAGTATATGAGCAAAATTTTGCATTGGTTGGCAGAATAATTTATAAATTATTATTTTTTATTTTTTATTATTATTTAACAATTCTTCTATACCGCGCTATTAAAATCAGCGCGGTGTACATCGAACAAAGATACTACAATGTATACAAACAACATCGAGTTTTACAGAGAACAGGGAATTGAACATGGAAGAAAAACCGGGGAAACTATATACATATTATACTCAAACTATGTATAGTACTTTAATATAAAATGGTAGTGGGGGCTACCTATTGTCTGAGGTCTTGACGTGCAGGGGTGACTGGTGTCTGGCGGAGTTTTGCTGGTTGGTGGTTGTGCTATTATCGCTTGAAGTTCCTGGGTAACATTTTGTGAACAGGTGGAATTTTAAGGCTTTTCTGAACATGATGAGGCTTTTTATTCCACGGATGTCATGGGGGAGTGCATTCCAGTTTAAAGGGGCGAATAAGGAGAAGGCTCTGTTGGAGGTAGCCTTTGTGCATGTGGTCATTAGTTTGGGCACTGCTAATGTGTTCAGTGCAGTGGACCTTCTGCTTCTATTTTCCAGGGTGCCATGGACTAGTTTGCTGATTGGCGTTGGGGGGCAGTTATTTAGGGCTTTGAAGGTGAGGACCAATGCTTTGTATTGGAGTCTGGCATGTAGAGGTAGCCAGTGCAGATCCTTCATGATGGGTGTTATGTGATCGGATCTTGACGATCCGGAGAGAACTCTTGCGGCTGTATTCAAGGCTAAGCGGAGTGGGTTTAAGGTTGATTGTGGGAGGCCATGGAGGATGATGTTCGCGAAATCGACATGTGGAAGGACTAGTGCCTGGAAGGTTGTTCGGTAGTCTATGAAGTCCAGCAGGTGTCGGAGGTGGCGTAGCGTTCTGATCTTATGGTATATCCAGGCTAGAATAGTGTTCAAGACTCTGTTACTCACTTTTAAAGCTCTTCACAAGCTCTCCCCGGAATCAATAACTGCCCTCATCCACATCACATCTCCTAACAGAGCGAGGAGATCAGCAGCGACAAACACCCTAAAAGTACCGAAAGCATTAACAGTTTGCACAGCATCTACAGCCAATAGAGCGTTTAGCATCAGCGCACCAAGATGCTGGAACGCATTACCTCCAGATATCCGGGCTATTGAAAGCCTCACACAATTCAGGAAAGCCCTCAAATACCATCTTTTCAATAAGTATCTCATAGAACCAACTCACTGAGATAGAGAGCCAATCCGCTAAGGAAATATATGGTTTCCCAACAACATGCCATGAAAGTTTCTCTAACTCTTAGTGGTTCATTTGTATCTACTGAATCCCTACCATATGACTCTATGTAACAATATTTGTAAATAGTTTACCACTGTTATCCAAGATTATGTAGCAAATGTTGTAAATAGTTACCCCTGTTATCCAAGTTTCTTACCCTGTTATCTGTAAACTCATACATGTTATCTGTAAACTCATACATGTTATCTGTACTGAGCATTTTTGTTCCATGTAAACCGCGCTGATGCTGAATAGTGCGGTATAGAAGAGACCGTAAATAAATAAATAAATAAATAAATAAATATTGCCTTTGTAGTGTTTTTTATATGCGCTGTCATGTTCAAGGGCTGGTCCAGGGTGATACCGAGGTAGCGGATTGTGGATTTAGACTTCAGCTCTACGTCGTTGACACGTAGTGATGAGGGAGGTGTGAATTTGTGGTTCCTTGTGACAAATAGGACATCTGTCTTGCCGTGATTGATGCGTAAGTTTTGTGATAGTAGCCAATGGGCTACTGCTTCGAAGCAGTTAATTATTGGGGAGAGCACTGGTTGGTCTATCGAAAACGGCATGTAGAGGAGGATGTAGAGGAGGATGTTTACATTGAAGGATCGGATTAAGTCACATATCGGCTGCAATTATAGTCTCTCAAGGAGAGGGGCACTACAAATTTGTTTATATTATGGAATTGTTACATAATTTTTTTTGGAAAGTTTTAATGTGCCTTTTGTCTTTCTTAACTCCATTCAGAAACCCTTAAGATATAACACAGCTGATATAAATATTTGAGCTCAAATAGTATGTGCTCAGTCCAGTATGTATTGTTGGTAGCTTCTTATCCTCAGATGTCTTTTGTTGGAGTCCAGGATCATCAAATTAGTAGGGTTTGGAATACGGGAACTCAGGAGCTCTTCTTACTACTTTGAGCAATTCCTTTCTAAAATGCTAGCATTTTTGTTTCCCCCTCAGTAATTTTTCCTTGGGAGATTCATACTCAGTCTCTCAAACTTCAATTCCCATGCACACCCCTTTCTTACACCCTCACCCTTTCACAATTCATCAATCAAACTCTTCCAGCCAGGCCATCCGTATCATAGAACCTTGCACCTCACGCTTTCCACCAAACAACCCCAACCACGACTTAGTACACACACACTCTCTCAACATACACTCACTTCGCCTCTTCTGACTAACACTCTCTCACCAACTTTTAAAGAAGGGTTCACATTACCCTTTTGGAAGGTTAAGGTTCCTTCCCAGCTTCACCTTACCTTCATTTTCTTTTTCAAAACTCTGCTTTCTTAAATAAAAACAGTTTGTCAAGGGGGTTTAATTTCTAAACCCTTTCCCCATTCTTTTGTTATAACTAGCAAGATTACTCTAACCTCTTCTTACCTGCTACTTTAACCTCACTTGCACCTCAACAAAGAAGTCAATAAAAATAATTTCAGCTTTGACAGTTGATTTCATACATCAGAGGTAATCTTCAGTTTAATTCTTTCTCTCTACTGTCAGTATGAAGTTTCCTGTCAAATCTACAGTTTACCTAGAACAAACAAACAAACCCCTAAACCACTCAAAACTAATCATACTACACTTCTCTCTTTCTCAAACTTCACCAAACACCCACTTTCACAGGCCTCTGCCACCAAGCATACCAACACACAGCCTTTTACTCCAACAATTCTCCAGCATCACCCTCACTAACATTCTAAACTACAGAAATAAGTGTTCCTACACTGGTCTATGCCATTAATTTAGTTCCTTACACCCCCTATTTTGATACCCGTTCTTCCAAATTTCTGAACCCAGCTAATATAATTCATATCACCAGAACATTTAAACATTTTTCAGCCTGTTTCTTTCAACCTGCAGCTTAAGTGGAGTCTTTTTTCACAAACTGCATCACTACATGTTTCAGCTGAGCCATGTTACATTGTGTCCAAGAAAGATCCCTCCTCCTTCCTTACAAATGGGTACTTTCCATTCACTAATACATCAAATTTAAACATTAAATAACGTTTTTGTATAATCATCAATTTAAACACACTTTACCTTTATTTCCCCTTAGTACAGCTTTGATGAACTCTGTCCCAAGGGGGGACAGTCCCTCTTCACTTTTATCACTTTTATAAATAGCTGCCAAAGATCTCTCCTTAAAACCCTCCAAAAACCATCTTTCAGCAACCATCAGCCATTCCTCATTCCCCCTGGACCCCTCTTCACCTTTCAGCAGCCTACTTTACCCCTCCTTACCATTGCCACACATTGCATAAAAAAAACTATTGCCCTCACTCCCTACACCTCCTGATACTCCCTCTCTCTCCTGTTACTCAGAAAAACTTTAACATTAAATTTGATTAATTTGTCCATTTATCTGAGCCCTAGCCCTTTAAGGCTGGCTCCGCCCCCCCCCCCCATGATCCCAGACTCCCACAGCCCTGAATCCTTCCTGGAGTTGCCCCTAGTTCCCAGCGGGCCCACAGCCTGCTCCCAGGATGTTCTGATGCCCAGCTACCCAAATCACCCCCATCAGCGACTCACTGCTACTTTCTTGTCCTCCTGCCCAATCCTCTGACAGCCCCCCCTGCTTTCCCTCCCTCGTAGTGCAACCGCAATAATCGTGGCTGCCTCCCAGGCTCACAACACTCTCAGCCAGGATTAGGGCAGTCGCGATCCTTGCGGCCTGCCTCAGACCTGCCTGCTCACCCACTCCAACATCCTCGAAAATGTTTAAAAATTTTTTTTAAACAAAAACACCACTACAGGCCAAAGGCCTCTTCCTCCCAAACCCATGGAGAAGCTCTAATTAAAAAAAAGAATGCTGCCACTGACACAACTGCCCCCCCCCCACAGGTCTGACCAGCCCGGAACTGTGGGAAAAGGGACCTCCCCCCCTCCCATTTCCTTTTCTACAATATTGCTGCCAGTTAAAAGCCCCTGTACGGCCTCCGCTTTTCCTTCAAAACTACAGCTGCTGCCGGCTCCAACAGCAGAACAGCCTCCAGAGCCCCGATCTTTATATAATTTTAAAAAAAGAAAAAAAAGAAAAGCGCTAACTTTCTGCTTCCCTGCTGCAGTGGGGAAGAACAGAAAATCTTCCTGGCATCCAGGGCCGGGCCAACCACATCCTTGTGAAATGCGTATGTTATATGTTCCATGCGAACCGCACTGATGAGGAATAGCGCAGTATATAAGAAAATGTAAATAAATAAATAACCACTAGGTAAACTAGGCGGTTGCTTAGGGCAGCAACTTTCTGCGGGCAGCAAAAGCAGGCAATTCAAAGCTAAATAATAGGTTTGACAGTGAGAGAGGGTCTAAAGCTTTGAGGTTCACCTAGGCCACCAACACTGAACCAACTCTAGGGTCAGCCCTGCTGGCATCCATGGGCCATCCTGGCACCCCTCTTGATGCCACCAAGTATTTTTTTCTATTTATTCACTCTGGTTGCATGATTATATTTTGTGCATGCATACTGGCTTTCTCATTATGAACCAGACAGTTTACAACATAAGAAAATGATACTGTAAAAGTACAATGAATATAACAAGCTGAAAAGTTCAGGCCCTAAGTAATGCACAAAGGGGGTGTAATATTTAATTTCAAAGCATTATTATAATCCAAAATATCAAGAAAGAAAGGAAAATACAATAGCAAATCAGTAATATCCAAAATGTAACCGCTAGCCCACATCCAGAAGAGACTGATACCGCTAAACAATACACCAGTAAGCATAATAGAAAATACAAAGAGAATTTGCTCAACCTCCCCCCCCCCAAAAAAAAAAAAAAATCTATAATCCAGTTTTTACTATTCCTCCCAGGATTCAATACAGACAATTACATCACTGAACTACTCAGGTACCACCTGGTGCTCCTTTAAAAAAATCCTCAGACTGAGTAGCATAAAAAAAAAACATAATTAGGCTGCTCATACGTCACCAGACATTTGCAGGGGTACTTCAAAAAGAAAGTAGCCCCAGCTAACAAAACCTGAGGCTTCAAGGCCAAAAAGGTCTTGCACCTCTTCTGCATCTGTCTTTAGACATCGAGGAAAATACAAATCTTCTGCCCGCAAAATAACTCTATTTTCTTCTTTAAAAAAAAAAAAAGACAAACCATGTTTTCAATCACTGAGTTAAATGAAACAAGAAGTGTAGCCCTAGTGGAGATCTCATCCATGGAGTACTCAATATATTCTGATACATTTAAAGTATTGATAGTGTTTAAAGGAGCCACCTCCCCCTATTGACCCTGGTTTACTGGCTGAGAATTTAAACTACCAGGTAAATAATACAAATTATCCAATAACAGTTTCCCAGCCAGTGAACCCCAATACTTCCCTTAAATATTTTTGGAATAATAACAGTGGAGTAATATAACTAGTTTTTGGGAAGTTAAGTATACACAAATAATTTGCCCATGAAGCATGCTCCCAGCGATTCCTGCTGGCGATGCAAAACAAGGCTATCCTTTATGGAGGCGGCAACTACCTCATGCACTGTACGAACTGCATATTCAGTCTTTTGTAATCTAGAATCAAAGTCAGTAAATAATTATCATACCTGCGCAAGCTTTTCTACAGTCTGCTTAGAGAAGTCTGCCAGATTACTAATAGTAGTGGAGAATGAGGCCTCCATACGAGACAAAGCAGACAAAATATCCTTCAAAGTTACTTGAGAAGATTGATCTTTGGAGATAGCAACAGCGATGCACTTGCAGAATTAAGAGTCCCATCTAATTGGACAACCAGCAAAGGAAGAACCATGCCCAGGTTGCCCAAAGATCGGGAGGAGCTTACTTCAGATAACACCCGGGTTTGAACAGACCCAGCCAAAATTGGTTAGGAAAGCGCATCGCAAAGCCACCATTGCTGGGAAGAGGGGGTGGGTTAACACCCCCCCCCCCGAACAGACGAGGTCAAAATGTCAGAAGAGGAGACATCAGGACAAGCCATTCTCCCACCTTCAGGAACCTTTAGCCAATTTAGGGGGGTTAACATACTCAAATTGAAAGTCCTCTTTTTCCGCTTGCCCATCATAAACAGCTTTCCTGAACGACGCTTCTTGTTGCTCCGAAGGGGCAGAACCTGCCTCTTTGACCCCACCCTTCGAACACACCCATGTCCCGCGGAGCGAGCTGGTGCTTTAACACTAGAAGCCCCAAAGTGCGTCAATTGATGCAAATGCATTTTCTAAGTTGTATACCAGCGCCACTGCTAGAACCATGTCAGTCATGTTCCATGACTTTGTTAGCAAGGTCAAGATGTTCAAATATGTGCATCGAAAACACAGGTACACTACCAAAAAACTGCCTCCAGTTTTGCAACTGATTCCTATAGATTTTGGGGTGCTGAATCCAGGAAAAATAGCCAAAATGGTCCATCACGTCACGTTTTCTTGCAAAATTAGATTTCTTACCCATATAAGGAATGTTCACATAATTTATTTTTAGCCGACTGCAGTTTATTTTCTTGGCCCAAAATAGAGGTTGTAATGGTTAACTAACTAGAAACACTCCCTCATGATATTTTAGAGTGTTTTGTATTCATTTTATACATTAACAGGACAATTGGGAGGCGGGGGGCTAAATCCAGTACTCGCGCTGGCGCATGTTCTTTCCTGTTCGCCTTGCCTCGTTCGCTCGCTCAAACACGGTGGTTGCGACATGAACGTTCCTGTCAAATTTCAGTTTCTTGCAAGTTCATTATTACCTTTTGTTTGCTCAGTCGTAATCCAGCTTTATTCCGAAGTGGTTCACTACAGTTGTAGTTAGCAGTGCTGTGTATTTGTGATGGCTCACAGAGCCAGAGGTTGCGTCAACTCTCCGGACAGTTTTTGTTTTATTTGTGGGGAATATACCGTGAAAAAGCGGCAGAGGAACATTTCTGCATTTATTAAAAAAGTATATTTCGCCTATTTCGGTTTGAAGTTAGGCGATCAAGACAAACCGTGGGCTCCTCACAAAGTGTGCAAGACATGTGAGGAAGATCTACGCTTATGGATGAAAGGTAAAAAACAAGCATTTCGTTTCGGAATACCTATGATGTGGCGTGAACAAAGAGACCACAGCAGTGACTGCTATTTTTGCTCTTGCATTGTGAAGGGATACAACTTAAAAAATAAGAACGTAATAAGTTACCCCAACCTTCCCTCAGCAATTAGGCCTATGCCTCATAGCAATGAAGTACCTGTGCCTGAACCACCAAAATCTTTGGATCATATTTGTGTGGACGGTTCTGATCATGATGAGACTCATCAGATGGCTTTTCCCGATGAGTCCAGTACTTCCGAGTTTGAAACTGAACCAGATCCGAAACCTGAACTTTTCTCTCAAGCTGAATTGAATGATTTAGTCCGGGATTTAGGACTCCCAAAAGATGCTGCCCAACTGCTAGGTTCTCGGCTTAAACAGAAAAATCTATTGTCACCAGGAACAACTTTTTATTGGTACCGCAACCGCGAGACACAATTTTTGAAGTATTTCAGCAAAGAGGAAGATTTGGTATTTTGCAACGATATATACGGAGTGATGGAAAAGTTTAAACTCAAGTATGATCCTGCTGAATGGCGGCTGTTCATTGATTCGTCAAAAGACAGCATAAAAGGTGTTCTTCTTCATAATGGCAACACATTCGCTTCAGTTCCTATTGCTCACTCTGTTATTCTCCAAGAAAAATACGAGAATTTGGCCCTGATTTTTCAGAAGATTCGTTATGATGAGCATAAGTGGATGATTTGTGGAGACTTTAAAATTCTATCCATGCTATTAGGGCAGCAATCCGGTTTCACCAAATATCCCTGCTTCCTTTGCTTGTGGGATAGCCGGGCCCGCGACCTACACTGGGGGAAAAAAGACTGGCCAATTTGGGAGTATTTGAGACCCGGTGAGAAAAATGTTCTTCATGAGAGCTTGGTACCTCGTGATAAAATTCTATTACCACCTCTCCACATTAAGTTGGGTCTCATTAAGCAATTCATCAAGTCCCTTCCAAAAGATGGTGAGTGCTTTCGGTACCTTTACTCAAAGTTCCCCCGACTTTCTGAAGCAAAGCTAAAGGAAGGAGTGTTTGTTGGCCCTGATATAAGGAAACTCATTTCAGATGGAGCATTCGCTGAAACGATGTCTGAGAAGGAAAAAGAAGCCTGGGATTCCTTCAAGGATGTTGTTCTCAAATTCTTGGGGAACAGGCGGGATGAGAACTATAAGGATATTGTTGCCAGGATGCTCAATGCCTTCAAAGAACAAGGCTGTAACATGAGCCTGAAAGTCCATTTCTTGCACTCCCATGTGAACTACTTTCCCGAAAACTTGGGGGCGTACAGTGAAGAACAAGGTGAAAGGTTTCACCAGGACATCAAGGACGCAGAGAGAAGGTACCAAGGAAGATGGAACACCACTATGATGGCTGATTTCTGCTGGTTGCTGCTGCGGGAAACCCCAGATGAAAAATACGCCAAGCAGCGCACCAAGAGAAGCATCCGGGGGAAGAAGAAACGGGCCCACCAGGAGATTGATTGACCCAAGAATGACTTTAAAATCTAAACTGTGTTGACAAATATCGTGTTTTTACTAAACTTTGAAATAAAAATTTGCTAGTTATTACCACAGTGTCGGATCTCATTTATTAGAATTTTATTTTCACACCATCGGGTGTTTGTCTTCATGTATTGCAATGGTGCGGTTTGCGTTTTCTATCCTTACATACATACCTGTACAACATTTTTTGCACATTTCTTTGCTTTGCTTTGTGTCTAACCTCGCTCTTATATGCTCAATGTTTGTGCACATGTATGTGGCTGTTTTAAGTGCAGACAATTTTGCTACCATCACAGTGTGTTTTGTTGACATTACTCTTTTCTTATGTGCTGCCTTGTTACAATTTTCTTTATTCTTATTTGAATAACTACTAAACAATTAGTATAAAGAATTCATCCAAGAAACGTTTATCTCGATCGCACTCAATCTGAAACGTTCACCTCAAACTGCTAACCCAATGTAGCAAAAAATCTGTACGTGATGGAGCAAATTGGTTACCAGATTTGGATTCAGCGCACCAAAAAACGTAAAAATCAATCGAAACATTAGAGGCAGTTTAAAAAAAATTTTTTTTAGTGTACCTGTGAAATTAATGACAGATGCACCACCCAGCAGGAAAATGAATTTATACCTAGAAGCCTAAAAGTACGTCAATTGATGCACTCACTTGGATGCGTCAATTGATGTACTTTGGGGCTTCTAGGTATAAATTCATGTTCCCACTAGATGGCGCATCTCAATCACTGTTTACAGTTTTACTCCATATCTCCAGGAACAAGCAGGAATGAGTCTTCACATACATATGGGTACGTCGGTACCGACGGAGCCTGCACGGGAACGCTCCCCAGCTTCCCAAAAAGGAAAGCTTTTGGGAGCATCCCACAGCGCCTGCGCGCTGCCTTCCCACCTTTCCTAACCGCCTCTCTTCAGTTCTTCTTTTCCGCGGAGCCAGCAGGTCGTGTTCCTGTCACCGCTTTATTTTATTTTATTTCTTTGGTCGCGCGTCTGCCTTCTTCGACGTCAGACCGGTACCGCTGGTCTTTTCTTTCTTTTTTCTCAAAAAAAAAAAATACTTTCCATTCCACTTCAGTGTATTTTTTTTTTCTTCGTTGGGCCCTAGGCCTAACAGAAAATTCCTCATGAAAAAGCACGCCTCCGGGTTTAAAAAATGCACTAAGTGCAGCGGTACCATCTCTGTTACCGACACCCATGACTGGTGTCTTAAATGTTTGGGTCCTGACCATTCCATCACGGATTGTCCGTCCTGCACCATGATGTCTAAAAGAGGTTTACAGAACCGAGCAGCCAAGCTCAGTACACTGTTTCCCTCTGATGCAGCTTCGGTGGCATCGACGTCTTCCAGGGCTTCTTCTTCCTCCTATGGATCTCAGGTAACCAAACATAAGTCCAGTCGGTCCTCGAAGGGTAGATCTCCCTCTAAGCATCGAGATGCCTCCGGGCTTGCCCTCGAGGATCCTGCACCGGCAAAAGTATCCCGGCGGGAAGCTCTGGCTTCCAAAGCTCCTCCTATGGGGTCACAGGTTGACATCGATGGCATGGCCTCGACCGATCACCTGTTGGAATGTTCTGGGGTACCGGTGGAATCCGCCGGTACCGACCTCCAGACATTCATGGCGTTGATGGATCAGAATGTTCTGACCATGCAGCGTGCCATTACAGCATTCATACAAGCTGCGACGCCGCTGGTACCGCAACAAGCTTTGTTGTCGGTACCGGCTCCGACACCGGCTCCGATATCGGTTCCGGTGCCAGTACCGGTTGCATCGACATCGGCTTCGGTGTTGACTGCAGCGGTACCCTGTCCGATGATGCCTATCGGTACCGATCCGGTACCGATGGATCCCGATGTCGATACCACCTGGTATGCGTATCGGGCTTTACAAGAGCATCCAGACAGGCGATACTTCGATTCCTCCGAAGACTCTGATGCATCGGAGTCCTCTGTGGAAGCATCGGTACTTCTTCCTCAGGAGCCTTCTTCTCCAAAAAGAAGAATGTCCCCTCCAGAAGACTTGTCTTTTCAAGACTTCATAAGGGAAGTGGCGAAAGGGCTTTCTATCTCAGTAGCCCCTGAGACAGAGCCTAGAGCCAAAAAATTGGATATTTTGCAATATCCTAAGGCTCCTAAAGAAGCAGCCACTTTGCCAGTTCATGAGATCCTTTATGACCACATGATAGGCATATGGGAGACTCCTCTCACCATCTCTTCTCATTCTCGTAGGTTGGATACCATGTATCGTGTCCCTCCTTGTCCTGGATTTCATAAAACTCAGCTTCCTCACCATTCTATTGTGGTGGAGTCTGCTATGAAAAAGTTAGAGTGAAAGAGGCACTCATCTGCTCCTCCAGGAAGAGAATGTAGAACCTTAGATGCTTTTGGTAGGAAAAATTTTCAAGCCTGTATGCTTGTTGCCAGAATCAACTCATATAGTCTCTATATGGGGATGTTTCTGAAGGAAGTTATAGATCATCTGCAAACTTTCCTCCTTTTTCTTCCAAAAGATAAAAGGGAAGACTTTCTTATCTGGCTTAAGCATGCCCAGGATGTTTCCAAATTTTCTAACTGTGCAGCCTTTGACTCTTTTGAGGGGGCCAGCAGAGCCTCGGCTATTGCCATAGGTGCACGCAGAATTGCTTGGTTACAAGCTTCTGATTTGGAACCCTGGGTCCAGGATGGATTAGGAAATCTTCCTTGTACAGGTGAAAACCTGTTTGGCAAAGATTGGCAAGCAAAGGCCACTCAGATGGATGCAGAAAATTCTGCTTTGGATAGGCTTTCAAAGTCTACCTCTAATCCTGTCCAGAAGAGGTTGTTCAAAAAGACATATTTTCCCAAGAAGGGAAGATATTATCCTGCTTATGGTCAGCAGACATCTTCTGCAGGTCGTTTTGCTCCGAAGCGTCAACAACCTAAACAGGCCAAGTCTAAGGCTGCAAGGCCTACTGTAGCTCAACAGCCTCAGCCTCCTCTGGGCCTTTGACTTGCACCTAGAGAACTTAGCCTTTCTGGCTCTAAAAGAACCAGAGCCTCTCACCATTCCAGGAAGGTTAGCTCACTTTGCTCCCAGATGGGAGCAAATCACAGCAGAGCAGTGGACACTTTCCATCATAAGGGAAGGTTACAAACTTCATTTCTTAAACCTTCCTCCTCACACCATGGTGAGACAGTTCAATTCTCCAACATCTCTCCTCGACCTTCTGGGTCAAGAGATTTCCACCCTTCTTGCCCAAGGGGCAATAGAAGAAGTACCTCTTCTTCAACAGGTCTCAGGGTTCTACTCCCCCTACTTTCTAATTCCAAAGAAAACAGGGGGTTACAGACCCATATTAGATCTCAGAGAATTGAACAAATTCCTATGCAAGGAGAAATTCAAGATGATTTCTCTGGGTATTCTCCTTCCATTCCTTCAAAGTCAGGATTGGCTTTGTTCTCTAGATCTCAAGGATGCGTATACCCATATACTCATCCATCCAGCACACAGAAGGTTCCTTCGGTTCCTTTATCAGGGAAAGCACTATCAATACAGGGTGCTTCCCTTTGGTCTGGCCTCTGCTCCAAGAGTGTTCAAAAAATGCATGGCAGTAATAGCTGCATTTTTACGCACTCTGGGAATATTCGTATTCCCATATCTGGACGACTGGCTCATCCGAGCTCCATCCCAGTCAGAGGCCCAGACTTCCCTAGTCTGCACAATGCGTGTCCTGCAGTATCTGGGACTGGTTATAAACATTCCAAAGTCCCAACTCACCCCTACTCAGTCTCTAGAGTTCATAGGGGCCTTGCTGGATACCACAACTGCAAGGGCCTATCTTCCCCAGGCCCGTTGCCTACGCTTAGTGCAGTTAGCCTCTCAGATTCAGTTAAAAACCCACCTAACTGCTTGAGAGATGTTACAACTGCTAGGCCACATGGCATCCACGGTGCATGTGGTCCCTTATGCTCGCCTTCACATGAGGGCAGCTCAATGGACTTTGTCCACCCAGTGGACCCAGGCATCTGAAAGTCTGTCAGACAAAATAGCAACCTCCAGGCGCCTCTTTTGGTCTCTCCAGTGGTGGAAGTCCACTCAAAATCTGTTGCTGGGGTCCCCCTTCCAACAGTTGTTACCCCAAGCAATCCTTACAACAGATGCCTCTCCAAAGGGTTGGGGAGCTCATCTCCAAGACCTCTCCACCCAGGGCATTTGGTCTCCACAGGAGACCTCCCTACATATCAACTTCTTAGAGCTCAGAGCAATCTTCTTGGCTCTCAGAGTCTTCCATACCCTGCTCAGCTACAAGACAGTCTCATTCACACGGACAACCAAGTAGCCATGTTCTATGTGAACAAGCAGGGAGTAACTGGCTCTCTGTCACTTTGCAACGAAGCTCTGAGATTGTGGGCCTAAGCCAGAGAGCATCAAATTCATCTTCTGGCAGTATACCTTCCAGGAGTTCAAAACTCTTGGGCAGACAGACTCAGTCGAGTTCTGCTTCCACACGAATGGTCCCTTCATATGGACCAAATAGTCAGAATCTTTCGAATTTGGGAAACCCCGGACATAGACCTCTTTGCAAGTCCGTGGAATGCCAAACTTCCCCGATTCTGTTCCAGAATCCCGTGTCAGGGAGTTCAGGCCAGGGATGCCTTCCTCCTTCATTGGGGTCAAGACTTCCTGTACGCCTTTCCACCCATTCCCCTAATTCCCAAGACCCTGTTCAAGCTTCAGAGAGATCAAGGGACTATGATTCTCATAGCTCCACGTTGGCCACGCCTAGTGTGGTACCCTCTACTTCTGCAACTCTCTCAAGCTCTCTCCCTGGACTTGGGATCTGCTCCAGATCTCCTGTCTCAGGAGGGGGGAACATTGTGGCACCCAAACCCCAAATCTCTCCATCTCGGGGCTTGGTTGCTGAAGGCTTAGACCTTCAAGATTGGCATCTTTCTCAGCAAGTAAGGGATATCCTTCATGCTTCCAGAAAGCCTTCTACTAGACGTTCCTATGCTTTTAAATGGAAAAGGTTTACCATTTGGTGTGCTGAGAAGGGTATTAACCCTCTAGCAATACCTTTGAATTCTTTACTAGAGTATCTCCTGCATCTTTCCCATGCAGGCCTCAAGACAAATTCAGTAAGGGTCCATTTGAGTGCTATTGCAGCATCCCTCAAGCCTCTCAATGGACAATCTGTCTCCTCTCATCCTCTTATTGCAAGATTCATGAGAGGCCTTCTTTTAACTAAACCTCCCATTAGACCACCTCCAGTGGCATGGGACTTGAATCTGGTTCTTGGTCAGCTCATGAAGCCACCCTTTGAACCCTTAGCCACTACTTCCTTGAAATTTCTTTCCTGGAAGGTTATCTTTCTTATTGCAGTCACCTCAGCTCGCCGCATCAGTGAACTGCAGGCCTTAGTGGCTAATCCACCTTATACAAGGTTCCATCATGATAAGGTAGTCCTTAGGACCAATCCACACTTTATGCCTAAAGTGGTCTCACCTTTTCATCTTAATCAAGAGGTGTATTTACCTGTCTTTTTTCCAGGTCCTCATGCATCGAGTGCAGAGAGGAATCTTCATACCCTGGATTGTAAGAGAGCTCTTGCTTTTTACTTACAAAGGACACAGCAACATAGAAAGTCATCTCAACTCTTTGTTGCTTTTGATCCCTCTCATTTGGGACTTCCAGTCTCTAAGAGGACACTGTCCAATTGGATTGCTCAGTGTATTTCTTTCGCCTACCAGAGTAAGAGCCTTTCTCTGGAGGGCCATGTCACAGCTCATAATGTGAGGGCCATGGCCACCTCTATGGCTTATCTAAATTCCGTGTCTATCGACCAGATCTGTTGAGCAGCCACCTGGGCCTCGGTTCATACCTTCACAGCCCATTACTGCTTGGACAAGGACTCCCACCGGGATGCCTTGTTTGGTCAGGCTGTTCTCAAACACCTGTTCCATGCTTAATCAACTCCTACCCTCCATCCCTGGTTGGATGCCTGAGATCCATAGGAGGAGATAGAGCCCTTCTCAGGGTCTCACAACCTTGGGGATCTCCCGGGCCTCTCTAGCTGGGGAGTCCCCATATGTGAAGACTCATTCTTGCTTGTTCCTGGAGATAGCACAGTTACTTACCTGTAACAGGTGATCTCTGGGAACAGCAGGAATAAGTCTTCACAACCCTCCCACCTCCCCTAGGAGTTGTATCTCTCTATCTGTCTTTCCTTTCCCCTCTCTCTTTGTCTCAGCTTTAAAACTTGAACTGAAGAGAGGCGGTTAGGAAAGGCGGTAAGGCAGCGCGCAGGCGCTGTGGGATGCTCCCAAAAGCTTTCCTTTTTGGGAAGCTGGGGAGCGTTCCCGCGCAGGCTCCGTCGGTACCGACGTACCCATATGCGAAGACTTATTCCTGCTGTTCCCAGAGATCACCTGTTACAGGTAAGTAACTGTGCTATCTCGCGTTCTACCCCCAGATCCTGATAATATTCTCTCCATACAAAAACATTGTAGTTCCGCCAAAGTATGTTTGAAAATGTTCCACTATCGGTACTTCCCTGCATTGAAAATGCAGCTTCCTCTTATGTTCACCTAGACGGATACGAAAAGAAGGAATGGTTTTACCTACATACAAAAGTTTACTTGGGCAAAGAATGCCATACACGACATAATCAGAACCACAAGAAGTTTGTGATGTTAAAAAAATATTGGGCCATGAAGGAGTCCGTTCTTTTGGTTAGGCTGGATGTACAAGCATTATACACTAGTATTCAGCAAGATGCAACTTTATATGCTATTAAACAAGAGTTGTTACAGCGAGGTGATATTGGTGAGACACAGTTGGAATTTCTTATGGACTGTGCAGAGTTGGCACTCCGTCAGAACTATTTTTGTTTTGATGGGTGTTTGTTTCAACAAATAGCGGGGATAGCAATGGGGGCTTTGTTTGCCCCATCGGTTGCCAATCTCTTTATGGGTCTATATGAACAGCAATGGCTTAATTCCTCAATATACCGTTCTTATATGAAGATCTGGCGTCGATATATTGATGACATGTTTATGATATGGGACGGGCAAGTAACTCTTTTGTTAGATTTTCATCAATGGTTGAATACATTAGACCCAAATATTCAATTTACTATGAGTTACAACTATAGTGAAATTGCTTTTTTAGATGTTAAGGTTTTCAGACAAGGTAAATCCTGGGGTACAGCAATATTTAAAAAGAGTACCGATAGGAATACGTTCTTACATTTTTCAAGTGCTCACCCGATGAGCCTCCTAAAGGGTTTACCATTCTCTCAATTTATATGTTATAGACGTAACTGTTCCTCAACAGATTATAAGTTTTAAGCAATTTCCCTCAAGAAGGATTTTTTGAATCTGGGTTATCCTGAGAAAATTGTGAATCATGCGTATAAAAGAGCTTTGTATAATGATGGATCATGGTTGTTATCCCCCAAGACGCGATTGCAGTCAGATGATGATCATATCAATTTAATTTCTAGGTATTCCCCCTTTAGTAAACAGATTCAGACAATTATACAGAAACATATGAATGTTCTGCAAACAGTGCCAGGATTGGAATTAAAACAATTACGATGCGTTTGGCAGCGTAATCCCAATTTGAAAGAAATATTAAGCCCTTCCTCTTTGCGATTGATAGAACCAGATGCTACAGAAAATGCAGGACACAGAACATGTGGGCAATGTATGTTTTGTGTAGTGATGTGGGAAACCGATCAGTTTGCATACAATGGTAAACAATATTTTTTAAGATCACAAACTTCTTGTGGTTCTGATTATGTCGTGTATGGCATTCTTTGCCCATGTAAACTTTTGTATGTAGGTAAAAACATTCTTTCTTTTCGTATCCGTCTAGGTGAACATAAGAGCAAGCTGCATTGTCAACATAGGGAAGCACCGATAGTGGAACATTGTTTAATTTTCAAACATACTTTTGTGGAACTACAATGTTTTTGTACTGAGAGAATATTATCAGGATCTGGGGGTAGAACGCGAGATCAACACTTGTTATATAAAGAACAATGGTGGATCTTTCATTTGGGCACGATATCACCTAATGGTTTAAATTCAGGAATATAGTGGGGTGCTTGTGTGTAGGCCCTCTTGATTGAATGCTATTATGGATTTGCTTTTGGTGAGTAAAGCTAAGCGGCAAAGTCTTGGTTGCAGTTCTTCAGGTGTGTTGATTTTGGAGTGATTTGATGACGTATATAATGGGGGTAGCTGAGGGTAGGTTAGTATTTCTGGAACGTTGACTGACTGCCATTGTGAGAAAGTGCAGCTGAAACAGTCACTGACTATGAGGTTTTAAATTTGGTATCATGCAATTTTGATTGAGTCAGATAAATGTTATGTTTTCCTGTTCAGGTTTGGATAAAGGTTGGTTTTATTTTGTGGAATATATATTAAGCAATATCTTTTTGCTTTCCAGCTGGATCCCCTTGAAACAGCTAATGCGAAACGCTAGGAAAGATGTCTCAATGGGCGTCGGGGTTGCTTAATATTTACTCAGGAGTTCACAAACCTTTATAAAATATTTGTATAAATTTTGTATTAGGTTATGATTATTGTTATTGATTGCTCGTAAATTTTTGAGTAGTGAACCCTTAGTATGGTGGATGGGTTAGGTAATAGTGAACCGTTGATGTAATATGACTCATGGCCAGACCCTTTTCACCGAGAGGTGATGGTTTGTAGGTCTGGTGAGTCTTTCTGAGGTTTGCTTTTTACCTGAAGCCTTGCTATGCAATAATTGCCGCAGTTTGGTTAATTGAGTGAAGCCTATTGTTAATATAGTGGAGTGGAGGAGTGACCTAATGGTTGGGGCAAAGTACTTCAGGCCAGAAGGTCAGGGGTTCAAATCCCACTAGAGGACAGCAACCTTGGGCCGGAAGGACTGGGGTTTCTAGTCCCACAGGTGCTCCTTGTGGTCTTGGGCAAGCCACTTAACCCTCCATAGCCCATGTTCCCTGTAAAATAGTTATCTCCAAGTTATAATGCCCTGTTCAATGTAATTTCAGTTTGTTCAATGTAAACCGCACTGATGCAGAATAGCGCGGTATATAAGAGAATGTAAATAAATAAATAAAATAAATAAATATATGAAGTATCATTATTTGGCTTTGATATAGACCTTGTTTATACAGTTTTACTCCGACATTACAAACAATAAACACACGATGATGTCATTTAATGATGTTACATACTGCACGTATTTAACAAATAAGTAACTTCACATTAATTCACATCTGCATTTCATGCTAAGCACAGTTGTCGTGATAATGCGTCAATTGACGCACTTTGGGCTTTCTAGGTAAAATTCCTTTTGGGGCTTCTAGTGTTAAAGCCCCCGCGACTGTAATCAGGGGGCGCGGCCAAGATGGTCCTAGCTGAGCAGAGGCGGGGCTCCAGCAATTGCCTGCACGCCGACACGGCACAGAACCTATAGTTTTGGCAAATCCTCAAAGTAACAGTCTCCCCCAAAGGGGATGTTTTTGCTAGCAGTGGGTGTGGGGATGCATATGACTGACTGACTGAATGGACCGGGAGGCTATAAGTAACAATGAGAGGTGAGTAAGTGAATTGAGAGGTGTCAGTGTGGGGGGAGGGGAGCTGACTGAGTGAGTGACTGGGTTGATTGGGATTTTTGAGTAGCAGAGAATGAGTGAGTGATTTTAAGTGCCAGGGAGCCAATTGCAAAAACGTCTGAGAGCTGTTGATGGTGGTTGGGGGCTATGCAGTGGAGTGAATTGACTGAATGATCACTAGCAGAGAAGCTGAGTGAGTGGAGGGGAAGCTAAATGAGCAGTGGTGGGAATCGAGTGACTTAGCCTACCTGCTGTAGTTTGAAGTTTTCAATTCTGGTGGAAACCCTTGCCCTTCTTCCTCTATCTGTATGTTCTTTTTTTTCAGTAGGCAGGCCCTACTCCCCACTCGGTGCAATGCGTGCCTTTCTTGTGGGCCTTTACCCTTTGCCTGACATAATGCTCAGCTCTCCCATTGCACAGGGCAGCCTGAATATTCATCTGGTGGCCATTACATCTTTTCACTGATGTGGTCTGGAATTTATCTGCCAATGTTGCTTTAGTGATACCCACATTGTTCTGTACACAAACCTTTTGCTTGTATGTGCATGGATGGACAGACAGTTGGGACAGCCCCTCAACAATAAGTGGTATCGCCTGATGGGAAACATTCCCAAAATCCTACAGATTCCTTGAGGAATCCAGTTTCCATTCCATTCCCCCCCAAACCAACTACCTCCCTACAACCTAAACATGTGTGCTGTGTATCCCCCTGCTCTCTCTATCTAATCCCCAAATAATTCTGTCTGTAATTTATGACAAATCCCGTAATTGTAATCAAACCGCTTCTGATCGCTGGAAGGAGCGGTATATAAGTCCTTACTAAATAAATAAAATAAATAAAATAAATTTTTAAAATGCGTCATAATTCAATATCCAGGCCTTCTTCCATTACTACTAAATTTTATAATCACTACATTACAACTAAAATGAACAAAGATGTTTTTTGAGAAACCATCTGGTGTCCCCTTCCTCACTTATGCTGATGATTGTCTCTCCCTTCAGATTATTCCAGGCTTCTTGGAAACCTGATGCAGCCATAACACAGCTCTTAGAGTTGTAACTGCTACTTCATATTTTTTAGTTAGAATTTAGCCATGAAAGCCTAAAGTAGCCCCTGCTGTTGCAGTTACAGCCCGATGCTTAAGAGACTCCATTCTAGTCTGACCATTGTCGTGTATTTCCTCATCTTTGGCCTCCAAGTTTCATATACCTGAGAACACCCTACTTTATTTCTTCTTTCATCCACACCTCTTTTATTCATTAGCTGAGTGTTTTGTTTCGTGCATGTTTAAAGTTTTATGGATTTGGTTGTCTTATTTCTGCCAATAGGCATCCCAGGCATTTGCCACCTTCCTTGCCAAAAGTATGTTGTAAAATACCCCATGGGCATAGTTTGGAGAGGGGGCATTGTCCCCCCCCCAGATGAGTTGCCCCGATGAAGGCTACTATGCTTCCTGTCCATGTGGATCTAATCTGTATGCAGAAGAGAAGGAAATGGTTGCGATCACAGCCTAGAGGCAAACAGTCTGCCCATGAGGATCTAATCTCCGGAGGCAGAAGAGAAGAGGGAGGCAAAATAGGTTGTCTGTGTGTATGTAGGGGCGAGGAGCTCAAGTGTGGTAGAAAAGGCAGGAACAACATAAAGGGGGAGGGGCCTATTTAAAAAGGAGGATGAGTGGATTTCAGGGCAGGGAATGGAGTGCTGGGGGAGGGTTGGTGAAGGAGGGAGAGTTTAAAGTGACCAACCATCCCATATTGTGCAGGGCTGTCCCGTATTTCAAGGATTTGTCCCTGGAATCGTATCACTTTGGTTGGGACGCCTAAAAGTCCCCTATTTTACAACACATGTCCACTCCTCCACTCTTCCACATTTGTATCAGCGGACTTCTCCAGCTGAAATTGTCAAAAGGAAACTCTATTTTATATAAGACTATTTCCATCAGAGACACATGCATACACTCCGTTGTACTTCAGTCACACACACGTGCACATACATTCAAGCAATTTGTCTCATCTTTCTACACTACTTGCGTTGATTACTTAAATCAGTGGACCACTCACTTCCAGGAAACTGGGAAACAATCGTGGACTCTCCTTCAAAAACAACTGGAGCGGTGTGAGCTAGAGTCGTCTTTAGAATATGTTTTGTCTACAAGTAATAAATGATACTGAACTGTTTGAGTTCTCTTGTCTTAAGTCATTTGTTTCTGAAGAAAAAGTTCAAGAATGGAAAAAAACCAGACACCATGGTTGATGAAAAATGGAAGGAGGTGTTTGGTCACCTCAAAAGTAATGAGATGCGATATCAAGATTTACGCAAACTGGTTGAATCATTTTTATGTTTGCCAGATTCCAATTCTCCAGCCAAAAGGTGCTTTTCAGTCATGAACAAAGTGTGGTCTACAGAAAAAAATCTAACTGCATGTAGAGACCCCCAAATGTCTAATGATTGTAAAGTACAATTTTGAGTTGAGTTGCCCGGAATTTTTTAATTCTTAGTGGAAATGTTACTATTTTGAAGAAAATTCACTCCGTAGAGAAGTACAAGTAGTCTCAATTGGCACATTTGTAAGTAAAGTTATAAATCCAGCCTACTGATTAAAATTTGGGTTAAAATTAAAATTATAATTACAAACATATAGCTTCTATTTTCTTTAACTTTGAACCCCCCCCTCCCCCGGCTTGATTGAGTGTCCTGTATTTGAACAGAAAAGATCCTCACATTAGGAGAGTCTGGAAGGATAACAGAAGAGGAGAGTCAGCCGGAGAGGGATTGGAGGGGGGAGGGAAGAGTGCAAGATGTTGCCAAAAGGTGCATTCTCCTCTCCCCCCCCCCTCCCCCTCCCCGAACACAGAGGCACCTCATCTCCACATGACACACACAGATGGGCACCTCACCTTTGCACAACACACACACGCATGCATTGCAGCCCTGCACCCCACCCACACAAAGGCACCTACCAACACATCTCCTCCCACATACAGAAAGATGCACCAGCTTTGCACAACACACACATGCAGACACTTAATATCTGAAGCTATAACTGTTATCTGTATTTCTGTGTAAAGATGCCGCATGGTATAAGAGCTCTGGTGCTGTTCTCATGACACTTGAGAATATGAGACCAGCATGAGAGATAATGGGAGGTCACAAGTACTGCCTCCTAAGATTTAGGCCTGGCTCTTAAATCCACACCTGCAATAGCGGCACAGCACGAGGCCTCATTAATAAGCATGGGTATACCAGAAAATCTGTTAGTTCTTTTGCACAACCTTTACGTTGATCGAGAAGCAACAGTTTGAATGGAACAAGGAGAAACAGAATGGTTTTAAATCAGCAAAGATGTACAACAAGGCTGCATATTTTCCTTCTACCTGTTTAATTTATATGCAGAAATAATCATAAGTGAAGCAGGACTGTATGAAAAGAAGAAGTGTGAAAATTGGTAGAAGACTCATCAACAACCTTTGCTATGCTGATGATGCCACAATACTGGCTGAAAGTGACGACTGAAACATTTGTTTCTCAGGATCAAGGAACTTAGTCCTAAAATGGGCCTTCACCTTAACATAAAGAAGACAAGATCCTGAAAACTGGCAAAATCAACAAATTCATCGTTGTCTACTATTATTTCAATTTCTTCTCTGTCAACTTTAACCTGCTTGGATCAATAATAAAGAAATGACAGCAGTGAAAAAATCAGACGCATTGCTTATGACAAAATGGCTATGAAGGACCTAGACAAGATTCTCAAGACAGAGATCTCTCTCCATACAAAGATTCGACTTGTCCAAGCCACGGTATTTTCAATAAGGTCATATGGATGTGAAAGTTGGACAGTGAAAAAGATGAGAGGAAGAAAATCAATGCATTTGAATTATGGTGCTGGTAACAAATACTGTGTATACCATGGACTGCCGAAGAACAAACCAGTCAGTACTAGAGGAGATCAAACCTAAGCTTTCTTTAGAAGCTCAGATGAGAAGACTTTATACTTTGGGCACCTCATGCAAAGAGAGAGATCATTAGAGAAAGATGACATGCTGGCAAGGTTGAAGGTCAATGCAAAAGTGGAAGACCAGCAATGAGATGGATCGATACAATAACAGCAACTAGGGTTGCCACTCCATCAACAGTGAGCTGCCTGACTGAAGACCAAACACAGTTTAGGACACCTATCCAGAGAGCCGTGATGAGTCAACACAGACTATATGGCACTTAAGAACAACAACCTTAACCTTAACAACAACAACAACCTTAACCTTAACAACAACAACCACCACCACAACCTTAACAACAACAACAACAACCCATGTGTACCACTCTGCTAGCTACTGCTTTTAACTTTGCTGAGCAGTAACATGAGGCACAGGCCTCTCCCCTTGGTCTACTGCCTATATTGATCCCAAAGATTCTTGTTCAGAGATGGGTTGTGGAGAGAGCCAGCACTGCATCTAATTAGTGATATGGCTGCCTCTGAGCAAATGGCACCGAGATCGACAGAGGGAGAAGACTATTGGGAGATGCTGTGCTGCCTGCATGAGGGATCAGAAAGGCCTCTGTGTCTCATGCTACTGCTCGGCAAAGGTGAGGTAAAGCGTCGTCTACCTCCTCTGTTTTTTGTGTTGCACCGCAATGCAGTGCCAGGCTTGTTGGGGTTTCACTTTAATTTATCTACATATTTGTACTTGGATTTATTCTGTACTTGGTGAGGGTCTAACTTTGTTTTGCCTATGTGATTGAGACCAAGTGTTCTGTTAGCATAGAGTTTGTATGTAGGATCTGTAGTGATCCGGCTTGTTCAGTTTTCCGAATAGGTGAGAGGATGGTCTAAGGTCCACTGCAATATTTATGGTGATGCTCTTTTCTGGGTAGGATCCTTATTCCATTAATTTTAGAAGCTGGTGTCGTTATGGTATGGTAGATTTGCATTACAGGTCTTCATTGGCTTTTGTAGGGTTTTACATTGGGTTCACAATCTGTTTGGTACTGGAGAAGCTGTTGAGATGATGCTGGAATTAGATCTCTCTTTGCCATTAAACACAACATACAAGAAATATGTCCTAGTTTTGCTCTGTACCTATTGTTGGAGGAGGGGTTTCATTGGAAGCAAAACAGATGCTCATGAAGAAAAGAGAGAACCATAGCACAGTGTTAGAAACTGCGCTGTAGTTTGTTTTTTTGGCAAAGCCACTGAATGAGTTTCTGCTCCCTATTTGAGTATCTTGGGGGCGTCAGTTCATCCCTTACCTATTTGATTTATTAGCTTTCTATCCATCTAGTAATTTATTTATTTTTTAAGATAACCATAATGCATATGCAAATATAACACCACCCTTTGCCCCTTCCCAAATGAAGCAGTCAAACTATGCCCATGAAATGCCCTTGAAGCATCCAGTTGTTTGACAGACTTATAAATTCAGATGCAATGGAAATGGAAATAAGTATTTCATCCCCTGATGCTGTTGACTTTATCAAGTAGTACACGGGCACAGCTATCAAAAAAAGAAGTTATGCCCTGTATACAGTGTTGCGAGAAAAATGCATCAGAATTGCTCTAACCTAGTTACTTGCTGCTTTGAAATTGCATTCATTTACTATACTTGGTAATTTTTCCTATAGGAAAATTATAAGGCACAAAATGCAGCAGAGGTCCCTGTATTGTTCCATAATAATGGTGGGGGGGGGGGGGGGTGAATACAGAATTTTATGTCCAGGAATGAAACATTGAAGATTTCTGCTGCTTTGTTGGCAGGAAACAATAATGTTGATCTATTGTGTTTCTCCTGGTATTCCTTGCATGGCTTTTGGTGCATTTTGCTAACTGTAGAGACTGATGTTTGATAAGCCTTTTAAAAAAATAGAGTGCAGCTATTAAAGGAACACTTCTTGCTGAATTACGCCACTTCTGAAAATTACTGTTTAGCTGGGTACCATATAATACTGAGCTGTGGTCAAGCCTGTCTTCTAGACTTGATGTCTTTATATCCTGTTCTTCTATTTTCTCCACTCGTAGGAAAGGAAGTTGAGCCATCCTTACCAGAGGTGGCCTGTGGTCAGTCTCTGGAGACCACAAGACACCTGTTTTCTGAAGGTGGAGCAAGTTTCCGATCATTTGAAATTAATATGCAGCACCAAACTACATACTAATTTCCAAAAATGTTATCAACCACATTTTGTCTGAAAGGCGGCTTAAACACGAAGGTACCCCTTTAGAGGATCTCAGCCTAATTAAGACATATTTGTTTGGACTCTTAAGGAATGATTTTTGTGCTGTGAGTGTGGGTTAGGAATTAAAATAATTTTCATGTGCACAACCATTTTGTGTTCTCTTTCAGATTTTTTCTCCAATGCCTGGGGATTGCCTGACATGTGAGAATGTGAGCCTTGCTTTGGACAGGGGGATCTCCACGAATGGTGAAAAATCAGTTAAAAGGGAAAAACAGAGAGAATTAATTTTTCCATCTAATTATGACCTCCTGCGTCACTTACAGTATGCAGCTAACTTTCCCATACCGCTGGTGAGTGAACTTACTTAGCTTTGACATTATATGCTGCGGTTTTTATTTATATATTTTTTTTATTATTAAGAACACAAAAAATTAATATTTTTCTTCAGTGATATACTTCATTAAATTCATAATTGTTAGTAATACTGTAAGCCCCGTCTTCACATACACTGCATGTACCATAACTAAGACTATTTCAAGACTATAGTTTTTTCCATTGCAAATATGACTTCAGCTTTATATCAGCAGAAACTTGCCCATATTTTTTTTTTGGGGGGGGTAGCTTTTTTTAGTTTTATTTTATTGAGTGTTTTTGTTTTGTGGACGATTTTTTTTTTTTTTTAGCCCGGTATTCAAAAGCACCTCCGGTTAGCAGCACCTTCAAACCACATAAGTGCCGGTGGAAAGCATATTCAGCTGGGGCAGTCTGTGGGTGGAGCTGGGATGGAGGCAAATAGTTGCAATATTCAGCCAACTATCCAAATAGGAAACTGCATAAAGTTAGCACAGCAAAAAGGCTGTCTTAACTTTATGCGGCCTGTTATCTGGATATCAGACTGAATCTCACCCCTGCAAAGCACTGGTGTCTAGTGCTGAATCAGAATCCAGCACCAGCCACTATCCAGGTACTGGCACAGAATATTTGGATTTGATTTAACTGTGTAGCCAACTGTTAATAAAAATGCTGAATCGTGTGCTTTGTGTTAGTGTGTTTTACAATGTACAATAAAACCAAAGCCTGCACCACGCCTGCGGGTCAGCCTGTGCTATTTTGTAATAATGGCACCAGCAAGGCAGAAATGACTGGGGATTGCCCCTACATCGTACAGACTCCGGGGATAGTCGTGGGGTTGGGAGCAATCATCGAGAGAGCTTTTATTACATAACTAAACGAATGAATGAATAACAAGTTTAGACAGCAGTGGGGATTTGGAAATGTAAACAAAATGAAATTTGATGGGTTTTTTTTGTTTTGTTTCATTTCCAAAACCTCATTGGCATTTCTTATTTCAAATGGAAGCCCATTCTTAGTGTGTGTTTTTTAGTGGGAGAAATCAGCAGGGTACGACTGGTGTAAATTATTGCAGTGGGACAAAGCTTTGAGTTATCTGCCTCTTCATTTTGGAAATGTGCTTTTTGGGTGACTAATAGGAAAGGCTGTGTTGCATACGTGTGTGCTGTTCTTTGGTTTTGCATATTCTGAGCAACAGCTATTTGTATTAACGTGTATCTGCTTACAGTAAATGTCACATCTTGCATTTGTGTTAACATTATCAGAATATCTCATTGACCTATTCAAACCTTACAGTTCAATGCATCACCAGGTTTCACTATCACTGAGAATCCCACACTTTCCCATCAGCTTCTCCCCTTTCTATGGCATTTTTCTATGTTGTTATAACATGTTTTCTTGGACACTGTTTTACACTGCATGGTTTTGTAGGAAATACCGTTTTGATAGAGTAGAACTGGGGCATTTCCATCCTGTTTAAATCAGTAGATGCTTTAATTTAATGCTTTAATTTAATCAGTATTGCTTTAATCTGAATATATAACCCACTTCAATGAGTTTCACAAGTTATATTGACTGTCGGACTTGATGGCTGATGAATGTGGTAGTGTTAGCTGTGACTTCAGAGAGTTTAAATAAATGATGTAGCATGAGCAAGCCTGTGAGACACCCTTGGACAACTTGATAAAAGTGGATAATTGTGAAATGTACAGTTCTAAAGAATTTGTCTCAAAAATACAGTATACTTTTTAAAAGCAGAGGAAGGGTATGCGTTGTCCACTTACGGTACTATAGGAGTATATCAAGGACCAGTTAGTCCCCTGACCACACAGAAAACATGTGCTTCTATTCTTGACTTAATTTTGGGAAGCCTTGTGGCTTGTAATCATGTGAATATATCTTGTATTTTCTCTTCATATATCCAGTGGCGATTTTCAATTTTAATTACTTAAAAGAAGAATAAAAGCACTGGATAGGACCACTGTCTTTGATGTTGATAGATGATTTTTTTTTTTCATACACAGTATGGGAAACGTATGGTCATTGTGGAAAGCAGGTCATGGGTGTTGTGTTTAAAAGGTTTGGATAAGCTAAGCCTTCTCAAAATAACTTGCCTGAATTATCACTGCTCCAAATAATGCAATAATGAAGAGCAGTGATGATTCAATAATGCAAAAATGAAGAGTAAGTTGTTAGTCTACTCCCCTGTTGTCCTCTCTTAATATAAGAATTAAAAATAATAAATGGAATAAAAGCAGGAGGAGAAAAGAAACGTCCTGCAGCATTCAGTCCAGCTTATCTCGGAGCCACCACTGCTTCTGCTGCTTTGTTGCTGTCGGCTGTTAGCGCTGCCCTTTTGTCATCAGATGAGCGGATACTGTTTGTAGCGCCTGTTCCACTGCAAGCCTCGGCCCCTGCTCAGCAGCTGCTGAGCTACTGATGCCATGAGGTTACCCTTGCCAGACTCACACAGCATGCCATGATCAGTGCTGCTGATTGGGGGTCGATGGATCATGGTATCCTCTTGCACCAGGGCCATAACTGTCTTCTGTCAAACACACTTTTGTATGTTAGTGCTTGGGCCATTGTGGGGCATCCAGAAACAGAGCACCAGTCTGAACTTCAGCATCCATGACAGTTAGCTGTTTTAAGATGGGCTGCTCCTGAGCTACTGCTGCTGGAAGGAACAAACTGGGACTGGAGGCTGCTGATGAAGATCAGTGGGAGCTACTCGGTGTGCAGGAGATGGGCAGGCTTTCTGGCATAAATCTAGGCATAGGGCAGCTGCAGCATACGTTGACATCTCTAGAGGTGCTCTCTGAGGAGTAGATCTTCCCACAGTCAGGAGCTGTAAGCAGAGAGTCCACTCGGGACTGCAACAGTGTTCGTAGAGGATATGGGTACAGTCGTCCCTCTTCAGCACCATTCTGTCTATGATTGTCAGCGATTTACAAGGCTAAGGAGGAGCACTAGAGGCAGTGAATGTGCAGTCCATGGTGATGAAACCACAGACATCAGGGAGAACAAAAGGAAGAAAGGAGCTTTCTAGCTCCCGTCCCCTAAAGATGCAAGGCATAAAGTATGGGGTTGGCAAAATCGAGCATTATTGGCACTGTATGATAGTGCTATTGCTCGTGCCAGCCTTGCCAAATTAAAGACTGCTTTTCCTTTGGTTATAAAGGTGCTGTGGGTAGTGACCTGCGATACCAATACTGCATGCATTTTCTTACAGACTAAATATGCCACGCACTATGCTACCGTGTAGTGTTGCACATAATATGCCTCGCTGCAATATTAAAATACTTATTCAACAGCATATCCAGAAGTCACAATAAACCTTATGGTTTTTGGTGTTTTGCTCATTGATGTATGATGTAACAGAATGTGCCCTTGATGGGCCTTATTTTTGTAACAGGATGCCTATGCGAGGAATCCAAAATGGCTCCTATTTTATAAAGACAACATAGCCCCTGTGTAAAATAGACTCCCAAATCCATCCCCAGTAGCATGTAAATGCTGATGCACATGCTGACATTGGCTTTGAAGCAGGTGGTGGTGTGTGTATATCATCATGGTTACATCTTAATTACACCCGTGCTCTACTCAGATTGTGCTTTCATGCACTGCACATATGAAAGGGTGCAGTCTTTCGGTGCATGCACTTATATGTTTGTGTACCACAGGGTAATTTTTATGAAAGGCCTTTTTCTCTGTGTAAAACAGCATTTAAATGTAGAAAATCCTTTTATTTTACACGGTCCTCCAGCTGCTGTATCAGGCCTCAGCCCCCTTCTCTCAGGCCCAGCATTACACCCCTTCTCTTACCCTCCCCCCCCCCCCCTTAGCGTCAGCCCTTTCTCTCATCTCCAGCCCCTTGGAATTTGTCCAATTATCCCCTCCCCCCTGCATCAGACCTGTCTCCCAGCCCTATTCCCGACATGAGATCCCTTCTCCAACTTGCCCAGTACCTTAAATAGTCTGTTTTGCTCTGATGCTCTGCATGTCCTTGCAGTCCTGAATAAGCCTGATCTCAGCTGATCTCCGAAGCTAAACGGAGTTGAGCCTGGTTAGTACTTGGATAGGAGATCTGACCCTTGGAATACCAGGCACTGTAGATTTACAGTGTAGAAGAAAGGCCTGCCAACCTACTTCTGGTTGCACCTTGCCAAAAGCACACTCCCCTCCCCCCAGAGGCTTAGTCATTGGGCATCAGAATTGACTCGACAGCACACACACATTGATAATTTAGTCTTTCTGTCGTACCTATTTACTCACAAGTAAGCAGTGAGATTTTTTTTTCAGCAATATCATACAAAGCTCATCTGATTTTGGGGTTAAGTGTGATAAAACAAAACAAATCTTTCAGTTGCGTTACAAAATACATTTATAAATGTGTATCCATTCACATGTTTCATGATACACGTGTTGCTTTCAGGGGATACAAAGCACATAATTCAACTGGAATATTTTCATCAGAAGAAACTAGATTGCATCTAAAAAAAGATGACATTGTTTATATTTGAAAATGTGAAAAGAGAAAACCTGGCAATCTTATTGGGTCTTGCATTTTCTTTTGCCAGCAGTCGTCTCCTTCATTCTACACAATAGGGCCAGGTATAGCAGCATCTTTCGGCTTAAGTGGGTGTGAAGAATTTCACTCTTAGATAAACTAGACTTGATGCCTGCAGGCCAGTTTAAGTGCCATATGCTTGCTCCCGCCGACCCCAAACTTACTTTCATATCCCCCACCACTTGTCCTCCTTTTCCTCCTTAAGTGTGGCATCACGAGAACATGCGTAAGACATTGCCATGGGGCCTGAACTTCCTGATGCTGAGCTCATGCATCATAAGACCAGCATCAGAAACCGCTGGCCTTTTGAACATGCAGTTTAAAGATGTTTATAGTGCTGGTCTTGAGGAAGAGGAGGAGCTGAAAGAAAGGTGGGGAGCTGTGTAACAGGCTTCCACTACCCCTCCTAGCCAGCTTGGTTCTCCCTTCACCTGGCACAGCCTGGGCCAGCCATGCTCCTTCAGCTTTCCAAATTTACCTGCCTTCTTGCCATCTTCCCTCTCCCCCCCCCCCCCCAAACTAGACACTCAAGGTGACTGCCTAGTCTCTTGATGGTAGGCTAAGACCTGGCTTTGTTGCTGTAGGGAAGTAGCATCACTCTAGTATCCCTCCTCAGTCAGAAGCCAAATCTGGGAGGTGAGCTTGGTTCTCCCACTTGGTAGCACATAATTGTAACTCTTCACCCGAGGAAATGGTGTGTGTTGTTCTGAGAGATGGATCTGTGCTTTCCCATGTCAGGAAGTGAAATAACATTGTGAATTAATTTACATAGGTGACAGTTATGACATTTAGTGACTTGATGTGTCTCTATGTAAATTTGTAGTACCCTTAAAAGCATATCACTAAATGCCACTGATGAGAGAGAATGTCTCCTTTACAGTAACTTAACATATGCCATACTAGGTCAGGCCAAAGGTGCATCCAACAGTGGCCAATCCAATACAACAAGTACTTGTCAGGTTCCCAGAAGGTAGGTAGATTTCATGATGCTTATCCCAGGGGTAAGTAATAGATTTCCCCAGTCCACTTTAATAATGGTTTATGGACATTTCCTCCAGGAACTCCAGATGACCTGGCAACTGGTCACGGAATGTGCTTAGATTACTTTAGCATGTATTTTGCATGTTACATGCTACCACCCTTGCTGGCCACGGCTGTATTTGCTGTAGCCTTAAGTTATTGTGGATTGTTTCAAGCACAGTGAGCTGCTGAGTGATGTTCAGTTGCCACAGTTGAAAGGGTCTGTGATGTATCCCTGGTTTCTATTGTGTACCAATGCAATGAATGTCTGTGGATCAATGAGCATGTTTCCTATTGACCATGCTTAAGATACAAGATTAAGGCTTTGCCATTTTTTTGAACATTGCAATGTTGCTAAATAGAGGAAATAGCTAGCTAAAACAAAGCTATACAGAGCTCCATTAGAATATTTCTGAATTTATTTTAACTTACAGTACGTGCAGTACTGTAGTTACAGAAAGTGTCTCACGCAATTATAAATTTAGTTTTTCTGTGTCCCTGTTCTGCTTTTTGTACTGTGAATGTCCTAGATATATTTGATCTGAACGCTTTAGAGAGATAAAAATATAAAATGGGGTCAAAACATAAGTTTGACACAGACAGCAACAAGGTGGACTCCTTTGCTTTAAAGAGGTACTGTTTCATAGTGCAGTCAGTAATCACATCACTCTGGCTTAAAGTATAGGGAATGCGAACAATGTGGTAAGGCAGGAAACATATGATGTACCCCGCGGTTACTAACAGGATATTCACTAGGGCATGTTTTGTATTTTGGTAATCATCTGTGTCTTTATGTTTGCACAGTTGTTTGATAGCCAGAAAATTAGAAACTAAAATAACGGCTGAAAAGTTAAAGAATATTGCAATGCTTATGAAGTTAGACAGCACATGCCAGTCTCTCCCAAACTTCTGTTTGAATTCCATGCAACCCACAATTGGCTTTTCTTCAACATCCTTAATCGGAATTAACATGTTTGGAAGCATGATGAGAAGAATAAGTGCCCATACTACTGTAGATATCATTTTGGCAAATCCATACTTTTGAATTTGATGAAACTTGGAACTGTTTGTTATTTGAAGGCAGCGGTCCATGCTGACAAATCCCAGAAAAGTGATGGATAAATACATGTTAATGTAGATGATACAGGCTGTGACCTGGCAGTGAAATATCTTCAGCTTCCAAGGGGCAATGCCCAAGTCAACGGCAATCTTAAATGGCAAGGCTAGAGTCAATAAAAAATCGGCAGTTAGTAGGTTAATAAGATAGATACTTGTGCACTTTTGACTCTTGGCTTCCTGAGTGAAAGCCCAAAGTGCAACGCAACTTCCAATGAATCCAATCAGGAAAACCAGATAGTAAAAATATGTAAATGGCTCCATGTGGTTGTAGACTGAGCATTGTGAAACATTCATTGAAGACGTCTGGATCATCTTGTAGAAAACAGAAAAAGGTGTGATGCAGCAAGACCTAAAAATGATCGAAAAGGGATAGTTTAGCTTGAGGAGAAAACTGTACTTTTTGAGAAAAGTGCAGCAGTTTGAAATTGGAGAGCAAGCAGTAATACCTGCACCATATTAATGAGAACATTATTTTTAAAAAATTTAAAGTAACTATGCACGGGACTCACAGATTGTCACTATCACTGGTCCTTGTATACTTTGTTGCATTAGTCTGCTTCAGCCAGTATGAAATTAGTCATATATTCTCTTGTTGCTTGTGCCAGTTTCCCTCTAATTCTCCCTGATGTAGGAGAATTACAGGGAAGTACAACTTGACTAATGTGTTGTGGTTCTCTTGTTTAGTCTACATAAATGCGGAAAAATAAAGATCAACAAACCTATTAGTATTTATCTCAAGTCTTTCCAGTAGACATTCAAGGTGCATTGCATTCAGGTACAGTAGTAATTTTTCTGTCCCCAGAAGGCATACAATCTAAGTTTGTACCTGAGGTAATGGAGAGTTGAGTAGGATTTGAACCCTGGTCTTTCCGGGTCCAGGTTGCTGCCCTAAGCACTAGGCTGCTTCTCTGCTCCATAAGTGTTATTTATTTATTTATTTATATTCTCTTATATACCGCGCTATTCTTCATCAGTGCGGTTTACATTGAACAAACTGAAATTACATTGAACAGGGCTGGCTAGGGAAACAGAAGGGATACAGAAATGTTAAAAGAAAAAAGCTAAGACAAACATGGAAAAGAATTGTTAAGATAAGCGTATTTTTTCAATACATAATTTTAAGGACTGTGATCTATTTGCATTAAATTGGTCATTGATGCAAACGGGCACTGATAGTTTTGACAAATTTCAAGTCAGCAAACTAGTGCCGATGAGTCTGAGACCATATGCAATTTAACTACACTTTGAAGTGAATTGTTATAGATACAAAATAGACACAAAATAGAGTTTTGGTTATCCACAGAGGTTTAAGATTTAATGGTGATAGAACATATCGCTCTGAGAAAAGCCCAGTAGATTTTGTTTCATCATGGGAGATTGGAATGGCTGAACTGTATAGATGGTCACAGATAATTGAGGGATGGTTATGAACAAATAAGCTGAAACAGGGAAGTAAGAAACTGGAGCTCCTGTGGGAGGGAACAGTGAGTTGTTTTTGGAGTTTTAGGTTAAGTTTGGAGACTACGTAATGTCAATAGGGTTTATTTTAAAAGCTCTGTAAATAGTCATTTTAGAAAAGGGTTGCCCTTGTGTGGGAGTTTTGAGGGGGCATATTGGCGTTGCATGGGTACGACAAATCTATGTGCGTGTTCTCCATTTCATATAGGGAATGTACATAGTGCACGCCCAAAATTCTCCACATCTGTATTTATACCTACTTCCTGGCACGAATGGATTTTTAAAAAGTGTGCGTTTCAGCCAGCCCTTTAACGAAGGGATTAAAGATGTTATCCTCTTTAATCTCCCCCCCCCCCCGTTTGTCTCCCTCCAAATTGAAATTAATTTGAGTGCCCTCTGTAGTAAGCTAACATAAATCGGTTTGCAAAAGGGCTGACATGTGAGTGCTGACATTTACACAAGTAAGCTGTAAAATGCAGCAACTTGCCTGTGTGAGTTGCCAGGTTTCCTCTGTTGATATTTCCCACATGTAAATTTGTCAGATGGCTCCTCCCACTGCACATGGATGCCAGTCCATATTTAGCAGAGCCATTTCTAAAATGCTATCGGAATTCAGTATGCTTGATGTCTAAATTCCAATCTCCACGCACTATCCAAAATGTGCATTCACATGCCAGTTGGCATGGAGTCTGGGACCAAGTCTCATGTTGAACAGATTCTGCCTTCGTCAGTTAAAAATGTGCAACAGCTATGTCCTTTTTTTGAACAAGGAAAACTTAAAATTAGTGATTCAGGCTTTGATTCTATTGAAACTGGATTATTGTAATTCTGTATATCTGGGTTTGTCATAATGGGAGCATTATGTAGAGTACAATTGATTTAAAAAAAATAAAAAAGCCTTATTGGAGGCTTTGAGTTATAGAGATTCTTGCAACTACATTGCAGGCCTTGCATTGGTTACTAATGTAGGCAAGGCACCAGATCACAGTGATCATGTACGTTTTTAAAGCTTTGAAAAGGGAAGTCCTTTAACTTTTTGTACACTATGCTATAAGAGAGCAATGTTCCAGGGCAGACCCTTTGTTCATCTTAAGACTGGAGATTAGATCTCTCTTTTAGGAATATGGGGTGTGATTGCAGAAAATCTGAAACAGAACTGTTTTGGCTGGGATCCCCAGACTTTGAATTCTTTATCAAATAAAATAAGCCAATGTAATGTGTGATTAGCATCTTGCCTACATTAGTAACCAGTACAGGGCCTGCAATGTAGTTGCAACAATCTCTATACCTCAAAGCTTCAAATCAGGCTTTTTTATTTTTTAAAATCAATTGTACTCTATATAAAGCTCCCAATTGTCTCTCTAATGGCGTGCTATGCCAGAACACATGATAGCTGGATATTTTCAGAGTATCATGTGTTCTGGCATAGCATGCCATTAGAGAGACAATTGGCATTTAATTACTTTGTATTCTGTAAAAAGGTTAAAAGTTAGGTGTACAGAGGTCTGGATTTAGCCATAGGTAATAGACAGCTGCCTAGGACATGAAATGTTGAAGGTGCTGAATACCCAGCCCAAAGAAGATCCTATTCCCAAATATGTTAGGGCCATGTGCATGTGCTAATTCATAGGGGCACCACTATGGCACTGTGGTCTTCCTCTGTTACTCTTCTGGGTCTCGAATGCTTGGGATCTCTGCATGTCTCACAGACACACACACACACAGACACACACACACACACACGCTCCCCAGCGTCCAATAGGAAAGCTTTTGGGAGCATCACACAGCGCCTGCATGCTGCCTTCCTGCCTTTCCCACTCTCCTTCGTCAGTTTTTCATTTTCCACAGAGCCAACAGGTCGCATACCCTGTCACTGCAGAAAATTCTTTTTTACTACTTTGTTCTTTGTGGTCGCGTCTGCCTTCACTTGATGCCTACCAGTACCGCCGGTTCTCTTTTCTTCTTTACTAAAAAAAAAAATATATATATATATCTTTTCTGAAGTACTTCTTCAGAAGTCTTTTTCCTCTCGGTGCTAGGCGCCATTTTGGGCACTAGGCCCATTTTTCTTTTACAATGGAAAAACCAGCCACTGGTTTTAAAAAAATGTTCTAAGTATGGCAGTACCATATCAGTCACCGACACTCTCTCCATTGGAGTATCTCTCCTGTAGAACGATGACCAAAATGGGCCTGCAGAATAGAGCTGCAAAACTCAGTACCCTTTTTGCCACAGATGCGATGTCCATTGCATCAATGTCTTCCAGGGCTTCATCTTCCTCTCATGGATCTCAGGTAACTAAACATAAGTCTGCAAAGACTAGCTGGCCCTCAAAGGGTAGATCTCCTTCAAAGTATCGAGATTCCATCGGCGTTGCCTTTGAGGAAAGTTCACCGGCAAAACAGCCCTGGTGGTAGGCTTCGGCTTCCAAAGCACTAACGGGGCTCCAGGATGTTCTTGAGGCTTCCACCTCGGCAGAACTACTGGTGCCATGCTCTGGGATCCCGGCCGCTTCTACCGGTACCGACACCCAAGCATCGGCAGGAGCGATAGATCAAAGATTTCTCGCTATCGAACGCAGTCTAGTGGCTCTTCTAACGGCTTTGGTATCGTTGAAACCGCTTCATTCCGTTCAACAGGCACCGGTACTGACATCAGTACTGGTACCATCAGCACTGGCCTCAGCAGGTATACCCCATGCCAAGTCTAGAGTCCATCCCCGATATCGAAGGATCGGCTTTGATCGATACCAGTACCGTGCCTTGCACGAACATCGGGATCAGAGATATTTTGAATCTTCCGATTCCGATGATTCTGCCGATACCAGAGCACTTCATCTGGAGGATTCATCTCCTCCTCCTCAGCATAGAATGTCTCCTCCAGAGGATATGTCCTTCCAGGATATTATTTGTGATGTGGCTCGAGGCCTTGCAATCACAGTGGCTCCTGAAAAGGAGCCTAGGGCAGAAGAGTTAGAGATTCTTCAATACCCTAAAACTCCTAAAGAGGCAGCTACTTTGTTCATTCATAAGATCCTGCATGATCTCATGCTCAGTATGTGGGCGACTCCTTTAACCACATCTCCACACTCTCGTAGACTCGATACCATGTACCGAGTTCCACTCTGTCCTGGCTTTCAGAAGACTCGGTTACCACACCATTCAATGGTAGTAGAATCGGCCATGCGCAGGATAAAGAGTGCAAAAAGACATTCTTCCAATCCTCCAGGCCGCGAGTCCAGGACTCTCGATGCTTTTGGGCGTCGATGCTTCCATGCTCTGTGCTAGAATCAGCTCATACATCCTATACATGGGGATGTTCCTCAAAGAGGTTACAGGAGACTTGGAGCTTATAAGCCCCCTTCTTCCTGATAAGACAGGATTTTCTTGCTCTGGTCAAACATGCCCAAGTTGTTTCCAAGTTTGTCAACCATGCAGCCTTGATTGCTTTGAATGCATTAGCAGAACCTCTGCTATCTCCATTGGTGCATGTCGTATTGCCTGAGACTTGGAAATTTAGGTACAAGATAAACTGGGAAACATTCCTTGCACAGGAGAAAATCTCTTTGGCAAGAATTGGCAAGAAAAAGCTAATGAAATTGATTCTGACAGTATTACCTTGGACAGGTTGTCAAAGTCTACAGCCAACCCAGCAAAGAAAAGAGCTAACAAAAAACCCTTTTTCAAAAAGAAAAAAGTTTTATCCTTCTTATACCCAGCAGGGTCACTGTCCAGTCCATGCTGCACAAAAGGGACAACAGAAGAAACCAAAAGTCCCAAGAGCTCAGCAGGCTCAGCCTCCTCAGGGGCTTTGTCTCTTTTCTATAGCTACATGTAAGGTTCTCCACTGTGAGTCACCACATAGGATAGTTATCTAGACATCTTTGTGGATAATGTGCTGAAATCTTCTGCTTAGTATGCAGCAGTGGCCAAAAAAGCTAATAGAATGCTAGGAATCCAGAAAGAAATGGAGAATGTTATAGTGCATCTGCAACACTCCATGGTGTGACCACAAGCACACCTTGAGTATTGTGTGCAGTTCTGGTCATTGAATCTCAAAAAAGATATAATAGAATTAGAATGATAAAAGGAAAGGAATGGTGCACTATGAGGAAGGCTAAAAAGGTTAGAGCTCTTCAGCTTGGAGAATAAATGACTGAGGGGGGAAATATAAGAGGTCTATAAAATCCCAAGTGGAAGGGAATGGATGAATGTGAATCAATTGTTTCATGCTTTCAAAAAGTACAAAGACTGGGAGGACACACAATGAAGTTATTTAGGAGCATGTTGGCTAAACCATGCTATGAATTGGCATCTTAGCATGCATTTAGTACCAAAAATGAGCATGCTAGGTATGACCAACCCATGCTAACTGTTGAGTTTTCCAGCAAGTTCCCATGCAGTTAGTGTGGTGGGAAGCACCTCAACCTGCTAAAACTGCAACCACAGTTAACATGGGGGCAATTACTGCCACCCATCGAGGCGGTGGTAAATGCAGCATTAACAGTGCACGCTAATGATGCCCTTGCTAATAGCTTACTTTTTACCCCTAACCCATCTAGTCCCCCCATCTAGTGGATTGGTAACTGTTGGAAATAAGATATTGGGTATGGCGGACCTTTGGTCTGACCCAGTATAGAAATTCTTACGTTCATTCTCTTATTTCTGATAGTGTTGGGAACTAGAGAGGTAGGATGACAGATGAGTAGGATCTAAGGGAAACCAGTGTGGAGTTGAAAAGGAGCAAGAGGGAAAGTAGCTCAACCTTTTAAAAAAGAATTCTGTAGGATTCAAGAGGCGGAGAAGGGAAGATTTATAGTGGAGAAATTTAATCATTTGGAGTTCTAGGTATCAGAAAGGATTTTTGGGAGTCAAGGACACAGAAAAAGGTCTAGAGAGAGCCTAAGGTTCAGAGGAAATAAAGGAGGATCTTCCAGAAGTGAAAAGACAGGTCATCTCAGTCCAGTTCTTGGGGGATACACCCATTTAATCTGGTGTTTATGATATAGACGATGAATATGCATGAGATGTGCATGCAATAGGTTAGGAATTGCTGGTGTAGAAGGATCTCACCTTTTCTTGATTTTGTTGTACTTAGATGTTGTGAAGCTGGCATTGAAACTTGTTGCCATGTGCTTTGGAAGAAATGTGTTCTTACATCATACGTTCATACCACCCATCCAAACTCTCCAGATGGTTTGCAGACATCAAAATACAACTAATTACAAGCAAACCCCCAATACAAATTCAAATAACCCCCCTTAAAGGCCTGACGAAACAGACAGGTTTTCAACGGAGCATTATATAGATTAAAATCAGACTCAAGCCACAAACCCAAGGGTAGCGAGTTACAATATATCACAGTCTGCACCCTTAAAGTCCGATTACGGTGACTGGCCTTTCAGCCATCTTGGGGCCAGGAACCTCTAACAACCCTGCAGCCTCAGACCGCAGAGACTTCAGAGGAACATACGGTCTTTGATATAAATAGGAACCATATCATGCAAGGCCTTAAAATTAACAGTAGCACCTTATAGTGAATCCTATAAATAACACAGGTACACTACCAAAAAAACTGCCTCCAGTTTTGCAACTGATTCCTATAGATTTTGGAGTGCTGAATCCAGGAAAAATAGCCAAAATGTTCCATCACATCACGTTTTCTTGCAAAATTAGATTTCTTACCCATATAAGAAATGTTCACATAATTTATTTTTAGCCGACTGCAGTTTATTTTCTTGGCCCAAAATAGAGGTTGTAATGGTTAACTAACTAGAAACTCTCCCTCATGATATTTTAGAGTGTTTTGTATTCATTTTATACATTAACAGGACAATTGGGAGGCGGGGGGCTAAATCCAGTACTCGCGCTGGCGCATTTTCTTTCCTGTTCGCCTTGCCTCGTTCGCTCGCTCGCTCAAACACGGTGGTTGCGACATGAACGTTCCTGTCAAATTTCAGTTTCTTGCAAGTTCATTATTACCTTTTGTTTGCTCAGTCGTAATCCAGCTTTATTCCGAAGTGGTTCACTACAGTTGTAGTTTGCAGTGCTGTGTATTTGTGATGGCTCACAGAGCCAGAGGTTGCGTCAACTCTCCGGACAGTTTTTGTTTTATTTGTGGGGAATATACCGTGAAAAAGCAGCAGAGGAACATTTCTGCATTTATTAAAAAAGTATATTTCGCCTATTTCGGTTTGAAGTTAGGCGATCAAGACAAACCGTGGGCTCCTCACAAAGTGTGCAAGACATGTGAGGAAGATCTACGCTTATGGATGAAAGGTAAAAAACAAGCATTTTGTTTCGGAATACCTATGATGTGGCGTGAACAAAGAGACCACAGCAGTGACTGCTATTTTTGCTCTTGCATTGTGAAGGGATACAACTTAAAAAATAAGAACGTAATAAGTTACCCCAACCTTCCCTCAGCAATTAGGCCTATGCCTCATAGCAACGAAGTACCTGTGCCTGAACCACCAAAATCTTTGGATCATATTTGTGTGGACGGTTCTGATCATGATGAGACTCATCAGATGGCTTTTCCCGATGAGTCCAGTACTTCCGAGTTTGAAACTGAACCAGATCCGAAACCTGAACTTTTCTCTCAAGCTGAATTGAATGATTTAGTCCGGGATTTAGGACTCCCAAAAGATGCTGCCCAACTGCTAGGTTCTCGGCTTAAACAGAAAAATCTATTGTCACCAGGAACAACATTTTATTGGTACCGCAACTGCGAGACACAATTTTTGAAGTATTTCAGCAAAGAGGAAGATTTGGTATTTTGCAATGATATATACGGAGTGATGGAAAAGTTTAAACTCAAGTATGATCTTGCTGAATGGCGGCTGTTCATTGATTCGTCAAAAGACAGCATAAAAGGTGTTCTTCTTCATAATGGCAACACATTCGCTTCAGTTCCTATTGCTCACTCTGTTATTCTCCAAGAAAAATACGAGAATTTGGCCCTGATTCTGCAGAAGATTCGTTATGATGAGCATAAGTGGATGATTTGTGGAGACTTTAAAATTCTATCCATGCTATTAGGGCAGCAATCCGGTTTCACCAAATATCCCTGCTTCCTTTGCTTGTGGGATAGCTGGGCCCGCGACCTACACTGGGGGAAAAAAGACTGGCCAATTCGGGAGTATTTGAGACCCGGTGAGAAAAATGTTCTTCATGAGAGCTTGGTACCTCGTGATAAAATTCTATTACCACCTCTCCACATTAAGTTGGGTCTCATTAAGCAATTCATCAAGTCCCTTCCAAAAGATGGTGAGTGCTTTCGGTACCTTTGCTCAAAGTTCCCCCGACTTTCTGAAGCAAAGCTAAAGGAAGGAGTGTTTGTTGGCCCTGATATAAGGAAACTCATTTCAGATGGAGCATTCGCTGAAACGATGTCTGAGAAGGAAAAAGAAGCCTGGGATTCCTTCAAGGATTTTGTTCTCAAATTCTTGGGGAACAGGCGGGATGAGAACTATAAGGATATTGTTGCCAGGATGCTCAATGCCTTCAAAGAACAAGGCTGTAACATGAGCCTGAAAGTCCATTTCTTGCACACCCATGTGAACTACTTTCCCGAAAACTTGGGGGCGTACAGTGAAGAACAAGGTGAAAGGTTTCACCAGGACATCAAAGACGCAGAGAGAAGGTACCAAGGAAGATGGAACACCACTATGATGGCTGATTTCTGCTGGTTGCTGCTGTGGGAAACCCCAGATGAAAAATACGCCAAGCAGCGCACCAAGAGAAGCATTCGGGGGAAGAAGAAACGGGCTCACCAGGAGATTGATTGACCCAAGAATGACTTTAAAATCTAAACTGTGTTGACAAATATCGTGTTTTTACTAAACTTTGAAATAAAAATTTGCTAGTTATTACCACAGTGTCGGATCTCATTTATTAGAATTTTATTTTCACACCATCGGGTGTTTGTCTTCATGTATTGCAATGGTGCGGTTTGCGTTTTCTATTCTTACATACATACCTGTACAACATTTTTTGCACATTTCTTTGCTTTGCTTTGTGTCTGACCTCGCTCTTATATGCTCAATGTTTGTGCACATGTATGTGGCTGTTTTAAGTGCAGACAATTTTGCTACTATCACAGTGTGTTTTGTTGACATTATTCTTATGTGCTGCCTTGTTACAATTTTCTTTATTCTTATTTGAATAACTACTAAACAATTAGTATAAAGAATTCATCCAAGAAACTTTTATCTCGATCGCACTCAATCTGAAACGTTCACCTCAAACTGCTAACCCAATGTAGCAAAAAATCTGTACGTGATGGAGCAAATTGGTTACCAGATTTGGATTCAGCGCACAAAAAAACGTAAAAATCAATCGAAACATTAGAGGCAGTTTAAAAAAATTTTTTTTAGTGTACCTGTGTAATTATCAGCAACCAATGGAATTCTACCAAAATCGGGATCACATGGTCAAACCGGCTCAATACCTTAACAATTTTAGCCACAGTATTCTGCACTAATTGCAGCCTGGCCACTCCTTTTTTTGGAAGACCCAACAATAGCGAATTACAGTAATCTATCCTGGGTAGTACCAGGACACTAGTAACCCTTAACAACCAACTCTCTGAAAAAAGTAAAACCTCTCTTTTGAAGCAACATTCCTTTGTATGGAATATTATTTCAAATGGAGAGTCCACCCTTCCTCCTCAGTAAGTCCACATTAAGTCTACATGGAGTCCATGGAGCAAAGACCTAAAAGCCAGTGAGTAATACAGAGGTTACCAAATTGTGGGTCATGAGCTCAAATTGGGCTACAAAATCCTCATTTGGGGTTGCAGTCATGTCTGCACAAACAGAAATGCAAGACAATAATTTCATTGGCTTGCATAGGCTGTGCTTATTCTACAGCTCTGCCTGCGTAGCTCAGTGGGGCATCACAACTAGCTTGAGCAGAGATACAATGGGAAGAAGCCTGGTGCCCAAATGAAGATGGGGTATGGGGGCAAGTGAATTTTTTTGAGTGCTAAAATGGGGTCATATTGGTGAAAATATTTGGAAAGCACTGGTCTAAAATGAATACCCCAAAAAGGCTACACTTTGAAATGCTGATCACTTTAGGTATCAAATTAGTCTTTTTAAGGAGGACTTGGTTTTTCCACCTACCAAGCAGCAGGGCCATAAACAGGCCCTGACTCTGCATATGAGATTTGCATGCATGCTACTACCTCTGCTGACTGCAAATCTCTCTCGTGCAGATTTATTAGGAATATCCTGAAATCTAACCTGTTTGCAGCCCTCAAACTGAACTTGGACAAGCCTAATGTATGCAATTGAGACAGTACACAAATGTACAATTTATAATTACACTAGGCTAGGTTTAATTACTTTATTGCCTGCATATTTCATTTCATTTGTTAAGCTACTACAATGAAGCCCAGAGCGACTAACAGTCTAAAGCAAACAAAATCAAATGATATTTTTACACAGTACCTAAATTAACACCTTTTAAGTATATGGTTAGACAACTATATTACTACTATTAAACATTTATAAAGTGCTACAAGGCTTATGCAGCGCTGTACAAACATAGATCGAGATGGTCCCTGTTCCTCAGAGTTTACAATCTAAACAAGACAGACGAGACAAAAGATAAGAATAAAGGTAGAATAGTGGAGGGTAAGGAGACACAAGGGGACAAGGGATCAGGATCCAAAAGCAGCCTCAAAGAGGTCAGCCTTCAGCATAGGTTTGAAAAGAGGCAGAGATGAAGCCTGATGCACAGACTCCGATGTTTTGTTGCAGACATAAGGAGCAGCGAGGTGGAAGGACCAAAGTCTGGAGTTAGCAGTGTAAGAATAGAGCAAAGAGAGGAGTAAGCCAGTGTAAGGGTATTCAGCGCCCTAGGGGGACTTTAAGCCTTGTTCTTCCCAGTCCCCAGATTCCCCCAGGCCCCTTGCTCCCCTTCCCTGTGAATTTGGTAAGTGAACTCAAGAATCTTGATCAACTTTACTCTTATCTCTGCTTTCAGAGCAATCCTGTAAAAACCTATAATTGGAAATCATACTTTTAAATATGGAACTTTGATAGGTATAGATATATAGATACAGACACAAAACAATCTGCTTACACACACACTCCTCACATGATGAACTATATGTCCCCCATATTCTCAGAGAGCCTTGCTGGATGTTTCTTTACGTGGACTTTTAAGAGACTTCAGTCTTTGCAGCTTTACTTGTTAATTGGGGAAGGATCAACCCTAATCACATTTTTAACATATCTGGTTTAATCTTTCCAAATCATGTCCCTCCCTTCTGTTTGTGTCTCTTGTCTGTCTCTTGACTAGATTGTAAGCTCCAGGGAGTAGGGGCTGTCTCTTATGCGTCTCTGTGTACTGCTGTGTATGCCTGTAGCCCTATAGAAACAACAGTAATCTTACATATGATAAGTCAAAAGCAGGACTAGCTCAGTTTGTTCTAGGTGACAGAAAATCGTTTTGCATAGAGATCGCCTGCTGATGGTGGAAGCTGTGATACGTTAGCTTTAAACTGAGCCTGCTGACAGTGGCATGTTGCTTTCTTGAGTTCTTTTGAGGGCAATGTCTCCAAATGTGTTGGTTTTTGTGCATGCCATAAACCTCGCTCCTAAGCCTGAGCTCTGTAGAAGGAGGCAAATCTCATTTTTAACCCAAAGTTTTTACTCCAGTGATAGACCCCATTGGCTTCTTTGTCCAGCATGGGAAGCAAACTGGAGGCGCTGGTGGGAGGTGGTGTCTAATGCAAAATCTGGAAGAGTTCTCTGGTTCTGGAGTCTCCTTGAGCTTGAGTAGAAGATCTTTGTGCAGCCATGTTCAGTAATGGTGACTGCTGTTATTGCTGCTGCAGCCCAGGCACACAATGATGACTAACTTGGCATGTCTTTGGTGGCCTTTAACTGGCACTGAGGTGAACTCCCCCCATCAATCTGGATGGAATTTTGACAGCAGTGAGGGCAGCGTCTTTGAGGGATTGTGGTGTAGGAACTCAAGAAGCGTTGCAGCAGACTGAGGTGAAAGACTTACCGGGCTATGCTGAGAAGGAGAAATGACAGTCATTCCTTAAGTTTCCTCTATCCCACTACCATCTCGGGTCCTCTTCCAACTACAGCCTAAATCAGATGCCCTCTGGGGGGAGATTTGGTCATTGGTTTCCCAAATGGAAAGCTCTTATTAGCTGTGTCAGTTTACCTCTGAAACCACCCTGAACACTAACTGAGCATGAAGAATCAATAGAACCAGGAGGTGAAACGACAACCCGATCTTTCTGTGGCTGTTTTGCAGAACTCTGGGGCCTCTGATTGATTGAAGACATTCAGCGTATATGGAAGAGAGTGGATAACTTGGAGGATCGGCTGAGGGGGAACATTTTTGCATTTTACTAACTTTCCTCAAAGTCCTCTCTCAAAGCCTATTGATAGGTTGAAGCAAGCCCTTACCTAGCCCTGTGTGAGCGGTGCGGCTGCATAGGGCGCAAAGGCTTAAGGGGTGCATTTTAGCTGTCTGCCGTTGCCTACCGCTGCCACTTTTTCTTCTCTCAGCGGTAGCAAGCAACGGAAGACAGCTAAAATGCGCCCCGTAAGCCTTCTCGCCGGCAAGTGCTCTTGCAGGGAGGGACAGATCTGCTTAGCATGCCGGCGACTTGCACATTGGGCACGCCTCTTCTCTCCTGCCGCGGGGGGGTGGGGGGGTGCGTGCCCGATGTGCAAGTCGCACAGGGCGTGATTTACACTCGGTACGGCCCTGTGTTGAAGTATTTCAATGAGGTCTAGAAGTACCTAGAGGGGGCCTTCTCCCTGATTTTAATCAGGCTTTCTACCTGCCCTCTTTTGGAAGATAGTTGGGGTGGGGTGGAAGGGGCTCTCTGTGACGAGATACCCTGCACGCGATTGCATAACTAGAGACCCCTTTCTCAAGTGCCTAAAATTGCCCTGCATGTGATGATTGTGTTGCAGCTTCATAGAAACCGGGCTCTTCATTCATAATACCATTGTAGAGACCTTTTCTTCTTGGGCCAGAAAGTTAGGTTTTCCGCTTTTCTTGTGCACCTTTGCAGAAGTTCTTTTCTAAAAACTTTCTAAAATGTCCTGCAAAATGTATTAAGTTTGAGGGGGTTCAAAATATGTTTCTGTGAAGCTTAGTAAGTAAAGATGCTTATTGCAATGAGGTCGGCTGGTAAATAAGGCTTTTGTGTTTCCCCACTGAGGTTTAAATGAAGCTCTTTGAAGGTTGTACCGTCAGTTTTTTTTTTCACTTACAGTAGATGCTTTTTGTTTTCTTTTTTTCCTTTATCATCTCCCCCCCCCTCTTCCTTTTATGGGCTGTGGACCCTGATTAAATTTGGATATTCTGATGTTTAAATTTGGATAGCTGATTATTTGCTTACATTTCAGGAGTATTTCTTGTATGGAATATGCTCTATTTTGCATTTGTATATAAATAGAAAACAAATAGAGGTGAAACACAAGATCTCCAGGAACAAGCAGGAATGAGTCCTCACATATGGGTACGTCGGTACCGATGGAGCCTGCGTGGGAACGCTCCCCAGCTTCCCAAAAAAGGAAAGCTTTTGGGAGCATCCCACAGCGCCTGCGCGCTGCCTTCCCGCCTTTCCTAACCGCCTCTCCCCAGTTCTTCTTTTCCGCGGAGCCAGCAGGTTGTGTTCCTGTCACCGCTGAAGAAGTTCTTTGTTTTATTTTATTTCTTTGGTCGCGCGTCTGCCTTCTCCGACGTCGGACTGGTACTGCCGGTCTTTCTTTCTTTTCTTAAAAAAAAACCCAAAACAAAACATATCTTTCCCTCACTTAGTGTGTTTTTCCTCTTTTGGGCCTTAGGCCTCACGAAAAATTTTCCTCATGGAAAAACCAGCCTCCGGGTTTAAAAAATGCACTAAGTGCAGCGGTACTATTTCTGTTACCGACACCCATGAATGGTGTCTCAAATGTTTGGGTCCTGACCACTCCATTTTGGATTGTTCGTCCTGCTCCTTGATGTCCAAACGAGGTTTACAGAACCGAGCAGCCAAGCTCCATGTTTTGTTTCCCTCTGATGCAGCTTCAGTGGCATCGACGTCTTCCAGGGCTGCTTCTTCCTGCCATGGATCTCAGGTAACCAAACATAAAACCAGCCGGTCCTCGAAGGGTAGATCTCCTTCCAAGCATCGAGATGCCTCCGGGCTTGCCCTCGAGGATCCTGCACCAGCAAAACTACCCCGGCGGGAAGCTCCGGCTTCCAAAGCTCCACCTATGGGGTTACAGGTTGACATCGATGGCACGGCCTCGACCGATCACCTGTTAGAATGCTCTGGGGTACCGGCACAACCTTCCGGTACCGAATTCCAGGCATTCATGGCGTCGATGGATCAGAATGTTCTGTCCATGCAGCAGGCTATCACGGCCTTCATTCAAGCTGCGATGCCACTGATACCACAACAAACTCCGTTGTCGGTATCGGCCCAGGTACCGGCACCAATGCCGGTACCGGTACCGACTGCATCGACATCGGCCATGGTGTCGTCTGCAGCGGTTCCCTGCCCAGGGATGCCCATCGGTACCGAACTGGTACCGATAACGCCCGATGTCGATACGGCTTGGTACGCATATCGAGCTTTGAAAGAGCACCCTGACAGTCGATACTTTGATTCCTCTGAAGATTCTGATGCATCAGAGGCATCTGCTGAAGTATCCATAGCCCTTCCTGAAGAGCCTTCTTCTCCAAAAAGAAGAATGTCTCCTCCAGAAGACTTGTCCTTTCAAGACTTCATAAGAGAAGTGGCTAAAGGGCTTTCTATTTCAGTAACCTCTGAATCAGAGCCTAGAGCTAAAAAATTAGATATTTTAGGTTATTCTAAGGCTCCTAAGGAGGCAGTCACCTTGCCAATTCATGAGATTCTTTATGATCACATGATTGACTTATGGGAGACTCCTCTCACTATCTCTCCTCATTCTCGTAGGTTGGACACCATGTACCGTGTCCCTCCTTGTCCTGGTTTTCATAAAACACAGCTTCCTCACCATTCTATTATGGTGGAGTCAGCTATCAAAAAGATGAAGAGTGCAAACAGACACTCCTCTGCTCCTCCAGGAAGAGAATGCAGGACCTTGGATGCTTTTGGTAGGAAAATCTTCCAAGCCAGTATGCTCATTGCCAGAATGAACTCCTATAGTCTTTATATGGGAATGTTTCTGAAAGAAGTTGCAGAAAAGCTGCACACTTTCCTCCCTTTTCTTCCAGAGGATAAAAGGGAAGAATTTCTTATTTGGCTTAAGCATACTCAAGATATCTCAAAGTTTTCCAACCGTGCAGCTTTTGACTCCTTTGAGGGTGCCAGCAGAGCTTCGGCCATTGCCATAGCTGCACGCAGAATTGCTTGGCTCCAAGCTTCTGATCTAGAATCTTGGGTCCAGGATGGCTTGGGAAATCTTCCCTGTACAGGAGAGAACCTGTTTGGCAAAGATTGGCAAATAAAAGCCACTCAAATGGATGCAGAAAATTCTGCATTGGATAGACTTTCAAAGTCAACCTCCATTCCTGCCAAGAAAAAACCTTTCAAGAAGTCTTTTTTCCTCAAGAAAGGCAGATTCCATCCTGCTTCTGGCCAACAATCATCTGCAGGTCGTTTTGCTGCTAAGCGTCAGCAACCTAAACAAGCCAGGCCTAAGCCTACAGGGGCTGCTGCAACTCAGCAGACCCAGCCTCCTCAGGGCTTTTGACTTGATGCTAGAGAACGTAGCCTTTCTGGCTCTGAAACAGCCAGAGCCTCTCACCATTCCAGGAAGGTTAGCTCATTTTGCTCCCAGATGGGAGCAAATTACAACAGAGCAGTGGACCCTCTCCATCATAAGGGAAGGGTACAAACTTCATTTCTCAAACCTTCCTCCTCACACCATGGTGAGACATTTCAATTCTCCAACATCCCTCTTCGACTTTCTAGGTCAGGAGGTAGCTGCCCTTCTTGCCCAAAGGGCAATAGAAGAAGTACCTTTTCTTCAACAAGGGTCAGGGTTTTACTCCCCCTACTTTCTGATCCCAAAGAAAACAGGGGGCTACAGACCCATATTAGATCTCAGAGAATTGAACACATTTCTATGCAAGGAGAAATTCAAGATGCTTTCTCTGGGCACTCTCCTTCCATACCTTCAGAGTCAGGATTGACTTTGTTCTCTAGATCTCAAGGATGCGTACACCCATGTCCTCATCCATCCATCTCACAGAAGGTTCCTCCGTTTCCTTTTCCAAGGAAAGCATTACCAATACAGAGTGCTTCCCTTTGGTCTGGCCTCTGCTCCAAAAGTGTTCACCAAATGCATGGCAGTAGTAGCTGCATTTCTACGCGCTCTGGGAATATTTGTATTCCCATACCTGGACGACTGGCTCATCCGAGCTCCATCTCAGTCAGAGGCCCAGACTTCCCTGGACTGCACAAGGCGCATTCTGCAGTATCTGGGACTTGTGGTAAACCTCCCAAAGTCCCAGCTCACCCCTACTCAGTCCCTAGAGTTCATAGGGGCATGGCTAGATACTACCACTGCAAGGGCCTATCTTCCTGAGGCCCGTTGCCTACGCCTAGTGCAGTTAGCCTCCCAGATTCAGTCAAAGAGCCATTTAACTGCCCAGGAGATGCTACAACTCCTAGGCCACATGGCATCCACAGTGCATGTGGTCCCCTATGATCGCCTTCACATGAGAGCAGCTCAATGGACTTTGTCCACCCAGTGGACTCAAGCATCAGGAGGTCTGTCAGACAAAATAGCAACCTCCAGGCGCCTCTTTTGGTCTCTCCAGTGGTGGAAGTCCACCCAAAATCTGTTGCTGGGGTCCCCCTTCCAACAGTTGTTGCCCCAAGCAACCCTCACAACAGATGCCTCCCCAACAGGTTGGGGAGCTCATCTACAAGACCTCTCCACTCAGGGCACTTGGTCTCCACAGGAGACCTCTCTACATATCAACCACTTGGAGCTCCGAGCAGTTTTTCTAGCTCTCAAGGTCTTCCATACCTTGCTCAGCTACAAGACAGTCCTCATTCATACGGACAGTCAGGTAGCCATGTTTTACATAAACAAGCAAGGAGGAACTGGCTCTCTGTTGCTTTGCAACGAAGCTTTAAGATTGTGGGCCTTCGCCAGAGAGCATCAAATCCATCTCTTGGCCGTATACCTTCCAGGAATCCAAAACTCTTGGGCAGACAGACTCAGTCGAGTTCTGCTTCCACACGAATGGTCCCTGCACATGGACCAGGTACTCAGAATCTTTCAAGAGTGGGGAACCCCGGACATAGACCTCTTTGCAAGTCCGTGGAATGCCAAACTTCCCCGGTTCTGTTCCAGAATTCCGTGTCAGGGAGTTCAGGCCAAGGATGCCTTTCTCCTTCATTGGGGTCAAGACTTCCTGTATGCCTTTCCACCCATTCCCTTAATTCCCAAGACTCTGTTCAAGCTCCAGAGGGATCAAGGATCTATGATCCTCATAGCTCCACACTGGCCACGCCAAGTGTGGTACCCTCTACTTCTGCATCTCTCTCAAGCTCCCTCCCTAGACTTGGGAGCTGCTCCAGACCTCCTGTCCCAGGAGGAGGGGACTTTGTGGCACCCAAACCCCAAGTCCCTTCACCTCAGGGCTTGGTTGCTGAAGGCTTAGACCTTCAAGGTTGGAATCTTTCTCAGCAGGTGAAGGATATCCTCCATGCTTCCAGAAAACCTTCTACTAGACGTTCCTATGCTTTTAAATGGAAAAGGTTTTCCATTTGGTGTGCTGAGAACGGTCTTGACCCTCTAGCACTACCTTTGAATTCTCTATTGGAATATCTCCTGCATCTCTCCAATGCAGGCCTCAAGACGAATTCAGTAAGAGTCCATTTGAATGCCATTGCAGCATCCCTTAAGCCTCTCAATGGACAGCCTATTTCCTCTCATCCTCTTATTGCAAGATTCATGAGAGGCCTAACTTTAACTAAACCTCCCATTAGGCCTCCTCCATGGCATGGGACTTAAATCTGGTTCTTGGTCAGCTTATGAAGCTGCCTTTAGAACCCTTAGCCACCACCTCCTTGAAATTTCTTTCCTGAAAGGTTATTTTCCTCATTGCAGTCACCTCAGCTCGCCGCATCAGTGAACTGCAGGCCTTAGTGGCTAATCCACCTTATACCAGGTTCCATCATGATAAGGTAGTCCTTAGGACCAATCCGCACTTTATGCCTAAAGTGGTCTCACCTTTTCATCTTAATCAGGAGGTGTATTTACCTGTCTTTTTTCCAGGTCCTCATGCATCAAGTGCAGAGAGGAATCTTCATACCCTGGATTGTAAGAGAGCTCTTGCCTTTTACTTACAAAGGACACAGCAACATAGAAAGTCTTCTCAACTCTTTGTTGCTTTTGATCCCTCTCATTTGGGACTTCCAGCCTCTAAGAGGACACTGTCCAATTGGATTGCTCAGTGTATTTCTTTCGCCTACCAGAGTAAGAACCTTTCTCTGGAGGGCCATGTCACGGCTCATAATGTGAGGGCCATGGCCACTTCTATGGCTCATCTAAATTCTGTGTCCATCGACCAGATCTGTTGAGCGGCCACCTGGGCCTCGGTTCATACCTTCACAGCCCATTACTGTTTGGACAAGGACTCCCGGCGGGAGTCCTTGTTTGGTCAGGCTGTTCTCAAACACCTGTTCCATGCTTAATCAACTCCTACCCTCCTTCCCTGGATGGATGCCTGAGATCCATAGGAGGAGATAGAGCCCTTCTCAGGGTCTCACAATCTTGGGGATCTCCCAGGCATCTCTAGCTAGGGAGTCCCCATATGTGAAGACTCATTCCTGCTTGTTCCTGGAGATAGCACAGTTACTTACCTGTAACAGGTGATCTCTGGGAACAGCAGGAATAAGTCTTCACAACCCACCCACCTCCCCTAGGAGTTGTATCTCTCTATCTATCTTTACTTTCCTCTCTCTCTTTGTCTCAGCTTTAAAACTCAAACTGGGGAGAGGCGGTTAGGAAAGGCGGTAAGGCAGCGCACAGGCGCTGTGGGATGCTCCCAAAAGCTTTCCTTTTTTGGGAAGCTGGGGCGCGTTCCCGCGCAGGCTCTTTCGGTACCGACGTACCCATATGTGAAGACTTATTCCTGCTGTTCCCAGAGATCACCTGTTACAGGTAAGTAACTGTGCTGTCTGTTAGTGAGTTTTTGATCACTTAGTATGATATAATTTTGTTAAATACTAGGCAAATGTATAGGTGATGAACTGTCAGGTCTTCCAGTAATTAAGCAGATGTTTTAAAGACCCCCTTCCTTTCATTGTACATCTCTGAAATTTGGTCAGACAGGAAATGTGTGTGTGTGTGTGGGGGGGGGGGGAGGGGGGGGGTGTTTGACATGCTAACGTGAAATTTCCCCTCGCCAAGGTTACTTATACCAGGGGCATCTAAAAGAATTTTAAAAAATAGCATACATTTTATGCTTGTTTCATTAAGGCAAAATGGGTGCCTTTAAAATAAATAAATAAATAAATAGACCCTCCCAACAGTACAAACACGTTTTTGTCCAAATTAATATTTGCTCCAAAAAATAGTTTCTTTTATATTTTTGTATATATTTAATGTATAAAATGTACATTTATAGCACTCCTCCTCCTCCCATATACAACCCTTGGAACATCTACATACAGATTGCATAAATATAGGTGTATTCTTTAGGTGCACTTACTTTTCCCATGTCTATGTCCCTGTGCAGTTTTATAAGAGGCATTTCTGTGCGATAGGCCTTTGCTGCTAATGCGGCATGTTAGTGCAAATAGTGCAGTGTTACCTGCAAAAGCCCTGCATTATCTTTTGGAGATATGCACAGCATTTCCCTGGCAGATAATACATGGAAAATGCAAAGATTATAGTGCAACAGCACGGTAGATGCAGCTAACCCCAGCCATTGAGGGTAGTGTTAGTTTCATCTGCTGTGTCTGCAAAACCTCTGGTTTCTGCACGCTGCTGAAGCTCGTGGTAACTGTTCATTGCAAATGCACCCACTGTCTGTCCACACCCCACCCAATCAAGCGACTAACATGCAGTCTGCAGATGTTAATGCAGGAAAAGTGCTCTGCGTTATCGGCGCGTTAAGACCTACACCTGCACTCTTTTAGTAGACAGATCCCATAGTTTACATATAGAAAGAGCTTTTAGAATTACCCCCAAATGGTGCATTATTACAATGAAAATGATCAAAACTACAACATAATTTTTAAATTACCAACCATTAAATAAACATCGTGCAGGAATTACCTTAATGTTTATTTATTTTAACATTTCAGTCATGGTTTTTGAGTTATGTCATAAAAGTCTATAAACTGACCAGTGAGGTGTGATGACTGTCAGTCAGCTGCTTTCAGTAATTTGACATCACAAAAGCATTCTGGAAAGTTAAAGACAAAACAAAAACCTGCTTCAAATAATCAGATCTTTGTTTACTTGCAATGAAATTCACTGAAATTGACTGAATTATATATTGGGGCCCTTCTACTAAAGGGTGCTATGATGCTGCACCTAATGTACCCTTAACACGCAAAACCATGATATGTTAGGTGAAACACCACCGTGTTAACTGCTGGGGACATGGAAATCATGTTCACGGCATTAAATATGAAGCACCCTGCCCTAATGCAGCCTAAAAGTAGCGTGCTTTCCCTTTCCTCCTCCTATGCATGCCTTGCAGGTAGTGTGGGCACACTGTCCCCAACCACTTACTACCCCAACAAACACAGCACAGTTACTGCGGAAATCAGCACTTACTAACTGTGCTGTAACCCACACGAATTACCTAGCATCCTTTAGTAAAAGGGCCCTATTGTTGTTAGATGTTAAATTCTTTTCCTTACTCTTTATAGAAGGCAAGAGATATTCATAATTAGCCACCTAAATTTACAAAACTTTTCACCTATCATAAGCGAGTGAAAAATATTTCTCATTCACAAAATGAAAATGTTTCCCAAACTTTTTAAAACTGATTTTTCACATGAAATAATAACAAAATAAATATCTGTTTTCCTAGTTGGACCAGGCAGTGGTTCCTTTATTACCTTATCCCTTTAGGGGAGGCCTTGCTTGGCATAATAGCATTGTTGCCAGGAATTATGGAGCAGTCCGACTCCTGACGTTTAGCACATGATAACTGTGACAGTGAAAAAGTGTTTATTTTATATTTGTGTTTTTTGCGTACACTTAGTACTCCTTGAAGATTCCAAATTGATATCACTGGAAATGAAACTCCTCTGTTTATCCACAGAAGAGGTACAGAGTGGGTAGGCACATGCATACTTCCCCACATGACCCTGCCAATCGGCCTCTGATAGTAGTTTTAATGATGTAGGCACCTGTGAGCTGGATAGTCCATCAGTTCATATCTCGTAAGCCACCTTTTTTAATTCTCCACCAACGTAAACTGGATTTGACCGGTTGACATTGAGGTGAAAGACTCCTTAAAAATCCGATAATTCTTACAAGCTATCCAATCTTTTTCCTTGTTTTTAATGGTGGCGTTATGTGGCTTCTTTAAATTTAAATGTTTCTTCATTAACCTTTTACTGAAATTATGCATTGTTTTCTGATTCTACTTACGGTCCTTCATTTTCTCCTTTGCACAAATGTTTTCTAACGCTGAGATACTCCTGCTGTAATCATGCACAGAGTATAAAAAATATTGCTCTTTTTTATGATTTCTTTTTTCTGCATCATAGTTTAAATTAAGTATCGCTCAAAAAAATGCTTTGTTTTGACAAACAAAGCATGTGAAATTTTACATAATTCAGTCCTTTGGACACAAAAGTTTTCAATTTCATTTGCAGAATTCCAGCAGGAATAAGCCATGAATGACCACCTCTGCATGAAAGATTTGTGTGCCATTTGACACAACATTAAGTAACTGTTACATCCCTGCCTGTGTTCTAAAATAATTTTAGAAACTCTCAGATCTTCAGCTTTCAGCCTCTCCTGTTTTTCTGTGCAGCAGAGAGTTTGCATTGTTGATTATATGCTAGATGGAAACCTGGCGTACTTATCTGATTTGCTATTAAGCCTCCCAATGTATTGGTGACCACATTACCATCTCATTTTTAGAGTTATCAACTTATATTTCTATTAACTTTAAGCACTGAAAAGTAAAGCTTCTGTACTATACCTTTGCAGTCCTTGAGTTCTTATGAGCTTCTGGAGAATGTCTCTCTGTCTATTTTTTAATCCTTTATTGCTGTACTTTCTGGTGACGTTGCTTGCACCTTTCTTTCTCACAAACAGTAAGCGATGCAAGTGGTTTTACTTTGAACGAAGTGACGCACTTGAAACTAGAGTTAGAAACTTTCCTGTGTGGGAAGGTTCCTAAAAATGAAACTAATAGAATACCTGTTTTTTTATGCCAAAAATATCACTGTAGAACAATAGAATGACTTCTTTTTTTGTCACAGCAGAAAGCGAGGTTACTTACCTGTATCAGGGGTTCTCCATGGACAGCAGGATAAGTCAGCCACACATGGGTGACGTCATCCGATGGCGCCATGGACGGAATTACTTTCCAATAGCTCAGAAGAGTCTAAGACTCTTCTGAGCATGTGCCAGACACCCTCGCCACCGAGCCCGCCCCTTCCTCCTCAGTCCATTCCCCAGCTATGGACATGTTCCAACTTAGGGAAGGTTCATCTATGAAGGCAGGTTCATCCTAGAGGGGAGGCGGGTGGGTTTGGGTGGGTTTGTGTGGCTGACTTATCCTGCTGTCCACGGAGAACCCCTGTTATAGGTAAGTAACCTCGCTTTCTCCATGGACAAGCAGGATGAGTCAGCCACACATGGGTGACTCCCAAGCTGTGGGCTGTGAAGATATGGTTTCCATAGGAGCTAGTGATTCACCACAGCCCATGAGGTTTGCTGTGATAGGATGAAGCTGTCAGGCTATTTGATGACAGAAGGTGATCCTCTTGTGGCCCAGTGACACCGACCTGTGTGTTTGTCACCGTCGCACTCGATGATGTGCCACCAGTGGATCTGCCCGCTAGCGCATCCAGACTATATCCTCTTGTGGCGCAGGGACACCGAACTGAGTTTGTCACCATCATACCCTAGTGGATCTGCCCGCTAGCGCATCCAGACTATATCCTCTTGTGGCCCAGGGACACCGAACTGAGTTCATCACCATCAGACCCTATGGTATGCCATCTAGTTGTGGATTATAAGGAGGCGTGTGAACTGAGGCATCCAATTCCGCTGGGTCGGAGGTGCCTTCTGTTATTGCTGTCTTTTACATGTTGGGCAGGAAACAAGAGAGAGAGAGAGGCATACTTCTGGTTGAAGACTGCTCCTGTTGTGTCTGTCTGCCCAGAAGTGATGCTGTGTGCTTGCATAGCCTATGAGAAGGAAGGCCGTGTATCTGGAGCCGTATTGGGAAGGATAGTAGTAGTAGTGGACAGCTGAGCTGATGGGAAGTGGTGCTTCCAGAGGCCTGCATTGGGCCTGCTTCCAGTGGCCCGGTGGTACCAGGTGGTATACTTCGAGGTTCAACACATGGCTCCAGCAAGCACTAGCAGAAGTATGGAGAAAGAAGATTTTGTGGTCTTCCTGAAGCTCAGTGAATGTGCTTGACCTGGGCTAGGTGTTATAGTTATATGAATTTGGAGAGCAGTGGCCTGAAGTACACTAGTCTCCTTAGAAACAGTCATTAGCGGTTTGTAGCAAGTGTTATGTCCCCTTCAAGGTTATCTACAATCGGAGACAAGGAGTCCTTGCGGTGCAGCAGGAGAAAACAGGAGAAACTTGAGTTACTGGTTTCTGAGAGTAAGAGTGCCACCAAGGCCGGATAGTAAAGGTTCAAAGTGTCCTTTAGTTGGCCCAAGTGACTTTTCCCCGCTATAGGTTTGTCCAGGGCCTTGGATGGGTTTGTGGCAATGGGCCAAGCCTTCTAGCGAACAATAGAGGCCTTAGGATTGTCCCAGAGTAGCAACCCGTCGAGTCAGCTCTGTGGCTAGCTCTGAGGGGATCCTGGGCCATATCCAGGAGGACTGCTGTAGGTACAGAGCTGCCAGAAAGGCAGAGTCATGCTGCAGAGCTGCAGAGCTGAAACTCAGGTTTGGATAAGTGGATCTTTTTACATGCCTGACGCTGAGGTACAATTCAATCCATAGGGGCATCTGGGCTGCAGAACAGGCCCTAAGTTGCCAGGATTTTCACTGCCAGGGCCGAGATAGTTGCCAATTCCACTGCATTGACCGCAGTTGCAAGGACCGAGATAGTTGCCATATCGAGTCCCCGTGGTGATTGGGGCTGGCAGAGCAGTAGTGCGATGTGGGTCTGGCTTTGATAACTCCAACCATTTTGTAACCTGTTTGTGGTTAGGTTGTAACCTGACAGGCATTTGTGATCTTGATTGGGCGCGGTATTAGTGTTCTTAATGGATCATGGTCTGCTGAAGTATGGCATATCCTCTTCATTACTGTAGAGCTACACTTGTCATTAATTGGCTGTCCATGAACAGGCCAGGCAGGATAGGGCCAGTGGTTGCCCCCATGTCAACAACGGGTCATAGGAATGGTGATCCAACCACAAAACCATCGAGTTTGCTGCCACCCCCATGACTCCTGTAGGGGAGTGCCATGGCTACTATGGGACACTGAATCTCTGATGTCTTATTTATGGCATATATTTTATTTTTTATTTTTATTTAGCTGTATTTATATCCCGCTTTTCACCGGGTCAAAGCGGTCAATTGGGAGATACATTTAACACGAGGGGATATGACACACATGCGCTAATACTTACAGGGAACATGGGCAATGGAGGTTAAGTGGCTTGCCCAAGACCACAAGGAGTGCCTATAGGACTAGAAATCCCAGTCCCTCCGGCCTGAGATTGCTGTCCCCAGGTGGGACTTGAACCCCCGGCCCTCCGGCCTGAAGTACCTTGTCCTAACCACTAGGCCACTCCTCCCGATAGACTCAGATGTGGAGTCTTGAGTCATGTAGGCATACCATCCTCTTGTGAGGAACTCACCGAGTGATCATTGCATCGTGGCAGGGAAAAGTTGAAGCTAGTAATGCTGTTCCGGAGGGTGGATTGAGCTTGTCACCCTGCACTCATGCACCCAGCAACCTTAGGTTTGATGCCACAGAACAGGTGTTGATGACTAGGTTTTCCTCATCCTGTTGGATGCCACAGGCTTGGTTAGAGTTCTCCCGAGCATCCATGCCAGTTGGGTCTTATTGGGACGAGCCTGTAGGATGGTCATTGATGGGCTATTCGAAGACTGACCACCCTTCTGTCTTGGGGGGCAGGTGTCCCGCAGGAGAAAGGGCGCATCTACATTAAGGTTCAAGCAGAACAAGGGGTTTGGGCCTAGGCTTGGATCAAGAACTTAGACAGACCTAAGATTATCCCCTTTTGGCTGTCAAATCTGTAATTTAGGTTTCGCGTAGCCTGCCTTGCTGCCCTACCAAAGGTTGCAGTCCAGGGCAGCCACTTAGGATAGTGGTTGGACCGGCCCCACAATGGGCTCCCTCTGTTGTGAGTGACTGGTCCCTAGGGAATCCAGGGAATGGTCTGGCACACTATGATCTATGCAGCTGTCAGAGGGTGCATGGGGGCTGAGCTTGGAGGCAGCACTGTAACTTATGAAGAACAGGGTTCGGCCAGCATCTTGCCCATGTAGTACATCTCCTAGGTGATCTGACGTAGATTAACAGGCATGTTCTCCATAGAGAATGTCAAGAAACTTGTCCACGAGAGTAATTCCATCCATGGCGCCGTCGGATGACGTCGCCCATGTGTGGCTGACTCATCCTGCTTGTCCATGGAGAACCTAGTGTATAACATGACTTGTAACAGCAGGAAATGGCCAACAATAGCGTCAAATATAGCTTTAACTCTAGATTTATAATGTTGTGGTATTTAGTCTGTAGTACACGGAAGAGATCTCTCTTCTGTATACTACAATACAATCCTTGCTTTTTACCATCTTGCTCTGGACTTGTGTGCTTCGACTTTTGCAAGTGTGAAGTGCTTCTGTGTTTGGATTGTTATTAATCTGTGCCATTAATATTGGGATATTGAATGCAATACAAACCTTTTCTCACTAGGGAAGACATACCACTATAAACCAGGAGTGTTCACTTCAGCTTGGAAAAAGACTGCTCGGGGGAGATATGCCAGAGGTCTATAAAATAATGAATGGAATGAAACTGGCAAACATAGATCGGTTGTTTACGCCTTCAAAAAGTAGAAAGACTAATGGACATGCAATGAAACTACAATATAGCTTATTTAAGACTAATAGGAAAAAATATTTTTTCACTCTTCTTGTAAGCAAACTCTGGAATTCATTACCGGAGAATGTAGTAAAAGCTGTTAGTGTAACTGGGTTTAAAAAAGATTTGGACAAGTTCCTGGAGGAAAGGTCCATAAACCATTATTAAAGAGGACCAGGGAAATTCACTGCTTACCCTGGGACAAGCATTGTGGAACCTGTGCACCTTTTTGGGAATCTGACAGGTACTTGTGACAGGATACTGGGCTTGATGGACTTTTGGTCTGACCCGATGTGACATATCGTATTTTCTTATGTATACATCTGGTTTGCGAACCAGGTTACTTTTTATATTTAGATCTTACGAGTATGCAGACCTTTTCTGCATCTTTTTAATGTGTCAAAGGGATTTGGTATCTCCATTGCTTACTTTTTTTTTGTTTGACAAATGTGTATTGCTTTTCTAGCTCTGCTAGTTATGATAGAGGTTTAGAGGTTTTGGAATCGGTGGTCTCCCTCTTTCCTCCATTTTGCTGCTTGTAGAAATACGAATTGAGAAATAAGTTCTCAGTTTGCGTTTTTATTAAATTAATTCAGTATATCTGATTAACTTTTCAGAGCTATACTTCTTTTGTCAGGTTGGTGAAGATCTGTGTGGTTACACTAGATTCAAATAGTACAGAGTCAGGCATGAAACTGTTTGCATATAACAGGAAGTTGAAGGCTATGCTAAAATTGCAGCTTAGTAAAGGGATGGGATGGGGTAGGGGAGACTTGATGGAGGTGACAGAAAGCAGAACTTTTAATCTTCAAATTTGAGTTGATGGCAATCTGCAATATAACACTTTGCAGTAATTCCACTTTCATAATCAGCACATAAATCAGCTACCTCAGATTTTCAACTTTTAAATAAGAGTGTAGTTGGTGAATTTACCTCAGGCTGCAGGAAGAGGTCTTCCCTACTGCTGAGACTTCAGACTTCAAACTCTAATCATAGTCCTGCTTTCCCTCTAAGAATTTTAGTTGTTCTTCGCTTCAGCATAACATCTATTGATGAGGGTTAAACCAACATGATTTTGCTAATTAGCATGCACAAACCAGCTTCCCGATCCTGTTAGAATGAAGAGCAGGGACTGGGGCCTGAAAAGATCAGTGGGAGGCTCTGAATCCATTGGCTGGAAGGAGGGAGGCTGAAAAAAGGGATGGGGTTAGAAGGAAAGAAAGAGCAGGGTATAAGAGAAGGAGCTGTGCTAGGGATGGAGGATAAGGGAAGTGGCAGGGTTTTTGAAAGTAGAAGAGAAGGTGAGTGCATAAAGGGAAAAGAGGGAGAGGTGCAAGGTCGGAGAAGTGTGCAAGGTTTCAGAAGAGACAGAGTGCATGGGGGTAGAGGGAAAGGAGGGAGAGGAAATGGGGAAGAGAGCAAGAGGGTGTGAGGGACAAAAGGTAGGTGCAGGAGGACAGGGGAAGTGCAGAGACATGCACCACACTTCTGAACATACAGACCCCCCCCAGCACATTCTAACACACATAGCCCTTGATGCATTTACATGCACAGTGCCACCAAGACATACAAGCACAAAATCTCTACATGTTCATGGGGAGTGTGTGTGGCTATATACAGGTAGCTATAGAGTAGATAATAGAAGAGTATATATCTAATTATTTCAATGCTGTACTTAAGATCAAGTAATACCTGAAATAATGCCTGTTATACCAGTAAAAACCTGAAGCAGGACCAGAATTGGAGGGTCCGAAATGTGGCACGTCGTTGCTTGTGTAAAATGGGACTTCATGGTATTTGGTGTTTTCACGAGAAGTCATTTTACACTAAGTTTAAATAAATTAAGTAAAAGGAGCTTCTACAGCAAGGGTGTCAGTTTTCCTTTGGCCCCTCTTGCATGAGGCTCTGACAAAATCTTTTTGAATAACATTTTGACCCGATGACATACGCATTGGAACCTCATTTTAATAGTGATATTAAGATCAAGGCATCTAGATGACAGTAAGGCAGGTGGCTGGAAAAGTTGTAGGCCGCGTGAGGTTATAATCATGTCAGGAAGGGCTCACAAGACTTTGGGCTTGGGGAGGAGAGAGGGAGGTGTAGGAGATATGCTACCAGTCAATACAGTGGGGATTGTTTTATATGTTTATTCAGTGGGTCCATAGTACTCCACGAATAGGGAACTTTTTATTGAAGGGCCTATCATTGTGCAGATGCTCGCAAGCTCTGTAGTGGTCCAATGTGTCTCCCATATGGGCTTTTTGTTCGTATCAAGGAGACCCATGCAAGGAGAGATTCCTAAGGTTCAGTCAGGCTTTTTGGATTCCCAAGTAACCCTGTATCTTTGCCTTTATGACTGTTCTTTCCAATGTCTGTCTTCTGGTTTCAACTCTGTGAGAGGTGATCGCAGTAGGATCCCAGTGTAGAACCATAAATTTACCACATGTTATCTTGTCCGTGATAGATTCTGCTTCCTTGCTTACTCCATAGTGACTAGGGCACTCACTCTCCCTGATTGCTCATTTGATTTGTTTCTCTTCAATACTGTTCACATTTAGCTCCGCATTCGGCGTAAGAGGCAAATTCTTGAAAATCAGGACAGCATTTCATTGCTTCTTCCCTGTCTCCTCCTGTCTTTTTCTCTTTCTCTTCCAACATTCACTATGCCTTCTGTCTTTCTTAATAACAGACTTGCCAAATCATCCATTTCCAGGAGTGAGATTTTTTGCCAGTCCTGGGTTTCTGACAGTCTCATTCTGATGCATTATGGGTCTTGCAGCGCTGATTCTAATGAGTAAAATCAGGGACTACAAATACCATACTGCATTGCAATGCAAATTTAAAACCAGAAATGGCAAAAAAAAAAACCATCTCTGGAACTGTGTAACTTGGCAACTCTTTGATAGGAGCTATACTTATCAAGCCTCTTTAGCAGGGGAGCACTGAAAACACACATGCCAATCCCTTCTTTTTACACATCACTAATAAAATAGCGAGTACTGGAGCCTTTAGTCAGGAAACTGAATAAAGAAAAGGGAAAGGTGCTTAAACCTAAAATGCTTGCGTCTCGGCTCTGTAATGTTTAAACCAGCACAGCAACAAATCAAATATGGTGGCTACCTCAGTCTGAGGTTAGCCTATAGCTTTGGTACTTGGGCTATAGGTAACCGGCGGCATGTTATCACAAATGCTTAGCACAAGAAGCTCTACATATAGCACGCATATAATTCATTCATCGGCCCACTTTCAAATGCATTTAAAAGATAAGAAAAAACACTTAGCTGTAACTGAAAATTTCCAAAGCAGAGGAACCAGTTTGCTGTCTGACAAAAAGTCAGGAGAAGCATCTTCAGTAAGAAGGATCACTGGTTCTCCAAGAACATGCAGGAAGTCAGTCCTTGCATTTGGATGATGTCGGCGCCGATGGAGCCCACATAGTAACCTCTCCCCAGCTTTCAAAGAAAGCCATTGGGAAATGCACCATGCACGCATGGTCCCCTTCCCGCCTAAGAGTGCCATCTTGCCTCAGTCTCCTTTTTTCTGCGGAGCCCATCAGACATGTGTCTGTTCCCCCTCAGAAAATGTTGGTATTTTTTTACTTTTTCTGGTCGTGTACCATTCTCGTCTCACCCCCGAGTCCACTTGCCTCAGCATCGCGTTTCTCGGGTTCCTTTTTTGTTTTATAATTAATTTGTCAGTGCAGGTTTGCACCTTTTATCTCCAGGAACAAGCAGGAATGTAGTCTTCACATATGGGTATCGTCTGTACCGACAGAGCCTGCATGGGAGCGCTCCCCAGCGTCCAATAGGAAAGCTTTTGGGAGCATCCCACAGTGCCTGCGTGCTGCTTTCCCGCCTTTCCCAAATGTCCCTCTCCAGTTCTTCATTTTCCACGGAGCCGACAGGTCACACATCCTGTCACCGCAGAAAATATTTCCCTTCTATTCTTCTTTTTTGTGGTCGCGTCTGCCTTCCTTCGACATTACACCGGTATCGCCGGTTCTTCTTTCTTTCCCCCCCCCCCCCCAAAAAAAATCTTTCTTCTGGAGTCTTTTTCAGTTATTTTCTCCTCAGGTGCCACGCACCATTTTGGGCACTAGGCCCAACTTTTTTCCTTTAAAATGGAAAAACCCGCTTCGGGTTTTAAAAAGTGTTCCAAGTGTGGCAGTACCATCTCCGTCACCGACACCCATGAGTGGTGCCTAAAATCTTTAGGTCTTGACCATTCTATTTCGGAGTGTGTTGCCTGTGGGATGATGTCAAAAAGGGGCCGGCAGAACCGAGCTGCTAAACTTAGCACCCTTTTTCCCTCCAATGCAGCCTCTGTGGCATCGACATCTTCCAGGATTTCGTCTTCCTCCCATGGATCTCAGGTAAATAAACATAAATCTAGCCGGTCCTCAAAGATCTCCCTCTAAGCATCGAGATGCCTCTGGTGTTGCCCTTGAGGGACTTTCACCAGCAAAATTGCCCCGGTGGGAGGCTTTGGCTTCCAAAGCACTAACGGGCTCCAGGATGTTCTCGAGGCCTCCACCTCGGCAGAACTACTGGTGCCATGCTCTGGGGTACCGGTTGCTTCACCCGGTACCGATACCCAAGCATCGGCAGCGTTGATAGACCAGAGATTCTTGGCTATTGAACGCAGTCTGGCGGCTCTTCTCACGGCCTCGATGCCCTTGAAACCGCTTCAGACAATTCAGCCGGTACCGGCATCGACATCGGCAGATATTCTACCGGGACCGAGTCATGCTTATCCATCTGGTATTGACAAGTCGGTACCGGACCCCTCCGATGCCGACTTCGATTGGTACCGGTACCGTGCCTTGCACGATCACCCGGATCAGAGATACTTTGAATCCTCGGATGAGTCTGAAGACTCTGAAAGCTCTGCCGATACAAGAGTACTTCTTCCTGAGGATTCTTCTTCTCCTCAGCGTAGGATGTCTCCACCAGAGGATATGTCCTTTCAGGATTTTATCCGAGATGTGGCTCGAGGTCTTTCCATCATAGTGGCTCCTGAAAAAGAGCCTAGGGCAAAGGAATTAGAAATCTTACAATACCCTAAAGCTCCCAAGGAGGCAGCTACCTTACCTATTAATGAGATCTTGCATGATCTCATGTTAAGGATGTGGGAAACACCTCTAACCACATTTCCTCACTCTCGAAGACTCGACACCATGTATTGACTTCCTCCTTGTCCTGGGTTTCAGAAGACTCAGCTACCACACCATTCTATGGTGGTGGAATCAGCTATGAGAAGGATCAAGAGTGCAAAAAGGCATGCATCTAATCCTCCAGGATGTGAGTGTAGGACTCTTGACGCCTCTGGACGTCGAACCTTCCAGGCTTCCATGCTTTCTGCTCGGATCAGTTCCTATATATTATATATGGGAATGTTCCTTAAGGAGGGAGATTTAGAGCTTATGAGCCCTCTCCTTCCTGATGATAAGAGGCAGGATTACCTCACCCTTGTCAAACATGCTCAGGATGTTTCCAAGTTTGTGAATTGTGCAGCCTTTGACTGCTTTGAGTGCATAAGCAGAACCTCTGCTATTGCCATAGGTGCACGTAGGATTGCCTGGCTCCAGGCATCTGACTTGGAACTTTGGGGTACAGGATAAACTAGGGAATATTCCTTGCACAGGAGAAAATCTCTTTGGCAAGAATTGGCAGGAAAAAGCTAATGAGATAGATGCTGACAATATCACTTTGGATAGATTGTCTAAATCTACAGCTGATCCTGCAAGGAAAAAATCCTACAAGAAACCATTATTCAGTAAGAAGAAGTTTTATCCCTCCTATACCCTATACAGGGGCATCGTTTAGGTCAGTCTGCCCAAAAGGGACAGCAGCAACAACCTTGGCAAAGAAAATCAAAAGCTGCTAAGCCTCAACCGGCTCAGCAGACTCAGCCTCCAGGAAGGTTATGTCATTTTGCCCCCAGATGGGGGCAGATAGCAGAAAATTGGACTCTGTCTATTGTAAGAGAGGGGTACAAGCTTCATTTCCTCAGCATGCCCCCTCCTACAGTGGTAAGACAGTTCAATTCTCAGACCTCTCTCAACGACCAGTTAGGTCAAGAGGTCACTATGCTTCTTGCCCAAGGGGCAGTAGAAGAGGTACCCATTCTCCAACAGGGTACAGGGTTCTACTCCCCCTATTTCCTTATTCCAAAGAAACAAGAGGACACAGACCCATTTTAGACCGCAGAGAATTGAACAAATTTCTGTTCAAAGAGAAGTTCAAAATGATTTCTCTAGGAACTCTGCTGCCATACCTTTAGAGACAGGATTGGCTTTGTTCTCTAGATCTTAAGGATGCGTACACTCATGTTCTCATCCATCCAACTCATCGAAAGTTCCTTCGCTTTCTATTTCAAGGGAAGCACTACCAATACAGGGTTCTTCCTTTTGGCCTGGCCTCGGCACCAAGGGTGTTCACAAAATGCATGGCTGTGGTGGTAGCATTTCTTCGCACCCTAGGAATATTCGTCTTCCCTTACTTAGATGACTGGCTCATTCGAGCCCCTTCAGAGCCAGAGGCCAGGGTTGCTCTCTCTTGCACAATGTGCATCCTTCAGTATTTGGGACTTGTCATAAACGTCCCAAAATCCAACCTTGCTCCCACTCAGTTCCTAGAGTTTATAGGAGCTTTGCTGGATACCAGACAGACAAGGGCCTACCTTCCACAGCCCCGCTGCCTTCACATTGTGCAGTTAGCTTCCCAAGCAGTGCTAAAACCTCACCTCACTGCTCGGGAAATGTTACAATTGCTAGGCCACATGGCATCCACCGTGTATGTGGTTCCTTATGCTTGCCTCCATATGAGGGCAGCTCAGTGGACTTTATCCACTTAATGGACTCGGGCATCAGGTTGCCTGTCAGACAAAATAGCAAACTCATATTGCCTTATTTTGTCCCTCCAATGGTGGCAATCACCCCAAAAGCTTTTGGTGGGGTCCCCTTTTCAACATCCTTCACCCCAAGCCACTCTAACAACAGATGCCTCACAGGTGGGTTGGGGAGCTCACCTGCAAGGCCTCTCTACCCTGGGTATTTGGACGCCACAGGAGACCTATCTACATATCAATTTCCTGGAACTCAGAGCAATCTTCCTTGCTCTTCGAGTATTCCACACCCAGATCAGCTACAAGACAGTCCTTGTTCAAACGGACAATCAAGTAGCCATGTTCTGTGTGAACAAGCAGGGTGGAACAGGCTCTCTGTCGCTATGCAATAAAGCTTTGCGACTATGGGCCCTCGCCAGAGAGCATCAGATTCATCTCATTGCGGTGTATCTTCCAGGCATTCAAAACTCTTGGTCAGACAGACTCAGTCGAGATCTGCTCCCACATGAATGGTCTCTCCATGCAGACCAGGTGGCCAAAATTTCCAAATTTGGGGAACCCCAGACATAGACCTCTTCGCAAGTCTGCTGAATGCCAAACTTCCCCGGTTCTGTTCCAGAATTCCGGTTCAGGGTTGTCAGGCCAAGGATGCTTTCCTCCTCCGTTGGGGCCAGGACTTCCTTTATGCTTTTCCACCCATTCCCCTAATTCCCAAAACCCTGTTCAAGCTTCAGAGAGACAGAGGTCATATGATTCTCATAGCTCCACATTGGCCACGGCAAGTGTGGTACCCTCTGCTTCTACATCTCTCTCAAGCTCCCTCCCTGGAGTTAGGGTCTGCTCCAGATCTCCTGTCTCAGGAGGACGGAAGATTATGGCATCCCAATCCCCAGTCTCTGCATCTCAGGGCTTGGTTGCTGAAGACGTAGATCTCCATGATCTTAACCTCCCTCAGCAAGTAAACGATATCCTTTATGCTTCTAGGAAGCCTTCCACAAGACGCTCTTATGCTTTCAAGTGGAAAAGGTTTACCATATGGTGTTCGCAGAAGGGTCTTAACCCCCTTGCGATACCTCTGGAGTCATTACTGGAGTATCTCCTTCATTTATCCAATGCAGGACTTAAAACTAACTCAGTAAGAGTCAATTTGAGTGCTATTGCAGCTTCTTTCAAGCCTCTAAATGGGCAACCTATTTCCTCCCATCCTCTCATAGTGAGATTTATGAGAGGCCTTCTTTTGACTAAGCCTCCCATTAAGCCACCACCGGTGGCATGGGACTTAAATTTGGTTCTTGGGCAGCTTATGAAACCGCCTTTTGAACCATTAGCCACTACCTCCTTGAAATTCCTTTTCTGGATGGTCATTTTTTTTATTGCAATCACATCAGCATGTTGCATCAGTGAATTGCAAGCATTGGTGGCTGATCCTCCTTATACAAGGTTCCATCATGATAAGGGAGTCCTTAGGTCTCATCCACACTTCATTCCAAAGGTGGTGTCACCTTTTCATTTAAACCAAGCGGTTTACCTTCCTGTATTCTTCCCAAGGCCTCATGCCTCAAATGCAGAAAGGAATCTTCATACTTTGGATTGTAAAAGGGCTCTGGCCTTTTACTTACAAAGGACAAAGCAACATAGGAAGTCCTCTCAACTTTTTGTTGCTTTTGATCCTAGTCATTTGGGACTTCCAGTCTCCTAAAGAACAACTGGATTGCAGAGTGTATATCTTTTGCCTATGAGAGTAAAAACCTTCCTCTTGAAGGCCATGTCACAGCTCACAATGTGAGAGCCATGGCAGCCTCTATGGCTCATCTTCACTCTGGGTCTATTGACGACATCTGCCAAGCAGCTACTTGGGCTTCGGTTCATACCTTCACAGCCAATTATTGCTTAGACAAGGACTCCCGCCGGGATGCCTTGTTTGGTCAGGCTGTTCTTCAACACCTGTTACATACTTAATCAACTCCTACCCACCATCCCTGATAGGATGCCAGAGATCCAATTTGGCGAAGTGGGGTCCTTTCACAAGGGCACACAACTTCTGGGGTTTCTCCCTGGCATCTGCAGCTAGGGAGTTCCCTCATGTGAAGACTACATTTCTGCTTGTTCCTGGAGATAGCATAGTTACTCACCTGTAACAGATGATCTCCAGGAACAGCAGGAATTTAGTCTTCGCAACCCACCCACCTCCCCTAGGAGTTGTATCTCTCTATCTCTCTCTCTCTCTCTTTCCCTCTCTCTTTTGTCTCAGCTTTAAACTCAACTGGAGAGGGACAGTGGGGAAAGGCGGCATGGCAGCACACAGGCACTGTGGGATGCTCTCAAAAGCTTTCCTATTGGACGCTGGGGATCGTTCCCACGCAGGCTCCGTCCGTACCGATGATACCCATATGTGAAGACTAAATTCCTGCTGTTCCCGGAGATCACCTGTTACAGGTGAGTAACTATGATTTCCTGACTGGAGCAAGTGAGTTTAACCTTGCGGGGTACTGTCTTCCCCACCATGGCCTTGATCAGTGGCTTCAAACCATGTGACCGTTGTGCCCACATGTTGCGCATGGACTCACACGACTCCTGTCTTTGATGCCTCAGACTGGATTATGATCCCTTGGACTGCAGTCTCTGTAAACAGATGACTCCCAAGGCCCTTAAGAGCCATCAACAGCAGCATGAGTCCATCTTCTACAAAGTCATCAATGAGACATCGTTCCAAGTCCTTCTCCGGGACTTCAGACCCTTGGGGGGAACTGAGCGGCCTTGGAGCCCCCAGGCTATGGAGTCTCCATCCGGAGCTCCACAGATGAGGGCCATCAGAAGAGCCGAAAGCCCTGGAAGACCGCATCAGGAGACAAGTCAGGGAAAGTGGGAAAATCCCATGGGCCAACGTGAGGCCAAGTGCGATGGCTGGGATAGGCCTTACAAGTTGCCCAAATGGGAGCCTTCAAGGCCATCCTTATAGAGGACTTCCCCTCGATTTAACAAGCTCTGGGCCCGGTCACCAATGCCCTTGCTGAAAGTTTCAGAGCCATCTGGTCTTGAGGCCAGGATGGGGGCCCTGGAGCACAGTTTGTCTGCCTTCTTGGCCCAGCAGCCAGACTCTGATGCCCAGTTCCTCCAGGTCTTCACTCCCAACTATAGGGCCTTCCATGATGAGGGACTCCCTGGAGGTCAAGACGATCCTCTAGCGCCACTGGCCTCGAGAGGTCTCTTGGCATTGGTCACAATCCCATTCCTGTTCCCTGGGACTGCGGTCTTCCCTGTTCAGTACCCTCTGCTCTGAACAGAGGGCTGCCAGGGCACCAGAGCCATCGAGGCTGAGGCACGATCCCGAGACCTCTGTCTCTGAGTCAGTCTGGGAGTCAGAAGACGATAAGTCCCTGGACACCCGCTGCCACCGGGATGTGTCCACAAGCCAATTAAAAAATGTGTATGCTGATATGTCTGGTCACACTTCTTCATAGTCCAATATCTCAATCTGAAAATATTAATGCATCAAAACTTATAGACGTGTGACTCCGAAAGGGGACTGGGTAAAATGACTGATCCTATAACGTTAAATGCCACGTTTGAAAATATGAGTGGAGAATGTTTGTCAAACTTTTACATGCACAATTTAAAATGATGTACATCTACGTACCAAATCAAAAAGTGATTTAAAATGGGATTTAAAACAACCCTAAACAAAAACCAACGAGACAGACAGACACAAAAACGAGGGAGGGGGAAGGAGGGGGGAGGGAGGTGAGAAAGGGAAGGGGGGGAGGGAAAAAAGGGAAAGGGGAGGAGAAGAGGGAAGGGAGCGGGGAAGGAGGGGGAAGGGGGAGGGGAAGGAGGGAAAAAGGAAAGGAGAAAACAGACATATCAGCATACACGTTTTTTAATTAGTCATTTTTAATGAGATTTACAGTGACTTGCATCATTCAATATTTTCTCTCAGTGCGTTTTCCACACTCTTTTATCTGACTTACAGTTTGCTTTTGATCCAACCAAATACTCGTTCCTTTTGGGAAGTCGTGATTTAATTTATAGTAAAGATCACAGTTTTTCAGTACTGCATTACTATTTCTCTCGGGACAAGACCCGCCAGGTCAAATTTCTCCCCTCCCCTTTTGGTGCGCTCCTTGGTGTCTGATAAAGCTACAGTCTCACACGACTCCGGTTCTCTTACTACAAACTAGAACGTCGGACGACAGATCATCTGCTCTTTATTTATTAAGGTTAGCGTATTTATAATTTCAACCTCTATTTCAACACGTGGACATACATGCATTATTCATTATGGCCCTGTCTAGTCTATTCTCTTTGCATAGAAATATTTTTGGCTATTTATACGGCGGTTTTACTTTCTAAAGGGCTTAACCAATACTTTCTTAAACGGTAAATTTAAGACATTTACTCCATAGTAGAGAGTTCATTTTAAATTACAAACGCTCCGTATGAGTATAATCTGATTATAAAGCTCACTATCCAGTTATTTGCTATATTAGCATTGTTAAATTTTTAGTCTATATACATTATTTAACAAAACATGCCAGTTTATTTCTGTTGTTGTTAAGTGCCGTCGAGTCGGAGTAGACTCATGGCGACCCTCTGGATAGCTATCCTAAATTGTGTTCGGTCTTCAGTCAGGCGGCTCATTGTTGACAGACTGGTACCCATAGCTGCTGTTATTGTATCGATCCATCTCATTGCTGGCCTTCCTCTTTTGCGTTGATCTTCTACCTTGCCAAGCATGATGTCTTTCTCTAATGATCTCTCTCTTCGCATGATGTGTCCAAGTATGAAAGTCGAAGTCTTGTCATCTGAGCTTCTAAAGAAAGCTTAGGTTTGATCTCCTCTAGTACCGACTGGTTTGTTCTTCGGGCAGTCCATGGTATACACAGTATTCGCCGCCAGCACCATAATTCAAAGGCATCAATTTTCTTCCTGTCTATCTTTTTCACTGTCCAGCTTTCACATCCATATGATGTTATTGAAAATACCATGGCTTGAACAAGTCAAATCTTTGTATGGAGAGAGACATCTCTGCTCTTGAGAATCTTATCTAGGTCTTTCATAGCCATTCTGCCAAGAGCAATGCGTCGTCTGATTTCTTGACTGCTTGTTGCTTCTTTATTGATAGTTGATCCAAGTAGGTTAAAGTTGTTCACAATTTCAATTTCTTCTCCTTCAACGATGAACCTGTTGATTATGCCAGTTGTCATGATCTTTGTCTTCTTTACATTAAGGTGCAGGCCCATTTTGAGACTATGTTCTTTGATTGTGAGAAGCAAATGTTTCAGATCATCTTCACTTTCAGCCAGTAATGTGGTATCATCAGCATAGCGAAGGTTGTTGATGAGTCTTCCACCAAACTTCACACCTCTGTTATCTTCATACAATCCTGCTTCTCTGATGATTTGTTCTGCATATAAATTAAACAGGTAGGGGGAAAGTATGCAGCCTTATCTTACACCTTTGCTTATTTTAAACCATTCTGTTTCTCCTTGTTCCATTCGAACTGTTGCTTCTTGATCAATGTACAGATTTCGCAAGAGAACGATCAGGTGTTCTGGTATACCCATGCTTCTTAATGTGGCCCAGAGTTTCTCATGGTTTACACAGTCAAAAGCCTTGCTATAGTCGATAAAGCACAAATAGATATCCTTTTGGTATTCTTTAGTCTTTTCAAGGATCCATCTCACATCCGCAATGATGTCTCTCGTTCCTCGCCCTTTCCTGAACCCTGCTTGCACGTCAGGTAGTTCTTGTTCCAGGTATGGTTGTAGTCTCTTTTGAATAATCTTCGGTAGAATCTTGCTGGCATGTGGGATCAGAGCGATTGTACGATAATTTCCACAGTCAGTTGGATCAGCTTTCTTTAGTATTGGTATAAACACAGATCTTTTCCAGTCAGTTGGCCATGATGTTGTCTTCCATATTTCTTGGCAGAGCCTTGTAAGTACGGTAACAGCTGCAAGCCCTCACAGCACGACAAGCTGCAAACCAAGTGAGAGAGTTTATTTCTATAAATTATTATTTTAGGAATCCTTAAGTTATTAGTATCCTAGAGAATACACAAGACTTTGACTAAGTATTGATTTGTGTGTAATCTCTTTAGCCTTGTAGCTTGGCTTCCACTCCGAGTATAAGTGTGCTAAGGTACAAATCTTTGACTTCACAACCAAAGGTTAGTTACTATCTATTGCCTTTTTAACTTGTACATGATCACACTATATTGTTTGTTTTAATTTTATCGGTTAGTTAAACACTTCTTTCTAGGTAACAACTTTCAATAACAATGAATAACCAGTAGAGAGAACTTTGTTCTGCTTGAGCTGGTTTAGAATACATAACTTTTATCTTTGGCTGATATACTCAATGTTTAAGCATTTAGCTACATTGTAACTCAGTCTTGTAGACACAAGATGATACATAACACAGTCTTTGCCAAGTTTAGAACAAGATAATATAGTACTCATTCTAAAACACAGAATTAGGATTCACTCTTTATTATACAATTTTTCAGTACACAAGCTTTTAGACACAATGTTGGAACTTTAATGTCTACATCAAGCACTCAAATACATTTTTCTATTTTGCTCATGAAGTCTGATTTTCATTGGATGAGAGTTTGTTCATCATGTCCATTGAACAACATGTAGTTTGCACCTTCAGTTTGTATTTTATTCCTGTTATGTTTCTGTAGTAAAGATATACTTTAGCGCATTATTATATATGCGATTGACAACACAAGATGTGTGTAAGTATGCATTTAAATCCCTTTTAATATTATTTTGATTACAATGCTGTGTATGTTTTTCCTTGCCCTGCCTGTTCTGCATTTTTATCATTAATGTTTTTACCATTGAGTTTTTATTATTGAGTCTTTATCATTAAGATTCTATATTGATGTTGCTTATTGTACACATATATTTCAACATTTTATTAGAGTATTAGGGGCTTTTAATTGTACAATTACTGTATTCTAATTCATTTTGTTTCTATTTGTAAGCTGCATACCCCCTGAGGAAGGCGTTTGCCGAAACGCATTGGGGTTTTCTCAAATAAAGAAACCTAGAAGGTATCCAGGGACCACGTACGTTTCTTGCTTCCTGTGTTCCCTTGATCAGTTATTTACTCCTTCATAAAGTAGAAAGATTAGAGGATGTGCAGTGAAGCTGCAATATAGCACGTTTAAGACTAATCGGAGAAAATATTTTCACTCCATGCATTATCAAACTCTGTAATTCGTTACCAGAGGATGTAGTAAAAACTGTTAGTGTAGCTGGATTTAAAAGAAGTTTGGACAAATTCTTTGAGGAAAAGTCTGTAAACCATTATTAAAGAGCACTGGGGAAATCCACTGCTTACCAATGGGACAAGCAACATGGAATCTGTCTCCGTTTTTGGAACCTGTGACCTGGATTGGCCACTGTTGGAAACGGGATGCTGGGCTTGATGGGCCCTTGGTCTGACTCAGTGTGGGATATCTTATGTTTTTAAACAAAGGTATGTTAATTGCGAAGGCTTCGTTTTTGCTGTCGAACATGATCATTCTGTTCCCAGTGGTTAACGTGTGATGGGCCTGTCTAAGGTGTGCCCCACCAAAGTGGGTTAACGTTTTGACTCCCATAGAGAAGTCGTTAGGTGAACTTATGTTGCGACTAAGCAGATGGCATTTGCCCTAGCGGTAATGCACTCTCCACGCCCACACTGCTCCCATTCCTCGCCCCATCCTGCAATTGCTGATTAGCTTGCATTTGAGCATGTGCTGGCAGACAATCTTGTGCTTTACTGTTCCCAACTCTGAGTTGCCTTGCATTAAAATGCACATTAACTGACTAATGGGCCTTAGGGCCCCTTTTACTAAGTAAGTATGCTGCCTGTAAAAAAACAAACAAACAAAAACAACCCCCCACAAAGCCCCCTCCCCTTAAAACAAAGACCCCAATCCGCTGTTGCTTTAAAGGACTTCAAGTGATGGACAAATCCCAGTGCTCACGTGGAAGTTTCATAAGCTCCTCTGTAATAATCAGCATGGAAGACATTCCTCCTCGCTGATGAGTGAAAGGATGACTACCCTTGCACACCCATAGCAGCATTGCCTGTGACCTCTGTGGGCCAGGGGCGCTTTCCGAACACACATTTGTTTTCATTTTGCATGGGTTATTTACATACACGGGGTAATTAAACCCGTTTCAGGGAGGAGATGTGTGTGGCGGAGGGGGATCCCTGACTATATTTATTTTTTATCCAAATAATAATCTCAGAGCTCTGAAAACGGAGCACAAGCAGACGGAATCCCTGAGCATATCGTACTGTAAGAAATTGCAAACATCTGCAGACACCATTGTTTCACTATTTGCAGAGCGGTATAGCTCCTGATGACAGTTATCACAAATATTTATGCATGGAAACTTTATTTGGAGTGGAAATTATGACTTTTCGGTAACGCTGAATGTGATGGTCTACTGTTTGTTTATTAAAACTTTCTATGCCGCCCTAGTCAGGGTAGTATCTGAGTGGTCTACAGTTAGAACTTTTAACAAACTGTTTGGACCTACACTTAGAAAGAGAACACCATTTTAAGACAGGAAAGTAAAGAAACAAAGAAAGCTGAAAGGATTGTTAAGCCCTCAACTTGGATTGGTCAGTCGCAAAAAGGCCTTCTTGCATGTTTCCATGAGGTAACTGCTAATGCTTCACTTTCCATGAGGATAGGGAAGGGAATAACTTGTTTGCCTTTAAAGGGATAACTACATGGATGGGGGTGGGAGAAACCAGGGTAATTGGAACTCCTTAGAGGTGCAGGAGGAAGAGACTACCCCGCTACTCATTTTCATTTTCACTCTGAGGAATCTCGGTAACTTGGCAGCTTTGCTTTTAATTTGTTTCAATTTGGAGGCGGAAATAAACAACCACCCCAATCCCTCTTGTAAAGGGCTGGCCGAAATGGAAACATTTTTTTTGCACTTTCTAAAAACTTAATATGTGCCAGGGAACAGCTGTAAATCCCAGTGTGAACAATCTTTGGTCATACACATGCGCTCCCTGTATGAAATGAGAAATAGATGCATGTTTTTGCCCCACCTAGGCCATGCCTTGACCACACCCCTTGCAATTTCTACATATTATGGACATCTGTGTGTCAATTTGGCCCTATATAAAGTCACTCTTTATACCTGGATACCATTACTACATGTAATTGCTGAAATTTGCACGTGGAAATTGTGAATAAGCTCTCTAAAATTAACCCCCTTTGGTCTCTTTAGATTACGGAAAAGTCCTGGGACATGAATTTTTGAGTCCCCTTTGCATCCGAGTCTGTGTGACATTAGACCATTCAATGTTCTGTGCCTATGGGACCATGATGAAAAGGATTGGTCTTAATTTAGCTTTCTTCATGAACAAATAGTAAACAAATGCTAAACAACACAGTATAAATATCCTTATTATGAACTGCACACACTTCCCTGGGCTGTGGGCGACCTCCTAGATTTAGACCTTTCAGTAGTATCTGTGTTTCCACACCTAATGGACAGTTTCTTAAATAACATTCTCCGAAATGGCTGGCATAGGAGAAAATAAATAACTGGGTCGAGACAGACATTTGTGGCAGACAGCAGCAGTGTGAATTCCTTGAAGTAGTAGAGTGTGATTTTTGAGTAGCAGCTGAACTGGACTCCAGTTTGACTTACAGTGTATGGAATTCTACAGATGTGATAAGGCACGAAACAAAGACAGAAGACGAGCATGATGCTGAAAATGTTACGACTGGATTTTCTCTTGGCCGTCTTTGAGTTTTTTCGAAACTTGCGATAGGAGTTATATATTTTTCTTGATATGGAGCTGTAAAAGAAGATGAGAAAAGAGAACACGATCCAAAAAATACTTACGGAAATGTAGTTTGAGACATTATGCCACTTAATACCAAGTTCACTCTTGAGCTTTGCACAGTTTGGGGAATTTCCCTCTGAAGGCAATTTATTAGTTAGAATCACGTTTGGTAGTAATAGAATGGTCATAGCAACCCATATGCCACCAGAGAGAATCTTCGTGTAGGTAACGCTTTGTAAGAAGGAAGCAACTAAAGGTTTTACAATTTTGTAGTACCTGTCAAAACTTATCAGTCCCAAGAATATGATTCCAATGTACATGTTCAGATAAAAAAATACAGCAGAAAACCGACATACGACCATTTGCATTTGGTGTGGCCCAATGTCCATATCGCTGACTACCTTGAAGGGAAATGTGAAACACATTAGAAGGTCGGCCATGATGATGTTCTTGAGATAGACAACAAAGCTCCTGTTGCTAGAAATGTGGAGGAAAATCAAGGCAGCCGGACCATTGAGAAGGATTCCTCCAATGAAGATGATGCAGTATGAGACGGGCAAGATTTGCTTGGTTATAATACTGCTGGGAACACAGTTCTCTGAGCCATTCATGCTTGAGTTAAAGTTTTCTGAAAAATTCATTTCGTTCCTAAAAACAATTAGTGAAGGATGAAAGTTAATGTAAATATTTATATGCCTAACACCTTAAAATAGTGCTGTTTCTATAATAGTCTCTGGCATTGATCTCAGCTATGTTCTTAGTTGCTGAGGAATTCCTATCAAGGTTCTCTTTGTTGGGAAAGTGCTCGCCCTTAAAGGGAGTCAGCAAAGAGGACATTGCAGGGGAATAAAACTTCAGGTTACTTTTGTTTACTTCTATTGCTCACATTTTATGGGGGCATTGATACTTTTAGTGAAAAAAAAAGTATTGCAATGAAAAATTTGAGCCTTAATTGGTACAAGGGTACCTTGTAGAGTAGGTGCTAGTAAATTCCTTGAAACAACTAATCAGTTTGCTGTTGAAAGATATTAGGCGAGGTGCTTTCAGGATACAAGGAGAGATCATTATTGGTTGGGACATCCAAAAGGGGATGCTTCCCAGGGAAAATTATATTCTATTGTGCTACTTTTCATTATTTTCTTAGTGAAATTTCCTGTCTCCTTATTCATTTGAAAACAGAGGCCCCCCTCCCTCACTCCCCAGTTCTTTAGGAGTTGTGAAACCACTTACTTCGGTTATTAATTTGTTGATGCTTGATGGATTAAGGCTTCTCTTCACAGTTTATAACCTATGATATAAGAATGGAGTATAATGAGACTAAATGATGTGACCTAATCCACTTTAGCATCATTCAAGTGGCCCCTGCTATAGATTTTTCTCGGATACACCTTAATCAGTTATAGAAGCCATATTTTGATATAACACCATAAAAGTAAAACATCACCATATACTGTACAATGTTTCATGCGGTTACAGCGTCTGTTCCTCCAAGAGCTTAGTTTTAGCTTAGATTAGTTCAAGGGCATGCAGTTATCTGTTGGAAGAGAGGTTGAACAGCAGTCTCCTGCTCAGCATTTAAAGAGTTGTCTAAAACAAAATTTAGTAACTATTAAAGAGATGATGCTGTAAACAATTAGGGGATACAGTTTGATTGCTGTCAGATACCTCTGATGTGCAGAGCTGCCCAGTTAACCAGCTATCCTACCGGGTATGCTTATTCAGTTAACTTGAGTCAGTTATACATGGGCCTGATATGTTTATTTGTCAACATAGCCACTAGATATCTGGCTAGCTTGCTTTCTTAATTTTTTTTCTGATTAGGCAGGTCTTATTTTTTAAAGATATTAAGTTTCTTAGGGGTATGTTTACTAAATTGCAGTAATGTTCCCTGTGTTAGGTTCCCCGGATGCCCATATAAAGGAATGGGCGGTGCATCATTAGGGCAAGCCGTGTCAGGTAACGTGCGTTACAAGGTGCCTTAGGCTAACGCGCGTTACAAGGCGCCTTATAAGGCACTTTACAAGGCACCTTACAAGGTGCCTTGTAAGGTGCCTTATAAGGTGCCGTATAGGGCTCCGTAGACTAGGCGCCGTATTAGGCACCCTTGTACAAGGCACCTTATAAGGCACCCTGGGTTATGGAACCATAGGTTAAAGTGCCCTAAGGGCTGCAGGGTGCTTCAGGTTGACATGCATGAACCTGTGAGGCATATAAACAGATGTAACCCTAACACTGAATAGAGCACCGAGGAAAGGCAATGAATGGGTGATGGAAGGAGGGAGAGCTGTGAGCTGCTGGACCTGCCATATCTGCGGGCATCCTATGTGGCTGCCAGTACTGTTTTACAAACATGTTGGGGACAACTATACCACAGCACAGGGTGTTGGCAATGTAAAGTACTGGAAAGACAGTGGGTGGCAGAGTATGGGAATCCGTGTCCCAAAGTGGAGGCAGAGGTGGAAGGATAGGTACAATGATGTGTGGACAGAGGAGTGGTGGTGTCATGCAGATCAGGCACAGGCGAGGCAAGCACGAAGAGGCGCAGTGCAGGAAAGGGTACCAGCGCAGGACATGGGGTGGCAGCCTGCACAGGAAGACAGGACTCTACACAGTTGACAGACGCAGAAAGATGGACTGAAGGATTGTTGGCTACTGTGGTGAGGGTAATATGGGTTGGCAGCACAGATCTGCAAAGATATGACTGTAACAGGCATGCAAAATATCTGAGTTGGACAGGCATGAAAGGAGGGAACAACGAGGAATCAAACCCATGACCACTGTGTAGAACGTCATTGTACTAACCAGTAGGCTCTACCTCTATGGCTTGTTGGACAGCAATGGCTGGGTACAGAAGGACTGCAGGTCACCACACAAACCATCTGCTCTGTGTGCCAGGATAGGGTAACCCCACCAGCACCCATGATGCAATGCACATGCAGAACAATGGTCTACAGCTGATCACCAAATGGAGTCTGCACCTCTCCGGTACTGCAGCTTGGTAAGACGGACTGACAGTGCGTGATACTGGCACAGAGTGGCTACAGACCATGAGATTGTGCAGGTTCTGTGTTCACCCTGAGAGTTAGGATGGGTGCCCAGCACTAGGTCCGCAGTACATGTGGTGCTAGAGATAGATCCTGCTGCACATCCCCAGCACTGCCAGTGTGTGACAGGTGTTCCTAGCAGTGCAACCGAAAGTACTTCTGTGTCCATCTGTGTTCCACAGTCACATGTGGCCCTGTGGGTCCAGACACCACTCAGATTATTGCATACCCAGTGTTAAGGTCTGTCTGCCATGGGCACCTGTTATTAGGGCAGAGGGGTGTGTAGACTCGCATAAGGTGGATGCAGCACTGCCTCTACTGGTCAAAGTGTTATCCACTATATACCCCAAAGGACCTGACAGAAGACAGCCCTCCAGGGCTGGTGGGCCAGAGCCATACCTGTGACCGTGGCAGACTAGCAGTAATGATGGGGGTAAGCCAGGAAAACCACAACTGCCCCCACCAAGGTCTGCCATTCACCAGCAGACGGCACAGTCAGACTGCACCTGCAGCACCCTACAAGATGTTCCAACCATGGACAGACTAACTGCAGACAGTCCACTAGCCAGTCCATAGTGCATGCTCACAGGGGAACCCTGTGCACCCAGAGATGGGATGTACAGCACAGACACCAAGCAGGTATCTCAGTGATTGGGCCCCAGAACTGGGAACACACAGGTTGTGACGCTGTAGCATTGCCAGAAGCCATGGAAACAGATAGTGACCCGGTGGAAGGTCCGGGTACTGCAGGTAAATGCAGGATTTTCCCTTCTCAGCACAAGATGCACATGGCTAATCAGCCAACACAGCTCACCTCGGGGGAGGGGAGAAGCAGAGTTGCTGATTGGGCACGCCCTAGCAGGAGGCGGGTTCCCCAGAGCAGAGGCACCTTGTTAAACAGAGAGAAGGAAGAAAGAAGACAGATCAACCCGAAGCAGAAGAAGGAGAGGACGAGAAGGAAGGAAAGACAAGAACCAGCCCACAGGGCAGAGGAAACAGAAGAAGCAGATGTGTGCTTTAGAGACGGAGTACAGCAAAGACAAAGGAAGCAACCTGGAAGGCAGGAAATAGCCTTGGATACCAGAACCTTTGACTTTGAGGGAGAAACGCTCCCCAGCTGCAATCCCAGGAGAACGCTTTCAAAGCCAAGAAGCAGGTACCAGGGAGACTCAGTGCATGGAAGAACCTTCTGGGAACAAGAGAAGGGTGAGGCACTGAGAGACCCAGGGATAAAGCCTATGCTTTTGGAGCAGAGAGCTGACCCGTGGAAAGAAAGACAGACTGCTAAAGAACTTTCAGGCATTCCTCAATATAAGGTACAGGGTGTCTTTAATTCTGATAACAGCTTTTATGAGAAGCCAGACTGTGTGAATGCTTATTTTAAAACCCAGGGTAAGCCCAGGTTTTATGAAGGCAGTTGGCTGCAACCTGAAGCTCTTTTAAATAAATCCAGCTTTCCTCACCAAACTGCTGAAAGAGTTAGCAAGCAGGCTAGCTACAAGGACATAGCTGATTTATATGGTAAAGATATATGCCAGGAGGATTTAGGACAGGGGTCACCAACCTGCGGCCCGCGGGCCGCATGCGGCCCACGAGGTCCCTTCGTGCGGCCCGCGAGGCTCTACCCCGGTTAACATTACGTGCGGCCCGCCAAGGATTCCCGCCATTGTATCCACGCGCTCGCAGCTCACCGACGACCACCTGCAAGCGTCCCTTCTCCTGTCAGTGTCATCTGTGAAGCCGGACTTTAAGCGTTTGTCTGCTAGCATGAATCATCAGCCATCTCATTAAATTCAATAAAGGTGATCAGCCATTGTTTTCATAATTTTGCGTTTGTTGTTTTTTTTCGCGGGGGCGGGGAGAAGGGGGTGCGGCCCGTGAGGCTCCTGGTAGTCGGCTGTGCGGCCCGCGGCCCTCTGGAGGTTGGTGACCCCAGATTTAGGAGGTTCTACGTTTGAAGTGCTGTTTAGAAACCCTTCACGTGCAAATGAACTGGCTAACCCAATACTTGCTGACAGAGACAAGTGGGGGAGGGGTAACTCCAGTGCAGTGAATGAACGTGGTAACAGAGACAACATTGTTTGTTTGCCTGAAGCAAAACCCACAAGCAATTACTCACCCCAGGAAGGAGCTAAGTATCCGCCCAGCCCATATAGAAAGCACTCCTGAAAGAGTTTAAAGATTTTCTAGACCAAGGAACTATTCCTGGACAGGAAGTAATAGAGTCAGTGCAGAGCCCAGAAGCAGAAGTGCCATTGGTTCTTCCCTTGCCAATGAGGGATTTGAATCAACCAATGGACTGCTCAACCTGTCTCATAGACAAGGAATAGTCAAGCAAAGCTTGAATGGTCATTTGCTATGATATGCTGAAATGTATGCTGTTTAAGTACCTTGCCTGAAGAGCTTATGAAGAGATAAAAATAAGCTGAAGCATAACTTGGTTACAGTGCATGAACTTTGTTTTCTCCCTGTTTAATTGGTTTCAAAGTAGAGGACACATGACGGAATGTGAACTCCTCTGTTGAAGGACATTAAAGCACAGTATTGAAAAAGCCTGTTTTCCTTTGGTTCTTACTTTGGCTACAAAAATATATTCCTTTACGCCTGTTCCATTCCACCACGGAGCGGGAGAAATAAATCCTTATGTAAAAAATATTCTTTTGCCTGCCTTATCATTCGACCTTCACAACTACAACTTGACCTCAAGGTTAGGGAGTGGGTGGTGGCAAGGTATAACTGGAGCACTATGTGGGAGCATAGACATGCCATGGTCACTGCTCAGTCAGGATGAGAGTGACCTCACAGCATGTCATGCTGTGGCCACCCTTTCCATGCAGGTGGTGGTCGGGCACTACAGTGTCCCGCCATTGCCATACACCCTGTGCAGATGCATCCTGCCAATCTGCCCTGTCCGGGCCATGCCCACAATACCTTGCTCCTCATTATGCACATTTGCAGGCTAACACTGGTAACAATGGGGTATTGTGGGCCCAGAGCGGTGTAGGCAGCCACAAAACAATTGATAGACATACACACACACACACTCCTATTGCAGCATTGCGCAATGATAGGGGTGGTTGGCAATCCTGCCTGCCACACTGGTCCTTATCACAGTGCTGACATTGCTAAACTGTGCAGGGGGTAGTAGTAGTGCTCTGCTGATAACTGCAGCTCCGTGCTGGGGCCAACAGTCTGACTCTCCATGAAGCTTTGGATAGTGGAGCCTGTTCAACGCGGCGTTGGGGTTTGCACATGTTGATGTTGTATCTGCATTGTAGGGTAAAATGTGGGGAGATGCTCTGTAGGATCCACAGCTGGGACTTGAACCTGTGACCCTCTGCTTCTGGACACACTGGCTGTGTGTACTGCACCACACTCTTGCCACAGAGGAGTAGTGGTCCCTGGGGCTACCCTTACTTTCCTCAGGCAGACCTTTTCTGTTGCACTGCACACCACGTAGTGGTACAGGGCATGGCCTAGGTCCACTGCAGGTGGGTGGCACTGCTCCCTCCAGCACAAACACCCCCCCCTGCCATGCTAACATGACCATATGCTGTTGGTGCTGGTCGTGCGTGGTCCCAGGCCATCCACTGTGCAGGTAGGCGGGTGCCTAGGGTGCGGTGTCTGGGGTGGCGAGGCATACGTGGACATCCACACATTCCCCCTCCATCACTGCGTACCAGTGTTATGTCCCTTCCACATGGGGGAGTGATGGCTGGGGGGATATCATGCTGGTGCTCTAGCAACTATTGTCTAGGGTGGGCCGGGTAATGTAGGTGGAGTGTGTTGTTACTGCCGACTGTGGACAAGCTAGGGCATGCACCTCAGGTATGGTGTACCCAGTTTGGCCTACTGGGTGTATATATGTTTCCAACAATGTGTGGGCACACCCTGCATTGCCTTCCTAGGGGCTGTCATAAAGTGTGTTCAGTTAGCTGGGTCTACGAACTGTTTGGGACCCATCCTGGGTGTGCTCTATGGACCCTTGTTAGTGTGGTCCCCAGATGTGCACTGCTTGCCCTATTACAGGCATAGTGGTACCTGTGTGACTTTTGGGGTACTTGCTGGGTAATGTCCCCTGGATGGGACACTGTGGAACACGGACTACTGGGCATATTTGGCCCTGTTCAGCTGCTGTCCTGCTGATTTCCAGTTTCTATATTCCTATGTGCCACCTGCACGACGGCCTAGTTCACACTGTGCCCCAGCTACCCTCACTGCATGTCCCGCCTGCAGCCTCCCCTATTCCCCATTTGCACCATCACCATAGTGGCCTTTCATACTTGGCCACTATACTGTTGCTGCAGATGGAGCACTACTATCACCTTTCTCGAGCTCCCTGCCTAGGCTGTACATTGCTGACACTGAAATGGTTTCTCTCTCCTGCATATGTGCATCTAATGCCAGGTATTCACTCACGGTAGTTTTCAGCCCTTCAGTTCCCTGCGTTGGTGTCATGGGAGCCTCTTCCCGCCCATTGACCCCTTCTCTCCGCCCTCTCTCCACCCTCTGCGGGGTTTACCGTGGCCGGGAACGCTACGTTAATGCGTGTTAGGTAACATTAACGCGCGTTAATGTTATGTTAACGCGCATTAACGTTACCTAACATGCATTAACGTAGCTGCTGTTACGTTACCGCTGTTTAGTAAACATGCCCCTTAGTGTAACGTATGCTAAGATGTGCTATGCATATTGATTGTACACCACTGAGAACTGTTGCTAACCAGTTGTAGTGGTCTATATGCCACACTGTCAGACCAGTGTATCAGTAGCTATAGTTGCCTTACCAGGGTTTCATATCTTCCTAATGCCTCAAATAATGGTGGCGCCACAGGATATTCATGCATTCACCTAACAATTATTCTTTTAAGGCCATAGATTATAAACAACTTGCAAATTACGGTTGGGTTGGCTGAGAAAAGACAGGAGATCTGTCAGGTTCAATCAGGGCTGTAGCAGGCTAGAAATGTGCCCTGGGTGACTTGTGAAGCTGGTGCCCCCTCCTTTCCCAGTTCTGCACAGAAACTCTTATGAGCTTCCTGGAAGCCCCATTAATGACATCAGTTCCTCTTCTGTACTTGTACCCTGTGTGTCTGTACTGCTCGCATAGCGCTTGCTACGGCCTTGGGTCCAATATTCTTCTAATTTCCTAAAAGCGCGCTCTGCATTAGAATCCAGAGGAAAGTTGGATAACACTTCTGAAGCTCAGTGGCAACCCTCTGCCCCATGTCTTTACCATTCCAAATAACATGGTCAACTTATTTTCTTGGATTAGTGCGTTTTACCAGATGATAGCTACATTTTGCACCCACTGATAACCTTTTCTTAAAAAAAGCTCTTTATTTTATAGTGATACAGCCAGGACTCTGATAAAATGGTCCATAATGCCACCATTTTTTTGTAGTAAAGAATTCCTTCAGAGAGTACTGAAATGTATTTTCCTCTTCTCAGTTTCAGAATATACTTTGCTTTTTGTTCCTGTTATAAAGTGTTGTATAAGATCTTTGTGTGTGTGTGGGGGTGTGTGTTTTTTTATTGATTATTGCTATATACGGCTTTTGGGTCCTGATCCCTTTCGTCTCCTGTTCACCTCCTATGTGTTTCCTTACCATTCCCCTAGATATGTCCTAGTCCCTAGTTGTTGCGTTGTCTGTCTTGACTAGACTGTAAGCCCTGATGAGAAGGGACGGTCTCTTACATGTCGCTGTACTACGCTCCGTATGCTTTGTAGTGCTATACAAATTCTAAGTAGCAGTAATAGTAAGTGGCATGCAGATATTACTTTATGCTATAGAATTCTTGTTTTGTTTTTGTTTTCCAAAGAGAGCAGCTTCATAGATAAGGTTCTTCATTATCAGTTTAAACAGATTTCCATCCATACTATCCTAGATTTATGCAAAGGTGAAAATCATTTGAAACCAATTTTTCATCCTGATTATAGGCCATCTAAAGCAGCTGTTTCCAGCTGGTGTATTGCCTTGTAGCACTATTAAAATCCAAGCTGCTGCCAGGCGATGCCGAGGCTGGCCAGAGCTGCAATTGTCTCAAAGAGATAATGAGGCAGTACTACTTCTGTCTGTGACAAAGTAGTCACTTCCCTCATTCTCCCATCTCATGCTTTAGTGCCTCCAGCAAGCAGGAAGAGTCAATAAACAGGGCTGGATACACCATTAGGCAGGAACAGGCAGTTGCTTAGGGCAAACAACTTTGGGGGGAGGGGGAGGGGGGAGCTGAGGAGCAACAGCAGTCAAAGCAAAATAATAGATCCTGACAAGTACACAAATTCAAAGAACCCACAACCCATTGTTTTATCTGCAAGGAGAGCGGGCACACAAGGCGGAGTTTAATACTTAACAATCTTATGCAGGATTGTTGTGGAAAGGGTGGTGGTGGGATGTTCATGACTTTGTTTAGCTATCTGAATCTTGAGGGAAAGGGCGTGTGCTTAGGACATCCAGAACCCTTGCACTGGCTCTGGTGAACAGGGCTCTTTATTTGCTGCCCCCACCACCGCTGTTGCCTGTACTGTGAACTTCCCTTGCTATTAGATCCTCTGGGCCCCGTGGTATTGGGAGATTCACAGACGACTACATGCGGTTCTGACTGCGGAAGGCAGTCTGCAAAGGAGAAAGCATCAGCAAGTAAAACATGCTGCTTACTCCATTTCGGGCGCTTGCACAATGGAGGGGAATGCATAAAGGAAGAAGTGCTGTGGGAGAGAGGGAATTGCATGGGAAGGGAAATCACAGTGGGAGGACGCAGGATTGCAGCAGTAGCCAAAGTGATATGAAAAGAGAAGATGATTGTGAAAGAGTGGGGGGGGGGGGAGAAGGTTCAGTGGGATACCTTTTTGGTTGGAGGGGCCAATCTCCAGCTCTGCCCCAAGCTGTCTCGTTGCCAATGCTGTGTTGGGCAAAATATTGGTCAGACTGTGGCCCTATAGCTCAGCTCATTTTGCTGCTTATTGGTTGGGGGAGGGGCAGAAAGCGAAGCAGTTGAGAGAGAGAGAGAGATGCCCAAAAATATACTCTTAAGTACCCACAGATTTCTCTGCTTTTTTTTGTTATACTGATAAATTCACAACCCCCCCTGAAAACAAAGATTCCTGTACGTAGCATGTTCTGTTTTTAAATGTGCTGTCTCATTGTAAAGCATTTTGCTATGCCTTGCAAGAAAGGTGGCATGGTAAGATTTCAAATAAAGGAGTGACTAACCCTGGTACTTTGGTTCCTTATGTTGCTCTGAGACATGAGATCAATATTCAGTATCCGCCATCCAACGTCATGTATGACTCGACATTTGCATTTTATATAATTTCAGCAGCACTATCAGTATAAGTGCTGACAGTGTAAAGCTACATATAATTTAAACAGTTACACATTTGATGTGTTGGACCTGTTATTGACGTATTACCACTTATGGTGTCAGTGGCTGAATTTTGCCATTGAACATGTAAGATTTTTTTCCCCCATCCTTGTTCTGCCCAGAACCATGCCTGTGTCCTGAATGTATATCCTTAGCCTTTTTGTGATTTAAAATGGTCAGTTTTTATGTAGGACCTCCAGAGATTTCAAAACAGAACCCATCATATACAATCTGCACTGCTATCAACTGCAGAAATACTTTTGAATATCGGCTTCACTATATGCCATGCTTAAGATCTTCTGTACCGGAAATACCACGGTGGCCTGTTACTGACTGACTCTAGGATTGCGTGCTTGCTTGCTTTTTGCAAGGAGCTAGACCTCCTCTTTTGCATTGGTCCTGTTTTGTGCAACAAACTGTGACGGAAAGGTTGTTTCCCACAAGACCTCCTGCAGTTCAGCTGGCAATTTGAAGGCACTGCTATCCTCACGACTTTTACTAGGGTGTATGGGTATAATTTTTGTTTTAGCTATTGGCATGGCAGGAGGATAAATCCCAGAGTACTAGCAGGGTTTAAGAAATGGAGAGAAATGAGAAGGAATAACTAAGGAAAAATGCCAGAAGATTCAGTGCACGTAATTTAAAAACAAATTAATTTGTTCTTTTGAATGTGCTACGCTGCCATATCGTAGTATACCAGCATCCTCACCATGTATCTAACTTTGCAGTTGGTGGTGCACAAGGTTTTCTGACTGCGTCGTTTTTAAATGCTACCGCCTTTCGCACAAACCTTTGAATTGGAGGGATGGTGACACATGCAGTTTTTTGTTTTTTTGTGCTAAAAAAAAATATCATAGACCCTTCCAGTTCTCCTCTTGCCTGTTTATTAAAATAGTCAATGTGCAGAAAAACTACAGTAGCAACAGCTCATTAAAATGCACTAAAAAGATAATTAGAATTATTATCTGCATCTCTGTCCACTCTTTTTAAACTTAGAAAGATCCGATAGTGCAACTGGTTCTGCAGTGATGCACTTCTTGCACAACCCTTAAAAAGGTCACAGCGCTCTAGGTAGCAGTCCAAGTTGTGAATTTTGCCATATTTTAATATGGGATTAGCTTGTTTCGAATTTGGAATAGGTGACGTATGACCTAAAATAACAAGGATTATAATAATGCTCATAATTGTTCCCGATCTTCCTATAGAAAATGTTTTTTTGCTAATGACACAGTTTAATTGAACAGCCTTAGTCAAGAAAGGCAAAAGACATAAAAAGTCAACTTACATTTCTGTCGTAGAATAAACCTTCCCGTATGGTTGAAATGTGAGAGTGCCATCATCTCTGTGAATTTTGGTACCAAACGTTAATTTTCTTGACTGGAGATCTTAAGAACTGAACTGCTTATAACCAGGCTGAGATTATGATCTGTCTTAATAAGCTAAAGAAGAGGATGTATGTGCTAAACTATTTGGCTATCTATATCAGCTTTATCTTATACAGTAGTTTCCTTTTCCTTGATATGACACAATATTTTAGTGGCTGTACTTGTCAATAAAGTACTAGTTTGTATTGTTTGAAAATTTGGAAAGGCATGTATATTGTATCCAAGTTGATGTTTGCTTTTGTTAATTTGGACGTAATCCACTTAACAGTGCTTGTCTCATTCTGCAGTAGAGTTGGACTGCATGTGTGTTTCTATGATAACGGATCAATGATATTGCTTAGAAGATCAAAGAATTGCACTTATTTTATTTTAAATTTCTTATATTTTGCCAATCCAAGGTTGTTCTGAGTAGATTGTAAAAATGCAAGCAGTAAAATGAAGACATGCACAAAAAGTAAATAAACTATAAAAACAATACATAGAATAGCTGAAACAGTTAAAGGAACAAGCCAAGGGCTTGAAACAAAAACCTGAGGAAAAGAGGTTAAACTCATTCCTAAATGAGACAGAAAGGCAATGGCAGGCCTGATGTCAAGGATTCAGTTACGAGTTACAGCAAGATTGCCAGTCCTCTAAGATTGTCAATCATGATATCCCTAGAGATCAGAGGAAGTGAGATGTTGCATCAAGTACCTTGATTTCTGTTAATGTAGCTGCCCTATAAACAAAGGTGCAGCTTTTAAACTTAATACTCTGAACGAAGCGCAGCCAATGAAGGGCCTTCAATTTAGAGAAATCTGATTGTGCTTTCTACTACTGATAAGGATGGGCTGCAAAATTTTGAATAAGCTTCAAAACTTTCAGCGATATAGCAGGAAGGTGTACATGGATGGAATTTGCAGTATGCAAGGCTACACCACATTAAGTACTGTAGTTCTGCTCTAAAGGTCTTAGGATGCAGACCTCTACTTTCAGCGGTATAACTAATCTTTAAATTGATAAAAGTTGGCAGTAGCTACTGTTTGGACTTGGTCACAAGAATTAAGCTGAGAATATGACCACAATACCAAGATTTCAGATTTCATGAAAAAGGGAAGCGAAACAACATCAGCCTTCAACAGTCAGAAGTCAGCAGGTGAAAAACAAAAAACCCCACAGAACCTCAGTTTTTTTGAAATTCCGAGTCCGTTTATTATGTGACATTTAAGAGCTCACGATAACATGCATCTTTGCAAATGTTTCCTGTTGAATTCAGCATGTTTAAAGGGCAGTGTACTAGTACAGTCTGTGGACCTGATTTACTGAGGCTTTTCTCCCCTTTGGCCTCCATGGGGAAAAAAGCTTAGTAAATGGGACTTATATTTGGGGCATTATAACATTTTAAAAGTTATGGGCCTGATATTGATTTTCAATGGCTATGTGCTGCTAAAGCTCATAGCCGTTGCTGCTGAACTTTAACCCCGGATATTGATCTGGGGCCATATTCAGCCACTAAAATTGAATATCTGGGTCTGCCGCAATGCACTGGAACGAACTGCATAGCGTGGATGCTAACTGGGCTGTGGTGATATTGAGCCGCTGCCTGGTTAGCTCTCGCGGGTAAAGATAGTTGAGGTTTTCCTACGCCTGTGTTTATCTGTGGGTCATTAACCGGGCAGTGGTCCAATATCACCTCTGCCTGGTTAGCAAAGGACGCCACTTCTGCTCCACCCCAGAATGCCCGCCACATGCCCTGATATTATATGGATAGTATCATTTCGTGTAGTGGCAGAACCAGTACATATTCATCGGCACTAGCCATGTTAGCGGCATTTATATGGTTTACAGGTTTTTAAACCATGTAAATGCCATTCAGTATCGGCCCTATGTTTTTGTTTTATTAAGTTCATCATTATATAGCATGTCCTAGGTGCATATTTACCAAGCCCTGCAGCAGTAATGTACGATGTACGCATGGGCTGCGTTACCTGTACAGGGCTTTGAGCTAACTGCTGTGGGAGCAAGTAACGCCACTTATTGAGGTAGTATAGGTAGGACGGGCCATAAATGACTATGCTAGCTGCACTACTCCAGGAACACCCCTGTCCTGCCCAGTTGCTCCCCCAACACGTGCTACCAAGTAGTGCATAGATTTTAGCACCGGGCTCTGCACTACTTTTTAGTGTGGTGCCCAAACTGTGTGCTGAACAATTTGCTACTGGGGAGCACAGTTTAGTAAATATGGCCCCTTAGGGTAATATGCTTAGGCACATCACAGCAGCTTGTAGAGTTTCAATTATTGGAAAAAAATTCTCATGATTGCTTTATGTCACACTTTACCATCGTTTAGCTCAAAGCAGCTTACAGCGAATACAGTATTTTCCAGTTGACCGATACACTTTACATGAAAAAATGAATACAAGCATAAAATTTAAAATCTCCCTCCCCTACCTCATATTAGCGTGAACTTTTGAATCCCTCTGCAGCTCCTCGTGATCTTGGGCAAGTTTCTTAAACTCTGGGGATAGGAAAATACCTACTGTACCCGAATGTACACCTTGAACTTCTGAGAAAAGGCATGAGCTAAATCCAGTTTTCCCCTTTTTCTACCTGACCAATAAAATCCATTATTAACCCTCTCCCACCCCAGAATATCTCAGCTTTCCTGGATGTTCATTCCATCTCCTACAACTCAGCTTATCTGCTCTGCTAAGTTAGTTCTAAACTCTTGGCAAGAGAAATATCTTCAATTTTTTCCTGAATGTCAGGTAATTTTCTTCTTACCAATACAGAATGTAACCTTTGACCAACTTATTATATAATTGATGTAATCAACATACAGTGTTAAGCGGGAACATTAAGGATCCAGTTGAAAATAGCTGTTTCTAGTAGTCTTCTGATGCTGAAATAGAGAACATCTGCTTTGATCGAGAGGCAGCAGATGAGAGATGGTCCTTTAAATAATATAAAAGGCCCCCTGAATTTGTGCAAGATCCAGATTTCAGATCCAGCTGGCCAAACTGAGAAGAGCAAGGCATGGGTGAGGTGAGGGCCATAATGGCATGTGACACAACCAGGGAGGTTTGCAGTAAAATTATGAATTTCCAAGAGGAATCTATTGCATTCCAAATGGAATTTAGACTGAAGTCTTAGGAAACTGGGCAGTGATGAATGCCTAATAGAGATAAATAAGCTGCTGAGTTACTCAGAAGGCTTGGTGAAGGGTGAGCGTCGTAACTGAACAGATAAATACAGAGTCTGACAACAGCGAGAACCAGAAACACATTTAAAGAGAAATTAATGGCACATAACATTAAAACAAACCTTGCAAAAAAAAAAAAAGCATGACAAGGATCCCAGAGCCAGGGCTGGCCTAATGGTTTTTGCCACACCAGCCTCGCTCCCCCCCCCCCTCAAGCTGCCATCACCGCCCCCCAGCTACCGCCAATTCCATCTCAGGAGATGGAGATGCTGCAGCAGCAGTATTTCCAAAAGTGGCAGTGCTTTGTCGCCGCTTTTGGAAATATTGCTGCTGCCCACCCCCCCTCAAATGGAATCGGCGGCAGAGGGTGGGGGGTGGGCAGCGAGTTCTGTCACATGCCATTATGGCCCTCACCTCACCCATGCCTTGCTCTTCTCAGTTTGGCCAGCTGGATCTGAAATCTGGATCTTGCACAAGTTCGGGGATGGGGTCTTTTATATTATTTAAAAGACCATCTCTCAGCTGCTGCCTCTCGATCAAAGCAGATGTTCTGCTTAGCTCGCCTAGTGGATGGGGGCTGGTCCTGCCAAGAGAAAAGGTTTGCATTGGTTACAATGAGGCTAAGCTGAAGCATGAAGAAGCAGCTATGTGGATAAGAGTCTGCAGGCGTCCCTGGCCTGTATAAACATAAACTTGGAGTGCCCAGAGGAGGAAATTGCATAGTGACTAAGCTCATTTAATTGTAGACAGAAACCTTATTTTGGAGAAGCCTATAGCTTGGTAAAGGTTTTTCTCCAGGAACAAGCAAGAAGTCAGTCCTCACATATGGGTGACATAGACATTGACGGAGCCCGTGCGGAGCATTTCACCAGTTTTCAAAGAAAGCCTTTGGGAATGCTACCACCCAAGGGTGCCATCTTGCTCCTTCTCCTTTTTTTTCCGCGGAGCCCAACAGATGTGGTCCTCTACTCTCCCGGAAAAAGTTCTTTTATTCCTTCCCTTTATCCGAGTTGCGTACCGGTTCCCTTCCCGCATTAAGGCAGCACCACCGGTGCCAATCTCGGTTACCTTTTTATTGTGTTTCTTTGAGGTCCTACCTTGATTGGCCTTCATGCCTTTTTTCCCCCGGGGGTCCTTGACCCCGGCCAAGTGTGCTCCCACCATGACTCCTGGTGGGTTCAAGAAATGCGACCGCTGCAGTCAGACTATCTCAGTTATCGATACTCATGACTGCTGCATCCGTTGCCTGAGCTCAGACCATGACAGTTCCATCTTCGACCAGTGCCAGGCCATGACCCCTAAAACCAACAGGAGGCGTTCTGAGTTGCAGGGGAAGTTTTTCCCAAGGTCCGACTCTGCCCCGGCTTCCCCATCGCTGAGCCCCAAAGCCAGCTCTTCAAGAGAGGTTCAGGCGTCCTCGGAGTCCCACGGTAGCTCCTCTGCTGTGGCCCCGGACCCTCCTAAAAAGAAGGTGCCTCTGATCAAACCTGGTAAGGTCCCTCGATGGGACTTGGGCGACTCCGAGCAGTGCCCTCAGAAAGTCTCGCGACAAGAGTCCTCGGCCAGCAGAGACCACACCAGGATCTGTGAACCTTTAGTCCTCCTTGAAGACGCACTCTCCGGAGTGCCGGCATCTGACCCAAGGCTTTCGGTGTACACAGCGAGTGCTACACAGCTATCAGGCCTCAAGTTACGCATGGCAGCCATGGAGCAGAGTCTCTTCTCCATCTTGGCCTTGCAGTGGGCATTGATGTCGGGCCCCCTGGCGTCTTCGGCCCTGACATCAGTCCCCCCAGCCTTAGGGGAGCCTCCGGGCATTGAACTTGGCATCAAGCACCACTGGCCTCAGGTAAGTCCTCGGCGTTGATCGATGTCTTGATCATGCTCCTTGGGGTTCCGGTCCTCTCTGGCGAGTTTCTGGGAGTCCAATCCCCACGTCCTCCGGGGGAGCCTGATTCCTCAGGCCGACCCTGGGGCTGACTCCTCGATGCCCTCGGGCCAACTGGGAGGCAGAGGATGAGGTCTCCCTGGAGACCTCCCGACACCTGGATGTCCCCTCTGATCTGTCTCCCCTGGAGCCTCGGCGCCACTCCCCACCCGAAGACGTGGCCTTCCACGACTTCGTTCGTTATATAGCCCGGGCTCTCTCGATCCAGACTGAGTTGGAGGAGGACTTGCGCACAGAGGAGCTTGAGATCCTACAATGAGTCCTCTCCCAAGGAGACTTTCATGGTGCTAGTTCCACACATCCTCGAGAAATTGCTCCTCCAGGGAGTCCCTGGCCTCGGTGCCGGTGGTCAGTCGGTGCCTAGATGCCATCTATTGCATCCGGAAGGGCCCCGGATTCCACAAGCCACAACTTCCCCCACAACTCGATGGTGGTTGAGTCCTCGATGCAAAAGCTGAAGAGCCAAAAGATCTACTCTTCAGTTCCCCCTGGCAGGGAAGCCCGGACCCTCGATGCCATGGGGCGCAAGTGCTACCAGGGTGCGGAGCACCACCCTGCTCTGGTGAAACCTGGTATATGGAAGGTAAGCGACCAGAGCCTAGAGCTCACTAATGTATCAGGTTGACATTACCGCCACCAGAAAGAGGACCTTCCAGGTCAGGAACTTCAGGGGGCATGAATCCAGCAGCTTAAAAGGGGCCCTCATCAGCTGGGCCTGGACCACGTTGAGATCCCAATCCACTGTAGATGGCTTGAGCAGAGGCTTTGAGAGGAGCAGACCCCTCATGAATTAAGCCATAAGAGGCTGAGCAAAATGGACTTCCTCCCTGGGCCGCGATGGTATGCCCCTATCGCACTGAAGTGAACTCACACTGAATTACACTTCAGGCCAGAATCTGAGAGGTGCAGAAGGTAACCAAAGCAGTTGGTCCACAGCACAGGAGAAGGGGGTACAATGTCCTGCCCATGCAACCAGGTGGCAAACCTCCGCCACTTTAGCACATAGGCCTTATATGACAAGGCCTTGCAGGATGCCAGAAGAATGTTGGAAACCATGGCTGCCGAGGCCAGTAGGGGGCAATGAGGATTATGGAACCCTTGTCAGCCTGGAGCTACAGGAGGGTTTTGGCCACAAGTGGTATCGGGGGTACACATACAGCAGGCTCTCTCCCCAGTGGAGAAGGAAGGCCTCCGAGGCCAGGCAGTTGCTGGCCAGACTCCGAGAGCAGAACTAAGCCACCTGGGCATTGTGCGCCGTGGCAAAGAAGTCCACCACCGGAGTGCCCCACTCTTGAAAGATCCAGTTATTGGCCACCCTCTTGACGGTCCACTCATGCAGCTAAAGCACACAACTGAGCTGGTCTGCCAGACAGTTGAGCTTGCTGTGCAGGTAAGTCGCTCGGAGGTCAATGCCATGCAGCAGGGCAAACTTCCACAGTCTAACAGCCTCCCAACAAAGGAGGTATGAGCCCATGCCCCCTTGCTTGTTCACATAGAACATTGCCACCTAGTTATTCATTTGGATCAGGACTACCTGATTGGCCAGGTGTGCTCAGAAGGCGGGGAAAGCATTTGCTATTGCCCAGAGCTTGAGAAGGTTGACCACATACACCTATGATATTCTCCCCCTACCCTTCCCCAGTTAAAGGAAAAGAAAGCATTACTTGACTCCATGTATAAAGCAATTGTTACCTTAAATCAAGCCTCCCCCTTGAAGATCCTCATGTATGTTCTTATATACCCGTATCATTACTCAGTGTTAACGTGAAGATCTTGACAAAAATGTTACTTAAGACAGTAACATTATATTTCAGATATTGGGCATCCTGATCAAATGGGGTTTATTAGGGGAAGATTATCGGCAGATCATATTAGCAAAATTTCAGATGTAATTTGGATGGAATGTATTGTAAATCATTGGAGAAATATTATCAATTGAGGGCAGGAAGTCTTCGGCTAAAGTAGAGTGGAATGTTTTAAATCAGATCTTAGCTAAATTTGGTTTTCTCTGAGAGGCTGCCTAAAGTCTGGTAAAAGGCTATCTAACCAAAATATTCTGAATCCAAAAGGGATGTGCTTTGTTACTTTTAATGTTCACAACTGCAATTGAACTACTTGCTCTTCTGCTCACCCCCAGCTTGTTTTGAAGGGATCAAACAAATGGATTAGATAACAGATTTAGTTGCAAATCATCCGCATATAGTAGTAAAGCGGAGAAATACATCTTATGCTGTGATCTCTGGATATAAGGTGATCTGAATGAAATCAGAATGTCTTTTGTTGTCTGGTACTGTCGAGATTTACGAGATCTCGGTGCTTCTGGTAGTGTTAAATATCTGGAAGTTTTCTGGTTACAGGGATTACCAGTTATGGTTTTTGTGAATCTCAAGCCCTTTGTTGAGAAACTGAAGGTATCTATGTGCTGCTGGCAGCAGATGTCCCCGACTTAAATAGCAAGGGTGAATGTTATCTTATATTTCGTTCTATATTGCCACTAGTTAAATATTATTTTTGGGGTTCTTGAACAGCAGGGCATGCACATGGAAGCTTGCTCGTAACTGGGAGACTAAGCTGAGATTCAGACTAAAGAAAAAAAATAAGAAAATGTTGGGTTCGATATGCAAAAGAGAGAATCGGATAAACCCCGCTGGTCCCGATATTCAGTAGCACTATCTGGATAAAGCCTCTGAATATCCCTTCTAAACACCGCGGCACATTTTGGATAGTGCCAGCGCAGTCCAGGGGCATGGTGAGGGCAGTGTGTGCGCTTATTTGGTTAGTGGTGATTTTCAGACTGCTCACCAGGTAACAAACCATATAAAGAGAGGCTGCAAAATTAGCAGTTCTAACTTTTTGTAGTTTTGCTATCCAGACAGTAGCTGAATAGCTCCACTAACTGCATAAGTCCTTGCATTGCTCTCGCTGCCCATGGGCTGCCAAGGACTGTCCAGTTAGTGCTGTGGTAGTTGGGCTATTCAGAGCACCAGCAGTCAGCAGTGAAACCAAACATTCAGCACTGGCACGGTCCAGATTCCAGCATTTTTAAACACGAAGGAGTGAATAAACAGGTGGACAAAGGTGAGTCGGTTTATATTGTGTATCTGGACTTTCAGAAAGCCTTTGACAAGGTCCCTCATCAGAGACTTTTGGCAAAACTAAAGAGTCATGGGATAGGAGGCAGTGTACTATTGTGGATCAGGAACTGGTTAAAAGATAGAAAGTAGAGGGTAGGGCTAAATGGCCAATTTTCCCAATGGAGAAAGGTGAATAGTGGTGTACCCCAGGGATCTGTGCTGGGTCCGCTGCTTTTTGACATATTCATAAATGACCTGGAAAGTGGAATACCGAGATGACACAAAGCTATTTAAAGTTGTTAAAACCCAAGAGGATTGTGAAAAATTGCAAGAGGATCTTGATAAATTGGAAGACTGGGCATCAAAATGGCAGATGAAATTTAATGTGGACAAGTGCAAGGTTATGCACCTAGGGAAGAACAACCCAAACTATGGTTACACGATGCAAGTTTCCACATTAGGAGCCACCACCCAGGAAAAAGATTTAGGCGTCATTGTGGATACCATGTTAAAACCCTCGGCCCAGTGTGCAGCGGCGGCCAAGAGAGCAAATAGAATGCTAGGTATGATAAGGAAAGGAATGGAAAATAAAACAAAAGATATTATAATGCCTCTATATCGTTCCATGGTGAGACCGCACCTTGAATATTGTGTGCAATTCTGGTCGCCGTATCTTAAAAAGGATATAGCGATTTTAGAAAAGGTTCAGAGAAGAGCCAATGGTAAATGGGATGGAAGGATACTCCTATGAAGAAAGGCTAAAAAGGTTAGGGCTCTTTAACCTGGAAAAGAGACGGCTGAGGGGAGATATGATAGAAGTCTATAAATTAATGAACGGAGTGGAATGGGTAAACGTAGATTGATTGTTTACGTTATCAGAATATAGAAAGACTAGGGGACATGCAATGAAGCTACAGGGTAAACTATTTAAGACTAATAAAAGAAAATATTTTTTCACTCAACGTGTAATCAAACTCTGGAATTTGTTACCGGAGGATGTAGTAAAGGCTGTTAGTGTAGCTGGGTTTAAAAAAGATTTGGACAAGTTCCTGGAGGAAAGGTCCATAAACCATTATTAAGAAGTGACCGAAGATATCAATGCTTGACCCAGTACAAGCATTGTGGAACTTGTGTCTCTTGGGGAAACTGCTAGGTACGTATGACCTAGATTGGCCACTGTTGGAAACAGAATACTGGGCTTGTTGGACCTTGGTCTGACCCAGTATGGCATATCTTATGTTCTTATGTTCTTATGACCGTGGTATTTAAATATTGCCCAGCTAAGTCTAAGTGATTGTTGCACATTCTGTGTTGAAGTGAGTCAGAAGGATCTGACAAAATATAAATGTTTTATAAAATGCTGCTAAGATTGTCAGCGTGCCCTGCTGTAGTGCAATCTGGAATTAGACATGGGGAAAGGGGGCCTTTTATTGAGAAAAAGAGATTAGGTTTTTCATTTCATCTCATTTACGGAGCATGTCTTACACAATCCTATATAAACAGCTGTTATCTAAAGGGAAATTGATGGATTTTAACAACTTAAGACAGGAATTTAATTTTAAACAAGGGTCATGGAAATTTAAACAACTAAGAAGTTGCCTTAATGTGTTAAAGGAGAAACATGAAGCTTGCTCTGAGATGCTTTTGGATTCACCTCTTTGATTGGAGGGTCTAAACCTGATGCTGTCACAAGAAGTTATGAAATATTGTTATAGGGGAAAATGTAGAATTCACTAAGCTGAGACATACTTTGGAGAACAATCTGGGGAGTCAATTTGAAATTAAGCAATGGCAAACAGCCCCACAATTTCAGAAAAATTATATAAGGGTCAATGAATCCTTTGAGAATCATAGATCATGCCTCATGCCATATAGGATCTACACATTTAATGAAATAGCCACTAATAAAATATTGGAGAGGGTGCTTTATATACATATGCTTTGGGCCTTCTACAATTTAAACAGTTTTAACAAAAGTCACTACAGTCTGTAGCATCTGTGTCTGAAAGTCAAATAGCCCAGTCCCCAAAATTGTCTTTAGTGGGCTTTTTTTGAAGTTCTTCTTAAAAGAAAATACATGGAAACTGATGCATGACAGCAAACATATTGACACGGTAATCCTGAAACGCTGCAAATTTAAAAGATGCACAGGAAAAGTGTGAGAATATGGGCTAACGTTAAGTTCACATGGGTATAAATGGCCAATGAAATTGGTTTTTACAACTAAAATATGTGGATTATGTGATTATAAGGGGAGAGGGTATAAAGGGAGGCCAGGACCAGTGGAATAAATTTCTGGAAGCTTAATAATAATAATTCATAATAATAATTTTATAGCGTTACTGGATGTGCGCAGTGCTGCACAGTGGTGATAAGTCAGGTACAGTGGACTCGATAGTCGAAGGTCATTTACACGGTTTACAGCCTAGTAAACTGTGTAAATGCCTTAGATGGGGATATTCAACTGTACATACATGGGTAGTGCTGCTGAATATCCCCATCTATGTCCCCTATGTGCCCCCATGCTATCCGGCTAGCATTAGGGCGTATTGGGGCAGAGCAGAAGTGGGAGCGCGAGATAACCGGGCAGCAGCAATATTGCATGCTGTCCTGTTGGTGCTCTGTGCTGAAAAGATAGGCAATGAAAACCTTCGCCTTTCTATGTGGTGCAAGCATTAACCAGGCAGCATGTAATATCGCTGCTGCCTGGTTAGCATTGGCCACTTCTGGGTTTGGCGACGATACCCGGATATTCAATGCCGGGGCAGCATGTGACCCCCGGCATTGAATATCCGGATTTAAGGGTTGGTGGGCAGGGCTATGTGCTGACATGGCGCACAGCCTTCTCAGAAGAATATCAGGCCCAATATGTCTGGGTCCCAAGTAGCTCATAGTCAAAATGGTTACTTGAGGCAATGAGAGATGGTGACTTGCCCTAGGTCACAAGGAGTGTCAGTAGCAGCAGTGGGATTTGAACCACGGCTTCCTCGGTTCTAAGCCTTTTGCTCTGACCATTAGTCTACTTCTCCACCATATAAGCAATATGACACTCCTTTATCCCTTCCATGGATTTTCCTCATGTCTCTTAAAAATGTTAACTAGAAAAACATAGGGGGCATGCTTTCTAAGCCTTGTGCCGGTAATGCATGTGGGCTGCCTTACCAACTTGAGGTTGCAACGTAACTGTTCCCCTGCAGCTACCATGCTTCACTGTGGCAGAACAGCCATCGGTGCAAGTAATGCCACCCATTGAGGTGGTGCTAGTTACAGTCGCACTGCTTGCTCCAAGTTCAGGAAGCGCGGGCTACAAATGCGGACACCGGCTACTCAGCCACAATTCCCCTGTCCTGCCCGGTCGCCACTTAACGTGCACTACCAAGATAGCATGGTGCTTTTAGCATACGATCCTGTGCAACATTTTAGCACCTTACCCAAACCATGCACTAAATCCCGAGCTACAAGGTTGCATGCTTTAGTAAATATGGCTTGTAGTATTGAGATTCCTTCTTAGATATCTCTGTGGAAGATTCCTTCTTAGATATCTATGTTCTGTGGAAATTTTCAGGAGCATATAGAATTCCTGTTGTCCAGACCAGACCTATTTTATTTTTTCTGTTGGTAGGATATGTAGGAACTGTAGCAGTAATCTTGGCTCCTGTCTTTGTGTACATCTTAGAAAATATGCTTTCAGTTAAAGATTGTATCAGTTTTCTTATACTACACAAAATAAATATAGCCTACTTACCAGATGCTGAAAATCTTTGCCTTTGGTGTGCCGTCCTAGAAGTAACATCGGTGCTGGAGGAAACTGGAGTAGGTTTTCATATCTTTCAAAGGGTTAGCAAGATAGATGCTATAGTACACAGGTTTTCCAGAATAGCCAAGTCCCTTCTTCAGACGTGATGTCCGGTAATAGAAGGCTGAATAGTTTCTGGAAGCTGTAGCTTATAGACAGTGTGCACATAACAACATCTGAACTTCTGAATTACTTATTAGAGTGGTGACAGGGTCCCCTGGTCTCCCACTTCATTTCCAAAACTAAATGCTTGAAGCACAGTTTACAGAATGTTTTTAAACTTTGGCAAATGTTAAGCACTCCAGATGTTTGGATTTGGCTTTAGATTTTAGGTTTGCAAAACTATTCTGATATATACAAGGATTCAAGCTGTCTTCTGCCTTCTGCTCTGGGTTAAAGGTCAAGAATATTTGGCAAAAGAACAAAAAAGTCCTTGCTGAGTCAAAAAGAGAACAAAAAAACTCGAACTGTGTTCCCATGTCTATTTACGACCTCTTTTCTCAAGGGGATATTAATAACTTTTGTATCTATTAGAATATAGGGTACTTACTCTCTAGTCCTTATGACTGTATCTATGATTTGGAATGTGCTGAGGGTTCATTTAGGAGCATGGCAGACTTTCAGAATTTTGTTTTAAGCCTTTCTATTGGATTATATATTATTACATTTAAAAAATCTAATTATTCTTTATTCTGGTACCTGCATTAGCAAATTAATGTTTCAGTGAATGTTTTTGCATTGATGTATATTCTCCAAAGTTCTTAAATAACCTTGTATATTACTGATCCCAGCAGTCAGTTCTTAAGGGATCTTATTTCCATGTGCTCTTGCCCCATCTTTGGGGATATGGTAAAACTTTTGAAAATAGGGCTGGCAAGTCCATCTATTTCTAATCTGCCCTGTAGTTTTTACTGAAATGCATATTTGGGTGTAGCTGTAAATTAGAGATGGTATAGTCCTTAGTCTGGTATTTGGGCATTATGGTTGGCACCGAACAGGGAGTTCAGGGAGGAGAGTTGGTATGGGTTGTTTGAGGGTGTGGGGGAGGTAAGCAGGATGAATATTCTGGTCCAAATTGGACACCATTGTAATAGATAGGATAGATGTTTGGGGAGGGGGTAGCGGATGGTAGTTGACCCAGCACCTTTGTAACTGTTCAAATGGAAGAAAAGGTTACAGTGGTATCAGGTCTTGGGAGATATGGAAACTTAAGGCAATTTTGGCGGGCACACTGCTCTTCCTGTCTGAGGGGAATTCTATGGTTGAGTGAATCTGTAAGTAGGGATTTAGTCAAAGAAATGCTTTGAATGCCCGACTTCTTCAGAATAAAGCCAAATTACTGTCCAAAGAAATCTCTTAGGGGAGGTGGGGCATTGTTTTGTATATCTGAAACATGGATCAAGAAGGGGACGGTGTTGCTTAGGCAGTTATGTCCTAAGAGCTTTGAATGGGTAGGGTTTGTTCATTGGGGGAAGCAGGGTGGAGGGGTGGGAATTGCTTACAGGAGGTGGGTCCAAATTTCTTTCCATAGGGTTTCAGGAACTGAATGTGGACTGTTGAGGCAAACATATGACGGTTGTTTAGGGATTTACTTATTTATCGTGTTCCATGCACCTTATCCCTTTAAATAGAAGACCTTTTGTTACTGTTAGGGAGGTTGTGGTGGATTCTAATATCCTACTAGTTTCTGCAGATTTTATGTACGCTTTGATCACATACATCAATCTCGTGAGCTTTAGTTTTGTGATAGTTTGTTGAGCTTGCGCTTTTCATCAGTTTGTGGTTGAGGTAACTCAGGATGGGGGCCACATTCTTGATTTGGTTTTTCTAAAACAGGATGATAGTTTGGTTATCCTTTCTGGATTGCAGGCACAGCTAGTTTCTTGGTCAGACCTACTCATTCCTTACTTACCTCATTGTTTCCTACAGTTATCACAAAGTAATTTTCTGACCATGTCTTTCCCATCAAGTTCATCTAGAAACCCCTAGACTTACCTTGTCTCATAGACATGGAAATTCCCTTCCATTGTGCAGCTTGGGTCCAAAGTGTCCTTTTTGAAATTTAAATCAAGTAGAAAACTTTGGTATTTCACTAAAGGTTTCCCTTCGTGAACTACCCAGGATATATGATGCTGGCTGAATTGTGGGTTGTTTTTACCATTTTTCTTGGTGATCTTTTCTTTTTCTTTCTTATTTCCTTTTTTTTTTTATTAGTAACTCTAATATCCTTTTCTAATGTATATTAAGCAGTTAACATGGGAATTGGTGCATTCTGGTGTTAAGTGCATCTGTTTTATTTATCATGCACTTAGGGACTGGTTCTTTATAGGGCGTGCAGAGATTTATGTTCTTAAAACACACATGAATTCCTATTCTGAAAGACTCTTGCGACTGGGCACTCACGAGTGCACTTTGGGTGGTTATTATTCTGTAAGCACATGCTTAAGTCCCATTGCACATACGTTCAGTTGCAGTGTGCAGCACTGGTGGGATCTAAACCTATTCATGTAAGTTATAGAATACTATGACCTCCACATATCACTGCATCGATCTAGGCATGGGCAGTTATGCCTGCTATTGAGCAGATGTAATTGCTGTGACTAGACCAAGCATATCCAGACGTCCCTATTCTAGGAAGTAAAATCCGTGCTTTACTTTATAGAATAGGTCCCAAATATGCATGCAGCAATGCTCTTTGCCTGCACGTGAGATCATAAAATTAGCCTCTTAATGCATTGTGTTTTCTTTGTTTTAACTGCATGAGCAGATACTTGGCATATCCTCAGTAGTTAATATGGAGGCTTTGTAGTTAATGCACAGTAGTGTGGGCAATTACTGCATGGTAACTGCAAAGTTTTTACTGCCCCTTAAATACAAATACAAGGGCCCCTTTATTTTATTTGTGCATCACTTTCTTTTGTTCCATGAAAGACCGTCAAGATAAACTGTAATAAACTAAACCCAACTCATGCATACTCTTAACCCTGGCAGCTTCTCTCTCTTTTTTTTTTCTTTTTCTAATTTAATTTCTCATTTTATCATAATCTACAGCAGTAGTTTTCTTTAGTGTCCTCCTTCCAGTGATTGACACATTTGATCACATTGTAATCGCTGTTGCCATGTGGCCTGAACACCTCCCACCAGAATACTTTCCCCTGTTATTGGCTGTAGGGCCAGCTGCTCTATGAAGCCGTTGATTACAGTATCTGGAAACCTTGCATTCCTAGCTTGTCTGAGACGTTTATTCAGTCAATTTGGGGTAATTGAAATCTCCCTTTATTTATTTATTTGCAGCAATTTGGTATACCGCTAATGGTTTAGCTCATCAGAGCTGTTTAAAAATAATATATACTTAGTTTCTTGATTGCAGGAACTGCAAGGTCAGACAAGAAATAGACAAGAGGATAATCAGTGAAACACTGAGGGAGGGGGCAGAGGAACCGCACAACAATTTCAATACAAAAACAATTGTTAAATGATTGCAAGGAGAAACAATAGGAGGGAAAGAGGATCAGCATCTAGCTTCAGAAGCCAAAAAAACAGAAAAGAAGAAAGATAGATTTATTCAAAGGTCTGGTTAAAAGCCAGGTTTTCAGATCAGATAAACTTTGTAAAGGAGGATTCTATCTGGAGTACAGTGGGCATGGTGTTCCACAGGTAAGGGGCTTGAAAACAGAAGGCAATAAACAGATAGACTTCTAGGCGTAGTGTGCATTTTGAGGGCATCACTAAGAGATTGGTATTTGATGAACGAAGAGTACAAAAAGGACATTAGGGAATGAGATGTGAATGTAGTTAGGCTAGTGTAGTAAGCCTGATATGTCAGCAGAAGGAGTTTGAACATGATTCGAAAAATAATAGGGTGCCTATGTTGCTCCCAGAGCAGTGGGGTGATATGGTAATTTTCTATTGCATTGTAGATAAGCCTTACTGCTGTGTTCTGTATGAGTTGTAGACATTTTGTTTGTGCTTGAGAAGAGAGTTACAATAGTACAGTCTATTCCAGTGAGTGAATAACTATTCATAAAACCCTTTTATCAAGATAAGGTTTCATTGATCTTACTTGTCTTAGAGCTAAGAAACAGATTTGGACAGATTTTGAAATGAAGGGGAGGAATGCTAGTTGTTCATCCAGAAGGACTCCAAGAGAACGAATGGTGGTCTTAAGATCAGAGTAGAAGAAATAGGTGGAATATAATGGGGTAGATTGGAATTATAAGAAATCCAGAGATCCTCTGTTTTATTGGGGTTGAGAATCATCTTATTTGATTGGAGCCAGTCCGCTGTAGGCTGTGGTTTGGAATAGAGTTCTGACTGGAATTGGGGATCCCAGGTGTCATGAGCTATAATGAGCTGAATATTCATTGGCATAGAAATATGAACTATTGTATAGATCTTGGATGAATAGAACCAGCAGAGATATGAAGAGGTTAAAGAGAGTGCGGGTGAGGATAGATCCCTGACGTACATCGTATGTTTGAGAAAATGAAATGGATTTGTGGACATCCCTAAAGACCTGGAAGGTGCAACCTGATAAACAGGAGTGAAACCAGTTCATGGCAACGTGTCTTCTTCCTGATTCTTGTAAGTGGTCAAGCAAGAGAGTATGATCAATAATGTCAAAGGCTGAGTGTAGGTCAAGCTGAATTACAAGAATGTCAGGAAGGCTGTCCAAATGAATTGCTATTTAGAAACATAAAAACATGATGACAGAAAAAGACCACATGGCCTATCTAGTCTGTCCTTCCATAACAACAACTACAACAGTCCACTTTTTACCTTTAGAGATCCTCTGTGTTGGTCCCATGCTTTTTTGAATTCAGTTACTGTCCTCATCTCTACCACCTCCACTGGGAGACTATTCCATGGATCCACTACTCTTTCTGTAAAGAAATTGATTCAGGAGTGATATGCGGAAATCCCTCATCCCATGTCCCCTCGTAGCAGAACTTGCTTTCAATTGAAAGAGGCTCTCTCCCTGAACATTTATGCCACGGAGGTATTTAAACATCTCAATCATATCACCTCTATCCCGCCTTTCCTCTAAGGTGTACATATTAAGATCCTTAAGTCTGTCCTCATATGCTTTATAATGAAGCCCATTAATCATTTTAGTAGCAACCCTCTGCACCGACTCCATCCTGTTCACATCCTTTTGAAGGTGCGGTCTCCAGAATTGCACACCATACTCCAAATGAGGTCGCACCAAAGACTTATACAGAGGCATTATCACCTCCTTTTTTCTGCTAGCCATTCCTCTCCATATGCACCCAAGCATCCTTCTAGCTTTTGCTGTCGCCTTTTCTACCTGTTTAGCTACTTTAAGATCATCAGACACAACCACGCCTAGGTCCCGCTCTTCTTTAGAGGACAAAAGTACTTCACCTCCTATACTGTATTGCTCCCTTGGATTGCTGCAGCCCAAATGCACGACCTTACATTTTTTAACATTAAATCCCAGCTGCCAAATTCTTGATCATTCTTCAAGCTTAGCTAGATCCCTCCTCATGTTATCTACACCTTCCTGGGTGTCTACTTTATTGCAGATTTTGGTATCATCTGCAAAGAGGCAAACCTTACCCGACAGCCCTTCCGCTATATCACTAACAAAGATGTTAAAAAGAATCGGACCAAGGACAGATCCCTGGGGCACACCACTGGTAACATCCTTCTCCTCAGAGTGAGCTCCATTTACTTGTACTCTTTGTCGCCTCCCACCCAACCAATTTCTAACCCAAGCAGTAACTTTAGGGTCCATCCCTAGGGTGCTCAGTTTGTTTATAAGTCGCCTGTGGGGAACAGTGTCAAAGGCTTTACTGAAATCTAAATACACCACATCTAGAGCTCTCCCTCGGTCCAACTCCCTGGTCACCCAGTCAAAGAAATCAATCAGATTTGTCTGACAAGACCTGCCTCTGGTGAATCCATGCTGCCTCGGATCCTGTAATCCGCTGGACTCCAGAAACCTCACTATTTTCTCTTTCAGCAGCGTTTCCAATAATTTACTCACCACTGAAGTTAAACTAACCGGCCTGTAGTTTTCAACCACATCCTTACTTCCGCTTTTGTGTAAAGACACCACATGAGCCTCTCTCCAGTCCTTTGGCACCACTCCCGACTCCAACGAGGCATTGAAAAGGTCAGTCAGTGGAGTTGCTAGAATGTCCCCAAGTTCCCTCAGTATTCTAGGGTGTATCCCATCCGGTCCCATCGCTTTGTCTACTTTAAGTTGAGCTAGTTTCTCACGAACACAGTCTTCTGAAAATTGTTCAAGATGTCCCTCGCTTCTGTTCTTATTTGTGGGTGTTTTCTGAGGTCCTGCTCCTGGTTCTTCATCTGTGAACACAGAACAAAAATATTTGTTAAGCAATTCCGCTTTATCCTTATCAGCTTCTACATATTCCCCCCCTGCACCCTTGAGTCTGACAATACCACTTTTGCCCTTCCTCTTCTCACTAATATACCTGAAAAATGTTTTATCCCCCCATTTTATTGCATTGGCTATTTCCTCCTCCTTTTGAATCTTTGCCTTCTTGACTACTTTGCTAGCTTCTCTAAGTTTTTCCAAATACAGATAAGCTAGCAAAGTAGTCAAGAAGGCAAAGATTCAAAAGGAGGAGGAAATAGCCAATGCAATAAAATGGGGGGATAAAACATTTTTCAGATATATTAGTGAGAAGAGGAAGGGCAAAAGTGGTATTGTCAGACTCAAGGGTGCAGGAGGGGAATATGTAGAAGCTGATAAGGATAAAGCGGAATTGCTTAACAAATATTTTTGTTCTGTGTTCACAGATGAAGAACCAGGAGCAGGATCCCTAGGAGGAAGGCTTTAGTACTATGCGGTGGCTTAAAACCCGATTGCCAAGGATGGAATGAATTGTTTTACTCCCAAAAAGGTGAAATTTGTTCATTGTGCTATCAAATTTGTTAGCATTCTTAATTTATTTTAGCATTTCACTTTTGTCTCTTCATTTTGTCAACGTGGATGGTAGTATAGCTCCAGAGCTGTGCACTTCCACATCACATAGAATTCCTGTCCATTAATACATCAACTTCATCCTCTTCTGCAGTTGTTGTTGGGGCATATACTTGAATTAAAATTGTGTTGATGGGCATTCCTCGTCGACGAATAGAAATTAAGCGTTCACTGATTGCATTGTATTTAATTAGTTTCTTCTTTGTCTTTCATTTCCAGCATAGTAGATCATGTGATCATAAGATGCAGAGTGCCTGATGCCAGTCCATTTCAGTTCGCTGACACCCAACAGATCGAGTTGTACATGTTCCATTTCATTCTTGACCACCTCAAACTTCCCTCGGTTCATGCTTCGTATGTTCCTATATGTAAGACATCTTTGTAGGTTTGACTTTCATTTCATGCACAGCTACATCAGCAGCCAGATGTCCCAAGGGCTTTGATCCAACCACATTATAAAAATACTGGCTTTATTCTGAAAAGTCTTCAGCTCCTCCCAAGTAGCCAGTTGAGTGCCTTCTGAACTGGAGGTCTCATCTTCCTACACTATAGTGCAATTTGACTTTGTGTGCGGAAGTAGATTGCCAGGCCTTTCTTCCACACTGGTAATTCTGGTGTTGCCATTGTCAGAAACATGATCCTCCTCTGCCAACACTGTCCCATTCTGCTGCTTCCCAGATGGGTGGTTTGTCTTTGTTTGGCACCTCAGCTGAGGCCTGTCCATCTTGGGAGACCCTGCCAGTGGTTAAGCTACCGATAGCTTAGCCCTCAGCATCACTGATGCACACAAGCCCTCGCAGCATGACAAGCTGCAAACCAAGTGAGGGGAAGAATCTTTAGCAGAGATGTGTCTCTTCATACAAAAATGTGACTTGTTCAAGCCTTGGTATTTTCAATAACATCATATGGATGTGAAAGTTGGACAGTGAAAAAAAAAGACAGGAAGAAAATTAATGCCTTTGAATTATGGTGCTGGCGACAAATACTGTGTATACCATGGACTGCCCTTAGAACAAATCGGTCAGTATTAGAGGAGATCAAACGTAAGCTTTCCTTAGAAGCTCAGATGAACAGAAAGAGAGAAATCATTAGAGAAAGACATCATGCTTGGCAAGGTAGAAGCTCGACGCAAAAGAGAAAGGCCAGCAATGAGATGGATTGATATAGTAACAGCAGCTATGGATGCCACTCTGTCAACAATGAGCCGCCTGATTGAAGACCGAACACAGTTTAGGACAACTATCCAGAGAGTCGCCATGAGTCGACACTGAGTCAACGGCACTTAACAACAACAAAGATTCTTCATTGAATTCGTTTCCTGCAGGTTTTTTACCCTGACTTTGCTCTGTCTTTTAAAATATAGCGCCACTCCTCCCCCAATTTGATATACCCTATCATTTCAGTATAATTTGCACTCTGGAATCAGTGTGCCATTGGTTGTTCCTACCAGGTCTGTTATGTTTACATGGTCATTTAGTGCAATATATTCTAACATGCATCTAACTCCCTTGTCTTATTTTTTTATATTTCTGGCATTTACGTGCAAACAATGTAAAATATGTTTTTTATTTGTGTTCACAATCTGCATTGCATTTGATGGGAATAATTAGGATTCATTTATCACTGTCATTTGCACCTTAGCTATTTAAGCTACAGTATTACCATAACCTCTCTGTGTGGATATTCTTTTGAGTTAAATACTTTTTAAATTGTTTGTCAGAACAAAAAAAATATAGATACAAGCACCAATAATTAAATTTAACCAAAACGGAGAGGATACTGAACACAGGATGCATTTGACTTACTTACAAATGGCTGTCTGACCATTGTAACACAAATCAAGCTACAAAAGCAGTGCAACAAGATATCCTCTTAGAAAAAACAAATAAGGCCACATAAATATAACACAATATGGTTAAAAGATAGACAGAAAATAGAGTTAGGGCTAAATTGTACATTTTCTCAGTGGAGCAAGGTTTGAATATTGGGGCGCCCCAGATACCTGTATTGGACTCGCTGCTTTTTAGCATACTTATAAATGACCTGGAAATAGGAATGACAAGTGAGGCAATCATATTTGTAGATGATACCTAATTATTTAGAGTTGTTAAATCACAAGAGGATTGTGAGAAATTGCAAAAGGACCTTGAGAAACTCAGAGAGTGGGCATTCAAATGACAGATGAAATTTTAATGTGGACAAATGCAAAGCTATGCATGTAAGCAAGGTACACTAAGCAAGGTTCCGCATTAAAAGTAAACTCCAGGAAAAGGATCCTAGGTGCAGTGGCAACCATGAAAGCCAATAGAAGGTTAAGAATTCTAAGGAAAGGAATGATGAATAAAATGGAGGCTATGATAATGTCTCTGTATTGCTCCACAGTATGGCTACACCTTGAATATTTAATGCAGTTCTGATCAGTACATCTCAAAAAAGATATAGTAGAATTAGGAAAGGTATAAGGGAAGGCGACCAAAATGATAAAGGGGATGGAACAATACCCCTATGAGGAAAGGCTAAAGAAATTAAGGCTCTTCAGCTTGGAGAACGTAGTAAGTGATGGCAAATCAGACCAGCATTATCCATCTAGTCTGCCCAGTAAGGTGGCTAGAATTGTACCCACTGCTTCCTACAGGTTATCCCTTTCTCTGCCTTTGCTTTGGGTTGTACCTGCCACTCCATGCAGAAGATAGCTGAGGGGAGATATGCCTACAAAATGAGTGGAAAGAATAACCACAAATCAGTTATCTCTTCTCTCAAAGAGTAGAAAGACCTAGGGGACACAAAACAAAGTTACTAAGTAGGACATCTAAGACAAATCGGAGGAAATATTTTTACTTCATCAGTAGTATAAGCACTAATGAGGGGCCACAATGCAAACTTTTGCAGAGGACCCCTCCACTGTGTGTGTGGGGGTGGGGGGCAGCTTGCCTCCTCCACTTCCCCTCTCCAGCAAACTTACTTTAAAGTGTTTGCTGAACTGCCTCTTGCTCCTCTTCTCTGTTCGTTTAAATTTTCAAGCTTGGCTGCCGTCGCCTCCTGTTGCTGGGCCGAAGTTCGCAATAGCAGCAATTTGCAGGTATTTATGACCCAGATTGGCCACTGGGTTTGATAGGGCTTTTGATCTGACCCAAAGTGGCAAATCTTTTATTAATGCCCTTAAACTCCCAGATTAAAACAGAATGAGAAAGGAACATCACATGAGTTTCATCTCATAGTAATTTTCTCCATAGGTTCACAAAGTAAATATATTTGCACTGTTCTTTTATTCTTTCTAGCCAAAATTGCCTCATACTTAAATATACTACAAACCAAACTCCCCTGATAATGAATAGCTTATCAAGTGACTTCTCTTATGTTAATCTAAATGTGACAGGGAACTATTATGGATCATAGTATGATTAATGAAGAAGATGGTGATAGTCTCAGAAGCAACGACTTACATATTCTAACCCATATAACTTGCCTGAAGGAAAATACAACAGGACAGGTATAAAGCATATGCTCCGGAGTACCCAGAGTTGCAGCTGCATCATAGACTTGTAGTGTTGCTTTTCAGTTTAGCTGATTTTTTTAATTTGGGCCCACATGGCCTATGACTGCAAAGATAAAGACTGCAGGACTGGAACAGAGGAGCGAGCTCTGGTTTGTAATATCATTCCCACTGGGTTTCTGTTAATGACCCAGCAAGTTCCTACTGCCATAATTTTTGAAGAACCACACACCCACTCTAAGTTGCTGCATGTAACAGCAAATATATTTCTGACACCTTAGGTTTAGTATTGCAGAGAGAATGACAGATTCTAATATTCAAAAGAAAATGCTTTCCAGGAAGGTTAGGCAATGTTTTAGTTACAAGTACTTAAAATAGCTCTTACGCAAAAGAGAACATCTGAACTGAAGTTTAGCCAAGACAAAAAAAACATCTGTTGATACAATATTACCCACACATTGATTTGCCCTTATTTGCCCAATCTTCCCAGGAAATTCGGGCCTCCTGTAGGGCAGATAATAACTAAGGAATAATTGCGCTCTTTAGGTTCCAGCTGCCCCACCTGACGTGATCAAAGCAACTATGATAATGACTTAGCCACACAGGGCCTGATATTCGGCGGTGGTGGCTAGCTGTTGTAAAGAGGCTGAACGTTAGACCTGGAAATTAAATGCCAGGGCCATATCCGGCCATCGGCATTGAATATCCGAGTTGGCTACATAGTGGTGACGTTAACCGGGCAACGGCGACTTTCAGATGCTACCCGGTTAGCCTCAGCGGTGAAAGGCAGGCTGCCTGGTTATCGCCGGCTGCCATCTCCACTCTGCTCCTGGAATGCCCTGATACTCACCAGCTAGAATCTGGATGTTCAGTGGCGGCACACTTGGGATATTTAATGGCACTTACTGTGCTGAATGTCCTAGTGACCGCAATTAACATGGTTAGTAGGTCGCTTTGTATACCCTCCAATAGATTTTTGTCTTGAATCTGTTTCAGTAGGATGACAGATGGCAGTGACTGCGAAGGAATGTGAAAGGGACAGAATTTGGTAGTTGGCATAGTGAGGTCAATGGAAGGGCTAGAAACTGCAAGGGAAGGGAAAAATTGGGGAATTGGACAATGGGGAAGGAGAGAGGCTTTCAGCAAAGAAAATCTGTTGAGCGACTCTCCATCCCCTCACTTTAATTGGTAAGCCTTCTCTATAGGTTTCAAACCCTAATAATATTTAGTTTTCCAGCGTCTGCTTTTATTTACTTTCACCATGAAGATGTCGCTGTATAGGCTGCAGTTAATTCAATGAATTAAAAGTGGCTGAAGGCAGCAAACTTCTTCTCATCAAATGTATTTATTCCTTGTTCTAATCATATCGAAGATAATTTTCAAAGGCATTTTCATGGATAAAATAATGCTTTACTCTCAGAAATGGTCTATTGCAAGATTACCCACCTGATGTCAGTAAATCTATGCATGTAGAGGTTATATACCCTTAAGGTTATTTGCTGTTAGAGGTATTTTCCAAAGGTGTGATTGGAGAAAGATTTTCACTTATGTGCATGCTTTTGAAAATTTGAGTACCTGTTTAATTTTTCCCAGAAATAAATGTGTGCTTCAAAGAGCATGTATGAAAATGCATAGCTTTCCTGCAATTATTTTCAAAGGGGAATTACATGCATATCTTGAAAATCCAGTAAAGTCAGTGCAAACAAAAATGTGCGTTTTTCTTTTTGCTTATGAATATAATTATAAAATTACCCCTTGAATTAGAACGTGCAAATGTTGTTACCATGGTAAAAGTATGTCCAGTGATGTAAATTGCTCTTTGTTGAAAATTGCTATTTGCATGTTGAAAATTGATATTTGCATGTTGAAAGGATGTGCACTTTAGAGCAGCAGGTATACCTTCAGCTGCACAAAAAAGGTGGAGCTGGGGGCCGCTTTGATGCAGGTACGTATGGCATTTTCATTTGTAAATGTGCGTACCTTAGCATGTGCACTTTTCATCAGCTAAGTATGCAGTTTGCAAAGTATGCATGTTCTCAGCGGTCCAATGGAATTTTCAAAGGGAAATACTATACAGACATGTGTAAAAGATGGTCCCTGCTCATCAGAGTTTACAATATAGTCAAGGCAAACAACACAGCAACTGTGGAAAGGATACATCTAGGAGGAATGGTAAGGAAACACAAAAGAGATTAAGCGGATCAGGATCCAAAAGTAACCTCAAAGAGTGAGTTTTCAGCCTGGATTTGAAAAGGGTCAGAGAAGAAACCTGATGTACAAACTCAGGTAGTTTGTTCCAGGAGCAGCAGGGTGAAAGGAGCGAAATCTGGAGTTGGCAGTAGAAGAGAAGGGCTCAGATAGAAGGGATCTGCCAGAAGAGCGGAGTTCCTGAGGAGGGGTGTAGGGAGAGATAAGATAGGAAAATTAGGAACAGCAGAATAAGTACACTTATAGGTCAGTAGGACAGGTTTGAACTGGATGTGGAAATGAATAGGGAGCCAATGAAGGGAATTGAGAAGAGGGGTTATATGAGCATGTCAAGGCTGGCAGAAGATTAGCCGCGCAGCCAAGTTTTGAACAGATTGAATGTGAGAGAGATGATTCAGAGGGAGACCAGCAAGGAGGAGGTTGCAATAGTGTCTTAGTAGTGTGTTCTGAAAGGAATGGGTGAATCTTCCTGATGTGTTAGAGAAAGAAATGACAGGTTTTAGCTATCATTTGAATGCATGTGGAAAAGGAGAGGGAGGAGTCAAAGATGACCATAAGGCTGCGAGCCGAGGAAGCAGGAAGGAGTAATGTGTTATCCATAGAGATTGAGAAAGGAGGAAGAGGGGAGGTGGGTTTAGGAGGGAAAATAAGAAACTCAGTTTTTGACCATATTCAATTTCAAATGGTGGTGAAACATCCAAGTAGAAATGTCAGGCAGGCAGAGATCCAGAGTCCAAAGGAGAGCACAAACCACCCATAGGCAAGAGAGGAACAAACAAAACAGGTGTGCCAAGACAGTAGGCCAAGCAATCTTTATTAAAAACCCCAACGTGTTTCTGCTGACGCCTTCTTCAGAGGGAATATAGTTGGTCAATGTGGAACAACCGCCGAGTGCTGACCTCCAGTAATGCAATCTGTGATAAGGAAGCTTATCATAGCTCAGGAAGGAGCTATAGTAGAGGTGAAGTGACTCTGAACAAGCAACCTGTCTGTTCTGGTAGAAATAAGAAAACAGAATATTTCCATAAAAGACTACCAGTCCCAGAATGCACCAGGTTTCCAACAGCCATTAGAGGAGCTGAAGTGGGGAAACGTGTGTTCAATCAGGAGGGCTATGAGGTAATCCCCAAGCACTCATCTCCAAGGGCAGGGCTTGATTCAGCACAGCTGCGCTGTGCTAGGGTGGAGCATTCATCTAAGCAGAATAAAAGTAGAGTTTATTCTACAGAGAATCATCTTGGAGATCTTCAGTCTCTGGAGGATCAGCGTCATCTTCATTGTCCTGAGGATCATCAGAAGCAGAAGCCAGAGCGGACAGACAGAGAGAGCAAGACACACTTTGGAAGAAAGAAGAGAAAAGCATTTGGTAGGTCTAAAGGAGTCCATAGCAGTACGTATACTGGGAGGCATTCCAGAGGCAAGCATATACCATTGGACTGGGGAAAGCCAGAGGAGTGGTGTTGCAGAGCCAGGAATCCCCGGAGGGCACCTGTGAGAGAGACGGCTGCACCTGGAAGGGACCCTAAGACCAGTGTCAGAAGGAATGTGAAGAGAGACCCAGTGTCCAGGGATCTGGATTGGAAGGCTGGACATAAAAACTGGACTACATACTGGCCAGGCTATTTAGAGAGGAACTCTAACAGCAATGGAAGCTCAGGTATGAACACTGATCTATGCCCTAGCTATACCCTTGAAAGACAGCAGGGAAACAAGTATTGTCCTGAGAGTGCTCCATTGAGAAATTTCTCTGTGCCATTCCATGATATTGAACCCATGATTGTTGAAGAAGGGGGAGAGGTTGTAAATGACGGCTATGAATACATGGATTGCTCTCTGTCTAAACTCCTGTGGTAATTTGCTGTTACAAAGTACAACAACCATCACAAAGAAATACAAACTTGTTCTTTAATCTACTCAGAAAAGCTCCTGAGTAGGATTTGAACCACGCAGTAGAGAGTAAGCCAGCTAAGGGGTTTCAGCTGGTTAATTGCTAGCAATTGAGCCTTACCTAATTGCCTGTGAGCTCTGAAGGGACACTTCCGAGTCTGTGTGTGAAGATATAAGAAGTTAACCTGAAAAGAACAGTTTTTCCCTACTTTGTGGGTTTTGTTTGTTGTTTGAAGCACTGCTAAGAAAATATTAACTAGAGCCTACAGAAAAGACCTTTCTGTTACCATCCAGGTCTTTATTCTTTGATTTGATTGCCTAACAAGTTCAGCTGTTGTTTTCCTGATTTTGTTTTTCTAAGTATAACACTGAAAGCAAGTATCCTGTTTTATGTGCTACCAAGTATATCTGTGTTGGGAGAAATAACCCCATAAATAAATATCTTCTTGGCTTTACCCTCGAGCAAGCACAACTAATTTATTGTGAACGGCTGAGTCTGGTATGAATGGACTACATTTACCACAATCCTTTGCAAGTCATATTAATATTTGCCTTTGCCAAGACTGTGGACATTCTCACCCAGCGCCTCCGTTGACAAATCTCATCTGCATAGCTCCAAACTGACACACCATCAGCAGAGATCCACGCCTGGATTGCCAGAAAGAGATCAGGTGTAGAAAAGTAGATCTGAGAGTCATCAACGTAAAGATGTACTGAAAGCCATGGGAAGAGATGAGTTTACCAAGGGATTGGGTATAGAGAGAGAAAAGGAGTTGCCCCAAGACAGACCCCTTGGGATACACCAACTGAGAGAAGGATCCACCAGAACAAACAGATAAGAGGAGAGCCAGGACAGTACAGAGCCCCTAAAACCAAGTGAGGATAATGAGTCAAGGAGAAGGTGATGGTCAACTGTGTCAAAAGCAGCAGAAAGATCAAGAAGGATGAGGACTGAGTAAAGGCCCTTGGATTTTGCCAGGAACAGGTCGCCGGAGACTTTGGCAAGAGCCGTTTCAGTCAATAATTAGAAGGACAATTAAGGTCTAGTGAGGGTTTCTTGAGGAGAGATGTGACCACAGCATGCTTGAAGGCTGCAGGAATAGTTGCATGGGGGAACAATAGGTTGAGAATATGAGAGATGGAAGGGATTACAATAGAGGAGATGGAGCTTAGGAGATGGGTTGGAATGGGATCAGAGGAGCAGGTAGTGAGCTTGGAGGAGGAAAGATGTGTGGTTTCCTCCCCAGAGATCATAGAAAGGATAGCAGAGCTGTAGGGGAAGAGTCGTGAGTGAAGAGGGGGAAGAGAGGAAGGAGCTGACCTCGTGGGGAATTGGAGTGTGATCTTTGTCATGGAAAATAGCCAAGATTTGGGCAGAAAGGGTTGGAGACAGAGGCACCTTGAGGAGAGAGTTGAGAGTTGTAAAGAGACAGTGAGGGTCAGAGACAAGAGAATTAGTGAGATGGACATAATAGTCTTGTTTGGCAAGTGTTACAGCTGACTGGAAAGAGGCAAACATGAATTTGAAGTGTAGAAAGTCTGCAAGGGTGCAGGATTTGAGCCAAGTGCGCTCAGCTGAGTGGGCACAGAAACATACCTCATAGATAGCAGGTAATGGAAGACAGCCAGGGCTGAGATACAATATGCCTCACAGGACATGGCATGGGTGGAGCAAGAGCATCCAGAGCAGAGGAGAGTGCAGTGTTATAGGAAGCTACTGCCTCATCAACAGACTCAGATGAGGTAGTGGAGGAAAGAGATGATGAGATAGTAGTAGTGGAGAGAACCAACAGGTTGGTAACATGAAGATTTCTAAAGCGGTTGGAGGAGACTGGGCATGATTGAGGTGGGGGGTGATGAAGAGTGAAGCTTAGCAGGTGATGATCAGATAAGGGAAGAAGTCTTAGCTTCTGCAACACTCCTTAGTGGTCAAATCTGCCCTTAAGGGGATTAAGAGCACCAAGACTCATTCTTCGGTGCCCCAGTGAAGAGAATCTCAGATCTTGGACTCTTTTGGTAGAAGATGTTTTCAGGGCTCAATGCTCATACCCCGAGTGGCTTCATACCAGCTCTACATGAATATGTTCCTAAAGCATGTTATGTGAAACCTAGCTGACCTGTCCCAGTTCCTTCCTCCTGAGAAATTGGAGCAGTTTTGCACCCTGGTGGGCCACGGCATGGACTGCTCAAAGTTCCTGGTTCAGACGACCTATGTCGCCTTTGAGACGGCATCGAAAAGTGCTGCAGTAGGTATTGGGGTCCGGAGACTCACCTGACTGCAGTTCTCTGACTCAGAATAAACTGGCAGATGTACCATGCTGCAGTGAGAATTTGTTCAGTGAGCAGGTGAAGAAGGCTGGCATTATAGAGAAGCATCATATCGCTATTACCAGATTCTCCAGATGCACATCTGAACCTGTTTATTGTAGGAGGTAGCCAGAAGACCTACTACTCCCATAGATGTTCTTACCTCCATGGAAACAAACCTCCCAGCAGAAAAAGCAGGCTTCTCCCCAACAACAGCACAGGGAAAAGCCCCAGAAGGTCCATTCAGTCCTGCAGCCAAAGCCTGGGGTAGGGTTTGACTGGTTCCTCCAGAGCATAGCCAGTCTATCAGGGGCTACTGTGATGTATTCTGTGGTGAGAGGAAGGCTCACTCTTTGCCCAGAGATGGTCCTGCATAACCTCGGACCTCTGGGTGCTACAGATAATCCAGAGTGGATGCAGCTTGCACCTCTTCAAACTACCTCCAAGTTGGCCTCTGAGGGCATATCATCTTGACCCCTCTGCATCATGAACTGCTTCAGAAGGAAATCTTCGCCCTCCTAGCTGACCTAGCCATGGAGCTCATACCACAGAAGCAAGTAGGGTGAGACTTTTATTCCAAGTAGTTTCTAATCCTCAAGAAAATGGGAGGATTCTTTCCCATTCTGGACTTTAAAGACCTAAACACTTGGTGAGAGAGAGGTTCAAGATGATTTCTCTGAGCACCCTGCTCCCTTACCTTCAAAAAGGAGAATGGCTATGCTCCCTGTATCTAAAGAATGCATATACCTACATACCGATTCATCCCGCTCACAGGAAGTATCTCAGATTCGTCCTGCGAAGACAACACTTTCAGTATCAAGTTCTGCCTTTTGGCCTAGCCTCAGCTCTTGCTGTAGTGGCAGCCTACTTCAGAACACTGTCTTCCCTTACCTGGATGATTGGCAGATAAAAAAAACACACCACTCCGGAGGGAGTTCGGGACTCCAGGACTCCACATGGTTGACCATTCAGGTACTGGAACTGTTAGGGTTTTATTTATTTATTTTATTTACATTCTCTTATATACCGCGCTATTCTGCATCAGTGCGGTTTAAATTGAACAAACTGAAATTACATTGAACAGGGCATTATAACTTGGAGATAACTATTTTACAGGGAACATGGGCTATGGAGGGTTAAATGGCTTGCTGAAGACCACAAGGAGCACTTGTGGGACTAGAAACCCCAGTCCTTCCAGCCCAAGGTTGCTGTCCTCTAGTGGGATTTGAACCCCCGACCTTCCGGCCTGAAGTACCTTGCCCCAACCACTAGGCCACTCCTCCACTCCATCTTGTGATCAACTACTCCATGTCCCACCTTCAGCCCACCAAACAGCTAATATTCATAGGAGCCCTGCTCGACACGACTCAGGCGAAGGCTTTCCTTCTGAAGGACTGGCTTCAAAGGCTGATAGCCTTAGTACAGGACACTCAACTGAGTTGGCGAGTGACAGCTCACAAGTGACAGCTAACCATCCTTGGCCACATGCCTCTGCAGTGCATGTCATGCCCCTTGCACATCTTCAGATAAGGCAGACTCAATGGACTCTGTGGACTCAGTGGACCGAGGATACAGGTTGCTTCTGGGATCGGGTATATGTCACCTATCCCCTGATCCAATCATTGCATTGTTGGGCAGTTCCTCAAAATTTGCTCAAACCCCTTTCAAAAGGCCTCACCCCAGAAGATTCTAACAGATGCATCCAAATTAGGATGAGAAACTCATCTCGATGGCTTCCATACTCAGTGCAACTGGTCTGTTCAGGAGTGTCTTCACCAGATCAGCTTCATGGAATTGAGAGCCACTACAAATGCTCTAAAGGCCTTCCAGGATCGGCTAGCCAACCATATTGTCCTCATTCAGACCAACAATCAAGTTGTTCTATATCAAACAGGATATCACCGGCCTTATCTCCTGTGCTGGGAGATGGTCAGGTTGTGGAGATTCTCCATTGCTCACAGAATGGAGGTGAGAGCCACATATCTGCTATGAGACCAAAACACTCTGACAATCAGACTGAGCCATGTCCTTCAGCCATATGAATGGACATTGAACAGAGATTTGGCAGTCCGCATCTTTCGGAAGTGGGGCACTCCCTTGATAGACCTGTTTGCACGCCACAAAATGCCCGGGTAGATTGGTTCTACTCCAAAGTGGGATCCCATAGCAGACTGGTGTCAGATGCTTTCCTCCTGCACTGGGGGGAGGGTCTTCTGTATGCTTACTCCCCAATACCTCTCATAGCGAAGTCCCTAATGAAGCTCAGGACAGACAAAGATACGTTGATGCTCATCATGCCGTAGTTGGCCCAGACTGTCCTGGTTCCCACTCCTGCTGCAGCTCTCCACTCGGGAACCCACTCGGCTTAGCCATGCTCCCGATCTCATTTCGCAGGACGACGAGAAGATGTTGCATCCCATATTCTGGTCCTTGGTCCTCACGCCGTAGAGATTGAGAGGCTAGTCTTGTCAGAGCTCAATCTGTCTGACAACATAATTGATGTCCTGTTAGCTTCGACGAGGAAGTCTTACCCCTGTAAAAGGAAGAGTTTGCTGTTTGGTGTGAAGGCCAGGCCCTGGATCCTTTTGTCTGTCCTACAAGAGACTGTTAGAGCATCTTCTACACCTTTCTGACTCGGGCCTGAAGTCCAATTCCGTCCGAGTTCACCTCGGCACAATTGGAACATACCATTGCGGAGTAGAAGGGAAGTCTATCTCAACACAGCCTTTGAATGCTCATTTCATGTGGGGGTTGCTCCTCTTGAAGCCTCCGTACAAGCCCCCCCACTGTGGCTTAGGACCTCAATGTGGTACTAGTGCAACTCATGAAAGCTACCTTTGAACTGCTCAACTCCTATCCACTGAAATTCTTTAACTGGAAGGTCTTGTTTGTGATAGCTATTACTTTGGCATGCCAAGTGAGCAAGCTTCGGCTCTGATATTTCATCCACCATATACCAAATTCCACCACAATAGAGTGGTTCTTTGTACGCATCCCAGCTTCCATCAGAAGGTGGTCTCAGGTTCCCATCTCAGCCAGTTCATACCCCTACCTACATTTTTCCATAGGTATCACGTCCACAAGGGGGAAGTGGCGTTGCACATGTTGGATTGCAAGCGGGCCTTAGCCTTCTACTTGGAGTGGATAAAGGGCCATAGGAAGTCCATCCAACTTTTATATTTCTTTTGAACCCAGGAAGCTTGGAGCTGCCATTTTCAAATGCTCTCTTTCAATTTGGCTAGCAGGCTGCATCTCTTTGCTTATGCCCAGGCAGGCCTGAGCCTCAATAGTCCTATCACAGCTCACAATGTCCGAGCTATGGCTGTGTCTGTGGCCAGCTTATGTTCCGTCTCTATGGAGGAAATCTGCAGGGCTGCAACGTGGGTTTCTATCCACACATTCACATCTCGCTACTGCCTGGAAGGGGATTCCTGATGCGACAGTAATTTCGGCCCGTTTGTACTCTGGCTTCCGTTTGGGGAATAGAATCCAACTCTGTCTGCCCCAAAGCCCCTCTGTCCATCAAAGCTACCAAAAAAAAAAAAAAAAGGAAAAGAGCAAAGGAAGTGATAGAGTGCAGAGGAGATGAGGCAAGATTTGCCTTTGCTGTACATAGTTGATTTTGTGTGTTCTGCAGTTAATTTTTGCCCCTGTTGGCCTCCTCTGTTTTCAGTAGTCTGAGGCTTAGGAGTCTCATCTGTGAGGACTTACTTCCTGCTTGTCCAAGGAGAAAAGGTAGTTACTTGCCTGTAGCAGCTGTTCTCTGTGGACAGCAGGAATAAGTCCTCACATCCCTCCCACCTCCCCAAGGAGTTGTATTCTGTACAGCTATGTTATCAAACTGGAGAAGATGGCACTGCATCATCAGGTGGGAAGGAGGCACACAAGCACAGTGGAGCCTCCCAAAAGCTTTCAATAGAAGCTGGGGAGCGTTCCCGCACGGGGCTGCATTGGGGATGTCACCCATGTGTGAAGACTTATTCCTGCTCTCCATGGAGAACACATGCTACAGGTTAGTAAGTACTCTTTACTGTAACCCATATAATGCTTCCTTCTATTAACTGAATTTTGAATAGAACTTTGCAAACATGGTAGTGCTGTGTAAAAGTAATAAGACTATAGGTTTTACCACAAGATGGTGCTGTTGTATTTGTTTCTTAGTATGTAACCATGCTGATTTAGATGGACTCACAATGGTGAGAGAAGCTGAGGAGGAGGGGTTCCTAGACTCTTCAAACACAAATGCCTTCTCAGGAACTAAAACAGGCCTATTTTCCAAAATGCATTAATGATAATACAGGTGATTAACACCCATTATTACACTGTAACACATGTAAATGCTTACATCATTTAATATATTTCACTGTGATAATCTATGTTAACATTAATGTGGACTTAATGCAACAAATTTGTTAATGCGCTGGAGTGCACACAGTTGTTTGCAAAGCAGCTGATTTAATGATAAAGTGAGATTATAAAAATCACATGAAGCATTTACCTGTCATCCAAAATGAAGTTCCCCATGGTGGCTCCCCATGCTTGCATTGAAGGACTTGGCGAGAGATTCATGTTTCGCTATTTCATGTAAAAAGCTACCGTTTCAATGCAAATCTTTCTCTGTTGTTGAACTAAAATTGCATAGCACTCTGCTTATCTCTTTTTAATTGATAGATTAATAAAACAAAACAAAACAAAGATGATTAGGTAATATTTGTTTATTGGACTAACAATACATTTTTGGAATAGTTTTTGAAGGTTAAACCTTCTTCACTTTAGGACAGTATGAGCTTCCAGTGATCGTCTCAGGGGAAGAAGGCGGGGGGGGGGGGGGGCGTGAGTGGGAGAGATAGAGATAGATGGACAATCAGAAGGTAACAAAAATGTATGGTTTATAATGTGGTTGCAAGCCCAAATATTTAAGTCCTGTCTGGTCCATTTGGAAGTGTTTTACCATTTTTATTTCAAAGGTCTTACGTTCTTGGATTGCTTTGACATTTCCTCTTTGGACTCTCACCATAAAATCATTGATGTAGTCCTGAGAAATGTGCCCCCCATGGCGTTTTTCACCTTGCTCTGCGATCTTATGTCTGTGTGAATTAGTTGTTTTTAACATTTGGTCTCAGCCGGGCAGGGGGTAGTCAGTCCTCAGGGTATCCCCACCTCCCCCCTGCTCCTCCCCCCCCCTTTTTTCCCCAATGATGACAGAAGCTCCTCTTAAGATGTGTAATATTTATTGGTAGTACTTGGCTGCAGCATAGCCTACATTATAAAACCATTAAGTATCAAAAATAAGTGACACATACATGAAACATACATCCAGTGCAACTATATTCATAACTTAGAACATTCGGAGCCCAATTTGTGAAGGCATTTACATGGGTAACTGCCCTAATTACCCATGTAAATTCCTTATCTGGGATTTTCGAAAGGCACCTACACAGGTAGTGCCCTTTGAAAATCCCAGCTAAGCCCTTAACGCGCCCCGATGTGATGCGGTTAGCATCGGGGCGTGTTAGGGGCATTCTGGGGCGGAGCAGGGGTGGAGGAAAGGGCTAAATGAGTAGCACTGATTTTTGATGCTACCCGCTTAGCCCTCTGTGCCTTAAAGAGAGGCAAGGTTTTTCCTCAACTATCTTTCAGGCCCAGGGGCTAAGCGGGTAGCATTGAAAATCTGTGCTACCCGGCTAGCTCCTGCGGCTTCCAGGTTGTGCGGTGAGACCCAGATTTTCAATGCTGGGCCGCATATCACCCTGGCATTGAAAATCCAGATTAGATGGATAGCCGGGGGGGCTATGTGCTGATGCTGTGCCTAGCACTGCCCAGATGAAAATTGGGCTCTTAATGAATGGGATCACATGAGAGACACACCCCTTACTGCCTTGGGGCCGAGCCATTTGAAGCCCGCCCCTTTTCTTTCTTTTGCTTCATTATCTGCTTCAGGACCACAAATCTTAATAGTCCATCATCTTAAAACATTTGTGCTAAGGGTAAGGCAGGCCGTAAAAGCATGTCTTAACTCACCTTTCACAGCAGGGTTGTACCTCCAGGCTACGATCCCAGCCAGTCAAAGGTCTGTTCAGGCCCACTCGCTCATGTGGCGGAGATGTGCCCTTCTCCCTCTGCCGTGAAAGTCTGGGGGAGTGCGGAGAAGGTACCATATACATGCTGTCCCTGCTGCGAACCCATTGATCCTGCATGGGAAGACAATTATCTCAAGGCCACTCCTCTTTTGGTCCATTGCACGGCTGTGTGTCCCATCTTGTGTCCCAGATTACGGCCACTGCTCACTGACAACGACTCCTCGCTTGTCAGTGGGCCCCCACCTAGCACTTATGTTCTGGGACAGAGCGAGGCTTGGCAGCAGCTAACACCCATGTCCTCCAGTGCACAGTCTCCCAGATGAGGTCATGTCTGATGCAGTACCCCCCCGATGGCCTCTATAAATCATGTCATCCACCTGTTTACCTTGTGGCGTTTTTTTTTTTTTTAACTGCCTGGTGGGATCTTTCGCTCCTCCACACCCTACTTGGTATGATGCAGGACCCACACCAGTTGGGTGTCTAGAAAGGAATCCATCAGTGCTAGAAGGTCCCTCTGCATCTTCCTGGTGAGGTCCTTGCTATGTGAACTCAGCAGATCATTCCCCCCCTAAGTGCACTCCCAAGATCAGGGGGCTCTACCCGCCCTCTTCTTGCATCGAAGGGTTGAGACTAGCTGGTCCCACAACATTCTGTGCAGGCTCATCCACACAATGGATACCTTAAGGCCTGTCCCTGATTCTCCTCTGTGCCCAGTGCACGAATGAATGGTTACAGATCCATACCTTTCTTGTGCCTCAAAGTATCTGCACCTAAGACAAACTAATCAAGAATTAGGAGTTAAGGCAATAGGATAACTTGCAACTTGGCTTCAGCTATGACATGGGGGGCCGTTATAGGCTGCCATCTGGGTGAACAGTATATCTTTTATCACTTTGAGTGCCCCTGCCTATCGCCATGATCTGCTTCCACATCATGCCGAGCCTCCGCGGTCATAGTATCTGCCCCAACCCAGAAAGAATGTGTCCAGCCCCATGCTAACAGTACACATCTTTAATACTCTCTTAAACTGGTAATGTGAGAGCAAAGTGCCATCTGCATGAACTGAGTTGCCACTCTCCCTGTGGTTGAATCTGGTTGTACTCCTCAAACTTCTACACTGTGCTAATGACCACTTAACACCTCTACCTGTCGGGTCAGTCTTGGATCTGCGAATGTCAGCACACCACTTCTAACCGTGACATCTCCCAGCCGGAGTTCCCCACTTCCTGGCATCCATCTCGAGGGGGCCACCAACTCTCTTGCCCTCAGTGCCTTGAAAAAAAATGGCACGAAAGTGCATCTAAAGAGCTGCTCCTCAACACATTGTGAAAGACTGCATCTGTGGCCACGACCATCTTTTTCAGCATCTCATATGTAATTGGTGTCTGCGGTCCAGTGGGCGACAACACCCAGCCGACCATCTCCTCCTGCAAATAGTCCCAAGCCTTTGTGTATTTATGTCTTGTAGATGCAGCGAGGGAGCCCATCAAGTGTCTCCATACTCCATCAGGCCAAAAGCTCAAACTGCTGCTGAGATGAGGGTCTTGGCAGTGTCTGTACTCGGGTATTGGCTCTGAATGTTGACATCTTAAAATGAGAGTGGGCATCAGCAATAATGTTATGATAGTTAAGCATATCAATACTATTTGTCATAGCTTGCATTCTGGCATACATCCTGTTAACAGCCTGCACCACCGTCATATTGTCCATGCAGAAAGTAATTGCCTTGTTGGCCAATTGCGGGGTTCATAAAAACAGGGCTGCCATTATAGGAAACAATTGGAGAAAAGTAATATCTTTGGTGGCACCACAGGCATGCCAATCTTGAGGCCATGGTTCAGAACCCCAAGCTCTTTTAAAATATATGCCGAAACCTACTCCACCAGGTGCATCAGTATAATTCGAGGTCTGAGCTGAAAAAATGCGAAGGTCCTGCCAGAACGCCATACCATTGAAAGACAATAGGAAAGGTTTCCTAATGCCCAAATCCTCCCTTATGTCCTTGATAACCCTGATGTGATGAAGCCGCTTACTCGCTCCCCTCATTGCCAGGGCTAGTCACTGACAGAACATAGTAACATAGGGCCCGATATTCGAAGGTTTAGATGTGTGCTACACTGGTAAGTGCCGGCCTTACCCATGGAAAACTGCCATAACCATGTAAACCACATATTCAACAAGGCTGCTTGAATTCACGTGATCGCGACCCCTCTAGTGGAGTTTGCTGGTTGCTGTCTCCCGTTGTCCCTGGATCAAGCCTGCTGATTCTCACCTGTCTCCAGGAAGTGACGCGATCTCGTTCACGTGATCGCGACCCCTCTAGTGGAGTTTGCTGGTTGCTGTCTCCCGTTGTCCCTGGATCAAGCCTGCTGATTCTCACCTGTCTCCAGGAAGTGACGCGATCTCGTTCACGTGATCGCGACCCCTCTAGGTATCCACCATCCATTTAAAGGACTGCTCGACGGCGTTCTTGTGTGCTTTGTTATTCTGCTCTACCTGCTGCTTGTGCTTATTTGTGCTTATCTGTGCTGTTACTGCTGTTTATTGTTAGTGGAGTTTGCTGGTTGCTGTCTCCCGTTGTCCCTGGATCAAGCCTGCTGATTCTCACCTGTCTCCAGGAAGTGACGCGATCTCGTTCACGTGATCGCGACCCCTCTAGGTATCCACCATCCATTTAAAGGACTGCTCGACGGCGTTCTTGTGTGCTTTGTTATTCTGCTCTACCTGCTGCTTGTGCTTATTTGTGCTTATCTGTGCTGTTACTGCTGTTTATTGTTAGTGGAGTTTGCTGGTTGCTGTCTCCCGTTGTCCCTGGATCAAGCCTGCTGATTCTCACCTGTCTCCAGGAAGTGACGCGATCTCGTTCACGTGATCGCAACCCCTCTAGGTATCCACCATCCATTTAAAGGACTGCTCGACGGCGGCCCGCGCCTCGGGCGCGCGCCGAAGGAGCGCGACCAAGGAGCAGGTCCTGCTCCTTGGACGAGCTCCTTGGGGCGAGCTCTGGGCGGCTCTGACTTTATGTCTTCTGGCCCTTTTAGTGGTCTTATCCGCGACGATTTTGCAGCTGAATTATTTGGTGCCTCTCCTTTCACTGAGCCGTGCTTTTCCTCTCACATCAGGTAAACCTTGGTTTGTGTTATTTCTCTGTATTTTTCTGCTCAGTACTTCACTACTGCTTCTTATGTCTGGTATTCCTGTTTTTTGGGGCCGGCGTCTCTATGCCGCTCCTGGTTATTCTAAGCGGTTACACCATCGTTGCCTCGCCAATCTTATTATCTGTAATAGATCTGCTTTTTCTCCCCCTCGCCATACAGCCCTGCCCACTGCGCTTTCAGTGGCTGCTAGTGTAACTTTGGGCCTAGCTTTGTTGAACTGTAGGTCCCTTCGTTCCAAGTCCTTACTGGTTCATGACCTTGTCCAGCAGCACTCTTTCGATCTGTGCTTCCTCACAGAGACTTGGCTCAAGGAAGGAGATACGCCCCTCCTCTCTAGTGCCCTCCCCTCTGGTTATTCGGCCTTCTCGACACCCAGGCTAGGCAGAGGAGGTGGCGGGGTAGCCCTCCTGTATCGTGCTACGCTCCCTATCACGGAGGTTGCAACACCATCGGTTCATTCCTCGGAGTCTTTGCTTTTGCGTTTTCACTCTTCTCCCCGTTTTATTTCTTTCTTCTTTATCTTCCTCCCTCGGTCTCCCTTGACCATTGGGAGGCGTTTCTGCTAACTCTTTCTGAAACAGTCCTACAGTACCCCAATATTATGATCCTAGGTGATTTTAATATCCACGCGGATGCCCCTTCCAGGCCAAAAGATAGGGTTTTCATGAATTTACTCCATGACTTATCGCTTTGCCAGCATGTGTCTGGTCCCACTCACCAGTTGGGTCATACTTTGGACCTAGTCCTTACCTCTTCTCTTAACATCTGCTCGGTATTATCAGCACCTATGTCTCTTACTGTTCCGTGGTCTGACCACTATTGCATCTCTTTCTCTGTTTCCCTCCCAGGGTACAATCCTAGTAACTCTTCTGCTTTCCAGCCCCCTGGGCGTCTCCGGCGCCGTCTCACTCCTTCTTCTTTGGCTGCTTTCCCCCCAGCCCACTCATTATTTCCAGATGATTTTTCAACGCGTGATCCGGATGCCCAAGTTGCTCTCTGGAATTCGGTTCTTTCACATGCCTTAGATGAAGTGGCCCCTCTTCGGCCCTCCAGTGCCCCGTCTCAGACTCGTTCACCTTGGTTTCATCAGGGCCTACGTTTGCAACGCACTCAATTGCGCCAAGCCCAGCGGCATTGGCGTTCTCACCCATCTACATCTGCCATGGCTCGTTTTAAACTGTTATTTTCAGAATATCGTTCCGCAGTTCAATCTGCCAAACGCTCATATTACACTCTAGGTATTTCACAGGCTGCCAATTCCTCAAGACAACTGCACACAATTCTACGGCAACTTTCTTCTACTGTTTCCCCTTTTGCCTCTCAAGTTGCCATGCCATCCCCCGCATCTTTAGCATCTTTTTTCTCAGATAAAGTTCAGAACTTACGTTCGTCCTTTCCTGCTGCTCCCCCGCCTCCTTTGTCACCATCCATTTTTTCCTCAGCTTCTCCCTTGCCCCTCTCCTTGGAGGAGCCTGCTACTATTGAATCCTCTGGTATTGCTATTCCTGGTGTGACTAGCTCTACTAACAGGACTTTATCTCACACTTGGTCTTCTTTCCACTCCCTTACCTCAGCGGAGGTATTACTCACCTTATCCCAGTCTAGGAAGACCACCTGCGCTCTGGATCCAGTCCCTTCTGCTTGGCTGGTTGACCCTTCTCTTCAGCTTATACCTCTCATCACTACTCTGTTTAACTCCAGTTTATCTTCAGGTCATTTCCCTTTGGCATGGAGATCTGCCGTAGTACATCCCCTGCTGAAGCAGCCCTCCCTTGATCCCTCTGTGTTGTCCCATTGGCGCCCAGTCTCTAACCTCCCCTTTCTTGCCAAAATGTTGGAGCGCCTAGTTTTTCTGCAACTTTCCTCTCATGTTGAGGCTACTAATGTTCTCCACCCCCGTCAGGCCGGCTTCAGACCGGGACACAGCACCGAAACTATTCTTCTTGCTTTGGTAAACGAACTTCACGTTGCACATGAACGGGGTGACATCACACTTTTGGTTTCTTTGGATCTATCTGCCGCATTTGACTTAATTGATCATCAGACCCTCTTATCCCGTCTTTCTGATATTGGTGTTCGGGGTGTGGTGTTACGTTGGTTCCGTTCCTTTCTCACTTCCCGTTCCTATGTTGTCCATGCTGCTCACCAGACCTCACCGACTATTCCATTGGTCTGTGGAGTCCCCCAAGGATCAGTTCTCTCCCCTCTGCTTTTTAATATTTTTCTTGCCCCTCTTCCCCTTTTGGCCCAACAATTTCCAGTTTCCACCTACATTTATGCTGATGATATTGTCTTTCTCTTTCACACTTCTCCAGTTGCTATTGATATCACCCCCCTCAATGATTGTCTTTCCCATGTTGCCACCTGGCTCTCATCTAATTATTTACATCTAAATCCCACTAAATCCTCCGCCATGTGGGTGTCCTTGAGTTCTTCTTGTCCGGTCATTGCACCCCAAATCAATTCTATTCCCATTCCTCTCACTTCCTCTCTCCGGTACTTAGGGGTGATTTTAGATTCATCCCTGTCCTTCCATGACCATGTATCTGCCTTGTCCCGTCGCTCCTTCTTTACTTTATGGCAAATACGTTCAGTTCGTTCAGTTTTGTCCCAGGATTCCCTTACCACTCTGGTGTTAGCTCTAGTCATGTCCAGACTGGACTATTGTAATATAATCTATGCCAACCTTCCTGCCTACCAGCTCAAACGTCTTCAACTTCTACAGAACACAGCCGCCCGTATTATCACTTTTGCTCGTAAATCAGACCATATCACTCCTCTTTTGTTTCGTCTTCATTGGCTTCCATTACGCTTCCGGTTTAAATATAAGGTCCTTATTATATTACATAAAGTCATCCACACTTCCAATCCTCAGTATTTAGCAAATCTGGTTTCCCTTCACACCCCTTATCGTCAGCTCCGCTCTTTGCATGCCTACCGCGTGTTTCGTCCCCCCCCCCCGTCTCGCGCTCACCTCGAACAGACACGGCATGCTGCTTTCTTCTTCTTGGGTCCTTCACTCTGGAATTCTCTACCTTCTTCACTCCGTTTGGAATCTTCTTACCAACAATTCAAGAATCAGCTCAAAACCTACCTGTTTCAACAGGCTTATGACCTTCCCTCCCAATAGTTTTGTTCTTTTGTCTTTGTCTGATTATGTCTCATTTGTTTGTTTGGTCTGTCTTTTGTTTGATGTGTTTTGTGACCTCTTTGGTCCATCTTTTCTCTATTTTAATGGATTTCTTTTCTGTTTTAATGCTTTTATTTATATTATTTTATTGTAAACCGCCCTTACGTTTCGACAAGGGCGGTATATTAAATGTAATTAAAGATAAAGATAAAGATAATTGTTGAGTCCCAGCTACCCACACAACACCAGGCGCTAAAGCTTGGGGGTGGAACAGAGGCATGTCACAGTGAAACCTAAGTAAAGCGGGCTTATGAAACCCGTGTGCGCCCACATTGGATGTCACTAACCGCGTAGCCTTAAGCGACAGAACCTGGCGCATATGACCACTGATAGTGAGCCGCGAACCCGTGTAGCGGTGGAATCAGGGCACAGTAGAGTGAGGGGTATGTGAGCAGGCCCGCATCCAAACCGAGAAGATGTAAAGCGCCGCCGGACAGGCAGAGATGCCATGTGGGCCATGCACATGGTGATAGAGGTGGAGACTTGTACACTGTGCCCAGGCACAGCAGAGAATCCAACAGGCGGTGCATACCCAGTAGCAGGCAGTGGCCCAGCACTCGAGACCCAGGTACCGTGCCCCATGTGTACACAGGCCAGGGTGAGTTACCTGCAACTTGCAGAGGAGGAGGTTTACTGGAGATACAGACTGGATGGGGCAATCATAACTGAGTTGTGTACAGTAGCATACTCAGCGTGGACCTTGAACCTACCACATCCAGAAGCCAGGCCCTGCCAGTGGCCGTGATGGTGACCACTGCCATGGGATTCCTTGCAACCGACAGCTTCCAGTATGTGATAGGGGCGACTGTCAGAATCACGCAGCCCACCGCCAGCCATTGCATTGGAACATTCACCAGGGCCCTGCTGCAGAGGATGTTCCACCTCATAGCCCTCCCCTGGACACAGCAGAGGTGTCAGTAGACCATGCAGGCATTCTACAGTGTTGCTGGTTTCCCAACAGTGCTTGGATCTATAGACTGTACCCACATTGTACTGCGGGCACCATGACTGGAGCAGAGGCATACTGGAATAGGCATGGATACACATCAGTGAAATGCAGGTCGTTGTGGATGCCAACATGGCCTTCACAGATGTGTGTCCATGCTATCCAGGGTCTTGCCATGATGCATTTGTCCTTGCACAATCCGGCCTGGGACAGGCAACAGCTGGTGGTCAGCTTGGAGATGCGTGGGCCCCAGGACAGGCCTGCTGCAGTCTGATGCTATGGGTGCTGCAAACGTGATGATAGATGTATATGGTATGTCTCGCACCACCGCATGCTGTTCACAGCAGCCCATAGACCATACCCAATGCACGTCCCAATGTACATGCTCGCTGGTGACCATGGGTACCCCCTGAGAACCTGGCTGCTGACCCCAGTGTGCTACCCCAGAAGTTAGCAGAAGGAGCGGTACAACAGTGCCCACCAGCAGACACGGGCGGTTGTGGAGCGTGCAATTGGAGTGCTGAAGAGCCACTTCCATTAACCTCAACAGGAGCAGTGGTTAACTCCTCTACAGTCCGGAGCGGGTATGCCAGATATTTGTTGCATGCTGCATACTCTTCAACCTCACATGGATGCATAGAGTGCCGGACCCAGAGCCAGCAGATGTAGACGAGTGGGAGGCTGCAGAGGCAGCAGATAGTGATGGGGCTGAGTCTGGGAGCCAGCAGCAGGCCAGGGTGCACTGGCCCACCATTTGCAGGTGATATAAGAAAGCTTCTGAGGTGACTGCCCTGCACCAGCACCTGGGTTATACATACAGAAACACCAATTATGTATCCTGAAGGACTCAATAAAGTGCCCATTACCATCCATTGTGTCAGAGTGTTCTTTATTTCCCCCTTTCTTCCTTAGGGCTTCCCATTGGCCATGTGCGCTTGCCCATACACCCACTGTGACGCAGTGGAGCATAGTCAGAGGACATGCTAGTGGTGTCACCACCCTGCCCAGCAGGGTGGTTTGATGGACATGGCGCCGGGCTTAGCAGGTGGTTGTGCAGCTGCGTGGTGGTTCCAGCACCCACCCCCTGTGCCTGTCTGAGGCCCACCAAACCGCACAGGGAGCCAGCTATGGATGCCTGGTATGCTGCCATCTCCTGAATCAGCCGCAGGTTCCCCTCCATATGGCACTCCACGCGCTGTCTGTGGTCCCGCCACTCCTCACGCTCAGTCTCCATGGCCTGTTCTGCAATCTGCAGGTCCTGCCGGATGCCCTGCAGCTCGGACAGTATGCCCTCAGTGCCTGCCACCAGGCGCACACCCTCCTGTCATAGCTCCTGGTCCAGGTCATTGCTCCCTGCACACATGGCTCCTCCAGGATGATGAACTGTAGCTCGGCAAGTGGTGTGTCATCCGCAGATGGCCGCACAACACTGGTGGTCACACTGGCCTGCCCTTCTACCCTGACTGGTGAACACAACAGCCTCTCTGAACTGGCCATCGCAGTGGGCTGCTCTGCATCACTGGCTGGCGTACTGGCATCAAGGGCCATGCTGCACCCTGACTGGTCACTGGTATCTTCTGTGGTGGTCTGTGAGGCTTCCCCCGGTGTATCAGTCCTAGGCTGGGAAGGAGGTGTAGCTGGTTGGTGTGTGGGAGAGCAAAGGTGGCAGAGGTTAGTGACATGGCCTGAGGGGGTGGCACCCAGTCCATCACAGTACCAGGAGATGGTGCACGGCCCACACTGTACCCACCCCATGCAGCACCTGCAGTCTCACAGACAGGCATGGGCTGGGTGGACGGAGGCATGGTGAGGACACAGATATGGCTGTCACAGCCACACCTGTGCTATGGGGCACTCCTACTCACCCCCCCCCCGTGTGCCTGTGGTGAAGCTGTTGAGGCCTGCAACCCCTGCAATGGCGACTACCTCCACGTACTGCAGCACCTGCTCCTCCAGTGGGGTGAGGCTGCACTACTGTGCAGGTGGCAGCCTGCTGTTGCTAGCCCTCTTCTCCTTCACCACCTGATGTCCATGCGCCACTTTTTCTTGAGGTCCTCCATGTCGCGGTTGTGGTGGTGTACCACATTGACTTTGTTTGTGATGTCCCACCATGCTGCCTGCTGAGCACTGGCATCCTCAGTTGCGAAAAGGGCAATGTGCTGCTGCAGGATGAACCCCAGGACCATGGCTGTCTCGGATAGAGTGAAGTTAGCCTTCCTCATGTGCTTTGCCGCTGCTGGTGCCTTGTCCAGCCATCGAGAAGCAGCAACGTGATAAGGTGGCGTTTGCTTACCCACGTAGGTCCTCTAATGCATACGTGGGTAGAACACGCAGTGGGGCCATATCTGGTTTGTGCATAGGCCCCTGGATGCAGACACTACGAATATTTGCGTGATGACTCGCCACTTTAGGGTGCCATGTCCACACAGAATGATGACATGATAGGCGTGCAGGGATTCCCAGACCACAATACCCAAATAAGACACATAGCACTATAGGCGGACATGGTGACCATGGCGTGCACTGCCCCGATGGTGTGCCTTCGCAGGCCAGGGGGCATTCGGCATGTGCTGTGCCTCTGTGTTGTGGCATCTGCCTGGGTAGGGTCCTCTGCCATACCCATGGCAGGATGGCCACTCCAGTCTGCCTGTCCACGCCAACTACTGTAGTCCCTTTTTCACCATGCCCCTGGACCCCCTTCCCCTGGTTCCCCTCCCCTGGACCCCTACACCAGCCACACAGATGTGCTGCCCTGCCCTCACAAACTGGACAACACAGTTCTTACAAACATGAAAACATATATTTGACAACTGTGTCAACATATTTACAATCCTGCCAAAAATCCAAGTTATGTACATTACCAAGTTTAAGTAACAATGTAAATCACTTTGATTGAAATGATAAAGCGGTATATAAAACCTGTTAAATAAATAAATAAACAAACAGCGGCAGACATTAGTGCACTTTGGAGTCTTTGTGACCTGCCCCGGCCATACGGGACAGAGGGTCGCCCTATGGTGCATGGGGTCCCTGCCTGTGCCCTGACACAACTGCTGTGAGGGCCTCTAGGTGCCGGCTGATGGTCCACGCTGTGGTATGCACCTCCTCCCTGAGGAGGTGCACCTCTGCCTCCAGGGCCCAGGCACTGCTTTGACGAGGGGGAGGTGGCACTGTGCATGTGCCTGTGGCATGACCAGGGTGTGCCTCTGGGTGCTGGAGTGGCTGTGGAGAACCCCAGCTGCGGGGGGTGGACCGTAACACCATTCTGGGTCTCCCCTGGCCTGTGCTGCACCATGCAGTGGCACATGGCCCCTTGGTTGGTCAGATGGTGGGGGTGCAGCTCTGCCTCTGGCCTCCCTGCTGTTTGTGTTCTGGTGGTGTCCTGTGCCATGTCGTCACACCTGGGGCACTTGATGGGTGGTTCCTGTATCTCCCCTACCAGCCCCTCTGCTCCCACCTCCGCTGCCACCTCTGCTGCCATCTCTGCCTCCCCACCCTGCCCCGGTCCACCCAGCCCTCCTCCTCCTTCTTCTCTGACACCCCCTCCTCACCACCCTGCCCTAGATCCTCCGATCCCTCCTCCTCTGACACCTCCTCCTCCCCCTGTGCCATGGACCTCTCACTGCCCCTCTCCTCTGATGTGGTGTCTCTGATGTGGTGCCATTTGTCGTTGATGATGGGAACGTCTCCTCCTCCTCATTACTGCCACTGGTGGTACTGCTGCTGCTGCTCTGCTTGCCTACTATGGCTCCACCACTCCTGGGTGGCTGGTGTTGTGGGCTAGCAGTTCCCTGTGCAGCCCTGGAGCCAGCTGTGGGGAGAGGGAGGGAGGGTGGGTTACTGGTACCCACTGGCACACCCCTGAGGAGGCTCACACATGCATCACTCACCCACCTTCAGCCCACAGGGACCTGCCTCCCACCACATTGCACCCCCCCCCCTTTGCCCACCTGCAGCCTGCTTTGTTCCCCTCCTTACATGGTGGACTGTGCCCTGCCAGCCTCCCCCCCCCCCAGTCACTGGGCACACGGGTGGCAGCATGGGCAGGTGCACTATGTGCCCCTGCGGCCTTGGCTGGGGGTGTATGTCCCTTTTTGCCATGCTTCAGCCAGGTTCACGAACACCTGTGTATCATGTGTGCTGGCTGGTGCACAGGTGGACTGGTGGCTCTGGGAGATGGCACAGCTGCCCCCAGCCCAGTCCCATCGTTGCATATTGTGAGTGTCCACCACCAGGTGGTCTGCCTGCACCAGTCTAGCAGCCCTGGCTGCCGCCCCTGCATCTGCTGGGCACCACTGTGTATCCCACTGACCTGGTTTCTGCCACCAGTCCCACCAGACCCCCACACCAGGGCACAGGGGCTAGGGGATAGGGCAGGTGTTCAGGGTATCTAAGTTGACTGTGTCCCCTGCAGTGTCCAGCCCTGCCATGGCACCCCCTGCACCAGGCTTTTCCATTGCTGTGCATGCCCTGTAGCATTGCTACCAACCACCACAAGGGAGTACAGCGCTCTCACCACCTGCTATGTGTGGGTATTCCCCCTGCTGCAGACATTTGAGGCTGGCACCTGTACCGATGTATGGCCCGCCCCCTCCCCCCTCACCTCCTGATAGGCACACAGTGGGGCAGCCAGCAGCATCCATCTTGGCATCATGCACAATCTTCCTGTGCAGGCACATAGCTGTGCCTTTCAGGGTGTGTCTGCCTAGCATGGTGCTCAGCCCCCACCCCCACCTGTTGTAGCCTCCTTAACCTGCACAGCCGGAGTTGGATCCCCCTCTATAGGGCTGTTGCCAGCCTTAGGTTTGGGCGACAGCCCCCCTGAGGTAGAGGACCCCTCCCTCATGCAGCACAGAGTGGACAAGGCATTCGCTCTTATCCGGGGAAACGTTCACGCTTCTCCTTGCCGCCATGCCACTGGTGTCTGTCCCCCAGCCACAGGGGGCTCCTGCACAGGCAGCCTGCAGGACCTGCATGATGGTGTCGTCTATGGAGTGGAGGAGTAGCCTAATGGTTAAGAACACTGGCTTGGGAACCCAGAGACCAGGGTTCAATTCCCACTAGCACGCCTTGTGGCCTTGGGCAAGTCACTTAACCCTCCATTGCCTAAGAAAAATCCAGGTTATCAATGTCCCTGTTTAATGTACATTACCAAGTTTAAGTTTCAATGTAAACCACTTTGATTGAAATGATAAAGTGTTATATAAAACCTGATAAATAAATAAATATGCTCTGGTACGCCAGATGGACAGTACCTGGGTATGCTGGTCAGATGAATCATTGGTTGCTGACCATGGTCCATCATGCATCTCTAGCCACTGCTGATGTGGCCACATACACGGATATCTCCTCTGCCTTTGGCGCCATGCCTGGATTATACATCTTGCACTTATATGTCATTGCCACAGAGGCGGCCTGCCGCTGTGCTCAGTTTGTGCTGCATTTTCGTTGCTTGCCCGTTTTGTCGGCACCTGACTCGTGAGTCAAACACTTTTCCTGACCGGGTAACTTTCTGCAGGTATGGCAGACCTCAGCACATTGTTAAATATCAGGCCCATAATATATGACGGCAGATAAAGAATAGCATAGTCCATCTAGTCTGCCCAGCAAGGTGGCAAGAGTAGGTGCGCCCGCCACTCCGTGCAGGTCATCCCTTCCCATGCCTTTTTTTAGGGGTGTACCCACCACTCCGTGCAAGTCACCTCTACTTGTTGAGATATCAGAGACAGTTATGTTTATTTTGATTTTATCCTGTTTCTATAAAAGGAATCCACTGTGTCTCTCCCATACCATTCTTAATTCTGTCACTGTATTTGTCCCCACCACTTCCATCGAGAGGGCATTCCAAGCATCCACCTTTCAGTGAAAAAGTATTTCCTGATGTTGCTTTTCAGTTTATCCCCTTGCAGCCTCATGTTATGCCCTCTAGTATTACAGCTTCCCCTTCTTTGAAAAAAGTTTGTTTTCTCATTAATACTTCTTAAGTATTTAAAGGTCTGTATCATATCTCCCCTGTCCCTCCTCTCCTCTAGGGTAGACCTATTTAGGTCTTAAAATCTCTTTTCATACCTCTTCTGGCGCAGGCTCCAAATCATTTTGGTCATCTTGATCTGAACAATTTCTAGGTTTTTTTTATATCCTTTGTGAGATATGATCTCCAAAACTGAACACAGTATTCCAAGTGAGGCCTCACCAGTGACTTGTACAGTGGCATGGGAATGACCCTAGTTGTGAAGCAGAGGAGGCCGAGCAATGATCAGAACTGCTCGGGTGTTGCTTTCTGTGCAACCCTCATTTGTCTGATGACTGTTCTCGATTTAGTAATCCTATCCTGAGGCAGTCACAAAACCTAGGTCTGAACATCCAATTCGATACCTAGGAATGTAATTATGGTCAATGGACCGACTGTCTTGTTAGCCGCCAGAGGTATCCCAAAACACTGGGCAATATGCTGGAAGGAAGTCATAATCTGTTTGCACTGCTCATATCCTGAGCCTCTATGAGGCCTAGCCTGAGAGGAATGAGTGAGAATCCACAAGCATAGACAGGGAAGGAAGTAACAGAACTTGCAAAACAAGAGAAAAACTCTTCAAATAATTAGATCAACAATCAGGAGAAACAGGTGGCAAATGCACAAATACAGTGGGAAATACACAGTGTTACTCCAGGAACCCTTTGACGATCCAGAATGGACACATGAATGCTTAAGGAGAGGTGAGCTGAAACCAAAGGATGAGAAGTTGATAGTTGCAGCCAAGGATAGCGGATGATTGCAGAACATTTATATACAGAAAGGCACCATAAAGTATCAGGTCTCACCCACTGGAAACTCTGTACACACTACATCATCACTGTGCCTGAAAAGCACGGGGATCATGTCCCTAAAAGGATTATAGAGAATGAAGAGGTTATAATCACATGAGAATGATTACATGAGATACTCCCATTCCAAGGAAGCTGGATATAGTGGTAAAGATGAAAAACACCAGAACAGCATTGATTATACAGGTGCCAGTTCCAAGCAACTATTATGTGAATCGTGTTGAGAGGGGAAAAATCTTCAAGTACCAATAAATGTAATCAGAGACCAAGAGAAAGTGGCAGAAAGATACAGAGTTGTTTCCCATTGTGTTGGGTGCCGCAGGCTTAATTAAGAGGAATTTCCAAGCACACCTTGATGAATTACCCATACATGTAACATCTTACGAACTCCAGAGGGAGGCTCTCTTTGGCACAATACAAGTACTATGCTGCGCATTGGCAGTAATTTTGACAGACTGAGATCATACTCCACATACCCTGACTTAGAAGTGGGGTTGAGAATGTCATGTTATGCACTTATTCTTCTACCCAAATGGCTTGTTATCTCATGGCAGATACTGGCTTCAAACCAGTTACCTTTGGGTAGGAAGGCAGGAATATCCTGTTGCTACAGAGGGGCAAGAAGGCGACTCGGGCCCCCACAGGCTACTAAATAGCCCTCCCCAAGGCCCGCCCCCCTGCCCCTCCGCTCCCCCCTCACCACTTAACCCTATCCTGGCACGGGCACCCTCTTCCCACCTGCATCCTACATCTGCTATTCTCGGCTGCTGGTGTCTGTCTCCATAGTGTAGCAACCTGTTTCACATTTTCTGTGTTGATTAATGTAAACTACGCCGGAGGATCCCCAGAAACCGAGGGATCCTGTGATATTTGTCGACATAATTTGCAGCTTTATTATACTGCATGGATTATACTGCCATTGTTTTAGTAGTTCATCCTCCTGGCATGTGGCTGTAGATCTTTTATGATTTTTTCTCCATTTTCCAGTTCTGGATTGTTTGTCATTATGAGGGAGACTCTTTTAGGTTTTCTTTTCTTAGTACTGCAGTAGATTATCCTTGGATGTTTTGAAGTGAAGAGGCATTCTTGGAGATGATTTGGGGAATTTAGCCTTGTTTAAAGGATTCCATCAGAATGTTGAGGTATTTATTTCTGTTTTTAGGGTTAGTGTATGCGGTGATGTTGCTTGGCTGTGTAAAATTGTGGGGTTTTTGTATGTGAAGCGTTAATGCTGGAATTATGAAGGTAGCTGCATCTATCAGTTTCCTGTATATAGATGTCTGTATATAACCATTGCTGAAAGAGACTGGGATGTAAGGAAAAAATTTGACATTTCAACAACCTGACTGAATTCTTCAAGCCCCCAACAGAAGCCCACCCCCCAAAAAAAGAGAATGGCACAAATCTCTGCAATATAATCAAGCTGCAGATTGAATGAGGAGACTTTTTAGAGCAAAATCATGGACTAATGATTAAAATAAGGTGACATTCCCTCTCCCTTCTTAAAGAAGATGACAGTATTTGTTCCCTTGATGAAGATCCTATTATCAATTTTGACAATTGCTTTTGAATTATGATGTATATAGGTGTTTTATATAGTTAAAACACACACACACACAGTAAACAACGCAATAATAAAATTGGTGGGTTTTCTGTAATTTGAAAGATATATTTTGAAGTAGTTTTATGGTTTGTGTTATCTCAATGGATGAAAGTAGTTGCAGGCAGCAGGAAACTCTCCAGCTCTTTCTTAGGTGTGTGGAGCTAGAAACATACAGTTAGCCAAGAGATTTGCTATTTATTTATTTATTTATTTATTTATTTATTTATTTAACATTTCTTATATACCGCGCTATTTGTCATCAGCGCGGTTTACATCAAAACAATAGAACACTTGACCAGATACATTGGCCGTCGTTTACATAAAACGGGGAGTTAACATGGAGGAGAACTTGGGGAACTATTTAAAGTTATTTCTTAAAGTGGCGTAGAAGCAAGACTGTGGCTCTCAGCAAGCAAGAACTACATTTCAGAAGATGGCAATTTCACCACAGATCTTGAGACTGCAAGATGCAAAACACACGACTGAAAATGGTCACAGAGATGCTCAAGTCTGATGCATGGTTTATAGTTCAGAATATGGAGCTGAGAAATCAAAAAGCTTCTGGGAGTTTAACTATTATTTTTCCACAGACTTCCTTTGTCATCTTTTGTTTATAATGTCCCAACGTGAGAAAGAAGGTTTTAACCTTTGAGAGCTAATCCAAAAATGCATTGTTAGTCCAATAAAAAGGTATCACCTTATTTTCTTTGTGCTTTTCTTTTTCTCAACCATTAAAGCTGACTACTTTACCTCTTTTTAGCATGCACGCTGCCCTTCACTCTTCTGTTCTCTAGCTTTTTTTTGTACTAGTACTTCTCTCTTATTCCAGACAAATACTTCAAAACTTTAAAGTTTAGCACTACTTCTACTTTTCTTTCTAGTTTCCAAAAATCCCCATTCTTACCTGGTCAAATTATTTTTTTTCTTGTCAAGCCAGCTGCCTCCACTTCTAGTCCTGCTGTAGGATGTTTAGGCGAGACATAAATAAGGGAAGTACTACAAGGCTGAGGTATTGGCATGCATTTGAGCAACTTGTGAGATATGTGTGCTTGAAATATTGTGGCTGTATATGGAACACAGATTTTCACGCTCAGTTTCATGATGACTGTAGTGAATGGTTAAGATGGCCATTTGTGATAGGCAGACTACTGAAATAGAGAGAGACTGTATTTTCTGTGTGAAGCTATATGAAAAATACTGTAAGTGAAATGGATATGATGTTGGCTAGAAAATAACTTTTGCTCTTGTTGCAAAAGAAAGAAGGAAGCAGATTGCGTTAAGGGAACAGTGAATTGATTCTCTTACATGGAGAAAACGCCATCTAGTTAAATTTTCTAAGGTTTCTCTCTAACATTTAAATATGCAGTTTGAGCAGCAATCATATAAAAACTTGTTTGAATTATTGATGGAGAGGCAAGGAAATAAAACTACAGTCCTTAAGGATAGGATGTAAACCTGCACCAGATATGTATTGCAGTAGATCTAATAACAAACACAATTAACAGTAAACCAATAAATCATTCAAAAATTATAAAGTTAATCCCTATTGCAAAGTGACCCTCCCCAGCACTCATTAAGGAACCAGACAGAACTGCAAGAGTAACATAACAAAAGAAATATACGTTTAGCCCTACCCCACCAAAACTTGCATAATTATCTCGCTCTCCTATTAGGGAAAAACTGTATATAAAAAAGAAACCCATAAAAACCTCGTAACACCATATTAGAATACCCATGGAATCCATGCTGCCCATCCAATACTCCTACTGGTTATAGTTGCTTCCAAAGGGGATTGCCTCTGAGGCCATACCAGGTGTGTGCATTTATTAGTATGCCTTAAAAAATTTAGTATCAAAAAAATACCTCCCCTAGAAAGAAGAGCACTAGCAAAATTACAAATACACTAAATGATACTAGTATACCATCAAAGCAGAAGAGCCTTCAGAATGGGGCTAGGTGATTGCATAATTTTGCAAGTGCTGTTCTTTCCAGAGAGGTTTTTTTTTGGTACATTTTAACCTGTCTTTGCTCTGGTTGGGTCTTTTTGAGTCGAGTTTAAAAAATGTAGTGGCATGTTTAAGTGCAAAATCCTAGTGCACATTAGTAATACGCTTTTAACGTTAAAACGAACGTGTTATGTGCAACAGTAGTGTGCTGACTGATATTTGTCCATCATATTCCCAGAAATTACCGCAATCACCTCCCATCCAGGCTATTGAAACCTACTCCTTGATAGTCTCCCTCTGAATCATCTCTCTTCCCTTCAATCTGTTCAACACTCTGCTGAGTGGCTAATTTCCCACAAGCCTTGTCATACTCATATTGCTCCTCTTCTCAAGTCAGTTCATTGGCTCCCTATTTGTTTCCACATCGTTCAAACTTCTCCTTCTGACCTGTAAGTGCATTCACTCCTCAGCTCCTCACTACCTTTCCTCTCTTATCTCTCCCTACACCCCTCCTCGGGAACTCCACTCTTGAGGCAACTTGCTTCTATCTGTGCCCTTCTCTTCCATTGCTAACTCCAGACTTCGCTCCTTTCACTTTGCTGCTCCTTATGCCTGGAACAAACTCCCTGAGTCTGTACGTCAGGCGCCATCTCTGGCCCTTTTCATATCCAGGCTGAAAACTCAACTGTTCGCTGTCACTTTTGAATCTTGACTCACCTGATCTCCTTTGTGTTTCCTTACCATTCCCCCTAGATATATCCCATGTCTACAGCCACTGTGTTGTCTGTCTTGACTAGATTGTAAACTCTGATGAGCAGGGACCATCTTTTACATGTGTCTGTACAGCAATGTGTATGTCTTGTAGCACTATGCAAATGCTCAGTAGTAGTAGTACATTTAACGCCACTCATGGAGGTGGCATTAGGTGCACCTGCGTTAATTGCAACATTGGTCATTAGCACGTGATTGGTCCACCATGCTAACAGCAGTGCACTCAACATGCTCACTCTCTGCCCTTACCCCTTCCACTCCGGATTTGCCACCCATTCTGTGTTTTGCAGTTACTGCAAGCTATTTGCAAGCTATTTAAGGCAAAACTTAACAATTTTTATTGCGGTGTGTGCTAACGCATAGGATCTTTGTGTCAAAGCTTACCTGCTTTTCCCCGACATAGTTCTAAATTAGCACTCTGGGGTAATTCTGCATGACGTGGTAAACGAAGTTGTGTACTTATTTGTGTTACGTAACGTGGCAATAATGGCTCCCCCCATTTATGCTCTTCTCTTGTGCCTTTGTCTCATGATGTCTACATGTGCCACCAACCCAATCTTGCATTACCACCCAATTTTCATCTTTAGTCCGATATATGCTTATTACCCCGTGTATAACCCTGTCATAGTGCCTATCATAGTACTACCCAACCTCCTTCCTAGACCCACAAACGGGTATCTACATTCAAAACAAGGCCCAACCTCAGGCCCCACCAGGAGTTCACGACCACAGCACAGGGCAACACCAAAAAAGCAACAACGGATAAGCAAACTGGCAACAACTAAGCAAAGCGAGAACCCTCATCCAGGCAACTCTCCACAGGCTCCAGTCTGCTTCATGCTAATCAGCGCCAGGTCAATCATAAACAAGACTCACATCATACACGATATCATCACAGATACAAAACCCGATATTCTATGCATCACCGAAACATGGATCTCCAATACGGATTCAGCCATCATCAACCAAATTACCAATCCTGGCTACGATATCTACAATTGTCCCCGATCAAACAAAAGAGGAGGAGGAGTCCTCATCATCGCCAAGGCCTCCTATCGCCTAACAAACACATCTCAAAGTTTAAATGACGGCATAGACTTTCTCAGGGTGGAAAACAAAACTATATCCATCTGTCTGATCTACAGACCCCCCCGCATCACCACACGAAAGCCTAGCCACTGTCCTGGAACTCATCAGCACCACCTCAATCAAAAAGCAGCAGATCATTCTAGGAGACCTAAACCTTGCATCAGTCTCTTCAGCACAAGCAAGAAGCTTCCTTGAAGCCATGGAGCAACTTGGATATGAACAAATAATCCACGATGCTACACATATCAAAGGCAACACCCTGGATATGGTGTTTCTGCCCTCCAAACGTCAGGAACCAAAGCAATCCAAACTGCAAATAACCCAGGTACCATGGTCAGACCATCACCAAATAGAATTCTCCTTACACCTCCCTGTCGCTCCAGACCGTTCTCAACCCATCTCTACTACAAACTTACGGAGGAGATTCCAAAAATTTGATAAAGAAGCCTTAACAACGTCCATAACGTCCCACATGACACTGGAACACTCGGACCTCGAGAAATTAGTGAAACAATGGAATACAGGAATCGAAGCAACCTCACAACCATCCCTGAAACCCCCAACCAACCCATCCAAATCCAAAACGTGGTACACCTCTACCCTAAGAGGGCTGAAGATAGATTTGCGTAAGCAAGAACGAAGGTGGAGAAAATCCAAAACTGAAGAACATAGAAGTGAATACCTTAAACTTCTCACAACATACAAGAATGAAATCAACCTGGCGAAAAAACCCCACCACTCCAGCATACTCAATAAAGCCCTCAAAAGACCTCGAGAACTTTTTGAACTTGTCAAATCACTCACCAAGACGTCCCAAGCAACAAATCAAAACGGAACAATGACGGCCCAAACTCTAGCTGATCATTAAGCCAGCAAGCTTAACCCTCAAGACAACAAGCTAAACCTACAAACACCCGCACACCACACTCAAGAGATGGATGCAATCATCACCCAGCAAAAAACTCTCACGTCTGAAAGTGCAAACCAGTACCAAGAATGGGATACCTTCCGAACATAGATGACAGACAAATCCTGAACATAATTACCACCTTAAACACCACAACTTCCCCCCTCGATCCATGCCCAGCTGCCTGGATTAAGGCTGTGAAGCAAGAAGCTGCCAAGTATATCATCCATATAGTAAACCAATCTCTACTACAAGGGATCATGCCAGCACAGCTCAAGCAATCCCTCATACGACCCATCCTAAAAAACAAAACTCTTCACGAGAACGACCCTGCCTCATACCGTCCCATTTCAAGCATACCCTTCTTAGCCAAGATTATCAAAAAGGCTGTCCAGCAACAATTGCAAGACCACATCGATGTCAACAATGCCCTTGATGATCACCAATACGGCTTCCGCCAACATCATGGCGTGGAAACTCTCCTACTAGCCCTAATGGACAAACTACTCAAGGGTCTTGAAAACAGAAGCAAAATGTATATGCTCATTTTCATAGACATATCAGCTGCCTTTGATTCAGTGCATCATTCCACCCTCCTGGACAGACTTGCTTCCATAGGCATATCAGGGACCCCCCTGAAATGGTTCTCATCTTACATAAGTAACAGAATGCAGCAGGTCCAATTCAACAACGCAAATGCCTCTGCCTTCCCTCAAACCCAAGGCATACCACAAGGCTCTGCCCTATCCTCACTCTTGTTCAACCTATATATACGATCTATTTGTGAAATCCTACAGGACCACAAGATCAGTTACCATATCTATGCCGACGACTTGATGCTTTACACTCATCTCGACATAAACAACCCCAACCTCAACCAACTTGAAAAATGCCTAAGCGAACTACAAAGTTGGCTGCAACGGAATAATATGTCAATAAACCATAAAAAAACTGAAGTGATGTGCATTTCCAGAAAACCTGACTTTAACCTACCATCAACGGTTACCATGAGCAATAACGTTTATACCACAAAGCCTGAAATAAAATACCTAGGTGTAATGCTGGACAGCAACCTAAATATGGAAAAGCACCTCCGTATTACCAATCGGGCCATCTTCCACAAATTAAGAGTCCTGCAACCGCTACGGAATATTATCGATCACTCGGACTTCAGGACAGTGTCACAAGCCCTCATCATTCCCCACCTGGACTACTGCAACGCTATATTACAAGGTCTGCCTAAAAAAACCCTTAACATACTTCAACTAGCACAAAACGTAGCAGCCAGAATCATCATGAAAAAAGGTCTAACCGAACACATTACTCCAGTACTAATTGAGCTTCATTGGCTCCCCATCACGGCCCGCATCCAATATAAGCTCTTAGTAACCACATTTAAGCTCGTTCATAACGTAGCACCCTCATACCTCAACACCTTAATCTCCACACAGCAAACCATCAGAAGCAGAAGAACAGTAAATAACAACACCCTTCATGTCCCGAGTAGCATGAGAAATTGCAACGCGAACACCACCAACAGAGCGTTCTCCTTTACTGCTCCAGCACTCTGGAACCAACTGCCCTATGAACTGAGAGCAAACAAGGACTTGAAGGATTTCAGGAAAAAACTTAAGACCCACCTCTTTCAGACCCATTACAACCTAACCTAGTCAGAGTGTCATATACTATTTGAGCAACATGCCCACTTAAACTAATCATACCAGCAAGAAATACGCACTGTAATTATGTAAAGTATGTATATATGTAAAGCCGCTTCTCAAGCAATCAAATGTATATATGTAAGACTCCTCTCAAACAATCAAATGTAAATCTGTAACTGGTTGATGTGCCTATTACCCATCCCTGCAATCATACTGTATGTTCTAATTCTGGCCTGTACAGCCTCTCCCTTATGTATAGAAAACCGCTGCTGATCGCTGGAAGTAGCGGGATACAAGTGTACACTAAATAAAATAAATAAATAAATTAGAGCGAGGTACTTGTCTGGCCTGCATGGTAATTGTTACCATGGTTCCTTACAGGCAGTTACTGTGCACTGAATGAGAACATTAATCACGTAGCACTCTTTAGTAAATATGCCTCTTAGTGTGTGCTACATTGATTTAAGGGCAATAACTGTAACTTAAGGCAAGCTAAGTTAAGAACTTAAGAACATAAGATATGCCATACTGGGTCAGACCAAGGTCCATCAAGCCCAGTATCCTGTTTCCAACAGTGGCCAATCTAGGTCATATGTACCTAGCAGTTTTCCCAAAAGACACAGGTTCCACAGTGCTTGTATTAGGTCAAGCATTGATATCCTGGGTCCCTTTTTAATAATGGTTTATGGACCTTTCCTCCAGGAACTTGTCCAGACCTTTTTAAACCCAGCTACACTAACAGCCTTTACTACATCCTCCGGTAACAAATTCCGGAGTTTGATTGCACGTTGAGTGAAAAAATATTTTCTTTTATTAGTCTTTAAGTAGTTTACCCTGTAGCATCATTGCATGTCCCCTACTCTTTCTATATTCTGATAACGTAAACAATCGATCTATGTCTACCTGTTCCACTCCGTTCATTAATTTATAGACTTCTATCATATCTCCCCTTAGCTGTCTCTTTTCCAGGTTAAAGAGCCCTAACCTTTTTAACCTTTCTTAATAGGGGTATCCTTCCATCTCCTTTACCATTTTGGTGGCTGTTCTCTGTACCTTTTCTAATAACGCTATATCCTTTTTAAGATATGGGACCAGAATTGCACAAAATATTCAAGGTTCGGTCGCACCATAGAACGATACAGAGGCATTATGATATCCTTTATTTTATTTTCCATTCCTTTCCTTATGATACCTAGCATTCTATTTACTCTCTTGGTCGCCGCTGCACACTGGGCGGAGGGTTTTAACGTGTTATCCAAGATGACGCCTAAATTGTTTTTTTGGGTGGTGGTTCCTAATGTGGAACCTTGCATCGTGTAACCATAGTTTGGGTTGTTCTTTCCTAGGTGCATAACTTTGCATTTGTCCACATTAAATTTCATCTGCCATTTGGATGCCCAGTCTTCCAATTTATCAAGATCCTCTTGCAATTTTCCACAATCGTCTTGGGTTTTAACAACTTTAAATAGTTTTGTGTCATCTGCAAATTTGTTAACCTCACTCGTTATTCCCTTTTCCAGGTCATTTATGAATAAGTCAAAAAACAGCGGACGCAGCACAGATCCCTTGGGTACTCCATTATTCACCTTTTTCCATTGGGAAAATTGGCCATTTAGCCCTACCCTCTGCTTTCTATTTTTTAACCAGTTCCTGATCCACACTGCCTCCTATCCCATGACTCTTTAGTTTTGCCAAAAGTCTATGATGACCTTGTCAAAGGCTTTCTGAAAGTCCAAATACACTATATCAACCGACTCACCTTTGTCTACCTATTTATTCACACCTTCAAAAAAACATAGCAGATTAGTAAGACAAGATCTTCCTAGTCTAAAGCCATGTTGGTTATCATTAAGCCATGACTATCTACATGTTCAGCAATTTTGTTCTTTCTTTCTTTCTTTCTTTCTTTATACATCTTTTCTATACCGCCACTTCCAGAGATCAGTGGCGGTTTACAGGTAACACAAACTTTAATAGTAGAATACTATTATTTTACATAGAACAGATTTAGAACAAAGAACATTCAACTATTAAATGTAACTCTAATACAAAAAAGATAACAGGAGATGTAGGAACGTTTGAAACTGGGTATGCATTAGTTAATGTTTCAAAACATAATATGTCAACATTAAAGGGATTATTTACATTAGTTACAATTATTTACATTAGCGATAAGCAAATTGCATTCAAGAGTAAGATTAATCTAGGTGAGCAATGTGGATTTTTTAATGATGGTTTATGATGGTTTCTAACATTTTTCCCGGTACTGATGTCAGGCTCACCGGTCTGTAGTTTCCCAGATCACCCCTGGAACTCTTTTTAAAAATTGGTGTTACGTTCACCATCCTCCAATCTTCAGGTATTACAGATGATTTTAATGATAGTTCACAGATTACTAATAGCAGGCCTGCAATCTCATGTTTCAGTTCTTTCAACACCCTTAGATGAATATCATCCGGTCCAGGTGATTTGCTACTCTTCAGTTTATCAAATAGTTGTAATACATTTTACCGATGTATCGATATTTCCTTCATTTCTTCCGCACCTTTAAATACCACTTCAGTCATGGGTAACATCCCTACATCTTCCTCAGTAAAGACCGAAGCAAAGAATTCATTCAGTCTGTCTGCTATCGCCTTGTCGCCTCTTAGTGCCCCTTTAACCCTCTATCATCTAATGGACCAACTGACACTCTCACAGGTTTTTTGCTACGTATGTACTTGAAAAAGTCTTTATTATGCGTTTTTGCTTCCGCAGCAAGCTGCTTCTCAAATTCTCCCTTTGCCTGCCTTATCAATGCCTTGCATCTAACTTGCCAGTGCTTGTTCTGTTTCCAGGTTTCGTTGTTCGGCTCTTTTTTCCATTTCCTGAACGATGCTTTTTTGGCAACAACAGCCTCTCTGACCTCACCTTTATACCATGCTGGCAGTTTTTTGGACTTCCTTCCACTTTTCTTAAAGGTGTGGAATATTTATTTTATTTATTTATTTATTTATCTTTCTTATATACCGCGCTCTTCTGTATCAGTGAATATAGCTGGTTTGTGCTTCCAAGATAGTATTTTTCAGCAACACCCAAGCTTGATGTAAGTCTTTAACCTTTGCAACTGCTCCTTTTAGTTTTTTCTTAACTATTTTCATCATTTTATCATAGTCTCCCTTTTGAAAGTTAAAAGGTAGTATTGTGGATTTCCTTACTATCCCTCCTCCACTAATTAAATCAAACACGATCATGCTATGATCACTATTTCCAAGTGGCCCCAACACCCTTATCTCTTGCACTAGATCTGGTGTTCCACTAAGGACTAGGTCCAATATGGCTTCCCCTCTGGTCAGTTCATGAACCAGCTGCTCGAAGAAGCAGTCATTTATTTCATCTAGGAACTTTATCTCCCTAGCATGTCCTGCGGTGACACTGACCCAGTCGATACTGGGATAATTGAAATCACCCATTATTATTACTGTTCTGTAACCTTTGTTAGCTTCCTTGATTTCTTTGAGCATTTCATCATCCATTTATTCATTCAGGCCAGGCGGTCGATAGTACACCCCCACTGCCATCGCCTTCCCCTTTTTACATGGAATTTCAATCCATAGAGATCCTACAGCAAATTTTGTTTCCTGCAAAACTTTAATCCTTTCTGACTCAATGCCCTCTCGAACATAGAGCGCAACCCCTCCACCAATTTGATCAGCTCTATCATTATGATATAGATAGATAGTATCATTGTCCCACTGGTTGTCCTCCTTCCACCATGTCTCTGAGATTCCAATCATGTCTAACCTCTCATTTAGTGCTATATGTTCTAACTCTCCCATCTTATTTTTTAGACTTCTAGTATTTGCATACAAGCATTTTAGAGACTGTATTTTATTCATATTAATTTGGCTATTGGTAGGCATGGGTAATTTGCGATCTTTAAGATCTGTCTGCTCCATAATCGAGGGCATTTGGGCTATTTTACTCTTTTTTGGAACCTCTCTGCTTTTGGTAGTATCCTTCAAGGATACATTCTTCAGAACCATCCGCTCTTGTGCGACTGCCGGCTTTCCCCTATTATCTAGTTTAAAACCTGCTCTGTCTCCTTTTTGAAAGGTTAATGCCAGCAGCCTCATTCCATTCTGGTTAAGGTGAAGCCTATCCCTTCGGAAGAGCCCCTCCTTTCCCCAGAATGTTCCGCAGTTCCTAACAAATCCAAAACCCTCATCCTTGCGCCATTGTCTCATCCATGCATTGAGACTCTGGAGCTCTGCCTGCCTTTTGGGTCCTGCGCATGGAATGGGAAGCATTTTGGAGAACGCTACCCTGGAAGTTCTGGATTTCAACTTCTTACCTAAAAGCCTAAATTTAGCCTTCAGTTGTTTAGTGTGCATTTAAATCAATTTATCATGCTCTAAAGAATTCCCTATTAAAATGAGCATGTGAAAACTAAGCAAAAAACAAACCACATTTTTCATGCCTACACATATCTTTGTGACTAATATCATAAGTGCAAAGGAGGCAGTCATTGTAGTGGGGCAGTGTGTTAATGTCCCAGAACCATGGGTGTAATTTGAGTGCTTCATTTCGGAGCACAAAGGGTGGGATGACATATTTACATATTCATTATGGTTATCTAAAAAAAAAACATACTGGATGGATAGGAAACTAGTATATCAAACATGCGAGGGATGAGCTGGTGCCCCCAAGATATTCAAAGAGGGAGCAGAGGCTCTCATTCAGTGGCTTTGCCATAAAAAGAGAAAGCAGCACATTCCCAGGCTATATAATTAAAATGCAGAAGAAATTGTAGCTGTTTAGTTATTTAGCCTTATATAACAAAATATCCACCAAGGAGCCAAAAAAACAAAAACAAAACTCCAAACTAGGCGCCTACTTTGGAGTTTTGTTTTATTTTAGTTATTTAGCCTGGCATTCTAAGATTAAAAAAATACTGACACCTTTAAGCATATATTTTGCAAAAAACAAAAGAGATATATGGTGCTCGCATGCCAAGTGACAAGAAGAAAGAGAATCACTTTCCATTAGAAACTGTGGTTTGGTTCTCACTTTTTCTTTTTGAACATCTATTTTGCATCCAACGAAACCTCTACTCCAATAGTAGGTGCAGAGCAGAACTAGGACATTTCACCTCTGAACCCAACATACCGAAATCAGATTTTTTTTCTTGTATCATCTCATTAACAGCCTTTCCAGTATCAGGTAGATAGTGAACTAACACAAAACCCTATAAAAGTCACTGAAGACCTATAAAGCAAATCTACCATGCCATAATGACACCAGCTTCTAAAATTAAAACAGTAAGGAACCTACCTAGAAAAGAGCAGCACCATAAATATTTCAGTGGGCTTTAGAACATCCTTCTACCTATTTGGAAAACTGAACAATCCAGATTACTACAGATCCTACATAGAAACTCCATGCTAACAGAATACTTGGTCTCAGTCGGACAGAACTTAGACCCTCACCAAGTACAGAATAGATTATAAGAATTTCAAAGTAGAAATAGGTAGACAAATTTAAATTTAAATTCTGACAAGCCAGACTCTGCATGCAGTTAATACAAGAAATAGAGGAGGCAGGCAAACTTGACCTCACTTTTGCTGAGCAGCAGCATGAGACACACAGGCCTCTCTAATTCCACATGTAGGGAGTGCAGCCTCTCCCCTTAGTCTTCCTCCGTCGATCTCAGTGGCACTTGCTCAGAGGCGGCAGCATTGCTGATTAGATGCAGTGCTAGCTCTTCCCACAGCTCATCTCTAAACAAGATTCACTGAGTTCGAGGGAAGGGTCAGACCATGGTGAGAGGCAGTGTTGCCTGCATGTGGGATCAGAGAGAACTGTACCTCATGTTACTGCTCAGCAAATGTAAAAGCAGTAGCTAGCAGAGAGGTGCATATGGTGATGGGACTTTATTTGTGCAATTGTGCAGTCTATAGCTGGCACCAAAATTCCAAACATGCTGAACCTCTATTTCAGGCCTCGATAAATTTTGTGTGGATTTAGGAGCAAGCCAAAATCTTAGGAGTTAGTGCTTGTGACTTCCTCATGCCCACCCTCCCATTGTCTCTCACACTGGTCTCATGTTCTCAAGTCTCATGGGACCAGTGCAAGAGTTCCATCTTTAGACAGAAATATAGATAGCAACAGTTATTGCTTCAGATATTTAGTGTCTGCACGTTTGTGTGGTGCAGAATTGCTGTGCCTGTGTGTGTGAGGGCTGTGATGGTAGGTGCCTTTGTGTTGGTGGGTGCAGGGCTGCGGTGCATGTGTATATGTGCTGCATAGTTGAGGAAGCACTCTTTGTGTGATGCAGAGGTGGAGTACCCGTGTGTGTGGTGCCGACATGAGGTGCCTGTGTGTATGTGGTTTGGAGGTGAGATACCTGGGTGTCTGTCGTGCGGAGATGGGGTGTGTGAGAGTGATGTGGGGTTTAGGACAGGGTGCTTATGTGTGTTCTGTGTGGACGGGAATGCACCTTATGGCAACACCTTTCACTCTTCCCTCCCCTCCAACACCTTTGTTACCTTTCCAGACTCTCCTCCCTTAACAAACCCCCACAGCACTCTCATCTCCTTCCCAAAGTTCCCCCTATCCTCCTTTTTTTAAATAGGTCCTCTGCCTCTTTAAATTGCCTCTGCCTTCTCTACCTCCCCACCCAACAAGCTATTTTTCTACAGGCCGCGACTGTGGCCTCTCTCTTCGTTTCTGCCCATGGGGATCCAATCTCCCACTGGCAGATAGAAGAAGGGGTTCTTTGCCACAATCGCAGCCATCCCCTTCTCTTCTGCTTGTGGGAGATGCAATTACCATGGACAGACAAAGGGTCATGGCCATCATCAGGGCAATATTCCCCCTCCCCCAAATATGCCTATGCCCAGGACTCAATGGCAGAATTCTTCTTCCACCCCCCCTTACCAAACTCCACAAGGTCCTGCATAGTGGCAGCATCTTTGATATACCTAGCCAGGGCTGGATTTACCTTTACGCCAACTACGCCGTGGCGTAGGGCCCACAGCTGGCAAGGGCCCACAAAAATTGAACAAATTGTTAGCTTTTTTTAAATTAAATTTTTTTAAAAAACGCTGGCTGCTGCCGCGGCAGCATGAACTGTCCTGCGGGGCCCCCTCTGCTGCCGCGGCAGCATGGACTGTCCCGCGGGGCCCCCTCTGCCCGGCTGAGCCCCTCTGTGCCGGCTTTGAGAGGCGCGAAGGGAGCCTTCGCACCTCTCAAAGCCGGCACGGAGGGGCTCAGCCGGGCCGCGGGGGCCCCGCGGGACCGTCCATGCGGCGGCGGCGGCCGCGGCTGCGGCCAGCGTTTAATTTTTTTTTTATTAAAGTTTACTTGAGCTGATGGGGGGGCTGGGACTGGAAATGGGCTGGGGGGGTTAAGACTGGAGTTGGGCTGACACGAAGAAACCAGAAGAAAGTGGCTGGAGCAATTGCAGCTGAAAAAAAATGCACAAAAGGTAGAAAAATATCTCTTTATTTTGAATTTATTAATTGGAATATGTCAGCTCTGGTAAATGTGCATCATTAACGTCTGCACTTTGTTTAGTACAAGAGCAAATTAATGTATAGTTTTATTTCTACAGTGTGTTGTACATTCCAAGTTTGGCTTTTGGGATTCCCAGTTTAATTATGACGTCAGGGCCAACAGCGCGCAGCTGATCCGGCGTGCTCGTTTTTATCTTTTCTGGGGGCCCACAATTTTTGTTGGCGTAGGGCCTCACTCAAGGTAAATCCGGCCCTGTACCTAGCAAATAAATTTGCATGCAGTACCTTGCACATCAACTTCCAGAGGGATAGCCATGTTAATCTGTAGCAGCAAAAACCACAAAAAAGCTTTTGACAGTTTAGCAACTGACCATTTTATTTGAGATATGAGCTTTAGAGAGCATGGATAGGGGAGAGGATGCACCATAAAATATCATCATTCACAGGGCTTTGGATTTTTGAGTTTTAACCGATAAACATCGATAAAACACCTCTGTTGAAGAAAATAGGTATTTATTGGATAAACACCAGAGAAACACCACATCTTCAGATACTTTTCCACGCCTCTTCTGCCTTGTTTTGTGTTTTCCACTCTACTTTTGTGTCTCTTCTGCACGTGCGATTCCTAAGTAGCACATATGTACATGTTTGATTCCACCAGGAAAGGTAGGCGGCAGTAGTATTTGCGGTATGAAAACACTGATAAATGCCGATTTATTATTTTTTTGCTTTACCCTCAGAGATGCCTAATTAGCTTGAAAATAAACAGGTACATTTACAACTTATCAACACCTAAGAATAGATGCCTTAATTGCACAGTAAACTCATATACTGTATCTGGACCCACCCATCATGGTCTTCACGAGCTGGGGATATGAGGAAAGGTTATTCTTTGATTCCAGGCATTTCTGACCTCCAGATCTTTTTTAGTTAAATGGTCATCTACTGTGTCAAAACTGCAGTCTTTACCTTGTAAAGTGCCAAAGGGCTTGGTCTTACCACCTTCCTTGTTTAACCTATTTTTACATTCACTGTCCGCCTTGATACAGAAATATAGGGTGAGTGGGCATTTTTTTGTTGATATTCAGCTCTTTTTTTTTTCTTGTAATCCTAATCACCTTGATTTTTAAGAATATTAATGAATGCTTAGTCGCCATAGCAGATTGGCTTGATAAACATCAATTCAAACTGAACCCAAGGAAGTCTCAGGCAATGTGAATCATGGGTTGGCTTTCTAGAGTGAGTCGCTCCTGCCGCATCTTTAGAAAAAATGCAAAAGGTACAGAGAAGAGCAACCAAAATGATAAACTGGATGGAAGGATACCCCTGTGGGTAAAGGTTTAAAAGGTTAAAAGGCACATTTCAAATGGGACGTCCAAGTGCAATCTGGGACGTGAAAGCCAGAATGTCTGAAAAGAAAGGCAGGCACATGAAAGTCCAGGCACAATTCCAGAAAAATCGATGTGTCCGATATGCACTTGTATCAAATGTCTATATAGACATCCCCAGGAGAGCATTTCAGAACCAAGATATCTAATAGCATCATGGTTAGAGTAGTAACTTAAGAGCTGGGTGGCCAGGGTTCAAATCCTAGTGTGGGACTTTGTAATCTAAAGCTAGTCACTTAATTCTCCATCTTCTCTACACTCTCTGGATGTTTTAAGGTGAAAACAAACTCTTTCCTTATTCCTATTCGTGCCTGGATCAGGAATAAACATGCAGGTGCCTGCAGATGGCTCTGCTGCTTCTGGGATCGAATGGGGACGTGCAAGTCCATTGCCGCTTCCCGGACACGCCTCCGCCACACACTCTATGCCTACTTGAATGGCTGCATACTGGAGATGTCTGCGAACAGCATTTGTGGAATGATTACAGAGACGTTTCCATGATTTTGACATCCACGTGCATGTCTTCAGACATCCAAACTATGGCTAAACCTTTTAGAATGACCCTCTAAGGTTCTTCAGCTTGGAGAAGAGATTGCTAAGAGGAGAAATGAGAGAAAATAGTACGAGTAAATGTGAATCGCTTGTTTACTCCTTCAGAAAGTATAAAGACTAGTGGGCATGCACCAAAGCTATAAAATAGTACATTTAATCGTAGAAAATATTTTTTTTTCACTGAATGCACAATTAAGCTTTGGAATTCCTTACCAGAGTATGTAGTAAACACTTGGTATAGGTGGGTTTAAAAAAGGTTTTGACACGTTCATAAATAATTCTTATAGTGAACTGGGGAAAATCCACGGGGACAAGCAGTATGGAATCTATCTACCATTTGGGATACTGCCAGGTACTTGTGATTTGGACTGGCCACTGTTGAAAACAGGATACTGGGCTCGATGGGCCATTGGTCTGACCCAGTATAGCAAATCTTACGTTCTTTTGAATCGTCCTGTCTTGATGGTATTCTCACTATGGATTTTGGGTGTTCAGGAAAATTCCCAATCTTTCGAACGGCAGGTTTCTATTGTAGTTAAGTTGTTTTCTGGCCTTACACTGAATTGGAGAATTGAAGCTCTATGTGTATAAGTCAGTCTTATTAAAACTGGTCCATGCAACAGTAATTTGCTGATTGGGTTATTGTAATTCTTTATATAATGGTCTGGTGTGCAACCTTGAAACGATTACAGGCAATAGAAAATGCAATCATTAGATTCATTAGTTGCAAGCGGAAATTTGATCATGTTTATTTTTATTTATTTTTTTAACTAGACGCTCATACCGCTTTTCTACAAGTCAAAGCGGTGTACATTCAGGTACTGTATATATATATTTTTCCCTTGTTCCTGAAGGGTTCACAATCTATTTTTGTACCTGAGGAAATAGAGGGTTAAGTGGCTTGCCCAAGGCCACAAGGAGCACCTGTGGGACTAGAAACCCCAGTCCTTCCAGCCCAAGGTTGCTGTCCTCTAGCGGGATTTGAACCCCTGGCCCTCTGACTCAAGGTAACTTGGAGCAACATTAGCTACTGTAGACTGAAGATTTTAGTGGTGTTTTATAAGAGATTCACGACCTTTTTAGCAGGGCTCTTGATTTCTTATGCTTGAAGTAGAGTTCTCCCCTCACAGGAAACTAGCCAGTTCTCTCTTCCCCCGGTGGCAGATGTTCATTTAGAGAGCAGCCGTCAAGGAGCTTTTTATTGTTTAGTTCCCTATTTATGGCAGTCTCTGCCTCCCTATCTGAGGGTTGGTATTCTTTGAAGCAATTTAGAATAGGACTAAAGACTTAATTCTTCTCTTTGGCATTTAGGGTTTGATTTCAGGCAGCCTAGTGTGTGGGGTTTGAGTACAGAGTAAAGTCTGTAGTTTTGCATTGTTTATTTATTTATTTACATTCTCTTATATACTGCGCTATTCTGCATCAGTGCGGTTTACATTGAACAAACTGAAATTACATTGAACAGGGCATTATAACTTGGAGATAACTATTTTATAGGGAACATGGGCTATGGAGGGTTAAGTGGCTTGTTTGTGTTGTCAGTCTTACTAGGAAAAGTATTCTGTTAGTTTATGGGGATCGACAAGGACTGGTTTATTTTCTGTAAACTGCTTTGATGCTCTTTGTGTAGTGAAGTACAAAAAATCCTTAAATGATGTGCATTCTTTCCACACAGCAGTGGATTTCCAGTTATGTGTATTTGTGCAGTGCTTCAAACATTTAATACCACCATACAAATGATAAACAGTAGCAGAGTTAATTTAATGCAAAATGCATATTGACTTTCTATTATATGTAGATTTTTTTGATGAGCTCATATGTGGGGAGAGAATCAATCCATAGATAACATCTGACATATATAAACTACAGAAATGTACTGCCCTTCTTTCATGGTCGGCGCAATTAAAACCTCTGTGTAATCGACAGTCAGCATGCATTGTGTGTGTTTGTCAGTTCTAATTTGTGTGCACATACACAAATAATCTTCATGTTGGAGTCTTGTGACATAAACCACAGAGCAAAGCACAAGTTCTTGCTAGCCTTGCATTTTAATTTTTTACGTGTCATCATGTCAATGCTGACTCCTGGCGACCCAGCATTTCTTGGCAAGGTATGACCCAAAGTAGCTTGCCTTCTCTTCTGAGGCGATGGAAGATAAAGTGACTTGCTCAAGGTCACAAGTAATGCCAGCGGAACATGAACCCTGATCTCTTGAGTACTAGGCTGTTGCTCTAACCACTAGGTGGCTTCTCCATTCTGTAGCCTTGCATTAGTCATATGTAATTGGTTTTCCCTCTTAATATTCCTTTTCTTTGTTTAAAGCGCTTGATATAATGATATAAATTGCAGCTATATCAGCATACATTGGAATTTTAGTTCATTACTGAAAGAATATTTCCTTCTCTATTAAAATATACAGATTGTTTAAGACCGTGGGCATAGTGACAACCATTATGTTTCTCTTAGGGAGAGGCCTGATAGTAATACCTGTGATGAGACTACATCTGATTTACTATCCAGTTCTTCAGGCTGTGCCTCTGAAAGAATATAGATAGACTAGCGTAGTCCAAAGAAGGCTACCAAAATCATGCAATGCCTAGACTCAAAGCCCAATAAAAATAAGCCGTGGAGATCTGCGGGAGACAGGCAAAGATGGAGACACAAAGGGGGACATTTTTTAACTCCCAAGGAGACAACACATTTTGAAAGATGTGTATTTGGGGCCTATTTTATAAAGTGAACTACGCATATACTTTACAAAATAGGAGTGTAAGTGGTGTAACAACACTCTTCAAACTAGGGGCAGCAAGTACACCTGCTCTGTGATGGGTTTAAATGTCCACCCGTAGATTTTTCAGAAATGTGTGTAAGTTTTGATATTTTGTGACTTACACATGCAAATTTGTGCTTGATCTATGCTCCGTTCAAATTCCACCCCGTGCATGCCCATACTAAAAGTACATGTAATAGGACTCGCGCATGCTTACGGAATAGTGAGCTCCTAAAGTACATGTAAGCATCAGTTTGAGCGTAAACTCTTCATGTAAATTTGGTGTATCATTAGATGGCTCCCTTATAAAATCAGCCCCTAAAATTCCTAAAAAGCATGAATAATGTGTGAGCAACAAGCATTTTTCACAGGAAAGACATTGTAGAAGAAAGGCCTTGATAGATGGCTCAAGAGCATAGATCCAGGAGTAACATGATCCAGGGGTATGGATTAACATCCCAGTAGAGATGATGGAGTCAAAAATAGTAATAGAGTTAAAGAGAGCATGGGGTAAATACAGAGTTGCATAGAACGTAAGGGAACATGGGAGATCGAGTGTGGTCTATGGATTTGCAGCAGGAAGAATATTAAGCTCATTGGTGTTAGAATCCTTATGTGATGTCATAGTCTATGGGCCCAGTATTTAGAATGATTTATGCGGTTAGCAGACTAGCTAACCGGTTAATCGCGGTAAACTGGATACGCAGCAGCACTAGCATCTGGGTGTTCTAGGGGTGGAGCAGGGTCGGTGCCCAGGGATGACTGGTCAGCAGCGATATTCAGCCACTGTCCAGCTATCACTTGGTGGTAAAGGCTGGCCTGACATTTTGCCACTGAAGCTAACTGGCCAACAAATGAATATCGCTGCTGCCCGGTAGCTTCCTGGTTATCCGGCTGACCCATGTGTTCAATGCTGGTGGCTGCATATGGCTCCGGCATTGAATATCTGTGTCTAGGTTTCAGTGACGACGTCTGGTTCCTGTAATCAGTCTAGCCGCCACTGCTGAATATCTGACACTGCGCTTCTAGACAGGAAAAGTGAGGGATCGGTCATCAAGATTTTCAGTTTTGACAGTGATGCAGGAAACTAGTCTATTTAATCTCTGTTTAATCATTTTAGTTTCAAATATTTTATGTTCTGAGTGGCTTTGAAGCCCCCATTTAGTATCTTGGTCATAAGGTATTGATGGCATAGTGTAACACCGAGGAAAAAAATCCTTCACAGCAGAGTTACATTCTTCACTTTCAACGGTTTTATTCTTGTTTTAAAGTCAGATACATTTGACTGGTGAGTATGGGATGGTATATATGCCACAACAGTATGATTGATTGATTGTTTTATGCTGAGTGGGATTTTAATGTAGTCAGCTGTAGGGTTGTGAGAAATGTGCTGTTTTATAGGGGTATGTTTACTAAAACGTGGCAGTGCACCACGTGCTAAGCCCCGAAACTTAGCACAGTGGTGCTGCTGGACCTGCTTTAACCGATGGAGGTGTTCCTGGCATGTCCTCATGTAGTTAGCGTCATCCTCATGCTAAGCGGTTTGCTGCTATTACAGCAGTTGCACATCACCTCCCATTGAAGTGGTAGTAAGTGCAGCATTGTTGGCTGGCGTATGTTAGATGTTCATGCTAGCCGCAGTGTATGCTCTCTGCCCCTGAACTGCCCACTCTTCACTGCAACCTGTGCTAAGTGGTTAGAGTGGGATTCTTAGTGCTGCTGCATATTTGGTGGTAGTAACAGTTACCGCAGTGCACTAGACATGCACTAAATCCCACATTGACCATGACTGTGGTTTAGTAAACATGCCCCAGAGGAGGGGATCATTCTATACCAGGGTGCATAGGCTATGAAGGCACATATATTACACCTATGGGCCTATACTATATAGAACTGAATTCTCGTAAGCTCTTGCCCAACAGCTACATGCACCTCAAATTTGTGCCTAATTTTGTGCAGATACACATGTATTTTATAACATATACAGTATGTGTGTCTCTTGCAGGTCTGCCCCAGCTCTATTGAACTTCTCCATGTAGCCTAATGGCTAGAGCAGCAGACCAGGAACCAGGAAAACCAGGATTCAGATCCCACTAACACTCCTCCTAGTCTTTGGCAAGTCTATTAGGGGCATGTTTACTTAGGGTCGCTACGTGAGCAACACGTGGTAAGCACACGTTATTACTGCTGTGCTAAAAGGTAGTGCAGTGCACCATACTGCCCAGATAGCAGGTAGCATGTGTATGGGCGGCAACAAGGCAGGGCATGGGCAACAAGGCAGGGCATGGGCTGCAACTGTGTGCCTTGAAAGCCCATCCTTCTGGCACTTGTTGGGTAGCAAGTACATCTCCAGGAACAAGCAGGAATAAGTCCTCACATATGGGTACGTCGGTACCGACGGAGCCTGCGCGGGAAAGCTTCCCAGAAGGAAAACTTTTGGGGCCTCCCACTGCGCATGCGCGCTGCCTTCCCGCCTTCCTGAACAACTCTCCTCAGTTCTTCTTTTTCCGCGGAGCCAGCAGGTCGTGTTCCTGTCACCGCTGAAGAAGTTGTTATTTTAATTTATTTCTTTGGCCGCCGGTCTTTTTTCCTTTATTTCTTAAAAAAAAAAAAAAAAAATCTTTTTTCCCTCACTTGGTGTGTTTGTTCTGTGAGGCCTTTAGGCCTTCACTAATCTCCCTCATGGAGAAACAAGCCTCTGGGTTTAAAAAATGCACCAAGTGCAGCGGTACTATTTCAGTCACAGACACCCATGAATGGTGTCTTAAATGTTTGGGGCCTGACCATTCCATTCCGGATTGCCCATCCTGTTCTTTGATGTCTAAACGTGGCTTACAAAACCGGGCAGCCAAGTTTCACATGCTGTTTTCTACAGATACTCCAGCATTGACATCTTCCAGGTCTTCCTCTCCTGATGGATCTCAGGTAACCAAACATTCCTCTGGCAGGTCCTCAAAGGGCAAATCTCCCTCTAAGTATCGAGATACCCCTGGGCTTGACCCTGAGGACCCTGCCCCAGCCAAACAACCCCGGCGGGAAGCTCCGGCTTCCAAAGCTCCTCCTATGGGGTTACAGGTTGACATCGATGGCACGGCCTCGACCGATCACCTGTTAGACTGTTCTGGGGTACCGGCTCAATCATCCGGTACCGACATCCAGACAGTCATGGCGTCCATGGATTATACAGTTCAATCCATGCAGCAGGCCATTTTGGCTTTTATTAAGGCTGCGACGCCCTCGGTACCGCACCCTTCGGTTCCGGTACCACAACCGATACCGGTACCCAGGCCATCCACATCGACCAGGATACCGATTCTGGTTCCCGGTTCCGGGGTTTTTCCCGATACCGATCCGGTTCCGGGTACCCCCGATGTCGATACCGGTCGATACGCTTATCGATCCCTGGAAGCAAACAGACGATACTTTGAGTCTTCTGATGATTCTGATTCATCAGATGACTCTGCTGAAGTATCCCTTACTCTACCTGAGGAGCCCTCTTCTCCAAAGAGGAGAATGTCTCCTCCAGAGGATTTATCCTTTCAAGACTTCATCATTGAAGTAGCTAAAGGTCTTTCTATTTCTGTATCCTCTGAAAAAGAACCTAGAGCAAAAAAGTTAGACATTTTAGGATACTCTAAGGTTCCCAAAGAGGCAGTCACCTTGCCCATCCATGAAATTCTTCAAGAACACATGATGGACTTATGGGAGACTCCTCTCACCCTATCTCCACATTCTCGTCGTCTGGACACCATGTATCGTGTCCCCCCTTCTCCTGGGTTTCAAAAAACTCAGCTCCCGCACCACTCCATTGTGGTGCAGTCAGCTATGAAAAGGATCAAGAGTACTAAAAGACACTCTTCTACTCCCCCAGGAAGAGAATGTAGGACTCTGGATGCTTTTGGAAGAAAAATCTTCCAAGCAAGTATGCTTATTGGCAGAATCAACTCATACAGCCTCTATATGGGCATGTTTCTGAAGGAAATTGCATTAAAAATACGCCATTTTCTCCCCTTTATCCCAGAGGATAGAAAGGAGGAGTTCCTTCTTTTGCTAAAGCATACCCAAGATATTTCAAAGTTCTCCAACAGAGCAGCCTTTGACTCCTTTGAGGGTGCTAGCAGAGCCTCAGGTATCGCCATAGCGGCTCGCAGAATTGCTTGGCTCCAGGCCTCTGACCTAGAACCCTGGGTCCAGGATGGGTTGGGAAATTTGCCCTGTACAGGTGAGAATCTGTTTGGTAAGGAGTGGCAAATCAAAGCCACTCAAATGGATGCAGAAAATGCTGCTTTAGATAGACTTGCTAAGTCTACCTCTACCCCTGTCAAGAAGAAATCTTTCAAAAAGCCTTTCTACAAGAAAATCCAGATTTGCCACAAATACTGGCCAACAATCTTCTGCAGCTTGCTTTGCTCCCAAGCATCAGCAGCCTAAACAGGCCAGGGCAAAACCTGCAGGGGCTGCTACAGCCCAACAGTCCCAACCCCCTCAGGGCTTTTGACTTAAAACTAGAGAACTTAACCTTTCTGGCTCTAAAACATCCAGAACCTCTCACCATTCCAGGAAGGTTAACTCATTTTGCTCCCAGATGGGAGCAAATCACATCAGAACAATGGACCCTCTCTATCATCAGAGAGGGCTACAAACTACATTTCTCCAACCTTCCTCCCCATACCATGGTGAGAAGTTTCAATTCTCCCCCATCTCTCCTAGACCTGTTGGGTCAGGAGGTGACCACTCTTCTCGCCCAAAGGGCAATAGAAGAGGTTCCTCTTCCTCAACAGGGGTCAGGTTTTTACTCCCCTTATTTTCTCATTCCCAAGAAAACAGGGGGGTACAGACCCATTCTGGATCTCAGAGAATTGAACAAATTTCTATACAAGGAGAAATTCAAGATGCTTTCTCTAGGTACTCTCCTTCCATACCTACAGAGTCAGGATTGGCTTTGTTCTCTAGATCTCAAGGATGCGTACACACATATACTCATCCATCCATCCCACAGAAAATTCCTACGGTTTCTGTTCCAGGGAAAACATTTCCAATACAGAGTACTTCCCTTCGGTCTAGCCTCTGCTCCAAGGGTATTTACCAAATGCATGGCAATAGTAGCTGCATTTCTACGTGCCCTGGGAAGTTTTGTCTTCCCATACCTGGACGACTGGCTCATCCGAGCTCCATCTCAGTCCGAGGCTCAGACTTCCCTGGATCGCACCAGGCGAATTCTACAGTATCTGGGACTTGTGATCAATCTGCCAAAGTCCCAACTCACCCCTACTCAATCCCTAGAATTCATAGGGGCCTGGTTGGATACCACCACTGCAAGGGCCTATCTACCTCAGGCCCGTTGCCAACGTCTCGTGCACTTAGCCTCTCAGACTCGGTCCAGAAGCCACTTGACTGCCAGAGAGATGCTACAACTATTAGGCCACATGGCCTCCACAGTGCATGTGGTGCCTTATGCTCGCCTACATATGAGAGCAGCTCAATGGACTTTATCCACCCAGTGGACTCAAGCATCAGGAGCTCTCTCAGACCAAATAGCAAACTCCAATCGTCTCTTTTGGTCTCTCCAATGGTGGATATCCACTCAAAATCTGTTGTTGGGGGCCCCCTTTCAACCATTGTTGCCCCAAGCAACCCTCACAACAGATGCCTCCCAAACAGGTTGGGGGGCTCATCTCCAAGATCTCTCCACTCAGGGCACTTGGTCTCCACAGGAGACCACCCTTCATATCAACCTTTTGGAACTGCGAGCGATTTTCACCGTATCAGTGAACTGCAAGCTCTAGTGGCTAAACCACCTTATACAAGGTTCCATCATGATAAGGTGGTCCTTCGGACCAATCCCCACTTTATGCCTAAAGTGGTCTCCCCTTTTCATCTTAATCAAGAGGTATATTTACCTGTCTTTTTTCCAGCTCCTCATGCATCCAGTGCAGAGAGGAACCTTCATACTCTAGACTGTAAAAGAGCTCTTGCCTTTTACCTCCACAGGACACAGCAACATCGAAAGTCTTCTCAGCTTTTTGTTGCTTTTGATCCTTCTCATTTAGGACTTCCAGTCTCCAAAAGAACACTCTCCAATTGGATTGCTCAGTGTATCTCTTTTGCTTACCAGAGTAAGAACCTTTCTCTGGAGGGCCATGTCTCCGCTCACAACGTGAGGGCCATGGCCACCTCTATGGCTCATCTAAACTTTGTGTCCATTGACCAGATCTGTCGAGCAGCCACCTGGGCCTCGGTTCATACCTTTACAGCCCATTACTGTTTGGACAAGGACTCCCGCCGGGATGCCTTGTTTGGTCAGGCTGTCCTCAGACACCTGTTCCATTCTTGAACAACTCCAGCCCACCTTCCCTGAATGGATGCCTGAGATCCATAGGAAGATGAGGAACCTTTCAGGGTCTCATACCCTTCAGGGGATCTCCCGGGCATCTTAGCTAGGGAGTCCCCATATGTGAGGACTTATTCCTGCTTGTTCCTGGAGATAGCACAGTTACTTACCTGTAACAGGTGATCTCTGGGAACAGCAGGAATTAGTCCTCACAACCCACCCGCCTCCCCTAGGAGTTGTATCTGTCTCTCTTTCCTTTCCTCTCTCTATTGTCTCAGCTTTAAACTCGAACGTTTAGACATCAAAGAACAGGATGGGCAATCCGGAATGGAATGGTCAGGCCCCAAACAATTAAGACACCATTCATGGGTGTCTGTGACTGAAATAGTACCGCTGCACTTGGTGCATTTTTTAAACCCAGAGGCTTGTTTCTCCATGAGGGAGATTAGTGAAGGCCTAAAGGCCTCACAGAACAAACACACCAAGTGAGGGAAAAAAGATTTTTTTTTTTTTAAGAAATAAAGGAAAAAAGACCGGCGGAAGTGGCTCAACAGAGATCTGGGTTTCGCGCATTATGAACCATGGCAGGGATATTCAAAGGCATTTACACGATTTGCAGACCTGTAAACTGTGTAAATGCTAATTAGGATATTCAGCGGCACTAACATGGTCAGTGCTGCTGGATATCTGTGCGTTCCATAGTAGCACTATATAACAAAATGATCCTCAAGGAGCTAAAAATGACAAAAGCAAAAATTACAAACTAGGCACAAAATAATTAGAAAAAAAAACAACCAAAGAGAAAACTAAAACAAAACCCATATGTGAGAGAAAACAAAAACAAAAAAGCTAGACCAATTCGGGTAGAAAAAGTTCAATTAAAGAGGAAAAAAGGACCTCAGCCAACCCTCCAACCAATATCAAGAAGGAGGTAGAGTCAATCAAAGGACAGTTATGCCACAATTATTAGAGAGACTCTACGTGCATCAGTGGTCCATAAAAACCTCTATGAAGAACCCAAACAGGTGCAGCATGAAAATAATGCAGGCATTGCACAGCGTAGCAACATAGCAGCAGGGAACATCAATACTGCAAATGATGCAAAAGGACTTATCTGGGAAGGCGGTAAATCAACTCAGTGAAGCACCGCAACAGTCCAAATACACATTAGATCATCTGAGTGCTGCACAGCAGTCTAGTTGATCAGAGAGAGCCCTGACATCAGGTGTTTTGCCTCACGGCTTCCTCAGGGAGCTCAGAAATATAACATGCCGAACATAGTCACCAAAAAACGCTGGTCCTGCAAAAACAAAAAACACAAAACTCTCACGTATGAAAAAGAAAAAAGAAACCCCATCAATTGAAAAAACTCCAAGATAACAGAAGAGAACCTAAAACGTACATGAAGCTGTTCACAGAAGCACAGGAGAGGAGCTTCAAACTGTCAACCGAAATGTCCAAAAGACGCCGAGGGTAAGTATCTGGAGCATGTGCTGTTAAAAAGGCATGCTAGTAGAGTCAATCGTATGGAACCTCCCGTTCCATACGATTGACTCTACTAGCACAAACAGCTTGGATACAGTAACCATTGCAAACAAACAGTGCTCCATCATCCTGTTATACAGAGCCCCTTCATCCTCCCCTGATGATCTCCCAACTATATTAGACCTAGCTGCCAATATCCACAATCCTAGCACACCAAACTGGATACTGGGAGATTTCAATCTCCCATCTCTGCAACACAATCAGGCGTCTGCCCTCCTGGAAGCTATTGAGGACTTGGGATACAAGCAAATAATCAATGAATCCACACACCTAAAGGGAAACATTGTAGACCTGGTGTTCGCCCCACTGACTGTCTCTGATCCAAGCCACGACCTAGTGATGTCTGTTACCTCTGTATCTTGGTCGGACCACAAGCTAATCAACTTCCAGATACCCATTCACAACAAGCAACCGAAAGATAACACAAGGCCGAGCAGCACCACAAGAACTTCAGCATGTAGTTTCCGACCATTCAATAGAGAACTCATATTATCAGAAACCCGCCCACTCCTCAACGATACAACACTCAACCTCGAAAATCTGATCTCCTCCTGGAACAGCAACCTCAGCGCTATTGCACAACATCCTAATCCTAACAACATCCCAAGGAAAAGAAAGTCTGCACCATGGTACTCCCCAGACCTGCGGTCATCTCTCACACATTTATGGAGGCTTGAAAAACGATGGCGCTGATTGCATTCCATAGAGGACCAAACAGCGTATAAACTCCACCTATCAATCCACCGAGAAATGATCACGATAAAAATGAAGCAGTTTCACACTGACACACTCAAAAGATCACTGAACAAACCACGCGATCTGTTCAATTTAGTCAAGACTTTATTGAAGGAACCATCCCCGGAGCAGCAAGATGAAATTCACCCACAAGAATTCGCCGACTACCTGCAGTCCAAACTACTCCAGACAGATAGGGTCTCAGCGGTCACCGCACAAGAGTCAACCTGCCCAATGTCCCTGTCTATGTTCTCCACACCATCCAGGAAACACGTCGAAGATACCATCACGTCTCTCAATACCACCACGGCACAAACTGACCCCTGCCCAGCCTTTTGGATGAAGGAGCTACGCAGCGAGTTCAGTCCTTTCAAGACTTATGAACCTATCATTCACCACTGGATCATTTCCTACAGCCCTCAAACATACTTCCATTAGACCTCTGTTAAAAAGCACCAAGCTAAACTCCCAGAAGGTTGACTCATATAGACCTATAGCCAGCATACCTCTCCTAGCTAAGATAATAGAGAAAGAGGCACAAAGACAAATACAAAATCAGATAGACTTCGCCGCCCCACTAGACCATTGCCATCATGGATTCAGGGAGTCGCATGGCGTTGAAACCCTCCTTACCACCCTCTTCAGCAATATCATCACAGGTATCGACAACATCCGTCAAGGGTTTGTGCTTATCTTCCTAGACATTGCTGCAGCGTTCAACTCAGTGAATCATGAGATTCTCCTGGGACGACTAAAGGTGAAGGGCATCTGTGGCAATGCACTGCAATGGTGTAAGTCATATCTGGCTGGAAGATGGCAACATGTAAAATCTGGAGCAGCAGTATCAGAACCTTTCCATCAAAGCCAGGGAGTCGCGCAAGGTACCTCCCTATCATCACTCATGTTCAACATATACATGCAGCCCATCTGCAATATCATCAGATCTTTCAATGTGGACTGCTTGATATATGCAGATGATATCCTGCTCTACACGCCGTTCTCTACAGAGCAATTGGACATCTCCCCGCTGATAGAATGTTTCGACGCAGTTTCCGAATGGCTCCAATCCCAAAACCTCCGTATTCAACACAAGAAGACAGAGGTGCTCTTCATCACGAGAGACCATAACGTCACACCGCCACCCCATGTAAGAGTTAAAGAAGCAGAACTTCAAACAAAATCCACAATACGATATCTGGGGGTTACGTTGGATCAACGTCTTGACATGAAGGTGCACATAGGTAACATAGTAAGAGCAGTCTATTTCAAGATCCGGTCACTCAGGCATTTGCGCTCCTTACTAGCTCCAGAAGATTTCAGGACAATATACCAGGCACTAATTTTACCGCACTTTGATTATGCCAACGCTATCCTACAAGGCCTCCCACAGTCAACCATCAACACTCTACAACTCGCCATGAACGCTGCAGCGAGGGTACTTCATGGAACCTCTAGGAACGAGCATGCGATGCCTATCCTGAAGCAGCTCCACTGGCTCCCCATACATGGAAGACTCGTTTTCAAGACCTTACTGCTGACCTTCAAGGCCATCAACGGTCTTGCATCCTCCTCACTAATAGAGCTCATCTACGCCATTCCACCTAACAGATCCATAAGATCGACTGCAATAAACACATTAATAATTCTTAAAGCATTAACAAAATGCACCCAGACAACGGCAAACAGGGCATTCAGATTTTGCGCCCCAAGATGCTGGAACGCACTACCATCGAAAATCCGTGCAATCACTGACTTAACCCAGTTCAGGAAAGCACTCAAACATCACCTGTTCCTCAAATACTACCCACTCAGCAATGTGCATAACCAAATCCTCCAACAAAATTAGCTACACCATCATTACCTGTTTAGCCTCATCTATTTTCTCGGTGCGATATCGAGGATCCTTGTGCATGGACATGACGCCTGTATGTAAATAATTTTTGTAAATAGTTCCCCTATGTTATCCAAGATGACCTGTACATAGTTTAAAAAGTGTTATTCTAGTTAATGTTCAAAACATGTTCAATGTAACAAAACGTGTATATAGTTAACACAAGTTCCATGTAAAATATACAGAAGTATATTGATTTTTGTTCAATGTGAACCGCCCCTGATCTCTGGAAGGGGCGGTATATAAAAAACTGTTAAATAAATAAAAATAAATAAATACGTTTGTACACCTGTTCTCTGTAAACACAGAATAGCTTGTTGTTCTGGTGATTTTGTTTCATGTAAACCGCGCTGATACCGAATAGTGCGGTATATAAAAGATTGTAATAAAATAATAAATAAATAAATGCCTGATGACGTCAAAGAGAATCCCCCGGCAGAGCTCAAACAATACACAGAAAAGCGCCGGGTAAGCTCGTGCCATGAAAAGGCATGCTTAAAAATATCAGAGAAAGTCCCCCGACAGAATTTAAAGAATCGGACTCAAAACAAAAAGAAATGTATAGTCTCCCAGCACAACTCCTATGCTAAAAATGGAACACATAAACAAAAATAGAAAAGTGATAAAAAATAACCGCCCAGCCCACCCAATATAATGAAGATGTGAGAAAAAAATCCTTCCGAAAGGTATGCAAAAAATGCTTTTACAGACAGATCTTCCATTCAATAAATTCATTTAGTCCATTTGGAATAACTGTATTCAAATAAAAAATCCAACGTTGTTCTAAACAAATTAAAGGTTTATTCCATTCTGCACCATAGACAGAAGGTATACACTGTGCAACAACTGATGACAGTTTGAAGATTTGAGGTGTTTAGTTATTGCACAGTGTATACCTTCTGTCTGTGGTGGAGTCCTTTTGAATCATTTGCAGTATTGATTTAAATTTGTAAATATTTAAATCTGTATATATGTTTAAACTATCTATATACCTAATCAGCATTTACTCAGCATTGTAACCCTCAAATTACCATTTTTATTATATACAATTTAATGTTCACTGTCATTTCAATTGTTTGAATAAGTTTCAATGTAATGTTCAAGTTTTGTTCCATGTAAACCGCTTTGATTTTTCTGAAAGGCGATATATAAAACCGTTCAATAAATAAAATAAAAATAAATAAATGTTCCCTGCTGCTATGTTGCTACGCTGTGCAATGCCTGCATTATTTTCATGCTGCACCTTTTTGGGTTCTTCATAGAGGTTTTTTTGGACTGCTGATGCACGTAGAGTCTCTCTAATAATTGTGGCATAATTGTCCTTTGATTGACTCTACCTCCTTCTTGATATTGGTTGGAGGGTTGGCTGAGGTCTTTTTTTCCTCTTTAATTGAAGTTTTTCTACCCGAATTGGTCTAGCTTTTTTGTTTTTGTTTTCTCTCACGTATGAGTTTTGTTTTAGTTTTCTCTTTGGTTGTTTTTTTTTTCTAATTATTTTGTGCCTAGTTTGTTTGTTTTTTGTAATTTTTGCTTTTGGATTTCTGTGGGTGCTGCCACTACATGCACAAATGTTATGCAATTAGCATCGGGGCATATCGTGGGCGGAGCAGAGCTGGCACCTCTCGCTGACCAGACAGCGGCGATATTGAGCCACTGTCTGGTTAGCGACCTGTGGGTAAATTCAGACATGGCAAAGGCTATCCTAACGTTACCCACAGAAGCTAACCGGGTAGTGGCTCAATATAGCTGCTGCCCGGTTATTTTCCAGTTTCTGTGACTACCCCAGGTATTCAAACCCGGTGGCCAGACATAGCCCCAATATTGAATATCCGAGATTAGTATTCAGCGATTGCTGCCACCACTGAATATCGAGCCTGTAGTTTATAATTGCAGCTTAGTAACTGCCCCTCTAAAATGGCTAGCAAAGCAAACACATTTTTGAGTCATAAAATAGTTGGCTTTCTATGCACACCACATGTGGGTTTTTAAGACTGGAAGGTCACTTTGCTGAATGAACAGTTTTGGACTTCCTGAAATAACTGTGAAACTGTAATACAAATAATGAGGTAACGGAAGAAAGGGGAAGAGAAGGAGAATAAAATTTCATAAGGTACAAATTCACATGAAGGCACGTTTTACAAACGATGTCCATGTGTAATCTGGGACTTTAAAGCCAGAATGTCCGGGGGGGGAGGGGGGAAGGGAAGCAGGCGTGTCTAACTTCAGACATAGCAGCTGCATTTGACACAATTGCCAGAACACACTATTATCATGACTCCAATCTGTATACAAAACACAGCACTGAACTGGTTCCAATGATAAACCTAACAGGATGTTAGCAGCAAGTAAAAATAGGGCTGCATAAATCTGCTCTATATGTACAACAGCGAGGAGTCCCACTATCCTCTCTGCTATTTAACTTCTACAGACAGCCAATCTGCTCACTTATTTAGGCTCACATCATCTTCTACCAAGTCTATGCAGATGACATAATATTATACCTACCCTTCTCCACAATCAAGCCCTCTTACACCACGGCAATAAACTCATTCAACACAGTCTCCCAATGGCTCCTTGAGCATAACTTAGCAGTAAACTACAAAAACCAGAAGTTCTCTACATAACTCAAGATGAATCATTTATCCCACCAACCACCCTAAAGGTACAAAATGCAGAACTTCTCAATACCCAGGACTTCCGCACAGTTTACCAGGCCATGGTCTTTCCGTAACTCAAGAATTGTAACATCATCTTCCGAGGCTTATCAAAATATGCTCTACATGCACTTCAAATGGCACAAAATGCCACATGGATCCTCAAAATTTGAGCACATAATGTCCATTCTAAGACAATTACACTGTACCTGTAGCAAGCATGATCACATACAAGGTCTTACTAACAGTATTCAAAACAGCAAACAGTCTTTCCTCAAACCACCTTCAAACCACCTTAATAAATCAAGGAGATGATGTATGCAGAACACATTCACCATCCCATCCACAAAAGCAGGAAGGCGCTAAACCGCATGCTCCTGAGCGTTCTCACTGTACGCACTGACTCTTTGGAATGCCCTCTCAGTAAAGATACAAACCAAAGCGGACCTCGTAAGCTTCAACAACGAGCTAAAAACCTATCTATTCCAGCAGCACTATGGAAACATAACCTAGCCTATCCAGAAATCTCTAGCAATACAGATATTAACACAGCCCCATAGATATTATATTACAAGCTGCATGCCCTCTTCCCTTGTTTTCCTAACTTGCTCTCCTGTTGATTCACACATTTTCCAACAGGTTCTATGTAACTATTTAACCAACATCAATATCAATTGGAAACTGCTCTGACCTAGAGAGAGGGAGCAGTATTTAAAAAGAGTTAAATGATTTCACAAATGTGAATGTAGCTGATATGGACATCTAAGGGGGACATCTAGATGGACATTCCCAGAATAGTATTCTCATAGACTGTGGAAGTCTAGAGAGAGCCCAATGATTAGAGTAGTGGGCTAGAGCCAGGGAAGCCAGCATTCAAATCCCACTGCTGCTGGCACCGTGATTGTGCTGGGGATGGTGGCGAGCCACTTTCTCTACACCCTCTCTATTTTATAGCCGAAAAACACTTTTCTGATGCTTATTCATGCCTGGAACAGGTTTAAACTTGGACGGGGGTCACAGATGTCCCCAACGTTTCTGAAATTAATCAGGGACTTCTAAGTCCACTGTATCACCCCAGATACACCACCACCATACCCCCTACTTACTTGGACATTACCGCACAGGAGATATCTTTAAAAGCCATTTGTAAAATAGCTTTGGGGATGTATCTATGCTTTGGATGTCTGCATGCACATTTTTGGATGTCCAAATCATGTCTAAAGCTTTTAAAATGACCCCCATAGTTTTCTAAAATACCTGCAATGTTTCCAGTAATTGCTGTGAGCTGTAGTTTTCATATAGACAGTAGGGTGTTAAGATTCTGGCTTAAGGTCATGCTTATATCTTAATCTTGACATAATGGCCCTGATTCAAGTATGCACCAAATTCAAAATTATACTTAACATATTTAAAATATTAAACAAACTATCACCAGACATACTACAACCACTAATAAGAAAGGACTAAGAAAACAGAATAAAGAGAACCACACATAAAATTCTTCTTCTTATCCCAACACAAAGAAAAAGTACAACTAGTCAACATGCAACAGAGCATTCACCATTTACGCACCAACAATATGGAAAGCCTTACCAGAACACCTGAGAACCATTAAAGAGATGGGACTTTAGAAAAGCATTAAAAACACATCTCTTCAAGGATCATTATAGACCGGCATAATGGCAATCACTGTATAGTCATACACAATATTCCACTAAATACCCCTGTGATAGAAAAATTAATTGCTGTAAGGCTCCAAGTTAAGCTTCCTATAATGAACATTACACTACTGTAATACATCTTTCCCGGTGTATCGACATTTTTTTCAATTCTTCTGTGGCATCACCTTTAAATACATCTTCTGCAGTAAAGACCAAATCAAATAATTCATTCAGTCTCTCCACTATGGTCTTGTCCCCCCTTGTGCCCTCTTTAACCCTCTATCATCTAATGATCCAGCTGACTCTCTCACAGGTTTTTTGCTATGAATATATTTGAAAAAGTCTATTATGTGGTTTTGCTTCCACAGTAAGCTTCTTCTCAAATTCTGTTTGCCTGCCTTATCAGTGCTTTGCGTCTAACTTGCCAGTGCTTATGTTTCCAGTTTTCGTCTTTTGGCTCTGTTTTCCATTTCCTGAAAGATGCTTTTTTGGCAGCAGCCTCTCTGACCTCATCTTTAAACCATGCTGGCAGTTTTTTGAACTTCCTTCCACTTTTCTTTAGGTGTGGAATACAGTTGGTCTGGGCTTCCAAGATAGTATTTTTAAACACCCATGCTTGATGTAAGTCTTTAACCTTTGCAACTGCTCCTTTTAGTTTTTTCTTAACTATTTCCCTCATTTTATCATAGTCTTCCTTTTGAAAGTTAAAAGGTTGTACTGTGAATTTCCTTACCATCCCTCCTCCATTAATTAAATGAAATGTGATCATGCTATGATCACTATTGCCAAGTGGTCCCAACCCCCTGATCTCTTGCACCAGATCTGGTGTTCCACTAAGGACTAGGTCCAAATTGGCTTTTCCTCTTGTTAATTCATGAACTAGCTGCTCCAAGAAGCAGCCATTTATTTCATCTAGAAACTTTATCTCCCTAGCATGTCCTGCCGTGACACTGACCTATTCAATACCAGGGTATTTGAAATCACCCATTATTATTATTATTACTGTGCTGTAACTTTTATTAGCTTCTCTGATTTCTTTGAGTATTTTATCATCCATTTGTTCATTCTGGCTAGGCGGTCGATAGTACACACCCACTGCCGTCGCTTTCCCCTTCCCCTTTTTACATGGAATTTCAATCTATAGAGATTCTACAGTGTATTTTGTTTCCTGCAAAACTTTAATCCTTTGTGACTCAATATAGATTGCAACCCCTGCACCAATTTGATCTCTCATTACGATATAGTTTGTACCCAGATATCACAGTGTCCTGCTGGTTGTCCTCCTTCCACCATGTCTCTGAGATACCAATCATATCTAACCTCTCATTTAGTGCTATATTATTTTAACTCTCCAATCTTATTTTTTTAGACTTCTAGAAATTGCATTCTAGAGGCTGTATTTTATTCATATTAATCTGGTTATCGGTAGGCAGGGGTAATTTGGAATCTTTAAGCTCTGTTTGCTCTGTACTTAAGGGCTTTTGGGTTACTTTTGTCTTTACTGGAACCTCTCTGTCGATATGCCCTTACTTCAATATTTTGCTAATATCCTTCAAGGATACATTGCTCCGAACCATGCGCTCTTGGGTGACTGTCAGCTTTCCCCTATTATTTAGTTTAAAAGCCGTTCTATCTCTTTTTTAAAGGTTATTGCCAGCAGCCTGGTTCCATCTCGGTTAAGGTGGAGCCCATCCCTTTGGAAAAGCCCCTCCTTTCCCCCGAATGTTGCCCAGTTCCTAACGAATCCAAACCCCTTTTTGATCGTATAATGTGCAGGACACAACATTTAGCTGATGCTGTCAAATGAAAGATGGCGTATGTTCCTTCTTTACCATTTTATAAGCCATTCATGAATGATTTTCTGACTTTTGGACTTGATAATGGGATAATTCTAGTAATTAAGTAGTCAAAATCATGGAGATTTATGATAAATGGCATAGGTAAAAAGCCAGTTCCTTTGAAGATATTGCTCTTAAATCAAGAGTAATTATTATTTTTTTAATATATTTTTATTTGTCACTGGGAACATACAAATTAGACATTCCATATATCTTTTATGCCCCAGTTACCTTTTTTTCTATACCTTCTAGTGGTTCACTCACATATTCATTGATTTAACTCCCCAGCAGTATTCTTCCTCCCCTCCCACTACATTGCAAGGTATTTTTCTTTGTAGGCGTCCCATGTGCAAGCCTACAAAGACGAGCCCCTGCACTTCTCCTCAGCCTGCAGGGCAGTGCTGAGGATTGGTACTAGTCTTATACAGACTCAACAAATTCTCCCTTTTGCCATCCTTCTGCATCTCATGTTCTGCTATCTGGTGCATTGAATGGAATCGAAACTTTGAAGCTGGAGCTTCTTTATCTAAAACATCAGAATCACCTTTTTCACTATGAGAACACTCAGTCCTGTGTTGTATAACAGCTTCTATCACCACTAGAGTGGCATTCCATAAAACCTGCAACTTGCCGCACTCTAAAAACAAGTGCACTAATATACCCATTTGCACCTTGCATTTCCCACATTCTTTCCCCTCCCATAGCTTCAACCTCTCCTCTTTTTCTTTAGTGATGTAAAATCTGAATACTATCTATATTGTATCTCTTGTAGTTGCACATTCACGGTCCTCAGTATGATCTCTCCAGAGAGGTCCCTCCCTCCCCCACAATCCCTCAGGCGCGATTTCCTTTGCTACATCTTTCGACCAGGTTTTAGCTAGTGGCACTAAGAAACTTGCCTCATAAGCACCCCTCCTATTCCTCTACCACATAGCCACTTTATTAAAGCGCTGTGATATCTGTAAGAACACCATATCCAGTTCAGTAAATTGCATATTTTCCCTCCTAGCCTTTTTCAAAGTATTCCAGTCGTGTCTCACTTGTAAGTAGGGTAATAGGTGGGCATTATGTATGTGTGTATTTGTGAAATGCTTTTTATTATAAAATACATTAATCTCCCACGTAGCATAAATTAGAAAGAATATATATGTAAGCAACCAAAAGTAATATTTATTTCATATTTACATAACACATATGCTGTACAGAGTCATTTTTACAAAAACTGGGGATGTAGTGATGGTTTATACTTCCGTGTAGTCGCAGTACATGCGTACCTCTGATCTTCTGATGCTTTGAAGTGATCGAATGCTTTCGCTCCTGGATCCGATACTTGATCTGTTGAACAGCCTTTGTGAAAATGATTTACACATGAAAAAGTAAATGATTGGATCGAGGCATACATTGCATGCAGAGAGGAAGAGGGTAGACTCCTTGCAGTAATCCAGAACTCTCTGTGCGGTCTCATTTAAAATGTTATCTAGTTGGCTAAAGGTAAAAGGAATGCTGCATAAATGATATGGTAGAAAACATGTGAAAAAAACAGCCACAACAGCACGTATGCTTTGATTGTGTTTTCGTCTTCTACTTGATGGACTAATAAATTGTTTGCTGGATTTATATATATACCTGGATATTGAAATGTAACATCCGATGAGTATTATCAACACGCCTACAAATAGACACATATTAATATAAATGACTGCTTCATGCCATCTTACTCCTAAGGGGCTTTTAAGTTTTATGCAGTCCTCTACATTGTCTCTTGTTGGTGGAACATTTGTAAGAATTATATTTGGCAAGGCCAAAGTGGCCATACCAACCCATATTCCCACAGACAAACACTTCGTGAAGTTTACATTGTACATTTTAGAACTCCCAAATGGTTTAACCACTTTGAGATATCGATCAATGCTGATTAGTCCCAGAAATGCGATACTGATGTACATGTTTGCATAGAAGAGAACCATAGAGTATCGGCAGAGAACAAAGTTAAAGTTCCATGGTCCAAGTCCTGAAGCTTGAATGATTTTGAAAGGGAATGTCAGCGTCATTAAAAGATCTGCTACCATAATGTTTTTGAGGTAAAAAATGAAGCTTGTTGTACTTCTGATGTGGAAGAAAATCCATAAAGCCAGACCATTTAGTATTATGCTTCCCAGAAAAATGACTAGATAAAGGACAGGGAGACCAATTCTTATGAGTTGACTGCCATGTGTGGAATTAGTCTGTAGATCTGTTGTAGAATTCAGTAATATTTTGTCCTCTTGATCCCATGGATATTCTGTAGAGGTGAAACAAAGAAATTGGATATGCTGTTGTAATTTATTTTAATTTTTTAAAACTTTATTCTCCACTATTCATCATAGAATGTGTTGGCTCCTCAACACGCCAGACTGACAACAGATTATTTAATAATATAACAGTTATTTGAAGTGATATCCGGGTTTTTATATTTTTATTTCTCTCGGCCTAAGATTTATTTTTATTTATTTAACATTTTTATATTCCATCACATCTAATATCATGAATGGATTACAATAAAACATCTAAAATAAGTAGTACATTCTAACAACATCACAAAGTAAAAACAAACATAAAAACATCCTCATAATAAAAACTATTTTTAGCATAAGAACATAAGATATGCCATACTGGGTCAGACCAAGGTCCATCAAGCCCAGTATCCTGTTTCCAACAGTGGCAAATCTAGGTCATAAGTACCTAGCAGTTTCCCCAAAAGACACAGGTTCCTCAATGCTTGTATTGGGTCAAGCAGTGATATCCTGGGTCCCTTTTAATAATGATTTATGGACCTTTCCTCCAGGAACTTCTCCAAACCTTTTTTTAAACCCAGCAACACTAATAGTTCTTATTACATCCTGCGGTAACAAATTCCAGAGTTTGATTACATGTTGAGTGAAAACATATTTTCTCTCATTAGTTTTAAATAGATTACCCTGTAGCTTCATTGCATGTCCCCTAGTTTCTTATATTCTGATGACGTAAACAATCAATCTACATTTATCCGTTCCACTCCATTCATTAATTTATATACCTCTATCATATCTCCCTTCAGCCATCTCTTTTCCAGGTTGAAGAGCCCTAGCTTTTTTAGCCTCTCTTCATAGGAGTAGCCTTCCATCCCCTTTACCATTTTGGTGGCTCTTCTCTGTACCTTTTCTAATAACGCTATATCCTTTTTAAGATATGCGACCAGAATTGCACACAATATTCAAGGTGCGGTCGCACCATGGAATGATACAGAGGCATTATAATATCCTTTGTATTATTTTCCATTCCTTTCCTTATGATACCTAGCCTTCTATTTGCTCTCTTGGCCGCCGCTGCACACTGGGTGGAGGGTTTTAACATGTTATCGAAGATGACGCCTAAATCGTTTTCCTGGGTGGTGGCTCCCAATGTGGAACCTTGCATAGTGTAACCATAGTTTGGGTTGTTCTTTCCTAGGTGCATAACTTTGCATTTGTCCACATTAAATTTCATCTGCCATTTGGATGCCCAGTCTTCCAATTTATCAAGATCCTCTTGCAATTTTCCACAATCCTCTTGGGTTTTAACAACTTTAAATAGTTTTGTGTCATCTGCAAATTTGATAACCTCACTCGTTATTCCCTTTTTCAGGTCATTTATGAATAAGTCAAAAAACAGCGGACCCAGCACAGATCCCTGGGGTACTCCATTATTCACCTTTTTCCATTGGGAAAAGTGGCCATATAGCCCTACTCTCTGCTTTCTATCTTTTAACCAGTTCCTGATCCACAATAGTACATTACTTCCTATCCCATGACTTTTTAGTTTTGCCAAAAGTCTCTGATGAGGGACCTTGTCAAAGGCTTTCTGAAAGTCCAGATACACTATATCAACCGACTCACCTTTGAATTAACAAAATCAGCCTCATCTATTAAGGATATGAAAGCATCTCATGGGTGCAATTTTTCAAATCTGATCAGTATTCCAGAAATGTATGTGCTTAATTACATAGGCCTCTATTTATGAAACTATATTAACTATTTAATACGGGAGTTATTTGCACACTAACAGCGCAGTACTGCATTAACATTGGCAATTAGCATTTTCACCGCTAATGCAGAAAATCCATTTTAGGATGTGTAGCTACTTCTTTTGAATTAACATGGCATTTACTACATGGAGTAACAGATAATATGGCAGATATATGATGCAATTAACTACATCTTAACGTATAGCAAACTGCATTGCGCATTATTTGCCAATCAGTTAATGCATGATAGCAAACTTTGCTGTGGATTAACTACATGGCAGCCCTCTCATAAATGCTGGGAATGCCCCCAACGTTTACTTCAAACATTTTGCACTTAAAAGCTCTTATCTTCCAGCTAAATCATATTCGGTGCAAACTCTTAGCACACTTTAGTAAATACGGACCTTAATATTGTACATTGAATATTAAAAGTGAAAGCATCTGTGCATTACCTAATAACTTTTGCATTGCTCTAAAATAGTATTCTGTCACTAATCTTTTAGCTATCTAGAGTAGCTATCTTTTTAAATATCAGCTAGCCTACAAAATACTGTAGATCAGATTCATATCCCAGATGTTGGCAACTATTGCCAACCTAGAAAAGAACACTGTGCTTGAAAAGGTATAAAAAAAATTGAGGTTCAGTTCAGTATTTTCCAAAAGATAGTTCACATGAAGGCAAATTTTACAAAGGATGTCAAAGTGCAATCTGGGAACAGGCTTGAACATCTGCAAAAAAGCCATCCATGTCCAAGTTCGAACACAAGTTCGCAAATGTTGACATTCCTGATATGGACGTCTGAGGGGACATCTACATAGGTGTATCCAGCACAGTATCTAAGACTGGGGACATCTAGGAGACAATCAATTACATAAAAAACAACATTGGGATTGTGGTGTGTACTGAGGATTGTGGAGTGCCATCTTCTCTACACCCTCCAGATGTTTTTGGTTACAAATAAGCACTTTCCTGATGCCTGAGGTCTAAAGTTGCATGAGGTCGTAGATATCACAGAGGTTTCTGAAATCAATTTGGGGCATCTACATTCATCGCCCTGCCCCGGCCATGCCTATATTTTCTTTTATTAGTCTTAAATGGGTTACCCTGTAGCTTCATTGCATGTCCCCTAGTCTTTCTACTTTTTGATTGATAAACAGTCTATCTACGTTTACACGTTCCACTCCATTCATTAATTTATAGACCTCGGCCGCCTCTCTTTCAGGTTGAGAGTCCTAACCATTTTAGTCTCTCCTCATAGGGGATCCTTCCATCCCCTTCACTATTTTGGTGGCTCTTCTGTGTACCTTCTCTTTCTGCTATATCCTTTTTAAGATACGGTGACCAGAATTGCACACAATATTCGAGGTGCAGTCTGAATAGCTGTTCTAACATTAACTGGTTTTAGCCATCCAGTTAGTAGCTGAATATGGTGGCTAACCAGATAGCAATGCTGCTGTCTGGCGAACCTGGATATTCCGCATCGGAAGCTAGAAAAGTTCTGGCACTAAATATCTGAGTTTAATTAAAGTGGTGGTGGCTAGGCACTGTAAATAGCCTACTCACCGTGAATATCACCCTACTACTATTAGTAATTTATATAGTACTATGCTGCGCTGTACAGATACATACAAAAAACTGTCGCTGCTCGTCATAGCTTACAATTTAATTAAGACAGACAATACAATAGCTGAGAACAAGGGTACAAATAGGGAAAGGTAAGGAGAACAAGGCATCAGGATCCAAAAGCAGCCTCTGAGGTGGGCCTTTAGCTTGGATTTGAAAAGGGGAAGAGATGAAGCCTGACGTACAGACTCAGGTAGTTTGTTCCAGGCATAAAGAGCAGCAAGGTGAAAGGATCCAAGTCTGGAGTTAGCAGTGGAACAAAAGGGCAAGGAGAAAAGCAAGCCAGTAGAAGAGCCGTGTTCACACGGAGGGGTGTAGGGAGAGAGGAAAGGTAGCGAAGAGCAGTGGAATGAATGCATTTATAGGTTAGAAGTAGAAGTTTGAATTGGATACGGAAATGAAAGGGGAGCCAATGAAGTGATTTAAGACGAGGGGTTATATGAATATATCGGGGCTGGCCGAAGATTAGCCGTGCTGCAGAGTTCTGAATAGATAGAAGGGGAGAGGGATGACTCAGAGGGAGACCAGCAAGGAGGAGGTTGCAATAGTCTAGATGAGAGGTGATTAAAGAGTGGATACGTGTTTTAATAGTGTGTTCAGAAATGAAGGTGTTAATTTTGTTAATCTTATAGAGAAAGAAATGACAGGTTTTTGAAATTAGTTGGATGTGTGTGGAGAAGGAGAGGGAGGATTCAAAGATGACCCCAAAGTTATGGGCTGAGGAAACAGGACGTATAGGAGTATTATCTACAGAGATAGAGAAAGGAGGAAGTAAGGAGGAGGGTTTAGGGTGAAAAATAAGAAGTCTGGTTTTGGCCATGTTCAATTTCAAACAACGGAGAGACATCCAGGAAGTAACGTCAGAAAAGCAGGCAGAGATTCAAGCCTGGAGTGTCAGACAAATATCAAGTGTAGAGAGAGATTTGAAAGTCATCCGCATAAAAATGGTACTGACAGCCATGGGAGGAGATGAAGGCACCAAGAGACTGGGTATAGAGAGAGAAAAGGAGAGGGCCCAATACAGACCCTTGGGGTACACAACTGAGAGTGAGATAGCAGAACAAACATTGAAAGAGCGATAGGAGAAGTAGAGTGTGAGGTAGAGAGGAGATGGCATGATGGAATCGAGGGTGAGGTCCTTTCAGAGAGAAAGGAGAGGGATGAATGAGGAAGAAAAAGGTTTAGTTTGAGAGCTGAAGAAAGGGTGGAAGACAAGATGGGGGTATAAATGGGAAGGTAGAGGGTGATAAGGGAAGGTGGGGATTTAAGTTGTTGGTATGAGGGGGAGAAGGTTAGGGAGTGTCAGTAAAAGGAAGAAAAAGTGGTGTGGAGCCATAAAAATGGAGAGGAGAGCAGAAGACTGAGGAAATAATTGAAGGAAAGGTAGGAGAAAGATCGACCGAACCAAGACCTTCTATTACTGTTTAAACGCACTACCAGCCAGGGATAGAATCCAGGCTCAGTCACTGGTTCAGGCCCTCCAACTGTTGCAGACAGAATCTAGGCCCATTGTTACTGTTATAAAGACTCTACCAGTCGGGGATAGAATCCAACCTCTTTGTTTCTGAGGATTTGAACTGTTTGTAATAGCTCATATAAGACAGATACAGAAAGAATGAATTTTGAAAATTTTCAGTTGTAGTAAGAAGCACCGCCTTTGCCCAGATTCATCGTTTTAAATTAGAGAAAGAGGAGAGATGAACAGCTGTGCTGCCAAAATGTGAATGAATTCCACTGGATGAAATTTGTAAGATCTGTTGCTTACTACAGCTCATTTGTGTGGGCCGTATTTAGAATTTCTGACCCTTAGCAGGTAGCTACCCTATGTTTTTGTACAGACCTTTTTACCAATGACGATCTTTGGAGATCTCTTTTGGATAGCTCTAAAACTGGCCATTTCCAGAATGCTGTTGTTGGAGCTGTACAGTGATGCTGTATGCGTTTTTTTACTGGGAGTTGAAAATGATTTAGGGCCTGTCGCTTCAGAGAGAAGCTTGTTGAAGCCATACTAAGCTAGTAAAGTTGCTCCAATTTTGCCATTGAAAAATATCTATTGGGGTAACTTTATAACAGTTTTTGTGCATATATATGCTTCTTATAAACTTGCCCCCTGTGTACAAGTGGACACGTAGTTATATGCAAACTATATGTAGGTGTGTTTGAGGGAGGAGTTTGAATAGAGAAAGCTCTTGATTATAATAAAATATGAGAAAAAAAGATTAAAAATATATAACATCTGAAGATTAAAGAAAGGTACTTTCATTTCATGTTTTGTGCATGTAATGATAGGATGTAATCTTCTGGTGTGGTGAGCATGGAATTGCTCATCTGGGTGTGACAGGTTGCGTGTGAGATGGTATGTGCAACTGTAGACGGTGGTTTTAGCTGCTTATCAGTCTACTGGGCAGGAAGTGTGAAAAGTGGGACATTTTTCTTCCTTGCAAAGTTGAGCAGAATATAGACATAATAGTGAAAAGTTATATTAATATACAGACAGGCATTAAAAGGGATTTCTCTGTCCCTTGACATCAGTTTTTAAGCAGCAGCTAGCATCTGCAGCCAGGAGTGATTTGGATCCCTGCGGCGTGCTTGTTTACCTGACAACTTGCTGTTTGCATCACTGAGTTCCATTGTTTCTTCTTGACTGCAGTTGAAGGTTTGTGGATGTGCTTGTGAGAAGTGCAGCCTCTAAGCACAATGCACCACTTGTAAACTCTGAGGCAAAAACACACAAGGGAGAATAAGTAAATGTTTAATTGGGGCTGTAAGCAGGTGTAGCTTAGACTCACAAGTTACCATGCTGATCCTGCCAAGCTAGATTTGTGTTCATACAATCAGTGTCATAAGGGCATGAGTACTAAACTGTGGTAGGTGCAAATCCTGTACAGTAAATGCAGGTGGTATGCCCAGCATCAGCCCTGAACTTTACTCAGGGCAGAAACTTACGGCACGGGCCTGCATTCCCTGCCTCAGCAGGTAGAGTCGGAGCACCTGCGCTACCTGTCAAGGCAGGTAACATTGGTCCAGAGTAAAACCACAGGGGGGACAAGCAGTTGCAGCCGCAGTGGCTACCCCACACCAATAGAGGTCCCCCACCAGTCAGCCCCTTGCCTTCACTACCATCCTCCCTCTGGATAGCATGCCAATGTGATCCCTCCCTCCCCTGCTCCCCCCTACCCCCGAGTATTACCCAGGGATCTCTGGTGGTCCAAGTGGTGGAACAGAGCAGGAGCAGTCCTCTGCTCCTGCACCTAGTGGTGTTGCAAGATTCACTATGGGTCGGAACTGTGAGACTGGCACCATTTTGTAAACTGCCAGGGCAATGGCAGGAGTGGAGAGAAACTGTTCTGCCCCATTCACCACTTGGATGGACCACCAAGGAGCCCTGGTCAGCGCCAGGAGAAGCTGGGGGAGGGATGGGGTTCATGCTTGGGGAGAGGGGAGCCTGATTGGGGTGGGAGTGTGGGGATGGTCTTGGGGAGGGAGATCATATTGTCATGCTGTCCAGGGGGAGTGTGGTACTGAAGGTGGAGGGGTTGCTTAATCTCCAGGAACAAGCAGGAATGTAGTCTTCACATATGTGTATCATCGGTACCGACGGAGCCTGCGCGGGAATGCTCCCCAGCGTCCAATTAGAAAGCTTTTGGGAGCATTCCACAGTGCCTGCGTGCTGCCTTCCCCGCGGAGCCAGCAGGTCGTTTTCCTGTCACCGCAGAAATTGTCCCATATTTTTCATTCTTTTTTGTGGTAGCATCTGCCTTCCTCGACGCTATACCGGTACCGCCGGTTCTTTCTTTCTTTCTTAAAAAAAAAAAAAAAAAATTCTAATCTTTAATCTGGATTTTCCAGCCCTTTTCTCTCGGGTGCCACGCGCCATTTTGGTCACTAGGCCCAATTTTTCCTCAACATGGAAAAACCCGCGTCAGGGTTTTAAAAAGTGTTCCAAGTGTGGCGGTACCATCTCCGTCACCGACACTCATGAGTGGTGCCTCAAATGTTTAGGTCCTAACTACTCCATCTCGGAGTGTGTTGCCTGTGGGAGATGTCGAAGAGGGGTCGGCAGAACCGAGCTGCTAAGCTTAGCACCCTTTTTCCCTCCGATGCAGCATCCGTGGCATCAATGTCTTCCATAAGAACATAAGATATGCCATACTGGGTCAGACCAAGGTCCATCAAGCCCAGTATTCTGTTTCCAACAGTGGCCAATCTAGGTCATATGTACCTAGCAGTTTCCCCAAGAGACACAAGTTCCACAATGCTTGTACTGGGTCAAGCATTGATATCTTCGGTCACTTCTTAATAATGGTTTATGGACCTTTCCTCCAGGAACTTGTCCAAACCTTTTTTAAACCCAGCTACACTAACAGCCTTTACTACATCCTCCGGTAACAAATTCCAGAGTTTGATTACACGTTGAGTGAAAAAATACTTTCTTTTATTAGTCTTAAATAGTTTACCCTGTAGCTTCATTGCATGTCCCCTAGTCTTTCTATATTCTGATAACGTAAACAATCGATCTACGTTTACCCGTTCCACTCCGTTCATTAATTTATAGACTTCTATCATATCTCCCCTCAGCCGTCTCTTTTCCAGGTTAAAGAGCCCTAACCTTTTTAGCCTTTCCTCATAGGAGTATCCTTCCATCCCCTTTACCATTTTGGTGGCTCTTGTCTGAACCTTTTCTAAAATCGCTATATCCTTTTTAAGATACGGTGACCAGAATTGCACACAATATTCAAGGTGCGGTCTCACCATGGAACAATATAGAGGCATTATAATATCTTTTGTTTTATTTTCCATTCCTTTCCTTATCATACCTAGCATTCTATTTGCTCTCTTGGCTGGCGCTACACACTGGGCCGAGGGTTTTAACATGGTATCCACAATGACGCCTAAATCTTTTTCCTGGGTGGTGGCTCCTAATGTGGAACCTTGCATCGTGTAACCATAGTTTGGGTTGTTCTTCCCTAGGTGCATAACCTTGCACTTGTCCACATTAAATTTCATCTGCCATTTTGATGCCCAGTCTTCCAATTTATCAAGATCCTCTTGCAATTTTTCCAGGGCTTCGTCTTCCTCCCATGGATCTCAGGTAACCAAACATAAATCTGGCCGGTCCTCAAAGGGTAGATCTCCTTCCAAGCATCGAGATGCCTCTGGCATTGCCCTTTTGGGACTTGTACCGGCAAAATTGCCCCGGCGGGAGGCTTCAGTTTCCAAAGCACTATCGGGGCTCCAGGATGTTCTCGAGGCCTCAACCTCGGCAGAACTACTGGTGCCATGTTCTGGGGTACCGGCCGCTTCGTCCTGTACCGACACCCAGGCATCGGCTGTGTCAATTGACCAGAGATTCCTGGCTATTGAACGCAATCTGGCGGCTCTCCTTGCGGCTACTTTGCCTATTCATGAGATCTTGCATGATCTCATGTTAAGAATGTGGGGAACGCCTCTTACCACCTCTCCTCATTCCCATAGGCTGGATACTATGTATTGAGTGCCTCCTTGTCCTGGATTTCAAAAAACTCAGTTGCCACACCACTCCATTGTGATGGAGTCAGCTATGAGAAGGATCAAGAGTGCAAAAAGACATGCATCTAATCCTCCAGGACGTGAATGTAGGACTCTTGATGCCTTTGGGCATCAAACATTCCAGGCCTCTGTGCTTTCTGCTAGAATTAGTTCCTACATCTTATATATGAGAATGTTCCTTAAAGAGGTCACAGGAGATCTAGAGTTTATGAGCCCTCTTCTTCCTGATGATAAAAGGCAGGATTATCTTACACTTGTCAAACATGCCCAGGATGTTTCCAAGTTTGTTAATCGTGCAGCTTTTGACTGCTTTGAGTGCATAAGCAGAACCTCTGCCATTGCCATAGGGGCTCGTAGGATTGCCTGGCTCCAGGCATCTGACTTAGAACTCTGGGTACAGGACAAACTGGGAAATATCCCTTGTACAGGTGAAAATCCCTTTGGCAAAAATTGGCAAGAGAAAACTAATGAGCTGGATGCTGATAACACCACCTTGGATAGACTATCCAAGGCTTCAGCTGATCCTGCAAGGAGGAAATCCTACAAGATACCATTCTTCTCTAAAAAGAAGAGGTTTTACCCCTCCTATATCCAGCAGGTGCATTCTGCCCGAAAGGGACAGCAGCCCCAAAGCAAAGGAAATCAAAGACTGCTAAGCCTCAACCGGCCAAGCAGACTCAGCCTCCACAGGGGCTTTGACTCCCTTCTAGAGAACTTGGCCTTCCTAGCCCTGAACGGGCCAGAACCTTCCACTATCCCTGGAAGGTTGTGTCATTTTGCCCCCAGATGGGGGCAGATAACAGCAGAAGAATGGGCTCTTTCCATTGTAAGAGAGGGGTACAAGTTTCATTTCTTCAACATGCCCCCTCCTACAGTGGTAAGACAGTTGAATTCTCAGGCTTCTCTCAACACTCAGTTGAGTCAAGAGGTCAGTCTACTTCTTGCCCATGGGGCAATAGAAGACGTACCCATTTCCCAACAGGGTACAGGGTTTTACTCCCCTTATTTCCTTATTCCAAAGAAAACAGGGGGACACAGACCCATTTTAGACCTCATAGAACTGAACAAATTCCAGTTCAAAGAGAACTTCAAGATGATTTCTCTGGGAACTCTGCTGTCATACCTTCAGAGTCAGGTTTGGCTTTGTTCTCTAGATCTCAACCACCCAGGAAAAAGATTTAGGAGTCATCGTGGATAACATGTTAAAACCCTCCGCCCAGTGTGCAGCGGCGGCCAAGAAAGCAAATAGAATGCTAGGTATCATAAGGAAAGGGATGGAGAATAAAACAAAGGATATTATAATGCCTCTGTATCGCTCCATGGTACGACCGCACCTTGAATATTGTGTGCAATTCTGGTCACCGTATCTTAAAAAGGACATAGAGTTATTAGAAAAAGTACAGAGAAGAGCCACCAAATTGGTGAAGGGGATGGAAGGCTACTCCTATGAAGAGAGGCTAAAAAGGTTAGGGCTCTTTAACCTAGAAAAGAGGCGGCTGAGGGGAGATATGATAGAGGTGTATAAATTAATGAATGGAGTGGAACGGATAAACGTGGATAAATTGTTTACGCTATCAGAATATAGAAGGACTAGGGGGCATGTAATGAAGCTACAGGGTAAACTATTTAAGACAAATAGGAGAAAATATTTCTTCTCTCAACGTGTAATCAAACTCTGGAATCTGTTACCGGAGGATGTAGTAAGGGCTGTTAGTATAGCTGGGTTTAAAAAAGGTTTGGACAAGTTCCTGGAGGAAAGGTCCATAAACCACTATTAAAAAGGGACCCAGGATATCAATGCTTGGCCTAGTACAAGCAATGCAGAACCTGTGTCTTTTGGGGAAACTGCTAGGTACGTATGACCTAGATTGGCCACTGTTGGAAACAGGATACTGGGCTTGATGGACCTCGGTCTGACCCAGTATGGCATTTCTTATGTTCTTATGTTCTTATGATGCGAACACTCATGTTCTCATCCATCCAACTCACCGAAGATTCCTTCGGTTCCTTTTTCAAGGAAAGCACTACCAATACAGGGTGCTTCCTTTTGGCCTGGCCTCAGCACCAAGGATGTTTACGAAATGCATGGCTGTAGTGGCAGCATTTCTTCGCAATCTAGGAATATTCGTCTTCCCCTACTTAGACGACTGGCTCATTTGAGTCCCATCAGAGTCAGAGGCCAGAATTTCCCTATCTTGCACAATGCGTATCCTTCAGTATTTGGGCCTGGTCATAAACATCCCAAAATCCAGCCTAACTCCCACTCAGTCTCTAGAGTTTATAGGAGCTCTGCTGGATACCAGAAAAGCAAGGGCCTATCTTCCATAGGCCCGCTGCCTTCGCATTGTGCAGTTAGCCTCCCAGGCACTGTTAAAAACTCATCTCACTGCTCGGGAAATGTTACAACTACTAGGCCACATGGCATCTACCGTGCACGTGGTTCCCTATGCTCGCCTCCATATGAGAGCAGCCCAATGGACTCTATCCACTCAGTGGACTCGGGCATCAGGCTGCCTATCAGGCAAAATAGCAATCTCAAGTCACCTTATTTTGTCTCTACAATGGTGGCAGTCAACCCAAAACCTGTTGGTGGGGGCCCCTTTCCAGCAACCCATACCCCAGGTCACTCTAACAACAGATGCCTCACAGGTGGGTTGGGGAGCTCATCTGTAAGATCTCTCTACCCAAGGCACCTGGACTCCACAGGAGACCCACTTACATATCAATCTCCTAGAACTCAGAGAAATCTTCCTTGCTCTTTGAGGTTCCATACCCAGCTCAGCTACAAGACAGTCTTAATTCAGACGGACAATCAAGTAGCTACGTTCTATGTGAACAAGCAGGGAGTTTGCAACGAGGCTTTGCGACTATGGGCCCTCGCCAGAGAGCATCAGATTCATCTCCTTACGGTGTATCTGCCAGGCATTCAAAACTCTTGGGTAGACAGACTCAGTCGAGTTCTGCTTCCACACGAATGGTCTCTTCATGCAGACCAGGTAACAAAAATTTTTCAAATTTGGGGAACTCCAGACTCCTCTTTGCAAGTCCATTGAATGCCAAACTTCCCCGGTTCTGTTCCAGAATGCCAGCTCAGGGTTCTCAGGCCAGGGATGCTTTCCTCCTCCATTGGGGTCAGGACTTCCTATATGCCTTTCCACCCATTCCCCTAATTCCCAAAACCCTATTCAAGCTTCAGAGAGACAAAGGCCACGTGACTCTCATAGCTCCACATTGGCCACGGCAGGTGTAGTACTCTCTGCTCCTGCACCTCTCTCAAGCTCCATCTCTGGAGTTAGGATCTGCAACAGATCTCCTGTCTCAGGAGGACGGGATGTTGTGGCATCCCAATCCGCACTCTCTGCATCTCAGGGCCTGGTTGCTGAGAGCCTAGAGCTTCATGGTCTTAACCTTTCTCAACAAGTAAGGGATGTGCTTCCAGGAAACCTTCCACAAGACGTTCTTATGCTTTCAAGTGGAAAAGGTTTTCCATATGGTGTTCGCAAAAGGGTCTTCACCCCTCTGCGATACCTCTGGAATCATTACTGGAGTATCTCCTTCATTTATCTAATGCAGGACTTAAGACTAACTCAGTAAGAGTCCATTTAAGTGTTATTTCAACTTCTTTAAAGCCTTTAAATGGACAACCTATTTCCTCTCATCCTCTCATAGCGAGATTTATGAGGGGCCTTCTTCTAATTAAGCCTCCCATTAGGCCACCTCCAGTGGCATGGGACCTAAATCTGGGTCTTGGGCAGCTCATGAAGCCGCCTTTTGAACCTTTAGCTACTACCTCCTTGAAATTCCTTTCCTGGAAAGTTATCTTTCTCATTGCAATCACATCAGCACGTCGCATCAGTGAATTACAAGCATTAGTTGCTGATCCTCCTTACACGAGGTTCCATCATGATAAGGTAGTCCTTAGGACTCATCCACACTTTATGCCAAAGGTGGTCTCACCTTTTCATTTAAACCAGGCGGTTTACCTGCCTGTATTTTTTCCAAGGCCTCATGCTTCAAATGCAGAAAGGAATCTTCATACTTTGGACTGTAAAAGAGCACTTGCCTTTTACTTACAGAGGACACAGCAACATAGAAAGTCCTCCCAACTCTTTGTTGCTTTCGATCCTTCTCATTTGGGACTTCCAGTCTCCAAGAGAACATTGTCCAACTGGATTGCACAGTGTATTTCGTTTGCCTATCGGAGTAAGAACCTTTCTCTGGAAGGCCGTGTCACAGCTCACAATGTGAGAGCCATGGCAGCCTCAATGGCTCATCTACACTCTGTGTCTATTGACGACATCTGTCGAGCAGCTACTTGGACCTCGGTTCATACCTTCACAGCCCATTACTGCTTAGACAAGGACTCCCGCCGGGATGCCTTGTGTGGTCAGGCTGTTCTACAGCACTTGTTCCATACTTAATCAACTTCTACCCACCTTTCCCGGTAGGATGCCAGAGATCCATGGGGGGAAGTGGAGCTCTTTCACAGGAGCACACAACTTCTGGCATCTGCAGCTAGGGAGTCCCCATATGTGAAGACTACATTCCTGCTTGTTCCTGGAGATAGCATAGTTACTCACCTGTAACAGGTGATCTCCAGGAACAGCAGGAATTTAGTCTTCACAACCCACCCCCTCCCCTAGCAGTTGTATCTCTCTTTTCTTTCCCTCTCTCTCTCTTTGTCTCAGCTTTAAAACTCAACTGGAGAGAGGCAGTTGGGAAAGGCGGGAAGACAGCACGCAGGCGCTGTGGGATGCTCCCAAAAGCTTTCTAATTGGACGCTGGGGAGCGTTCCCGCACAGGCTCCGTCGGTACCGACGATACCCATATGTGAAGACTAAATTCCTGCTGATCCCAGAGATCACCTGTTACAGGTGAGTAACTATGCTGTGCAGGAGGGTGGTTTGTGTCTTTGGGGGGGGGGGGGTAGAGAGGCACCAGCATTAGGCAGTCTTATATATTGATATGGGCAGCAGCCTCACTACCTCTTGAGATGGTGTTAAGTGCAGCCACGCTATTAGCAGTCGTGACAGCGAGCACGTGGCAATATCCTGCACACTAGCAATCGGTGCACTGTTAGTGCAGTTTGGTGCATGCTGAATAGCTTGTGCTGGAGTCCGCGGTACTTAGTAAACATGCTCTATAGTGTTGCTGTTTTCTTAAAATTCTTTATTATGTTTTTGGATACATTCTTAAAAATATGAGGCAGTCATATCTTATCTGGATACTACTACTACTATGATTATTAAACATTTATAAAGTGCTACTTTTCATCCACTCTATGTAAATAGGATCAGTGAATATTCATCCTAATTTAAACAGATAAGGTATCCATTTGAAGTTAGTACTGCTATTTATACAGTTCATCCAGAAAGTGACTGATTATTACCACTATCCACATAATTTTAGGCCTAGTACTCTGAATGCCCCAAGCCCCCACCTCAAGTTATCTGAGGATATGCTGAAAACCAGAATGGTTTGTGGCCCTTAGGAACCAGCATTAAAAACCTCTGAATGAGATAAACACTGATAGCATTAATTTATATTTATGTTTATGTTTATTGAACTTTATATACCTCTAAACGAATAAACATCAAAGCGGTATACATAGCTTAAATAAAAGAAAAGCCATAAGGTAGAGGAGAGGAAAATAAATTACAATTTTAGATAGGAAAGCAAACCTAGCAGACTCATAAGACAAGACAGTAAGGAGGGGAGGGAGAGAGGGGGGAGAGAAGAGGTAAGGTTACACAGAGGAATCAGGGAGGTTGAAGGCAAGGGCAAAGAGATGGGTTTTGAGACTGTTCCTGAAAGTGGTATACCTTTGCTCAAGCCGGATGGACGAGAGTAGGGAGTTCCAGAGGGCGGGGCCAATGAAGGCAGAGGAACGAGTAGACTGGAGGCGAGCAGAGGCAGGTGAGGGGAGACGTAGGCGATTGAGATGGAGAGATCGTAAGGAGCGGACTGGGGTATGGAAGTGAACGAGATCAGCCAGATACTGGGGGGGAGTGAGTGTAAAGGACACGGTGGAGAAGTACCAGGATTTTGAAGTGGATGCGGAATTTGATGGTAAGCCAGTGATGATGAATAAGTAGGGGTGTAACGTGATCACGTGAAGAGGAGTGAAAGATGAGTAGGGCGGCAGTGTTTGGATGTGTTGGAGGCGGTGAAGTTGAGTGGTAGGGAGACTAGCTAGAGCCGAGTTACAAAAGTCGATACGGGACATAACCAGGGATAGGAGGAGGGTGGTAAGTGCCTGAACGGTAAGGAAGGGCCTGATAGCGTGAATCTGACGGAAGGAGAAAAATGACGTTTTAGAGACGTGAGCAATGTGATCGCGAAAGGATAGATTGGAATCAAAGAGGGACGCCCAGGTAGCGAAAAGAAGAGACTAGGGGGACGGGCGAACCAGAAAGGAGGGGGAGACCTGAGGGAACTTTGCTTTGTTGAAATCAAACTTGCATAACTGGTGTTGCATTTGATGTCTTTTCAGGACACTAATGAAGTCCAAGCTCCATTCATCGAGGGATCATTTTGGAAATGGATACTGGCAGCACTTTCAGACACAGTAGTTTAATGTGCAGTGATGCTATTCTGTTTGCCATCTAAATGATTATCAAGTAGATAGATCATCACAGAGTTGATTAAAAATACATTTACAAAAGATATAAACCATTAAAAGTGTGGGGAGGGGGATCAAGATGGCTGACACACGTTAGACGCTGCGGTCAGTACGCTGCACTATTTTCCTTATATTTTCATTATGCCGCATAAGAGGAAGGCTAAAAGCCAGTCTTTACCTTCTGCAGCGACGGCGGCAGCAACGGCCGGGCCTTTAGATATTTTTCTGAGGCTCACTGGTGTGGTTGGTGCTCCGGAGCTAACTAGCTCGTTGGGGGTATTAAGAACGGAAGGAGGTTTGTCGTGCCCCCTGGAGCTGAATACTACTCTTAGCCCAGAGACTCGGATCCCCCCGACTCAGCCGGCAGTGCTCATGGCAGGAGCTGCCCAGATGAAGCTCCGTGATAATGGGGAGATAGTCTCTGTCGAGTCATCTTCTTCTCCTGCTGGGATGAGTGCCTCCGCGGTGGCTGGATTGAAAACCGCGGAGTTAGCCGGCATGGTGAGCAGCTCAGCTGGAGGTGCAGGAAGCTCTGGAGTGGATGTCGGAGAGGAGGCCGACAGAAATGTTCTTAAATCTGCTGTGAGTACATCTCTTTCGCCGGTGCAATCTGTTCTTCAGCGTCCCGCAGCAGTTACCCTAGATTCCCTCTGGGAGGGTCTCCAAGCCTTGGAACGATCGTTTATTTTGCAATTTGGAGTTTTGCAGAGCGTTTTAACTCCAGTTCTTCAAACTCTTGACACACAAAAGAAGGAAGTTGTGTTACTATCCACTAGGGTGGGCCAGTTAGAGGAGAAAATGGGACGAGTAACATCAATATCAGGTACTGTTTCTAATGATTTAACTGTTGTCCATGGGAAGATCGAGATGTTGGAAAATTCTGTTCGAAAAAGGAATCTGCGCTTGCTGAACTTTCCCCTGGTACCTTCTGTATCGCCCAAAGAGCTGTTTAATTCATATGCTACCTCAGTGTTAAAATTTCCTGCTGAGTCTATTCCTCCTTTGGCCAGAATTTATTATCTACCGGCCGCCAAGCGCAAGCCCCATGGAGTTTCCTCACCTGTGCATTCACCACCGATGGACTCTTTGGATTTAACTGGTTTTTTGGAAACCACTGACCCCGGGTTTATCCCGCGGGCCACTTTACTTCTTACTGTGGCTCTTGATCCAGATCGCAACTTATTATTGAGAATGTATTTTAAGGCTAGGAATGAGCCCTTCATGGGGGGGACTATAAGGATGTTCCCTGATGTATCTAAACCTACTCAGAAACGTAGACAGCAATTTTTGTTGTTAAGACCTCAGGTCTTGGCTATAGGTGTTTTGTTTTTTTTTGCATTATCCTTGTAGGTGTTTGATCAAATATCAGGGTATTAGTTACACCTTTTTTGAGTCTACACATTTAACTCAATTTGTTGCGACTAAGAGCATTCCTCTACCCAGTAGTTGATTTGATCTCATTACCCCCTCTTGGTTAGGGGAGGGTGGGGATGGATCTGTATGTTAATTTATCCACACCAGGCTTGTGTCTATTGCCTTTGATTTTTCTTTTGAATTGTGTTTTGATCCCTTTATCAATTGTGGACTAGTGAATTTATTTTTGGTATGTATTTAGTGCAAGGTGAGGGTCTTCCCTCTCCCTGCTGTGCTTTCTTTGTTTTTCTTGAAATGTATTCTTTTCTGTAACAAGATTTTTTCTTGTGTAAAAGTGAAATTGGATAAATTTAAAAAAAAAAAAAAGTGTGGGGAGGGCAGATTTGCAAAGGCATTTACCTTGGCCAAATGATCTGAATAAACATCACTCTCAAATGCAGTTTCATAATTCATACTCTTCTCACCTCAGGGAAAAAGGTGTTCCTGTGGGGGTGTTTAAATCTGGGGGAGGAAACTAGCATTTGTACACTGGAGTTTCAACATTCCATGTGCTATTTTGTCTCTGCCTGCCCGACCATCCAAATAATGGGTGAGGAATACATGGACGCATATGGCTGATTTTATAAGGAAGCCAAACAAAAATGCTCACCATTTCATGCACATGTTGGTATTTTCAAGAACTTATACTTGTGAATGTGCACTTAGGTGCGTACTTTAGGTGATCACTATTCTGCAAGTGTTCACGTAAGTCCGATCATGTGTACTTTCAGTGTGGGTATGCATAGAGGCAGAGCACAAATTTTGCCATATATAAAATATTATAAATTATGTACATGCCTGAAAAATCTAAGTGCGGGCATTTATACCTTCCATAGAGCAGGCGTAAGTGCTGACTTATAGCAAAAGTTTGGGTTAACTGAGAAATGAGTTAGAGACTGGAGGAAAACACAGGGAAAATGCAGCAGGAAGGCAGATTGTAGCCGCAAAGCATGGTGGCCTGAATTAGAAGCATGTCTGCTTCAGTTTACCATAGAGAGCAGGGCCCAGGGCTATGGACTGTCCACTGTTAAGGTGCAGTTCGTATCACCAGGGAAATGAATATCGAGGGATTCAAGACTAGTCGCCTGTGGTGCTACCGCTTTATAACTGGATGTGCCATGGAGAACACAGTTTCATGACTACCGACTGTATGTTCCATGACACTTTTGCAGAAGTCTCCAGATGGGTGGTGACAGCTGCTTGGGTGGGCGTGAATGATAAAATAATAAAATCTGGTTTTGTGAAGGCTGAAATACTAAAGAGCCCGATTAATCATGAAGGACGAAGAAAACAATAATGAAATGAACTAGCTCCTGAAATTGCAGAACTATTCACAGTGTTACCAAAGACGAGGACTTCAAAAGCTTTCCAGAAAGTGATACAGAATAAATCTGATATGGAATGAGCTGTTATGTTGTTAAGCACTTTATTCAAGAGAGACCCAGCCGGCTGGATTATCAGCTGCTGGGCACAAGAGGGCAGGGGTGACAGGCAGGGGTTAATATGCAGTGGGGGCAGAGAGGCAGACTATGACCATCCTCTTGCCCTTCTAGTTCGGACAGAGAAGGACCATGCTTTTTTCTTTTTCTCCTGCCTGGCTCCTCTGCCCTAGGAATCATTCTATTTACTGCCCGTCCAGTTAGGGTTGCAGGTGCATTGTTTTGCTGCTTCTGAGATTTCTTGCTTCTTGTGGTTATTTATGGCCAAGGGGAAGGACAGTGCAGGAGAGCATATGGCCAGCCTGGGGGCCAAAGGTCAAGCAGGAATATACAGTCCTTGCAAGTCTATGCTCAGTTCTGCGGTTAGGCAAGAGCAGGGAAGGCTGATAGGGCCTGCATTCATTCTCGCTTACAGTGGGAGGTGACTCACTGTGGCCGGAGCGAAAAGGGGCAATGTGAACATCCATCTAGTTTGTGAGGAAGGTAAGGCAGCACTTGTGGGGGCCCTGCAGGCCCTGGTGACTGTACACAGGCTTGAATCATTTAGTGTTGTAGCTTTACTACTATATATATATATATGTTATATATATATATATAAACCATGAAACATTGCTTTCAAACTCGTGCCGGGTTTCCTTTTCTCATGACTCCTTCCCATCCATCTCAATAGGAATCTTCCTTTTAAAATGGGATTAAATAATTTAACTGAGCCCAGAGCTGCCCCGTGGACTTACTGCCACAGAAAGCTTTCAGATCCAGTCTCGTTTATGAATGTTCATCCTCCTGCATTCTGAGATAGGTTAATTAAAAAAATAATTCTCTATCAATGGTTTGGTATGATGCTACCTTCCAGTGGCTGTAATGGCACACGTCCAGTACTGTGGCTCAACAATTGAGACAGTGTGTATAAGACTGGCACATATGACTGGAGAGTTGCAGGTTTGAGACCTGACTGTGGATCATGTATCTACAGGACAGTTCACATCATTGCAAGGGCCTTCACATTTTATCAAGTGGGCCTGCTGGGGGTATATATGTATGGTGCTGGTGGGCAACAAATTAATGGCAGGACTCCTGGGCCCAGAAGGAGAATAGGAAACCCAGTTGGGACCAGATGAGGGATGTGGATTTTGCAACTGTTTTAGAGGGAAAGCTGATGGCAGACAGTGATGATTTGGCACCTTAAATCTTGGAAAGAAGCGAGATCTTGGGTTTAATTGTTGATTTAAAAAAAAAGAAAAAAGAAAAACAGTTCTGTTAGCTTTAGAGGTTATAAATTAACTTAAGAACTTAAGAAATGCCTTACAGGGTCCATCAAGGCCAGAATCCTGTTTCCAACAGTGGCCAATCCAGGTCACAAGTAACTGGCCGGTTCCTGAAGGCCACAGGTTCCACAATGCTTGTCTGGGGGTAAGCAGTGGATTTTCCAGGTCCTCTTTAATAATGGTTTCCCAAACCTTTTTTTCTTTTTTAAACCCAGATATACTAACAGCTATTAATTTATAGGCCTCCATCATATCTCCCTTCAGCCTTCTCTTTTCACAAGTCGAAGAGCCCTAACCATTTAAGCCAGCGGTTCTCAACCTGTGGGTCAACCTGTGGGTCATGGATCACCTCACTCCACTGTTTAAAAAAAAAAAAGCGCACAAGTTGCTGCCGCTGCCGAGTCCACTTCTCGGCAGCGGCAAACTCACCGCTTCCCTCCTGTTGCAGCTGCGGCTCCCTGCCTCTTAAGGAACCGCAGCTATGTCTGTAAAACCGTTGCGGAGCCTTTCTGTCTCTAAATGGGCTCCGTACAGCATTGTCCCGCTCCAAAGGAAGTGGTAAACAACTTCCTTTGGAGGCGGGACAATGCTGCATGGAGCCTGTCGAGAGACAGGAAGGCTCCGCAACAGTTTTACAGGCATAGCCGCGGTTCCCTAAGAGACAGGGAGCCGTGGCTGCAGAAGAAGGAGGCAGACATGGGGAGAGGGGAGCAGGAAACCTGCAACGGGGCTGACATGGACGGGGGGGGGGGGGCTGACAGGGAGGGAAGAGGGCTGATATGGAGGGAGGGAGGGGGGCTGACATGGACAGAGGGGGGACTGACATGGAGGGATGGATGGCGGGAGGGTCGGGGCGGACATGAACAGGGGGACTGACATGGAGGGAGGGAGGGAGAGGGCTGACATGGATGGATGGATGGAGGAAGGGAGGGGGGCTGACATGGACAGAGGGTGGCTGACATGGATGTATGGAGGGAGGGAGGTGAGGGGAGTGGGGCTGAGATGGATGGAGGGAGGGAGGTGAGGGGAGTGGGGCTGACATGGATGGATGGAGGGAGGGAGGGGAGGGAAGTGGGGCTGACGATGGATGGAGGGAGGGAGGGAGGGGGGCTGACATGGAGGGCGGGAGGGCTGACATGGACAGAGGGGGGACTGACATGGAGGGATGGATGGAGGGAGAGAGGGGGGCTGACAAGGATGGATGGATGGAGGGAAGGAGGGGGGTTGACATGGACAGAGGAGGGGCTGACATGGAGGGTGGGAGGGGGGCTGACATGGACAAAGGGAAGAGACAGGGAGACATACTGGACAGACGGGGATAAATGCAGGACAGAGGGGAGAGACAGTGCGGGTTAGGATTATAATGGGCAGATGGGGGGCTAGGACTGGTGATGGGTTGATTAGGGAAGGCTAGGACTGGGAATGGACTGATCAAGGGGGGTTGGGACTGGTAATGTGCTGATAGGGGGGTAGGACTGGTAATCGACTGATGGGGAGCTAGCATTGGAAATGGGCTGATCGGGGAGGTTAGGACTGGAAATGAGCTGATTAGAGGAGGCTAGGACTGGTAATGGGCTGATGGGGGGGTAGGACTGGTAATGGGCTGATTAGGGGAGCCTAGCACTGGTAATGGGGTTGAGGAGGGACTAGCACTGGAAATGAGCTGATTAGGGGAGGCTAGCACTGGTAATGGGGTTGAGGAGGAACTAGCACTGGAAATGAGCTTATTTGGGGAGGCTAGCACTGGTAATGAGCTCATGGGGGGGGGGGTAGGACTGGTATTGGGCTGATTAGGGGAGGCTAGCACTGGTAATGGGGTTGAGGGGGGACTAGCACTGGAAGCAAGCTGATTGGGGGGCTTCGACTGGGAGTGGACTGATTGTGTGGAGGGGACGATAGAGCTGCTGGCCCTGGAAGAAAACTGGGGGCTAAGGCTACAAATGGGCTGATACGAGGGGATGGGAGAATGGAACTGGAAGGGAGTGGATCTGAGAGGGGCTGCCATGGTATTTATACTAGAAGGGACTGCTCAGTGGGGAAGGAGGGGGACTGGAAGGGAATGGACACCAGTGGCAGTCATGGGAATGCAAGTTGACATTGGAAGGTACTGAGAGTGAGGACTGGAAAGGGGCTGATACTGGGGAGGGTTACTGGGACTGGAAATAGGCTGATGGAAAGAAGTGAAGAAAACAAAGGAAGAGATAAGAAATGGCAGATGGACCATAGACCACAGAAAGAGAGCTAAGAGAAGACAGGAAAGCAGAAGCCTCAGATCAGGACCAGCATGATCAGAGAATAAATTGGTCAGACAACAAAGGTAGAAAAAATAATTTTATTTCATATTAGTGATTTGACTACAAAATCATCATAATTTTGAAATCAAATATTGTAACTTGTTATTATGGTTTAAATAAGTAAATTTCATAAATAAAAACATACTGCAAAGGCCTATAATATATTAATAATTCAACAAATGATTACAGCGACAATGCGTTAATGATAAAGGAAGAGAGACGCATTTGATTTTATCATTGGGGATCACCACAAGTTGACCAATGGTAAAAGGGGTCACGGTACAAAAAAGGTTGAGAACCACTGATTTAAGCCTTTCCCCATAGGAGCATCCTTCCATCCCCTTTACCATTTTGGTGGCTCTTCTAGTGGCTTTTCTAATTTTGCTATATCCTTTCTAAGATCCGGCACCAGGGCGGCGATACTGTCCCCAGTATAATACCAGCAGCTGCACATGGAACCCATGTAAATCCCATGCCTGTTCGGTCTGTGGAGTTAGCCACTCAGCTTCTACATGTAGATACACCAGTAAGGGAAAGCCTTTTAAGCTGCTGCCCCAATGACCTAGTGAAGGACATGGCTCCCTTGCACATCAGACTTGACAGCATGCATCTGTAGCCATGGTCCTACCCTCACCAGGACTGGGCACGCATCATTATTGGATGGCTTTGCAGAAGATTTCCCTATTATATTCTCCGCTCCTACTTTCTTTTGGGCACCATACCCAACTCCTCTTCCTTCCTTCACCACCTTCAGGTGGTGCGGAAAAAATAAATCGCCAAGGAAAATGCCTTGGGAAGGGGGGGGGTTCCCAGTAGGTCTGGTGTTGTCCCCGTGGGGAATAGTGCCAAAGAAGGAGCCAGGCAAATTCCATTTGATACACAACCTGTTCTGTCCCATGGGCAAGTCTGTTGATGACCATATCGATCCTTCTTTGTGTTCTGTGAGATATGCGTCTATTGACCTGGCCATAGCAATCATTTGGAATTTGGGCCAAAGGCAAAACTGGCTAAGGCAGAAGTAGGATCAGCATTCCGACTGCTTTCGGTGCATCTAGAGTCTTTTTCATCTACTTGGTTTTCACCTTCAAGGGTGAAGACTACTGTGACAAATGGGCTGCCCAATTCCTGTGCATATTTTGAGCCGTTCAGTTCATTCCTGCTTTGGCCAGTCAAAAAAAAAAACCGGGCCTGGCTCAGCTGTTCATTATCTTGATTTCCTGTTTGTGGGGACTGGGTTTAAGGAATGCAAAAAGATCTTGGATTCCTATGAGCCCATCACACAGCGGTTTGGAATACCTCTGATGGCAGAAATGACAGTGGGACCCGCAGGACATATTCCTCAGACATGAGGTAGATATACAAGCCCAAGTGTCTAGACTGCCCAGGGATACGTTGGAGAAATTAAAAAAACACCATTGGGCAAATGAAAGGCTTGCGAAAAGCTAGATTAGAACAGAAAGCTAAATTAGAGCAGTTTCAATCTCTGCTCAGTTTATTATGTTTCACCTGTAACATGATCCCGATGAGGTGGGTTTCTGTCGCCAACTGGCTCTTGTGACAAGGAGGGCCAAGCAGAGGCACCACCGCATCAGGGTTGATAAGAGCATATGTGAAGACCTATGAGTCTGGGGAACATTTCCTGATAGCTTTTAATGGCTTAGCCTTCTGGCAGGACTCCCCCTGTTGAAACTGCAACATGGAATTGTTCACGGATGTGCTGGGAGGGGGCAGTTTTGGGATATACTTCTGGGGGGCCTGGGGCTCGGAGTCTTGGCTGCACGAGTGGCACTTCTTCAGGGCTAATGAGGATATCACATCCCTAGAGTTATTCCCCATGATGGCAGACTTGTCATTTTGGGTCCCTCAATTGGCTAACAAGGTGATTACATTCTGCACTGATAATTTGGCAGTGGTCCAAGCAGTACACGAGATGTATGCCAGGACGCTAGGGGTGGTGGCTCTGCCATGGGAAATTATACTCTGCATTCTGCATAATATCACCTTTAAGGCAGAGCATATTACAGGATTCTACAATAACATTGCTGATGCCCTTTCTCATTGTTCCATGCCATCAGAATGTCCATTCCAGCAGCAGTCTGGGCGTTTATCCCACCGACGTGCAGGAGCTATCGACAGTTTTCCTTTGAACGCACCAGCCAGAAATATTTCGGAAGCTTGGGAGCATTTCTGTGAGTTCTGTAGCCTTAACGGGATCAGGGACAGTGACCGATTCCTGACAGGCTCCACGCCCCAATGGATTCTATCATACAAGAGCAGTGGCATGATAAAATCTGCGGTACAGATGCGCCTGGTGGCAGTCACTTTCTTTGCCTGGGCAATGGGGAAAAAGAGCCCTTTGGCCGATTTCATCATTGCTAAAGGTTGATGGGCAGGGCTGCTGACTGTTGCCATGCTGCAGACCACAGGCGTCTGATCGCCCACAAGGTGTTAAGGAAGTTGCTCGCCGTCACAGATGGTGATCTGCTAGGACATCTTTGAGACCTGTCTTTTCAGATGCGCTTGCTCCTTAGCATTCTCCAAGGCATTCAGGGTAGCAGAACTTCTTCCGTCCTCATGTTCCTCCAGAGTCTCTTTCATCTATTCTGTTTTCACCTTTGAGGGCGAAGACTACCATGACAAATCTTCATGGATATGAACATCTATTTCCATAACACAATTGCTGATGCCCTTTTTCATTTTAAGATGACAGCCTACCGGGCAAGTGCTCCTGGGGCAGATGCAGTCAAAACATCCTTTCCAGAGGCAGTCTGGGTGTTGGACCCACCAAAGTTTGGAGCCTCTTGATGGGTTTCCTGGCAGAGCATACCAGGGTGACATACTTGAAGGCCCGGGATCACTTCCGGGACTTTTGTATGCAGGACGGCATCAGGGAGGGGACTGCTTTAAGGCCAGCACCATTCTTCACTGGATATTCTGCTGCATGGACAAGAGCAGGAGTAAATCAATGGTAAGAATGTGCTTAACTGCCATCACCCTTTTTGCCAAAGCAATGGAAGAATGGAGCCCTTTGGCGGATTTCGTCATTGCAAGGATAATGAAGGGATGGTCAGCCAAGTGTCGCAGCGCACCTAACCGCAGACCTGAAGCTCTAAGATGGACTGTCATGGTCCATCTCTGCCAGGAGACTACACGTGTCCGGTGTGGTATTTTGAGGATTGCAGATGATTATGCCCGATGGGAGGCGAGCAGTGTTGGTCGATGCAGGCGGAGTACCCCGTCTCGCTTCCGATTCACCAGGGTGTGGAAGCTGGTCATCGCAGAGGCGGACCTTGAGGTTGGCTATTATGGCATTCATTCCTTCCACATTGGGATGGCTACCATGAACTCTGGGCTTGGCATGACAAGGGAACAAATCATGTCTATGGGCGGGTGGCGTTCTGACCGTCATAACCTGTACGTTCTCCCAGAAGCTAGGGATTGACAAATGCTGCTGTGACTAACCTGATCTTTCTTGTTTTCTTCTTTTGATGGTTTGCCCTAGGTGCATCTCCTGTGGAAAAATGGATGAGGCCATCCATATGTCCACTGGGTGCAAAGGAGAATTCGGGCCTGAATCCTGCAGAGGTATCTATCATTAGGATGAGGGTGTGGGGAATGATATGGGACCTGCTGGTTCCATCCCTTCCATCCCTTACACAAAGAAGGAGGGTTGCCAGGAGCCCTTGGGTCTGAGTGATGCATCTAGAGGGGGAACATTTTGTTAATACCTGCAGTGTCGAATTAACCGGAAGATGCAGTTGGCCAACGTTTTCTCTGGGACTTGGATAGTATGGTTCCATATCGTAACACGGAGGCTCTGAAAAAGAAAAAAGGTCACACTGGGCAGTGGAGAAAACAAGACGAAAGGTGAACAGATGGTTGACTTGCTTCATGGAGGCAATCAAGGGGCAATCATGACCTCATTGATGTGTCACCCTGGCCTGTGTCGCGCAGCAGGTGTACATCTGTTGAATATCAGCATGGACGTTTTCCTGTGCGCGGTCCAGGACAAGGTAGAAATGCTGTTGGCCACAGCCAAGTACCAGGTGGGCCCCCCCCGACAAGCGAGGAGTCGCTGTTGGTGGGGTGCGGCCAGAAGTTAAGGGCCATCGGACCGAGTGCACAGCCATACAGTTGAGTATAGGGGGAGTGACCACAAGGAAATTGTCCTCCCCCTGACAGGGTCGACTGATTCATAGCAGGATCAGTGGGTAATGTGCCTCCCCATGCTTTAACGGTGGGAGGAGGAGGGATACACCTCATTGCCTTATATTAAGTATGCAGCAATCCCGACCTTTGATGGGCCGGGTTACAAACAGAGGAGGAGGACGCTGCTGCGACTATAGGTAATAGTGCATGCTTTAACGCCATGCTGTCCCACACAGCGTATTATGGATAATGTGTACCAGTTATGACAGCAATGGCTAAGAAGTGTTTTCAGGTCAAGGGGCAGGCTTTGACGGCATCTCCCTTGGATGGGTATGGGCTGTGCGTCTCAAGGATAAGTGTCAGAGAGGTTTAGGGCAATTTAATGTTATATATATGTTTGAGAATTGTACACACTGTGAATTTTGGTTATATGTTTGTTTAAGGTTATGCTGTGGTCAACATTATCCAGTAAACTAAATTTTTGTGGCAAAACTGGTCGTCTGTGCATTCTGTCAGTGGTGAGAGATGACTTAAGCAAGGGGACACGGGGCAGGGCAAAAGGGAGGGAGAAGGGTGGGGGGGGGGCAGTAGGGGAAGAAGGAAGGGGCAGGGAACATGGCGTAGGCCTGGATGCCACTTACCAGGTTGTGCTATTAGCAAGTGAAAGTGAAACAGAATAAATTGGGTTTTAAAAAAACAACAGTGTTGTCTTGCGCTTTATTCTTAGAATCTGCGACGTATACTATGATTCTACTGGCAAAATGCCTTATTTTGGCCTCTGTGACTTATACTTAGGAGCGATTTATAATCCTGGAAATGTGAAAATGTGCATAAAAACCCCAACATAATTTGCAGCTCCTTGGACTTTTTGAACATTGTCCCCATAAAAAAGAAATGTATATTTCTAGCCCTCACTGAGAATCTAAAGATGATGGAAATGTTGGGTGTCAACCAACATTTTTGGGAACCAGGGCAAAACTATTCTTATTTCTTATAATTTACTTTTTATTGTTTCTAATATGTATGGTGGGTTTTTGCTTTTCTAATACTACTTTGTCTTTTCTAGTGCTTCTCTCAAAAAAAAATAATCCCTATGTGAATTTGTTCTGTCTGTGTGCATACTATCTTTCAAATCAGTCAACCTACATTTTCAGGACTGCTGTATCCATATAAGAGGCAGAAATCAAAATGCTCTTTTCCCATAAACTTATGGATCTAGCCCAACACTGATTTAAAAAAAGAAGGCTTTTCCCATTAAACTTATTGATCTAGTGCAAAACATCCTGTACAGTTGTTATGGGCTGCTTTTCCTGACTCCTGGTAAGGCTGTGCATTTAACCTGGGTTTGTAATGCACATTACGTGCAAAGCCTCCACATTAGCTGTCAACAGCATGACCAGAATGTTCCTGGTAGTTAACGTGGGATTGGGCATGTTAACATGCAATGCAGTTAGCACAGGTGTACCTAATGATACCCATAGAGCTATTATTATGTTCACCCACACTAATTGCTGTTTTTACGGTGCTCACACACTAATGTGTTCTCCATGTCTACACTTCATCGCTTACCTGCCTACGCTGCACATTAGCGTGTGAGTGTCAGCATGCGTTTTAGCGATCAGTAGCTGGCATGCCTGCATGTTGGTGCTCACTGCGTCCATTAACCACATGCTAGAATGTATGTTAATTGGTTAGCAGCACTTTTCTAAAGGTCTCCTTAGTTTTCCTACTGCTACTTTGGAATCCAGTGGCTGGGGGAAGGATCAGGGTATGGTACTGAGAGGGCTTCTATTGAGAGGATCTCGCTTGTGTGAGGGAATGCTGATCTGGGGGTGGGGGGTGGGGTGTCTGGATCAGGAAGTGGGGGTTGGTGTTTTTGACAGAGCTTGGGGCTGATTGGAAGAATTATGTCCTAGGGAGAGAGATCAAGTTGCATCACCACACAACATAACTTTTTTTTTCGTTTTAATTATTTTGCACTGGGGCCAGCGTTTCATGCTTCCTTCTGCAGGTAGAGCAGGTGTACCCGTGTTATCTGCTGAGGCATGGACTACGGCAGTGCCACCCAAACGTTTATTCTCTGTGACCCCATTTTCATACTTAAAAATTCAAGTGACCCCAGATAATGATGAAAACAAAATAGTGAAACCTCACTCCCCTACCTTCTCTTATATGCTCCTATTTCCTCGTATATCCAAAGTACAAAAGCAGCAGCAGTGGCAACAACAGTATGAGCATAGGTCAGAGCGGAGGACCAGAGTGAGAAATAACAACTCTGTATCTTCAGAAACGAGCAGGAATGTAGTCTTCACATATGGGTGACATCTGTACCGACAGAGCCCGCACAGGAACGCTCCCCAGCATCCAATAGGAAAGCTTCTGGGAGCATCCCACTGCACCTGCGTTGCTGCCTTCCCGCCTTCCCAACTCTGCCTCCTCAGTTCTTCGTTTTCCGTGTAGCCAGCAGGAAGCAAATCCTGTCACCGCAGAAAATTTGTTAATTCTATTTCTTTTTGTTTGTTGTGGTTCACGTCTGCCTTTGCGTCGATGCCAGAACAGACTCCCTGTTGGTTCATTTTCTTTTCTTTCTAATTTCTTTCCTGTAAAAAAAAAAAAAAAGAACTTTTCTTCGGGTGCATCGACACCATTTTAGGTCTTAAGCCTACCATTTTGTCTACTGACACTGTGGAGAAACCAGCTAGTGGTTTTAAGAAATGTTCTAAGTGTGGCACTACCATCTCTGCTACCGACACCCATGACTGGTGTCTCAAATGCCTTGGTCCCGACCACCAGCCATTAGAGTGTCCTCTGTGTAAGAAGATGATGAAGAGAGGCCTACAGAATCGAGCTGCAAAGTTAGGCACACTCTTTGCCTCAGATGTGGTTTCTTTGGCATCGATGAAATCGAGGGCATAGTCTTCCTCTCATTGATCTCAGGTATTGAAGCATAAGTCTTCTTCGAAGACAGGCCGTCCCCCCAAGAGTAGATCTCTTTCTAAGCATTGAGATTCCTTGAGCATTACACTGGAGGTGGATTGGCCAACCAAACAACCCTTGGCAGGAGGGGTCCCAGAATGCTCCCGAGGCCTCCACCTCTAGAGTTCTCACGGTGCCATGCTCTGGGACAGTAGCCCGCATCTCTGGTACCGATACCCAAGCATCGGAAGGCTGTATGGATTGGCGTATCCTGGCCATTGAGCGGAGCTTAGCGGCTCTGTTGGTGGCTTCTGTTCCAGTTAAATCTTTACCCGCAGTACTACCGACAACAGCACAGTCTATGGTACTGATGCAGCCCGTGTCTGGTTATATCCCACTTGATGCACTACTGCCCATGCTACCATCGAATCCATTCCCGGTACAAGGGGTTCATCTAGGCAGTTCCCTCGCTCCAATACAGATTTTAATCGGTATCAAGTCTTAGCAGAGCAGGGACATCGTTCACGCCGATACTTCAAGTCTTCCGATGATGAATCGCTCGATACCCAAAGACTTCACAGTCTACCAGAGGACCCTTCTCCTTCTCTGGAACGGTGCATGTCCCCTCCTGAGGATATGTCTTTTCAAGAATTTATTCGAGACCTAGTGAGAGGCCTTTCCATAAGAAAAAGAACCCAGAGCAGAGGAATTGGAGATTCTCCAATACCCTACAGCTCTTAAGGAGGTGGCCACACTTCCAATTCACTCCATTCTCCATGATATCATGCTCCGAATGTGGGAAGTTCCACTTACTATATCTGCAGGAACAAGCAGGAATGAGTCTTCACATATGGGTATCGTCGGTACCGACGGAGCCTGCGCGGGAATGCTCCCCAGCATCCAAAAGGAAAGCTTTTGGGAGCATCCCACAGCGCCTGCCCGCTGCCTTCCCGCCTTTCCCAACCGCCTCTCTCCAATTCTTCTTTTCCGCGGAGCCAGCAGGTCGTGTTCCTGTCACCGCTGAAGAAGTTCTTTATTTTATTTCTTTGGTCGTGTGTCTGCCTTCTTCGACATCGGACTGGTACCGCCGGTCTTTCTTTCTTTCTTCTTAAAAAAAAAAAACCCTACCGTTTTTCCCACTTCTGTGCATTTTTTCTTTTTGGGCCTTAGGCCTAGGGAAAATTTTCCTCATGGAAAAGCCCGCTTCCGGGTTTAAAAGGTGCACGAAGTGCAGCGGCACTATTTCTGACTGGTGTCTAAAATATTTGGGTCCTGACCACTCCATCACGGATTGTAAGTCCTGTTCCATGATGTCTAAAAGACCCATATTAGATCTCAGAGAATTGAACAAGTTTCTATGCAAGAAGAAATTCAAGATGATTTCTCTCGGTGCTCTCCTTCCATACCTTCAGAGTCAGGATTGGCTTTGTTCTCTAGATCTCAAGGATGCGTACACCCATGTCCTCATCCATCCAACACACAGAAGGTTCCTTCGGTTCCTTTATCAAGGAAAGCACTACCAATACAGAGTGCTTTCTTTCGGTCTGGCCTCTGCACCAAGAGTGTTCACAAAATGCATGGCAGTAGTAGCTGCATTTCTACGCACTCTAGGAATATTTG